>JAQNBH010000017.1:19997230-22474343 GCA_028752905.1 Cladorhizidae sp. MBARI D1340-BT2 | reverse complement strand
CACTCTATGTCCTAAGCCACTGTCCAAAGCCACTGTCCAAAGCCACCCTCGAAAGCCACTCTATGTCCAAAGCCACTGTCCAAAGACACTGTCCAAAGCCACCCTCCAAAGCCACTCTATGTCCAAAGCCAATGTCCAAAGCCACTGTCCAAAGCCACTCTCCAAACCACTCTATGTCCAAAGCCACTGTCCAAAGCCACTCTCCAAAGCCACTGTCCTAAACCACTCTATGTCCAAAGCCACTGTCCAAAGCCACTGTCCAAAGCCACTGTCCAAAGCTACTCTATGTCCAAAGCCACTGTACAAAGCCACTGCCCAAAGCCACTGTCCAAAGCAACTCTATGTCCAAAGCCACTGTCCAAAGCTACTGTCCAAAGCCACTGTCCAAAGCCACTCTATGTCCAAAGCCACTGTCCAAATCCACTGTCCAAAGCTACTGTCCAAAGCCATTCTATGTCCAAAGCCACTGTCCAAAGCCACTGTCCAAAGCCACTGTCCAAAGCCACTCTATGTCCAAAGCCACTGTCCAAAGCTACTCTCCAACGCCACTGTCCTAAGCCACTCTATGTCCAAAGCCACTGTCCAAAGCCACTGTATTTCCAAAGCCACTGTATGTCCAAAGCCACGTTCAAAGCCACTGTATGTCCAAAGCCACTGTATGTCCAAAGCCACTGTCCAAAGCCACTGTATGTCCAAAGCCACTGTATGTCCAAAGCCACTGTCCAAAGCCAATGTATGTCCAAATCCACTGTATGTCCAAAGCCACTGTCCAAAGCCACTCTATGTCCAAAGCCACTCTCCAAAGCCACTCTCCAAAGCCACTCTATGTCCAAAGCCACTGTCCAAAGCCACTGTCCAAAGCCACTGTCCAAAGCCACTGTCCAAGGCCACTGTCCAAAGCCACTCTATGTCCAAAGCCACTGACCAAAGCCACTGTCCAAAGCCACTGTCCACAACCACTCTATGTCCAAAGCCACTGTCCAAAGCCACTGTCCAAAGCAACAGTTCCACGCCACTCTATGTCCAAAGCCACTGTCCAAAGCCTCTCTCTAAAGCTACTCTCCAAAGCCACTCTATGTCCAAAGCCACTGTCCAAAGCCACTGTCCAAAGCCACTGTCCAAAGCCACTCTCCAAAGCCACTCTATGTCCAAAGCCACTATCCAAAGCCACTATCCAAAGCCACTCTATGTCCAAAGCCACTCTATGTCCAAAGTCACTGTCCAAAGCCACTCTATGTCCAAAGCCACTGTCCAAAGCCACTGTCCAAAGCCACTGTCCAAAGCCACTCTATGTCCAAAGCCACTGTCCAAAGCCAATGTCCAAAGCCACTGTCCAAAGCCACTCTCCAAAGCCACTTTCCAAAGCCACTCTATGTCCTAAGCCACTGTCCAAAGCCACTGTCCAAAGCCACCCTCGAAAGCCACTCTATGTCCAAAGCCACTGTCCAAAGACACTGTCCAAAGCCACTCTCCAAAGCCACTCTATGTCCAAAGCCAATGTCCAAAGCCACTGTCCAAAGCCACTCTCCAAAGCCACTCTATGTCCAAAGCCACTGTCCAAAGCCACTGTCCAAAGCAACAGTCCAAAGCCACTCTATGTCCAAAGCCACTGTCCAAAGCCACTGTCCAAAGCCACTGTCCAAAGCCACTGTCCAAAGCCACTGTCCAAAGCCACTCTATGTCCAAAGCCACTGTCCAAAGCCACTGTCCAAAGCCACTCTCCAAAGCCACTCTATGTCCAAAGCCACTGTCCAAAGCCAGTCTCCAAAGCCACTGTCCAAAGCCACTCTATGTCCAAAGCCAATGTCCAAAGCCACTGTCCAAAGCCACTGTCCAAATCCACTCTATGTCCAAAGCCACTGTTCAAAGGCACTGTCCAAAGCCACTGTCCAAAGCCACTCTATGTCCAAAGCGACTGTCCAAAGCCACTGCTCAAAGCCACTGTCCAAAGCCACTGTCCAAAGCCACTCTATGTCCACAGCCACTGTCCAAAGCCAATTTCCAAAGCCACTGTCCTAAGCCACTGTATGTCAAAAGCCACTGTATTATGTCCAAAGCCACTGTCCAAAGCCACTGTATGTCCAAAGCCACTGTATGTCCAAAGCCACTGTCCAAATCCACTGTATGTCCAAATTCACTGTATGTCCAAAGCCACTGTCCAAAGCCACTCTATGTCCAAAGCCACTGTCCAAAGCCACTCTCCAAAGCTACTCTCCAAAGCCATTCTATGTCCAAAGCCACCGTCCAAAGCCACTCTCCAAAGCCACTCTATGTCCAAAGCTACTGTCCAAAGCCACTGTCCAAAGCCACTGTCCAAATCCACTGTCCAAAGCCACTGTCCAAAGCCACTCTATGTCCAAAGCCACTGTCCAAAGCCACTGTCCAAAGCCACTGTCCACAGCCACTCTATGTCCAAAGCCACTGTCCAAAGCTACTGTCCAAAGCAACAGTCCAAAGCCACTCTATGTCCAAAGCCACTGTCCAAAGCCACTGTCCAAAGCCACTGTCCAAAGTCACTGTCCAAAGCCACTCTATGTCCAAAGCCACTGTCCAAAGCCACTTTCCAAAGCCACTCTCCAAAGCCACTCTATGTACAAAGCCACTGTCCAAAGCCACTGTCCAAAGCCACTCTATGTCCAAAGCCACTCTATGTCCAAAGCCACTGTCCAAAGCCACTGTCTAAAGCCACTGTCCAAAGCCAAGCAACTCTATGTCCAAAGCCACTGTCCAAAGCCAATGTCCAAAGCCACTGTCCAAATCCACTCTATGTCCAAAGCCACTGACCATAGCCACCGTCCAAAGCCACTGTCCAAAGCCACTGTGTGTCCAAAGCCACTGTTTGTCCAAAGCTACTTTCCAAAGCCACTGTATGTCCAAAGCTACTGTATGTCCAAAGCCACTATCCAAAGCCACTGTATGTCCAAAGCCACTGTATGTCCAAAGCCACTGTCCAAACGAACTGTATGTCCAAAGCCACTGTATGTCCAAAGCCACTGTATGTCCAAAGCCACTGTCCAAAGCCACTGTATGTCCAAAGCCACTGTATGTCCAAAGCCACTGTCCAAAGCCACTGTATGTCCAAAGCCACTGTATGTCCAAAGCCACTGTCCAAAGCCACTGTATATCCAAAGCCACTGTATATCCAAAGCCACTGTCCAAAGCCACTGTATGTCCAAAGCCACTGTATGTCCAAAGCCACTGTCCAAAGCCACTGTATGTACAAAGCCACTGTATGTCCAAAGCCAATGTATGTCCAAAGCCACTGTATGTCCAAAGCCACTGTATGTCCATAAGCGACTGTCCAAAGCCACTGTATGTCCACAGCGACTGTATGTCCAAAGCCACTGTCCAAAGCCACTGTATGTCCAAAGCCACTGTATGTCCAAAGCCACTGTCCAAAGCCACTGTATGTCCAAAGCCACTGTATGTCCAAAGCCACTGTCCAAAGCCACTGTATGTCCAAAGCCACTGTATGTCCAAAGCCACTGTCTAAAGCCACTGTATGTCCAAAGCCACGGTATGTCCAAAGCCACTGTCCAAAGCCACTGTATGTCCAAAGCCACTGTAAGTCCAAAGCCACTGCCACTGTATGTCCAAAGCCACTGTCTAAAGCCACTGTATGTCGTAAGCCACTATATGTCCAAAGCCACTGTCCAAAGCCACTGTAAGTCCAAAGCCACTGTATGTCCAAAGCCACTGTCCAAATCCACTGTATGTCCAAAGCCACTGTATGTCCAAAGCCACTGTCCAAAGCCACTGTATGTCCAAAGCCACTGTATGTCCAAAGCCACTGTCCAAAGCCACTGTATGTCCAAAGCCACTGTATGTCCAAAGCCACTGTCCAAAGCCACTGTATGTCCAAATCCACTGTATGTCCAAAGCCACTGTCCAAAGCCACTCTATGTCCAAAGCCACTGTACAAAGCCACTCTCCAAAGCTACTCTCCAAAGCCATTCTATGTCCAAAGCCACTGTCCAAAGCCACTTTCCAAAGCCACTCTATGTCCAAAGCCAATGTCCAAAGCCACTGTCCAAAGCCACTGTCCAAATCCACTGTCCAAAGCCACTGTCCAAAGCCACTGTCCAAAGCCACTCTATGTCCAAAGCCACTGTCCAAAGCCACTGTCCAAATCCACTGTCCACAGCCACTCTATGTCCAAAGCCACTGTCCAAAGCCACTGTCCAAAGCAACAGTCCAAAGCCACTCTATGTCCAAAGCCACTGTCTAAAGCCACTGTCCAAAGCCACTGTCCAAAGTCACTGTCCAAACACACTCTATGTCCAAAGCCACTGTCCAAAGCCACTGTCCAAAGCCACTGTCCAAAACCACTCTATGTCCAAAGCCACTGTCCAAAGCCACTGTCCAAAGCCACTCTATGTCCAAAGCCACTCTATGTCTAAAGCCACTGTCCAAAGCCACTCTATGTCCAAAGCCACTGTCCAAAGCCACTGTCTAAAGCCACTGTCCAAAGCCAAGCCACTCTATGTCCAAAGCCACTGTCCAAAGCCAATGTCCAAAGCCACTGTCCAAATCCACTCTATGTCCAAAGCCACTGACCATAGCCACCGTCCAAAGCCACTGTCCAAAGCCACTCTATGTCCAAAGCCACTGTCCAAAGCCACTGTCCAAAGCCACTGTCCAAAGCCACTCTATGTCCAAAGCCACTGTCCAAAGCCACTGTCCAAAGCCACTATCCAAAGACACTCTATGTCCAAAGCCACTGTCCAAAGCCACTGTCCAAAGCCACTGTCCAAAGCCACTCTATGTCCAAAGCTACTGTACAAAGCCACTGTCCAAAGCCACTGTCCAAAGCCAATCTATGTATAAAGCCACTGTATAAAGGTACTGTCCAAAGGCACTGTCCAAAGCCACTCTATGTCCAAAGCCACTGTCCAAAGCCACTGTCCAAAGCCACTGTCCAAAGCCACTCTATGTCAAAAGCGACTGTCCAAAGACTCTATCCAAAGCCACTCTATGTCCAATGCTACTGTCCAAAGACACTCTCAAAAACCACTCTCCAAAGCCACTCTCCAAAGCCACTCTATGTCCAAAGCCACAGTCCAAAAGCCACTCTCCAAAGCCACTCTTCAAAGCCATCTATGTCCAAAGCCACTGTCCAAAGCCACTGTCCAAAGCCACTCTCCAAAGCCACTCTATGTCCAAAGCCACTGTCCAAAGCCACTGTCCAAAGCCACTCTCCAAAGCCACTCTATGTCCAAAGCCACTGTCCAATGCCACTGTCCAAAGCCACTCTCCAAAGCCACTCTATGTCCAAAGCCAATGTCCAAAGCCACTTTCCAAAGCCACTCTCCAAAGCCACTCTATGTCCAAAGCCACTGTCCAAAGCCACTGTCCAAAGCCACTCTATGTCCAAAGCCACTGTCCAAAGCCACCCTCCAAAACCACTGTATGTCCAAAGCCACTGTATGTTCAAAGCCACTGTCCAAAGCCACTGTATGTCCAAAGCCACTGTATGTCCAAAGCCACTGTCCAAAGCCACCGTATGTCCAGAGCCACTGTATGTCCAAAGCCACTGTCCAAACAACCATATGTCCAAAGCCACTGTATGTCCAAAGCCACTGTCCAAAGCCACTGTATGTCCAAAGCCACTGTCCAAAGCCACCGTATGTCCAAAGCCACTGTATGTCCAAAGCCACTGTCCAAAGCAACCGTATGTCCAAAGCCACTGTATGTCCAAAGCCACTGTCCAAAGCCACCGTATGTCCAAAGCCACTGAAGTACCAAAGCCACTCTCCAAAGCCACTGTATGTCCAAAGCCACTGTACAAAGCCACTGTCCAAATCCACTGTCCAAATCCACTCTATGTCCAAATCCACTGTACAAAGCCACTGTCCAAAGCCATTGTCCAAAGCAATACTATGTCCAAAGCCACAGTCCAAAGCCACTGTTCAAAGCCACTCTATGTCCAAAGCCACTGTCCAAAGCCACTGTCCAAAGCCACTGTACAAAGCCGCTCTATGTCCAAAGCCACTGTCCAAAGCCACTCTCCAAAGCCACTTTCCTTAACCACTCTATGTCCAAAGCCACTGTCCAAAGCCACTCTCCAAAGCCACTGTCCAAAGCCACTCTATGTCCAAAGCCACTGTCCAAAGCCACTCTCCAAAGCCACTGTCCAAAGCCACTGTATGTCCAAAGCCACTGTATGTCCAAAGCCACTGTCCAAAGCCACTGTATGTCCAAAGCCACTGTATGTCCAAACCCACTATCCAAAGCCACTGTATGTCCAAAGCCACTGTATATCCAAAGCCACTGTCCAAAGCCACTGTATGTCCAAAGCCACTGTATGTCCAAAGCCACTGTCTAAAGCCACTGTATGTCCAAAGCCACTGTCCAAAGCCACTGTATGTCCAAAGCCACTGTCCAAAGCCACTGTCCATAGCCACTGTCCAAAGCCACTGTATGTCCAAAGCCACTGTATGTCCAAAGCCACTGTCCAAAGCCACTGTATGTCCAAAGCCTCTGTATGTCCAAAGCCACTGTCCAAAGCCACCGTATGTCCAAAGCCACGGTATGTCCAAAGCCACTGTCCAAAGCCACCATATGTCCAAAGCCACTGTATGTCCAAAGCCACTGTCCAAAGCCACCGTATGTCCAAAGCCAATGCATGTCCAAAGCCACTGTCCAAAGCCACTGTATGTCCAAAGCCACTGTATGTCCAAAGCCACTGTCCAAAGCCACTGTATGTCCAAAGCCACTGTATGTCCCTATCCAAAGCCACTCTATGTCCAAAGCCACTCTATGTCCAAAGCCACTGTCCAAAGCCACTCTATGTCCAAAGCCACTGTCCAAAGCCACTGTCCAAAGCCACTGTCCAAAGCCACTCTATGTCCAAAGCCACTGTCCAAAGACAATGTCCAAAGCCACTGTCCAAAGCCACTCTCCAAAGCCACTTTCCAAAGCCACTCTTTGTCCTAAGCCACTGTCCAAAGCCACTGTCCAAAGCCACCCTCGAAAGCCACTCTATGTCCAAAGCCACTGTCCAAAGACACTGTCCAAAGCCACCTTCCAAAGCCACTCTATGTCCAAAGCCAATGTCCAAAGCCACTGCCCAAAGCCACTCTCCAAAGCCACTCTATGTCCAAAGCTACTGTCCAA
The DNA here is from genome assembly GCA_028752905.1 of Cladorhizidae sp. MBARI D1340-BT2. Lineage (NCBI taxonomy): Eukaryota > Metazoa > Porifera > Demospongiae > Poecilosclerida > Cladorhizidae > Cladorhizidae sp. MBARI D1340-BT2. The sequence continues at coordinate 22,467,227 of JAQNBH010000017.1, read as the reverse complement.
AGCCACTGTCCAAAGCCACTGTCTAAAGCCACTCTATGTCCAAAGCCACTGTCCAAAGCCACTGTCCAAAGCCACTGTCCAAAGCTACTCTATGTCCAAAGCCACTGTACAAAGCCACTGCCCAAAGCCACTGTCCAAAGCAACTCTATGTCCAAAGCCACTGTCCAAAGCTACTGTCCAAAGCCACTGTCCAAAGCCACTCTATGTCCAAAGCCACTCTCCAAATCCACTGTCCAAAGCCACTGTCCAAAGCCATTCTATGTCCAAAGCCACTGTCCAAAGCCACTGTCCAAAGCCACTGTCCAAAGCCACTCTATGTCCAAAGCCACTGTCCAAAGCTACTCTCCAACGCCACTGTCCTAAGCCACTCTATGTCCAAAGCCACTGTCCAAAGCCACTGTATTTCCAAAGCCACTGTATGTCCAAAGCCACTGTTCAAAGCCACTGTATGTCCAAAGCCACTGTATGTCCAAAGCCACTGTCCAAAGCCACTGTATGTCCAAAGCCACTGTATGTCCAAAGCCACTGTCCAAAGCCAATGTATGTCCAAATCCACTGTATGTCCAAAGCCACTGTCCAAAGCCACTCTATGTCCAAAGCCACTCTCCAAAGCCACTCTCCAAAGCCACTCTATGTCCAAAGCCACTGTCCAAAGCCGCTGTCCAAAGCCACTGTCCAAAGCCACTGTCCAAAGCCACTGTCCAAAGCCACTCTATGTCCAAAGCCACTGACCAAAGCCACTGTCCAAAGCCACTGTCCACAGCCACTCTATGTCCAAAGCCACTGTCCAAAGCCACTGTCCAAAGCAACAATTCCACGCCACTCTATGTCCAAAGCCACTGTCCAAAGCCACTCTCCAAAGCTACTCTCCAAAGCCACTCTATGTCCAAAGCAACTGTCCAAAGCCACTGTCCAAAGCCACTGTCCAAAGCCACTCTCCAAAGCCACTCTATGTCCAAAGCCACTATCCAAAGCCACTATCCAAAGCCACTCTATGTCCAAAGCCACTCTATGTCCAAAGTCACTGTCCAAAGCCACTCTATGTCCAAAGCCACTGTCCAAAGCCACTGTCCAAAGCCACTGTCCAAAGCCACTCTATGTCCAAAGCCACTGTCCAAAGCCAATGTCCAAAGCCACTGTCCAAAGCCACTCTCCAAAGCCACTTTCCAAAGCCACTCTATGTCCTAAGCCACTGTCCAAAGCCACTGTCCAAAGCCACCCTCGAAAGCCACTCTATGTCCAAAGCCACTGTCCAAAGACACTGTCCAAAGCCACTCTCCAAAGCCACTCTATGTCCAAAGCCAATGTCCAAAGCCACTGTCCAAAGCCACTCTCCAAAGCCACTCTATGTCCAAAGCCACTGTCCAAAGCCACTGTCCAAAGCAACAGTCCAAAGCCACTCTATGTCCAAAGCCACTCTATGTCCAAAGCCACTGTCCAAAGCCACTGTCCAAAGCCACTGTCCAAAGCCACTGTCCAAAGCCACTGTCCAAAGCCACTCTATGTCCAAAGCCACTGTCCAAAGCCACTGTCCAAAGCCACTCTCCAAAGCCACTCTATGTCCAAAGCCACTGTCCAAAGCCAGTCTCCAAAGCCACTGTCCAAAGCCACTCTATGTCCAAAGCCAATGTCCAAAGCCACTGTCCAAAGCCACTGTCCAAATCCACTCTATGTCCAAATCCACTGTTCAAAGCCACTGGCCAAAGCCACTGTCCAAAGCCACTCTATGTCCAAAGCGACTGTCCAAAGCCACTGCTCAAAGCCACTGTCCAAAGCCACTGTCCAAAGCCAATCTATGTCCACAGCCACTGTCCAAAGCCAATGTCCAAAGCCACTGTCCAAAGCCACTGTATGTCCAAAGCCACTGTATTATGTCCAAAGCCACTGTCCAAAGCCACTGTATGTCCAAAGCCACTGTATGTCCAAAGCCACTGTCCAAAGCCACTGTATGTCCAAATCCACTGTATGTCCAAAGCCACTGTCCAAAGCCACTCTATGTCCAAAGCCACTGTCCAAAGCCACTCTCCAAAGCTACTCTCCAAAGCCATTCTATGTCCAAAGCCACCGTCCAAAGCCACTCTCCAAAGCCACTCTATGTCCAAAGCTACTGTCCAAAGCCACTGTCCAAAGCCACTGTCCAAATCCACTGTCCAAAGCCACTGTCCAAAGCCACTCTATGTCCAAAGCCACTGTCCAAAGCCACTGTCCAAAGCAACTGTCCACAGCCACTCTATGTCCAAAGCCACTGTCCAAAGCCACTGTCCAAAGCAACAGTCCAAAGCCACTCTATGTCCAAGCCACTGTCCAAAGCCACTGTCCAAAGCCACTGTCCAAAGTCACTGTCCAAAGCCACTCTATGTCCAAAGCCACTGTCCAAAGCCACTGTCCAAAGCCACTCTCCAAAGCCACTCTATGTACAAAGCCACTGTCCAAAGCCACTGTCTAAAGCCACTCTATGTCCAAAGCCACTCTATGTCCAAAGCCACTGTCCAAAGCCACTGTCTAAAGCAACTGTCCAAAGCCAAGCCACTCTATGTCCAAAGCCACTGTCCAAAGCCAATGTCCAAAGCCACTGTCCAAATCTACTCTATGTCCAAAGCCACTGACCATAGCCACCGTCCAAAGCCACTGTCCAAAGACACTGTGTGTCCAAAGCCACTGTATGTCCAAAGCTACTTTCCAAAGCCACTGTATGTCCAAAGCTACTGTATGTCCAAAGCCACTATCCAAAGCCACTGTATGTCCAAAGCCACTGTATGTCCAAAGCCACTGTCCAAACGAACTGTATGTCCAAAGCCACTGTATGTCCAAAGCCACTGTATGTCCAAAGCCACTGTCCAAAGCCACTGTATGTCCAAAGCCACTGTATGTCCAAAGCCACTGTCCAAAGCCACTGTATGTCCAAAGCCACTGTATGTCCAAAGCCACTGTCCAAAGCCACTGTATATCCAAAGCCACTGTATATCCAAAGCCACTGTATATCCAAAGCCACTGTCCAAAGCCACTGTATGTCCAAAGCCACTGTATGTCCAAAGCCACTGTCCAAAGCCACTGTATGTACAAAGCCACTGTATGTCCAAAGCCACTGTATGTCCAAAGCCACTGTATGTCCAAAGCCACTGTATGTCCAAAGCGACTGTCCAAAGCCACTGTATGTCCACAGCGACTGTATGTCCAAAGCCACTGTCCAAAGCCACTGTGTGTCCAAAGCCACTGTATGTCCAAAGCCACTGTCCAAAGCCACTGTATGTCCAAAGCCACTGTATGTCCAAAGCCACTGTCCAAAGCCACTGTATGTCCAAAGCCACTGTATGTCCAAAGCCACTGTCTAAAGCCACTGTATGTCCAAAGCCACGGTATGTCCAAAGCCACTGTCCAAAGCCACTGTATGTCCAAAGCCACTGTAAGTCCAAAGCCACTGCCACTGTATGTCCAAAGCCACTGTCTAAAGCTACTGTATGTCGTAAGCCACTATATGTCCAAAGCCACTGTCCAAAGCCACTGTAAGTCCAAAGCCACTGTATGTCCAAAGCCACTGTCCAAATCCACTGTATGTCCAAAGCCACTGTGTGTCCAAAGCCACTGTCCAAAGCCACTGTATGTCCAAAGCCACTGTTTGTCCAAAGCCACTGTCCAAAGCCACTGTATGTCCAAAGCCACTGTATGTCCAAAGCCACTGTCCAAAGCCACTGTATGTCCAAATCCACTGTATGTCCAAAGCCACTGTCCAAAGCCACTCTATGTCCAAAGCCACTGTCCAAAGCCACTCTCCAAAGCTACTCTCCAAAGCCATTCTATGTCCAAAGCCACTGTCCAAAGCCACTCTCCAAAGCCACTCTATGTCCAAAGCCAATGTCCAAAGCCACTGTCCAAAGCCACTGTTCAAATCCACTGTCCACAGCCACTCTATGTCCAAAGCCACTGTCCAAAGCCACTGTCCAAAGCAACAGTCCAAAGCCACTCTATGTCCAAAGCCACTGTCCAAAGCCACTGTCCAAAGCCACTGTCCAAAGTCACTGTCCAAACACACTCTATGTCCAAAGCCACTGTCCAAAGCCACTGTCCAAAGCCACCCTCCAAAACCACTCTATGTCCAAAGCCACTGTCCAAAGCCACTGTCCAAAGCCACTCTATGTCCAAAGCCACTCTATGTCTAAAGCCACTGTCCAAAGCCACTCTATGTCCAAAGCCACTGTCCAAAGCCACTGTCTAAAGCCACTGTCCAAAGCCAAGCCACTCTATGTCCAAAGCCACTGTCCAAAGCCGATGTCCAAAGCCACTGTCCAAATCCACTCTATGTCCAAAGCCACTGACCATAGCCACCGTCCAAAGCCACTGTCCAAAGCCACTCTATGTCCAAAGCCACTGTCCAAAGCCACTGTCCAAAGCCACTGTCCAAAGCCACTCTATGTCCAAAGCCACTGTCCAAAGCCACTGTCCAAAGCCACTATCCAATGACACTCTATGTCCAAAGCCACTGTCCAAAGCCACTGTCCAAAGCCACTGTCCAAAGCCACTCTATGTCCAAAGCTACTGTACAAAGCCACTGTCCAAAGCCACTGTCCAAAGCCAATCTATGTATAAAGCCACTGTATAAAGGTACTGTCCAAAGGCACTGTCCAAAGCCACTCTATGTCCAAAGCCACTGTCCAAAGCCACTGTCCAAAGCCACTGTCCAAAGCCACTCTATGTCAAAAGCGACTGTCCAAAGACTCTATCCAAAGCCACTCTATGTCCAATGCCACTGTCCAAAGACACTCTCAAAAACCACTCTCCAAAGCCACTCTCCAAAGCCACTCTATGTCCAAAGCCACAGTCCAAAAGCCACTCTCCAAAGCCACTCTCCAAAGCCATCTATGTCCAAAGCCACTGTCCAAAGCCACTGTCCAAAGCCACTCTCCAAAGCCACTCTATGTCCAAAGCCACTGTCCAAAGCCACTGTCCAAAGCCACTCTCCAAAGCCACTCTATGTCCAAAGCCACTGTCCAATGCCACTGTCCAAAGCCACTCTCCAAAGCCACTCTATGTCCAAAGCCAATGTCCAAAGCCACTTTCCAAAGCCACTCTCCAAAGCCACTCTATGTCCAAAGCCACTGTCCAAAGCCACTGTCCAAAGCCACTCTATGTCCAAAGCCACTGTCCAAAGCCACTGTCCAAAGCCACTCTATGTCCAAAGCCACTGTCCAAAGCCACTATCCAAAGCCACTGTCCAAAGCCACTCTATGTCCAAAGCCACTGTCCAAAGCCACTGTCCAAAGCCAATCTCCAAAGCCACTCTATGTCCAAAGCCACTGTCCAAAGCCACTCTCCAAAGCCACTGTCCTAAGCCACTCTATTTCCAAAGCCACTGTCCAAAGGCACTCTCCAAAGCCACTGTCTAAAGCCACTCTATGTCCAAAGCCACTGTCCAAAGCCACTCTCCAAAGCCACTGTCCAAAGCCACTGTATGTCCAAAGCCACTGTATGTCCAAAGCCACTGTCCAAAGCCACTGTATGTCCAAAGCCACTGTATGTCCAAAGCAACTGTCCAAAGCCACTGTATGTCCACAGCCACTGTATGTCCAAAGCCACTGTCCAAAGCCACTGTATGTCCAAAGCCACTGTATGTCCAAAGCCACTGTCCAAAGCCACTGTATGTCCAAAGCCACTGTATGTCCAAAGCCACTGTCCAAAGCCACTGTATGTCCAAAGCCACTGTATTATGTCCAAAGCCACTGTCCAAAGCCACTGTATGTCCAAAGCCACGGTATGTCCAAAGCCACTGTCCAAAGCCACTGTGTGTCCAAAGCGACTCTATGTCCAAAGCCACTGCCACTGTATGTCCAAAGCCACTGTCCAAAGCCACTGTATGTCATAAGCCACTATATGTCCAAAGCCACCTTCCAAAGCCACTGTATGTCCAAAGCCACTGTATGTCCAAAGCCACTGTATGTCCAAAGCCACTGTATGTCCAAAGTCACTGTATGTCCAAAGCCACTGTCCAAAGCCACTGTATGTCCAAAGCCACTGTATGTCCAAAGCCACTGTCCAAAGCCACTGTATGTCCAAAGCCACTGTATGTCCAAAGCCACTGTCCAAAGCCACTGTCCAAAGCCACTGTCCAAAGCCACTGTCCAAAGCCACTCTCCAAAGCCACTTTCCAAAGCCACTCTATGTCCTAAGCCACTGTCCAAAGCCACTGTCCAAAGCCACCCTCCAAAGCCACTCTATGTCCAAAGCCACTGTCCAAAGCCACTGTCCAAAGCCACTCTCCAAAGCCACTCTATGTCCAAAGCCAATGTCCAAAGCCACTGTCCAAAGCCACTGTCCAAAGCCACTCTATGTCAAAAGCGACTGTCCAAAGCCTCTATCCAAAGCCACTCTATGTCCAATGCTACTGTCCAAAGACACTCTCCAAAACCACTCTCCAAAGCCACTCTCCAAAGCCACTCTATGTCCCTAGCCACAGTCCAAAGCCACTCTCCAAAGCCACTCTCCAAAGCCATTCTATGTCCAAAGCCACTGTCCAAAGCCACTGTCCAAAGCCACTCTCCAAAACCACTCTATGTCCAAAGCCACTGTCCAAAGCCACTGTCCAAAGCCACTCTCCAAAGCCACTCTATGTCCAAAGCCACTGTCCAAAGCCACTGTCCAAAGCCACTCTCCAAAGCCACTCTATGTCCAAAGCCAATGTCCAAAGCCACTGTCCAAAGCCACTCTCCAAAGCCACTCCATGTCCAAAGCCACTGTCCAAAGCCACTGTCCAAAGCCACTGTCTAAAGCCACTCTATGTCCAAAGCCACTGTCCAAAGCCACTGTCCAAAGCCACTGTCCAAAGCCACTCTATGTCCAAAGCCACTCTATGTCCAAAGCCACTGTCCAAAGCTACTGTCCAAAGCCACTGTCCAAAGCCACTCTATGTCCAAAGCCACTGTCCAAAGCCACTGTCCAAAGCCAATGTCCAAAGCCACTCTATGTCCAAAGCCACTGTCCAAAGCCACTCTACAAAGCCACTGTCCTAAGCCACTCTATGTCCAAAGCCACTGTCCAAAGCCACTCTCCAAAGCCACTGTCCAAAGCCACTCTATGTCCAAAGCCACTGTCCAAAGCCACTCTCCAAAGCCACTGTCCAAAGCCACTGTATGTCCAAAGCCACTGTATGTCCAAAGCCACTGTCCAAAGCCACTGTATGTCCAAAGCCACTGTATGTCCAAAGCCACTGTCCAAAGCCACTGTATGTCCACAGCCACTGTATGTTCAAAGCCACAGTCCAAAGCCACTGTGTGTCCAAAGCCACTCTATGTCCAAAGCCACTGTCCAAAGCCACTGTATGTCCAAAGCCACTGTATGTCCAAAGCCACTGTACAAAGCCACTGTATGTCCAAAGCCACTGTATTATGTCCAAAGCCACTGTCCAAAGCCACTGTATGTACAAAGCCACTGTCCAAAGCCACTGTGTGTCCAATGCCACTCTATGTCCAAAGCCACTGCCACTGTATGTCCAAAGCCACTGTCCAAAGCCACTGTATGTCGTAAGCCACTATATGTCCAAAGCCACCTTCCAAAGCCACTGTATGTCCAAAGCCACTGTATGTCCAAAGCCACTGTCCAAAGCCACTGTATTTCCAAAGCCACTGTATGTCCAAGCCACTGTCCAAAGCCACTGTATGTCCAAAGCTACTGTATGTCCAAAACCACTGTCCAAAGCCACTGTATGTCCAAAGCCACTGTATGTCCAAAGCCACTGTCCAAAGCCACTGTATGTCCAAATCCACTGTATGTCCAATGCCACTGTCCAAAGCCACTCTATGTCCAAAGCCACTGTCCAAAGCCACTCTCCAAAGCCACTCTATGTCCAAAGCCAGTGTCCAAAGCCACTGTCCAAAGCCACTGTCCAAAGCCACTGTCCAAAGCCACTGTCCAAAGCCATTCTATGTCCAAAGCCACTGTCCAAAGCCACTGTCCAAAGCCACTGTCCACAGCCACTCTATGTCCAAAGCCACTGTCCAAAGCCACTGTCCAAAGCAACAGTTCCACGCCACTCTATGTCCAAAGCCACTGTCCAAAGCCACTCTCCAAAGCTACTCTCCAAAGCCACTCTATGTCCAAAGCCACTGTCCAAAGCCACTCTCCAAAGCCACTCTATGTCAAAATCCACTGTCCAAAGCCACTGTCCAAAGCCACTGTCCAAAGCCACTGTCCAAAGTCACTCTCCAAAGCCACTCTATGTCCAAAGCCACTGTCCAAAGCCACTGTCCAAAGCCACTGTCCAAAGCCACTCTCCAAAGCCACTCTATGTCCAAAGCCACTGTCCAAAGCCACTGTCCAAAGCCACTCTATGTCCAAAGCCACTCTATGTCCAAAGCCACTGTCCAAAGCCACTCTATGTCCAAAGCCACTGTCCAAAGCCACTGTCCAAAGCCACTGTCCAAAGCCACTCTATGTCCAAAGCCACTGTCCAAAGCCAATGTCCAAAGCCACTGTCCAAAGCCACTCTCCAAAGCCACTTTCCAAAGCCACTCTATGTACTAAGCCACTGTCCAAAGCCACTGTCCAAAGCCACCCTCGAAAGCCACTCTATGTCCAAAGCCACTGTCCAAAGCCACTGTCCAAAGCCACTCTCCAAAGCCACTCTATATCCAAAGCCAATGTCCAAAGCCACTGTCCAAAGCCACTCTCCAAAGCCACTCTATGTCCAAAGCCACTGTCCAAAGCCACTGTCCAAAGCCACTGTCTAAAGCCACTCTATGTCCAAAGCCACTGTCCAAATCCACTGTCCAAAGCCACTGTCCAAAGCCATTCTATGTCCAAAGCCACTGTCCAAAGCTACTCTCCAACGCCACTGTCCTAAGCCACTCTATGTCCAAAGCCACTGTACAAAGCCACTCTCCAAAGCCACTGTCCAAAGCCACTTTATGTCCAAAGCCACTGTCCAAAGCCACTCTCCAAAGCCACTGTCCAAAGCCACTGTATGTCCAAAGCCACTGTATGTCCAAAGCTACTTTCCAAAGCCACTGTATGTCCAAAGCTACTGTATGTCCAAAGCCACTATCCAAAGCCACTGTATGTCCAAAGCCACTGTATGTCCAAAGCCACTGTCCAAACGAACTGTATGTCCAAAGCCACTGTATGTCCAAAGCCACTGTATGTCCAAAGCCACTGTCCAAAGCCACTGTCCAAAGCCACTGTATGTCCAAAGCCACTGTATGTCCAAAGCCACTGTCCAAAGCCACTGTATGTCCAAAGCCACTGTATGTCCAAAGCCACTGTCCAAAGCCACTGTATATCCAAAGCCACTGTATATCCAAAGCCACTGTCCAAAGCCACTGTATGTCCAAAGCCACTGTATGTCCAAAGCCACTGTCCAAAGCCACTGTATGTCCAAAGCCACTGTATGTCCAAAGCCACAGTCCAAAGCCACTGTATGTCCAAAGCCACTGTATGTCCAAAGCCACTGTCCAAAGCCATTGTATGTCCAAAGCCACTGTATGTCCAAAGCCACTGTCCAAAGCCACTGTATGTCCAAAGCCACGGTATGTCCAAAGCCACTGTCCAAAGCCACTGTATGTCCAAAGCCACTGTATGTCCAAAGCCACTGCCACTGTATGTCCAAAGCCACTGTCTAAAGCCACTCTATGTCATAAGCCACTATATGTCCAAAGCCACTGTCCAAAGCCACTGTAAGTCCAAAGCCACTGTATGTCCAAAGCCACTGTCCAAAGCCACTGTATGTCCAAAGCCACTGTATGTCCAAAGCCACTGTCCAAAGCCACTGTATCTCCAAAGCCACTGTATGTCCAAAGCCACTGTCCAAAGCCACTGTATGTCCAAAGCCACTGTATGTCCAAAGCCACTGTCCAAAGCCACTGTATGTCCAAATCCACTGTATATCCAAAGCCACTGTCCAAAGCCACTCTATGTCCAAAGCCACTGTCCAAAGCCACTCTCCAAAGCTACTCTCCAAAGCCATTCTATGTCCAAAGCCACTTTCCAAAGCCACTCTCCAAAGCCACTCTATGTCCAAAGCCACTGTCCAAAGCCACTGTCCAAAGCCACTGTCCAAATCCACTGTCCAAAGCCACTGTCCAAAGCCACTCTATGTCCAAAGCCACTGTCCAAAGCCACTGTTCAAAGCCACTGTCCACAGCCTATCTATTTCCTAAGCCACTGTCCAAAGCCACTGTCCAAAGCAACAGTCCAAAGCCACTCTATGTCCAAAGCCACTGTCCAAAGCCACTTTCCAAAGCCACTGTCCAAAGTTACTGTCCAAAGCCACTCTATGTCCAAAGCCACTGTCCAAAGCCACTGTCCAAAGCCACTCTCCAAAGCCACTCTATGTCCAAAGCCACTGTCCAAAGCCACTGTCCAAAGCCACTCTATGTCCAAAGCCACTCTATGTCCAAAGCCACTGTCCAAAGCCACTCTATGTCCAAAGCCACTGTCCAAAGCCACTGTCTAAAGCCACTGTCCAAAGCCAAGCCACTCTATGTCCAAAGCCACTGTCCAAAGCCAATGTCCAAAGCCACTGTCCAAATCCACTCTATGTCCAAAGCCACTGACCATAGCCACCGTCCAAAGCCACTGTCCAAAGCCACTGTATGTCCAAAGCCACTGTATGTCCAAAGCTACTTTCCAAAGCCATTGTATGTCCAAAGCTACTGTATGTCCAAAGCCACTGTCCAAAGCCACTGTCCAAACGAACTGTATGTCCAAAGCCACTGTATTATGTCCAAAGCCACTGTCCAAAGCCACTGTATGTCCAAAGCCACGGTATGTCCAAAGCCACTGTCCAAAGCCACTATGTGTCCAAAGCCACTCTATGTCCAAAGCCACTGCCACTGTATGTCCAAAGCCACTGTCCAAAGCCATTGTATGTCATAAGCCACTATATGTCCAAAGCCACCTTCCAAAGCCACTGTATGTCCAAAGCCACTGTATGTCCAAAGCCACTGTCCAAAGCCACTGTATGTCCAAAGCCACTGTATGTCCAAAGCCACTGTCCAAAGCCACTGTATGTCCAAAGCTACTGTATGTCCAAAGCCACTGTCCAAAGCCACTGTATGTCCAAAGCCACTGTATGTCCAAAGCCACTGTCCAAAGCCACTGTCCAAAGCCACTGTCCAAAGCCACTCTATGTCCATAGCCACTGTCCAAAGCCTATGTCCAAAGCCACTGTCCAAAGCCACCCTCCAAAGCCACTCTATGTCCAAAGCCACTGTCCAAAGCTACTGTCCAAAGCCACTCTCCAAAGCCACTCTATGTCCAAAGCCAATGTCCAAAGCCACTGTCCAAAGCAACTATCCAAAGCCACTCTATGTCCAAAGCCACTGTCCAAAGCCACTGTCCAAAGCCACTGTCTAAAGCCACTCTATGTCCAAAGCCACTGTCCAAAGCCACTGTCCAAAGCCACTGTCCAAAGCCACTCTATGTCCAAAGCCACTGTACAAAGCCACTGCCCAAAGCCACTGTCCAAAGCAACTCTATGTCCAAAGCCACTATCCAAAGCCACTGTCCAAAGCCACTGTCCAAAGCCACTCTATGTCCAAAGCCACTGTCCAAATCCACTGTCCAAAGCCACTGTCCAAAGCCATTCTATGTCCAAAGCCACTGTCCAAAGCCACTGTCCAAAGCCAATGTCCAAAGCCACTCTATGTCCAAAGCCACTGTCCAAAGCCACTCTCCAACGCCACTGTCCTAAGCCACTCTATGTCCAAAGCCACTGTCCAAAGCCACTCTCCAAAGCCACTGTCCAAAGCCACTTTATGTCCAAAGCCACTGTCCAAAGCCACTGTCCAAAGCCACTGTCAAAAGCCACTCTATGTCCAAAGCCACTGTCCAAATCCACTGTCCAAAGCCACTGTCCAAAGCCATTCTATGTCCAAAGCCACTGTCCAAAGCTACTCTCCAACGCCACTGTCCTAAGCCACTCTATGTCCAAAGCCACTGTACAAAGCCACTCTCCAAAGCCACTGTCCAAAGCCACTTTATGTCCAAAGCCACTGTCCAAAGCCACTCTCCAAAGCCACTGTCCAAAGCCACTGTATGTCCAAAGCCACTGTATGTCCAAAGCTACTTTCCAAAGCCACTGTATGTCCAAAGCTACTGTATGTCCAAAGCCACTATCCAAAGCCACTGTATGTCCAAAGCCACTGTATGTCCAAAGCCACTGTCCAAACGAACTGTATGTCCAAAGCCACTGTATGTCCAAAGCCACTGTATGTCCAAAGCCACTGTCCAAAGCCACTGTATGTCCAAAGCCACTGTATGTCCAAAGCCACTGTCCAAAGCCACTGTATGTCCAAAGCCACTGTATGTCCAAAGCCACTGTCCAAAGCCACTGTATATCCAAAGCCACTGTATATCCAAAGCCACTGTCCAAAGCCACTGTATGTCCAAAGCCACTGTATGTCCAAAGCCACTGTCCAAAGCCACTGTATGTCCAAAGCCACTGTATGTCCAAAGCCACAGTCCAAAGCCACTGTATGTCCAAAGCCACTGTATGTCCAAAGCCACTGTCCAAAGCCATTGTATGTCCAAAGCCACTGTATGTCCAAAGCCACTGTCCAAAGCCACTGTATGTCCAAAGCCACGGTATGTCCAAAGCCACTGTCCAAAGCCACTGTATGTCCAAAGCCACTGTATGTCCAAAGCCACTGCCACTGTATGTCCAAAGCCACTGTCTAAAGCCACTCTATGTCATAAGCCACTATATGTCCAAAGCCACTGTCCAAAGCCACTGTAAGTCCAAAGCCACTGTATGTCCAAAGCCACTGTCCAAAGCCACTGTATGTCCAAAGCCACTGTATGTCCAAAGCCACTGTCCAAAGCCACTGTATCTCCAAAGCCACTGTATGTCCAAAGCCACTGTCCAAAGCCACTGTATGTCCAAAGCCACTGTATGTCCAAAGCCACTGTCCAAAGCCACTGTATGTCCAAATCCACTGTATGTCCAAAGCCACTGTCCAAAGCCACTCTATGTCCAAAGCCACTGTCCAAAGCCACTCTCCAAAGCTACTCTCCAAAGCCATTCTATGTCCAAAGCCACTTTCCAAAGCCACTCTCCAAAGCCACTCTATGTCCAAAGCCACTGTCCAAAGCCACTGTCCAAAGCCACTGTCCAAATCCACTGTCCAAAGCCACTGTCCAAAGCCACTCTATGTCCAAAGCCACTGTCCAAAGCCACTGTTCAAAGCCACTGTCCACAGCCTATCTATTTCCTAAGCCACTGTCCAAAGCCACTGTCCAAAGCAACAGTCCAAAGCCACTCTATGTCCAAAGCCACTGTCCAAAGCCACTGTCCAAAGCCACTGTCCAAAGTTACTGTCCAAAGCCACTCTATGTCCAAAGCCACTGTCCAAAGCCACTGTCCAAAGCCACTCTCCAAAGCCACTCTATGTCCAAAGCCACTGTCCAAAGCCACTGTCCAAAGCCACTCTATGTCCAAAGCCACTCTATGTCCAAAGCCACTGTCCAAAGCCACTCTATGTCCAAAGCCACTGTCCAAAGCCACTGTCTAAAGCCACTGTCCAAAGCCAAGCCACTCTATGTCCAAAGCCACTGTCCAAAGCCAATGTCCAAAGCCACTGTCCAAATCCACTCTATGTCCAAAGCCACTGACCATAGCCACCGTCCAAAGCCACTGTCCAAAGCCACTGTATGTCCAAAGCCACTGTATGTCCAAAGCTACTTTCCAAAGCCATTGTATGTCCAAAGCTACTGTATGTCCAAAGCCACTGTCCAAAGCCACTGTCCAAACGAACTGTATGTCCAAAGCCACTGTATTATGTCCAAAGCCACTGTCCAAAGCCACTGTATGTCCAAAGCCACGGTATGTCCAAAGCCACTGTCCAAAGCCACTATGTGTCCAAAGCCACTCTATGTCCAAAGCCACTGCTACTGTATGTCCAAAGCCACTGTCCAAAGCAATTGTATGTCATAAGCCACTATATGTCCAAAGCCACCTTCCAAAGCCACTGTATGTCCAAAGCCACTGTATGTCCAAAGCCACTGTCCAAAGCCACTGTATGTCCAAAGCCACTGTATGTCCAAAGCCACTGTCCAAAGCCACTGTATGTCCAAAGCTACTGTATGTCCAAAGCCACTGTCCAAAGCCACTGTATGTCCAAAGCCACTGTATGTCCAAAGCCACTGTCCAAAGCCACTGTCCAAAGCCACTGTCCAAAGCCACTCTATGTCCATAGCCACTGTCCAAAGCCTATGTCCAAAGCCACTGTCCAAAGCCACCCTCCAAAGCCACTCTATGTCCAAAGCCACTGTCCAAAGCTACTGTCCAAAGCCACTCTCCAAAGCCACTCTATGTCCAAAGCCAATGTCCAAAGCCACTGTCCAAAGCAACTATCCAAAGCCACTCTATGTCCAAAGCCACTGTCCAAAGCCACTGTCCAAAGCCACTGTCTAAAGCCACTCTATGTCCAAAGCCACTGTCCAAAGCCACTGTCCAAAGCCACTGTCCAAAGCCACTCTATGTCCAAAGCCACTGTACAAAGCCACTGCCCAAAGCCACTGTCCAAAGCAACTCTATGTCCAAAGCCACTATCCAAAGCCACTGTCCAAAGCCACTGTCCAAAGCCACTCTATGTCCAAAGCCACTGTCCAAATCCACTGTCCAAAGCCACTGTCCAAAGCCATTCTATGTCCAAAGCCACTGTCCAAAGCCACTGTCCAAAGCCAATGTCCAAAGCCACTCTATGTCCAAAGCCACTGTCCAAAGCCACTCTCCAACGCCACTGTCCTAAGCCACTCTATGTCCAAAGCCACTGTCCAAAGCCACTCTCCAAAGCCACTGTCCAAAGCCACTTTATGTCCAAAGCCACTGTCCAAAGCCACTCTCCAAAGCCACTGTCCAAAGCCACTGTATGTCCAAAGCTACTTTCCAAAGCCACTGTATGTCCAAAGCTACTGTATGTCCAAAGCCACTATCCAAAGCCACTGTATGTCCAAAGCCACTGTATGTCCAAAGCCACTGTCCAAACGAACTGTATGTCCAAAGCCACTGTATGTCCAAAGCCACTGTATGTCCAAAGCCACTGTCCAAAGCAACTGTATGTCCAAAGCCACTGTATGTCCAAAGCCACTGTCCAAAGCCACTGTATGTCCAAAGCCACTGTATGTCCAAAGCCAATGTCCAAAGCCACTGTATATCCAAAGCCACTGTATATCCAAAGCCACTGTCCAAAGCCACTGTATGTCCAAAGCCACTGTATGTCCAAAGCCACTGTCCAAAGCCACTGTATGTCCAAAGCCACTGTATGTCCAAAGCCACAGTCCAAAGCCACTGTATGTCCAAAGCCACTGTATGTCCAAAGCCACTGTCCAAACGAACTGTATGTCCAAAGCCACTGTATGTCCAAAGCCACTGTCCAAAGCCACTGTATGTCCAAAGCCACTGTACAAAGCAACTGTCCAAAGCCACTGTCCAAAGCCACTCTATGTCCAAATCCACTGTACAAAGCCACTGTCCAAAGCCACTGTCCAAAGCCACCCACTCTCCAAAGCCACTGTATGTCCAAAGCCACTGTCCAAAGCCAATGTCCAAAGCCACTCTCCAAAGCCACTCTATGTCCAAAGCCACTATCCAAAGCCACTCTCCAAAGCCACTTTCCAAAGCAACACTATGTCCAAAGCCATTGTCCAAAGCCACTCTCCAAAGCCACTCTCCAAAGCCACTCTATGTCCAAAGCCACTATCCAAAGCCACTCTCCAAAGCCACTCTCCAAAGCCACTGTCCAAAGCCACTCTATGTCCAAAGCCACTGTCCAAAGCCACTCTCCAAAGCCACTGTCCAAAGCCACTCTATGTCCAAAGCCACTGTCCAAAGCCACTCTCCAAAGCCACTGTCCAAAGCTACTCTATGTCCAAAGCCACTGTCCGAAGCCACTCTCCAAAGCTACTGTCCAAAGCAACTCTATGTCCAAAGCCACTGTCCAAAGCCACTCTCCAAAGCCACTGTCTAAAGCCACTCTGTGTCCAAAGCCACTCTCCAAAGCCACTCTACAAAGCCACTGTCGAAAGTCACTCTATGTCCAAAGCCACTGTCCAAAGCCACTCTCCAAAGCCACTCTCCAAAGCCACTCTATGTCCAAAGCCACTGTCTAAAGCCACTGTCCAAAGCCACTCTCCAAAGCCACTCTATGTCCAAAGCCACCCTCCAAAGCCACTCTATGTCCAAAGCCACTGTCCAAAGCCACATTCCTAAAGCCACTGTCCAAAGCCACTCTATGTCCAAAGCCACTGTCCAAAGCCACTCTCCAAAGCCACTCTCCAAAGCCACTCTATGTCCAAAGCCACTGTCCAAAGCCACTCTCCAAAGCCACTCTCCAAAGCCACTCTATGTCCAAAGCCACTGTCCAAAGACACTCTCTAAAGCCACTGTCCAAAGCCAATCTATGTCCAAAGCCTCTGTCCAAAGCCACTCTCCAAAGCCATTCTCCAAAGCCACTCTATGTCCAAAGCCACTGTCCAAAGCCACTCTCCAAAGCCACTGTCCAAAGCCATTGTATGTCCAAAGCCACTGTATGTCCAAAGCCACTGTCCAAAGCCACTGTCCAAAGCCACTGTATGTCCAAAGCCACTGTATGTCCAAAGCCACTGTCCATAGCCACTGTATGTCCAAAGCCACTGTATGTCCAAAGTCACTATCCAAAGCCACTGTATGTCCAAAGCCACTGTATGTCCAAAGCCACTATCCAAAGACACTGTCCGAAGCTACTCTCCAAAACCACTCTATGTCCAAAGCCACTGTCCAAAGCCACTCTCCAAAGCCACTCTCCAAAGCCACTCTATGTCCAAAGCCACTGTCCAAAGCCACTCTCCAAAGCCACTGTCCAAAGCCACTCTATGTCCAAAGCCACTGTCCAAAGCCACTCTCCAAAGTCACTTTCCAAAGCCACTCTATGTCCAAAGCCACTGTCCAAAGCCACTGTCCAAAGCCACTCTCCAAAGCCACTCTCCAAAGCCACTGTATCTCCAAAGCCACTGTCCAAAGCCAATGTCCAAAGCCACTCTCCAAAGCCACTCTATGTCCAAAGCCAGTGTCCAAAGCCACTCTCCAAAGCCACTTTCCAAAGCCACTCTATGTCCAAAGCCACTATCCAAAGCCACTCTCCAAAGCCACTCTCCAAAGCCACTCTATGTCCAAAGCCACTGTCAAAAGCCACTGTCCAAAGCCACTCTCCAAAGCCACTCTATGTCCAAAGCCTCTGTCCAAAGCCACTATCCAAAGCCACTCTTTGTCCAAAGCCACTGTCCAAAGCCACTGTCCAAACCTACTGTCCAGAGCCACTGTCCAAAGCCACTTTCCAAAGCCACTCTATATCCAAAGCCACTGTACAAAGCCACTTTCCATAGCCACTGTCCAAAGCCACTCTATGTCCAAAGCCACTGTCCAAAGCCACTGTCCAAAGCCACTGTCCAAAGCCTTTCTATGTCGAAAGCCACTGTCCAAAGCCGCTGTCCAAAGCCACTTTCCAAAGCCAGTGTCCAAAGCCACTCTATGTCCAAAGCTACTGTCCAAAGCCACTCTCCATAGCCACTTTCCAAAGCCACACTATATCCAAAGCCACTGTCCAAAGCCACTCTCCAAAGCCACTCTCCAAAGCCACTCTATGTCCAAAGCCACTGTCCAAACCACTGTATGTCCAAAGCCACTGTATGTCCAAAGCCACTGTCTAAAGCCACTGTATTTCCAAAGCCACTGTCCAAAGCTACTGTATGTCCAAAGCCACTGTATGTCCAAAGCCACTGTCTGAAGCCACTGTATGTCCAAAGCCACTGTATGTCTAAAGCCACTGTCCAAAGACACTGTATGTCCAAAGCCACTGTATGTCCAAAGCCACTGTCCAAAGCCACTGTATGTCCAAAGCCACTGTATGTCCAAAGCTACTGTCCAAAGCCACTGTATGTCCAAAGCCACTGTACAAAGCAACTGTCCAAAGCCACTGTCCAAAGCCACTCTATGTCCAAATCCACTGTACAAAGCCACTGTCCAAAGCCACTGTCCAAAGCAATACTATGTCCAAAGCCACTGTCCAAAGCCACTGTCCAAAGCTATTGTCCAAAGCTACTCTATGTCCAAAGCCACTGTCCAAAGCCACTGTCCAAAGCCACTGTCCAAAGCTACTCTATGTCCAAAGCCACTGTCCAAAGCCACTCTCCAAAGTCACTCTCCAAAGCCACTCTATGTCCAAAGCCACTGTCCAAAGCTACTGTCCAAAGCCACTCTCCAAAGCCACTCTCCAAAGCCACTGTATGTCCAAAGCTACTGTCCAAAGCCAATGTCCAAAGCCACTCTCCAAAGCCACTCTATGTCCAAAGCACTATCCAAAGCCACTCTCCAAAGCCACTCTCCAAAGCCACTCTATGTCCAAAGCCACTGTCAAAAGCCACTGTCCAAAGCCACTCTCCAAAGCCACTCTATGTCCAAAGCCTCTGTTCAAAGCCACTCTCAAAAGCCACTCTCCAAAGACACACTATGTCCAAAGCCACTGTCCAAAGCCACTATCCAAAGCCACTCTATGTCCAAAGCCACTGTTGAAAGCCACTCTCCAAAGCCACTGTCCAAAGCCACTCTATGTCCAAAGCCACTGTCCAAAGCCACTGTATGTCCAAAGCCACTGTATGTCCAAAGCCACTGTCCAAAGCCACTGTATGTCCAATGCCACTGTATGTCCAAAGCCACTCTCCAAAGCCACTCTATGTCCAAAGCCACTGTCCAAAGCCGCTGTCCAAAGCCACCCACTCTCCAAAGCCACTCTATGTCCAAAGCCACTGTCCAAAGCCAAAGTCCAAAGCCACTCTCCAAAGCCACTCTATGTCCAAAGCCACTATCAAAAGCCAGTCTCCAAAGCCACTTTCCAAAGCCACACTATGTCCAAAGCCACTGTCCAAAGCCACTCTCCAAAGCCACTCTCCAAAGCCACTCTATGTCCAAAGTCACTGTCCAAAGCCACTCTCCAAAGCCACTCTCCAAAGCCACTCTATGTCCAAAGTCACTATCCAAAGCCACTCTCCAAAGCCACTCTCCAAAGCCACTGTCCAAAGCCACTCTCCAAAGCCATTGTCCAAAGCCACTCTATGTCCAAAGCCACTGTCCAAGGCCACTCTCCAAAGCCACTGTCCAAAGCCACTCTATGTCCAAAGCCACTGTCCAAAGCCACTCTCCAAAGTCACTGTCGAAAGTCACTCTATGTCCAAAGCCACTGTCCAAAGCCACTCTCCAAAGCCACTATCCAAAGCCACTCTATGTCCAAAGCCACTGTCTAAAGCCACTGTCCAAAGCCACTCTCCAAAGCCACTCTATGTCCAAAGCCACTGTCCAAAGCCACTCTCCTAAAGCCATTGTCCAAAGCCACTCTATGTCCATAGCCACTGTCCAAAGCCACTCTCCAAAGCCACTCTCCAAAGCCACTCTATGTCCAAAGCCACTGTCCAAAGCCAATGTCCAAAGCCACTCTCCAAAGCCACTCTATGTCCAAAGCCACTATCCAAAGCCACTCTCCAAAGCCACTTTCCAAAGCAACACTATGTCCAAAGCCATTGTCCAAAGCCACTCTCCAAAGCCACTCTCCAAAGCCACTCTATGTCCAAAGCCACTATCCAAAGCCACTCTCCAAAGCCACTCTCCAAAGCCACTGTCCAAAGCCACTCTATGTCCAAAGCCACTGTCCAAAGCCACTCTCCAAAGCCACTGTCCAAAGCCACTCTATGTCCAAAGCCACTGTCCAAAGCCACTCTCCAAAGCCACTGTCCAAAGCTACTCTATGTCCAAAGCCACTGTCCGAAGCCACTCTCCAAAGCTACTGTCCAAAGCAACTCTATGTCCAAAGCCACTGTCCAAAGCCACTCTCCAAAGCCACTGTCTAAAGCCACTCTGTGTCCAAAGCCACTCTCCAAAGCCACTCTACAAAGCCACTGTCGAAAGTCACTCTATGTCCAAAGCCACTGTCCAAAGCCACTCTCCAAAGCCACTCTCCAAAGCCACTCTATGTCCAAAGCCACTGTCTAAAGCCACTGTCCAAAGCCACTCTCCAAAGCCACTCTATGTCCAAAGCCACTCTCCAAAGCCACTCTATGTCCAAAGCCACTGTCCAAAGCCACATTCCTAAAGCCACTGTCCAAAGCCACTCTATGTCCAAAGCCACTGTCCAAAGCCACTCTCCAAAGCCACTCTCCAAAGCCACTCTATGTCCAAAGCCACTGTCCAAAGCCACTCTCCAAAGCCACTCTCCAAAGCCACTCTATGTCCAAAGCCACTGTCCAAAGACACTCTCTAAAGCCACTGTCCAAAGCCAATCTATGTCCAAAGCCTCTGTCCAAAGCCACTCTCCAAAGCCATTCTCCAAAGCCACTCTATGTCCAAAGCCACTGTCCAAAGCCACTCTCCAAAGCCACTGTCCAAAGCCATTGTATGTCCAAAGCCACTGTATGTCCAAAGCCACTGTCCAAAGCCACTGTATGTCCAAAGCCACTGTATGTCCAAAGCCACTGTCCATAGCCACTGTATGTCCAAAGCCACTGTATGTCCAAAGCCACTATCCAAAGCCACTGTATGTCCAAAGCCACTGTATGTCCAAAGCCACTATCCAAAGACACTGTCCGAAGCCACTCTCCAAAACCACTCTATGTCCAAAGCCACTGTCCAAAGCCACTCTCCAAAGCCACTCTCCAAAGCCACTCTATGTCCAAAGCCACTGTCCAAAGCCACTCTCCAAAGCCACTGTCCAAAGCCACTCTATGTCCAAAGCCACTGTCCAAAGCCACTCTCCAAAGTCACTTTCCAAAGCCACTCTATGTCCAAAGCCACTGTCCAAAGCCACTGTCCAAAGCCACTCTCCAAAGCCACTCTCCAAAGCCACTGTATCTCCAAAGCCACTGTCCAAAGCCACTGTATGTCCAAAGCCACTGTATGTCCAAAGCCACTGTCCAAAGCCACTGTATGTCCAATGCCACTGTATGTCCAAAGCCACTCTCCAAAGCCACTCTATGTCCAAAGCCACTGTCCAAAGCCGCTGTCCAAAGCCACCCACTCTACAAAGCCACTCTATGTCCAAAGCCACTGTCCAAAGCCAAAGTCCAAAGCCACTCTCCAAAGCCACTCTATGTCCAAAGCCACTATCAAAAGCCACTCTCCAAAGCCACTTTCCAAAGCCACACTATGTCCAAAGCCACTGTCCAAAGCCACTCTCCAAAGCCACTCTCCAAAGCCACTCTATGTCCAAAGTCACTGTCCAAAGCCACTCTCCAAAGCCACTCTCCAAAGCCACTCTATGTCCAAAGTCACTATCCAAAGCCACTCTCCAAAGCCACTCTCCAAAGCCACTGTCCAAAGCCACTCTCCAAAGCCATTGTCCAAAGCCACTCTATGTCCAAAGCCACTGTCCAAGGCCACTCTCCAAAGCCACTGTCCAAAGCCACTCTATGTCCAAAGCCACTGTCCAAAGCCACTCTCCAAAGTCACTGTCGAAAGTCACTCTATGTCCAAAGCCACTGTCCAAAGCCACTCTCCAAAGCCACTATCCAAAGCCACTCTATGTCCAAAGCCACTGTCTAAAGCCACTGTCCAAAGCCACTCTCCAAAGCCACTCTATGTCCAAAGCCACTGTCCAAAGCCACTCTCCTAAAGCCATTGTCCAAAGCCACTCTATGTCCATAGCCACTGTCCAAAGCCACTCTCCAAAGCCACTCTCCAAAGCCACTCTATGTCCAAAGCCACTGTCCAAAGCCAATGTCCAAAGCCACTCTCCAAAGCCACTCTATGTCCAAAGCCACTATCCAAAGCCACTCTCCAAAGCCACTTTCCAAAGCAACACTATGTCCAAAGCCATTGTCCAAAGCCACTCTCCAAAGCCACTCTCCAAAGCCACTCTATGTCCAAAGCCACTATCCAAAGCCACTCTCCAAAGCCACTCTCCAAAGCCACTGTCCAAAGCCACTCTATGTCCAAAGCCACTGTCCAAAGCCACTCTCCAAAGCCACTGTCCAAAGCCACTCTATGTCCAAAGCCACTGTCCAAAGCCACTCTCCAAAGCCACTGTCCAAAGCTACTCTATGTCCAAAGCCACTGTCCGAAGCCACTCTCCAAAGCTACTGTCCAAAGCAACTCTATGTCCAAAGCCACTGTCCAAAGCCACTCTCCAAAGCCACTGTCTAAAGCCACTCTGTGTCCAAAGCCACTCTCCAAAGCCACTCTACAAAGCCACTGTCGAAAGTCACTCTATGTCCAAAGCCACTGTCCAAAGCCACTCTCCAAAGCCACTCTCCAAAGCCACTCTATGTCCAAAGCCACTGTCTAAAGCCACTGTCCAAAGCCACTCTCCAAAGCCACTCTATGTCCAAAGCCACTCTCCAAAGCCACTCTATGTCCAAAGCCACTGTCCAAAGCCACATTCCTAAAGCCACTGTCCAAAGCCACTCTATGTCCAAAGCCACTGTCCAAAGCCACTCTCCAAAGCCACTCTCCAAAGCCACTCTATGTCCAAAGCCACTGTCCAAAGCCACTCTCCAAAGCCACTCTCCAAAGCCACTCTATGTCCAAAGCCACTGTCCAAAGACACTCTCTAAAGCCACTGTCCAAAGCCAATCTATGTCCAAAGCCTCTGTCCAAAGCCACTCTCCAAAGCCATTCTCCAAAGCCACTCTATGTCCAAAGCCACTGTCCAAAGCCACTCTCCAAAGCCACTGTCCAAAGCCATTGTATGTCCAAAGCCACTGTATGTCCAAAGCCACTGTCCAAAGCCACTGTATGTCCAAAGCCACTGTATGTCCAAAGCCACTGTCCATAGCCACTGTATGTCCAAAGCCACTGTATGTCCAAAGCCACTATCCAAAGCCACTGTATGTCCAAAGCCACTGTATGTCCAAAGCCACTATCCAAAGACACTGTCCGAAGCCACTCTCCAAAACCACTCTATGTCCAAAGCCACTGTCCAAAGCCACTCTCCAAAGCCACTCTCCAAAGCCACTCTATGTCCAAAGCCACTGTCCAAAGCCACTCTCCAAAGCCACTGTCCAAAGCCACTCTATGTCCAAAGCCACTGTCCAAAGCCACTCTCCAAAGTCACTTTCCAAAGCCACTCTATGTCCAAAGCCACTGTCCAAAGCCACTGTCCAAAGCCACTCTCCAAAGCCACTCTCCAAAGCCACTGTATCTCCAAAGCCACTGTCCAAAGCCAATGTCCAAAGCCACTCTCCAAAGCCACTCTATGTCCAAAGCCAGTGTCCAAAGCCACTCTCCAAAGTCACTTTCCAAAGCCACTCTATGTCCAAAGCCACTATCCAAAGCCACTCTCCAAAGCCACTCTCCAAAGCCACTCTATGTCCAAAGCCACTGTCAAAAGCCACTGTCCAAAGCCACTCTCCAAAGCCACTCTATGTCCAAAGCCTCTGTCCAAAGCCACTATCCAAAGCCACTCTTTGTCCAAAGCCACTGTCCAAAGCCACTGTCCAAACCCACTGTCCAGAGCCACTGTCCAAAGCCACTTTCCAAAGCCACTCTATGTCCAAAGCCACTGTACAAAGCCACTTTCCATAGCCACTGTCCAAAGCCACTCTATGTCCAAAGCCACTGTCCAAAGCCACTGTCCAAAGCCACTGTCCAAAGCCTTTCTATGTCGAAAGCCACTGTCCAAAGCCACTGTCCAAAGCCACTTTCCAAAGCCAGTGTCCAAAGCCACTCTATGTCCAAAGCTACTGTCCAAAGCCACTCTCCATAGCCACTTTCCAAAGCCACACTATATCCAAAGCCACTGTCCAAAGCCACTCTCCAAAGCCACTCTCCAAAGCCACTCTATGTCCAAAGCCACTGTCCAAACCACTGTATGTCCAAAGCCACTGTATGTCCAAAGCCACTGTCTAAAGCCACTGTATTTCCAAAGCCACTGTCCAAAGCTACTGTATGTCCAAAGCCACTGTATGTCCAAAGCCACTGTCTGAAGCCACTGTATGTCCAAAGCCACTGTATGTCTAAAGCCACTGTCCAAAGACACTGTATGTCCAAAGCCACTGTATGTCCAAAGCCACTGTCCAAAGCCACTGTATGTCCAAAGCCACTGTATGTCCAAAGCTACTGTCCAAAGCCACTGTATGTCCAAAGCCACTGTACAAAGCAACTGTCCAAAGCCACTGTCCAAAGCCACTCTATGTCCAAATACACTGTACAAAGCCACTGTCCAAAGCCACTGTCCAAAGCAATACTATGTCCAAAGCCACTGTCCAAAGCCACTGTCCAAAGCTATTGTCCAAAGCTACTCTATGTCCAAAGCCACTGTCCAAAGCCACTGTCCAAAGCCACTGTCCAAAGCTACTCTATGTCCAAAGCCACTGTCCAAAGCCACTCTCCAAAGTCACTCTCCAAAGCCACTCTATGTCCAAAGCCACTGTCCAAAGCTACTGTCCAAAGCCACTCTCCAAAGCCACTCTCCAAAGCCACTGTATGTCCAAAGCTACTGTCCAAAGCCAATGTCCAAAGCCACTCTCCAAAGCCACTCTATGTCCAAAGCACTATCCAAAGCCACTCTCCAAAGCCACTCTCCAAAGCCACTCTATGTCCAAAGCCACTGTCAAAAGCCACTGTCCAAAGCCACTCTCCAAAGCCACTCTATGTCCAAAGCCTCTGTTCAAAGCCACTCTCAAAAGCCACTCTATGTCCAAAGCCACTGTTGAAAGCCACTCTCCAAAGCCACTGTCCAAAGCCACTCTATGTCCAAAGCCACTGTCCAAAGCCACTCTCCAAAGCCACTGTCCAAAGCCACTGTATGTCCAAAGCCACTGTATGTCCAAAGCCACTGTATGTCCAAAGCCACTGTCCAAAGCCACTGTATGTCCAATGCCACTGTATGTCCAAAGCCACTCTCCAAAGCCACTCTATGTCCAAAGCCACTGTCCAAAGCCGCTGTCCAAAGCCACCCACTCTCCAAAGCCACTCTATGTCCAAAGCCACTGTCCAAAGCCAAAGTCCAAAGCCACTCTCCAAAGCCACTCTATGTCCAAAGCCACTATCAAAAGCCACTCTCCAAAGCCACTTTCCAAAGCCACACTATGTCCAAAGCCACTGTCCAAAGCCACTCTCCAAAGCCACTCTCCAAAGCCACTCTATGTCCAAAGTCACTGTCCAAAGCCACTCTCCAAAGCCACTCTCCAAAGCCACTCTATGTCCAAAGTCACTATCCAAAGCCACTCTCCAAAGCCACTCTCCAAAGCCACTGTCCAAAGCCACTCTCCAAAGCCATTGTCCAAAGCCACTCTATGTCCAAAGCCACTGTCCAAGGCCACTCTCCAAAGCCACTGTCCAAAGCCACTCTATGTCCAAAGCCACTGTCCAAAGCCACTCTCCAAAGTCACTGTCGAAAGTCACTCTATGTCCAAAGCCACTGTCCAAAGCCACTCTCCAAAGCCACTATCCAAAGCCACTCTATGTCCAAAGCCACTGTCTAAAGCCACTGTCCAAAGCCACTCTCCAAAGCCACTCTATGTCCAAAGCCACTGTCCAAAGCCACTCTCCTAAAGCCATTGTCCAAAGCCACTCTATGTCCATAGCCACTGTCCAAAGCCACTCTCCAAAGCCACTCTCCAAAGCCACTCTATGTCCAAAGCCACTGTCCAAAGCCACTGTCCAAAGCCACTCTCCAAAGCCACTCTATGTCCAAAGCCACTGTCCAAAGACACTCTCCAAAGCCACTGTCCAAAGCCACTCTATGTCCAAAGCCTCTGTCCAAAGCAACTGTCCAAAGCCATTCTCCAAAGCCACTCTATGTCCAAAGCCACTGTCCAAAGCCACTCTCCAAAGCCACTGTCCAAAGCCACTGTATGTCCAAAGCCACTGTCCAAAGCCACTGTATGTCCAAAGCCACTGTATGTCCAAAGCCACTGTCCAAAGCCACTGTATGTCCAAAGCCACTGTATGTCCAAAGCCACTATCCAAAGCCACTGTATGTCCAAAGCCACTGTATGTCCAAAGCCACTCTCCAAAGCCACTGTCCGAAGCCACTCTCCAAAACCACTCTATGTCCAAAGCCACTGTCCAAAGCCACTCTGCAAAGCCACTCTCCAAAGCCACTCTATGTCCAAAGCCAATGTCCAAAGCCACTCTCCAAAGCCACTGTCCAAAGCCACTCTATGTCCAAAGCCACTCTCCAAAGCCACTCTATGTCCAAAGTCACTCTCCAAAGCCACTCTATGTCCAAAGCCACTGTCCAAAGCCACTGTCCAAAGCCACTCTCCAAAGCCACTCTCCAAAGCCACTGTATGTCCAAAGCCACTGTCCAAAGCCAATGTCCAAAGCCACTCTCCAAAGCCACTCTATGTCCAAAGCCACTATCCAAAGCTACTCTCCAAAGCCACTCTCCAAAGCCACTCTATGTACAAAGCCACTGTCAAAAGCCACTGTCCAAAGCCACTCTCCAAAGCCACTCTATGTCCAAAGCCTCTGATCAAAGCCACTCTCCAAAGCCACTCTCCAAAGCCACACTATGTCCAAATCCACTGTCCAAAGCCACTATCCAAAGCAACTGTATGTCCAAAGCCACTGTATGTCCAAAGCCACTGTCCAAAGCCACTGTATGTCCAAAGCCACTGTATGTCCAAAGCCACTCTCCAAAGCCACTCTATGTCCAAAGCCACTGTCCAAAGCCACTGTCCAAAGCCACCCACTCTCCAAAGTCACTGTATGTCCAAAGCCACTGTCCAAAGCCAATGTCCAAAGCCACTCTCCAAAGCCACTCTATGTCCAAAGCCACTATCCAAAGCCACTCTCCATAGCCACTTTCCAAAGCCACACTATATCCAAAGCCACTGTCCAAAGCCACTCTCCAAAGCCACTCTCCAAAGCCACTCTATGTCCAAAGCCACTGTTGAAAGCCACTCTCCAAAGGCACTGTCCAAAGCCACTCTATGTCCAAAGCCACTGTCCAAAGCCACTCTCCAAAGCCACTGTCCAAAGCCACTGTATGTCCAAAGCCACTGTATGTCCAAAGCCACTGTATGTCCAAAGCCACTGTATGTCCAAAGCCACTCTATGTCCAAAGCCACTGTCCAAAGCCACTGTCCAAAGCCACCCACTC
Organism: Cladorhizidae sp. MBARI D1340-BT2; assembly: GCA_028752905.1. Classification (NCBI taxonomy): domain Eukaryota; kingdom Metazoa; phylum Porifera; class Demospongiae; order Poecilosclerida; family Cladorhizidae; species Cladorhizidae sp. MBARI D1340-BT2. Next base: position 22,440,174 of record JAQNBH010000017.1, on the reverse strand, counting down.
TCCAAAGCCACTCTATGTCCAAAGCCACTGTCCAAAGCCAAAGTCCAAAGCCACTCTCCAAAGCCACTCTATGTCCAAAGCCACTATCCAAAGCCACTCTCCAAAGCCACTTTCCAAAGCCACACTATGTCCAAAGCCACTGTCCAAAGCCACTCTCCAAAGCCACTCTCCAAAGCCACTCTATGTCCAAAGTCACTATCCAAAGCCACTCTCCAAAGCCACTCTCCAAAGCCACTGTCCAAAGCCACTCTCCAAAGCCACTGTCCAAAGCCACTCTATGTCCAAAGCCACTGTCCAAGGCCACTCTCCAAAGCCACTGTCCAAAGCCACTCTATGTCCAAAGCTACTGTCCAAAGCCACTCTCCAAAGTCACTGTCGAAAGTCACTCTATGTCCAAAGCCACTGTCCAAAGCCACTCTCCAAAGCCACTATCCAAAGCCACTCTATGTCCAAAGCCACTGTCTAAAGCCACTGTCCAAAGCCACTCTCTAAACCACTCTATGTCCAAAGCCACTGTCCAAAGCCACTCTCCTAAAGCCATTGTCCAAAGCTACTCTATGTCCAAAGCCACTGTCCAAAGCCACTCTCCAAAGCCACTCTCCAAAGCCACTCTATGTCCAAAGCCACTGTCCAAAGCCACTGTCCAAAGCTACTCTCCAAAGCCACTCTATGTCCAAAGCCACTGTCCAAAGACACTCTCCAAAGCCACTGTCCAAAGCCACTCTATGTCCAAAGCCTCTGTCCAAAGCAACTGTCCAAAGCCATTCTCCAAAGCCACTCTATGTCCAAAGCCACTGTCCAAAGCCACTCTCCAAAGCCACTGTCCAAAGCCACTGTATGTCCAAAGCCACTGTATGTCCAAAGCCACTGTCCAAAGCCACTGTATGTCCAAAGCCACTGTATGTCCAAAGCCACTGTCCAAAGCCACTGTATGTCTAAAGCCACTGTATGTCCAAAGCCACTATCCAAAGCCACTGTATGTCCAAAGCCACTGTATGTCCAAAGCCACTGTCCAAAGCCACTGTCCGAAGCCACTCTCCAAATCACTATATGTCCAAAGCCACTGTCCAAAGCCACTCTCCAAAGCCACTCTCCAAAGCCACTCTATGTCCAAAGCCACTGTCCAAAGCCACTCTCCAAAGCCACTCTCCAAAGCCACTCTATGTCCAAAGCCACTGTCCAAAGCCACTCTCCAAAGTCACTCTCCAAAGCCACTCTATGTCCAAAGCCACTGTCCAAAGCCACTGTCCAAAGCCACTCTCCAAAGCCACTCTCCAAACCCACTGTATGTCCAAAGCCACTGTCCAAAGCCAATGTCCAAAGCCACTCTCCAAAGCCACTCTATGTCCAAAGCCACTATCCAAAGCCACTCTCCAAAGCCACTCTCCAAAGCCACTCTATGTCCAAAGCCACTGTCAAAAGCCACTGTCCAAAGCCACTCTCCAAAGCCACTCTATGCCCAAAGCCTCTGATCAAAGCCACTCTCCAAAGCCACTCTCCAAAGCCACACTATGTCCAAAGCCACTGTCCAAAGCCACTATCCAAAGCTACTGTATGTCCAAAGCCACTGTCCAAAGCCACTGTATGTCCAAAGCCACTGTATGTCCAAAGCCACTCTCCAAAGCCACTCTATGTCCAAAGCCACTGTCCAAAGCCACTGTCCAAAGCCACCCACTCTCCAAAGCCACTGTATGTCCAAAGCCACTGTCCAAAGCCAATGTCCAAAGCCACTCTCCAAAGCCACTCTATGTCCAAAGCCATTATCCAAAGCCACTCTCCATAGCCAATTTCCAAAGCCACACTATATCCAAAGCCACTGTCCAAAGCCACTCTCCAAAGCCACTCTCCAAAGCCACTCTATGTCCAAAGCCACTGTCCAAACCACTGTATGTCCAAAGCCACTGTATGTCCAAAGCCACTGTCTAAAGCCACTGTATTTCCAAAGCCACTGTCCAAAGCTACTGTATGTCCAAAGCCACTGTAGGTCCAAAGCCACTGTCCAAAGCCACTGTATGTCCAAAGCCACTGTATGTCCAAAGCCACTATATGTCTAAAGCCACTGTCCAAAGCCACTGTATGTCCAAAGCCACTGTATGTCCAAAGCCACTGTCCAAAGCCACTGTATGTCCAAAGCCACTGTATGTCCAAAGCCACTGTCCAAAGCCACTGTATGTCCAAAGCCACTGTACAAAGCAACTGTCCAAAGCCACTGTCCAAAGCCACTCTATGTCCAAATCCACTGTACAAAGCCACTGTCCAAAGCCACTGTCCAAAGCAATAATATGTCCAAAGCCACTGTCCAAAGCCACTCTCCAAAGTCACTCTCCAAAGCCACTCTATGTCCAAAGCCACTGTCCAAAGCTACTGTCCAAAGCCACTCTCCAAAGCCACTCTCCAAAGCCACTGTATGTCCAAAGCCACTGTCCAAAGCCAATGTCCAAAGCCACTCTCCAAAGCCACTCTATGTCCAAAGCCACTATCCAAAGCCACTCTCCAAAGCCACTCTCCAAAGCCACTCTATGTCCAAAGCCACTGTCAAAGCCACTGTCCAAAGCCACTCTCCAAAGCCACTCTATGTCCAACGCCTCTGTTCAAAGCCACTCTCCAAAGCCACTCTCCAAAGACACACTATGTCCAAAACCACTGTCCAAAGCCACTATCCAAAGCCACTCTATGTCCAAAGCCACTGTTGAAAGCCACTCTCCAAAGCCACTGTCCAAAGCCACTCTATGTCCAAAGCCACTGTCCTAAGCCACTCTCCAAAGCCACTGTCCAAAGCCACTGTATGTCCAAAGCCACTGTATGTCCAAAGCCACTGTCCAAAGCCACTGTCCGAAGCCACTCTCCAAATCACTATATGTCCAAAGCCACTGTCCAAAGCCACTCTCCAAAGCCACTCTCCAAAGCCACTCTATGTCCAAAGCCACTGTCCAAAGCCACTCTCCAAAGCCACTCTCCAAAGCCACTCTATGTCCAAAGCCACTGTCCAAAGCCACTCTCCAAAGTCACTCTCCAAAGCCACTCTATGTCCAAAGCCACTGTCCAAAGCCACTGTCCAAAGCCACTCTCCAAAGCCACTCTCCAAACCCACTGTATGTCCAAAGCCACTGTCCAAAGCCAATGTCCAAAGCCACTCTCCAAAGCCACTCTATGTCCAAAGCCACTATCCAAAGCCACTCTCCAAAGCCACTCTCCAAAGCCACTCTATGTCCAAAGCCACTGTCAAAAGCCACTGTCCAAAGCCACTCTCCAAAGCCACTCTATGCCCAAAGCCTCTGATCAAAGCCACTCTCCAAAGCCACTCTCCAAAGCCACACTATGTCCAAAGCCACTGTCCAAAGCCACTATCCAAAGCTACTGTATGTCCAAAGCCACTGTCCAAAGCCACTGTATGTCCAAAGCCACTGTATGTCCAAAGCCACTCTCCAAAGCCACTCTATGTCCAAAGCCACTGTCCAAAGCCACTGTCCAAAGCCACCCACTCTCCAAAGCCACTGTATGTCCAAAGCCACTGTCCAAAGCCAATGTCCAAAGCCACTCTCCAAAGCCACTCTATGTCCAAAGCCATTATCCAAAGCCACTCTCCATAGCCAATTTCCAAAGCCACACTATATCCAAAGCCACTGTCCAAAGCCACTCTCCAAAGCCACTCTCCAAAGCCACTCTATGTCCAAAGCCACTGTCCAAACCACTGTATGTCCAAAGCCACTGTATGTCCAAAGCCACTGTCTAAAGCCACTGTATTTCCAAAGCCACTGTCCAAAGCTACTGTATGTCCAAAGCCACTGTAGGTCCAAAGCCACTGTCCAAAGCCACTGTATGTCCAAAGCCACTGTATGTCCAAAGCCACTATATGTCTAAAGCCACTGTCCAAAGCCACTGTATGTCCAAAGCCACTGTATGTCCAAAGCCACTGTCCAAAGCCACTGTATGTCCAAAGCCACTGTATGTCCAAAGCCACTGTCCAAAGCCACTGTATGTCCAAAGCCACTGTACAAAGCAACTGTCCAAAGCCACTGTCCAAAGCCACTCTATGTCCAAATCCACTGTACAAAGCCACTGTCCAAAGCCACTGTCCAAAGCAATACTATGTCCAAAGCCACTGTCCAAAGCCACTCTCCAAAGTCACTCTCCAAAGCCACTCTATGTCCAAAGCCACTGTCCAAAGCTACTGTCCAAAGCCACTCTCCAAAGCCACTCTCCAAAGCCACTGTATGTCCAAAGCCACTGTCCAAAGCCAATGTCCAAAGCCACTCTCCAAAGCCACTCTATGTCCAAAGCCACTATCCAAAGCCACTCTCCAAAGCCACTCTCCAAAGCCACTCTATGTCCAAAGCCACTGTCAAAGCCACTGTCCAAAGCCACTCTCCAAAGCCACTCTATGTCCAACGCCTCTGTTCAAAGCCACTCTCCAAAGCCACCCACTCTCCAAAGCCACTGTATGTCCAAAGCCACTGTCCAAAGCCAATGTCCAAAGCCACTCTCCAAAGCCACTCTATGTCCAAAGCCATTATCCAAAGCCACTCTCCATAGCCAATTTCCAAAGCCACACTATATCCAAAGCCACTGTCCAAAGCCACTCTCCAAAGCCACTCTCCAAAGCCACTCTATGTCCAAAGCCACTGTCCAAACCACTGTATGTCCAAAGCCACTGTATGTCCAAAGCCACTGTCTAAAGCCACTGTATTTCCAAAGCCACTGTCCAAAGCTACTGTATGTCCAAAGCCACTGTAGGTCCAAAGCCACTGTCCAAAGCCACTGTATGTCCAAAGCCACTGTATGTCCAAAGCCACTATATGTCTAAAGCCACTGTCCAAAGCCACTGTATGTCCAAAGCCACTGTATGTCCAAAGCCACTGTCCAAAGCCACTGTATGTCCAAAGCCACTGTATGTCCAAAGCCACTGTCCAAAGCCACTGTATGTCCAAAGCCACTGTACAAAGCAACTGTCCAAAGCCACTGTCCAAAGCCACTCTATGTCCAAATCCACTGTACAAAGCCACTGTCCAAAGCCACTGTCCAAAGCAATACTATGTCCAAAGCCACTGTCCAAAGCCACTCTCCAAAGTCACTCTCCAAAGCCACTCTATGTCCAAAGCCACTGTCCAAAGCTACTGTCCAAAGCCACTCTCCAAAGCCACTCTCCAAAGCCACTGTATGTCCAAAGCCACTGTCCAAAGCCAATGTCCAAAGCCACTCTCCAAAGCCACTCTATGTCCAAAGCCACTATCCAAAGCCACTCTCCAAAGCCACTCTCCAAAGCCACTCTATGTCCAAAGCCACTGTCAAAGCCACTGTCCAAAGCCACTCTCCAAAGCCACTCTATGTCCAACGCCTCTGTTCAAAGCCACTCTCCAAAGCCACTCTCCAAAGACACACTATGTCCAAAACCACTGTCCAAAGCCACTATCCAAAGCCACTCTATGTCCAAAGCCACTGTTGAAAGCCACTCTCCAAAGCCACTGTCCAAAGCCACTCTATGTCCAAAGCCACTGTCCTAAGCCACTCTCCAAAGCCACTGTCCAAAGCCACTGTATGTCCAAAGCCACTGTATGTCCAAAGCCACTGTCCAAAGCCACTGTCCGAAGCCACTCTCCAAATCACTATATGTCCAAAGCCACTGTCCAAAGCCACTCTCCAAAGCCACTCTCCAAAGCCACTCTATGTCCAAAGCCACTGTCCAAAGCCACTCTCCAAAGCCACTCTCCAAAGCCACTCTATGTCCAAAGCCACTGTCCAAAGCCACTCTCCAAAGTCACTCTCCAAAGCCACTCTATGTCCAAAGCCACTGTCCAAAGCCACTGTCCAAAGCCACTCTCCAAAGCCACTCTCCAAACCCACTGTATGTCCAAAGCCACTGTCCAAAGCCAATGTCCAAAGCCACTCTCCAAAGCCACTCTATGTCCAAAGCCACTATCCAAAGCCACTCTCCAAAGCCACTCTCCAAAGCCACTCTATGTCCAAAGCCACTGTCAAAAGCCACTGTCCAAAGCCACTCTCCAAAGCCACTCTATGCCCAAAGCCTCTGATCAAAGCCACTCTCCAAAGCCACTCTCCAAAGCCACACTATGTCCAAAGCCACTGTCCAAAGCCACTATCCAAAGCTACTGTATGTCCAAAGCCACTGTCCAAAGCCACTGTATGTCCAAAGCCACTGTATGTCCAAAGCCACTCTCCAAAGCCACTCTATGTCCAAAGCCACTGTCCAAAGCCACTGTCCAAAGCCACCCACTCTCCAAAGCCACTGTATGTCCAAAGCCACTGTCCAAAGCCAATGTCCAAAGCCACTCTCCAAAGCCACTCTATGTCCAAAGCCATTATCCAAAGCCACTCTCCATAGCCAATTTCCAAAGCCACACTATATCCAAAGCCACTGTCCAAAGCCACTCTCCAAAGCCACTCTCCAAAGCCACTCTATGTCCAAAGCCACTGTCCAAACCACTGTATGTCCAAAGCCACTGTATGTCCAAAGCCACTGTCTAAAGCCACTGTATTTCCAAAGCCACTGTCCAAAGCTACTGTATGTCCAAAGCCACTGTAGGTCCATAGCCACTGTCCAAAGCCACTGTATGTCCAAAGCCATTGTATGTCCAAAGCCACTATATGTCTAAAGCCACTGTCCAAAGCCACTGTATGTCCAAAGCCACTGTATGTCCAAAGCCACTGTCCAAAGCCACTGTATGTCCAAAGCCACTGTATGTCCAAAGCCACTGTCCAAAGCCACTGTATGTCCAAAGCCACTGTACAAAGCAACTGTCCAAAGCCACTGTCCAAAGCCACTCTATGTCCAAATCCACTGTACAAAGCCACTGTCCAAAGCCACTGTCCAAAGCAATACTATGTCCAAAGCCACTGTCCAAAGCCACTCTCCAAAGTCACTCTCCAAAGCCACTCTATGTCCAAAGCCACTGTCCAAAGCTACTGTCCAAAGCCACTCTCCAAAGCCACTCTCCAAAGCCACTGTATGTCCAAAGCCACTGTCCAAAGCCAATGTCCAAAGCCACTCTCCAAAGCCACTCTATGTCCAAAGCCACTATCCAAAGCCACTCTCCAAAGCCACTCTCCAAAGCCACTCTATGTCCAAAGCCACTGTCAAAGCCACTGTCCAAAGCCACTCTCCAAAGCCACTCTATGTCCAACGCCTCTGTTCAAAGCCACTCTCCAAAGCCACTCTCCAAAGACACACTATGTCCAAAACCACTGTCCAAAGCCACTATCCAAAGCCACTCTATGTCCAAAGCCACTGTTGAAAGCCACTCTCCAAAGCCACTGTCCAAAGCCACTCTATGTCCAAAGCCACTGTCCTAAGCCACTCTCCAAAGCCACTGTCCAAAGCCACTGTATGTCCAAAGCCACTGTATGTCCAAAGCCACTGTCCAAAGCCACTGTATGTCCAAAGACACTGTATGTCCAAAGCCACTCTCCAAAGCCACTCTATGTCCAAAGCCACTGTCCAAAGCCACTGTCCAAAGCCACCCACTCTCCAAAGCCACTCTATGTCCAAAGCCACTGTCCAAAGACAAAGTCCAAAGCCACTCTCCAAAGCCACTCTATGTCCAAAGCCACTATCCAAAGCCACTCTCCAAAGCCACTTTCCAAAGCCACACTATGTCCAAAGCCACTGTGCACAGCCACTCTCCAAAGCCACTCTCCAAAGCCACTATATGTCCAAAGTCCCTATCCAAAGCCACTCTCCAAAGCCACTCTCCAAAGCCACTGTCCAAAGCCACTCTCCAAAGCCACTGTCCAAAGCCACTCTATGTCCAAAGCCACTGTCCAAGGCCACTCTCCAAAGCCACTGTCCAAAGCCACTCTATGTCCAAAGCCACTGTCCAAAGCCACTCTCCAAAGTCACTGTCGAAAGTCACTCTATGTCCAAAGCCACTGTCCAAAGCCACTCTCCAAAGCTACTATCTAAAGCCACTCTATGTCCAAAGCCACTGTCTAAAGCCACTGTCCATAGCCACTCTCCAAAGCCACTCTATGTCCAAAGCCACTGTCCAAAGCCACTCTCCTAAAGCCATTGTCCAAAGCCACTCTATGTCCAAAGCCACTGTCCAAAGCCACTCTCCAAAGCCACTCTCCAAAGCCACTCTATGTCCAAAGCCACTGTCCAAAGCCACTGTCCAAAGCCACTCTCCAAAGCCACTCTATGTCCAAAGCCACTGTCCAAACCACTGTATGTCCAAAGCCATTGTATGTCCAAAGCCACTGTCTAAAGCCACTGTATTTCCAAAGCCACTGTCCAAAGCTACTCTATGTCCAAAGCCACTGTAGGTCCAAAGCCACTGTCCGAAGCCACTGTATGTCCAAAGCCACTATATGTCTAAAGCCACTGTCCAAAGCCACTGTATGTCCAAAGCCACTGTATGTCCAAAGCCACTGTCCAAAGCCACTGTATGTCCAAAGCCACTGTATGTCCAAAGCCACTGTCCAAAGCCACTGTATGTCCAAAGCCACTGTACAAAGCAACTGTCCAAAGCCACTTTCCAAAGCCACTCTATGTCCAAATCCACTGTACAAAGCCACTGTCCAAAGCCACTGTCCAAAGCAATACTATGTCCAAAGCCACTGTCCAAAGCCACTGTCCAAAACTATTGTCCAAAGCCACTCTATGTCCAAAGCCACTGTCCAAAGCCACTGTCCAAAGCCACTGTCCAACGCCACTCTATGTCCAAAGCCACTGTCCAAAGCCACTCTCCAAAGTCACTCTCCAAAGCCACTCTATGTCCAAAGCCACTGTCCAAAGCTACTGTCCAAAGCCACTCTCCAAAGCCATTCTCCAAAGCCACTGTATGTCCAAAGCCACTGTCCAAAGCCAATGTCCAAAGCCACTCTCCAAAGCCACTCTATGTCCAAAGCCACTATCCAAAGCCACTCTCCAAAGCCACTATCCAAAGCCACTCTATGTCCAAAGCCACTGTCAAAAGCCACTGTCCAAAGCCACTCTCCAAAGCCACTCTATGTCCAAAGCCTCTGTTCAAAGCCACTCTCAAAAGCCACTCTCCAAAGACACACTATCTCCAAAGCCACTGTCCAAAGCCACTATCCAAAGCCACTCTATGTCCAAAGCCACTGTTGAAAGCCACTCTCCAAAGCCACTGTCCAAAGCCACTCTATGTCCAAAGCCACTGTCCAAAGCCACTCTCCAAAGCCACTGTCCAAAGCCACTGTATGTCCAAAGCCACTGTATGTCCAAAGCCACTGTCCAAAGCCACTGTATGTCCAAAGCCACTGTATGTCCAAAGCCACTGTCCAAAGCCACTGTATGTCCAAAGCCACTGTATGTCCAAAGCCACTCTCCAAAGCCACTCTATGTCCAAAGCCACTGTCCAAAGCCACTGTCCAAAGCCACCCACTCTCCAAAGCCACTCTATGTCCAAAGCCACTGTCCAAAGCCAAAGTCCAAAGCCACTCTCCAAAGCCACTCTATGTCCAAAGCCACTATCCAAAGCCACTCTCCAAAGCCACTTTCCAAAGCCACACTATGTCCAAAGCCACTGTCCAAAGCCACTCTCCAAAGCCACTCTCCAAAGCCACTCTATGTCCAAAGTCACTATCCAAAGCCACTCTCCAAAGCCACTCTCCAAAGCCACTGTCCAAAGCCACTCTCCAAAGCCACTGTCCAAAGCCACTCTATGTCCAAAGCCACTGTCCAAGGCCACTCTCCAAAGCCACTGTCCAAAGCCACTCTATGTCCAAAGCCACTGTCCAAAGCCACTCTCCAAAGTCACTGTCGAAAGTCACTCTATGTCCAAAGCCACTGTCCAAAGCCACTCTCCAAAGCCACTCTCCAAAGCCACTCTATGTCCAAAGCCACTGTCTAAAGCCACTGTCCAAAGCCACTCTCCAAAGCCACTCTATTTCAAAAGCCACTGTCCAAAGCCACTCTCCTAAAGCCATTGTCCAAAGCCACTCTATGTCCAAAGCCACTGTCCAAAGCCACTCTCCAAAGCCACTCTCCAAAGCCACTCTATGTCCAAAGCCACTGTCCAAAGCCACTGTCCAAAGCCACTCTCCAAAGCCACTCTATGTCCAAAGCCACTGTCCAAAGACACTCTCCAAAGCCACTGTCCAAAGCCACTCTATGTCCAAAGCCTCTGTCCAAAGCAACTGTCCAAAGCCATTCTCCAAAGCCACTCTATGTCCAAAGCCATTGTCCAAAGCCACTCTCCAAAGCCACTGTCCAAAGCCACTGTATGTCCAAAGCCACTGTATGTCCAAAGCCACTGTCCAAAGCCACTGTATGTCCAAAGCCACTGTATGTCCAAAGCCACTGTCCAAAGCCACTGTATGTCCAAAGCCACTGTATGTCCAAAGCCACTATCCAAAGCCACTGTATGTCCAAAGCCACTGTATGTCCAAAGCCACTGTCCAAAGCCACTGTCCGAAGCCACTCTCCAAAACCACTCTATGTCCAAAGCCACTGTACAAAGCCACTTTCCAAAGCCACTCTCCAAACCCACTCTATGTCCAAAGCCACTGTCCAAAGCCACTCTCCAAAGCCACTGTCCAAAGCCACTCTATGTCCAAAGCCACTGTCCAAAGCCACTCTCCAAAGTCACTCTCCAAAGCCACTCTATGTCCAAAGCCACTGTCCAAAGCCACTGTCCATAGCCATTCTCCAAAGCCACTCTCCAAAGCCACTGTATTTCCAAAGCCACTGTCCAAAGCCAATGTCCCAAGCCACTCTCCAAAGCCACTCTATGTCCAAAGCCACTATCCAAAGCCACTCTCCAAAGCCACTCTCCAAAGCCACTCTATGTCCAAAGCCACTGTCAAAAGCCACTGTCCAAAGCCACTCTCCAAAGCCACTCTATGTCCAAAGCCTCTGATCAAAGCCACTCTCCAAAGCCACTCTCCAAAGCCACACTATGTCCAAAGCCACTGTCCAAAGCCACTATCCAAAGCCACTGTATGTCCAAAGCCACTGTATGTCCAAAGCCACTGTCCAAAGCCACTGTATGTCCAAAGACACTGTATGTCCAAAGCCACTCTCCAAAGCCACTCTATGTCCAAAGCCACTGTCCAAAGCCACTGTCCAAAGCCACCCACTCTCCAAAGCCACTCTATGTCCAAAGCCACTGTCCAAAGACAAAGTCCAAAGCCACTCTCCAAAGCCACTCTATGTTCAAAGCCACTATCCAAAGCCACTCTCCAAAGCCACTTTCCAAAGCCACACTATGTCCAAAGCCACTGTCCAAAGCCACTCTCCAAAGCCACTCTCCAAAGCCACTCTATGTCCAAAGTCACTATCCAAAGCCACTCTCCAAAGCCACTCTCCAAAGCCACTGTCCAAAGCCACTCTCCAAAGCCACTGTCCAAGGCCACTCTATGTCCAAAGCCACTGTCCAAGGCCACTCTCCAAAGCTACTGTCCAAAGCCACTCTATGTCCAAAGCCACTGTCCAAAGCCACTCTCCAAAGTCACTGTCGAAAGTCACTCTATGTCCAAAGCCACTGTCCCGGCCACTCTCCAAAGCTACTATCTAAAGCCACTCTATGTCCAAAGCCACTGTCTAAAGCCACTGTCCATAGCCACTCTGCAAAGCCACTCTATGTCCAAAGCCACTGTCCAAAGCCACTCTCCTAAAGCCATTGTCCAAAGCCACTCTATGTCCAAAGCCACTGTCCAAAGCCACTCTCCAAAGCCACTCTCCAAAGCCACTCTATGTCCAAAGCCACTGTCCAAAGCCACTGTCAAAAGCCACTCTCCAAAGCCACTCTATGTCCAAAGCCACTGTCCAAACCACTGTATGTCCAAAGCCATTGTATGTCCAAAGCCACTGTCTAAAGCCACTGTATTTCCAAAGCTACTGTCCAAAGCTACTCTATGTCCAAAGCCACTGTAGGTCCAAAGCCACTGTCCGAAGCCACTGTATGTCCAAAGCCACTATATGTCTAAAGCCACTGTCCAAAGCCACTGTATGTCCAAAGCCACTGTATGTCCAAAGCCACTGTCCAAAGCCACTGTATGTCCAAAGCCACTGTATGTCCAAAGCCACTGTCCAAAGCCACTGTATGTCCAAAGCCACTGTACAAAGCAACTGTCCAAAGCCACTTTCCAAAGCCACTCTATGTCCAAATCCACTGTACAAAGCCACTGTCCAAAGCCACTGTCCAAAGCAATACTATGTCCAAAGCCACTGTCCAAAGCCACTGTCCAAAACTATTGTCCAAAGCCACTCTATGTCCAAAGCCACTGTCCAAAGCCACTGTCCAAAGCCACTGTCCAAAGCCACTCTATGTCCAAAGCCACTGTCCAAAGCCACTCTCCAAAGTCACTCTCCAAAGCCACTCTATGTCCAAAGCCACTGTCTAAAGCTACTGTCCAAAGCCACTCTCAAAAGCCACTCTCCAAAGCCACTGTATGTCCAAAGCCACTGTCCAAAGCCAATGTCCAAAGCCACTCTCCAAAGCCACTCTATGTCCAAAGCCACTATCCAAAGCCACTCTCCAAAGCCACTCTCCAAAGCCACTCTATGTCCAAAGCCACTGTCAAAAGCCACTGTCCAAAGCCACTCTCCAAAGCCACTCTATGTCCAAAGCCTCTGTTCAAAGCCACTCTCAAAAGCCACTCTCCAAAGACACACTATGTCCAAAGCCACTGTCCAAAGCCACTATCCAAAGCCACTCTATGTCCAAAGCCACTGTTGAAAGCCACTCTCCAAAGCCACTGTCCAAAGCCACTCTATGTCCAAAGCCACTGTCCAAAGCCACTCTCCAAAGCCACTGTCCAAAGCCACTGTATGTCCAAAGCCACTGTATGTCCAAATCCACTGTCCAAAGCCACTGTATGTCCAAAGCCACTGTATGTCCAAAGCCACTGTCCAAAGCCACTGTATGTCCAAAGCCACTGTATGTCCAAAGCCACTCTCCAAAGCCACTCTATGTCCAAAGCCACTGTCCAAAGCCACTGTCCAAAGCCACCCACTCTCCAAAGCCACTCTATGTCCAAAGCCACTGTCCAAAGCCAAAGTCCAAAGCCACTTTCCAAAGCCACTCTATGTCCAAAGCCACTATCCAAAGCCACTCTCCAAAGCCACTTTCCAAAGCCACACTATGTCCAAAGCCACTGTCCAAAGCCACTCTCCAAAGCCACTCTCCAAAGCCACTCTATGTCCAAAGTCACTATCCAAAGCCACCCTCCAAAGCCACTCTCCAAAGCCACTGTCCAAAGCCACTCTCCAAAGCCACTGTCCAAAGCCACTCTATGTCCAAAGCCACTGTCCAAGGCCACTCTCCAAAGCCACTGTCCAAAGCCACTCTATGTCCAAAGCCACTGTCCAAAGCCACTCTCCAAAGTCACTGTCGAAAGTCACTCTATGTCCAAAGCCACTGTCCAAAGCCACTCTCCAAAGCCACTCTCCAAAGCCACTCTATGTCCAAAGCCACTGTCTAAAGCCACTGTCCAAAGCCACTCTCCAAAGCCACTCTATTTCCAAAGCCACTGTCCAAAGCCACTCTCCTAAAGCCATTGTCCAAAGCCACTCTATGTCCAAAGCCACTGTCCAAAGCCACTCTCCAAAGCCACTCTCCAAAGCCACTCTATGTCCAAAGCCACTGTCCAAAGCCACTGTCCAAAGCCACTCTCCAAAGCCACTCTATGTCCAAAGCCACTGTCCAAAGACACTCTCCAAAGCCACTGTCCAAAGCCACTCTATGTCCAAAGCCTCTGTCCAAAGCAACTGTCCAAAGCCATTCTCCAAAGCCACTCTATGTCCAAAGCCACTGTCCAAAGCCACTCTCCAAAGCCACTGTCCAAAGCCACTGTATGTCCAAAGCCACTGTATGTCCAAAGCCACTGTCCAAAGCCACTGTATTTCCAAAGCCACTGTATGTCCAAAGCCACTGTCCAAAGCCACTGTATGTCCAAAGCCACTGTATGTCCAAAGCCACTATCCAAAGCCACTGTATGTCCAAAGCCACTGTATGTCCAAAGCCACTGTCCAAAGCCACTGTCCGAAGCCACTCTCCAAAACCACTCTATGTCCAAAGCCACTGTACAAAGCCACTTTCCAAAGCCACTCTCCAAACCCACTCTATGTCCAAAGCCACTGTCCAAAGCCACTCTCCAAAGCCACTGTCCAAAGCCACTCTATGTCCAAAGCCACTGTCCAAAGCCACTCTCCAAAGTCACTCTCCAAAGCCACTCTATGTCAAAAGCCACTGTCCAAAGCCACTGTCCATAGCCATTCTCCAAAGCCACTCTCCAAAGCCACTGTATTTCCAAAGCCACTGTCCAAAGCCAATGTCCCAAGCCACTCTCCAAAGCCACTCTATGTCCAAAGCCACTATCCAAAGCCACTCTCCAAAGCCACTCTCCAAAGCCACTCTATGTCCAAAACCACTGTCAAAAGCCACTGTCCAAAGCCACTCTCCAAAGCCACTCTATGTCCAAAGCCTCTGATCAAAGCCACTCTCCAAAGCCACTCTCCAAAGCCACACTATGTCCAAAGCCACTGTCCAAAGCCACTATCCAAAGCCACTGTATGTCCAAAGCCACTGTATGTCCAAAGCCACTGTCCAAAGCCACTGTATGTCCAAAGCCACTGTATGTCCAAAGCCACTCTCCAAAGCCACTCTATGTCCAAAGCCACTGTCCAAAGCCACTGTCCAAAGCCACCCACTCTCCAAAGTCACTGTATGTCCAAAGCCACTGTCCAAAGCCAATGTCCAAAGCCACTCTCCAAAGCCACTCTATGTCCAAAGCCACTATCCAAAGCCACTCTCCATAGCCACTTTCCAAAACCACACTATATCCAAAGCCACTGTCCAAAGCCACTCTCCAAAGCCACTCTCCAAAGCCACTCTATGTCCAAAGCCACTATCCAAAGCCACTCTCCAAAGCCACTCTCCAAAGCCACTGTCCAAAGCCACTCTCCAAAGCCACTGTCCAAAGCCACTCTATGTCCAAAGCCACTGTCCAAAGCCACTCTCCAAAGCCACTATCCAAAGCCACTCTATGTCCAAAGCCACTGTCCAAAGCCACTGTCCAAAGCCACTCTCCAAAGCCACTCTCCAAAGCCACAGAATGTCCAAAGCCACTGTCCAAAGCCAATGTACAAAGCCACTCTCCAAAGCCACTCTATGTCCAAAGCCACTGTCCAAAGCCACTCTCCAAAGCCACTTTCCAAAGCCACACTATGTCCAAAGCCACTGTCCATAGCCACTCACCAAAGCCACTCTCCAAAGCCACTCTATGTCCAAAGCCACTATCCAAAGCCACTCTCCAAAGCCACTCTCCAAAGCCACTCTATGTCCAAAGCCACTGTCAAAAGCCACTGTCCAAAGCCACTCTCCAAAGCCACTCTATGTCCAAAGCCTCTGTTCAAAGCCACTCTCCAAAGCCACTCTCCAAAGCCACTGTCCAAAGCCACTGTACAAAGCCACTCTATGTCCAAAGCCACTGTACAAAGCCACTTTCCAAAGCCACTGTCCAAAGCCACTGTATGTCCAAAGCCACTGTATGTCCAAAGCCACTCTCCAAAGCCACTCTATGTCCAAAGCCACTGTCCAAAGCCACTGTCCAAAGCCACCCACTCTCCAAAGCCACTCTATGTCCAAAGCCACTGTCCAAAGCCAAAGTCCAAAGCCACTCTCCAAAGCCACTCTATGTCCAAAGCCACTATCCAAAGCCACTCTCCAAAGCCACTTTCCAAAGCCACACTATGTCCAAAGCCACTGTCCAAAGCCACTCTCCAAAGCCACTCTCCAAAGCCACTCTATGTCCAAAGTCACTATCCAAAGCCACCCTCCAAAGCCACTCTCCAAAGCCACTGTCCAAAGCCACTCTCCAAAGCCACTGTCCAAAGCCACTCTATGTCCAAAGCCACTGTCCAAGGCCACTCTCCAAAGCCACTGTCCAAAGCCACTCTATGTCCAAAGCCACTGTCCAAAGCCACTCTCCAAAGTCACTGTCGAAAGTCACTCTATGTCCAAAGCCACTGTCCAAAGCCACTCTCCAAAGCCACTCTCCAAAGCCACTCTATGTCCAAAGCCACTGTCTAAAGCCACTGTCCAAAGCCACTCTCCAAAGCCACTCTATTTCCAAAGCCACTGTCCAAAGCCACTCTCCTAAAGCCATTGTCCAAAGCCACTCTATGTCCAAAGCCACTGTCCAAAGCCACTCTCCAAAGCCACTCTCCAAAGCCACTCTATGTCCAAAGCCACTGTCCAAAGCCACTGTCCAAAGCCACTCTCCAAAGCCACTCTATGTCCAAAGCCACTGTCCAAATACACTCTCCAAAGCCACTGTCCAAAGCCACTCTATGTCCAAAGCCTCTGTCCAAAGCCACTGTCCAAAGCCATTCTCCAAAGCCACTCTATGTCCAAAGCCACTGTCCAAAGCCACTCTCCAAAGCCACTGTCCAAAGCCACTGTATGTCCAAAGCCACTGTATGTCCAAAGCCACTGTCCAAAGCCACTGTATGTCCAAAGCCACTGTATGTCCAAAGCCACTGTCCAAAGCCACTGTATGTCCAAAGCCACTGTATGTCCAAAGCCACTATCCAAAGCCACTGTATGTCCAAAGCCACTGTATGTCCAAAGCCACTGTCCAAAGCCACTGTCCGAAGCCACTCTCCAAAACCACTCTATTTCCAAAGCCACTGTACAAAGCCACTTTCCAAAGCCACTCTCCAAACCCACTCTATGTCCAAAGCCACTGTCCAAAGCCACTCTCCAAAGCCACTGTCCAAAGCCACTCTATGTCCAAAGCCACTGTCCAAAGCCACTCTCCAAAGTCACTCTCCAAAGCCACTCTATGTCCAAAGCCACTGTCCAAAGCCACTGTCCATAGCCATTCTCCAAAGCCACTCTCCAAAGCCACTGTATTTCCAAAGCCACTGTCCAAAGCCAATGTCCCAAGCCACTCTCTAAAGCCACTCTATGTCCAAAGCCACTATCCAAAGCCACTCTCCAAAGCCACTCTCCAAAGCCACTCTATGTCCAAAGCCACTGTCAAAAGCCACTGTCCAAAGCCACTCTCCAAAGCCACTCTATGTCCAAAGCCTCTGATCAAAGCCACTCTCCAAAGCCACTCTCCAAAGCCACACTATGTCCAAAGCCACTGTCCAAAGCCACTATCCAAAGCCACTGTATGTCCAAAGCCACTGTATGTCCAAAGCCACTGTCCAAAGCCACTGTATGTCCAAAGCCACTGTATGTCCAAAGCCACTCTCCAAAGCCACTCTATGTCCAAAGCCACTGTCCAAAGCCACTGTCCAAAGCCACCCACTCTCCAAAGTCACTGTATGTCCAAAGCCACTGTCCAAAGCCAATGTCCAAAGCCACTCTCCAAAGCCACTCTATGTCCAAAGCCACTATCCAAAGCCACTCTCCATAGCCACTTTCCAAAGCCACACTATATCCAAAGCCACTGTCCAAAGCCACTCTCCAAAGCCACTCTTCAAAGCCACTCTATGTCCAAAGCCACTATCCAAAGCCACTCTCCAAAGCCACTCTCCAAAGCCACTGTCCAAAGCCACTCTCCAAAGCCACTGTCCAAAGCCACTCTATGTCCAAAGCCACTGTCCAAAGCCACTCTCCAAAGACACTGTCCAAAGCCACTCTATGTCCAAAGCCACTGTCCAAAGCCACTCTCCAAAGTCACTATCCAAAGCCACTCTATGTCCAAAGCCACTGTCCAAAGCCACTGTCCAAAGCCACTCTCCAAAGCCACTCTCCAAAGCCACAGAATGTCCAAAGCCACTCTCCAAAGCCACTCTATGTCCAAAGCCACTGTCCAAAGCCACTCTCCAAAGCCACTTTCCAAAGCCACACTATGTCCAAAGCCACTGTCCATAGCCACTCACCAAAGCCACTCTCCAAAGCCACTCTATGTCCAAAGCCACTATCCAAAGCCACTCTCCAAAGCCACTCTCCAAAGCCACTCTATGTCCAAAGCCACTGTCAAAAGCCACTGTCCAAAGCCACTCTCCAAAGCCACTCTATGTCCAAAGCCTCTGTTCAAAGCCACTCTCCAAAGCCACTCTCCAAAGCCACTGTCCAAAGCCACTGTACAAAGCCACTCTATGTCCAAAGCCACTGTACAAAGCCACTTTCCAAAGCCACTGTCCAAAGCCACTGTATGTCCAAAGCCAATGTATGTCCAAAGCCACTGTCCAAAGCCACTGTATGTCCAAAGCCACTGTACAAAGCAACTGTCCAAAGCCACTGTCCAAAGCCACTCTATGTCCAAATCCACTGTACAAAGCCACTGTCCAAAGCCACTGTCCAAAGCAATACTATGTCCAAAGCCACTGTCCAAAGCCACTGTCCAAAGCCACTCTCCAAAGCCACTCTCCAAAGCCACAGAATGTCCAAAGCCACTGTCCAAAGCCAATGTCCAAAGCCACTCTCCAAAGCCACTCTATGTCCAAAGCCACTGTCCAAAGCCACTCTCCAAAGCCACTTTCCAAAGCCACACTATGTCCAAAGCCACTGTCCATAGCCACTCACCAAAGCCACTCTCCAAAGCCACTGTATGTCCAAAGCCACTGTCCAAAGCCAATGTCCAAAGCCACTCTCCAAAGCCACTCTATGTCCAAAGCCACTATCCAAAGCCACTCTCCAAAGCCACTCTCCAAAGCCACTCTATGTCCAAAGCCATTGTAAAAAGCCACTGTCCAAAGCCACTCTCCAAAGCCACTCTATGTCCAAAGCCTCTGTTCAAAGCCACTCTCCAAAGCCACTCTCCAAAGCCACACTATGTCCAAAGCCACTGTCCAAAGCCACTATACAAAGCCACTCTATGTACAAAGCCACTGTTGAAAGCCACTCTCCAAAGCCACTGTCCAAAGCCACTCTATGTCCAAAGCCACTGTCCAA
This sequence comes from Cladorhizidae sp. MBARI D1340-BT2, assembly GCA_028752905.1. NCBI lineage: Eukaryota > Metazoa > Porifera > Demospongiae > Poecilosclerida > Cladorhizidae > Cladorhizidae sp. MBARI D1340-BT2. The sequence goes on along the minus strand of JAQNBH010000017.1, from coordinate 22,421,344 downwards.
AGCCACTCTCCAAAGCCACTGTCCAAAGCCACTGTATGTCTAAAGCCACTGTATGTCCAAAGCCACTGTCCAAAGCCACTGTATGTCCAAAGCCACTGTATGTCCAAAGCCACTCTCCAAAGCCACTCTATGTCCAAAGCCACTGTCCAAAGCCACTGTCCAAAGCCACCCACTCTCCAAAGCCACTCTATGTCCAAAGCCACTGTCCAAAGCCAATGTCCAAAGCCACTCTCCAAAGCCACTCTATGTCCAAAGCCACTATACAAAGCCACTCTCCAAAGCCACTTTCCAAAGCCACACTATGTCCAAAGCCACTGTCCAAAGCCACTCTCCAAAGCCACTCTCCAAAGCCACTCTATGTCCAAAGCCACTGTCTAAAGCCACTGTCCAAAGCCACTCTCCAAAGCCACTCTATGTCCAAAGCCACTGTCCAAAGCCACTCTCCTAAAGCCATTGTCCAAAGCCACTCTATGTCCAAAGCCACTGTCCAAAGCCACTCTCCAAAGCCACTCTCCAAAGCCACTCTATGTCCAAAGCCACTGTCCAAAGCCACTGTCCAAAGCCACTCTCCAAAGCCACTCTATGTCCAAAGCCACTGTCCAAAGACACTCTCCAAAGCCACTGTCCAAAGCCACTCTATGTCCAAAGCCTCTGTCCAAAGCCACTGTCCAAAGCCATTCTCCAAAGCCACTCTATGTCCAAAGCCACTGTCCAAAGCCACTCTCCAAAGCCACTGTCCAAAGCCACTGTATGTCCAAAGCCACTGTATGTCCAAAGCCACTGTCCAAAGCCACTGTATGTCCAAAGCCACTGTATGTCCAAAGCCACTGTCCAAAGCCACTGTATGTCCAAAGCCACTGTATGTCCAAAGCCACTATCCAAAGCCACTGTATGTCCAAAGCCACTGTATGTCCAAAGCCACTGTCCAAAGCCACTGTCCGAAGCCACTCTCCAAAACCACTCTATTTCCAAAGCCACTGTACAAAGCCACTTTCCAAAGCCACTCTCCAAACCCACTCTATGTCCAAAGCCACTGTCCAAAGCCACTCTCCAAAGCCACTGTCCAAAGCCACTCTATGTCCAAAGCCACTGTCCAAAGCCACTCTCCAAAGTCACTCTCCAAAGCCACTCTATATCCAAAGCCACTGTCCAAAGCTACTGACCAAAGCCACTCTCCAAAGCCACTCTCCAAAGCCACTGTATGTCCAAAGCCACTGTCCAAAGCCAATGTCCAAAGCCACTCTCCAAAGCCACTCTATGTCCAAAGCCACTATCCAAAGCCACTCTCCAAAGCCACTCTCCAAAGCCACTCTATGTCCAAAGCCATTGTAAAAAGCCACTGTCCAAAGCCACTCTCCAAAGCCACTCTATGTCCAAAGCCTCTGTTCAAAGCCACTCTCCAAAGCCACTCTCCAAAGCCACACTATGTCCAAAGCCACTGTCCAAAGCCACTATCCAAAGCCACTCTATGTATAAAGCCACTGTTGAAAGCCACTCTCCAAAGCCACTGTCCAAAGCCACTCTATGTCCAAAGCCACTGTCCAAAGCCACTCTCCAAAGCCACTGTCCAAAGCCACTGTATGTCTAAAGCCACTGTATGTCCAAAGCCACTGTCCAAAGCCACTGTATGTCCAAAGCCACTGTATGTCCAAAGCCACTCTCCAAAGCCACTCTATGTCCAAAGCCACTGTCCAAAGCAACTGTCCAAAGCCACCCACTCTCCAAAGCCACTCTATGTCCAAAGCCACTGTCCAAAGCCAATGTCCAAAGCCACTCTCCAAAGCCACTCTATGTCCAAAGCCACTATACAAAGCCACTCTCCAAAGCCACTTTCCAAAGCCACACTATGTCCAAAGCCACTGTCCAAAGCCACTCTCCAAAGCCACTCTCCAAAGCCACTCTATGTCCAAAGCCACTGTCTAAAGCCACTGTCCAAAGCCACTCTCCAAAGCCACTCTATTTCCAAAGCCACTGTCCAAAGCCACTCTCCTAAAGCCATTGTCCAAAGCCACTCTATGTCCAAAGCCACTGTCCAAAGCCACTCTCCAAAGCCACTCTCCAAAGCCACTCTATGTCCAAAGCCACTGTCCAAAGCCACTGTCCAAAGCCACTCTCCAAAGCCACTCTATGTCCAAAGCCACTGTCCAAAGACACTCTCCAAAGCCACTGTCCAAAGCCACTCTATGTCCAAAGCCTCTGTCCAAAGCCACTGTCCAAAGCCATTCTCCAAAGCCACTCTATGTCCAAAGCCACTGTCCAAAGCCACTCTCCAAAGCCACTGTCCAAAGCCACTGTATGTCCAAAGCCACTGTATGTCCAAAGCCACTGTCCAAAGCCACTGTATGTCCAAAGCCACTGTATGTCCAAAGCCACTGTCCAAAGCCACTGTATGTCCAAAGCCACTGTATGTCCAAAGCCACTATCCAAAGCCACTGTATGTCCAAAGCCACTGTATGTCCAAAGCCACTGTCCAAAGCCACTGTCCGAAGCCACTCTCCAAAACCACTCTATTTCCAAAGCCACTGTACAAAGCCACTTTCCAAAGCCACTCTCCAAACCCACTCTATGTCCAAAGCCACTGTCCAAAGCCACTCTCCAAAGCCACTGTCCAAAGCCACTCTATGTCCAAAGCCACTGTCCAAAGCCACTCTCCAAAGTCACTCTCCAAAGCCACTCTATGTCCAAAGCCACTGTCCAAAGCCACTGTCCATAGCCATTCTCCAAAGCCACTCTCCAAAGCCACTGTATTTCCAAAGCCACTGTCCAAAGCCAATGTCCCAAGCCACTCTCTAAAGCCACTCTATGTCCAAAGCCACTATCCAAAGCCACTCTCCAAAGCCACTCTCCAAAGCCACTCTATGTCCAAAGCCACTGTCAAAAGCCACTGTCCAAAGCCACTCTCCAAAGCCACTCTATGTCCAAAGCCTCTGATCAAAGCCACTCTCCAAAGCCACTCTCCAAAGCCACACTATGTCCAAAGCCACTGTCCAAAGCCACTATCCAAAGCCACTGTATGTCCAAAGCCACTGTATGTCCAAAGCCACTGTCCAAAGCCACTGTATGTCCAAAGCCACTGTATGTCCAAAGCCACTCTCCAAAGCCACTCTATGTCCAAAGCCACTGTCCAAAGCCACTGTCCAAAGCCACCCACTCTCCAAAGTCACTGTATGTCCAAAGCCACTGTCCAAAGCCAATGTCCAAAGCCACTCTCCAAAGCCACTCTATGTCCAAAGCCACTATCCAAAGCCACTCTCCATAGCCACTTTCCAAAGCCACACTATATCCAAAGCCACTGTCCAAAGCCACTCTCCAAAGCCACTCTCCAAAGCCACTCTATGTCCAAAGCCACTATCCAAAGCCACTCTCCAAAGCCACTCTCCAAAGCCACTGTCCAAAGCCACTCTCCAAAGCCACTGTCCAAAGCCACTCTATGTCCAAAGCCACTGTCCAAAGCCACTCTCCAAAGCCACTGTCCAAAGCCACTCTATGTCCAAAGCCACTGTCCAAAGCCACTCTCCAAAGTCACTATCCAAAGCCACTCTATGTCCAAAGCCACTGTCCAAAGCCACTGTCCAAAGCCACTCTCCAAAGCCACTCTCCAAAGCCACAGAATGTCCAAAGCCACTGTCCAAAGCCAATGTCCAAAGCCACTCTCCAAACCACTCTATGTCCAAAGCCACTGTCCAAAGCCACTCTCCAAAGCCACTTTCCAAAGCCACACTATGTCCAAAGCCACTGTCCATAGCCACTCACCAAAGCCACTCTCCAAAGCCACTCTATGTCCAAAGCCACTATCCAAAGCCACTCTCCAAAGCCACTCTCCAAAGCCACTCTATGTCCAAAGCCACTGTCAAAAGCCACTGTCCAAAGCCACTCTCCAAAGCCACTCTATGTCCAAAGCCTCTGTTCAAAGCCACTCTCCAAAGCCACTCTCCAAAGCCACTGTCCAAAGCCACTGTACAAAGCCACTCTATGTCCAAAGCCACTGTACAAAGCCACTTTCCAAAGCCACTGTCCAAAGCCACTGTATGTCCAAAGCCAATGTATGTCCAAAGCCACTGTCCAAAGCCACTGTATGTCCAAAGCCACTGTACAAAGCAACTGTCCAAAGCCACTGTCCAAAGCCACTCTATGTCCAAATCCACTGTACAAAGCCACTGTCCAAAGCCACTGTCCAAAGCAATACTATGTCCAAAGCCACTGTCCAAAGCCACTGTCCAAAACCATTGTCCAAAGCCACTCTATGTCCAAAGCCACTGTCCAAAGCCACTCTATGTCCAAAGCCACTGTCCAAAGCCACTCTCCAAAGTCACTCTCCAAAGCCACTCTATGTCCAAAGCCACTGTCCAAAGCTACTGACCAAAGCCACTCTCCAAAGCCACTCTCCAAAGCCACTGTATGTCCAAAGCCACTGTCCAAAGCCAATGTCCAAAGCCACTCTCCAAAGCCACTCTATGTCCAAAGCCACTATCCAAAGCCACTCTCCAAAGCCACTCTCCAAAGCCACTCTATGTCCAAAGCCATTGTAAAAAGCTACTGTCCAAAGCCACTCTCCAAAGCCACTCTATGTCCAAAGCCTCTGTTCAAAGCCACTCTCCAAAGCCACTCTCCAAAGCCACACTATGTCCAAAGCCACTGTCCAAAGCCACTATCCAAAGCCACTCTATGTACAAAGCCACTGTTGAAAGCCACTCTCCAAAGCCACTGTCCAAAGCCACTCTATGTCCAAAGCCACTGTCCAAAGCCACTCTCCAAAGCCACTGTCCAAAGCCACTGTATGTCTAAAGCCACTGTATGTCCAAAGCCACTGTCCAAAGCCACTGTATGTCCAAAGCCACTGTATGTCCAAAGCCACTCTCCAAAGCCACTCTATGTCCAAAGCCACTGTCCAAAGCCACTGTCCAAAGCCACCCACTCTCCAAAGCCACTCTATGTCCAAAGCCACTGTCCAAAGCCAATGTCCAAAGCCACTCTCCAAAGCCACTCTATGTCCAAAGCCACTATACAAAGCCACTCTCCAAAGCCACTTTCCAAAGCCACACTATGTCCAAAGCCACTGTCCAAAGCCACTCTCCAAAGCCACTCTCCAAAGCCACTCTATGTCCAAAGCCACTATCCAAAGCCACTCTCCAAAGCCACTCTCCAAAGCCACTGTCCAAAGCCACTCTCCAAAGCCACTGTCCAAAGCCACTCTATGTCCAAAGCCACTGTCCAAGGCCACTCTCCAAAGCCACTGTCCAAAGCCACTCTATGTCCAAAGCCACTATCCAAAGCCACTCTCCAAAGTCACTGTCGAAAGTCACTCTATGTCCAAAGCCACTGTCCAAAGCCACTCTCCAAAGCCACTATCCAAAGCCATTCTATGTCCAAAGCCACTGTCTAAAGCCACTGTCCAAAGCCACTCTCCAAAGCCACTCTATGTCCAAAGCCACTGTCCAAAGCCACTCTCCTAAAGCCATTGTCCAAAGCCACTCTATGTCCAAAGCCACTGTCCAAAGCCACTCTCCAAAGCCACTCTCCAAAGCCACTGTCCAAAGCCACTGTACAAAGCCACTCTATGTCCAAAGCCACTGTACAAAGCCACTTTCCAAAGCCACTGTCCAAAGCCACTGTATGTCCAAAGCCAATGTATGTCCAAAGCCACTGTCCAAAGCCACTGTATGTCCAAAGCCACTGTACAAAGCAACTGTCCAAAGCCACTGTCCAAAGCCACTCTATGTCCAAATCCACTGTACAAAGCCACTGTCCAAAGCCACTGTCCAAAGCAATACTATGTCCAAAGCCACTGTCCAAAGCCACTGTCCAAAACCATTGTCCAAAGCCACTCTATGTCCAAAGCCACTGTCCAAAGCCACTCTATGTCCAAAGCCACTGTCCAAAGCCACTCTCCAAAGTCACTCTCCAAAGCCACTCTATGTCCAAAGCCACTGTCCAAAGCTACTGACCAAAGCCACTCTCCAAAGCCACTCTCCAAAGCCACTGTATGTCCAAAGCCACTGTCCAAAGCCAATGTCCAAAGCCACTCTCCAAAGCCACTCTATGTCCAAAGCCACTATCCAAAGCCACTCTCCAAAGCCACTCTCCAAAGCCACTCTATGTCCAAAGCCATTGTAAAAAGCTACTGTCCAAAGCCACTCTCCAAAGCCACTCTATGTCCAAAGCCTCTGTTCAAAGCCACTCTCCAAAGCCACTCTCCAAAGCCACACTATGTCCAAAGCCACTGTCCAAAGCCACTATCCAAAGCCACTCTATGTACAAAGCCACTGTTGAAAGCCACTCTCCAAAGCCACTGTCCAAAGCCACTCTATGTCCAAAGCCACTGTCCAAAGCCACTCTCCAAAGCCACTGTCCAAAGCCACTGTATGTCTAAAGCCACTGTATGTCCAAAGCCACTGTCCAAAGCCACTGTATGTCCAAAGCCACTGTATGTCCAAAGCCACTCTCCAAAGCCACTCTATGTCCAAAGCCACTGTCCAAAGCCACTGTCCAAAGCCACCCACTCTCCAAAGCCACTCTATGTCCAAAGCCACTGTCCAAAGCCAATGTCCAAAGCCACTCTCCAAAGCCACTCTATGTCCAAAGCCACTATACAAAGCCACTCTCCAAAGCCACTTTCCAAAGCCACACTATGTCCAAAGCCACTGTCCAAAGCCACTCTCCAAAGCCACTCTCCAAAGCCACTCTATGTCCAAAGCCACTATCCAAAGCCACTCTCCAAAGCCACTCTCCAAAGCCACTGTCCAAAGCCACTCTCCAAAGCCACAGTCCAAAGCCACTCTATGTCCAAAGCCACTGTCCAAGGCCACTCTCCAAAGCCACTGTCCAAAGCCACTCTATGTCCAAAGCCACTATCCAAAGCCACTCTCCAAAGTCACTGTCGAAAGTCACTCTATGTCCAAAGCCACTGTCCAAAGCCACTCTCCAAAGCCACTATCCAAAGCCATTCTATGTCCAAAGCCACTGTCTAAAGCCACTGTCCAAAGCCACTCTCCAAAGCCACTCTATGTCCAAAGCCACTGTCCAAAGCCACTCTCCTAAAGCCATTGTCCAAAGCCACTCTATGTCCAAAGCCACTGTCCAAAGCCACTCTCCAAATCCACTCTCCAAAGCCACTCTATGTCCAAAGACACTGTCCAAAGCCACTGTCCAAAGCCACTCTCCAAAGCCACTCTATGTCCAAAGCCACTGTCCAAAGACACTCTCCAAAGCCACTGTCCAAAGCCACTCTAAGTCCAAAGCCTCTGTCCAAAGCCACTGTCCAAAGCCATTCTCCAAAGCCACTCTATGTCCAAAGCCACTGTCCAAAGCCACTCTCCAAAGCTACTGTCCAAAGCCACTGTATGTCCAAAGCCACTGTATGTCCAAATCCAATGTATGTCCAAAGCCACTGTCCAAAGCCACTGTATGTCCAAAGCCACTGTACAAAGCAACTGTCCAAAGCCACTGTCCAAAGCCACTCTATGTCCAAATCCACTGTACAAAGCCACTGTCCAAAGCCACTGTCCAAAGCAATACTATGTCCAAAGCCACTGTCCAAAGCCACTGTCCAAAACCATTGTCCAAAGCCACTCTATGTCCAAAGCCACTGTCCAAAGCCACTCTATGTCCAAAGCCACTGTCCAAAGCCACTCTCCAAAGTCACTCTCCAAAGCCACTCTATGTCCAAAGCCACTGTCCAAAGCTACTGACCAAAGCCACTCTCCAAAGCCACTCTCCAAAGCCACTGTATGTCCAAAGCCACTGTCCAAAGCCAATGTCCAAAGCCACTCTCCAAAGCCACTCTATGTCCAAAGCCACTATCCAAAGCCACTCTCCAAAGCCACTCTCCAAAGCCACTCTATGTCCAAAGCCATTGTAAAAAGCTACTGTCCAAAGCCACTCTCCAAAGCCACTCTATGTCCAAAGCCTCTGTTCAAAGCCACTCTCCAAAGCCACTCTCCAAAGCCACACTATGTCCAAAGCCACTGTCCAAAGCCACTATCCAAAGCCACTCTATGTACAAAGCCACTGTTGAAAGCCACTCTCCAAAGCCACTGTCCAAAGCCACTCTATGTCCAAAGCCACTGTCCAAAGCCACTCTCCAAAGCCACTGTCCAAAGCCACTGTATGTCTAAAGCCACTGTATGTCCAAAGCCACTGTCCAAAGCCACTGTATGTCCAAAGCCACTGTATGTCCAAAGCCACTCTCCAAAGCCACTCTATGTCCAAAGCCACTGTCCAAAGCCACTGTCCAAAGCCACCCACTCTCCAAAGCCACTCTATGTCCAAAGCCACTGTCCAAAGCCAATGTCCAAAGCCACTCTCCAAAGCCACTCTATGTCCAAAGCCACTATACAAAGCCACTCTCCAAAGCCACTTTCCAAAGCCACACTATGTCCAAAGCCACTGTCCAAAGCCACTCTCCAAAGCCACTCTCCAAAGCCACTCTATGTCCAAAGCCACTATCCAAAGCCACTCTCCAAAGCCACTCTCCAAAGCCACTGTCCAAAGCCACTCTCCAAAGCCACTGTCCAAAGCCACTCTATGTCCAAAGCCACTGTCCAAGGCCACTCTCCAAAGCCACTGTCCAAAGCCACTCTATGTCCAAAGCCACTATCCAAAGCCACTCTCCAAAGTCACTGTCGAAAGTCACTCTATGTCCAAAGCCACTGTCCAAAGCCACTCTCCAAAGCCACTCTCCAAAGCCACTCTATGTCCAAAGCCACTGTCCAAAGCCACTCTCCTAAAGCCATTGTCCAAAGCCACTCTATGTCCAAAGCCACTGTCCAAAGCCACTCTCCAAATCCACTCTCCAAAGCCACTCTATGTCCAAAGACACTGTCCAAAGCCACTGTCCAAAGCCACTCTCCAAAGCCACTCTATGTCCAAAGCCACTGTCCAAAGACACTCTCCAAAGCCACTGTCCAAAGCCACTCTAAGTCCAAAGCCTCTGTCCAAAGCCACTGTCCAAAGCCATTCTCCAAAGCCACTCTATGTCCAAAGCCACTGTCCAAAGCCACTCTCCAAAGCTACTGTCCAAAGCCACTGTATGTCCAAAGCCACTGTATGTCCAAAGCCACTGTCCAAAGCCACTGTATGTCCAAAGCCACTGTATGTCCAAAGCCACTGTCCAAAGCCACTGTATGTCCAAAGCCACTGTATGTCCAAAGCCACTATCCAAAGCCACTGTATGTCCAAAGCCACTGTATGTCCAAAGCCACTGTCCAAAGCCACTGTCCGAAGCCACTCTCCAAAACCACTCTATGTCCAAAGCCACTGTCCAAAGCCACTCTCCAAAGCCACTCTCCAAAGCCACTCTATGTCCAAAGCCACTGTCCAAAGCCACTCTCCAAAGCCACTGTCCAAAGCCACTCTATGTCCAAAGCCACTGTCCAAAGCCACTCTCCAAAGTCACTCTCCAAAGCCACTCTATGTCCAAAGACACTGTCCAAAGCCACTGTCCAAAGCCACTCTCCAAAGCCACTCTATGTCCAAAGCCACTGTCCAAAGACACTCTCCAAAGCCACTGTCCAAAGCCACTCTAAGTCCAAAGCCTCTGTCCAAAGCCACTGTCCAAAGCCATTCTCCAAAGCCACTCTATGTCCAAAGCCACTGTCCAAAGCCACTCTCCAAAGCTACTGTCCAAAGCCACTGTATGTCCAAAGCCACTGTATGTCCAAATCCAATGTATGTCCAAAGCCACTGTCCAAAGCCACTGTATGTCCAAAGCCACTGTACAAAGCAACTGTCCAAAGCCACTGTCCAAAGCCACTCTATGTCCAAATCCACTGTACAAAGCCACTGTCCAAAGCCACTGTCCAAAGCAATACTATGTCCAAAGCCACTGTCCAAAGCCACTGTCCAAAACCATTGTCCAAAGCCACTCTATGTCCAAAGCCACTGTCCAAAGCCACTCTATGTCCAAAGCCACTGTCCAAAGCCACTCTCCAAAGTCACTCTCCAAAGCCACTCTATGTCCAAAGCCACTGTCCAAAGCTACTGACCAAAGCCACTCTCCAAAGCCACTCTCCAAAGCCACTGTATGTCCAAAGCCACTGTCCAAAGCCAATGTCCAAAGCCACTCTCCAAAGCCACTCTATGTCCAAAGCCACTATCCAAAGCCACTCTCCAAAGCCACTCTCCAAAGCCACTCTATGTCCAAAGCCATTGTAAAAAGCTACTGTCCAAAGCCACTCTCCAAAGCCACTCTATGTCCAAAGCCTCTGTTCAAAGCCACTCTCCAAAGCCACTCTCCAAAGCCACACTATGTCCAAAGCCACTGTCCAAAGCCACTATCCAAAGCCACTCTATGTACAAAGCCACTGTTGAAAGCCACTCTCCAAAGCCACTGTCCAAAGCCACTCTATGTCCAAAGCCACTGTCCAAAGCCACTCTCCAAAGCCACTGTCCAAAGCCACTGTATGTCTAAAGCCACTGTATGTCCAAAGCCACTGTCCAAAGCCACTGTATGTCCAAAGCCACTGTATGTCCAAAGCCACTCTCCAAAGCCACTCTATGTCCAAAGCCACTGTCCAAAGCCACTGTCCAAAGCCACCCACTCTCCAAAGCCACTCTATGTCCAAAGCCACTGTCCAAAGCCAATGTCCAAAGCCACTCTCCAAAGCCACTCTATGTCCAAAGCCACTATACAAAGCCACTCTCCAAAGCCACTTTCCAAAGCCACACTATGTCCAAAGCCACTGTCCAAAGCCACTCTCCAAAGCCACTCTCCAAAGCCACTCTATGTCCAAAGCCACTATCCAAAGCCACTCTCCAAAGCCACTCTCCAAAGCCACTGTCCAAAGCCACTCTCCAAAGCCACTGTCCAAAGCCACTCTATGTCCAAAGCCACTGTCCAAGGCCACTCTCCAAAGCCACTGTCCAAAGCCACTCTATGTCCAAAGCCACTATCCAAAGCCACTCTCCAAAGTCACTGTCGAAAGTCACTCTATGTCCAAAGCCACTGTCCAAAGCCACTCTCCAAAGCCACTCTCCAAAGCCACTCTATGTCCAAAGCCACTGTCCAAAGCCACTCTCCTAAAGCCATTGTCCAAAGCCACTCTATGTCCAAAGCCACTGTCCAAAGCCACTCTCCAAATCCACTCTCCAAAGCCACTCTATGTCCAAAGACACTGTCCAAAGCCACTGTCCAAAGCCACTCTCCAAAGCCACTCTATGTCCAAAGCCACTGTCCAAAGACACTCTCCAAAGCCACTGTCCAAAGCCACTCTAAGTCCAAAGCCTCTGTCCAAAGCCACTGTCCAAAGCCATTCTCCAAAGCCACTCTATGTCCAAAGCCACTGTCCAAAGCCACTCTCCAAAGCTACTGTCCAAAGCCACTGTATGTCCAAAGCCACTGTATGTCCAAAGCCACTGTCCAAAGCCACTGTATGTCCAAAGCCACTGTATGTCCAAAGCCACTGTCCAAAGCCACTGTATGTCCAAAGCCACTGTATGTCCAAAGCCACTATCCAAAGCCACTGTATGTCCAAAGCCACTGTATGTCCAAAGCCACTGTCCAAAGCCACTGTCCGAAGCCACTCTCCAAAACCACTCTATGTCCAAAGCCACTGTCCAAAGCCACTCTCCAAAGCCACTCTCCAAAGCCACTCTATGTCCAAAGCCACTGTCCAAAGCCACTCTCCAAAGCCACTGTCCAAAGCCACTCTATGTCCAAAGCCACTGTCCAAAGCCACTCTCCAAAGTCACTCTCCAAAGCCACTCTATGTCCAAAGCCACTGTCCAAAGCCACTGTCCAAAGCCACTCTCCAAAGCCACTCTCCAAAGCCACTGTATGTCCAAAGCCACTGTATGTCCAAAGCCACTGTCCAAAGCCAATGTCCAAAGCCAATGTCCAAAGCCACTCTCCAAAGCCACTCTATGTCCAAAGCCACTATCCAAAGCCACTCTCCAAAGCCACTCTCCAAAGCCACTCTATGTCCAAAGCCACTGTCAAAAGCCACTGTCCAAAGCCACTCTCCAAAGCCACTCTATGTCCAAAGCCTCTGATCAAAGCCACTCTCCAAAGCCACTCTCCAAAGCCACACTATATCCAAAGCCACTGTCCAAAGCCACTATCCAAAGCCACTGTATGTCCAAAGCCACTGTATGTCCAAAGCCACTGTCCAAAGCCACTGTATGTCCAAAGCCACTGTATGTCCAAAGCCACTCTCCAAAGCCACTCTATGTCCAAAGCCACTGTCCAAAGCCACTGTCCAAAGCCACCCACTCTCCAAAGCCACTGTATGTCCAAAGCCACTGTCCAAAGCCAATGTCCAAAGTCACTCTCCAAAGCCACTCTATGTCCAAAGCCACTATCCAAAGCCACTCTCCAAAGCCACTTTCCAAAGCCACACTATGTCCAAAGCTACTGTCCAAAGCCACTCTCCAAAGCCACTCTCCAAAGCCACTCTATGTCCAAAGCCACTATCCAAAGCCACTCTCCAAAGCCACTCTCCAAAGCCACTGTCCAAAGCCACTCTCCAAAGCCACTGTCCAAAGCCACTCTATGTCCAAAGCTACTATCCAAAGCCACTCTCCAAAGCCACTGTCCAAAGCCACTCTATGTCCAAAGCCACTGTCCAAAGCCACTCTCCAAAGTCACTCTCCAAAGCCACTCTATGTCCAAAGCCACTGTCCAAAGCCACTGTCCAAAGCCACTCTCCAAAGCCACTCTCCAAAGCCACTGTATGTCCAAAGCCACTGTCCAAAGCCAATGTCCAAAGCCACTCTCCAAAGCCACTCTATGTCCAAAGCCACTGTCCAAAGCCACTCTCCAAAGCCACTTTCCAAAGTCACACTCTGTCCAAAGCCACTGTCCAAAGCCACTCTCCAAAGCCACTCTCCAAAGCCACTCTATGTCCAAAGCCACTATCCAAATCCACTATCCAAAGCCACTCTCCAAAGCCACTCTATGTCCAAAGCCACTGTCAAAAGCCACTGTCCAAAGCCACTCTCCAAAGCCACTCTATGTCCAAAGCCTCTGTTCAAAGCCACTCTCCAAAGCCACTCTCCAAAGCCACTGTCCAAAGCCACTGTACAAAGCCACTCTATGTCCAAAGCCACTGTACAAAGCCACTTTCCAAAGCCACTGTCCAAAGCCACTCTATGTCCAAAGCCACTGTCCAAAGCCACTGTCCAAAGCCACTGTCCAAAGCCTTTCTATGTCCAAAGCCACTATCCAAAGCCACTGTCCAAAGCCACTTTCCAAAGCCACTGTCCAAAGCCACTCTATGTCCAAAGCCACTGTCCAAAGCCACTGTATGTCCAAAGCCACTGTATGTCCAAAGCCACTGTCTAAAGCCATTGTATGTCCAAAGCCACTGTCCAAAGCTACTGTATGTCCAAAGCTACTGTATGTCCAAAACCACTGTCCAAAGCCACTGTATGTCCAAAACCACTCTATGTCCAAAGCCACTGTCCAAACCCACTCTCCAAAGCCACTCTCCAAAGCCACTCTATGTCCAAAGCCACTGTCCAAAGTCACTGTCCAAAGCCACTCTCCAAAGCCACTCTATGTCCAAAGCCACTGTCCAAAGACACTCTCCAAAGCCACTGTCCAAAGCCACTCTATGTCCAAAGCCTCTGTCCAAAGCCACTGTCCAAAGCCATTCTCCAAAGCCACTCTATGTCCAAAGCCACTGTCCAAAGCCACTCTCCAAAGCCACTGTCCAAAGCCACTGTATGTCCAAAGCCACTGTATGTCCAAAGCCACTGTCCAAAGCCACTGTATGTCCAAAGCCACTGTATGTCCAAAGCCACTGTATGTCCAAAGCCACTGTCCAAAGCCACTGTATGTCCAAAGCCACTGTATGTCCAAAGCCACTATCCAAAGCCACTGTATGTCCAAAGCCACTGTATGTCCAAAGCCACTGTCCAAAGCCACTGTCCGAAGCCACTCTCCAAAACCACTCTATGTCCAAAGCCACTGTCTAAAGCCACTCTCCAAAGCCACTCTCCAAAGCCACTCTATGTCCAAAGCCACTGTCCAAAGCCACTCTCCAAAGCCACTGTCCAAAGCCACTCTATGTCCAAAGCCACTGTCCAAAGCCACTCTCCAAAGTCACTCTCCAAAGCCACTCTATGTCCAAAGCCACTGTACAAAGCCACTTTCCAAAGACACTGTCCAAAGCCACTCTATGTCCAAAGCCAATGTCCAAAGCCACTGTCCAAAGCCACTGTCCAAAGCCTTTCTATGTCCAAAGCCACTATCCAAAGCCACTGTCCAAAGCCACTTTCCAAAGACACTGTCCAAAGCCACTCTATGTCCAAAGCCACTGTCCAAAGCCACTGTATGTCCAAAGCCACTGTATGTCCAAAGCCACTGTCTAAAGCCATTGTATGTCCAAAGCCACTGTCCAAAGCTACTGTATGTCCAAAGCTACTGTATGTCCAAAACCACTGTCCAAAGCCACTGTATGTCCAAAACCACTCTATGTCCAAAGCCACTGTCCAAAGCCACTCTCCAAAGCCACTCTCCAAAGCCACTCTATGTCCAAAGCCACTGTCCAAAGCCACTGTCCAAAGCCACTCTCCAATGCCACTCTATGTCCAAAGCCACTGTCCAAAGACACTCTCCAAAGCCACTGTCCAAAGCCACTCTATGTCCAAAGCCTCTGTCCAAAGCCACTGTCCAAAGCCATTCTCCAAAGCCACTCTATGTCCAAAGCCACTGTCCAAAGCCACTCTCCAAAGCCACTGTCCAAAGCCACTGTATGTCCAAAGCCACTGTATGTCCAAAGCCACTGTCCAAAGCCACTGTATGTCCAAAGCCACTGTATGTCCAAAGCCACTGTATGTCCAAAGCCACTGTCCAAAGCCACTGTATGTCCAAAGCCACTGTATGTCCAAAGCCACTATCCAAAGCCACTGTATGTCCAAAGCCACTGTATGTTCAAAGCCACTGTCCAAAGCCACTGTCCGAAGCCACTCTCCAAAACCACTCTATGTCCAAAGCCACTGTCTAAAGCCACTCTCCAAAGCCACTCTCCAAGCCACTCTATGTCCAAAGCCACTGTCCAAAGCCACTCTCCAAAGCCACTGTCCAAAGCCACTCTATGTCCAAAGCCACTGTCCAAAGCCACTCTCCAAAGTCACTCTCCAAAGCCACTCTATGTCCAAAGACACTGTCCAAAGCCACTGTCCAAAGCCACTCTCCAAAGCCACTCTCCAAAGCCACTGTATGTCCAAAGCCACTGTCCAAAGCCAATGTCCAAAGCCACTCTCCAAAGCCACTCTATGTCCAAAGCCACTATCCAAAGCCACTCTCCAAAGCCACTCTCCAAAGCCACTCTATGTCCAAAGCCACTGTCAAAAGCCACTGTCCAAAGCCACTCTCCAAAGCCACTCTCCAAAGCCACTCTATGTCCAAAGCCTCTGATCAAAGCCACTCTCCAAAGCCACTCTCCAAAGCCACACTATGTCCAAAGCCACTGTCCAAAGCCACTATCCAAAGCCACTGTATGTCCAAAGCCACTGTATGTCCAAAGCCACTGTCCAAAGCCACTGTATGTCCAAAGCCACTGTATGTCCAAAGCCACTCTCCAAAGCCACTCTATGTCCAAAGCCACTGTCCAAAGCCACTATCCAAAGCCACTGTATGTCCAAAGCCACTGTATGTCCAAAGCCACTGTCCAAAGCCACTGTATGTCCAAAGCCACTGTATGTCCAAAGCCACTCTCCAAAGCCACTCTATGTCCAAAGCCACTGTCCAAAGCCACTGTCCAAAGCCACCCACTCTCCAAAGCCACTGTATGTCCAAAGCCACTGTCCAAAGCCAATGTCCAAAGCCACTCTCCAAAGCCACTCTATGTCCAAAGCCACTATCCAAAGCCACTCTCCAAAGCCACTTTCCAAAGCCACACTATGCCAAAGCCACTGTCCAAAGCCACTCTCCTAAGCCACTCTCCAAAGCCACTCTATGTCCAAAGCCACTATCCAAAGCCACTCTCCAAAGCCACTCTCCAAAGCCACTGTCCAAAGCCACTCTATGTCCAAAGCCACTGTCCAAAGCCATTCTCCAAAGCCACTCTCCAAAGCCACTCTATGTCCAAAGCCACTTTCCAAAGCCACTGTCCAAAGCCACTCTCCAAAGCCACTCTCCAAAGCCACTGTATGTCCAAAGCCACTGTCCAAAGCCAATGTCCAAAGTCACTCTCCAAAGCCACTCTATGTCCAAAGCCACTGTCCAAAGTCACTCTCCAAAGCCACTTTCCAAAGCCACACTATGTCCAAAGCCACTGTCCAAAGCCACTCTCCAAAGCCACTCTCCAAAGCCACTCTATGTCCAAAGCCACTATCCAACGCCACTCTCCAAAGCCACTCTCCAAAGCCACTCTATGTCCAAAGCCACTGTCAAAACCCACTGTCCAAAGCCACTCTCCAAAGCCACTCTATGTCCAAAGTCTCTGTTCAAAGCCACTCTCCAAAGCCACTCTCCTAAGCCACTGTCCAAAGCCACTGTACAAAGCCACTCTATGTCCAAAGCCACTGTACAAAGCCACTTTCCAAAGCCACTGTCCAAAGCCACTCTATGTCCAAAGCCACTGTCCAAAGCCACTGTCCAAAGCCACTGTCCAAAGCCTTTCTATGTCCAAAGCCACTGTCCAAAGCCACTGTCCAAAGCCACTTTCCAAAGCCACTGTCCAAAGCCACTCTATGTCCAAAGCCACTGTCCAAAGCCACTGTATGTCCAAAGCAACTGTATGTCCAAAGCCACTGTCTAAAGCCATTGTATGTCCAAAGCCACTGTCCAAAGCTACTGTATGTCCAAAGCTACTGTATGTCCAAAGCCACTGTCCAAAGCCACTGTATGTCCAAAGCCACTGTATGTCCAAAGCCACTGTCCAAAGCCACTGTATGTCCAAAGCCACTGTATGTCCAAAGCCACTGTATGTCCAAAGCCACTGTCCAAAGCCACTGTATGTCCAAAGCCACTGTATGTCCAAAGCCACTGTCCAAAGCCACTGTATGTCAAAGCCACTGTACAAAGCAACTGTCCAAAGCCACTGTCCAAAGCCACTCTATGTCCAAATCCACTGTACAAACCCACTGTCCAAAGCAACTGTCCAAAGTAATACTATGTCCAAAGCCACTGTCCAAAGCCACTGTCCAAAGCCACTGTCCAAAGCCACTGTCCAAAGCCACTCTATGTCCAAAGCCACTGTCCAAAGCCACTGTCCAAAGCCACTGTCCAAAGCCACTCTATGTCCAAAGCCCTGTCCAAAGCCACTATCCAAAGCCACTGTCCTAAACCACTCTATGTCCAACGCCACTGTCCAAAGCCACTCTCCAAAGCCACTGTCCAAAGCCACTCTATGTCCAAAGCCACTGTCCAAAGCGACTCTCCAAAGCCACTGTCCAAAGCCACTGTATGTCCAATGCCACTGTATGTCCAAAGCCACTGTCCAAAGTCACTGTATGTCCAAAGCCACTGTATGTCCAAAGCCACTCTCCAAAGCTACTCTATGTCCAAAGCCACTGTCCAAAGCCACTGTCCAAAGCCACCCACTCTCCAAAGCCACTGTATGTCCAAAGCCACTGTCCAAAGCCAATGTCCAAAGCCACTCTCCAAAGCCACTCTATGTCCAAAGCCACTATCCAAAGCCACTCTCCAAAGCCAATTTCCAAAGCCACACTATGTCCAAAGCCACTGTCCAAAGCCACTCTCCAAAGCCACTCTCCAAAGCCACTCTATGTCCAAAGCCACTATCCAAAGCCACTCTCCAAAGCCGCTCTCCAAAGCCACTGTCCAAAGCCACTCTATGTCCAAAGCCACTGTCCAAAGCCACTCTCCAAAGCCACTGTCCAAAGCCACTCTATGTCCAAAGCCACTGTCCAAAGCCACTCTCCAAAGCCACTGTCCAAAGCCACTCTATGTCCAAAGCCACTGTCCAAAGCCACTGTCCAAAGCAACTCTCCAAAGCCACTCTATGTCCAAAGCCACTGTCCAAAGACACTCTCCAAAGCTACTGTCCAAAGCCACTCTATGTCCAAAGCCTCTGTCCAAAGCCACTGTCCAAAGCCATTCTCCAAAGCCACTCTATGTCCAAAGCCACTGTCCAAAGCCACTCTCCAAAGCCACTGTCCAAAGCCACTGTATGTCCAAAGCCACTGTATGTCCAAAGCCACTGTCCAAAGCAACTGTATGTCCAAAGCCACTGTATGTCCAAAGCCACTGTCCAAAGCCACTGTATGTCAAAAGCCACTGTGTGTCCAAAGCCACTATCCAAAGCCACTGTATGTCCAAAGCCACTGTATGTCCAAAGCCACTGTCCAAAGCCACTGTCCGAAGCCACTCTCCAAAACCACTCTATGTCCAAAGCCACTGTCTAAAGCCACTCTCCAAAGCCACTCTCCAAAGCCACTCTATGTCCAAAGCCACTGTCCAAAGCCACTCTCCAAAGCCACTGTCCAAAGCCACTCTATGTCCAAAGCCACTGTCCAAAGCCACTCTCCAAAGTCACTCTCCAAAGCCACTCTATGTCCAAAGCCACTGTCCAAAGCCACTGTCCAAAGCCACTCTCCAAAGCCACTCTTCAAAGCCACTGTATGTCCAAAGCCACTGTCCAAAGCCAATGTCCAAAGCCACTCTCCAAAGCCACTCTATGTCCAAAGCCACTATCCAAAGCCACTCTCCAAAGCCACTCTCCAAAGCCACTCTATGTCCAAAGCCACTGTCAAAAGCCACTGTCCAAAGCCACTCTCCAAAGCCACTCTATGTCCAAAGCCTCTGATCAAAGCCACTCTCCAAAGCCACTCTCCAAAGCCACACTATGTCCAAAGCCACTGTCCAAAGCCACTATCCAAAGCCACTGTATGTCCAAAGCCACTGTATGTCCAAAGCCACTGTCCAAAGCCACTGTATGTCCAAAGCCACTGTATGTCCAAAGCCACTCTCCAAAGCCACTCTATGTCCAAAGCCACTGTCCAAAGCCACTGTCCAAAGCCACCCACTCTCCAAAGCCACTGTATGTCCAAAGCCACTGTCCAAAGCCAATGTCCAAAGCCACTCTCCAAAGCCACTGTCCAAAGCTACTGTATGTCCAAAGCTACTGTATGTCCAAAGCCACTGTCCAAAGCCACTGTATGTCCAAAGCCACTGTATGTCCAAAGCCACTGTCCAAAGCCACTGTATGTCCAAAGCCAATGTATGTCCAAAGCCACTGTATGTCCAAAGCCACTGTCCAAAGCCACTGTATGTCCAAAGCCACTGTATGTCCAAAGCCACTGTCCAAAGCCACTGTATGTCCAAAGCCACTGTACAAAGCAACTGTCCAAAGCCACTGTCCAAAGCCACTCTATGTCCAAATCCACTGTACAAACCCACTGTCCAAAGCCACTGTCCAAAGCAATACTATGTCCAAAGCCACTGTCCAAAGCCACTGTCCAAAGCCACTGTCCAAAGCCACTGTCCAAAGCCACTCTATGTCCAAAGCCACTGTCCAAAGCCACTATCCAAAGCCACTGTCCTAAACCACTCTATGTCCAACACCACTGTCCAAAGCCACTCTCCAAAGCCACTGTCCAAAGCCACTCTATGTCCAAAGCCACTGTCCAAAGCGACTCTCCAAAGCCACTGTCCAAAGCCACTGTATGTCCAATGCCACTGTATGTCCAAAGCCACTGTCCAAAGTCACTGTATGTCCAAAGCCACTGTATGTCCAAAGCCACTCTCCAAAGCTACTCTATGTCCAAAGCCACTGTCCAAAGCCACTGTCCAAAGCCACCCACTCTCCAAAGCCACTGTATGTCCAAAGCCACTGTCCAAAGCCAATGTCCAAAGCCACTCTCCAAAGCCACTCTATGTCCAAAGCCACTATCCAAAGCCACTCTCCAAAGCCACTTTCCAAAGCCACACTATGTCCAAAGCCACTGTCCAAAGCCACTCTCCAAAGCCACTCTCCAAAGCCACTCTATGTCCAAAGCCACTATCCAAAGCCACTCTCCAAAGCCACTCTCCAAAGCCACTGTCCAAAGCCACTCTCCAAAGCCACTTTCCAAAGCCACACTATGTCCAAAGCCACTGTCCAAAGCCACTCTCCAAAGCCACTCTCCAAAGCCACTCTATGTCCAAAGCCACTGTCCAAAGCCACTCTCCAAAGCCACTGTCCAAAGCCACTCTATGTCCAAAGTCCCGGTCCAAAGCCACTCTCCAAAGCCACTGTCCAAAGCCACTCTATGTCCAAAGCCACTGTCCGAAGCCACTATCCAAAGCCACTCTACAAAGCCACTCTATGTCCAAAGCCACTGGCCAAAGCCACTGTCCAAAGCCACTCTCCAAAGCCACTCTATGTCCAAAGCCACTGTCCAAAGACACTCTCCAAAGCCACTGTCCAAAGCCACTCTATGTCCAAAGGCACTGCCAAAGCCACTGTCCAAAGCCACTCTCCAAAGCCACTCCATGTCCAAAGCCACTGTCCAAAGACACTCTCCAAAGCCACTGTCCAAAGCCACTCTATGTCCAAAGCCTCTGTCCAAAGCCACTGTCCAAAGCCATTCTCCAAAGCCACTCTATGTCCAAAGCCACTGTCCAAAGCCACTCTCCAAAGCCACTGTCCAAAGCCACTGTATGTCCAAAGCCACTGTATGTCCAAAGCCACTGTCCAAAGCCACTGTATGTCCAAAGCCACTGTATGTCCAAAGCCACTGTCCAAAGCCACGGTATGTCCAAAGCCACTGTGTGTCCAAAGCCACTATCCAAAGCCACTGTATGTCCAAAGCCACTGTATGTCCAAAGCCACTGTCCAAAGCCACTGTCCGAAGCCACTCTCCAAAACCACTCTATGTCCAAAGCCACTGTCTAAAGCCACTCTCCAAAGCCACTCTCCAAAGCCACTCTATGTCCAAAGCCACTGTCCAAAGCCACTCTCCAAAGCCACTGTCCAAAGCCACTCTATGTCCAAAGCCACTGTCCAAAGCCACTCTCCAAAGTCACTCTCCAAAGCCACTCTATGTCCAAAGCCACTGTCCAAAGCCACTGTCCAAAGCCACTCTCCAAAGCCACTCTTCAAAGCCACTGTATGTCCAAAGCCACTGTCCAAAGCCAATGTCCAAAGCCACTCTCCAAAGCCACTCTATGTCCAAAGCCACTATCCAAAGCCACTCTCCAAAGCCACTCTCCAAAGCCACTCTATGTCCAATGCCACTGTCAAAAGCCACTGTACAAAGCCACTCTCCAAAGCCACTCTATGTCCAAAGCCTCTGATCAAAGCCACTCTCCAAAGCCACTCTCCAAAGCCACACTATGTCCAAAGCCACTGTCCAAAGCCACTATCCAAAGCCACTGTATGTCCAAAGCCACTGTATGTCCAAAGCCACTGTCCAAAGCCACTGTATGTCCAAAGCCACTGTATGTCCAAAGCCACTCTCCAAAGCCACTCTATGTCCAAAGCCACTGTCCAAAGCCACTGTCCAAAGCCACCCACTCTCCAAAGCCACTGTATGTCCAAAGCCACTGTCCAAAGCCAATTTCCAAAGCCACTCTCCAAAGCCACTCTATGTCCAAAGCCACTATCCAAAGCCACTCTCCAAAGCCACTTTCCAAAGCCACACTATGTCCAAAGCCACTGTCCAAATCCACTCTCCAAAGCCACTCTCCAAAGCCACTCTATGTCCAAAGCCACTATCCAACGCCACTCTCCAAAGCCACTCTCCAAAGCCACTGTCCAAAGCCACTCTTTGTCCAAAGCCACTGTCCAAAGCCATTCTCCAAAGTCACTCTCCAAAGCCACTCTATGTCCAAAGCCACTGTCCAAAGCCACTGTCCAAAGCCACTCTCCAAAGCCACTCTCCAAAGCCACTGTATGTCCAAAGCCACTGTCCAAAGCCAATGTCCAAAGCCACTTTCCAAAGTCACTCTATGTCCAAAGCCACTATCCAAAGCCACTCTCCAAAGCCACTCTCCAAAGCCACTCTATGTCCAAAGCCACTGTCAAAAGCCACTGTCCAAAGCCACTCTCCAAAGCCACTCTATGTCCAAAGCCTCTGTTCAAAGCCACTCTCCAAAGCCACTCTCCAAAGCCACTGTCCAAAGCCACTGTACAAAGCCACTCTATGTCCAAAGCCACTGTACAAAGCCACTTTCCAAAGCTACTGTCCAAAGCCACTCTATGTCCAAAGCCACTGTCCAAAGCCACTGTCCAAAGCCACTGTCCAAAGCCTTTCTATGTCCAAAGCTACTGTCCAAAGCCACTGTCCAAAGCCACTTTCCAAAGCCACTGTCCAAAGCCACTCTATGTCCAAAGCCACTGTCCAAAGCCACTGTATGTCCAAAGCAACTGTATGTCCAAAGCCACTGTCTAAAGCCATTGTATGTCCAAAGCCACTGTCCAAAGCTACTGTATGTCCAAAGCTACTGTATGTCCAAAGCCACTGTCCAAAGCCACTGTATGTCCAAAGCCACTGTATGTCCAAAGCCACTGTATGTCCAAAGCCACTGTATGTCCAAAGCCACTGTCCAAAGCCACTGTATGTCCAAAGCCACTGTATGTCCAAATCCACTGTCCAAAGCCACTGTATGTCCAAAGCCACTGTACAAAGCAACTGTCCAAAGCCACTGTCCAAAGCCACTCTATGTCCAAATCCACTTTACAAACCCACTGTCCAAAGCCACTGTCCAAAGCAATACTATGTCCAAAGCCACTGTCCAAAGCCACTGTCCAAAGCCACTGTCCAAAGCCACTCTATGTCCAAAGCCACTGTCCAAAGCCACTGTCCAAAGCCACTGTCCAAAGCCACTCTATGTCCAAAGCCACTGTCCAAAGCCACTGTCCAAAGCCACTCTATGTCCAAAGCCACTCTATGTCCAAAGCCACTGTCCAAAGCCACTATCCAAAGCCACTGTCCTAAACCACTCTATGTCCAACGCCACTGTCCAAAGCCACTCTCCAAAGCCACTGTCCAAAGCCACTCTATGTCCAAAGCCACTGTCCAAAGCCACTCTCCAAAGCCACTGTCCAAAGCCACTGTATGTCCAATGCCACTGTATGTCCAAAGCCACTGTCCAAAGTCACTGTATGTCCAAAGCCACTGTATGTCCAAAGCCACTCTCCAAAGCCACTCTATGTCCAAAGCCACTGTCCAAAGTCACTGTCCAAAGCCACTCACTCTCCAAAGCCACTGTATGTCCAAAGCCACTGTCCAAAGCCAATGTCCAAAGCCACTCTCCAAAGCCACTCTATGTCCAAAGCCACTGTCCAAAGCCACTGTCCAAAGCCACCCACTCTCCAAAGCCACTGTATGTCCAAAGCCACTGTCCAAAGCCAATGTCCAAAGCCACTCTCCAAAGCCACTCTATGTCCAAAGCCACTATCCAAAGCCACTCTCCAAAGCCACTTTCCAAAGCCACACTATGTCCAAAGCCACTGTCCAAAGCCACTCTCCAAAGCCACTCTCCAAAGCCACTCTATGTCCAAAGCCACTATCCAAAGCCACTCTCCAAAGCCACTCTCCAAAGCCACTGTCCAAAGCCACTCTATGTCCAAAGCCACTGTCCAAAGCCATTCTCCAAAGTCACTCTCCAAAGCCACTCTATGTCCAAAGCCACTGTCCAAAGCCACTGTCCAAAGCCACTCTCCAAAGCCACTTTCCAAAGCCACTGTATGTCCAAAGCCACTGTCCAAAGCCAATGTCCAAAGCCACTCTCCAAAGCCACTCTATGTCCAAAGCCACTGTCCAAAGCCACTCTCCAAAGCCACTTTCCAAAGCCACACTATGTCCAAAGCCACTGTCCAAAGCCACTCTCCAAAGCCACTCTCCAAAGCCACTCTATGTCCAAAGCCACTATCCAAAGCCACTCTCCAAAGCCACTCTCCAAAGCCACTCTATGTCCAAAGCCACTGTCAAAAGCCACTGTCCAAAGCTACTCTCCAAAGCCACTCTATGTCCAAAGCTTCTGTTCAAACCACTCTCCAAAGCCACTCTCCAAAGCCACTGTCCAAAGCCACTGTACAAAGCCACTCTATGTCCAAAGCCACTGTACAAAGCCACTTTCCAAAGCCACTGTCCAAAGCCATTCTATTTCCAAAGCCACTGTCCAAAGCCACTGTCCAAAGCCACTGTCCAAAGCCTTTCTATGCCCAAAGCCACTGTCCAAAGCCACTGTCCAAAGCCACTTTCCAAAGCCACTGTCCAAAGCCACTCTATGTCCAAAGCCACTGTCCAAAGCCTTTCTATGTCCAAAGCCACTGTCCAAAGCCTCTGTCCAAAGCCACTTTCCAAAGCCACTGTCCAAAGCCACTCTATGTCCAAAGCCACTGTCCAAAGCCACTGTATGTCCAAAGCAACTGTATGTCCAAAGCCACTGTCTAAAGCCATTGTATGTCCAAAGCCACTGTCCAAAGCTACTGTATGTCCAAAGCTACTGTATGTCCAAAGCCACTGTCCAAAGTCACTGTATGTCCAAAGCCACTGTATGTCCAAAGCCACTGTCCAAAGCCACTGTATGTCCAAAGCCACTGTATGTCCAAAGCCACTGTATGTCCAAAGCCACTGTCCAAAGCTACTGTATGTCCAAAGCCACTGTATGTCCAAAGCCACTGTCCAAAGCCACTGTATGTCCAAAGCCACTGTACAAAGCAACTGTCCAAAGCCACTGTCCAAAGCCACTCTATGTCCAAATCCACTGTACAAACCCACTGTCCAAAGCCACTGTCCAAAGCAATACTATGTCCAAAGCCACTGTCCAAAGCCACTGTCCAAAGCCACTGTCCAAAGCCACTCTATGTCCAAAGCCACTGTCCAAAGCCACTGTCCAAAGCCACTGTCCAAAGCCACTCTATGTCCAAAGCCACTGTCCAAAGCCACTGTCCAAAGCCACTCTATGTCCAAAGCCACTCTATGTCCAAAGCCACTGTCCAAAGCCACTATCCAAAGCCACTGTCCTAAACCACTCTATGTCCAACGCCACTGTCCAAAGCCACTCTCCAAAGCCACTGTCCAAAGCCACTCTATGTCCAAAGCCACTGTCCAAAGCCACTCTCCAAAGCCACTGTCCAAAGCCACTGTATGTCCAATGCCACTGTATGTCCAAAGCCACTGTCCAAAGTCACTGTATGTCCAAAGCCACTGTATGTCCAAAGCCACTCTCCAAAGCCACTCTATGTCCAAAGCCACTGTCCAAAGCCACTGTCCAAAGCCACCCACTCTCCAAAGCCACTGTATGTCCAAAGCCACGGTCCAAAGCCAATGGCAAAGCCACTCTCCAAAGCCACTCTATGTCCAAAGCCACTATCCAAAGCCACTCTCCAAAGCCACTTTCCAAAGCCACACTATGTCCAAAGCCACTGTCCAAAGCCACTCTCCAATGCCACTCTCCAAAGCCACTCTATGTCCAAAGCCACTATCCAAAGCCACTCTCCAAAGCCACTCTCCAAAGCCACTGTCCAAAGCCACTCTATGTCCAAAGCCACTGTCCAAACCACTCTCCAAAGCCACTGTCCAAAGCAACTCTATGTCCAAAGCCACTGTCCAAAGCCACTCTCCAAAGCCACTGTCGAAAGCCACTCTATGTCCAAAGCCACTGTCCGAAGCCACTCATCAAAGCCACTGTCCAAAGCAACTCTATGTCCAAAGCCACTGTCCAAAGCCACTCTCCAAAGCCACTGTCCAAAGCCACTCTGTGTCCAAAGCCACTGTCCAAAGCCACTCTACAAAGCCACTGTCGAAAGTCACTCTATGTCCAAAGCCACTGTCCAAAGCCACTCTCCAAAGCCACTCTCCAAAGCCACTCTATTTCCAAAGCCACTGTCTAAAGCCACTGTCCAAAGCCACTCTCCAAAGCCACTCTATGTCCAAAGCCACTGTCCAAAGCCACTCTCCTAAAGCCACTGTCCAAAGCCACTCTATGTCCAAAGCCACTGTCCAAAGCCACTCTCCAAAGCCACTCTCCAAAGCCACTCTATGTCCAAAGCCACTATCCAAAGCCACTCTCCAAAGCCACTCTCCAAAGCCACTGTCCAAAGCCACTCTATGTCCAAAGCCACTGTCCAAAGCCACTCTCCAAAGCCACTGTCCAAAGCCACTCTATGTCCAAAGCCACTGTCCAAAGCCACTCTCCAAAGCCACTGTCCAAAGCCACTCTATGTCCAAAGCCACTGTCCGAAGCCACTCTCCAAAGCCACTGTCCAAAGCAACTCTATGTCCAAAGCCACTGTCCAAAGCCACTCTCCAAAGCCACTGTCCAAAGCCACTCTGTGTCCAAAGCTACTGTCCAAAGCCACTCTACAAAGCCACTGTCGAAAGTCACTCTATGTCCAAAGCCACTGTCCAAAGCCACTCTCCAAAGCCACTCTCCAAAGCCACTCTATGTCCAAAGCCACTGTCTAAAGCCACTGTCCAAAGCCACTCTCTAAAGCCACTCTATGTCCAAAGCCACTGTCCAAAGCCACTCTCCTAAAGCCACTGTCCAAAGCCACTCTATGTCCAAAGCCACTGTCCAAAGCCACTCTCCAAACCACTCTCCAAAGCCACTCTATGTCCAAAGCCACTGTCCAAAGCCACTGTCCAAAGCCACTCTCCAAAGCCACTCTATGTCCAAAGCCACTGTCCAAAGACACTCTCCAAAGCCACTGTCCAAAGCCACTCTATGTACAAAGCCACTGTCCAAAGCCACTGTCCAAAGCCATTCTCCAAAGCCACTCTATGTCCAAAGCCACTGTCCAAAGCCACTCTCCAAAGCCACTGTCCAAAGCCACTGTATGTCCAAAGCCACTGTATGTCCAAAGTCACTGTCCAAAGCCACTGTATGTCCAAAGCCACTGTATGTCCAAAGCCACAGTCCAAAGCCACTGTATGTCCAAAGCCACTGTATGTCCAAAGCCACTATCCAAAGCCACTGTATGTCCAAAGCCACTGTATGTCCAAAGCCACTGTCCAAAGCCACTGTCTGAAGCCACTCTCCAAAACCACTCTATGTCCAAAGCCACTGTCCAAAGCCACTCTCCAAAGCCACTCTCCAAAGCCACTCTATGTCCAAAGCCACTCTATGTCCAAAGCCACTGTCCAAAGCCACTCTCCAAAGCCACTGTCCAAAGCCACTCTATGTCCAAAGCCACTGTCCAAAGCCACTCTCCAAAGTCACTCTCCAAAGCCACTCTATGTCCAAAGCCACTGTCCAAAGCCACTGTCCAAAGCCACTCTCCAAAGCCACTCTCCAAAGCCACTGTATGTCCAAAGCCACTGTCCAAAGCCAATGTCCAAAGCCACTCTCCAAAGCCACTCTATTTCCAAAGCCAGTGTCCAAAGCCACTCTCCAAAGCCACTTTCCAAAGCCACTCTATGTCCAAAGCCACTATCCAAAGCCACTCTCCAAAGCCACTCTCCAAAGCAACTCTATGTCCATAGCCACTGTCAAAAGGCACTGTCCAAAGCCACTCTCCAAAGCTACTCTATGTCCAAAGCCTCTGTTCAAAGCCACTCTCCAAAGCCACTCTCCACACCACACTATGTCCAAAGCCACTGTCCAAAGCCACTATCCAAAGCCACTATTTGTCCAAAGCCACTGTCCAAAGCCACTGTCCAAACCCACTGTCCAAAGCCACTGTCCAAAGCCACTGTCCAAAGCCACTCTATGTCCAAAGCCACTGTACAAAGCCACTTTCCAAAGCCACTGTCCAAAGCCACTCTATGTCCAAAGCCACTGTCCAAAGCCACTGTCCAAAGCCACTGTCCAAAGCCTTTCTATGTCCAAAGCCACTGTCCAAAGCCAGTGTCCAAAGCCACTCTATGTCCAAAGCCACTGTCCAAACCACTGTATGTCCAAAGCCACTGTATGTCCAAAGCCACTGTCTAAAGCCACTGTATTTCCAAAGCCACTGACCAAAGCTACTGTATGTCCAAAGCCACTGTATGTTCAAAGCCACTGTCCGAAGCCACTGTATGTCCAAAGCTACTGTATGTCCAAAGCCACTGTCCAAAGCCACTGTATGTCCAAAGCCACTGTATGTCCAAAGCCACTTTCCAAAGCCACTGTATGTCCAAAGCCACTGTATGTCCAAAGCCACTGTCCAAAGCCACTGTATGTCCAAAGCCACTGTACAAAGCAACTGTCCAAAGCCACTGTCCAAAGCCACTCTATGTCCAAATCCACTGTACAAAGCCACTGTCCAAAGCCACTGTCCAAAGCAATACTATGTCCAAAGCCACTGTCCAAAGCCACTGTCCAAAGCCATTGTCCAAAGCCACTCTATGTCCAAAGCCACTGTCCAAAGCCACTGTCCAAAGCCACTGTCCAAAGCCACTCTATGTCCAAAGCCACTGTCCAAAGCCACTGTCCAATGGCACTGTCCAAAGCCACTTTATGTCCAAAGCCACTGTCCTAAGCCACTCTCCAAAGCGACTGTCCTAAACCACTCTATGTCCAAAGCCACTGTCCAAAGCCACTCTCCAAAGCCACTGTCCAAAGCCACTCTATGTCCAAAGCCACTGTCCAAAGCCACTCTCCAAAGCCACTGTCCAAAGCCACTGTATGTCCAAAGCTACTGTGTGTCCAAAGCCACTGTCCAAAGCCACTGTCCAAAGCCACTGTATGTCCAAAGCCATTGTATGTCCAAAGCCACTCTCCAAAGCCACTCTATGTCCAAAGCCACTGTCCAAAGCCACTGTCCAAAGCCACCCACTCTCCAAAGCCACTGTATGTCCAAAGCCACTGTCCAAAGCCAATGTCCAAAGCCACTCTCCAAAGCTACTCTATGTCCAAAGCCACTATCCAAAGCCACTCTCCAAAGCCACTTTCCAAAGCCACACTATGTCCAAAGCCACTGTCCAAAGCCACTCTCCAAAGCCACTCTCCATAGCCACTCTATGTCCAAAACACTATCCAAAGCCACTCTCCAAAGCCACTCTCCAAAGCCACTGTCCAAAGCCACTCTCCAAAGCCACTGTCCAAAGCCACTCTATGTCCAAAGCCACTGTCCAAAGCCACTCTCCAAAGCCACTGTCCAAAGCCACTCTATGTCAAAGCCACTGTCCAAAGCCACTCTCCAAAGCCACTGTCCAAACCACTCTATGTCCAAAGCCACTGTCCTAAGCCACTCTCCAAAGCCACTGTCCAAAGCAACTCTATGTCCAAAGCCACTGTCCAAAGCCACTCTGTGTCCAAAGCCACTGTCCAAAGCCACTCTACAAAGCCACTGTCGAAAGTCACTCTATGTCCAAAGCCACTGTCCAAAGCCACTCCCCAAAGCCACTCTCCAAAACCACTCTATGTCCAAAGCCACTGTCTAAAGCCACTGTCCAAAGCCACTCTCCAAAGCCACTCTATGTCCAAAGCCACTGTCCAAAGCCACTCTCCTAAAGCCACTGTCCAAAGACACTCTATGTCCAAAGCCACTGTCCAAAGCCACTCTCCAAAGCCACTCTCCAAAGCCACTCTATGTCCAAAGCCACTGTCCAAAGCCACTGTCCTAAAGCCACTCTCCAAAGGCACTTTATGTCCAAAGCCACTGTCCAAAGACACTCTCCAAAGCAACTGTCGAAAGCCACTCTATGTCCAAAGCCTCTGTCCAAAGCCACTGTCCAAAGCCATTCTCCAAAGCCACTCTATGTCCAAAGCCACTGTCCAAAGCCACTGTCCAAAGCCACTATCCAAAGCCACTCTATGTCCAAAGCCACTGTCCAAAGCCACTGTCCAAAGCCACTGTTCAAAGCCACTCTCCAAAGCCACTCTATGTCCAAAGGCACTGTCCAAAGCCACTCTCCAAAGCCACTCTCCAAAGCCACTCTATGTCCAAAGCCACTGTCCAAAGACACTCTCCAAAGCCACTCTCCAAAGCCACTCTATGTCCCAAGCGACTGTCCAAAGCCACTGTCCAAAGCCACTCTCCAAAGCCACTCTATGTCCAAAGCCACTGTCCAAAGCCACTGTCCAAAGCCACCCACTCTCCAAAGCCACTGTATGTCCAAAGCCACTGTCCAAAGCCAATGTCCAAAGCCACTCTCCAAAGCCACTGTCCAAAGCTACTGTATGTCCAAAGCTACTGTATGTCCAAAGCCACTGTCCAAAGCCACTGTATGTCCAAAGCCACTGTATGTCCAAAGCCACTGTCCAAAGCCACTGTATGTCCAAAGCCAATGTATGTCCAAAGCCACTGTATGTCCAAAGCCACTGTCCAAAGCCACTGTATGTCCAAAGCCACTGTATGTCCAAAGCCACTGTCCAAAGCCACTGTATGTCCAAAGCCACTGTACAAAGCAACTGTCCAAAGCCACTGTCCAAAGCCACTCTATGTCCAAATCCACTGTACAAACCCACTGTCCAAAGCCACTGTCCAAAGCAATACTATGTCCAAAGCCACTGTCCAAAGCCACTGTCCAAAGCCACTGTCCAAAGCCACTGTCCAAAGCCACTCTATGTCCAAAGCCACTGTCCAAAGCCACTATCCAAAGCCACTGTCCTAAACCACTCTATGTCCAACACCACTGTCCAAAGCCACTCTCCAAAGCCACTGTCCAAAGCCACTCTATGTCCAAAGCCACTGTCCAAAGCGACTCTCCAAAGCCACTGTCCAAAGCCACTGTATGTCCAATGCCACTGTATGTCCAAAGCCACTGTCCAAAGTCACTGTATGTCCAAAGCCACTGTATGTCCAAAGCCACTCTCCAAAGCTACTCTATGTCCAAAGCCACTGTCCAAAGCCACTGTCCAAAGCCACCCACTCTCCAAAGCCACTGTATGTCCAAAGCCACTGTCCAAAGCCAATGTCCAAAGCCACTCTCCAAAGCCACTCTATGTCCAAAGCCACTATCCAAAGCCACTCTCCAAAGCCACTTTCCAAAGCCACACTATGTCCAAAGCCACTGTCCAAAGCCACTCTCCAAAGCCACTCTCCAAAGCCACTCTATGTCCAAAGCCACTATCCAAAGCCACTCTCCAAAGCCACTCTCCAAAGCCACTGTCCAAAGCCACTCTCCAAAGCCACTTTCCAAAGCCACACTATGACCAAAGCCACTGTCCAAAGCCACTCTCCAAAGCCACTCTCCAAAGCCACTCTATGTCCAAAGCCACTGTCCAAAGCCACTCTCCAAAGCCACTGTCCAAAGCCACTCTATGTCCAAAGTCCCGGTCCAAAGCCACTCTCCAAAGCCACTGTCCAAAGCCACTCTATGTCCAAAGCCACTGTCCGAAGCCACTATCCAAAGCCACTCTACAAAGCCACTCTATGTCCAAAGCCACTGGCCAAAGCCACTGTCCAAAGCCACTCTCCAAAGCCACTCTATGTCCAAAGCCACTGTCCAAAGACACTCTCCAAAGCCACTGTCCAAAGCCACTCTATGTCCAAAGGCACTGCCAAAGCCACTGTCCAAAGCCACTCTCCAAAGCCACTCCATGTCCAAAGCCACTGTCCAAAGACACTCTCCAAAGCCACTGTCCAAAGCCACTCTATGTCCAAAGCCTCTGTCCAAAGCCACTGTCCAAAGCCATTCTCCAAAGCCACTCTATGTCCAAAGCCACTGTCCAAAGCCACTCTCCAAAGCCACTGTCCAAAGCCACTGTATGTCCAAAGCCACTGTATGTCCAAAGCCACTGTCCAAAGCCACTGTATGTCCAAAGCCACTGTATGTCCAAAGCCACTGTCCAAAGCCACGGTATGTCCAAAGCCACTGTGTGTCCAAAGCCACTATCCAAAGCCACTGTATGTCCTAAGCCACTGTATGTCCAAAGCCACTGTCCAAAGCCACTGTCCGAAGCCACTCTCCAAAACCACTCTATGTCCAAAGCCACTGTCTAAAGCCACTCTCCAAAGCCACTCTCCAAAGCCACTCTATGTCCAAAGCCACTGTCCAAAGCCACTCTCCAAAGCCACTGTCCAAAGCCACTCTATGTCCAAAGCCACTGTCCAAAGCCACTCTCCAAAGTCACTCTCCAAAGCCACTCTATGTCCAAAGCCACTGTCCAAAGCCACTGTCCAAAGCCACTCTCCAAAGCCACTCTTCAAAGCCACTGTATGTCCAAAGCCACTGTCCAAAGCCAATGTCCAAAGCCACTCTCCAAAGCCACTCTATGTCCAAAGCCACTATCCAAAGCCACTCTCCAAAGCCACTCTCCAAAGCCACTCTATGTCCAATGCCACTGTCAAAAGCCACTGTACAAAGCCACTCTCCAAAGCCACTCTATGTCCAAAGCCTCTGATCAAAGCCACTCTCCAAAGCCACTCTCCAAAGCCACACTATGTCCAAAGCCACTGTCCAAAGCCACTATCCAAAGCCACTGTATGTCCAAAGCCACTGTATGTCCAAAGCCACTGTCCAAAGCCACTGTATGTCCAAAGCCACTGTATGTCCAAAGCCACTCTCCAAAGCCACTCTATGTCCAAAGCCACTGTCCAAAGCCACTGTCCAAAGCCACCCACTCTCCAAAGCCACTGTATGTCCAAAGCCACTGTCCAAAGCCAATTTCCAAAGCCACTCTCCAAAGCCACTCTATGTCCAAAGCCACTATCCAAAGCCACTCTCCAAAGCCACTTTCCAAAGCCACACTATGTCCAAAGCCACTGTCCAAATCCACTCTCCAAAGCCACTCTCCAAAGCCACTCTATGTCCAAAGCCACTATCCAAAGCCACTCTCCAAAGCCACTCTCCAAAGCCACTGTCCAAAGCCACTCTTTGTCCAAAGCCACTGTCCAAAGCCATTCTCCAAAGTCACTCTCCAAAGCCACTCTATGTCCAAAGCCACTGTCCAAAGCCACTGTCCAAAGCCACTCTCCAAAGCCACTCTCCAAAGCCACTGTATGTCCAAAGCCACTGTCCAAAGCCAATGTCCAAAGCCACTTTCCAAAGTCACTCTATGTCCAAAGCCACTATCCAAAGCCACTCTCCAAAGCCACTCTCCAAAGCCACTCTATGTCCAAAGCCACTGTCAAAAGCCACTGTCCAAAGCCACTCTCCAAAGCCACTCTATGTCCAAAGCCTCTGTTCAAAGCCACTCTCCAAAGCCACTCTCCAAAGCCACTGTCCAAAGCCACTGTACAAAGCCACTCTATGTCCAAAGCCACTGTACAAAGCCACTTTCCAAAGCTACTGTCCAAAGCCACTCTATGTCCAAAGCCACTGTCCAAAGCCACTGTCCAAAGCCACTGTCCAAAGCCTTTCTATGTCCAAAGCTACTGTCCAAAGCCACTGTCCAAAGCCACTTTCCAAAGCCACTGTCCAAAGCCACTCTATGTCCAAAGCCACTGTCCAAAGCCACTGTATGTCCAAAGCAACTGTATGTCCAAAGCCACTGTCTAAAGCCATTGTATGTCCAAAGCCACTGTCCAAAGCTACTGTATGTCCAAAGCTACTGTATGTCCAAAGCCACTGTCCAAAGCCACTGTATGTCCAAAGCCACTGTATGTCCAAAGCCACTGTATGTCCAAAGCCACTGTATGTCCAAAGCCACTGTCCAAAGCCACTGTATGTCCAAAGCCACTGTATGTCCAAATCCACTGTCCAAAGCCACTGTATGTCCAAAGCCACTGTACAAAGCAACTGTCCAAAGCCACTGTCCAAAGCCACTCTATGTCCAAATCCACTTTACAAACCCACTGTCCAAAGCCACTGTCCAAAGCAATACTATGTCCAAAGCCACTGTCCAAAGCCACTGTCCAAAGCCACTGTCCAAAGCCACTCTATGTCCAAAGCCACTGTCCAAAGCCACTGTCCAAAGCCACTGTCCAAAGCCACTCTATGTCCAAAGCCACTGTCCAAAGCCACTGTCCAAAGCCACTCTATGTCCAAAGCCACTCTATGTCCAAAGCCACTGTCCAAAGCCACTATCCAAAGCCACTGTCCTAAACCACTCTATGTCCAACGCCACTGTCCAAAGCCACTCTCCAAAGCCACTGTCCAAAGCCACTCTATGTCCAAAGCCACTGTCCAAAGCCACTCTCCAAAGCCACTGTCCAAAGCCACTGTATGTCCAATGCCACTGTATGTCCAAAGCCACTGTCCAAAGTCACTGTATGTCCAAAGCCACTGTATGTCCAAAGCCACTCTCCAAAGCCACTCTATGTCCAAAGCCACTGTCCAAAGTCACTGTCCAAAGCCACTCACTCTCCAAAGCCACTGTATGTCCAAAGCCACTGTCCAAAGCCAATGTCCAAAGCCACTCTCCAAAGCCACTCTATGTCCAAAGCCACTGTCCAAAGCCACTGTCCAAAGCCACCCACTCTCCAAAGCCACTGTATGTCCAAAGCCACTGTCCAAAGCCAATGTCCAAAGCCACTCTCCAAAGCCACTCTATGTCCAAAGCCACTATCCAAAGCCACTCTCCAAAGCCACTTTCCAAAGCCACACTATGTCCAAAGCCACTGTCCAAAGCCACTCTCCAAAGCCACTCTCCAAAGCCACTCTATGTCCAAAGCCACTATCCAAAGCCACTCTCCAAAGCCACTCTCCAAAGCCACTGTCCAAAGCCACTCTATGTCCAAAGCCACTGTCCAAAGCCATTCTCCAAAGTCACTCTCCAAAGCCACTCTATGTCCAAAGCCACTGTCCAAAGCCACTGTCCAAAGCCACTCTCCAAAGCCACTTTCCAAAGCCACTGTATGTCCAAAGCCACTGTCCAAAGCCAATGTCCAAAGCCACTCTCCAAAGCCACTCTATGTCCAAAGCCACTGTCCAAAGCCACTCTCCAAAGCCACTTTCCAAAGCCACACTATGTCCAAAGCCACTGTCCAAAGCCACTCTCCAAAGCCACTCTCCAAAGCCACTCTATGTCCAAAGCCACTATCCAAAGCCACTCTCCAAAGCCACTCTCCAAAGCCACTCTATGTCCAAAGCCACTGTCAAAAGCCACTGTCCAAAGCTACTCTCCAAAGCCACTCTATGTCCAAAGCCTCTGTTCAAACCACTCTCCAAAGCCACTCTCCAAAGCCACTGTCCAAAGCCACTGTACAAAGCCACTCTATGTCCAAAGCCACTGTACAAAGCCACTTTCCAAAGCCACTGTCCAAAGCCATTCTATTTCCAAAGCCACTGTCCAAAGCCACTGTCCAAAGCCACTGTCCAAAGCCTTTCTATGCCCAAAGCCACTGTCCAAAGCCACTGTCCAAAGCCACTTTCCAAAGCCACTGTCCAAAGCCACTCTATGTCCAAAGCCACTGTCCAAAGCCTTTCTATGTCCAAAGCCACTGTCCAAAGCCTCTGTCCAAAGCCACTTTCCAAAGCCACTGTCCAAAGCCACTCTATGTCCAAAGCCACTGTCCAAAGCCACTGTATGTCCAAAGCAACTGTATGTCCAAAGCCACTGTCTAAAGCCATTGTATGTCCAAAGCCACTGTCCAAAGCTACTGTATGTCCAAAGCTACTGTATGTCCAAAGCCACTGTCCAAAGTCACTGTATGTCCAAAGCCACTGTATGTCCAAAGCCACTGTCCAAAGCCACTGTATGTCCAAAGCCACTGTATGTCCAAAGCCACTGTATGTCCAAAGCCACTGTCCAAAGCTACTGTATGTCCAAAGCCACTGTATGTCCAAAGCCACTGTCCAAAGCCACTGTATGTCCAAAGCCACTGTACAAAGCAACTGTCCAAAGCCACTGTCCAAAGCCACTCTATGTCCAAATCCACTGTACAAACCCACTGTCCAAAGCCACTGTCCAAAGCAATACTATGTCCAAAGCCACTGTCCAAAGCCACTGTCCAAAGCCACTGTCCAAAGCCACTCTATGTCCAAAGCCACTGTCCAAAGCCACTGTCCAAAGCCACTGTCCAAAGCCACTCTATGTCCAAAGCCACTGTCCAAAGCCACTGTCCAAAGCCACTCTATGTCCAAAGCCACTCTATGTCCAAAGCCACTGTCCAAAGCCACTATCCAAAGCCACTGTCCTAAACCACTCTATGTCCAACGCCACTGTCCAAAGCCACTCTCCAAAGCCACTGTCCAAAGCCACTCTATGTCCAAAGCCACTGTCCAAAGCCACTCTCCAAAGCCACTGTCCAAAGCCACTGTATGTCCAATGCCACTGTATGTCCAAAGCCACTGTCCAAAGTCACTGTATGTCCAAAGCCACTGTATGTCCAAAGCCACTCTCCAAAGCCACTCTATGTCCAAAGCCACTGTCCAAAGCCACTGTCCAAAGCCACCCACTCTCCAAAGCCACTGTATGTCCAAAGCCACGGTCCAAAGCCAATGGCAAAGCCACTCTCCAAAGCCACTCTATGTCCAAAGCCACTATCCAAAGCCACTCTCCAAAGCCACTTTCCAAAGCCACACTATGTCCAAAGCCACTGTCCAAAGCCGCTCTCCAATGCCACTCTCCAAAGCCACTCTATGTCCAAAGCCACTATCCAAAGCCACTCTCCAAAGCCACTCTCCAAAGCCACTGTCCAAAGCCACTCTATGTCCAAAGCCACTGTCCAAAGCCACTCTCCAAAGCCACTGTCCAAAGCAACTCTATGTCCAAAGCCACTGTCCAAAGCCACTCTCCAAAGCCACTGTCGAAAGCCACTCTATGTCCAAAGCCACTGTCCGAAGCCACTCATCAAAGCCACTGTCCAAAGCAACTCTATGTCCAAAGCCACTGTCCAAAGCCACTCTCCAAAGCCACTGTCCAAAGCCACTCTGTGTCCAAAGCCACTGTCCAAAGCCACTCTACAAAGCCACTGTCGAAAGTCACTCTATGTCCAAAGCCACTGTCCAAAGCCACTCTCCAAAGCCACTCTCCAAAGCCACTCTATTTCCAAAGCCACTGTCTAAAGCCACTGTCCAAAGCCACTCTCCAAAGCCACTCTATGTCCAAAGCCACTGTCCAAAGCCACTCTCCTAAAGCCACTGTCCAAAGCCACTCTATGTCCAAAGCCACTGTCCAAAGCCACTCTCCAAAGCCACTCTCCAAAGCCACTCTATGTCCAAAGCCACTATCCAAAGCCACTCTCCAAAGCCACTCTCCAAAGCCACTGTCCAAAGCCACTCTATGTCCAAAGCCACTGTCCAAAGCCACTCTCCAAAGCCACTGTCCAAAGCCACTCTATGTCCAAAGCCACTGTCCAAAGCCACTCTCCAAAGCCACTGTCCAAAGCCACTCTATGTCCAAAGCCACTGTCCGAAGCCACTCTCCAAAGCCACTGTCCAAAGCAACTCTATGTCCAAAGCCACTGTCCAAAGCCACTCTCCAAAGCCACTGTCCAAAGCCACTCTGTGTCCAAAGCTACTGTCCAAAGCCACTCTACAAAGCCACTGTCGAAAGTCACTCTATGTCCAAAGCCACTGTCCAAAGCCACTCTCCAAAGCCACTCTCCAAAGCCACTCTATGTCCAAAGCCACTGTCTAAAGCCACTGTCCAAAGCCACTCTCTAAAGCCACTCTATGTCCAAAGCCACTGTCCAAAGCCACTCTCCTAAAGCCACTGTCCAAAGCCACTCTATGTCCAAAGCCACTGTCCAAAGCCACTCTCCAAACCACTCTCCAAAGCCACTCTATGTCCAAAGCCACTGTCCAAAGCCACTGTCCAAAGCCACTCTCCAAAGCCACTCTATGTCCAAAGCCACTGTCCAAAGACACTCTCCAAAGCCACTGTCCAAAGCCACTCTATGTACAAAGCCACTGTCCAAAGCCACTGTCCAAAGCCATTCTCCAAAGCCACTCTATGTCCAAAGCCACTGTCCAAAGCCACTCTCCAAAGCCACTGTCCAAAGCCACTGTATGTCCAAAGCCACTGTATGTCCAAAGTCACTGTCCAAAGCCACTGTATGTCCAAAGCCACTGTATGTCCAAAGCCACAGTCCAAAGCCACTGTATGTCCAAAGCCACTGTATGTCCAAAGCCACTATCCAAAGCCACTGTATGTCCAAAGCCACTGTATGTCCAAAGCCACTGTCCAAAGCCACTGTCTGAAGCCACTCTCCAAAACCACTCTATGTCCAAAGCCACTGTCCAAAGCCACTCTCCAAAGCCACTCTCCAAAGCCACTCTATGTCCAAAGCCACTCTATGTCCAAAGCCACTGTCCAAAGCCACTCTCCAAAGCCACTGTCCAAAGCCACTCTATGTCCAAAGCCACTGTCCAAAGCCACTCTCCAAAGTCACTCTCCAAAGCCACTCTATGTCCAAAGCCACTGTCCAAAGCCACTGTCCAAAGCCACTCTCCAAAGCCACTCTCCAAAGCCACTGTATGTCCAAAGCCACTGTCCAAAGCCAATGTCCAAAGCCACTCTCCAAAGCCACTCTATGTCCAAAGCCAGTGTCCAAAGCCACTCTCCAAAGCCACTTTCCAAAGCCACTCTATGTCCAAAGCCACTATCCAAAGCCACTCTCCAAAGCCACTCTCCAAAGCAACTCTATGTCCATAGCCACTGTCAAAAGGCACTGTCCAAAGCCACTCTCCAAAGCTACTCTATGTCCAAAGCCTCTGTTCAAAGCCACTCTCCAAAGCCACTCTCCACACTACACTATGTCCAAAGCCACTGTCCAAAGCCACTATCCAAAGCCACTATTTGTCCAAAGCCACTGTCCAAAGCCACTGTCCAAACCCACTGTCCAAAGCCACTGTCCAAAGCCACTGTCCAAAGCCACTCTATGTCCAAAGCCACTGTACAAAGCCACTTTCCAAAGCCACTGTCCAAAGCCACTCTATGTCCAAAGCCACTGTCCAAAGCCACTGTCCAAAGCCACTGTCCAAAGCCTTTCTATGTCCAAAGCCACTGTCCAAAGCCAGTGTCCAAAGCCACTCTATGTCCAAAGCCACTGTCCAAACCACTGTATGTCCAAAGCCACTGTATGTCCAAAGCCACTGTCTAAAGCCACTGTATTTCCAAAGCCACTGACCAAAGCTACTGTATGTCCAAAGCCACTGTATGTTCAAAGCCACTGTCCGAAGCCACTGTATGTCCAAAGCTACTGTATGTCCAAAGCCACTGTCCAAAGCCACTGTATGTCCAAAGCCACTGTATGTCCAAAGCCACTGTCCAAAGCCACTGTATGTCCAAAGCCACTGTATGTCCAAAGCCACTGTCCAAAGCCACTGTATGTCCAAAGCCACTGTACAAAGCAACTGTCCAAAGCCACTGTCCAAAGCCACTCTATGTCCAAATCCACTGTACAAAGCCACTGTCCAAAGCCACTGTCCAAAGCAATACTATGTCCAAAGCCACTGTCCAAAGCCACTGTCCAAAGCCATTGTCCAAAGCCACTCTATGTCCAAAGCCACTGTCCAAAGCCACTGTCCAAAGCCACTGTCCAAAGCCACTCTATGTCCAAAGCCACTGTCCAAAGCCACTGTCCAATGGCACTGTCCAAAGCCACTTTATGTCCAAAGCCACTGTCCTAAGCCACTCTCCAAAGCGACTGTCCTAAACCACTCTATGTCCAAAGCCACTGTCCAAAGCCACTCTCCAAAGCCACTGTCCAAAGCCACTCTATGTCCAAAGCCACTGTCCAAAGCCACTCTCCAAAGCCACTGTCCAAAGCCACTGTATGTCCAAAGCTACTGTGTGTCCAAAGCCACTGTCCAAAGCCACTGTCCAAAGCCACTGTATGTCCAAAGCCATTGTATGTCCAAAGCCACTCTCCAAAGCCACTCTATGTCCAAAGCCACTGTCCAAAGCCACTGTCCAAAGCCACCCACTCTCCAAAGCCACTGTATGTCCAAAGCCACTGTCCAAAGCCAATGTCCAAAGCCACTCTCCAAAGCTACTCTATGTCCAAAGCCACTATCCAAAGCCACTCTCCAAAGCCACTTTCCAAAGCCACACTATGTCCAAAGCCACTGTCCAAAGCCACTCTCCAAAGCCACTCTCCATAGCCACTCTATGTCCAAAACACTATCCAAAGCCACTCTCCAAAGCCACTCTCCAAAGCCACTGTCCAAAGCCACTCTCCAAAGCCACTGTCCAAAGCCACTCTATGTCCAAAGCCACTGTCCAAAGCCACTCTCCAAAGCCACTGTCCAAAGCCACTCTATGTCAAAGCCACTGTCCAAAGCCACTCTCCAAAGCCACTGTCCAAACCACTCTATGTCCAAAGCCACTGTCCTAAGCCACTCTCCAAAGCCACTGTCCAAAGCAACTCTATGTCCAAAGCCACTGTCCAAAGCCACTCTGTGTCCAAAGCCACTGTCCAAAGCCACTCTACAAAGCCACTGTCGAAAGTCACTCTATGTCCAAAGCCACTGTCCAAAGCCACTCCCCAAAGCCACTCTCCAAAACCACTCTATGTCCAAAGCCACTGTCTAAAGCCACTGTCCAAAGCCACTCTCCAAAGCCACTCTATGTCCAAAGCCACTGTCCAAAGCCACTCTCCTAAAGCCACTGTCCAAAGACACTCTATGTCCAAAGCCACTGTCCAAAGCCACTCTCCAAAGCCACTCTCCAAAGCCACTCTATGTCCAAAGCCACTGTCCAAAGCCACTGTCCAAAGCCACTCTCCAAAGGCACTTTATGTCCAAAGCCACTGTCCAAAGACACTCTCCAAAGCAACTGTCGAAAGCCACTCTATGTCCAAAGCCTCTGTCCAAAGCCACTGTCCAAAGCCATTCTCCAAAGCCACTCTATGTCCAAAGCCACTGTCCAAAGCCACTGTCCAAAGCCACTATCCAAAGCCACTCTATGTCCAAAGCCACTGTCCAAAGCCACTGTCCAAAGCCACTGTTCAAAGCCACTCTCCAAAGCCACTCTATGTCCAAAGGCACTGTCCAAAGCCACTCTCCAAAGCCACTCTCCAAAGCCACTCTATGTCCAAAGCCACTGTCCAAAGACACTCTCCAAAGCCACTCTCCAAAGCCACTCTATGTCCCAAGCGACTGTCCAAAGCCACTGTCCAAAGCCACTCTCCAAAGCCACTCTATGTCCAAAGCCACTGTCCAAAGCCACTGTCCAAAGCCACCCACTCTCCAAAGCCACTGTATGTCCAAAGCCACTGTCCAAAGCCAATGTCCAAAGCCACTCTCCAAAGCCACTGTCCAAAGCTACTGTATGTCCAAAGCTACTGTATGTCCAAAGCCACTGTCCAAAGCCACTGTATGTCCAAAGCCACTGTATGTCCAAAGCCACTGTCCAAAGCCACTGTATGTCCAAAGCCAATGTATGTCCAAAGCCACTGTATGTCCAAAGCCACTGTCCAAAGCCACTGTATGTCCAAAGCCACTGTATGTCCAAAGCCACTGTCCAAAGCCACTGTATGTCCAAAGCCACTGTACAAAGCAACTGTCCAAAGCCACTGTCCAAAGCCACTCTATGTCCAAATCCACTGTACAAACCCACTGTCCAAAGCCACTGTCCAAAGCAATACTATGTCCAAAGCCACTGTCCAAAGCCACTGTCCAAAGCCACTGTCCAAAGCCACTGTCCAAAGCCACTCTATGTCCAAAGCCACTGTCCAAAGCCACTATCCAAAGCCACTGTCCTAAACCACTCTATGTCCAACACCACTGTCCAAAGCCACTCTCCAAAGCCACTGTCCAAAGCCACTCTATGTCCAAAGCCACTGTCCAAAGCGACTCTCCAAAGCCACTGTCCAAAGCCACTGTATGTCCAATGCCACTGTATGTCCAAAGCCACTGTCCAAAGTCACTGTATGTCCAAAGCCACTGTATGTCCAAAGCCACTCTCCAAAGCTACTCTATGTCCAAAGCCACTGTCCAAAGCCACTGTCCAAAGCCACCCACTCTCCAAAGCCACTGTATGTCCAAAGCCACTGTCCAAAGCCAATGTCCAAAGCCACTCTCCAAAGCCACTCTATGTCCAAAGCCACTATCCAAAGCCACTCTCCAAAGCCACTTTCCAAAGCCACACTATGTCCAAAGCCACTGTCCAAAGCCACTCTCCAAAGCCACTCTCCAAAGCCACTCTATGTCCAAAGCCACTATCCAAAGCCACTCTCCAAAGCCACTCTCCAAAGCCACTGTCCAAAGCCACTCTCCAAAGCCACTTTCCAAAGCCACACTATGTCCAAAGCCACTGTCCAAAGCCACTCTCCAAAGCCACTCTCCAAAGCCACTCTATGTCCAAAGCCACTGTCCAAAGCCACTCTCCAAAGCCACTGTCCAAAGCCACTCTATGTCCAAAGTCCCGGTCCAAAGCCACTCTCCAAAGCCACTGTCCAAAGCCACTCTATGTCCAAAGCCACTGTCCGAAGCCACTATCCAAAGCCACTCTACAAAGCCACTCTATGTCCAAAGCCACTGGCCAAAGCCACTGTCCAAAGCCACTCTCCAAAGCCACTCTATGTCCAAAGCCACTGTCCAAAGACACTCTCCAAAGCCACTGTCCAAAGCCACTCTATGTCCAAAGGCACTGCCAAAGCCACTGTCCAAAGCCACTCTCCAAAGCCACTCCATGTCCAAAGCCACTGTCCAAAGACACTCTCCAAAGCCACTGTCCAAAGCCACTCTATGTCCAAAGCCTCTGTCCAAAGCCACTGTCCAAAGCCATTCTCCAAAGCCACTCTATGTCCAAAGCCACTGTCCAAAGCCACTCTCCAAAGCCACTGTCCAAAGCCACTGTATGTCCAAAGCCACTGTATGTCCAAAGCCACTGTCCAAAGCCACTGTATGTCCAAAGCCACTGTATGTCCAAAGCCACTGTCCAAAGCCACGGTATGTCCAAAGCCACTGTGTGTCCAAAGCCACTATCCAAAGCCACTGTATGTCCAAAGCCACTGTATGTCCAAAGCCACTGTCCAAAGCCACTGTCCGAAGCCACTCTCCAAAACCACTCTATGTCCAAAGCCACTGTCTAAAGCCACTCTCCAAAGCCACTCTCCAAAGCCACTCTATGTCCAAAGCCACTGTCCAAAGCCACTCTCCAAAGCCACTGTCCAAAGCCACTCTATGTCCAAAGCCACTGTCCAAAGCCACTCTCCAAAGTCACTCTCCAAAGCCACTCTATGTCCAAAGCCACTGTCCAAAGCCACTGTCCAAAGCCACTCTCCAAATCCACTCTTCAAAGCCACTGTATGTCCAAAGCCACTGTCCAAAGCCAATGTCCAAAGCCACTCTCCAAAGCCACTCTATGTCCAAAGCCACTATCCAAAGCCACTCTCCAAAGCCACTCTCCAAAGCCACTCTATGTCCAATGCCACTGTCAAAAGCCACTGTACAAAGCCACTCTCCAAAGCCACTCTATGTCCAAAGCCTCTGATCAAAGCCACTCTCCAAAGCCACTCTCCAAAGCCACACTATGTCCAAAGCCACTGTCCAAAGCCACTATCCAAAGCCACTGTATGTCCAAAGCCACTGTATGTCCAAAGCCACTGTCCAAAGCCACTGTATGTCCAAAGCCACTGTATGTCCAAAGCCACTCTCCAAAGCCACTCTATGTCCAAAGCCACTGTCCAAAGCCACTGTCCAAAGCCACCCACTCTCCAAAGCCACTGTATGTCCAAAGCCACTGTCCAAAGCCAATTTCCAAAGCCACTCTCCAAAGCCACTCTATGTCCAAAGCCACTATCCAAAGCCACTCTCCAAAGCCACTTTCCAAAGCCACACTATGTCCAAAGCCACTGTCCAAATCCACTCTCCAAAGCCACTCTCCAAAGCCACTCTATGTCCAAAGCCACTATCCAAAGCCACTCTCCAAAGCCACTCTCCAAAGCCACTGTCCAAAGCCACTCTTTGTCCAAAGCCACTGTCCAAAGCCATTCTCCAAAGTCACTCTCCAAAGCCACTCTATGTCCAA
The DNA here is from genome assembly GCA_028752905.1 of Cladorhizidae sp. MBARI D1340-BT2. NCBI lineage: Eukaryota > Metazoa > Porifera > Demospongiae > Poecilosclerida > Cladorhizidae > Cladorhizidae sp. MBARI D1340-BT2. The sequence goes on along the minus strand of JAQNBH010000017.1, from coordinate 22,377,777 downwards.
AGCCACTGTCCAAAGCCACTGTCCAAAGCCACTCTCCAAAGCCACTCTCCAAAGCCACTGTATGTCCAAAGCCACTGTCCAAAGCCAATGTCCAAAGCCACTTTCCAAAGTCACTCTATGTCCAAAGCCACTATCCAAAGCCACTCTCCAAAGCCACTCTCCAAAGCCACTCTATGTCCAAAGCCACTGTCAAAAGCCACTGTCCAAAGCCACTCTCCAAAGCCACTCTATGTCCAAAGCCTCTGTTCAAAGCCACTCTCCAAAGCCACTCTCCAAAGCCACTGTCCAAAGCCACTGTACAAAGCCACTCTATGTCCAAAGCCACTGTACAAAGCCACTTTCCAAAGCTACTGTCCAAAGCCACTCTATGTCCAAAGCCACTGTCCAAAGCCACTGTCCAAAGCCACTGTCCAAAGCCTTTCTATGTCCAAAGCTACTGTCCAAAGCCACTGTCCAAAGCCACTTTCCAAAGCCACTGTCCAAAGCCACTCTATGTCCAAAGCCACTGTCCAAAGCCACTGTATGTCCAAAGCAACTGTATGTCCAAAGCCACTGTCTAAAGCCATTGTATGTCCAAAGCCACTGTCCAAAGCTACTGTATGTCCAAAGCTACTGTATGTCCAAAGCCACTGTCCAAAGCCACTGTATGTCCAAAGCCACTGTATGTCCAAAGCCACTGTATGTCCAAAGCCACTGTATGTCCAAAGCCACTGTCCAAAGCCACTGTATGTCCAAAGCCACTGTATGTCCAAATCCACTGTCCAAAGCCACTGTATGTCCAAAGCCACTGTACAAAGCAACTGTCCAAAGCCACTGTCCAAAGCCACTCTATGTCCAAATCCACTTTACAAACCCACTGTCCAAAGCCACTGTCCAAAGCAATACTATGTCCAAAGCCACTGTCCAAAGCCACTGTCCAAAGCCACTGTCCAAAGCCACTCTATGTCCAAAGCCACTGTCCAAAGCCACTGTCCAAAGCCACTGTCCAAAGCCACTCTATGTCCAAAGCCACTGTCCAAAGCCACTGTCCAAAGCCACTTTATGTCCAAAGCCACTCTATGTCCAAAGCCACTGTCCAAAGCCACTATCCAAAGCCACTGTCCTAAACCACTCTATGTCCAACGCCACTGTCCAAAGCCACTCTCCTAAGCCACTGTCCAAAGCCACTCTATGTCCAAAGCCACTGTCCAAAGCCACTCTCCAAAGCCACTGTCCAAAGCCACTGTATGTCCAATGCCACTGTATGTCCAAAGCCACAGTCCAAAGTCACTGTATGTCCAAAGCCACTGTATGTCCAAAGCCACTCTCCAAAGCCACTCTATGTCCAAAGCCACTGTCCAAAGTCACTGTCCAAAGCCACTCACTCTCCAAAGCCACTGTATGTCCAAAGCCACTGTCCAAAGCCAATGTCCAAAGCCACTCTCCAAAGCCACTCTATGTCCAAAGCCACTGTCCAAAGCCACTGTCCAAAGCCACCCACTCTCCAAAGCCACTGTATGTCCAAAGCCACTGTCCAAAGCCAATGTCCAAAGCCACTCTCCAAAGCCACTCTATGTCCAAAGCCACTATCCAAAGCCACTCTCCAAAGCCACTTTCCAAAGCCACACTATGTCCAAAGCCACTGTCCAAAGCCACTCTCCAAAGCCACTCTCCAAAGCCACTCTATGTCCAAAGCCACTATCCAAAGCCACTCTCCAAAGCCACTCTCCAAAGCCACTGTCCAAAGCCACTCTATGTCCAAAGCCACTGTCCAAAGCCATTCTCCAAAGTCACTCTCCAAAGCCACTCTATGTCCAAAGCCACTGTCCAAAGCCACTGTCCAAAGCCACTCTCCAAAGCCACTTTCCAAAGCCACTGTATGTCCAAAGCCACTGTCCAAAGCCAATGTCCAAAGCCACTCTCCAAAGCCACTCTATGTCCAAAGCCACTGTCCAAAGCCACTCTCCAAAGCCACTTTCCAAAGCCACACTATGTCCAAAGCCTCTGTCCAAAGCCACTCTCCAAAGCCACTCTCCAAAGCCACTCTATGTCCAAAGCCACTATCCAAAGCCACTCTCCAAAGCCACTCTCCAAAGCCACTCTATGTCCAAAGCCACTGTCAAAAGCCACTGTCCAAAGCTACTCTCCAAAGCCACTCTATGTCCAAAGCCTCTGTTCAAACCACTCTCCAAAGCCACTCTCCAAAGCCACTGTCCAAAGCCACTGTACAAAGCCACTCTATGTCCAAAGCCACTGTACAAAGCCACTTTCCAAAGCCACTGTCCAAAGCCATTCTATTTCCAAAGCCACTGTCCAAAGCCACTGTCCAAAGCCACTGTCCAAAGCCTTTCTATGCCCAAAGCCACTGTCCAAAGCCACTGTCCAAAGCCACTTTCCAAAGCCACTGTCCAAAGCCACTCTATGTCCAAAGCCACTGTCCAAAGCCTTTCTATGTCCAAAGCCACTGTCCAAAGCCTCTGTCCAAAGCCACTTTCCAAAGCCACTGTCCAAAGCCACTCTATGTCCAAAGCCACTGTCCAAAGCCACTGTATGTCCAAAGCAACTGTATGTCCAAAGCCACTGTCTAAAGCCATTGTATGTCCAAAGCCACTGTCCAAAGCTACTGTATGTCCAAAGCTACTGTATGTCCAAAGCCACTGTCCAAAGTCACTGTATGTCCAAAGCCACTGTATGTCCAAAGCCACTGTCCAAAGCCACTGTATGTCCAAAGCCACTGTATGTCCAAAGCCACTGTATGTCCAAAGCCACTGTCCAAAGCTACTGTATGTCCAAAGCCACTGTATGTCCAAAGCCACTGTCCAAAGCCACTGTATGTCCAAAGCCACTGTACAAAGCAACTGTCCAAAGCCACTGTCCAAAGCCACTCTATGTCCAAATCCACTGTACAAACCCACTGTCCAAAGCCACTGTCCAAAGCAATACTATGTCCAAAGCCACTGTCCAAAGCCACTGTCCAAAGCCACTGTCCAAAGCCACTCTATGTCCAAAGCCACTGTCCAAAGCCACTGTCCAAAGCCACTGTCCAAAGCCACTCTATGTCCAAAGCCACTGTCCAAAGCCACTGTCCAAAGCCACTCTATGTCCAAAGCCACTCTATGTCCAAAGCCACTGTCCAAAGCCACTATCCAAAGCCACTGTCCTAAACCACTCTATGTCCAACGCCACTGTCCAAAGCCACTCTCCAAAGCCACTGTCCAAAGCCACTCTATGTCCAAAGCCACTGTCCAAAGCCACTCTCCAAAGCCACTGTCCAAAGCCACTGTATGTCCAATGCCACTGTATGTCCAAAGCCACTGTCCAAAGTCACTGTATGTCCAAAGCCACTGTATGTCCAAAGCCACTCTCCAAAGCCACTCTATGTCCAAAGCCACTGTCCAAAGCCACTGTCCAAAGCCACCCACTCTCCAAAGCCACTGTATGTCCAAAGCCACTGTCCAAAGCCAATGGCAAAGCCACTCTCCAAAGCCACTCTATGTCCAAAGCCACTATCCAAAGCCACTCTCCAAAGCCACTTTCCAAAGCCACACTATGTCCAAAGCCACTGTCCAAAGCCACTCTCCAATGCCACTCTCCAAAGCCACTCTATGTCCAAAGCCACTATCCAAAGCCACTCTCCAAAGCCACTCTCCAAAGCCACTGTCCAAAGCCACTCTATGTCCAAAGCCACTGTCCAAAGCCACTTTCCAAAGCCACTGTCCAAAGCAACTCTATGTCCAAAGCCACTGTCCAAAGCCACTCTCCAAAGCCACTGTCGAAAGCCACTCTATGTCCAAAGCCACTGTCCGAAGCCACTCATCAAAGCCACTGTCCAAAGCAACTCTATGTCCAAAGCCACTGTCCAAAGCCACTCTCCAAAGCCACTGTCCAAAGCCACTCTGTGTCCAAAGCCACTGTCCAAAGCCACTCTACAAAGCCACTGTCGAAAGTCACTCTATGTCCAAAGCCACTGTCCAAAGCCACTCTCCAAAGCCACTCTCCAAAGCCACTCTATTTCCAAAGCCACTGTCTAAAGCCACTGTCCAAAGCCACTCTCCAAAGCCACTCTATGTCCAAAGCCACTGTCCAAAGCCACTCTCCTAAAGCCACTGTCCAAAGCCACTCTATGTCCAAAGCCACTGTCCAAAGCCACTCTCCAAAGCCACTCTCCAAAGCCACTCTATGTCCAAAGCCACTATCCAAAGCCACTCTCCAAAGCCACTCTCCAAAGCCACTGTCCAAAGCCACTCTATGTCCAAAGCCACTGTCCAAAGCCACTCTCCAAAGCCACTGTCCAAAGCCACTCTATGTCCAAAGCCACTGTCCAAAGCCACTCTCCAAAGCCACTGTCCAAAGCCACTCTATGTCCAAAGCCACTGTCCGAAGCCACTCTCCAAAGCCACTGTCCAAAGCAACTCTATGTCCAAAGCCACTGTCCAAAGCCACTCTCCAAAGCCACTGTCCAAAGCCACTCTGTGTCCAAAGCTACTGTCCAAAGCCACTCTACAAAGCCACTGTCGAAAGTCACTCTATGTCCAAAGCCACTGTCCAAAGCCACTCTCCAAAGCCACTCTCCAAAGCCACTCTATGTCCAAAGCCACTGTCTAAAGCCACTGTCCAAAGCCACTCTCTAAAGCCACTCTATGTCCAAAGCCACTGTCCAAAGCCACTCTCCTAAAGCCACTGTCCAAAGCCACTCTATGTCCAAAGCCACTGTCCAAAGCCACTCTCCAAACCACTCTCCAAAGCCACTCTATGTCCAAAGCCACTGTCCAAAGCCACTGTCCAAAGCCACTCTCCAAAGCCACTCTATGTCCAAAGCCACTGTCCAAAGACACTCTCCAAAGCCACTGTCCAAAGCCACTCTATGTCCAAAGCCACTGTCCAAAGCCACTGTCCAAAGCCATTCTCCAAAGCCACTCTATGTCCAAAGCCACTGTCCAAAGCCACTCTCCAAAGCCACTGTCCAAAGCCACTGTATGTCCAAAGCCACTGTATGTCCAAAGTCACTGTCCAAAGCCACTGTATGTCCAAAGCCACTGTATGTCCAAAGCCACAGTCCAAAGCCACTGTATGTCCAAAGCCACTGTATGTCCAAAGCCACTATCCAAAGCCACTGTATGTCCAAAGCCACTGTATGTCCAAAGCCACTGTCCAAAGCCACTGTCTGAAGCCACTCTCCAAAACCACTCTATGTCCAAAGCCACTGTCCAAAGCCACTCTCCAAAGCCACTCTCCAAAGCCACTCTATGTCCAAAGCCACTCTATGTCCAAAGCCACTGTCCAAAGCCACTCTCCAAAGCCACTGTCCAAAGCCACTCTATGTCCAAAGCCACTGTCCAAAGCCACTCTCCAAAGTCACTCTCCAAAGCCACTCTATGTCCAAAGCCACTGTCCAAAGCCACTGTCCAAAGCCACTCTCCAAAGCCACTCTCCAAAGCCACTGTATGTCCAAAGCCACTGTCCAAAGCCAATGTCCAAAGCCACTCTCCAAAGCCACTCTATGTCCAAAGCCAGTGTCCAAAGCCACTCTCCAAAGCCACTTTCCAAAGCCACTCTATGTCCAAAGCCACTATCCAAAGCCACTCTCCAAAGCCACTCTCCAAAGCAACTCTATGTCCATAGCCACTGTCAAAAGGCACTGTCCAAAGCCACTCTCCAAAGCTACTCTATGTCCAAAGCCTCTGTTCAAAGCCACTCTCCAAAGCCACTCTCCACACCACACTATGTCCAAAGCCACTGTCCAAAGCCACTATCCAAAGCCACTATTTGTCCAAAGCCACTGTCCAAAGCCACTGTCCAAACCCACTGTCCAAAGCCACTGTCCAAAGCCACTGTCCAAAGCCACTCTATGTCCAAAACCACTGTACAAAGCCACTTTCCAAAGCCACTGTCCAAAGCCACTCTATGTCCAAAGCCACTGTCCAAAGCCACTGTCCAAAGCCACTGTCCAAAGCCTTTCTATGTCCAAAGCCACTGTCCAAAGCCAGTGTCCAAAGCCACTCTATGTCCAAAGCCACTGTCCAAACCACTGTATGTCCAAAGCCACTGTATGTCCAAAGCCACTGTCTAAAGCCACTGTATTTCCAAAGCCACTGACCAAAGCTACTGTATGTCCAAAGCCACTGTATGTTCAAAGCCACTGTCCGAAGCCACTGTATGTCCAAAGCTACTGTATGTCCAAAGCCACTGTCCAAAGCCACTGTATGTCCAAAGCCACTGTATGTCCAAAGCCACTGTCCAAAGCCACTGTATGTCCAAAGCCACTGTATGTCCAAAGCCACTGTCCAAAGCCACTGTATGTCCAAAGCCACTGTACAAAGCAACTGTCCAAAGCCACTGTCCAAAGCCACTCTATGTCCAAATCCACTGTACAAAGCCACTGTCCAAAGCCACTGTCCAAAGCAATACTATGTCCAAAGCCACTGTCCAAAGCCACTGTCCAAAGCCACTGTCCAAAGCCACTCTATGTCCAAAGCCACTGTCCAAAGCCACTGTCCAATGGCACTGTCCAAAGCCACTTTATGTCCAAAGCCACTGTCCTAAGCCACTCTCCAAAGCGACTGTCCTAAACCACTCTATGTCCAAAGCCACTGTCCAAAGCCACTCTCCAAAGCCACTGTCCAAAGCCACTCTATGTCCAAAGCCACTGTCCAAAGCCACTCTCCAAAGCCACTGTCCAAAGCCACTGTATGTCCAAAGCTACTGTGTGTCCAAAGCCACTGTCCAAAGCCACTGTCCAAAGCCACTGTATGTCCAAAGCCATTGTATGTCCAAAGCCACTCTCCAAAGCCACTCTATGTCCAAAGCCACTGTCCAAAGCCACCCACTCTCCAAAGCCACTGTATGTCCAAAGCCACTGTCCAAAGCCAATGTCCAAAGCCACTCTCCAAAGCTACTCTATGTCCAAAGCCACTATCCAAAGCCACTCTCCAAAGCCACTTTCCAAAGCCACACTATGTCCAAAGCCACTGTCCAAAGCCACTCTCCAAAGCCACTCTCCATAGCCACTCTATGTCCAAAACACTATCCAAAGCCACTCTCCAAAGCCACTCTCCAAAGCCACTGTCCAAAGCCACTCTCCAAAGCCACTGTCCAAAGCCACTCTATGTCCAAAGCCACTGTCCAAAGCCACTCTCCAAAGCCACTGTCCAAAGCCACTCTATGTCAAAGCCACTGTCCAAAGCCACTCTCCAAAGCCACTCTCCAAAGCCACTGTCCAAACCACTCTATGTCCAAAGCCACTGTCCTAAGCCACTCTCCAAAGCCACTGTCCAAAGCAACTCTATGTCCAAAGCCACTGTCCAAAGCCACTCTGTGTCCAAAGCCACTGTCCAAAGCCACTCTACAAAGCCACTGTCGAAAGTCACTCTATGTCCAAAGCCACTGTCCAAAGCCACTCCCCAAAGCCACTCTCCAAAACCACTCTATGTCCAAAGCCACTGTCTAAAGCCACTGTCAAAAGCCACTCTCCAAAGCCACTCTATGTCCAAAGCCACTGTCCAAAGCCACTCTCCTAAAGCCACTGTCCAAAGACACTCTATGTCCAAAGCCACTGTCCAAAGCCACTCTCCAAAGCCACTCTCCAAAGCCACTCTATGTCCAAAGCCACTGTCCAAAGCCACTGTCCAAAGCCACTCTCCAAAGGCACTTTATGTCCAAAGCCACTGTCCAAAGACACTCTCCAAAGCAACTGTCGAAAGCCACTCTATGTCCAAAGCCTCTGTCCAAAGCCACTGTCCAAAGCCATTCTCCAAAGCCACTCTATGTCCAAAGCCACTGTCCAAAGCCACTGTCCAAAGCCACTATCCAAAGCCACTCTATGTCCAAAGCCACTGTCCAAAGCCACTGTCCAAAGCCACTGTTCAAAGCCACTCTCCAAAGCCACTCTATGTCCAAAGGCACTGTCCAAAGCCACTCTCCAAAGCCACTCTCCAAAGCCACTCTATGTCCAAAGCCACTGTCCAAAGACACTCTCCAAAGCCACTCTCCAAAGCCACTCTATGTCCCAAGCGACTGTCCAAAGCCACTGTCCAAAGCCACTGTCCAAAGCCACTCTCCAAAGCCACTCTATGTCTAAAGCCACTGCCCAAAGCCACTGTCCATAGCCACTCTTCAAAGCCACTCTATGTCCAAAGCCACTGTCCAAAGCCACTGTCCAAAGCCACACTCCAAAGCCACTCTATGTCAAAAGCCACAGTCCAAAGCCACTGTCCAAAGCCACTGTCTAAAGCCACTCTATGTCCAAAGCTAGCCACTGTCCAAAGCCGCTGTCCAAAGCCACTCTATGTCCAAAGCCACTGTACAAAGCCACTGTCCTAAGCCACTGTCCAAAGCCACTGTCCAAAGCAACTCTATGTCCAAAGCCACTGTCCAAAGCAATACTATGTCCAAAGCCACTGTCCAAAGCCACTGTCCAAAGCCACTGTCCAAAGCCACTCTATGTCCAAAGCCACTGTCCAAAGCCACTGTGCAAAGCCACTGTCCAAAGCCACTCTATGTCCAAAGCCACTGTCCAAAGCCACTGTCCAAAGCCACTCTATGTCCAAAGCCACTCTATGTCCAAAGCCACTGTCCAAAGCCACTATCCAAAGCCACTGTCCTAAACCACTCTATGTCCAACGCCACTGTCCAAAGCCACTCTCCAAAGCCACTGTCCAAAGCCACTCTATGTCCAAAGCCACTGTCCAAAGCCACTCTCCAAAGCCACTGTCCAAAGCCACTGTATGTCCAATGCCACTGTATGTCCAAAGCCACTGTCCAAAGTCACTGTATGTCCAAAGCCACTGTATGTCCAAAGCCACTCTCCAAAGCCACTCTATGTCCAAAGCCACTGTCCAAAGCCACTGTCCAAAGCCACCCACTCTCCAAAGCCACTGTATGTCCAAAGCCACTGTCCAAAGCCAATGGCAAAGCCACTCTCCAAAGCCACTCTATGTCCAAAGCCACTATCCAAAGCCACTCTCCAAAGCCACTTTCCAAAGCCACACTATGTCCAAAGCCACTGTCCAAAGCCACTCTCCAATGCCACTCTCCAAAGCCACTCTATGTCCAAAGCCACTATCCAAAGCCACTCTCCAAAGCCACTCTCCAAAGCCACTGTCCAAAGCCACTCTATGTCCAAAGCCACTGTCCAAAGCCACTCTCCAAAGCCACTGTCCAAAGCAACTCTATGTCCAAAGCCACTGTCCAAAGCCACTCTCCAAAGCCACTGTCGAAAGCCACTCTATGTCCAAAGCCACTGTCCGAAGCCACTCATCAAAGCCACTGTCCAAAGCAACTCTATGTCCAAAGCCACTGTCCAAAGCCACTCTCCAAAGCCACTGTCCAAAGCCACTCTGTGTCCAAAGCCACTGTCCAAAGCCACTCTACAAAGCCACTGTCGAAAGTCACTCTATGTCCAAAGCCACTGTCCAAAGCCACTCTCCAAAGCCACTCTCCAAAGCCACTCTATTTCCAAAGCCACTGTCTAAAGCCACTGTCCAAAGCCACTCTCCAAAGCCACTCTATGTCCAAAGCCACTGTCCAAAGCCACTCTCCTAAAGCCACTGTCCAAAGCCACTCTATGTCCAAAGCCACTGTCCAAAGCCACTCTCCAAAGCCACTCTCCAAAGCCACTCTATGTCCAAAGCCACTATCCAAAGCCACTCTCCAAAGCCACTCTCCAAAGCCACTGTCCAAAGCCACTCTATGTCCAAAGCCACTGTCCAAAGCCACTCTCCAAAGCCACTGTCCAAAGCCACTCTATGTCCAAAGCCACTGTCCAAAGCCACTCTCCAAAGCCACTGTCCAAAGCCACTCTATGTCCAAAGCCACTGTCCGAAGCCACTCTCCAAAGCCACTGTCCAAAGCAACTCTATGTCCAAAGCCACTGTCCAAAGCCACTCTCCAAAGCCACTGTCCAAAGCCACTCTGTGTCCAAAGCTACTGTCCAAAGCCACTCTACAAAGCCACTGTCGAAAGTCACTCTATGTCCAAAGCCACTGTCCAAAGCCACTCTCCAAAGCCACTCTCCAAAGCCACTCTATGTCCAAAGCCACTGTCTAAAGCCACTGTCCAAAGCCACTCTCTAAAGCCACTCTATGTCCAAAGCCACTGTCCAAAGCCACTCTCCTAAAGCCACTGTCCAAAGCCACTCTATGTCCAAAGCCACTGTCCAAAGCCAATCTCCAAACCACTCTCCAAAGCCACTCTATGTCCAAAGCCACTGTCCAAAGCCACTGTCCAAAGCCACTCTCCAAAGCCACTCTATGTCCAAAGCCACTGTCCAAAGACACTCTCCAAAGCCACTGTCCAAAGCCACTCTATGTGCAAAGCCACTGTCCAAAGCCACTGTCCAAAGCCATTCTCCAAAGCCACTCTATGTCCAAAGCCACTGTCCAAAGCCACTCTCCAAAGCCACTGTCCAAAGCCACTGTATGTCCAAAGCCACTGTATGTCCAAAGTCACTGTCCAAAGCCACTGTATGTCCAAAGCCACTGTATGTCCAAAGCCACAGTCCAAAGCCACTGTATGTCCAAAGCCACTGTATGTCAAAAGCCACTATCCAAAGCCACTGTATGTCCAAAGCCACTGTATGTCCAAAGCCACTGTCCAAAGCCACTGTCTGAAGCCACTCTCCAAAACCACTCTATGTCCAAAGCCACTGTCCAAAGCCACTCTCCAAAGCCACTCTCCAAAGCCACTCTATGTCCAAAGCCACTCTATGTCCAAAGCCACTGTCCAAAGCCACTCTCCAAAGCCACTGTCCAAAGCCACTCTATGTCCAAAGCCACTGTCCAAAGCCACTCTCCAAAGTCACTCTCCAAAGCCACTCTATGTCCAAAGCCACTGTCCAAAGCCACTGTCCAAAGCCACTCTCCAAAGCCACTCTCCAAAGCCACTGTATGTCCAAAGCCACTGTCCAAAGCCAATGTCCAAAGCCACTCTCCAAAGCCACTCTATGTCCAAAGCCAGTGTCCAAAGCCACTCTCCAAAGCCACTTTCCAAAGCCACTCTATGTCCAAAGCCACTATCCAAAGCCACTCTCCAAAGCCACTCTCCAAACAACTCTATGTCCATAGCCACTGTCAAAAGGCACTGTCCAAAGCCACTCTCCAAAGCTACTCTATGTCCAAAGCCTCTGTTCAAAGCCACTCTCCAAAGCCACTCTCCACACCACACTATGTCCAAAGCCACTGTCCAAAGCCACTGTCCAAAGCCACTGTCCAAACCCACTGTCCAAAGCCACTGTCCAAAGCCACTGTCCAAAGCCACTCTATGTCCAAAGCCACTGTACAAAGCCACTTTCCAAAGCCACTGTCCAAAGCCACTCTATGTCCAAAGCCACTGTCCAAAGCCACTGTCCAAAGCCACTGTCCAAAGCCTTTCTATGTCCAAAGCCACTGTCCAAAGCCAGTGTCCAAAGCCACTCTATGTCCAAAGCCACTGTCCAAACCACTGTATGTCCAAAGCCACTGTCTAAAGCCACTGTATTTCCAAAGCCACTGACCAAAGCTACTGTATGTCCAAAGCCACTGTATGTTCAAAGCCACTGTCCGAAGCCACTGTATGTCCAAAGCTACTGTATGTCCAAAGCCACTGTCCAAAGCCACTTTATGTCCAAAGCCACTGTATGTCCAAAGCCACTGTCCAAAGCCACTGTATGTCCAAAGCCACTGTATGTCCAAAGCCACTGTCCAAAGCCACTGTATGTCCAAAGCCACTGTACAAAGCAACTGTCCAAAGCCACTGTCCAAAGCCACTCTATGTCCAAATCCACTGTACAAAGCCACTGTCCAAAGCCACTGTCCAAAGCAATACTATGTCCAAAGCCACTGTCCAAAGCCACTGTCCAAAGCCATTGTCCAAAGCCACTCTATGTCCAAAGCCACTGTCCAAAGCCACTGTCCAAAGCCACTGTCCAAAGCCACTCTATGTCCAAAGCCACTGTCCAAAGCCACTGTCCAATGGCACTGTCCAAAGCCACTTTATGTCCAAAGCCACTGTCCTAAGCCACTCTCCAAAGCGACTGTCCTAAACCACTCTATGTCCAAAGCCACTGTCCAAAGCCACTCTCCAAAGCCACTGTCCAAAGCCACTCTATGTCCAAAGCCACTGTCCAAAGCCACTCTCCAAAGCCACTGTCCAAAGCCACTGTATGTCCAAAGCTACTGTGTGTCCAAAGCCACTGTCCAAAGCCACTGTCCAAAGCCACTGTATGTCCAAAGCCATTGTATGTCCAAAGCCACTCTCCAAAGCCACTCTATGTCCAAAGCCACTGTCCAAAGCCACTGTCCAAAGCCACCCACTCTCCAAAGCCACTGTATGTCCAAAGCCACTGTCCAAAGCCAATGTCCAAAGCCACTCTCCAAAGCTACTCTATGTCCAAAGCCACTATCCAAAGCCACTCTCCAAAGCCACTTTCCAAAGCCACACTATGTCCAAAGCCACTGTCCAAAGCCACTCTCCAAAGCCACTCTCCATAGCCACTCTATGTCCAAAACACTATCCAAAGCCACTCTCCAAAGCCACTCTCCAAAGCCACTGTCCAAAGCCACTCTCCAAAGCCACTGTCCAAAGCCACTCTATGTCCAAAGCCACTGTCCAAAGCCACTCTCCAAAGCCACTGTCCAAAGCCACTCTATGTCAAAGCCACTGTCCAAAGCCACTCTCCAAAGCCACTGTCCAAACCACTCTATGTCCAAAGCCACTGTCCTAAGCCACTCTCCAAAGCCACTGTCCAAACCAACTCTATGTCCAAAGCCACTGTCCAAAGCCACTCTGTGTCCAAAGCCACTGTCCAAAGCCACTCTACAAAGCCACTGTCGAAAGTCACTCTATGTCCAAAGCCACTGTCCAAAGCCACTCCCCAAAGCCACTCTCCAAAACCACTCTATGTCCAAAGCCACTGTCTAAAGCCACTGTCCAAAGCCACTCTCCAAAGCCACTCTATGTCCAAAGCCACTGTCCAAAGCCACTCTCCTAAAGCCACTGTCCAAAGACACTCTATGTCCAAAGCCACTGTCCAAAGCCACTCTCCAAAGCCACTCTCCAAAGCCACTCTATGTCCAAAGCCACTGTCCAAAGCCACTGTCCAAAGCCACTCTCCAAAGGCACTTTATGTCCAAAGCCACTGTCCAAAGACACTCTCCAAAGCAACTGTCGAAAGCCACTCTATGTCCAAAGCCTCTGTCCAAAGCCACTGTCCAAAGCCATTCTCCAAAGCCACTCTATGTCCAAAGCCACTGTCCAAAGCCACTGTCCAAAGCCACTATCCAAAGCCACTCTATGTCCAAAGCCACTGTCCAAAGCCACTGTCCAAAGCCACTGTTCAAAGCCACTCTCCAAAGCCACTCTATGTCCAAAGGCACTGTCCAAAGCCACTCTCCAAAGCCACTCTCCAAAGCCACTCTATGTCCAAAGCCACTGTCCAAAGACACTCTCCAAAGCCACTCTCCAAAGCCACTCTATGTCCCAAGCGACTGTCCAAAGCCACTGTCCAAAGCCACTCTCCAAAGCCACTCTATGTCTAAAGCCACTGCCCAAAGCCACTGTCCATAGCCACTCTTCAAAGCCACTCTATGTCCAAAGCCACTGTCCAAAGCCACTGTCCAAAGCCACACTCCAAAGCCACTCTATGTCAAAAGCCACAGTCCAAAGCCACTGTCCAAAGCCACTGTCTAAAGCCACTCTATGTCCAAAGCTAGCCACTGTCCAAAGCCGCTGTCCAAAGCCACTCTATGTCCAAAGCCACTGTACAAAGCCACTGTCCTAAGCCACTGTCCAAAGCCACTGTCCAAAGCAACTCTATGTCCAAAGCCACTGTCCAAAGCCACTGTCCAAAGCCACTGTCCAAAGCCACTCTATATCAAAGCCACTGTCCAAAGCCAATCTCCAAAGCTACTATCCAAAGCCACTCTATGTCCAAAGCCACTGTCCAAAGCCACTCTATGTCCAAAGCTACTGTCCAAAGCCACTCTCCAAAGCCACTGTCCAAAGCCACTCTATGTCCAAAGCCACCGTCCAAAGCCACTCTCCAAAGCCACTGTCCAAAGCCACTCTATGTCCAAAGCCACTGTCCAAAGCCACTCTCCAAAGCCACTCTCCAAAGCCACTCTATGTCCAAAGCTACTGTTCAAAGCCACTGTCCAAAGCCACTCTCCAAAGCCACTCTATGTCCAAAGCCACTGTCCAAAGCCACTCTCCAAAGCCACTCTCCAAAGCCACTCTCCAAAACCACTCTATGTCCAAAACCACTGTCCAAAGCCACTCTCCAAAGCCACTCTCCAAAGCCACTCTATGTCCAAAGCCACTGTCCAAAGCCACTCTCCAAAGCCACTGTCCAAAGCCACTCTATGTCCAAAGCCACTCTATGTCCAAAGCCACTGTCCAAAGCCACTCTCCAAAGCCACTGTCCAAAGCCACTCTATGTCCAAAGCCACTGTCCAAAGCCACTCTCCAAAGTCACTCTCCAAAGCCACTCTATGTCCAAAGCCACGGTCCAAAGCCACTGTCCAAAGCCACTCTCCAAAGCCACTCTCCAAAGCCACTGTATGTCCAAAGCCACTGTCCAAAGCCAATGTCCAAAGCCACTCTCCAAAGCCACTCTATGTCCAAAGCCACTGTCCAAAGCCACTCTCCAAAGCCACTTTCCAAACCCACACTATGTCCAAAGCCACTGTCCAAAGCCACTCTCCAAAGCCACTTTCCAAAGCCACTCTATGTCCAAAGGCACAATCCAAAGCCACTCTCCAAAGCCACTCTCCAAAGCCACTCTATATCCAAAGCCACTGTCAAAAGCCACTGTCCAAAGCCACTCTCCAAAGCCACTCTATGTCCAAAGCCACTGTTCAAAGCCACTCTCCAAAGCCACTCTCCAAAGCCACACTATGTCCAAAGCAACTGTCCAAAGCCACTATCCAAAGCCACTCTATGTCCAAAGCCACTGTCCAAAGCCACTGTCCAAACCCACTGTCCAAAGCCACTCTATGTCCAAAGCCACTGTTCAAAGCCACTCTCCAAAGCCACTCTCCAAAGCCACACTATGTCCAAAGCCACTGTCCAAAGCCACTATCCATAGCCACTCTATGTCCAAAGTCACTGTCCAAAGCCACTCTATGTCCAAAGCCACTGTACAAAGCCACTTTCCAAAGCCACTGTCCAAAGCCACTCTATGTCCAAAGCCACTGTCCAAAGCCACTGTCCAAAGCCACTGTCCAAAGCCTTTCTATGTCCAAAGCCACTGTCCAAAACCACTGTCCAAAGCCACTTTCCAAAGCCACTGTCCAAAGCCACTCTATGTCCAAAGCCACTGTCCAAAGCCACTGTTCAAAGTCACTGTCCAATGCCACTCTATGTCCAAAGCTACTGTCCAAAGCCACTCTCCAAAGCCACTCTCCAAATCCACTGTATGTCCAAAGCCACTGTCCAAAGCCACTCTCCAAAGCCATTCTCCAAAGCCACTCTATGTCCAAAGTCACTGTCCAAAGCCAATCTCCAAAGCCACTCTCTATAGCCACTCTATATCCAAAGCCAGTCCAAAGCCAATCTCCAAAGCCACTCTCCAAAGCCACTCTATGTCCAAAGCCACTGTCCAAAGCCACTGTCCAAAGCCACTGTCCAAAGCCACTCTATGTCCAAAGCCACTGTCCAAAGCCACTGTCCAAAGCCACTGTCCAAAGCCACTCTATGTCCAAAGCCACTGTCCAAAGCCACTGTCCAAAGCCACCCACTCTCCAAAGCCACTGTATGTCCAAAGCCACTGTCCAAAGCCAATGTCCAAAGCCACTCTCCAAAGCCACTCTATGTCCAAAGCCACTGTCCAAAGCCACTCTCCAAAGCCACTCTCCAAAGCCACTCTATGTCCAAAGTCACTGTCCAAAGCCAATCTCCAAAGCCACTCTCTATAGCCACTCTATATCCAAAGCCAGTCCAAAGCCAATCTCCAAAGCCACTCTCCAAAGTCCACTCTATGTCCAAAGCCACTGTCCAAAGCCACTGTCCAAAGCCACTGTCCAAAGCCACTCTATGTCCAAAGCCACTGTCCAAAGCCACTGTCCAAAGCCACTGTCCAAAGCCACTCTATGTCCAAAGCCACTGTCCAAAGCCACTGTCCAAAGCCACCCACTCTCCAAAGCCACTGTATGTCCAAAGCCACTGTCCAAAGCCAATGTCCAAAGCCACTCTCCAAAGCCACTCTATGTCCAAAGCCACTGTCCAAAGCCACTGTCCAAAGCCACCCACTCTCCAAAGCCACTGTATGTCCAAAGCCACTGTCCAAAGCCAATGTCCAAAGCCACTCTCCAAAGCCACTCTATGTCCAAAGCCACTATCCAAAGCCACTCTCCAAAGCCACTTTCCAAAGCCACACTATGTCCAAAGCCACTGTCCAAAGCCACTCTCCAAAGCCACTCTCCAAAGCCACTCTATGTCCAAAGCCACTATCCAAAGCCACCCTCCAAAGCCACTCTCCAAAGCCACTGTCCAAAGCCACTCTATGTCCAAAGCCACTGTCCAAAGCCATTCTCCAAAGTCACTCTCCAAAGCCACTCTATGTCCAAAGCCACTGTCCAAAGCCACTGTCCAAAGCCACTCTCCAAAGCCACTCTCCAAAGCCACTGTATGTCCAAAGCCACTGTCCAAAGCCAATGTCCAAAGCCACTCTCCAAAGCCACTCTATGTCCAAAGCCACTGTCCAAAGCCACTCTCCAAAGCCACTTTCCAAAGCCACACTATGTCCAAAGCCACTGTCCAAAGCCACTCTCCAAAGCCACTCTCCAAAGCCACTCTATGTCCAAAGCCACTATCCAAAGCCACTCTCCAAAGCCACTCTCCAAAGCCACTCTATGTCCAAAGCCACTGTCAAAAGCCACTGTCCAAAGCCACTTTCCAAAGCCACTCTATGTCCAAAGCCTCTGTTCAAAGCCACTCTCCAAAGCCACTCTCCAAAGCCACTCTCCAAAGCCACTCTCCAAAGCCACTCTATGTCCCAAGCCACTGTCCAAAGCCACTGTCCAAAGCCACTCTCCAAAGCCACTCTATGTCTAAAGCCACTGCCCAAAGCCACTGTCCATAGCCACTCTTCAAAGCCACTCTATGTCCAAAGCCACTGTCCAAAGCCACTGTCCAAAGCCACACTCCAAAGCCACTCTATGTCAAAAGCCACAGTCCAAAGCCACTGTCCAAAGCCACTGTCTAAAGCCACTCTATGTCCAAAGCTAGCCACTGTCCAAAGCCGCTGTCCAAAGCCACTCTATGTCCAAAGCCACTGTACAAAGCCACTGTCCTAAGCCACTGTCCAAAGCCACTGTCCAAAGCAACTCTATGTCCAAAGCCACTGTCCAAAGCCACTGTCCAAAGCCACTGTCCAAAGCCACTCTATATCAAAGCCACTGTCCAAAGCCACTCTCCAAAGCCACTCTCCAAAGCCACTCTATGTCCAAAGCCACTGTCCAAAGCCACTCTATGTCCAAAGCTACTGTCCAAAGCCGCTCTCCAAAGCCACTGTCCAAAGCCACTCTATGTCCAAAGCCACCGTCCAAAGCCACTCTCCAAAGCCACTGTCCAAAGCCACTCTATGTCCAAAGCCACTGTCCAAAGCCACTCTCCAAAGCCACTCTCCAAAGCCACTCTATGTCCAAAGCCACTGTTCAAAGCCACTGTCCAAAGCTACTCTCCAAAGCCACTCTATGTCCAAAGCCACTGTCCAAAGCCACTCTCCAAAGCCACTCTCCAAAGCCACTCTCCAAAACCACTCTATGTCCAAAACCACTGTCCAAAGCCACTCTCCAAAGCCACTCTCCAAAGCCACTCTATGTCCAAAGCCACTGTCCAAAGCCACTCTCCAAAGCCACTGTCCAAAGCCACTCTATGTCCAAAGCCACTCTATGTCCAAAGCCACTGTCCAAAGCCACTCTCCAAAGCCACTGTCCAAAGCCACTCTATGTCCAAAGCCACTGTCCAAAGCCACTCTCCAAAGTCACTCTCCAAAGCCACTCTATGTCCAAAGCCACGGTCCAAAGCCACTGTCCAAAGCCACTCTCCAAAGCCACTCTCCAAAGCCACTGTATGTCCAAAGCCACTGTCCAAAGCCAATGTCCAAAGCCACTCTCCAAAGCCACTCTATGTCCAAAGCCACTGTACAAAGCCACTCTCCAAAGCCACTTTCCAAACCCACACTATGTCCAAAGCCACTGTCCAAAGCCACTCTCCAAAGCCACTTTCCAAAGCCACTCTATGTCCAAAGGCACTATCCAAAGCCACTCTCCAAAGCCACTCTCCAAAGCCACTCTATATCCAAAGCCACTGTCAAAAGCCACTGTCCAAAGCCACTCTCCAAAGCCACTCTATGTCCAAAGCCACTGTTCAAAGCCACTCTCCAAAGCCACTCTCCAAAGCCACACTATGTCCAAAGCCACCGTCCAAAGCCACTATCCAAAGCCACTCTATGTCCAAAGCCACTGTCCAAAGCCACTGTCCAAACCCACTGTCCAAAGCCACTCTATGTCCAAAGCCACTGTTCAAAGCCACTCTCCAAAGCCACTCTCCAAAGCCACACTATGTCCAAAGCCACTGTCCAAAGCCACTATCCAAAGCCACTCTATGTCCAAAGTCACTGTCCAAAGCCACTCTATGTCCAAAGCCACTGTACAAAGCCACTTTCCAAAGCCACTGTCCAAAGCCACTCTATGTCCAAAGCCACTGTCCAAAGCCACTGTCCAAAGCCACTGTCCAAAGCCTTTCTATGTCCAAAGCCACTGTCCAAAACCACTGTCCAAAGCCACTTTCCAAAGCCACTGTCCAAAGCCACTCTATGTCCAAAGCCACTGTCCAAAGCCACTGTTCAAAGTCACTGTCCAATGCCACTCTATGTCCAAAGCTACTGTCCAAAGCCACTCTCCAAAGCCACTCTCCAAAGCCACTCTATGTCCAAAGCCACTGTCCAAAGCCACTCTCCAAAGCCACTCTCCAAAGCCACTCTATGTCCAAAGTCACTGTCCAAAGCCAATCTCCAAAGCCACTCTCTATAGCCATGACCAAAGCCACTCTATGTCCAATGCCATTGTCCAAAGCCAGTGTCCAAAGCCACTGTCCAAAGCCACTCAATGTCCAAAGCCATTGTCTAAAGCCACTCTCCAAAGTCACTCTCCAAAGCCATTCTATGTCCAAAAGCACTGTCCAAAGCCACTGTCCAAAGCCACTCTCCAAAGCCACTCTATGTCCAAAGCCACTGTCCAAAGCCACTCTCCAAAGCCACTCTCCAAAGCCTCTGTATGTTCAAAGCCACTGTCCAAAGCCACTGTCCAAAGCCACTCTCCAAAGCCACTCTATGTCCAAAGCCACTGTCCAAAGTCACTGTCCAAAGCCACTCTCCAAAGCCACTCTATGTCCAAAGCCACTGTCCAAAGCCACTCTCCAAAGCCACTCTCCAAAGCCACTCTATTTCCAAAGCCACTGTCCAAAGCCACTGTCCAAAGCCACTCTCCAAAGCCACTCTATCTCCAAAGCCACTGTCCAAAGCCACTCTCCAAAGCCACTCTCCAAAGCCTCTGTATGTTCAAAGCCACTGTCCAAAGCCACTGTCCAAAGCCACTCTCCAAAGCCACTCTATGTCCAAAGCCACTGTCCAAAGTCACTGTCCAAAGCCACTCTCCAAAGCCACTCTATGTCCAAAGCCACTGTCCAAAGCCACTCTCCAAAGCCACTCTCCAAAGCCACTCTATTTCCAAAGCCACTGTCCAAAGCCACTGTCCAAAGCCACTCTCCAAAGCCACTCTATCTCCAAAGCCACTGTCCAAAGCCACTCTCCAAAGCCACTCTCCAAAGTCACTCTATGTCCAAAGCCACTGTCCATAGCCACTGTCCAAAGCCACTGTCCAAAGCCACTCTATGTCCAAAGCCACTGTCCAAAGCAATACTATGTCCAAATCCACTCTCCAAAGCCACTCTATGTCCAAAACCACTGTCCAAAGCCACTCTCCAAAGCCAAACTCCAAAGCCACTCTTTGTCCAAAGCCACTGTCCAAAGCCACTCTCCAAAGCCACTCTCCAAAGCCACTCTATGTCCAAAGCCACTGTCCAAAGCCACTTTTCAAAGCCACTCTCTAAAGCCACTCTATGTCCAAAGCCACTGTCCAAAGCCATTCTCCAAAGCCACTCTCCAAAGCCACTCTATGTCCAAAGCCACTGTCCAATGCCACTCTATGTCCAAAGCCACTGTCCAAAGCCACAGTCCAAAGGCACGGTCCAAAGCCACTCTATGTCCAAAGCCACTGTCCAAAGCCACTGTCCAAATCCACTGTCCAAAGCCACTCTATGTCCAAAGTCACTGTCCAAAGCCACTGTCTAAAGTCACTGTCCAAAGCCACTCTATGTCCAAAGCAACTGTCCAAAGCCACTGTCCAAAGCTACTGTCCAAAGCCACTCTATGTCCAAAGCCACTGTCCAAAGCCACTCTCCAAAGCCACTGTCCAAAGCCACTCTATGTCCAGAGCCTCTGTCCAAAGCCACTCACCAAAGCCACTGACCAAAGCCACTCTATGTCCAAAGCCACTGAACAAAGCCACTGTCCAAAGCCACTGACCAAAGCCGCTCTATGTCCAATGCCATTGTCCAAAGCCAGTGTCCAAAGCCACTGTCCAAAGCCACTCAATGTCCAAAGCCATTGTCTAAAGCCACTCTCCAAAGTCACTCTCCAAAGCCATTCTATGTCCAAAAGCACTGTCCAAAGCCACTGTCCAAAGCCACTCTCCAAAGCCACTCTATGTCCAAAGCCACTGTCCAAAGCCACTCTCCAAAGCCACTCTCCAAAGCCTCTGTATGTCCAAAGCCACTGTCCAATGCCACTGTCCAAAGCCACTCTCCAAAGCCACTCTATGTCCAAAGCCACTGTCCAAAGTCACTGTCCAAAGCCACTCTCCAAAGCCACTCTATGTCCAAAGCCACTGTCCAAAGCCACTCTCCAAAGCCACTCTCCAAAGCCACTCTATGTCCAAAGCCACTGTCCAAAGCCACTGTCAAAAGCCACTCTCCAAAGCCACTCTATCTCCAAAGCCACTGTCCAAAGCCACTCTCCAAAGCCACTCTCCAAAGCCACTCTATGTCCAAAGCCACTGTCCATAGCCACTGTCCAAAGCCACTGTCCAAAGCCACTCTATGTCCAAAGCCACTGTACAAAGCCACTGTCCAAAGCCACTGTCCAAAGCAATACTATGTCCAAAGCCACTCTCCAAAGCCACTCTATGTCCAAAGCCACTGTCCAAAGCCACTTTCCAAAGACAATCTCCAAAGCCACTCTTTGTCCAAAGCCACTGTCCAAAGCCACTCTCCAAAGCCACTCTCCAAAGCCACTCTATGTCCAAAGCCACTGTTCAAAGCCACTGTCCAAAGCTACTCTCCAAAGCCACTCTATGTCCAAAGCCACTGTCCAAAGCCACTCTCCAAAGCCACTCTCCAAAGCCACTCTCCAAAACCACTCTATGTCCAAAACCACTGTCCAAAGCCACTCTCCAAAGCCACTCTCCAAAGCCACTCTATGTCCAAAGCCACTGTCCAAAGCCACTCTCCAAAGCCACTGTCCAAAGCCACTCTATGTCCAAAGCCACTCTATGTCCAAAGCCACTGTCCAAAGCCACTCTCCAAAGCCACTGTCCAAAGCCACTCTATGTCCAAAGCCACTGTCCAAAGCCACTCTCCAAAGTCACTCTCCAAAGCCACTCTATGTCCAAAGCCACGGTCCAAAGCCACTGTCCAAAGCCACTCTCCAAAGCCACTCTCCAAAGCCACTGTATGTCCAAAGCCACTGTCCAAAGCCAATGTCCAAAGCCACTCTCCAAAGCCACTCTATGTCCAAAGCCACTGTACAAAGCCACTCTCCAAAGCCACTTTCCAAACCCACACTATGTCCAAAGCCACTGTCCAAAGCCACTCTCCAAAGCCACTTTCCAAAGCCACTCTATGTCCAAAGGCACTATCCAAAGCCACTCTCCAAAGCCACTCTCCAAAGCCACTCTATATCCAAAGCCACTGTCAAAAGCCACTGTCCAAAGCCACTCTCCAAAGCCACTCTATGTCCAAAGCCACTGTTCAAAGCCACTCTCCAAAGCCACTCTCCAAAGCCACACTATGTCCAAAGCCACCGTCCAAAGCCACTATCCAAAGCCACTCTATGTCCAAAGCCACTGTCCAAAGCCACTGTCCAAACCCACTGTCCAAAGCCACTCTATGTCCAAAGCCACTGTTCAAAGCCACTCTCCAAAGCCACTCTCCAAAGCCACACTATGTCCAAAGCCACTGTCCAAAGCCACTATCCAAAGCCACTCTATGTCCAAAGTCACTGTCCAAAGCCACTCTATGTCCAAAGCCACTGTACAAAGCCACTTTCCAAAGCCACTGTCCAAAGCCACTCTATGTCCAAAGCCACTGTCCAAAGCCACTGTCCAAAGCCACTGTCCAAAGCCTTTCTATGTCCAAAGCCACTGTCCAAAACCACTGTCCAAAGCCACTTTCCAAAGCCACTGTCCAAAGCCACTCTATGTCCAAAGCCACTGTCCAAAGCCACTGTTCAAAGTCACTGTCCAATGCCACTCTATGTCCAAAGCTACTGTCCAAAGCCACTCTCCAAAGCCACTCTCCAAAGCCACTCTATGTCCAAAGCCACTGTCCAAAGCCACTCTCCAAAGCCACTCTCCAAAGCCACTCTATGTCCAAAGTCACTGTCCAAAGCCAATCTCCAAAGCCACTCTCTATAGCCATGACCAAAGCCACTCTATGTCCAATGCCATTGTCCAAAGCCAGTGTCCAAAGCCACTGTCCAAAGCCACTCAATGTCCAAAGCCATTGTCTAAAGCCACTCTCCAAAGTCACTCTCCAAAGCCATTCTATGTCCAAAAGCACTGTCCAAAGCCACTGTCCAAAGCCACTCTCCAAAGCCACTCTATGTCCAAAGCCACTGTCCAAAGCCACTCTCCAAAGCCACTCTCCAAAGCCTCTGTATGTTCAAAGCCACTGTCCAAAGCCACTGTCCAAAGCCACTCTCCAAAGCCACTCTATGTCCAAAGCCACTGTCCAAAGTCACTGTCCAAAGCCACTCTCCAAAGCCACTCTATGTCCAAAGCCACTGTCCAAAGCCACTCTCCAAAGCCACTCTCCAAAGCCACTCTATTTCCAAAGCCACTGTCCAAAGCCACTGTCCAAAGCCACTCTCCAAAGCCACTCTATCTCCAAAGCCACTGTCCAAAGCCACTCTCCAAAGCCACTCTCCAAAGCCTCTGTATGTTCAAAGCCACTGTCCAAAGCCACTGTCCAAAGCCACTCTCCAAAGCCACTCTATGTCCAAAGCCACTGTCCAAAGTCACTGTCCAAAGCCACTCTCCAAAGCCACTCTATGTCCAAAGCCACTGTCCAAAGCCACTCTCCAAAGCCACTCTCCAAAGCCACTCTATTTCCAAAGCCACTGTCCAAAGCCACTGTCCAAAGCCACTCTCCAAAGCCACTCTATCTCCAAAGCCACTGTCCAAAGCCACTCTCCAAAGCCACTCTCCAAAGTCACTCTATGTCCAAAGCCACTGTCCATAGCCACTGTCCAAAGCCACTGTCCAAAGCCACTCTATGTCCAAAGCCACTGTCCAAAGCAATACTATGTCCAAATCCACTCTCCAAAGCCACTCTATGTCCAAAACCACTGTCCAAAGCCACTCTCCAAAGCCAAACTCCAAAGCCACTCTTTGTCCAAAGCCACTGTCCAAAGCCACTCTCCAAAGCCACTCTCCAAAGCCACTCTATGTCCAAAGCCACTGTCCAAAGCCACTTTTCAAAGCCACTCTCTAAAGCCACTCTATGTCCAAAGCCACTGTCCAAAGCCATTCTCCAAAGCCACTCTCCAAAGCCACTCTATGTCCAAAGCCACTGTCCAATGCCACTCTATGTCCAAAGCCACTGTCCAAAGCCACAGTCCAAAGGCACGGTCCAAAGCCACTCTATGTCCAAAGCCACTGTCCAAAGCCACTGTCCAAATCCACTGTCCAAAGCCACTCTATGTCCAAAGTCACTGTCCAAAGCCACTGTCTAAAGTCACTGTCCAAAGCCACTCTATGTCCAAAGCAACTGTCCAAAGCCACTGTCCAAAGCTACTGTCCAAAGCCACTCTATGTCCAAAGCCACTGTCCAAAGCCACTCTCCAAAGCCACTGTCCAAAGCCACTCTATGTCCAGAGCCTCTGTCCAAAGCCACTCACCAAAGCCACTGACCAAAGCCACTCTATGTCCAAAGCCACTGAACAAAGCCACTGTCCAAAGCCACTGACCAAAGCCGCTCTATGTCCAATGCCATTGTCCAAAGCCAGTGTCCAAAGCCACTGTCCAAAGCCACTCAATGTCCAAAGCCATTGTCTAAAGCCACTCTCCAAAGTCACTCTCCAAAGCCATTCTATGTCCAAAAGCACTGTCCAAAGCCACTGTCCAAAGCCACTCTCCAAAGCCACTCTATGTCCAAAGCCACTGTCCAAAGCCACTCTCCAAAGCCACTCTCCAAAGCCTCTGTATGTCCAAAGCCACTGTCCAATGCCACTGTCCAAAGCCACTCTCCAAAGCCACTCTATGTCCAAAGCCACTGTCCAAAGTCACTGTCCAAAGCCACTCTCCAAAGCCACTCTATGTCCAAAGCCACTGTCCAAAGCCACTCTCCAAAGCCACTCTCCAAAGCCACTCTATGTCCAAAGCCACTGTCCAAAGCCACTGTCAAAAGCCACTCTCCAAAGCCACTCTATCTCCAAAGCCACTGTCCAAAGCCACTCTCCAAAGCCACTCTCCAAAGCCACTCTATGTCCAAAGCCACTGTCCATAGCCACTGTCCAAAGCCACTGTCCAAAGCCACTCTATGTCCAAAGCCACTGTACAAAGCCACTGTCCAAAGCCACTGTCCAAAGCAATACTATGTCCAAAGCCACTCTCCAAAGCCACTCTATGTCCAAAGCCACTGTCCAAAGCCACTTTCCAAAGACAATCTCCAAAGCCACTCTTTGTCCAAAGCCACTGTCCAAAGCCACTCTCCAAAGCCACTCTCCAAAGCCACTCTATGTCCAAAGCCACTGTCCAAAGCCACTCTGCAAAGCCACTCTCTAAAGCCACTCTATGTCCAAAGCCACTGTCCAAAGCCATTCTCCAAAGCCACTCTCCAAAGCCACTCTATGTCCAAAGCCACTGACCAATGCCACTCTATGTCCAAAGCCACTGTCCAAAGCCACAGTCCAAAGGCACGGTCCAAAGCCACTCTATGTCCAAAGCCACTGTCCAAAGCCACTGTCCAAATCCACTGTTCAAATCCACTCTATGTCCAAAGCCACTGTCCAAAGCCACTCTCCAATGCCACTTTCCAAAGCTACTCTATCTACAAAGACACTGTCCAAAGCCACTGTCTAAAGTCACTGTCCAAAGCCACTCTATGTCCAAAGCAACTGTCCAAAGCCACTGTCCAAAGCCACTGTCCAAAGCCACTCTATGTCCAAAGCCACTGTCCAAAGCCACTCTCCAAAGCCACTGTCCAAAGCCACTCTATGTCCAGAGCCACTGTCCAAAGCCACTCTCCAAAGCCACTGACCAAAGCCACTCTATGTCCAAAGCCACTGAACAAAGCCACTGTCCAAAGCCACTGACCAAAGCCACTCTATGTCCAATGCCATTGTCCAAAGCCAGTGTCCAAAGCCACTGTCCAAAGCCACTCTATGTCCAAAGCTATTGTCTAAAGCCACTCTCCAAATCCATACTCCAAAGCCACTCTATGTCCAAAAGTACTGTCCAAAGCCACTGTCCAAAGCCACTCTCAAAAGCCACTCTATGTCCAAAGCCACTGTCCAAAGCCACTCTCCAAATCCACTCTCCAAAGCCACTGTATGTCCAAAGTCACTGTCCAAAGCCACTCTCCAAAGCCACTCTATGTCCAAAGCCACTGTCCAAAGCCACTCTCCAAAGCCACTCTCCAAAGCCACTCTATGTCCAAAGCCACTGTCCAAAGCCACTGTCAAAAGCCACTCTCCAAAGCCACTCTATCTCCAAAGCCACTGTCCAAAGCCACTCTCCAAAGCCACTCTCCAAAGCCACTCTATGTCCAAAGCCACTGTCCATAGCCACTGTCCAAAGCCACTGTCCAAAGCCACTCTATGTCCAAAGCCACTGTACAAAGCCACTGTCCAAAGCCACTGTACAAAGCAATACTATGTCCAAAGCCACTCTCCAAAGCCACTCTATGTCCAAAGCCACTGTCCAAAGCCACTTTCCAAAGCCAATCTCCAAAGCCACTCTTTGTCCAAAGCCACTCTCCAAAGCCACTCTCCAAAGCCACTCTCCAAAGCCACTCTATGTCCAAAGCCACTGTCCAAAGCCACTCTGCAAAGCCACTCTCTAAAGCCACTCTATGTCCAAAGCCACTGTCCAAAGCCATTCTCCAAAGCCACTCTCCAAAGCCACTCTATGTCCAAAGCCACTGACCAATGCCACTCTATGTCCAAAGCCACTGTCCAAAGCCACAGTCCAAAGGCACGGTCCAAAGCCACTCTATGTCCAAAGCCACTGTCCAAAGCCACTGTCCAAATCCACTGTTCAAATCCACTCTATGTCCAAAGCCACTGTCCAAAGCCACTCTCCAATGCCACTTTCCAAAGCCACCTTATCTACAAAGACACTGTCCAAAGCCACTGTCTAAAGTCACTGTCCAAAGCCACTCTATGTCCAAAGCAACTGTCCAAAGCCACTGTCCAAAGCCACTGTCCAAAGCCACTCTATGTCCAAAGCCACTGTCCAAAGCCACTCTCCAAAGCCACTGTCCAAAGCCACTCTATGTCCAGAGCCACTGTCCAAAGCCACTCTCCAAAGCCACTGACCAAAGCCACTCTATGTCCAAAGCCACTGAACAAAGCCACTGTCCAAAGCCACTGACCAAAGCCACTCTATGTCCAATGCCATTGTCCAAAGCCAGTGTCCAAAGCCACTGTCCAAAGCCACTCTATGTCCAAAGCTATTGTCTAAAGCCACTCTCCAAAGCCATACTCCAAAGCCACTCTATGTCCAAAAGTACTGTCCAAAGCCACTGTCCAAAGCCACTCTCAAAAGCCACTCTATGTCCAAAGCCACTGTCCAAAGCCACTCTCCAAATCCACTCTCCAAAGCCACTGTATGTCCAAAGCCACTGTCCAAAGCCACTGTCCAAAGCCACTCTCCAAAGCCACTCTATGTCCAAAGCCACTGTCCAAAGTCACTGTCCAAAGCTACTCTCCAAAGTCACTCTATGTCCAAAGCCACTGTCCAAAGCCACTCTCCAAAGCCACTCTCCAAAGCCACTCTATGTCCAAAGCCAATGTCCAAAGCCACTGTCCAAAGCCACTCTCCAAAGCCACTCTATCTCCTAAGCCACTGTCTAAAGCCACTCTCCAAAGCCACTCTGCAAAGCCACTCTATGTCCAAAGTCACTGTCCATAGCCACTGTCCAAAGCAATACTATGTCCAAAGCCACTGTCCAAAGGCACTGTCCAAAGACACTCTATGTCCAAAGCCACTGTCCAAAGCCACTGTCCAAAGCCACTGTCCAAAGCCACTCTATGTCCAAAGCCACTGTCCAAACCACTCTATGTCCAAAGCCACTTTCCAAAGCCACTCTCCAAAGCCACTGTCCTAAACCACTCTATGTCGAAAGCCACTGTCCAAAGCCACTCTCCAAAGCCACTGTCCAAAGCCACTCTCCAAAGCCACTGTATATCCAAAGCCACTGTCCAAAGCCACTGTATGTCCGAAGCCACTGTATGTCCAAAGCCACTGTCTAAAGCCACTGTATATCCAAAACCACTGTCCAAAGCCACTGTATGTCCAAAGCCACTGTATGTCCAAAGCCACTGTCCATAGCCACTGTATGTCCAAAGCCACTGTATGTCCAAAGCCACTGTCCAAAGCCACTGTATGTCCAAAGCCACTGTATGTCCAAAGCCACTGTCCAAAGCCAATCTATGTCCAAAGCCACTCTATGTCCAAAGCCACTGTATGTCCAAAGCCACTGTTCAAAGCCACCGTATGTCCAAAGCCATTGTATGTCCAAAGCCACTGTCCAAAGCCACCGTATGTCCAAAGCCACGGTATATCCAAAGCCACTGTCCAAAGCCACCGTATGTCCAAAGCCACTGTATGTCCAAAGCCACTGTCCAAAGCCACCGTATGTCCAAAGCCACTGTATGTCCAAAGCCACTGTCCAAAGCCACTGTATGTCCAAAGCCACTGTTTCTCCAAAGCCACTGTCCAAAGCCACTGTATGTCCAAAGCCACTGTTAGTCCAAAGCCACTGTCCAAAGCCACTGTATGTCCAAAGCCACTGTATGTCCAAAGCCACTGTCCAAAGCCACTGTATGTCCAAAGCCACTGTATGTCCAAAGCCACTGTCCAAAGCAACCGTATGTCCAAAGCCACTGTATGTCCAAAGCCACTGTCCAAAGCCACCGTATGTCCAAAGCCATTGTATGTCCAAAGCCACTCTCCAAAGCCACTCCCCAAAGCCACTCTATGTCCAAAGCCACTGTCCAAAGCCACTCTCCAAAGCCACTGTCCAAAGCCACTCTATGTCCAAAGCCACTGTCCAAAGCCACTCTCCAAAGCCACTGTCCAAAGCCACTCTATGTCCAAAGCCACTGTCCAAAGCCACTCTCCAAAGCCACTATCCAAAGCCACTCTATGTCCAAAGCCACTGTATGTCCAAAGCCACTGTCCAAAGCCACTGTATGGCCAAAGCCACTGTATGTCCAAAGCCACTGTCCTAAGCCACTGTATGTCCAAAGCTACTGTATGTTCAAAGCCACTATCCAAATCCACTGTATGCCCAAAGCCACTGTATGTCCAAAGCTACTGTATGTCCAAAGCCACTGTCCAAAGCCACTGTATGTCCAAAGCCACTGTCCAAAGCCACTGTCCAAAGTCACTGTCCAAAGCCTTTCTATGTCCAAAGCCACTGTCCAAAGCCACAGACCAAAGCCACTTTCAAAAGCCACTGTCCAAAGCCACTCTATGTCCAAAGCCACTGTCCAAAGCCACTGTCCAAAGCCACTGTCCAAACCCACTCTATGTCCAAAGCCACTATCCAAAGCCACTCTCCAAAGCCACTCTCCAAAGCCACTCTATGTCCAAAGCCACAGTCCAAAGCCACTCTCCAAACCACTATCCAAAGCCACTCTATGTCCAAAGTCACTGTCCATAGCCAATCTCCAAAGCCACTCTCCAAAGCCACTCTATGTCCAAAGCCAGTCCAAAGCCACTCTCCAAAGCCACTCTATGTCCAAAGCCACTGTCCAAAGCCATTCTCCAAAGTCACTGTCCAAAGCCACTCTATGTCCAGAGCCACTGTCCAGAGCCACTCTCCAAAGCCACTGACCAAAGCCACTCTATGTCCAAAGCCACTGAACAAAGCCACTGTCCAAAGCCACTGACCAAAGCCACTCTATGTCCAATGCCATTGTCCAAAGCCAGTGTCCAAAGCCACTGTCCAAAGCCACTCTATGTCCAAAGCTATTGTCTAAAGCCACTCTCCAAATCCATACTCCAAAGCCACTCTATGTCCAAAAGTACTGTCCAAAGCCACTGTCCAAAGCCACTCTCAAAAGCCACTCTATGTCCAAAGCCACTGTCCAAAGCCACTCTCCAAATCCACTCTCCAAAGCCACTGTATGTCCAAAGTCACTGTCCAAAGCCACTCTCCAAAGCCACTCTATGTCCAAAGCCACTGTCCAAAGCCACTCTCCAAAGCCACTCTCCAAAGCCACTCTATGTCCAAAGCCACTGTCCAAAGCCACTGTCAAAAGCCACTCTCCAAAGCCACTCTATCTCCAAAGCCACTGTCCAAAGCCACTCTCCAAAGCCACTCTCCAAAGCCACTCTATGTCCAAAGCCACTGTCCATAGCCACTGTCCAAAGCCACTGTCCAAAGCCACTCTATGTCCAAAGCCACTGTACAAAGCCACTGTCCAAAGCCACTGTACAAAGCAATACTATGTCCAAAGCCACTCTCCAAAGCCACTCTATGTCCAAAGCCACTGTCCAAAGCCACTTTCCAAAGCCAATCTCCAAAGCCACTCTTTGTCCAAAGCCACTGTCCAAAGCCACTCTCCAAAGCCACTCTCCAAAGCCACTCTATGTCCAAAGCCACTGTCCAAAGCCACTCTGCAAAGCCACTCTCTAAAGCCACTCTATGTCCAAAGCCACTGTCCAAAGCCATTCTCCAAAGCCACTCTCCAAAGCCACTCTATGTCCAAAGCCACTGACCAATGCCACTCTATGTCCAATGCCACTGTCCAAAGCCACAGTCCAAAGGCACGGTCCAAAGCCACTCTATGTCCAAAGCCACTGTCCAAAGCCACTGTCCAAATCCACTGTTCAAATCCACTCTATGTCCAAAGCCACTGTCCAAAGCCACTCTCCAATGCCACTTTCCAAAGCCACTCTATCTACAAAGACACTGTCCAAAGCCACTGTCTAAAGTCACTGTCCAAAGCCACTCTATGTCCAAAGCAACTGTCCAAAGCCACTGTCCAAAGCCACTGTCCAAAGCCACTCTATGTCCAAAGCCACTGTCCAAAGCCACTCTCCAAAGCCACTGTCCAAAGCCACTCTATGTCCAGAGCCACTGTCCAAAGCCACTCTCCAAAGCCACTGACCAAAGCCACTCTATGTCCAAAGCCACTGAACAAAGCCACTGTCCAAAGCCACTGACCAAAGCCACTCTATGTCCAATGCCATTGTCCAAAGCCAGTGTCCAAAGCCACTGTCCAAAGCCACTCTATGTCCAAAGCTATTGTCTAAAGCCACTCTCCAAAGCCATACTCCAAAGCCACTCTATGTCCAAAAGTACTGTCCAAAGCCACTGTCCAAAGCCACTCTCAAAAGCCACTCTATGTCCAAAGCCACTGTCCAAAGCCACTCTCCAAATCCACTCTCCAAAGCCACTGTATGTCCAAAGCCACTGTCCAAAGCCACTGTCCAAAGCCACTCTCCAAAGCCACTCTATGTCCAAAGCCACTGTCCAAAGTCACTGTCCAAAGCTACTCTCCAAAGCCACTCTATGTCCAAAGCCACTGTCCAAAGCCACTCTCCAAAGCCACTCTCCAAAGCCACTCTATGTCCAAAGCCAATGTCCAAAGCCACTGTCCAAAGCCACTCTCCAAAGCCACTCTATCTCCTAAGCCACTGTCCAAAGCCACTCTCCAAAGCCACTCTGCAAAGCCACTCTATGTCCAAAGTCACTGTCCATAGCCACTGTCCAAAGCAATACTATGTCCAAAGCCACTGTCCAAAGGCACTGTCCAAAGACACTCGATGTCCAAAGCCACTGTCCAAAGCCACTGTCCAAAGCCACTGTCCAAAGCCACTCTATGTCCAAAGCCACTGTCCAAACCACTCTATGTCCAAAGCCACTTTCCAAAGCCACTCTCCAAAGCCACTGTCCTAAACCACTCTATGTCGAAAGCCACTGTCCAAAGCCACTCTCCAAAGCCACTGTCCAAAGCCACTCTCCAAAGCCACTGTATATCCAAAGCCACTGTCCAAAGCCACTGTATGTCCGAAGCCACTGTATGTCCAAAGCCACTGTCTAAAGCCACTGTATGTCCAAAACCACTGTCCAAAGCCACTGTATGTCCAAAGCCACTGTATGTCCAAAGCCACTGTCCATAGCCACTGTATGTCCAAAGCCACTGTATGTCCAAAGCCACTGTCCAAAGCCACTGTATGTCCAAAGCCACTGTATGTCCAAAGCCACTGTCCAAAGCCAATCTATGTCCAAAGCCACTCTATGTCCAAAGCCACTGTATGTCCAAAGCCACTGTTCAAAGCCACCGTATGTCCAAAGCCATTGTATGTCCAAAGCCACTGTCCAAAGCCACCGTATGTCCAAAGCCACGGTATATCCAAAGCCACTGTCCAAAGCCACCGTATGTCCAAAGCCACTGTATGTCCAAAGCCACTGTCCAAAGCCACCGTATGTCCAAAGCCACTGTATGTCCAAAGCCACTGTCCAAAGCCACTGTATGTCCAAAGCCACTGTTTCTCCAAAGCCACTGTCCAAAGCCACTGTATGTCCAAAGCCACTGTTAGTCCAAAGCCACTGTCCAAAGCCACTGTATGTCCAAAGCCACTGTATGTCCAAAGCCACTGTCCAAAGCCACTGTATGTCCAAAGCCACTGTATGTCCAAAGCCACTGTCCAAAGCAACCGTATGTCCAAAGCCACTGTATGTCCAAAGCCACTGTCCAAAGCCACCGTATGTCCAAAGCCATTGTATGTCCAAAGCCACTCTCCAAAGCCACTCCCCAAAGCCACTCTATGTCCAAAGCCACTGTCCAAAGCCACTCTCCAAAGCCACTGTCCAAAGCCACTCTATGTCCAAAGCCACTGTCCAAAGCCACTCTCCAAAGCCACTGTCCAAAGCCACTCTATGTCCAAAGCCACTGTCCAAAGCCACTGTCCAAAGCCACTCTCCAAAGCCACTATCCAAAGCCACTCTATGTCCAAAGCCACTGTATGTCCAAAGCCACTCTCCAAAGCCACTGTATGGCCAAAGCCACTGTATGTCCAAAGCCACTGTCCTAAGCCACTGTATGTCCAAAGCTACTGTATGTTCAAAGCCACTATCCAAATCCACTGTATGCCCAAAGCCACTGTATGTCCAAAGCTACTGTATGTCCAAAGCCACTGTCCAAAGCCACTGTATGTCCAAAGCCACTGTCCAAAGCCACTGTCCAAAGTCACTGTCCAAAGCCTTTCTATGTCCAAAGCCACTGTCCAAAGCCACAGACCAAAGCCACTTTCAAAAGCCACTGTCCAAAGCCACTCTATGTCCAAAGCCACTGTCCAAAGCCACTGTCCAAAGCCACTGTCCAAACCCACTCTATGTCCAAAGCCACTATCCAAAGCCACTCTCCAAAGCCACTCTCCAAAGCCACTCTATGTCCAAAGCCACAGTCCAAAGCCACTCTCCAAACCACTATCCAAAGCCACTCTATGTCCAAAGTCACTGTCCATAGCCAATCTCCAAAGCCACTCTCCAAAGCCACTCTATGTCCAAAGCCAGTCCAAAGCCACTCTCCAACGCCACTCTCCAAAGCCACTCTATGTCCAAAGCCACTGTCCAAAGCCACTCTCCAAAGCCACTCTCCAAAGCCACTCTATGTCCAAAGCCACTGTCCAAAGCCACTCTCCAAAGCCACTCTCCAAAGCCACTCTATGTCCAAAGCCACTGTCCAAAGCCACTCTCCAAAGCCAATCTCCAAAGCCACTCTTTGTCCAAAGCCACTGTCCAAAGCCACTCTCCAAAGCCACTCTCCAAAGCCACTCTATGTCCAAAGCCACTGTCCAAAGCCACTCTCCAAAGCCACTCTCCAAAGCCACTCTATGTCCTAAGCCACTGTCCAAAGCCATTCTCCAAAGCCACTCTCCAAAGCCACTCTATGTCCAAAGCCATTGTCCAAAGCCACTCTATGTCCAAAGCCACTGTCCAAATCCACTGTTCAAAGCCACTGTCCGAAGCCACTCTATGTCCAAAGCCACTGTCCAAAGCCACTGTCCAAAGCCACTGTCCAAAGCCACTCTATGTCCAAAGCCACTGTGCAAAGCCAATCTACAATGCCACTGTCCAAAGCCACTATATCTACAAAGCCACTGTCCAAAGCCACTGTCTAAAGTAACTGTCCAAAGCCACTCTATGTCCAAAGCAACTGTCCAAAGCCACTGTCCAAAGCCACTGTCCAAAGCCACTCTATGTCCAAAGCCACTGTCCAAAGCCACTCTCCAAAGCCACTGTCCAAAGCCACTCTATGTCCAGAGCCATTGTCCAAAGCCACTCTCCAAAGCCACTGTCCAAAGCCACTCTATGTCCAAAGCCACTGTCCAAAGCTACTGTCCAAAGCCACTGACCAAAGCCACTCTATGTCCAATGCCACTGTCCAAAGCCACTGTCCAAAGCCACTGTCCTAAGCCACTCTCCAAAGCCACTCTATGTCCAAAGCCACTGTCCAAAGCCACTGTCCAAAGCCACTCTCCAAAGCCACTGTATGTCCAAAGCTACTGTCCAAAGCCACTGTCCAAAGCCAGTCTCCAAAGCCACTCTATGTCCAAAGCCACTGTCCAAAGTCACTGTCCAAACCCACTCTCCAAAGCCACTCTATGTCCAAAGCCACTGTCCAAAGCCACTGTCCAAAGCCACTCTCCAAAGCCACTCTCCAAAGCCACTCTATGTCCAAAGCCACTGTCCAAAGCCACTGTCCAAAGCCACTCTCCAAAGCCACTCTATCTCCAAAGCCACTGTCCAAAGCCACTCTCCAAAGCCACTTTCCAAAGCCACTCTATGTCCAAAGCCACTGTCCATACCCACTGTCCAAAGCCACTGTCCAAAGCCACTCTATGTCCAAAGCCACTGTACAAAGCCACTGTCCAAAGCCACTCTATGTCCAAAGCCACTGTCCAAAGTCACTGTCCAAAGCTACTGTCCAAAGCCACTCTATGTCCAAAGCCACTGTCCAAAGCCACTCTATGTCCAAAGCCACTGTCCAAAGCCACTCTCCAAAGCCACTGTCCTAAACCACTCTATGTCCAAAGCAACTGTCCAAAGCCACTGTATGTCCAAAGCCACTGTATGTCCAAAGCCACTGTATGTCCAAAGGCACTGTCCAAAGCCACTATATGTCCAAAGCCACTGTATGTCCAAAGCCACTGTCTAAAGCCACTGTATGTCCAAAGCCACTGTCAATAGCCACTGTATGTCCAAACCCACTGTATGTCCAAAGCCACTGTCCAAAGCCACTGTATGTCCAAAGCCACTGTATGTCCAAAGCCACTGTCCAAAGCCACTGTATGTCCAAAGCCACTGTATGTCCAAAGACTCTGTCCAAAGCCACTGTATGTCCAAAGCCACTGTATATCCAAAGCCACTGTCCAAAGCCACTGTATGTCCAAAGCCACTGTACAAAGCCACTGTCCAAATCCACTGTCCAAAGCCACTTTCTGTCCAAATCCACTGTACAAAGCCACTGTCCAAAGCTACTGTCCAAAGCAATACTATGTCCAAAGCCACTGTCCAAAGACACTGTCCAAAGCCACTGTCCAAAGCCACTCTATGTCCAAAGCCACTGGCCGAAGCCACTGTCCAAAGCCACTGTCCAAAGCCACTCTATGTCCAAAGCCACTGAACAAAGCCACTGTCCAAAGCCACTGACCAAAGCCACTCTATGTCCAATGCCATTGTCCAAAGCCACTGTCCAAAGCCACTCTATGTCCAAAGCCATTGTCTAAAGCCACTCTCCAAAGCCACTCTCCAAAGCCACTCTATGTCCAAAAGCACTGTCCAAAGCCACTGTCCAAAGCCACTCTCCAAAGCCACTCTATGTCCAAAGCCACTGTCCAAAGCCACTCTCCAAAGCCACTTTCCAAAGCCACTGTATGTCCAAAGCCACTGTCCAAAGCCGCTGTCCAAAGCCACTCCCAAAGCCACTCTATGTCCAAAGCCACTGTCCAAAGTCACTGTCCAAAGCTACTCTCCAAAGCCACTCTATGTCCAAAGCAACTGTCCAAAGCCACTCTCCAAAGCCACTCTCCAAAGCCACTCTATGTCCAAAGCCACTGTCCAAAGCCACTGTCCAAAGCCACTCTCCGAAGCCACTCTATCTCCTAAGCCACTGTCCAAAGTCACTCTCCAAAGCCACTTTGCAAAGCCACTCTATGTCCAAAGCCACTGTCCATAGCCACTGTCCAAAGCCACTGTCCAAAGCCACTCTATGTCCAAAGCCACCGTACAAAGCCACTGTCCAAAGGCACTGTCCAAAGACACTCTATGTCCAAAGCCACTGTCCAAAGCCACTGTCCAAAGCCACTGTCCAAAGCCACTCTATGTCCAAAGCCACTGTCCAAAGACACTCTATGTCCAAAGCCACTTTCCAAAGCCACTCTCCAAAGCCACTGTCCTAAACCACTCTATGTCAAAAGCCACTGTCCAAAGCCACTATCCAAAGCCACTCTCCAAAGCCACTCTCCAAAGCCACTCTATGTCCAAAGCCACAGTCCAAAGCCACTCTCCAAACCACTATCCAAAGCCACTCTATGTCCAAAGTCACTGTCCATAGCCAATCTCCAAAGCCACTCTCCAAAGCCACTCTATGTCCAAAGCCAGTCCAAAGCCACTCTCCAACGCCACTCTCCAAAGCCACTCTATGTCCAAAGCCACTGTCCAAAGCCACTCTCCAAAGCCACTCTCCAAAGCCACTCTATGTCCAAAGCCACTGTCCAAAGCCACTCTCCAAAGCCACTCTCCAAAGCCACTCTATGTCCAAAGCCACTGTCCAAAGCCACTCTCCAAAGCCAATCTCCAAAGCCACTCTTTGTCCAAAGCCACTGTCCAAAGCCACTCTCCAAAGCCACTCTCCAAAGCCACTCTATGTCCAAAGCCACTGTCCAAAGCCACTCTCCAAAGCCACTCTCCAAAGCCACTCTATGTCCTAAGCCACTGTCCAAAGCCATTCTCCAAAGCCACTCTCCAAAGCCACTCTATGTCCAAAGCCATTGTCCAAAGCCACTCTATGTCCAAAGCCACTGTCCAAATCCACTGTCCAAAGCCACTGTCCGAAGCCACTCTATGTCCAAAGCCACTGTCCAAAGCCACTGTCCAAAGCCACTGTCCAAAGCCACTCTATGTCCAAAGCCACTGTGCAAAGCCAATCTACAATGCCACTGTCCAAAGCCACTATATCTACAAAGCCACTGTCCAAAGCCACTGTCTAAAGTAACTGTCCAAAGCCACTCTATGTCCAAAGCAACTGTCCAAAGCCACTGTCCAAAGCCACTGTCCAAAGCCACTCTATGTCCAAAGCCACTGTCCAAAGCCACTCTCCAAAGCCACTGTCCAAAGCCACTCTATGTCCAGAGCCATTGTCCAAAGCCACTCTCCAAAGCCACTGTCCAAAGCCACTCTATGTCCAAAGCCACTGTCCAAAGCTACTGTCCAAAGCCACTGACCAAAGCCACTCTATGTCCAATGCCACTGTCCAAAGCCACTGTCCAAAGCCACTGTCCTAAGCCACTCTCCAAAGCCACTCTATGTCCAAAGCCACTGTCCAAAGCCACTGTCCAAAGCCACTCTCCAAAGCCACTGTATGTCCAAAGCTACTGTCCAAAGCCACTGTCCAAAGCCAGTCTCCAAAGCCACTCTATGTCCAAAGCCACTGTCCAAAGTCACTGTCCAAACCCACTCTCCAAAGCCACTCTATGTCCAAAGCCACTGTCCAAAGCCACTGTCCAAAGCCACTCTCCAAAGCCACTCTCCAAAGCCACTCTATGTCCAAAGCCACTGTCCAAAGCCACTGTCCAAAGCCACTCTCCAAAGCCACTCTATCTCCAAAGCCACTGTCCAAAGCCACTCTCCAAAGCCACTTTCCAAAGCCACTCTATGTCCAAAGCCACTGTCCATAGCCACTGTCCAAAGCCACTGTCCAAAGCCACTCTATGTCCAAAGCCACTGTACAAAGCCACTGTCCAAAGCCACTCTATGTCCAAAGCCACTGTCCAAAGTCACTGTCCAAAGCTACTGTCCAAAGCCACTCTATGTCCAAAGCCACTGTCCAAAGCCACTCTATGTCCAAAGCCACTGTCCAAAGCCACTCTCCAAAGCCACTGTCCTAAACCACTCTATGTCCAAAGCAACTGTCCAAAGCCACTGTATGTCCAAAGCCACTGTATGTCCAAAGCCACTGTATGTCCAAAGGCACTGTCCAAAGCCACTATATGTCCAAAGCCACTGTATGTCCAAAGCCACTGTCTAAAGCCACTGTATGTCCAAAGCCACTGTCAATAGCCACTGTATGTCCAAACCCACTGTATGTCCAAAGCCACTGTCCAAAGCCACTGTATGTCCAAAGCCACTGTATGTCCAAAGCCACTGTCCAAAGCCACTGTATGTCCAAAGCCACTGTATGTCCAAAGACTCTGTCCAAAGCCACTGTATGTCCAAAGCCACTGTATATCCAAAGCCACTGTCCAAAGCCACTGTATGTCCAAAGCCACTGTACAAAGCCACTGTCCAAATCCACTGTCCAAAGCCACTTTCTGTCCAAATCCACTGTACAAAGCCACTGTCCAAAGCTACTGTCCAAAGCAATACTATGTCCAAAGCCACTGTCCAAAGACACTGTCCAAAGCCACTGTCCAAAGCCACTCTATGTCCAAAGCCACTGGCCGAAGCCACTGTCCAAAGCCACTGTCCAAAGCCACTCTATGTCCAAAGCCACTGAACAAAGCCACTGTCCAAAGCCACTGACCAAAGCCACTCTATGTCCAATGCCATTGTCCAAAGCCAGTGTCCAAAGCCACTGTCCAAAGCCACTCTATGTCCAAAGCCATTGTCTAAAGCCACTCTCCAAAGCCACTCTCCAAAGCCACTCTATGTCCAAAAGCACTGTCCAAAGCCACTGTCCAAAGCCACTCTCCAAAGCCACTCTATGTCCAAAGCCACTGTCCAAAGCCACTCTCCAAAGCCACTCTCCAAAGCCACTGTATGTCCAAAGCCACTGTCCAAAGCCGCTGTCCAAAGCCACTCTCCAAAGCCACTCTATGTCCAAAGCCACTGTCCAAAGTCACTGTCCAAAGCTACTCTCCAAAGCCACTCTATGTCCAAAGCAACTGTCCAAAGCCACTCTCCAAAGCCACTCTCCAAAGCCACTCTATGTCCAAAGCCACTGTCCAAAGCCACTGTCCAAAGCCACTCTCCGAAGCCACTCTATCTCCTAAGCCACTGTCCAAAGTCACTCTCCAAAGCCACTTTGCAAAGCCACTCTATGTCCAAAGCCACTGTCCATAGCCACTGTCCAAAGCCACTGTCCAAAGCCACTCTATGTCCAAAGCCACCGTACAAAGCCACTGTCCAAAGGCACTGTCCAAAGACACTCTATGTCCAAAGCCACTGTCCAAAGCCACTGTCCAAAGCCACTGTCCAAAGCCACTCTATGTCCAAAGCCACTGTCCAAAGCCACTCTATGTCCAAAGCCATTTTCCAAAGCCACTCTCCAAAGCCACTGTCCTAAACCACTCTATGTCAAAAGCCACTGTCCAAAGCCACTCTCCAAAGCCACTGTCCAAAGCCACTCTCCAAAGCCACTGTATATCCAAAGCCACTGTCCAAAGCCACTGTATGTCCGAAGCCACTGTATGTCCAAAGCCACTGTCTAAAGCCACTGTATGTCCAAACTACTGTTCAAAGCCACCGTATGTCCAAAGCAACTGTATGTCCAAAGCCACTGTCCAAAGCCACCGTATGTCCAAAGCCACGGTATGTCCAAAGCCACTGTCCAAACCACCGTATGTCCAAAGCCACTGTATGTCCAAAGCCACTGTCCAAAGCCACCGTATGTTCAAAGCCACTGTATGTCCAAAGCCACTGTCCAAAGCCACTGTATGTCCAAAGCCACTGTATGTCCTAAGCCACTGTCCAAAGCCACTGTATGTCCAAAGCCACTGTTAGTCCAAAGCCACTGTCCAAAGCCACTGTATGTCCAAAGCCTCGTATGTCCAAAGCCACTGTCCAAAGCCACTGTATGTCCAAAGCCACTATTAGTCCAAAGCCACTGTCCAAAGCCACTGTATGTCCAAAGCCACTGTATGTCCAAAGCCACTGTCCAAAGCCTCTGTATGTCCAAAGCCACTGTATGTCCAAAGCCACTGTCCAAAGCAACCGTATGTCCAAAGCCACTGTATGTCCAAAGCCACTGTCCAAAGCCACCATATGTCTAAGCCACTGTATGTCCAAAGCCACTCTCCAAAGCCACTCTCCAAAGCCACTCTATGTCCAAAGCCACTGTCCAAAGCCACTCTCCAAAGCCACTGTCCAAAGCCACTCTATGTCCAAAGCCACTGTCCAAAGCCACTCTCCAAAGCCACTGTCCAAAGCCACTCTATGTCCAAAGCCACTATCCAAAGCCACTCTCCAAAGCCACTATCCAAAGCCACTCTATGTCCAAAGCCACTGTATTTCCACAGCCACTGTCCAAAGCCACTCTATGGCCAAAGCCACTGTATGTCCAAAGCCACTGTCCAAAGCAACTGTATGTCCAAAGCTACTGTATGTCCAAAGCCACTATCCAAACCCACTGTCCAAAGCCACTCTATGTCCAAAGCCACTGTCCAAAGCCACTCTATGTCCAAAGCCACTGTCCAAAGCCACTCTATGTCCAAAGCCACTGTATTTCCACAGCCACTGTCCAAAGCCACTCTATGGCCAAAGCCACTGTATGTCCAAAGCCACTGTCCAAAGCCACTGTATGTCCAAAGCTACTGTATGTCCAAAGCCACTATCCAAAGCCACTGTCCAAAGCCACTCTCCAAAGCCACTGTATATCCAAAGCCACTGTCCAAAGCCACTGTATGTCCGAAGCCACTGTATGTCCAAAGCCACTGTCTAAAGCCACTGTATGTCCAAAGCCACTGTTCAAAGCCACCGTATGTCCAAAGCAACTGTATGTCCAAAGCCACTGTCCAAAGCCACCGTATGTCCAAAGCCACGGTATGTCCAAAGCCACTGTCCAAAGCAACCGTATGTCCAAAGCCACTGTATGTCCAAAGCCACTGTCCAAAGCCACCGTATGTTCAAAGCCACTGTATGTCCAAAGCCACTTTCCAAAGCCACTGTATGTCCAAAGCCACTGTATGTCCTAAGCCACTGTCCAAAGCCACTGTATGTCCAAAGCCACTGTTAGTCCAAAGCCACTGTCCAAAGCCACTGTATGTCCAAAGCCACTGTATGTCCAAAGCCACTGTCCAAAGCCACTGTATGTCCAAAGCCACTGTTAGTCCAAAGCCACTGTCCAAAGCCACTGTATGTCCAAAGCCACTGTATGTCCAAAGCCACTGTCCAAAGCCTCTGTATGTCCAAAGCCACTGTATGTCCAAAGCCACTGTCCAAAGCAACCGTATGTCCAAAGCCACTGTATGTCCAAAGCCACTGTCCAAAGCCACCGTATGTCTAAGCCACTGTATGTCCAAAGCCACTCTCCAAAGCCACTCTCCAAAGCCACTCTATGTCCAAAGCCACTGTCCAAAGCCACTCTCCAAAGCCACTGTCCAAAGCCACTCTATGTCCAAAGCCACTGTCCAAAGCCACTCTCCAAAGCCACTGTCCAAAGCCACTCTATGTCCAAAGCCACTATCCAAAGCCACTCTCCAAAGCCACTATCCAAAGCCACTCTATGTCCAAAGCCACTGTATTTCCACAGCCACTGTCCAAAGCCACTCTATGGCCAAAGCCACTGTATGTCCAAAGCCACTGTCCAAAGCCACTGTATGTCCAAAGCTACTGTATGTCCAAAGTCACTATCCAAAGCCACTGTCCAAAGCCACTCTATGTCCAAAGCCACTGTCCAAAGCCACTCTATGTCCAAAGCCACTGTCCAAAGCCACTCTCCAAAGCCACTGTCCGAAACCACTC
Organism: Cladorhizidae sp. MBARI D1340-BT2; assembly: GCA_028752905.1. Lineage (NCBI taxonomy): Eukaryota > Metazoa > Porifera > Demospongiae > Poecilosclerida > Cladorhizidae > Cladorhizidae sp. MBARI D1340-BT2. The sequence goes on along the minus strand of JAQNBH010000017.1, from coordinate 22,336,344 downwards.
TATGTCCAAAGCCACTGTCCAAAGCCACTGTATGTCCAAAGCCACTGTATGTCCAAAGCCACTGTCCAAAGCCACTGTATGTCTAAAGGCACTGTCCAAAGCCACTGTATGTCCAAAGCCACTGTATGTCCAAAGCCACTGTCTAAAGCCACTGTATATCCAAAGCCACTGTCCAAAGCCACTGTATGTCCAAAGCCACTGTATGTCCAAAGCCACTGTCCAAAGCCACTGTATGTCCAAAGCCACTGTATGTCCAAAGCCACTGTCCAAAGCCACTGTATGTCCAAAGCCACTGTTTGTCCAAAGCCACTGTCCAAAGCCACTGTATGTCCAAAGCCACTGTATGTCCAAAGCCACTGTCCACATCCACTGTATGTCCAAAGCCACTGTACAAAGCCACTGTCCAAATCCACTGTCCAAAGCCACTTTCTGTCCAAATCCACTGTACAAAGCCACTGTCCAAAGCCACTGTCCAAAGCAATAATATGTCCAAAGCCACTGTCCAAAGCCACTGTCCAAAGCCACTGTCCAAAGCCACTCTATGTCCAAAGCCATTGTCCAAAGCCACTCTATGTCTAAAGCCACTGTCCAAAGCCACTGTCCAAAGCCACAGTCCAAAGCCACTCTATGTCCAAAGCCACTGTCCAAAGTCACTCTCCAAAGCCACTGTCCTAAACCACTCTATGTCCAAAGCCACTGTCCAAAGCCACTCTCCAAAGCCACTGTCCAAAGCCACTCTATGTCCAAAGCCACTGTCCAAAGCCACTCTCCAAAGCCACTGTCCAAAGCCACTGTATGTCCAAAGCCACTATATGTCCAAAGCCACTGTCCAAAGCCACTGTATGTCCAAAGCCACTGTATGTCCAAAGCCACTATCCTAAGCCACTGTATGTCCAAAGCCACTGTATATCCAAAGCCACTGTCCAAAGCCACTGTATGTCCAAAGCCACTGTATGTCCAAAGCCACTGTCTAAAGCCACTGTATGTCCAAAGCCACTGTCCAAAGCCACCGTATGTCCAAAGCCACGGTATGTCCAAAGCCACTGTCCAAAGCCACCGTATGTCCAAAGCCACTGTATGTCCAAAGCCACTGTCCAAAGCCACCGTATGTTCAAAGCCACAGTATGTCCAAAGCCACTGTCCAAAGCCACTGTATGTCCAAAGCCACTGTATGTCCTAAGCCACTGTCCAAAGCCACTGTATGTCCAAAGCCACTGTTAGTCCAAAGCCACTGTCCAAAGCTACTGTATGTCCAAAGCCACTGTATGTCCAAAGCCACTGTCCAAAGCCACTGTATGTCCAAAGCCACTGTTAGTCCAAAGCCACTGTCCAAAGCCACTGTATGTCCAAAGCCACTGTATGTCCAAAGCCACTGTCCAAAGCCTCTGTATGTCCAAAGCCACTGTATGTCCAAAGCCACTGTCCAAAACAACCGTATGTCCAAAGCCACTGTATGTCCAAAGCCACTGTCCAAAGCCACCGTATGTCTAAGCCACTGTATGTCCAAAGCCACTCTCCAAAGCCACTCTCCAAAGCCACTCTATGTCCAAAGCCACTGTCCAAAGCCACTCTCCAAAGCCACTGTCCAAAGCCACTCTATGTCCAAAGCCACTGTCCAAAGCCACTCTCCAAAGCCACTGTCCAAAGCCACTCTATGTCCAAAGCCACTATCCAAAGCCACTCTCCAAAGCCACTATCCAAAGCCACTCTATGTCCAAAGCCACTGTATATCCAAAGCCACTGTCCAAAGCCACTCTATGGCCAAAGCCACTGTATGTCCAAAGCCACTGTCCAAAGCCACTGTATGTCCAAAGCAACTGTATGTCCAAAGCCACTATCCAAAGCCACTGTCCAAAGCCACTCTATGTCCAAAGCCACTGTCCAAAGCCACTCTATGTCCAAAGCCACTGTCCAAAGCCACTCTCCAAACCCACTGTCCTAAACCACTCTATGTCCATAGCCACTGTCCAAAGCCACTGTATGTCCAAAGCCACTGTATGTCCAAAGCCACTGTCCAAAGCCACTGTATGTCTAAAGGCACTGTCCAAAGCCACTGTATGTCCAAAGCCACTGTATGTCCAAAGCCACTGTCTAAAGCCACTGTATATCCAAAGCCACTGTCCAAAGCCACTGTATGTCCAAAGCCACTGTATGTCCAAAGCCACTGTCCAAAGCCACTGTATGTCCAAAGCCACTGTATGTCCAAAGCCACTGTCCAAAGCCACTGTATGTCCAAAGCCACTGTATGTCCAAAGCCACTGTCCAAAGCCACTGTATGTCCAAAGCCACTGTATGTCCAAAGCCACTGTCCAAAGCCACTGTATGTCCAAAGCCACTGTACAAAGCCACTGTCCAAATCCACTGTCCAAAGCCACTTTCTGTCCAAATCCACTGTACAAAGCCACTGTCCAAAGCCACTGTCCAAAGCAATAATATGTCCAAAGCCACTGTCCAAAGCCACTGTCCAAAGCCATTGTCCAAAGCCACTCTATGTCCAAAGCCACTGTTCCAAAGCCACTGTCCAAAGCCATTGTCCAAAGCCACTCTATGTCTAAAGCCACTGTCCAAAGCCACTGTCCAAAGCCACTCTCCAAAGCCACTCTATGTCCAAAGCCACTGTCCAAAGTCACTCTCCAAAGCCACTGTCCTAAACCACTCTATGTCCAAAGCCACTGTCCAAAGCCACTCTCCAAAGCCACTGTCCAAAGCCACTCTATGTCAAAAGCCACTGTCCAAAGCCACTCTCCAAAGCCACTGTCCAAAGCCACTGTATGTCCAAAGCCACTGTATGTCCAAAGCCACTGTCCAAAGCCACTGTATGTCCAAAGCCACTGTATGTCCAAAGCCACTATCCTAAGCCACTGTATGTCCAAAGCCAATGTATATCCAAAGCCACTGTCCAAAGCCACTGTATGTCCAAAGCCACTGTATGTCCAAAGCCACTGTCTAAAGCCACTGAATGTCCAAAGCCACTGTCCAAAGCCACTGTATGTCCAAAGCCACTGTATGTCCAAAGCCACTGTCCGTAGCCACTGTATGTCCAAAGCCACTGTATGTCCAAAGCCACTGTCCAAAGCCACTGTATGTCCAAAGCCACTGTATGTCCAAAGCCACTGTCCAAAGCCACTGTATTTCCAAAGCCACTGTCCAAAGCCATTGTATGTCCAAAGCCACTGTATGTCCAAAGCCACTGTCTAAAGCCACTGTATGTCCAAAGCCACTGTATGTCCAAAGCTACTGTCCAAAGCAACCGTATGTCCAAAGCCACTGTATGTCCAAAGCCATTGCCCAAAGCCACCGTATGTCCAAACCACTGTATGTCCAAAGCCACTGTCCAAAGCCACTGTATGTCCAAAGCCACTGTCCAAAGCCACTGTATGTCCAAAGCCACTGTATGTCCAAAGCCACTGTCTAAAGCCACTGTATGTCCAAAGCCACTGTCCAAAGCCACTGTATGTCCAAAGCCACTGTATGTCCAAAGCCACTGTCCAAAGCCACTGTATGTCCAAAGCCACTGTATGTCGAAAGCCACTGTCCAAAGCCACTGTATGTCCAAAGCCACTGTATGTCCAAAGCCACTGTCCAAAGCCACTGTATGTCCAAAGCCACTGTATGTCCAAAGCCACTGTTCAAAGCAATACTATGTCCAAAGCCACTGTCCAAAGCCACTGTCCAAAGCCACTCTATGTCCAAAGCCACTCTATGTCCAAAGCCACTGTCCGAAGCCACTGTCCAAAGCCACTGTCCAAAGCCACTCTATGTCCAAAGCCACTGTCCAAAGCCACTCTCCAAAGCCACTGTCCAAAGCCACTGTATGTCCAAAGCCACTGTATGTCCAAAGCCACTGTCCAAAGCCACTGTATGTCCAAAGCCACTGTATGTCCAAAGCCACTATCCTAAGCCACTGTATGTCCAAAGCCACTGTATATCCAAAGCCACTGTCCAAAGCCACTGTATGTCCAAAGCCACTGTATGTCCAAAGCCACTGTCTAAAGCCACTGTATGTCCAAAGCCACTGTCCAAAGCCACCATATGTCCAAAGCCACGGTATGTCCAAAGCCACTGCCAAAGCCACCGTATGTCCAAAGCCACTGTATGTCCAAAGCCACTGTCCAAAGCCACCGTATGTTCAAAGCCACTGTATGTCCAAAGCCACTGTCCAAAGCCACTGTATGTCCAAAGCCACTGTATGTCCTAAGCCACTGTCCAAAGCTACTGTATGTCCAAAGCCACTGTTAGTCCAAAGCCACTGTCCAAAGCCACTGTATGTCCAAAGCCACTGTATGTCCAAAGCCACTGTCCAAAGCCACTGTATGTCCAAAGCCAATGTTAGTCCAAAGCCACTGTCCAAAGCCACTGTATGTCCAAAGCCACTGTATGTCCAAAGCCACTGTCCAAAGCCTCTGTATGTCCAAAGCCACTGTATGTCCTAAGCCACTGTCCAAAGCAACCGTATGTCCAAAGCCACTGTATGTCCAAAGCAACTGTCCAAAGCCACCGTATGTCTAAGCCACTGTATGTCCAAAGCCACTCTCCAAAGCCACTCTCCAAAGCCACTCTATGTCCAAAGCCACTGTCCAAAGCCACTCTCCAAAGCCACTGTCCAAAGCCACTCAATGTCCAAAGCCACTGTCCAAAGCCACTCTCCAAAGCCACTGTCCAAAGCCACTCTATGTCCAAAGCTACTATCCAAAGCCACTCTCCAAAGCCACTATCCAAAGCCACTCTATGTCCAAAGACACTGTATTTCCAAAGCCACTGTCCAAAGCCACTCTATGGCCAAAGCCACTGTATGTCCAAAGCCACTGTCCAAAGCCACTGTATGTCCAAAGCTACTGTATGTCCAAAGCCACTATCCAAAGCCACTGTCCAAAGCCACTCTATGTCCAAAGCCACTGTCCAAAGCCACTCTATGTCCAAAGCCACTGTCCAAAGCCACTCTCCAAAGCCACTGTCCTAAACCACTCTATGTCCAAAGCCACTGTCCAAAGCCACTGTATGTCCAAAGCAACTGTATGTCCAAAGCCACTGTCCAAAGCCACTGTATGTCTAAAGGCACTGTCCAAAGCCACTGTATGTCCAAAGCCACTGTATGTCCAAAGCCACTGTCTAAAGCCACTGTATATCCAAAGCCACTGTCCAAAGCCACTGTATGTCCAAAGCCACTGTATGTCCAAAGCCACTGTCCAAAGCCACTGTATGTCCAAAGCCACTGTATGTCCAAAGCCACTGTCCAAAGCCACTGTATGTCCAAAGCCACTGTATGTCCAAAGCCACTGTCCAAAGCCACTGTATGTCCAAAGCCACTGTATGTCCAAAGCCACTGTCCAAAGCCACTGTATGTCCAAAGCCACTGTACAAAGCCACTGTCCAAATCCACTGTCCAAAGCCACTTTCTGTCCAAATCCACTGTACAAAGCCACTGTCCAAAGCCACTGTCCAAAGCAATAATATGTCCAAAGCCACTGTCCAAAGCCACTGTCCAAAGCCATTGTCCAAAGCCACTCTATGTCCAAAGCCACTGTTCCAAAGCCACTGTCCAAAGCCATTGTCCAAAGCCACTCTATGTCTAAAGCCACTGTCCAAAGCCACTGTCCAAAGCCACTGTCCAAAGCCACTCTCCAAAGCCACTGTCCAAAGCCACTCTATGTCCAAAGCCACTGTCCAAAGCCACTCTCCAAAGCCACTGTCCAAAGCCACTGTATGTCCAAAGCCACTGTATGTCCAAAGCCACTGTCCAAAGCCACTGTATGTCCAAAGCCACTCTATGTCCAAATCCACTATCCTAAGCCACTGTATGTCCAAAGCCAATGTATATCCAAAGCCACTGTCCAAAGCCACTGTATGCCCAAAGCCTCTGTATGTCCAAAGCCACTGTCTAAAGCCACTGTATGTCCAAAGCCACTGTCCAAAGCCACTGTATGTCCAAAGCCACTGTATGTCCAAAGCCACTGTCCGTAGCCACTGTATGTCCAAAGCCACTGTATGTCCAAAGCCACTGTCCAAAGCCACTGTATGTCCAAATCCACTGTATGTCCAAAGCCACTGTCCAAAGCCACTGTATTTCCAAAGCCACTGTCCAAAGCCATTGTATGTCCAAAGCCACTGTATGTCCAAAGCCACTGTCTAAAGCCACTGTATGTCCAAAGCCACTGTATGTCCAAAGCCACTGTCCAAAGCAACCGTATGTCCAAAGCCACTGTATGTCCAAAGCCACTGTCCAAAGCCACCGTATGTCCAAACCACTGTATGTCCAAAGCCACTGTCCAAAGCCACTGTATGTCCAAAGCCACTGTCCAAAGCCACTGTATGTCCAAAGCCACTGTATGTCCAAAGCCACTGTCTAAAGCCACTGTATGTCCAAAGCCACTGTCCAAAGCCACTGTATGTCCAAAGCCACTGTATGTCCAAAGCCACTGTCCAAAGCCACTGTATGTCCAAAGCCACTGTATGTCGAAAGCCACTGTCCAAAGCCACTGTATGTCCAAAGCCACTGTATGTCCAAAGCCACTGTCCAAAGCCACTGTATGTCCAAAGCCACTGTATGTCCAAAGCCACTGTCCAAAGCAATACTATGTCCAAAGCCACTGTCCAAAGCCACTGTCCAAAGCCACTCTATGTCCAAAGCCACTCTATGTCCAAAGCCACTGTCCGAAGCCACTGTCCAAAGCAACTGTCCAAAGCCACTCTATGTCCAAAGCCACTCTATGTCCAAAGCCACTGTCCAAAGCCACTGTCCAAAGCCACTCTATGTCCAAAGCCACTGTCCAAAGCCACTTTCCAAAGCCACTTTCCTTAACCAATCTATGTCCAAAGCCACTGTCCAAAGCCACTCTCCAAAGCCACTGTCCAAAGCCACTCTATATCCAAAGCCACTGTCCAAAGCCACTCTCCAAAGCCACTGTCCAAAGCCACTGTATGTCCAAAGCCACTGTATGTCCAAAGCCACTGTCCAAAGCCACTGTATGTCCAAAGCCACTGTATATCCAAAGCCACTGTCCAAAGCCACTGTCCAAAGCAACTCTCCAAAGCCACTCTATGTCCAAAGCCACTGTCCAAAGTCACTGTCCAAAGCCACTCTCCAAATCCACTCTATGTCCAAAGCCACTGTCCAAAGCCACTCTCCAAAGCCACTCTCCAAAGCCACTCTATGTCCAAAGCCACTGTCCAAAGCCACTCTCCAAAGCCACTCTCCAAAGCCACTCTATGTCCAATGCCACTGTCCAAAGCCACTGTCCAAAGCCACTCTCCAAAGCCACTCTATCTCCAAAGCCACTGTCCAAAGCCACTCTGCAAAGCCACTTTCCAAAGCCACTCTATGTCCAAAGCCACTGTCCATAGCCACTGGCCAAAGCCACTGTCCAAAGCCACTCTATGTACAAAGCCACTGTACAAAGCCACTGTCCAAAGCCACTGTCCAAAGCAATACTATGTCCAAAGCCACTGCCCAAAGGCACTGTCCAAAGCCACTCTATGTCCAAAGCCACTGTCCAAAGCCACTTTCCAAAGCCACTGTCCAAAGCCACTCTATGTCCAAAGCCACTGTCCAAAGCCACTCTATGTCCAAAGCCACTGTCCAAAGCCACTCTCCAAAGCCACTGTCCTAAACCACTCTATGTTCAAAGCCACTGTCCAAAGCCACTGTATGTCCAAAGCCACTGTATGTCCAAAGCCACTATCCAAAGCCACTGTATGTCCAAAGCCACTGTATGTCCAAAGCCACTGTATGTCCAAAGGCACTGTCCAAAGCCACTGTATGTCCAAAGCCACTGTATGTCCAAAGCCACTGTCTAAAGCCACTGTATGTCCAAAGCCACTGTCCAAAGCCACTGTATGTCCAAAGCCACCCTATGTCCAAAGCCACTGTCCAAAGCCACTGTATGTCCAAAGCCACTGTATGTCCAAAGCCACTGTCCAAAGCCACTGTATGTCCAAAGCCACTGTCCAAAGCCACTGTATGTCCAAAGCCACTGTATGTCCAAAGCCACTGTATGTCCAAAGCCACTGTCCAAAGCCACTGTATGTCCAAAACCACTGTACAAAGCCACTGTCCAAATCCACTGTCCAAAGCCACTCTATGTCCAAATCCACTGTACAAAGCTACTGTCCAAAGCCACTGTCCAAAGCAATACTATTTCCAAAGCCACTGTATTTCCAAAGCCACTGTCCAATGCCACTCTATGGCCAAAGACACTGTATGTCCAAAGCCACTGTCCAAAGCCACTGTATGTCCAAAGCTACTGTATGTCCAAAGCCACTATCCAAAGCCACTGTCCAAAGCCACTCTATGTCCGAAGCCACTGTCCAAAGCCACTCTATGTCCAAAGCCACTGTCCAAAGCCACTCTCCAAAGCCACTGTCCTAAACCACTCTATGTCCAAAGCCACTGTCCAAAGCCACTGTATGTCCAAAGCCACTGTATGTCCAAAGCCACTAACCAAAGCCACTGTATGTCCAAAGCCACTGTATTTCCAAAGGCACTGTCCAAAGCCACTGTATGTCTAAAGGCACTGTCCAAAGCCACTGTATGTCCAAAGCCACTGTATGTCCAAAGCCACTGTCTAAAGCCACTGTATATCCAAAGCCACTGTCCAAAGCCACTGTATGTCCAAAGCCACTGTATGTCCAAAGCCACTGTCCAAAGCCACTGTATGTCCAAAGCCACTGTATGTCCAAAGCCACTGTCCAAAGCCACTGTATGTCCAAAGCCACTGTATGTCCAAAGCCACTGTCCAAAGCCACTGTATGTCCAAAGCCACTGTATGTCCAAAGCCACTGTCCAAAGCCACTGTATGTCCAAAGCCACTGTCCAAAGCAATAATATGTCCAAAGCCACTGTCCAAAGCCACTGTCCAAAGCCACTGTCCAAAGCCACTCTATGTCCAAAGCCATTGTCCAAAGCCACTCTATGTCTAAAGCCACTGTCCAAAGCCACTGTCCAAAGCCACTGTCCAAAGACACTCTATGTCCAAAGCCACTGTCCAAAGTCACTCTCCAAAGCCACTGTCCTAAACCACTCTATGTCCAAAGCCACTGTCCAAAGCCACTCTCCAAAGCCACTGTCCAAAGCCACTCTATGTCCAAAGCCACTGTCCAAAGCCACTCTCCAAAGCCACTGTCCAAAGCCACTGTATGTCCAAAGCCACTGTATGTCCAAAGCCACTGTCCAAAGCCACTGTATGTCCAAAGCCACTGTATGTCCAAAGCCACTATCCTAAGCCACTGTATGTCCAAAGCCACTGTATATCCAAAGCCACTGTCCAAAGCCACTGTATGTCCAAAGCCACTGTATGTCCAAAGCCACTGTCTAAATCCACTGTATGTCCAAAGCCACTGTCCAAAGCCACTGTATGTCCAAAGCCACTGTATGTCCAAAGCCACTCTCCGTAGCCACTGTATGTCCAAAGCCACTGTATGTCCAAAGCCACCGTCCAAAGCCACTGTATGTCCAAAGCCACTGTATGTCCAAAGCCACTGTCCAAAGCCACTGTATGTCCAAAGCCACTGTCCAAATCCATTGTATGTCCAAAGCCACTGTATGTCCAAAGCCACTGTCTAAAGCCACTGTATGTCCAAAGCCACTGTATGTCCAAAGCCACTGTCCAAAGCAACCGTATGTCCAAAGCCACTGTATGTCCAAAGCCACTGTCCAAAGCCACCGTATGTCCAAACCACTGTATGTCCAAAGCCACTGTCCAAAGCCACTGTATGTCCAAAGCCACTGTCCAAAGCCACTGTATGTCCAAAGCCACTGTATGTCCAAAGCCACTGTCTAAAGCCACTGTATGTCCAAAGCCACTGTCCAAAGCCACTGTATGTCCAAAGCCACTGTATGTCCAAAGCCACTGTCCAAAGCCACTGTATGTCCAAAGCCACTGTATGTCGAAAGCCACTGTCCAAAGCCACTGTATGTCCAAAGCCACTGTATGTCCAAAGCCACTGTCCAAAGCCACTGTATGTCCAAAGCCACTGTATGTCCAAAGCCACTGTCCAAAGCAATACTATGTCCCAAGCCACTGTCCAAAGCCACTGTCCAAAGCCACTCTATGTCCAAAGCCACTCTATGTCCAAAGCCACTGTCCGAAGTCACTGTCCAAAGCCACTGTCCAAAGCCACTCTATGTCCAAAGCCACTGTCCAAAGCCACTGTCCAAAGCCACTGTCCAAAGCCACTCTATGTCCAAAGCCACTGTCCAAAGCCACTTTCCAAAGCCACTTTCCTTAACCAATCTATGTCCAAAGCCACTGTCCAAAGCCACTCTCCAAAGCCACTGTCCAAAGCCACTCTATATCCAAAGCCACTGTCCAAAGCCACTCTCCAAAGCCACTGTCCAAAGCCACTGTATGTCCAAAGCCACTGTATGTCCAAAGCCACTGTCCAAAGCCACTGTATGTCCAAAGCCACTGTATATCCAAAGCCACTGTCCAAAGCCACTGTCCAAAGCAACTCTCCAAAGCCACTCTATGTCCAAAGCCACTGTCCAAAGTCACTGTCCAAAGCCACTCTCCAAAGCCACTCTATGTCCAAAGCCTCTATCCAAAGCCACTCTCCAAAGCCACTCTCCAAAGCCACTCTATGTCCAAAGCCACTGTCCAAAGCCGCTGTCCAAAGCCACTCTCCAAAGCCACTCTATCTCCAAAGCTACTGTCCAAAGCCACTCTCCAAAGCCACATTCCAAAGCCACTCTATGTCCAAAGCCACTATCCATAGCCACTGGCCAAAGCCACTGTCCAAAGCCACTCTATGTCCAAAGCCACTGTACAAAGCCACTGTCCAAAGCCACTGTCCAAAGCAATACTATGTCCAAAGCCACTGCCCAAAGGCACTGTCCAAAGCCACTCTATGTCCAAAACCACTGTCCAAAGCCACTGTCCAAAGCCACTGTCCAAAGCCATACTATGTCCAAAGCCACTGTCCAAAGCCACTCTATGTCCAAAGCCACTGTCCAAAGCCACTCTCCAAAGCCACTGTCCTAAACCACTCTATGTCCAAAGCCACTGTCCAAAGCCACTGTATGTCCAAAGCCACTGTATGTCCAAAGCCACTATCCAAAGCCACTGTATGTCCAAAGCCACTGTATGTCCAAAGCCACTGTATGTCCAAAGGCACTGTCCAAAGCCACTGTATGTCCAAAGCCACTGTATGTTCCAAGCCACTGTCTAAAGCCACTGTATGTCCAAAGCCACTGTCCAAAGCCACTGTATGTCCAAAGCCACTGTATGTCCAAAGCCACTGTCCAAAGCCACTGTATGTCCAAAGCCACTGTATGTCCAAAGCCACTGTCCAAAGCCACTGTATGTCCAAAGCCACTGTATGTCCAAAGCCACTGTCCAAAGCCACTGTATGTCCAAAGCCACTGTATGTCCAAAGCCACTGTCCAAAGCCACTGTATGTCCAAAGCTACTGTACAAAGCCACTGTCCAAATCCACTGTCCAAAGCCACTCTATGTCCAAATCCACTGTACAAAGCCACTGTCCAAAGCCACTGTCCAAAGCAATACTATGTCCAAAGCCACTGTCCAAAGCCACTGTCCAAAGCCACTGTCCAAAGCCACTCTATGTCCAAAGCCACTGTCCGAAGCCACTGTCCAAAGCCACTGTCCAAAGCCACTCTATGTCCAAAGCCACTGTCCAAAGTCACTGTCCAAAGCCACTGTCCAAAGCCACTCTATGTCCAAAGCCACCGTCCAAAGCCACTCTCCAAAGCCACTGTCCAAAGCCACTCTATGTCCAAAGCCACTGTCCAAAGCCACTCTCCAAAGCCACTCTCCAAAGCCACTCTATGTCCAAAGCCACTGTTCAAAGCCACTGTCCAAAGCCACTCTCCAAAGCCACTCTCCAAAGCCACTCTATGTCCAAAGCAACTGTCCAAAGCCACTCTCCAAAGCCACTCTCCAAAGCCACTCTATATCCAAAGCCACTGTCCAAAGCCACTGTCCGAAGCCACTCTCCAAAACCACTCTATGTCCAAAACCACTGTCCAAAGCCACTCTCCAAAGCCACTCTCCAAAGCCACTCTATGTCCAAAGCCACTGTCCAAAGCCACTCTCCAAAGCCACTGTCCAAAGCCACTCTATGTCCAAAGCCACTGTCCCAAGCCACTCTCCAAAGCCACTGTCCAAAGCCACTCTATGTCCAAAGCCACTGTCCAAAGCCACTCTCCAAAGTCACACTCCAAAGCCACTCTATGTCCAAAGCCACTGTCCAAAGCCACTGTCCAAAGCCACTCTCCAAAGCCACTCTCCAAAGCCACTTTATGTCCAAAGCCACTGTCCAAAGCCAATGTCCAAAGCCACTCTCCAAAGCCACTCTATGTCCAAAGCCACTGTCCAAAGTCACTGTCCAAAGCCACTTTCCAAACCCACACTATGTCCAAAGCCACTGTCCAAAGCCACTCTCCAAAGCCACTCTCCAAAGCCACTCTATGTCCAAAGCCACTATCCAAAGCCACTCTCCAAAGCCACTCTCCAAAGCCACTCTATGTCGAAAGCCACTTTCAAAAGCCACTATCAAAAGCCACTCTCCAAAGCCACTCTATGTCCAAAGCCACTGTTCAAAGCCACTCTCCAAAGCCACTCTCCAAAGCAACACTATGTCCAAAGCCACTGTCCAAAGCCACTATCCAAAGCCACTCTATGTCCAAAGCCACTGTCCAAAGCCACTGTCCAAACCCACTGTCCAAAGCCACTCTATGTCCAAAGCCACTGTCCAAAGCCACTGTCCAAAGTCACTGTCCAAAGCCACTCTATGTCCAAAGCCACTGTACAAAGCCACTTTCCAAAGCCACTGTCCAAAGCCACTCTATGTCCAAAGCCACTGTCCGAAGCCACTCTCCAAAGCCACTGTCCAAAGCAACTCTATGTCCAAAGCCACTGTCCAAAGCCACTCTCCAAAGCCACTGTCCAAAGCCACTCTGTGTCCAAAGCCACTGTCCAAAGCCACTCTACAAAGCCACTGTCGAAAGTCACTCTATGTCCAAAGCCACTGTCCAAAGCCACTCTCCAAAGCCACTCTCCAAAGCCACTCTATGTCCAAAGCCACTGTCTAAAGCCACTGTCCAAAGCCACTCTCCAAAGCCACTCTATGTCCAAAGCCACTGTCCAAAGCCACTCTCCTAAAGCCACTGTCCAAAGCCACTCTATGTCCAAAGCCACTGTCCAAAGCCACTCTCCAAAGCCACTCTCCAAAGCCACTCTATGTCCAAAGCCACTGTCCTATGCCACTGTCCAAAGCCACTCTCCAAAGCCACTCTATGTCCAAAGCCACTCTCCAAAGACACTCTCCAAAGCCACTGTCCAAAGCCACTCTATGTCCAAAGCCTCTGTCCAAAGCCACTGTCCAAAGCCATTCTCCAAAGCCACTCTATGTCCAAAGCCACTGTCCAAAGCCACTCTCCAAAGCCACTGTCCAAAGCCACTGTATGTCCAAAGCCACTGTATGTCCAAAGCCACTGTCCAAAGCCACTATATGTCCAAAGCCACTGTATGTCCAAAGCCACTGTCCAAAGCCACTGTATGTCCAAAGCCACTGTATGTTCAAAGCCACTATCCAAAGCCACTGTATGACCAAAGCCACTGTATGTCCAAAGCCACTGTCCAAAGCCACTGTCCGAAGCCACTCTCCAAAACCACTCTATGTCCAAAGCCACTGTCCAAAGCCACTCTCCAAAGCCACTCTCCAAAGCCACTCTATGTCCAAAGCCACTGTCCAAAGCCACTCTCCAAAGGCACTGTCCAAAGCCATTCTATATCCAAAGCCACTGTCCAAAGCCACTCTCCAAAGTCACTCTCCAAAGCCACTCTATGTCCAAAACCACTGTCCAAAGCCACTGTCCAAAGCCACTCTCCAAAGCCACTCTCCAAAGCCACTGTATGTCCAAAGCCACTGTCCAAAGCCAATGTCCAAAGCCACTTTCCAAAGCCACTCTATGTCCAAAGCCAGTGTCCAAAGCCACTCTCCAAAGCCACTTTCCAAAGCTACACTATGTCCAAAGCCACTGTCCAAAGCCACTCTCCAAAGCCACTCTCCAAAGCCACTCTATGTCCACAGCCACTATCCAAAGCCACTCTCCAAAGCCACTCTCCAAAGCCACTCTATGTCCAAAGCCACTGTCAAAAGCCACTGTCCAAAGCCACTGTCCAAAGCCACTCTATGTCCAAAGCCTCTGTTCAAAGCCACTCTCCAAAGCCACTCTCCAAAGCCACATTATGTCCAAAGCCACTGTCCAAAGCCTCTATCCAAAGCCACTCTTTTTCCAAAGCCACTGTCCAAAGCCACTGTCCAAACCCACTGTCCAAAGCCACTGTCCAAAGCCACTGTCCAAAGCCACTCTATGTCCAAAGCCACTGTACAAAGCCACTTTCCAAAGCCACTGTCCAAAGCCACTCTATGTCCAAAGCCACTGTCCAAAGCCACTGTCCAAAGCCACTGTCCAAAGCCTTTCTATGTCCAAAGCCACTGTCCAAAGCCACTGTCCAAAGCCACTTTCCAAAGCCAGTGTCCAAAGCCACTCTATGTCCAAAGCCACTGTCCAAACCACTGAATGTCCAAAGCCACTGTATGTCCAAAGCCACTGTCTAAAGCCACTGTATTTCCAAAGCCACTGTCCAAAGCTACTATATGTCCAAAGCCACTGTATGTCCAAAGCCACTGTCCAAAGCCACTGTATGTCCAAAGCAACTGTATGTCCAAAGCTACTGTCCAAAGCCACTGTATGTCCAAAGCCACTGTACAAAGCAACTGTCCAAAGCCACTGTCCAAAGCCACTCTATGTCCAAATCCACTGTACAAAGCCACTGTCCAAAGCCACTGTCCAAAGCAATACTCTGTCCAAAGCCACTGTCCAAAGCCACTGTCCAAAGCCATTGTCCAAAGCCACTCTATGTCCAAAGCCACTGTCCAAAGCCACTGTCCAAAGCCACTGTCCAAAGTCACTCTATGTCCAAAGCCACTGTCCAAAGCCACTGTCCAAATCCACTGTCCAAAGCCACTCTATGTCCAAAGCCACTGTCCAAAGCCACTCTCCAAAGCCACTGTCCTAAACCACTCTATGTCCAAAGCCACTGTCCAAAGCCACTCTCCAAAGCCACTGTCCAAAGCCACTCTATGTCCAAAGCCACTGTCCAAAGCCACTCTCCAAAGCCACTGTCCAATGCCACTGTATGTTATTTCCAAAGCCACTGTCCAAAGCCACTGTATGTCCAAAGCCATTGTATGTCCAAAGCCACTCTCTAAAGCCACTCTATGTCCAAAGCCACTGTCAAAAGCCACTGTCCAAAGCCACTCTATATCCAAAGCCTCTGTCCAAAGCCACTGTCCAAAGCCATTCTCCAAAGCCACTCTATGTCCAAAGCCACTGTCCAAAGCCACTCTCCAAAGCCACTGTCCAAAGCCACTGTATGTCCAAAGCCACTGTATGACCAAAGCCACTGTGCAAAGCCACTATATGTCCAAAGCCACTGTATGTCCAAAGCCACTGTCCAAAGCCACTGTATGTCCAAAGCCACTGTATGTTCAAAGCCACTATCCAAAGCCACTGTATGACCAAAGCCACTGTATGTCCAAAGCCACTGTCCAAAGCCACTGTCCGAAGCCACTCTCCAAAACCACTCTATGTCCAAAGCCACTGTCCAAAGCCACTCTCCAAAGCCACTCTCCAAAGCCACTCTATGTCCAAAGCCACTGTCCAAAGCCACTCTCCAAAGGCACTGTCCAAAGCCACTCTATATCCAAAGCCACTGTCCAAAGCCACTCTCCAAAGTCACTCTCCAAAGCCACTCTATGTCCAAAACCACTGTCCAAAGCCACTGTCCAAAGCCACTCTCCAAAGCCACTCTCCAAAGCCACTGTATGTCCAAAGCCACTGTCCAAAGCCAATGTCCAAAGCCACTTTCCAAAGCCACTCTATGTCCAAAGCCAGTGTCCAAAGCCACTCTCCAAAGCCACTTTCCAAAGCTACACTATGTCCAAAGCCACTGTCCAAAGCCACTCTCCAAAGCCACTCTCCAAAGCCACTCTATGTCCAAAGCCACTATCCAAAGCCACTCTCCAAAGCCACTCTCCAAAGCCACTCTATGTCCAAAGCCACTGTCAAAAGCCACTGTCCAAAGCTACTGTCCAAAGCCACTCTATGTCCAAAGCCTCTGTTCAAAGCCACTCTCCAAAGCCACTCTCCAAAGCCACATTATGTCCAAAGCCACTGTCCAAAGCCTCTATCCAAAGCCACTCTTTTTCCAAAGCCACTGTCCAAAGCCACTGTCCAAACCCACTGTCCAAACCCACTGTCCAAAGCCACTGTCCAAAGCCACTCTATGTCCAAAGCCACTGTACAAAGCCACTTTCCAAAGCCACTGTCCAAAGCCACTCTATGTCCAAAGCCACTGTCCAAAGCCACTGTCCAAAGCCACTGTCCAAAGCCTTTCTATGTCCAAAGCCACTGTCCAAAGCCACTGTCCAAAGCCACTTTCCAAAGCCAGTGTCCAAAGCCACTCTATGTCCAAAGCCACTGTCCAAACCACTGTATGTCCAAAGCCACTGTATGTCCAAAGCCACTGTCTAAAGCCACTGTATTTCCAAAGCCACTGTCCAAAGCTACTATATGTCCAAAGCCACTGTATGTCCAAAGCCACTGTCCAAAGCCACTGTCCAAAGCCACTCTATGTCCAAATCCACTGTACAAAGCCACTGTCCAAAGCCACTGTCCAAAGCAATACTATGTCCAAAGCCACTGTCCAAAGCCACTGTCCAAAGCCATTGTCCAAAGCCACTCTATGTCCAAAGCCACTGTCCAAAGCCACTGTCCAAAGCCACTGTCCAAAGTCACTCTATGTCCAAAGCCACTGTCCAAAGCCACTGTACAAATCCACTCTCCAAAGCCACTCTATGTCCAAAGCCACTGTCCAAAGCCACTCTCCAAAGCCACTGTCCTAAACCACTCTATGTCCAAAGCCACTGTTCAAAGCCACTCTCCAAAGCCACTGTCCAAAGCCACTCTATGTCCAAAGCCACTGTCCAAAGCCACTCTCCCAAGCCACTGTCCAAAGCCACTCTATGTCCAAAGCCACTGTCCAAAGCCACTCTCCAAAGCCACTGTCCAAAGCCACTCTCCAAAGCCACTCTCCAAAGCCACTGTATGTCCAAAGCCACTGTCCAAAGCCAATGTCCAAAGCCACTATCCAAAGCCACTCTATGTCCAAAGCCAGTGTCCAAAGCCACTCTCCAAAGCCACTTTCCAAAGCTACACTATGTCCAAAGCCACTGTCCAAAGCCACTCTCCAAAGCCACTCTCCAAAGCCACTCTATGTCCACAGCCACTATCCAAAGCCACTCTCCAAAGCCACTCTCCAAAGCCACTCTATGTCCAAAGCCACTGTCAAAAGCCACTGTCCAAAGCCACTGTCCAAAGCCACTCTATGTCCAAAGCCTCTGTTCAAAGCCACTCTCCAAAGCCACTCTCCAAAGCCACATTATGTCCAAAGCCACTGTCCAAAGCCTCTATCCAAAGCCACTCTTTTTCCAAAGCCACTGTCCAAAGCCACTGTCCAAACCCACTGTCCAAAGCCACTGTCCAAAGCCACTGTCCAAAGCCACTCTATGTCCAAAGCCACTGTACAAAGCCACTTTCCAAAGCCACTGTCCAAAGCCACTCTATGTCCAAAGCCACTGTCCAAAGCCACTGTCCAAAGCCACTGTCCAAAGCCTTTCTATGTCCAAAGCCACTGTCCAAAGCCACTGTCCAAAGCCACTTTCCAAAGCCAGTGTCCAAAGCCACTCTATGTCCAAAGCCACTGTCCAAACCACTGTATGTCCAAAGCCACTGTATGTCCAAAGCCACTGTCTAAAGCCACTGTATTTCCAAAGCCACTGTCCAAAGCTACTATATGTCCAAAGCCACTGTATGTCCAAAGCCACTGTCCAAAGCCACTGTATGTCCAAAGCAACTGTATGTCCAAAGCTACTGTCCAAAGCCACTGTATGTCCAAAGCCACTGTACAAAGCAACTGTCCAAAGCCACTGTCCAAAGCCACTCTATGTCCAAATCCACTGTACAAAGCCACTGTCCAAAGCCACTGTCCAAAGCAATACTATGTCCAAAGCCACTGTCCAAAGCCACTGTCGAAAGCCATTGTCCAAAGCCACTCTATGTCCAAAGCCACTGTCCAAAGCCACTGTCCAAAGCCACTGTCCAAAGTCACTCTATGTCTAAAGCCACTGTCCAAAGCCACTGTCCAAATCCACTGTCCAAAGCCACTCTATGTCCAAAGCCACTGTCCAAAGCCACTCTCCAAAGCCACTGTCCTAAACCACTCTATGTCCAAAGCCACTGTCCAAAGCCACTCTCCAAAGCCACTGTCCAAAGCCACTCTATGTCCAAAGCCACTGTCCAAAGCCACTCTCCAAAGCCACTGTCCAATGCCACTGTATGTTATTTCCAAAGCCACTGTCCAAAGCCACTGTATGTCCAAAGCCATTGTATGTCCAAAGCCACTCTCTAAAGCCACTCTATGTCCAAAGCCACTGTCCAAAGCCACTGTCCAAAGCCACTCTATATCCAAAGCCTCTGTCCAAAGCCACTGTCCAAAGCCATTCTCCAAAGCCACTCTATGTCCAAAGCCACTGTCCAAAGCCACTCTCCAAAGCCACTGTCCAAAGCCACTGTATGTCCAAAGCCACTGTATGTCCAAAGCCACTGTGCAAAGCCACTATATGTCCAAAGCCACTGTATGTCCAAAGCCACTGTCCAAAGCCACTGTATGTCCAAAGCCACTGTATGTTCAAAGCCACTATCCAAAGCCACTGTATGACCAAAGCCACTGTATGTCCAAAGCCACTGTCCAAAGCCACTGTCCGAAGCCACTCTCCAAAACCACTCTATGTCCAAAGCCACTGTCCAAAGCCACTCTCCAAAGCCACTCTCCAAAGCCACTCTATGTCCAAAGCCACTGTCCAAAGCCACTCTCCAAAGGCACTGTCCAAAGCCACTCTATATCCAAAGCCACTGTCCAAAGCCACTCTCCAAAGTCACTCTCCAAAGCCACTCTATGTCCAAAACCACTGTCCAAAGCCACTGTCCAAAGCCACTCTCCAAAGCCACTCTCCAAAGCCACTGTATGTCCAAAGCCACTGTCCAAAGCCAATGTCCAAAGCCACTTTCCAAAGCCACTCTATGTCCAAAGCCAGAGTCCAAAGCCACTCTCCAAAGCCACTTTCCAAAGCTACACTATGTCCAAAGCCACTGTCCAAAGCCACTCTCCAAAGCCACTCTCCAAAGCCACTCTATGTCCAAAGCCACTATCCAAAGCCACTCTCCAAAGCCACTCTCCAAAACCACTCTATGTCCAAAGCCACTGTCAAAAGCCACTGTCCAAAGCTACTGTCCCAAGCCACTCTATGTCCAAAGCCTCTGTTCAAAGCCACTCTCCAAAGCCACTCTCCAAAGCCACATTATGTCCAAAGCCACTGTCCAAAGCCTCTATCCAAAGCCACTCTTTTTCCAAAGCCACTGTCCAAAGCCACTGTCCAAACCCACTGTCCAAACCCACTGTCCAAAGCCACTGTCCAAAGCCACTCTATGTCCAAAGTCACTGTACAAAGCCACTTTCCAAAGCCACTGTCCAAAGCCACTCTATGTCCAAAGCCACTGTCCAAAGCCACTGTCCAAAGCCACTGTCCAAAGCCTTTCTATGTCCAAAGCCACTGTCCAAAGCCACTCTCCAAAGCCACTGTCCAAAGCCACTGTATGTTATCTCCAAAGCCACTGTCCAAAGCCACTGTATGTCCAAAGCCACTGTATGTCCAAAGCCACTGTCCAAAGCCACTGTATGTCCAAAGCCACTGTATGTCCAAAGCCACTATCCTAAGCCACTGTATGTCCAAAGCCACTGTATGTCCAAAGCCACTGTCCAAAGCCACTGTATGTCCAAAGTCACTGTATGTCCAAAGCCACTGTCCAAAGCCACTGTATGTCCAAATCCACTATCCAAAGCCACTGTATGTCCAAAGCCACTGTATGTCCAAAGTCACTGTCCGTAGCCACTGTATGTCCAAAGCCACTGTATGTCCAAAGCCACTGTTCAAACCCACTGTATGTCCAAAGCCACTGTATGTCCAAAGCCACTGTCCAAAGCCACTGTATGTCCAAAGCCACTGTCCAAAGCCACTGTATGTCCAAAGCCACTGTATGTCCAAAGCCACTGTCTAAAGCCACTGTATTTCCAAAGCCACTGTCCAAAGCTACTATATGTCCAAAGCCACTGTATGTCCAAAGGCACTGTCCAAAGCCACTGTCCAAAGCCACTCTATGTCCAAATCCACTGTACAAAGCCACTGTCCAAAGCCACTGTCCAAAGCAATACTATGTCCAAAGCCACTGTCCAAAGCCACTGTCCAAAGCCATTGTCCAAAGCCACTCTATGTCCAAAGCCACTGTCCAAAGCCACTGTCCAAAGCCACTGTCCAAAGTCACTCTATGTCCAAAGCCACTGTCCAAAGCCACTGTCCAAATCCACTCTCCAAAGCCACTCTATGTCCAAAGCCACTGTCCAAAGCCACTCTCCAAAGCCACTGTCCTAAACCACTCTATGTCCAAAGGCACTGTCCAAAGCCACTCTCCAAAGCCACTGTCCAAAGCCACTCTATGTCCAAAGCCACTGTCCAAAGCCACTCTCCAAAGCCACTGTCCAAAGCCACTGTATGTTATTTCCAAAGCCACTGTCCAAAGCCACTGTATGTCCAAAGCCATTGTATGTCCAAAGCCACTCTCTAAAGCCACTCTATGTCCAAAGCCACTGTCCAAAGCCACTGTCCAAAGCCACCCACTCTCCAAAGCTACTGTATGTCCAAAGCCACTGTCCAAAGCCAATGTCCAAAGCTATTCTCTAAAGCCACTCTATGTCCAAAGCCACTATCCAAAGCCACTCTCCAAAGTCACTTTCCAAAGCCACACTATGTCCAAAGCCACTGTCCAAAGCCACTCTCCAAAGCCACTCTCCAAAGCCACTCTATGTCCAAAACACTATCCAAAGCCACTCTCCAAAGCCACTCTCCAAAGCCAATGTCCAAAGCCACTCTCCAAAGCCACTGTCCAAAGCCACTCTATGTCCAAAGCCACTGTCCAAAGCCACTCTCCCAAGCCACTGTCCAAAGCCACTCTATGTCCAAAGCCACTGTCCAAAGCCACTCTCCAAAGCCACTGTCCAAAGCCACTCTCCAAAGCCATTCTATGTCCAAAGCCACTGTCTAAAGCCACTGTCCAAAGCCACTCTCCAAAGCCACTCTTTGTCCAAAGCCACTGTCCAAAGCCACTCTCCTAAAGCCACTGTCCAAAGCCACTCTATGTCCAAAGCCACTGTCCAAAGCCAATGTCCAAAGCCACTCTCCAAAGTCACTCTATGTCCAAAGCCACTATCCAAAGCCACTCTCCAAAGTCACTTTCCAAAGCCACACTATGTCCAAAGCCACTGTCCAAAGCCACTCTCCAAAGCCACTCTCCAAAGCCACTCTATGTCCAAAACACTATCCAAAGCCATTCTCCAAAGCCACTCTCCAAAGCCAATGTCCAAAGCCACTCTCCAAAGCCACTGTCCAAAGCCACTCTATGTCCAAAGCCACTGTCCAAAGCCACTCTCCCAAGCCACTGTCCAAAGCCACTCTATGTCCAAAGCCACTGTCCAAAGCCACTCTCCAAAGCCACTGTCCAAAGCCACTCTCCAAAGCCACTGTCCAAAGCCACTCTATGTCCAAAGCCACTGTCCAAAGCCACTCTCCAAAGCCACTGTCCAAAGCCACTGTATGTCCAAAGCCACTGTATGTCCAAAGCCACTGTCCAAAGCCACTGTATGTCCAAAGCCACTGTATGTCCAAAGCCACTGTCCAAAGCCACTGTATGTCCAAAGCCACTGTATGTCCAAAGCCACTGTCCAAAGCCACTGTATGTCCAAAGCCACTGTACAAAGCCACTGTCCAAATCCACTGTCCAAAGCCACTTTCTGTCCAAATCCACTGTACAAAGCCACTGTCCAAAGCCACTGTCCAAAGCAATAATATGTCCAAAGCCACTGTCCAAAGCCACTGTCCAAAGCCACTGTCCAAAGCCACTCTATGTCCAAAGCCATTGTCCAAAGCCACTCTATGTCTAAAGCCACTGTCCAAAGCCACTGTCCAAAGCCACTGTCCAATGCCACTCTATGTCCAAAGCCACTGTCCAAAGTCACTCTCCAAAGCCACTGTCCTAAACCACTCTATGTCCAAAGCCACTGTCCAAAGCCACTCTCCAAAGCCACTGTCCAAAGCCACTCTATGTCCAAAGCCACTGTCCAAAGCCACTCTCCAAAGCCACTGCCCAAAGCCACTGTATGTCCAAAGCCACTGTATGTCCAAAGCCACTGTCCAAAGCCACTGTATGTCCAAAGCCACTGTATGTCCAAAGCCACTATCATAAGCCACTGTATGTCCAAAGCCACTGTATATCCAAAGCCACTGTCCAAAGCCACTGTATGTCCAAAGCCACTGTATGTCCAAAGCCACTGTCTAAAGCCACTGTATGTCCAAAGCCACTGTCCAAAGCCACTGTATGTCCAAAGCCACTGTATGTCCAAAGCCACTGTCTGTAGCCACTGTATGTCCAAAGCCACTGTATGTCCAAAGCCACTGTCCAAAGCCACTGTATGTCCAAAGCCACTGTATGTCCAAAGCCACTGTCCAAAGCCACTGTATGTCCAAAGCCACTGTCCAAAGCCATTGTATGTCCAAAGCCACTGTATGTCCAAAGCCACTGTCTAAAGCCACTGTATGTCCAAAGCCACTGTATGTCCAAAGCCACTGTCCAAAGCAACCGTATGTCCAAAGCCACTGTATGTCCAAAGCCACTGTCCAAAGCCACCGTATGTCCAAACCACTGTATGTCCAAAGCCACTGTCCAAAGCCACTGTATGTCCAAAGACACTGTCCAAAGCCACTGTATGTCCAAAGCCACTGTATGTCCAAAGCCACTGTCTAAAGCCACTGTATGTCCAAAGCCACTGTCCAAAGCCACTGTATGTCCAAAGCCACTGTATGTCCAAAGCCACTGTCCAAAGCCACTGTATGTCCAAAGCCACTGTATGTCGAAAGCCACTGTCCAAAGCCACTGTATGTCCAAAGCCACTGTATGTCCAAAGCCACTGTCCAAAGCAATACTATGTCCAAAGCCACTGTCCAAAGCCACTGTCCAAAGCCACTCTATGTCCAAAGCCACTCTATGTCCAAAGCCACTGTCCGAAGTCACTGTCCAAAGCCACTGTCCAAAGCCACTCTATGTCCAAAGCCACTGTCCAAAGCCACTGTCCAAAGCCACTGTCCAAAGCCACTCTATGTCCAAAGCCACTGTCCAAAGCCACTTTCCAAAGCCACTTTCCTTAACCAATCTATGTCCAAAGCCACTGTCCAAAGCCACTCTCCAAAGCCACTGTCCAAAGCCACTCTATATCCAAAGCCACTGTCCAAAGCCACTCTCCAAAGCCACTGTCCAAAGCCACTGTATGTCCAAAGCCACTGTATGTCCAAAGCCACTGTCCAAAGCCACTGTATGTCCAAAGCCACTGTATATCCAAAGCCACTGTCCAAAGCCACTGTCCAAAGCAACTCTCCAAAGCCACTCTATGTCCAAAGCCACTGTCCAAAGTCACTGTCCAAAGCCACTCTCCAAAGCCACTCTATGTCCAAAGCCACTGTCCAAAGCCACTCTCCAAAGCCACTCTCCAAAGCCACTCTATGTCCAAAGCCACTGTCCAAAGCCACTGTCCAAAGCCACTCTCCAAAGCCACTCTATCTCCAAAGCCACTGTCCAAAGCCACTCTCCAAAGCCACTTTCCAAAGCCACTCTATGTCCAAAGCCACTGTCCATAGCCACTGGCCAAAGCCACGGTCCAACTCCACTCTATGTCCAAAGCCACTGTACAAAGCCACTGTCCAAAGCCACTGTCCAAAGCAATACTATGTCCAAAGCCACTGCCCAAAGGCACTGTCCAAAGCCACTCTATGTCCAAAGCCACTGTCCAAAGCCACTGTCCAAAGCCACTGTCCAAAGCCACTCTATGTCCAAAACCACTGTCCAAAGCCACTCTATGTCCAAAGCCACTGTCCAAAGCCACTCTCCAAAGCCACTGTCCTAAACCACTCTATGTCCAAAGCCACTGTCCAAAGCCACTGTATGTCCAAAGCCACTGTATGTCCAAAGCCACTATCCAAAGCCACTGTATGTCCAAAGCCACTGTATGTCCAAAGCCACTGTATTTCCAAAGGCACTGTCCAAAGCCACTGTATGTCCAAAGCCACTGTATGTCCAAAGCCACTGTCTAAAGCCACTTTATGTCCAAAGCCACTGTCCAAAGCCACTGTATGTCCAAAGCCACTGTATGTCCAAAGCCACTGTCCAAAGCCACTGTATGTCCAAAGCCACTGTATGTCCAAAGCCACTGTCCAAAGCCACTGTATGTCCAAAGCCACTGTATGTCCAAAGCCACTGTCCAAAGCCACTGTATGTCCAAAGCCACTGTATGTCCAAAGCCACTGTCCAAAGCCACTGTATGTCCAAAGCCACTGTACAAAGCCACTGTCCAAATCCACTGTCCAAAGCCACTCTATGTCCAAATCCACTGTACAAAGCCACTGTCCAAAGCCACTGTCCAAACCAATACTATGTCCAAAGCCACTGTCCAAAGCCACTGTCCAAAGCCACTGTCCAAAGCCACTCTATGTCCAAAGCCACTGTCCGAAGCCACTGTCCAAAGCCACTGTCCAAAGCCACTCTATGTCCAAAGCCACTGTCCAAAGTCTCTGTCCAAAGCCACTGTCCAAAGCCACTCTATGTCCAAAGCCACTGTCCAAAGTCACTCTCCAAAGCCACTGTCCTAAATCACTCTATGTCCAAAGCCACTGTCCAAAGCCACTCTCCAAAGCCACTGTCCAAAGCCACTCTATGTCCAAAGCCACTGTCCAAAGCCACACTCCAAAGCCACTGTCCAAAGCCACTGTATGTCCAAAGCCACTGTATGTCCAAAGCCACTGTCCAAAGCCACTGTATGTCCAAAGCCACTGTATGTCCAAAGCCACTATCCTAAGCCACTGTATGTCCAAAGCCACTGTATGTCCAAAGCCACTGTCCAAAGCCACTGTATGTCCAAAGTCACTGTATGTCCAAAGCCACTGTCCAAAGCCACTGTATGTCCAAATCCACTATCCAAAGCCACTGTATGTCCAAAGCCACTGTATGTCCAAAGTCACTGTCCGTAGCCACTGTATGTCCAAAGCCACTGTATGTCCAAAGCCACTGTTCAAACCCACTGTATGTCCAAAGCCACTGTATGTCCAAAGCCACTGTCCAAAGCCACTGTATGTCCAAAGCCACTGTCCAAAGCCACTGTATGTCCAAAGCCACTGTATGTCCAAAGCCACTGTCTAAAGCCACTGTATTTCCAAAGCCACTGTCCAAAGCTACTATATGTCCAAAGCCACTGTATGTCCAAAGGCACTGTCCAAAGCCACTGTCCAAAGCCACTCTATGTCCAAATCCACTGTACAAAGCCACTGTCCAAAGCCACTGTCCAAAGCAATAGTATGTCCAAAGCCACTGTCCAAAGCCACTGTCCAAAGCCATTGTCCAAAGCCACTCTATGTCCAAAGCCACTGTCCAAAGCCACTGTCCAAAGCCACTGTCCAAAGTCACTCTATGTCCAAAGCCACTGTCCAAAGCCACTGTCCAAATCCACTCTCCAAAGCCACTCTATGTCCAAAGCCACTGTCCAAAGCCACTCTCCAAAGCCACTGTCCTAAACCACTCTATGTCCAAAGGCACTGTCCAAAGCCACTCTCCAAAGCCACTGTCCAAAGCCACTCTATGTCCAAAGCCACTGTCCAAAGCCACTCTCCAAAGCCACTGTCCAAAGCCACTGTATGTTATTTCCAAAGCCACTGTCCAAAGCCACTGTATGTCCAAAGCCATTGTATTCCAAAGCCACTCTCTAAAGCCACTCTATGTCCAAAGCCACTGTCCAAAGCCACTGTCCAAAGCCACCCACTCTCCAAAGCTACTGTATGTCCAAAGCCACTGTCCAAAGCCAATGTCCAAAGCTATTCTCTAAAGCCACTCTATGTCCAAAGCCACTATCCAAAGCCACTCTCCAAAGTCACTTTCCAAAGCCACACTATGTCCAAAGCCACTGTCCAAAGCCACTCTCCAAAGCCACTCTCCAAAGCCACTCTATGTCCAAAACACTATCCAAAGCCACTCTCCAAAGCCACTCTCCAAAGCCAATGTCCAAAGCCACTCTCCAAAGCCACTGTCCAAAGCCACTCTATGTCCAAAGCCACTGTCCAAAGCCACTCTCCCAAGCCACTGTCCAAAGCCACTCTATGTCCAAAGCCACTGTCCAAAGCCACTCTCCAAAGCCACTGTCCAAAGCCACTCTCCAAAGCCATTCTATGTCCAAAGCCACTGTCTAAAGCCACTGTCCAAAGCCACTCTCCAAAGCCACTCTTTGTCCAAAGCCACTGTCCAAAGCCACTCTTCTAAAGCCACTGTCCAAAGCCACTCTATGTCCAAAGCCACTGTCCAAAGCCAATGTCCAAAGCCACTCTCCAAAGTCACTCTATGTCCAAAGCCACTATCCAAAGCCACTCTCCAAAGTCACTTTCCAAAGCCACACTATGTCCAAAGCCACTGTCCAAAGCCACTCTCCAAAGCCACTCTCCAAAGCCACTCTATGTCCAAAACACTATCCAAAGCCATTCTCCAAAGCCACTCTCCAAAGCCAATGTCCAAAGCCACTCTCCAAAGCCACTGTCCAAGCCACTCTATGTCCAAAGCCACTGTCCAAAGCCACTCTCCCAAGCCACTGTCCAAAGCCACTCTATGTCCAAAGCCACTGTCCAAAGCCACTCTCCAAAGCCACTGTCCAAAGCCACTCTCCAAAGCCACTGTCAAAAGCCACTCTATGTCCAAAGCCACTGTCCAAAGCCACTCTCCAAAGCCACTGTCCAAAGCCACTGTATGTCCAAAGCCACTGTATGTCCAAAGCCACTGTCCAAAGCCACTGTATGTCCAAAGCCACTGTATGTCCAAAGCCACTGTCCAAAGCCACTGTATGTCCAAAGCCACTGTATGTCCAAAGCCACTGTCCAAAGCCACTGTATGTCCAAAGCCACTGTACAAAGCCACTGTCCAAATCCACTGTCCAAAGCCACTTTCTGTCCAAAGCCACTGTCCAAAGCAATAATATGTCCAAAGCCACTGTCCAAAGCCACTGTCCAAAGCCACTGTCCAAAGCCACTCTATGTCCAAAGCCATTGTCCAAAGCCACTCTATGTCTAAAGCCACTGTCCAAAGCCACTGTCCAAAGCCACTGTCCAATGCCACTCTATGTCCAAAGCCACTGTCCAAAGTCACTCTCCAAAGCCACTGTCCTAAACCACTCTATGTCCAAAGCCACTGTCCAAAGCCACTCTCCAAAGCCACTGTCCAAAGCCACTCTATGTCCAAAGCCACTGTCCAAAGCCACTCTCCAAAGCCACTGCCCAAAGCCACTGTATGTCCAAAGCCACTGTATGTCCAAAGCCACTGTCCAAAGCCACTGTATGTCCAAAGCCACTGTATGTCCAAAGCCACTATCATAAGCCACTGTATGTCCAAAGCCACTGTATATCCAAAGCCACTGTCCAAAGCCACTGTATGTCCAAAGCCACTGTATGTCCAAAGCCACTGTCTAAAGCCACTGTATGTCCAAAGCCACTGTCCAAAGCCACTGTATGTCCAAAGCCACTGTATGTCCAAAGCCACTGTCTGTAGCCACTGTATGTCCAAAGCCACTGTATGTCCAAAGCCACTGTCCAAAGCCACTGTATGTCCAAAGCCACTGTATGTCCAAAGATACTGTCCAAAGCCACTGTATGTCCAAAGCCACTGTCCAAAGCCATTGTATGTCCAAAGCCACTGTATGTCCAAAGCCACTGTCTAAAGCCACTGTATGTCCAAAGCCACTGTATGTCCAAAGCCACTGTCCAAAGCAACCGTATGTCCAAAGCCACTGTATGTCCAAAGCCACTGTCCAAAGCCACCGTATGTCCAAACCACTGTATGTCCAAAGCCACTGTCCAAAGCCACTGTATGTCCAAAGACACTGTCCAAAGCCACTGTATGTCCAAAGCCACTGTATGTCCAAAGCCACTGTCTAAAGCCACTGTATGTCCAAAGCCACTGTCCAAAGCCACTGTATGTCCAAAGCCACTGTATGTCCAAAGCCACTGTCCAAAGCCACTGTATGTCCAAAGCCACTGTATGTCGAAAGCCACTGTCCAAAGCCACTGTATGTCCAAAGCCACTGTATGTCCAAAGCCACTGTCCAAAGCAATACTATGTCCAAAGCCACTGTCCAAAGCCACTGTCCAAAGCCACTCTATGTCCAAAGCCACTCTATGTCCAAAGCCACTGTCCGAAGTCACTGTCCAAAGCCACTGTCCAAAGCCACTCTATGTCCAAAGCCACTGTCCAAAGCCACTGTCCAAAGCCACTGTCCAAAGCCACTCTATGTCCAAAGCCACTGTCCAAAGCCACTTTCCAAAGCCACTTTCCTTAACCAATCTATGTCCAAAGCCACTGTCCAAAGCCACTCTCCAAAGCCACTGTCCAAAGCCACTCTATATCCAAAGCCACTGTCCAAAGCCACTCTCCAAAGCCACTGTCCAAAGCCACTGTATGTCCAAAGCCACTGTATGTCCAAAGCCACTGTCCAAAGCCACTGTATGTCCAAAGCCACTGTATATCCAAAGCCACTGTCCAAAGCCACTGTCCAAAGCAACTCTCCAAAGCCACTCTATGTCCAAAGCCACTGTCCAAAGTCACTGTCCAAAGCCACTCTCCAAAGCCACTCTATGTCCAAAGCCACTGTCCAAAGCCACTCTCCAAAGCCACTCTCCAAAGCCACTCTATGTCCAAAGCCACTGTCCAAAGCCACTGTCCAAAGCCACTCTCCAAAGCCACTCTATCTCCAAAGCCACTGTCCAAAGCCACTCTCCAACGCCACTTTCCAAAGCCACTCTATGTCCAAAGCCACTGTCCATAGCCACTGGCCAAAGCCACGGTCCAACTCCACTCTATGTCCAAAGCCACTGTACAAAGCCACTGTCCAAAGCCACTGTCCAAAGCAATACTATGTCCAAAGCCACTGCCCAAAGGCACTGTCCAAAGCCACTCTATGTCCAAAGCCACTGTCCAAAGCCACTGTCCAAAGCCACTGTCCAAAGCCACTCTATGTCCAAAACCACTGTCCAAAGCCACTCTATGTCCAAAGCCACTGTCCAAAGCCACTCTCCAAAGCCACTGTCCTAAACCACTCTATGTCCAAAGCCACTGTCCAAAGCCACTGTATGTCCAAAGCCACTGTATGTCCAAAGCCACTATCCAAAGCCACTGTATGTCCAAAGCCACTGTATGTCCAAAGCCACTGTATGTCCAAAGGCACTGTCCAAAGCCACTGTATTTCCAAAGCCACTGTATGTCCAAAGCCACTGTCTAAAGCCACTTTATGTCCAAAGCCACTGTCCAAAGCCACTGTATGTCCAAAGCCACTGTATGTCCAAAGCCACTGTCCAAAGCCACTGTATGTCCAAAGCCACTGTATGTCCAAAGCCACTGTCCAAAGCCACTGTATGTCCAAAGCCACTGTATGTCCAAAGCCACTGTCCAAAGCCACTGTATGTCCAAAGCCACTGTATGTCCAAAGCCACTGTCCAAAGCCACTGTATGTCCAAAGCCACTGTACAAAGCCACTGTCCAAATCCACTGTCCAAAGCCACTCTATGTCCAAATCCACTGTACAAAGCCACTGTCCAAAGCCACTGTCCAAACCAATACTATGTCCAAAGCCACTGTCCAAAGCCACTGTCCAAAGCCACTGTCCAAAGCCACTCTATGTCCAAAGCCACTGTCCGAAGCCACTGTCCAAAGCCACTGTCCAAAGCCACTCTATGTCCAAAGCCACTGTCCAAAGTCTCTGTCCAAAGCCACTGTCCAAAGCCACTCTATGTCCAAAGCCACTGTCCAAAGTCACTCTCCAAAGCCACTGTCCTAAACCACTCTATGTCCAAAGCCACTGTCCAAAGCCACTCTCCAAAGCCACTGTCCAAAGCCACTCTATGTCCAAAGCCACTGTCCAAAGCCACACTCCAAAGCCACTGTCCAAAGCCACTGTATGTCCAAAGCCACTGTATGTCCAAAGCCACTGTCCAAAGCCACTGTATGTCCAAAGCCACTGTATGTCCAAAGCCACTATCCTAAGCCACTGTATGTCCAAAGCCACTGTATGTCCAAAGCCACTGTCCAAAGCCACTGTATGTCCAAAGTCACTGTATGTCCAAAGCCACTGTCCAAAGCCACTGTATGTCCAAATCCACTATCCAAAGCCACTGTATGTCCAAAGCCACTGTATGTCCAAAGTCACTGTCCGTAGCCACTGTATGTCCAAAGCCACTGTATGTCCAAAGCCACTGTTCAAACCCACTGTATGTCCAAAGCCACTGTATGTCCAAAGCCACTGTCCAAAGCCACTGTATGTCCAAAGCCACTGTCCAAAGCCACTGTATGTCCAAAGCCACTGTATGTCCAAAGCCACTGTCTAAAGCCACTGTATGTCCAAAGCCACTGTATGTCCAAAGCCACTGTCCAAAGCAACCGTATGTCCAAAGCCACTGTATGTCCTAAGCCACTGTCCAAAGCCACCGTATGTCCAAACCACTGTATGTCCAAAGCCACTGTCCAAAGCCACTGTATGTCCAAAGCCACTGTATGTCCAAAGCCACTGTCCAAAGCCACTGTATGTCCAAAGCTACTGTATGTCCAAAGCCACTGTCTAAAGCCACTGTATGTCCAAAGCCACTGTCCAAAGCCACTGTATGTCCAAAGCCACTGTATGTCCAAAGCCACTGTCCATAGCCACTGTATGTCCAAAGCCACTGTATGTCCAAAGCCACTGTCCAAAGCCACTGTATGTCCAAAGCCACTGTCTGTCCAAAGCCACTGTCCAAAGCCACTGTACGTCCAAAGCCACTGTATGTCCAAAGCCACTGTCCAAAGCAATACTATGTCCAAAGCCACTGTCCAAAGCCACTGTCCAAAGTCACTCTATGTCCAAAGCCACTCTATGTCCCAAGCCACTGTCCGAAGCCACTGTCCAAAGCCACTGTCCAAAGCCACTCTATGTCCAAAGCCACTGTCCAAAGCCACTGTCCAAAGCCACTGTCCAAAGCCACTGTCCAAAGTCACTCTATGTCCAAAGCCACTCTATGTCCCAAGCCACTGTCCGAAGCCACTGTCCAAAGCCACTGTCCAAAGCCACTCTATGTCCAAAGCCACTGTCCAAAGCCACTGTCCAAAGCCACTGTCCAAAGCCACTCTATGTCCAAAGCCACTGTCCAAAGCCACTCTCCAAAGCCACTTTCCTTAACCAATCTATGTCCAAAGCCACTGTCTAAAGCCACTCTCCAAAGCCACTGTCCAAAGCCACTCTATATCCAAAGCCACTGTCCAAAGCCACTCTCCAAAGCCACTGTCCAAAGCCACTGTATGTCCAAAGCCACTGTATGTCCAAAGCCACTGTCCAAAGCCACTGTATGTCCAAAGCCACTGTATATCCAAAGCCACTGTCCAAAGACACTGTATATCCAAAGCCACTGTCCAAAGCCACTGTATGTCCAATGCCACCGTATGTCCGAAGCGACTGTCCAAAGCCACTGTCCAAAGCCACTCTATGTCCAAAGCCACTGTCCAAAGCCACTGTCCAAAGCCACTGTCCAAAGCCACTCTATGTCTAAAGCCACTGTCCAAAGCCACTCTATGTCCAAAGCCACTGTCCAAAGCCACTCTCCAAAGCCACTGTCCTAAACCACTCTATGTCCAAAGCCACTGTCTAAAGCCACTCTCCAAAGCCACTGTCCAAAGCCACTCTATGTCCAAAGCCACTGTCCAAAGCCACTGTATGTCCAAAGCCACTGTATGTCCAAAGCCACTATTCTAAGTCTCTGTATGTCCAAAGCCACTGTATATCCAAAGCCACTGTCCAAAGCCACTGTATTTCCAAAGACACTGTATGTCCAAAGCCAATGTCTAAAGCCACTGTAACTCCAAAGCCACTGTCCAAAGCCACTGTATGTCCAAAGCCACTGTATGTCCAAAGCCACTGTCCGTAGCCACTGTATGTCCAAAACCAATGTATGTCCAAAGCCACTGTCCAAAGCCACTGTATGTCCAAAGCTACTGTATGTCCAAAGCCACTGTCCAAAGCCACTGTATGTCCAAACCCACTGTAGGTCCAAAGCCACTGTCTAAAGCCACTGTATGTCCAGAGCCACTGTATGTCCAAAGCCACTGTCCAAAGCTATCGTATGTCCAAAGCCACTGTATGTCCAAAGCCACTGTCCAAAGCCACCGTATGTCCAAACCACTGTATGTCCAAAGCCACTGTCCAAAGCTACTGTATGTCCAAAGCCACTGTATATCCAAAGCCACTGTCCAAAGCCACTGTATGTCCAAAGCCACTGTATGTCCAAAGCCACTGTCTAAAGCCACTGTATGTCCAAAGCCACTGTCCAAAGCCACTGTGTGTCCAAAGCCACTGTATGTCCAAAGCCACTGTCCAAAGCCACTCTATGTCCAAAGCCACTGTCCAAAGCCACTCTCCAAAGCCACTCTCCAAAGCCACTCTATGTCCAAAAGCAATGTCCAAAGCCACTGTCCAAAGCGACTCTCCAAAGCCACTCTATGTCCAAAGCCACTGTCCAAAGCCACTCTCCAAAGCCACTCTCCAAAGCCACTGTATGTCCAAAGCCATCGTCCAAAGCCACTGTCCAAAGCCACTCTCCAAAGCCACTCTATGTCCAAAGCCACTGTCCAAAGTCACTGTCCAAAGCCACTCTCCAAAGCCACTCTATGTCCAAAACCACTGTCCAAAGCCACTCTCCAAAGCCACTCTCCAAAGCCACTCTATGTCCAAAGCCACTGTCCAAAGCCACTGTCCAAAGCCACTCTCCAAAGCCACTCTATCTCCAAAGCCACTGTCCAAAGCCACTCTCCAAAGCCACTTTCCAAAGCCACTCTATGTCCAAAGCCACTGTCCATAGCCACTGTCCAAAGCCACTGTCCAAAGCCACTCTATGTCCAAAGCCACTGTACAAAGCCACTTTCCAAAGCCACTGTCCAAAGCAATACTATGTCCAAAGCCACTGTCCAAAGGCACTGTCCAAAGCCACTCTATGTCCAAAGCCACTGTCCAAAGCCACTGTCCAAAGCCACTCTATGTCCAAAGCGGCTGTCCAAAGCCACTCTATGTCCAAAGCCACTGTCCAAAGCCACTCTCCAAAGCCACTGTCCTAAACCACTCTATGTCCAAAGCCACTGTCCAAAGCCACTGTATGTCCAAAGCCACTGTATGTCCAAAGCCACTATCCAAAGCCACTGTATGTCCAAAGCCACTGTATGTCCAAAGGCACTGTCCAAAGCCACTGTATGTCCAAAGCCACTGTATGTCCATAGCCACTGTCTAAAGCCACTGTATGTCCAAAGCCACTGTCCAAAGCCACTGTATGTCCAAAGCCACTGTATGTCCAAAGCCACTGTCCAAAGCCACTGTATGTCCAAAGCCACTGTCCAAAGCCACTGTATGTCCAAAGTCACTGTATGTCCAAAGCCACTGTCCAAAGCCACTGTATGTCCAAATCCACTATCCAAAGCCACTGTATGTCCAAAGCCACTGTATGTCCAAAGTCACTGTCCGTAGCCACTGTATGTCCAAAGCCACTGTATGTCCAAAGCCACTGTTCAAACCCACTGTATGTCCAAAGCCACTGTATGTCCAAAGCCACTGTCCAAAGCCACTGTATGTCCAAAGCCACTGTCCAAAGCCACTGTATGTCCAAAGCCACTGTATGTCCAAAGCCACTGTCTAAAGCCACTGTATGTCCAAAGCCACTGTATGTCCAAAGCCACTGTCCAAAGCAACCGTATGTCCAAAGCCACTGTATGTCCAAAGCCACTGTCCAAAGCCACCGTATGTCCAAACCACTGTATGTCCAAAGCCACTGTCCAAAGCCACTGTATGTCCAAAGCCACTGTATGTCCAAAGCCACTGTCCAAAGCCACTGTCCAAAGCCACTGTATGTCCAAAGCCACTGTATGTCCAAAGCCACTGTCCATAGCCACTGTATGTCCAAAGCCACTGTATGTCCAAAGCCACTGTCCAAAGCCACTGTATGTCCAAAGCCACTGTCTGTCCAAAGCCACTGTCCAAAGCCACTGTACGTCCAAAGCCACTGTATGTCCAAAGCCACTGTCCAAAGCAATACTATGTCCAAAGCCACTGTCCAAAGCCACTGTCCAAAGTCACCCTATGTCCAAAGCCACTCTATGTCCCAAGCCACTGTCCGAAGCCACTGTCCAAAGCCACTGTCCAAAGCCACTCTATGTCCAAAGCCACTGTCCAAAGCCACTGTCCAAAGCCACTGTCCAAAGCCACTGTCCAAAGTCACTCTATGTCCAAAGCCACTCTATGTCCCAAGCCACTGTCCGAAGCCACTGTCCAAAGCCACTGTCCAAAGCCACTCTATGTCCAAAGCCACTGTCCAAAGCAACTGTCCAAAGCCACTGTCCAAAGCCACTCTATGTCCAAAGCCACTGTCCAAAGCCACTCTCCAAAGTCACTTTCCTTAACCAATCTATGTCCAAAGCCACTGTCTAAAGCCACTCTCCAAAGCCACTGTCCAAAGCCACTCTATATCCAAAGCCACTGTCCAAAGCCACTCTCCAAAGCCACTGTCCAAAGCCACTGTATGTCCAAAGCCACTGTATGTCCAAAGCCACTGTCCAAAGCCACTGTATGTCCAAAGCCACTGTATATCCAAAGCCACTGTCCAAAGACACTGTATATCCAAAGCCACTGTCCAAAGCCACTGTATGTCCAATGCCACCGTATGTCCGAAGCGACTGTCCAAAGCCACTGTCCAAAGCCACTCTATGTCCAAAGCCACTGTCCAAAGCCACTGTCCAAAGCCACTGTCCAAAGCCACTCTATGTCCAAAGCCACTGTCCAAAGCCACTCTATGTCCAAAGCCACTGTCCAAAGCCACTCTCCAAAGCCACTGTCCTAAACCACTCTATGTCCAAAGCCACTGTCTAAAGCCACTCTCCAAAGCCACTGTCCAAAGCCACTCTATGTCCAAAGCCACTGTCCAAAGCCACTGTATGTCCAAAGCCACTGTATGTCCAAAGCCACTATTCTAAGTCTCTGTATGTCCAAAGCCACTGTATATCCAAAGCCACTGTCCAAAGCCACTGTATTTCCAAAGACACTGTATGTCCAAAGCCAATGTCTAAAGCCACTGTAACTCCAAAGCCACTGTCCAAAGCCACTGTATGTCCAAAGCCACTGTATGTCCAAAGCCACTGTCCGTAGCCACTGTATGTCCAAAACCAATGTATGTCCAAAGCCACTGTCCAAAGCCACTGTATGTCCAAAGCTACTGTATGTCCAAAGCCACTGTCCAAAGCCACTGTATGTCCAAACCCACTGTAGGTCCAAAGCCACTGTCTAAAGCCACTGTATGTCCAGAGCCACTGTATGTCCAAAGCCACTGTCCAA
Source organism: Cladorhizidae sp. MBARI D1340-BT2 (assembly GCA_028752905.1). Taxonomy (NCBI): domain Eukaryota; kingdom Metazoa; phylum Porifera; class Demospongiae; order Poecilosclerida; family Cladorhizidae; species Cladorhizidae sp. MBARI D1340-BT2. Next base: position 22,300,687 of record JAQNBH010000017.1, on the reverse strand, counting down.
AGCAACCGTATGTCCAAAGCCACTGTATGTCCAAAGCCACTGTCCAAAGCCACCGTATGTCCAAACCACTGTATGTCCAAAGCCACTGTCCAAAGCTACTGTATGTCCAAAGCCACTGTATATCCAAAGCCACTGTCCAAAGCCACTGTATGTCCAAAGCCACTGTATGTCCAAAGCCACTGTCTAAAGCCACTGTATGTCCAAAGCCACTGTCCAAAGCCACTGTGTGTCCAAAGCCACTGTATGTCCAAAGCCACTGTCCAAAGCCACTCTATGTCCAAAGCCACTGTCCAAAGCCACTCTCCAAAGCCACTCTCCAAAGCCACTCTATGTCCAAAAGCAATGTCCAAAGCCACTGTCCAAAGCGACTCTCCAAAGCCACTCTATGTCCAAAGCCACTGTCCAAAGCCACTCTCCAAAGCCACTCTCCAAAGCCACTGTATGTCCAAAGCCATCGTCCAAAGCCACTGTCCAAAGCCACTCTCCAAAGCCACTCTATGTCCAAAGCCACTGTCCAAAGTCACTGTCCAAAGCCACTCTCCAAAGCCACTCTATGTCCAAAACCACTGTCCAAAGCCACTCTCCAAAGCCACTCTCCAAAGCCACTCTATGTCCAAAGCCACTGTCCAAAGCCACTGTCCAAAGCCACTCTCCAAAGCCACTCTATCTCCAAAGCCACTGTCCAAAGCCACTCTCCAAAGCCACTTTCCAAAGCCACTCTATGTCCAAAGCCACTGTCCATAGCCACTGTCCAAAGCCACTGTCCAAAGCCACTCTATGTCCAAAGCCACTGTACAAAGCCACTGTCCAAAGCCACTGTCCAAAGCAATACTATGTCCAAAGCCACTGTCCAAAGGCACTGTCCAAAGCCACTCTATGTCCAAAGCCACTGTCCAAAGCCACTGTCCAAAGCCACTCTATGTCCAAAGCGGCTGTCCAAAGCCACTCTATGTCCAAAGCCACTGTCCAAAGCCACTCTCCAAAGCCACTGTCCTAAACCACTCTATGTCCAAAGCCACTGTCCAAAGCCACTGTATGTCCAAAGCCACTGTATGTCCAAAGCCACTATCCAAAGCCACTGTATGTCCAAAGCCACTGTATGTCCAAAGGCACTGTCCAAAGCCACTGTATGTCCAAAGCCACTGTATGTCCATAGCCACTGTCTAAAGCCACTGTATGTCCAAAGCCACTGTCCAAAGCCACTGTATGTCCAAAGCCACTGTATGTCCAAAGCCACTGTCCAAAGCCACTGTATGTCCAAAGCCACTGTATGTCCAAAGCCACTGTCCAAAGCCACTGTATGTCCAAAGCTACTGTATGTCCAAAGCCACTGTCCAAAGCCACTGTATGTCCAAAGCCACTGTATGTCCAAAGCCACTGTCCAAAGCCACTGTATGTCCAAAGCCACTGTACAAAGCCACTGTCCAAATCCACTGTCCAAAGCCACTCTATGTCCAAATCCACTGTACAAAGCCACTGTCCAAAGCCACTGTCCAAAGCAATACTATGTCCAAAGCCACTGTCCAAAGCCACTGTCCAAAGCCACTGTCCAAAGCCACTCTATGTCCAAAGCTACTGTCCAAAGCCACTGTCCAAAGCCACTGTCCAAAGCCACTGTATGTCCAAAGCCACTGTCCAAAGCCACTGTCCAAAGCCACTGTCCAAAGCCACTCTATGTCCAAAGCCACTGTCCAAAGCCACTCTCCAAAGCCACTGTCCTAAACCACTCTATGTCCAAAGCCACTGTCCAAAGCCACTCTCCAAAGCCACTGTCCAAAGCCACTCTATGTCCAAAGCCACTGTCCAAAGCCACTCTCCAAAGCCACTGTCCAAAGCCACTGTATGTCCAAAGCCACTGTATGTCCAAAGCCACTGTCCAAAGCCACTGTATGTCCAAAGCCACTGTATGTCCAAAGCCACTGTCCTAAGCCACTGTACGTCCAAAGCCACTGTATGTCCAAAGCCACTGTCCAAAGCAATACTATGTCCAAAGCCACTGTCCAAAGCCACTGTCCAAAGTCACTCTATGTCCAAAGCCACTCTATGTCCCAAGCCACTGTCCGAAGCCACTGTCCAAAGCCACTGTCCAAAGCCACTCTATGTCCAAAGCCACTGTCCAAAGCCACTGTCCAAAGCCACTGTCCAAAGCCACTCTATGTCCAAAGCCACTGTCCAAAGCCACTCTCCAAAGCCACTTTCCTTAACCAATCTATGTCCAAAGCCACTGTCTAAAGCCACTCTCCAAAGCCACTGTCCAAAGCCACTCTATATCCAAAGCCACTGTCCAAAGCCACTCTCCAAAGCCACTGTCCAAAGCCACTGTATGTCCAAAGCCACTGTATGTCCAAAGCCACTGTCCAAAGCCACTGTATGTCCAAAGCCACTGTATATCCAAAGCCACTGTCCAAAGACACTGTATATCCAAAGCCACTGTCCAAAGCCACTGTATGTCCAATGCCACCGTATGTCCGAAGCGACTGTCCAAAGCCACTGTCCAAAGCCACTCTATGTCCAAAGCCACTGTCCAAAGCCACTGTCCAAAGCCACTGTCCAAAGCCACTCTATGTCCAAAGCCACTGTCCAAAGCCACTCTATGTCCAAAGCCACTGTCCAAAGCCACTCTCCAAAGCCACTGTCCTAAACCACTCTATGTCCAAAGCCACTGTCTAAAGCCACTCTCCAAAGCCACTGTCCAAAGCCACTCTATGTCCAAAGCCACTGTCCAAAGCCACTGTATGTCCAAAGCCACTGTATGTCCAAAGCCACTATTCTAAGTCTCTGTATGTCCAAAGCCACTGTATATCCAAAGCCACTGTCCAAAGCCACTGTATTTCCAAAGACACTGTATGTCCAAAGCCAATGTCTAAAGCCACTGTAACTCCAAAGCCACTGTCCAAAGCCACTGTATGTCCAAAGCCACTGTATGTCCAACACTGTCCGTAGCCACTGTATGTCCAAAACCAATGTATGTCCAAAGCCACTGTCCAAAGCCACTGTATGTCCAAAGCTACTGTATGTCCAAAGCCACTGTCCAAAGCCACTGTATGTCCAAACCCACTGTAGGTCCAAAGCCACTGTCTAAAGCCACTGTATGTCCAGAGCCACTGTATGTCCAAAGCCACTGTCCAAAGCAACCGTATGTCCAAAGCCACTGTATGTCCAAAGCCACTGTCCAAAGCCACCGTATGTCCAAACCACTGTATGTCCAAAGCCACTGTCCAAAGCCACTGTATGTCCAAAGCCACTGTATATCCAAAGCCACTGTCCAAAGCCACTGTATGTCCAAAGCCACTGTATGTCCAAAGCCACTGTCTAAAGCCACTGTATGTCCAAAGCCACTGTCCAAAGCCACTGTGTGTCCAAAGCCACTGTATGTCCAAAGCCACTGTCCAAAGCCACTCTATGTCCAAAGCCACTGTCCAAAGCCACTCTCCAAAGCCACTCTCCAAAGCCACTCTATGTCCAAAAGCAATGTCCAAAGCCACTGTCCAAAGCGACTCTCCAAAGCCACTCTATGTCCAAAGCCACTGTCCAAAGCCACTCTCCAAAGCCACTCTCCAAAGCCACTGTATGTCCAAAGCCATCGTCCAAAGCCACTGTCCAAAGCCACTCTCCAAAGCCACTCTATGTCCAAAGCCACTGTCCAAAGTCACTGTCCAAAGCCACTCTCCAAAGCCACTCTATGTCCAAAACCACTGTCCAAAGCCACTCTCCAAAGCCACTCTCCAAAGCCACTCTATGTCCAAAGCCACTGTCCAAAGCCACTGTCCAAAGCCACTCTCCAAAGCCACTCTATCTCCAAAGCCACTGTCCAAAGCCACTCTCCAAAGCCACTTTCCAAAGCCACTCTATGTCCAAAGCCACTGTCCATAGCCACTGTCCAAAGCCACTGTCCAAAGCCACTCTATGTCCAAAGCCACTGTACAAAGCCACTGTCCAAAGCCACTGTCCAAAGCAATACTATGTCCAAAGCCACTGTCCAAAGGCACTGTCCAAAGCCACTCTATGTCCAAAGCCACTGTCCAAAGCCACTGTCCAAAGCCACTCTATGTCCAAAGCGGCTGTCCAAAGCCACTCTATGTCCAAAGCCACTGTCCAAAGCCACTCTCCAAAGCCACTGTCCTAAACCACTCTATGTCCAAAGCCACTGTCCAAAGCCACTGTATGTCCAAAGCCACTGTATGTCCAAAGCCACTATCCAAAGCCACTGTATGTCCAAAGCCACTGTATGTCCAAAGGCACTGTCCAAAGCCACTGTATGTCCAAAGCCACTGTATGTCCATAGCCACTGTCTAAAGCCACTGTATGTCCAAAGCCACTGTCCAAAGCCACTGTATGTCCAAAGCCACTGTATGTCCAAAGCCACTGTCCAAAGCCACTGTATGTCCAAAGCCACTGTATGTCCAAAGCCACTGTCCAAAGCCACTGTATGTCCAAAGCTACTGTATGTCCAAAGCCACTGTCCAAAGCCACTGTATGTCCAAAGCCACTGTATGTCCAAAGCCACTGTCCAAAGCCACTGTATGTCCAAAGCCACTGTACAAAGCCACTGTCCAAATCCACTGTCCAAAGCCACTCTATGTCCAAATCCACTGTACAAAGCCACTGTCCAAAGCCACTGTCCAAAGCAATACTATGTCCAAAGCCACTGTCCAAAGCCACTGTCCAAAGCCACTGTCCAAAGCCACTCTATGTCCAAAGCTACTGTCCAAAGCCACTGTCCAAAGCCACTGTCCAAAGCCACTGTATGTCCAAAGCCACTGTCCAAAGCCACTGTCCAAAGCCACTGTCCAAAGCCACTCTATGTCCAAAGCCACTGTCCAAAGCCACTCTCCAAAGCCACTGTCCTAAACCACTCTATGTCCAAAGCCACTGTCCAAAGCCACTCTCCAAAGCCACTGTCCAAAGCCACTCTATGTCCAAAGCCACTGTCCAAAGCCACCCTCCAAAGCCACTGTCCAAAGCCACTGTATGTCCAAAGCCACTGTATGTCCAAAGCCACTGTCCAAAGCCACTGTATGTCCAAAGCCACTGTATGTCCAAAGCCACCGTCCTAAGCCAATGTATGTCCAAAGCCACTGTATATCCAAAGCCACTGTCCAAAGTCACTGTATGTCCAAAGCCACTGTATGTCCAAAGCCACTGTTTAAAGCCACTGGATGTCCAAAGCCACTGTCCAAAGCCACTGTATGTCCAAAGCCACTGTATGTCCAAATCCACTGTCCGTAGCCACTTTATGTCCAAAGCCACTGTATGTCCAAAGCCACTGTCCAAAGCCACTGTTTGTCCAAAGCCACTGTATGTCCAAAGCCACTGTATGTCCAAAGCCACTGTCCAAAGCCACTGTATGTCCAAAGCCACTGTATGTCCAAAGCCACTGTCTAAAGCCACTGTATGTCCAAAGCCACTGTCCAAAGCAACCGTATGTCCAAATCCACTGTATGTCCAAAGCCACTGTCCAAAGCCACCGTATGTCCAAACCACTGTATGTCCAAAGCCACTGTCCAAAGTCACTGTATGTCCAAAGCCACAGTATGTCCAAAGCCACTGTCCAAAGCCACTGTATGTCCAAAGCCACTGTATGTCCAAAGCCACTGTCTAAAGCCACTGTATGTCCAAAGCCACTGTCCAAAGCCACTGTATGTCCAAAGCCACTGTATGTCCAAAGCCACTGTCCAAAGCCACTGTATGTCCAAAGCCACTGTATGTCCAAAGCCACTGTCCAAAGCCACTGTATGTCCAAAGCCACTATATGTCCAAAGCCACTGTCCAAAGCCACTGTATGTCCAAAGCCACTGTATGTCCAAAGCCACTGTCCAAAGCCACTGTATGTCCAAAGCCACTGTACAAAGCCACTGTCCAAATCCACTGTCCAAAGCCACTCTATGTCCAAAGCCACTGTACAAAGCCATTGTCCAAACCCAATGACCAAAGCAATACTATGTCCAAAGCCACTGTCCAAAGCCACTGTCCAAAGCCACTGTCCAAAGCCACTCTATGTCCAAAGCCACTGTCCGAAGCTACTGTCCAAAGCCACTGTCCAAAGCCACTCTATGTCCAAAGCCACTGTCCAAAGCCACTCTCCAAAGCCACTTTCCTTAACCAATCTATGTCCAAAGCCACTGTTCAAAGCCACTCTCCAAAGCAACTGTCCAAAGCCACTCTATATCCAAAGCCACTGTCCAAAGCCACTCTCCAAAGCCACTGTCCAAAGCCACTGTATGTCCAAAGCCACTGTATGTCCAAAGCCACTGTCCAAACCCACTGTATGTCCAAAGCCACTGTATATCCAAAGCCACTGTCCAAAGCCAATGTATATCCAAAGCCACTGTCCAAAGCCACTGTATGTCCAATGCCATTGTATGTCCGAAGCCACTGTCCAAAGCCACTGTCCAAAGCCACTCTATGTCCAAAACCACTGTCAAAAGCCACTGTCCAAAGCCACTGTCCAAAGCCACTCTATGTCCAAAGCCACTGTCCAAAGCCACTCTCCAAAGCTACTGTCCTAAAACACCCTATGTCCAAAGCCACTGTCCAAAGCCACTTTCCAAAGCCACTGTCCAAAGCCACTCTATGTCCAAAGCCACTGTCCAAAGCCACTCTCCAAAGCCACTGTCCAAAGCCACTGTATGTCCAAAGCCACTGTATGTCCAAAGCCACTGGCCAAAGCCACTGTATGTCCAAAGCCACTGTATGTCCATAGCCACTATCCTAAGCCACTGTATGTCCAAAGCCACTGTATATCCAAAGCCACTGTCCAAAGCCTCTGTATGTCCGAAGCCACTGTATGTCCAAAGCCACTGTCTAAAGCCACTGTATGTCCAAAGCCACTGTCCAAAGCCACTGTATGTCCAAAGCCACTGTATGTCCAAAGCCACTGTCCGTAGCCACTGTATGTCCAAAGCCACTGTATGTCCAAAAACATTGTCCAAAGCCACTGTATGTCCAAAGCCACTGTATGTCCAAAGCCACTGTCCAAAGCCACTGTATGTCCAAAGCCACTGTATGTCCAAAGCCACTGTCTAAAGCCACTGTATGTCCAAAGCAACCGTATGTCCAAAGCCACTGTATTTCCAAAGCCACTGTCCAAAGCCACCGTATGTCCAAACCACTGTATGTCCAAAGCCACTGTCCAAAGCCACTGTATGTCCAAAGCCACTGTATGTCCAAAGCCACTGTCCAAAGCCACTGTATGTCCAAAGCCACTGTATGTCCAAAGCCACTGTCTAAAGCCACTGTATGTCCAAAGCCACTGTCCAAAGCCACTGTATGTCCAAAGCCACTGTATGTCCAAAGCCACTGTCCAAAGCCACTGTATGTCCAAAGCCACTGTATGTCCAAAGCCACTGTCCAAAGCCACTGTATGTCCAAAGCCACTGTATGTCCAAAGCCACTGTCCAAAGCCACTGTATGTCCAAAGCCACTGTATGTCCAAAGCCACTGTCCAAAGCCAATGTATGGCCAAAGCCACTGTACAAAGCCACTGTCCAAAGCCACTCTATGTCCAAAGCCACTGTACAAAGCCACTGTCCAAAGCCACTGTCCAAATCAATACTATGTCCAAAGCCACTGTCCAAAGGCACTGTCCAAAGCCACTCTATGTCCAAATCTACTGTCCAAAGCCACTGTCCAAAGCCACTCTATGTCCAAAGCGACTGTCCAAAGCCACTCTATGTCCAAAGCCACTGTCCAAAGCCACTCTCCAAAGCCACTGTCCTAAACCACTCTATGTCCAAAGCCACTGTCCAAAGCCACTGTATGTCCAAAGCCACTGTATGTCCAAAGCCACTATCCAAAGCCACTGTATGTCCAAAGCCACTGTATGTCCAAAGGCACTGTCCAAAGCCACTGTATGTCCAAAGCCACTGTATGTCCATAGCCACTGTCTAAAGCCACTGTATGTCCAAAGCCACTGTCCAAAGCCACTGTATGTCCAAAGCCACTGTATGTCCAAAGCCACTGTATGTCCAAAGCCACTGTCCAAAGCCACTGTATGTCCAAAGCCACTGTATGTCCAAAGCCACTGTCCAAAGCCACTGTATGTCCAAAGCCACTGTATGTCCAAAGCCACTGTCCAAAGCCACTGTATGTCCAAAGCCACTGTATGTCCAAAGCCACTGTCCAAAGCCACTGTATGTCCAAAGCCACTGTATGTCCAAAGCCACTGTCCAAAGCCACTGTATGTCCAAAGCCACTGTACAAAGCCACTGTCCAAATCCACTGTCCAAAGCCACTCTATGTCCAAATCCACTGTACAAAGCCACTGTCCAAAGCCACTGTCCAAAGCAATACTATGTCCAAAGCCACTGTCCAAAGCCACTGTCCAAAGCCACTGTCCAAAGCCACTCTATGTCCAAAGCCACTGTCCAAAACACTGTCCAAAGCCACTGTCCAAAGCCACTGTATGTCCAAAGCTACTGTCCAAAGCCACTGTCCAAAGTCACTGTCCAAAGCCACTCTATGTCCAAAGCCACTGTCCAAAGCCACTCTCCAAAGCCACTGTCCTAAACCACTCTATGTCCTAAGCCACTGTCCAAAGCCACTCTCCAAAGCCACTGTCCAAAGCCACTCTATGTCCAAAGCCACTGTCCAAAGCCACTCTCCATAGCCACTGTCCAAAGCCACTGTATGTCCAAAGCCACTGTATGTCCAAAGCCACTGTCCAAAGCCACTGTATGTCCTAAGCCACTGTATGTCCAAAGCCACTGTCCTAAGCCAATGTATGTCCAAAGCCACTGTATATCCAAAGCCACTGTCCAAAGTCACTGTATGTCCAAAGCCACTGTATGTCCAAAGCCACTGTTTAAAGCCACTGTATGTCCAAAGCCACTATCCAAAGCCACTGTATGTCCAAAGCCACTGTATGTCCAAAGCCACTGTCCGTAGCCACTTTATGTCCAAAGCCACTGTATGTCCAAAGCCACTGTCCAAAGCCACTGTTTGTCCAAAGCTACTGTATGTCCAAAGCCACTGTATGTCCAAAGTCACTGTCCAAAGCCACTGTATGTCCAAAGCCACTGTATGTCCAAAGCCACTGTCTAAAGCCACTGTATGTCCAAAGCCACTGTATGTCCAAAGCCACTGTCCAAAGCAACCGTATGTCCAAAGCCACTGTATGTCCAAAGCCACTGTCCATAGCCACCGTATGTCCAAACCACTGTATGTCCAAAGCCACTGTCCAAAGCCACTGTATGTCCAAAGCCACTGTATGTCCAAAGCCACTGTCCAAAGCCACTGTATGTCCAATGCCACTGTATGTCCAAAGCCACTGTCTAAAGCCACTGTATGTCCAAAGCCACTGTCCAAAGCCACTGTATGTCCAAAGCCACTGTATGTCCAAAGCCACTGTCCAAAGCCACTGTATGTCCAAAGCCACTGTATGTCCAAAGCCATTGTCCAAAGCCACTGTATGTCCAAAGCCACTATATGTCCAAAGCCACTGTCCAAAGCCACTCTATGTCCAAAGCCACTGTATGTCCAAAGCCACTGTCCAAAGCCACTGTATGTCCAAAGCCACTGTACAAAGCCACTGTCCAAATCCACTGTCCAAAGCCACTCTATGTCCAAAGCCACTGTACAAAGCCAGTGTCCAAAGCCAATGACCAAAGCAATACTCTGTCCAAAGCCACTGTCCAAAGCCACTGTCCAAAGCCACTGTCCAAAGCCACTCTATGTCCAAAGCCACTGTCCGAAGCTACTGTACAAAGCCACTGTCCAAAGCCACTCTATGTCCAAAGCCACTGTCCAAAGCCACTCTCCAAAGCCACTTTCCTTAACCAATCTATGTCCAAAGCCACTGTCCAAAGCCACTCTCCAAAGCCACTGTCCAAAGCCACTCTATATCCAAAGCCACTGTCCAAAGCCACTCTCCAAAGCTACTCTCCAAAGCCACTGTATGTCCAAAGCCACTGTATGTCCAAAGCCACTGTCCAAAGCCACTGTATGTCCAAAGCCACTGTATATCCAAAGCCACTGTCCAAAGCCAATGTATATCCAAAGCCACTGTCCAAAGCCACTGTATGTCCAATGCCATTGTATGTCCGAAGCCACTGTCCAAAGCCACTGTCCAAAGCCACTCTATGTCCAAAGCCACTGTCCAAAGCCACTGTCCAAAGCCACTGTCCAAAGCCACTCTATGTCCAAAGCCACTGTCCAAAGCCACTCTCCAAAGCCACTGTCCTAAAACACCCTATGTCCAAAGCCACTGTCCAAAGCCACTTTCCAAAGCCACTGTCCAAAGCCACTCTATGTCCAAAGCCACTGTCCAAAGCCACTCTCCAAAGCCACTGTCCAAAGCCACTGTATGTCCAAAGCCACTGTATGTCCAAAGCCACTGTCCAAAGCCACTGTATGTCCAAAGCCACTGTATGTCCAAAGCCACTATCCTAAGCCACTGTATGTCCTAAGCCACTGTATATCCAAAGCCACTGTCCAAAGCCTCTGTATGTCCGAAGCCTCTGTATGTCCAAAGCCACTGTCTAAAGCCACTGTATGTCCAAAGCCACTATCCAAAGCCACTGTATGTCCAAAGCCACTGTATGTCCAAAGCCACTGTCCGTAGCCACTGTATGTCCAAAGCCACTGTATGTCCAAAAACACTGTCCAAAGCCACTGTATGTCCAAAGCCACTGTATGTCCAAAGCCACTGTCCAAAGCCACTGTATGTCCAAAGCCACTGTATGTCTAAAGCCACTGTCTAAAGCCACTGTATGTCCAAAGCCACTGTATGTCCAAAGCCACTGTCCAAAGCAACCGTATGTCCAAAGCCACTGTATTTCCAAAGCCATTGTCCAAAGCCACCGTATGTCCAAACCACTGTATGTCCAAAGCCACTGTCCAAAGCCACTGTATCTCCAAAGCCACTGTATGTCCAAAGCCACTGTCCAAAGCCACTGTATGTCCAAAGCCACTGTATGCCCAAAGCCACTGTCTAAAGCCACTGTATGTCCAAAGCCACTGTCCAAAGCCACTGTATGTCCAAAGCCACTGTATGTCCAAAGCCACTGTCCAAAGCCACTGTATGTCCAAAGCCACTGTATGTCCAAAGCCACTGTCCAAAGCCACTGTATGTCCAAAGCCACTGTATGTCCAAAGCCACTGTCCAAAGCCACTGTATGTCCAAAGCCACTGTATGTCCAAAGCCACTGTCCAAAGTCAATGTATGGCCAAAGCCACTGTACAAAGCCACTGTCCAAATCCACTGTCCAAAGCCACTCTATGTCCAAAGCCACTGTACAAAGCCAGTGTCCAAAGCCACTGTCCAAAGCAATACTATGTCCAAAGCCACTGTCCAAAGCCACTGTCCAAAGCCACTGTCCAAAGCCACTCTATGTCCAAAGCCACTGTCCGAAGCCACTGTCCAAAGCCACTGTCCAATGCCACTCTATGTCCAAAGCCACTGTCCAAAGCCACTGTCCAAAGCCACTGTCCAAAGCCACTCTATGTCCAAAGCCACTGTCCAAAGCCACTGTCCAAAGCCACTGTCCAAAGCCACTCTATGTCCAAAGCCACTGTCCAAAACACTGTCCAAAGCCACTGTCCAAAGCCACTGTATGTCCAAAGCTACTGTCCAAAGCCACTGTCCAAAGCCACTGTCCAAAGCCACTCTATGTCCAAAGCCACTGTCCAAAGCCACTCTCCAAAGCCACTGTCCTAAACCACTCTATGTCCTAAGCCACTGTCCAAAGCCACTCTCCAAAGCCACTGTCCAAAGCCACTCTATGTCCAAAGCCACTGTCCAAAGCCACTCTCCATAGCCACTGTCCAAAGCCACTGTATGTCCAAAGCCACTGTATGTCCAAAGCCACTGTCCAAAGCCACTGTATGTCCAAAGCCACTGTATGTCCAAAGCCACTGTCCTAAGCCAATGTATGTCCAAAGCCACTGTATATCCAAAGCCACTGTCCAAAGTCACTGTATGTCCAAAGCCACTGTATGTCCAAAGCCACTGTTTAAAGCCACTGTATGTCCAAAGCCACTGTCCAAAGCCACTGTATGTCCAAAGCCACTGTATGTCCAAAGCCACTGTCCGTAGCCACTTTATGTCCAAAGCCACTGTATGTCCAAAGCCACTGTCCAAAGCCACTGTTTGTCCAAAGCTACTGTATGTCCAAAGCCACTGTATGTCCAAAGCCACTGTCCAAAGCCACTGTATGTCCAAAGCCACTGTATGTCCAAAGCCACAGTCTAAAGCCATTGTATGTCCAAAGCCACTGTATGTCCAAAGCCACTGTCCAAAGCAACCGTATGTCCAAAGCCACTGTATGTCCAAAGCCACTGTCCAAAGCCACTGTATGTCCAAACCACTGTATGTCCAAAGCCACTGTCCAAAGCCACTGTATGTCCAAAGCCACTGTATGTCCAAAGCCACTGACCAAAGCCACTGTATGTCCAATGCCACTGTATGTCCAAAGCCACTGTCTAAAGCCACTGTATGTCCAAAGCCACTGTCCAAAGCCACTGTATGTCCAAAGCCACTGTATGTCCAAAGCCACTGTCCAAAGCCACTGTATGTCCAAAGCCACTGTATGTCCAAAGCCATTGTCCAAAGCCACTGTATGTCCAAAGCCACTATATGTCCAAAGCCACTGTCCAAAGCCACTCTATGTCCAAAGCCACTGTATGTCCAAAGCCACTGTCCAAAGCCACTGTATGTCCAAAGCCACTGTACAAAGCCACTGTCCAAATCCACTGTCCAAAGCCACTCTATGTCCAAAGCCACTGTACAAAGCCAGTGTCCAAAGCCAATGACCAAAGCAATACTCTGTCCAAAGCCACTGTCCAAAGCCACTGTCCAAAGCCACTGTCCAAAGCCACTCTATGTCCAAAGCCACTGTCCGAAGCTACTGTACAAAGCCACTGTCCAAAGCCACTCTATGTCCAAAGCCACTGTCCAAAGCCACTCTCCAAAGCCACTTTCCTTAACCAATCTATGTCCAAAGCCACTGTCCAAAGCCACTCTCCAAAGCCACTGTCCTCCTAAGCCACTCTATATCCAAAGCCACTGTCCAAAGCCACTCTCCAAAGCTACTGTCCAAAGCCACTGTATGTCCAAAGCCACTGTATGTCCAAAGCCACTGTCCAAAGCCACTGTATGTCCAAAGCCACTGTATATCCAAAGCCACTGTCCAAAGCCAATGTATATCCAAAGCCACTGTCCAAAGCCACTGTATGTCCAATGCCATTGTATGTCCGAAGCCACTGTCCAAAGCCACTGTCCAAAGCCACTCTATGTCCAAAGCCACTGTCCAAAGCCACTGTCCAAAGCCACTGTCCAAAGCCACTCTATGTCCAAAGCCACTGTCCAAAGCCACTCTCCAAAGCCACTGTCCTAAAACACCCTATGTCCAAAGCCACTGTCCAAAGCCACTTTCCAAAGCCACTGTCCAAAGCCACTCTATGTCCAAAGCCACTGTCCAAAGCCACTCTCCAAAGCCACTGTCCAAAGCCACTGTATGTCCAAAGCCACTGTATGTCCAAAGCCACTGTCCAAAGCCACTGTATGTCCAAAGCCACTGTATGTCCAAAGCCACTATCCTAAGCCACTGTATGTCCAAAGCCACTGTATATCCAAAGCCACTGTCCAAAGCCTCTGTATGTCCGAAGCCTCTGTATGTCCAAAGCCACTGTCTAAAGCCACTGTATGTCCAAAGCCACTATCCAAAGCCACTGTATGTCCAAAGCCACTGTATGTCCAAAGCCACTGTCCGTAGCCACTGTATGTCCAAAGCCACTGTATGTCCAAAAACACTGTCCAAAGCCACTGTATGTCCAAAGCCACTGTATGTCCAAAGCCACTGTCCAAAGCCACTGTATGTCCAAAGCCACTGTATGTCTAAAGCCACTGTCTAAAGCCACTGTATGTCCAAAGCCACTGTATGTCCAAAGCCACTGTCCAAAGCAACCGTATGTCCAAAGCCACTGTATTTCCAAAGCCATTGTCCAAAGCCACCGTATGTCCAAACCACTGTATGTCCAAAGCCACTGTCCAAAGCCACTGTATCTCCAAAGCCACTGTATGTCCAAAGCCACTGTCCAAAGCCACTGTATGTCCAAAGCCACTGTATGCCCAAAGCCACTGTCTAAAGCCACTGTATGTCCAAAGCCACTGTCCAAAGCCACTGTATGTCCAAAGCCACTGTATGTCCAAAGCCACTGTCCAAAGCCACTGTATGTCCAAAGCCACTGTATGTCCAAAGCCACTGTCCAAAGCCACTGTATGTCCAAAGCCACTGTATGTCCAAAGCCACTGTCCAAAGCCACTGTATGTCCAAAGCCACTGTATGTCCAAAGCCACTGTCCAAAGTCAATGTATGGCCAAAGCCACTGTACAAAGCCACTGTCCAAATCCACTGTCCAAAGCCACTCTATGTCCAAAGCCACTGTACAAAGCCAGTGTCCAAAGCCACTGTCCAAAGCAATACTATGTCCAAAGCCACTGTCCAAAGCCACTGTCCAAAGCCACTGTCCAAAGCCACTCTATGTCCAAAGCCACTGTCCGAAGCCACTGTCCAAAGCCACTGTCCAATGCCACTCTATGTCCAAAGCCACTGTCCAAAGCCACTGTCCAAAGCCACTGTCCAAAGCCACTCTATGTCCAAAGCCACTGTCCAAAGCCACTGTCCAAAGCCACTGTCCAAAGCCACTCTATGTCCAAAGCCACTGTCCAAAGCCACTCTATGTCCAAAGCCACTGTCCAAAGCCACTCTCCAAAGCCACTGTCCTAAACCACTCTATGTCCAAAGCCACTGTCTAAAGCCACTCTCCAAAGCCACTGTCCAAAGCCACTCTATGTCCAAAGCCACTGTCCAAAGCCACTGTATGTCCAAAGCCACTGTATGTCCAAAGCCACTATCCTAAGTCTCTGTATGTCCAAAGCCACTGTATATCCAAAGCCACTGTCCTAAGCCACTGTATTTCCAAAGACACTGTATGTCCAAAGCCACTGTCTAAAGCCACTGTATGTCCAAAGCCACTGTCCAAAGCCACTGTATGTCCATAGCCACTGTATGTCCAAAGCCACTGTCCGTAGCCACTGTATGTCCAAAACCACTGTATGTCCAAAGCCACTGTCCAAAGCCACTGTATGTCCAAAACTACTGTATGTCCAAAGCCACTGTCCAAAGCCACTGTATGTCCAAAGCCACTGTATGTCCAAAGCCACTGTCTAAAGCCACTGTATGTCCAAAGCCACTGTATGTCCAAAGCCACTGTCCAAAGCAACCGTATGTCCAAAGCCACTGTATGTCCAAAGCCACTGTCCAAAGCCACCGTATGTCCAAACCACTGTATGTCCAAAGCCACTGTCCAAAGCCACTGTATGTCCAAAGCCACTGTATATCCAAAGCCACTGTCCAAAGCCACTGTATGTCCAAAGCCACTGTATGTCCAAAGCCACTGTCTAAAGCCACTGTATGTCCAAAGCCACTGTCCAAAGCCACTGTGTGTCCAAAGCCACTGTATGTCCAAAGCCACTGTCCAAAGCCACTCTATGTCCAAAGCCACTGTCCAAAGCCACTCTCCAAAGCCACTGTCCAAAGCCACTCTATGTCCAGAGCCATTGTCCAAAGCCACTCTCCAAAGCCACTGTCCAAAGCCACTCTATGTCCAAAGCCACTGTCCAAAGCCACTGTCCAAAGCCACTGACCAAAGCCACTCTATATCCAATGCCACTGTCCAAAGCCACTGTCCAAAGCCACTGACCAAAGCCACTCTATGTCCAAAGCCATTGTCCAAAGCCACTCTCCAAAGCCACTCTCCAAAGCCACTCTATGTCCAAAAGCAATGTCCAAAGCCACTGTCCAAAGCGACTCTCCAAAGCCACTCTATGTCCATAGCCACTGTCCAAAGCCTATGTCCAAAGCCACTGTCCAAAGCCACCCTCCAAAGCCACTCTATGTCCAAAGCCACTGTCCAAAGCTACTGTCCAAAGCCACTCTCCAAAGCCACTCTATGTCCAAAGCCAATGTCCAAAGCCACTGTCCAAAGCAACTATCCAAAGCCACTCTATGTCCAAAGCCACTGTCCAAAGCCACTGTCCAAAGCCACTGTCTAAAGCCACTCTATGTCCAAAGCCACTGTCCAAAGCCACTGTATGTCCAAAGCCACTGTATGTCCAAAGCCACTGTCTAAAGCCACTGTATGTCCAAAGCCACTGTCCAAAGCCACTGTATGTCCAAAGCCACTGTATGTCCAAAGCCACTGTCCGTAGCCACTGTATGTCCAAAGCCACTGTATGTCCAAAAACATTGTCCAAAGCCACTGTATGTCCAAAGCCACTGTATGTCCAAAGCCACTGTCCAAAGCCACTGTATGTCCAAAGCCACTGTATGTCCAAAGCCACTGTCTAAAGCCACTGTATGTCCAAAGCAACCGTATGTCCAAAGCCACTGTATTTCCAAAGCCACTGTCCAAAGCCACCGTATGTTCAAACCACTGTATGTCCAAAGCCACTGTCCAAAGCCACTGTATGTCCAAAGCCACTGTATGTCCAAAGCCACTGTCCAAAGCCACTGTATGTCCAAAGCCACTGTATGTCCAAAGCCACTGTCTAAAGCCACTGTATGTCCAAAGCCACTGTCCAAAGCCACTGTATGTCCAAAGCCACTGTATGTCCAAAGCCACTGTCCAAAGCCACTGTATGTCCAAAGCCACTGTATGTCCAAAGCCACTGTCCAAAGCCACTGTATGTCCAAAGCCACTGTATGTCCAAAGCCACTGTCCAAAGCCACTGTATGTCCAAAGCCACTGTATGTCCAAAGCCACTGTCCAAAGCCAATGTATGGCCAAAGCCACTGTACAAAGCCACTGTCCAAAGCCACTCTATGTCCAAAGCCACTGTACAAAGCCACTGTCCAAAGCCACTGTCCAAATCAATACTATGTCCAAAGCCACTGTCCAAAGGCACTGTCCAAAGCCACTCTATGTCCAAATCTACTGTCCAAAGCCACTGTCCAAAGCCACTCTATGTCCAAAGCGACTGTCCAAAGCCACTCTATGTCCAAAGCCACTGTCCAAAGCCACTCTCCAAAGCCACTGTCCTAAACCACTCTATGTCCAAAGCCACTGTCCAAAGCCACTGTATGTCCAAAGCCACTGTATGTCCAAAGCCACTATCCAAAGCCACTGTATGTCCAAAGCCACTGTATGTCCAAAGGCACTGTCCAAAGCCACTGTATGTCCAAAGCCACTGTATGTCCATAGCCACTGTCTAAAGCCACTGTATGTCCAAAGCCACTGTCCAAAGCCACTGTATGTCCAAAGCCACTGTATGTCCAAAGCCACTGTATGTCCAAAGCCACTGTCCAAAGCCACTGTATGTCCAAAGCCACTGTATGTCCAAAGCCACTGTCCAAAGCCACTGTATGTCCAAAGCCACTGTATGTCCAAAGCCACTGTCCAAAGCCACTGTATGTCCAAAGCCACTGTATGTCCAAAGCCACTGTCCAAAGCCACTGTATGTCCAAAGCCACTGTATGTCCAAAGCCACTGTCCAAAGCCACTGTATGTCCAAAGCCACTGTACAAAGCCACTGTCCAAATCCACTGTCCAAAGCCACTCTATGTCCAAATCCACTGTACAAAGCCACTGTCCAAAGCCACTGTCCAAAGCAATACTATGTCCAAAGCCACTGTCCAAAGCCACTCTATGTCCAAAGCCACTGTCCAAAACACTGTCCAAAGCCACTGTCCAAAGCCACTGTATGTCCAAAGCTACTGTCCAAAGCCACTGTCCAAAGCCACTGTCCAAAGCCACTCTATGTCCAAAGCCACTGTCCAAAGCCACTCTCCAAAGCCACTGTCCTAAACCACTCTATGTCCTAAGCCACTGTCCAAAGCCACTCTCCAAAGCCACTGTCCAAAGCCACTCTATGTCCAAAGCCACTGTCCAAAGCCACTCTCCATAGCCACTGTCCAAAGCCATTGTATGTCCAAAGCCACTGTATGTCCAAAGCCACTGTCCAAAGCCACTGTATGTCCAAAGCCACTGTATGTCCAAAGCCACTGTCCTAAGCCAATGTATGTCCAAAGCCACTGTATATCCAAAGCCACTGTCCAAAGTCACTGTATGTCCAAAGCCACTGTATGTCCAAAGCCACTGTTTAAAGCCACTGTATGTCCAAAGCCACTGTCCAAAGCCACTGTATGTCCAAAGCCACTGTATGTCCAAAGCCACTGTCCGTAGCCACTTTATGTCCAAAGCCACTGTATGTCCAAAGCCACTGTCCAAAGCCACTGTTTGTCCAAAGCTACTGTATGTCCAAAGCCACTGTATGTCCAAAGCCACTGTCCAAAGCCACTGTATGTCCAAAGCCACTGTATGTCCAAAGCCACTGTCTAAAGCCACTGTATGTCCAAAGCCACTGTATGTCCAAAGCCACTGTCCAAAGCAACCGTATGTCCAAAGCCACTGTATGTCCAAAGCCACTGTCCAAAGCCACCGTATGTCCAAACCACTGTATGTCCAAAGCCACTGTCCAAAGCCACTGTATGTCCAAAGCCACTGTATGTCCAAAGCCACTGTCCAAAGCCACTGTATGTCCAATGCCACTGTATGTCCAAAGCCACTGTCTAAAGCCACTGTATGTCCAAAGCCACTGTCCAAAGCCACTGTATGTCCAAAGCCACTGTATGTCCAAAGCCACTGTCCAAAGCCACTGTATGTCCAAAGCCACTGTATGTCCAAAGCCATTGTCCAAAGCCACTGTATGTCCAAAGCCACTATATGTCCAAAGCCACTGTCCAAAGCCACTCTATGTCCAAAGCCACTGTATGTCCAAAGCCACTGTCCAAAGCCACTGTATGTCCAAAGCCACTGTACAAAGCCACTGTCCAAATCCACTGTCCAAAGCCACTCTATGTCCAAAGCCACTGTACAAAGCCAGTGTCCAAAGCCAATGACCAAAGCAATACTCTGTCCAAAGCCACTGTCCAAAGCCACTGTCCAAAGCCACTGTCCAAAGCCACTCTATGTCCAAAGCCACTGTCCGAAGCTACTGTACAAAGCCACTGTCCAAAGCCACTCTATGTCCAAAGCCACTGTCCAAAGCCACTCTCCAAAGCCACTTTCCTTAACCAATCTATGTCCAAAGCCACTGTCCAAAGCCACTCTCCAAAGCCACTGTCCAAAGCCACTCTATATCCAAAGCCACTGTCCAAAGCCACTCTCCAAAGCTACTGTCCAAAGCCACTGTATGTCCAAAGCCACTGTATGTCCAAAGCCACTGTCCAAAGCCACTGTATGTCCAAAGACACTGTATATCCAAAGCCACTGTCCAAAGCCAATGTATATCCAAAGCCACTGTCCAAAGCCACTGTATGTCCAATGCCATTGTATGTCCGAAGCCACTGTCCAAAGCCACTGTCCAAAGCCACTCTATGTCCAAAGCCACTGTCCAAAGCCACTGTCCAAAGCCACTGTCCAAAGCCACTCTATGTCCAAAGCCACTGTCCAAAGCCACTCTCCAAAGCCACTGTCCTAAAACACCCTATGTCCAAAGCCACTGTCCAAAGCCACTTTCCAAAGCCACTGTCCAAAGCCACTCTATGTCCAAAGCCACTGTCCAAAGCCACTCTCCAAAGCCACTGTCCAAAGCCACTGTATGTCCAAAGCCACTGTATGTCCAAAGCCACTGTCCAAAGCCACTGTATGTCCAAAGCCACTGTATGTCCAAAGCCACTATCCTAAGCCACTGTATGTCCAAAGCCACTGTATATCCAAAGCCACTGTCCAAAGCCTCTGTATGTCCGAAGCCTCTGTATGTCCAAAGCCACTGTCTAAAGCCACTGTATGTCCAAAGCCACTGTCCAAAGCCACTGTATGTCCAAAGCCACTGTATGTCCAAAGCCACTGTCCGTAGCCACTGTATGTCCAAAGCCACTGTACGTCCAAAAACACTGTCCAAAGCCACTGTATGTCCAAAGCCACTGTATGTCCAAAGCCACTGTCCAAAGCCACTGTATGTCCAAAGCCACTGTATGTCTAAAGCCACTGTCTAAAGCCACTGTATGTCCAAAGCCACTGAATGTCCAAAGCCACTGTCCAAAGCAACCGTATGTCCAAAGCCACTGTATTTCCAAAGCCATTGTCCAAAGCCACCGTATGTCCAAACCACTGTATGTCCAAAGCCACTGTCCAAAGCCACTGTATCTCCAAAGCCACTGTATGTCCAAAGCCACTGTCCAAAGCCACTGTATGTCCAAAGCCACTGTATGCCCAAAGCCACTGTCTAAAGCCACTGTATGTCCAAAGCCACTGTCCAAAGACACTGTATGTCCAAAGCCACTGTATGTCCAAAGCCACTGTCCAAAGCCACTGTATGTCCAAAGCCACTGTATGTCCAAAGCCACTGTCCAAAGCCACTGTATGTCCAAAGCCACTGTATGTCCAAAGCCACTGTCCAAAGCCACTGTATGTCCAAAGCCACTGTATGTCCAAAGCCACTGTCCAAAGTCAATGTATGGCCAAAGCCACTGTACAAAGCCACTGTCCAAATCCACTGTCCAAAGCCACTCTATGTCCAAAGCCACTGTACAAAGCCAGTGTCCAAAGCCACTGTCCAAAGCAATACTATGTCCAAAGCCACTGTCCAAAGCCACTGTCCAAAGCCACTGTCCAAAGCCACTCTATGTCCAAAGCCACTGTCCGAAGCCACTGTCCAAAGCCACTGTCCAATGCCACTCTATGTCCAAAGCCACTGTCCAAAGCCACTGTCCAAAGCCACTGTCCAAAGCCACTCTATGTCCAAAGCCACTGTCCAAAGCCACTGTCCAAAGCCACTGTCCAAAGCCACTCTATGTCCAAAGCCACTGTCCAAAGCCACTCTATGTCCAAAGCCACTGTCCAAAGCCACTCTCCAAAGCCACTGTCCTAAACCACTCTATGTCCAAAGCCACTGTCTAAAGCCACTCTCCAAAGCCACTGTCCAAAGCCACTCTATGTCCAAAGCCACTGTCCAAAGCCACTGTATGTCCAAAGCCACTGTATGTCCAAAGCCACTATCCTAAGTCTCTGTATGTCCAAAGCCACTGTATATCCAAAGCCACTGTCCTAAGCCACTGTATTTCCAAAGACACTGTATGTCCAAAGCCACTGTCTAAAGCCACTGTATGTCCAAAGCCACTGTCCAAAGCCACTGTATGTCCAAAGCCACTGTATGTCCAAAGCCACTGTCCGTAGCCACTGTATGTCCAAAACCACTGTATGTCCAAAGCCACTGTCCAAAGCCACTGTATGTCCAAAACTACTTTATGTCCAAAGCCACTGTCCAAAGCCACTGTATGTCCAAAGCCACTGTATGTCCAAAGCCACTGTCTAAAGCCACTGTATGTCCAAAGCCACTGTATGTCCAAAGCCACTGTCCAAAGCAACCGTATGTCCAAAGCCACTGTATGTCCAAAGCCACTGTCCAAAGCCACCGTATGTCCAAACCACTGTATGTCCAAAGCCACTGTCCAAAGCCACTGTATGTCCAAAGCCACTGTATATCCAAAGCCACTGTCCAAAGCCACTGTATGTCCAAAGCCACTGTATGTCCAAAGCCACTGTCTAAAGCCACTGTATGTCCAAAGCCACTGTCCAAAGCCACTGTGTGTCCAAAGCCACTGTATGTCCAAAGCCACTGTCCAAAGCCACTCTATGTCCAAAGCCACTGTCCAAAGCCACTCTCCAAAGCCACTGTCCAAAGCCACTCTATGTCCAGAGCCATTGTCCAAAGCCACTCTCCAAAGCCACTGTCCAAAGCCACTCTATGTCCAAAGCCACTGTCCAAAGCCACTGTCCAAAGCCACTGACCAAAGCCACTCTATATCCAATGCCACTGTCCAAAGCCACTGTCCAAAGCCACTGACCAAAGCCACTCTATGTCCAAAGCCATTGTCCAAAGCCACTCTCCAAAGCCACTCTCCAAAGCCACTCTATGTCCAAAAGCAATGTCCAAAGCCACTGTCCAAAGCGACTCTCCAAAGCCACTCTATGTCCAAAGCCACTGTCCAAAGCCACTCTCCAAAGCCACTCTATGTCAAAGCCACTGTCCAAAGTCACTGTCCAAAGCCACTCTCCAAAGCCACTCTATGTCCAAAACCACTGTCCAAAGCCACTCTCCAAAGCCACTCTCCAAAGCCACTCTATGTCCAAAGCCACTGTCCAAAGCCACTGTCCAAAGCCACTCTCCAAAGCCACTCTATCTCCAAAGCCACTGTCCAAAGCCACTCTCCAAAGCCACTTTCCAAAGCCACTCTATGTCCAAAGCCACTGTCCATAGCCACTGTCCAAAGCCACTGTCCAAAGCCACTCTATGTCCAAAGCCACTGTACAAAGCCACTGTCCAAAGCCACTGTCCAAAGCAATACTATGTCCAAAGCCACTGTCCAAAGGCACTGTCCAAAGCCACTCTATGTCCAAAGCCACTGTCCAAAGCCACTGTCCAAAGCCACTCTATGTCCAAAGCGGCTGTCCAAAGCCACTCTATGTCCAAAGCCACTGTCCAAAGCCACTCTCCAAAGCCACTGTCCTAAACCACTCTATGTCCAAAGCCACTGTCCAAAGCCACTGTATGTCCAAAGCCACTGTATGTCCAAAGCCACTATCCAAAGCCACTGTATGTCCAAAGCCACTGTATGTCCAAAGGCACTGTCCAAAGCCACTGTATGTCCAAAGCCACTGTATGTCCATAGCCACTGTCTAAAGCCACTGTATGTCCAAAGCCACTGTCCAAAGCCACTGTATGTCCAAAGCCACTGTATGTCCAAAGCCACTGTCCAAAGCCACTGTATGTCCAAAGCCACTGTATGTCCAAAGCCACTGTCCAAAGCCACTGTATGTCCAAAGCCACTGTATGTCCAAAGCCACTGTCCAAAGCCACTGTATGTCCAAAGCCACTGTATGTCCAAAGCCACTGTCCAAAGCCACTGTATGTCCAAAGCCACTGTACAAAGCCACTGTCCAAATCCACTGTCCAAAGCCACTCTATGTCCAAATCCACTGTACAAAGCCACTGTCCAAAGCCACTGTCCAAAGCAATACTATGTCCAAAGCCACTGTCCAAAGCCACTGTCCAAAGCCACTGTCCAAAGCCACTCTATGTCCAAAGCTACTGTCCAAAGCCACTGTCCAAAGCCACTGTCCAAAGCCACTGTATGTCCAAAGCCACTGTCCAAAGCCACTGTTTGTCCAAAGCCACTGTATGTCCAAAGCCACTGTATGTCCAAAGCCACTGTCCAAAGCCACTGTATGTCCAAAGCCACTGTATGTCCAAAGCCACTGTCTAAAGCCACTGTATGTCCAAAGCCACTGTATGTCCAAAGCCACTGTCCAAAGCAACCGTATGTCCAAAGCCACTGTATGTCCAAAGCCACTGTCCAAAGCCACCGTATGTCCAAACCACTGTATGTCCAAAGCCACTGTCCAAAGCCACTGTATGTCCAAAGCCACTGTATGTCCAAAGCCTCTGTCCAAAGCCACTGTATGTCCAAAGCCACTGTATGTCCAAAGCCACTGTCTAAAGCCACTGTATGTCCAAAGCCACTGTCCAAAGCCACTGTATGTCCAAAGCCACTGTATGTCCAAAGTCACTGTCCAAAGCCACTGTATGTCCAAAGCCACTGTATGTCCAAAGCCACTGTCCAAAGCCACTGTATGTCCAAAGCCACTATATGTCCAAAGCCACTGTCCAAACCCACTGTATGTCCAAAGCCACTGTATGTCCAAAGCCACTGTCCAAAGCCACTGTATGTCCAAAGCCACTGTACAAAGCCACTGTCCAAACCCAATGACCAAAGCAATACTATGTCCAAAGCCACTGTCCAAAGCCACTGTCCAAAGCCACTGTCCAAAGCCACTCTATGTCCAAAACCACTGTCCGAAGCTACTGTCCAAAGCAACTGTCCAAAGCCACTCTATGTCCAAAGCCACTGTCCAAAGCCACTCTCCAAAGCCACTTTCCTTAACCAATCTATGTCCAAAGCCACTGTCCAAAGCCACTCTCCAAAGCAACTGTCCAAAGCCACTCTATATCCAAAGCCACTGTCCAAAGCCACTCTCCAAAGCCACTGTCCAAAGCCACTGTATGTCCAAAGCCACTGTATGTCCAAAGCCACTGTCCAAACCCACTGTATGTCCAAAGCCACTGTATATCCAAAGCCACTGTCCAAAGCCAATGTATATCCAAAGCCACTGTCCAAAGCCACTGTATGTCCAATGCCATTGTATGTCCGAAGCCACTGTCCAAAGCCACTGTCCAAAGCCACTCTATGTCCAAAACCACTGTCAAAAGCCACTGTCCAAAGCCACTGTCCAAAGCCACTCTATGTCCAAAGCCACTGTCCAAAGCCACTCTCCAAAGCCACTGTCCTAAAACACCCTATGTCCAAAGCCACTGTCCAAAGCCACTTTCCAAAGCCACTGTCCAAAGCCACTCTATGTCCAAAGCCACTGTCCAAAGCCACTCTCCAAAGCCACTGTCCAAAGCCACTGTATGTCCAAAGCCACTGTATGTCCAAAGCCACTGGCCAAAGCCACTGTATGTCCAAAGCCACTGTATGTCCAAAGCCACTATCCTAAGCCACTGTATGTCCAAAGCCACTGTATATCCAAAGCCACTGTCCAAAGCCTCTGTATGTCCGAAGCCACTGTATGTCCAAAGCCACTGTCTAAAGCCACTGTATGTCCAAAGCCACTGTCCAAAGCCACTGTATGTCCAAAGCCACTGTATGTCCAAAGCCACTGTCCGTAGCCACTGTATGTCCAAAGCCACTGTATGTCCAAAAACATTGTCCAAAGCCACTGTTGGTCCAAAGCCACTGTATGTCCAAAGCCACTGTCCAAAGCCACTGTATGTCCAAAACCACTGTATGTCCAAAGCCACTGTCTAAAGCCACTGTATGTCCAAAGCAACCGTATGTCCAAAGCCACTGTATTTCCAAAGCCACTGTCCAAAGCCACCGTATGTCCAAACCACTGTATGTCCAAAGCCACTGTCCAAAGCCACTGTATGTCCAAAGCCACTGTATGTCCAAAGCCACTGTCCAAAGCCACTGTATGTCCAAAGCCACTGTATGTCCAAAGCCACTGTCTAAAGCCACTGTATGTCCAAAGCCACTGTCCAAAGCCACTGTATGTCCAAAGCCACTGTATGTCCAAAGCCAGTGTCCAAAGCCACTGTATGTCCAAAGCCACTGTATGTCCAAAGCCACTGTATGTCCAAAGCCACTGTCCAAAGCCACCGTATGTCCAAACCACTGTATGTCCAAAGCCACTGTCCAAAGCCACTGTATGTCCAAAGCCACTGTATGTCCAAAGCCACTGTCCAAAGCCAATGTATGGCCAAAGCCACTGTATGATAAAAAGCCACTGTCTAAAGCCACTCTATGTCCAAAGCCACTGTACAAAGCCACTGTCCAAAGCCACTGTCCAAAGCAATACTATGTCCAAAGCCACTGTCCAAAGGCACTGTCCAAAGCCACTCTATGTCCAAAGCCACTGTCCAAAGCCACTGTCCAAAGCCACTCTATGTCCAAAGCGACTGTCCAAAGCCACTCTATGTCCAAAGCCACTGTCCAAAGCCACTCTCCAAAGCCACTCTCCTAAACCACTCTATGTCCAAAGCCACTGTCCAAAGCCACTGTATGTCCAAAGCCACTGTATGTCCAAAGCCACTATCCAAAGCCACTGTATGTCCAAAGCCACTGTATGTCCAAAGGCACTGTTCAAAGCCACTGTATGTCCAAAGCCACTGTATGTCCATAGCCACTGTATAAAGCCACTGTATGTCCAAAGCCACTGTCCAAAGCCACTGTATGTCCAAAGCCACTGTATGTCCAAAGCCACTGTCCAAAGCCACTGTATGTCCTAAGCCACTGTATGTCCAAAGCCACTGTCCAAAGCCACTGTATGTCCAAAGCCACTGTATGTCCAAAGCCACTGTCCAAAGCCACTGTATGTCCAAAGCCACTGTATGTCCAAAGCCACTGTCCAAAGCCACTGTATGTCCAAAGCCACTGTATGTCCAAAGCCACTGTTTAAAGCCACTGTATGTCCAAAGCCACTGTCCAAAGCCACTGTATGTCCAAAGCCACTGTATGTCCAAAGCCACTGTATGTCTAAAGCCACTGTCCGTAGCCACTTTATGTCCAAAGCCACTGTCCAAAGCCACTCTATGTCCAAATACACTGTACAAAGCCACTGTCCAAAGCCACTGTCCAAAGCAATACTATGTCCAAAGCCACTGTCCAAAGCCACTGTCCAAAGCCACTCTCCAAAGCCACTCTATGTCCAAAGCCACTGTCCAAAGCCACTGTCCAAAGCCACTGTCCAAAGCCACTGTATGTCCAAAGCCACTGTCCAAAGCCACTGTCCAAAGCCACTGTCCAAAGCCACTCTATGTCCAAAGCCACTGTCCAAAGCCACTCTCCAAAGCCACTGTCCTAAACCACTCTATGTCCAAAGCCACTGTCCAAAGCCACTCTCCAAAGCCACTGTCCAAAGCCACTCTATGTCCAAAGACACTGTCCAAAGCCACTCTCCATAGCCACTGTCCAAAGCCACTGTATGTCCAAAGCCACTGTATGTCCAAAGCCACTGTCCAAAGCCACTGTATGTCCAAAGCCACTGTATGTCCAAAGCCACTGTCCTAAGCCAATGTATGTCCAAACCACTGTATATCCAAAGCCACTGTCCAAAGTCACTGTATGTCCAAAGCCACTGTATGTCCAAAGCCACTGTTTAAAGCCACTGTATGTCCAAAGCCACTGTCCAAAGCCACTGTATGTCCAAAGCCACTGTATGTCTAAAGCCACTGTCCGTAGCCACTTTATGTCCAAAGCCACTGTATGTCCAAAGCCACTGTCCAAAGCCACTGTTTGTCCAAAGCCACTGTATGTCCAAAGCCACTGTATGTCCAAAGCCACTGTCCAAAGCCACTGTATGTCCAAAGCCACTGTATGTCCAAAGCCACTGTCTAAAGCCACTGTATGTCCAAAGCCACTGTATGTCCAAAGCCACTGTCCAAAGCAACTGTATGTCCAAAGCCACTGTATGTCCAAAGCCACTGTCCAAAGCCACCGTATGTCCAAACCACTGTATGTTCAAAGCCACTGTCCAAAGCCACTGTATGTCCAAAGCCACTGTATGTCCAAAGCCACTGTCCAAATCCACTGTATGTCCAAAGCCACTGTATGTCCAAAGCCACTGTCTAAAGCCACTGTATGTCCAAAGCCACTGTCCAAAGCCACTGTATGTCCAAAGCCACTGTATGTCCAAAGCCACTGTCCAAAGCCACTGTATGTCCAAAGCCACTGTATGTCCAAAGCCATTGTCCAAAGCCACTGTATGTCCAAAGCCACTATATGTCCAAAGCCACTGTCCAAAGCCACTGTATGTCCAAAGCCACTGTATGTCCAAAGCCACTGTCCAAAGCCACTGTATGTCCAAAGCCACTGTACAAAGCCACTGTCCAAATCCACTGTCCAAAGCCACTCTATGTCCAAAGCCACTGTACAAAGCCAGTGTCCAAAGCCAATGACCAAAGCAATACTCTGTCCAAAGCCACTGTCCAAAGCCACTGTCCAAAGCCACTGTCCAAAGCCACTCTATGTCCAAAGCCACTGTCCGAAGCTACTGTACAAAGCCACTGTCCAAAGCCACTCTATGTCCAAAGCCACTGTCCAAAGCCACTCTCCAAAGCCACTTTCCTTAACCAATCTATGTCCAAAGCCACTGTCCAAAGCCACTCTCCAAAGCCACTGTCTAAAGCCACTCTATATCCAAAGCCACTGTCCAAAGCCACTCTCCAAAGCCACTGTCCAAAGCCACTGTATGTCCAAAGCCACTGTATGTCCAAAGCCACTGTCCAAAGCCACTGTATGTCCAAAGCCACTGTATATCCAAAGCCACTGTCCAAAGCCAATGTATATCCAAAGCCACTGTCCAAAGCCACTGTATGTCCAATGCCATTGTATGTCCGAAGCCACTGTCCAAAGCCACTGTCCAAAGCCACTCTATGTCCAAAGCCACTGTCCAAAGCCACTGTCCAAAGCCACTGTCCAAAGCCACTCTATGTCCAAAGCCACTGTCCAAAGCCACTCTCCAAAGCCACTGTCCTAAAACACCCTATGTCCAAAGCCACTGTCCAAAGCCACTTTCCAAAGCCACTGTCCAAAGCCACTCTATGTCCAAAGCCACTGTCCAAAGCCACTCTCCAAAGCCTCTGTCCAAAGCCACTGTATGTCCAAAGCCACTGTATGTCCAAAGCCACTGTCCAAAGCCACTGTATGTCCAAAGCCACTGTATGTCCAAAGCCACTATCCTAAGCCACTGTATGTCCAAAGCCACTGTATATCCAAAGCCACTGTCCAAAGCCTCTGTATGTCCGAAGCCTCTGTATGTCCAAAGCCACTGTCTAAAGCCACTGTATGTCCAAAGCCACTGTCCAAAGCCACTGTATGTCCAAAGCCACTGTATGTCCAAAGCCACTGTCCGTAGCCACTGTATGTCCAAAGCCACTGTATGTCCAAAAACACTGTCCAAAGCCACTGTATGTCCAAAGCCACTGTATGTCCAAAGCCACTGTCCAAAGCCACTGTATGTCCAAAGCCACTGTATGTCTAAAGCCACTGTCTAAAGCCACTGTATGTCCAAAGCCACTGTATGTCCAAAGCCACTGTCCAAAGCAACCGTATGTCCAAAGCCACTGTATTTCCAAAGCCACTGTCCAAAGCCACCGTATGTCCAAACCACTGTATGTCCAAAGCCACTGTCCAAAGCCACTGTATCTCCAAAGCCACTGTATGTCCAAAGCCACTGTCCAAAGCCACTGTATGTCCAAAGCCACTGTATGCCCAAAGCCACTGTCTAAAGCCACTGTATGTCCAAAGCCACTGTCCAAAGCCACTGTATGTCCAAAGCCACTGTATGTCCAAAGCCACTGTCCAAAGCCACTGTATGTCCAAAGCCACTGTATGTCCAAAGCCACTGTCCAAAGCCACTGTATGTCCAAAGCCACTGTATGTCCAAAGCCACTGTCCAAAGCCACTGTATGTCCAAAGCCACTGTATGTCCAAAGCCACTGTCCAAAGTCAATGTATGGCCAAAGCCACTGTACAAAGCCACTGTCCAAATCCACTGTCCAAAGCCACTCTATGTCCAAAGCCACTGTACAAAGCCAGTGTCCAAAGCCACTGTCCAAAGCAATACTATGTCCAAAGCCACTGTCCAAAGCCACTGTCCAAAGCCACTGTCCAAAGCCACTCTATGTCCAAAGCCACTGTCCGAAGCCACTGTCCAAAGCCACTGTCCAATGCCACTCTATGTCCAAAGCCACTGTCCAAAGCCAATGTCCAAAGCCACTGTCCAAAGCCACTCTATGTCCAAAGCCACTGTCCAAAGCCACTCTCCAAAGCCACTTTCTTTAACCAATCTATGTCCAAAGCCACTGTCCAAAGCCACTCTCCAAAGCCACTGTCCAAAGCCACTCTATATCCAAAGCCACTGTCCAAAGCCACTCTCCAAAGCCACTGTCCAAAGCCACTGTATGTCCAAAGCCACTGTATGTCCAAAGCCACTGTCCAAAGCCACTGTATGTCCAAAGCCACTGTATATCCAAAGCCACTGTCCAAAGCCACTGTATATCCAAAGCCACTGTCCAAAGCCACTGTATGTCAAATGCCACTGTATGTCCAAAGCCACTATCCAAAGCCACTTTATGTCCAAAGCCACTGTATGTCCATAGCCACTGTCCAAACCACTGTATGTCCAAAACCACTGTATGTCCAAAGCCACTGTCTAAAGCCACTGTATGTCCAAAGCCACTGTCCAAAGCCACTCTATGTCAAATGCCACTGTATGTCCAAAGCAACTATCCAAAGCCACTTTATGTCCAAAGCCACTGTATGTCCATAGCCACTGTCCAAAGCCACTGTATGTCCAAAACCACTGTATGTCCAAATCCACTGTCTAAAGCCACTGTATGTCCAAAGCCACTGTCCAAAGCCACTCTATGTCCAAAGCGACTGTCCAAAGCCACTCTATGTCCAAAGCCACTGTCCAAAGCCACTCTCCAAAGCCACTGTCCTAAACCACTCTATGTCCAAAGCCACTGTCCAAAGCCACTGTATGTCCAAAGCCACTGTATGTCCAAAGCCACTATCCAAAGCCACTGTATGTCCAAAGCCACTGTATGTCCAAAGGTACTGTCCAAAGCCACTGTATGTCCAAAGCCACTGTATGTCCATAGCCACTGTCTAAAGCCACTGTATGTCCAAAGCCACTGTCCAAAGCCACTGTATTTCCAAAGCCACTGTATGTCCAAAGCCACTGTCCAAAGCCACTGTATGTCCAAAGCCACTGTATGTCCAAAGCCACTGTCCAAAGCCACTGTATGTCCAAAGCCACTGTATGTCCAAAGCCACTGTCCAAAGCCACTGTATGTCCAAAGCCACTGTATGTCCAAAGCCACTGTCCAAAGCCACTGTATGTCCAAAGCCACTGTACAAAGCCACTGTCCAAATCCACTG
The DNA here is from genome assembly GCA_028752905.1 of Cladorhizidae sp. MBARI D1340-BT2. NCBI lineage: Eukaryota > Metazoa > Porifera > Demospongiae > Poecilosclerida > Cladorhizidae > Cladorhizidae sp. MBARI D1340-BT2. The sequence goes on along the minus strand of JAQNBH010000017.1, from coordinate 22,270,181 downwards.
TCCAAAGCCACTCTATGTCCAAATCCACTGTACAAAGCCACTGTCCAAAGCCACTGTCCAAAGCAATACTATGTCCAAAGCCACTGTCCAAAGCCACTGTCCAAAGCCACTGTCCAAAGCCACTCTATGTCCAAAGCCACTGTCCGAAGCCACTGTCCAAAGCCACTGTCCAAAGCCACTCTATGTCCAAAGCCACTGTCCAAAGCCACTGTCCAAAGCCACTGTCCAAAGCCACTCTATGTCCAAAGCCACTGTCCAAAGCCACTCTCCAAAGCCATTGTCCTAAACCACTCTATGTCCAAAGCCACTGTCCAAAGCCATTATCCAAAGCCACTGTCCAAAGCCACTCTATTTCCAAAGCCACTGTCCAAAGCCACTCTCCAAAGCCACTGTCCAAAGCCACTGTATTTCCAAAGCCACTGTATGTCCAAAGCCACTGTCCAAAGCCAATGTATGTCCAAAGCCACTGTATGTCCAAAGCCACTGTCCTAAGCCAATGTATGTCCAAAGCCACTGTATATCCAAAGCCACTGTCCAAAGCCACTGTATGTCCAAAGCCACTGTATTTCCAAAGCCACTGTTTAAAGCCACTGTATGTCCAAAGCCACTGTCCAAAGCCACTGTATGTCCAAAGCCACTGTATGTCCAAAGCCACTGTCCGTAGCCACTGTATGTCCAAAGCCACTGTATGTCCAAAGCCACTGTCCAAAGCCACTGTTTGTCCAAAGCCACTGTATGTCCAAAGCCAATGTATGTCCAAAGCCACTGTCCAAAGCCACTGTAAGTCCAAAGCCACTGTATGTCCAAAGCCACTGTCTAAATCCACTGTATGTCCAAAGCCACTGTATGTCCAAAGCAACCGTATGTCCAAAGCCACTGTATGTCCAAAGCCACTGTCCAAAGCCACGGTATGTCCAAACCACTGTATGTCCAAAGCCACTGTCCAAAGCCACTGTATGTCCAAAGCCACTGTATGTCCAAAGCCACTGTCCAAAGCCACTGTATGTCCAAAGCCACTGTATGTCCAAAGCCACTGTCTAAAGCCACTGTATGTCCAAAGCCACTGTCCAAAGCCACTGTATGTCCAAAGCCACTGTATGTCCAAAGCCACTGTCCAAAGCCACTGTATGTCCAAAGCCACTGTATGTCCAAAGCCACTGTCCAAAGCCACTGTATGTCCAAAGCCACTGTATGTCCAAAGCCACTGTCCAAAGCCACTGTATGTCCAAAGCCACTGTATGTCCAAAGCCACTGTCCAAAGCCACTGTATGTCCAAAGCCACTGTACAAAGCCACTGTCCAAATCCACTGTCCAAAGCCACTCCATGTCCAAAGCCACTGTACAAAGCCAGTGTACAAAGCCACTGACCAAAGCAATACTATGTCCAAAGCCACTGTCCAAAGCCACTGTCCAAAGCCACTCTATGTCCAAAGCCACTGTCCGAAGCCACTGTCCAAAGCCACTGTCCAAAGCCACTCTATGTCCAAAGCCACTGTCCAAAGCCACTCTCCAAAGCCACTTTCCTTAACCAATCTATGTCCAAAGCCACTGTCCAAAGCCACTCTCCAAAGCAACTGTCCAAAGCCACTCTATATCCAAAGCCACTGTCCAAAGCCACTCTCCAAAGCCACTCTCCAAAGCCACTGTATGTCCAAAGCCACTGTATGTCCAAAGCCACTGTCCAAAGCCACTATATGTCCAAAGCCACTGTATATCCAAAGCCACTGTCCAAAGCCAATGTATATCCAAAGCCACTGTCCAAAGCCACTGTATGTCCAATGCCACTGTATGTCCGAAGCCACTGTCCAAAGCCACTGTCCAAAGCCACTCTATGTCCAAAGCCACTGTCCAAAGCCACTGTCCAAAGCCACTGTCCAAAGCCACTCTATGTCCAAAGCCACTGTCCAAAGCCACTCTCCAAAGCCACTGTCCTAAACCACTCTATGTCCAAAGCCACTGTCCAAAGCCACTTTCCAAAGCCACTGTCCAAAGCCACTCTATGTCCAAAGCCACTGTCCAAAGCCACTCTCCAAAGCCACTGTCCAAAGCCACTGTATGTCCAAAACCACTGTATGTCCAAAGCCACTGTCTAAAGCCACTGTATGTCCAAAGCCACTGTATGTCCAAAGCCTCTGTCCAAAGCAACCGTATGTCCAAAGCCACTGTATGTCCAAAGCCACTGTCCAAAGCCACCGTATGTCCAAACCACTGTATGTCCAAAGCCACTGTCCAAAGCCACTGTATGTCCAAAGCCACTGTATGTCCAAAGCCACTGTCCAAAGCCACTGTATGTCCAAAGCCACTGTATGTCCAAAGCCACTGTCTAAAGCCACTGTATGTCCAAAGCCACTGTCCAAAGCCACTGTATGTCCAAAGCCACTGTATGTCCAAAGCCACTGTCCAAAGCCACTGTATGTCCAAAGCCACTGTATGTCCAAAGCCACTGTCCAAAGCCACTGTATGTCCAAAGCCACCCTATGTCCAAAGCCACTGTCCAAAGCCACTGTATGTCCAAAGCCACTGTATGTCCAAAGCCACTGTCCAAAGCCACTGTATGTCCAAAGCCACTGTACAAAGACACTGTCCAAATCCACTGTCCAAAGCCACTCTATGTCCAAAGCCACTGTACAAAGCCAGTGTCCAAAGCCACTGACCAAAGCAATACTATGTCCAAAGCCACTGTCCAAAGTCACTGTCCAAAGCCACTGTCCAAAGCCACTCTATGTCCAAAGCCACTGTCCGAAGCCACTGTCCAAAGCCACTGTCCAAAGCCACTCTATGTCCAAAGCCACTGTCCAAAGCCACTCTCCAAAGCCACTTTCCTTAACCAATCTATGTCCAAAGCCACTGTCCAAAGCCACTCTCCAAAGCAACTGTCCAAAGCCACTCTATATCCAAAGCCACTGTCCAGAGCCAGTCTCCAAAGCCACTGTCCAAAGCCACTGTATGTCCAAAGCCACTGTATGTCCAAAGCCACTGTCCAAAGCCACTGTATGTCCAAAGCCACTGTATATCCAAAGCCACTGTCCAAAGCCAATGTATATCCAAAGCCACTGTCCAAAGCCACTGTATGTCCAATGCCACTGTATGTCCGAAGCCACTGTCCAAAGCCACTCTCCAAAGCCACTCTATGTCCAAAGCCACTGTCCAAAGCCACTGTCCAAAGCCACTGTCCAAAGCCACTCTATGTCCAAAGCCACTGTCCAAAGCCACTCTCCAAAGCCACTGTCCTAAACCACTCTATGTCCAAAGCCACTGTCCAAAGCCACTTTCCAAAGCCACTGTCCAAAGCCACTCTATGTCCAAAGCCACTGTCCAAAGCCACTCTCCAAAGCCACTGTCCAAAGCCACTGTATGTCCAAAGCCACTGTATGTCCAAAGCCACTGTCCAAAGCCACTGTATGTCCAAAGCCACTGTATGTCCAAAGCCACTATCCTAAGCCACTGTATGTCCAAAGCCATTGTATTTCCAAAGCCACTATCCAAAGCCACTGTATGTCCGAAGCCACTGTATGTCCAAAGCCACTGTCTAAAGCCACTGTATGTCCAAAGCCACTGTCCAAAGCCACTGTATGTCCAAAGCCACTGTATGTCCAAAGCCACTGTCCGTAGCCACTGTATGTCCAAAGCCACTGTATGTCCAAAAACACTATCCAAAGCCACTGTATGTCCAAAGCCACTGTATGTCCAAAGCCACTGTCCAAAGCCACTGTATGTCCAAAGCCACTGTATGTCCAAAGCCACTGTCTAAAGCCACTGTATGTCCAAAGCCACTGTATGTCCAAAGCGACTGTCCAAAGCAACCGTATGTCCAAAGCCACTGTATGTCCAAAGCCACTGTCCAAAGCCACCGTATGTCCAAACCACTGTATGTCCAAAGCAACTGTCCAAAGCCACTGTATGTCCAAAGCCACTGTATGTCCAAAGCCACTGTATGTCCAAAGCCACTGTCCAAAGCCACTGTATGTCCAAAGCCACTCTATGTCCAAAGCCACTGTCTAAAGCCACTGTATGTCCAAAGCCACTGTCCAAAGCCACTGTATGTCCAAAGCCACTGTATGTCCAAAGCCACTGTCCAAAGCCACTGTATGTCCAAAGCCACTGTATGTCCAAAGCCACTGTCCAAAGCCACTGTATGTCCAAAGCCACTGTATGTCCAAAGCCACTGTCCAAAGCCACTGTATGTCCAAAGCCACTGTATGTCCAAAGCCACTGTCCAAAGTCAATGTATGGCCAAAGCCACTGTACAAAGCCACTGTCCAAATCCACTGTCCAAAGCCACTCTATGTCCAAAGCCACTGTACAAAGCCAGTGTACAAAGCCACTGTCCAAAGCAATACTATGTCCAAAGCCACTGTCCAAAGCCACTGTCCAAAGCCACTGTCCAAAGCCACTCTATGTCCAAAGCCACTGTCCGAAGCCACTGTCCAAAGCCACTGTCCAAAGCCACTCTATGTCCAAAGCCACTGTCCAAAGCCACTGTCCAAAGCCACTGTCCAAAGCCACTCTATGTCCAAAGCCACTGTCCAAAGCCACTCTCCAAAGCCACTTTCCTTAACCAATCTATGTCCAAAGCCACTGTCCAAAGCCATTCTCCAAAGCCACTGTCCAAAGCCACTCTATATCCAAAGCCACTCTCCAAAGCCACTCTCCAAAGCCACTGTCCAAAGCCACTGTATGTCCAAAGCCACTGTATGTCCAAAGCCACTGTGCAAAGCCACTGTATGTCCAAAGCCACTGTACATCCAAAGCCACTGTCCAAAGCCACTGTATATCCAAAGCCACTGTCCAAAGCCACTGTATGTCCAATGCCACTGTATGTCCAAAGCCACTATCCAAAGCCACTTTATGTCCAAAGCCACTGTATGTCCATAGCCACTGTCCATAGCCACTGTATGTCCAAAGACACTGTATGTCCAAAGCCACTGTCTAAAGCCACTGTATGTCCAAAGCCACTGTCCAAAGCCACTGTATGTCCAAAGCCACTGTATGTCCAAACACTGTACATAGCCACTGTATGTCCAAAGCCACTGTCCAAAGCCACTGTATGTCCAAAGCCACTGTATGTCCAAAGCCACTGTATGTCCAAAGCCACTGTCCAAAGCCACTGTTTGTCCAAAGCCACTGTATGTCCAAAGCCACTGTATGCCCAAAGCCACTGTATGTCCAAAGCCACTGTCCAAAGCCACTATATGTCCAAAGCCACTGTATGTCCAAAGCCACTGTCCAAAGGCAAAGCCACTCTCCAAAGCCACTCTCCAAAGCCACTCTATGTCCAAAGCCACTGTGCAAAGCCACTCTCCAAAGCCACTGTCCAAAGCCACTCTATGTCCAAAGCCACTGTCGAAAGCCACTGTCCAAAGCCAATCTCCAAAGCCACTCTATGTCCAAAGCTACTGTCCAAAGCCACTCTCCAAAGCCACTCTCCAAAGCCACTCTATGTCCAAAGCCACTGTCCAAACCCACTGTCCAAAGCCACTCTCCAAAGCCACTCTATGTCCAAAGCCATTGTACAAAGCCACTCTCCAAAGCCACTCTCCAAAGCCAATCAATATCCAAAGCCACTGTACAAAGCCACTGTCTAAAGCCACTCTCCAAAGCCACTCTATGTCCAAAGCCACTGTCCAAAGCCACTCTTCAAAGCCACTCTCCAAAGCCACTCTATGTCCAAAGCCACTGTCCAAAGCCACTCTCCAAAGCCACTGTCCAAAGCCACTCTATGTCCAAAGCCACTGTCCAAAGCCACTCTCCAAAGCCACTGTCCAAAGCCACTCTATGTCCAAAGCTACTGTCCAAAGCCACTGTCCAAAGACATTCTCCAAAGCCACTCTCCAAATCCACTCTATGTCCAAAGCCAATGTCCAAAGCCACTCTATGTCCAAAGCCACTGTCCAAAGCCACTGTCCAAAGCCACGGTCCAAAGCCACTCTATGTCCAAAGCCACTGTCCAAAGCCACTGTCCAAAGCCACTATCCAAAGCCACTCTATGTCCAAAGCCACTGTCCAAAGCCACTCTCCAAAGCCACTGTCCAAAGCCACTGTATGTCCAAAGCCACTGTATGTCCAAAGACACTGTATGTCCAAAGCCACTGTCCAAAGCCACTGTATGTCCAAAGCCACTGTATGTCCAAAGCCACTATCCTATGCCACTGTATGTCCAAAGCCACTGTATATCCAAAGCCACTGTCCAAAGCCACTGTATGTCCGAAGCCACTGTATGTCCAAAGCCACTGTCTAAAGCCACTGTATGTCCAAAGCCACTGTCCAAAGCCACTGTATGTCCAAAGCCACTGTATGTCCAAAGCCACTGTCCATAGCCACTGTATGTCCAAAGCCACTGTATGTCCAAAAACACTGTCCAAAGCCACTGTATGTCCAAAGCCACTGTATGTCCAAAGCCACTGTCCAAAGCCACTGTATGTCCAAAGCCACTGTATGTCCAAAGCCACTGTCTAAAGCCACTGTATGTCCAAAGCCACTGTATGTCCAAAGCCACTGTCCAAAGCAACCGTATGTCCAAAGCCACTGTATGTCCAAAGCCACTGTCCAAAGCCACCGTATGTCCAAACCACTGTATGTCCAAAGCCACTGTCCAAAGCCACTGTATGTCCAAAGCCACTGTATGTCCAAAGCCACTGTCCAAAGCCACTGTATGTCCAAAGCCACTATATGTCCAAAGCCACTGTATGTCCAAAGCCACTGTCTAAAGCCACTCTATGTCCAAAGCCACTGTCCAAAGCCACTGTATGTCCAAAGCCACTGTATGTCCAAAGCCACTGTCCAAAGCCACTGTATGTCCAAAGCCACTGTATGTCCAAAGCCACTGTCCAAAGCCACTGTATGTCCAAAGCCACTGTATGTCCAAAGCCACTGTCCAAAGCCACTGTATGTCCAAAGCCACTGTATGTCCAAAGCCACTGTCCAAAGTCAATGTATGGCCAAAGCCACTGTACAAAGCCACTGTCCAAATCCACTGTCCAAAGCCACTCTATGTCCAAAGCCACTGTACAAAGCCAGTGTCCAAAGCCACTGTCCAAAGCAATACTATGTCCAAAGCCACTGTCCAAAGCCACTGTCCAAAGCCACTGTCCAAAGCCACTCTATGTCCAAAGCCACTGTCCGAAGCCACTGTTCAAAGCTACTGTCCAAAGCCGCTCTATGTCCAAAGCCACTGTCCAAAGCCACTGTCCAAAGCCACTGTCCAAAGCCACTCTATGTCCAAAGCCACTGTCCAAAGCCACTCTCCAAAGCCACTTTCCTTAACCAATCTATGTCCAAAGCCACTGTCCAAAGCCACTCTCCAAAGCCACTGTCCAAAGCCACTCTATATCCAAAGCCACTCTCCAAAGCCACTCTCCAAAGCCACTGTCCAAAGCCACTGTATGTCCAAAGCCACTGTATGTCCAAAGCCACTGTATGTCCAAAGCCACTGTCCAAAGCCACTGTATGTCCAAAGCCACTGTATATCCAAAGCCACTGTCGAAAGCCACTGTATATCCAAAGCCACTGTCCAAAGCCACTGTATGTCCAATGCCACTGTATGTCCAAAGCCACTATCCAAAGCCACTTTATGTCCAAAGCCACTGTATGTCCATAGCCACTGTCCAAAACCACTGTATGTCCAAAGCCACTGTATATCCAAAGCCACTGTCTAAAGCCACTGTATGTCCAAAGCCACTGTCCAAAGCCACTCTCCAAAGCCACTGTCCAAAGCCACTCTATGTCCAAAGCTACTGTCCAAAGCCACTGTCCAAAGCCATTCTCCAAAGCCACTCTCCAAATCCACTCTATGTCCAAAGCCAATGTCCAAAGCCACTCTATGTCCAAAGCCACTGTCCAAAGCCACTGTCCAAAGCCACGGTCCAAAGCCACTCTATGTCCAAAGCCACTGTCCAAAGCCACTGTCCAAAGCCACTATCCAAAGCCACTCTATGTCCAAAGCCACTGTCCAAAGCCACTCTCCAAAGCCACTGTCCAAAGCCACTGTATGTCCAAAGCCACTGTATGTCCAAAGCCACTGTATGTCCAAAGCCACTGTCCAAAGCCACTGTCCAAATCAATACTATGTCCAAAGCCACTGTCCAAAGGCACTGTCCAAAGCCACTCTATGTCCAAAGCTACTGTCCAAAGCCACTGTCCAAAGCCACTCTATGTCCAAAGCGACTGTCCAAAGCCACTCTATGTCCAAAGCCACTGTCCAAAGCCACTCTCCAAAGCCACTGTCCTAAACCACTCTATGTCCAAAGCCACTGTCCAAAGCCACTGTATGTCCAAAGCCACTGTATGTCCAAAGCCACTATCCAAAGCCACTGTATGTCCAAAGCCACTGTATGTCCAAAGGCACTGTCCAAAGCCACTGTATGTCCAAAGCCACTGTATGTCCATAGCCACTGTCTAAAGCCACTGTATGTCCAAAGCCACTGTCCAAAGCCACTGTATGTCCAAAGCCACTGTATGTCCAAAGCCACTGTCCAAAGCCACTGTATGTCCAAAGCCACTGTATGTTCAAAGCCACTGTCCAAAGCCACTGTATGTCCAAAGCCACTGTATGTCCAAAGCCACTGTCCAAAGCCACTGTATGTCCAAAGCCACTGTATGTCCAAAGCCACTGTCCAAAGCCACTGTATGTCCAAAGCCACTGTATGTCCAAAGCCACTGTCCAAAGCCACTGTATGTCCAAAGCCACTGTATGTCCAAAGCCACTGTCCAAAGCCACTGTATGTCCAAAGCCACTGTACAAAGCCACTGTCCAAATCCACTGTCCAAAGCCACTCTATGTCCAAATCCACTGTACAAAGCCACTGTCCAAAGCCACTGTCCAAAGCAATACTATGTCCAAAGCCACTGTCCAAAGCCACTGTCCAAAGCCACTGTACAAAGCCACTCTATGTCCAAAGCCACTGTCCAAAGCCACTGTCCAAAGCCACTGTCCAAAGCGACTGTATGTCCAAAGCTACTGTCCAAAGCCACTGTCCAAAGCCACTGTCCAAAGCCACTCTATGTCCAAAGCCACTGTCCAAAGCCACTCTCCAAAGCCACTGTCCTAAACCACTCTATGTCCTAAGCCACTGTCCAAAGCCACTCTCCAAAGCCACTGTCCAAAGCCACTCTATGTCCAAAGCCACTGTCCAAAGCCACTCTCCATAGCCACTGTCCAAAGCCACTGTATGTCCAAAGCCACTGTATGTCCAAAGCCACTGTCCAAAGCCACTGTATGTCCAAAGCCACTGTATGTCCAAAGCCACTGTCCTAAGCCAATGTATGTCCAAAGCCACTGTATATCCAAAGCCACTGTCCAAAGTCACTGTATGTCCAAAGCCACTGTATGTCCAAAGCCACTGTTTAAAGCCACTGTATGTCCAAAGCCACTGTCCAAAGCCACTGTATGTCCAAAGCCACTGTATGTCCAAAGCCACTGTCCGTAGCCACTTTATGTCCAAAGCCACTGTATGTCCAAAGCCACTGTCCAAAGCCACTGTTTGTCCAAAGCTACTGTATGTCCAAAGCCACTGTATGTCCAAAGCCACTGTCCAAAGCCACTGTATGTCCAAAGCCACTGTATGTCCAAAGCCACTGTCTAAAGCCACTGTATGTCCAAAGCCACTGTATGTCCAAAGCCACTGTCCAAAGCAACCGTATGTCCAAAGCCACTGTATGTCCAAAGCCACTGTCCAAAGCCACCGTATGTCCAAACCACTGTATGTCCAAAGCCACTGTCCAAAGCCACTGTATGTCCAAAGCCACTGTATGTCCAAAGCCACTGTCCAAAGCCACTGTATGTCCAATGCCACTGTATGTCCAAAGCCACTGTCTAAAGCCACTGTATGTCCAAAGCCACTGTCCAAAGCCACTGTATGTCCAAAGCCACTGTATGTCCAAAGCCACTGTCCAAAGCCACTGTATGTCCAAAGCCACTGTATGTCCAAAGCCATTGTCCAAAGCCACTGTATGTCCAAAGCCACTATATGTCCAAAGCCACTGTCCAAAGCCACTCTATGTCCAAAGCCACTGTATGTCCAAAGCCACTGTCCAAAGCCACTGTATGTCCAAAGCCACTGTACAAAGCCACTGTCCAAATCCACTGTCCAAAGCCACTCTATGTCCAAAGCCACTGTACAAAGCCAGTGTCCAAAGCCAATGACCAAAGCAATACTCTGTCCAAAGCCACTGTCCAAAGCCACTGTCCAAAGCCACTGTCCAAAGCCACTCTATGTCCAAAGCCACTGTCCGAAGCTACTGTACAAAGCCACTGTCCAAAGCCACTCTATGTCCAAAGCCACTGTCCAAAGCCACTCTCCAAAGCCACTTTCCTTAACCAATCTATGTCCAAAGCCACTGTCCATCTCCAAAGCCACTGTCCAAAGCCACTCTATATCCAAAGCCACTGTCCAAAGCCACTCTCCAAAGCTACTGTCCAAAGCCACTGTATGTCCAAAGCCACTGTATGTCCAAAGCCACTGTCCAAAGCCACTGTATGTCCAAAGCCACTGTATATCCAAAGCCACTGTCCAAAGCCAATGTATATCCAAAGCCACTGTCCAAAGCCACTGTATGTCCAATGCCATTGTATGTCCGAAGCCACTGTCCAAAGCCACTGTCCAAAGCCACTCTATGTCCAAAGCCACTGTCCAAAGCCACTGTCCAAAGCCACTGTCCAAAGCCACTCTATGTCCAAAGCCACTGTCCAAAGCCACTCTCCAAAGCCACTGTCCTAAAACACCCTATGTCCAAAGCCACTGTCCAAAGCCACTTTCCAAAGCCACTGTCCAAAGCCACTCTATGTCCAAAGCCACTGTCCAAAGCCACTCTCCAAAGCCACTGTCCAAAGCCACTGTATGTCCAAAGCCACTGTATGTCCAAAGCCACTGTCCAAAGCCACTGTATGTCCAAAGCCACTGTATGTCCAAAGCCACTATCCTAAGCCACTGTATGTCCAAAGCCACTGTATATCCAAAGCCACTGTCCAAAGCCTCTGTATGTCCGAAGCCTCTGTATGTCCAAAGCCACTGTCTAAAGCCACTGTATGTCCAAAGCCACTGTCCAAAGCCACTGTATGTCCAAAGCCACTGTATGTCCAAAGCCACTGTCCGTAGCCACTGTATGTCCAAAGCCACTGTATGTCCAAAAACACTGTCCAAAGCCACTGTATGTCCAAAGCCACTGTATGTCCAAAGCCACTGTCCAAAGCCACTGTATGTCCAAAGCCACTGTATGTCTAAAGCCACTGTCTAAAGCCACTGTATGTCCAAAGCCACTGTATGTCCAAAGCCACTGTCCAAAGCAACCGTATGTCCAAAGCCACTGTATTTCCAAAGCCATTGTCCAAAGCCACCGTATGTCCAAACCACTGTATGTCCAAAGCCACTGTCCAAAGCCACTGTATCTCCAAAGCCACTGTATGTCCAAAGCCACTGTCCAAAGCCACTGTATGTCCAAAGCCACTGTATGCCCAAAGCCACTGTCTAAAGCCACTGTATGTCCAAAGCCACTGTCCAAAGCCACTGTATGTCCAAAGCCACTGTATGTCCAAAGCCACTGTCCAAAGCCACTGTATGTCCAAAGCCACTGTATGTCCAAAGCCACTGTCCAAAGCCACTGTATGTCCAAAGCCACTGTATGTCCAAAGCCACTGTCCAAAGCCACTGTATGTCCAAAGCCACTGTATGTCCAAAGCCACTGTCCAAAGTCAATGTATGGCCAAAGCCACTGTACAAAGCCACTGTCCAAATCCACTGTCCAAAGCCACTCTATGTCCAAAGCCACTGTACAAAGCCAGTGTCCAAAGCCACTGTCCAAAGCAATACTATGTCCAAAGCCACTGTCCAAAGCCACTGTCCAAAGCCACTGTCCAAAGCCACTGTCCAAAGCCACTCTATGTCCAAAGCCACTGTCCGAAGCCACTGTCCAAAGCCACTGTCCAATGCCACTCTATGTCCAAAGCCACTGTCCAAAGCCACTGTCCAAAGCCACTGTCCAAAGCCACTCTATGTCCAAAGCCACTGTCCAAAGCCACTGTCCAAAGCCACTGTCCAAAGCCACTCTATGTCCAAAGCCACTGTCCAAAGCCACTCTATGTCCAAAGCCACTGTCCAAAGCCACTCTCCAAAGCCACTGTCCTAAACCACTCTATGTCCAAAGCCACTGTCTAAAGCCACTCTCCAAAGCCACTGTCCAAAGCCACTCTATGTCCAAAGCCACTGTCCAAAGCCACTGTATGTCCAGAGCCACTGTATGTCCAAAGCCACTATCCTAAGTCTCTGTATGTCCAAAGCCACTGTATATCCAAAGCCACTGTCCTAAGCCACTGTATTTCCAAAGACACTGTATGTCCAAAGCCACTGTCTAAAGCCACTGTATGTCCAAAGCCACTGTCCAAAGCCACTGTATGTCCAAAGCCACTGTATGTCCAAAGCCACTGTCCGTAGCCACTGTATGTCCAAAACCACTGTATGTCCAAAGCCACTGTCCAAAGCCACTGTATGTCCAAACTACTGTATGTCCAAAGCCACTGTCCAAAGCCACTGTATGTCCAAAGCCACTGTATGTCCAAAGCCACTGTCTAAAGCCACTGTATGTCCAAAGCCACTGTATGTCCAAAGCCACTGTCCAAAGCAACCGTATGTCCAAAGCCACTGTATGTCCAAAGCCACTGTCCAAAGCCACCGTATGTCCAAACCACTGTATGTCCAAAGCCACTGTCCAAAGCCACTGTATGTCCAAAGCCACTGTATATCCAAAGCCACTGTCCAAAGCCACTGTATGTCCAAAGCCACTGTATGTCCAAAGCCACTGTCTAAAGCCACTGTATGTCCAAAGCCACTGTCCAAAGCCACTGTGTGTCCAAAGCCACTGTATGTCCAAAGCCACTGTCCAAAGCCACTCTATGTCCAAAGCCACTGTCCAAAGCCACTCTCCAAAGCCACTGTCCAAAGCCACTCTATGTCCAGAGCCATTGTCCAAAGCCACTCTCCAAAGCCACTGTCCAAAGCCACTCTATGTCCAAAGCCACTGTCCAAAGCCACTGTCCAAAGCCACTGACCAAAGCCACTCTATATCCAATGCCACTGTCCAAAGCCACTGTCCAAAGCCACTGACCAAAGCCACTCTATGTCCAAAGCCATTGTCCAAAGCCACTCTCCAAAGCCACTCTCCAAAGCCACTCTATGTCCAAAAGCAATGTCCAAAGCCACTGTCCAAAGCGACTCTCCAAAGCCACTCTATGTCCAAAGCCACTGTCCAAAGCCACTCTCCAAAGCCACTCTCCAAAGCCACTGTATGTCCAAAGCCATCGTCCAAAGCCACTGTCCAAAGCCACTCTCCAAACCACTCTATGTCTAAAGCCACTGTCCAAAGTCACTGTCCAAAGCCACTCTCCAAAGCCACTCTATGTCCAAAACCACTGTCCAAAACCACTCTCCAAAGCCACTCTCCAAAGCCACTCTATGTCCAAAGCCACTGTCCAAAGCCACTGTCCAAAGCCACTCTCCAAAGCCACTCTATCTCCAAAGCCACTGTCCAAAGCCACTCTCCAAAGCCACTTTCCAAAGCCACTCTATGTCCAAAGCCACTGTCCATAGCCACTGTCCAAAGCCACTGTCCAAAGCCACTCTATATCCAAAGCCACTGTACAAAGCCACTGTCCAAAGCCACTGTCCAAAGCAATACTATGTCCAAAGCCACTGTCCAAAGGCACTGTCCAAAGCCACTCTATGTCCAAAGCCACTGTCCAAAGCCACTGTCCAAAGCCACTCTATGTCCAAAGCGGCTGTCCAAAGCCACTCTATGTCCAAAGCCACTGTCCAAAGCCACTCTCCAAAGCCACTGTCCTAAACCACTCTATGTCCAAAGCCACTGTCCAAAGCCACTGTATGTCCAAAGCCACTGTATGTCCAAAGCCACTATCCAAAGCCACTGTATGTCCAAAGCCACTGTATGTCCAAAGGCACTGTCCAAAGCCACTGTATGTCCAAAGCCACTGTATGTCCATAGCCACTGTCTAAAGCCACTGTATGTCCAAAGCCACTGTCCAAAGCCACTGTATGTCCAAAGCCACTGTATGTCCAAAGCCACTGTCCAAAGCCACTGTATGTCCAAAGACACTGTATGTCCAAAGCCACTGTCCAAAGCCACTGTATGTCCAAAGCCACTGTATGTCCAAAGCCACTGTCCAAAGCCACTGTATGTCCAAAGCCACTGTATGTCCAAAGCCACTGTCCAAAGCCACTGTATGTCCAAAGCCACTGTACAAAGCCACTGTCCAAATCCACTGTCCAAAGCCACTCTATGTCCAAATCCACTGTACAAAGCCACTGTCCAAAGCCACTGTCCAAAGCAATACTATGTCCAAAGCCACTGTCCAAAGCCACTGTCCAAAGCCACTGTCCAAAGCCACTCTATGTCCAAAGCTACTGTCCAAAGCCACTGTCCAAAGCCACTGTCCAAAGCCACTGTATGTCCAAAGCCACTCTCCAAAGCCACTGTCCAAAGCCACTGTCCAAAGCCACTCTATGTCCAAAGCCACTGTCCAAAGCCACTCTCCAAAGCCACTGTCCTAATCCACTCTATGTCCAAAGCCACTGTCCAAAGCCACTCTCCAAAGCCACTGTCCAAAGCCACTCTATGTCCAAAGCCACTGTCCAAAGCCACTCTCCAAAGCCACTGTCCAAAGCCACTGTATGTCCAAAGCCACTGTATGTCCAAAGCCACTGTCCAAAGCCACTGTATGTCCAAAGCCACTGTATGTCCAAAGCCACTGTCCTAAGCCAATGTATGTCCAAAGCCACTGTATATCCAAAGCCACTGTCCAAAGTCACTGTATGTCCAAAGCCACTGTATGTCCAAAGCCACTGTTTAAAGCCACTGTATGTCCAAAGCCACTGTCCAAAGCCACTGTATGTCCAAAGCTACTGTATGTCCAAATCCACTGTCCGTAGCCACTTTATGTCCAAAGCCACTGTATGTCCAAAGCCACTGTCCAAAGCCACTGTTTGTCCAAAGCCACTGTATGTCCAAAGCCACTGTATGTCCAAAGCCACTGTCCAAAGCCACTGTATGTCCAAAGCCACTGTATGTCCAAAGCCACTGTCTAAAGCCACTGTATGTCCAAAGCCACTGTATGTCCAAAGCCACTGTCCAAAGCAACCGTATGTCCAAAGCCACTGTATGTCCAAAGCCACTGTCCAAAGCCACCGTATGTCCAAACCACTGTATGTCCAAAGCCACTGTCCAAAGCCACTGTATGTCCAAAGCCACTGTATGTCCAAAGCCACTGTCCAAAGCCACTGTATGTCCAAAGCCACTGTATGTCCAAAGCCACTGTCTAAAGCCACTGTATGTCCAAAGCCACTGTCCAAAGCCACTGTATGTCCAAAGCCACTGTATGTCCAAAGCCACTGTCCAAAGCCACTGTATGTCCAAAGCCACTGTATGTCCAAAGCCACTGTCCAAAGCCACTGTATGTCCAAAGCCACTATATGTCCAAAGCCACTGTCCAAAGCCACTGTATGTCCAAAGCCACTGTATGTCCAAAGCCACTGTCCAAAGCCACTGTATGTCCAAAGCCACTGTACAAAGCCACTGTCCAAACCCAATGACCAAAGCAATACTATGTCCAAAGCCACTGTCCAAAGCCACTGTCCAAAGCCACTGTCCAAAGCCACTCTATGTCCAAAGCCACTGTCCGAAGCTACTGTCCAAAGCCACTCTCCAAAGCCACTTTCCTTAACCAATCTATGTCCAAAGCCACTGTCCAAAGCCACTCTCCAAAGCAACTGTCCAAAGCCACTCTATATCCAAAGCCACTGTCCAAAGCCACTCTCCAAAGCCACTGTCCAAAGCCACTGTATGTCCAAAGCCACTGTATGTCCAAAGCCACTGTCCAAACCCACTGTATGTCCAAAGCCACTGTATATCCAAAGCCACTGTCCAAAGCCAATGTATATCCAAAGCCACTGTCCAAAGCCACTGTATGTCCAATGCCATTGTATGTCCGAAACCACTGTCCAAAGCCACTGTCCAAAGCCACTCTATGTCCAAAACCACTGTCAAAAGCCACTGTCCAAAGCCACTGTCCAAAGCCACTCTATGTCCAAAGCGACTGTCCAAAGCCACTCTCCAAAGCCACTGTCCTAAAACACCCTATGTCCAAAGCCACTGTCCAAAGCCACTTTCCAAAGCCACTGTCCAAAGCCACTCTATGTCCAAAGCCACTGTCCAAAGCCACTCTCCAAAGCCACTGTCCAAAGCCACTGTATGTCCAAAGCCACTGTATGTCCAAAGCCACTGGCCAAAGCCACTGTATGTCCAAAGCCACTGTATGTCCAAAGCCACTATACTAAGCCACTGTATGTCCAAAGCCACTGTATATCCAAAGCCACTGTCCAAAGCCTCTGTATGTCCGAAGCCACTGTATGTCCAAAGCCACTGTCTAAAGCCACTGTATGTCCAAAGCCACTGTCCAAAGCCACTGTATGTCCAAAGCCACTGTATGTCCAAAGCCACTGTCCGTAGCCACTGTATGTCCAAAGCCACTGTATGTCCAAAAACATTGTCCAAAGCCACTGTTGGTCCAAAGCCACTGTATGTCCAAAGCCACTGTCCAAAGCCACTGTATGTCCAAAACCACTGTATGTCCAAAGCCACTGTCTAAAGCCACTGTATGTCCAAAGCAACCGTATGTCCAAAGCCACTGTATTTCCAAAGCCACTGTCCAAAGCCACCGTATGTCCAAACCACTGTATGTCCAAAGCCACTGTCCAAAGCCACTGTATGTCCAAAGCCACTGTATGTCCAAAGCCACTGTCCAAAGCCACTGTATGTCCAAAGCCACTGTATGTCCAAAGCCACTGTCTAAAGCCACTGTATGTCCAAAGCCACTGTCCAAAGCCACTGTATGTCCAAAGCCACTGTATGTCCAAAGCCACTGTCCAAAGCCACTGTATGTCCAAAGCCACTGTATGTCCAAAGCCACTGTCCAAAGCCACTGTATGTCCAAAGCCACTGTATGTCCAAAGCCACTGTCCAAAGCCACTGTATGTCCAAAGCCACTGTATGTCCAAAGCCACTGTCCAAAGTCAATGTATGGCCAAAGCCACTGTACAAAGCCACTGTCCAAAGCCACTCTATGTCCAAAGCCACTGTACAAAGCCACTGTCCAAAGCCACTGTCCAAAGCAATACTATGTCCAAAGCCACTGTCCAAAGGCACTGTCCAAAGCCACTCTATGTCCAAAGCCACTGTCCAAAGCCACTGTCCAAAGCCACTCTATGTCCAAAGCGACTGTCCAAAGCCACTCTATGTCCAAAGCCACTGTCCAAAGCCACTCTCCAAAGCCACTGTCTTAAACCACTCTATGTCCAAAGCCACTGTCCAAAGCCACTGTATGTCCAAAGCCACTGTATGTCCAAAGCCACTATCCAAAGCCACTGTATGTCCAAAGCCACTGTATGTCCAAAGGCACTGTTCAAAGCCACTGTTTGTCCAAAGCCACTGTATGTCCATAGCCACTGTCTAAAGCCACTGTATGTCCAAAGCCACTGTCCAAAGCCACTGTATGTCCAAAGCCACTGTATGTCCAAAGCCACTGTCCAAAGCCACTGTATGTCCAAAGCCACTGTATGTCCAAAGCCACTGTCCAAAGCCACTGTATGTCCAAAGCCACTGTATGTCCAAAGCCACTGTCAAAAGCCACTGTATATCCAAAGCCACTGTATGTCCAAAGCCACTGTCCAAAGCCACTGTATGTCCAAAGCCACTGTATGTCCAAAGCCACTGTCCAAAGCCACTGTATGTCCAAAGCCACTGTATGTCCAAAGCCACTGTCCAAAGCCACTGTATGTCCAAAGCCACTGTACAAAGCCACTGTCCAAATCCACTGTCCAAAGCCACTCTATGTCCAAATCCACTGTACAAAGCCACTGTCCAAAGCCACTGTCCAAAGCAATACTATGTCCAAAGCCACTGTCCAAAGCCACTGTCCAAAGCCACTGTCCAAAGCCACTCTATGTCCAAAGCCACTGTCCAAAGCCACTGTCCAAAGCCACTGTCCAAAGCCACTGTATGTCCAAAGCCACTGTCCAAAGCCACTGTCCAAAGCCACTGTCCAAAGCCACTCTATGTCCAAAGCCACTGTCCAAAGCCACTCTCCAAAGCCACTGTCCTAAACCACTCTATGTCCAAAGCCACTGTCCAAAGCCACTCTCCAAAGCCACTGTCCAAAGCCACTCTATGTCCAAAGATACTGTCCAAAGCCACTCTCCATAGCCACTGTCCAAAGCCACTGTTGGTCCAAAGCCACTGTATGTCCAAAGCCACTGTCCAAAGCCACTGTATGTCCAAAACCACTGTATGTCCAAAGCCACTGTCTAAAGCCACTGTATGTCCAAAGCAACCGTATGTCCAAAGCCACTGTATTTCCAAAGCCACTGTCCAAAGCCACCGTATGTCCAAACCACTGTATGTCCAAAGCCACTGTCCAAAGCCACTGTATGTCCAAAGCCACTGTATGTCCAAAGCCACTGTCCAAAGCCACTGTATGTCCAAAGCCACTGTATGTCCAAAGCCACTGTCTAAAGCCACTGTATGTCCAAAGCCACTGTCCAAAGCCACTGTATGTCCAAAGCCACTGTATGTCCAAAGCCACTGTCCAAAGCCACTGTATGTCCAAAGCCACTGTATGTCCAAAGCCACTGTCCAAAGCCACTGTATGTCCAAAGCCACTGTATGTCCAAAGCCACTGTCCAAAGCCACTGTATGTCCAAAGCCACTGTATGTCCAAAGCCACTGTCCAAAGTCAATGTATGGCCAAAGCCACTGTACAAAGCCACTGTCCAAAGCCACTCTATGTCCAAAGCCACTGTACAAAGCCACTGTCCAAAGCCACTGTCCAAAGCAATACTATGTCCAAAGCCACTGTCCAAAGGCACTGTCCAAAGCCACTCTATGTCCAAAGCCACTGTCCAAAGCCACTGTCCAAAGCCACTCTATGTCCAAAGCGACTGTCCAAAGCCACTCTATGTCCAAAGCCACTGTCCAAAGCCACTCTCCAAAGCCACTGTCTTAAACCACTCTATGTCCAAAGCCACTGTCCAAAGCCACTGTATGTCCAAAGCCACTGTATGTCCAAAGCCACTATCCAAAGCCACTGTATGTCCAAAGCCACTGTATGTCCAAAGGCACTGTTCAAAGCCACTGTTTGTCCAAAGCCACTGTATGTCCATAGCCACTGTCTAAAGCCACTGTATGTCCAAAGCCACTGTCCAAAGCCACTGTATGTCCAAAGCCACTGTATGTCCAAAGCCACTGTCCAAAGCCACTGTATGTCCAAAGCCACTGTATGTCCAAAGCCACTGTCCAAAGCCACTGTATGTCCAAAGCCACTGTATGTCCAAAGCCACTGTCAAAAGCCACTGTATATCCAAAGCCACTGTATGTCCAAAGCCACTGTCCAAAGCCACTGTATGTCCAAAGCCACTGTATGTCCAAAGCCACTGTCCAAAGCCACTGTATGTCCAAAGCCACTGTATGTCCAAAGCCACTGTCCAAAGCCACTGTATGTCCAAAGCCACTGTACAAAGCCACTGTCCAAATCCACTGTCCAAAGCCACTCTATGTCCAAATCCACTGTACAAAGCCACTGTCCAAAGCCACTGTCCAAAGCAATACTATGTCCAAAGCCACTGTCCAAAGCCACTGTCCAAAGCCACTGTCCAAAGCCACTCTATGTCCAAAGCCACTGTCCAAAGCCACTGTCCAAAGCCACTGTCCAAAGCCACTGTATGTCCAAAGCCACTGTCCAAAGCCACTGTCCAAAGCCACTGTCCAAAGCCACTCTATGTCCAAAGCCACTGTCCAAAGCCACTCTCCAAAGCCACTGTCCTAAACCACTCTATGTCCAAAGCCACTGTCCAAAGCCACTCTCCAAAGCCACTGTCCAAAGCCACTCTATGTCCAAAGATACTGTCCAAAGCCACTCTCCATAGCCACTGTCCAAAGCCACTGTATGTCCAAAGCCACTGTATGTCCAAAGCCACTGTCCAAAGCCACTGTATATCCAAAGCCACTGTATGTCCAAAGCCACTGTCCTAAGCCAATGTATGTCCAAACCACTGTATATCCAAAGCCACTGTCCAAAGTCACTGTATGTCCAAAGCCACTGTATGTCCAAAGCCACTGTTTAAAGCCACTGTATGTCCAAAGCCACTGTCCAAAGCCACTGTATGTCCAAAGCCACTGTATGTCTAAAGCCACTGTCCGTAGCCACTTTATGTCCAAATCCACTGTATGTCCAAAGCCACTGTCCAAAGCCACTGTTTGTCCAAAGCCACTGTATGTCCAAAGCCACTGTATGTCCAAAGCCACTGTCCAAAGCCACTGTATGTCCAAAGCCACTGTATGTCCAAAGCCACTGTCTAAAGCCACTGTATGTCCAAAGCCACTGTATGTCCAAAGCCACTGTTCAAAGCAACTGTATGTCCAAAGCCACTGTATGTCCAAAGCCACTGTCCAAAGCCACCGTATGTCCAAACCACTGTATGTTCAAAGCCACTGTCCAAAGCCACTGTATGTCCAAAGCCACTGTTTGTCCAAAGCCACTGTCCAAATCCACTGTATATCCAAAGCCACTGTATGTCCAAAGCCACTGTCTAAAGCCACTGTATGTCCAAAGCCACTGTCCAAAGCCACTGTATGTCCAAAGCCACTGTATGTCCAAAGCCACTGTCCAAAGCCACTGTATGTCCAAAGCCACTGTATGTCCAAAGCCATTGTCCAAAGCCACTGTATGTCCAAAGCCACTATATGTCCAAAGCCACTGTCCAAAGCCACTGTATGTCCAAAGCCACTGTATGTCCAAAGCCACTGTCCAAAGCCACTGTATGTCCAAAGCCACTGTACAAAGCCACTGTCCAAATCCACTGTCCAAAGCCACTCTATGTCCAAAGCCACTGTACAAAGCCAGTGTCCAAAGCCAATGACCAAAGCAATACTCTGTCCAAAGCCACTGTCCAAAGCCACTGTCCAAAGCCACTGTCCAAAGCCACTCTATGTCCAAAGCCACTGTCCGAAGCTACTGTACAAAGCCACTGTCCAAAGCCACTCTATGTCCAAAGCCACTGTCCAAAGCCACTCTCCAAAGCCACTTTCCTTAACCAATCTATGTCCAAAGCCACTGTCCAAAGCCACTCTCCAAAGCCACTGTCCAAAGCCACTCTATATCCAAAGCCACTGTCCAAAGCCACTCTCCAAAGCCACTGTCCAAAGCCACTGTATGTCCAAAGCCACTGTATGTCCAAAGCCACTGTCCAAAGCCACTGTATGTCCAAAGCCACTGTATATCCAAAGCCACTGTCCAAAGCCAATGTATATCCAAAGCCACTGTCCAAAGCCACTGTATGTCCAATGCCATTGTATGTCCGAAGCCACTGTCCAAAGCCACTGTCCAAAGCCACTCTATGTCCAAAGCCACTGTCCAAAGCCACTGTCCAAAGCCACTGTCCAAAGCCACTCTATGTCCAAAGCCACTGTCCAAAGCCACTCTCCAAAGCCACTGTCCTAAAACACCCTATGTCCAAAGCCACTGTCCAAAGCCACTTTCCAAAGCCACTGTCCAAAGCCACTCTATGTCCAAAGCCACTGTCCAAAGCCACTCTCCAAAGCCTCTGTCCAAAGCCACTGTATGTCCAAAGCCACTGTATGTCCAAAGCCACTGTCCAAAGCCACTGTATGTCCAAAGCCACTGTATGTCCAAAGCCACTATCCTAAGCCACTGTATGTCCAAAGCCACTGTATATCCAAAGCCACTGTCCAAAGCCTCTGTATGTCCGAAGCCTCTGTATGTCCAAAGCCACTGTCTAAAGCCACTGTATGTCCAAAGCCACTGTCCAAAGCCACTGTATGTCCAAAGCCACTGTATGTCCAAAGCCACTGTCCGTAGCCACTGTATGTCCAAAGCCACTGTATGTCCAAAAACACTGTCCAAAGCCACTGTATGTCCAAAGCCACTGTATGTCCAAAGCCACTGTCCAAAGCCACTGTATGTCCAAAGCCACTGTATGTCTAAAGCCACTGTCTAAAGCCACTGTATGTCCAAAGCCACTGTATGTCCAAAGCCACTGTCCAAAGCAACCGTATGTCCAAAGCCATTGTATTTCCAAAGCCACTGTCCAAAGCCACCGTATGTCCAAACCACTGTATGTCCAAAGCCACTGTCCAAAGCCACTGTATCTCCAAAGCCACTGTATGTCCAAAGCCAATGTCCAAAGCCACTGTATGTCCAAAGCCACTGTATGCCCAAAGCCACTGTCTAAAGCCACTGTATGTCCAAAGCCACTGTCCAAAGCCACTGTATGTCCAAAGCCACTGTATGTCCAAAGCCACTGTCCAAAGCCACTGTATGTCCAAAGCCACTGTATGTCCAAAGCCACTGTCCAAAGCCACTGTATGTCCAAAGCCACTGTATGTCCAAAGCCACTGTCCAAAGCCACTGTATGTCCAAAGCCACTGTATGTCCAAAGCCACTGTCCAAAGTCAATGTATGGCCAAAGCCACTGTACAAAGCCACTGTCCAAATCCACTGTCCAAAGCCACTCTATGTCCAAAGCCACTGTACAAAGCCAGTGTCCAAAGCCACTGTCCAAAGCAATACTATGTCCAAAGCCACTGTCCAAAGCCACTGTCCAAAGCCACTGTCCAAAGCCACTCTATGTCCAAAGCCACTGTCCGAAGCCACTGTCCAAAGCCACTGTCCAATGCCACTCTATGTCCAAAGCCACTGTCCAAAGCCAATGTCCAAAGCCACTGTCCAAAGCCACTCTATGTCCAAAGCCACTGTCCAAAGCCACTCTCCAAAGCCACTTTCTTTAACCAATCTATGTCCAAAGCCACTGTCCAAAGCCACTCTCCAAAGCCACTGTCCAAAGCCACTCTATATCCAAAGCCACTGTCCAAAGCCACTCTCCAAAGCCACTGTCCAAAGCCACTGTATGTCCAAAGCCACTGTATGTCCAAAGCCACTGTCCAAAGCCACTGTATGTCCAAAGCCACTGTATATCCAAAGCCACTGTCCAAAGCCACTGTATATCCAAAGCCACTGTCCAAAGCCACTGTATGTCAAATGCCACTGTATGTCCAAAGCCACTATCCAAAGCCACTTTATGTCCAAAGCCACTGTATGTCCATAGCCACTGTCCAAAGCCACTGTATGTCCAAAACCACTGTATGTCCAAAGCCACTGTCTAAAGCCACTGTATGTCCAAAGCCACTGTCCAAAGCCACTGTATGTCCAAAGCCACTCTATGTCAAATGCCACTGTATGTCCAAAGCCACTATCCAAAGCCACTTTATGTCCAAAGCCACTGTATGTCCATAGCCACTGTCCAAAGCCACTGTATGTCCAAAACCACTGTATGTCCAAATCCACTGTCTAAAGCCACTGTATGTCCAAAGCCACTGTCCAAAGCCACTCTATGTCCAAAGCGACTGTCCAAAGCCACTCTATGTCCAAAGCCACTGTCCAAAGCCACTCTCCAAAGCCACTGTCCTAAACCACTCTATGTCCAAAGCCACTGTCCAAAGCCACTGTATGTCCAAAGCCACTGTATGTCCAAAGCCACTATCCAAAGCCACTGTATGTCCAAAGCCACTGTATGTCCAAAGGTACTGTCCAAAGCCACTGTATGTCCAAAGCCACTGTATGTCCATAGCCACTGTCTAAAGCCACTGTATGTCCAAAGCCACTGTCCAAAGCCACTGTATTTCCAAAGCCACTGTATGTCCAAAGCCACTGTCCAAAGCCACTGTATGTCCAAAGCCACTGTATGTCCAAAGCCACTGTCCAAAGCCACTGTATGTCCAAAGCCACTGTATGTCCAAAGCCACTGTCCAAAGCCACTGTATGTCCAAAGCCACTGTATGTCCAAAGCCACTGTCCAAAGCCACTGTATGTCCAAAGCCACTGTATGTCCAAAGCCACTGTACAAAGCCACTGTCCAAATCCACTGTCCAAAGCCACTCTATGTCCAAATCCACTGTACAAAGCCACTGTCCAAAGCCACTGTCCAAAGCAATACTATGTCCAAAGCCACTGTCCAAAGCCACTGTCCAAAGCCACTGTCCAAAGCCACTCTATGTCCAAAGCCACTGTCCGAAGCCACTGTCCAAAGCCACTGTCCAAAACCACTCTATGTCCAAAGCCACTGTCCAAAGCCACTGTCCAAAGCCACTGTCCAAAGCCACTCTATGTCCAAAGCCACTGTCCAAAGCCACTCTCCAAAGCCATTGTCCTAAACCACTCTTGTCCAAAGCCACTGTCCAAAGCCACTCTCCAAAGCCACTGTCCAAAGCCACTCTATTTCCAAAGCCACTGTCCAAAGCCACTCTCCAAAGCCACTGTCCAAAGCCACTGTATTTCCAAAGCCACTGTATGTCCAAAGCCACTGTCCAAAGCCACTGTATGTCCAAAGCCACTGTATGTCCAAAGCCACTGTCCTAAGCCAATGTATGTCCAAAGCCACTGTATATCCAAAGCCACTGTCCAAAGCCACTGTATGTCCAAAGCCACTGTATTTCCAAAGCCACTGTTTAAAGCCACTGTATGTCCAAAGCCACTGTCCAAAGCCACTGTATGTCCAAAGCCACTGTATGTCCAAAGCCACTGTCCGTAGCCACTGTATGTCCAAAGCCACTGTATGTCCAAAGCCACTGTCCAAAGCCACTGTTTGTCCAAAGCCACTGTATGTCCAAAGCCAATGTATGTCCAAAGCCACTGTCCAAAGCCACTGTAAGTCCAAAGCCACTGTATGACCAAAGCCACTGTCTAAATCCACTGTATGTCCAAAGCCACTGTATGTCCAAAGCCACTGTATGTCCAAAGCCACTGTCCAAAGCCACTGTATGTCCAAAGCCACTGTATGTCCAAAGCCACTGTCCAAAGCCACTGTATGTCCAAAGCCACTGTACAAAGCCACTGTCCAAATCCACTGTCCAAAGCCACTCCATGTCCAAAGCCACTGTACAAAGCCAGTGTACAAAGCCACTGACCAAAGCAATACTATGTCCAAAGCCACTGTCCAAAGCCACTGTCCAAAGCCACTCTATGTCCAAAGCCACTGTCCGAAGCCACTGTCCAAAGCCACTGTCCAAAGCCACTCTATGTCCAAAGCCACTGTCCAAAGCCACTCTCCAAAGCCACTTTCCTTAACCAATCTATGTCCAAAGCCACTGTCCAAAGCCACTCTCCAAAGCAACTGTCCAAAGCCACTCTATATCCAAAGCCACTGTCCAAAGCCACTCTCTAAAGCCACTCTCCAAAGCCACTGTATGTCCAAAGCCACTGTATGTCCAAAGCCACTGTCCAAAGCCACTATATGTCCAAAGCCACTGTATATCCAAAGCCACTGTCCAAAGCCAATGTATATCCAAAGCCACTGTCCAAAGCCACTGTATGTCCAATGCCACTGTATGTCCGAAGCCACTGTCCAAAGCCACTGTCCAAAGCCACTCTATGTCCAAAGCCACTGTCCAAAGCCACTGTCCAAAGCCACTGTCCAAAGCCACTCTATGTCCAAAGCCACTGTCCAAAGCCACTCTCCAAAGCCACTGTCCTAAACCACTCTATGTCCAAAGCCACTGTCCAAAGCCACTTTCCAAAGCCACTGTCCAAAGCCACTCTATGGCCAAAGCCACTGTCCAAAGCCACTCTCCAAAGCCACTGTCCAAAGCCACTGTATGTCCAAAACCACTGTATGTCCAAAGCCACTGTCTAAAGCCACTGTATGTCCAAAGCCACTGTATGTCCAAAGCCACTGTCCAAAGCAACCGTATGTCCAAAGCCACTGTATGTCCAAAGCCACTGTCCAAAGCCACCGTATGTCCAAACCACTGTATGTCCAAAGCCACTGTCCAAAGCCACTGTATGTCCAAAGCCACTGTATGTCCAAAGCCACTGTCCAAAGCCACTGTATGTCCAAAGCCACTGTATGTCCAAAGCCACTGTCTAAAGCTACTGTATGTCCAAAGCCACTGTCCAAAGCCACTGTATGTCCATAGCCACTGTATGTCCAAAGCCACTGTCCAAAGCCACTGTATGTCCAAAGCCACTGTATGTCCAAAGCCACTGTCCAAAGCCACTGTATGTCCAAAGCCTCCCTATGTCCAAAGCCACTGTCCAAAGCCACTGTATGTCCAAAGCCACTGTATGTCCAATGCCACTGTCCAAAGCCACTGTATGTCCAAAGCCACTGTACAAAGACACTGTCCAAATCCACTGTCCAAAGCCACTCTATGTCCAAAGCCACTGTACAAAGCCAGTGTCCAAAGCCACTGACCAAAGCAATACTATGTCCAAAGCCACTGTCCAAAGTCACTGTCCAAAGCCACTGTCCAAAGCCACTCTATGTCCAAAGCCACTGTCCGAAGCCACTGTCCAAAGCCACTGTCCAAAGCCACTCTATGTCCAAAGCCACTGTCCAAAGCCACTCTCCAAAGCCACTTTCCTTAACCAATCTATGTCCAAAGCCACTGTCCAAAGCCACTCTCCAAAGCAACTGTCCAAAGCCACTCTATATCCAAAGCCACTGTCCAAAGCCACTCTCCAAAGCCACTGTCCAAAGCCACTGTATGTCCAAAGCCACTGTATGTCCAAAGCCACTGTCCAAAGCCACTGTATGTCCAAAGCCACTGTATATCCAAAGCCACTGTCCAAAGCCAATGTATATCCAAAGCCACTGTCCAAAGCCACTGTATGTCCAATGCCACTGTATGTCCGAAGCCACTGTCCAAAGCCACTCTCCAAAGCCACTCTATGTCCAAAGCCACTGTCCAAAGCCACTGTCCAAAGCCACTGTCCAAAGCCACTCTATGTCCAAAGCCACTGTCCAAAGCCACTCTCCAAAGCCACTGTCCTAAACCACTCTATGTCCAAAGCCACTGTCCAAAGCCACTTTCCAAAGCCACTGTCCAAAGCCACTCTATGTCCAAAGCCACTGTCCAAAGCCACTCTCCAAAGCCACTGTCCAAAGCCACTGTATGTCCAAAGCCACTGTATGTCCAAAGCCACTGTCCAAAGCCACTGTATGTCCAAAGCCACTGTATGTCCAAAGCCACTATCCTAAGCCACTGTATGTCCAAAGCCACTGTATTTCCAAAGCCACTATCCAAAGCCACTGTATGTCCGAAGCCACTGTATGTCCAAAGCCACTGTCTAAAGCCACTGTATGTCCAAAGCCACTGTCCAAAGCCACTGTATGTCCAAAGCCACTGTATGTCCAAAGCCACTGTCCGTAGCCACTGTATGTCCAAAGCCACTGTATGTCCAAAAACACTGTCCAAAGCCACTGTATGTCCAAAGCCACTGTATGTCCAAAGCCACTGTCCAAAGCCACTGTATGTTCAAAGCCACTGTATGTCCAAAGCCACTGTCTAAAGCCACTGTATGTCCAAAGCCACTGTATGTCCAAAGCCACTGTCCAAAGCAACCGTATGTCCAAAGCCACTGTATGTCCAAAGCCACTGTCCAAAGCCACCGTATGTCCAAACCACTGTATGTCCAAAGCAACTGTCCAAAGCCACTGTATGTCCAAAGCCACTGTATGTCCAAAGCCACTGTATGTCCAAAGCCACTGTCCAAAGCCACTGTATGTCCAAAGCCACTCTATGTCCAAAGCCACTGTCTAAACCCACTGTATGTCCAAAGCCACTGTCCAAAGCCACTGTATGTCCAAAGCCACTGTATGTCCAAAGCCACTGTCCAAAGCCACTGTATGTCCAAAGCCACTGTATGTCCAAAGCCACTGTATGTCCAAAGCCACTGTCCAAAGCCACTGTATGTCCAAAGCCACTGTATGTCCAAAGCCACTGTCCAAAGCCACTGTATGTCCAAAGCCACTGTATGTCCAAAGCCACTGTCCAAAGTCAATGTATGGCCAAAGCCACTGTACAAAGCCACTGTCCAAATCCACTGTCCAAAGCCACTCTATGTCCAAAGCCACTGTACAAAGCCAGTGTACAAAGCCACTGTCCAAAGCAATACTATGTCCAAAGCCACTGTCCAAAGCCACTGTCCAAAGCCACTGTCCAAAGCCACTCTATGTCCAAAGCCACTGTCCGTAGCCACTGTCCAAAGCCACTGTCCAAAGCCACTCTATGTCCAAAGCCACTGTCCAAATCCACTGTCCAAAGCCACTGTCCAAAGCCACTCTATGTCCAAAGCCACTGTCCAAAGCCACTCTCCAAAGCCACTTTCCTTAACCAATCTATGTCCAAAGCCACTGTCCAAAGCCATTCTCCAAAGCCACTGTCCAAAGCCACTCTATATCCAAAGCCACTCTCCAAAGCCACTCTCCAAAGCCACTGTCCAAAGCCACTGTATGTCCAAAGCCACTGTATGTCCAAAGCCACTGTCCAAAGCCACTGTATGTCCAAAGCCACTGTATATCCAAAGCCACTGTCCAAAGCCACTGTATATCCAAAGCCACTGTCCAAAGCCACTGTATGTCCAATGCCACTGTATGTCCAAAGCCACTATCCAAAGCCACTTTATGTCCAAAGCCACTGTATGTCCATAGCCACTGTCCATAGCCACTGTATGTCCAAAGACACTGTATGTCCAAAGCCACTGTCTAAAGCCACTGTATGTCCAAAGCCACTGTCCAAACCACTGTATGTCCAAAGCCACTGTATGTCCAAACACTGTACATAGCCACTGTATGTCCAAAGCCACTGTATGTCCAAAGCCACTGTCCAAAGCCACTGTATGTCCAAAGCCACTGTATGTCCAAAGCCACTGTATGTCCAAAGCCACTGTCCAAAGCCACTGTATGTCCAAAGCCACGGTATGTCCAAAGCCACTGTCCAAAGCCACCGTATGTCCAAAGCCACTGTATGTCCAAAGCCACAGTCCAAAGCCACTGTATGTCCAAAGCCACTGTATGTCCAAAGCCACTGTCCAAAGCCACTGTATGTCCAAAGCCACTGTATGTCCAAAGCCACTGTCCAAAGCCACTGTATGTCCAAAGCCACTGTATGTCCAAAGCCACTGTCCAAAGCCAGTGTATGTCCAAAGCCACTGTATGTCCAAAGCCACTGTATGTTCAAAGCCACTGTGCAAAGCCACTGTATGTCCAAAGCCACTGTATGTCCAAAGCCACTGTATGCCCAAAGCCACTGTATGTCCAAAGCCACTGTCCAAAGCCACTATATGTCCAAAGCCACTGTATGTCCAAAGCCACTGTCCAAAGGCAAAGCCACTCTCCAAAGCCACTGTCCAAAGCCACTCTATGTCCAAAGCCACTGTGCAAAGCCACTCTCCAAAGCCACTGTCCAAAGCCACTCTATGTCCAAAGCCACTGTCGAAAGCCACTGTCCAAAGCCAATCTCCAAAGCCACTCTATGTCCAAAGCTACTGTCCAAAGCCACTCTCCAAAGCCACTCTCCAAAGCCACTCTATGTCCAAAGCCACTGTCCAAACCCACTGTCCAAAGCCACTCTCCAAAGCCACTCTATGTCCAAAGCCATTGTACAAAGCCACTCTCCAAAGCCACTCTCCAAAGCCAATCAATATCCAAAGCCACTGTACAAAGCCACTGTCTAAAGCCACTCTCCAAAGCCACTCTATGTCCAAAGCCACTGTCCAAAGCCACTCTTCAAAGCCACTCTCCAAAGCCACTCTATGTCCAAAGCCACTGTCCAAAGCCACTCTCCAAAGCCACTGTCCAAAGCCACTCTATGTCCAAAGCCACTGTCCAAAGCCACTCTCCAAAGCCACTGTCCAAAGCCACTCTATGTCCAAAGCTACTGTCCTAAGCCACTGTCCAAAGCCATTATCCAAGCCACTCTCCAAATCCACTCTATGTCCAAAGCCAATGTCCAAAGCCACTCTATGTCCAAAGCCACTGTCCAAAGCCACTGTCCAAAGCCACGGTCCAAAGCCACTCTATGTCCAAAGCCACTGTCCAAAGCCACTGTCCAAAGCCACTATCCAAAGCCACTCTATGTCCAAAGCCACTGTCCAAAGCCACTCTCCAAAGCCACTGTCCAAAGCCACTGTATGTCCAAAGCCACTGTATGTCCAAAGCCACTGTATGTCCAAAGCCACTGTCCAAAGCCACTGTATGTCCAAAGCCACTGTATGTCCAAAGCCACTATCCTATGCCACTGTATGTCCAAAGCCACTGTATATCCAAAGCCACTGTCCAAAGCCACTGTATGTCCGAAGCCACTGTATGTCCAAAGCCACTGTCTAAAGCCACTGTATGTCCAAAGCCACTGTCCAAAGCCACTGTATGTCCAAAGCCACTGTATGTCCAAAGCCACTGTCCATAGCCACTGTATGTCCAAAGCCACTGTATGTCCAAAAACACTGTCCAAAGCCACTGTATGTCCAAAGCCACTGTATGTCCAAAGCCACTGTCCAAAGCCACTGTATGTCCAAAGCCACTGTATGTCCAAAGCCACTGTCTAAAGCCACTGTATGTCCAAAGCCACTGTATGTCCAAAGCCACTGTCCAAAGCAACCGTATGTCCAAAGCCACTGTATGTCCAAAGCCACTGTCCAAAGCCACCGTATGTCCAAACCACTGTAAGTCCAAAGCCACTGTATCTCCAAAGCCACTGTATGTCCAAAGCCACTGTATGTCCAAAGCCACTGTCCAAAGCCACTGTATGTCCAAAGCCACTATATGTCCAAAGCCACTGTATGTCCAAAGCCACTGTCTAAAGCCACTCTATGTCCAAAGCCACTGTCCAAAGCCACTGTATGTCCAAAGCCACTGTATGTCCAAAGCCACTGTCCAAAGCCACTGTATGTCCAAAGCCACTGTATGTCCAAAGCCACTGTCCAAAGCCACTGTATGTCCAAAGCCACTGTATGTCCAAAGCCACTGTCCAAAGCCACTGTATGTCCAAAGCCACTGTATGTCCAAAGCCACTGTCCAAAGTCAATGTATGGCCAAAGCCACTGTACAAAGCCACTGTCCAAATCCACTGTCCAAAGCCACTCTATGTCCAAAGCCACTGTACAAAGCCAGTGTCCAAAGCCACTGTCCAAAGCAATACTATGTCCAAAGCCACTGTCCAAAGCCACTGTCCAAAGCCACTGTCCAAAGCCACTCTATGTCCAAAGCCACTGTCCGAAGTCACTGTTCAAAGCTACTGTCCAAAGCCGCTCTATGTCCAAAGCCACTGTCCAAAGCCACTGTCCAAAGCCACTGTCCAAAGCCACTCTATGTCCAAAGCCACTGTCCAAAGCCACTCTCCAAAGCCACTTTCCTTAACCAATCTATGTCCAAAGCCACTGTCCAAAGCCACTCTCCAAAGCCACTGTCCAAAGCCACTCTATATCCAAAGCCACTCTCCAAAGCCACTCTCCAAAGCCACTGTATGTCCAAAGCCACTGTATGTCCAAAGCCACTGTATGTCCAAAGCCACTGTATGTCCAAAGCCACTGTCCAAAGCCACTGTATGTCCAAAGCCACTGTATATCCAAAGCCACTGTCGAAAGCCACTGTATATCCAAAGCCACTGTCCAAAGCCATTGTATGTCCAATGCCACTGTATGTCCAAAGCCACTATCCAAAGCCACTTTATGTCCAAAGCCACTGTATGTCCATAGCCACTGTCCAAAACCACTGTATGTCCAAAGCCACTGTATATCCAAAGCCACTGTCTAAAGCCACTGTATGTCCAAAGCCACTGTCCAAAGCCACTCTCCAAAGCCACTGTCCAAAGCCACTCTATGTCCAAAGCTACTGTCCAAAGCCACTGTCCAAAGCCATTCTCCAAAGCCACTCTCCAAATCCACTCTATGTCCAAAGCCAATGTCCAAAGCCACTCTATGTCCAAAGCCACTGTCCAAAGCCACTGTCCAAAGCCACGGTCCAAAGCCACTCTATGTCCAAAGCCACTGTCCAAAGCCACTGTCCAAAGCCACTATCCAAAGCCACTCTATGTCCAAAGCCACTGTCCAAAGCCACTCTCCAAAGCCACTGTCCAAAGCCACTGTATGTCCAAAGCCACTGTATGTCCAAAGCCACTGTATGTCCAAAGCCACTGTCCAAAGCCACTGTATGTCCAAAGCCACTGTATGTCCAAAGCCACTATCCTATGCCACTGTATGTCCAAAGCCACTGTATATCCAAAGCCACTGTCCAAAGCCACTGTATGTCCGAAGCCACTGTATGTCCAAAGCCACTGTCCAAAGCCACTGTATGTCCAAAGCCACTGTATGTCCAAAGCCACTGTCCATAGCCACTGTTTGTCCAAAAACACTGTCCAAAGCCACTGTATGTCCAAAGCCACTGTATGTCCAAAGCCACTGTCCAAAGCCACTGTATGTCCAAACCACTGTATGTCCAAAGCCATTGTCTAAAGCCACTGTATGTCCAAAGCCACTGTATGTCCAAAGCCACTGTCCAAAGCAACCGTATGTCCAAAGCCACTGTATGTCCAAAGCCACTGTCCAAAGCCACCGTATGTCCAAACCACTGTATGTCCAAAGCCACTCTCCAAAGCCACTGTATGTCCAAAGCCACTGTATGTCCAAAGCCACTGTCCAAAGCCACTGTATGTCCAAAGCCACTATATGTCCAAAGCCACTGTATGTCCAAAGCCACTGTCTAAAGCCACTCTATGTCCAAAGCCACTGTCCAAAGCCACTGTATGTCCAAAGCCACTGTATGTCCAAAGCCACTGTCCAAAGCCACTGTATGTCCAAAGCCACTGTATGTCCAAAGCCACTGTCCAAAGCCACTGTATGTCCAAAGCCACTGTATGTCCAAAGCCACTGTCCAAAGCCACTGTATGTCCAAAGCCACTGTATGTCCAAAGCCACTGTCCAAAGTCAATGTATGGCCAAAGCCACTGTACAAAGCCACTGTCCAAATCCACTGTCCAAAGCCACTCTATGTCCAAAGCCACTGTACAAAGCCAGTGTCCAAAGCCACTTTCCAAAGCAATACTATGTCCAAAGCCACTGTCCAAAGCCACTGTCCAAAGCCACTGTCCAAAGCCACTCTATGTCCAAAGCTACTGTCCGAAGCCACTGTTCAAAGCTACTGTCCAAAGCCGCTCTATGTCCAAAGCCACTGTCCAAAGCCACTGTCCAAAGCCACTGTCCAAAGCCACTGTCCAAAGCCACTCGATGTCCAAAGCCACTGTCCAAAGCCACTCTCCAAAGCCACTTTCCTTAACCAATCTATGTCCAAAGCCACTGTCCAAAGCCACTCTCCAAAGCCACTGTCCAAAGCCACTCTATATCCAAAGCCACTCTCCAAAGCCACTCTCCAAAGCCACTGTCCAAAGCCACTGTATGTCCAAAGCCACTGTATGTCCAAAGCCACTGTATGTCCAAAGCCACTGTCCAAAGCCACTGTATGTCCAAAGCCACTGTATATCCAAAGCCACTGTCGAAAGCCACTGTATATCCAAAGCCACTGTCCAAAGCCACTGTATGTCCAATGCCACTGTATGTCCAAAGCCACTATCCAAAGCCACTTTATGTCCAAAGCCACTGTATGTCCATAGCCACTGTCCAAAACCACTGTATGTCCAAAGCCACTGTATATCCAAAGCCACTGTCTAAAGCCACTGTATGTCCAAAGCCACTGTCCAAAGCCACTGTATGTCCAAAGCCACTGTATGTCCAAACACTGTACATAGCCACTGTATGTCCAAAGTCACTGTATGTCCAAAGCCACTGTCCAAAGCCACTGTATGCCCAAAGCCACTGTATGTCCAAAGCCACTGTATGTCCAAAGCCACTGTATGTCCAAAGCCACTGTCCAAAGCCACTGTATGTCCAAAGCCACTGTATGTCCAAAGCCACTGTCCAAAGCCACTGTATGTCCAAAGCCACGGTATGTCCAAAGCCACTGTCCAAAGCCACCGTATGTCCAAAGCCACTGTATGTCCAAAGCCACAGTCCAAAGCCACTGTATGTCCAAAGCCACTGTATGTCCAAAGCCACTGTCCAAAGCCACTGTATGTCCAAAGCCACTGTATGTCCAAAGCCACTGTCCAAAGCCACTGTATGTCCAAAGCCACTGTATGTCCAAAGCCACTGTCCAAAGCCACTGTATGTCCAAAGCCACTGTATGTCCAAAGCCACTGTATGTCCAAAGCCACTGTCCAAAGCCACTGTATGTCCAAAGCCACTGTATGTCCAAAGCCACTGTATGTCCAAAGCCACTGTATGTCCAAAGCCACTGTCCAAAGCCACTATATGTCCAAAGCCACTGTATGTCCAAAGCCACTGTCCAAAGGCAAAGCCACTCTCCAAAGCCACTGTCCAAAGCCACTCTATGTCCAAAGCCACTGTGCAAAGCCACTCTCCAAAGCCACTGTCCAAAGCCACTCTATGTCCAAAGCCACTGTCGAAAGCCACTGTCCAAAGCCACTCTCCAAAGCCACTCTATGTCCAAAGCTACTGTCCAAAGCCACTCTCCAAAGTCACTCTCCAAAGCCACTCTATGTCCTTAGCCACTGCCCAAACCCACTGTCCAAAGCCACTCTCCAAAGCCACTCTATGTCCAAAGCCATTGTACAAAGCCACTCTCCAAAGCCACTCTCCAAAGCCAATCAATATCCAAAGCCACTGTACAAAGCCACTGTCTAAAGCCACTCTCCAAAGCCACTCTATGTCCAAAGCCACTGTCCAAAGCCACTCTTCAAAGCCACTCTCCAAAGCCACTCTATATCCAAAGCCACTGTCCAAATCCACTCTCCAAAGCCACTGTCCAAAGCCACTCTATGTCCAAAGCCACTGTCCAAAGCCACTCTCCAAAGCCACTCTCCAAAGCCACTCTATGTCCAAAACCACTGTCCAAAGCCACTGTCCAAAGCCATTCTCCAAAGCCACTCTCCAAAGCCACTCTATGTCCAAAGCCACTGTCCAAAGCCACTCTATGTCCAAAGCTACTGTCCAAAGCCACTGTCCAAAGCCACGGTCCAAAGCCACTCTATGTCCAAAGCCACTGTCCAAAGCCACTGTCCAAAGCCACTGTCCAAAGCCACTCTATGTCCAAAGCCACTGTCCAAAGCCACTCTCCAATGCCACTGTCCAAAGCCACTCTTTCTACAAAGCCACTGTCCAAAGCCACTGTCTAAAGTCACTGGCCAAAGCCACTCTATGTCCAAAGCAACTGTCCTAAGCCACCGTCCAAAGCCACTGTCCAATGCCACTCTATGTCCAAAGCCACTGTCCAAAGCCACTCTCCAAAGCCACTGTCCAAAGCCACTCTATGTCCAGAGCCACTGTCCAAAGCCACTCTCCAAAGCCACTGACCAAAGCCACTCTATGTCCAAAGCCACTGAACAAAGCCACTGTCCAAAGCCACTGACCAAAGCCACTCTATGTCCAATGCCATTGTCCAAAGCCACTGTCCAAAGCCACTGTCCAAAGCCACTCTATGTCCAAAGCCATTGTATAAAGCCACTCTCCAAAGCCACTCTATGTCCAAAAGCACTGTCCAAAGCCACTGTCCAAAGCCACTCTCCAAAGCCACTCTATGTCCAAAGCCACTGTCCAAAGCCACTCTCCAAAGTCACTCTCCAAAGCCACTGTATGTCCAAAGCCACTGTCCAAAGCCACTGTCCAAAGCCACTCTCCAAAGCCACTCTATGTCGAAAGCCACTGTCCAAAGTCACTGTCCAAAGCCACTCTCCAAAGCCACTCTATGTCCAAAGCCACTGTCCAAAGCCACTGTCCAAAGCCACTCTCCAAAGCCACTCTATCTCCAAAGCCACTGTCCAAAGTCACTCTCCAAAGCAACTCTCCAAAGCCACTCTATGTCCAAAGCCACTGTCTATAGCCACTGTCCAAAGCCACTGTCCAAAGCCACTCTATGTCCAAAGCCACTGTACAAAGCCACTGTCCAAAGCCACTGTCCAAAGCAATACTATGTCCAAAGCCACTGTCCAAAGGCACTTTCCAAAGACACTCTATGTCCAAAGCCACTGTCCAAAGCCACTGTCCAAAGCCACTGTCCAAAGCCAGTCTATGTCCAAAGCCACTGTCCAAAGCCACTCTATTTCCAAAACCACTGTCCAAAGCCACTCTCCAAAGCCACTGTCCTAAACCACTCTATGTCCAAAGCCACTGTCCAAAGCCACTCTCCAAAGCCACTGTCCAAAGCCACTCTATGTCCAAAGCCACTGTCCAAAGCCACTCTCCAATGCCACTGTCCAAAGCCACTGTATGTCCAAAGCCACTGTCCAAAGCCACCGTATGTCCAAACCACTGTATGTCCAAAGCCACTGTCCAAAGCCACTGTATGTCCAAAGCCACTGTATGTCCAAAGCCACTGTCCAAAGCCACTGTATGTCCAAAGCCACTGTATGTCCAAAGCCACTGTCTAAAGCCACTGTATGTCCAAAGCCACTGTCCAAAGCCACTGTATGTCCATAGCCACTGTATGTCCAAAGCCACTGTCCAAAGCCACTGTATGTCCAAAGCCACTGTATGTCCAAAGCCACTGTCCAAAGCCACTGTATGTCCAAAGCCTCCCTATGTCCAAAGCCACTGTCCAAAGCCACTGTATGTCCAAAGCCACTGTATGTCCAATGCCACTGTCCAAAGCCACTGTATGTCCAAAGCCACTGTACAAAGACACTGTCCAAATCCACTGTCCAAAGCCACTCTATGTCCAAAGCCACTGTACAAAGCCAGTGTCCAAAGCCACTGACCAAAGCAATACTATGTCCAAAGCCACTGTCCAAAGTCACTGTCCAAAGCCACTGTCCAAAGCCACTCTATGTCCAAAGCCACTGTCCGAAGCCACTGTCCAAAGCCACTGTCCAAAGCCACTCTATGTCCAAAGCCACTGTCCAAAGCCACTCTCCAAAGCCACTTTCCTTAACCAATCTATGTCCAAAGCCACTGTCCAAAGCCACTCTCCAAAGCAACTGTCCAAAGCCACTCTATATCCAAAGCCACTGTCCAAAGCCACTCTCCAAAGCCACTGTCCAAAGCCACTGTATGTCCAAAGCCACTGTATGTCCAAAGCCACTGTCCAAAGCCACTGTATGTCCAAAGCCACTGTATATCCAAAGCCACTGTCCAAAGCCAATGTATATCCAAAGCCACTGTCCAAAGCCACTGTATGTCCAATGCCACTGTATGTCCGAAGCCACTGTCCAAAGCCACTCTCCAAAGCCACTCTATGTCCAAAGCCACTGTCCAAAGCCACTGTCCAAAGCCACTGTCCAAAGCCACTCTATGTCCAAAGCCACTGTCCAAAGCCACTCTCCAAAGCCACTGTCCTAAACCACTCTATGTCCAAAGCCACTGTCCAAAGCCACTTTCCAAAGCCACTGTCCAAAGCCACTCTATGTCCAAAGCCACTGTCCAAAGCCACTCTCCAAAGCCACTGTCCAAAGCCACTGTATGTCCAAAGCCACTGTATGTCCAAAGCCACTGTCCAAAGCCACTGTATGTCCTAAGCCACTGTATGTCCAAAGCCACTGTATTTCCAAAGCCACTATCCAAAGCCACTGTATGTCCGAAGCCACTGTATGTCCAAAGCCACTGTCTAAAGCCACTGTATGTCCAAAGCCACTGTCCAAAGCCACTGTATGTCCAAAGCCACTGTATGTCCAAAGCCACTGTCCGTAGCCACTGTATGTCCAAAGCCACTGTATGTCCAAAAACACTGTCCAAAGCCACTGTATGTCCAAAGCCACTGTATGTCCAAAGCCACTGTCCAAAGCCACTGTATGTTCAAAGCCACTGTATGTCCAAAGCCACTGTCTAAAGCCACTGTATGTCCAAAGCCACTGTATGTCCAAAGCCACTGTCCAAAGCAACCGTATGTCCAAAGCCACTGTATGTCCAAAGCCACTGTCCAAAGCCACCGTATGTCCAAACCACTGTATGTCCAAAGCAACTGTCCAAAGCCACTGTATGTCCAAAGCCACTGTATGTCCAAAGCCACTGTATGTCCAAAGCCACTGTCCAAAGCCACTGTATGTCCAAAGCCACTCTATGTCCAAAGCCACTGTCTAAACCCACTGTATGTCCAAAGCCACTGTCCAAAGCCACTGTATGTCCAAAGCCACTGTATGTCCAAAGCCACTGTCCAAAGCCACTGTATGTCCAAAGCCACTGTATGTCCAAAGCCACTGTCCAAAGCCAGTGTATGTCCAAAGCCACTGTATGTCCAAAGCCACTGTATGTTCAAAGCCACTGTGCAAAGCCACTGTATGTCCAAAGCCACTGTATGTCCAAAGCCACTGTATGCCCAAAGCCACTGTATGTCCAAAGCCACTGTCCAAAGCCACTATATGTCCAAAGCCACTGTATGTCCAAAGCCACTGTCCAAAGGCAAAGCCACTCTCCAAAGCCACTGTCCAAAGCCACTCTATGTCCAAAGCCACTGTGCAAAGCCACTCTCCAAAGCCACTGTCCAAAGCCACTCTATGTCCAAAGCCACTGTCGAAAGCCACTGTCCAAAGCCAATCTCCAAAGCCACTCTATGTCCAAAGCTACTGTCCAAAGCCACTCTCCAAAGCCACTCTCCAAAGCCACTCTATGTCCAAAGCCACTGTCCAAACCCACTGTCCAAAGCCACTCTCCAAAGCCACTCTATGTCCAAAGCCATTGTACAAAGCCACTCTCCAAAGCCACTCTCCAAAGCCAATCAATATCCAAAGCCACTGTACAAAGCCACTGTCTAAAGCCACTCTCCAAAGCCACTCTATGTCCAAAGCCACTGTCCAAAGCCACTCTTCAAAGCCACTCTCCAAAGCCACTCTATGTCCAAAGCCACTGTCCAAAGCCACTCTCCAAAGCCACTGTCCAAAGCCACTCTATGTCCAAAGCCACTGTCCAAAGCCACTCTCCAAAGCCACTGTCCAAAGCCACTCTATGTCCAAAGCTACTGTCCTAAGCCACTGTCCAAAGCCATTCTCCAAAGCCACTCTCCAAATCCACTCTATGTCCAAAGCCAATGTCCAAAGCCACTCTATGTCCAAAGCCACTGTCCAAAGCCACTGTCCAAAGCCACGGTCCAAAGCCACTCTATGTCCAAAGCCACTGTCCAAAGCCACTGTCCAAAGCCACTATCCAAAGCCACTCTATGTCCAAAGCCACTGTCCAAAGCCACTCTCCAAAGCCACTGTCCAAAGCCACTGTATGTCCAAAGCCACTGTATGTCCAAAGCCACTGTATGTCCAAAGCCACTGTCCAAAGCCACTGTATGTCCAAAGCCACTGTATGTCCAAAGCCACTATCCTATGCCACTGTATGTCCAAAGCCACTGTATATCCAAAGCCACTGTCCAAAGCCACTGTATGTCCGAAGCCACTGTATGTCCAAAGCCACTGTCTAAAGCCACTGTATGTCCAAAGCCACTGTCCAAAGCCACTGTATGTCCAAAGCCACTGTATGTCCAAAGCCACTGTCCATAGCCACTGTATGTCCAAAGCCACTGTATGTCCAAAAACACTGTCCAAAGCCACTGTATGTCCAAAGCCACTGTATGTCCAAAGCCACTGTCCAAAGCCACTGTATGTCCAAAGCCACTGTATGTCCAAAGCCACTGTCTAAAGCCACTGTATGTCCAAAGCCACTGTATGTCCAAAGCCACTGTCCAAAGCAACCGTATGTCCAAAGCCACTGTATGTCCAAAGCCACTGTCCAAAGCCACCGTATGTCCAAACCACTGTAAGTCCAAAGCCACTGTATCTCCAAAGCCACTGTATGTCCAAAGCCACTGTATGTCCAAAGCCACTGTCCAAAGCCACTGTATGTCCAAAGCCACTATATGTCCAAAGCCACTGTATGTCCAAAGCCACTGTCTAAAGCCACTCTATGTCCAAAGCCACTGTCCAAAGCCACTGTATGTCCAAAGCCACTGTATGTCCAAAGCCACTGTCCAAAGCCACTGTATGTCCAAAGCCACTGTATGTCCAAAGCCACTGTCCAAAGCCACTGTATGTCCAAAGCCACTGTATGTCCAAAGCCACTGTCCAAAGCCACTGTATGTCCAAAGCCACTGTATGTCCAAAGCCACTGTCCAAAGTCAATGTATGGCCAAAGCCACTGTACAAAGCCACTGTCCAAATCCACTGTCCAAAGCCACTCTATGTCCAAAGCCACTGTACAAAGCCAGTGTCCAAAGCCACTGTCCAAAGCAATACTATGTCCAAAGCCACTGTCCAAAGCCACTGTCCAAAGCCACTGTCCAAAGCCACTCTATGTCCAAAGCCACTGTCCGAAGTCACTGTTCAAAGCTACTGTCCAAAGCCGCTCTATGTCCAAAGCCACTGTCCAAAGCCACTGTCCAAAGCCACTGTCCAAAGCCACTCTATGTCCAAAGCCACTGTCCAAAGCCACTCTCCAAAGCCACTTTCCTTAACCAATCTATGTCCAAAGCCACTGTCCAAAGCCACTCTCCAAAGCCACTGTCCAAAGCCACTCTATATCCAAAGCCACTCTCCAAAGCCACTCTCCAAAGCCACTGTCCAAAGCCACTGTATGTCCAAAGCCACTGTATGTCCAAAGCCACTGTATGTCCAAAGCCACTGTCCAAAGCCACTGTATGTCCAAAGCCACTGTATATCCAAAGCCACTGTCGAAAGCCACTGTATATCCAAAGCCACTGTCCAAAGCCATTGTATGTCCAATGCCACTGTATGTCCAAAGCCACTATCCAAAGCCACTTTATGTCCAAAGCCACTGTATGTCCATAGCCACTGTCCAAAACCACTGTATGTCCAAAGCCACTGTATATCCAAAGCCACTGTCTAAAGCCACTGTATGTCCAAAGCCACTGTCCAAAGCCACTCTCCAAAGCCACTGTCCAAAGCCACTCTATGTCCAAAGCTACTGTCCAAAGCCACTGTCCAAAGCCATTCTCCAAAGCCACTCTCCAAATCCACTCTATGTCCAAAGCCAATGTCCAAAGCCACTCTATGTCCAAAGCCACTGTCCAAAGCCACTGTCCAAAGCCACGGTCCAAAGCCACTCTATGTCCAAAGCCACTGTCCAAAGCCACTGTCCAAAGCCACTATCCAAAGCCACTCTATGTCCAAAGCCACTGTCCAAAGCCACTCTCCAAAGCCACTGTCCAAAGCCACTGTATGTCCAAAGCCACTGTATGTCCAAAGCCACTGTATGTCCAAAGCCACTGTCCAAAGCCACTGTATGTCCAAAGCCACTGTATGTCCAAAGCCACTATCCTATGCCACTGTATGTCCAAAGCCACTGTATATCCAAAGCCACTGTCCAAAGCCACTGTATGTCCGAAGCCACTGTATGTCCAAAGCCACTGTCCAAAGCCACTGTATGTCCAAAGCCACTGTATGTCCAAAGCCACTGTCCATAGCCACTGTTTGTCCAAAAACACTGTCCAAAGCCACTGTATGTCCAAAGCCACTGTATGTCCAAAGCCACTGTCCAAAGCCACTGTATGTCCAAACCACTGTATGTCCAAAGCCATTGTCTAAAGCCACTGTATGTCCAAAGCCACTGTATGTCCAAAGCCACTGTCCAAAGCAACCGTATGTCCAAAGCCACTGTATGTCCAAAGCCACTGTCCAAAGCCACCATATGTCCAAACCACTGTATGTCCAAAGCCACTCTCCAAAGCCACTGTATGTCCAAAGCCACTGTATGTCCAAAGCCACTGTCCAAAGCCACTGTATGTCCAAAGCCACTATATGTCCAAAGCCACTGTATGTCCAAAGCCACTGTCTAAAGCCACTCTATGTCCAAAGCCACTGTCCAAAGCCACTGTATGTCCAAAGCCACTGTATGTCCAAAGCCACTGTCCAAAGCCACTGTATGTCCAAAGCCACTGTATGTCCAAAGCCACTGTCCAAAGCCACTGTATGTCCAAAGCCACTGTATGTCCAAAGCCACTGTCCAAAGCCACTGTATGTCCAAAGCCACTGTATGTCCAAAGCCACTGTCCAAAGTCAATGTATGGCCAAAGCCACTGTACAAAGCCACTGTCCAAATCCACTGTCCAAAGCCACTCTATGTCCAAAGCCACTGTACAAAGCCAGTGTCCAAAGCCACTTTCCAAAGCAATACTATGTCCAAAGCCACTGTCCAAAGCCACTGTCCAAAGCCACTGTCCAAAGCCACTCTATGTCCAAAGCTACTGTCCGAAGCCACTGTTCAAAGCTACTGTCCAAAGCCGCTCTATGTCCAAAGCCACTGTCCAAAGCCACTGTCCAAAGCCACTGTCCAAAGCCACTGTCCAAAGCCACTCGATGTCCAAAGCCACTGTCCAAAGCCACTCTCCAAAGCCACTTTCCTTAACCAATCTATGTCCAAAGCCACTGTCCAAAGCCACTCTCCAAAGCCACTGTCCAAAGCCACTCTATATCCAAAGCCACTCTCCAAAGCCACTCTCCAAAGCCACTGTCCAAAGCCACTGTATGTCCAAAGCCACTGTATGTCCAAAGCCACTGTATGTCCAAAGCCACTGTCCAAAGCCACTGTATGTCCAAAGCCACTGTATATCCAAAGCCACTGTCGAAAGCCACTGTATATCCAAAGCCACTGTCCAAAGCCACTGTATGTCCAATGCCACTGTATGTCCAAAGCCACTATCCAAAGCCACTTTATGTCCAAAGCCACTGTATGTCCATAGCCACTGTCCAAAACCACTGTATGTCCAAAGCCACTGTATATCCAAAGCCACTGTCTAAAGCCACTGTATGTCCAAAGCCACTGTCCAAAGCCACTGTATGTCCAAAGCCACTGTATGTCCAAACACTGTACATAGCCACTGTATGTCCAAAGTCACTGTATGTCCAAAGCCACTGTCCAAAGCCACTGTATGCCCAAAGCCACTGTATGTCCAAAGCCACTGTATGTCCAAAGCCACTGTATGTCCAAAGCCACTGTCCAAAGCCACTGTATGTCCAAAGCCACTGTATGTCCAAAGCCACTGTCCAAAGCCACTGTATGTCCAAAGCCACGGTATGTCCAAAGCCACTGTCCAAAGCCACCGTATGTCCAA
Organism: Cladorhizidae sp. MBARI D1340-BT2; assembly: GCA_028752905.1. Classification (NCBI taxonomy): domain Eukaryota; kingdom Metazoa; phylum Porifera; class Demospongiae; order Poecilosclerida; family Cladorhizidae; species Cladorhizidae sp. MBARI D1340-BT2. The sequence goes on along the minus strand of JAQNBH010000017.1, from coordinate 22,227,222 downwards.
AGCCACTGTATGTCCAAAGCCACAGTCCAAAGCCACTGTATGTCCAAAGCCACTGTATGTCCAAAGCCACTGTCCAAAGCCACTGTATGTCCAAAGCCACTGTATGTCCAAAGCCACTGTCCAAAGCCACTGTATGTCCAAAGCCACTGTATGTCCAAAGCCACTGTCCAAAGCCACTGTATGTCCAAAGCCACTGTATGTCCAAAGCCACTGTATGTCCAAAGCCACTGTCCAAAGCCACTGTATGTCCAAAGCCACTGTATGTCCAAAGCCACTGTATGTCCAAAGCCACTGTATGTCCAAAGCCACTGTCCAAAGCCACTATATGTCCAAAGCCACTGTTTGTCCAAAGCCACTGTCCAAAGGCAAAGCCACTCTCCAAAGCCACTGTCCAAAGCCACTCTATGTCCAAAGCCACTGTGCAAAGCCACTCTCCAAAGCCACTGTCCAAAGCCACTCTATGTCCAAAGCCACTGTCGAAAGCCACTGTCCAAAGCCACTCTCCAAAGCCACTCTATGTCCAAAGCTACTGTCCAAAGCCACTCTCCAAAGTCACTCTCCAAAGCCACTCTATGTCCAAAGCCACTGCCCAAACCCACTGTCCAAAGCCACTCTCCAAAGCCACTCTATGTCCAAAGCCATTGTAAAAAGCCACTCTCCAAAGCCACTCTCCAAAGCCAATCAATATCCAAAGCCACTGTACAAAGCCACTGTCTAAAGCCACTCTCCAAAGCCACTCTATGTCCAAAGCCACTGTCCAAAGCCACTCTTCAAAGCCACTCTCCAAAGCCACTCTATATCCAAAGCCACTGTCCAAATCCACTCTCCAAAGCCACTGTCCAAAGCCACTCTATGTCCAAAGCCACTGTCCAAAGCCACTCTCCAAAGCCACTCTCCAAAGCCACTCTATGTCCAAAACCACTGTCCAAAGCCACTGTCCAAAGCCATTCTCCAAAGCCACTCTCCAAAGCCACTCTATGTCCAAAGCCACTGTCCAAAGCCACTCTATGTCCAAAGCTACTGTCCAAAGCCACTGTCCAAAGCCACGGTCCAAAGCCACTCTATGTCCAAAGCCACTGTCCAAAGCCACTGTCCAAAGCCACTGTCCAAAGCCACTCTATGTCCAAAGCCACTGTCCAAAGCCACTCTCCAATGCCACTGTCCAAAGCCACTCTTTCTACAAAGCCACTGTCCAAAGCCACTGTCTAAAGTCACTGGCCAAAGCCACTCTATGTCCAAAGCAACTGTCCTAAGCCACCGTCCAAAGCCACTGTCCAATGCCACTCTATGTCCAAAGCCACTGTCCAAAGCCACTCTCCAAAGCCACTGTCCAAAGCCACTCTATGTCCAGAGCCACTGTCCAAAGCCACTCTCCAAAGCCACTGACCAAAGCCACTCTATGTCCAAAGCCACTGAACAAAGCCACTGTCCAAAGCCACTGACCAAATCCACTCTATGTCCAATGCCATTGTCCAAAGCCACTGTCCAAAGCCACTGTCCAAAGCCACTCTATGTCCAAAGCCATTGTATAAAGCCACTCTCCAAAGCCACTCTATGTCCAAAAGTACTGTCCAAAGCCACTGTCCAAAGCCACTCTCCAAAGCCACTCTATGTCCAAAGCCACTGTCCAAAGCCACTCTCCAAAGCCACTCTCCAAAGCCACTGTATGTCCAAAGCCACTGTCCAAAGCCACTGTCCAAAGCCACTCTCCAAAGCCACTCTATGTCGAAAGCCACTGTCCAAAGTCACTGTCCAAAGCCACTCTCCAAAGCCACTCTATGTCCAAAGCCACTGTCCAAAGCCACTGTCCAAAGCCACTCTCCAAAGCCACTCTATCTCCAAAGCCACTGTCCAAAGTCACTCTCCAAAGCAACTCTCCAAAGCCACTCTATGTCCAAAGCCACTGTCTATAGCCACTGTCCAAAGCCACTGTCCAAAGCCACTCTATGTCCAAAGCCACTGTACAAAGCCACTGTCCAAAGCCACTGTCCAAAGCAATACTATGTCCAAAGCCACTGTCCAAAGGCACTTTCCAAAGACACTCTATGTCCAAAGCCACTGTCCAAAGCCACTGTCCAAAGCCACTGTCCAAAGCCACTCTATGTCCAAAGCCACTGTCCAAAGCCACTCTATTTCCAAAACCACTGTCCAAAGCCACTCTCCAAAGCCACTGTCCTAAACCACTCTATGTCCAAAGCCACTGTCCAAAGCCACTCTCCAAAGCCACTGTCCAAAGCCACTCTATGTCCAAAGCCACTGTCCAAAGCCACTCTCCAATGCCACTGTCCAAAGCCACTGTATGTCCAAAGCCACTGTATGTCCAAAGCCACTGTCCAAAGCGACTGTATGTCCAAAGCCACTGTCCAAAGCCACTGTATGTCCAATGCCACTGTATGTCCAAAGCCACTCTCCAAAGCCACTGTATGTCCAAAGCCACTGTCCAAAGCTACTGTATGTCCAAAGCCACTGTATGTCCAAAGACACTGTCCAAAGCCACTGTATGTCCAAAGCCACTGTATGTCCAAAGCCACTGTCCAAAGCCACTGTATGTCCAAAGCCACTGTATGTCCAAAGCCACTGTCCAAAGCCACTGTATGTCCAAAGCCACTGTATGTCCAAAGCCACTGTCCAAAGCCACTGTATGTCCAAAGCCACTGTACAAAGCCACTGTCCAAATCCACTGTCCAAAGCCACTCTATGTCCAAATCCACTGTACAAAGCCACTGTCCAAAGCCACTGTCCAAAGCAATACTATGTCCAAAGCCACTGTCCAAAGCCACTGTCCAAAGCCACGGTCCAAAGCCACTCTATGTCCAAAGCCACTGTCCAAAGCCACTCTCCAATGCCACTGTCTAAAGCCACTCTATCTACAAAGCCACTGTCCAAAGCGACTGTCTAAAGTCACTGTCCAAAGCCACTCTATGTCCAAAGCAACTGTCCAAAGCCACTGTCCAAAGCCACTGTATGTCCAAAGCTACTGTATATCCAAAGCCACTGTCCAAAGCCACTGTATATCCAAAGCCACTGTCTAAAGCCACTGTATGTCCAATGCCACTGTATGTCCAAAGCCACTATCCAAAGCCACTTTATGTCCAAAGCCACTGTATGTCCATAGCCACTGTCCAAAGCCACTGTATGTCCAAAGCCACTGTATGTCCAGCCACTGTCCAAAGCCACTGTATGTCCAAAGCCACTGTATACCAAACACTGTACATAGCCACTGTATGTCCAAAGCCACTGTATGTCCAAAGCCACTGTATGTCCAAAGCCACTGTATGTCCAAAGCCACTGTCCAAAGACACTGTATGTCCAAAGCCACTGTATGTCCAAAGCCACTGTCCAAAGCCACTGTATGTCCAAAGCCATGGTATGTCCAAAGCCACTGTCCAAAGCCACCGTATGTCCAAAGCCACTGTATGTCCAAAGCCACAGTCCAAAGCCACTGTATGTCCAAAGCCACTGTATGTCCAAAGCCACTGTCCAAAGCCACTGTATGTCCAAAGCCACTGTAAGTCCAAAGCCACTGTCGAAAGCCACTGTCCAAAGCCACTCTCCAAAGCCACTCTATGTCCAAAGCCACTGTCCAAAGCCACTCTCCAAAGCCACTCTTCAAAGCCACTCTATGTCCAAAGCCACTGTCCAAACCCACTGTCCAAAGCCACTCTCCAAAGCCACTCTATGTCCAAAGCCACTGTCTAAAGCCACTCCCCAAAGCCACTCTCCAAAGCCACTCAATATCCAAAGCCACTGTACAAAGCCACTGTCCAAAGCCACTCTCCAAAGCCACTCTATGTCCAAAGCCACTGTCCAAAGCCACTCTCCAAAGCCACTCTCCAAAGCCACGCTATGTCCAAAGCCACTGTCCAAAGCCACTGTCCAAAGCCACTCTCCAAAGCCACTCTATGTCCAAAGCCACTGTCCAAAGCCACTCTCCAAAGCCACTGTCTAAAGCCACTCTATGTCCAAAGCCACTGTCCAAAGCCACTCTCCAAAGCCACTCTCCAAAGCCACTCTATGTCCAAAGCCACTGTATGTCCAAAGCCACTGTCCAAAGCCACTGTATGGCCAAAGCCACTGTATGTCCAAAGCCACTGTCCAAAGCCACTGTATGTCCGAAGCTACTGTATGTCCAAAGCCACTATCCAAAGCCACTGTATGTCCAAATCCACTGTATGTCCATAGCCACTGTATGTCCAAAGCCACTGTCATAAGCCACTGTATGTCCAAAGCCACTGTCCAAAGCCACTGTCCAAAGTCACTGTCCAAAGCCTTTCTATGTCCAAAGCCACTGTCCAAAGCCACAGTCCAAAGCCTCTTTCCAAAGCCACTGTCCAAAGCCACTCTATGTCCAAAGCCACCGTCCAAAGCCACTGTCCAAAGCCACTGTCCAAAGCCACTCTATGTCCAAAGCCACTATCCAAAGCCACTCTCCAAAGCCACTCTCCAAAGCCACTCTATGTCCAAAGCCACTGTCCAAAGCCACTCTCCAAACCACTATCCAAATCCACTCTATGTCCAAAGTCACTGTCCAAAGCCAATCTCCAAAGCCACTCTCCAAAGCCACTCTATGTCCAAAGCCAGTCCAAAGCCACTCTCCAAAGTCACTCTATGTCCAAAGCAAGTCCAAAGCCACTCTCCAAAGCCACTCTCCAAAGCCACTCTATGTCCAAAGCCACTGTCCAAAGCCATTCTCCAAAGCCACTCTCCAAAGCCACTCTATGTCCAAAGCCACTGTCCAAAGCCACTCTATGTCCAAAGCCACTGTCCAAAGCCACTGTCCAAAGCCACGGTCCAAATCCACTCTATGTCCAAAGCCACTGTCCAAAGCCACTCTCCAAAGCCACTCTCCAAAGCCACTCTATGTCCAAAGCCACTGTCCAAAGCCACTCTCCAATGCCACTGTCCAAAGCCACTCTATCTACAAAGCAACTGTCCAAAGCCACTGTCCAAAGCCACTGTCCAAAGCCACTCTATGTCCAAAGTCACTGTCCAAAGCCACTCTCCAAAGCCACTGTCCAAAGCCACTCTATGTCCAGAGCCACTGTCCAAAGCCACTCTCCAAAGCCACTGACCAAAGCCACTCTATGTCCAAAGCCACTGAACAAAGCCACTGTCCAAAGCCACTGACCAAAGCCACTCTATGTCCAATGCCATTGTCCAAAGCCACTGTCCAAAGCCACTGTCCAAAGCTACTCTATGTCCAAAGCCATTGTCTAAAGCCACTCTCCAAAGCCACTCTCCAAAGCCACTCTATGTCCAAAAGCACTGTTCAAAGCCACTGTCCAAAGCCACTCTCCAAAGCCACTCTATGTCCAAAGCCACTGTCCAAACCCACTCTCCAAAGCCACTCTCCAAAGCCACTGTATGTCCAAAGCCACTGTCCAAAGCCACTGTCCAAAGCCACTCTCCAAAGCCACTCTATGTCCAAAGCCACTGTCCAAAGTCACTGTCCTAAGCCACTCTCCAAAGCCACTCTATGTCCAAAGCCACTGTCCAAAGCTACTCTCCAAAGCCACTCTCCAAAGCCACTCTCCAAAGCCACTCTATGTCCAAAGCCACTGTCCATAGCCACTGTCCAAAGCCACTCTCCAAAGCCACTCTATCTCCAAAGCCACTGTCCAAAGCCACTCTCCAAAGCCACTCTCCAAAGCCACTCTATGTCCAAAGCCACTGTCCATAGCCACTGTCTAAAGTCACTGTCCAAATCCACTCTATGTCCAAAGCCACTGTACAAAGCCACCGTCCAAAGCCACTGTCCAAAGCAATACTATGTCCAAAGCCACTGTCCAAAGGCACTGTCCAAAGACACTGTCCAAAGCCACTCTATGTCCAAAGCCACTGTTGAAAGCCACTCTATGTCCAAAGCCACTATCCAAAGCCTCTGTCCAAAGCCACTGTCCTAAACCACTTTATTTCCAAAGCCACTGTCCAAAGCCACTATCCAAAACCACTGTCCAAAGCCACTCTATGTCCAAAGCCACTGTCCAAAGCCACTCTCCAAAGCCACTGTCCAAAGCCACTGTATGTCCAAAGCCACTGTATGTCCAAAGCCACTGTCCAAAGCGACTGTATGTCCAAAGCCACTGTCCAAAGCCACTGTATGTCCAAAGCCACTGTATGTCCAAAGCCACTATCCAAAGCCACTGTATGTCCAAAGCCACTGTATATCCAAAGGCACTGTCCAAAGCCACTGTATGTCCAAAGCCACTTGATGTCCAAAGCCACTGTCTAAAGCCACTGTATGTCCAAAACCACTGTCCAAAGCCACTGTATGTCCAAAGCCACTGTATGTCCAAAGCCACTGTCCAAAGCCACTGTATGTCCAAAGCCACTGTATGTCCAAAGCCACTGTCCAAAGCCACTGTATGTCCAAAGCCACTGTATGTCCAAAGCCACTGTCCAAATCCACTGTATGTCCAAAGCCACTGTATGTCCAAAGCCACTGTCCAAAGCCACTGTATGTCCAAAGCCACTGTACAAACCACTGTCCAAATCCACTGTCCAAAGCCACTCTATGTCCAAATCCACTGTACAAAGCCACTGTCCAAAGCCACTGTCCAAAGCAATACTATGTCCAAAGCCACTGTCCAAAACCACTGTCCAAAGCCACTGTCCAAAGCCACTCTATGTCCAAAGCCACTGTCCGAAGCCACTGTCCAAAGCCACTGTCCAAAGCCACTCTATGTCCAAAGCCACTCTCCAAAGCCACTGTCCAAAGCCACTGTATGTCCAAAGCCCCTGTATGTCCAAAGCCACTGTCCAAAGCCACTGTATGTCCAAAGCCACTGTATGTCCAAAGCCACTATCCAAAGCCACTGTATGTCCAAAGCCACTGTATATCCAAAGCCACTGTCCAAAGCCACTGTATGTCCAAAGCCACTGTATGTCCAAAGCCACTGTCTAAAGCCACTGTATGTCCAAAGCCACTGTCCAAAGCCACTGTATGTCCAAAGCCACTGTATGTCCAAAGCCACTTTCCATAGCCACTGTATGTCCAAAGCCACTCTATGTCCAAAGCCACTGTCCAAAGCCACTATATGTCCAAAGCCACTGTATGTCCAAAACCACTGTCCAAAGCCACTCTATGTCCAAAGCCACTCTATGTCCAAAGCCATTGTATGTCCAAAGCCTCTGTTCAAAGCCACTGTATGTCCAAAGCCACTGTATGTCCAAAGCCACTGTCCAAAGCCACCGTATGTCCAAAGCCACGGTATGTCCAAAGCCACTGTCAAAAGCCACCGTATGTCCAAAGCCACTGTATGTCCAAAGCCACTGTCCAAAGCCACCGTATGTCGAAACCAATGTATGTCCAAAGCCACTATCCAAAGCCACTGTATGTCCAAAGCCACTGTACGTCCAAAGCCACTGTCCAAAGCCACTGTATGTCCAAAGCCACTGTATGTCCAAAACCACTGTCCAAAGCCACTGTATGTCCAAAGCCAATTTATGTCCAAAGCCACTGTCCAAAGCCACTGTATGTCCAAAGCCACTGTATGTCCAAAGCCACTGTCCAAAGCCACCGTATGTCCAAAGCCACTGTTTGTCCAAAGCCACTCTCCAAAGCCACTCTCCAAAGCCACTCTATGTCCAAAGCCACTGTCCAAAGCCACTGTCCAAAGCCACTGTCCAAAGCCACTCTATGTCCAAAGCCACTATCCAAAGCCACTCTCCAAAGCCACTCTCCAAAGCCACTCTATGTCCAAAGCCACTGTCCAAAGCCACTCTCCAAACCACTATCCAAAGCCACTCTATGTACAAAGTCACTGTCCAAAGCCAATCTCCAAAGCCACTCTCCAAAGATACTCTATGTCCAAAGCCAGTCCAAAGCCACTCTCCAAAGCCACTCTATGTCCAAAGCCAGTCCAAAGCCACTCTCCAAAGCCACTCTCCAAAGCCACTCTATGTCCAAAGGCACTGTCCAAAGCCATTCTCCAAAGCCACTCTCCAAAGCCACTCTATGTCCAAAGCCACTGTCCAAAGCCACTCTATGTCCAAAGCCACTTTCCAAAGCCACTGTCCAAAGCCACGGTCCAAAGCCACTCTATGTCCAAAGCCACTGTCCAAAGCCACTGTCCAAAGCCACTGTCCAAAGCCACTCTATGTCCAAAGCCACTGTCCAAAGCCACTCTCCAATGCCACTGTCCAAAGCCACTCTATCTACAAAGCCACTGTCCAAAGCCACTGTCTAGTCACTGTCCAAAGCCACTCTATGTCCAGAGCAACTGTCCAAAGCCACTGTCCAAAGCCACTGTCCAAAGCCACTCTATGTCCAAAGCCACTGTCCAAAGCCACTCTATGTCCAGAGCCACTGTCCAAAGCCACTCACCAAAGCCACTGACCAAAGCCACTCTATGTCCAAAGCCACTGAACAAAGCCACTGTCCAAAGCCACTGACTAAAGCCACTCTATGTCCAATGCCATTGTCCAAAGCCACTGTCCAAAGCCACTGTCCAAAGCCACTCTATGTCCAAAGCAATTGTTTAAACCACTCTCCAAAGCCATTCTCCAAAGCCACTCTATGTCCAAAGCCACTGTCCAAAGCCACTCTCCAAACCACTATCCAAAGCCACTGTATGTCCAAAGCCACTGTCCAAAGCCACCGTATGTCCAAAGCCACGGTATGTCCAAAGCCACTGTCAAAAGCCACCGTATGTCCAAAACCACTGTATGTCCAAAGCCACTGTCCAAAGCCACCGTATGTCGAAAGCCACTGTATGTTCAAAGCCACTATCCAAAGCCACTGTATGTCCAAAGCCACTGTATGTCCAAAGCCACTGTCCAAAGCCACTGTATGTCCAAAGCCACTGTATGTCCAAAACCACTGTCCAAAGCCAATGTATGTCCAAAGCCACTGTATGTCCAAAGCCACTGTCCAAAGCCACTGTATGTCCAAAGCCACTGTATGTCCAAAGCCACTGTCCAAAGCAACCGTATGTCCAAAGCCACTGTATGTCCAAAGCCACTGTCCAAAGCCACCGTATGTCCAAAGCCACTGTATGTCCAAAGCCACTCTCCAAAGCCACTCTCCAAAGCCACTCTATGTCCAAAGCCACTGTCCAAAGCCACTGTCCAAAGCCACTGTCCAAAGCCACTCTATGTCCAAAGCCACTATCCAAAGCCACTCTACAAAGCCACTCTCCAAAGCCACTCTATGTCCAAAGCCACTGACCGAAGCCACTGTCCAAAGCCACTGTCCAAAGCCACTCTATATCCAAAGCCACTGTCCAAAGCCACTCTCCAAAGCCACTGTCCAAAGCCACTGTATGTCCAAAGTCCCTGTATGTCCAAAGCCACTGTCCAAAGCCACTGTATGTCCAAAGCCACTGTATGTCCAAAGCCACTATCCAAAGCCACTCTATGTCCAAAGCCACTGTATATCCAAAGCCACTGTCCAAAGCCACTGTATGTCCAAAGCAACTGTATGTCCAAAGCCACTGTCTAAAGCCACTGTATGTCCAAAGCCACTGTCCAAAGCCACTGTATGTCCAAAGCCACTGTCCATAGCCACTGTATGTCCAAAGCTACTCTATGTCCAAAGCCACTGTCCAAAGTCACTATATGTCCAAAGCCACTGTATGTCCAAAGCCACTGTCCAAAGCCACTCTATGTCCAAAGCCACTCTATGTCCAAAGCCACTGTATGTCCAAAGCCACTGTTCAAAGCGACTGTTTGTCCAAAGCCACTGTATGTCCAAAGCCACTGTCCAAAGCCACCGTATGACCAAAGCCACGGTATGTCCAAAGCCACTGTCAAAAGCCACCGTATGTCCAAAGCCACTGTATGTCCAAAGCCACTGTCCAAAGCCACCGTATGTCTAAAGACACTGTATGTCCAAAGCCACTATCCAAAGCCACTGTATGTCCAAAGCCACTGTATGTCCAAAGTCACTGTCCAAAGCCACTGTATGTCCAAAGCCACTGTATGTCCAAAACCACTGTCCAAAGCCAATGTATGTCCAAAGCCACTGTATGTCCAAAGCCACTGTCCAAAGCCACTGTATGTCCAAAGCCACTGTATGTCCAAAGCCACTGTCCAAAGCAACCGTATGTCCAAAGCCACTGTATGTCCAAAGCCACTGTCCAAAGCCACCGTATGTCCAAAGCCACTGTATGTCCAAAGCCACTCTCCAAAGCCACTCTCCAAAGCCACTCTATGTCCAAAGCCACCGTCCAAAGCCACTGTCCAAAGCCACTGTCCAAAGCCACTCTATGTCCAAAGCCACTATCCAAAGCCACTCTCCAAAGCCACTCTCCAAAGCCACTCTATGTCCAAAGCCACTGTCCAAAGCCACTCTCCAAACCACTATCCAAATCCACTCTATGTCCAAAGTCACTGTCCAAAGCCAATCTCCAAAGCCACTCTCCAAAGCCACTCTATGTCCAAAGCCAGTCCAAAGCCACTCTCCAAAGTCACTCTATGTCCAAAGCAAGTCCAAAGCCACTCTCCAAAGCCACTCTCCAAAGCCACTCTATGTCCAAAGCCACTGTCCAAAGCCATTCTCCAAAGCCACTCTCCAAAGCCACTCTATGTCCAAAGCCACTGTCCAAAGCCACTCTATGTCCAAAGCCACTGTTCAAAGCCACTGTCCAAAGCCACAGTCCAAATCCACTCTATGTCCAAAGCCACTGTCCAAAGCCACTGTCCAAAGCCACTGTCCAAAGCCACTCTATGTCCAAAGCCACTGTCCAAAGCCACTCTCCAATGCCACTGTCCAAAGCCACTCTATCTACAAAGCAACTGTCCAAAGCCACTGTCCAAAGCCACTGTCCAAAGCCACTCTATGTCCAAAGTCACTGTCCAAAGCCACTCTATGTCCAGAGCCACTGTCCAAAGCCACTCTATGTCCAGAGCCACTGTCCAAAGCCACTCTCCAAAGCCACTGACCAAAGCCACTCTATGTCCAAAGCCACTGAATAAAGCCACTGTCCAAAGCCACTGTCCAAAGCTACTCTATGTCCAAAGCCATTGTCTAAAGCCACTCTCCAAAGCCACTCTCCAAAGCCACTCTATGTCCAAAAGCACTGTTCAAAGCCACTGTCCAAAGCCACTCTCCAAAGCCACTCTATGTCCAAAGCCACTGTCCAAACCCACTCTCCAAAGCCACTCTCCAAAGCCACTGTATGTCCAAAGCCACTGTCCAAAGCCACTGTCCAAAGCCACTCTCCAAAGCCACTCTATGTCCAAAGCCACTGTCCAAAGTCACTGTCCTAAGCCACTCTCCAAAGCCACTCTATGTCCAAAGCCACTGTCCAAAGCCACTCTCCAAAGCCACTCTCCAAAGCCACTCTCCAAAGCCACTCTATGTCCAAAGCCACTGTCCATAGCCACTGTCCAAAGCCACTCTCCAAAACCACTCTATCTCCAAAGCCACTGTCCAAAGCCACTCTCCAAAGCCACTCTCCAAAGCCACTCTATGTCCAAAGCCACTGTCCATAGCCACTGTCTAAAGTCACTGTCCAAATCCACTCTATGTCCAAAGCCACTGTACAAAGCCACCGTCCAAAGCCACTGTCCAAAGCAATACTATGTCCAAAGCCACTGTCCAAAGGCACTGTCCAAAGACACTGTCCAAAGCCACTCTATGTCCAAAGCCACTGTCGAAAGCCACTCTATGTCCAAAGCCACTATCCAAAGCCACTGTCCAAAGCCACTGTCCTAAACCACTTTATTTCCAAAGCCACTGTCCAAAGCCACTATCCAAAACCACTGTCCAAAGCCACTCTATGTCCAAAGCCACTGTCCAAAGCCACTCTCCAAAGCCACTGTCCAAAGCCACTGTATGTCCAAAGCCACTGTATGTCCAAAGCCACTGTCCAAAGCGACTGTATGTCCAAAGCCACTGTCCAAAGCCACTGTATGTCCAAAGCCACTGTATGTCCAAAGCCACTATCCAAAGCCACTGTATGTCCAAAGCCACTGTATATCCAAAGGCACTGTCCAAAGCCACTGTATGTCCAAAGCCACTTGATGTCCAAAGCCACTGTCTAAAGCCACTGTATGTCCAAAACCACTGTCCAAAGCCACTGTATGTCCAAAGCCACTGTATGTCCAAAGCCACTGTCCAAAGCCACTGTATGTCCAAAGCCACTGTATGTCCAAAGCCACTGTCCAAAGCCACTGTATGTCCAAAGCCACTGTATGTCCAAAGCCACTGTCCAAAGCCACTGTATGTCCAAAGCCACTGTATATCCAAAGCCACTGTCGAAAGCCACTGTATATCCAAAGCCACTGTCCAAAGCCACTGTATGTCCAATGCCACTGTATGTCCAAAGCCACTATCCAAAGCCACTTTATGTCCAAAGCCACTGTATGTCCATAGCCACTGTCCAAAACCACTGTATGTCCAAAGCCACTGTATATCCAAAGCCACTGTCTAAAGCCACTGTATGTCTAAAGCCACTGTCCAAAGCCACTGTATGTCCAAAGCCACTGTATGTCCAAACACTGTACATAGCCACTGTATGTCCAAAGTCACTGTATGTCCAAAGCCACTGTCCAAAGCCACTGTATGCCCAAAGCCACTGTATGTCCAAAGCCACTGTATGTCCAAAGCCACTGTATGTCCAAAGCCACTGTATGTCCAAAGCAACTGTCCAAAGCCACTGTATGTCCAAAGCCACTGTATGTCCAAAGCCACTGTCCAAAGCCACTGTATGTCCAAAGCCACGGTATGTCCAAAGCCACTGTCCAAAGCCACCGTATGTCCAAAGCCACTGTATGTCCAAAGCCACAGTCCAAAGCCACTGTATGTCCAAAGCCACTGTATTTCCAAAGCCACTGTCCAAAGCCACTGTATGTCCAAAGCCACTGTATGTCCAAAGCCACTGTCCAAAGCCACTGTATGTCCAAAGCCACTGTATGTCCAAAGCCACTGTCCAAAGCCACTGTATGTCCAAAGCCACTGTATGTCCAAAGCCACTGTATGTCCAAAGCCACTGTCCAAAGCCACTGTATGTCCAAAGCCACTGTATGTCCAAAGCCACTGTATGTCCAAAGCCACTGTATGTCCAAAGCCACTGTCCAAAGCCACTATATGTCCAAAGCCACTGTATGTCCAAAGCCACTGTCCAAAGGCAAAGCCACTCTACAAAGCCACTGTCCAAAGCCACTCTATGTCCAAAGCCACTGTGCAAAGCCACTCTCCAAAGCCACTGTCCAAAACCACTCTATGTCCAAAGCCACTGTCGAAAGCCACTGTCCAAAGCCACTCTCCAAAGCCACTCTATGTCCAAAGCTACTGTCCAAAGCCACTCTCCAAAGTCACTCTCCAAAGCCACTCTATGTCCAAAACCACTGTCCAAACCCACTGTCCAAAGCCACTCTCCAAAGCCACTCTATGTCCAAAGCCATTGTACAAAGCCACTCTCCAAAGCCACTCTCCAAAGCCAATCAATATCCAAAGCCACTGTACAAAGCCACTGTCTAAAGCCACTCTCCAAAGCCACTCTATGTCCAAAGCCACTGTCCAAAGCCACTCTTCAAAGCCACTCTCCAAAGCCACTCTATGTCCAAAGCCACTGTCCAAATCCACTCTCCAAAGCCACTGTCCAAAGCCACTCTATGTCCAAAGCCACTGTCCAAAGCCACTCTCCAAAGCCACTCTCCAAAGCCACTCTATGTCCAAAGCCACTGTCCAAAGCCACTGTCCAAAGCCATTCTCCAAAGCCACTCTCCAAAGCCACTCTATGTCCAAAGCCACTGTCCAAAGCCACTCTATGTCCAAAGCTACTTTCCAAAGCCACTGTCCAAAGCCACGGTCCAAAGCCACTCTATGTCCAAAGCCACTGTCCAAAGCCACTGTCCAAAGCCACTGTCCAAAGCCACTCTATGTCCAAAGCCACTGTCCAAAGCCACTCTCCAATGCCACTGTCCAAAGCCACTCTTTCTACAAAGCCACTGTCCAAAGCCACTGTCTAAAGTCACTGGCCAAAGCCACTCTATGTCCAAAGCAACTGTCCTAAGCCACCGTCCAAAGCCACTGTCCAATGCCACTCTATGTCCAAAGCCACTGTCCAAAGCCACTCTCCAAAGCCACTGTCCAAAGCCACTCTATGTCCAGAGCCACTGTCCAAAGCCACTCTCCAAAGCCACTGACCAAAGCCACTCTATGTCCAAAGCCACTGAACAAAGCCACTGTCCAAAGCCACTGACCAAAGCCACTCTATGTCCAATGCCATTGTACAAAGCCACTGTCCAAAGCCACTGTCCAAAGCCACTCTATGTCCAAAGCCATTGTATAAAGCCACTCTCCAAAGCCACTCTCCAAAGCCACTCTATGTCCAAAAGCACTGTCCAAAGCCACTGTCCAAAGCCACTCTCCAAAGCCACTCTATGTCCAAAGCCACTGTCCAAAGCCACTCTCCAAAGCCACTCTCCAAAGCCACTGTATGTCCAAAGCCACTGTCCAAAGCCACTGTCCAAAGCCACTCTCCAAAGCCACTCTATGTCGAAAGCCACTGTCCAAAGTCACTGTCCAAAGCCACTCTCCAAAGCCACTCTATGTCCAAAGCCACCGTCCAAAGCCACTGTCCAAAGCCACTCTCCAAAGCCACTCTATCTCCAAAGCCACTGTCCAAAGTCACTCTCCAAAGCCACTCTCCAAAGCCACTCTATGTCTAAAGCCACTGTCTATAGCCACTGTCCAAAGCCACTGTCCAAAGCCACTCTATGTCCAAAGCCACTGTACAAAGCCACTGTCCAAAGCCACTGTCCAAAGCAATACTATGTCCAAAGCCACTGTCCAAAGGCACTTTCCAAAGACACTCTATGTCCAAAGCCACTGTCCAAAGCCACTGTCCAAAGCCACTGTCCAAAGCCACTCTATGTCCAAAGCCACTGTCCAAAGCCACTCTATTTCCAAAACCACTGTCCAAAGCCACTCTCCAAAGCCACTGTCCTAAACCACTCTATGTCCAAAGCCACTGTCCAAAGCCACTCTCCAAAGCCACTGTCCAAAGCCACTCTATGTCCAAAGCCACTGTCCAAAGCCACTCTCCAATGCCACTGTCCAAAGCCACTGTATGTCCAAAGCCACTGTATGTCCAAAGCCACTGTCCAAAGCGACTGTATGTCCAAAGCCACTGTCCAAAGCCACTGTATGTCCAATGCCACTGTATGTCCAAAGCCACTCTCCAAAGCCACTGTATGTCCAAAGCCACTGTCCAAAGCTACTGTATGTCCAAAGCCACTGTATGTCCAAAGCCACTGTCCAAAGCCACTGTATGTCCAAAGCCACTGTATGTCCAAAGCCACTGTCCAAAGCCACTGTATGTCCAAAGCCACTGTATGTCCAAAGCCACTGTCCAAAGCCACTGTATGTCCAAAGCCACTGTATGTCCAAAGCCACTGTCCAAAGCCACTGTATGTCCAAAGCCACTGTACAAAGCCACTGTCCAAATCCACTGTTCAAAGCCACTCTATGTCCAAATCCACTGTACAAAGCCACTGTCCAAAGCCACTGTCCAAAGCAATACTATGTCCAAAGCCACTGTCCAAAGCCACTGTCCAAAGCCACGGTCCAAAGCCACTCTATGTCCAAAGCCACTGTCCAAAGCCACTCTCCAATGCCACTGTCTAAAGCCACTCTATCTACAAAGCCACTGTCCAAAGCGACTGTCTAAAGTCACTGTCCAAAGCCACTCTATGTCCAAAGCAACTGTCCAAAGCCACTGTCCAAAGCCACTGTATGTCCAAAGCTACTGTATATCCAAAGCCACTGTCCAAAGCCAATGTATATCCAAAGCCACTGTCTAAAGCCACTGTATGTCCAATGCCACTGTATGTCCAAAGCCACTATCCAAAGCCACTTTATGTCCAAAGCCACTGTATGTCCATAGCCACTGTCCAAAGCCACTGTATGTCCAAAGCCACTGTATGTCCAAAGCCACTGTCTAAAGCCACTGTATGTCCAAAGCCACTGTCCAAAGCCACTGTATGTCCAAAGCCACTGTATACCAAACACTGTATATAGCCACTGTATGTCCAAAGCCACTGTATGTCCAAAGCCACTGTCCAAAGCCACTGTATGTCCAAAGCCACTGTATGTCCAAAGCCACTGTATGTCCAAAGCCACTGTATGTCCAAAGCCACTGTCCAAAGACACTGTATGTCCAAAGCCACTGTATGTCCAAAGCCACTGTCCAAAGCCACTGTATGTCCAAAGCCATGGTATGTCCAAAGCCACTGTCCAAAGCCACCGTATGTCCAAAGCCACTGTATGTCCAAAGCCACAGTCCAAAGCCACTGTATGTCCAAAGCCACTGTATGTCCAAAGCCACTGTCCAAAGCCACTGTATGTCCAAAGCCACTGTAAGTCCAAAGCCACTGTCGAAAGCCACTGTCCAAAGCCACTCTCCAAAGCCACTCTATGTCCAAAGCCACTGTCCAAAGCCACTCTCCAAAGCCACTCTCCAAAGCCACTCTATGTCCAAAGCCACTGTCCAAACCCACTGTCCAAAGCCACTCTCCAAAGCCACTCTATGTCCAAAGCCACTGTCTAAAGCCACTCCCCAAAGCCACTCTCCAAAGCCACTCAATATCCAAAGCCACTGTACAAAGCCACTGTCCAAAGCCACTCTCCAAAGCCACTCTATGTCCAAAGCCACTGTCCAAAGCCACTCTCCAAAGCCACTCTCCAAAGCCACGCTATGTCCAAAGCCACTGTCCAAAGCCACTGTCCAAAGCCACTCTCCAAAGCCACTCTATGTCCAAAGCCACTGTCCAAAGCCACTCTCCAAAGCCACTGTCCAAAGCCACTCTATGTCCAAAGCCACTGTCCAAAGCCACTCTCCAAAGCCACTGTCCAAAGCCACTATATGTCCAAAGCCACTGTCCAAAGCCACTCTCCAAAGCCACTCTCCAAAGCCACTCTATGTCCAAAGCCACTGTATGTCCAAAGCCACTGTCCAAAGCCACTGTATGGCCAAAGCCACTGTATGTCCAAAGCCACTGTCCAAAGCCACTGTATGTCCGAAGATACTGTATGTCCAAAGCCACTATCCAAAGCCACTGTATGTCCAAATCCACTGTATGTCCATAGCCACTGTATGTCCAAAGCCACTGTCATAAGCCACTGTATGTCCAAAGCCACTGTCCAAAGCCACTGTCCAAAGTCACTGTCCAAAGCCTTTCTATGTCCAAAGCCACTGTCCAAAGCCACAGTCCAAAGCCACTTTCCAAAGCCACTGTCCAAAGCCACTCTATGTCCAAAGCCACCGTCCAAAGCCACTGTCCAAAGCCACTGTCCAAAGCCACTCTATGTCCAAAGCCACTATCCAAAGCCACTCTCCAAAGCCACTCTCCAAAGCCACTCTATGTCCAAAGCCACTGTCCAAAGCCACTCTCCAAACCACTATCCAAATCCACTCTATGTCCAAAGTCACTGTCCAAAGCCAATCTCCAAAGCCACTCTCCAAAGCCACTCTATGTCCAAAGCCAGTCCAAAGCCACTCTCCAAAGTCACTCTATGTCCAAAGCAAGTCCAAAGCCACTCTCCAAAGCCACTCTCCAAAGCCACTCTATGTCCAAAGCCACTGTCCAAAGCCACTCTCCAAAGCCACTCTCCAAAGCCACTCTATGTCCAAAGCCACTGTCCAAAGCCACTCTCCAATGCCACTGTCCAAAGCCACTCTATCTACAAAGCAACTGTCCAAAGCCACTGTCCAAAGCCACTGTCCAAAGCCACTCTATGTCCAAAGTCACTGTCCAAAGCCACTCTCCAAAGCCACTGTCCAAAGCCATTCTATGTCCAGAGCCACTGTCCAAAGCCACTCTCCAAAGCCACTGACCAAAGCCACTCTATGTCCAAAGCCACTGAACAAAGCCACTGTCCAAAGCCACTGACCAAAGCCACTCTATGTCCAATGCCATTGTCCAAAGCCACTGTCCAAAGCCACTGTCCAAAGCTACTCTATGTCCAAAGCCATTGTCTAAAGCCACTCTCCAAAGCCACTCTCCAAAGCCACTCTATGTCCAAAAGCACTGTTCAAAGCCACTGTCCAAAGCCACTCTCCAAAGCCACTCTATGTCCAAAGCCACTGTCCAAACCCACTCTCCAAAGCCACTCTCCAAAGCCACTGTATGTCCAAAGCCACTGTCCAAAGCCCTGTCCAAAGCCACTCTCCAAAGCCACTCTATGTCCAAAGCCACTGTCCAAAGTCACTGTCCTAAGCCACTCTCCAAATCCACTCTATGTCCAAAGCCACTGTCCAAAGCCACTCTCCAAAGCCACTCTCCAAAGCCACTCTCCAAAGCCACTCTATGTCCAAAGCCACTGTCCATAGCCACTGTCCAAAGCCACTCTCCAAAGCCACTCTATCTCCAAAGCCACTGTCCAAAGCCACTCTCCAAAGCCACTCTCCAAAGCCACTCTATGTCCAAAGCCACTGTCCATAGCCACTGTCTAAAGTCACTGTCCAAATCCACTCTATGTCCAAAGCCACTGTACAAAGCCACCGTCCAAAGCCACTGTCCAAAGCAATACTATGTCCAAAGCCACTGTCCAAAGGCACTGTCCAAAGACACTGTCCAAAGCCACTCTATGTCCAAAGCCACTGTCGAAAGCCACTCTATGTCCAAAGCCACTATCCAAAGCCACTGTCCAAAGCCACTGTCCTAAACCACTTTATTTCCAAAGCCACTGTCCAAAGCCACTATCCAAAACCACTGTCCAAAGCCACTCTATGTCCAAAGCCACTGTCCAAAGCCACTCTCCAAAGCCACTGTCCAAAGCCACTGTATGTCCAAAGCCACTGTATGTCCAAAGCCACTGTCCAAAGCGACTGTATGTCCAAAGCCACTGTCCAAAGCCACTGTATGTCCAAAGCCACTGTATGTCCAAAACCACTATCCAAAGCCACTGTATGTCCAAAGCCACTGTATATCCAAAGGCACTGTCCAAAGCCACTGTATGTCCAAAGCCACTTGATGTCCAAAGCCACTGTCTAAAGCCACTGTATGTCCAAAACCACTGTCCAAAGCCACTGTATGTCCAAAGCCACTGTATGTCCAAAGCCACTGTCCAAAGCCACTGTATGTCCAAAGCCACTGTATGTCCAAAGCCACTGTCCAAAGCCACTGTATGTCCAAAGCCACTGTATGTCCAAAGCCACTGTCCAAAGCCACTGTATGTCCAAAGCCACTGTATGTCCAAAGCCACTGTCCAAAGCCACTGTATGTCCAAAGCCACTGTACAAACTACTGTCCAAATCCACTGTCCAAAGCCACTCTATGTCCAAATCCACTGTACAAAGCCACTGTCCAAAGCCAGTGTCCAAAGCAATACTATGTCCAAAGCCACTGTCCAAAACCACTGTCCAAAGCCACTGTCCAAAGCCACTCTATGTCCAAAGCCACTGTCCGAAGCCACTGTCCAAAGCCACTGTCCAAAGCCACTCTATGTCCAAAGCCACTCTCCAAAGCCACTGTCCAAAGCCACTGTATGTCCAAAGCCCCTGTATGTCCAAAGCCACTGTCCAAAGCCACTGTATGTCCAAAGCCACTGTATGTCCAAAGCCACTATCCAAAGCCACTGTATGTCCAAAGCCACTGTATATCCAAAGCCACTGTCCAAAGCCACTGTATGTCCAAAGCCACTGTATGTCCAAAGCCACTGTCTAAAGCCACTGTATGTCCAGAGCCACTGTCCAAAGCCACTGTATGTCCAAAGCCACTGTATGTCCAAAGCCACTTTCCATAGCCACCGTATGTCCAAAGCCACTGTTTGTCCAAAGCCACTCTCCAAAGCCACTCTCCAAAGCCACTCTATGTCCAAAGCCACTGTCCAAAGCCACTGTCCAAAGCCACTGTCCAAAGCCACTCTATGTCCAAAGCCACTATCCAAAGCCACTCTCCAAAGCCACTCTCCAAAGCCACTCTATGTCCAAAGCCACTGTCCAAAGCCACTCTCCAAACCACTATCCAAAGCCACTCTATGTACAAAGTCACTGTCCAAAGCCAATCTCCAAAGCCACTCTCCAAAGACACTCTATGTCCAAAGACAGTCCAAAGCCACTCTCCAAAGCCACTCTATGTCCAAAGCCAGTCCAAAGCCACTCTCCAAAGCCACTCTCCAAAGCCACTCTATGTCCAAAGGCACTGTCCAAAGCCATTCTCCAAAGCCACTCTCCAAAGCCACTCTATGTCCAAAGCCACTGTCCAAAGCCACTCTATGTCCAAAGCCACTTTCCAAAGCCACTGTCCAAAGCCACGGTCCAAAGCCACTCTATGTCCAAAGCCACTGTCCAAAGCCACTGTCCAAAGCCACTCTCCAATGCCACTGTCCAAAGCCACTCTATCTACAAAGCCACTGTCCAAAGCCACTGTCTAGTCACTGTCCAAAGCCACTCTATGTCCAGAGCAACTGTCCAAAGCCACTGTCCAAAGCCACTGTCCAAAGCCACTCTATGTCCAAAGCCACTGTCCAAAGCCACTCTATGTCCAGAGCCACTGTCCAAAGCCACTCACCAAAGCCACTGACCAAAGCCACTCTATGTCCAAAGCCACTGAACAAAGCCACTGTCCAAAGCCACTGACTAAAGCCACTCTATGTCCAATGCCATTGTCCAAAGCCACTGTCCAAAGCCACTGTCCAAAGCCACTCTATGTCCAAAGCAATTGTTTAAACCACTCTCCAAAGCCATTCTCCAAAGCCACTCTATGTCCAAAGCCACTGTCCAAAGCCACTCTCCAAACCACTATCCAAAGCCACTGTATGTCCAAAGCCACTGTCCAAAGCCACCGTATGTCCAAAGCCACGGTATGTCCAAAGCCACTGTCAAAAGCCACCGTATGTCCAAAACCACTGTATGTCCAAAGCCACTGTCCAAAGCCACCGTATGTCGAAAGCCACTGTATGTTCAAAGCCACTATCCAAAGCCACTGTATGTCCAAAGCCACTGTATGTCCAAAGCCACTGTCCAAAGCCACTGTATGTCCAAAGCCACTGTCCAAAGCCACTGTATGTCCAAAGCCACTGTATGTCCAAAGCCACTGTCCAAAGCAACCGTATGTCCAAAGCCACTGTATGTCCAAAGCCACTGTCCAAAGCCACCGTATGTCCAAAGCCACTGTATGTCCAAAGCCACTCTCCAAAGCCACTCTCCAAAGCCACTCTATGTCCAAAGCCACTGTCCAAAGCCAATGTATGTCCAAAGCCACTGTATGTCCAAAGCCACTGTCCAAAGCCACTGTATGTCCAAAGCCACTGTATGTCCAAAGCCACTGTCCAAAGCAACCGTATGTCCAAAGCCACTGTATGTCCAAAGCCACTGTCCAAAGCCACCGTATGTCCAAAGCCACTGTATGTCCAAAGCCACTCTCCAAAGCCACTCTCCAAAGCCACTCTATGTCCAAAGCCACTGTCCAAAGCCACTGTCCAAAGCCACTGTCCAAAGCCACTCTATGTCCAAAGCCACTATCCAAAGCCACTCTACAAAGCCACTCTCCAAAGCCACTCTATGTCCAAAGCCACTGACCGAAGCCACTGTCCAAAGCCACTGTCCAAAGCCACTCTATATCCAAAGCCACTGTCCAAAGCCACTCTCCAAAGCCACTGTCCAAAGCCACTGTATGTCCAAAGTCCCTGTATGTCCAAAGCCACTGTCCAAAGCCACTGTATGTCCAAAGCCACTGTATGTCCAAAGCCACTATCCAAAGCCACTCTATGTCCAAAGCCACTGTATATCCAAAGCCACTGTCCAAAGCCACTGTATGTCCAAAGCAACTGTATGTCCAAAGCCACTGTCTAAAGCCACTGTATGTCCAAAGCCACTGTCCAAAGCCACTGTATGTCCAAAGCCACTGTCCATAGCCACTGTATGTCCAAAGCTACTCTATGTCCAAAGCCACTGTCCAAAGTCACTATATGTCCAAAGCCACTGTATGTCCAAAGCCACTGTCCAAAGCCACTCTATGTCCAAAGCCACTCTATGTCCAAAGCCACTGTATGTCCAAAGCCACTGTTCAAAGCGACTGTTTGTCCAAAGCCACTGTATGTCCAAAGCCACTGTCCAAAGCCACCGTATGACCAAAGCCACGGTATGTCCAAAGCCACTGTCAAAAGCCACCGTATGTCCAAAGCCACTGTATGTCCAAAGCCACTGTCCAAAGCCACCGTATGTCTAAAGACACTGTATGTCCAAAGCCACTATCCAAAGCCACTGTATGTCCAAAGCCACTGTATGTCCAAAGTCACTGTCCAAAGCCACTGTATGTCCAAAGCCACTGTATGTCCAAAACTACTGTCCAAAGCCAATGTATGTCCAAAGCCACTGTATGTCCAAAGCCACTGTCCAAAGCCACTGTATGTCCAAAGCCACTGTATGTCCAAAGCCACTGTCCAAAGCAACCGTATGTCCAAAGCCACTGTATGTCCAAAGCCACTGTCCAAAGCCACCGTATGTCCAAAGCCACTGTATGTCCAAAGCCACTCTCCAAAGCCACTCTCCAAAGCCACTCTATGTCCAAAGCCACCGTCCAAAGCCACTGTCCAAAGCCACTGTCCAAAGCCACTCTATGTCCAAAGCCACTATCCAAAGCCACTCTCCAAAGCCACTCTCCAAAGCCACTCTATGTCCAAAGCCACTGTCCAAAGCCACTCTCCAAACCACTATCCAAATCCACTCTATGTCCAAAGTCACTGTCCAAAGCCAATCTCCAAAGCCACTCTCCAAAGCCACTCTATGTCCAAAGCCAGTCCAAAGCCACTCTCCAAAGTCACTCTATGTCCAAAGCAAGTCCAAAGCCACTCTCCAAAGCCACTCTCCAAAGCCACTCTATGTCCAAAGCCACTGTCCAAAGCCATTCTCCAAAGCCACTCTCCAAAGCCACTCTATGTCCAAAGCCACTGTCCAAAGCCACTCTATGTCCAAAGCCACTGTCCAAAGCCACTGTCCAAAGCCACAGTCCAAATCCACTCTATGTCCAAAGCCACTGTCCAAAGCCACTGTCCAAAGCCACTGTCCAAAGCCACTCTATGTCCAAAGCCACTGTCCAAAGCCACTCTCCAATGCCACTGTCCAAAGCCACTCTATCTACAAAGCAACTGTCCAAAGCCACTGTCCAAAGCCACTGTCCAAAGCCACTCTATGTCCAAAGTCACTGTCCAAAGCCACTCTCCAAAGCCACTGTCCAAAGCCACTCTATGTCCAGAGCCACTGTCCAAAGCCACTCTCCAAAGCCACTGACCAAAGCCACTCTATGTCCAAAGCCACTGAATAAAGCCACTGTCCAAAGCCACTGTCCAAAGCTACTCTATGTCCAAAGCCATTGTCTAAAGCCACTCTCCAAAGCCACTCTCCAAAGCCACTCTATGTCCAAAAGCACTGTTCAAAGCCACTGTCCAAAGCCACTCTCCAAAGCCACTCTATGTCCAAAGCCACTGTCCAAACCCACTCTCCAAAGCCACTCTCCAAAGCCACTGTATGTCCAAAGCCACTGTCCAAAGCCACTGTCCAAAGCCACTCTCCAAAGCCACTCTATGTCCAAAGCCACTGTCCAAAGCCACTGTATGTCCAAAGCCACTGTATGTCCAAAGCCACTGTCTAAAGCCACTGTATGTCCAAAGCCACTGTATGTCCAAAGCCACTGTCCAAAGCAACCGTATGTCCAAAGCCACTGTATGTCCAAAGCCACTGTCCAAAGCCACCGTATGTCCAAACCACTGTATGTCCAAAGCCACTGTCCAAAGCCACTGTATGTCCAAAGCCACTGTATGTCCAAAGCCACTGTCCAAAGCCACTGTATGTCCAAAGCCACTGTCCAAAGCCACTGTCCAAAGCCACTCTCCAAAGCCACTCTATGTCCAAAGCCACTGTCCAAAGTCACTGTCCTAAGCCACTCTCCAAAGCCACTCTATGTCCAAAGCCACTGTCCAAAGCCACTCTCCAAAGCCACTCTCCAAAGCCACTCTCCAAAGCCACTCTATGTCCAAAGCCACTGTCCATAGCCACTGTCCAAAGCCACTCTCCAAAACCACTCTATCTCCAAAGCCACTGTCCAAAGCCACTCTCCAAAGCCACTCTCCAAAGCCACTCTATGTCCAAAGCCACTGTCCATAGCCACTGTCTAAAGTCACTGTCCAAATCCACTCTATGTCCAAAGCCACTGTACAAAGCCACCGTCCAAAGCCACTGTCCAAAGCAATACTATGTCCAAAGCCACTGTCCAAAGGCACTGTCCAAAGACACTGTCCAAAGCCACTCTATGTCCAAAGCCACTGTCGAAAGCCACTCTATGTCCAAAGCCACTATCCAAAGCCACTGTCCAAAGCCACTGTCCTAAACCACTTTATTTCCAAAGCCACTGTCCAAAGCCACTATCCAAAACCACTGTCCAAAGCCACTCTATGTCCAAAGCCACTGTCCAAAGCCACTCTCCAAAGCCACTGTCCAAAGCCACTGTATGTCCAAAGCCACTGTATGTCCAAAGCCACTGTCCAAAGCGACTGTATGTCCAAAGCCACTGTCCAAAGCCACTGTATGTCCAAAGCCACTGTATGTCCAAAGCCACTATCCAAAGCCACTGTATGTCCAAAGCCACTGTATATCCAAAGGCACTGTCCAAAGCCACTGTATGTCCAAAGCCACTTGATGTCCAAAGCCACTGTCTAAAGCCACTGTATGTCCAAAACCACTGTCCAAAGCCACTGTATGTCCAAAGCCACTGTATGTCCAAAGCCACTGTCCAAAGCCACTGTATGTCCAAAGCCACTGTATGTCCAAAGCCACTGTCCAAAGCCACTGTATGTCCAAAGCCACTGTATGTCCAAAGCCACTGTCCAAAGCCACTGTATGTCCAAAGCCACTGTATATCCAAAGCCACTGTCGAAAGCCACTGTATATCCAAAGCCACTGTCCAAAGCCACTGTATGTCCAATGCCACTGTATGTCCAAAGCCACTATCCAAAGCCACTTTATGTCCAAAGCCACTGTATGTCCATAGCCACTGTCCAAAACCACTGTATGTCCAAAGCCACTGTATATCCAAAGCCACTGTCTAAAGCCACTGTATGTCCAAAGCCACTGTCCAAAGCCACTGTATGTCCAAAGCCACTGTATGTCCAAACACTGTACATAGCCACTGTATGTCCAAAGTCACTGTATGTCCAAAGCCACTGTCCAAAGCCACTGTATGCCCAAAGCCACTGTATGTCCAAAGCCACTGTATGTCCAAAGCCACTGTATGTCCAAAGCCACTGTCCAAAGCCACTGTATGTCCAAAGCCACTGTATGTCCAAAGCCACTGTATGTCCAAAGCCACTGTCCAAAGCCACTGTATGTCCAAAGCCACGGTATGTCCAAAGCCACGGTATGTCCAAAGTCACCGTATGTCCAAAGCCACTGTATGTCCAAAGCCACAGTCCAAAGCCACTGTATGTCCAAAGCCACTGTATGTCCAAAGCCACTGTCCAAAGCCACTGTATGTCCAAAGCCACTGTATGTCCAAAGCCACTGTCCAAAGCCACTGTATGTCCAAAGCCACTGTATGTCCAAAGCCACTGTCCAAAGCCACTGTATGTCCAAAGCCACTGTATGTCCAAAGCCACTGTATGTCCAAAGCCACTGTCCAAAGCCACTGTATGTCCAAAGCCACTGTATGTCCAAAGCCACTGTATGTCCAAAGCCACTGTATGTCCAAAGCCACTGTCCAAAGCCACTATATGTCCAAAGCCACTGTATGTCCAAAGCCACTGTCCAAAGGCAAAGCCACTCTACAAAGCCACTGTCCAAAGCCACTCTATGTCCAAAGCCACTGTGCAAAGCCACTCTCCAAAGCCACTGTCCAAAACCTCTCTATGTCCAAAGCCACTGTCGAAAGCCACTGTCCAAAGCCACTCTCCAAAGCCACTCTATGTCCAAAGCTACTGTCCAAAGCCACTCTCCAAAGTCACTCTCCAAAGCCACTCTATGTCCAAAGCCACTGTCCAAACCCACTGTCCAAAGCCACTCTCCAAAGCCACTCTATGTCCAAAGCCATTGTACAAAGCCACTCTCCAAAGCCACTCTCCAAAGCCAATCAATATCCAAAGCCACTGTACAAAGCCACTGTCTAAAGCCACTCTCCAAAGCCACTCTATGTCCAAAGCCACTGTCCAAAGCCACTCTTCAAAGCCACTCTCCAAAGCCACTCTATGTCCAAAGCCACTGTCCAAATCCACTCTCCAAAGCCACTGTCCAAAGCCACTCTATGTCCAAAGCCACTGTCCAAAGCCACTCTCCAAAGCCACTCTCCAAAGCCACTCTATGTCCAAAGCCACTGTCCAAAGCCACTGTCCAAAGCCATTCTCCAAAGCCACTCTCCAAAGCCACTCTATGTCCAAAGCCACTGTCCAAAGCCACTCTATGTCCAAAGCTACTGTCCAAAGCCACTGTCCAAAGCCACGGTCCAAAGCCACTCTATGTCCAAAGCCACTGTCCAAAGCCACTGTCCAAAGCCACTGTCCAAAGCCACTCTATGTCCAAAGCCACTGTCCAAAGCCACTCTCCAATGCCACTGTCCAAAGCCACTCTTTCTACAAAGCCACTGTCCAAAGCCACTGTCTAAAGTCACTGGCCAAAGCCACTCTATGTCCAAAGCAACTGTCCTAAGCCACCGTCCAAAGCCACTGTCCAATGCCACTCTATGTCCAAAGCCACTGTCCAAAGCCACTCTCCAAAGCCACTGTCCAAAGCCACTCTATGTCCAGAGCCACTGTCCAAAGCCACTCTCCAAAGCCACTGACCAAAGCCACTCTATGTCCAAAGCCACTGAACAAAGCCACTGTCCAAAGCCACTGACCAAAGCCACTCTATGTCCAATGCCATTGTCCAAAGCCACTGTCCAAAGCCACTGTCCAAAGCCACTCTATGTCCAAAGCCATTGTATAAAGCCACTCTCCAAAGCCACTCTCCAAAGCCACTCTATGTCCAAAAGCACTGTCCAAAGCCACTGTCCAAAGCCACTCTCCAAAGCCACTCTATGTCCAAAGCCACTGTCCAAAGCCACTCTCCAAAGCCACTCTCCAAAGCCACTGTATGTCCAAAGCCACTGTCCAAAGCCACTGTCCAAAGCCACTCTCCAAAGCCACTCTATGTCGAAAGCCACTGTCCAAAGTCACTGTCCAAAGCCACTCTCCAAAGCCACTCTATGTCCAAAGCCACTGTCCAAAGCCACTGTCCAAAGCCACTCTCCAAAGCCACTCTATCTCCAAAGCCACTGTCCAAAGTCACTCTCCAAAGCCACTCTCCAAAGCCACTCTATGTCTAAAGCCACTGTCTATAGCCACTGTCCAAAGCCACTGTCCAAAGCCACTCTATGTCCAAAGCCACTGTACAAAGCCACTGTCCAAAGCCACTGTCCAAAGCAATACTATGTCCAAAGCCACTGTCCAAAGGCACTTTCCAAAGACACTCTATGTCCAAAGCCACTGTCCAAAGCCACTGTCCAAAGCCACTGTCCAAAGCCACTCTATGTCCAAAGCCACTGTCCAAAGCCACTCTATTTCCAAAACCACTGTCCAAAGCCACACTCCAAAGCCACTGTCCTAAACCACTCTATGTCCAAAGCCACTGTCCAAAGCCACTCTCCAAAGCCACTGTCCAAAGCCACTCTATGTCCAAAGCCACTGTCCAAAGCCACTCTCCAATGCCACTGTCCAAAGCCACTGTATGTCCAAAGCCACTGTATGTCCAAAGCCACTGTCCAAAGCGACTGTATGTCCAAAGCCACTGTCCAAAGCCACTGTATGTCCAATGCCACTGTATGTCCAAAGCCACTCTCCAAAGCCACTGTATGTCCAAAGCCACTGTCCAAAGCTACTGTATGTCCAAAGCCACTGTATGTCCAAAGCCACTCTATGTCCAAAGCCACTGTCCAAAGCCACTCTCCAATGCCACTGTCTAAAGCCACTCTATCTACAAAGCCACTGTCCAAAGCGACTGTCTAAAGTCACTGTCCAAAGCCACTCTATGTCCAAAGCAACTGTCCAAAGCCACTGTCCAAAGCCACTGTATGTCCAAAGCTACTGTATATCCAAAGCCACTGTCCAAAGCCAATGTATATCCAAAGCCACTGTCTAAAGCCACTGTATGTCCAATGCCACTGTATGTCCAAAGCCACTATCCAAAGCCACTTTATGTCCAAAGCCACTGTATGTCCATAGCCACTGTCCAAAGCCACTGTATGTCCAAAGCCACTGTATGTCCAAAGCCACTGTCTAAAGCCACTGTATGTCCAAAGCCACTGTCCAAAGCCACTGTATGTCCAAAGCCACTGTATACCAAACACTGTATATAGCCACTGTATGTCCAAAGCCACTGTATGTCCAAAGCCACTGTCCAAAGCCACTGTATGTCCAAAGCCACTGTATGTCCAAAGCCACTGTATGTCCAAAGCCACTGTATGTCCAAAGCCACTGTCCAAAGACACTGTATGTCCAAAGCCACTGTATGTCCAAAGCCACTGTCCAAAGCCACTGTATGTCCAAAGCCATGGTATGTCCAAAGCCACTGTCCAAAGCCACCGTATGTCCAAAGCCACTGTATGTCCAAAGCCACAGTCCAAAGCCACTGTATGTCCAAAGCCACTGTATGTCCAAAGCCACTGTCCAAAGCCACTGTATGTCCAAAGCCACTGTAAGTCCAAAGCCACTGTCGAAAGCCACTGTCCAAAGCCACTCTCCAAAGCCACTCTATGTCCAAAGCCACTGTCCAAAGCCACTCTCCAAAGCCACTCTCCAAAGCCACTCTATGTCCAAAGCCACTGTCCAAACCCACTGTCCAAAGCCACTCTCCAAAGCCACTCTATGTCCAAAGCCACTGTCTAAAGCCACTCCCCAAAGCCACTCTCCAAAGCCACTCAATATCCAAAGCCACTGTACAAAGCCACTGTCCAAAGCCACTCTCCAAAGCCACTCTATGTCCAAAGCCACTGTCCAAAGCCACTCTCCAAAGCCACTCTCCAAAGCCACGCTATGTCCAAAGCCACTGTCCAAAGCCACTGTCCAAAGCCACTCTCCAAAGCCACTCTATGTCCAAAGCCACTGTCCAAAGCCACTCTCCAAAGCCACTGTCCAAAGCCACTCTATGTCCAAAGCCACTGTCCAAAGCCACTCTCCAAAGCCACTGTCCAAAGCCACTATATGTCCAAAGCCACTGTCCAAAGACACTCTCCAAAGCCACTCTCCAAAGCCACTCTATGTCCAAAGCCACTGTATGTCCAAAGCCACTGTCCAAAGCCACTGTATGGCCAAAGCCACTGTATGTCCAAAGCCACTGTCCAAAGCCACTGTATGTCCGAAGATACTGTATGTCCAAAGCCACTATCCAAAGCCACTGTATGTCCAAATCCACTGTATGTCCATAGCCACTGTATGTCCAAAGCCACTGTCATAAGCCACTGTATGTCCAAAGCCACTGTCCAAAGCCAATGTCCAAAGTCACTGTCCAAAGCCTTTCTATGTCCAAAGCCACTGTCCAAAGCCACAGTCCAAAGCCACTTTCCAAAGCCACTGTCCAAAGCCACTCTATGTCCAAAGCCACCGTCCAAAGCCACTGTCCAAAGCCACTGTCCAAAGCCACTCTATGTCCAAAGCCACTATCCAAAGCCACTCTCCAAAGCCACTCTCCAAAGCCACTCTATGTCCAAAGCCACTGTCCAAAGCCACTCTCCAAACCACTATCCAAATCCACTCTATGTCCAAAGTCACTGTCCAAAGCCAATCTCCAAAGCCACTCTCCAAAGCCACTCTATGTCCAAAGCCAGTCCAAAGCCACTCTCCAAAGTCACTCTATGTCCAAAGCAAGTCCAAAGCCACTCTCCAAAGCCACTCTCCAAAGCCACTCTATGTCCAAAGCCACTGTCCAAAGCCACTCTCCAAAGCCACTATCCAAAGCCACTCTATGTCCAAAGCCACTGTCCAAAGCCACTCTCCAATGCCACTGTCCAAAGCCACTCTATCTACAAAGCAACTGTCCAAAGCCACTGTCCAAAGCCACTGTCCAAAGCCACTCTATGTCCAAAGTCACTGTCCAAAGCCTCTCTCCAAAGCCACTGTCCAAAGCCACTCTATGTCCAGAGCCACTGTCCAAAGCCACTCTCCAAAGCCACTGACCAAAGCCACTCTATGTCCAAAGCCACTGAACAAAGCCACTGTCCAAAGCCACTGACCAAAGCCACTCTATGTCCAATGCCATTGTCCAAAGCCACTGTCCAAAGCCACTGTCCAAAGCTACTCTATGTCCAAAGCCATTGTCTAAAGCCACTCTCCAAAGCCACTCTCCAAAGCCACTCTATGTCCAAAAGCACTGTTCAAAGCCACTGTCCAAAGCCACTCTCCAAAGCCACTCTATGTCCAAAGCCACTGTCCAAACCCACTCTCCAAAGCCACTCTCCAAAGCCACTGTATGTCCAAAGCCACTGTCCAAAGCCCTGTCCAAAGCCACTCTCCAAAGCCACTCTATGTCCAAAGCCACTGTCCAAAGTCACTGTCCTAAGCCACTCTCCAAATCCACTCTATGTCCAAAGCCACTGTCCAAAGCCACTCTCCAAAGCCACTCTCCAAAGCCACTCTCCAAAGCCACTCTATGTCCAAAGCCACTGTCCATAGCCACTGTCCAAAGCCACTCTCCAAAGCCACTCTATCTCCAAAGCCACTGTCCAAAGCCACTCTCCAAAGCCACTCTCCAAAGCCACTCTATGTCCAAAGCCACTGTCCATAGCCACTGTCTAAAGTCACTGTCCAAATCCACTCTATGTCCAAAGCCACTGTACAAAGCCACCGTCCAAAGCCACTGTCCAAAGCAATACTATGTCCAAAGCCACTGTCCAAAGGCACTGTCCAAAGACACTGTCCAAAGCCACTCTATGTCCAAAGCCACTGTCGAAAGCCACTCTATGTCCAAAGCCACTATCCAAAGCCACTGTCCAAAGCCACTGTCCTAAACCACTTTATTTCCAAAGCCACTGTCCAAAGCCACTATCCAAAACCACTGTCCAAAGCCACTCTATGTCCAAAGCCACTGTCCAAAGCCACTCTCCAAAGCCACTGTCCAAAGCCACTGTATGTCCAAAGCCACTGTATGTCCAAAGCCACTGTCCAAAGCGACTGTATGTCCAAAGCCACTGTCCAAAGCCACTGTATGTCCAAAGCCACTGTATGTCCAAAACCACTATCCAAAGCCACTGTATGTCCAAAGCCACTGTATATCCAAAGGCACTGTCCAAAGCCACTGTATGTCCAAAGCCACTTGATGTCCAAAGCCACTGTCTAAAGCCACTGTATGTCCAAAACCACTGTCCAAAGCCACTGTATGTCCAAAGCCACTGTATGTCCAAAGCCACTGTCCAAAGCTACTGTATGTCCAAAGCCACTGTATGTCCAAAGCCACTGTCCAAAGCCACTGTATGTCCAAAGCCACTGTATGTCCAAAGCCACTGTCCAAAGCCACTGTATGTCCAAAGCCACTGTATGTCCAAAGCCACTGTCCAAAGCCACTGTATGTCCAAAGCCACTGTACAAACTACTGTCCAAATCCACTGTCCAAAGCCACTCTATGTCCAAATCCACTGTACAAAGCCACTGTCCAAAGCCACTGTCCAAAGCAATACTATGTCCAAAGCCACTGTCCAAAACCACTGTCCAAAGCCACTGTCCAAAGCCACTCTATGTCCAAAGCCACTGTCCGAAGCCACTGTCCAAAGCCACTGTCCAAAGCCACTCTATGTCCAAAGCCACTCTCCAAAGCCACTGTCCAAAGCCACTGTATGTCCAAAGCCCCTGTATGTCCAAAGCCACTGTCCAAAGCCACTGTATGTCCAAAGCCACTGTATGTCCAAAGCCACTATCCAAAGCCACTGTATGTCCAAAGCCACTGTATATCCAAAGCCACTGTCCAAAGCCACTGTATGTCCAAAGCCACTGTATGTCCAAAGCCACTGTCTAAAGCCACTGTATGTCCAAAGCCACTGTCCAAAGCCACTGTATGTCCAAAGCCACTGTATGTCCAAAGCCACTTTCCATAGCCACTGTATGTCCAAAGCCACTCTATGTCCAAAGCCACTGTCCAAAACCACTATATGTCCAAAGCCACTGTATGTCCAAAACCACTGTCCAAAGCCACTCTATGTCCAAAGCCACTCTATGTCCAAAGCCACTCTATGTCCAAAGCCACTGTATGTCCAAAGCCACTGTTCAAAGCCACTGTATGTCCAAAGCCACTGTATGTCCAAAGCCACTGTCCAAAGCCACCGTATGTCCAAAGCCACGGTATGTCCAAAGCCACTGTCAAAAGCCACCGTATGTCCAAAGCCACTGTATGTCCAAAGCCACTGTCCAAAGCCACTGTATGTCGAAACCAATGTATGTCCAAAGCCACTATCCCAAGCCACTGTATGTCCAAAGCCACTGTACGTCCAAAGCCACTGTCCAAAGCCACTGTATGTCCAAAGCCACTGTATGTCCAAAACCACTGTCCAAAGCCACTGTATGTCCAAAGCCAATTTATGACCAAAGCCACTGTCCAAAGCCACTGTATGTCCAAAGCCACTGTATGTCCAAAGCCACTGTCCAAAGCCACCGTATGTCCAAAGCCACTGTATGTCCAAAGCCACTCTCCAAAGCCACTCTCCAAAGCCACTCTATGTCCAAAGCCACTGTCCAAAGCCACTGTCCAAAGCCACTGTCCAAAGCCACTCTATGTCCAAAGCCACTATCCAAAGCCACTCTCCAAAGCCACTCTCCAAAGCCACTCTATGTCCAAAGCCACTGTCCAAAGCCACTCTCCAAACCACTATCCAAAGCCACTCTATGTACAAAGTCACTGTCCAAAGCCAATCTCCAAAGCCACTCTCCAAAGACACTCTATGTCCAAAGCCAGTCCAAAGCCACTCTCCAAAGCCACTCTATGTCCAAAGCCAGTCCAAAGCCACTCTCCAAAGCCACTCTCCAAAGCCACTCTATGTCCAAAGCCACTGTCCAAAGCCATTCTCCAAAGCCACTCTCCAAAGCCACTCTATGTCCAAAGCCACTGTCCAAAGCCACTCTATGTCCAAAGCCACTTTCCAAAGCCACTGTCCAAAGCCACGGTCCAAAGCCACTCTATGTCCAAAGCCACTGTCCAAAGCCACTGTCCAAAGCCACTGTCCAAAGCCACTCTATGTCCAAAGCCACTGTCCAAAGCCACTCTCCAATGCCACTGTCCAAAGCCACTCTATCTACAAAGCCACTGTCCAAAGCCACTGTCTAGTCACTGTCCAAAGCCACTCTATGTCCAGAGCAACTGTCCAAAGCCAATGTCCAAAGCCACTGTCCAAAGCCACTCTATGTCCAAAGCCACTGTCCAAAGCCACTCTATGTCCAGAGCCACTGTCCAAAGCCACTCACCAAAGCCACTGACCAAAGCCACTCTATGTCCAAAGCCACTGAACAAAGCCACTGTCCAAAGCCACTGACTAAAGCCACTCTATGTCCAATGCCATTGTCCAAAGCCACTGTCCAAAGCCACTGTCCAAAGCCACTCTATGTCCAAAGCAATTGTTTAAACCACTCTCCAAAGCCATTCTCCAAAGCCACTCTATGTCCAAAGCCACTGTCCAAAGCCACTCTCCAAACCACTATCCAAAGCCACTTTATGTCCAAAGCCACTGTCCAAAGCCACCGTATGTCCAAAGCCACGGTATGTCCAAAGCCACTGTCAAAAGCCACCGTATGTCCAAAACCACTGTATGTCCAAAGCCACTGTCCAAAGCCACCGTATGTCGAAAGCCACTGTATGTTCAAAGCCACTATCCAAAGCCACTGTATGTCCAAAGCCACTGTATGTCCAAAGCCACTGTCCAAAGCCACTGTATGTCCAAAGCCACTGTATGTCCAAAACCACTGTCCAAAGCCAATGTATGTCCAAAGCCACTGTATGTCCAAAGCCACTGTCCAAAGCCACTGTATGTCCAAAGCCACTGTATGTCCAAAGCCACTGTCCAAAGCAACCGTATGTCCAAAGCCACTGTATGTCCAAACCCACTGTCCAAAGCCACCGTATGTCCAAAGCCACTGTATGTCCAAAGCCACTCTCCAAAGCCACTCTCCAAAGCCACTCTATGTCCAAAGCCACTGTCCAAAGCCACTGTCCAAAGACACTTTCCAAAGCCACTCTATGTCCAAAGCCACTATCCAAAGCCACTCTACAAAGCCACTCTCCAAAGCCACTCTATGTCCAAAGCCACTAACCGAAGCCACTGTCCAAAGCCACTGTCCAAAGCCACTCTATGTCCAAAGCCACTGTCCAAAGCCACTCTCCAAAGCCACTGTATGTCCAAAGCCACTGTATGTCCAAAGCCACTATCCAAAGCCACTCTATGTCCAAAGCCACTGTATATCCAAAGCCACTGTCCAAAGCCACTGTATGTCCAAAGCCACTGTATGTCCAAAGCCACTGTCTAAAGCCACTGTATGTCCAAAGCCACTGTCCAAAGCCACTGTATGTCCAAAGCCACTGTCCATAGCCACTGTATGTCCAAAGCTACTCTATGTCCAAAGCCACTGTCCAAAGTCACTATATCTCCAAAGCCACTGTATGTCCAAAGCCACTGTCCAAAGCCACTCTATGTCCAAAGCCACTCTATGTCCAAAGCCACTGTATGTCCAAAGCAAGTCCAAACCACTCTCCAAAGCCACTCTCCAAAGCCACTCTATGTCCAAAGCCACTGTCCAAAGCCATTCTCCAAAGCCACTCTCCAAAGCCACTCTATGTCCAAAGCCACTGTCCAAAGCCACTCTATGTCCAAAGCCACTGTCCAAAGCCACTGTCCAAAGCCACAGTCCAAATCCACTCTATGTCCAAAGCCACTGTCCAAAGCCACTGTCCAAAGCCACTGTCCAAAGCCACTCTATGTCCAAAGCCACTGTCCAAAGCCACTCTCCAATGCCACTGTCCAAAGCCACTCTATCTACAAAGCAACTGTCCAAAGCCACTGTCCAAAGCCACTGTCCAAAGCCACTCTATGTCCAAAGTCACTGTCCAAAGCCACTCTCCAAAGCCACTGTCCAAAGCCACTCTATGTCCAGAGCCACTGTCCAAAGCCACTCTCCAAAGCCACTGACCAAAGCCACTCTATGTCCAAAGCCACTGAATAAAGCCACTGTCCAAAGCCACTGTTCAAAGCCACTGTATGTCCAAAGCCACTGTATGTCCAAAGCCACTGTCCAAAGCCACCGTATGTCCAAAGCCACGGTATGTCCAAAGCCACTGTCAAAAGCCACCGTATGTCCAAAGCCACTGTATGTCCAAAGCCACTGTCCAAAGCCACCGTATGTCGAAACCAATGTATGTCCAAAGCCACTATCCAAAGCCACTGTATGTCCAAAGCCACTGTACGTCCAAAGCCACTGTCCAAAGCCACTGTATGTCCAAAGCCACTGTATGTCCAAAACCACTGTCCAAAGCCACTGTATGTCCAAAGCCAATTTATGTCCAAAGCCACTGTCCAAAGCCACTGTATGTCCAAAGCCACTGTATGTCCAAAGCCACTGTCCAAAGCAACCGTATGTCCAAAGCCACTGTGTGTCCAAAGCCACTGTCCAAAGCCACCGTATGTCCAAAGCCACTGTATGTCCAAAGCCACTCTCCAAAGCCACTCTCCAAAGCCACTCTATGTCCAAAGCCACTGTCCAAAGCCACTGTCCAAAGCCACTGTCCAAAGCCACTCTATGTCCAAAGCCACTATCCAAAGCCACTCTCCAAAGCCACTCTCCAAAGCCACTCTATGTCCAAAGCCACTGTCCAAAGCCACTCTCCAAACCACTATCCAAAGCCACTCTATGTACAAAGTCACTGTCCAAAGCCAATCTCCAAAGCCACTCTCCAAAGACACTCTATGTCCAAAGCCAGTCCAAAGCCACTCTCCAAAGCCACTCTATGTCCAAAGCCAGTCCAAAGCCACTCTCCAAAGCCACTCTCCAAAGCCACTCTATGTCCAAAGCCACTGTCCAAAGCCATTCTCCAAAGCCACTCTCCAAAGCCAATCTATGTCCAAAGCCACTGTCCAAAGCCACTCTATGTCCAAAGCCACTTTCCAAAGCCACTGTCCAAAGCCACGGTCCAAAGCCACTCTATGTCCAAAGCCACTGTCCAAAGCCACTGTCCAAAGCCACTGTCCAAAGCCACTCTATGTCCAAAGCCACTGTCCAAAGCCACTCTCCAATGCCACTGTCCAAAGCCACTCTATCTACAAAGCCACTGTCCAAAGCCACTGTCTAGTCACTGTCCAAAGCCACTCTATGTCCAAAGCAACTGTCCAAAGCCACTGTCCAAAGCCACTGTCCAAAGCCACTCTATGTCCAAAGCCACTGTCCAAAGCCACTCTATGTCCAGAGCCACTGTCCAAAGCCACTCACCAAAGCCACTGACCAAAGCCACTCTATGTCCAAAGCCACTGAACAAAGCCACTGTCCAAAGCCACTGACCAAAGCCACTCTATGTCTAATGCCATTGTCCAAAGCCACTGTCCAAAGCCACTGTCCAAAGCCACTCTATGTCCAAAGCAATTGTTTAAACCACTCTCCAAAGCCATTCTCCAAAGCCACTCTATGTCCAAAGCCACTGTCCAAAGCCACTCTCCAAACCACTATCCAAAGCCACTGTATGTCCAAAGCCACTGTCCAAAGCCACCGTATGTCCAAAGCCACGGTATGTCCAAAGCCACTGTCAAAAGCCACCGTATGTCCAAAGCCACTGTATGTCCAAAGCCACTGTCCAAAGCCACCGTATGTCGAAAGCCACTGTATGTTCAAAGCCACTATCCAAAGCCACTGTATGTCCAAAGCCACTGTATGTCCAAAGCCACTGTCCAAAGCCACTGTATGTCCAAAGCCACTGTATGTCCAAAACCACTGTCCAAAGCCAATGTATGTCCAAAGCCACTGTATGTCCAAAGCCACTGTCCAAAGCCACTGTATGTCCAAAGCCACTGTATGTCCAAAGCCACTGTCCAAAGCAACCGTATGTCCAAAGCCACTGTATATCCAAAGCCACTGTCCAAAGCCACCGTATGTCCAAAGCCACTGTATGTCCAAAGCCACTCTCCAAAGCCACTCTCCAAAGCCACTCTATGTCCAAAGCCACTGTCCAAAGCCACTGTCCAAAGCCACTGTCCAAAGCCACTCTATGTCCAAAGCCACTATCCAAAGCCACTCTACAAAGCCACTCTCCAAAGCCACTCTATGTCCAAAGCCACTGACCGAAGCCACTGTCCAAAGCCACTGTCCAAAGCCACTCTATGTCCAAAGCCACTGTCCAAAGCCACTCTCCAAAGCCACTGTCCAAAGCCACTGTATGTCCAAAGTCCCTGTATGTCCAAAGCCACTGTCCAAAGCCACTGTATGTCCAAAGCCACTGTATGTCCAAAGCCACTATCCAAAGCCACTCTATGTCCAAAGCCACTGTATATCCAAAGCCACTGTCCAAAGCCACTGTATGTCCAAAGCCACTGTATGTCCAAAGCCACTGTCTAAAGCCACTGTATGTCCAAAGCCACTGTCCAAAGCCACTGTATGTCCAAAGCCACTGTCCATAGCCACTGTATGTCCAAAGCTACTCTATGTCCAAAGCCACTGTCCAAAGTCACTATATGTCCAAAGCCACTGTATGTCCAAAGCCACTGTCCAAAGCCACTCTATGTCCAAAGCCACTCTATGTCCAAAGCCACTGTATGTCCAAAGCCACTGTTCAAAGCGACTGTTTGTCCAAAGCCACTGTATGTCCAAAGCCACTGTCCAAAGCCACCGTATGACCAAAGCCACGGTATGTCCAAAGCCACTGTCAAAAGCCACCGTATGTCCAAAGCCACTGTATGTCCAAAGCCACTGTCCAAAGCCACCGTATGTCTAAAGCCACTGTATGTCCAAAGCCACTATCCAAAGCCACTGTATGTCCAAAGCCACTGTATGTCCAAAGACACTGTCCAAAGCCACTGTATGTCCAAAGCCACTGTATGTCCAAAACCACTGTCCAAAGCCAATGTATGTCCAAAGCCACTGTATGTCCAAAGCCACTGTCCAAAGCCACTGTATGTCCAAAGCCACTGTATGTCCAAAGCCACTGTCCAAAGCAACCGTATGTCCAAAGCCACTGTATGTCCAAAGCCACTGTCCAAAGCCACCGTATGTCTAAAGCCACTGTATGTCCAAAGCCACTCTCCAAAGCCACTCTCCAAAGCCACTCTATGTCCAAAGCCACCGTCCAAAGCCACTGTCCAAAGCCACTGTCCAAAGCCACTCTATGTCCAAAGCCACTATCCAAAGCCACTCTCCAAAGCCACTCTCCAAAGCCACTCTATGTCCAAAGCCACTGTCCAAAGCCACTCTCCAAACCACTATCCAAATCCACTCTATGTCCAAAGTCACTGTCCAAAGCCAATCTCCAAAGCCACTCTCCAAAGCCACTCTATGTCCAAAGCCAGTCCAAAGCCACTCTCCAAAGTCACTCTATGTCCAAAGCAAGTCCAAAGCCACTCTCCAAAGCCACTCTCCAAAGCCACTCTATGTCCAAAGCCACTGTCCAATGCCATTCTCCAAAGCCACTCTCCAAAGCCACTCTATGTCCAAAGCCACTGTCCAAAGCCACTCTATGTCCAAAGCCACTGTCCAAAGCCACTGTCCAAAGCCACAGTCCAAATCCACTCTATGTCCAATGTCCAAAGCCACTGTCCAAAGCCACTCTATGTCCAAAGCCACTGTCCAAAGCCACTCTCCAATGCCACTGTCCAAAGCCACTCTATCTACAAAGCAACTGTCCAAAGCCACTGTCCAAAGCCACTGTCCAAAGCCACTCTATGTCCAAAGTCACTGTCCAAAGCCACTCTCCAAAGCCACTGTCCAAAGCCACTCTATGTCCAGAGCCACTGTCCAAAGCCACTCTCCAAAGCCACTGACCAAAGCCACTCTATGTCCAAAGCCACTGAACAAAGCCACTGTCCAAAGCCACTGTCCAAAGCTATTCTATGTCCAAAGCCATTGTCTAAAGCCACTCTCCAAAGCCACTCTCCAAAGCCACTCTATGTCCAAAAGCACTGTTCAAAGCCACTGTCCAAAGCCACTCTCCAAAGCCACTCTATGTCCAAAGCCACTGTCCAAACCCACTCTCCAAAGCCACTCTCCAAAGCCACTGTATGTCCAAAGCCACTGTCCAAAGCCACTGTCCAAAGCCACTCTCCAAAGCCACTCTATGTCCAAAGCCACTGTCCAAAGTCACTGTCCTAAGCCACTCTCCAAAGCCACTCTATGTCCAAAGCCACTGTCCAAAGCCACTCTCCAAAGCCACTCTCCAAAGCCACTCTCCAAAGCCACTCTATGTCCAAAGCCACTGTCCATAGCCACTGTCTAAAGCCACTCTCCAAAGCCACTCTATCTCCAAAGCCACTGTCCAAAGCCACTCTCCAAAGCCACTCTCCAAAGCCACTCTATGTCCTAAGCCACTGTCCATAGCCACTGTCTAAAGTCACTGTCCAAATCCACTCTATGTCCAAAGCCACTGTACAAAGCCACCGTCCAAAGCCACTGTCCAAAGCAATACTATGTCCAAAGCCACTGTCCAAAGGCACTGTCCAAAGACACTGTCCAAAGCCACTCTATGTCCAAAGCCACTGTCGAAAGCCACTCTATGTCCAAAGCCACTATCCAAAGCCACTGTCCAAAGCCACTGTCCTAAACCACTTTATTTCCAAAGCCACTGTCCAAAGCCACTATCCAAAACCACTGTCCAAAGCCACTCTATGTCCAAAGCCACTGTCCAAAGCCACTCTCCAAAGCCACTGTCCAAAGCCACTGTATGTCCAAAGCCACTGTATGTCCAAAGCCACTGTCCAAAGCGACTGTATGTCCAAAGCCACTGTCCAAAGCCACTGTATGTCCAAAGCCACTGTATGTCCAAAGCCACTATCCAAAGCCACTGTATGTCCAAAGCCACTGTATATCCAAAGGCACTGTCCAAAGCCACTGTATGTCCAAAGCCACTTGATGTCCAAAGCCACTGTCTAAAGCCACTGTATGTCCAAAACCACTGTCCAAAGCCACTGTATGTCCAAAGCCACTGTATGTCCAAAGCCACTGTCCAAAGCCACTGTATGTCCAAAGCCACTGTATGTCCAAAGCCACTGTCCAAAGCCACTGTATGTCCAAAGCCACTGTACAAACCACTGTCCAAATCCACTGTCCAAAGCCACTCTATGTCCAAATCCACTGTACAAAGCCACTGTCCAAAGCCACTGTCCAAAGCAATACTATGTCCAAAGCCACTGTCCAAAACCACTGTCCAAAGCCAATGTCCAAAGCCACTCTATGTCCAAAGCCACTGTCCGAAGCCACTGTCCAAAGCCACTGTCCAAAGCCACTCTATGTCCAAAGCCACTCTCCAAAGCCACTGTCCAAAGCCACTGTATGTCCAAAGCCCCTGTATGTCCAAAGCCACTGTCCAAAGCCACTGTATGTCCAAAGCCACTGTATGTCCAAAGCCACTGTATATCCAAATCCACTGTCCAAAGCCACTGTATGTCCAAAGCCACTGTATGTCCAAAGCCACTGTCTAAAGCCACTGTATGTCCAAAGCCACTGTCCAAAGCCACTGTATGTCCAAAGCCACTGTATGTCCAAAGCCACTTTCCATAGCCACTGTATGTCCAAAGCCACTCTATGTCCAAAGCCACTGTCCAAAGCCACTATATGTCCAAAGCCACTGTATGTCCAAAACCACTGTCCAAAGCCACTCTATGTCCAAAGCCACTCTATGTCCAAAGCCACTGTATGTCCAAAGCCACTGTTCAAAGCCACTGTATGTCCAAAGCCACTGTATGTCCAAAGCCACTGTCCAAAGCCACCGTATGTCCAAAGCCACGGTATGTCCAAAGCCACTGTCAAAAGCCACCGTATATCCAAAGCCACTGTATGTCCAAAGCCACTGTCCAAAGCCACCGTATGTCGAAACCACTGTATGTCCAAAGCCACTATCCAAAGCCACTGTATGTCCAAAGCCACTGTATGTCCAAAGCCACTGTCCAAAGCCACTGTATGTCCAAAGCCACTGTATGTCCAAAACCACTGTCCAAAGCCACTGTATGTCCAAAGCCAATGTATGTACAAAGCCACTGTCCAAAGCCACTGTATGTCCAAAGCCACTGTATGTCCAAAGCCACTGTCCAAAGCAACCGTATGTCCAAAGCCACTGTATGTCCAAAGCCACTGTCCAAAGCCACCGTATGTCCAAAGCCACTGTATGTCCAAAGCCACTCTCCAAAGCCACTCTATGTCCAAAGCCACTGTCCAAAGCCACTGTCCAAAGCCACTGTCCAAAGCCACTCTATGTCCAAAGCCACTATCCAAAGCCACTCTCCAAAGCCACTCTCCAAAGCCACTCTATGTCCAAAGCCACTGTCCAAAGCCACTCTCCAAACCACTATCCAAAGCCACTCTATGTACAAAGTCACTGTCCAAAGCCAATCTCCAAAGCCACTCTCCAAAGACACTCTATGTCCAGAGCCAGTCCAAAGCCACTCTCCAAAGCCACTCTATGTCCAAAGCCAGTCCAAAGCCACTCTCCAAAGCCACTCTCCAAAGCCACTCTATGTCCAAAGCCACTGTCCAAAGCCATTCTCCAAAGCCACTCTCCAAAGCCACTCTATGTCCAAAGCCACTGTCCAAATCCACTCTATGTCCAAAGCCACTTTCCAAAGCCACTGTCCAAAGCCACGGTCCAAAGCCACTCTATGTCCAAAGCCACTGTCCAAAGCCACTGTCCAAAGCCACTGTCCAAAGCCACTCTATGTCCAAAGCCACTGTCCAAAGCCACTCTCCAATGCCACTGTCCAAAGCCACTCTATCTACAAAGCCACTGTCCAAAGCCACTGTCTAAAGTCACTGTCCAAAGCCACTCTATGTCCAAAGCCACTGTCCAAAGCCACTATATGTCCAAAGCCACTGTATGTCCAAAACCACTGTCCAAAGCCACTCTATGTCCAAAGCCACTCTATGTCCAAAGCCACTGTATGTCCAAAGCCACTGTTCAAAGCCACTGTATGTCCAAAGCCACTGTATGTCCAAAGCCACTGTCCAAAGCCACCGTATGTCCAAAGCCACG
The DNA here is from genome assembly GCA_028752905.1 of Cladorhizidae sp. MBARI D1340-BT2. Lineage (NCBI taxonomy): Eukaryota > Metazoa > Porifera > Demospongiae > Poecilosclerida > Cladorhizidae > Cladorhizidae sp. MBARI D1340-BT2. Next base: position 22,185,124 of record JAQNBH010000017.1, on the reverse strand, counting down.
GTATGTCCAAAGCCACTGTCAAAAGCCACCTTATATCCAAAGCCACTGTATGTCCAAAGCCACTGTCCAAAGCCACCGTATGTCGAAACCACTGTATGTCCAAAGCCACTATCCAAAGCCACTGTATGTCCAAAGCCACTGTATGTCCAAAGCCACTGTCCAAAGCCACTGTATGTCCAAAGCCACTGTATGTCCAAAACCACTGTCCAAAGCCACTGTATGTCCAAAGCCAATGTATGTACAAAGCCACTGTCCAAAGCCACTGTATGTCCAAAGCCACTGTATGTCCAAAGCCACTGTCCAAAGCAACCGTATGTCCAAAGCCACTGTATGTCCAAAGCCACTGTCCAAAGCCACCGTATGTCCAAAGCCACTGTATGTCCAAAGCCACTCTCCAAAGCCACTCTCCAAAGCCACTCTATGTCCAAAGCCACTGTCCAAAGCCACTGTCCAAAGCCACTGTCCAAAGCCACTCTATGTCCAAAGCCACTATCCAAAGCCACTCTCCAAAGCCACTCTCCAAAGCCACTCTATGTCCAAAGCCACTGTCCAAAGCCACTCTCCAAACCACTATCCAAAGCCACTCTATGTACAAAGTCACTGTCCAAAGCCAATCTCCAAAGCCACTCTCCAAAGACACTCTATGTCCAGAGCCAGTCCAAAGCCACTCTCCAAAGCCACTCTATGTCCAAAGCCAGTCCAAAGCCACTCTCCAAAGCCACTCTCCAAAGCCACTCTATGTCCAAAGCCACTGTCCAAAGCCATTCTCCAAAGCCACTCTCCAAAGCCACTCTATGTCCAAAGCCACTGTCCAAATCCACTCTATGTCCAAAGCCACTTTCCAAAGCCACTGTCCAAAGCCACGGTCCAAAGCCACTCTATGTCCAAAGCCACTGTCCAAAGCCACTGTCCAAAGCCACTGTCCAAAGCCACTCTATGTCCAAAGCCACTGTCCAAAGCCACTCTCCAATGCCACTGTCCAAAGCCACTCTATCTACAAAGCCACTGTCCAAAGCCACTGTCTAAAGTCACTGTCCAAAGCCACTCTATGTCCAAAGCAACTGTCCAAAGCCACTGTCCAAAGCCACTGTATGTCCAAAGCCACTGTATATCCAAAGGCACTGTCCAAAGTCACTGTATGTCCAAAGCCACTTGATGTCCAAAGCCACTGTCTAAAGCCACTGTATGTCCAAAACCACTGTCCAAAGCCACTGTATGTCCAAAGCCACTGTATGTCCAAAGCCACTGTCCAAAGCCACTGTATGTCCAAAGACACTGTATGTCCAAAGCCACTGTCCAAAGCCACTGTATGTCCAAAGCCACTGTATATCCAAAGCCACTGTCCAAAGCCACTGTATGTCCAAAGCCATTGTATGTCCAAAGCCACTGTCCAAAGCCACTGTATGTCCAAAGCCACTGTACAAACCACTGTCCAAATCCACTGTCCAAAGCCACTCTATGTCCAAATCCACTGTACAAAGCCACTGTCCAAAGCCACTGTCCAAAGCAATACTATGTCCAAACCCACTGTCCAAAGCCACTGTCCAAAGCCACTGTCCAAAGCCACTCTATGTCCAAAGCCACTGTCCGAAGCCACTGTCCAAAGCCACTGTCCAAAGCCACTCTATGTCCAAAGCCACTGTCCAAAGCCACTCTCCAAAGCCACTGTCCAAAGCCACTGTATGTCCAAAGCCCCTGTATGTCCAAAGCCACTGTCCAAAGCCACTGTATGTTCAAAGCCACTGTATGTCCAAAGCCACTATCCAAAGCCACTCTATGTCCAAAGCCACTGTATATCCAAAGCCACTGTCCAAAGCCACTGTATGTCCAAAGCCACTGTATGTCCAAAGCTACTGTCTAAAGCCACTGTATGTCCAAAGCCACTGTCCAAAGCCACTGTATGTCCAAAGCCACTGTATGTCCAAAGCCACTGTCCATAGCCACTGTATGTCCAAAGCCACTCTATGTCCAAAGCCACTGTCCAAAGCCACTATATGTCCAAAGCCACTGTATGTCCAAAGCCACTGTCCAAAGCCACTCTATGTCCAAAGCCACTCTATGTCCAAAGCCACTGTATGTCCAAAGCCACTGTTCAAAGCCACTGTATGTCCAAAGCCACTGTATGTCCAAAGCCACTGTCCAAAGCCACCGTATGTCCAAAGCCACGGTATGTCCAAAGCCACTGTCAAAAGCCACCGTATGTCCAAAGCCACTGTATGTCCAAAGCCACTGTCCAAAGCCACCGTATGTCGAAAGCCACTGAATGTCCAAAGCCACTATCCAAAGCCACTGTATGTCCAAAGCCACTGTATGTCCAAAGCCACTGTCCAAAGCCACTGTATGTCCAAAGCCACTGTATGTCCAAAACCACTGTCCAAAGCCAATGTATGTCCAAAGCCACTGTATGTCCAAAGCCACTGTCCAAAGCCACTGTATGTCCAAAGCCACTGTATGTCCAAAGCCACTGTATGTCCAAAGCCACTGTCCAAAGCAACCGTATGTCCAAAGCCACTGTATGTCCAAAGCCACTGTCCAAAGCCACCGTATGTCCAAAGCCACTGTATGTCCAAAGCCACTCTCCAAAGCCACTCTCCAAAGCCACTCTATGTCCAAAGCTACTGTCCAAAGCCACTGTCCAAAGCCACTGTCCAAAGCCACTGTCCAAAGCCACTCTATGTCCAAAGCCACTATCCAAAGCCACTCTACAAAGCCACTCTCCAAAGCCACTCTATGTCCAAAGCCACTGTCCGAAGCCACTGTCCAAAGCCACTGTCCAAAGCCACTCTATGTCCAAAGCCACTGTCCAAAGCCACTCTCCAAAGCCACTGTCCAAAGCCACTGTATGTCCAAAGTCCCTGTATGTCCAAAGCCACTGTCCAAAGCCACTGTATGTCCAAAGCCACTGTATGTCCAAAGCCACTATCCAAAGCCACTCTATGTCCAAAGCCACTGTATATCCAAAGCCACTGTCCAAAGCCACTGTATGTCCAAAGCCACTGTATGTCCAAAGCCACTGTCTAAAGCCACTGTATGTCCAAAGCCACTGTCCAAAGCCACTGTATGTCCAAAGCCACTGTATGTCCAAAGCCACTGTCCATAGCCACTGTATGTCCAAAGCTACTCTATGTCCAAAGCCACTGTCCAAAGCCACTATATGTCCAAAGCCACTGTATGTCCAAAGCCACTGTCCAAAGCCACTCTATGTCCAAAGCCACTCTATGTCCAAAGCCACTGTATGTCCAAAGCCACTGTTCAAAGCGACTGTTTGTCCAAAGCCACTGTATTTCCAAAGCCACTGTCCAAAGCCACCGTATGTCCAAAGCCACGGTATGTCCAAAGCCACTGTCAAAAGCCACCGTATGTCCAAAGCCACTGTATGTCCAAAGCCACTGTCCAAAGCCACCGTATGTCTAAAGCCACTGTATGTCCAAAGCCACTATCCAAAGCCACTGTATGTCCAAAGCCACTGTATGTCCAAAGCCACTGTCCAAAGCCACTGTATGTCCAAAGCCACTGTATGTCCAAAACCACTGTCCAAAGCCAATGTATGTCCAAAGCCACTGTATGTCCAAAGCCACTGTCCAAAGCCACTGTATGTCCAAAGCCACTGTATGTCCAAAGCCTATGTCCAAAGCAACCGTATGTCCAAAGCTACTGTATGTCCAAAGCCACTCTCCAAAGCCACTCTATGTCCAAAGCCACTGTCCAAAGCCACTGTCCAAAGCCACTGTCCAAAGCCACTCTATGTCCAAAGCCACTATCCAAAGCCACTCTCCAAAGCCACTCTCCAAAGCCACTCTATGTCCAAAGCCACTGTCCAAAGCCACTCTCCAAACCACTATCCAAAGCCACTCTATGTACAAAGTCACTGTCCAAAGCCAATCTCCAAAGCCACTCTCCAAAGCCACTCTATGTCCAAAGCCAGTCCAAAGCCACTCTCCAAAGCCACTCTATGTCCAAAGCCAGTCCAAAGCCACTCTCCAAAGCCACTCTCCAAAGCCACTCTATGTCCAAAGCCACTGTCCAAAGCCACTGTCCAAAGCCACTGTCCAAAGCCACTCTATGTCCAAAGCCACTGTCCAAAGCCACTCTCCAAAGCCACTGTCCAAAGCCACTGTATGTCCAAAGTCCCTGTATGTCCAAAGCCACTGTCCAAAGCCACTGTATGTCCAAAGCCACTGTATGTCCAAAGCCACTATCCAAAGCCACTCTATGTCCAAAGCCACTGTATATCCAAAGCCACTGTCCAAAGCCACTGTATGTCCAAAGCCACTGTATGTCCAAAGCCACTGTCTAAAGCCACAGTATGTCCAAAGCCACTGTGCAAAGCCACTGTATGTCCAAAGCCACTGTATGTCCAAAGCCACTGTCCATAGCCACTGTATGTCCAAAGCTACTCTATGTCCAAAGCCACTGTCCAAAGCCACTATATGTCCAAAGCCACTGTATGTCCAAAGCCACTGTCCAAAGCCACTCTATGTCCAAAGCCACTCTATGTCCAAAGCCACTGTATGTCCAAAGCCACTGTTCAAAGCGACTGTTTGTCCAAAGCCACTGTATTTCCAAAGCCACTGTCCAAAGCCACCGTATGTCCAAAGCCACGGTATGTCCAAAGCCACTGTCAAAAGCCACCGTATGTCCAAAGCCACTGTATGTCCAAAGCCACTGTCCAAAGCCACCGTATGTCTAAAGCCACTGTATGTCCAAAGCCACTATCCAAAGCCACTGTATGTCCAAAGCCACTGTATGTCCAAAGCCACTGTCCAAAGCCACTGTATGTCCAAATCCACTGTATGTCCAAAACCACTGTCCAAAGCCAATGTATGTCCAAAGCCACTGTATGTCCAAAGCCACTGTCCAAAGCCACTGTATGTCCAAAGCCACTGTATGTCCAAAGCCACTGTCCAAAGCAACCGTATGTCCAAAGCTACTGTATGTCCAAAGCCACTGTCCAAAGCCACCGTATGTCCAAAGCCACTGTATGTCCAAAGCCACTCTCCAAAGCCACTCTCCAAAGCCACTCTATGTCCAAAGCCATTGTCCAAAGCCACTGTCCAAAGCCACTGTCCAAAGCCACTCTATGTCCAAAGCCACTATCCAAAGCCACTCTCCAAAGCCACTCTCCAAAGCCACTCTATGTCCAAAGCCACTGTCCAAAGCCACTCTCCAAACCACTATCCAAAGCCACTCTATGTACAAAGTCACTGTCCAAAGCCAATCTCCAAAGCCACTCTCCAAAGCCACTCTATGTCCAAAGCCAGTCCAAAGCCACTCTCCAAAGCCACTCTATGTCCAAAGCCAGTCCAAAGCCACTCTCCAAAGCCACTCTCCAAAGCCACTCTATGTCCAAAGCCACTGTCCAAAGCCATTCTCCAAAGCCACTCTCCAAAGCCACTCTATGTCCAAAGCCACTGTCCAAAGCCACTCTATGTCCAAAGCCACTGTCCAAAGCCACTGTCCAAAGCCATGGTCCAAAGCCACTCTATGTCCAAAGCCACTGTCCAAAGCCACTGTCCAAAGCCACTGTTCAAAGCCACTCTATGTCCAAAGCCACTGTCCAAAGCCACTCTCCAATGCCACTGTCCAAAGCCACTCTATATACAAAGCCACTGTCCAAAGCCACTGTCTAAAGTCACTGTCCAAAGCCACTCTATGTCCAAAGCAACTGTCCAAAGCCACTGTCCAAAGCCACTGTCCAAAGCAACTCTATGTCCAAAGCCACTGTCCAAAGCCACTATATGTCCAGAGCCACTGTCCAAAGCCACTCACCAAAGCCACTGACCAAAGCTACTCTATGTCCAAAGCCACTGAACAAAGCCACTGTCCAAAGCCACTGACCAAAGCCACTCTATGTCCAATGCCATTGTCCAAAGCCACTGTCCAAAGCCACTGTCCAAAGCCAATCTATGTCCAAAGCAATTGTCTAAACCACTCTCCAAAGCCATTCTCCAAAGCCACTCTATGTCCAAAAGCACTGTCCAAAGCCACTGTCCAAAGCCACTCTCCAAAGCCACTCTATGTCCAAATCCACTGTCCAAAGCCACTCTCCAAAGCCACTCTCCAAAGCCACTGTATGTCCAAAGCCTCTGTCCAAAGCCACTGTCCAAAGCCACTCTCCAAAGCCACTCTATGTCCAAAGCCACTGTCCAAAGCCACTCTATGTCCAAAGCCACTGTCCAAAGCCACTGTCCAAAGCCACTGTCCAAAGCCACTCTATGTCCAAAGCCACTGTCCAAAGCCACTCTCCAAAGCCACTGTCCAAAGCCACTGTATGTCCAAAGTCCCTGTATGTCCAAAGCCACTGTCCAAAGCCACTGTATGTCCAAAGCCACTGTATGTCCAAAGCCACTATCCAAAGCCACTCTATGTCCAAAGCCACTGTATATCCAAAGCCACTGTCCAAAGCCACTGTATGTCCAAAGCCACTGTATGTCCAAAGCCACTGTCTAAAGCCACAGTATGTCCAAAGCCACTGTGCAAAGCCACTGTATGTCCAAAGCCACTGTATGTCCAAAGCCACTGTCCATAGCCACTGTATGTCCAAAGCTACTCTATGTCCAAAGCCACTGTCCAAAGCCACTATATGTCCAAAGCCACTGTATGTCCAAAGCCACTGTCCAAAGCCACTCTATGTCCAAAGCCACTCTATGTCCAAAGCCACTGTATGTCCAAAGCCACTGTTCAAAGCGACTGTTTGTCCAAAGCCACTGTATTTCCAAAGCCACTGTCCAAAGCCACCGTATGTCCAAAGCCACGGTATGTCCAAAGCCACTGTCAAAAGCCACCGTATGTCCAAAGCCACTGTATGTCCAAAGCCACTGTCCAAAGCCACCGTATGTCTAAAGCCACTGTATGTCCAAAGCCACTATCCAAAGCCACTGTATGTCCAAAGCCACTGTATGTCCAAAGCCACTGTCCAAAGCCACTGTATGTCCAAATCCACTGTATGTCCAAAACCACTGTCCAAAGCCAATGTATGTCCAAAGCCACTGTATGTCCAAAGCCACTGTCCAAAGCCACTGTATGTCCAAAGCCACTGTATGTCCAAAGCCACTGTCCAAAGCAACCGTATGTCCAAAGCTACTGTATGTCCAAAGCCACTGTCCAAAGCCACCGTATGTCCAAAGCCACTGTATGTCCAAAGCCACTCTCCAAAGCCACTCTCCAAAGCCACTCTATGTCCAAAGCCATTGTCCAAAGCCACTGTCCAAAGCCACTGTCCAAAGCCACTCTATGTCCAAAGCCACTATCCAAAGCCACTCTCCAAAGCCACTCTCCAAAGCCACTCTATGTCCAAAGCCACTGTCCAAAGCCACTCTCCAAACCACTATCCAAAGCCACTCTATGTACAAAGTCACTGTCCAAAGCCAATCTCCAAAGCCACTCTCCAAAGCCACTCTATGTCCAAAGCCAGTCCAAAGCCACTCTCCAAAGCCACTCTATGTCCAAAGCCAGTCCAAAGCCACTCTCCAAAGCCACTCTCCAAAGCCACTCTATGTCCAAAGCCACTGTCCAAAGCCATTCTCCAAAGCCACTCTCCAAAGCCACTCTATGTCCAAAGCCACTGTCCAAAGCCACTCTATGTCCAAAGCCACTGTCCAAAGCCACTGTCCAAAGCCATGGTCCAAAGCCACTCTATGTCCAAAGCCACTGTCCAAAGCCACTGTCCAAAGCCACTGTTCAAAGCCACTCTATGTCCAAAGCCACTGTCCAAAGCCACTCTCCAATGCCACTGTCCAAAGCCACTCTATATACAAAGCCACTGTCCAAAGCCACTGTCTAAAGTCACTGTCCAAAGCCACTCTATGTCCAAAGCAACTGTCCAAAGCCACTGTCCAAAGCCACTGTCCAAAGCAACTCTATGTCCAAAGCCACTGTCCAAAGCCACTATATGTCCAGAGCCACTGTCCAAAGCCACTCACCAAAGCCACTGACCAAAGCTACTCTATGTCCAAAGCCACTGAACAAAGCCACTGTCCAAAGCCACTGACCAAAGCCACTCTATGTCCAATGCCATTGTCCAAAGCCACTGTCCAAAGCCACTGTCCAAAGCCAATCTATGTCCAAAGCAATTGTCTAAACCACTCTCCAAAGCCATTCTCCAAAGCCACTCTATGTCCAAAAGCACTGTCCAAAGCCACTGTCCAAAGCCACTCTCCAAAGCCACTCTATGTCCAAATCCACTGTCCAAAGCCACTCTCCAAAGCCACTCTCCAAAGCCACTGTATGTCCAAAGCCTCTGTCCAAAGCCACTGTCCAAAGCCACTCTCCAAAGCCACTCTATGTCCAAAGCCACTGTCCAAAGTCACTGTGCAAAGCCACTCTCCAAAGCCACTCTATGTCCAAAGCCACTGTCCAAAGCTACTCTCCAAAGCCACTCTCCAAAGCCACTCTATGTCCAAAGCTACTGTCCAAAGCCACTGTCCAAAGCCACTCTCCAAAGCCACTCTATCTCCAAAGTCACTGTCCAAAGGCACTCTCCAAAGCCACTCTCCAAAGCCACTCTATGTCCAAAGTCACTGTCCATAGCCACTGTCCAAAGTCACTGTCCAAAGCCACTCTATGTCCAAAGCCACTGTACAAAGCCACTGTCCAAAGCCACTGTCCAAAGCAATACTATGTCCAAAGCCACTGTCCAAAGGCACTGTCCAAAGACACTCTATGTCCAAAGCCACTGTATGTCCAAAGCCACTGTCCAAAGCCAATGTATGTCCAAAGCCACTGTATGTCCAAAGCCACTGTCCAAAGCCAATGTATGTCCAAAGCCACTGTACAAACCACTGTCCAAATCCACTGTCCAAAGCCACTCTATGTCCAAATCCACTGTACAAAGCCACTGTCCAAAGCCACTGTCCAAAGCAATACTATGTCCAAAGCCACTGTCCAAAGCCACTGTCCAAATCCACTGTCCAAAGCCACTCTATGTCCAAAGCCACTGTCCGAAGCCACTGTCCAAAGCCACTGTCCAAAGCCACTCTGTCCACAGCCACTGTCCAAAGCCACTCTCCAAAGCCACTGTCCAAAGCCACTGTATGTCCAAAGCCCCTGTATGTCCAAAGCCACTGTCCAAAGCCACTGTATGTCCAAAGCCACCGTATGTCCAAAGCCACTATCCAAAGCCACTGTATGTCCAAAGCCACTGTATATCCAAAGCCACTGTCCAAAGCCACTGTATGTCCAAAGCCACTGTATGTCCAAAGCCACTGTCTAAAGCCACTCTATGTCCAAAGCCACTGTCCAAAGCCACTGTATGTCCAAAGCCACTGTATGTCCAAAGCGACTGTCCATAGCCACTGTATGTCCAAAGCCACTCTATGTCCAAAGCCACTGTCCAAAGCCACTATATGTCCAAAGCCACTGTATGTCCAAAACCACTGTCCAAAGCCACTCTATGTCCAAAGCCACTCTATGTCCAAAGCCACTGTATGTCCAAAGCCACTGTTCAAAGCCACTGTTTGTCCAAAGCAACTGTATGTCCAAAGCCACTGTCCAAAGCCACCGTATGTCCAAAGCCACGGTATGTCCAAAGCCACTGTCAAAAGCCACCGTATGTCCAAAGCCACTGTATGTCCAAAGCCACTGTCCAAAGCCACCGTATGTCGAAAGCCACTGTATGTCCAAAGCCACTATCCAAAGCCACTGTATGTCCAAAGCCACTGTATGTCCAAAGCCACTGTCCAAAGCCACTGTATGTCCAAAGCCACTGTATGTCCAAAACCACTGTCCAAAGCCACTGTATGTCCAGAGCCAATGTATGTCCAAAGCCACTGTCCAAAGCCACTGTATGTCCAAAGCCACTGTATGTCCAAAGCCACTGTCCAAAGCAACCGTATGTCCAAAGCCACTGTATGTCCAAAGCCACTGTCCCAAGCCACCGTATGTCCAAAGCCACTGTATGTCCAAAGCCACTCTCCAAAGCCACTCTCCAAAGCCACTCTATGTCCAAAGCCACTGTCCAAAGCCACTGTCCAAAGCCACTGTCCAAAGCCACTCTATGTCCAAAGCCACTATCCAAAGCCACTCTCCAAAGCCACTCTCCAAAGCCACTCTATGTCCAAAGCCACTGTCCAAAGCCACTCTCCAAACCACTATCCAAAGCCACTCTATGTACAAAGTCACTGTCCAAAGTCAATCTCCAAAGCCACTCTCCAAAGCCACTCTATGTCCAAAGCCAGTCCAAAGCCACTCTCCAAAGCCACTCTATGTCCAAAGCCAGTCCAAAGCCACTCTCCAAAGCCACTCTCCAAAGCCACTCTATGTCCAAAGCCACTGTCCAAAGCCATTCTCCAAAGCCACTCTCCAAAGCCACTCTATGTCCAAAGCCACTGTCCAAAGCCACTCGATGTCCAAAGCCACTGTCCAAAGCCACTGTCCAAAGCCACGGTCCAAAGCCACTCTATGTCCAAAGCCACTGTCCAAAGCCACTGTCCAAAGCCACTGTCCAAAGCCACTCTATGTCCAAAGCCACTGTCCAAAGCCACTCTCCAATGCCACTGTCCAAAGCCACTCTATCTACAAAGCCACTGTCCAAAGCCACTGTCTAAAGTCACTGTCCAAAGCCACTCTATGTCCAAAGCAACTGTCCAAAGCCACTGTCCAAAGCCACTGTCCAAAGCCACTCTATGTCCAAAGCCACTGTCCAAAGCCACTCTATGTCCAGAGCCACTGTCCAAAGCCACTCACCAAAGCCACTGACCAAAGCCACTCTATGTCCAAAGCCACTGAACAAAGCCACTGTCCAAAGCCACTGACCAAAGCCACTCTATGTCCAATGCCATTGTCCAAAGCCACTGTCCAAAGCCACTGTCTAAAGCCACTCTATGTCCAAAGCAATTGTTTAAACCACTCTCCAAAGCCATTCTCCAAAGCCACTCTATGTCCAAAAGCACTGTCCAAAGCCACTGTCCAAAGCCACTCTCCAAAGCCACTCTATGTCCAAATCCACTGTCCAAAGCCACTCTCCAAAGCCACTCTCCAAAGCCACTGTATGTCCAAAGCCTCTGTCCAAAGCCACTATCCAAAGCCACTGTATGTCGAAAGCCATAGTATATCCAAAGGCACTGTCCAAAGCCACTGTATGTCCAAAGCCACTTGATGTCCAAAGCCACTGTCTAAAGCCACTGTATGTCCAAAACCACTGTCCAAAGCCACTGTATGTCCAAAGCCACTGTATGTCCAAAGCCACTGTCCAAAGCCACTGTATGTCCAAAGCCACTGTATGTCCAAAGCCACTGTCCAAAGCCACTGTATGTCCAAAGCCACTGTATATCCAAAGCCACTGTCCAAAGCCACTGTATGTCCAAAGCCACTGTATGTCCAAAGCCACTGTCCAAAGCCACTGTATGTCCAAAGCCACTGTACAAACCACTGTCCAAATCCACTGTCCAAAGCCACTCTATGTCCAAATCCACTGTACAAAGCCACTGTCCAAAGCCACTGTCCAAAGCAATACTATGTCCAAAGCCACTGTCCAAAGCCACTGTCCAAAGCCACTGTCCAAAGCCACTCTATGTCCAAAGCCACTTTCCGAAGCCACTGTCCAAAGCCACTGTCCAAAGCCACTCTATGTCCAAAGCCACTGTCCAAAGCCACTCTCCAAACCACTATCCAAAGCCACTCTATGTACAAAGTCACTGTCCAAAGCCAATCTCCAAAGCCACTCTCCAAAGCCACTCTATGTCCAAAGCCAGTCCAAAGCCACTCTCCAAAGCCACTCTATGTCCAAAGCCAGTCCAAAGCCACTCTCCAAAGCCACTCTCCGAAGCCACTCTATGTCCAAAGCCACTGTCCAAAGCCACTCTCCAAAGCCACTCTCCAAAGCCACTGTATGTCCAAAGCCTCTGTCCAAAGCCACTGTCCAAAGCCACTCTCCAAAGCCACTCTATGTCCAAAGCCACTGTCCAAAGCCACTCTATGTCCAAAGCCACTGTCCAAAGCCACTGTCCAAAGCCACTGTCCAAAGCCACTCTATGTCCAAAGCCACTGTCCAAAGCCACTCTCCAAAGCCACTGTCCAAAGCCACTGTATGTCCAAAGTCCCTGTATGTCCAAAGCCACTGTCCAAAGCCACTGTATGTCCAAAGCCACTGTATGTCCAAAGCCACTATCCAAAGCCACTCTATGTCCAAAGCCACTGTATATCCAAAGCCACTGTCCAAAGCCACTGTATGTCCAAAGCCACTGTATGTCCAAAGCCACTGTCTAAAGCCACAGTATGTCCAAAGCCACTGTGCAAAGCCACTGTATGTCCAAAGCCACTGTATGTCCAAAGCCACTGTCCATAGCCACTGTATGTCCAAAGCTACTCTATGTCCAAAGCCACTGTCCAAAGCCACTATATGTCCAAAGCCACTGTATGTCCAAAGCCACTGTCCAAAGCCACTCTATGTCCAAAGCCACTCTATGTCCAAAGCCACTGTATGTCCAAAGCCACTGTTCAAAGCGACTGTTTGTCCAAAGCCACTGTATTTCCAAAGCCACTGTCCAAAGCCACCGTATGTCCAAAGCCACGGTATGTCCAAAGCCACTGTCAAAAGCCACCGTATGTCCAAAGCCACTGTATGTCCAAAGCCACTGTCCAAAGCCACCGTATGTCTAAAGCCACTGTATGTCCAAAGCCACTATCCAAAGCCACTGTATGTCCAAAGCCACTGTATGTCCAAAGCCACTGTCCAAAGCCACTGTATGTCCAAATCCACTGTATGTCCAAAACCACTGTCCAAAGCCAATGTATGTCCAAAGCCACTGTATGTCCAAAGCCACTGTCCAAAGCCACTGTATGTCCAAAGCCACTGTATGTCCAAAGCCACTGTCCAAAGCAACCGTATGTCCAAAGCTACTGTATGTCCAAAGCCACTGTCCAAAGCCACCGTATGTCCAAAGCCACTGTATGTCCAAAGCCACTCTCCAAAGCCACTCTCCAAAGCCACTCTATGTCCAAAGCCATTGTCCAAAGCCACTGTCCAAAGCCACTGTCCAAAGCCACTCTATGTCCAAAGCCACTATCCAAAGCCACTCTCCAAAGCCACTCTCCAAAGCCACTCTATGTCCAAAGCCACTGTCCAAAGCCACTCTCCAAACCACTATCCAAAGCCACTCTATGTACAAAGTCACTGTCCAAAGCCAATCTCCAAAGCCACTCTCCAAAGCCACTCTATGTCCAAAGCCAGTCCAAAGCCACTCTCCAAAGCCACTCTATGTCCAAAGCCAGTCCAAAGCCACTCTCCAAAGCCACTCTCCAAAGCCACTCTATGTCCAAAGCCACTGTCCAAAGCCATTCTCCAAAGCCACTCTCCAAAGCCACTCTATGTCCAAAGCCACTGTCCAAAGCCACTCTATGTCCAAAGCCACTGTCCAAAGCCACTGTCCAAAGCCATGGTCCAAAGCCACTCTATGTCCAAAGCCACTGTCCAAAGCCACTGTCCAAAGCCACTGTTCAAAGCCACTCTATGTCCAAAGCCACTGTCCAAAGCCACTCTCCAATGCCACTGTCCAAAGCCACTCTATATACAAAGCCACTGTCCAAAGCCACTGTCTAAAGTCACTGTCCAAAGCCACTCTATGTCCAAAGCAACTGTCCAAAGCCACTGTCCAAAGCCACTGTCCAAAGCAACTCTATGTCCAAAGCCACTGTCCAAAGCCACTATATGTCCAGAGCCACTGTCCAAAGCCACTCACCAAAGCCACTGACCAAAGCTACTCTATGTCCAAAGCCACTGAACAAAGCCACTGTCCAAAGCCACTGACCAAAGCCACTCTATGTCCAATGCCATTGTCCAAAGCCACTGTCCAAAGCCACTGTCCAAAGCCAATCTATGTCCAAAGCAATTGTCTAAACCACTCTCCAAAGCCATTCTCCAAAGCCACTCTATGTCCAAAAGCACTGTCCAAAGCCACTGTCCAAAGCCACTCTCCAAAGCCACTCTATGTCCAAATCCACTGTCCAAAGCCACTCTCCAAAGCCACTCTCCAAAGCCACTGTATGTCCAAAGCCTCTGTCCAAAGCCACTGTCCAAAGCCACTCTCCAAAGCCACTCTATGTCCAAAGCCACTGTCCAAAGTCACTGTGCAAAGCCACTCTCCAAAGCCACTCTATGTCCAAAGCCACTGTCCAAAGCTACTCTCCAAAGCCACTCTCCAAAGCCACTCTATGTCCAAAGCTACTGTCCAAAGCCACTGTCCAAAGCCACTCTCCAAAGCCACTCTATCTCCAAAGTCACTGTCCAAAGGCACTCTCCAAAGCCACTCTCCAAAGCCACTCTATGTCCAAAGTCACTGTCCATAGCCACTGTCCAAAGTCACTGTCCAAAGCCACTCTATGTCCAAAGCCACTGTACAAAGCCACTGTCCAAAGCCACTGTCCAAAGCAATACTATGTCCAAAGCCACTGTCCAAAGGCACTGTCCAAAGACACTCTATGTCCAAAGCCACTGTATGTCCAAAGCCACTGTCCAAAGCCAATGTATGTCCAAAGCCACTGTATGTCCAAAGCCACTGTCCAAAGCCAATGTATGTCCAAAGCCACTGTACAAACCACTGTCCAAATCCACTGTCCAAAGCCACTCTATGTCCAAATCCACTGTACAAAGCCACTATCCAAAGCCACTGTCCAAAGCAATACTATGTCCAAAGCCACTGTCCAAAGCCACTGTCCAAATCCACTGTCCAAAGCCACTCTATGTCCAAAGCCACTGTCCGAAGCCACTGTCCAAAGCCACTGTCCAAAGCCACTCTGTCCACAGCCACTGTCCAAAGCCACTCTCCAAAGCCACTGTCCAAAGCCACTGTATGTCCAAAGCCCCTGTATGTCCAAAGCCACTGTCCAAAGCCACTGTATGTCCAAAGCCACCGTATGTCCAAAGCCACTATCCAAAGCCACTGTATGTCCAAAGCCACTGTATATCCAAAGCCACTGTCCAAAGCCACTGTATGTCCAAAGCCACTGTATGTCCAAAGCCACTGTCTAAAGCCACTCTATGTCCAAAGCCACTGTCCAAAGCCACTGTATGTCCAAAGCCACTGTATGTCCAAAGCGACTGTCCATAGCCACTGTATGTCCAAAGCCACTCTATGTCCAAAGCCACTGTCCAAAGCCACTATATGTCCAAAGCCACTGTATGTCCAAAACCACTGTCCAAAGCCACTCTATGTCCAAAGCCACTCTATGTCCAAAGCCACTGTATGTCCAAAGCCACTGTTCAAAGCCACTGTTTGTCCAAAGCAACTGTATGTCCAAAGCCACTGTCCAAAGCCACCGTATGTCCAAAGCCACGGTATGTCCAAAGCCACTGTCAAAAGCCACCGTATGTCCAAAGCCACTGTATGTCCAAAGCCACTGTCCAAAGCCACCGTATGTCGAAAGCCACTGTATGTCCAAAGCCACTATCCAAAGCCACTGTATGTCCAAAGCCACTGTATGTCCAAAGCCACTGTCCAAAGCCACTGTATGTCCAAAGCCACTGTATGTCCAAAACCACTGTCCAAAGCCACTGTATGTCCAGAGCCAATGTATGTCCAAAGCCACTGTCCAAAGCCACTGTATGTCCAAAGCCACTGTATGTCCAAAGCCACTGTCCAAAGCAACCGTATGTCCAAAGCCACTGTATGTCCAAAGCCACTGTCCCAAGCCACCGTATGTCCAAAGCCACTGTATGTCCAAAGCCACTCTCCAAAGCCACTCTCCAAAGCCACTCTATGTCCAAAGCCACTGTCCAAAGCCACTGTCCAAAGCCACTGTCCAAAGCCACTCTATGTCCAAAGCCACTATCCAAAGCCACTCTCCAAAGCCACTCTCCAAAGCCACTCTATGTCCAAAGCCACTGTCCAAAGCCACTCTCCAAACCACTATCCAAAGCCACTCTATGTACAAAGTCACTGTCCAAAGTCAATCTCCAAAGCCACTCTCCAAAGCCACTCTATGTCCAAAGCCAGTCCAAAGCCACTCTCCAAAGCCACTCTATGTCCAAAGCCAGTCCAAAGCCACTCTCCAAAGCCACTCTCCAAAGCCACTCTATGTCCAAAGCCACTGTCCAAAGCCATTCTCCAAAGCCACTCTCCAAAGCCACTCTATGTCCAAAGCCACTGTCCAAAGCCACTCGATGTCCAAAGCCACTGTCCAAAGCCACTGTCCAAAGCCACGGTCCAAAGCCACTCTATGTCCAAAGCCACTGTCCAAAGCCACTGTCCAAAGCCACTGTCCAAAGCCACTCTATGTCCAAAGCCACTGTCCAAAGCCACTCTCCAATGCCACTGTCCAAAGCCACTCTATCTACAAAGCCACTGTCCAAAGCCACTGTCTAAAGTCACTGTCCAAAGCCACTCTATGTCCAAAGCAACTGTCCAAAGCCACTGTCCAAAGCCACTGTCCAAAGCCACTCTATGTCCAAAGCCACTGTCCAAAGCCACTCTATGTCCAGAGCCACTGTCCAAAGCCACTCACCAAAGCCACTGACCAAAGCCACTCTATGTCCAAAGCCACTGAACAAAGCCACTGTCCAAAGCCACTGACCAAAGCCACTCTATGTCCAATGCCATTGTCCAAAGCCACTGTCCAAAGCCACTGTCCAAAGCCACTCTATGTCCAAAGCAATTGTTTAAACCACTCTCCAAAGCCATTCTCCAAAGCCACTCTATGTCCAAAAGCACTGTCCAAAGCCACTGTCCAAAGCCACTCTCCAAAGCCACTCTATGTCCAAATCCACTGTCCAAAGCCACTCTCCAAAGCCACTCTCCAAAGCCACTGTATGTCCAAAGCCTCTGTCCAAAGCCACTATCCAAAGCCACTGTATGTCGAAAGCCATAGTATATCCAAAGGCACTGTCCAAAGCCACTGTATGTCCAAAGCCACTTGATGTCCAAAGCCACTGTCTAAAGCCACTGTATGTCCAAAACCACTGTCCAAAGCCACTGTATGTCCAAAGCCACTGTATGTCCAAAGCCACTGTCCAAAGCCACTGTATGTCCAAAGCCACTGTATGTCCAAAGCCACTGTCCAAAGCCACTGTATGTCCAAAGCCACTGTATATCCAAAGCCACTGTCCAAAGCCACTGTATGTCCAAAGCCACTGTATGTCCAAAGCCACTGTCCAAAGCCACTGTATGTCCAAAGCCACTGTACAAACCACTGTCCAAATCCACTGTCCAAAGCCACTCTATGTCCAAATCCACTGTACAAAGCCACTGTCCAAAGCCACTGTCCAAAGCAATACTATGTCCAAAGCCACTGTCCAAAGCCACTGTCCAAAGCCACTGTCCAAAGCCACTCTATGTCCAAAGCCACTTTCCGAAGCCACTGTCCAAAGCCACTGTCCAAAGCCACTCTATGTCCAAAGCCACTGTCCAAAGCCACTCTCCAAACCACTATCCAAAGCCACTCTATGTACAAAGTCACTGTCCAAAGCCAATCTCCAAAGCCACTCTCCAAAGCCACTCTATGTCCAAAGCCAGTCCAAAGCCACTCTCCAAAGCCACTCTATGTCCAAAGCCAGTCCAAAGCCACTCTCCAAAGCCACTCTCCGAAGCCACTCTATGTCCAAAGCCACTGTCCAAAGCCATTCTCCAAAGCCACTCTCCAAAGCCACTCTATGTCCAAAGCCACTGTCCAAAGCCACTCTATGTCCAAAGCCACTGTCCAAAGCCACTGTCCAAAGCCACGGTCCAAAGCCACTCTATGTCCAAAGCCACTGTCCAAAGCCACTGTCCAAAGCCACTGTCCAAAGCCACTCTATGTCCAAAGCCACTGTCCAAAGCCACTCTCCAATGCCACTGTCCAAAGCCACTCTATCTACAAAGCCACTGTCCAAAGCCACTGTCTAAAGTCACTGTCCAAAGCCACTCTATGTCCAAAGCAACTGTCCAAAGCCACTGTCCAAAGCCACTGTCCAAAGCAACTCTATGTCCAAAGCCACTGTCCAAAGCCACTATATGTCCAGAGCCACTATCCAAAGCCACTCACCAAAGCCACTGACCAAAGCCACTCTATGTCCAAAGCCACTGAACAAAGCCACTGTCCAAAGCCACTGACCAAAGCCACTCTATGTCCAATGCCATTGTCCAAAGCCACTGTCCAAAGCCACTGTCCAAAGCCAATCTATGTCCAAAGCAATTGTCTAAACCACTCTCCAAAGCCATTCTCCAAAGCCACTCTATGTCCAAAAGCACTGTCCAAAGCCACTGTCCAAAGCCACTCTCCAAAGCCACTCTATGTCCAAATCCACTGTCCAAAGCCACTCTCCAAAGCCACTCTCCAAAGCCACTGTATGTCCAAAGCCTCTGTCCAAAGCCACTGTCCAAAGCCACTCTCCAAAGCCACTCTATGTCCAAAGCCACTGTCCAAAGTCACTGTGCAAAGCCACTCTCCAAAGCCACTCTATGTCCAAAGCCACTGTCCAAAGCTACTCTCCAAAGCCACTCTCCAAAGCCACTCTATGTCCAAAGCTACTGTCCAAAGCCACTGTCCAAAGCCACTCTTCAAAGCCACTCTATCTCCAAAGTCACTGTCCAAAGGCACTCTCCAAAGCCACTCTCCAAAGCCACTCTATGTCCAAAGCCACTGTCCATAGCCACTGTCCAAAGTCACTGTCCAAAGCCACTCTATGTCCAAAGCCACTGTACAAAGCCACTGTCCAAAGCCACTGTCCAAAGCAATACTATGTCCAAAGCCACTGTCCAAAGGCACTGTCCAAAGACACTCTATGTCCAAAGCCACTGTATGTCCAAAGCCACTGTCCAAAGCCAATGTATGTCCAAAGCCACTGTATGTCCAAAGCCACTGTATGTCCAAAGCCACTGTCCAAAGCCAATGTATGTCCAAAGCCACTGTACAAACCACTGTCCAAATCCACTGTCAAAAGCCACTCTATGTCCAAATCCACTGTACCAAGCCACTGTCCAAAGCCACTGTCCAAAGCAATACTATGTCCAAAGCCACTGTCCAAAGCCACTGTCCAAATCCACTGTCCAAAGCCACTCTATGTCCAAAGCCACTGTCCGAAGCCACTGTCCAAAGCCACTGTCCAAAGCCACTCTGTCCAAAGCCACTGTCCAAAGCCACTCTCCAAAGCCACTGTCCAAAGCCACTGTATGTCCAAAGCCCCTGTATGTCCAAAGCCACTGTCCAAAGCCACTGTATGTCCAAAGCCACTGTATGTCCAAAGCCACTATCCAAAGCCACTGTATGTCCAAAGCCACTGTATATCCAAAGCCACTGTCCAAAGCCACTGTATGTCCAAAGCCACTGTATGTCCAAAGCCACTGTCTAAAGCCACTGTATGTCCAAAGCCACTGTCCAAAGCCACTGTATGTCCAAAGCCACTGTATGTCCAAAGCGACTGTCCATAGCCACTGTATGTCCAAAGCCACTCTATGTCCAAAGCCACTGTCCAAAGCCACTATATGTCCAAAGCCACTGTATGTCCAAAACCACTGTCCAAAGCCACTCTATGTCCAAAGCCACTCTATGTCCAAAGCCACTGTATGTCCAAAGCCACTGTTCAAAGCCACTGTTTGTCCAAAGCAACTGTATGTCCAAAGCCACTGTCCAAAGCCACCGTATGTCCAAAGCCACGGTATGTCCAAAGCCACTGTCAAAAGCCACCGTATGTCCAAAGCCACTGTATGTCCAAAGCCACTGTCCAAAGCCACCGTATGTCGAAAGCCACTGTATGTCCAAAGCCACTATCCAAAGCCACTGTATGTCCAAAGCCACTGTATGTCCAAAGCCACTGTCCAAAGCCACTGTATGTCCAAAGCCACTGTATGTCCAAAACCACTGTCCAAAGCCACTGTATGTCCAGAGCCAATGTATGTCCAAAGCCACTGTCCAAAGCCACTGTATGTCCAAAGCCACTGTATGTCCAAAGCCACTGTCCAAAGCAACCGTATGTCCAAAGCCACTGTATGTCCAAAGCCACTGTCCCAAGCCACCGTATGTCCAAAGCCACTGTATGTCCAAAGCCACTCTCCAAAGCCACTCTCCAAAGCCACTCTATGTCCAAAGCCACTGTCCAAAGCCACTGTCCAAAGCCACTGTCCAAAGCCACTCTATGTCCAAAGCCACTATCCAAAGCCACTCTCCAAAGCCACTCTCCAAAGCCACTCTATGTCCAAAGCCACTGTCCAAAGCCACTCTCCAAACCACTATCCAAAGCCACTCTATGTACAAAGTCACTGTCCAAAGTCAATCTCCAAAGCCACTCTCCAAAGCCACTCTATGTCCAAAGCCAGTCCAAAGCCACTCTCCAAAGCCACTCTATATCCAAAGCCAGTCCAAAGCCACTCTCTAAAGCCACTCTCCAAAGCCACTCTATGTCCAAAGCCACTGTCCAAAGCCATTCTCCAAAGCCACTCTCCAAAGCCACTCTATGTCCAAAGCCACTGTCCAAAGCCACTCTATGTCCAAAGCCACTGTCCAAAGCCACTATCCAAAGCCACGGTCCAAAGCCACTCTATGTCCAAAGCCACTGTCCAAAGCCACTGTCCAAAGCCACTGTCCAAAGCCACTCTATGTCCAAAGCCACTGTCCAAAGCCACTCTCCAATGCCACTGTCCAAAGCCACTCTATCTACAAAGCCACTGTCCAAAGCCACTGTCTAAAGTCACTGTCCAAAGCCACTCTATGTCCAAAGCAACTGTCCAAAGCCACTGTCCAAAGCCACTGTCCAAAGCCACTCTATGTCCAAAGCCACTGTCCAAAGCCACTCTATGTCCAGAGCCACTGTCCAAAGCCACTCACCAAAGCCACTGACCAAAGCCACTCTATGTCCAAAGCCACTGAACAAAGCCACTGTCCAAAGCCACTGACCAAAGCCACTCTATGTCCAATGCCATTGTCCAAAGCCACTGTCCAAAGCCACTGTCCAAAGCCACTCTATGTCCAAAGCAATTGTTTAAACCACTCTCCAAAGCCATTCTCCAAAGCCACTCTATGTCCAAAAGCACTGTCCAAAGCCACTGTCTAAAGCCACTCTCCAAAGCCACTCTATGTCCAAATCCACTGTCCAAAGCCACTCTCCAAAGCCACTCTCCAAAGCCACTGTATGTCCAAAGCCTCTGTCCAAAGCCACTATCCAAAGCCACTGTATGTCGAAAGCCACTGTATATCCAAAGGCACTGTCCAAAGCCACTGTATGTCCAAAGCCACTTGATGTCCAAAGCCACTGTCTAAAGCCACTGTATGTCCAAAACCACTGTCAAAAGCCACTGTATGTCCAAAGCCACTGTATGTCCAAAGCCACTGTCCAAAGCCACTGTATGTCCAAAGCCACTGTATGTCCAAAGCCACTGTCCAAAGCCACTGTATGTCGAAAGCCACTGTATATCCAAAGCCACTGTCCAAAGCCACTGTATGTCCAAAGCCACTGTATGTCCAAAGCCACTGTCCAAAGCCACTGTATGTCCAAAGCCACTGTACAAACCACTGTCCAAATCCACTGTCCAAAGCCACTCTATGTCCAAATCCACTGTACAAAGCCACTGTCCAAAGCCACTGTCCAAAGCAATACTATGTCCAAAGCCACTGTCCAAAGCCACTGTCCAAAGCCACTGTCCAAAGCCACTCTATGTCCAAAGCCACTGTCCGAAGCCACTGTCCAAAGCCACTGTCCAAAGCCACTCTATGTCCAAAGCCACTGTCCAAAGCCACTCTCCAAAGCCACTGTCCAAAGCCACTGTATGTCCAAAGCCCCTGTATGTCCAAAGCCACTGTCCAAAGCCACTGTATGTCCAAAGCCACTGTATGTCCAAAGCCACTATCCAAAGCCACTCTATGTCCAAAGCCACTGTATATCCAAAGCCACTGTCCAAAGCCACTGTATGTCCAAAGCCACTGTATGTCCAAAGCCACTGTCTAAAGCCACTGTATGTCCAAAGCCACTGTCCAAAGCCACTGTATGTCCAAAGCCACTGTATGACCAAAGCCACTGTCCATAGCCACTGTATGTCCAAAGCCACTCTATGTCCAAAGCCACTGTCCAAAGCCACTATATGTCCAAAGCCACTGTATGTCCAAAGCCACTGTCCAAAGCCACTCTATGTCCAAAGCCACTCTATGTCCAAAGCCACTGTATGTCCAAAGCCACTGTTCAAAGCCACTGTATGTCCAAAGCCACTGTATGTCCAAAGCCACTGTCCAAAGCCACCGTATGTCCAAAGCCACGGTATGTCCAAAGCCACTGTCAAAAGCCACCGTATGTCCAAAGCCACTGTATGTCCAAAGCCACTGTCCAAAGCCACCGTATGTCGAAAGCCACTGTATGTCCAAAGCCACTATCCAAAGCCACTGTATGTCCAAAGCCACTGTATGTCCAAAGCCACTGTCCAAAGCCACTGTATGTCCAAAGCCACTGTATGTCCAAAACCACTGTCCAAAGCCAATGTATGTCCAAAGCCACTGTATGTCCAAAGCCACTGTCCAAAGCCACTGTATGTCCAAAGCCACTGTATGTCCAAAGCCACTGTCCAAAGCAACCGTATGTCCAAAGCCACTGTATGTCCAAAGCCACTGTCCAAAGCCACCGTATGTCCAAAGCCACTGTATGTCCAAAGCCACTCTCCAAAGCCACTCTCCAAAGCCACTCTATGTCCAATGCTACTGTCCAAAGCCACTGTCCAAAGCCACTGTCCAAAGCCACTCTATGTCCAAAGCCACTATCCAAAGCCACTCTCCAAAGCCACTCTCCAAAGCCACTCTATGTCCAAAGCCACTGTCCGAAGCCACTGTCCAAAGCCACTGTCCAAAGCCACTCTATGTCCAAAGCCACTATCCAAAGCCACTCTCCAAAGCCACTGTCCAAAGCCACTGTATGTCCAAAGTCCCTGTATGTCCAAAGCCACTGTCCAAAGCCACTGTATGTCCAAAGCCACTGTATGTCCAAAGCCACTATCCAAAGCCACTCTATGTCCAAAGCCACTGTATATCCAAAGCCACTGTCCAAAGCCACTGTATGTCCAAAGCCACTGTATGTCCAAAGCCACTGTCTAAAGCCACTGTATGTCCAAAGCCACTGTCCAAAGCCACTGTATGTCCAAAGCCACTGTATGTCCAAAGCCACTGTCCATAGCCACTCTATGTCCAAAGCCACTCTATGTCCAAGCCACTGTATGTCCAAAGCCACTGTTCAAAGCCACTGTATGTCCAAAGCCACTGTATGTCCAAAGCCACTGTCCAAAGCCACCGTATGTCCAAAGCCACGGTATGTCCAAAGCCACTGTCAAAAGCCACCGTATGTCCAAAGCCACTGTATGTCCAAAGCCACTGTCCAAAGCCACCGTATGTCGAAAGCCACTGTATGTCCAAAGCCACTATCCAAAGCCACTGTATGTCCAAAACCACTGTCCAAAGCCAATGTATGTCCAAAGCCACTGTATGTCCAAAGCCACTGTCCAAAGCCACTGTATGTCCAAAGCCAATGTATGTCCAAAGCCACTGTATGTCCAAAGCCACTGTCCAAAGCCACTGTATGTCCAAAGCCACTGTATGTCCAAAGCAACCGTATGTCCAAAGCCACTGTATGTCCAAAGCCACTGTCCAAAGCCACCGTATGTCCAAAGCCACTGTATGTCCAAAGCCACTCTCCAAAGCCACTCTCCAAAGCCACTCTATGTCCAAAGCCACTGTCCAAAGCCACTGTCCAAAGCCACTGTCCAAAGCCACTGTCCAAAGCCACTGTCCAAAGTCACTCTATGTCCAAAGCCACTATCCAAAGCCACTCTCCAAAGCCACTCTCCAAAGCCACTCTATGTCCAAAGCCACTGTCCGAAGCCACTGTCCAAAGCCACTGTCCAAAGCCACTCTATGTCCAAAGCCACTGTGCAAAGCCACTCTCCAAAGCCACTGTCCAAAGCCACTGTATGTCCAAAGCCCCTGTATGTCCAAAGCCACTGTCCAAAGCCACTGTATGTCCAAAGCCACTGTATGTCCAAAGCCACTATCCAAAGCCACTCTATGTCCAAAGCCACTGTATATCCAAAGCCACTGTCCAAAGCCACTGTATGTCCAAAGCCACTGTATGTCCAAAGCCACTGTCTAAAGCCACTGTATGTCCAAAGCCACTGACCAAAGCCACTGTATGTCCAAAGCCACTGTATGTCCAAAGCCACTGTATGTCCAAAGCCACTGTATGTCCAAAGCCACTGTCCAGAGCCACCGTATGTCCAAAGCCACGGTATGTCCAAAGCCACTGTCAAAAGCCACCATATGTCCAAAGCCACTGTATGTCCAAAGCCACTATCCAAAGCCACCGTATGTCGAAAGCCATTGTATGTCCAAAGCCACTATCCAAAGCCATTGTATGTCCAAAGCCACTGTATGTCCAAAGCCACTGTCCAAAGCCACTGTATGTCCAAAGCCACTGTATGTCCAAAACCACTGTCCAAAGTCAATGTATGTCCAAAGCCACTGTATGTCCAAAGCCACTGTCCAAAGCCACTGTATGTCCAAAGCCACTGTATGTCCAAAGCCACTGTCCAAAGCAACCGTATGTCCAAAGCCACTGTATGTCCAAAGCCACTGTCCAAAGCCACCGTATGTCCAAAGCCATTTTATGTCCAAAGCCACTCTCCAAAGCCACTCTCCAAAGCCACTCTATGTCCAAAGCCAATGTCCAAAGCCACTGTCCAAAACCACTGTCCAAAGCAACTCTATGTCCAAAGCCACTATCCAAAGCCACTTTCCAAAGCCACTCTCCAAAGCCACTCTATGTCCAAAGCCACTGTCCAAAGCCACTCTCCAAACCACTATCCAAAGCCACTCTATGTACAAAGTCACTGTCCAAACCCAATCTCCAAAGCCACTCTCCAAAGCCACTCTATGTCCAAAGCCAGTACAAAGCCACTCTCCAAAGCAACTCTATGTCCAAAGCCAGTCCAAAGCCACTCTCCAAAGCCACTCTCCAAAGCGACTCTATGTCCAAAGCCACTGTCCAAAGCCATTCTCCAAAGCCACTCTCCAAAGCCACTCTATGTCCAAAGCCACTGTCCAAAGCCACTCTATGTCCAAAGCCACTGTCCAAAGCCACTGTCCAAAGCCACGGTCCAAAGCCACTCTATGTCCAAAGCCACTGTCCAAAGCCACTGTCCAAAGCCACTGTCCAAAGCCACTCTATGTCCAAAGCCACTGTCCAAAGCCACTCTCCAATGCCACTGTCCAAAGCCACTCTATCTACAAAGCCACTGACCAAAGCCACTGTCTAAAGTCACTGTCCAAAGCCACTCTATGTCCAAAGCAACTGTCCAAAGCCACTGTCCAAAACCACTGTCCAAAGCCACTCTATGTCCAAAGCCTCTGTCCAAAGCCACTCTATGTCCAGAGCCACTGTCCAAAGCCACTCACCAAAGCCACTGACCAAAGCCACTCTATGTCCAAAGCCACTGAACAAAGCCACTGTCCAAAGCCACTGACCAAAGGCACTCTATGTCCAATGCCATTGTCCAAAGCCACTGTCCAAAGCCACTGTCCAAAGCCACTCTATGTCCAAAGCAATTGTCTAAACCACTCTCCAAAG
Organism: Cladorhizidae sp. MBARI D1340-BT2; assembly: GCA_028752905.1. Classification (NCBI taxonomy): domain Eukaryota; kingdom Metazoa; phylum Porifera; class Demospongiae; order Poecilosclerida; family Cladorhizidae; species Cladorhizidae sp. MBARI D1340-BT2. The sequence goes on along the minus strand of JAQNBH010000017.1, from coordinate 22,159,626 downwards.
CCATTCTCCAAAGCCACTCTATGTCCAAAAGCACTGTCCAAAGCCACTGTCCAAAGCCACTCTACAAAGCCACTCTATGTCCAAATCCACTGTCCAAAGCCACTCTCCAAAGCCACTCTCCAAAGCCACTCTATGTCCAAAGCCTCTGTCCAAAGCCACTGTCCAAAGCCACTCTCCAAAGCCACTCTATGTCCAAAGCCACTGTCCAAAGTCACTGTGCAAAGCCACTCTCCAAAGCCACTCTATGTCCAAAGCCACTGTCCAAAGCTACTCTCCAAAGCCACTCTCCAAAGCCACTCTATATCCAAAGCCACTGTCCAAAGCCACTGTCCAAAGCTACTCTCCAAAGCCACTCTATCTCCAAAGTCACTGTCCAAAGGCACTCTCCAAAGCCACTCTCCAAAGCCACTCTATGTCCAAAGCCACTGTCCATAGCCACTGTCCAAAGTCACTGTCCAAAGCCACTCTATGTCCAAAGCCACTGTACAAAGCCACTGTCCAAAGCCACTGTCCAAAGCAATACTATGTCCAAAGCCACTGTCCAAAGGCACTGTCCAAAGACACTCTATGTCCAAAGCCATTGTCCAAAGCCACTGTTCAAAGCCACTGTCCAAAGCCACTCTATGTCCAAAGCTACTGTCCAAAGCCACTCTATGTCCAAAGCCACTGTCCAAAGCCACTCTCCAAAGCCACTGTCCTAAACCACTCTATGTCCAAAGCCACTGTCCAAAGCCACTCTCCAAAGCCACTGTCCAAAGCCACTCTATGTCCAAAGCCACTGTCCAAAGCCACTCTCCAAAGCCACTGTCCAAAGCCACTGTATGTCCAAAGCCACTGTATGTCCAAAGCCACTGTATGTCCAAAGCCACTGTCCAAAGCCACTGTATGTCCAAAGCCACTGTCCAAAGCCACTGTATGTCCAAAGCCACTGTCCAAAGCCACTGTATGTCCAAAGCTACTGTATGTCCAAAGCCACTATCCAAAGCCACTGTACGTCCAAAGCCACTTTATGTCCAAAGCCACTGTCCAAAGCCACTCTATATCCAAAGCCACTCTATGTCCAAAGCCACTGTATGTCCAAAGCCACTGTTCAAAGCCACTGTACATCCAAAGCCACTGTATGTCCAAAGCCACTGTCCAGAGCCACTGTATGTCCAAAGCCACTGTCCGAAGCCACTGTCCAAAGCCACTGTTCAAAGCCACTCTATGTCCAAAGCCACTGTCCAAAGCCACTCTCCAAAGCCACTGTCTAAAGCCACTGTATGTCCAAAGCCACTGTATGTCCAAAGCCACTGTCCAAAGCCACTGTATGTACAAAGCCACTGTATGTCCAAAGCCACTGTATATCCAAAGCCACTGTCCAAAGCCACTGTATGTCCAAAGCCATGTATGTCCAAAGCCACTGTCTAAAGCCATTGTGTGTCCAAAGCCACTGTCCAAAGCCACTGTATGTCCAAAGCCACTGTATGTCCAAAGCCACTGTCCATAGCCACTGTATGTCCAAAGCCACTGTATGTCCAAAGCCACTGTCCAAAGCCACTGTATGTCCAAAGCCACTGTATGTCCAAAGCCACTGTCCAAAGCCACTCTATGTCCAAAGCCACTCTATGTCCAAAGCCACTGTATGTCCAAAGCCACTGTTCAAAGCCACTGTATGTCCAAAGCCACTGTATGTCCAAAGCCACTGTCCAAAGCCACCGTATGTCCAAAGCCACGGTATGTCCAAAGCCACTCTATGTGCAAAGCCACAGTCCAAAGCCACTGTCCAAAGCCACTGTCCAAAGCCACTGTCCAAAGCCACTCTATGTCCGAAGCCACTATCCAAAGCCACTCTCCAAAGCCACTCTCCAAAGCCACTCTATGTCCAAAGCCACTGTCCAAAGCCACTCTCCAAACCACTATCCAAAGCCACTCTATGTCCAAAGTCACTGTCCAAAGCCAATCTCCAAAGCCACTCTCCAAAGCCACTCTATTTCCAAAGCCATTCCAAAGCCACTCTCCAAAGCCACTCTATGTCCAAAGCCAGTCCATAGCCACTCTCCAAAGCCACTCTCCAAAGCCACTCTATGTCCAAAGCCACTGTCCAAAGCCATTCTCCAAAGCCACTCTCCAAAGCCACTCTATGTCCAAAGCCACTGTCCAAAGCCACTCTATGTCCAAAGCCACTGTCCAAAGCCACTGTCCAAAGCCACCGTATGTCCAAAGCCACTGTATGTCCAAAGCCACTCTCCAAAGCCACTCTCCAAAGCCACTCTATGTCCAAAGCCACTGTCCAAAGCCACTGTCCAAAGCCACTGTCCAAAGCCACTCTATGTCCAAAGCTACTATCCAAAGCCACTCTCCAAAGCCACTCTCCAAAGCCACTCTAAGTCCAAAGCCACTGTCCGAAGCCACTGTCCAAAGCCACTGTCCAAAGCCACTCTATGTCCAAAGCCACTGTCCAAAGCCACTCTCCAAAGCCACTGTCCAAAGTCACTGTATGTCCAAAGCCCCTGTATGTACAAAGCCACTGTCCAAAGCCATTGTATGTCCAAAGCCACTGTATGTCCAAAGCCACTATCCAAAGCCACTCTATGTCCAAAGCCACTGTATATCCAAAGCCACTGTCCAAAGCCACTGTATGTCCAAAGCCACTGTATGTCCAAAGCCACTGTCTAAAGCCACTGTATATCCAAAGCCACTGACCAAAGCCACTGTATGTCCAAAGCCACTGTATGTCCAAAGCCACTGTATGTCCAAAGCCACTGTATGTCCAAAGCAACTGTCCAAAGCCACCGTATGTCCAAAGCCACGGTATGTCCAAAGCCACTGTCAAAAGCCACCGTATGTCCAAAGCCACTGTATGTCCAAAGCCACTGTCCAAAGCCACCGTATGTCGAAAGCCACTGTATGTCCAAAGCCACTATCCAAAGCCACTGTATGTCCAAAGCCACTGTATGTCCAAAGCCACTGTCCAAAGCCACTGTATGTCCAAAGCCACTGTATGTCCAAAACCACTGTCCAAAGTCAATGTATGTCCAAAGCCACCGTATGTCCAAAGCCACTGTCCAAAGCCACTGTATGTCCAAAGCCACTGTATGTCCAAAGCCACTGTCCAAAGCAACCGTATGTCCAAAGCCACTGTATGTCCAAAGCCACTGTCCAAAGCCACCGTATGTCCAAAGCCACTGTATGTCCAAAGCCACTCTCCAAAGCCACTCTCCAAAGCCACTCTATGTCCAAAGCCAATGTCCAAAGCCACTGTCCAAAGCCACTGTCCAAAGCAACTCTATGTCCAAAGCCACTATCCAAAGCCACTTTCCAAAGCCACTCTCCAAAGCCACTCTATGTCCAAAGCCACTGTCCAAAGCCACTCTCCAAACCACTATCCAAAGCCACTCTATGTACAAAGTCACTGTCCAAAGCCAATCTCCAAAGCCACTCTCCAAAGCCACTCTATGTCCAAAGCCAGTCCAAAGCCACTCTCCAAAGCCACTCTCCAAAGCCACTCTATGTCCAAAGCCACTGTCTAAAGCCATTCTCCAAAGCCACTCTCCAAAGCCACTCTATGTCCAAAGCCACTGTCCAAAGCCACTCTATGTCCAAAGCCACTGTCCAAAGCCACTGTCCAAAGCCACGGTCCAAAGCCACTCTATGTCCAAAGCCACTGTCCAAAGCCACTGTCCAAAGCCACTGTCCAAAGCCACTCTATGTCCAAAGCCACTGTCCAAAGCCACTCTCCAATGCTACTGTCCAAAGCCACTCTGTCTACAAAGCCACTGTCCAAAGCCACTGTCTAAAGTCACTGTCCAAAGCCACTCTATGTCCAAAGCAACTGTCCAAAGCCACTGTCCAAAGCCACTGTCCAAAGCCACTCTATGTCCAAAGCCTCTGTCCAAAGCCACTCTATGTCCAGAGCCACTGTCCAAAGCCACTCACCAAAGCCACTGACCAAAGCCACTCTATGTCCAAAGCCACTGAACAAAGCCACTGTCCAAAGCCACTGACCAAAGCCACTCTATGTCCAATGCCATTGTCCAAAGCCACTGTCCAAAGCCACTGTTCAAAGCCACTCTATGTCCAAAGCAATTGTCTAAACCACTCTCCAAAGCCATTCTCCAAAGCCACTCTATGTCCAAAAGCACTGTCCAAAGCCACTGTCCAAAGCCACTCTACAAAGCCACTCTATGTCCAAATCCACTGTCCAAAGCCACGCTCCAAAGCCACTCGCCAAAGCCACTGTATGTCCAAAGCCTCTGTCCAAAGCCACTGTCCAAAGCCACTCTCCAAAGCCACTCTATGTCCAAAGCCACTGTCCAAAGTCACTGTGCAAAGCCACTCTCCAAAGCCACTCTATGTCCAAAGCCACTGTCCAAAGCTACTCTCCAAAGCCACTCTCCAAAGCCACTCTATATCCAAAGCCACTGTCCAAAGCCACTGTCCAAAGCTACTCTCCAAAGCCACTCTATCTCCAAAGTCACTGTCCAAAGGCACTCTCCAAAGCCACTCTCCAAAGCCACTCTATGTCCAAAGCCACTGTCCATAGCCACTGTCCAAAGTCACTGTCCAAAGCCACTCTATGTCCAAAGCCACTGTACAAAGCCACTGTCCAAAGCCACTGTCCAAAGCAATACTATGTCCAAAGCCACTGTCCAAAGGCACTATCCAAAGACACTCTATGTCCAAAGCCACTGTCCAAAGCCACTGTCCAAAGCCACTGTCCAAAGCCACTCTATGTCCAAAGCCACTGTCGAAAGCCACTCTATGTCCAAAGCCACTGTCCAAAGCCACTCTCCAAAGCCACTGTCCTAAACCACTCTATGTCCAAAGCCACTGTCCAAAGCCACTCTCCAAAGCCACTGTCCAAAGCCACTCTATGTCCAAAGCCACTGTCCAAAGCCACTCTCCAAAGCCACTGTCCAAAGCCACTGTATGTCCAAAGCCACTGTATGTCCAAAGCCACTGTATGTCCAAAGCCAGTGTCCAAAGCCACTGTATGTCCAAAGCCACTGTCCAAAGCCACTGTATGTCCAAAGCCACTGTCCAAAGCCACTGTATGTCCAAAGCCACTGTATGTCCAAAGCCACTATCCAAAGCCACTGTACGTCCAAAGCCACTTTATGTCCAAAGCCACTGTCCAAAGCCACTCTATATCCAAAGCCACTCTATGTCCAAAGCCACTGTATGTCCAAAGCCACTGTTCAAAGCCACTGTATGTCCAAAGCCACTGTATGTCCAAAGCCACTGTATGTCCAAAGCCACTGTCCAAAGCCACTGTATGTCCAAAGCCACTGTCCGAAGCCACTGTCCAAAGCCACTGTTCAAAGCCACTCTATGTCCAAAGCCACTGTCCAAAGCCACTCTCCAAAGCCACTGTCTAAAGCCACTGTATGTCCAAAGCCACTGTATGTCCAAAGCCACTGTCCAAAGCCACTGTATGTACAAAGCCACTGTATGTCCAAAGCCACTGTATATCCAAAGCCACTGTCCAAAGCCACTGTATGTCCAAAGCCACTGTATGTCCAAAGCCACTGTCTAAAGCCATTGTGTGTCCAAAGCCACTGTCCAAAGCCACTGTATGTCCAAAGCCACTGTATGTCCAAAGCCACTGTCCATAGCCACTGTATGTCCAAAGCCACTGTATGTCCAAAGCCACTGTCCAAAGCCACTGTATGTCCAAAGCCACTGTATGTCCAAAGCCACTGTCCAAAGCCACTCTATGTCCAAAGCCACTCTGTCCAAAGCCACTGTATGTCCAAAGCCACTGTTCAAAGCCACTGTATGTCCAAAGCCACTGTATGTCCAAAGCCACTGTCCAAAGCCACCGTATGTCCAAAGCCACGGTATGTCCAAAGCCACTCTATGTGCAAAGCCAAAGTCCAAAGCCACTGTCCAAAGCCACTGTCCAAAGCCACTGTCCAAAGCCACTCTATGTCCAAAGCCACTATCCAAAGCCACTCTCCAAAGCCACTCTCCAAAGCCACTCTATGTCCAAAGACACTGTCCAAAGCCACTCTCCAAACCACTATCCAAAGCCACTCTATGTCCAAAGACACTGTCCAAAGCCAATCTCCAAAGCCACTCTCCAAAGCCACTCTATGTCCAAAGCCAGTCCAAAGCCACTCTCCAAAGCCACTCTATGTCCAAAGCCAGTCCATAGCCACTCTCCAAAGCCACTCTCCAAAGCCACTCTATGTCCAAAGCCACTGTCCAAAGCCATTCTCCAAAGCCACTCTCCAAAGCCACTCTATGTCCAAAGCCACTGTCCAAAGCCACTCTATGTCCAAAGCCTCTGTCCAAAGCCACTGTCCAAAGCCACGGTCCAAAGCCACTCTATGTCCAAAGCCACTGTCCAAAGCCACTGTCCAAAGCCACTGTCCAAAGCCAATGTCCAAAGCCACTCTATGTCCAAAGCCACTGTCCAAAGCCACTCTCCAATGCCACTGTCCAAAGCCACTCTATCTACAAAGCCACTGTCCAAAGCCACTGTCTAAAGTCACTGTCCATAGCCACTCTTTGTCCAAAGCAACTGTCCAAAGCCACTGTGCAAAGCCACTCTCCAAAGCCACTCTATGTCCAAAGCCACTGTCCAAAGCCACTCTCCAAAGCCACTCTCCAAAGCCACTCTATATCCAAAGCCACTGTCCAAAGCCACTGTCCAAAGCTACTCTCCAAAGCCACTCTATCTCCAAAGTCACTGTCCAAAGGCACTCTCCAAAGCCACTCTCCAAAGCCACTCTATGTCCAAAGCCACTGTCCATAGCCACTGTCCAAAGTCACTGTCCAAAGCCACTCTATGTCCAAAGCCACTGTACAAAGCCACTGTCCAAAGCCACTGTCCAAAGCAATACTATGTCCAAAGCCACTGTCCAAAGGCACTATCCAAAGACACTCTATGTCCAAAGCCACTGTCCAAAGCCACTGTCCAAAGCCACTGTCCAAAGCCACTCTATGTCCAAAGCCACTGTCCAAAGCCACTCTATGTCCAAAGCCACTGTCCAAAGCCATTCTCCAAAGCCACTGTCCTAAACCACTCTATGTCCAAAGCCACTGTCCAAAGCCACTCTCCAAAGCCACTGTCCAAAGCCACTCTATGTCCAAAGCCACTGTCCAAAGCCACTCTCCAAAGCCACTGTCCAAAGCCACTGTATGTCCAAAGCCACTGTATGTCCAAAGCCACTGTATGTCCAAAGCCACTGTCCAAAGCCACTGTATGTCCAAAGCCACTGTATGTCCAAAGCCACTGTCCAAAGCCACTGTATGTCCAAAGCCACTGTCCAAAGCCACTGTATGTCCAAAGCCACTGTATGTCCAAAGCCACTATCCAAAGCCACTGTACGTCCAAAGCCACTTTATGTCCAAAGCCACTGTCCAAAGCCACTCTATATCCAAAGCCACTCTATGTCCAAAGCCACTGTATGTCCAAAGCCACTGTTCAAAGCCACTGTATGTCCAAAGCCACTGTATGTCCAAAGCCACTGTCCAAAGCCACTGTATGTCCAAAGCCACTGTCCGAAGCCACTGTCCAAAGCCACTGTTCAAAGCCACTCTATGTCCAAAGCCACTGTCCAAAGCCACTCTCCAAAGCCACTGTCTAAAGCCACTGTATGTCCTAAGCCACTGTATGTCCAAAGCCACTGTCCAAAGCCACTGTATGTACAAAGCCACTGTATGTCCAAAGCCACTGTATATCCAAAGCCACTGTCCAAAGCCACTGTATGTCCAAAGCTACTGTATGTCCAAAGCCACTGTCTAAAGCCATTGTGTGTCCAAAGCCACTGTCCAAAGCCACTGTATGTCCAAAGCCACTGTATGTCCAAAGCCACTGTCCATAGCCACTGTATGTCCAAAGCCACTGTATGTCCAAAGCCACTGTCCAAAGCCACTGTATGTCCAAAGCCACTGTATGTCCAAAGCCACTGTCCAAAGCCACTCTATGTCCAAAGCCACTCTATGTCCAAAGCCACTGTATGTCCAAAGCCACTGTTCAAAGCCACTGTATGTCCAAAGCCACTGTATGTCCAAAGCCACTGTCCAAAGCCACCGTATGTCCAAAGCCACGGTATGTCCAAAGCCACTCTATGTGCAAAGCCACAGTCCAAAGCCACTGTCCAAAGCCACTGTCCAAAGCCACTGTCCAAAGCCACTCTATGTCCAAAGCCACTATCCAAAGCCACTCTCCAAAGCCACTCTCCAAAGCCACTCTATGTCCAAAGACACTGTCCAAAGCCACTCTCCAAACCACTATCCAAAGCCACTCTATGTCCAAAGTCACTGTCCAAAGCCAATCTCCAAAGCCACTCTCCAAAGCCACTCTATGTCCAAAGCCAGTCCAAAGCCACTCTCCAAAGCCACTCTATGTCCAAAGCCAGTCCATAGCCACTCTCCAAAGCCACTCTCCAAAGCCACTCTATGTCCAAAGCCACTGTCCAAAGCCATTCTCCAAAGCCACTCTCCAAAGCCACTCTATGTCCAAAGCCACTGTCCAAAGCCACTCTATGTCCAAAGCCACTGTCCAAAGCCACTGTCCAAAGCCACGGTCCAAAGCCACTCTATGTCCAAAGCCACTGTCCAAAGCCACTGTCCAAAGCCACTGTCCAAAGCCAATGTCCAAAGCCACTCTATGTCCAAAGCCACTGTCCAAAGCCACTCTCCAATGCCACTGTCCAAAGCCACTCTATCTACAAAGCCACTGTCCAAAGCCACTGTCTAAAGTCACTGTCCATAGCCACTCTTTGTCCAAAGCAACTGTCCAAAGCCACTGTCCAAAGCCACTGTCCAAAGCCACTCTATGTTCAAAGCCACTGTCCAAAGCCACTCTCCAAAGCCACTGACCAAAGCCACTCTATGTCCAATGCCATTGTCCAAAGCTCTGTCCAAAGCCACTGTCCAAAGCCACTCTATGTCCAAAGCCATTGTCTAAAGCCACTCTCCAAAGCCACTCTCCAAAGCCACTCTATGTCCAAAAGCACTGTTCAAAGCCACTGTCCAAAGCCACTCTCCAAAGCCATTCTATGTCCAAAGCCACTGTCCAAAGCCACTCTCCAAAGCCACTCTCCAAAGCCAATGTATGTCCAAAGCCACTGTCCAAAGCCAATGTCCAAAGCCACTCTCCAAAGCCACTCTATGTCCAAAGCCACTGTCCAAAGTCACTGTCCAAAGACACTCTCCAAAGCCACTCTATGTCCAAAGCCACTGTCCAAAGCCACTCTCCAAAGCCACTCTCCAAATCCACTCTATGTCCAAAGCCACTGCCCTTAGCCACTGTCCAAAGCCACTCTCCAAAGCCACTCTATCTCCAAAGCCACTGTCCAAAGCCACTCTCCAAAGCCACTCTCCAAAGCCACTCTATGTCCAAAGCCACTGTCCATAGCCACTGTCCAAAGTCACTGTCCAAAGCCACTCTATGTTCAAAGCCACTGTACAATGCCACTCTCCAAAGCCACTGTCCAAAGCAATACTATGTCCAAAGCCACTGTCCAAAGGCACTGTCCAAAGACACTCTATGTCCAAAGCCACTGTCCAAAGCCACTGTCCAAAGCCATTGTCCAAAGCCACTGTCCAAAGCCACTCTATGTCCAAAGCCACTGTCCAAAGCCACTCTATGTCCAAAGCCACTGTCCAAAGCCACTCTCCAAAGCCACTGTCCTAAACCACTCTATGTCCAAAGCCGCTGTCCAAAGCCACTCTCCAAAGCCACTCTCCAAAGCCACTCTATGTCCAAAGCCACTGTCCAAAGCCACTCTCCAAAGCCACTGTCCAAAGCCACTGTATGTCCAAAGTCACTGTATGTCCAAAGCCACTGTATGTCCAAAGCCACTGTCCAAAGCCACTGTATTTCCAAAGCCACTGTCCAAAGCCACTGTATGTCCAAAGCCACTGTATGTCCAAAGCCACTATCCAAAGCCACTGTATGTCCAAAGCCACTGTATGTCCAAAGGCACTGTCCAAAGCCACTGTATGTCCAAAGCCACTGTATGTCCAAAGCCACTGTCTAAAGCCACTGTATGTCCAAAGCCACTGTCCAAAGCCACTGTATGTCTAAAGCCACTGTATGTCCAAAGCCAATGTCCAAAGCCACTGTATGTCCAAAGCCACTGTATGTCCAAAGCCACTGTCCAAAGCCACTGAATGTCCAAAGCCACTGTATGTCCAAAGCCACTGTCCAAAGCCACTGTATGTCCAAAGCCACTGTATGTCCAAAGCCACTGTCCAAAGCCACTGTATGTTCAAAGCCACTGTACAAAGCCACTGTCCAAATCCACTGTCCAAAGCCACTCTATGTCCAAATCAACTGTACAAAGCCACTGTCCAAAGCCACTGTCCAAAGCAATACTCTGTCCAAAGCCACTGTCCAAAGCCACTGTCCAAAGCCACTGTCCAAAGCCACTCTATTTCCAAAGCCACTGTCCGAAGCCACTGTCCAAAGCCACTGTCCAAAGCCACTCTATGTCCAAAGCCACTGTCCAAAGCCACTCTCCAAAGCCACTGTCCAAAGCCACTGTATGTCCAATGCCACTGTATGTCCAAAGCCACTGTCCAAAGCCACTGTATGTCCAAAGCCACTGTATGTCCAAAGCCACTATCCAAAGCCACTGTATGTCCAAAGCCACTGTATATCCAAAGCCACTGTCCAAAGCCACTGTATGTCCAAAGCCACTGTATGTCCAAAGCCACTGTCTAAAGCCACTGTATGTCCAAAGCCACTGTCCAAAGCCTCTGTATGTCCAAAGCCACTGTATGTCCAAAGCCACTGTCCATAGCCACTGTATGTCCAAAGCCACTGTATGTCCAAAGCCACTGTCCAAAGCCACTGTATGTCCAAAGCCACTGTATGTCCAAAGCCACTGTCCAAAGCCAGTCTATGTCCAAAGCCACTCTATGTCCAAACTACTGTATGTCCAAAGCCACTGTTCAAAGCCACTGTATGTCCAAAGCCACTGTATGTCCAAAGCCACTGTCCAAATCCACCGTATGTCCAAAGCCACGGTATGTCCAAAGCCACTGTCCAAAGCCACCGTATGTCCAAAGCCACTGTATGTCCAAAGCCACTGTATGTCGAAAGCCACTGTATGTCCAAAGCCACAGTCCAAAGCCACTGTATGTCCAAAGCCACTGTATGTCCAAAGCCACTGTCCAAAGCCACTGTATGTCCAAAGCCACTGTATGTCCAAAGCCACTGTCCAAAGCCACTGTATGTCCAAAGCCACTGTATGTCCAAAGCCACTGTCCAAAGCCACTGTACAAAGCCAATGTCCAAAGCCACTCTCCAAAGCCACTCTATGTCCAAAGCCACTGTCCAAAGCCACTGTCCAAAGCCACTGTCCAAAGCAACTCTATGTCCAAAGCCACTATCCAAAGCCACTCTCCAAAGCCACTCTCCAAAGCCACTCTATGTCCAAAGCCACTGTCCAAAGCCACTCTCCAAACCACTATCCAAAGCCACTCTATGTACAAAGTCACTGTCCAAAGCCAATCTCCAAAGCCACTCTCCAAAGCCACTCTATGTCCAAAGCCAGTCCAAAGCCACTCTCCAAAGCCACTCTATGTCCAAAGCCAGTCCAAAGCCACTCTCCAAAGCCACTCTCCAAAGCCACTCTATTTCAAAGCCACTGTCCAAAGCCATTCTCCAAAGCCACTCTCCAAAGCCACTCTATGTCCAAAGCCACTGTCCAAAGCCACTCTATGTCCAAAGCCACTGTCCAAAGCCACTGTCCAAAGCCACGGTCCAAAGCCACTCTATGTCCAAAGCCACTGTCCAAAGCCACTGTCCAAAGCCACTGTCCAAAGCCACTCTATGTCCAAAGCCACTGTCCAAAGCCACTCTCCAATGCCACTGTCCAAAGCCACTCTATCTACAAAGCCACTGTCCAAAGCCACTGTCTAAAGTCACTGTCCAAAGCCACTCTATGTCCAAAGCAACTGTCCAAAGCCACTGTCCAAAGACACTGTCCAAAGCCACTCTATGTCCAAAGCCACTGTCCAAAGCCACTCTATGTCCAGAGCCACTGTCCAAAGCCACTCACCAAAGCCACTGACCAAAGCCACTCTATGTCCAAAGCCACTGAACAAAGCCACTGTCCAAAGCCACTGACCAAAGCCACTCTATGTCCAATGCCATTGTCCAAAGCCACTGTCCAAAGCCACTGTCCAAAGCCACTGTCCAAAGTCACTGTCCAAAGCCTTTCTATGTCCAAAGCCACTGTCCAAAGCCACAGTCCAAAGCCACTTTCCAAAGCCACGGTCCAAAGCCACTCTATGTCCAAAGCCACTGTCCAAAGCCACTGTCCAAAGCCACTGTCCAAAGCCAATGTCCAAAGCCACTCTATGTCCAAAGCCACTGTCCAAAGCAACTCTCCAATGCCACTGTCCAAAGCCACTCTATCTACAAAGCAACTGTCCAAAGCCACTGTCTAAAGTCACTGTCCATAGCCACTCTTTGTCCAAAGCAACTGTCTAAAGCCACTGTCCAAAGCCACTGTCCAAAGCCACTCTATGTTCAAAGCCACTGTCCAAAGCCACTCTCCAAAGCCACTGACCAAAGCCACTCTATGTCCAATGCCATTGTCCAAAGCCTCTGTCCAAAGCCACTGTCCAAAGCCACTCTATGTCCAAAGCCATTGTCTAAATCCACTCTCCAAAGCCACTCTCCAAAGCCACTCTATGTCCAAAAGCACTGTTCAAAGCCACTGTCCAAAGCCACTCTCCAAAGCCATTCTATGTCCAAAGCCACTGTCCAAAGCCACTCTCCAAAGCCACTCTCCAAAGCCACTGTATGTCCAAAGCCACTGTCCAAAGCCAATGTCCAAAGCCACTCTCCAAAGCCACTCTATGTCCAAAGCCACTGTCCAAAGTCACTGTCCAAAGACACTCTCCAAAGCCACTCTATGTCCAAAGCCACTGTCCAAAGCCACTCTCCAAAGCCACTCTCCAAATACACTCTATGTCCAAAGCCACTGTCCATAGCCACTGTCCAAAGCCACTCTCCAAAGCCACTCTATCTCCAAAGCCACTGTCCAAAGCCACTCTCCAAAGCCACTCTCCAAAGCAACTCTATGTCCAAAGCCACTGTCCATAGCCACTGTCCAAAGTCACTGTCCAAAGCCACTCTATGTTCAAAGCCACTGTACAATGCCACTGTCCAAAGCCACTGTCCAAACCAATACTATGTCCAAAGCCACTGTCCAAAGGCACTGTCCAAAGACACTCTATGTCCAAAGCCACTGTCCAAAGCCACTGTCCAAAGCCATTGTCCAAAGCCACTGTCCAAAGCCACTCTATGTCCAAAGCCACTGTCCAAATCCACTCTATGTCCAAAGCCACTGTCCAAAGCCACTCTCGAAAGCCACTGTCCTAAACCACTCTATGTCCAAAGCCGCTGTCCAAAGCCACTCTCCAAAGCCACTCTCCAAAGCCACTCTATGTCCAAAGCCACTGTCCAAAGCCACTCTCCAAAGCCACTGACCTAAGCCACTGTATGTCCAAAGTCACTGTATGTCCAAAGCCACTGTATGTCCAAAGCCACTGTCCAAAGCCACTGTATTTCCAAAGCCACTGTCCAAAGCCACTGTATGTCCAAAGCCACTGTATGTCCAAAGCCACTATCCAAAGCCACTGTATGTCCAAAGCCACTGTATGTCCAAAGGCACTGTCCAAAGCCACTGTATGTCCAAAGCCACTGTATGTCCAAAGCCACTGTCCAAAGCCACTGTATGTCCCAAGCCACTGTCCAAAGCCACTGTATGTCCAAAGCCACTGTATGACCAAAGCCACTGTACAAAGCCACTGTATGTCCAAAGCCACTGTACAAAGCCACTGTCCAAATCCACTGTCCAAAGCCACTCTATGTCCAAATCCACTGTACAAAGCCACTGTCCAAAGCCACTGTCCAAAGCAATACTATGTCCAAAGCCACTGTCCAAAGCCACTGTCCAAAGCCACTGTCCAAAGCCACTGTCCAAAGCCACTCTATTTCCAAAGCCACTGTCCGAAGCCACTGTCCAAAGCCACTGTCCAAAGCCACTCTATGTCCAAAGCCACTGTCCAAAGCCACTCTCCAAAGCCACTGTCCAAAGCCACTGTATGTCCAATGCCACTGTATGTCCAAAGCCACTGTCCAAAGCCACTGTATGTCCAAAGCCACTGTATGTCCAAAGCCACTATCCAAAGCCACTGTATGTCCAAAGCCACTGTATATCCAAAGCCACTGTCCAAAGCCACTGTATGTCCAAAGCCACTGTATGTCCAAAGCCACTGTCTAAAGCCACTGTATGTCCAAAGCCACTGTCCAAAGCCTCTGTATGTCCAAAGTCACTGTATGTCCAAAGCCACTGTCCATAGCCACTGTATGTCCAAAGCCACTGTATGTCCAAAGCCACTGTCCAAAGCCACTGTATGTCCAAAGCCACTGTATGTCCAAAGCCACTGTCCAAAGCCACTGTATGTCCAAAGCCACTGTATGTCCAAAGCCACTGTCCAAAGCCACTGTATGTTCAAAGCCACTGTACAAAGCCACTGTCCAAATCCACTGTCCAAAGCCACTCTATGTCCAAATCCACTGTACAAAGCCACTGTCCAAAGCCACTGTCCAAAGCAATACTCTGTCCAAAGCCACTGTCCAAAGCCACTGTCCAAAGCCACTGTCCAAAGCCACTCTATTTCCAAAGCCACTGTCCGAAGCCACTGTCCAAAGCCACTGTCCAAAGCCACTGTATGTCCAAAGCCACTGTATGTCCAAAGCCACTATCCAAAGCCACTGTATGTCCAAAGCCACTGTATATCCAAAGCCACTGTCCAAAGCCACTGTATGTCCAAAGCCACTGTATGTCCAAAGCCACTGTCTAAAGCCTCTGTATGTCCAAAGCCACTGTCCAAAGCCTCTGTATGTCCAAAGCCACTGTATGTCCAAAGCCACTGTCCATAGCCACTGTATGTCCAAAGCCACTGTATGTCCAAAGCCACTGTCCAAAGCCACTGTATGTCCAAAGCCACTGTATGACCAAAGCCACTGTCCAAAGCCACTCTATGTCCAAAGCCACTCTATGTCCAAACTACTGTATGTCCAAAGCCACTGTTCAAAGCCACTGTATGTCCAAAGCCACTGTATGTCCAAAGCCACTGTCCAAATCCACCGTATGTCCAAAGCCACGGTATGTCCAAAGCCACTGTCCAAAGCCACCGTATGTCCAAAGCCACTGTATGTCCAAAGCCACTGTATGTCGAAAGCCACTGTATGTCCAAAGCCACAGTCCAAAGCCACTGTATGTCCAAAGCCACTGTATGTCCTAAGCCACTGTCCAAAGCCACTGTATGTCCAAAGCCACTGTATGTCCAAAGCCACTGTCCAAAGCCACTGTATGTCCAAAGCCACTGTATGTCCAAAGCCACTGTCCAAAGCCACTGTACAAAGCCAATGTCCAAAGCCACTCTCCAAAGCCACTCTATGTCCAAAGCCACTGTCCAAAGCCACTGTCCAAAGCCACTGTCCAAAGCAACTCTATGTCCAAAGCCACTATCCAAAGCCACTCTCCAAAGCCACTCTCCAAAGCCACTCTATGTCCAAAGCCACTGTCCAAAGCTACTCTCCAAACCACTATCCAAAGCCACTCTATGTACAAAGTCACTGTCCAAAGCCAATCTCCAAAGCCACTCTCCAAAGCCACTCTATGTCCAAAGCCAGTCCAAAGCCACTCTCCAAAGCCACTCTATGTCCAAAGCCAGTCCAAAGCCACTCTCCAAAGCCACTCTCCAAAGCCACTCTATGTCAAAGCCACTGTCCAAAGCCATTCTCCAAAGCCACTCTCCAAAGCCACTCTATGTCCAAAGCCACTGTCCAAAGCCACTCTATGTCCAAAGCCACTGTCCAAAGCCACTGTCCAAAGCCACGGTCCAAAGCCACTCTATGTCCAAAGCCACTGTCCAAAGCCACTGTCCAAAGCCACTGTCCAAAGCCACTCTATGTCCAAAGCCACTGTCCAAAGCCACTCTCCAATGCCACTGTCCAAAGCCACTCTATCTACAAAGCCACTGTCCAAAGCCACTGTCTAAAGTCACTGTCCAAAGCCACTCTATGTCCAAAGCAACTGTCCAAAGCCACTGTCCAAAGCCACTGTCCAAAGCCACTCTATGTCCAAAGCCACTGTCCAAAGCCACTCTATGTCCAGAGCCACTGTCCAAAGCCACTCACCAAAGCCACTGACCAAAGCCACTCTATGTCCAAAGCCACTGAACAAAGCCACTGTCCAAAGCCACTGACCAAAGCCACTCTATGTCCAATGCCATTGTCCAAAGCCACTGTCCAAAGCCACTGTCCAAAGCCACTGTCCAAAGTCACTGTCCAAAGCCTTTCTATGTCCAAAGCCACTGTCCAAAGCCACAGTCCAAAGCCACTTTCCAAAGCCACGGTCCAAAGCCACTCTATGTCCAAAGCCACTGTCCAAAGCCACTGTCCAAAGCCACTGTCCAAAGCCAATGTCCAAAGCCACTCTATGTCCAAAGCCACTGTCCAAAGCCACTCTCCAATGCCACTGTCCAAAGCCACTCTATCTACAAAGCCACTGTCCAAAGCCACTGTCTAAAGTCACTGTCCATAGCCACTATTTGTCCAAAGCAACTGTCCAAAGCCACTGTCCAAAGCCACTGTCCAAAGCCAGTCTATGTTCAAAGCCACTGTCCAAAGCCACTCTCCAAAGCCACTGACCAAAGCCACTCTATGTCCAATGCCATTGTCCAAAGCCTCTGTCCAAAGCCACTGTCCAAAGCCACTCTATGTCCAAAGCCATTGTCTAAAGCCACTCTCCAAAGCCACTCTCCAAAGCCACTCTATGTCCAAAAGCACTGTTCAAAGCCACTGTCCAAAGCCACTCTCCAAAGCCATTCTATGTCCAATGCCACTGTCCAAAGCCACTCTCCAAAGCCACTCTCCAAAGCCACTGTATGTCCAAAGCCACTGTCCACAGCCAATGTCCAAAGCCACTCTCCAAAGCCACTCTATGTCCAAAGCCACTGTCCAAAGTCACTGTCCAAAGACACTCTCCAAAGCCACTCTATGTCCAAAGCCACTGTCCAAAGCCACTCTCCAAAGCCACTCTCCAAATCCACTCTATGTCCAAAGCCACTGTCCATAGCCACTGTCCAAAGCCACTCTCCAAAGCCACTCTATCTCCAAAGCCACTGTCCAAAGCCACTCTCCAAAGCCACTCTCCAAAGCAACTCTATGTCCAAAGCCACTGTCCATAGCCACTGTCCAAAGTCACTGTCCAAAGCCACTCTATGTTCAAAGCCACTGTACAATGCCACTGTCCAAAGCCACTGTCCAAACCAATACTATGTCCAAAGCCACTGTCCAAAGGCACTGTCCAAAGACACTCTATGTCCAAAGCCACTGTCCAAAGCCACTGTCCAAAGCCATTGTCCAAAGCCACTGTCCAAAGCCACTCTATGTCCAAAGCCACTGTCCAAATCCACTCTATGTCCAAAGCCACTGTCCAAAGCCACTCTCGAAAGCCACTGTCCTAAACCACTCTATGTCCAAAGCCGCTGTCCAAAGCCACTCTCCAAAGCCACTCTCCAAAGCCACTCTATGTCCAAAGCCACTGTCCAAAGCCACTCTCCAAAGCCACTGTCCAAAGCCACTGTATGTCCAAAGTCACTGTATGTCCAAAGCCACTGTATGTCCAAAGCCACTGTCCAAAGCCACTGTATTTCCAAAGCCACTGTCCAAAGCCACTGTATGTCCAAAGCCACTGTATGTCCAAAGCCACTATCCAAAGCCACTGTATGTCCAAAGCCACTGTATGTCCAAAGGCACTGTCCAAAGCCACTGTATGTCCAAAGCCACTGTATGTCCAAAGCCACTGTCCAAAGCCACTGTATGTCCAAAGCCACTGTCCAAAGCCACTGTATGTCCAAAGCCACTGTATGACCAAAGCCACTGTCCAAAGCCACTGTATGTCCAAAGCCACTGTACAAAGCCACTGTCCAAATCCACTGTCCAAAGCCACTCTATGTCCAAATCCACTGTACAAAGCCACTGTCCAAAGCCACTGTCCAAAGCAATACTATGTCCAAAGCCACTGTCCAAAGCCACTGTCCAAAGCCACTGTCCAAAGCCACTGTCCAAAGCCACTCTATTTCCAAAGCCACTGTCCGAAGCCACTGTCCAAAGCCACTGTCCAAAGCCACTCTATTTCCAAAGCCACTGTCCAAAGCCACTCTCCAAAGCCACTGTCCAAAGCCACTGTATGTCCAATGCCACTGTATGTCCAAAGCCACTGTCCAAAGCCACTGTATGTCCAAAGCCACTGTATGTCCAAAGCCACTATCCAAAGCCACTGTATGTCCAAAGCCACTGTATATCCAAAGCCACTGTCCAAAGCCACTGTATGTCCAAAACCACTGTATGTCCAAAGCCACTGTCTAAAGCCACTATATGTCCAAAGCCACTGTCCAAAGCCTCTGTATGTCCAAAGTCACTGTATGTCCAAAGCCACTGTCCATAGCCACTGGATGTCCAAAGCCACTGTATGTCCAAAGCCACTGTCCAAAGCCACTGTATGTCCAAAGCCACTGTATGTCCAAAGCCACTGTCCAAAGCCACTCTATGTCCAAAGCCACTCTATGTCCAAAGCTACTGTATGTCCAAAGCCACTGTTCAAAGCCACTGTATGTCCAAAGCCACTATATGTCCAAAGCCCCTGTCCAAATCCACCGTATGTCCAAAGCCACGGTATGTCCAAAGCCACTGTCCAAAGCCACCGTTTGTCCAAAGCCACTTTATGTCCAAAGCCACTGTCCAAAGCCACTGTATGTCGAAAGCCACTGTATGTCCAAAGCCACTGTCCAAAGCCACTGTATGTCCAAAGCCACTGTATGTCCAAAGCCACTGTCCAAAGCCACTGTATGTCCAAAGCCACTGTATGTCCAAAGCCACTGTCCAAAGCCACTGTATGTCCAAAGCCACTGTATGTCCAAAGCCACTGTCCAAAGCCACTGTATGTCCAAAGCCATTGTATGTCCAAAGCAACTGTCCAAAGCAACCGTATCTCCAAAGCCACTGTATGTCCAAAGCCACTGTCCAAAGCCACCGTATGTCCAAAGCCACTGTATGTCCAAAGCCACTCTCCAAAGCCACTCTCCAAAGCCACTCTATGTCCAAAGCCACTATCCAAAGCCACTCTCCAAAGCCACTCTCCAAAGCCACTCTATGTCCAAAGCCACTGTCCAAAGCCACTCTCCAAACCACTATCCAAAGCCACTCTATGTACAAAGTCACTCTCCAAAGCCAATCTCCAAAGCCTCTCTCCAAAGCCACTCTATGTCCAAAGTCAGTCCAAAGCCACTCTCCAATGTCACTCTATGTCCAAAGCCAGTCCAAAGCCACTCTCCAAAGCCACTCTCCAAAGCAACTCTATGTCCAAAGCCACTGTCCAAAGCCATTCTCCAAAGCCACTCTCCAAAGCCACTCTATGTCCAAAGCCACTGTCCAAAGCCACTCTATGTCCAAAGCCACTGTCCAAAGCCACTGTCCAAAGCCACGGTCCAAACCCACTCTATGTCCAAAGCCACTTTCCAAAGCCACTTTCCAAAGCCACTGTCCAAAGCCACTCTATGTTCAAAGCCACTGTCCAAAGCCACTCTCCAATGCCACTGTCCAAAGCCACTCTATCTACAAAGCCACTGTCCAAAGCCACTGTCTAAAGTCTCTGTCCAAAGCAACTCTATGTCTAAAGCAACTGTCCAAAGCCACTGTCCAAAGCCACTGTCCAAAGCCACTCTATGTCCAAAGCCACTGTCCAAAGCCACTCTCCAAAGCCACTGTCCAAAGCCACTCTATGTCCAGAGCCACTGTCCAAACCACTCTCCAAAGCCACTGACCAAAGCCACTCTATGTCCAAAGCCACTGAACAAAGCCACTGTCCAAAGCCACTCATCAAAGCCACTCTATGTGCAATGCATTGTCCAAAGCCACTGTCCAAAGCCACTCTCCAAAGCAACTCTATGTCCAAAGCCACTGTCCAAAGCCACTCTCCAAATCCACTCTCCAAAGCCACTGTATGTCCAAAGCCACTGTCCAAAGCCACTGTCCAAATCCACTCTCCAAAGCCACTCTATGTCCAAAGCCACTGTCCAAAGTCACTGTCCAAAGCCACTCTCCAAAGACACTCTATGTCCAAAGCCACTGTCCAAAGCCACTCTCCAAAGCCACTCTATGTCCAAAGCCACTGTCCAAAGCCACTCTCCACAGCCACTCTCCAAAGCCACTCTATGTCCAAAGCCACTGTCCAAAGCCACTGTCCAAAGCCACTCTCCAAAGCCACTCTATCTCCAAAGCCACTGTCCAAAGCCACTCTCCAAAGCCACTCTCCAAAGCCACTCTATGTCCAAAGCCACTGTCCATAGCCACTGCCAAAGTCACTGTCCAAAGCCACTCTATGTCCAAAGCCACTGTACAAAGCCACTGTCCAAAGCCACTGTCCAAAGCAATACTATGGCCAAAGCCACTGTCCAAAGGCACTGTCCAAAGACACTCTATGTCCAAAGCCACTGTCCAAAGTCACTGTCCAAAGCCACTGACCAAAGCCACTCTATGTCCAAAGCCACTGTCCAAAGCCACTCTATGTCCAAAGCCACTGTATGTCCAAAGCCACTGTCCAAAGCCACTGTATGTCCAAAGCCACTGTATGTCCAAAGCTACTATCCAAAGCCACTGTATGTCCAAAGCCACTGTATGTCCAAAGGCACTCTCCAAAGCCACTGTATGTCCAAAGCCACTGTATGTCCAAAGCCACTGTCTAAAGCCACTGTATGTCCAAAGCCACTGTCCAAAGCCACTGTATGTCCAAAGCCACTGTATGTCCAAAGCCACTGTCCAAAGCCACTGTATGTCCAAAGCCACTGTATGTCCAAAGCCACTGTCCAAAGCCACTGTATGTCCAAAGCCACTGTATGTCCAAAGCCACTGTCGAAAGCCACTGTATGTCCAAAGCCACTGTACAAAGCCACTGTCCAAATCCACTGTCCAAAGCCACTCTATGTCCAAATCCACTGTACAAAGCCACTGTCCAAAGCCACTGTCCAAAGCAATACTATGTCCAAAGCCACTGTCCAAAGCCACTGTCCAAAGTCACTGTCCAAAGCCACTCTATTTCCAAAGCCACGGTCCGAAGCCACTGTCCAAAGCCACTGTCCAAAGCCACTCTATGTCCAAAGCCACTGTCCAAAGCCACTCTCCAAAGCCACTGTCCAAAGCCACTGTATGTCCAATGCCACTGTATGTCCAAAGCCACTGTCCAAAGCCACTGTATGTCCAAAGCCACTGTATTTCCAAAGCCACTATCCAAAGCCACTGTATGTCCAAAGACACTGTATATCCAAAGCCACTGTCCAAAGCCACTGTATGTCCAAAGCCACTGTATGTCCAAAGCCACTGTCTAAAGCCACTGTATGTCCAAAGCCACTGTCCAAAGCCTCTGTATGTCCAAAGTCACTGTATGTCCAAAGCCACTGTCCATAGCCACTGTATGTCCAAAGCCACTGTATGTCCAAAGCCACTGTCCAAAGCCACTGTATGTCCAAAGCCACTGTATGTCCAAAGCCACTGTCCAAAGCCACTCTATGTCCAAAGCCACTCTATGTCCAAAGCTACTGTATGTCCAAAGCCACTGTTCAAAGCCACTGTATGTCCAAAGCCACTGTATGTCCAAAGCCACTGTCCAAATCCACCGTATGTCCAAAGCCACGGTATGTCCAAAGCCACTGTCCAAAGCCACCGTTTGTCCAAAGCCACTTTATGTCCAAAGCCACTGTCCAAAGCCACTGTATGTCGAAAGCCACTGTATGTCCAAAGCCACTGTCCAAAGCCACTGTATGTCCAAAGCCACTGTATGTCCAAAGCCACTGTCCAAAGCCACTGTATGTCCAAAGCCACTGTATGTCCAAAGCCACTGTCCAAAGCCACTGTATGTCCAAAGCCACTGTATGTCCAAAGCCACTGTCCAAAGCCACTGTATGTCCAAAGCCACTGTATGTCCAAAGCAACTGTCCAAAGCAACCGTATCTCCAAAGCCACTGTATGTCCAAAGCCACTGTCCAAAGCCACCGTATGTCCAAAGCCACTGTATGTCCAAAGCCACTCTCCAAAGCCACTCTCCAAAGCCACTCTATGTCCAAAGCCACTATCCAAAGCCACTCTCCAAAGCCACTCTCCAAAGCCACTCTATGTCCAAAGCCACTGTCCAAAGCCACTCTCCAAACCACTATCCAAAGCCACTCTATGTACAAAGTCACTCTCCAAAGCCAATCTCCAAAGCCACTCTCCAAAGCCACTCTATGTCCAAAGTCAGTCCAAAGCCACTCTCCAATGTCACTCTATGTCCAAAGCCAGTCCAAAGCCACTCTCCAAAGCCACTCTCCAAAGCAACTCTATGTCCAAAGCCACTGTCCAAAGCCATTCTCCAAAGCCACTCTATGTCCAAAGCCACTGTCCAAAGCCACTCTATGTCCAAAGCCACTGTCCAAAGCCACTGTCCAAAGCCACGGTCCAAACCCACTCTATGTCCAAAGCCACTTTCCAAAGCCACTTTCCAAAGCCACTGTCCAAAGCCACTCTATGTTCAAAGCCACTGTCCAAAGCCACTCTCCAATGCCACTGTCCAAAGCCACTCTATCTACAAAGCCACTGTCCAAAGCCACTGTCTAAAGTCTCTGTCCAAAGCAACTCTATGTCTAAAGCAACTGTCCAAAGCCACTGTCCAAAGCCACTGTCCAAAGCCACTCTATGTCCAAAGCCACTGTCCAAAGCCACTCTCCAAAGCCACTGTTTAAAGCCACTCTATGTCCAGAGCCACTGTCCAAACCACTCTCCAAAGCCACTGACCAAAGCCACTCTATGTCCAAAGCCACTGAACAAAGCCACTGTCCAAAGCCACTCATCAAAGCCACTCTATGTCCAATGCATTGTCCAAAGCCACTGTCCAAAGCCACTCTCCAAAGCAACTCTATGTCCAAAGCCACTGTCCAAAGCCACTCTCCAAATCCACTCTCCAAAGCCACTGTATGTCCAAAGCCACTGTCCAAAGCCACTGTCCAAAGCCACTCTCCAAAGCCACTCTATGTCCAAAGCCACTGTCCAAAGTCACTGTCCAAAGCCACTCTCCAAAGACACTCTATGTCCAAAGCCACTGTCCAAAGCCACTCTCCAAAGCCACTCTATGTCCAAAGCCACTGTCCAAAGCCACTCTCCACAGCCACTCTCCAAAGCCACTCTATGTCCAAAGCCACTGTCCAAAGCCACTGTCCAAAGCCACTCTCCAAAGCCACTCTATCTCCAAAGCCACTGTCCAAAGCCACTCTCCAAAGCCACTCTCCAAAGCCACTCTATGTCCAAAGCCACTGTCCATAGCCACTGCCAAAGTCACTGTCCAAAGCCACTCTATGTCCAAAGCCACTGTACAAAGCCACTGTCCAAAGCCACTGTCCAAAGCAATACTATGGCCAAAGCCACTGTCCAAAGTCACTGTCCAAAGACACTCTATGTCCAAAGCCACTGTCCAAAGTCACTGTCCAAAGCCACTGACCAAAGCCACTCTATGTCCAAAGCCACTGTCCAAAGCCACTCTATGTCCAAAGCCACTGTATGTCCAAAGCCACTGTCCAAAGCCACTGTATGTCCAAAGCCACTGTATGTCCAAAGCTACTATCCAAAGCCACTGTATGTCCAAAGCCACTGTATGTCCAAAGGCACTGTCCAAAGCCACTGTATGTCCAAAGCCACTGTATGTCCAAAGCCACTGTCTAAAGCCACTGTATGTCCAAAGCCACTGTCCAAAGCCACTGTATGTCCAAAGCCACTGTATGTCCAAAGCCACTGTCCAAAGCCACTGTATGTCCAAAGCCACTGTATGTCCAAAGCCACTGTCCAAAGCCACTGTATGTCCAAAGCCACTGTATGTCCAAAGCCACTGTCCAAAGCCACTGTATGTCCAAAGCCACTGTACAAAGCCACTGTCCAAATCCACTGTCCAAAGCCACTCTATGTCCAAATCCACTGTACAAAGCCACTGTCCAAAGCCACTGTCCAAAGCAATACTATGTCCAAAGCCACTGTCCAAAGCCACTGTCCAAAGTCACTGTCCAAAGCCACTCTATTTCCAAAGCCACTGTCCGAAGCCACTGTCCAAAGCCACTGTCCAAAGCCACTCTATGTCCAAAGCCACTGTCCAAAGCCACTCTCCAAAGCCACTGTCCAAAGCCACTGTATGTCCAATGCCACTGTATGTCCAAAGCCACTGTCCAAAGCCACTGTATGTCCAAAGCCACTGTATTTCCAAAGCCACTATCCAAAGCCACTGTATGTCCAAAGCCACTGTATATCCAAAGCCACTGTCCAAAGCCACTGTATGTCCAAAGCCACTGTATGTCCAAAGCCACTGTCTAAAGCCACTGTATGTCCAAAGCCACTGTCCAAAGCCTCTGTATGTCCAAAGCCACTGTATGTCCAAAGCCACTGTCCATAGCCACTGTATGTCCAAAGCCACTGTATGTCCAAAGCCACTGTCCAAAGCCACTGTATGTCCAAAGCCACTGTATGTCCAAAGCCACTGTCCAAAGCCACTCTATGTCCAAACCCACTCTATGTCCAAAGCCACTGTATGTCCAAAGCCACTGTTCAAAGCCACTGTATGTCCAAAGCCACTGTATGTCCAAAGCCACTGTCCAAATCCACCGTATGTCCAAAGCCACGGTATGTCCAAAGCCACTGTCCAAAGCCACCGTATGTCCAAAGCCACTGTATGTCCAAAGCCACTGTCCAAAGCCACTGTATGTCGAAAGCCACTGTATGTCCAAAGCCACTGTCCAAAGCCACTGTATGTCCAAAGCCACTGTATGTCCAAAGCCACTGTCCAAAGCCACTGTATGTCCAAAGCCACTGTATGTCCAAAGCCACTGTCCAAAGCCACTGTATGTCCAAAGCCACTGTATGTCCAAAGCCACTGTCCAAAGCCACTGTATGTCCAAAGCCACTGTATGTCCAAAGCTACTGTCCAAAGCAACCGTATCTCCAAAGCCACTGTATGTCCAAAGCCACTGTCCAAAGCCACCGTATGTCCAAAGCCACTGTATGTCCAAAGCCACTCTCCAAAGCCACTCTCCAAAGCCACTCTATGTCCAAAGCCACTATCCAAAGCCACTCTCCAAAGCCACTCTCCAAAGCCACTCTATGTCCAAAGCCACTGTCCAAAGCCACTCTCCAAACCATATCCAAAGCCACTCTATGTACAAAGTCACTGTCCAAAGCCAATCTCCAAAGCCACTCTCCAAAGCCACTCTATGTCCAAAGTCAGTCCAAAGCTACTCTCCAATGTCACTCTATGTCCAAAGCCAGTCCAAAGCCACTCTCCAAAGCCACTCTCCAAAGCAACTCTATGTCCAAATCCACTGTCCAAAGCCATTCTCCAAAGCCACTCTCCAAAGCCACTCTATATCCAAAACCACTGTCCAAAGCCACTCTATGTCCAAAGCCACTGTCCAAATCCACTGTCCAAAGCCACGGTCCAAACCCACTCTATGTCCAAAGCCACTTTCCAAAGCCACTTTCCAAAGCCACTGTCCAAAGCCACTCTATGTTCAAAGCCACTGTCCAAAGCCACTCTCCAATGCCACTGTCCAAAGCCACTCTATCTACAAAGCCACTGTCCAAAGCCACTGTCTAAAGTCACTGTCCAAAGCAACTCTATGTCCAAAGCAACTGTCCAAAGCCACTGTCCAAAGCCACTGTCCAAAGCCACTCTATGTCCAAAGCCACTGTCCAAAGCCACTCTCCAAAGCCACTGTCCAAAGCCACTCTATGTCCAGAGCCACTGTCCAAAGCCACTCTCCAAAGCCACTGACCAAAGCCACTCTATGTCCAAAGCCACTGAACAAAGCCACTGTCCAAAGCCACTCATAAAAGCCACTCTATGTCCAATGCCATTGTCCAAAGCCACTGTCCAAAGCCACTCTCCAAAGCCACTCTATGTCCAAAGCCACTGTCCAAAGCCACTCTCCAAATCCACTCTCCAAAGCCACTGTATGTCCAAAGCCACTGTCCAAAGCCACTGTCCAAAGCCACTCTCCAAAGCCACTCTATGTCCAAAGCCACTGTCCAAAGCCACTCTCCAAAGCCACTCTATGTCCAAAGCCACTGTCCAAAGCCACTCTCCACAGCCACTCTCCAAAGCCACTCTATGTCCAAAGCCACTGTCCAAAGCCACTGTCCAAAGCCACTCTCCAAAGCCACTCTATCTCCAAAGCCACTGTCCAAAGCCACTCTCCAAAGCCACTCTCCAAAGCCACTCTATGTCCAAAGCCACTGTCCATAGCCACTGTCCAAAGTCACTGTCCAAAGCCACTCTATGTCCAAAGCCACTGTACAAAGCTACTGTCCAAAGCCACTGTCCAAAGCAATACTATGGCCAAAGCCACTGTCCAAAGGCACTGTCCAAAGACACTCTATGTCCAAAGCCACTGTCCAAAGCCACTGTCCAAAGCCACTGACCAAAGCCACTCTATGTCCAAAGCCACTGTCCAAAGCCACTCTATGTCCAAAGCCACTGTCCAAAGCCACTCTCCAAATCCACTGTCCTAAACCACTCTATGTCCAAAGCCACTGTCCAAAGCCACTCTCCAAAGCCACTGTCCAAAGCCACTCTATGTCCAAAGCCACTGTATTTCCAAAGCCACTGTCCAAAGCCACTGTATGTCCAAAGCCACTGTCCAAAGCCACTGTATGTCCAAAGCCACTGTATGTCCAAAGCTACTATCCAAAGCCACTGTATGTCCAAAGCCACTGTATGTCCAAAGGCACTGTCCAAAGCCACTGTATGTCCAAAGCCACTGTATGTCCAAAGCCACTGTCTAAAGCCACTGTATGTCCAAAGCCACTGTCCAAAGCCACTGTATGTCCAAAGCCACTGTATGTCCAAAGCCACTGTCCAAAGCCACTGTATGTCCAAAGCCACTGTATGTCCAAAGCCACTGTCCAAAGCCACTGTATGTCCAAAGCCACTGTATGTCCAAAGCCACTGTCCAAAGCCACTGTATGTCCAAAGCCACTGTACAAAGACACTGTCCAAATCCACTGTCCAAAGCCACTCTATGTCCAAATCCACTGTACAAAGCCACTGTCCAAAGCCACTGTCCAAAGCAATACTATGTCCAAAGCCACTGTCCAAAGCCACTGTGAAAAGCCACTGTCCAAAGCCACTCTATGTCCAAAGCCACTGTCCGAAGCCACAGTCCAAAGCCACTGTCTAAAGCCACTCTATGTCCAAGGCTACTGTCCAAAGCCACTCTCCAAAGCCACTGTCCAAAGCCACTGTATGTCCAAAGCCACTGTATGTCCAAAGCCACTGTCCAAAGCCACTGTATGTCCAAAGCCACTGTATGTCCAAAGCCACTATTCAAAGCCAATGTATGTCCAAAGCCACTGTATATCCAAAGCCACTGTCCAAAGCCACTGTATGTCCAAAGCCACTGTATGTCCAAATCCACTGTCTAAAGCCACTGTATGTCCAAAGCCACTGTTCAAAGCCACTGTATGTCCAAAGCCACTGTATGTCCAAAGCCACTGTCCATAGCCACTGTATGTCCAAAGCCACTGTATGTCCAAAGCCACTGTCCAAAGCCACTGTATGTCCAAATCCACTGTATGTCCAAAGCCACTGTCCAAAGCCACACTATGTCCAAAGCCACTCTATGTCCAATGCCACTGTATGTCCAAAGCCACTGTTCAGAGCCACTGTATGTCCAAAGCCACTGTACGTCCAAAGCCACTGTCCAATGCCACCGTATGTCCAAAGCCATGGTATGTCCAAAGCCACTGTCCAAAGCCACCGTATGTCCAAAGCCACTGTATGTCCAAAGCCACTGTCCAAAGCCACCGTATGTCCAAAGCCACTGTATGTCCAAAGCCACTGTCCAAAGCCACTGTATGTCCAAAGCCACTGTATGTCCAAAGCCACTGTCCAAAGCCACTGTATGTCCAATGCCACTGTATGTCCAAAGCCACTGTCCAAAGCCACTGTATGTCCAAAGTCACTCTATGTCCAAAGCCACTGTCCAAAGCCACTGTATGTCCAAAGCCACTGTATGTCCAAAGCCACTGTCCAAAGCCACTCTCCAAAGCCACTCTATGTCCAAAGCCACTGTCCAAAGCCACTCTCCAAAGCCACTGTCCAAAGCCACTCTATGTCCAAAGCCACTGTCCAAAGCCACTCTATGTCCAAAGCCACTGTCCAAAGCCACTCTCCAAAGCCACTCTCCAAAGCCACTCTATGTCCAAAGCCACTGTATGTCCAAAGCCACTGTCCAAAGCCAATGTATGGCCAAAGCCACTGTATGTCCAAAGCCACTGTCCAAAGCCACTGTATGTCCAAAGCTACTGTATGTCCAAAGCCACTATCCAAAGCCACTGTATGTCCAAAGCCACTGTATGTCCAAAGCCACTGTATGTCCAAAGCCACTGTCCAAAGCCACTGTATGTCCAAAGCCACTGTCCAAAGCCACTGTCCAAAGTCACTGTCCAAAGCCTTTCTATGTCCAAAGCCACTGTCCAAAGCCACAGTCCAAAGCCACTTTCCAAAGCCACTGTCCAAAGCCACTCTATGTCCAAAGCTACTGTCCAAAGCCACTGTCCAAAGCCACTGTCCAAAGCCACTCTATGTCCAAAGCCACAATCCAAAGCCACTCTCCAAAGCCACTCTCCAAAGCCACTCTATGTCCAAAGCCACTGTCCAAAGCCACTCTCCAAACCACTATCCAAAGCCACTCTATGTCCAAAGCCAGTCCAAAGCCTCTCTCCAAAGCCACTCTCCAAAGCCACTCTATGTCCAAAGCCACTGTCCAAAGCCACTCTCCAAAGCCACTCTCCAAAGCCACTCTATGTCCAAAGCCACTGTCCAAAGCCACTCTCCAAAGCCATTCTCCAAAGCCACTCTATGTCCAAAGCCACTGTCCAAAGCCACTCTCCAAAGACAATCTCCAAAGCCACTCTTTGTCCAAAGCCACTGTCCAAAGCCACTCTCCAAAGCCACTCTCCAAAGCCACTCTATGTCCAAAGCCACTTTCCAAAGCCACTCTCCAAAGCCACTCTCCAAAGCCACTCTATGTCCAAAGCCACTGTCCAAAGCCATTCTCCAAAGCCACTCTCCAAAGCCACTCTATGTCCAAAGCCACTGTCCAAAGCCACTCTATGTCCAAACCCACTGTCCAAAGCCACTGTCCAAAGCCACTGTCCAAAGCCACTCTATGTCCAAAGCCACTGTCCAAAGCCACTGTCCAAAGCCACTGTCCAAAGCCACTCTCTGTCCAAAGCCACTGTCCAAATCCACTCTCCAATGCTACTGTCCAAAGCCACTCTATCTACAAAGCCACTGTCCAAAGCCACTGTCTAAAGTCACTGTCCAAAGCCACTCTATGTCCAAAGCAACTCTCCAAAGCCACTGTCCAAAGCCACTGTCCAAAGCCACTCTATGCCCAAAGCCACTGTCCAAAGCCACTCTCCAAAGCGACTGTCCAAAGCCACTCTATGTCCAAAGCCACTGTCCAACGCTACTGTCCAAAGCAACTGACCAAAGCCACTCTATGTCCAATGCCACTGTCCAAAGCCACTCTCCAAAGCCACTCTATGTCCAAAGCCACTGTCCAAAGCCACTCTCCAAAGCCACTCTCCAAAGCCACTGTATGTCCAAACCACTGTCCAAAGCCACTCTCCAAAGCCACTCTATGTCCAAAGCCACTGTCCAAAGCCACTCTCCAAAGCCACTCTCCAAAGCCACCGTATGTCCAAAGCCAATGTATGGCCAAAGCCACTGTATGTCCAAAGCCACTGTCCAAAGCCACTGTATGTCCAAAGCTACTGTATGTCCAAAGCCACTATCCAAAGCCACTGTATGTCCAAAGCCACTGTATGTCCAAAGCCACTGTCCAAAGCCACTGTATGTCCAAAGCCACTGTACAAAGACACTGTCCAAATCCACTGTCCAAAGCCACTCTATGTCCAAATCCACTGTACAAAGCCACTGTCCAAAGCCACTGTCCAAAGCAATACTATGTCCAAAGCCACTGTCCAAAGCCACTGTGAAAAGCCACTGTCCAAAGCCACTCTATGTCCAAAGCCACTGTCCGAAGCCACTGTCCAAAGCCACTGTCTAAAGCCACTCTATGTCCAAAGCCACTGTCCAAAGCCACTCTCCAAAGCCACTGTCCAAAGCCACTGTATGTCCAAAGCCACTGTATGTCCAAAGCCACTGTCCAAAGCCACTGTATGTCCAAAGCCACTGTATGTCCAAAGCCACTATTCAAAGCCAATGTATGTCCAAAACCACTGTATATCCAAAGCCACTGTCCAAAGCCACTGTATGTCCAAAGCCACTGTATGTCCAAATCCACTGTCTAAAGCCACTGTATGTCCAAAGCCACTGTTCAAAGCCACTGTATGTCCAAAGCCACTGTATGTCCAAAGCCACTGTCCATAGCCACTGTATGTCCAAAGCCACTGTATGTCCAAAGCCACTGTCCAAAGCCACTGTATGTCCAAATCCACTGTATGTCCAAAGCCACTGTCCAAAGCCACACTATGTCCAAAGCCACTCTATGTCCAAAGCCACTGTATGTCCAAAGCCACTGTTCAGAGCCACTGTATGTCCAAAGCCACTGTACGTCCAAAGCCACTGTCCAATGCCACCGTATGTCCAAAGCCATGGTATGTCCAAAGCCACTGTCCAAAGCCACCGTATGTCCAAAGCCACTGTATGTCCAAAGCCACTGTCCAAAGCCACCGTATGTCCAAAGCCACTGTATGTCCAAAGCCACTGTCCAAAGCCACTGTATGTCCAAAGCCACTGTATGTCCAAAGCCACTGTCCAAAGCCACTGTATGTCCAATGCCACTGTATGTCCAAAGCCACTGTCCAAAGCCACTGTATGTCCAAAGTCACTCTATGTCCAAAGCCACTGTCCAAAGCCACTGTATGTCCAAAGCCACTGTATGTCCAAAGCCACTGTCCAAAGCCACTCTCCAAAGCCACTCTATGTCCAAAGCCACTGTCCAAAGCCACTCTCCAAAGCCACTGTCCAAAGCCACTCTATGTCCAAAGCCACTGTCCAAAGCTACTCTATGTCCAAAGCCACTGTCCAAAGCCACTCTCCAAAGCCACTCTCCAAAGCCACTCTATGTCCAAAGCCACTGTATGTCCAAAGCCACTGTCCAAAGCCAATGTATGGCCAAAGCCACTGTATGTCCAAAGCCACTGTCCAAAGCCACTGTATGTCCAAAGCTACTGTATGTCCAAAGCCACTATCCAAAGCCACTGTATGTCCAAAGCCACTGTATGTCCAAAGCCACTGTATGTCCAAAGCCACTGTCCAAAGCCACTGTATGTCCAAAGCCACTGTCCAAAGCCACTGTCCAAAGTCACTGTCCAAAGCCTTTCTATGTCCAAAGCCACTGACCAAAGCCACAGTCCAAAGCCACTTTCCAAAGCCACTGTCCAAAGCCACTCTATGTCCAAAGCTACTGTCCAAAGCCACTGTCCAAAGCCACTGTCCAAAGCCACTCTATGTCCAAAGCCACAATCCAAAGCCACTCTCCAAAGCCACTCTCCAAAGCCACTCTATGTCCAAAGCCACTGTCCAAAGCCACTCTCCAAACCACTATCCAAAGCCACTCTATGTCCAAAGCCAGTCCAAAGCCTCTCTCCAAAGCCACTCTCCAAAGCCACTCTATGTCCAAAGCCACTGTCCAAAGCTACTCTCCAAAGCCACTCTCCAAAGCCACTCTATGTCCAAAGCCACTGTCCAAAGCCACTCTCCAAAGCCATTCTCCAAAGCCACTCTATGTCCAAAGCCACTGTCCAAAGCCACTCTCCAAAGACAATCTCCAAAGCCACTCTTTGTCCAAAGCCACTGTCCAAAGCCACTCTCCAAAGCCACTCTCCAAAGCCACTCTATGTCCAAAGCCACTTTCCAAAGCCACTCTCCAAAGCCACTCTCCAAAGCCACTCTATGTCCAAAGCCACTGTCCAAAGCCATTCTCCAAAGCCACTCTCCAAAGCCACTCTATGTCCAAAGCCACTGTCCAAAGCCACTCTATGTCCAAACCCACTGTCCAAAGCCACTGTCCAAAGCCACTGTCCAAAGCCACTCTATGTCCAAAGCCACTGTCCAAAGCCACTGTCCAAAGCCACTGTCCAAAGCCACTCTCTGTCCAAAGCCACTGTCCAAAGCCACTCTCCAATGCTACTGTCCAAAGCCACTCTATCTACAAAGCCACTGTCCAAAGCCACTGTCTAAAGTCACTGTCCAAAGCCACTCTATGTCCAAAGCAACTCTCCAAAGCCACTGTCCAAAGCCACTGTCCAAAGCCACTCTATGCCCAAAGCCACTGTCCAAAGCCACTCTCCAAAGCGACTGTCCAAAGCCACTCTATGTCCAAAGCCACTGTATGTCCAAAGCCACTGTTCAGAGTCACTGTATGTCCAAAGCCACTGTACGTCCAAAGCCACTGTCCAATGCCACCGTATGTCCAAAGCCATGGTATGTCCAAAGCCACTGTCCAAAGCCACCGTATGTCCAAAGCCACTGTATGTCCAAAGCCACTGTCCAAAGCCACCGTATGTCCAAAGCCACTGTATGTCCAAAGCCACTGTCCAAAGCCACTGTATGTCCAAAGCCACTGTATGTCCAAAGCCACTGTCCAAAGCCACTGTATGTCCAATGCCACTGTATGTCCAAAGCCACTGTCCAAAGCCACTGTATGTCCAAAGTCACTCTATGTCCAAAGCCACTGTCCAAAGCCACTGTATGTCCAAAGCCACTGTATGTCCAAAGCCACTGTCCAAAGCC
Organism: Cladorhizidae sp. MBARI D1340-BT2; assembly: GCA_028752905.1. Classification (NCBI taxonomy): domain Eukaryota; kingdom Metazoa; phylum Porifera; class Demospongiae; order Poecilosclerida; family Cladorhizidae; species Cladorhizidae sp. MBARI D1340-BT2. Next base: position 22,126,765 of record JAQNBH010000017.1, on the reverse strand, counting down.
ACTCTCCAAAGCCACTCTATGTCCAAAGCCACTGTCCAAAGCCACTCTCCAAAGCCACTGTCCAAAGCCACTCTATGTCCAAAGCCACTGTCCAAAGCTACTCTATGTCCAAAGCCACTGTCCAAAGCCACTCTCCAAAGCCACTCTCCAAAGCCACTCTATGTCCAAAGCCACTGTATGTCCAAAGCCACTGTCCAAAGCCAATGTATGGCCAAAGCCACTGTATGTCCAAAGCCACTGTCCAAAGCCACTGTATGTCCAAAGCTACTGTATGTCCAAAGCCACTATCCAAAGCCACTGTATGTCCAAAGCCACTGTATGTCCAAAGCCACTGTATGTCCAAAGCCACTGTCCAAAGCCACTGTATGTCCAAAGCCACTGTCCAAAGCCACTGTCCAAAGTCACTGTCCAAAGCCTTTCTATGTCCAAAGCCACTGACCAAAGCCACAGTCCAAAGCCACTTTCCAAAGCCACTGTCCAAAGCCACTCTATGTCCAAAGCTACTGTCCAAAGCCACTGTCCAAAGCCACTGTCCAAAGCCACTCTATGTCCAAAGCCACAATCCAAAGCCACTCTCCAAAGCCACTCTCCAAAGCCACTCTATGTCCAAAGCCACTGTCCAAAGCCACTCTCCAAACCACTATCCAAAGCCACTCTATGTCCAAAGCCAGTCCAAAGCCTCTCTCCAAAGCCACTCTCCAAAGCCACTCTATGTCCAAAGCCACTGTCCAAAGCCACTCTCCAAAGCCACTCTCCAAAGCCACTCTATGTCCAAAGCCACTGTCCAAAGCCACTCTCCAAAGCCATTCTCCAAAGCCACTCTATGTCCAAAGCCACTGTCCAAAGCCACTCTCCAAAGACAATCTCCAAAGCCACTCTTTGTCCAAAGCCACTGTCCAAAGCCACTCTCCAAAGCCACTCTCCAAAGCCACTCTATGTCCAAAGCCACTTTCCAAAGCCACTCTCCAAAGCCACTCTATGTCCAAAGCCACTGTCCAAAGCCACTCTCCAAAGCCATTCTCCAAAGCCACTCTATGTCCAAAGCCACTGTCCAAAGCCACTCTCCAAAGACAATCTCCAAAGCCACTCTTTGTCCAAAGCCACTGTCCAAAGCCACTCTCCAAAGCCACTCTCCAAAGCCACTCTATGTCCAAAGCCACTGTCCAAAGCCACTCTCCAAAGCCACTCTCCAAAGCCACTCTATGTCCAAAGCCACTGTATGTCCAAAGCCACTGTCCAAAGCCAATGTATGTCCAAAGCCACTGTATGTCCAAAGCCACTGTCCAAAGCCACTGTATGTCCAAAGCCACTGTATGTCCAAAGCCACTATTCAAAGCCAATGTATGTCCAAAACCACTGTATATCCAAAGCCACTGTCCAAAGCCACTGTATGTCCAAAGCCACTGTATGTCCAAATCCACTGTCTAAAGCCACTGTATGTCCAAAGCCACTGTTCAAAGCCACTGTATGTCCAAAGCCACTGTATGTCCAAAGCCACTGTCCATAGCCACTGTATGTCCAAAGCCACTGTATGTCCAAAGCCACTGTCCAAAGCCACTGTATGTCCAAATCCACTGTATGTCCAAAGCCACTGTCCAAAGCCACACTATGTCCAAAGCCACTCTATGTCCAAAGCCACTGTATGTCCAAAGCCACTGTTCAGAGCCACTGTATGTCCAAAGCCACTGTACGTCCAAAGCCACTGTCCAATGCCACCGTATGTCCAAAGCCATGGTATGTCCAAAGCCACTGTCCAAAGCCACCGTATGTCCAAAGCCACTGTATGTCCAAAGCCACTGTCCAAAGCCACCGTATGTCCAAAGCCACTGTATGTCCAAAGCCACTGTCCAAAGCCACTGTATGTCCAAAGCCACTGTATGTCCAAAGCCACTGTCCAAAGCCACTGTATGTCCAATGCCACTGTATGTCCAAAGCCACTGTCCAAAGCCACTGTATGTCCAAAGTCACTCTATGTCCAAAGCCACTGTCCAAAGCCACTGTATGTCCAAAGCCACTGTATGTCCAAAGCCACTGTCCAAAGCCACTCTCCAAAGCCACTCTATGTCCAAAGCCACTGTCCAAAGCCACTCTCCAAAGCCACTGTCCAAAGCCACTCTATGTCCAAAGCCACTGTCCAAAGCTACTCTATGTCCAAAGCCACTGTCCAAAGCCACTCTCCAAAGCCACTCTCCAAAGCCACTCTATGTCCAAAGCCACTGTATGTCCAAAGCCACTGTCCAAAGCCAATGTATGGCCAAAGCCACTGTATGTCCAAAGCCACTGTCCAAAGCCACTGTATGTCCAAAGCTACTGTATGTCCAAAGCCACTATCCAAAGCCACTGTATGTCCAAAGCCACTGTATGTCCAAAGCCACTGTATGTCCAAAGCCACTGTCCAAAGCCACTGTATGTCCAAAGCCACTGTCCAAAGCCACTGTCCAAAGTCACTGTCCAAAGCCTTTCTATGTCCAAAGCCACTGACCAAAGCCACAGTCCAAAGCCACTTTCCAAAGCCACTGTCCAAAGCCACTCTATGTCCAAAGCTACTGTCCAAAGCCACTGTCCAAAGCCACTGTCCAAAGCCACTCTATGTCCAAAGCCACAATCCAAAGCCACTCTCCAAAGCCACTCTCCAAAGCCACTCTATGTCCAAAGCCACTGTCCAAAGCCACTCTCCAAACCACTATCCAAAGCCACTCTATGTCCAAAGCCAGTCCAAAGCCTCTCTCCAAAGCCACTCTCCAAAGCCACTCTATGTCCAAAGCCACTGTCCAAAGCTACTCTCCAAAGCCACTCTCCAAAGCCACTCTATGTCCAAAGCCACTGTCCAAAGCCACTCTCCAAAGCCATTCTCCAAAGCCACTCTATGTCCAAAGCCACTGTCCAAAGCCACTCTCCAAAGACAATCTCCAAAGCCACTCTTTGTCCAAAGCCACTGTCCAAAGCCACTCTCCAAAGCCACTCTCCAAAGCCACTCTATGTCCAAAGCCACTTTCCAAAGCCACTCTCCAAAGCCACTCTCCAAAGCCACTCTATGTCCAAAGCCACTGTCCAAAGCCATTCTCCAAAGCCACTCTCCAAAGCCACTCTATGTCCAAAGCCACTGTCCAAAGCCACTCTATGTCCAAACCCACTGTCCAAAGCCACTGTCCAAAGCCACTGTCCAAAGCCACTCTATGTCCAAAGCCACTGTCCAAAGCCACTGTCCAAAGCCACTGTCCAAAGCCACTCTCTGTCCAAAGCCACTGTCCAAAGCCACTCTCCAATGCTACTGTCCAAAGCCACTCTATCTACAAAGCCACTGTCCAAAGCCACTGTCTAAAGTCACTGTCCAAAGCCACTCTATGTCCAAAGCAACTCTCCAAAGCCACTGTCCAAAGCCACTGTCCAAAGCCACTCTATGCCCAAAGCCACTGTCCAAAGCCACTCTCCAAAGCGACTGTCCAAAGCCACTCTATGTCCAAAGCCACTGTATGTCCAAAGCCACTGTTCAGAGCCACTGTATGTCCAAAGCCACTGTACGTCCAAAGCCACTGTCCAATGCCACCGTATGTCCAAAGCCATGGTATGTCCAAAGCGACTGTCCAAAGCCACCGTATGTCCAAAGCCACTGTATGTCCAAAGCCACTGTCCAAAGCCACCGTATGTCCAAAGCCACTGTATGTCCAAAGCCACTGTCCAAAGCCACTGTATGTCCAAAGCCACTGTATGTCCAAAGCCACTGTCCAAAGCCACTGTATGTCCAATGCCACTGTATGTCCAAAGCCACTGTCCAAAGCCACTGTATGTCCAAAGTCACTCTATGTCCAAAGCCACTGTCCAAAGCCACTGTATGTCCAAAGCCACTGTATGTCCAAAGCCACTGTCCAAAGCCACTCTCCAAAGCCACTCTATGTCCAAAGCCACTGTCCAAAGCCACTCTCCAAAGCCACTGTCCAAAGCCACTCTATGTCCAAAGCCACTGTCCAAAGCTACTCTATGTCCAAAGCCACTGTCCAAAGCCACTCTCCAAAGCCACTCTCCAAAGCCACTCTATGTCCAAAGCCACTGTATGTCCAAAGCCACTGTCCAAAGCCAATGTATGGCCAAAGCCACTGTATGTCCAAAGCCACTGTCCAAAGCCACTGTATGTCCAAAGCTACTGTATGTCCAAAGCCACTATCCAAAGCCACTGTATGTCCAAAGCCACTGTATGTCCAAAGCCACTGTATGTCCAAAGCCACTGTCCAAAGCCACTGTATGTCCAAAGCCACTGTCCAAAGCCACTGTCCAAAGTCACTGTCCAAAGCCTTTCTATGTCCAAAGCCACTGACCAAAGCCACAGTCCAAAGCCACTTTCCAAAGACACTGTCCAAAGCCACTCTATGTCCAAAGCTACTGTCCAAAGCCACTGTCCAAAGCCACTGTCCAAAGCCACTCTATGTCCAAAGCCACAATCCAAAGCCACTCTCCAAAGCCACTCTCCAAAGCCACTCTATGTCCAAAGCCACTGTCCAAAGCCACTCTCCAAACCACTATCCAAAGCCACTCTATGTCCAAAGCCAGTCCAAAGCCTCTCTCCAAAGCCACTCTCCAAAGCCACTCTATGTCCAAAGCCACTGTCCAAAGCCACTCTCCAAAGCCACTCTCCAAAGCCACTCTATGTCCAAAGCCACTGTCCAAAGCCACTCTCCAAAGCCATTCTCCAAAGCCACTCTATGTCCAAAGCCACTGTCCAAAGCCACTCTCCAAAGACAATCTCCAAAGCCACTCTTTGTCCAAAGCCACTGTCCAAAGCCACTCTCCAAAGCCACTCTCCAAAGCCACTCTATGTCCAAAGCCACTTTCCAAAGCCACTCTCCAAAGCCACTCTCCAAAGCCACTCTATGTCCAAAGCCACTGTCCAAAGCCATTCTCCAAAGCCACTCTCCAAAGCCACTCTATGTCCAAAGCCACTGTCCAAAGCCACTCTATGTCCAAACCCACTGTCCAAAGCCACTGTCCAAAGCCACTGTCCAAAGCCACTCTATGTCCAAAGCCACTGTCCAAAGCCACTGTCCAAAGCCACTGTCCAAAGCCACTCTCTGTCCAAAGCCACTGTCCAAAGCCACTCTCCAATGCTACTGTCCAAAGCCACTCTATCTACAAAGCCACTGTCCAAAGCCACTGTCTAAAGTCACTGTCCAAAGCCACTCTATGTCCAAAGCAACTCTCCAAAGCCACTGTCCAAAGCCACTGTCCAAAGCCACTCTATGCCCAAAGCCACTGTCCAAAGCCACTCTCCAAAGCGACTGTCCAAAGCCACTCTATGTCCAAAGCCACTGTCCAACGCTACTGTCCAAAGCAACTGACCAAAGCCACTCTATGTCCAATGCCACTGTCCAAAGCCACTGTCCAAAGCCACTGTCCAAAGACACTCTATGTCCAAAGCCATTGTCCAAAGCCACTCTCCAAAGCCACTCTCCAAAGCCACTCTATGTCCAAAAGCACTGTCCAAACCACTGTCCAAAGCCACTCTCCAAAGCCATTCTATGTCCAAAGCCACTGTCCAAAGCCACTCTCCAAAGCCACTCTCCAAAGCCACTGTATGTCCAAAGCCACTGTCCAAAGCCACCGTCCAAAGCCACTCTCCAAAGCCACTCTATGTCCAAAGCCACTGTCCAAGGTCACTGTCCAAAGCCACTCTCCAAAGCCACTCTATGTCCAAAGCCACTGTTCAAAGCCACTCTCCAAAGCTACTCTCCAAAGCCACTCTATGTCCAAAGCCACTGTCCAAAGCCACTGTCCAAAGCCACTCTCCAAGGCCACTCTATCTCCAAAGCCACTGTCCAAAGCCACTCTCCAAAGCCACTCTCCAAAGCCACTCTATTTCCAAAGACACTGTCCATAGCCATTGTCTAAAGCCACTGTGCAAAGCCACTCTATGTCCAAAGCCACTGTACAAAGCCACTGTCCAAAGCCACTGTCCAAAGCAATACTATGTCCAAAGCCACTGTCCAAAGGCACTGTCCAAAGCCACTCTATGTCCAAAGCCACTCTATGTCCAAAGCCACTGTCCAAAGCCACTCTATGTCCAAAGCCACTGTCCAAAGCCACTCTCCAAAGCCACTGTCCTAAACCACTCTATGTCCAAAGCCACTGTCCAAAGCCACTCTCCAAAGCCACTGTCCAAAGCCACTCTATATCCAAAGCCACTGTCCAAAGCCACTCTCCAAAGCCACTGTCCAAAGCCACTGTATGTCCAAAGCCACTGTATGTCCAAAGCCACTGTCCAAAGCCACTGTATGTCCAAAGCCACTGTCCAAAGCCACTGTATGTCCAAAGCCACTGTATGTCCAAAGCCACTATCCAAAGCCACTGTATGTCCAAAGCCACTGTATGTCCAAAGGCACTGTCCAAAGCCACTGTATGTCCAAAGCCACTGTATGTCCAAAGCCACTGTCTAAAGCCACTGTATGTCCAAAGCCACTGTCCAAAGCCACTGTATGTCCAAAGCCACTGTATGTCCAAAGCCACTGTCCAAAGCCACTGTATGTCCAAAGCCACTGTATGTCCAAAGCCACTGTCCAAAGCCACTGTATGTCCAAAGCCAGTGTATGTCCAAAGCCACTATATGTCCAAAGCCACTGTATGTCCAAAGCCACTGTCCAAAGCCACTGTATGTCCAAAGCCACTGTACAAAGCCACTGTCCAAATCCACTGTCGACAGCCACTCTATGTCCAAATTCACTGTACAAAGCCACTGTCCAAAGCCACTGTCCAAAGCAATACTATGTCCAAAGCCACAGTCCAAAGCCACTGTCCAAAGCCACTGTCCAAAGCCACTCTATGTCCAAAGCCACTGTCCGAAACCACTGTCCAAAGCCACTGTCCAAAGCCACTCTATGTCCAAAGCCACTGTCCAAAGCCACTGTCCAAAGCCACTGTCCAAAGCCACTCTATGTCCAAAGCCACTGTCCAAAGCCACTCACCAAAGCCACTGTCCTTAACCACTCTATGTCCAAAGCCACTGTCCAAAGCCACTCTCCAAAGCCACTGTCCAAATCCACTCTATGTCCAAAGCCACTGTCCAAAGTCACTCTCCAAAGCCACTGTCCAAAGCCACTGTATGTCCAAAGCCACTGTATGTCCAAAGCCACTGTCCAAAGCAACTGTATGTGCAAAGCCACTGTATGTCCAAAGCCACTATCCAAAGCCACTGTATGTCCAAAGCCACTGTATATCCAAAGCCACTGTCCAAAGCCACTGTATTTCCAAAGCGACTGTCTATAGCCACTGTATGTCCAAAGCCACTGTCCAAAGCCACTGTATGTCCAAAGCCACTGTATGTCCAAAGCCACTGTCCAAAGCCACTGTATGTCCAAAGCCACTGTATGTCCAAAGCCACTGTCCAAAGCCACTCTATGTCCGAAGCCACTGTATGTCCAAAGCCACTGTCCAAAGCCACTGTATGTCCAAAGCCACTGTATGTCCAAAGCCACTGTCCATAGCCACTGTATGTCCAAAGCCACGGTATGTCCAAAGCCACTGTCCAAAGCCACCGTATGTCCAAAGCCACTGTATGTCCAAAGCCACTGTCCAAAGCCACCGTATGTCCAAAGCCACTGTATGTCCAAAGCCACTGTCCAAAGCCACTGTATGTCCAAAGCCACTGTATGTCCAAAGCCACTGTCCAAAGCCACTGTATGTCCAAAGCCACTGTATGTTCAAAGCCACTGTCCAAAGCCACTGTATGTCCAAAGCCACTGTATGTCCAAAGCCACTGTCCAAAGCCACCGTATGTCCAGAGCCACTGTATGTCCAAAGCCACTGTCCAAAGCAACCATATGTCCAAAGCCACTGTATGTCCAAAGCCACTGTCCAAAGCCACTGTATGTCCAAAGCCACTGTCCAAAGCCACCGCATGTCCAAAGCCACTGTATGTCCAAAGCCACTGTCCAAAGCAACCGTATGTCCAAAGCCACTGTATGTCCAAAGCCACTGTCCAAAGCCACCGTATGTCCAAAGCCACTGAAGTACCAAAGCCACTGTCCAAAGCCACTGTATGTCCAAAGCCACTGTACAAAGCCACTGTCCAAATCCACTGTCCAAATCCACTCTATGTCTAAATCCACTGTACAAAGCCACTGTCCAAAGCCATTGTCCAAAGCAATACTATGTCCAAAGCCACAGTCCAAAGCCACTGTCCAAAGCCACTCTATGTCCAAAGCCACTGTCGAAAGCCACTGTCCAAAGCCACTGTTCAAAGCCACTCTATGTCCAAAGCCACTGTCCAAAGCCACTGTCCAAAGCCACTGTCCAAAGCCGCTCTATGTCCAAAGCCACTGTCCAAAGCCACTCTCCAAAGCCACTGTCCTTAACCACTCTATGTCCAAAGCCACTGTCCAAAGCCACTCTCCAAAGACACTGTCCAAAGCCACTCTATGTCCAAAGCCACTGTCCAAAGCCACTCTCCAAAGCCACTGTCCAAAGCCACTGTATGTCCAAAGCCACTGTATGTCCAAAGCCACTGTCCAAAGCCACTCTATGTCCAAAGCCACTGTATGTCCAAAGCCACTATCCAAAGCCACTGTATGTCCAAAGCCACTGTATATCCAAAGCCACTGTCCAAAGCCACTGTATGTCCAAAGCCACTGTATGTCCAAAGCCACTGTCTAAAGCCACTGTATGTACAAAGCCACTGTCCAAAGCCACTGTATGTCCAAAGCCACTGTCCAAAGCCACTGTATGTCCAAAGCCACTGTCCAAAGCCACTGTATGTCCAAAGCCACTGTATGTCCAAAGCCACTGTCCAAAGCCACTCTATGTCCAAAGCCACTGTATGTCCAAAGCCACTGTCCAAAGCCACTGTATGTCCAAAGCCTCTGTATGTTCAAAGCCACTGTCCAAAGCCACCGTATGTCCAAAGCCACGGTATGTCCAAAGCCACTGTCCAAAGCCACCGTATGTCCAAAGCCACTGTATGTCCAAAGCCACTGTCCAAAGACACCGTATGTCCAAAGCCAATGTATGTCCAAAGCCACTGTCCAAAGCCACTGTATGTCCAAAGCCACTGTATGTCCAAAGCCACTGTCCAAAGCCACTGTATGTCCAAAGCCACTGTATGTCCAAAGCCACTGTCCAAAGCAACTGTATGTCCAAAGCCACTGTATGTCCAAAGCCACTGTCCAAAGCCACCGTATGTCCAAAGCCACTGTATGTCCAAAGCCACTGTCCAAAGCAACCGTATGTCCAAAGCCACTGTATATCCAAAGCCACTGTCCAAATGCACCGTATGTCTTAAGCCACTGTATGTCCAAAGCCACTGGCCAAAGCCACTGTATGTCCAAAGCCACTGTATGTCCAAAGCCACTGTCCAAAGCCACTGTATGTCCAAAGCCACTGTATGTCCAAAGCCACTGTCTAAAGCCACTGTATGTCCAAAGCCACTGTATGTCCAAAGCCACTGTCCAAAGCTACTGTATGTCCAAAGCCACTGTATGTCCAAAGCCACTGTCCAAAGCCACTGTATGTCCAAAGCCACTGTATTTCCAAAGCCACTCTATGTCCAAAGCCACTGTCCAAAGCCACTGTATGTCCAAAGCCACTGTATGTCCAAAGCCACTGTCCAAACCACTGTATGTCCAAAGCCACTGTACAAAGCCACTGTCCAAATCCACTATCCAAAGACACTCTATGTCCAAATCCACTGTACAAAGCCACTGTCCAAAGCCACTGTCCAAAGCAATACTATGTCCAAAGCCACAGTCCAAAGCCACTGTCCAAAGCCACTGTCCAAAGCCACTCTATGTCCAAAGCCACTGTCCGAAACCACTGTCCAAAGCCACTGTCCAAAGCCACTCTATGTCCAAAGCCACTGTACAAAGCCACTGTCCAAATCCACTGTCCACAGCCACTCTATGTCCAAATCCACTGTACAAAGCCACTGTCTAAAGCCACTGTATGTCCAAAGCCACTGTCCAAAGCTACTGTATGTCCAAAGCCACTGTATGTCCAAAGCCACTGTCCAAAGCCACTGTATGTCCAAAGCCACTGTATGTCCAAAGCCACTGTCCAAAGCCACTGTATGTCCAAAGCCACTGTATGTCCAAAGCCACTGTCCAAAGCCACTGTATGTCCAAAGCCACTGTATGTCCTAAGCCACTGTCCAAAGCCACTGTATGTCCAAAGCCACTGTACAAAGCCACTGTCCAAATCCACTGTCCAAAGCCACTCTATGTCCAAAGCCACTGTACAAAGCCACTGTCCAAAGCCACTGTCCAAAGCAATACTATGTCCAAAGCCACTGTCCAAAGCCACTGTCCAACTCCACTGTCCAAAGCCACTCTATGTCCAAAGCCACTGTCCAAAGTCACTGTCCAAAGCCTTTCTATGTCCAAAGCCACTGTCCAAAGCCACAGTCCAAAGCCACTTTCCAAGCCACTGTCCAAAGCCACTCTATGTCCAAAGCCACTGTCTAAAGCCACTGTCCAAAGCCACTGTCCAAAGCCACTCTATGTCCAAAGCCACTATCCAAAGCCACTCTCCAAAGCCACTCTCCAAAGCCACTCTATGTCCAAAGCCACTGTCCAAAGCCACTCTCCAAACCACTATCCAAAGCCACTCTATTTCCAAAGTCACTGTCCAAAGCCAATCTCCAAAGCCACTCTTCAAAGCCACTCTATGTCCAAAGCGAGTCCAAAGCTACTCTCCAAAGCCACTCTCCAAAGCCACTCTATGTCCAAAGCCACTGTCCAAAGCCACTCTCCAAAGCCACTCTCCTAAGCCACTCTATGTCCAAAGCCACTGTCCAAAGTCGCTCTCCAAAGCCACTCTCCAAAGCAACTCTTTGTCCAAAGCCACTGTCCAAAGCCACTCTCCAAAGCCACTCTCCAAAGCCACTCTATGTCCAAAGCCACTGTCCAAAGCCACTTTCCAAAGCCACTCTCCAAAGCCACTCTATGTCCTAAGCCACTGTCCAAAGACATTCTCCAAAGCCACTCTCCAAAGCCACTCTATGTCCAAAGCCTCTGTCCAAAGCCACTCTATGTCCAAAGACACTGTCCAAAGCCACTGTCCAAAGCCACTGTCCAAAGCCACTCTATGTCTAAAGCCACTGTCCAAAGCCACTGTCCAAAGCCACTGTCCAAAGCCACTCTATGTCCAAAGCCACTGTCCAAAGCCACTCTCCAATGCCACTGCTCAAGGCCACTCTATCTAGAAAGCCACTGTCCAAAGACACTGTCTAAAGTCACTGTCCAAAGCCACTCTATGTCCAAAGCAACTGTTCAAAGCCACTGTCCAAAGCCACTGTCCAAAGCCACTCTATGCCCAAAGCCACTGTCCAAAGCCACTCTTCAAAGCCACTGTCCAAAGCCACTCTATGTCCAGAGCCACTGTCCAAAGCCACTCTCCAAAGCCACTGTCCAAAGCCACTCTATGTCCAAAGCCACTGTCCAAAGCCACTGTCCAAAGCCACTGACCAAAGCCACTCTATGTCCAATGCCACTGTCCAAAGCCACTGTCCAAAGCCACTGTCCAAAGCCACTCTATGTCCAAAGCCATTGTCCAAAGCCACTCTCCAAAGCCACTCTCCAAAGCCACTCTATGTCCAAAAGCACTGTCCAAAGCCACTGTCCAAAGCCACTCTCCAAAGCCACTCTATGTCCAAAGCCACTGTCCAAAGCCACTCTCCAAAGCCACTCTCCAAAGCCACTCTCCAAAGCCACTCTATGTCCCAAGCCACTGTCCAAAGCCACTCTCCAAAGCTACTCTCCAAAGCCACTCTATGTCCAAAGCCACTTTCCAAAGCCACTGTCCAAAGCGACTCTCCAAAGCCACTCTATCTCCAAAGCCACTGCCAAAGCCACTCTCCAAAGCCACTCTATGTCCTAAGCCACTGTCCATAGCCACTGTCCAAAGCCAATGTCCAAAGCCACTCTATGTCCAAAGCCACTGTCCAAAGCCACTGTCCAAAGCCACTGTCCAAAGCAATACTATGTCCAAAGCCACTGTCCAAAGGCCCTGTCCAAAGCCACTCTATGTCCAAAGCCACTGTCCAAAGCCACTGTCCAAAGCCACTGTCCAAAGCCACTCTATGTCCAAAGCCACTGTCCAAAGCCACTCTCCAAAGCCACTGTCCTAAACCACTCTATGTCCAAAGCCACTGTCCAAAGCCACTCTCCAAAGCCACTGTCCAAAGCCACTCTATGTCCAAAGCCACTGTCCAAAGCCACTCTCCAAAGCCACTGTCCAAAGCCACTATATGTCCAAAGCCACTGTATGTCCAAAGCCACTGTCCAAAGCCACTGTATGTCCAAAGCCACTGTCCAAAGCCACTGTATGTCCAAAGCCACTGTATGTCCAAAGCCACTATCCAAAGCCACTGTATTTCCAAAGCCACTGTATGTCCAAAGGCACTGTCCAAAGCCACTGTATATCCAAAGCCACTGTATGTCCAAAGCCACTGTCTAAAGCCTATGTATGTCCAAAGCCACTGTCCAAAGCCACTGTATGTCCAAAGCCACTGTTTGTCCAAAGCCACTGTCCAAAGCCACTGTATGTCCAAAGCCACTGTATGTCCAAAGCCACTGTCCAAAGCCACTGTATGTCCAAAGCCACTGTATGTCCAAAGCCACTGTCCAAAGCCACTGTATGTCCAAAGCCACTGTATGTCCAAAGCCACTGTCCAAAGCCACTGTATGTCCAAAGCCACTGTACAAAGCCACTGTCCAAATCTACTGTCCAAAGCCACTCTATGTCCAAATCCACTGTACAAAGCCACTGTCCAAAGCCTCTGTCCAAAGCAATACTATGTCCAAAGCCACTGTCCAAAGCCACTCTCCAAAGCCACTGTCCAAAGCCACTCTATGTCCAAAGCTACTGTCCAAAGCCACTGTCCATAGCCACTGACCAAAGCCACTCTATGTCCAATGCCACTGTCCAAAGCCACTGTCCAAAGCCACTGTCCAAAGCCACTCTATGTCCAAAGCCATTGTCCAAAGCCACTGTATGTCCAAAGCCACTGTCCAAAGCCACTGTATATCCAAAGCCACTGTCCAAAGCCACTGTATGTCCAATACCACTGTATGTCCAAAGCCACTATCCAAAGCCACTTTATGTCCAAAGCCACTGTATGTCCATAGCCACTGTCCAAAGCCACTGTATGTCTAAAGCCACTGTATATCCAAAGCCAATGTCTAAAGCCACTGTATGTCCAAAGCCACTGTCCAAAGCCACTGTATGTCCAAAGCCACTGTATGTCCAAAGCCACTGTCTAAAGTCAATGTATGGCCAAAGCCACTGTACAAAGCCACTGTCCAAATCCACTGTCCAAAGCCACTCTATGTCCAAAGCCACTGTACAAAGCCAGTGTCCAAAGCCACTGTCCAAAGCAATACTATGTCCAAAGCCACTGTCCAAAGCCACTGTCCAAAGCCACTGTCCAAAGCCACTCTATGTCCAAAGCCACTGTCCAAAGCCACTGTATGTCCAAAGCCACTGTATGTCCAAAGCGACTGTCCAAAGCAACCGTATGTCCAAAGCCACTGTATGTCCAAAGCCACTGTCCAAAGCCACCGTATGTCCAAAGCCACTGTATGTCCAAAGCCACTCTCCAAAGCCACTGTCCAAAGCCACTCTATGTCCAAAGCCACTGTCCAAATCCACTCTCCAAAGCCACTGTCCAAAGCCACTGTATGTCCAAAGCCACTGTATGTCCAAAGCCACTGTCTAAAGCCACTGTATGTCCAAAGCCACTGTCCAAAGCCACTGTATGTTCAAAGCCACTGTATGTCCAAAGCCACTGTCCAAAGCCACTGTATGTCCAAAGCCACTGTATGTCCAAAGCCAATGTCCAAAGCCACTGTATGTCCAAAGCCACTGTATGTCCAAAGCCACTGTCCAAAGCCACTGTATGTCTAAAGCCACTGTACAAAGCCACTGTCCAAATCCACTGTCCAAAGCCACTCTATGTCCAAAGCCACTGTACAAAGCCACTGTCCAAAGCCACTGTCCAAAGCAATACTATGTCCAAAGCCACTGTCCAAAGCCACTGTCCAAAGCCACTGTCCAAAGCCACTGTCCAAAGCCACTCTATGTCCAAAGCCACTGTCGGAAGCCACTGTCCAAAGCCACTGTCCAAAGCCACTCTATGTCCAAAGCCACTGTCCAAATCCACTGTCCAAAGCCACTGTCCAAAGCCACTCTATGTCCAAAGCCACTGTCCAAAGCCACTCTCCAAAGCCACTGTCCTTAACCAATCTATGTCCAAAGCCACTGTACAAAGCCACTCTATATCCAAAGCCACTGTCCAAAGCCACTCTCCAAAGCCACTCTCCAAAGCCACTCTATGTCCAAAGCCACTGTCCAAAGACATTCTCCAAAGCCACTCTCCAAAGCCACTCTATGTCCAAAGCCACTGTCCAAAGCCACTGTCCAAAGCCACTGTCCAAAGCCACTCTATGTCCAAAGCCACTGTCCAAAGCCACTCTCCAATGCCACTGCCCAAAGCCACTCTATCTACAAAGCCACTGTCCAAAGACACTGTCTAAAGTCACTGTCCAAAGCCACTCTATGTCCAAAGCAACTGTTCAAAGCCACTGTCCAAAGCCACTGTCCAAAGCCACTCTATGCCCAAAGCCACTGTCCAAAGCCACTCTTCAAAGCCACTGTCCAAAGCCACTCTATGTCCAGAGACACTGTCCAAAGCCACTCTCCAAAGCCACTGTCCAAAGCCACTCTATGTCCAAAGCCACTGTCCAAAGCCACTGTCCATAGCCACTGACCAAAGCCACTCTATGTCCAATGCCACTGTCCAAAGCCACTGTCCAAAGCCACTGTCCAAAGCCACTCTATGTCCAAAGCCATTGTCCAAAGCCACTCTCCAAAGCCACTCTCCAAAGCCACTCTATGTCCAAAAGCACTGTCCAAAGCCACTGTCCAAAGCCACTCTCCAAAGCCACTCTATGTCCAAAGCCACTGTCCAAAGCCACTCTCCAAAGCCACTCTCCAAAGCCACTCTCCAAAGCCACTCTATGTCCAAAGCCACTGTCCAAAGCCACTCTCCAAAGCTACTCTCCAAAGCCACTCTATGTCCAAAGCCACTGTCCAAAGCCACTGTCCAAAGCCACTCTTAAAAGCCACTCTATCTCCAAAGCCGCTGTTCAAAGCCACTCTCCAAAGCCACTCTATGTCCAAAGCCACTGTCCATAGCCACTGTCCAAAGCAACTGTCCAAAGCCACTCTATGTCCAAAGCCACTGTCCAAAGCCACTCTATGTCCAAAGCCACTGTCCAAAGCCAATCTCTAAAGCCACTGTCCAAAGCCACTGTATGTCCAAAGCCACTGTATGTCCAAAGCCACTGTCCAAAGCCACTGTATGTCCAAAGCCACTGTATGTCCAAAGCCACTATTCAAAGCCAATGTATGTCCAAAGCCACTGTATATCCAAAGCCACTGTCCAAAGCCACTGTATGTCCAAAGCCACTGTATGTCCAAATCCACTGTCTAAAGCCACTGTATGTCCAAAGCCACTGTTCAAAGCCACTGTATGTTCAAAGCCACTGTCTGTCCAAAGCCACTGTCCAAAGCCACTCTCCAAAGCCACTCTCCAAAGCCACTCTCCAAAGCCACTCTATGTCCAAAGCCACTGTCCAGAGCCACTCTCCAAAGCCACTGTCCTAAACCACTCTATGTCCAAAGCCACTGTCCAAAGCCACTCTCCAAAGACACTGTCCAAAGCCACTCTATGTCCAAAGCCACTGTCCAAAGCCACTCTCCAAAGCCACTGTCCAAAGCCACTGTATGTCCAAAGCCACTGTATGGCTAAATCCACTGTCCAAAGCCACTCTATGTCCAAAGCCACTGTATGTCCAAAGCCACTGTCCAAAGCCACTCTATGTCCAAAGCCACTGTATGTCCAAAGCCACTGTCCAAAGCAACCGTATGTCCAAAGCCACGGTATGTCCAAAGCCACTGTCCAAAGCCACCGTATGTCCAAAGCCACTGTATGTCCAAAGCCACTGTCCAAAGCCACTGTATGTCCAAAGCCACTGTATGTCCAAAGCCACTGTCTAAAGCCACTCTATGTCCAAAGCCACTGTCCAAAGCCACTGTATGTTCACAGCCACTGTATGTCCAAAGCCACTGTCCAAAGCCACTGTATGTCCAAAGCCACTGTATGTCCAAAGCCAATGTCCAAAGCCACTGTATGTCCAAAGCCACTGTATGTCCAAAGCAACTGTACAAAGCCACTGTCCAAATACACTGTCCAAAGCCACTCTATGTCCAAATCCACTGTACAAAGCCACTGTCCAAAGCCACTGTCCAAAGCAATACTATGTCCAAAGCCACTCTCCAAAGCCACTCTCCAAAGCCACTCTATGTCCAAAGCCACTGTCCAAAGACATTCTCCAAAGCCACTCTCCAAAGACACTCTATGTCCAAAGCCACTGTCCAAAGCCACTGTCCAAAGCCACTGTCCAAAGCCACTCTATGTCCAAAGCCACTGTCCAAAGCCACTCTCCAATGCCACTGCCCAAAGCCACTCTATCTACAAAGCCACTGTCCAAAGACACTGTCTAAAGTCACTGTCCAAAGCCACTCTATGTCCAAAGCAACTGTTCAAAGCCACTGTCCAAAGCCACTGTCCAAAGCCACTCTATGCCCAAAGCCACTGTCCAAAGCCACTCTTCAAAGCCACTGTCCAAAGCCACTCTATGTCCAGAGACACTGTCCAAAGCCACTCTCCAAAGCCACTGTCCAAAGCCACTCTATGTCCAAAGCCACTGTCCAAAGCCACTGTCCATAGCCACTGACCAAAGCCACTCTATGTCCAATGCCACTGTCCAAAGCCACTGTCCAAAGCCACTGTCCAAAGCCACTCTATGTCCAAAGCCATTGTCCAAAGCCACTCTCCAAAGCCACTCTCCAAAGCCACTCTATGTCCAAAAGCACTGTCCAAAGCCACTGTCCAAAGCCACTCTCCAAAGCCACTCTATGTCCAAAGCCACTGTCCAAAGCCACTCTCCAAAGCCACTCTCCAAAGCCACTCTCCAAAGCCACTCTATGTCCAAAGCCACTGTCCAAAGCCACTCTCCAAAGCTACTCTCCAAAGCCACTCTATGTCCAAAGCCACTGTCCAAAGCCACTGTCCAAAGCCACTCTTCAAAGCCACTCTATCTCCAAAGCCGCTGTTCAAAGCCACTCTCCAAAGCCACTCTATGTCCAAAGCCACTGTCCATAGCCACTGTCCAAAGCAACTGTCCAAAGCCACTCTATGTCCAAAGCCACTGTCCAAAGCCACTCTATGTCCAAAGCCACTGTCCAAAGCCAATCTCCAAAGCCACTGTCCAAAGCCACTGTATGTCCAAAGCCACTGTATGTCCAAAGCCACTGTCCAAAGCCACTGTATGTCCAAAGCCACTGTATGTCCAAAGCCACTATTCAAAGCCAATGTATGTCCAAAGCCACTGTATATCCAAAGCCACTGTCCAAAGCCACTGTATGTCCAAAGCCACTGTATGTCCAAATCCACTGTCTAAAGCCACTGTATGTCCAAAGCCACTGTTCAAAGCCACTGTATGTTCAAAGCCACTGTCTGTCCAAAGCCACTGTCCAAAGCCACTCTCCAAAGCCACTCTCCAAAGCCACTCTCCAAAGCCACTCTATGTCCAAAGCCACTGTCCAAAGCCACTCTCCAAAGCCACTGTCCTAAACCACTCTATGTCCAAAGCCACTGTCCAAAGCCACTCTCCAAAGCCACTGTCCAAAGCCACTCTATGTCCAAAGCCACTGTCCAAAGCCACTCTCCAAAGCCACTGTCCAAAGCCACTGTATGTCCAAAGCCACTGTATGGCTAAATCCACTGTCCAAAGCCACTCTATGTCCAAAGCCACTGTATGTCCAAAGCCACTGTCCAAAGCCACTCTATGTCCAAAGCCACTGTATGTCCAAAGCCACTGTCCAAAGCAACCGTATGTCCAAAGCCACGGTATGTCCAAAGCCACTGTCCAAAGCCACCGTATGTCCAAAGCCACTGTATGTCCAAAGCCACTGTCCAAAGCCACTGTATGTCCAAAGCCACTGTATGTCCAAAGCCACTGTCTAAAGCCACTCTATGTCCAAAGCCACTGTCCAAAGCCACTGTATGTTCACAGCCACTGTATGTCCAAAGCCACTGTCCAAAGCCACTGTATGTCCAAAGCCACTGTATGTCCAAAGCCAATGTCCAAAGCCACTGTATGTCCAAAGCCACTGTATGTCCAAAGCAACTGTACAAAGCCACTGTCCAAATACACTGTCCAAAGCCACTCTATGTCCAAATCCACTGTACAAAGCCACTGTCCAAAGCCACTGTCCAAAGCAATACTATGTCCAAAGCCACTGTCCAAAGCCACTGTCCAAAGCCACTGTCCAAAGCCACTCTATGTCCAAAGCCACTGTCCGAAGCCACTGT
This sequence comes from Cladorhizidae sp. MBARI D1340-BT2, assembly GCA_028752905.1. Taxonomy (NCBI): domain Eukaryota; kingdom Metazoa; phylum Porifera; class Demospongiae; order Poecilosclerida; family Cladorhizidae; species Cladorhizidae sp. MBARI D1340-BT2. The sequence continues at coordinate 22,108,350 of JAQNBH010000017.1, read as the reverse complement.
CCAAAGCCACTGTCCCAAGCCACTCTATGTCCAAAGCCACTGTCCAAAGCCACTGTCCAAAGCCACTGTCCAAAGCCACTCTATGTCCAAAGCCACTGTCCAAAGCCACACTCCAAAGCCACTGTCCTAAACCACTCTATGTCCAAAGCCACTGTCCAAAGCCACTCTCCAAAGCCACTGTCCAAAGCCACTCTATTTCCAAAGCCACTGTCCAAAGCCACTAGCCAAAGCTACTGTCCAAAGCCACTGTATTTCCAAAGCCACTGTCCAAAGCCACTGTATGTCCAAAGCCACTGTATGTCCAAAGCCACTGTCCTAAGCCAATGTATGTCCAAAGCCACTGTATATCCAAAGCCACTGTCCAAAGCCACTGTATGTCCAAAGCCACTGTATGTCCAAAGCCACTGTTTAAAACCACTGTATGTCCAAAGCCACTGTCCAAAGACACTGTATGTCCAAAGCCACTGTATGTCCAAAGCCACTGTCCGTAGCCACTGTATGTCCAAACCACTGTATGTCCAAAGCCACTGTCCAAAGCCACAGTTTGTCCAAAGCCACTGTATGTCCAAAGCCACTGTATGTCCAAAGCCACTGTCCAAAGCCACTGTATGTCCAAAGCCACTGTATGTCCAAAGCCACTGTCTAAAGCCACTGTATGTCCAAAGCAACTGTATGTCCAAAGCCACTGTCCAAAGCAACCGTATGTCCAAAGCCACTGTATGTCCAAAGCCATTGTCCAAAGCCACGGTATGTCCAAACCACTGTATGTCCAAAGCCACTGTCCAAAGCCACTGTATGTCCAAAGCCACTGTATGTCCAAAGCCACTGTCCAAAGCCACTGTATGTCCAAAGCCACTGTATGTCCAAAGCCACTGTCCAAAGCCACTGTATGTCCAAAGCCACTGTATGTCCAAAGCCACTGTCCAAAGCCACTGTATGTCCAAAGCCACTGTATGTCCAAAGCCACTGTCCAAAGCCACTGTATGTTCAAAGCCACTGTCCAAAGCCACTCTATGTCCAAAGCCACTGTACAAAGCCAGTGTACAAAGCCACTGACCAAAGCAATACTATGTCCAAAGCCACTGTCCAAAGCCACTGTCCAAAGCCACTGTCCAAAGCAACTCTATGTCCAAAGCCACTGTCCGAAGCCACTGTCCAAAGCCACTGTCCAAAGCCACTCTATGTCCAAAGCCACTGTCCAAAGCCACACTCCAAATCCACTTTCCTTAACCAATCTATGTCCAAAGCCACTGTCCAAAGCCACTCTCCAAAGGAACTGTCCAAAGCCACTCTATATCCAAAGCCACTGTCCAAAGCCACTCTCCAAAGCCACTGTCCAAAGCCACTGTATGTCCAAAGCCACTGTATGTCCAAAGCCACTGTCCAAAGCCACTGTATGTCCAAAGCCAATGTATATCCAAAGCCACTGTCCAAAGCCACTGTATGTCCAATGCCACTGTATGTCCGAAGCCACTGTCCAAAGCCACTGTCCAAAGCCACTTTTGTCCAAAGCCACTGTCCAAAGCCACTGTCCAAAGCCACTGTCCAAAGCCACTCTATGTCCAAAGCCACTGTCCAAAGCCACTCTCCAAAGCCACTGTCCTAAACCACTCTATGTCCAAAGCCACTGTCCAAAGCCACTTTCCAAAACCACTGTCCAAAGCCACTCTATGTCCAAAGCCACCGTCCAAAGCCACTCTCCAAAGCCACTGTCGAAAGCCACTGTATGTCCAAAACCACTGTATGTCCAAAACCACTGTCTAAAGCCACTGTATGTCCAAAGCCACTGTATGTCCAAAGCCACTGTCCAAATCAACCGTATGTCCAAACCCACTGTATGTCCAAAGCCACTGTCCAAAGCCACCGTATGTCCAAACCACTGTATGTCCAAAGCCACTGTCCAAAGCCACTGTATGTCCAAAGCCACTGTATGTCCAAAGCCACTGTCCAAAGCCACTGTATGTCCAAAGCCACTGTATGTCCAAAGCCACTGTCTAAAGCCACTGTATGTCCAAAGCCACTGTCCAAAGCCACTGTATGTCCAAAGCCACTGTATGTCCAAAGCCACTGTCCAAAGACACTGTATGTCCAAAGCCACTGTATGTCCAAAGCCACTGTCCAAAGCCACTGTATGTCCAAAGCCACCCTATGTCCAAAGCCACTGTCCAAAGCCACTGTATGTCCAAAGCCACTGTATGACCAAAGCCACTGTCCAAAGCCACTGTATGTCCAAAGCCACTGTAGAAAGCCACTGTCCAAATCCACTGTCCAAAGCCACTCTATGTCCAAAGCCACTGTACAAAGCCAGTGTCCAAAGCCACTGACCAAAGCAATACTATGTCCAAAGCCACTGTCCAAAGCCACTGTCCAAAGCCACTGTCCAAAGCCACTCTATGTCCAAATCCACTGTCCGAAGCCACTGTCCAAAGCCACTGTCCAAAGCCACTCTATGTCCAAAGCCACTGTCCAAAGCCACTCTCCAAAGCCACTTTCCTTAACCAATCTATGTCCAAAGCCACTGTCCAAAGCCACTCTCCAAAGCAACTGTCCAAAGCCACTCTATATCCAAAGCCACTGTCCAAAGCCACTCTCCAAAGCCACTGTCCAAAGCCACTCTATGTCCAAAGCCACTGTATGTCCAAAGCCACTGTCCAAAGCCACTGTATGTCCAAAGCCACTGTATTTCCAAAGCAACTGTCCAAAGCCAATGTATATCCAAAGCCACTGTCCAAAGCCACTGTATGTCCAATGCCACTGTATGTCCGAAGCCACTGTCCAAAGCCACTGTCCAAAGCCACTCTATGTCCAAAGCCACTGTCCAAAGCCACTGTCCAAAGCCACTGTCCAAAGCCACTCTATGTCCAAAGCCACTGTCCAAAGCCACTCTTTAAAGCCACTGTCCTAAACCACTCTATGTCCAAAGCCACTGTCCAAAGCCACTTTCCAAAGCCACTGTCCAAAGCCACTCTATGTCCAAAGCCACTGTCCAAAGCCACTCTCCAAAGCCACTGTCCAAAGCCACTGTATGTCCAAAGCCACTGTATGTCCAAAGCCACTGTATGTCCAAAGCCACTCTCCAAAGCCAATGTATATCCAAAGCCACTGTCCAAAGCCACTGTATGTCCAATGCCACTGTATGTCCGAAGCCACTGTCCAAAGCCACAGTCCAAAGCCACTCTATGTCCAAAGCCACTGTCCAAAGCCACTTTCCAAAGCCACTGTCCAAAGCCACTCTATGTCCAAAGCCACTGTCCAAAGCCACTCTCCAAAGCCACTGTCCTAAACCACTCTCTGTCCAAAGCCACTGTCCAAAGCCACTTTCCAAAGCCACTGTCCAAAGCCACTCTATGTCCAAAGCCACTGTCCAAAGCCACTCTCCAAAGCCACTGTCCAAAGCCACTGTATGTCCAAAACCACTGTATGTCCAAAGCCACTGTCTAAAGCCACTGTATGTCCAAAGCCACTGTATGTCCAAAGCCACCGTCCAAAGCAACAGTATGTCCAAAGCCACTGTATGTCCAAAGCCATTGTCCAAAGCCACGGTATGTCCAAACCACTGTATGTCCAAAGCCACTGTCCAAAGCCACTGTATGTCCAAAGCCACTGTATGTCCAAAGCCACTGTCCAAAGCCACTGTATGTCCAAAGCCACTGTATGTCCAAAGCCACTGTCCAAAGCCACTGTATGTCCAAAGCCACTGTATGTCCAAAGCCACTGTCCAAAGCCACTGTATGTCCAAAGCCACTGTATGTCCAAAGCCACTGTCCAAAGCCACTGTATGTTCAAAGCCACTGTCCAAAGCCACTCTATGTCCAAAGCCACTGTACAAAGCCAGTGTACAAAGCCACTGACCAAAGCAATACTATGTCCAAAGCCACTGTCCAAAGCCACTGTCCAAAGCCACTGTCCAAAGCAACTCTATGTCCAAAGCCACTGTCCGAAGCCACTGTCCAAAGCCACTGTCCAAAGCCACTCTATGTCCAAAGCCACTGTCCAAAGCCACTCTCCAAATCCACTTTCCTTAACCAATCTATGTCCAAAGCCACTGTCCAAAGCCACTCTCCAAAGGAACTGTCCAAAGCCACTCTATATCCAAAGCCACTGTCCAAAGCCACTCTCCAAAGCCACTGTCCAAAGCCACTGTATGTCCAAAGCCACTGTATGTCCAAAGCCACTGTCCAAAGCCACTGTATGTCCAAAGCCAATGTATATCCAAAGCCACTGTCCAAAGCCACTGTATGTCCAATGCCACTGTATGTCCGAAGCCACTGTCCAAAGCCACTGTCCAAAGCCACTCTATGTCCAAAGCCACTGTCCAAAGCCACTGTCCAAAGCCACTGTCCAAAGCCACTCTATGTCCAAAGCCACTGTCCAAAGCCACTCTCCAAAGCCACTGTCCTAAACCACTCTATGTCCAAAGCCACTGTCCAAAGCCACTTTCCAAAACCACTGTCCAAAGCCACTCTATGTCCAAAGCCACTGTCCAAAGCCACTCTCCAAAGCCACTGTCCAAAGCCACTGTATGTCCAAAACCACTGTATGTCCAAAACCACTGTCTAAAGCCACTGTATGTCCAAAGCCACTGTATGTCCAAAGCCACTGTCCAAAGCAACCGTATGTCCAAACCCACTGTATGTCCAAAGCCACTGTCCAAAGCCACCGTATGTCCAAACCACTGTATGTCCAAAGCCACTGTCCAAAGCCACTGTATGTCCAAAGCCACTGTATGTCCAAAGCCACTGTCCAAAGCCACTGTATGTCCAAAGCCACTGTATGTCCAAAGCCACTGTCTAAAGCCACTGTATGTCCAAAGCCACTGTCCAAAGCCACTGTATGTCCAAAGCCACTGTATGTCCAAAGCCACTGTCCAAAGACACTGTATGTCCAAAGCCACTGTATGTCCAAAGCCACTGTCCAAAGCCACTGTATGTCCAAAGCCACCCTATGTCCAAAGCCACTGTCCAAAGCCACTGTATGTCCAAAGCCACTGTATGACCAAAGCCACTGTCCAAAGCCACTGTATGTCCAAAGCCACTGTAGAAAGCCACTGTCCAAATCCACTGTCCAAAGCCACTCTATGTCCAAAGCCACTGTACAAAGCCAGTGTCCAAAGCCACTGACCAAAGCAATACTATGTCCAAAGCCACTGTCCAAAGCCACTGTCCAAAGCCACTGTCCAAAGCCACTCTATGTCCAAATCCACTGTCCGAAGCCACTGTCCAAAGCCACTGTCCAAAGCCACTCTATGTCCAAAGCCACTGTCCAAAGCCACTCTCCAAAGCCACTTTCCTTAACCAATCTATGTCCAAAGCCACTGTCCAAAGCCACTCTCCAAAGCAACTGTCCAAAGCCACTCTATATCCAAAGCCACTGTCCAAAGCCACTCTCCAAAGCCACTGTCCAAAGCCACTCTATGTCCAAAGCCACTGTATGTCCAAAGCCACTGTCCAAAGCCACTGTATGTCCAAAGCCACTGTATTTCCAAAGCAACTGTCCAAAGCCAATGTATATCCAAAGCCACTGTCCAAAGCCACTGTATGTCCAATGCCACTGTATGTCCGAAGCCACTGTCCAAAGCCACTGTCCAAAGCCACTCTATGTCCAAAGCCACTGTCCAAAGCCACTGTCCAAAGCCACTGTCCAAAGCCACTCTATGTCCAAAGCCACTGTCCAAAGCCACTCTTTAAAGCCACTGTCCTAAACCACTCTATGTCCAAAGCCACTGTCCAAAGCCACTTTCCAAAGCCACTGTCCAAAGCCACTCTATGTCCAAAGCCACTGTCCAAAGCCACTCTCCAAAGCCACTGTCCAAAGCCACTGTATGTCCAAAGCCACTGTATGTCCAAAGCCACTGTATGTCCAAAGCCACTCTCCAAAGCCAATGTATATCCAAAGCCACTGTCCAAAGCCACTGTATGTCCAATGCCACTGTATGTCCGAAGCCACTGTCCAAAGCCACAGTCCAAAGCCACTCTATGTCCAAAGCCACTGTCCAAAGCCACTTTCCAAAGCCACTGTCCAAAGCCACTCTATGTCCAAAGCCACTGTCCAAAGCCACTCTCCAAAGCCACTGTCCTAAACCACTCTCTGTCCAAAGCCACTGTCCAAAGCCACTTTCCAAAGCCACTGTCCAAAGCCACTCTATGTCCAAAGCCACTGTCCAAAGCCACTCTCCAAAGCCACTGTCCAAAGCCACTGTATGTCCAAAACCACTGTATGTCCAAAGCCACTGTCTAAAGCCACTGTATGTCCAAAGCCACTGTATGTCCAAAGCCACCGTCCAAAGCAACAGTATGTCCAAAGCCACTGTATGTCCAAAGCCACTGTCCAAAGCCACCGTATGTCCAAACCACTGTATGTCCAAAGCCACTGTCCAAAGCCACTGTATGTCCAAAGCCACTGTATGTCCAAAGCCACTGTCCAAAGCCACTGTATGTCCAAAGCCACTGTATGTCCAAAGCCACTGTCTAAAGCCACTGTATGTCCAAAGCCACTGTCCAAAGCCACTGTATGTCCAAAGCCACTGTATGTCCAAAGCCACTGTCCAAAGCCACTGTATGTCCAAAGCCACTGTATGTCCAAAGCCACTGTCCAAAGCCACTGTATGTCCAAAGCCACCCTATGTCCAAAGCCACTGTCCAAAGCCACTGTATGTCCAAAGCCACTGTATGTCCAAAGCCACTGTCCAAAGCCACTGTATGTCCAAAGCCACTGTACAAAGCCACTGTCCAAATCCACTGTCCAAAGCCACTCTATGTCCAAAGCCACTGTACAAAGCCAGTGTCCAAAGCCACTGACCAAAGCAATATTATGTCCAAAGCCACTGTCCAAAGCCACTGTCCAAAGCCACTGTCCAAAGCCACTCTATGTCCAAAGCCACTGTCCAAAGCCACTGTCCAAAGCCACTGTCCAAAGCCACTCTATGTCCAAAGCCACTGTCCAAAGCCACTCTCCAAAGCCACTTTCCTTAACCAATCTATGTCCAAAGCCACTGTCCAAAGCCACTCTCCAAAGCAACTGTCCAAAGCCACTCTATATCCAAAGCCACTTTCCAAAGCCACTCTCCAAAGCCACTGTCCAAAGCCACTGTATGTCCAAAGCCACTGTATGTCCAAAGCCACTGTCCAAAGCCACTGTATGTCCAAAGCCACTGTATATCCAAAGCCACTGTCCAAAGCCAATGTATATCCAAAGCCACTGTCCAAAGCCACTGTATGTCCAATGCCACTGTATGTCCGAAGCCACTGTCCAAAGCCACTGTCCAAAGCCACTCTATGTCCAAAGCCACTGTCCAAAGCCACTGTCCAAAGCCACTGTCCAAAGCCACTCTATGTCCAAAGCCACTCTATGTCCAAAGCCACTGTCCAAAGCCACTCTCCAAAGCCACTGTCCTAAACCACTCTATGTCCAAAGCCACTGTCCAAAGCCACTTTCCAAAGCCACTGTCCAAAGCCACTCTATGTCCAAAGCCACTGTCCAAAGCCACTCTCCAAAGCCACTGTCCAAAGCCACTGTATGTCCAAAGCCACTGTATGTCCAAAGCCACTGTCCAAAGCCACTGTATGTCCAAAGCCACTGTATGTCCAAAGCCACTATCCTAAGCCACTGTATGTCCAAAGCCACTGTATATCCAAAGCCACTATCCAAAGCCACTGTATGTCCGAAGCCACTGTATGTCCAAAGCCACTGTCTAAAGCCACTGTATGTCCAAAGCCACTGTCCAAAGCCACTGTATGTCCAAAGCCACTGTATGTCCAAAGCCACTGTCCGTAGCCACTGTATGTCCAAAGCCACTGTATGTCCAAAAACACTGTCCAAAGCCACTGTATGTCCAAAGCCACTGTATGTCCAAAGCCACTGTCCAAAGCCACTGTATGTCCAAAGCCACTGTATGTCCAAAGCCACTGTCTAAAGCCACTGTATGTCCAAAGCCACTGTATGTCCAAAGCCACTGTCCAAAGCAACCGTATGTCCAAAGCCACTGTATGTCCAAAGCCACTGTCCAAAGCCACCGTATGTCCAAACCACTGTATGTCCAAAGCAACTGTCCAAAGCCACTGTATGTCCAAAGCCACTGTCCAAAGCCACTTTATGTCCAAAGCCACTCTATGTCCAAAGCCACTGTCTAAAGCCACTGTATGTCCAAAGCCACTGTCCAAAGCCACTGTATGTCCAAAGCCACTGTATGTCCAAAGACACTGTCCAAAGCCACTGTATGTCCAAAGCCACTGTCCAAAGCCACTGTATGTCCAAAGCCACTGTATGTCCAAAGCCACTGTCCAAAGCCACTGTATGTCCAAAGCCACTGTATGTCCAAAGCCACTGTCCAAAGTCAATGAATGGCCAAAGCCACTGTACAAAGCCACTGTCCAAATCCACTGTCCAAAGCCACTCTATGTCCAAATCCACTGTACAAAGCCAGTGTCCAAAGCCACTGTCCAAAGCAATACTATGTCCAAAGCCACTGTCCAAAGCCACTGTCCAAAGCCACTGTCCAAAGCCACTCTATGTCCAAAGCCACTGTCCGAAGCCACTGTCCAAAGCCACTGTCCAAAGCCACTCTATGTCCAAAGCCACTGTCCAAAGCCACTGTCCAAAGCCACTCTATGTCCAAAGCCACTGTCCAAAGCCACTCTCCAAAGCCACTTTCCTTAACCAATCTATGTCCAAAGCCACTGTCCAAAGCCACTCTCCAAAGCCACTGTCCAAAGCCACTCTATATCCAAAGCCACTGTCCAAAGCCACTCTCCAAAGCCACTGTCCAAAGCCACTGTATGTCCAAAGCCACTGTATATCCAAAGCCACTGTCCAAAGCCACTGTATATCCAAAGCCACTGTCCAAAGCCACTGTATGTCCAATGCCACTGTATGTCCAAAGCCACTATCCAAAGCCACTTTATGTCCAAAGCCACTGTATGTCCATAGCCACTGTCCAAAGCCACTGTATGTCCAAAGCCACTGTATGTCCAAAGCCACTGTCTAAAGCCACTGTATGTCCAAAGCCACTGTCCAAAGCCACTGTATATCCAAAGCCACTGTATGTCCAAACACTGTACATAGCCACTGTATGTCCAAAGCCACTGTATGTCCAAAGCCACTGTCCAAAGCCACTGTATGTCCAAAGCCACTGTATGTCCAAAGCCACTGTATGTCCAAAGCCACTGTATGTCCAAAGCCACTGTCCAAAGCCACTGTATGTCTAAAGCCACTGTATGTCCAAAGCCACTTTCCAAAGCCACTGTATGTCCAAAGCCACGGTATGTCCAAAGCCACTGTCCAAAGCCACCGTATGTCCAAAGCCACTGTATGTCCAAAGCCACAGTCCAAAGCCACTGTATGTCCAAAGCCACTGTATGTCCAAAGCCACTGTCCAAAGCCACTGTATGTCCAAAGCCACTGTATGTCCAAAGCCACTGTCCAAACCACTGTATGTCCAAAGCCACTGTATGTCCAAAGCCACTGTCCAAAGCCACTGTATGTCCAAAGCTACTGTATGTCCAAAGCCACTGTATGTCCAAAGCCACTGTCCAAAGCCACTGTATGTCCAAAGCCACTGTATGTCCAAAGCCACTGTATGTCCAAAGCCACTGTCCAAAGCCACTATATGTCCAAAGCCACTGTATGTCCAAAGCCACTGTCCAAAGGCAAAGCCACTCTCCAAAGCCACTGTCCAAAGCCACTCTATGTCCAAAGCCACTGTGCAAAGCCACTCTCCAAAGCCACTGTCCAAAGCCACTCTATGTCCAAAGCCACTGTCGAAAGCCACTGTCCAAAGACACTCTCCAAAGCCACTCTATGTCCAAAGCTACTGTCCAAAGCCACTCTCCAAAGCCACTCTCCAAAGCCACTCTATGTCCAAAGCCACTGTCCAAACCCACTGTCCAAAGCCACTCTCCAAAGCCACTCTATGTCCAAAGCCATTGTACAAAGCCACTCTCCAAAGCCACTCTCCAAAGCCAATCAATATCCAAAGCCACTGTACAAAGCCACTGTCTAAAGCCACTCTCCAAAGCCACTCTATGTCCAAAGCCACTGTCCAAAGCCACTCTTCAAAGCCACTCTCCAAAGCCACTCTATGTCCAAAGCCACTGTCCAAAGCCACTCTCCAAAGCCACTGTCCAAAGCCACACTATGTCCAAAGCTACTGTCCAAAGCCACTCTCCAAAGCCACTGTCCAAAGCCACTTTATGTCCAAAGCTACTGTCCAAAGCCTCTGTCCAAAGCCATTCTCCAAAGCCACTCTCCAAAGCCACTCTATTTCCAAAGCCACTGTCCAAAGCCACTCTATGTCCAAAGCCACTGTCCAAAGCCACTGTCCAAAGCCACGGTCCAAAGCCACTCTATGTCCAAAGCCACTGTCCAAAGCCACTGTCCAAAGCTACTGTCCAAATCCACTCTATGTCCAAAGCCACTGTCCAAAGCCACTCTCCAAAGCCACTGTCCAAAGCCACTGTATGTCCAAAGCCACTGTATGTCCAAAGCCACTGTCCAAAGCCACTGTATGTCCAAAGCCACTGTATGTCCAAAGCCACTATCCTAAGCCACTGTATGTCCAAAGCCACTGTATATCCAAAGCCACTGTCCAAAGCCATTGTATGTCCGAAGCCACTGTATGTCCAAAGCCACTGTCTAAAGCCACTGTATGTCCAAATCCACTGTCCAAAGCCACTGTATGTCCAAAGCCACTGTATGTCCAAAGCCACTGTCCATAGCCACTGTATGTCCAAAGCCACTGTATGTCCAAAAACACTGTCCAAAACCACTGTATGTCCAAAGCCACTGTATGTCCAAAGCCACTGTCCAAAGCCACTGTATGTCCAAAGCCACTGTATGTCCAAAGGCACTGTCTAAAGCCACTGTATGTCCAAAGCCACTGTATGTCCAAAGCCACTGTCCAAAGCAACCGTATGTCCAAAGCCACTGTATGTCCAAAGCCACTGTCCAAAGCCACCGTATGTCCAAACCACTGTATGTCCAAAGCCACTGTCCAAAGCCACTGTATGTCCAAAGCCACTGTATGTCCAAAGCCACTGTCCAAAGCCACTGTATGTCCAAAGCCACTATATGTCCAAAGCCACTGTATGTCCAAAGCCACTGTCTAAAGCCACTCTATGTCCAAAGCCACTGTCCAAAGCCACTGTATGTCCAAAGCCACTGTATGTCCAAAGCCACTGTCCAAAGCCACTGTATGTCCAAAGCCACTGTATGTCCAAAGCCACTGTCCAAAGCCACTGTATGTCCAAAGCCACTGTATGTCCAAAGCCACTGTCCAAAGCCACTGTATGTCCAAAGCCACTGTATGTCCAAAGCCACTGTCCAAAGTCAATGTATGGCCAAAGCCACTGTACAAAGCCACTGTCCAAATCCATTGTCCAAAGCCACTCTATGTCCAAAGCCACTGTACAAAGCCAGTGTCCAAAGCCACTGTCCAAAGCAATACTATGTCCAAAGCCACTGTCCAAAGCCACTGTCCAAAGCCACTGTCCAAAGCCACTCTATTTCCAAAGCCACTCTATGTCCAAAGCCACTGTCCAAAGCCACTGTCCAAAGCCACTCTATGTCCAAAGCCACTGTCCAAAGCCACTGTCCAAAGCCACTGTCCAAAGCCACTCTATGTCCAAAGCCACTGTCCAAAGCCACTCTCCAAAGCCACTTTCCTTAACCAATCTATGTCCAAAGCCACTGTCCAAAGCCACTCTCCAAAGCCACTGTCCAAAGCCACTCTATATCCAAAGCCACTGTCCAAAGCCACTCTCCAAAGCCACTGTCCAAAGCCACTGTATGTCCAAAGCCAATGTATGTCCAAAGCCACTGTATGTCCAAAGCCACTGTCCAAAGCCACTGTATGTCCAAAGCCACTGTATATCCAAAGCCACTGTCCAAAGCCACTGTATATCCAAAGCCACTGTCCAAAGCCACTGTATGTCCAATACCACTGTATGTCCAAAGCCACTATCCAAAGCCACTTTATGTCCAAAGCCACTGTATGTCCATAGCCACTGTCCAAAGCCACTGTATGTCCAAAGCCACTGTATATCCAAAGCCACTGTCTAAAGCCACTGTATGTCCAAAGCCACTGTCCAAAGCCACTGTATGTCCAAAGCCACTGTATGTCCAAAGCCACTGTCCAAAGTCAATGTATGGCCAAAGCCACTGTACAAAGCCACTGTCCAAATCCACTGTCCAAAGCCACTCTATGTCCAAAGCCACTGTACAAAGCCAGTGTCCAAAGCCACTGTCCAAAGCAATACTATGTCCAAAGCCACTGTCCAAAGCCACTGTCCAAAGCCACTGTCCAAAGCCACTCTATGTCCAAAGCCACTGTCCGAAGCCACTGTCCAAAGCCACTGTCCAAAGCCACTCTATGTCCAAAGCCACTGTCCAAAGCCACTGTCCAAAGCCACTCTATGTCCAAAGCCACTGTCCAAAGCCACTCTCCAAAGCCACTTTCCTTAACCAATCTATGTCCAAAGCCACTGTCCAAAGCCACTCTCCAAAGCCACTGTCCAAAGCCACTCTATATCCAAAGCCACTGTCCAAAGCCACTCTCCAAAGCCACTGTCCAAAGCCACTGTATGTCCAAAGCCACTGTATGTCCAAAGCCACTGTCCAAAGCCACCGTATGTCCAAAGCCACTGTATATCCAAAGCCACTGTCCAAAGCCACTGTATATCCAAAGCCACTGTCCAAAGCCACTGTATGTCCAATGCCACTGTATGTCCAAAGCCACTATCCAAAGCCACTTTATGTCCAAAGCCACTGTATGTCCATAGCCACTGTCCAAAGCCACTGTATGTCCAAAGCCACTGTATGTCCAAAGCCACTGTCTAAAGCCACTGTATGTCCAAAGCCACTGTCCAAAGCCACTGTATATCCAAAGCCACTGTATGTCCAAACACTGTACATAGCCACTGTATGTCCAAAGCCACTGTATGTCCAAAGCCACTGTCCAAAGCCACTGTATGTCCAAAGCCACTGTATGTCCAAAGCCACTGTATGTCCAAAGCCACTGTATGTCCAAAGCCACTGTCCAAAGCCACTGTATGTCTAAAGCCACTGTATGTCCAAAGCCACTTTCCAAAGCCACTGTATGTCCAAAGCCACGGTATGTCCAAAGCCACTGTCCAAAGCCACCGTATGTCCAAAGCCACTGTATGTCCAAAGCCACTGTATGTCCAAAGCCACTGTCCAAAGCCACTGTATGTCCAAAGCCACTGTATGTCCAAAGCCACTGTATAAAGCCACTGTATGTCCAAAGCCACTGTATGTCCAAAGCCACTGTCCAAAGCCACTGTATGTCCAAAGCTACTGTATGTCCAAAGCCACTGTATGTCCAAAGCCACTGTCCAAAGCCACTGTATGTCCAAAGCCACTGTATGTCCAAAGCCACTGTATGTCCAAAGCCACTGTCAAAGCCACTATATGTCCAAAGCCACTGTATGTCCAAAGCCACTGTCCAAAGGCAAAGCCACTCTCCAAAGCCACTGTCCAAAGCCACTCTATGTCCAAAGCCACTGTGCAAAGCCACTCTCCAAAGCCACTGTCCAAAGCCACTCTATGTCCAAAGCCACTGTCGAAAGCCACTGTCCAAAGCCACTCTCCAAAGCCACTCTATGTCCAAAGCTACTGTCCAAAGCCACTCTCCAAAGCCACTCTCCAAAGCCACTCTATGTCCAAAGCCACTGTCCAAACCCACTGTCCAAAGCCACTCTCCAAAGCCACTCTATGTCCAAAGCCATTGTACAAAGCCACTCTCCAAAGCCACTCTCCAAAGCCAATCAATATCCAAAGCCACTGTACAAAGCCACTGTCTAAAGCCACTCTCCAAAGCCACTCTATGTCCAAAGCCACTGTCCAAAGCCACTCTTCAAAGCCACTCTCCAAAGCCACTCTATGTCCAAAGCCACTGTCCAAAGCCACTCTCCAAAGCCACTGTCCAAAGCCACACTATGTCCAAAGCTACTGTCCAAAGCCACTCTCCAAAGCCACTGTCCAAAGCCACTTTATGTCCAAAGCTACTGTCCAAAGCCACTGTCCAAAGCCATTCTCCAAAGCCACTCTCCAAAGCCACTCTATTTCCAAAGCCACTGTCCAAAGCCACTCTATGTCCAAAGCCACTGTCCAAAGCCACTGTCCAAAGCCACGGTCCAAAGCCACTCTATGTCCAAAGCCACTGTCCAAAGCCACTGTCCAAAGCCACTGTCCAAAGCCACTCTATGTCCAAAGCCACTGTCCAAAGCCACTCTCCAATGCCACTGTCCAAAGCCACTCTATCTACAAAGCCACTGTCCAAAGCCACTGTCTAAAGTCACTGTCCATAGCCACTCTTTGTCCAAAGCAACTGTCCAAAGCCACTGTTCAAAGCCACTGTCCAAAGCCACTCTATGTTCAAAGCCACTGTCCAAAGCCACTCTCCAAAGCCACTGACCAAAGCCACTCTATGTCCAATGCCATTGTCCAAAGCCTCTGTCCAAAGCCACTGTCCAAAGCCACTCTATGTCCAAAGCCATTGTCTAAAGCCACTCTCCAAAGCCACTCTCCAAAGCCACTCTATGTCCAAAAGCACTGTTCAAAGCCACTGTCCAAAGCCACTCTCCAAAGCCATTCTATGTCCAAAGCCACTGTCCAAAGCCACTCTCCAAAGCCACTCTCCAAAGCCACTGTATGTCCAAAGCCTCTGTCCAAAGCCAATGTCCAAAGCCACTCTCCAAAGCCACTCTATGTCCAAAGCCACTGTCCAAAGTCACTGTCCAAAGACACTCTCCAAAGCCACTCTATGTCCAAAGCCACTGTCCAAAGCCACTCTCCAAAGCCACTCTCCAAATCCACTCTATGTCCAAAGCCACTGTCCATAGCCACTGTCCAAAGCCACTCTCCAAAGCCACTCTATCTCCAAAGCCACTGTCCAAAGCCACTCTCCAAAGCCACTCTCCAAAGCAACTCTATGTCCAATGCCACTGTCCATAGCCACTGTCCAAAGTCACTGTCCAAAGCCACTCTATGTTCAAAGCCACTGTACAATGCCACTGTCCAAAGCCACTGTCCAAACCAATACTATGTCCAAAGCCACTGTCCAAAGGCACTGTCCAAAGACACTCTATGTCCAAAGCCACTGTCCAAAGCCACTGTCCAAAGCCATTGTCCAAAGCCACTGTCCAAAGCCACTCTATGTCCAAAGCCACTGTCCAAATCCACTCTATGTCCAAAGCCACTGTCCAAAGCCACTCTCGAAAGCCACTGTCCTAAACCACTCTATGTCCAAAGCCGCTGTCCAAAGCCACTCTCTAAAGCCACTCTCCAAAGCCACTCTATGTCCAAGCCACTGTCCAAAGCCACTCTCCAAAGCCACTGTCCAAAGCCACTGTATTTCCAAAGTCACTGTATGTCCAAAGCCACTGTATGTCCAAAGCCACTGTCCAAAGCCACTGTATTTCCAAAGCCACTGTCCAAAGCCACTGTATGTCCAAAGCCACTGTATGTCCAAAGCCACTATCCAAAGCCACTGTATGTCCAAAGCCACTGTATGTCCAAAGGCACTGTCCAAAGCCACTGTATGTCCAAAGCCACTGTATGTCCAAAGCAACTGTCCAAAGCCACTGTATGTCCAAAGCCACTGTCCAAAGCCACTGTATGTCCAAAGCCACTGTATGACCAAAGCCACTGTCCAAAGCCACTGTATGTCCAAAGCCACTGTACAAAGCCACTGTCCAAATCCACTGTCCAAAGCCACTCTATGTCCAAATCCACTGTACAAAGCCACTGTCCAAAGCCACTGTCCAAAGCAATACTATGTCCAAAGCCACTGTCCAAAGCCACTGTCCAAAGCCACTGTCCAAAGCCACTGTCCAAAGCCACTCTATTTCCAAAGCCACTGTCCGAAGCCACTGTCCAAAGCCACTGTCCAAAGCCACTCTATGTCCAAAGCCACTGTCCAAAGCCACTCTCCAAAGCCACTGTCCAAAGCCACTGTATGTCCAATGCCACTGTATGTCCAAAGCCACTGTCCAAAGCCACTGTATGTCCAAAGCCACTGTATGTCCAAAGCCACTATCCAAAGCCACTGTATGTCCAAAGCCACTGTATATCCAAAGCCACTGTCCAAAGCCACTGTATGTCCAAAGCCACTGTATGTCCAAAGCCACTGTCTAAAGCCACTGTATGTCCAAAGCCACTGTCCAAAGCCTCTGTATGTCCAAAGTTACTGTATGTCCAAAGCCACTGTCCATAGCCACTGTATGTCCAAAGCCACTGTATGTCCAAAGCCACTGTCCAAAGCCACTGTATGTCCAAAGCCACTGTATGTCCAAAGCCACTGTCCAAAGCCACTGTATGTCCAAAGCCACTGTATGTCCAAAGCCACTGTCCAAAGCCACTGTATGTTCAAAGCCACTGTACAAAGCCACTGTCCAAATCCACTGTCCAAAGCCACTCTATGTCCAAATCCACTGTACAAAGCCACTGTCCAAAGCCACTGTCCAAAGCAATACTCTGTCCAAAGCCACTGTCCAAAGCCACTCTATTTCCAAAGCCACTGTCCGAAGCCACTGTCCAAAGCCACTGTCCAAAGCCACTGTATGTCCAAAGCCACTGTATGTCCAAAGCCACTATCCAAAGCCACTGTATGTCCAAAGCCACTGTATATCCAAAGCCACTGTCCAAAGCCACTGTATGTCCAAAGCCACTGTATGTCCAAAGCCACTGTCTAAAGCCACTGTATGTCCAAAGCCACTGTCCAAAGCCTCTGTATGTCCAAAGCCACTGTATGTCCAAAGCCACTGTCCATAGCCACTGTATGTCCAAAGCCACTGTATGTCCAAAGCCACTGTCCAAAGCCACTGTATGTCCAAAGCCACTGTATGTCCAAAGCCACTGTCCAAAGCCACTCTATGTCCAAAGCCACTCTATGTCCAAACTACTGTATGTCCAAAGCCACTGTTCAAAGCCACTGTATGTCCAAAGCCACTGTATGTCCAAAGCCACTGTCCAAATCCACCGTATGTCCAAAGCCACGGTATGTCCAAAGCCACTGTCCAAAGCCACCGTATGTCCAAAGCCACTGTATGTCCAAAGCCACTGTATGTCGAAAGCCACTGTATGTCCAAAGCCACAGTCCAAAGCCACTGTATGTCCAAAGCCACTGTATGTCCAAAGCCACTGTCCAAAGCCACTGTATGTCCAAAGCCACTGTATGTCCAAAGCCACTGTCCAAAGCCACTGTATGTCCAAAGCCACTGTATGTCCAAAGCCACTGTCCAAAGCCACTGTACAAAGCCAATGTCCAAAGCCACTCTCCAAAGCCACTCTATGTCCAAAGCCACTGTCCAAAGCCACTGTCCAAAGCCACTGTCCAAAGCAACTCTATGTCCAAAGCCACTATCCAAAGCCACTCTCCAAAGCCACTCTCCAAAGCCACTCTATGTCCAAAGCCACTGTCCAAAGCCACTCTCCAAACCACTATCCAAAGCCACTCTATGTACAAAGTCACTGTCCAAAGCCAATCTCCAAAGCCACTCTCCAAAGCCACTCTATGTCCAAAGCCAGTCCAAAGCCACTCTCCAAAGCCACTCTATGTCCAAAGCCAGTCCAAAGCCACTCTCCAAAGCCACTCTCCAAAGCCACTCTATGTCAAAGCCACTGTCCAAAGCCATTCTCCAAAGCCACTCTCCAAAGCCACTCTATGTCCAAAGCCACTGTCCAAAGCCACTCTATGTCCAAAGCCACTGTCCAAAGCCACTGTCCAAAGCCACGGTCCAAAGCCACTCTATGTCCAAAGCCACTGTCCAAAGCCACTGTCCAAAGCCACTGTCCAAAGCCACTCTATGTCCAAAGCCACTGTCCAAAGCCACTCTCCAATGCCACTATCCAAAGCCACTCTATCTACAAAGCCACTGTCCAAAGCCACTGTCTAAAGTCACTGTCCAAAGCCACTCTATGTCCAAAGCAACTGTCCAAAGCCACTGTCCAAAGCCACTGTCCAAAGCCACTCTATGTCCAAAGCCACTGTCCAAAGCCACTCTATGTCCAGAGCCACTGTCCAAAGCCACTCACCAAAGCCACTGACCAAAGCCACTCTATGTCCAAAGCCACTGAACAAAGCCACTGTCCAAAGCCACTGACCAAAGCCACTCTATGTCCAATGCCATTGTCCAAAGCCACTGTCCAAAGCCACTGTCCAAAGCCACTGTCCAAAGTCACTGTCCAAAGCCTTTCTATGTCCAAAGCCACTGTCCAAAGCCACAGTCCAAAGCCACTTTCCAAAGCCACGGTCCAAAGCCACTCTATGTCCAAAGCCACTGTCCAAAGCCACTGTCCAAAGCCACTGTCCAAAGCCAATGTCCAAAGCCACTCTATGTCCAAAGCCACTGTCCAAAGCCACTCTCCAATGCCACTGTCCAAAGCCACTCTATCTACAAAGCCACTGTCCAAAGCCACTGTCTAAAGCCACTGTCCATAGCCACTATTTGTCCAAAGCAACTGTCCAAAGCCACTGTCCAAAGCCACTGTCCAAAGCCACTCTATGTTCAAAGCCACTGTCCAAAGTCACTCTCCAAAGCCACTGACCAAAGCCACTCTATGTCCAATGCCATTGTCCAAAGCCTCTGTCCAAAGCCACTGTCCAAAGCCACTCTATGTCCAAAGCCATTGTCTAAAGCCACTCTCCAAAGCCACTCTCCAAAGCCACTCTATGTCCAAAAGCACTGTTCAAAGCCACTGTCCAAAGCCACTGTCCAAAGCCACTCTCCAAAGCCACTCTCCAAAGCCACTGTATGTCCAAAGCCACTGTCCAAAGCCAATGTCCAAAGCCACTCTCCAAAGCCACTCTATGTCCAAAGCCACTGTCCAAAGTCACTGTCCAAAGACACTCTCCAAAGCCACTCTATGTCCAAAGCCACTGTCCAAAGCCACTCTCCAAAGCCACTCTCCAAATCCACTCTATGTCCAAAGCCACTGTCCATAGCCACTGTCCAAAGCCACTCTCCAAAGCCACTCTATCTCCAAAGCCACTGTCCAAAGCCACTCTCCAAAGCCACTCTCCAAAGCAACTCTATGTCCAAAGCCACTGTCCATAGCCACTGTCCAAAGTCACTGTCCAAAGCCACTCTATGTTCAAAGCCACTGTACAATGCCACTGTCCAAAGCCACTGTCCAAACCAATACTATGTCCAAAGCCACTGTCCAAAGGTACTGTCCAAAGACACTCTATGTCCACAGCCACTGTCCAAAGCCACTGTCCAAAGCCATTGTCCAAAGCCACTGTCCAAAGCCACTCTATGTCCAAAGCCACTGTCCAATCCACTCTATGTCCAAAGCCACTGTCCAAAGCCACTCTCGAAAGCCACTGTCCTAAACCACTCTATGTCCAAAGCCGCTGTCCAAAGCCACTCTCCAAAGCCACTCTCCAAAGCCACTCTATGTCCAAAGCCACTGTCCAAAGCCACTCTCCAAAGCCACTGTCCAAAGCCACTGTATGTCCAAAGTCACTGTATGTCCAAAGCCACTGTATGTCCAAAGCCACTGTCCAAAGCCACTGTATTGCCAAAGCCACTGTCCAAAGCCACTGTATGTCCAAAGCCACTGTATGTCCAAAGCCACTATCCAAAGCCACTGTATGTCCAAAGCCACTGTATGTCCAAAGGCACTGTCCAAAGCCACTGTATGTCCAAAGCCACTGTATGTCCAAAGCCACTGTCCAAAGCCACTGTATGTCCAAAGCCACTGTCCAAAGCCACTGTATGTCCAAAGCCACTGTATGACCAAAGCCACTGTCCAAAGCCACTGTATGTCCAAAGTCACTGTACAAAGCCACTGTCCAAATCCACTGTCCAAAGCCACTCTATGTCCAAATCCACTGTACAAAGCCACTGTCCAAAGCCACTGTCCAAAGCAATACTATGTCCAAAGCCACTGTCCAAAGCCACTGTCCAAAGCCACTGTCCAAAGCCACTGTCCAAAGCCACTCTATTTCCAAAGCCACTGTCCGAAGCCACTGTCCAAAGCCACTGTCCAAAGCCACTCTATGTCCAAAGCCACTGTCCAAAGCCACTCTCCAAAGCCACTGTCCAAAGCCACTGTATGTCCAATGCCACTGTATGTCCAAAGCCACTGTCCAAAGCCACTGTATGTCCAAAGCCACTGTATGTCCAAAGCCACTATCCAAAGCCACTGTATGTCCAAAGCCACTGTATATCCAAAGCCACTGTCCAAAGCCACTGTATGTCCAAAGCCACTGTATGTCCAAAGCCACTGTCTAAAGCCACTGTATGTCCAAAGCCACTGTCCAAAGCCTCTGTATGTCCAAAGTCACTGTATGTCCAAAGCCACTGTCCATAGCCACTGTATGTCCAAAGCCACTGTATGTCCAAAGCCACTGTCCAAAGCCACTGTATGTCCAAAGCCACTGTATGTCCAAAGCCACTGTCCAAAGCCTCTGTATGTCCAAAGTTACTGTATGTCCAAAGCCACTGTCCATAGCCACTGTATGTCCAAAGCCACTGTATGTCCAAAGCCACTGTCCAAAGCCACTGTATGTCCAAAGCCACTGTATGTCCAAAGCCACTGTCCAAAGCCACTGTATGTCCAAAGCCACTGTATGTCCAAAGCCACTGTCCAAAGCCACTGTATGTTCAAAGCCACTGTACAAAGCCACTGTCCAAATCCACTGTCCAAAGCCACTCTATGTCCAAATCCACTGTACAAAGCCACTGTCCAAAGCCACTGTCCAAAGCAATACTCTGTCCAAAGCCACTGTCCAAAGCCACTGTCCAAAGCCACTGTCCAAAGCCACTCTATTTCCAAAGCCACTGTCCGAAGCCACTGTCCAAAGCCACTGTCCAAAGCCACTGTATGTCCAAAGCCACTGTATGTCCAAAGCCACTATCCAAAGCCACTGTATGTCCAAAGCCACTGTATATCCAAAGCCACTGTCCAAAGCCACTGTATGTCCAAAGCCACTGTATGTCCAAAGCCACTGTCTAAAGCCACTGTATGTCCAAAGCCACTGTCCAAAGCCTCTGTATGTCCAAAGCCACTGTATGTCCAAAGCCACTGTCCATAGCCACTGTATGTCCAAAGCCACTGTATGTCCAAAGCCACTGTCCAAAGCCACTGTATGTCCAAAGCCACTGTATGTCCAAAGCCACTGTCCAAAGCCACTCTATGTCCAAAGCCACTCTATGTCCAAACTACTGTATGTCCAAAGCCACTGTTCAAAGCCACTGTATGTCCAAAGCCACTGTATGTCCAAAGCCACTGTCCAAATCCACCGTATGTCCAAAGCCACGGTATGTCCAAAGCCACTGTCCAAAGCCACCGTATGTCCAAAGCCACTGTATGTCCAAAGCCACTGTATGTCGAAAGCCACTGTATGTCCAAAGCCACAGTCCAAAGCCACTGTATGTCCAAAGCCACTGTATGTCCAAAGCCACTGTCCAAAGCCACTGTATGTCCAAAGCCACTGTATGTCCAAAGCCACTGTCCAAAGCCACTGTATGTCCAAAGCCACTGTATGTCCAAAGCCACTGTCCAAAGCCACTGTACAAAGCCAATGTCCAAAGCCACTCTCCAAAGCCACTCTATGTCCAAAGCCACTGTCCAAAGCCACTGTCCAAAGCCACTGTCCAAAGCAACTCTATGTCCAAAGCCACTATCCAAAGCCACTCTCCAAAGCCACTCTCCAAAGCCACTCTATGTCCAAAGCCACTGTCCAAAGCCACTCTCCAAACCACTATCCAAAGCCACTCTATGTACAAAGTCACTGTCCAAAGCCAATCTCCAAAGCCACTCTCCAAAGCCACTCTATGTCCAAAGCCAGTCCAAAGCCACTCTCCAAAGCCACTCTATGTCCAAAGCCAGTCCAAAGCCACTCTCCAAAGCCACTCTCCAAAGCCACTCTATGTCAAAGCCACTGTCCAAAGCCATTCTCCAAAGCCACTCTCCAAAGCCACTCTATGTCCAAAGCCACTGTCCAAAGCCACTCTATGTCCAAAGCCACTGTCCAAAGCCACTGTCCAAAGCCACGGTCCAAAGCCACTCTATGTCCAAAGCCACTGTCCAAAGCCACTGTCCAAAGCCACTGTCCAAAGCCACTCTATGTCCAAAGCCACTGTCCAAAGCCACTCTCCAATGCCACTATCCAAAGCCACTCTATCTACAAAGCCACTGTCCAAAGCCACTGTCTAAAGTCACTGTCCAAAGCCACTCTATGTCCAAAGCAACTGTCCAAAGCCACTGTCCAAAGCCACTGTCCAAAGCCACTCTATGTCCAAAGCCACTGTCCAAAGCCACTCTATGTCCAGAGCCACTGTCCAAAGCCACTCACCAAAGCCACTGACCAAAGCCACTCTATGTCCAAAGCCACTGAACAAAGCCACTGTCCAAAGCCACTGACCAAAGCCACTCTATGTCCAATGCCATTGTCCAAAGCCACTGTCCAAAGCCACTGTCCAAAGCCACTGTCCAAAGTCACTGTCCAAAGCCTTTCTATGTCCAAAGCCACTGTCCAAAGCCACAGTCCAAAGCCACTTTCCAAAGCCACGGTCCAAAGCCACTCTATGTCCAAAGCCACTGTCCAAAGCCACTGTCCAAAGCCACTGTCCAAAGCCAATGTCCAAAGCCACTCTATGTCCAAAGCCACTGTCCAAAGCCACTCTCCAATGCCACTGTCCAAAGCCACTCTATCTACAAAGCCACTGTCCAAAGCCACTGTCTAAAGCCACTGTCCATAGCCACTATTTGTCCAAAGCAACTGTCCAAAGCCACTGTCCAAAGCCACTGTCCAAAGCCACTCTATGTTCAAAGCCACTGTCCAAAGTCACTCTCCAAAGCCACTGACCAAAGCCACTCTATGTCCAATGCCATTGTCCAAAGCCTCTGTCCAAAGCCACTGTCCAAAGCCACTCTATGTCCAAAGCCATTGTCTAAAGCCACTCTCCAAAGCCACTCTCCAAAGCCACTCTATGTCCAAAAGCACTGTTCAAAGCCACTGTCCAAAGCCACTCTCCAAAGCCATTCTATGTCCAAAGCCACTGTCCAAAGCCACTCTCCAAAGCCACTCTCCAAAGCCACTGTATGTCCAAAGCCACTGTCCAAAGCCAATGTCCAAAGCCACTCTCCAAAGCCACTCTATGTCCAAAGCCACTGTCCAAAGTCACTGTCCAAAGACACTCTCCAAAGCCACTCTATGTCCAAAGCCACTGTCCAAAGCCACTCTCCAAAGCCACTCTCCAAATCCACTCTATGTCCAAAGCCACTGTCCATAGCCACTGTCCAAAGCCACTCTCCAAAGCCACTCTATCTCCAAAGCCACTGTCCAAAGCCACTCTCCAAAGCCACTCTCCAAAGCAACTCTATGTCCAAAGCCACTGTCCATAGCCACTGTCCAAAGTCACTGTCCAAAGCCACTCTATGTTCAAAGCCACTGTACAATGCCACTGTCCAAAGCCACTGTCCAAACCAATACTATGTCCAAAGCCACTGTCCAAAGGTACTGTCCAAAGACACTCTATGTCCACAGCCACTGTCCAAAGCCACTGTCCAAAGCCATTGTCCAAAGCCACTGTCCAAAGCCACTCTATGTCCAAAGCCACTGTCCAAATCCACTCTATGTACAAAGCCACTGTCCAAAGCCACTCTCGAAAGCCACTGTCCTAAACCACTCTATGTCCAAAGCCGCTGTCCAAAGCCACTCTCCAAAGCCACTCTCCAAAGCCACTCTATGTCCAAAGCCACTGTCCAAAGCCACTCTCCAAAGCCACTGTCCAAAGCCACTGTATGTCCAAAGTCACTGTATGTCCAAAGCCACTGTATGTCCAAAGCCACTGTCAAAAGCCACTGTATTGCCAAAGCCACTGTCCAAAGCCACTGTATGTCCAAAGCCACTGTATGTCCAAAGCCACTATCCAAAGCCACTGTATGTCCAAAGCCACTGTATGTCCAAAGGCACTGTCCAAAGCCACTGTATGTCCAAAGCCACTGTATGTCCAAAGCCACTGTCCAAAGCCACTGTATGTCCAAAGCCACTGTCCAAAGCCACTGTATGTCCAAAGCCACTGTATGACCAAAGCCACTGTCCAAAGCCACTGTATGTCCAAAGTCACTGTACAAAGCCACTGTCCAAATCCACTGTCCAAAGCCACTCTATGTCCAAATCCACTGTACAAAGCCACTGTCCAAAGCCACTGTCCAAAGCAATACTATGTCCAAAGCCACTGTCCAAAGCCACTGTCCAAAGCCACTGTCCAAAGCCACTGTCCAAAGCCACTCTATTTCCAAAGCCACTGTCCGAAGCCACTGTCCAAAGCCACTGTCCAAAGCCACTCTATGTCCAAAGCCACTGTCCAAAGCCACTCTCCAAAGCCACTGTCCAAAGCCACTGTATGTCCAATGCCACTGTATGTCCAAAGCCACTGTCCAAAGCCACTGTATGTCCAAAGCCACTGTATGTCCAAAGCCACTATCCAAAGCCACTGTATGTCCAAAGCCACTGTATATCCAAAGCCACTGTCCAAAGCCACTGTATGTCCAAAGCCACTGTATGTCCAAAGCCACTGTCTAAAGCCACTGTATGTCCAAAGCCACTGTCCAAAGCCTCTGTATGTCCAAAGTCACTGTATGTCCAAAGCCACTGTCCATAGCCACTGTATGTCCAAAGCCACTGTATGTCCAAAGCCACTGTCCAAAGCCACTGTATGTCCAAAGCCACTGTATGTCCAAAGCCACTGTCCAAAGCCACTCTATGTCCAAAGCCACTCTATGTCCAAAGCTACTGTATGTCCAAAGCCACTGTTCAAAGCCACTGTATGTCCAAAGCCACTGTATGTCCAAAGCCACTGTCCAAATCCACCGTATGTCCAAAGCCACGGTATGTCCAAAGCCACTGTCCAAAGCCACCGTTTGTCCAAAGCCACTTTATGTCCAAAGCCACTGTCCAAAGCCACTGTATGTCGAAAGCCACTGTATGTCCAAAGCCACTGTCCAAAGCCACTGTATGTCCAAAGCCACTGTATGTCCAAAGCCACTGTCCAAAGCCACTGTATGTCCAAAGCCACTGTATGTCCAAAGCCACTGTCCAAAGCCACTGTATGTCCAAAGCCACTGTATGTCCAAAGCCACTGTCCAAAGCCACTGTATGTCCAAAGCCACTGTATGTCCAAAGCAACTGTCCAAAGCAACCGTATCTCCAAAGCCACTGTATGTCCAAAGCCACTGTCCAAAGCCACCGTATGTCCAAAGCCACTGTATGTCCAAAGCCACTCTCCAAAGCCACTCTCCAAAGCCACTCTATGTCCAAAGCCACTATCCAAAGCCACTCTCCAAAGCCACTCTCCAAAGCCACTCTATGTCCAAAGCCACTGTCCAAAGCCACTCTCCAAACCACTATCCAAAGCCACTCTATGTACAAAGTCACTCTCCAAAGCCAATCTCCAAAGCCACTCTCCAAAGCCACTCTATGTCCAAAGTCAGTCCAAAGCCACTCTCCAATGTCACTCTATGTCCAAAGCCAGTCCAAAGCCACTCTCCAAAGCCACTCTCCAAAGCAACTCTATGTCCAAAGCCACTGTCCAAAGCCATTCTCCAAAGCCACTCTCCAAAGCCACTCTATGTCCAAAGCCACTGTCCAAAGCCACTCTATGTCCAAAGCCACTGTCCAAAGCCACTGTCCAAAGCCACGGTCCAAACCCACTCTATGTCCAAAGCCACTTTCCAAAGCCACTTTCCAAAGCCACTGTCCAAAGCCACTCTATGTTCAAAGCCACTGTCCAAAGCCACTCTCCAATGCCACTGTCCAAAGCCACTCTATCTACAAAGCCACTGTCCAAAGCCACTGTCTAAAGTCTCTGTCCAAAGCAACTCTATGTCTAAAGCAACTGTCCAAAGCCACTGTCCAAAGCCACTGTCCAAAGCCACTCTATGTCCAAAGCCACTGTCCAAAGCCACTCTCCAAAGCCACTGTCCAAAGCCACTCTATGTCCAGAGCCACTGTCCAAACCACTCTCCAAAGCCACTGACCAAAGCCACTCTATGTCCAAAGCCACTGAACAAAGCCACTGTCCAAAGCCACTCATCAAAGCCACTCTATGTCCAATGCATTGTCCAAAGCCACTGTCCAAAGCCACTCTCCAAAGCAACTCTATGTCCAAAGCCACTGTCCAAAGCCACTCTCCAAATCCACTCTCCAAAGCCACTGTATGTCCAAAGCCACTGTCCAAAGCCACTGTCCAAAGCCACTCTCCAAAGCCACTCTATGTCCAAAGCCACTGTCCAAAGTCACTGTCCAAAGCCACTCTCCAAAGACACTCTATGTCCAAAGCCACTGTCCAAAGCCACTCTCCAAAGCCACTCTATGTCCAAAGCCACTGTCCAAAGCCACTCTCCACAGCCACTCTCCAAAGCCACTCTATGTCCAAAGCCACTGTCCAAAGCCACTGTCCAAAGCCACTCTCCAAAGCCACTCTATCTCCAAAGCCACTGTCCAAAGCCACTCTCCAAAGCCACTCTCCAAAGCCACTCTATGTCCAAAGCCACTGTCCATAGCCACTGCCAAAGTCACTGTCCAAAGCCACTCTATGTCCAAAGCCACTGTACAAAGCCACTGTCCAAAGCCACTGTCCAAAGCAATACTATGGCCAAAGCCACTGTCCAAAGGTACTGTCCAAAGACACTCTATGTCCAAAGCCACTGTCCAAAGTCACTGTCCAAAGCCACTGACCAAAGCCACTCTATGTCCAAAGCCACTGTCCAAAGCCACTCTATGTCCAAAGCCACTGTATGTCCAAAGCCACTGTCCAAAGCCACTGTATGTCCAAAGCTACTGTATGTCTAAAGCTACTATCCAAAGCCACTGTATGTCCAAAGCCACTGTATGTCCAAAGGCACTGTCCAAAGCCACTGTATGTCCAAAGCCACTGTATGTCCAAAGCCACTGTCTAAAGCCACTGTATGTCCAAAGCCACTGTCCAAAGCCACTGTATGTCCAAAGCCACTGTATGTCCAAAGCCACTGTCCAAAGCCACTGTGTGTCCAAAGCCACTGTATGTCCAAAGCCACTGTCCAAAGCCACTGTATGTCCAAAGCCACTGTATGTCCAAAGCCACTGTCCAAAGCCACTGTATGTCCAAAGCCACTGTACAAAGCGACTGTCCAAATCCACTGTCCAAAGCCACTCTATGTCCAAATCCACTGTACAAAGCCACTGTCCAAAGCCACTGTCCAAAGCAATACTATGTCCAAAGCCACTGTCCAAAGCCACTGTCCAAAGTCACTGTCCAAAGCCACTCTATTTCCAAAGCAACTGTCCGAAGCCACTGTCCAAAGCCACTGTCCAAAGCCACTCTATGTCCAAAGCCACTGTCCAAAGCCACTCTCCAAATCCACTGTCCAAAGCCACTGTATGTCCAATGCCACTGTATGTCCAAAGCCACTGTCCAAAGCCACTGTATGTCCAAAGCCACTGTATTTCCAAAGCCACTATCCAAAGCCACTGTATGTCCAAAGCCACTGTATATCCAAAGCCACTGTCCAAAGCCACTGTATGTCCAAAGCCACTGTATGTCCAAAGCCACTGTCTAAAGCCACTGTATGTCCAAAGCCACTGTCCAAAGCCTCTGTATGTCCAAAGCCACTGTATGTCCATAGCCACTGTCCATAGCCACTGTATGTCCAAAGCCACTGTATGTCCAAAGCCACTGTCCAAAGCCACTGTATGTCCAAAGCCACTGTATGTCCAAAGCCACTGTCCAAAGCCACTTTATGTCCAAACCCACTCTATGTCCAAAGCCACTGTATGTCCAAAGCCACTGTTCAAAGCCACTGTATGTCCAAAGCCACTGTATGTCCAAAGCCACTGTCCAAATCCACCGTATGTCCAAAGCCACGGTATGTCCAAAGCCACTGTCCAAAGCCACCGTATGTCCAAAGCCACTGTATGTCCAAAGCCACTGTCCAAAGCCACTGTATGTCGAAAGCCACTGTATGTCCAAAGCCACTGTCCAAAGCCACTGTATGTCCAAAGACACTGTATGTCCAAAGCCACTGTCCAAAGCCACTGTATGTCCAAAGCCACTGTATGTCCAAAGCCACTGTCCAAAGCCACTGTATGTCCAAAGCCACTGTATGTCCAAAGCCACTGTCCAAAGCCACTGTATGTCCAAAGCCACTGTATGTCCAAAGCTACTGTCCAAAGCAACCGTATCTCCAAAGCCACTGTATGTCCAAAGCCACTGTCCAAAGCCACCGTATGTCCAAAGCCACTGTATGTCCAAAGCCACTCTCCAAAGCCACTCTCCAAAGCCACTCTATGTCCAAAGCCACTATCCAAAGCCACTCTCCAAAGCCACTCTCCAAAGCCACTCTCCAAAGCCACTCTATGTCCAAAGCCACTGTCCATAGCCACTGTCCAAAGCCACTCTCCAAAGCCACTCTATCTCCAAAGCCACAGTCCGAAGCCACTGTCCAAAGCCACTGTCCAAAGCCACTCTATGTCCAAAGCCACTGTCCAAAGCCACTCTCCAAAGCCACTGTCCAAAGCCACTGTATGTCCAATGCCACTGTATGTCCAAAGCCACTGTCCAAAGCCACTGTATGTCCAAAGCCACTGTATGTCCAAAGCCACTATCCAAAGCCACTGTATGTCCAAAGCCACTGTATATCCAAAGCCACTGTCCAAAGCCACTGTATGTCCAAAGCCACTGTATGTCCAAAGCCACTGTCTAAAGCCACTGTATGTCCAAAGCCACTGTCCAAAGCCTCTGTATGTCCAAAGTCACTGTATGTCCAAAGCCACTGTCCATAGCCACTGTATGTCCAAAGCCACTGTATGTCCAAAGCCACTGTCCAAAGCCACTGTATGTCCAAAGCCACTGTATGTCCAAAGCCACTGTCCAAAGCCACTCTATGTCCAAAGCCACTCTATGTCCAAAGCTACTGTATGTCCAAAGCCACTGTTCAAAGCCACTGTATGTCCAAAGCCACTGTATGTCCAAAGCCACTGTCCAAATCCACCGTATGTCCAAAGCCACGGTATGTCCAAAGCCACTGTCCAAAGCCACCGTTTGTCCAAAGCCACTTTATGTCCAAAGCCACTGTCCAAAGCCACGGTATGTGGAAAGCCACTGTATGTCCAAAGCCACTGTCCAAAGCCACTGTATGTCGAAAGCCACTGTATGTCCAAAGCCACTGTCCAAAGCCACTGTATGTCCAAAGCCACTGTATGTCCAAAGCCACTGTCCAAAGCCACTGTATGTCCAAAGCCACTGTATGTCCAAAGCCACTGTCCAAAGCCACTGTATGTCCAAAGCCACTGTATGTCCAAAGCAACTGTCCAAAGCAACCGTATCTCCAAAGCCACTGTATGTCCAAAGCCACTGTCCAAAGCCACCGTATGTCCAAAGCCACTGTATGTCCAAAGCCACTCTCCAAAGCCACTCTCCAAAGCCACTCTATGTCCAAAGCCACTATCCAAAGCCACTCTCCAAAGCCACTCTCCAAAGCCACTCTATGTCCAAAGCCACTGTCCAAAGCCACTCTCCAAACCACTATCCAAAGCCACTCTATGTACAAAGTCACTCTCCAAGGCCAATCTCCAAAGCCACTCTCCAAAGCCACTCTATGTCCAAAGTCAGTCCAAAGCCACTCTCCAATGTCACTCTATGTCCAAAGCCACTGTCCAAAGCCATTCTCCAAAGCCACTCTCCAAAGCCACTCTATGTCCAAAGTCAGTCCAAAGCCACTCTCCAATGTCACTCTATGTCCAAAGCCAGTCCAAAGCCACTCTCCAAAGCCACTCTCCAAAGCAACTCTATGTCCAAAGCCACTGTCCAAAGCCATTCTCCAAAGCCACTCTCCAAAGCCACTCTATGTCCAAAGCCACTGTCCAAAGCCACTCTATGTCCAAAGCCACTGTCCAAAGCCACTGTCCAAAGCCACGGTCCAAACCCACTCTATGTCCAAAGCCACTTTCCAAAGCCACTTTCCAAAGCCACTGTCCAAAGCCACTCTATGTTCAAAGCCACTGTCCAAAGCCACTCTCCAATGCCACTGTCCAAAGCCACTCTATCTACAAAGCCACTGTCCAAAGCCACTGTCTAAAGTCTCTGTCCAAAGCAACTCTATGTCTAAAGCAACTGTCCAAAGCCACTGTCCAAAGCCACTGTCCAAAGCCACTCTATGTCCAAAGCCACTGTCCAAAGCAACTCTCCAAAGCCACTGTCCAAAGCCACTCTATGTCCAGAGCCACTGTCCAAACCACTCTCCAAAGCCACTGACCAAAGCCACTCTATGTCCAAAGCCACTGAACAAAGCCACTGTCCAAAGCCACTCATCAAAGCCACTCTATGTCCAATGCATTGTCCAAAGCCACTGTCCAAAGCCACTCTCCAAAGCAACTCTATGTCCAAAGCCACTGTCCAAAGCCACTCTCCAAATCCACTCTCCAAAGCCACTGTATGTCCAAAGCCACTGTCCAAAGCCACTGTCCAAAGCCACTCTCCAAAGCCACTCTATGTCCAAAGCCACTGTCCAAAGTCACTGTCCAAAGCCACTCTCCAAAGACACTCTATGTCCAAAGCCACTGTCCAAAGCCACTCTCCAAAGCCACTCTATGTCCAAAGCCACTGTCCAAAGCCACTCTCCACAGCCACTCTCCAAAGCCACTCTATGTCCAAAGCCACTGTCCAAAGCCACTGTCCAAAGCCACTCTCCAAAGCCACTCTATCTCCAAAGCCACTGTCCAAAGCCACTCTCCAAAGCCACTCTCCAAAGCCACTCTATGTCCAAAGCCACTGTCCATAGCCACTGCCAAAGTCACTGTCCAAAGCCACTCTATGTCCAAAGCCACTGTACAAAGCCACTGTCCAAAGCCACTGTCCAAAGCAATACTATGGCCAAAGCCACTGTCCAAAGGCACTGTCCAAAGACACTCTATGTCCAAAGCCACTGTCCAAAGTCACTGTCCAAAGCCACTGACCAAAGCCACTCTATGTCCAAAGCCACTGTCCAAAGCCACTCTATGTCCAAAGCCACTGTATGTCCAAAGCCACTGTCCAAAGCCACTGTATGTCCAAAGCCACTGTATGTCCAAAGCTACTATCCAAAGCCACTGTATGTCCAAAGCCACTGTATGTCCAAAGGCACTGTCCAAAGCCACTGTATGTCCAAAGCCACTGTATGTCCAAAGCCACTGTCTAAAGCCACTGTATGTCCAAAGCCACTGTCCAAAGCCACTGTATGTCCAAAGCCACTGTATGTCCAAAGCCACTGTCCAAAGCCACTGTATGTCCAAAGCCACTGTATGTCCAAAGCCACTGTCCAAAGCCACTGTATGTCCAAAGCCACTGTATGTCCAAAGCCACTGTCCAAAGCCACTGTATGTCCAAAGCCACTGTACAAAGCCACTGTCCAAATCCACTGTCCAAAGCCACTCTATGTCCAAATCCACTGTACAAAGCCACTGTCCAAAGCCACTGTCCAAAGCAATACTATGTCCAAAGCCACTGTCCAAAGCCACTGTCCAAAGTCACTGTCCAAAGCCACTCTATTTCCAAAGCCACTGTCCGAAGCCACTGTCCAAAGCCACTGTCCAAAGCCACTCTATGTCCAAAGCCACTGTCCAAAGCCACTCTCCAAAGCCACTGTCCAAAGCTACTGTATGTCCAATGCCACTGTATGTCCAAAGCCACTGTCCAAAGCCACTGTATGTCCAAAGCCACTGTATTTCCAAAGCCACTATCCAAAGCCACTGTATGTCCAAAGCCACTGTATATCCAAAGCCACTGTCCAAAGCCACTGTATGTCCAAAGCCACAGTATGTCCAAAGCCACTGTCTAAAGCCACTGTATGTCCAAAGCCACTGTCCAAAGCCTCTGTATGTCCAAAGCCACTGTATGTTCAAAGCCACTGTCCATAGCCACTGTATGTCCAAAGCCACTGTATGTCCAAAGCCACTGTCCAAAGCCACTGTATGTCCAAAGCCACTGTATGTCCAAAGCCACTGTCCAAAGCCACTCTATGTCCAAACCCACTCTATGTCCAAAGCCACTGTATGTCCAAAGTCACTGTTCAAAGCCACTGTATGTCCAAAGCCACTGTATGTCCAAAGCCACTGTCCAAATCCACCGTATGTCCAAAGCCACGGTATGTCCAAAGCCACTGTCCAAAGCCACCGTATGTCCAAAGCCACTGTATGTCCAAAGCCACTGTCCAAAGCCACTGTATGTCGAAAGCCACTGTATGTCCAAAGCCACTGTCCAAAGCCACTGTATGTCCAAAGCCACTGTATGTCCAAAGCCACTGTCCAAAGCCACTGTATGTCCAAAGCCACTGTATGTCCAAAGCCACTGTCCAAAGCCACTGTATGTCCAAAGCCACTGTATGTCCAAAGCCACTGTCCAAAGCCACTGTATGTCCAAAGCCACTGTATGTCCAAAGCTACTGTCCAAAGCAACCGTATCTCCAAAGCCACTGTATGTCCAAAGCCACTGTCCAAAGCCACCGTATGTCCAAAGCCACTGTATGTCCAAAGCCACTCTCCAAAGCCACTCTCCAAAGCCACTCAATGTCCAAAGCCACTATCCAAAGCCACTCTCCAAAGCCACTCTCCAAAGCCACTCTATGTCCAAAGCCACTGTCCAAAGCCACTCTCCAAACCACTATCCAAAGCCACTCTATGTACAAAGTCACTGTCCAAAGCCAATCTCCAAAGCCACTCTCCAAAGCCACTCTATGTCCAAAGTCAGTCCAAAGCCACTCTCCAATGTCACTCTATGTCCAAAGCAAGTCCAAAGCCACTCTCCAAAGCCACTCTCCAAAGCAACTCTATGTCCAAAGCCACTGTCCAAAGCCATTCTCCAAAGCCACTCTCCAAAGCCACTCTATGTCCAAAGCCACTGTCCAAAGCCACTCTATGTCCAAAGCCACTGTCCAAATCCACTGTCCAAAGCCACGGTCCAAACCCACTCTATGTCCAAAGCCACTTTCCAAAGCCACTTTCCAAAGCCACTGTCCAAAGCCACTCTATGTTCAAAGCCACTGTCCAAAGCCACTCTCCAATGCCACTGTCCAAAGCCACTCTATCTACAAAGCCACTGTCCAAAGCCACTATCTAAAGTCACTGTCCAAAGCAACTCTATGTCAAAAGCAACTGTCCAAAGCCACTGTCCAAAGCCACTGTCCAAAGCCACTCTATGTCCAGAGCCACTGTCCAAAGCCACTCTCCAAAGCCACTGTCCAAAGCCACTCTATGTCCAGAGCCACTGTCCAAAGCCACTCTCCAAAGCCACTGACCAAAGCCACTCTATGTCCAAAGCCACTGAACAAAGCCACTGTCCAAAGCCACTCATCAAAGCCACTCTATGTCCAATGCCATTGTCCAAAGCCACTGTCCAAAGCCACTCTCCAAAGCCACTCTATGTCCAAAGCCACTGTCCAAAGCCACTCTCCAAATCCACACTCCAAAGCCACTGTATGTCCAAAGCCACTGTCCAAAGCCACTGTCCAAAGCCACTCTCCAAAGCCACTCTATGTCCAAAGCCACTGTCCAAAGCCACTCTCCAAAGCCACTCTATGTCCAAAGCCACTGTCCAAAGCCACTCTCCACAGCCACTCTCCAAAGCCACTCTATGTCCAAAGCCACTGTCCAAAGCCACTGTCCAAAGCCACTCTCCAAAGCCACTCTTTCTCCAAAGCCACTGTCCAAAGCCACTCTCCAAAGCCACTCTCCAAAGCCACTCTATGTCCAAAGCCACTGTCCATAGCCACTGTCCAAAGTCACTGTCCAAAGCCACTCTATGTCCAAAGCCACTGTACAAAGCTACTGTCCAAAGCCACTGTCCAAAGCAATACTATGGCCAAAGCCACTGTCCAAAGGCACTGTCCAAAGACACTCTATGTCCAAAGCCACTGTCCAAAGCCACTGTCCAAAGCCACTGACCAAAGCCACTCTATGTCCAAAGCCACTGTCCAAAGCCACTCTATGTCCAAAGCCACTGTCCAAAGCCACTCTCCAAATCCACTGTCCTAAACCACTCTATGTCCAAAGCCACTGTCCAAAGCCACTCTCCAAAGCCACTGTCCAAAGCCACTCTATGTCCAAAGCCACTGTATTTCCAAAGCCACTGTCCAAAGCCACTGTATGTCCAAAGCCACTGTCCAAAGCCACTGTATGTCCAAAGCCACTGTATGTCCAAAGCTACTATCCAAAGCCACTGTATGTCCAAAGCCACTGTATGTCCAAAGGCACTGTCCAAAGCCACTGTATGTCCAAAGCCACTGTATGTCCAAAGCCACTGTCTAAAGCCACTGTATGTCCAAAGCCACTGTCCAAAGCCACTGTATGTCCAAAGCCACTGTATGTCCAAAGCCACTGTCCAAAGCCACTGTATGTCCAAAGCCACTGTATGTCCAAAGCCATTGTCCAAAGCCACTGTATGTCCAAAGCCACTGTATGTCCAAAGCCACTGTCCAAAGCCACTGTATGTCCAAAGCCACTGTACAAAGACACTGTCCAAATCCACTGTCCAAAGCCACTCTATGTCCAAATCCACTGTACAAAGCCACTGTCCAAAGCCACTGTCCAAAGCAATACTATGTCCAAAGCCACTGTCCAAAGCCACTGTGAAAAGCCACTGTCCAAAGCCACTCTATGTCCAAAGCCACTGTCCGAAGCCACTGTCCAAAGCCACTGTCTAAAGCCACTCTATGTCCAAAGCCACTGTCCAAAGCCACTCTCCAAAGCCACTGTCCAAAGCCACTGTATGTCCAAAGCCACTGTATGTCCAAAGCCACTGTCCAAAGCCACTGTATGTCCAAAGCCACTGTATGTCCAAAGCCACTATTCAAAGCCAATGTATGTCCAAAGCCACTGTATATCCAAAGCCACTGTCCAAAGCCACTGTATGTCCAAAGCCACTGTATGTCCAAATCCACTGTCTAAAGCCACTGTATGTCCAAAGCCACTGTTCAAAGCCACTGTATGTCCAAAGCCACTGTATGTCCAAAGCCACTGTCCATAGCCACTGTATGTCCAAAGCCACTGTATGTCCAAAGCCACTGTCCAAAGCCACTGTATGTCCAAATCCACTGTATGTCCAAAGCCACTGTCCAAAGCCACACTATGTCCAAAGCCACTCTATGTCCAAAGCCACTGTATGTCCAAAGCCACTGTTCAGAGCCACTGTATGTCCAAAGCCACTGTACGTCCAAAGACACTGTCCAATGCCACCGTATGTCCAAAGCCATGGTATGTCCAAAGCCACTGTCCAAAGCCACCGTATGTCCAAAGCCACTGTATGTCCAAAGCCACTGTCCAAAGCCACCGTATGTCCAAAGCCACTGTATGTCCAAAGCCACTGTCCAAAGCCACTGTATGTCCAAAGCCACTGTATGTCCAAAGCCACTGTCCAAAGCCACTGTATGTCCAATGCCACTGTATGTCCAAAGCCACTGTCCAAAGCCACTGTATGTCCAAAGTCACTCTATGTCCAAAGCCACTGTATGTCCAAAGCCACTGTATGTCCAAAGCCACTGTCCAAAGCCACTCTCCAAAGCCACTCTATGTCCAAAGCCACTGTCCAAAGCCACACTCCAAAGCCACTGTCCAAAGCCACTCTATGTCCAAAGCCACTGTCCAAAGCCACTCTATGTCCAAAGCCACTGTCCAAAGCCACTCTCCAAAGCCACTCTCCAAAGCCACTCTATGTCCAAAGCCACTGTATGTCCAAAGCCACTGTCCAAAGCCAATGTATGGCCAAAGCCACTGTATGTCCAAAGCCACTGTCCAAAGCCACTGTATGTCCAAAGCCACTGTATGTCCAAAGCTACTGTATGTCCAAAGCCACTATCCAAAGCCACTGTATGTTCAAAGCCACTGTATGTCCAAAGCCACTGTATGTCCAAAGCCACTGTCCAAATCCACTGTATGTCCAAAGCCACTGTCCAAAGCCACTGTCCAAAGTCACTGTCCAAAGCCTTTCTATGTCCAAAGCCACAGTCCAAAGCCACAGTCCAAAGCCACTTTCCAAAGCCACTGTCCAAAGCCACTCTATGTCCAAAGCTACTGTCCAAAGCCACTGTCCAAAGCCACTGTCCAAAGCCACTCTATGTCCAAAGCCACAATCCAAAGCCACTCTCCAAAGCCACTCTCCAAAGCCACTCTATGTCCAAAGCCACTGTCCAAAGCCACTCTCCAAACCACTATCCAAAGCCACTCTATGTCCAAAGCCAGTCCAAAGCCTCTCTCCAAAGCCACTCTCCAAAGCCACTCTATGTCCAAAGCCACTGTCCAAAGCCACTCTCCAAAGCCACTCTCCAAAGCCACTCTATGTCCAAAGCCACTGTCCAAAGCCACTCTCCAAAGCCATTCTCCAAAGCCACTCTATGTCCAAAGCCACTGTCCAAAGCCACTCTCCAAAGACAATCCGCAAAGCCACTCTTTGTCCAAAGCCACTGTCCAAAGCCACTCTCCAAAGCCACTCTCCAAAGCCACTCTATGTCCAAAGCCACTTTCCAAAGCCACTCTCCAAAGCCACTCTCCAAAGCCACTCTATGTCCAAAGCCACTGTCCAAAGCCATTCTCCAAAGCCACTCTCCAAAGCCACTCTATGTCCAAAGCCACTGTCCAAAGCCACTCTATGTCCAAACCCACTGTCCAAAGCCACTGTCCAAAGCCACTGTCCAAAGCCACTCTATGTCCAAAGCCACTGTCCAAAGCCACTGTCCAAAGCCACTGTCCAAAGCCACTCTCTGTCCAAAGCCACTGTCCAAAGCCACTCTCCAATGCTACTGTCCAAAGCCACTCTATCTACAAAGCCACTGTCCAAAGCCACTGTCTAAAGTCACTGTCCAAAGCCACTCTATGTCCAAAGCAACTCTCCAAAGCCACTGTCCAAAGCCACTGTCCAAAGCCACTCTATGCCCAAAGCCACTGTCCAAAGCCACTCTCCAAAGCGACTGTCCAAAGCCACTCTATGTCCAAAGCCACTGTCCAACGCTACTGTCCAAAGCAACTGACCAAAGCCACTCTATGTCCAATGCCACTGTCCAAAGCCACTGTCCAAAGCCACTGTCCAAAGCCACTCTATGTCCAAAGCCATTGTCCAAAGCCACTCTCCAAAGCCACTCTCCAAAGCCACTCTATGTCCAAAAGCACTGTCCAAACTACTGTCCAAAGCCACTCTCCAAAGCCACTCTATGTCCAAAGCCACTGTCCAAAGCCACTCTCCAAAGCCACTCTCCAAAGCCACTGTATGTCCAAACCACTGTCCAAAGCCACTCTCCAAAGCCACTCTATGTCCAAAGCCACTGTCCAAAGCCACTCTCCAAAGCCACTCTCCAAAGCCACCGTATGTCCAAAGCCAATGTATGGCCAAAGCCACTGTATGTCCAAAGCCACTGTCCAAAGCCACTGTATGTCCAAAGCTACTGTATGTCTAAAGCCACTATCCAAAGCCACTGTATGTCCAAAGCCACTGTATGTCCAAAGCCACTGTCCAAAGCCACTGTATGTCCAAAGCCACTGTACAAAGACACTGTCCAAATCCACTGTCCAAAGCCACTCTATGTCCAAATCCACTGTACAAAGCCACTGTCCAAAGCCACTGTCCAAAGCAATACTATGTCCAAAGCCACTGTCCAAAGCCACTGTGAAAAGCCACTGTCCAAAGCCACTCTATGTCCAAAGCCACTGTCCGAAGCCACTGTCCAAAGCCACTGTCTAAAGCCACTCTATGTCCAAAGCCACTGTCCAAAGCCACTCTCCAAAGCCACTGTCCAAAGCCACTGTATGTCCAAAGCCACTGTATGTCCAAAGCCACTGTCCAAAGCCACTGTATGTCCAAAGCCACTGTATGTCCAAAGCCACTATTCAAAGCCAATGTATGTCCAAAGCCACTGTATATCCAAAGCCACTGTCCAAAGCCAGTGTATGTCCAAAGCCACTGTATGTCCAAATCCACTGTCTAAAGCCACTGTATGTCCAAAGCAACTGTTCAAAGCCACTGTATGTCCAAAGCCACTGTATGTCCAAAGCCACTGTCCATAGCCACTGTATGTCCAAAGCCACTGTATGTCCAAAGCCACTGTCCAAAGCCACTGTATGTCCAAATCCACTGTATGTCCAAAGCCACTGTCCAAAGCCACACTATGTCCAAAGCCACTCTATGTCCAAAGCCACTGTATGTCCAAAGCCACTGTTCAGAGCCACTGTATGTCCAAAGCCACTGTACGTCCAAAGCCACTGTCCAATGCCACCGTATGTCCAAAGCCATGGTATGTCCAAAGCCACTGTCCAAAGCCACCGTATGTCCAAAGCCACTGTATGTCCAAAGCCACTGTCCAAAGCCACCGTATGTCCAAAGCCACTGTATGTCCAAAGCCACTGTCCAAAGCCACTGTATGTCCAAAGCCACTGTATGTCCAAAGCCACTGTCCAAAGCCACTGTATGTCCAATGCCACTGTATGTCCAAAGCCACTGTCCAAAGCCACTGTATGTCCAAAGTCACTCTATGTCCAAAGCCACTGTCCAAAGCCACTGTATGTCCAAAGCCACTGTATGTCCAAAGCCACTGTCCAAAGCCACTCTCCAAAGCCACTCTATGTCCAAAGCCACTGTCCAAAGCCACTCTCCAAAGCCACTGTCCAAAGCCACTCTATGTCCAAAGCCACTGTCCAAAGCCACTCTATGTCCAAAGCCACTGTCCAAAGCCACTCTCCAAAGCCACTCTCCAAAGCCACTCTATGTCCAAAGCCAATGTTTGTCCAAAGCCACTGTCCAAAGCCAATGTATGGCCAAAGCCACTGTATGTCCAAAGCCACTGTCCAAAGCCACTGTATGTCCAAAGCTACTGTATGTCCAAAGCCACTATCCAAAGCCACTGTATGTCCAAAGCCACTGTATGTCCAAAGCCACTGTATGTCCAAAGCCACTGTCCAAAGCCACTGTATGTCCAAAGCCACTGTCCAAAGCCACTGTCCAAAGTCACTGTCCAAAGCCTTTCTATGTCCAAAGCCACTGTCCAAAGCCACAGTCCAAAGCCACTTTCCAAAGCCACTGTCCAAAGCCACTCTATGTCCAAAGCTACTGTCCAAAGCCACTGTCCAAAGCCACTGTCCAAAGCCACTCTATGTCCAAAGCCACAATCCAAAGCCACTCTCCAAAGCCACTCTCCAAAGCCACTCTATGTCCAAAGCCACTGTCCAAAGCCACTCTCCAAACCACTATCCAAAGCCACTCTATGTCCAAAGCCAGTCCAAAGCCTCTCTCCAAAGCCACTCTCCAAAGCCACTCTATGTCCAAAGCCACTGTCCAAAGCCACTCTCCAAAGCCACTCTCCAAAGCCACTCTATGTCCAAAGCCACTGTCCAAAGCCACTCTCCAAAGCCATTCTCCAAAGCCACTCTATGTCCAAAGCCACTGTCCAAAGCCACTCTCCAAAGACAATCTCCAAAGCCACTCTTTGTCCAAAGCCACTGTCCAAAGCCACTCTCCAAAGCCACTCTCCAAAGCCACTCTATGTCCAAAGCCACTTTCCAAAGCCACTCTCCAAAGCCACTCTCCAAAGCCACTCTATGTCCAAAGCCACTGTCCAAAGCCATTCTCCAAAGCCACTCTCCAAAGCCACTCTATGTCCAAAGCCACTGTCCAAAGCCACTCTATGTCCAAACCCACTGTCCAAAGCCACTGTCCAAAGCCACTGTCCAAAGCCACTCTATGTCCAAAGCCACTGTCCAAAGCCACTGTCCAAAGCCACTGTCCAAAGCCACTCTCCAATGCTACTGTCCAAAGCCACTCTATCTACAAAGCCACTGTCCAAAGCCACTGTCTAAAGTCACTGTCCAAAGCCACTCTATGTCCAAAGCAACTCTCCAAAGCCACTGTCCAAAGCCACTGTCCAAAGCCACTCTATGCCCAAAGCCACTGTCCAAAGCCACTCTCCAAAGCGACTGTCCAAAGCCACTCTATGTCCAAAGCCACTGTCCAACGCTACTGTCCAAAGCAACTGACCAAAGCCACTCTATGTCCAATGCCACTGTCCAAAGCCACTGTCCAAAGCCACTGTCCAAAGCCACTCTATGTCCAAAGCCATTGTCCAAAGCCACTCTCCAAAGCCACTCTCCAAAGCCACTCTATGTCCAAAAGCACTGTCCAAACCACTGTCCAAAGCCACTCTCCAAAGCCACTCTATGTCCAAAGCCACTGTCCAAAGCCACTCTCCAAAGCCACTCTCCAAAGCCACTGTATGTCCAAAGCCACTGTCCAAAGCCACCGTCCAAAGCCACTCTCCAAAGCCACTCTATGTCCAAAGCCACTGTCCAAGGTCACTGTCCAAAGCCACTCTCCAAAGCCACTCTATGTCCAAAGCCACTGTTCAAAGCCACTCTCCAAAGCTACTCTCCAAAGCCACTCTATGTCCAAAGCCACTGTCCAAAGCCACTGTCCAAAGCCACTCTCCAAGGCCACTCTATCTCCAAAGCCACTGTCCAAAGCCACTCTCCAAAGCCACTCTCCAAAGCCACTCTATGTCCAAAGCCACTGTCCATAGCCATTGTCTAAAGCCACTGTCCAAAGCCACTCTATGTCCAAAGCCACTGTACAAAGACACTGTCCAAAGCCACTGTCCAAAGCAATACTATGTCCAAAGCCACTGTCCAAAGGCACTGTCCAAAGCCACTCTATGTCCAAAGCCACTGTCCAAAGCCACTGTCCAAAGCCACTGTCCAAAGCCACTCTATGTCCAAAGCCACTGTCCAAAGCCACTCTATGTCCAAAGCCACTGTCCAAAGCCACTCTCCAAAGCCACTGTCCTAAACCACTCTATGTCCAAAGCCACTGTCCAAAGCCACTCTCCAAAGCCACTGTCCAAAGCCACTCTATATCCAAAGCCACTGTCCAAAGCCACTCTCCAAAGCCACTGTCCAAAGCCACTGTATGTCCAAAGCCACTGTATGTCCAAAGCCACTGTCCAAAGCCACTGTATGTCCAAATCCACTGTATGTCCAAAGCCACTGTCCAAAGCCACACTATGTCCAAAGCCACTCTATGTCCAAAGCCACTGTATGTCCAAAGCCACTGTTCAGAGCCACTGTATGTCCAAAGCCACTGTACGTCCAAAGCCACTGTCCAATGCCACCGTATGTCCAAAGCCATGGTATGTCCAAAGCCACTGTCCAAAGCCACCGTATGTCCAAAGCCACTGTATGTCCAAAGCCACTGTCCAAAGCCACCGTATGTCCAAAGCCACTGTATGTCCAAAGCCACTGTCCAAAGCCACTGTATGTCCAAAGCCACTGTATGTCCAAAGCCACTGTCCAAAGCCACTGTATGTCCAATGCCACTGTATGTCCAAAGCCACTGTCCAAAGCCACTGTATGTCCAAAGTCACTCTATGTCCAAAGCCACTGTCCAAAGCCACTGTATGTCCAAAGCCACTGTATGTCCAAAGCCACTGTCCAAAGCCACTCTCCAAAGCCACTCTATGTCCAAAGCCACTGTCCAAAGCCACTCTCCAAAGCCACTGTCCAAAGCCACTCTATGTCCAAAGCCACTGTCCAAAGCCACTCTATGTCCAAAGCCACTGTCCAAAGCCACTCTCCAAAGCCACTCTCCAAAGCCACTCTATGTCCAAAGCCAATGTTTGTCCAAAGCCACTGTCCAAAGCCAATGTATGGCCAAAGCCACTGTATGTCCAAAGCCACTGTCCAAAGCCACTGTATGTCCAAAGCTACTGTATGTCCAAAGCCACTATCCAAAGCCACTGTATGTCCAAAGCCACTGTATGTCCAAAGCCACTGTATGTCCAAAGCCACTGTCCAAAGCCACTGTATGTCCAAAGCCACTGTCCAAAGCCACTGTCCAAAGTCACTGTCCAAAGCCTTTCTATGTCCAAAGCCACTGTCCAAAGCCACAGTCCAAAGCCACTTTCCAAAGCCACTGTCCAAAGCCACTCTATGTCCAAAGCTACTGTCCAAAGCCACTGTCCAAAGCCACTGTCCAAAGCCACTCTATGTCCAAAGCCACAATCCAAAGCCACTCTCCAAAGCCACTCTCCAAAGCCACTCTATGTCCAAAGCCACTGTCCAAAGCCACTCTCCAAACCACTATCCAAAGCCACTCTATGTCCAAAGCCAGTCCAAAGCCTCTCTCCAAAGCCACTCTCCAAAGCCACTCTATGTCCAAAGCCACTGTCCAAAGCCACTCTCCAAAGCCACTCTCCAAAGCCACTCTATGTCCAAAGCCACTGTCCAAAGCCACTCTCCAAAGCCATTCTCCAAAGCCACTCTATGTCCAAAGCCACTGTCCAAAGCCACTCTCCAAAGACAATCTCCAAAGCCACTCTTTGTCCAAAGCCACTGTCCAAAGCCACTCTCCAAAGCCACTCTCCAAAGCCACTCTATGTCCAAAGCCACTTTCCAAAGCCACTCTCCAAAGCCACTCTCCAAAGCCACTCTATGTCCAAAGCCACTGTCCAAAGCCATTCTCCAAAGCCACTCTCCAAAGCCACTCTATGTCCAAAGCCACTGTCCAAAGCCACTCTATGTCCAAACCCACTGTCCAAAGCCACTGTCCAAAGCCACTGTCCAAAGCCACTCTATGTCCAAAGCCACTGTCCAAAGCCACTGTCCAAAGCCACTGTCCAAAGCCACTCTCTGTCCAAAGCCACTGTCCAAAGCCACTCTCCAATGCTACTGTCCAAAGCCACTCTATCTACAAAGCCACTGTCCAAAGCCACTGTCTAAAGTCACTGTCCAAAGCCACTCTATGTCCAAAGCAACTCTCCAAAGCCACTGTCCAAAGCCACTGTCCAAAGCCACTCTATGCCCAAAGCCACTGTCCAAAGCCACTCTCCAAAGCGACTGTCCAAAGCCACTCTATGTCCAAAGCCACTGTCCAACGCTACTGTCCAAAGCCACTGTCCAAAGCCACTCTATGTCCAAAGCCATTGTCCAAAGCCACTCTCCAAAGCCACTCTCCAAAGCCACTCTATGTCCAAAAGCACTGTCCAAACCACTGTCCAAAGCCACTCTCCAAAGCCACTCTATGTCCAAAGCCACTGTCCAAAGCCACTCTCCAAAGCCACTCTCCAAAGCCACTGTATGTCCAAAGCCACTGTCCAAAGCCACCGTCCAAAGCCACTCTCCAAAGCCACTCTATGTCCAAAGCCACTGTCCAAGGTCACTGTCCAAAGCCACTCTCCAAAGCCACTCTATGTCCAAAGCCACTGTTCAAAGCCACTCTCCAAAGCTACTCTCCAAAGCCACTCTATGTCCAAAGCCACTGTCCAAAGCCACTGTCCAAAGCCACTCTCCAAGGCCACTCTATCTCCAAAGCCACTGTCCAAAGCCACTCTCCAAAGCCACTCTCCAAAGCCACTCTATGTCCAAAGCCACTGTCCATAGCCATTGTCTAAAGCCACTGTCCAAAGCCACTCTATGTCCAAAGCCACTGTACAAAGCCACTGTCCAAAGCCACTGTCCAAAGCAATACTATGTCCAAAGCCACTGTCCAAAGGCACTGTCCAAAGCCACTCTATGTCCAAAGCCACTGTCCAAAGCCACTGTCCAAAGCCACTGTCCAAAGCCACTCTATGTCCAAAGCCACTGTCCAAAGCCACTCTATGTCCAAAGCCACTGTCCAAAGCCACTCTCCAAAGCCACTGTCCTAAACCACTCTATGTCCAAAGCCACTCTCCAAAGCCACTGTCCAAAGCCACTGTATGTCCAAAGCCACTGTATGTCCAAAGCCACTGTCCAAAGCCACTGTATGTCCAAAGCCACTGTCCAAAGCCACTGTATGTCCAAAGCCACTGTATGTCCAAAGCCACTATCCAAAGCCACTGTATGTCCAAAGCCACTGTATGTCCAAAGGCACTGTCCAAAGCCACTGTATGTCCAAAGCCACTGTATGTCCAAAGCCACTGTCTAAAGCCACTGTATGTCCAAAGCCACTGTCCAAAGCCACTGTATGTCCAAAGCCACTGTATGTCCAAAGCCACTGTCCAAAGCCACTGTATGTCCAAAGCAACTGTATGTCCAAAGCCACTGTCCAAAGCCACTGTATGTCCAAAGCCAGTGTATGTCCAAAGCCACTGTCCAAAGCCACTATATGTCCAAAGCCACTGTATGTCCAAAGCCACTGTCCAAAGCCACTGTATGTCCAAAGCCACTGTACAAAGCCACTGTCCAAATCCACTGTCGACAGCCACTCTATGTCCAAATTCACTGTACAAAGCCACTGTCCAAAGCCACTGTCCAAAGCAATACTATGTCCAAAGCCACAGTCCAAAGCCACTGTCCAAAGCCACTGTCCAAAGCCACTCTATGTCCAAAGCCACTGTCCGAAACCACTGTCCAAAGCCACTGTCCAAAGCTACTCTATGTCCAAAGCCACTGTCCAAAGCCACTGTCCAAAGCCACTGTCCAAAGCCACTCTATGTCCAAAGCCACTGTCCAAAGCCACTCACCAAAGCCACTGTCCTTAACCACTCTATGTCCAAAGCCACTGTCCAAAGCCACTCTCCAAAGCCACTGTCCAAATCCACTCTATGTCCAAAGCCACTGTCCAAAGTCACTCTCCAAAGCCACTGTCCAAAGCCACTGTATGTCCAAAGCCACTGTATGTCCAAAGCCACTGTTCAAAGCAACTGTATGTGCAAAGCCACTGTATGTCCAAAGCCACTATCCAAAGCCACTGTATGTCCAAAGCCACTGTATATCCAAAGCCACTGTCCAAAGCCACTGTATTTCCAAAGCGACTGTCTATAGCCACTGTATGTCCAAAGCCACTGTCCAAAGCCACTGTATGTCCAAAGCCACTGTATGTCCA
Source organism: Cladorhizidae sp. MBARI D1340-BT2 (assembly GCA_028752905.1). Classification (NCBI taxonomy): domain Eukaryota; kingdom Metazoa; phylum Porifera; class Demospongiae; order Poecilosclerida; family Cladorhizidae; species Cladorhizidae sp. MBARI D1340-BT2. The sequence continues at coordinate 22,063,540 of JAQNBH010000017.1, read as the reverse complement.
AAGCCACTGTCCAAAGCCACTGTATGTCCAAAGCCACTGTATGTCCAAAGCCACTGTCCAAAGCCACTCTATGTCCGAAGCCACTGTATGTCCAAAGCCACTGTCCAAAGCCACTGTATGTCCAAAGCCACTGTATGTCCAAAGCCACTGTCCATAGCCACTGTATGTCCAAAGCCACGGTATGTCCAAAGCCACTGTCCAAAGCCACCGTATGTCCAAAGCCACTGTATGTCCAAAGCCACTGTCCAAAGCCACCGTATGTCCAAAGCCACTGTATGTCCAAAGCCACTGTCCAAAGCAACTGTATGTCCAAAGCCACTGTATGTCCAAAGCCACTGTCCAAAGCCACTGTATGTCCAAAGCCACTGTATGTTCAAAGCCACTGTCCAAAGCCACTGTATGTCCAAAGCCACTGTATGTCCAAAGCCACTGTCCAAAGCCACCGTATGTCCAGAGCCACTGTATGTCCAAAGCCACTGTCCAAAGCAACCATATGTCCATAGCCACTGTATGTCCAAAGCCACTGTCCAAAGCCACTGTATGTCCAAAGCCACTGTCCAAAGCCACCGCATGTCCAAAGCCACTGTATGTCCAAAGCCACTGTCCAAAGCAACCATATGTCCAAAGCCACTGTATGTCCAAAGCCACTGTCCAAAGCCACCGTATGTCCAAAGCCACTGAAGTACCAAAGCCACTGTCCAAAGCCACTGTATGTCCAAAGCCACTGTACAAAGCCACTGTCCAAATCCACTGTCCAAATCCACTCTATGTCCAAATCCACTGTACAAAGCCACTGTCCAAAGCCATTGTCCAAAGCAATACTATGTCCAAAGCCACAGTCCAAAGCCACTGTCCAAAGCCACTCTATGTCCAAAGCCACTGTCGAAAGCCACTGTCCAAAGCCACTTTTCAAAGCCACTCTATGTCCAAAGCCACTGTCCAAAGCCACTGTCCAAAGCCACTGTCCAAAGCCGCTCTATGTCCAAAGCCACTGTCCAAAGCCACTCTCCATAGCCACTGTCCATAACCACTCTATGTCCAAAGCCACTGTCCAAAGCCACTCTCCAAAGACACTGTCCAAAGCCACTCTATGTCCAAAGCCACTGTCCAAAGCCACTCTCCAAAGCCACTGTCCAAAGCCACTGTATGTCCAAAGCCACTGTATGTCCAAAGCCACTGTCCAAAGCCACTGTATGTCCAAAGCCACTGTATGTCCAAAGCCACTATCCAAAGCCACTGTATGTCCAAAGCCACTGTATATCCAAAGCCACTGTCCAAAGCCACTGTATGTCCAAAGCCACTGTATGTCCAAAGCCACTGTCTAAAGCCACTGTATGTACAAAGCCACTGTCCAAAGCCACTGTATGTCCAAAGCCACTGTCCAAAGCCACTGTATGTCCAAAGCCACTGTCCAAAGCCACTGTATGTCCAAAGCCACTGTATGTCCAAAGCCACTGTCCAAAGCCACTGTATGTCCAAAGCCTCTGTATGTTCAAAGCCACTGTCCAAAGCCACTGTATGTCCAAAGCCACGGTATGTCCAAAGCCACTGTCCAAAGCCACCGTATGTCCAAAGCCACTGTATGTCCAAAGCCACTGTCCAAAGACACCGTATGTCCAAAGCCAATGTATGTCCAAAGCCACTGTCCAAAGCCACTGTATGTCCAAAGCCACTGTATGTCCAAAGCCACTGTCCAAAGCCACTGTATGTCCAAAGCCACTGTATGTCCAAAGCCACTGTCCAAAGCAACTGTATGTCCAAAGCCACTGTATGTCCAAAGCCACTGTCCAAAGCCACCATATGTCCAAAGCCACTGTATGTCCAAAGCCACTGTCCAAAGCAACCGTATGTCCAAAGCCACTGTATATCCAAAGCCACTGTCCAAATGCACCGTATGTCTTAAGCCACTGTATGTCCAAAGCCACTGGCCAAAGCCACTGTATGTCCAAAGCCACTGTATGTCCAAAGCCACTGTCCAAAGCCACTGTATGTCCAAAGCCACTGTATGTCCAAAGCCACTGTCTAAAGCCACTGTATGTCCAAAGCCACTGTCCAAAGCTACTGTATGTCCAAAGCCACTGTATGTCCAAAGCCACTGTCCAAAGCCACTGTATGTCCAAAGCCACTGTATTTCCAAAGCCACTCTATGTCCAAAGCCACTGTCCAAAGCCACTGTATGTCCAAAGCCACTGTATGTCCAAAGCCACTGTCCAAAGCCACTGTATGTCCAAAGCCACTGTACAAAGCCACTGTCCAAATCCACTATCCAAAGACACTCTATGTCCAAATCCACTGTACAAAGCCACTGTCCAAAGCCACTGTCCAAAGCAATACTATGTCCAAAGCCACAGTCCAAAGCCACTGTCCAAAGCCACTGTCCAAAGCCACTCTATGTCCAAAGCCACTGTCCGAAGCCACTGTCCAAAGCCACTGTCCAAAGCCACTCTATGTCCAAAGCCACTGTACAAAGCCACTGTCCAAATCCACTGTCCACAGCCACTCTATGTCCAAATCCACTGTACAAAGCCACTGTCTAAAGCCACTGTATGTCCAAAGCCACTGTCCAAAGCTACTGTATGTCCAAAGCCACTGTATGTCCAAAGCCACTGTCCAAAGCCACTGTATGTCCAAAGCCACTGTATATCCAAAGCCACTGTCCAAAGCCACTGTATGTCCAAAGCCACTGTATGTCCTAAGCCACTGTCCAAAGCCACTGTATATCCAAAGCCACTGTACAAAGCCACTGTCCAAATCCACTGTCCAAAGCCACTCAATGTCCAAAGCCACTGTACAAAGCCACTGTCCAAAGCCACTGTCCAAAGCAATACTATGTCCAAAGCCACTGTCCAAAGCCACTGTCCAACTCCACTGTCCAAAGCCACTCTATGTCCAAAGCCACTGTCCAAAGTCACTGTCCAAAGCCTTTCTATGTCCAAAGCCACTGTCCAAAGCCACAGTCCAAAGCCACTTTCCAAAGCCACTGTCCAAAGCCACTCTATGTCCAAAGCCACTGTCTAAAGCCACTGTCCAAAGCCACTGTCCAAAGCCACTCTATGTCCAAAGCCACTATCCAAAGCCACTCTCCAAACCCACTCTCCAAAGCCACTCTATGTCCAAAGCCACTGTCCAAAGCCACTCTCCAAACCACTATCCAAAGCCACTCTATTTCCAAAGTCACTGTCCAAAGCCAATCTCCAAAGCCACTCTTCAAAGCCACTCTATGTCCAAAGCGAGTCCAAAGCTACTCTCCAAAGCCACTCTCCAAAGCCACTCTATGTCCAAAGCCACTGTCCAAAGCCACTCTCCAAAGCCACTTTCCTAAGCCACTCTATGTCCAAAGCCACTGTCCAAAGTCACTCTCCAAAGCCACTCTCCAAAGCAACTCTTTGTCCAAAGCCACTGTCCAAAGCCACTCTCCAAAGCCACTCTCCAAAGCCACTCTATGTCCAAAGCCACTGTCCAAAGCCACTTTCGAAAGCCACTCTCCAAAGCCACTCTATGTCCAAAGCCACTGTCCAAAGACATTCTCCAAAGCCACTCTCCAAAGCCACTCTATGTCCAAAGCCTCTGTCCAAAGCCACTCTATGTCCAAAGCCACTGTCCAAAGCCACTGTCCAAAGCCACTGTCCAAAGCCACTCTATGTCTAAAGCCACTGTCCAAAGCCACTGTCCAAAGCCACTGTCCAAAGCCACTCTATGTCCAAAGCCACTGTCCAAAGCCACTCTCCAATGCCACTGCTCAAGGCCACTCTATCTAGAAAGCCACTGTCCAAAGACACTGTCTAAAGTCACTGTCCAAAGCCACTCTATGTCCAAAGCAACTGTTCAAAGCCACTGTCCAAAGCCACTGTCCAAAGCCACTCTATGCCCAAAGCCACTGTCCAAAGCCACTCTTCAAAGCCACTGTCCAAAGCCACTCTATGTCCAGAGCCACTGTCCAAAGCCACTCTCCAAAGCCACTGTCCAAAGCCACTCTATGTCCGAAGCCACTGTCCAAAGCCACTGTCCAAAGCCACTGACCAAAGCCACTCTATGTCCAATGCCACTGTCCAAAGCCACTGTCCAAAGCCACTGTCCAAAGCCACTCTATGTCCAAAGCCATTGTCCAAAGCCACTCTCCAAAGCCACTGTCCAAAGCCACTCTATGTCCAAAAGCACTGTCCAAAGCCACTGTCCAAAGCCACTCTCCAAAGCCACTCTATGTCCAAAGCCACTGTCCAAAGCCACTCTCCAAAGCCACTCTCCAAAGCCACTCTCCAAAGCCACTCTATGTCCAAAGCCACTGTCCAAAGCCACTCTCCAAAGCTACTCTCCAAAGCCACTCTATGTCCAAAGCCACTGTCCAAAGCCACTGCCCAAAGCGACTCTCCAAAGCCACTCTATCTCCAAAGCCACCGTCCAAAGCCACTCTCCAAAGCCACTCTCCAAAGCCACTCTATGTCCAAAGCCACTGTCCATAGCCACTGTCCAAAGCCAATGTCCAAAGCCACTCTATGTCCAAAGCCACTGTACAAAGCCACTGTCCAAAGCCACTGTCCAAAGCAATACTATGTCCAAAGCCACTGTCCAAAGGCCCTGTCCAAAGCCACTCTATGTCCAAAGCCACTGTCCAAAGCCACTGTCCAAAGCCACTGTCCAAAGCCACTCTATGTCCAAAGCCACTGTCCAAAGCCACTCTATGTCCAAAGCCACTGTCCAAAGCCACTCTCCAAAGCCACTGTCCTAAACCACTCTATGTCCAAAGCCACTGTCCAAAGCCACTCTCCAAAGCCACTGTCCAAAGCCACTCTATGTCCAAATCCACTGTCCAAAGCCACTCTCCAAAGCCACTGTCCAAAGCCACTATATGTCCAAAGCCACTGTATGTCCAAAGCCACTGTCCAAAGCCACTGTATGTCCAAAGCCACTGTCCAAAGCCACTGTATGTCCAAAGCCACTGTATGTCCAAAGCCACTATCCAAAGCCACTGTATTTCCAAAGCCACTGTATGTCCAAAGGCACTGTCCAAAGCCACTGTATATCCAAAGCCACTGTATGTCCAAAGCCACTGTCTAAAGCCTATGTATTTCCAAAGCCACTGTCCAAAGCCACTGTATGTCCAAAGCCACTGTTTGTCCAAAGCCACTGTCCAAAGCCACTGTATGTCCAAAGCCACTGTATGTCCAAAGCCACTGTCCAAAGCCACTGTATGTCCAAAGCCACTGTATGTCCAAAGCCACTGTCCAAAGCCACTGTATGTCCAAAGCCACTGTATGTCCAAAGCCACTGTCCAAAGCCACTGTATGTCCAAAGCCACTGTACAAAGCCACTGTCCAAATCTACTGTCCAAAGCCACTCTATGTCCAAATCCACTGTACAAAGCCACTGTCCAAAGCCTCTGTCCAAAGCAATACTATGTCCAAAGCCACTGTCCAAAGCCACTGTCCAAAGCCACTGTCCAAAGCCACTCTATGTCCAAAGCCACTATCCGAAGCTACTGTCCAAAGCCACTGTCCAAAGCCACTCTATGTCCAAAGCCACTGTCCGAAGCCACTGTCCAAAGCCACTGTCCAAAGCCACTCTATGTCCAAAGCCACTGTCCAAAGCCACTCTCCAAAGCCACTCTCCAAAGCAACTCTTTGTCCAAAGCCACTGTCCAAAGCCACTCTCCAAAGCCACTCTCCAAAGCCACTCTATGTCCAAAGCCACTGTCCAAAGCCACTTTCCAAAGCCACTCTCCAAAGCCACTCTATGTCCAAAGCCACTGTCCAAAGACATTCTCCAAAGCCACTCTCCAAAGCCACTCTATGTCCAAAGCCTCTGTCCAAAGCCACTCTATGTCCAAAGCCACTGTCCAAAGCCATTGTCCAAAGCCACTGTCCAAAGCCACTCTATGTCCAAAGCCACTGTCCAAAGCCACTGTCCAAAGCCACTCTCCAAAGCCACTCTATGTCCAAAGCCACTGTCCAAAGCCACTCTCCAATGCCACTGCCCAAAGCCACTCTATCTACAAAGCCACTGTCCAAAGACACTGTCTAAAGTCACTTTCCAAAGCCACTCTATGTCCAAAGCAACTGTTCAAAGCCACTGTCCAAAGCCACTGTCCAAAGCCACTCTATGCCCAAAGCCACTGTCCAAAGCTACTCTTCAAAATCACTGTCCAAAGCCACTCTATGTCCAGAGCCACCGTCCAAAGCCACTCTCCAAAGCCACTGTCCAAAGCCACTCTATGTCCAAAGCCACTGTCCAAAGCCACTGTCCAAAGCCACTGACCAAAGCCACTCTATGTCCAATGCCACTGTCCAAAGCCACTGTCCAAAGCCACTGTCCAAAGCCACTCTATGTCCAAAGCCATTGTCCAAAGCCACTCTCCAAAGCCACTCTCCAAAGCCACTCTATGTCCAAAAGCACTGTCCAAAGCCACTGTCCAAAGCCACTCTCCAAAGCCACTCTATGTCCAAAGCCACTGTCCAAAGCCACTCTCCAAAGCCACTCTCCAAAGCCACTCTCCAAAGCCACTCTATGTCCAAAGCCACTGTCCAAAGCCACTCTCCAAAGCTACTCTCCAAGCCACTCTATGTCCAAAGCCACTGTCCAAAGCCACTGTCCAAAGCGACTCTCCAAAGCCACTCTATCTCCAAAGCCACTGTCCAAAGCCACTCTCCAAAGCCACTCTCCAAAGCCACTCTATGTCCAAAGCCACTGTCCATAGCCACTGTCCAAAGCCACTGTCCAAAGCAATACTATGTCCAAAGCCACTCTCCAAAGGCCCTGTCCAAAGCCACTCTATGTCCAAAGCCACTGTCCAAAGCCACTGTCCAAAGCCACTGTCCAAAGCCACTCTATGTCCAAAGCCACTGTCCAAAGCCACTCTATGTCCAAAGCCACTGTCCAAAGCCACTCTCCAAAGCCACTGTCCTAAACCACTCTATGTCCAAAGCCACTGTCCAAAGCCACTCTCCAAAGCCACTGTCCAAAGCCACTCTATGTCCAAAGCCACTGTCCAAAGCCACTCTCCAAAGCCACTGTCCAAAGCCACTATATGTCCAAAGCCACTGTATGTCCAAAGCCACTGTCCAAAGCCACTGTATGTCCAAAGCCACTGTCCAAAGCCACTGTATGTCCAAAGCCACTGTATGTCCAAAGCCACTATCCAAAGCCACTGTATTTCCAAAGCCACTGTATGTCCAAAGGCACTGTCCAAAGCCACTGTATGTCCAAAGCCACTGTATGTCCAAAGCCACTGTCTAAAGCCACTGTATGTCCAAAGCCACCGTCCAAAGCCACTGTATGTCCAAAGCCACTGTTTGTCCAAAGCCACTGTATGTCCAAAGCCACTGTCCAAAGCCACTGTATGTCCAAAGCCACTGTATGTCCAAAGCCACTGTCCAAAGCCACTGTATGTCCAAAGCCACTGTATGTCCAAAGCCACTGTCCAAAGCCACTGTATGTCCAAAGCCACTGTACAAAGCCACTGACCAAATCTACTGTCCAAAGCCACTCTATGTCCAAATCCACTGTACAAAGCCACTGTCCAAAGCCACTGTCCAAAGCAATACTATGTCCAAAGCCACTGTCCAAAGCCACTGTCCAAAGCCACTGTCCAAAGCCACTCTATGTCCAAAGCCACTATCCGAAGCTACTGTCCAAAGCCACTGTCCAAAGCCACTCTATGTCCAAAGCCACTGTCCGAAGCCACTGTCCAAAGCCACTGTCCAAAGCCACTCTATGTCCAAAGCCACTGTCCAAAGCCACTGTCCAAAGCCACTGTCCAAAGCCACTCTATGTCCAAAGCCACTGTCCAAAGCCACTCTCCAAAGCCACTGTCCTAAACCACTCTATGTCCAAAGCTACTGTCCAAAGCCACTCTCCAAAGCCACTGTCCAAAGCCACTCTATGTCAAAAGCCACTGTCCAAATCCACTCTCCAAAGCCACTGTCCAAAGCCACTGTATGTCCAAAGCCACTGTATGTCTAAATCCACTGTCCAAAGCCACTCTATGTCCAAAGCCACTGTATGTCCAAAGCCATTGTCCAAAGCCACTCTATGTCCAAAGCCACTGTATGTCCAAAGCCACTGTCCAAAGCAACCGTATGTCCAAAGCCACTGTATGTCCAAAGCCACTGTCCAAAGCCACCGTATGTCCAAAGCCACTGTATGTCCAAAGCCACTGTCCAAAGCCACTGTATGTCCAAAGCCACTGTATGTCCAAAGCCACTCTCTAAAGCCACTGTATGTCCAAAGCCACTGTCCAAGCCACTGTATGTTCAAAGCCACTGTATGTCCAAAGCCACTGTCCAAAGCCACTGTATGTCCAAAGCCACTGTATGTCCAAAGCCAATGTCCAAAGCCACTGTATGTCCAAAGCCACTGTATGTCCAAAGCCACTGTCCAAAGCCACTGTATGTCTAAAGCAACTGTACAAAGCCACTGTCCAAATCCACTGTCCAAAGCCACTCTATGTCCAAAGCCACTGTACAAAGCCACTGTCCAAAGCCACTGTCCAAAGCAATACTATGTCCAAAGCCACTGTCCAAAGCCACTGTCCAAAGCCACTGTCCAAAGCCACTGTCCAAAGCCACTCTATGTCCAAAGCCACTGTCGGAAGCCACTGTCTAAAGCCACTGTCCAAAGCCACTCTATGTCCAAAGCCACTGTCCAAATCCACTGTCCAAAGCCACTGTCCAAAGCCACTCTATGTCCAAAGCCACTGTCCAAAGCCACTCTCCAAAGCCACTGTCCTTAACCAATCTATGTCCAAAGCCACTGTCCAAAGCCACTCTCCAAAGCCACTGTCCAAAGCCACTCTATATCCAAAGCCACTGTCCAAAGCCACTCTCCAAAGCCACTCTCCAAAGCCACTCTATGTCCAAAGCCACTGTCCAAAGACATTCTCCAAAGCCACTCTCCAAAGCCACTCTATGTCCAAAGCCACTGTCCAAAGCCACTCTATGTCCAAAGCCACTGTCCAAAGCCACTGTCCAAAGCCACTGTCCAAAGCCACTCTATGTCCAAAGCCACTGTCCAAAGCCACTCTCCAATGCCACTGCCCAAAGCCACTCTATCTACAAAGCCACTGTCCAAAGACACTGTCTAAAGTCACTGTCCAAAGCCACTCTATGTCCAAAGCAACTGTTCAAAGCCACTGTCCAAAGCCACTGTCCAAAGCCACTCTATGCCCAAAGCCACTGTCCAAAGCCACTCTTCAAAGCCACTGTCCAAAGCCACTCTATGTCCAGAGACACTGTCCAAAGCCACTCTCCAAAGCCACTGTCCAAAGCCACTCTATGTCCAAAGCTACTGTCCAAAGCCACTGTCCATAGCCACTGACCAAAGCCACTCTATGTCCAATGCCACTGTCCAAAGCCACTGTCCAAAGCCACTGTCCAAAGCCACTCTATGTCCAAAGCCATTGTCCAAAGCCACTCTCCAAAGCCACTCTCCAAAGCCACTCTATGTCCAAAAGCACTGTCCAAAGCCACTGTCCAAAGCCACTCTCCAAAGCCACTCTCCAAAGCCACTCTCCAAAGCCACTGTCCAAAGCCACTCTCCAAAGCCACTCTATCTCCAAAGCCGCTGTTCAAAGCCACTCTCCAAAGCCACTCTATATCCAAAGCCACTGTCCATAGCCACTGTCCAAAGCAACTGTCCAAAGCCACTCTATGTCCAAAGCCACTGTCCAAAGCCACTCTATGTCCAAAGCCACTGTCCAAAGCCAATCTCCAAAACCACTGTCCAAAGCCACTGTATGTCCAAAGCTACTGTATGTCCAAAGCCACTGTCCAAAGCCACTGTATGTCCAAAGCCTCTGTATGTCAAAAGCCACTATTCAAAGCCAATGTATGTCCAAAGCCACTGTATATCCAAAGCCACTGTCCAAAGCCACTGTATGTCCAAAGCCACTGTATGTCCAAATCCACTGTCTAAAGCCACTGTATATCCAAAGCCACTGTTCAAAGCCACTGTATGTTCAAAGCCACTGTCTGTCCAAAGCCACTGTCCAAAGCCACTCTCCAAAGCCACTCTCCAAAGCCACTCTCCAAAGCCACTCTATGTCCAAAGCCACTGTCCAAAGCCACTCTCCAAAGCCACTGTCCTAAACCACTCTATGTCCAAAGCCACTGTCCAAAGCCACTCTCCAAAGCCACTGTCCAAAGCCACTCTATGTCCAAAGCCACTGTCCAAAGCCACTCTCCAAAGCCACTGTCCAAAGCCACTGTATGTCCAAAGCCACTGTATGGCTAAATCCACTGTCCAAAGCCACTCTATGTCCAAAGCCACTGTATGTCCAAAGCCACAGTCCAAAGCCACTCTATGTCCAAAGCCACTGTATGTCCAAAGCCACTGTCCAAAGCAACCGTATGTCCAAAGCCACTGTATGTCCAAAGCCATTGTCCAAAGCCACCGTATGTCCAAAGCCACTGTATGTCCAAAGCCACTGTCCAAAGCCACTGTATGTCCAAAGCCACTGTATGTCCAAAGCCACTGTCTAAAGCCACTGTATGTCCAAAGCCACTGTCCAAAGCCACTGTATGTTCAAAGCCACTGTATGTCCAAAGCCACTGTCCAAAGCCACTGTATGTCCAAAGCCACTGTCCTAAACCACACTATGTCCAAAGCCACTGTCCAAAGCCACTCTCCAAAGCCACTGTCCAAAGCCACTCTATTTCCAAAGCCACTGTCCAAAGCCACTCTCCAAAGCTACTGTCCAAAGCCACTGTATTTCCAAAGCCACTGTATGTCCAAAGCCACTGTCCAAAGCCACTGTAGGTCCAAAGCCACTGTATGTCCAAAGCCACTGTCCTAAGCCAATGTATGTCCAAAGCCACTGTATATCCAAAGCCACTGTCCAAAGCCACTGTATGTCCAAAGCCACTGTATGTCCAAAGCCACTGTTTAAAACCACTGTATCTCCAAAGCCACTGTCCAAAGCCACTGTATGTCCAAAGCCACTGTATGTCCAAAGCCACTCTCCGTAGCCACTGTATGTCCAAAGCCACTGTATGTCCAAAGCCACTGTCCAAAGCCACAGTTTGTCCAAAGCCACTGTATGTCCAAAGCCACTGTATGTCCAAAGCCACTGTCCAAAGCCACTGTATGTCCAAAGCCACTGTATGTCCAAAGCCACTGTCTAAAGCCACTGTATGTCCAAAGCCACTGTATGTCCAAAGCCACTGTCCAAAGCAACCGTATGTCCAAAGCCACTGTATGTCCAAAGCCACTGTCCAAAGCCACGGTATGTCCAAACCACTGTATGTCCAAAGCCACTGTCCAAAGCCACTGTATGTCCAAAGCCACTGTATGTCCAAGCCACTGTATGTCCAAAGCCACTGTCCAAAGCCACTGTATGTCCAAAGCCACTGTATGTCCAAAGCCACTGTCTAAAGCCACTGTATGTCCAAAGCCACTGTCCAAAGCCACTGTATGTCCAAAGCCACTGTATGTCCAAAGCCACTGTCCAAAGCCACTGTATGTCCAAAGCCACTGTATGTCCAAAGCCACTGTCCAAAGCCACTGTATGTCCAAAGCCACTGTATGTCCAAAGCCACTGTCCAAAGCCACTGTATGTCCAAAGCCACTGTATGTCCAAAGCCACTGTCCAAAGCCACTGTATGTTCAAAGCCACTGTCCAAAGCCACTCTATGTCCAAAGCCACTGTACAAAGCCAGTGTACAAAGCCACTGACCAAAGCAATACTATGTCCAAAGCCACTGTCCAAAGCCACTGTCCAAAGCCACTGTCCAAAGCCACTCTATGTCCAAAGCCACTGCCAAAGCCACTCTCCAAAGCCACTTTCCTTAACCAATCTATGTCCAAAGCCACTGTCCAAAGCCACTCCCCAAAGGAACTGTCCAAAGCCACTCTATATCCAAAGCCACTGTCCAAAGCCACTCTCCAAAGCCACTGTCCAAAGCCACTGTATGTCCAAAGCCACTGTATGTCCAAAGCCACTGTCCAAAGCCACTGTATGTCCAAAGCCACTGTATATCCAAAGCCACTGTCCAAAGCCAATGTATATCCAAAGCCACTGTCCAAAGCCACTGTATGTCCAATGCCACTGTATGTCCGAAGCCACAGTCCAAAGCCACTGTCCAAAGCCACTCTATGTCCAAAGCCACTGTCCAAAGCCACTGTCCAAAGCCACTGTCCAAAGCCACTCTATGTCCAAAGCCACTGTCCAAAGCCACTCTCCAAAGCCACTGTCCAAAGCCACTGTATGTCCAAAACCACTGTATGTCCAAAGCCAATGTCTAAAGCCACTGTATGTCCAAAGCCACTGTATGTCCAAAGCCACTGTCCAAAGCAACCGTATGTCCAAAGCCACTGTATGTCCAAAGCCACTGTCCAAAGCCACCGTATGTCCAAACCACTGTATGTCCAAAGCCACTGTCCAAAGCCACTGTATGTCCAAAGCCACTGTATGTCCAAAGCCACTGTCCAAAGCCACTGTATGTCCAAAGCCACTGTATGTCCAAAGCCACTGTCTAAAGCCACTGTATGTCCAAAGCCACTGTCCAAAGCCACTGTATGTCCAAAGCCACTGTATGTCCAAAGCCACTGTCCAAAGACACTGTATGTCCAAAGCCACTGTATGTCCAAAGCCACTGTCCAAAGCCACTGTATGTCCAAAGCCACCCTATGTCCAAAGCCACTGTCCAAAGCCACTGTATGTCCAAAGCCACTGTATGACCAAAGCCACTGTCCAAAGCCACTGTATGTCCAAAGCCACTGTACAAAGCCACTGTCCAAATCCACTGTCCAAAGCCACTCTATGTCCAAAGCCACTGTACAAAGCCAGTGTCCAAAGCCACTGACCAAAGCAATACTATGTCCAAAGCCACTGTCCAAAGCCACTGTCCAAAGCCACTGTCCAAAGCCACTCTATGTCCAAATCCACTGTCCGAAGCCACTGTCCAAAGCCACTGTCCAAAGCCACTCTATGTCCAAAGCCACTGTCCAAAGCCACTCTCCAAAGCCACTTTCCTTAACCAATCTATGTCCAAAGCCACTGTCCAAAGCCACTCTCCAAAGCAACTGTCCAAAGCCACTCTATATCCAAAGCCACTGTCCAAAGCCACTCTCCAAAGCCACTGTCCAAAGCCACTCTATGTCAAAAGCCACTGTATGTCCAAAGCCACTGTCCAAAGCCACTGTATGTCCAAAGCCACTGTATATCCAAAGCCAATGTCCAAAGCCAATGTATATCCAAAGCCACTGTCCAAAGCCACTGTATGTCCAATGCCACTGTATGTCCGAAGCCACTGTCCAAAGCCACTGTCCAAAGCCACTCTATGTCCAAAGCCACTGTCCAAAGCCACTGTCCAAAGCCACTGTCCAAAGCCACTCTATGTCCAAAGCCACTGTCCAAAGCCACTCTTTAAAGCCACTGTCCTAAACCACTCTATGTCCAAAGCCACTGTCCAAAGCCACTATCCAAAGCCACTGTCCAAAGCCACTCTATGTCCAAAGCCACTGTCCAAAGCCACTCTCCAAAGCCACTGTCCAAAGCCACTGTATGTCCAAAGCCACTGTATGTCCAAAGCCACTGTATGTCCAAAGCCACTGTCCAAAGCCAATGTATATCCAAAGCCACTGTCCAAAGCCACTGTATGTCCAATGCCACTGTATGTCCGAAGCCACTGTCCAAAGCCACTGTCCAAAGCCACTCTATGTCCAAAGCCACTGTCCAAAGCCACTTTCCAAAGCCACTGTCCAAAGCCACTCTATGTCCAAAGCCACTGTCCAAAGCCACTCTCCAAAGCCACTGTCCTAAACCACTCTCTGTCCAAAGCCACTGTCCAAAGCCACTTTCCAAAGCCACTGTCCAAAGCCACTCTATGTCCAAAGCCACTGTCCAAAGCCACTGTATGTCCAAAGCCACTGTATGTCCAAAGCCACTGTCTAAAGCCACTGTATGTCCAAAGCCACTGTCCAAAGCCACTGTATGTCCAAAGCCACTGTATGTCCAAAGCCACTGTCCAAAGCCACTGTATGTCCAAAGCCACTGTATGTCCAAAGCCACTGTCCAAAGCCACTGTATGTCCAAAGCCACTGTATGTCCAAAGCCACTGTCCAAAGCCACTGTATGTCCAAAGCCACTGTATGTCCAAAGCCACTGTCCAAAGCCACTGTATGTTCAAAGCCACTGTCCAAAGCCACTCTATGTCCAAAGCCACTGTACAAAGCCAGTGTACAAAGCCACTGACCAAAGCAATACTATGTCCAAAGCCACTGTCCAAAGCCACTGTCCAAAGCCACTGTCCAAAGCCACTCTATGTCCAAAGCCACTGCCAAAGCCACTCTCCAAAGCCACTTTCCTTAACCAATCTATGTCCAAAGCCACTGTCCAAAGCCACTCCCCAAAGGAACTGTCCAAAGCCACTCTATATCCAAAGCCACTGTCCAAAGCCACTCTCCAAAGCCACTGTCCAAAGCCACTGTATGTCCAAAGCCACTGTATGTCCAAAGCCACTGTCCAAAGCCACTGTATGTCCAAAGCCACTGTATATCCAAAGCCACTGTCCAAAGCCAATGTATATCCAAAGCCACTGTCCAAAGCCACTGTATGTCCAATGCCACTGTATGTCCGAAGCCACTGTCCAAAGCCACTGTCCAAAGCCACTCTATGTCCAAAGCCACTGTCCAAAGCCACTGTCCAAAGCCACTGTCCAAAGCCACTCTATGTCCAAAGCCACTGTCCAAAGCCACTCTCCAAAGCCACTGTCCAAAGCCACTGTATGTCCAAAACCACTGTATGTCCAAAGCCAATGTCTAAAGCCACTGTATGTCCAAAGCCACTGTATGTCCAAAGCCACTGTCCAAAGCAACCGTATGTCCAAAGCCACTGTATGTCCAAAGCCACTGTCCAAAGCCACCGTATGTCCAAACCACTGTATGTCCAAAGCCACTGTCCAAAGCCACTGTATGTCCAAAGCCACTGTATGTCCAAAGCCACTGTCCAAAGCCACTGTATGTCCAAAGCCACTGTATGTCCAAAGCCACTGTCTAAAGCCACTGTATGTCCAAAGCCACTGTCCAAAGCCACTGTATGTCCAAAGCCACTGTATGTCCAAAGCCACTGTCCAAAGACACTGTATGTCCAAAGCCACTGTATGTCCAAAGCCACTGTCCAAAGCCACTGTATGTCCAAAGCCACCCTATGTCCAAAGCCACTGTCCAAAGCCACTGTATGTCCAAAGCCACTGTATGACCAAAGCCACTGTCCAAAGCCACTGTATGTCCAAAGCCACTGTACAAAGCCACTGTCCAAATCCACTGTCCAAAGCCACTCTATGTCCAAAGCCACTGTACAAAGCCAGTGTCCAAAGCCACTGACCAAAGCAATACTATGTCCAAAGCCACTGTCCAAAGCCACTGTCCAAAGCCACTGTCCAAAGCCACTCTATGTCCAAATCCACTGTCCGAAGCCACTGTCCAAAGCCACTGTCCAAAGCCACTCTATGTCCAAAGCCACTGTCCAAAGCCACTCTCCAAAGCCACTTTCCTTAACCAATCTATGTCCAAAGCCACTGTCCAAAGCCACTCTCCAAAGCAACTGTCCAAAGCCACTCTATATCCAAAGCCACTGTCCAAAGCCACTCTCCAAAGCCACTGTCCAAAGCCACTCTATGTCCAAAGCCACTGTATGTCCAAAGCCACTGTCCAAAGCCACTGTATGTCCAAAGCCACTGTATATCCAAAGCCAATGTCCAAAGCCAATGTATATCCAAAGCCACTGTCCAAAGCCACTGTATGTCCAATGCCACTGTATGTCCGAAGCCACTGTCCAAAGCCACTGTCCAAAGCCACTCTATGTCCAAAGCCACTGTCCAAAGCCACTGTCCAAAGCCACTGTCCAAAGCCACTCTATGTCCAAAGCCACTGTCCAAAGCCACTCTTTAAAGCCACTGTCCTAAACCACTCTATGTCCAAAGCCACTGTCCAAAGCCACTATCCAAAGCCACTGTCCAAAGCCACTCTATGTCCAAAGCTACTGTCCAAAGCCACTCTCCAAAGCCACTGTCCAAAGCCACTGTATGTCCAAAGCCACTGTATGTCCAAAGCCACTGTATGTCCAAAGCCACTGTCCAAAGCCAATGTATATCCAAAGCCACTGTCCAAAGCCACTGTATGTCCAATGCCACTGTATGTCCGAAGCCACTGTCCAAAGCCACTGTCCAAAGCCACTCTATGTCCAAAGCCACTGTCCAAAGCCACTTTCCAAAGCCACTGTCCAAAGCCACTCTATGTCCAAAGCCACTGTCCAAAGCCACTCTCCAAAGCCACTGTCCTAAACCACTCTCTGTCCAAAGCCACTGTCCAAAGCCACTTTCCAAAGCCACTGTCCAAAGCCACTCTATGTCCAAAGCCACTGTCCAAAGCCACTCTCCAAAGCCACTGTCCAAAGCCACTGTATGTCCAAAACCACTGTATGTCCAAAGCCACTGTCTAAAGTCACTGTATGTCCAAAGCCACTGTATGTCCAAAGCCACTGTCCAAAGCAACAGTATGTCCAAAGCCACTGTATGTCCAAAGCCACTGTCCAAAGCCACCGTATGTCCAAACCACTGTATGTCCAAAGCCACTGTCCAAAGCCACTGTATGTCCAAAGCCACTGTATGTCCAAAGCCACTGTCCAAAGCCACTGTATGTCCAAAGCCACTGTATGTCCAAAGCCACTGTCTAAAGCCACTGTATGTCCAAAGCCACTGTCCAAAGCCACTGTATGTCCAAAGCCACTGTATGTCCAAAGCCACTGTCCAAAGCCACTGTATGTCCAAAGCCACTGTATGTCCAAAGCCACTGTCCAAAGCCACTGTATGTCCAAAGCCACCCTATGTCCAAAGCCACTGTCCAAAGCCACTGTATGTCCAAAGCCACTGTATGTCCAAAGCCACTGTCCAATGCCACTGTATGTCCAAAGCCACTGTACAAAGCCACTGTCCAAATCCATTGTCCAAAGCCACTCTATGTCCAAAGCCACTGTACAAAGCCAGTGTCCAAAGCCACTGACCAAAGCAATATTATGTCCAAAGCCACTGTCCAAAGCCACTGTCCAAAGCCACTGTCCAAAGCCACTCTATGTCCAAAGCCACTGTCCGAAGCCACTGTCCAAAGCCACTGTCCAAAGCCACTCTATGTCCAAAGCCACTGTCCAAAGCCACTCTCCAAAGCCACTTTCCTTAACCAATCTATGTCCAAAGCCACTGTCCAAAGCCACTGTATGTCCAAAGCCACTGTATGTCCAAAGCCACTGTCCAAAGCCACTGTATGTCCAAAGCCACTGTATGTCCAAAGCCACTGTCCAAAGTCAATGAATGGCCAAAGCCACTGTACAAAGCCACTGTCCAAATCCACTGTCCAAAGCCACTCTATGTCCAAAGCCACTGTACAAAGCCAGTGTCCAAAGCCACTGTCCAAAGCAATACTATGTCCAAAGCCACTGTCCAAAGCCACTGTCCAAAGCCACTGTCCAAAGCCACTCTATGTCCAAAGCCACTGTCCGAAGCCACTGTCCAAAGCCACTGTCCAAAGCCACTCTATGTGCAAAGCCACTGTCCAAAGCTACTGTCCAAAGCCACTCTATGTCCAAAGCCACTGTCCAAAGCCACTCTCCAAAGCCACTTTCCTTAACCAATCTATGTCCAAAGCCACTGTCCAAAGCCACTCTCCAAAGCCACTGTCCAAAGACACTCTATATCCAAAGCCACTGTCCAAAGCCACTCTCCAAAGCCACTGTCCAAAGCCACTGTATGTCCAAAGCCACTGTATGTCCAAAGCCACTGTCCAAAGCCACTGTATGTCCAAAGCCACTGTATATCCAAAGCCACTGTCCAAAGCCACTGTATATCCAAAGCCACTGTCCAAAGCCACTGTATGTCCAATGCCACTGTATGTCCAAAGCCACTATCCAAAGCCACTTTATGTCCAAAGCCACTGTATGTCCATAGCCACTGTCCAAAGCCACTGTATGTCCAAAGCCACTGTATGTCCAAAGCCACTGTCTAAAGCCACTGTATGTCCAAAGCCACTGTCCAAAGCCACTGTATATCCAAAGCCACTGTATGTCCAAACACTGTACATAGCCACTGTATGTCCAAAGCCACTGTATGTCCAAAGCCACTGTCCAAAGCCACTGTATGTCCAAAGCCACTGTATGTCCAAAGCCACTGTATGTCCAAAGCCACTGTATGTCCAAAGCCACTGTCCAAAGCCACTGTATGTCTAAAGCCACTGTATGTCCAAAGCCACTTTCCAAAGCCACTGTATGTCCAAAGCCACGGTATGTCCAAAGCCACTGTCCAAAGCCACCGTATGTCCAAAGCCACTGTATGTCCAAAGCCACAGTCCAAAGCCACTGTATGTCCAAAGCCACTGTATGTCCAAAGCCACTGTCCAAAGCCACTGTATGTCCAAAGCCACTGTATGTCCAAAGCCACTGTCCAAAGCCACTGTATGTCCAAAGCCACTGTATGTCCAAAGCCACTGTCCAAAGCCACTGTATGTCCAAAGCTACTGTATGTCCAAAGCCACTGTATGTCCAAAGCCACTGTCCAAAGCCACTGTATGTCCAAATCCACTGTATGTCCAAAGCCACTGTATGTCCAAAGCCACTGTCCAAAGCCACTATATGTCCAAAGCCACTGTATGTCCAAAGCCACTGTCCAAAGGCAAAGCCACTCTCCAAAGCCACTGTCCAAAGCCACTCTATGTCCAAAGCCACTGTGCAAAGCCACTCTCCAAAGCCACTGTCCAAAGCCACTCTATGTCCAAAGCCACTGTCGAAAGCCACTGTCCAAAGCCACTCTCCAAAGCCACTCTATGTCCAAAGCTACTGTCCAAAGCCACTCTCCAAAGCCACTCTCCAAAGCCACTCTATGTCCAAAGCCACTGTCCAAACCCACTGTCCAAAGCCACTCTCCAAAGCCACTCTATGTCCAAAGCCATTGTACAAAGCCACTCTCCAAAGCCACTCTCCAAAGCCAATCAATATCCAAAGCCACTGTACAAAGCCACTGTCTAAAGCCACTCTCCAAAGCCACTCTATGTCCAAAGCCACTGTCCAAAGCCACTCTTCAAAGCCACTCTCCAAAGCCACTCTATGTCCAAAGCCACTGTCCAAAGCCTCTCTCCAAAGCCACTGTCCAAAGCCACACTATGTCCAAAGCTACTGTCCAAAGCCACTCTCCAAAGCCACTGTCCAAAGCCACTCTATGTCCAAAGCTACTGTCCAAAGCCACTGTCCAAAGCCATTCTCCAAAGCCACTCTCCAAAGCCACTCTATTTCCAAAGCCACTGTCCAAAGCCACTCTATGTCCAAAGCCACTGTCCAAAGCCACTGTCCAAAGCCATGGTCCAAAGCCACTCTATGTCCAAAGCCACTGTCCAAAGCCACTGTCCAAAGCCACTGTCCAAAGCCACTCTATGTCCAAAGCCACTGTCCAAAGCCACTCTCTAAAGCCACTGTCCAAAGCCACTGTATGTCAAAAGCCACTGTATGTCCAAAGCCACTGTCCAAAGCCACTGTATGTCCAAAGCCACTGTATGTCCAAAGCCACTATCCTAAGCCACTGTATGTCCAAAGCCACTGTATATCCAAAGCCACTGTCCAAAGCCACTGTATGTGTGAAGCCACTGTATGTCCAAAGCCATGTCTAAAGCCACTGTATGTCCAAATCCACTGTCCAAAGCCACTATATGTCCAAAGCCACTGTATGTCCAAACTGTATGTCCAAAAACACTGTCCAAAGCCACTGTATGTCCAAAGCCACTGTATGTCCAAAGCCACTGTCCAAAGCCACTGTATGTCCAAAGCCACTGTATGTCCAAAGGCACTGTCTAAAGCCACTGTATGTCCAAAGCCACTGTATGTCCAAAGCCACTGTCCAAAGCAACCGTATGTCCAAAGCCACTGTATGTCCAAAGCCACTGTCCAAAGCCACCGTATGTCCAAACCACTGTATGTCCAAAGCCACTGTCCAAAGCCACTGTATGTCCAAAGCCACCGTATGTCCAAAGCCACTGTCCAAAGCCAATGTATGTCCAAAGCCACTATATGTCCAAAGCCACTGTATGTCCAAAGCCACTGTCTAAAGCCACTCTATGTCCAAAGCCACTGTCCAAAGCCACTGTATGTCCAAAGCCACTGTATGTCCAAAGCCACTGTCCAAAGCCACTGTATGTCCAAAGCCACTGTATGTCCAAAGCCACTGTCCAAAGCCACTGTATGTCCAAAGCCACTGTATGTCCAAAGCCACTGTCCAAAGCCACTGTATGTCCAAAGCCACTGTATGTCCAAAGCCACTGTCCAAAGTCAATGTATGGCCAAAGCCACTGTACAAAGCCACTGTCCAAATCCACTGTCCAAAGCCACTCTATGTCCAAAGCCACTGTACAAAGCCAGTGTCCAAAGCCACTGTCCAAAGCAAAACTATGTCCAAAGCCACTGTCCAAAGCCACTGTCCAAAGCCACTGTCCAAAGCCACTGTCCAAAGCCACTCTATGTCCAAAGCCACTCTATGTCCAAAGCCACTGTCCAAAGCCACTGTCCAAAGCCACTGTCCAAAGCCACTCTATGTCCAAAGCCACTGTCCAAAGCCACTCTCCAAAGCCACTTTCCTTAACCAATCTATGTCCAAAGCCACTGTCCAAAGCCACTCTCCAAAGCCACTGTCCAAAGCCACTCTATATTCAAAGCCACTGTCCAAAGCCACTCTCCAAAGCCACTGTCCAAAGCCACTGTATGTCCAAAGCCAATGTATGTCCAAAGCCACTGTATGTCCAAAGCCACTGTCCAAAGCCACTGTATGTCCAAAGCCACTGTATATCCAAAGCCACTGTCCAAAGCCACTGTATATCCAAAGCCACTGTCCAAAGCCACTGTATGTCCAATACCACTGTATGTCCAAAGCCACTATCCAAAGCCACTTTATGTCCAAAGCCACTGTATGTCCATAGCCACTGTCCAAAGCCACAGTATGTCCAAAGCCACTGTATATCCAAAGCCAATGTCTAAAGCCACTGTATGTCCAAAGCCACTGTCCAAAGCCAATGTATGTCCAAAGCCACTGTATGTCCAAAGCCACTGTCTAAAGTCAATGTATGGCCAAAGCCACTGTACAAAGCCACTGTCCAAATCCACTGTCCAAAGCCACTCTATGTCCAAAGCCACTGTACAAAGCCAGTGTCCAAAGTCACTGTCCAAAGCAATACTATGTCCAAAGCCACTGTCCAAAGCCACTGTCCAAAGCCACTGTCCAAAGCCACTCTATGTCCAAAGCCACTGTCCAAAGCCACTGTATGTCCAAAGCCACTGTATGTCCAAAAACACTGTCCAAAGCCACTGTATGTCCAAAGCCACTGTATGTCCAAAGCCACTGTCCAAAGCCACTGTATGTCCAAAGCCACTGTATGTCCAAAGGCACTGTCTAAAGCCACTGTATGTCCAAAGCCACTGTATGTCCAAAGCCACTGTCCAAAGCAACCGTATGTCCAAAGCCACTGTATGTCCAAAGCCACTGTCCAAAGCCACCGTATGTCCAAACCACTGTATGTCCAAAGCCACTGTCCAAAGCCACTGTATGTCCAAAGCCACCGTATGTCCAAAGCCACTGTCCAAAGCCAATGTATGTCCAAAGCCACTATATGTCCAAAGCCACTGTATGTCCAAAGCCACTGTCTAAAGCCACTCTATGTCCAAAGCCACTGTCCAAAGCCACTGTATGTCCAAAGCCACTGTATGTCCAAAGCCACTGTCCAAAGCCACTGTATGTCCAAAGCCACTGTATGTCCAAAGCCACTGTCCAAAGCCACTGTATGTCCAAAGCCACTGTATGTCCAAAGCCACTGTCCAAAGCCACTGTATGTCCAAAGCCACTGTATGTCCAAAGCCACTGTCCAAAGTCAATGTATGGCCAAAGCCACTGTACAAAGCCACTGTCCAAATCCACTGTCCAAAGCCACTCTATGTCCAAAGCCACTGTACAAAGCCAGTGTCCAAAGCCACTGTCCAAAGCAAAACTATGTCCAAAGCCACTGTCCAAAGCCACTGTCCAAAGCCACTGTCCAAAGCCACTGTCCAAAGCCACTCTATGTCCAAAGCCACTCTATGTCCAAAGCCACTGTCCAAAGCCACTGTCCAAAGCCACTGTCCAAAGCCACTCTATGTCCAAAGCCACTGTCCAAAGCCACTCTCCAAAGCCACTTTCCTTAACCAATCTATGTCCAAAGCCACTGTCCAAAGCCACTCTCCAAAGCCACTGTCCAAAGCCACTCTATATTCAAAGCCACTGTCCAAAGCCACTCTCCAAAGCCACTGTCCAAAGCCACTGTATGTCCAAAGCCAATGTATGTCCAAAGCCACTGTATGTCCAAAGCCACTGTCCAAAGCCACTGTATGTCCAAAGCCACTGTATATCCAAAGCCACTGTCCAAAGCCACTGTATATCCAAAGCCACTGTCCAAAGCCACTGTATGTCCAATACCACTGTATGTCCAAAGCCACTATCCAAAGCCACTTTATGTCCAAAGCCACTGTATGTCCATAGCCACTGTCCAAAGCCACAGTATGTCCAAAGCCACTGTATATCCAAAGCCAATGTCTAAAGCCACTGTATGTCCAAAGCCACTGTCCAAAGCCAATGTATGTCCAAAGCCACTGTATGTCCAAAGCCACTGTCTAAAGTCAATGTATGGCCAAAGCCACTGTACAAAGCCACTGTCCAAATCCACTGTCCAAAGCCACTCTATGTCCAAAGCCACTGTACAAAGCCAGTGTCCAAAGTCACTGTCCAAAGCAATACTATGTCCAAAGCCACTGTCCAAAGCCACTGTCCAAAGCCACTGTCCAAAGCCACTCTATGTCCAAAGCCACTGTCCAAAGCCACTGTATGTCCAAAGCCACTGTATGTCCAAAGCGACTGTCCAAAGCAACCGTATGTCCAAAGCCACTGTATGTCCAAAGCCACTGTCCAAAGCCACTCTATGTCCAAAGCCACTGTCCAAATCCACTCTCCAAAGCCACTGTCCAAAGCCACTGTATGTCCAAAGCCACTGTATGTCTAAATCCACTGTCCAAAGCCACCGTATGTCCAAAGCCACTGTATGTCCAAAGCCACTGTCCAAAGCCACTGTATGTCCAAAGCCACTGTATGTCCAAAGCCACTGTCTAAAGCCACTGTATGTCCAAAGCCACTGTCCAAAGCCACTGTATGTTCAAAGCCACTGTATGTCCAAAGCCACTGTCCAAAGCCACCGTATGTCCAAACCACTGTATGTCCAAAGCCACTGTCCAAAGCCACTGTATGTTCAAAGCCACTGTATGTCCAAAGCCACTGTCCAAAGCCACTGTATGTCCAAAGCCACTATATGTCCAAAGCCACTGTATGTCCAAAGCCACTGTCTAAAGCCACTCTATGTCCAAAGCCACTGTCCAAAGCCACTGTATGTCCAAAGCCACTGTATGTCCAAAGCCACTGTCCAAAGCCACTGTATGTCCAAAGCCACTGTATGTCCAAAGCCACTGTCCAAAGCCACTATATGTCCAAAGCCACTGTATGTCCAAAGCCACTGTCCAAAGCCACTGTATGTCCAAAGCCACTGTATGTCCAAAGCCACTGTCCAAAGTCAATGTATGGCCAAAGCCACTGTACAAAGCCACTGTCCAAATCCACTGTCCAAAGCCACTCTATGTCCAAAGCCACTGTACAAAGCCAGTGTCCAAAGCCACTGTCCAAAGCAATACTATGTCCAAAGCCACTGTCCAAAGCCACTGTCCAAAGCCACTGTCCAAAGCCACTCTATGTCCAAAGCCACTCTATGTCCAAAGCCACTGTCCAAAGCCACTGTCCAAAGCCACTGTCCAAAGCCACTCTATGTCCAAAGCCACTGTCCAAAGCCACTCTCCAAAGCCACTTTCCTTAACCAATCTATGTCCAAAGCCACTGTCCAAAGCCACTCTCCAAAGCCACTGTCCAAAGCCACTCTATATCCAAAGCCACTGTCCAAAGCCACTCTCCAAAGCCACTGTCCAAAGCCACTGTATGTCCAAAGCCAATGTATGTCCAAAGCCACTGTATGTCCAAAGCCACTGTCCAAAGCCACTGTATGTCCAAAGCCACTGTATATCCAAAGCCACTGTCCAAAGCCACTGTATATCCAAAGCCACTGTCCAAAGCCACTGTATGTCCAATACCACTGTATGTCCAAAGCCACTATCCAAAGCCACTTTATGTCCAAAGCCACTGTATGTCCATAGCCACTGTCCAAAGCCACTGTATGTCCAAAGCCACTGTATATCCAAAGCCAATGTCTAAAGCCACTGTATGTCCAAAGCCACTGTCCAAAGCCACGGTATGTCCAAAGCCACTGTATGTCCAAAGCCACTGTCTAAAGTCAATGTATGGCCAATGCCACTGTACAAAGCCACTGTCCAAATCCACTGTCCAAAGCCACTCTATGTCCAAAGCCACTGTACAAAGCCAGTGTCCAAAGCCACTGTCCAAAGCAATACTATGTCCAAAGCCACTGTCCAAAGCCACTGTCCAAAGCCACTGTATGTCCAAAGCCACTGTATGTCCAAAGCGACTGTCCAAAGCAACCGTATGTCCAAAGCCACTGTATGTCCAAAGCCACTGTCCAAAGCCACCGTATGTCCAAAGCCACTGTATGTCCAAAGCCACTGTCCAAAGCCACTGTATGTCCAAAGCCACTGTATGTCCAAAGCCACTGTCTAAAGCCACTGTATGTCCAAAGCCACTGTCCAAAGCCACTGTATGTTCAAAGCCACTGTATGTCCAAAGCCACTGTCCAAAGCCACTGTATGTCCAAAGCCACTGTATGTCCAAAGCCAATGTCCAAAGCCACTGTATGTCCAAAGCCACTGTATGTCCAAAGCCACTGTCCAAAGCCACTGTATGTCTAAAGCCACTGTACAAAGCCACTGTCCAAATCCACTGTCCAAAGCCACTCTATGTCCAAAGCCACTGTACAAAGCCACTGTCCAAAGCCACTGTCCAAAGCAATACTATGTCCAAAGCCACTGTCCAAAGCCACTGTCCAAAGCCACTGTCCAAAGCCACTGTCCAAAGCCACTCTATGTCCAAAGCCACTGTCGGAAGCCACAGTCCAAAGCCACTGTCCAAAGCCACTCTATGTCCAAAGCCACTGTCCAAATCCACTGTCCAAAGCCACTGTCCAAAGCCACTCTATGTCCAAAGCCACTGTCCAAAGCCACTCTCCAAAGCCACTGTCCTTAACCAATCTATGTCCAAAGCCACTGTCCAACGCCACTCTCCAAAGCCACTGTCCAAAGCCACTCTATATCCAAAGCCACTGTCCAAAGCCACTCTCCAAAGCCACTCTCCAAAGCCACTCTATGTCCAAAGCCACTGTCCAAAGACATTCTCCAAAGCCACTCTCCAAAGCCACTCTATGTCCAAAGCCACTGTCCAAAGCCACTCTATATCCAAAGCCACTGTCCAAAGCCACTGTCCAAAGCCACTGTCCAAAGCCACTCTATGTCCAAAGCCACTGTCCAAAGCCACTCTCCAATGCCACTGCCCAAAGCCACTCTATCTACAAAGCCACTGTCCAAAGACACTGTCTAAAGTCACTGTCCAAAGCCACTCTATGTCCAAAGCAACTGTTCAAAGCCACTGTCCAAAGCAACTGTCCAAAGCCACTCTATGCCCAAAGCCACTGTCCAAAGCCACTCTTCAAAGCCACTGTCCAAAGCCACTCTATGTCCAGAGACACTGTCCAAAGCCACTCTCCAAAGCCACTCTCCAAAGCCACTCTATGTCCAAAGCCACTGTCCAAAGACACTGTCCATAGCCACTGACCAAAGCCACTCTATGTCCAATGCCACTGTCCAAAGCCACTGTCCAAAGCCACTGTCCAAAGCCACTCTATGTCCAAAGCCATTGTCCAAAGCCACTCTCCAAAGCCACTCTCCAAAGCCACTCTATGTCCAAAAGCACTGTCCAAAGCCACTGTCCAAAGCCACTCTCCAAAGCCACTCTATGTCCAAAGCCACTGTCCAAAGCCACTCTCCAAAGCCACTCTCCAAAGCCACTCTCCAAAGCTACTCTATGTCCAAAGCCACTGTCCAAAGCCACTCTCCAAAGCTACTCTCCAAAGCCACTCTATGTCCAAAGCCACTGTCCAAAGCCACTGTCCAAAGCCACTCTCCAAAGCCACTCTATCTCCAAAGCCGCTGTTCAAAGCCACTCTCCAAAGCCACTCTATGTCCAAAGCCACTGTCCATAGCCACTGTCCAAAGCAACTGTCCAAAGCCACTCTATGTCCAAAGCCACTGTCCAAAGCCACTCTATGTCCAAAGCCACTGTCCAAAGCCAATCTCCAAAGCCACTGTCCAAAGCCACTGTATGTCCAAAGCCACTGTATGTCCAAAGCCACTGTCCAAAGCCACTGTATGTCCAAAGCCACTGTATGTCCAAAGCCACTATTCAAAGCCAATGTATGTCCAAAGCCACTGTATATCCAAAGCCACTGTCCAAAGCCACTGTATGTCCAAAGCCACTGTGTGTCCAAATCCACTGTCTAAAGCCACTGTATGTCCAAAGCCACTGTTCAAAGCCACTGTATGTTCAAAGCCACTGTCTGTCCAAAGTCACTGTCCAAAGCCACTCTCCAAAGCCACTCTCCAAAGCCACTCTCCAAAGCCACTCTATGTCCAAAGCCACTGTCCAAAGCCACTCTCCAAAGCCACTGTCCTAAACCACTCTATGTCCAAAGCCACTGTCCAAAGCCACTGTCCAAAGCCACTCTCCAAAGCCACTGTCCAAAGCCACTCTATGTCCAAAGCCACTGTCCAAAGCCACTCTCCAAAGCCACTGTCCAAAGCCACTGTATGTCCAAAGCCACTGTATGGCTAAATCCACTGTCCAAAGCCACTCTATGTCCAAAGCCACTGTATGTCCAAAGCCACTGTCCAAAGCCACTCTATGTCCAAAGCCACTGTATGTCCAAAGCCACTGTCCAAAGCAACCGTATGTCCAAAGCCACTGTATGTCCAAAGCCACTGTCCAAAGCCACCGTATGTCCAAAGCCACTGTATGTCCAAAGCCACTGTCCAAAGCCACTGTATGTCCAAAGCCACTGTATGTCCAAAGCCACTGTCTAAAGCCACTGTATGTCCAAAGCCACTGTCCAAAGCCACTGTATGTTCAAAGCCACTGTATGTCCAAAGCCACTGTCCAAAGCCACCGTATGTCCAAAGCCACTGTATGTCCAAAGCCAATGTCCAAAGCCACTGTATGTCCAAAGCCACTGTATGTCAAAGCAACTGTACAAAGCCACTGTCCAAATACACTGTCCAAAGCCACTCTATGTCCAAATCCACTGTACAAAGCCACTGTCCAAAGCCACTGTCCAAAGCAATACTATGTCCAAAGCCACTGTCCAAAGCCACTGTCCAAAGCCACTGTCCAAAGCCACTCTATGTCCAAAGCCACTGTCCGAAGCCACTGTCCAAAGCCACTGTCCAAAGCCACTCTATGTCCAAAGCCGCTGTCCAAAGCCACTGTCCAAAGCCACTGTCCAAAGCCACTCTATGTCCAAAGCCACTGTCCAAAGCCACTCTCCAAAGCCACTGTCCTAAACCACTCTATGTCCAAAGCCACTGTCCAAAGCCACTCTCCAAAGCCACTGTCCAAAGCCACTCTATTTCCAAAGCCACTGTCCAAAGCCACTCTCCAAAGCCACTGTCCAAAGCCACTCTATATCCAAAGCCACTGTCCAAAGCCACTCTCCAAAGCCACTGTCCAAAGCCACTGTATGTCCAAAGCCAATGTATGTCCAAAGCCACTGTATGTCCAAAGCCACTGTCCAAAGCCACTGTATGTCCAAAGCCACTGTATATCCAAAGCCACTGTCCAAAGCCACTGTATATCCAAAGCCACTGTCCAAAGCCACTGTATGTCCAATACCACTGTATGTCCAAAGCCACTATCCAAAGCCACTTTATGTCCAAAGCCACTGTATGTCCATAGCCACTGTCCAAAGCCACTGTATGTCTAAAGCCACTGTATATCCAAAGCCAATGTCTAAAGCCACTGTATGTCCAAAGCCACTGTCCAAAGCCACTGTATGTCCAAAGCCACTGTATGTCCAAAGCCACTGTCTAAAGTCAATGTATGGCCAAAGCCACTGTACAAAGCCACTGTCCAAATCCACTGTCCAAAGCCACTCTATGTCCAAAGCCACTGTACAAAGCCAGTGTCCAAAGCCACTGTCCAAAGCAATACTATGTCCAAAGCCACTGTCCAAAGCCACTGTCCAAAGCCACTGTCCAAAGCCACTCTATGTCCAAAGCCACTGTCCAAAGCCACTGTATGTCCAAAGCCACTGTATGTCCAAAGCGACTGTCCAAAGCAACCGAATGTCCAAAGCCACTGTATGTCCAAAGCCACTGTCCAAAGCCACCGTATGTCCAAAGCCACTGTATGTCCAAAGCCACTCTCCAAAGCCACTGTCCAAAGCCACTCTATGTCCAAAGCCACTGTCCAAATCCACTCTCCAAAGCCACTGTCCAAAGCCACTGTATGTCCAAAGCCACTGTATGTCCAAAGCCACTGTCTAAAGCCACTGTATGTCCAAAGCCACTGTCCAAAGCCACTGTATGTTCAAAGCCACTGTATGTCCAAAGCCACTGTCCAAAGCCACTGTATGTCCAAAGCCACTGTATGTCCAAAGCCAATGTCCAAAGCCACTGTATGTCCAAAGCCACTGTATGTCCAAAGCCACTGTCCAAAGCCACTGTATGTCTAAAGCCACTGTACAAAGCCACTGTCCAAATCCACTGTCCAAAGCCACTCTATGTCCAAAGCCACTGTACAAAGCCACTGTCCAAAGCCACTGTCCAAAGCAATACTATGTCCAAAGCCACTGTCCAAAGCCACTGTCCAAAGCCACTGTCCAAAGCCACTGTCCAAAGCCACTCTATGTCCAAAGCCACTGTCGGAAGCCACTGTCCAAAGCCACTGTCCAAAGCCACTCTATGTCCAAAGCCACTGTCCAAATCCACTGTCCAAAGCCACTGTCCAAAGCCACTCTATGTCCAAAGCCACTGTCCAAAGCCACTCTCCAAAGCCACTGTCCTTAACCAATCTATGTCCAAAGCCACTGTACAAAGCCACTCTCCAAAGCCACTGTCCAAAGCCACTCTATATCCAAAGCGACTGTCCAAAGCCACTCTCCAAAGCCACTCTCCAAAGCCACTCTATGTCCAAAGCCACTGTCCAAAGACATTCTCCAAAGCCACTCTCCAAAGCCACTCTATGTCCAAAGCCACTGTCCAAAGCCACTCTATGTCCAAAGCCACTGTCCAAAGCCACTGTCCAAAGCCACTGTCCAAAGCCACTCTATGTCCAAAGCCACTGTCCAAAGCCACTCTCCAATGCCACTGCCCAAAGCCACTCTATCTACAAAGCCACTGTCCAAAGACACTGTCTAAAGTCACTGTCCAAAGCCACTCTATGTCCAAAGCAACTGTTCAAAGCCACTGTCCAAAGCCACTGTCCAAAGCCACTCTATGCCCAAAGCCACTGTCCAAAGCCACTCTTCAAAGCCACTGTCCAAAGCCACTCTATGTCCAGAGACACTGTCCAAAGCCACTCTCCAAAGCCACTGTCCAAAGCCACTCTATGTCCAAAGCCACTGTCCAAAGCCACTGTCCATAGCCACTGACCAAAGCCACTCTATGTCCAATGCCACTGTCCAAAGCCACTGTCCAAAGCCACTGTCCAAAGCCACTCTATGTCCAAAGCCATTGTCCAAAGCCACTCTCCAAAGCCACTCTCCAAAGCCACTCTATGTCCAAAAGCACTGTCCAAAGCCACTGTCCAAAGCCACTCTCCAAAGCCACTCTATGTCCAAAGCCACTGTCCAAAGCCACTCTCCAAAGCCACTCTCCAAAGCCACTCTCCAAAGCCACTCTATGTCCAAAGCCACTGTCCAAAGCCACTCTCCAAAGCTACTCTCCAAAGCCACTCTATGTCCAAAGCCACTGTCCAAAGCCACTGTCCAAAGCCACTCTCCAAAGCCACTCTATCTCCAAAGCCGCTGTTCAAAGCCACTCTCCAAAGCCACTCTATGTCCAAAGCCACTGTCCATAGCCACTGTCCAAAGCAACTGTCCAAAGCCACTCTATGTCCAAAGCCACTGTCCAAAGCCACTCTATGTCCAAAGCCACTGTCCAAAGCCAATCTCCAAAGCCACTGTCCAAAGCCACTGTATGTCCAAAGCCACTGTATGTCCAAAGCCACTGTCCAAAGCCACTGTATGTCCAAAGCCACTGTATGTCCAAAGCCACTATTCAAAGCCAATGTATGTCCAAAGCCACTGTATATCCAAAGCCACTGTCCAAAGCCACTGTATGTCCAAAGCCACTGTATGTCCAAATCCACTGTCTAAAGCCACTGTATGTCCAAAGCCACTGTTAAAAGCCACTGTATGTTCAAAGCCACTGTCTGTCCAAAGCCACTGTCCAAAGCCACTCTCCAAAGCCACTCTCGAAAGCCACTCTCCAAAGCCACTCTATGTCCAAAGCCACTGTCCAAAGCCACTCTCCAAAGCCACTGTCCTAAACCACTCTATGTCCAAAGCCACTGTCCAAAGCCACTCTCCAAAGCCACTGTCCAAAGCCACTCTATGTCCAAAGCCACTGTCCAAAGCCACTCTCCAAAGCCACTGTCCAAAGCCACTGTATGTCCAAAGCCACTGTATGGCTAAATCCACTGTCCAAAGCCACTCTATGTCCAAAGCCACTGTATGTCCAAAGCCACTGTCCAAAGCCACTCTATGTCCAAAGCCACTGTATGTCCAAAGCCACTGTCCAAAGCAACCGTATGTCCAAAGCCACTGTATGTCCAAAGCCACTGTCCAAAGCCACCGTATGTCCAAAGCCACTGTCCAAAGACACTGTATGTCCAAAGCCACTGTATGTCCAAAGCCACTGTCCAAAGCCACTGTATGTCCAAAGCCACCCTATGTCCAAAGCCACTGTCCAAAGCCACTGTATGTCCAAAGCCACTGTATGACCAAAGCCACTGTCCAAAGCCACTGTATGTCCAAAGCCACTGTACAAAGCCACTGTCCAAATCCACTGTCCAAAGCCACTCTATGTCCAAAGCCACTGTACAAAGCCAGTGTCCAAAGCCACTGACCAAAGCAATACTATGTCCAAAGCCACTGTCCAAAGCCACTGTCCAAAGCCACTGTCCAAAGCCACTCTATGTCCAAATCCACTGTCCGAAGCCACTGTCCAAAGCCACTGTCCAAAGCCACTCTATGTCCAAAGCCACTGTCCAAAGCCACTCTCCAAAGCCACTTTCCTTAACCAATCTATGTCCAAAGCCACTGTCCAAAGCCACTCTCCAAAGCAACTGTCCAAAGCCACTCTATATCCAAAGCCACTGTCCAAAGCCACTCTCCAAAGCCACTGTCCAAAGCCACTCTATGTCCAAAGCCACTGTATGTCCAAAGCCACTGTCCAAAGCCACTGTATGTCCAAAGCCACTGTATATCCAAAGCCACTGTCCAAAGCCAATGTATATCCAAAGCCACTGTCCAAAGCCACTGTATGTCCAATGCCACTGTATGTCCGAAGCCACTGTCCAAAGCCACTGTCCAAAGCCACTCTATGTCCAAAGCCACTGTCCAAAGCCACTGTCCAAAGCCACTGTCCAAAGCCACTCTATGTCCAAAGCCACTGTCCAAAGCCACTCTTTAAAGCCACTGTCCTAAACCACTCTATGTCCAAAGCCACTGTCCAAAGCCACTTTCCAAAGCCACTGTCCAAAGCCACTCTATGTCCAAAGCCACTGTCCAAAGCCACTCTCCAAAGCCACTGTCCAAAGCCACTGTATGTCCAAAGCCACTGTATGTCCAAAGCCACTGTATGTCCAAAGCCACTGTCCAAAGCCAATGTATATCCAAAGCCACTGTCCAAAGCCACTGTATTTCCAATGCCACTGTATGTCCGAAGCCACTGTCCAAAGCCACTGTCCAAAGCCACTCTATGTCCAAAGCCACTGTCCAAAGCCACTTTCCAAAGCCACTGTCCAAAGCCACTCTATGTTCAAAGCCACTGTCCAAAGCCACTCTCCAAAGCCACTGTCCTAAACCACTCTCTGTCCAAAGCCACTGTCCAAAGCCACTTTCCAAAGCCACTGTCCAAAGCCACTCTATGTCCAAAGCCACTGTCCAAAGCCACTCTCCAAAGCCACTGTCCAAAGCCACTGTATGTCCAAAACCACTGTATGTCCAAAGCCACTGTCTAAAGCCACTGTATGTCCAAAGCCACTGTATGTCCAAAGCCACCGTCCAAAGCAACAGTATGTCCAAAGCCACTGTATGTCCAAAGCCACTGTCCAAAGCCACCGTATGTCCAAACCACTGTATGTCCAAAGCCACTGTCCAAAGCCACTGTATGTCCAAAGCCACTGTATGTCCAAAGCCACTGTCCAAAGCCACTGTATGTCCAAAGCCACTGTATGTCCAAAGCCACTGTTTAAAGCCACTGCA
Source organism: Cladorhizidae sp. MBARI D1340-BT2 (assembly GCA_028752905.1). NCBI lineage: Eukaryota > Metazoa > Porifera > Demospongiae > Poecilosclerida > Cladorhizidae > Cladorhizidae sp. MBARI D1340-BT2. The sequence goes on along the minus strand of JAQNBH010000017.1, from coordinate 22,031,014 downwards.
TGTCCAAAGCCACTGTCCAAAGCCACTGTATGTCCAAAGCCACTGTATATCCAAAGCCACTGTCCAAAGCCACTGTATGTCCAAAGCCACTGTATGTCCAAAGCCACTGTCCAAAGCCACTGTATGTCCAAAGCCACCCTATGTCCAAAGCCACTGTCCAAAGCCACTGTATGTCCAAAGCCACTGTATGTCCAAAGCCACTGTCCAAAGCCACTGTATGTCCAAAGCCACTGTACAAAGCCACTGTCCAAATCCACTGTCCAAAGCCACTCTATGTCCAAAGCCACTGTACAAAGCCAGTGTCCAAAGCCACTGACCAAAGCAATATTATGTCCAAAGCCACTGTCCAAAGCTACTGTCCAAAGCCACTGTCCAAAGCCACTCTATGTCCAAAGCCACTGTCCGAAGCCACTGTCCAAAGCCACTGTCCAAAGCCACTCTATGTCCAAAGCCACTGTCCAAAGCCACTCTCCAAAGCCACTTTCCTTAACCAATCTATGTCCAAAGCCACTGTCCAAAGCCACTCTCCAAAGCAACTGTCCAAAGCCACTCTATATCCAAAGCCACTTTCCAAAGCCACTCTCCAAAGCCACTGTCCAAAGCCACTGTATGTCCAAAGCCACTGTATGTCCAAAGCCACTGTCCAAAGCCACTGTATGTCCAAAGCCACTGTATATCCAAAGCCACTGTCCAAAGCCAATGTATATCCAAAGCCACTGTCCAAAGCCACTGTATGTCCAATGCCACTGTATGTCCGAAGCCACTGTCCAAAGCCACTGTCCAAAGCCACTCTATGTCCAAAGCCACTGTCCAAAGCCACTGTCCAAAGCCACTGTCCAAAGCCACTCTATGTCCAAAGCCACTCTATGTCCAAAGCCACTGTCCAAAGCCACTCTCCAAAGCCACTGTCCTAAACCACTCTATGTCCAAAGCCACTGTCCAAAGCCACTTTCCAAAGCCACTGTCCAAAGCCACTCTATGTCCAAAGCCACTGTCCAAAGCCACTCTCCAAAGCCACTGTCCAAAGCCACTGTATGTCCAAAGCCACTGTATGTCCAAAGCCACTGTCCAAAGCCACTGTATGTCCAAAGCCACTGTATGTCCAAAGCCACTATCCTAAGCCACTGTATGTCCAAAGCCACTGTATATCCAAAACCACTATCCAAAGCCACTGTATGTCCGAAGCCACTGTATGTCCAAAGCCACTGTCTAAAGCCACTGTATGTCCAAAGCCACTGTCCAAAGCCACTGTATGTCCAAAGCCACTGTATGTCCAAAGCCACTGTCCATAGCCACTGTATGTCCAAAGCCACTGTATGTCCAAAAACACTGTCCAAAGCCACTGTATGTCCAAAGCCACTGTATGTCCAAAGCCACTGTCCAAAGCCACTGTATGTCCAAAGCCACTGTATGTCCAAAGCCACTGTCTAAAGCCACTGTATGTCCAAAGCCACTGTATGTCCAAAGCCACTGTCCAAAGCAACCGTATGTCCAAAGCCACTGTATGTCCAAAGCCACTGTCCAAAGCCACCGTATGTCCAAACCACTGTATGTCCAAAGCAACTGTCCAAAGCCACTGTATGTCCAAAGCCACTGTCCAAAGCCACTGTATGTCCAAAGCCACTCTATGTCCAAAGCCACTGTCTAAAGCCACTGTATGTCCAAAGCCACTGTCCAAAGCCACTGTATGTCCAAAGCCACTGTATGTCCAAAGACACTGTCCAAAGCCACTGTATGTCCAAAGCCACTGTATGTCCAAAGCCACTGTCCAAAGCCACTGTATGTCCAAAGCCACTGTATGTCCAAAGCCACTGTCCAAAGCCACTGTATGTCCAAAGCCACTGTATGTCCAAAGCCACTGTCCAAAGTCAATGAATGGCCAAAGCCACTGTACAAAGCCACTGTCCAAATCCACTGTCCAAAGCCACTCTATGTCCAAAGCCACTGTACAAAGCCAGTGTCCAAAGCCACTGTCCAAAGCAATACTATGTCCAAAGCCACTGTCCAAAGCCACTGTCCAAAGCCACTGTCCAAAGCCACTCTATGTCCAAAGCCACTGTCCGAAGCCACTGTCCAAAGCCACTGTCCAAAGCCACTCTATGTCCAAAGCCACTGTCCAAAGCCACTGTCCAAAGCCACTCTATGTCCAAAGCCACTGTCCAAAGCCACTCTCCAAAGCCACTTTCCTTAACCAATCTATGTCCAAAGCCACTGTATGTCCAAAGCCACTGTCCAAAGCCACTGTATGTCCAAAGCCACTGTATATCCAAAGCCACGGTCCAAAGCCACTGTATATCCAAAGCCACTGTCCAAAGCCACTGTATGTCCAATGCCACTGTATGTCCAAAGCCACTATCCAAAGCCACTTTATGTCCAAAGCCACTGTATGTCCAAAGCCACTGTATGTCCAAAGCCACTGTCTAAAGCCACTGTATGTCCAAAGCCACTGTCCAAAGCCACTGTATATCCAAAGCCACTGTATGTCCAAACACTGTACATAGCCACTGTATGTCCAAAGCCACTGTATGTCCAAAGCCACTGTCCAAAGCCACTGTATGTCCAAAGCCACTGTATGTCCAAAGCCACTGTATGTCCAAAGCCACTGTATGTCCAAAGCCACTGTCCAAAGCCACTGTATGTCTAAAGCCACTGTATGTCCAAAGCCACTTTCCAAAGCCACTGTATGTCCAAAGCCACGGTATGTCCAAAGCCACTGTCCAAAGCCACCGTATGTCCAAAGCCACTGTATGTCCAAAGCCACAGTCCAAAGCCACTGTATGTCCAAAGCCACTGTATGTCCAAAGCCACTGTCCAAAGCCACTGTATGTCCAAAGCCACTGTATGTCCAAAGCCACTGTCCAAAGCCACTGTATGTCCAAAGCCACTGTATGTCCAAAGCCACTGTCCAAAGCCACTGTATGTCCAAAGCTACTGTATGTCCAAAGCCACTGTATGTCCATAGCCACTGTCCAAAGCCACTGTATGTCCAAAGCCACTGTATGTCCAAAGCCACTGTATGTCCAAAGCCACTGTCCAAAGCCACTATATGTACAAAGCCACTGTATGTCCAAAGCCACTGTCCAAAGGCAAAGCCACTCTCCAAAGCCACTGTCCAAAGCCACTCTATGTCCAAAGCCACTGTGCAAAGCCACTCTCCAAAGCCACTGTCCAAAGCCACTCTATGTCCAAAGCCACTGTCGAAAGCCACTGTCCAAAGCCACTCTCCAAAGCCACTCTATGTCCAAAGCTACTGTCCAAAGCCACTCTCCAAAGCCACTCTCCAAAGCCACTCTATGTCCAAAGCCACTGTCCAAACCCACTGTCCAAAGCCACTCTCCAAAGCCACTCTATGTCCAAAGCCATTGTACAAAGCCACTCTCCAAAGCCACTCTCCAAAGCCAATCAATATCCAAAGCCACTGTACAAAGCCACTGTCTAAAGCCACTCTCCAAAGCCACTCTATGTCCAAAGCCACTGTCCAAAGCCACTCTTCAAAGCCACTCTCCAAAGCCACTCTATGTCCAAAGCCACTGTCCAAAGCCACTCTCCAAAGCCACTGTCCAAAGCCACACTATGTCCAAAGCTACTGTCCAAAGCCACTCTCCAAAGCCACTGTCCAAAGCCACTTTATGTCCAAAGCTACTGTCCAAAGCCTCTGTCCAAAGCCATTCTCCAAAGCCACTCTCCAAAGCCACTCTATTTCCAAAGCCACTGTCCAAAGCCACTCTATGTCCAAAGCCACTGTCCAAAGCCACTGTCCAAAGCCACGGTCCAAAGCCACTCTATGTCCAAAGCCACTGTCCAAAGCCACTGTCCAAAGCCACTGTCCAAATCCACTCTATGTCCAAAGCCACTGTCCAAAGCCACTCTCCAAAGCCACTGTCCAAAGCCACTGTATGTCCAAAGCCACTGTATGTCCAAAGCCACTGTCCAAAGCCACTGTATGTCCAAAGCCACTGTATGTCCAAAGCCACTATCCTAAGCCACTGTATGTCCAAAGCCACTGTATATCCAAAGCCACTGTCCAAAGCCATTGTATGTCCGAAGCCACTGTATGTCCAAAGCCACTGTCTAAAGCCACTGTATGTCCAAATCCACTGTCCAAAGCCACTGTATGTCCAAAGCCACTGTATGTCCAAAGCCACTGTATGTCCAAAAACACTGTCCAAAACCACTGTATGTCCAAAGCCACTGTCCAAAGCCACTGTATGTCCAAAGCCACTGTATGTCCAAAGGCACTGTCTAAAGCCACTGTATGTCCAAAGCCACTGTATGTCCAAAGCCACTGTCCAAAGCAACCGTATGTCCAAAGCCACTGTATATCCAAAGCTACTGTCCAAAGCCACCGTATGTCCAAACCACTGTATGTCCAAAGCCACTGTCCAAAGCCACTGTATGTCCAAAGCCACTGTATGTCCAAAGCCACTGTCCAAAGCCACTGTATGTCCAAAGCCACTATATGTCCAAAGCCACTGTATGTCCAAAGCCACTGTCTAAAGCCACTCTATGTCCAAAGCCACTGTCCAAAGCCACTGTATGTCCAAAGCCACTGTATGTCCAAAGCCACTGTCCAAAGCCACTGTATGTCCAAAGCCACTGTATGTCCAAAGCCACTGTCCAAAGCCACTGTATGTCCAAAGCCACTGTATGTCCAAAGCCACTGTCCAAAGCCACTGTATGTCCAAAGCCACTGTATGTCCAAAGCCACTGTCCAAAGTCAATGTATGGCCAAAGCCACTGTACAAAGCCACTGTCCAAATCCATTGTCCAAAGCCACTCTATGTCCAAAGCCACTGTACAAAGCCAGTGTCCAAAGCCACTGTCCAAAGCAATACTATGTCCAAAGCCACTGTCCAAAGCCACTGTCCAAAGCCACTGTCCAAAGCCACTCTATGTCCAAAGCCACTCTATGTCCAAAGCCACTGTCCAAAGCCACTGTCCAAAGCCACTCTATGTCCAAAGCCACTGTCCAAAGCCACTGTCCAAAGCCACTGTCCAAAGCCACTCTATGTCCAAAGCCACTGTCCAAAGCCACTCTCCAAAGCCACTTTCCTTAACCAATCTATGTCCAAAGCCACTGTCCAAAGCCACTCTCCAAAGCCACTGTCCAAAGCCACTCTATATCCAAAGCCACTGTCCAAAGCCACTCTCCAAAGCCACTGTCCAAAGCCACTGTATGTCCAAAGCCAATGTATGTCCAAAGCCACTGTATGTCCAAAGCCACTGTCCAAAGCCACTGTATGTCCAAAGCCACTGTATATCCAAAGCCACTGTCCAAAGCCACTGTATATCCAAAGCCACTGTCCAAAGCCACTGTATGTCCAATACCACTGTATGTCCAAAGCCACTATCCAAAGCCACTTTATGTCCAAAGCCACTGTATGTCCATAGCCACTGTCCAAAGCCACTGTATGTCCAAAGCCACTGTATATCCAAAGCCACTGTCTAAAGCCACTGTATTTCCAAAGCCACTGTCCAAAGCCACTGTATGTCCAAAGCCACTGTATGTCCAAAGCCACTGTCCAAAGTCAATGTATGGCCAAAGCCACTGTACAAAGCCACTGTCCAAATCCACTGTCCAAAGCCACTCTATGTCCAAAGCCACTGTACAAAGCCAGTGTCCAAAGCCACTGTCCAAAGCAATACTATGTCCAAAGCCACTGTCCAAAGCCACTGTCCAAAGCCACTGTCCAAAGCCACTCTATGTCCAAAGCCACTGTCCGAAGCCACTGTCCAAAGCCACTGTCCAAAGCCACTCTATGTCCAAAGCCACTGTCCAAAGCCACTGTCCAAAGCCACTCTATGTCCAAAGCCACTGTCCAAAGCCACTCTCTAAAGCCACTTTCCTTAACAAATCTATGTCCAAAGCCACTGTCCAAAGCCACTCTCCAAAGCCACTGTCCAAAGCCACTCTATATCCAAAGCCACTGTCCAAAGCCACTCTCCAAAGCCACTGTCCAAAGCCACTGTATGTCCAAAGCCACTGTATGTCCAAAGCCACTGTCCAAAGCCACCGTATGTCCAAAGCCACTGTATATCCAAAGCCACTGTCCAAAGCCACTGTATATCCAAAGCCACTGTCCAAAGCCACTGTATGTCCAATGCCACTGTATGTCCAAAGCCACTATCCAAAGCCACTTTATGTCCAAAGCCACTGTATGTCCATAGCCACTGTCCAAAGCCACTGTATGTCCAAAGCCACTGTATGTCCAAAGCCACTGTCTAAAGCCACTGTATGTCCAAAGCCACTGTCCAAAGCCACTGTATATCCAAAGCCACTGTATGTCCAAACACTGTACATAGCCACTGTATGTCCAAAGCCACTGTATGTCCAAAGCCACTGTCCAAAGCCACTGTATGTCCAAAGCCACTGTATGTCCAAAGCCACTGTATGTCCAAAGCCACTGTATGTCCAAAGCCACTGTCCAAAGCCACTGTATGTCTAAAGCCACTGTATGTCCAAAGCCACATTCCAAAGCCACTGTATGTCCAAAGCCACGGTATGTCCAAAGCCACTGTCCAAAGCCACCGTATGTCCAAAGCCACTGTATGTCCAAAGCCACAGTCCTAAGCCACTGTATGTCCAAAGCCACTGTATGTCCAAAGCCACTGTCCAAAGCCACTGTATGTCCAAAGCCACTGTATGTCCAAAGCCACTGTCCAAAGCCACTGTATGTCCAAAGCCACTGTATGTCCAAAGCCACTGTCCAAAGCCACTGTATGTCCAAAGCTACTGTATGTCCAAAGCCACTGTATGTCCAAAGCCACTGTCCAAAGCCACTGTATGTCCAAAGCCACTGTATGTCCAAAGCCACTGTATGTCCAAAGCCACTGTCCAAAGCCACTATATGTCCAAAGCCACTGTATGTCCAAAGTCACTGTCCAAAGGCAAAGCCACTCTCCAAAGCCACTGTACAAAGCCACTCTATGTCCAAAGCCACTGTGCAAAGCCACTCTCCAAAGCCACTGTCCAAAGCCACTCTATGTCCAAAGCCACTGTCGAAAGCCACTGTCCAAAGCCACTCTCCAAAGCCACTCTATGTCCAAAGCTACTGTCCAAAGCCACTCTCCAAAGCCACTCTCCAAAGCCACTCTATGTCCAAAGCCACTGTCCAAACCCACTGTCCAAAGCCACTCTCCAAAGCCACTCTATGTCCAAAGCCATTGTACAAAGCCATTCTCCAAAGCCACTCTCCAAAGCCAATCAATATCCAAAGCCACTGTACAAAGCCACTGTCTAAAGCCACTCTCCAAAGCCACTCTATGTCCAAAGCCACTGTCCAAAGCCACTCTTCAAAGCCACTCTCCAAAGCCACTCTATGTCCAAAGCCACTGTCCAAAGCCACTCTCCAAAGCCACTGTCCAAAGCCACACTATGTCCAAAGCTACTTTCCAAAGCCACTCTCCAAAGCCACTGTCCAAAGCCACTTTATGTCCAAAGCTACTGTCCAAAGCCACTGTCCAAAGCCATTCTCCAAAGCCACTCTCCAAAGCCACTCTATTTCCAAAGCCACTGTCCAAAGCCACTCTATGTCCAAAGCCACTGTCCAAAGCCACTGTCCAAAGCCACGGTCCAAAGCCACTCTATGTCCAAAGCCACTGTCCAAAGCCACTGTCCAAAGCCACTGTCCAAAGCCACTCTATGTCCAAAGCCACTGTCCAAAGCCACTCTCCAAAGCCACTGTCCAAAGCCACTGTATGTCCAAAGCCACTGTATGTCCAAAGCCACTGTCCAAAGCCACTGTATGTCCAAAGCCACTGTATGTCCAAAGCCACTATCCTAAGCCACTGTATGTCCAAAGCCACTGTATATCCAAAGCCACTGTCCAAAGCCATTGTATGTCCGAAGCCACTGTATGTCCAAAGCCACTGTCTAAAGCCACTGTATGTCCAAATCCACTGTCCAAAGCCACTGTATGTCCAAAGCCACTGTATGTCCAAAGCCACTGTCCATAGCCACTGTATGTCCAAAGCCACTGTATGTCCAAAAACACTGTCCAAAACCATTGTATGTCCAAAGCCACTGTATGTCCAAAGCCACTGTCCAAAGCTACTGTATGTCCAAAGCCACTGTATGTCCAAAGGCACTGTCTAAAGCCACTGTATGTCCAAAGCCACTGTATGTCCAAAGCCACTGTCCAAAGCAACCGTATGTCCAAAGCCACTGTATGTCCAAAGCCACTGTCCAAAGCCACCGTATGTCCAAACCACTGTATGTCCAAAGCCACTGTCCAAAGCCACTGTATGTCCAAAGCCACTGTATGTCCAAAGCCACTGTCCAAAGCCACTGTATGTCCAAAGCCACTATATGTCCAAAGCCACTGTATGTCCAAAGCCACTGTCTAAAGCCACTCTATGTCCAAAGCCACTGTCCAAAGCCACTGTATGTCCAAAGCCACTGTATGTCCAAAGCCACTGTCCAAAGCCACTGTATGTCCAAAGCCACTGTATGTCCAAAGCCACTGTCCAAAGCCACTGTATGTCCAAAGCCACTGTATGTCCAAAGCCACTGTCCAAAGCCACTGTATGTCCAAAGCCACTGTATGTCCAAAGCCACTGTCCAAAGTCAATGTATGGCCAAAGCCACTGTACAAAGCCACTGTCCAAATCTATTGTCCAAAGCCACTCTATGTCCAAAGCCACTGTACAAAGCCAGTGTCCAAAGCCAATGTCCAAAGCAATACTATGTCCAAAGCCACTGTCCAAAGCCACTGTCCAAAGCCACTGTCCAAAGCCACTATGTCCAAAGCCACTCTATGTCCAAAGCCACTGTCCAAAGCCACTGTCCAAAGCCACTCTATGTCCAAAGCCACTGTCCAAAGCCACTGTCCAAAGCCACTGTCCAAAGCCACTCTATGTCCAAAGCCACTGTCCAAAGCCACTCTCCAAAGCCACTTTCCTTAACCAATCTATGTCCAAAGCCACTGTCCAAAGCCACTCTCCAAAGCCACTGTCCAAAGCCACTCTATATCCAAAGCCACTGTCCAAAGCCACTCTCCAAAGCCACTGTCCAAAGCCACTGTATGTCCAAAGCCAATGTATGTCCAAAGCCACTGTATGTCCAAAGCCACTGTCCAAAGCCACTGTATGTCCAAAGCCACTGTATATCCAAAGCCACTGTCCAAAGCCACTGTATATCCAAAGCCACTGTCCAAAGCCACTGTATGTCCAATACCACTGTATGTCCAAAGCCACTATCCAAAGCCACTTTATGTCCAAAGCCACTGTATGTCCATAGCCACTGTCCAAAGCCACTGTATGTCCAAAGCCACTGTATATCCAAAGCCACTGTCTAAAGCCACTGTATGTCCAAAGCCACTGTCCAAAGCCACTGTATGTCCAAAGCCACTGTATGTCCAAAGCCACTGTCCAAAGTCAATGTATGGCCAAAGCCACTGTACAAAGCCACTGTCCAAATCCACTGTCCAAAGCCACTCTATGTCCAAAGCCACTGTACAAAGCCACTCTCCAAACCACTATCCAAAGCCACTCTATGTCCAAAGCCAGTCCAAAGCCTCTCTCCAAAGCCACTCTCCAAAGCCACTCTATGTCCAAAGCCACTGTCCAAAGCCACTCTCCAAATCCACTGTCCAAAGCCACTCTATGTCCAAAGCCACAGTCCAAAGCCACTGTCCAAAGCCACTGTCCAAAGCCACTCTATGTCCAAAGCCACTGTCCGAAGCCACTGTCCAAAGCCACTGTCCAAAGCCACTCTATGTCCAAAGCCACTGTCCAAAGCCACTGTCCAAAGCCACTCTATGTCCAAAGCCACTGTCCAAAGCCACTCTCCAAAGCCACTTTCCTTAACCAATCTATGTCCAAAGCCACTGTCCAAAGCCACTCTCCAAAGCCACTGTCCAAAGCCACTCTATATCCAAAGCCACTGTCCAAAGCCACTCTCCAAAGCCACTGTCCAACGCCACTGTATGTCCAAAGCCACTGTATGTCCAAAGCCACTGTCCAAAGCCACTGTATGTCCAAAGCCACTGTATATCCAAAGCCACTGTCCAAAGCAACTGTATATCCAAAGCCACTGTCCAAAGCCACTGTATGTCCAATGCCACTGTATGTCCAAAGCCACTATCCAAAGCCACGTTATGTCCAAAGCCACTGTATGTCCATAGCCACTGTCCAAAGCCACTGTATGTCCAAAGCCACTGTATGTCCAAAGCCACTGTCTAAAGCCACTGTATGTCCAAAGCCACTGTCCAAAGCCACTGTATATCCAAAGCCACTGTATGTTCAAACACTGTACATAGCCACTGTATGTCCAAAGCCACTGTATGTCCAAAGCCACTGTCCAAAGCCACTGTATGTCCAAAGCCACTGTATGTCCAAAGCCACTGTATGTCCAAAGCTACTGTATGTCCAAAGCCACTGTCCAACGCCACTGTATGTCTAAAGCCACTGTATGTCCAAAGCCACTTTCCAAAGCCACTGTATGTCCAAAGCCACGGTATGTCCAAAGCCACTGTCCAAAGCCACCGTATGTCCAAAGCCACTGTATGTCCAAAGCCACAGTCCAAAGCCACTGTATGTCCAAAGCCACTGTATATCCAAAGCCACTGTCCAAAGCCACTGTATGTCCAAAGCCACTGTATGTCCAAAGCCACTGTCCAAAGCCACTGTATGTCCAAAGCCACTGTATGTCCAAAGCCAATGTCCAAAGCCACTGTATGTCCAAAGCTACTGTATGTCCAAAGCCACTGTATGTCCAAAGCCACTGTCCAAAGCCACTGTATGTCCAAAGCCACTGTATGTCCAAAGCCACTGTATGTCCAAAGCCACTGTCCAAAGCCACTATATGTCCAAAGCCACTGTATGTCCAAAGCCACTGTCCAAAGCCACACTATGTCAAAAGCTACTGTCCAAAGCCACTCTCCAAAGCCACTGTCCAAAGCCACTCTATGTCCAAAGCTACTGTCCAAAGCCACTGTCCAAAGCCATTCTCCAAAGCCACTCTCCAAAGCCACTCTATTTCCAAAGCCACTGTCCAAAGCCACTCTATGTCCAAAGCGACTGTCCAAAGCCACTGTCCAAAGCCACGGTCCAAAGCCACTCTATGTCCAAAGCCACTGTCCAAAGCCACTGTCCAAAGCCACTGTCCAAAGCCACTCTATGTCCAAAGCCACTGTCCAAAGCCACTCTCCAAAGCCACTGTCCAAAGCCACTGTATGTCCAAAGCCACTGTATGTCCAAAGCCACTGTCCAAAGCCACTGTATGTCCAAAGCCACTGTATGTCCAAAGCCACTATCCTAAGCCACTGTATGTCCAAAGCCACTGTATATCCAAAGCCACTGTCCAAAGCCACTGTATGTCCGAAGCCACTGTATGTCCAAAGCCACTGTCTAAAGCCACTGTATGTCCAAAGCCACTGTCCAAAGCCACTGTATGTCCAAAGCCACTGTATGTCCAAAGCCACTGTCCATAGCCATTGTATGTCCAAAGCCACTGTATGTCCAAAAACACTGTCCAAAGCCACTGTATGTCCAAAGCCACTGTATGTCCAAAGCCACTGTCCAAAGCCACTGTATGTCCAAAGCCACTGTATGTCCAAAGGCACTGTCTAAAGCCACTGTATGTCCAAAGCCACTGTATGTCCAAAGCCACTGTCCAAAGCAACCGTATGTCCAAAGCCACTGTATGTCCAAAGCCACTGTCCAAAGCCACCGTATGTCCAAACCACTGTATGTCCAAAGCCACTGTCCAAAGCCACTGTATGTCCAAAGCCACTGTATGTCCAAAGCCACTGTCCAAAGCCACTGTATGTCCAAAGCCACTATATGTCCAAAGCCACTGTATGTCCAAAGCCACTGTCTAAAGCCACTCTATGTCCAAAGCCACTGTCCAAAGCCACTGTATGTCCAAAGCCACTGTATGTTCAAAGCCACTGTCCAAAGCCACTGTATGTCCAAAGCCACTGTATGTCCAAAGCCACTGTCCAAAGCCACTGTATGTCCAAAGCCTCTGTATGTCCAAAGCCACTGTCCAAACCCACTGTATGTCCAAAGCCACTGTATGTCCAAAGCCACTGTCCAAAGTCAATGTATGGCCAAAGCCACTGTACAAAGCCACTGTCCAAATCCACTGTCCAAAGCCACTCTATGTCCAAAGCCACTGTACAAAGCCAGTGTCCAAAGCCACTGTCCAAAGCAATACTATGTCCAAAGCCACTGTCCAAAGCCACTGTCCAAAGCCACTATCCAAAGCCACTCTATGTCCAAAGCCACTGTTCGAAGCCACTGTCCAAAGCCACTGTCCAAAGCCACTCTATGTCCAAAGCCACTGTCCAAAGCCACTGTCCAAAGCCACTGTCCAAAGCCACTCTATGTCCAAAGCCACTGTCCAAAGCCACTCTCCAAAGCCACTTTCCTTAACCAATCTATGTCCAAAGCTACTGTCCAAAGCCACTCTCCAAAGCCACTGTCCAAAGCCACTCTATATCCAAAGCCACTGTCCAAAGCCACTCTCCAAAGCCACTGTCCAAAGCCACTGTATGTCCAAAGCCACTGTATGTCCAAAGCCACTGTATGTCCAAAGCCACTGTCCAAAGCCACTGTATGTCCAAAGCCACTGTATATCCAAAGCCACTGTCCAAAGCCACTGTATATCCAAAGCCACTGTCCAAAGCCACTGTATGTCCAATACCACTGTATGTCCAAAGCCACTATCCAAAGCCACTTTATGTCCAAAGCCACTGTATGTCCATAGCCACTGTCCAAAGCCACTGTATATCCAAAGCCACTGTATATCCAAAGCCACTGTCTAAAGCCACTGTATGTCCAAAGCCACTGTCCAAAGCCACTGTATGTCCAAAGCCACTGTATGTCCAAACACTGTACATAGCCACTGTATGTCCAAAGCCACTGTATGTCCAAAGCCACTGTCCAAAGCCACTGTATGTCCAAAGCCACTGTATGTCCAAAGCCACTGTATGTCCAAAGCCACTGTATGTCCAAAGCCACTGTCCAAAGCCACTGTATGTCCAAAGCCACTGTATGTCCAAAGCCACTGTCCAAAGCCACTGTATGTCCAAAGCCACGGTATGTCCAAAGCCACTGTCCAAAACCACTGTATGTCCAAAGCCACTGTATGTCCAAAGCCACTGTCTAAAGACACTGTATGTCCAAAGCCACTGTCCAAAGCTACTATATGTCCAAAGCCACTGTATGTCCAAAGCCACTGTCCAAAGCCACTGTATGTCCAAAGCCACTGTATGTCCAAAGCCACTGTCCAAAGCCACTGTATGTCCAAAGCCACTGTATGTCCAAAGCCACTGTCCAAAGACACTGTATGTCCAAAGCCACTGTCCAAAGCCACTGTATGTCCAAAGCCACTGTCCAAAGCCACTCTATGTCCAAAGCCACTGTACAAAGCCAGTGTACAAAGCCACTGACCAAAGCAATACTATGTCCAAAGCCACTGTCCAAAGCCACTGTCCAAAGCCAATGTCCAAAGCAACTCTATGTCCAAAGCCACTGTCCGAAGCCACTGTCCAAAGCCACTGTCCAAAGCCACTCTATGTCCAAAGCCACTGTCCAAAGCCACTCTCCAAAGCCACTTTCCTTAACCAATCTATGTCCAAAGCCACTGTCCAAAGCCACTCTCCAAAGCAACTGTCCAAAGCCACTCTATATCCAAAGCCACTGTCCAAAGCCATTCTCCAAAGCCACTGTCCAAAGCCACTGTATGTCCAAAGCCACTGTATATCCAAAGCCACTGTCCAAAGCCACTGTATGTCCAATACCACTGTATGTCCAAAGCCACTATCCAAAGCCACTTTATGTCCAAAGCCACTGTATGTCCATAGCCACTGTCCAAAGCCACTGTATGTCCAAAGCCACTGTATATCCAAAGCCACTGTCTAAAGCCACTGTATGTCCAAAGCCACTGTCCAAAGCCACTGTATGTCCAAAGCCACTGTATGTCCAAAGCCACTGTCCAAAGTCAATGTATGGCCAAAGCCACTGTACAAAGCCACTGTCCAAATCCACTGTCCAAAGCCACTCTATGTCCAAAGCCACTGTACAAAGCCAGTGTCCAAAGCCACTGTCCAAAGCAATACTATGTCCAAAGCCACTGTCCAAAGCCACTGTCCAAAGCCACTGTCCAAAGCCACTCTATGTCCAAAGCCACTGTCCGAAGCCACTGTCCAAAGCCACTGTCCAAAGCCACTCTATGTCCAAAGCCACTGTCCAAAGCCACTGTCCAAAGCCACTCTATGTCCAAAGCCACTGTCCAAAGCCACTCTCCAAAGCCACTTTCCTTAACCAATCTATGTCCAAAGCCACTGTCCAAAGCCACTCTCCAAAGCCACTGTCCAAAGCCACTCTATATCCAAAGCCACTGTCCAAAGCCACTCTCCAAAGCCACTGTCCAAAGCCACTGTATGTCCAAAGCCACTGTATGTCCAAAGCCACTGTCCAAAGCCATCGTATGTCCAAAGCCACTGTATATCCAAAGCCACTGTCCAAAGCAACTGTATATCCAAAGCCACTGTCCAAAGCCACTGTATGTCCAATGCCACTGTATGTCCAAAGCCACTATCCAAAGTCACTTTATGTCCAAAGCCACTGTATGTCCATAGCCACTGTCCAAAGCCACTGTATGTCCAAAGCCACTGTATGTCCAAAGCCACTGTCTAAAGCCACTGTATGTCCAAAGCCACTGTCCAAAGCCACTGTATATCCAAAGCCACTGTATGTCCAAACACTGTACATAGCCACTGTATGTCCAAAGCCACTGTATGTCCAAAGCCACTGTCCAAAGCCACTGTATGTCCAAAGCCACTGTATGTCCAAAGCCACTGTATGTCCAAAGCCACTGTATGTCCAAAGCCACTGTCCAAAGCCACTGTATGTCTAAAGCCACTGTATGTCCAAAGCCACTTTCCAAAGCCACTGTATGTCCAAAGCCACGGTATGTCCAAAGCCACTGTCCAAAGCCACCGTATGTCCAAAGCCACTGTATGTCCAAAGCCACAGTCCAAAGCCACTGTATGTCCAAAGCCACTGAATGTCCAAAGCCACTGT
Organism: Cladorhizidae sp. MBARI D1340-BT2; assembly: GCA_028752905.1. Lineage (NCBI taxonomy): Eukaryota > Metazoa > Porifera > Demospongiae > Poecilosclerida > Cladorhizidae > Cladorhizidae sp. MBARI D1340-BT2. The sequence goes on along the minus strand of JAQNBH010000017.1, from coordinate 22,015,981 downwards.
CCAAAGCCACTGTATGTCCAAAGCCACTGTATGTCCAAAGCCACTGTCCAAAGCCACTGTATGTCCAAAGCCACTGTATGTCCAAAGCCAATGTCCAAAGCCACTGTATGTCCAAAGCCACTGTATGTCCAAAGCCACTGTCTAAAGCCACTGTATGTCCAAAGCCACTGTCCAAAGCCACTGTATGTCCAAAGCCACTGTATGTCCAAAGCCACTGTCCAAAGCCACTATATGTCCAAAGCCACTGTATGTCCAAAGCCACTGTCCAAAGCCACACTATGTCCAAAGCTACTGTCCAAAGCCACTCTCCAAAGCCACTGTCCAAAGCCACTCTATGTCCAAAGCTACTGTCCAAAGCCACTGTCCAAAGCCATTCTCCAAAGCCACTCTCCAAAGCCACTCTATTTCCAAAGCCACTGTCCAAAGCCACTCTATGTCCAAAGCGACTGTCCAAAGCCACTGTCCAAAGCCACGGTCCGAAGCCACTCTATGTCCAAAGCCACTGTCCAAAGCCACTGTCCAAAGCCACTGTCCAAAGCCACTCTATGTCCAAAGCCACTGTCCAAAGCCACTCTCCAAAGCCACTGTCCAAAGCAACTGTATGTCCAAAGCCACTGTATGTCCAAACCCACTGTCCAAAGCCACTGTATGTCCAAAGCCACTGTATGTCCAAAGCCACTATCCTAAGCCACTGTATGTCCAAAGCCACTGTATATCCAAAGCCACTGTCCAAAGCCACTGTATGTCCGAAGCCACTGTATGTCCAAAGCCACTGTCTAAAGCCACTGTATGTCCAAAGCCACTGTCCAAAGCCACTGTATGTCCAAAGCCACTGTATGTCCAAAGCCACTGTCCATAGCCATTGTATGTCCAAAGCCACTGTATGTCCAAAAACACTGTCCAAAGCCACTGTATGTCCAAAGCCACTGTATGTCCAAAGCCACTGTCCAAAGCCACTGTATGTCCAAAGACACTGTATGTCCAAAGGCACTGTCTAAAGCCACTGTATGTCCAAAGCCACTGTATGTCCAAAGCCACTGTCCAAAGCAACCGTATGTCCAAAGCCACTGTATGTCCAAAGCCACTGTCCAAAGCCACCGTATGTCCAAACCACTGTATGTCCAAAGCCACTGTCCAAAGCCACTGTATGTCCAAAGCCACTGTATGTCCAAAGCCACTGTCCAAAGCCACTGTATGTCCAAAGCCACTATATGTCCAAAGCCACTGTATGTCCAAAGCCACTGTCTAAAGCCACTCTATGTCCAAAGCCACTGTCCAAAGCCACTGTATGTCCAAAGCCACTGTATGTCCAAAGCCACTGTCCAAAGCCACTGTATGTCCAAAGCCACTGTATGTCCAAAGCCACTGTCCAAAGCCACTGTATGTCCAAAGCCACTGTATGTCCAAAGCCACTGTCCAAAGCCACTGTATGTCCAAAGCCACTGTATGTCCAAAGCCACTGTCCAAAGTCAATGTATGGCCAAAGCCACTGTACAAAGCCACTGTCCAAATCCACTGTCCAAAGCCACTCTATGTCCAAAGCCACTGTACAAAGCCAGTGTCCAAAGCCACTGTCCAAAGCAATACTATGTCCAAAGCCACTGTCCAAAGCCACTGTCCAAAGCCACTGTCCAAAGCCACTCTATGTCCAAAGCCACTGTCCGAAGCCACTGTCCAAAGCCACTGTCCAAAGCCACTCTATGTCCAAAGCCACTGTCCAAAGCCACTGTCCAAAGCCACTGTCCAAAGCCACTCTATGTCCAAAGCCACTGTCCAAAGCCGCTCTCCAAAGCCACTTTCCTTAACCAATCTATGTCCAAAGCCACTGTCCAAAGCCACTCTCCAAAGCCACTGTCCAAAGCCACTCTATATCCAAAGCCACTGTCCAAAGCCACTCTCCAAAGCCACTGTCCAAAGCCACTGTATGTCCAAAGCCACTGTATGTCCAAAGCCACTGTATGTCCAAAGCCACTGTCCAAAGCCACTGTATGTCCAAAGCCACTGTATATCCAAAGCCACTGTCCAAAGCCACTGTATATCCAAAGCCACTGTCCAAAGCCACTGTATGTCCAATACCACTGTATGTCCAAAGCCACTATCCAAAGCCACTTTATGTCCAAAGCCACTGTATGTCCATAGCCACTGTCCAAAGCCACTGTATGTCCAAAGCCACTGTATATCCAAAGCCACTGTCTAAAGCCACTGTATGTCCAAAGCCACTGTCCAAAGCCACTGTATGTCCAAAGCCACTGTATGTCCAAACACTGTACATAGCCACTGTATGTCCAAAGCCACTGTATGTCCAAAGCCACTGTCCAAAGCCACTGTATGTCCAAAGCCACTGTATGTCCAAAGCCACTGTATGTCCAAAGCCACTGTATGTCCAAAGCCACTGTCCAAAGCCACTCCAAAGCCACTGTATGTCCAAAGCCACGGTATGTCCAAAGCCACTGTCCAAAACCACTGTATGTCCAAAGCCACTGTATGTCCAAAGCCACTGTCTAAAGACACTGTATGTCCAAAGCCACTGTCCAAAGCTACTGTATGTCCAAAGCCACTGTATGTCCAAAGCCACTGTCCAAAGCCACTGTATGTCCAAAGCCACTGTATGTCCAAAGCCACTGTCCAAAGCCACTGTATGTCCAAAGCCACTGTATGTCCAAAGCCACTGTCCAAAGACACTGTATGTCCAAAGCCACTGTCCAAAGCCACTGTATGTCCAAAGCCACTGTCCAAAGCCACTCTATGTCCAAAGCCACCGTACAAAGCCAGTGTACAAAGCCACTGACCAAAGCAATACTATGTCCAAAGCCACTGTCCAAAGCCACTGTCCAAAGCCAATGTCCAAAGCAACTCTATGTCCAAAGCCACTGTCCGAAGCCACTGTCCAAAGCCACTGTCCAAAGCCACTCTATGTCCAAAGCCACTGTCCAAAGCCACTCTCCAAAGCCACTTTCCTTAACCAATCTATGTCCAAAGCCACTGTCCAAAGCCACTCTCCAAAGCAACTGTCCAAAGCCACTCTATATCCAAAGCCACTGTCCAAAGCCATTCTCCAAAGCCACTGTCCAAAGCCACTGTATGTCCAAAGCCACTCTATGTCCAAAGCCACTGTCCAAAGCCACTGTATGTCCAAAGCCACTGTATATCCAAAGCCACTGTCCAAAGCCAATGTATATCCAAAGCCACTGTCCAAAGCCACTGTATGTCCAATGCCACTGTATGTCCGAAGCCACTGTCCAAAGCCACTGTCCAAAGCCACTCTATGTCCAAAGCCACTGTCCAAAGCCACTGTCCAAACCACTGTCCAAAGCCACTCTATGTCCAAAGCCACTGTCCAAAGCCACTCTCCAAAGCCACTGTCCTAAACCACTCTATGTCCAAAGCCACTGTCCAAAGCCACTTTCCAAAGCCACTGTCCAAAGCCACTCTATGTCCAAAGCCACTGTCCAAAGGCAAAGCCACTCTCCAAAGCCACTGTCCAAAGCCACTGTATGTCCAAAACCACTGTATGTCCAAAGCCACTGTCTAAAGTTACTGTATGTCCAAAGCCACTGTATGTCCAAAGCCACTGTCCAAAGCCACCGTATGTCCAAAGCCACTGTATGTCCAAAGCCACTGTCCAAAGCCACCGTATGTCCAAACCACTGTATGTCCAAAGCCACTGTCCAAAGCCACTGTATGTCCAAAGCCACTGTATGTCCAAAGCCACTGTCCAAAGCCACTGTATGTCCAAAGCCACTGTATGTCCAAAGCCACTGTCTAAAGCCACTGTATGTCCAAAGCCACTGTCCAAAGCCACTGTATGTCCAAAGCCACTGTATGTCCAAAGCCACTGTATGTCCAAAAACACTGTCCAAAGCCACTGTATGTCCAAAGCCACTGTATGTCCAAAGCCACTGTCCAAAGCCACTGTATGTCCAAAGCCACTGTATGTCCAAAGGCACTGTCTAAAGCCACTGTATGTCCAAAGCCTCTGTATGTCCAAAGCCACTGTCCAAAGCAACCGTATGTCCAAAGCCACTGTATGTCCAAAGCCACTGTCCAAAGCCACCGTATGTCCAAACCACTGTATGTCCAAAGCCACTGTCCAAAGCCACTGTATGTCCAAAGCCACTGTATGTCCAAAGCCACTGTCCAAAGCCACTGTATGTCCAAAGCCACTATATGTCCAAAGCCACTGTATGTCCAAAGCCACTGTCTAAAGCCACTCTATGTCCAAAGCCACTGTCCAAAGCCACTGTATGTCCAAAGCCACTGTATGTCCAAAGCCACTGTCCAAAGCCACTGTATGTCCAAAGCCACTGTATGTCCAAAGCCACTGTCCAAAGCCACTGTATGTCCAAAGCCACTGTATGTCCAAAGCCACTGTCCAAAGCCACTGTATGTCCAAAGCCACTGTATGTCCAAAGCCACTGTCCAAAGTCAATGTATGGCCAAAGCCACTGTACAAAGCCACTGTCCAAATCCACTGTCCAAAGCCACTCTATGTCCAAAGCCACTGTACAAAGCCAGTGTCCAAAGCCACTGTCCAAAGCAATACTATGTCCAAAGCCACTGTCCAAAGCCACTGTCCAAAGCCACTGTCCAAAGCCACTCTATGTCCAAAGCCACTCTATGTCCAAAGCCACTGTCCAAAGCCACTGTCCAAAGCCACTCTATGTCCAAAGCCACTGTCCAAAGCCACTGTCCAAAGCCACTGTCCAAAGCCACTCTATGTCCAAAGCCACTGTCCAAAGCCACTCTCCAAAGCCACTTTCCTTAACCAATCTATGTCCAAAGCCACTGTCCAAAGCCACTTTCCAAAGCCACTGTCCAAAGCCACTCTATATCCAAAGCCACTGTCCAAAGCCACTCTCCAAAGCCACTGTCCAAAGCCACTGTATGTCCAAAGCCAATGTATGTCCAAAGCCACTGTATGTCCAAAGCCACTGTCCAAAGCCACTGTATGTCCAAAGCCACTGTATATCCAAAGCCACTGTCCAAAGCCACTGTATATCCAAAGCCACTGTCCAAAGCCACTGTATGTCCAATAACACTGTATGTCCAAAGCCACTATCCAAAGCCACTTTATGTCCAAAGCCACTGTATGTCCATAGCCACTGTCCAAAGCCACTGTATGTCCAAAGCCACTGTATATCCAAAGCCACTGTCTAAAGCCACTGTATGTCCAAAGCCACTGTCCAAAGCCACTGTATGTCCAAAGCCACTGTTTGTCCAAAGCCACTGTCCAAAGTCAATGTATGGCCAAAGCCACTGTACAAAGCCACTGTCCAAATCCACTGTCCAAAGCCACTCTATGTCCAAAGCCACTGTACAAAGCCAGTGTCCAAAGCCACTGTCCAAAGCAATACTATGTCCAAAGCCACTGTCCAAAGCCACTGTCCAAAGCCACTGTCCAAAGCCACTCTATGTCCAAAGCCACTGTCCGAAGCCACTGTCCAAAGCCACTGTCCAAAGCCACTCTATGTCCAAAGCCACTGTCCAAAGCCACTGTCCAAAGCCACTCTATGTCCAAAGCCACTGTCCAAAGCCACTCTCCAAAGCCACTTTCCTTAACCAATCTATGTCCAAAGCCACTGTCCAAAGCCACTCTCCAAAGCCACTGTCCAAAGCCACTCTATATCCAAAGCCACTGTCCAAAGCCACTCTCCAAAGCCACTGTCAAAGCCACTGTATGTCCAAAGCCACTGTATGTCCAAAGCCACTGTCCAAAGCCACCGTATGTCCAAAGCCACTGTATATACAAAGCCACTGTCCAAAGCCACTGTATATCCAAAGCCACTGTCCAAAGCCACTGTATGTCCAATGCCACTGTATGTCCAAAGCCACTATCCAAAGCCACTTTATGTCCAAAGCCACTGTATGTCCATAGCCACTGTCCAAAGCCACTGTATGTCCAAAGCCACTGTATGTCCAAAGCAACTGTCTAAAGCCACTGTATGTCCAAAGCCACTGTCCAAAGCCACTGTATATCCAAAGCCACTGTATGTCCAAACACTGTACATAGCCACTGTATGTCCAAAGCCACTGTATGTCCAAAGCCACTGTCCAAAGCCACTGTATGTCCAAAGCCACTGTATGTCCAAAGCCACTGTCCAAAGCCACTGTATGTCCAAAGCCACTGTATGTCCAAAGCCACTGTCCAAAGCCACTGTATGTCCAAAGCCACTGTATGTCCAAAGCCACTGTCCAAAGCCACTGTATGTCCAAAGCTACTGTATGTCCAAAGCCACTGTATGTCCAAAGCCACTGTCCAAAGCCACTGTATGTCCAAAGCCACTGTATGTCCAAAGCCACTGTATGTCCAAAGCCACTGTCCAAAGCCACTCTCCAAAGCCACTGTCCAAAGCCACTGTATGTCCAAAGCCACTGTATGTCCAAAGCCACTGTCCAAAGCCACTGTATGTCCAAAGCCACTGTATGTCCAAAGCCACTGTCCAAAGACACTGTATGTCCAAAGCCACTGTCCAAAGCCACTGTATGTCCAAAGCCACTGTCCAAAGCCACTCTATGTCCAAAGCCACCGTACAAAGCCAGTGTACAAAGCCACTGACCAAAGCAATACTATGTCCAAAGCCACTGTCCAAAGCCACTGTCCAAAGCCAATGTCCAAAGCAACTCTATGTCCAAAGCCACTGTCCGAAGCCACTGTCCAAAGCCACTGTCCAAAGCCACTCTATGTCCAAAGCCACTGTCCAAAGCCACTCTCCAAAGCCACTTTCCTTAACCAATCTATGTCCAAAGCCACTGTCCAAAGCCACTCTCCAAAGCAACTGTCCAAAGCCACTCTATATCCAAAGCCACTGTCCAAAGCCATTCTCCAAAGCCACTGTCCAAAGCCACTGTATGTCCAAAGCCACTCTATGTCCAAAGCCACTGTCCAAAGCCACTGTATGTCCAAAGCCACTGTATATCCAAAGCCACTGTCCAAAGCCAATGTATATCCAAAGCCACTGTCCAAAGCCACTGTATGTCCAATGCCACTGTATGTCCGAAGCCACTGTCCAAAGCCACTGTCCAAAGCCACTCTATGTCCAAAGCCACTGTCCAAAGCCACTGTCCAAACCACTGTCCAAAGCCACTCTATGTCCAAAGCCACTGTCCAAAGCCACTCTCCAAAGCCACTGTCCTAAACCACTCTATGTCCAAAGCCACTGTCCAAAGCCACTTTCCAAAGCCACTGTCCAAAGCCACTCTATGTCCAAAGCCACTGTCCAAAGGCAAAGCCACTCTCCAAAGCCACTGTCCAAAGCCACTGTATGTCCAAAACCACTGTATGTCCAAAGCCACTGTCTAAAGTTACTGTATGTCCAAAGCCACTGTATGTCCAAAGCCACTGTCCAAAGCCACCGTATGTCCAAAGCCACTGTATGTCCAAAGCCACTGTCCAAAGCCACCGTATGTCCAAACCACTGTATGTCCAAAGCCACTGTCCAAAGCCACTGTATGTCCAAAGCCACTGTATGTCCAAAGCCACTGTCCAAAGCCACTGTATGTCCAAAGCCACTGTATGTCCAAAGCCACTGTCTAAAGCCACTGTATGTCCAAAGCCACTGTCCAAAGCCACTGTATGTCCAAAGCCACTGTATGTCCAAAGCCACTGTATGTCCAAAAACACTGTCCAAAGCCACTGTATGTCCAAAGCCACTGTATGTCCAAAGCCACTGTCCAAAGCCACTGTATGTCCAAAGCCACTGTATGTCCAAAGGCACTGTCTAAAGCCACTGTATGTCCAAAGCCTCTGTATGTCCAAAGCCACTGTCCAAAGCAACCGTATGTCCAAAGCCACTGTATGTCCAAAGCCACTGTCCAAAGCCACCGTATGTCCAAACCACTGTATGTCCAAAGCCACTGTCCAAAGCCACTGTATGTCCAAAGCCACTGTATGTCCAAAGCCACTGTCCAAAGCCACTGTATGTCCAAAGCCACTATATGTCCAAAGCCACTGTATGTCCAAAGCCACTGTCTAAAGCCACTCTATGTCCAAAGCCACTGTCCAAAGCCACTGTATGTCCAAAGCCACTGTATGTCCAAAGCCACTGTCCAAAGCCACTGTATGTCCAAAGCCACTGTATGTCCAAAGCCACTGTCCAAAGCCACTGTATGTCCAAAGCCACTGTATGTCCAAAGCCACTGTCCAAAGCCACTGTATGTCCAAAGCCACTGTATGTCCAAAGCCACTGTCCAAAGTCAATGTATGGCCAAAGCCACTGTACAAAGCCACTGTCCAAATCCACTGTCCAAAGCCACTCTATGTCCAAAGCCACTGTACAAAGCCAGTGTCCAAAGCCACTGTCCAAAGCAATACTATGTCCAAAGCCACTGTCCAAAGCCACTGTCCAAAGCCACTGTCCAAAGCCACTCTATGTCCAAAGCCACTCTATGTCCAAAGCCACTGTCCAAAGCCACTGTCCAAAGCCACTCTATGTCCAAAGCCACTGTCCAAAGCCACTGTCCAAAGCCACTGTCCAAAGCCACTCTATGTCCAAAGCCACTGTCCAAAGCCACTCTCCAAAGCCACTTTCCTTAACCAATCTATGTCCAAAGCCACTGTCCAAAGCCACTTTCCAAAGCCACTGTCCAAAGCCACTCTATATCCAAAGCCACTGTCCAAAGCCACTCTCCAAAGCCACTGTCCAAAGCCACTGTATGTCCAAAGCCAATGTATGTCCAAAGCCACTGTATGTCCAAAGCCACTGTCCAAAGCCACTGTATGTCCAAAGCCACTGTATATCCAAAGCCACTGTCCAAAGCCACTGTATATCCAAAGCCACTGTCCAAAGCCACTGTATGTCCAATAACACTGTATGTCCAAAGCCACTATCCAAAGCCACTTTATGTCCAAAGCCACTGTATGTCCATAGCCACTGTCCAAAGCCACTGTATGTCCAAAGCCACTGTATATCCAAAGCCACTGTCTAAAGCCACTGTATGTCCAAAGCCACTGTCCAAAGCCACTGTATGTCCAAAGCCACTGTTTGTCCAAAGCCACTGTCCAAAGTCAATGTATGGCCAAAGCCACTGTACAAAGCCACTGTCCAAATCCACTGTCCAAAGCCACTCTATGTCCAAAGCCACTGTACAAAGCCAGTGTCCAAAGCCACTGTCCAAAGCAATACTATGTCCAAAGCCACTGTCCAAAGCCACTGTCCAAAGCCACTGTCCAAAGCCACTCTATGTCCAAAGCCACTGTCCGAAGCCACTGTCCAAAGCCACTGTCCAAAGCCACTCTATGTCCAAAGCCACTGTCCAAAGCCACTGTCCAAAGCCACTCTATGTCCAAAGCCACTGTCCAAAGCCACTCTCCAAAGCCACTTTCCTTAACCAATCTATGTCCAAAGCCACTGTCCAAAGCCACTCTCCAAAGCCACTGTCCAAAGCCACTCTATATCCAAAGCCACTGTCCAAAGCCACTCTCCAAAGCCACTGTCAAAGCCACTGTATGTCCAAAGCCACTGTATGTCCAAAGCCACTGTCCAAAGCCACCGTATGTCCAAAGCCACTGTATATACAAAGCCACTGTCCAAAGCCACTGTATATCCAAAGCCACTGTCCAAAGCCACTGTATGTCCAATGCCACTGTATGTCCAAAGCCACTATCCAAAGCCACTTTATGTCCAAAGCCACTGTATGTCCATAGCCACTGTCCAAAGCCACTGTATGTCCAAAGCCACTGTATGTCCAAAGCAACTGTCTAAAGCCACTGTATGTCCAAAGCCACTGTCCAAAGCCACTGTATATCCAAAGCCACTGTATGTCCAAACACTGTACATAGCCACTGTATGTCCAAAGCCACTGTATGTCCAAAGCCACTGTCCAAAGCCACTGTATGTCCAAAGCCACTGTATGTCCAAAGCCACTGTCCAAAGCCACTGTATGTCCAAAGCCACTGTATGTCCAAAGCCACTGTCCAAAGCCACTGTATGTCCAAAGCCACTGTATGTCCAAAGCCACTGTCCAAAGCCACTGTATGTCCAAAGCTACTGTATGTCCAAAGCCACTGTATGTCCAAAGCCACTGTCCAAAGCCACTGTATGTCCAAAGCCACTGTATGTCCAAAGCCACTGTATGTCCAAAGCCACTGTCCAAAGCCACTATATGTCCAAAGCCACTGTATGTCCAAAGCCACTGTCCAAAGGCAAAGCCAATCTCCAAAGCCACTGTCCAAAGCCACTCTATGTCCAAAGCCACTGTGCAAAGCCACTCTCCAAAGCCACTGTCCAAAGCCACTCTATGTCCAAAGCCACTGTCGAAAGCCACAGTCCAAAGCCACTCTCCAAAACCACTCTATGTCCAAAGCTACTGTCCAAAGCCACTCTCCAAAGCCACTCTCCAAAGCCACTCTATGTCCAAAGCCACTGTCCAAACCCACTGTCCAAAGCCACTCTCCAAAGCCACTCTATGTCCAAAGCCATTGTACAAAGCCACTCTCCAAAGCCACTCTCCAAAGCCAATCAATATCCAAAGCCACTGTACAAAGCCACTGTCTAAAGCCACTCTCCAAAGCCACTCTATGTCCAAAGCCACTGTCCAAAGCCACTCTTCAAAGCCACTCTCCAAAGCCACTCTATGTCCAAAGCCACTGTCCAAAGCCACTCTCCAAAGCCACTGTCCAAAGCCACACTATGTCCAAAGCTACTGTCCAAAGCCACTCTCCAAAGCCACTGTCCAAAGCCACTCTATGTCCAAAGCTACTGTCCAAAGCCACTGTCCAAAGCCATTCTCCAAAGCCACTCTCCAAAGCCACTCTATTTCCAAAGCCACTGTCCAAAGCCACTCTATGTCCAAAGCGACTGTCCAAAGCCACTGTCCAAAGCCACGGTCCAAAGCCACTCTATGTCCAAAGCCACTGTCCAAAGCCACTCTATGTCCAAAGCCACTGTCCAAAGCCACTCTCCAAAGCCACTGTCCAAAGCCACTGTATGTCCAAAGCCACTGTATGTCCAAAGCCACTGTCCAAAGCCACTGTATGTCCAAAGCCACTGTATGTCCAAAGCCACTATCCTAAGCCACTGTATGTCCAAAGCCACTGTATATCCAAAGCCACTGTCCAAAGCCACTGTATGTCCGAAGCCACTGTATGTCCAAAGCCACTGTCTAAAGCCACTGTATGTCCAAAGCCACTGTCCAAAGCCACTGTATGTCCAAAGCCACTGTATGTCCAAAGCCACTGTCCATAGCCATTGTATGTCTAAAGCCACTGTATGTCCAAAAACACTGTCCAAAGCCACTGTATGTCCAAAGCCACTGTATGTCCAAAGCCACTGTCCAAAGCCACTGTATGTCCAAAGCCACTGTATGTCCAAAGGCACTGTCTAAATCCACTGTATGTCCAAAGCCACTGTATGTCCAAAGCCACTGTCCAAAGCAACCGTATGTCCAAAGCCACTGTATGTCCAAAGCCACTGTCCAAAGCCACTGTATGTCCAAAGCCACTGTATGTCCAAAGCCACTGTCCAAAGCCACTGTATGTCCAAAGCCACTATATGTCCAAAGCCACTGTATGTCCAAAGCCACTGTCTAAAGCCACTCTATGTCCAAAGCCACTGTCCAAAGCCACTGTATGTCCAAAGCCACTGTATGTCCAAAGCCACTGTCCAAAGCCACTGTATGTCCAAAGCCACTGTATGTCCAAAGCCACTGTCCAAAGCCACTGTATGTCCAAAGCCACTGTATGTCCAAAGCCACTGTCCAAAGCCACTGTATGTCCAAAGCCACTGTATGTCCAAAGCCACTGTCCAAAGTCAATGTATGGCCAAAGCCACTGTACAAAGCCACTGTCCAAATCCACTGTCCAAAGCCACTCTATGTCCAAAGCCACTGTACAAAGCCAGTGTCCAAAGCCACTGTCCAAAGCAATACTATGTCCAAAGCCACTGTCCAAAGCCACTGTCCAAAGCCACTGTCCAAAGCCACTCTATGTCCAAAGCCACTGTCCGAAGCCACTGTCCAAAGCCACTGTCCAAAGCCACTCTATGTCCAAAGCCACTGTCCAAAGCCACTGTCCAAAGCCACTGTCCAAAGCCACTCTATGTCCAAAGCCACTGTCCAAAGCCACTCTCCAAAGCCACTTTCCTTAACCAATCTATGTCCAAAGCCACTGTCCAAAGCCACTCTCCAAAGCCACTGTCCAAAGCCACTCTATATCCAAAGCCACTGTCCAAAGCCACTCTCCAAAGCCACTGTCCAAAGCCACTGTATGTCCAAAGCCACTGTATGTCCAAAGCCACTGTATGTCCAAAGCCACTGTCCAAAGCCACTGTATGTCCAAAGCCACTGTATATCCAAAGCCACTGTCCAAAGCCACTGTATATCCAAAGCCACTGTCCAAAGCCACTGTATGTCCAATACCACTGTATGTCCAAAGCCACTATCCAAAGCCACTTTATGTCCAAAGCCACTGTATGTCCATAGCCACTGTCCAAAGCCACTGTATGTCCAAAGCCACTGTATATCCAAAGCCACTGTCTAAAGCCACTGTATGTCCAAAGCCACTGTCCAAAGCCACTGTATGTCCAAAGCCACTGTATGTCCAAACACTGTACATAGCCACTGTATGTCCAAAGCCACTGTATGTCCAAAGCCACTGTCCAAAGCCACTGTATGTCCAAAGCCACTGTATGTCCAAAGCCACTGTATGTCCAAAGCCACTGTATGTCCAAAGCCACTGTCCAAAGCCACTGTATGTCCAAAGCCACTGTATGTCCAAAGCCACTGTCCAAAGCCACTGTATGTCCAAAGCCACGGTATGTCCAAAGCCACTGTCCAAAACCACTGTATGTCCAAAGCCACTGTATGTCCAAAGCCACTGTCTAAAGCCACTGTATGTCCAAAGCCACTGTCCAAAGCTACTGTATGTCCAAAGCCACTGTATGTCCAAAGCCACTGTCCAAAGCCACTGTATGTCCAAAGCCACTGTATGTCCAAAGCCACTGTCCAAAGCCACTGTATGTCCAAAGCCACTGTATGTCCAAAGCCACTGTCCAAAGCCACTGTATGTCCAAAGCCACTGTCCAAAGCCACTGTATGTCCAAAGCCACTGTCCAAAGCCACTCTATGTCCAAAGCCACTGTACAAAGCCAGTGTACAAAGCCACTGACCAAAGCAATACTATGTCCAAAGCCACTGTCCAAAGCCACTGTCCAAAGCCAATGTCCAAAGCAACTCTATGTCCAAAGCCACTGTCCGAAGCCACTGTCCAAAGCCACTGTCCAAAGCCACTCTATGTCCAAAGCCACTGTCCAAAGCCACTCTCCAAAGCCACTTTCCTTAACCAATCTATGTCCAAAGCCACTGTCCAAAGCCACTCTCCAAAGCAACTGTCCAAAGCCACTCTATATCCAAAGCCACTGTCCAAAGCCACTCTCCAAAGCCACTGTCCAAAGCCACTGTATGTCCAAAGCCACTGTATGTCCAAAGCCACTGTCCAAAGCCACTGTATGTCCAAAGCCACTGTATATCCAAAGCCACTGTCCAAAGCCAATGTATATCCAAAGCCACTGTCCAAAGCCACTGTATGTCCAATGCCACTGTATGTCCGAAGCCACTGTCCAAAGCCACTGTCCAAAGCCACTCTATGTCCAAAGACACTGTCCAAAGCCACTGTCCAAAGCCACTGTCCAAAGCCACTCTATGTCCAAAGCCACTGTCCAAAGCCACTCTCCAAAGCCACTGTCCTAAACCACTCTATGTCCAAAGCCACTGTCCAAAGCCACTTTCCAAAGCCACTGTCCAAAGCCACTCTATGTCCAAAGCCACTGTCCAAAGGCAAAGCCACTCTCCAAAGCCACTGTCCAAAGCCACTGTATGTCCAAAACCACTGTATGTCCAAAGCCACTGTCTAAAGCTACTGTATGTCCAAAGCCACTGTATGTCCAAAGCCACTGTCCAAAGCCACCGTATGTCCAAAGCCACTGTATGTCCAAAGCCACTGTCCAAAGCCACCGTATGTCCAAACCACTGTATGTCCAAAGCCACTGTCCAAAGCCACTGTATGTCCAAAGCCACTGTCCAAAGCCACTGTATGTCCAAAGCCACTGTATGTCCAAAGCCACTGTCTAAAGCCACTGTATGTCCAAAGCCACTGTCCAAAGCCACTGTATGTCCAAAGCCACTGTATGTCCAAAGCCACTGTCCAAAGCCACTGTATGTCCAAAGCCACTGTATGTCCAAAGCCACTGTCCAAAGCCACTGTATGTCAAAAGCCACCCTATGTCTAAAGCCACTGTCCAAAGCCACTGTATGTCCAAAGCCACTGTATGACCAAAGCCACTGTCCAAAGCCACTGTATGTCCAAAGCCACTGTACAAAGCCACTGTCCAAATCCACTGTCCAAAGCCACTCTATGTCCAAAGCCACTGTACAAAGCCAGTGTCCAAAGCCACTGACCAAAGTAATACTATGTCCAAAGCCACTGTCCAAAGCCACTGTCCAAAGCCACTGTCCAAAGCCACTCTATGTCCAAAGCCACTGTCCGAAGCCACTGTCCAAAGCCACTGTCCAAAGCCACTCTATGTCCAAAGCCACAGTCCAAAGCCACTCTCCAAAGCCACTTTCCTTAACCAATCTATGTCCAAAGCCACTGTCCAAAGCCACTCTCCAAAGCAACTGTCCAAAGCCACTCTATATCCAAAGCCACTGTCCAAAGCCACTCTCCAAAGCCACTGTCCAAAGCCACTGTATGTCCAAAGCCACTGTATGTCCAAAGCCACTGTCCAAAGCCACTGTATGTCCAAAGCCACTGTATATCCAAAGCCACTGTCCAAAGCCAATGTATATCCAAAGCCACCGTCCAAAGCACTGTATGTCCAATGCCACTGTATGTCCGAAGCCACTGTCCAAAGCCACTGTCCAAAGCCACTCTATGTCCAAAGCCACTGTCCAAAGCCACTGTCCAAAGCCACTGTCCAAAGCCACTCTATGTCCAAAGCCACTGTCCAAAGCCACTCTCCAAAGCCACTGTCCTAAACCACTCTATGTCCAAAGCCACTGTCCAAAGCCACTTTCCAAAGCCACTGTCCAAAGCCACTCTATGTCCAAAGCCACTGTCCAAAGCCACTCTCCAAAGCCACTGTCCAAAGCCACTGTATGTCCAAAGCCACTGTATGTCCAAAGCCACTGTATGTCCAAAGCCACTGTCCAAAGCCAATGTATATCCAAAGCCACTGTCCAAAGCCACTGTATGTCCAATGCCACTGTATGTCCGAAGCCACTGTCCAAAGCCACTGTCCAAAGCCACTCTATGTCCAAAGCCACTGTCCAAAGCCACTTTCCAAAGCCACTGTCCAAAGCCACTCTATGTCCAAAGCCACTGTCCAAAGCCACTCTCCAAAGCCACTGTCCTAAACCACTCTCTGTCCAAAGCCACTGTCCAAAGCCACTTTCCAAAGCCACTGTCCAAAGCCACTCTATGTCCAAAGCCACTGTCCAAACCCACTCTCCAAAGCCACTGTCCAAAGCCACTGTATGTCCAAAACCACTGTATGTCCAAAGCCACTGTCTAAAGCCACTGTATGTCCAAAGCCACTGTATGTCCAAAGCCACTGTCCAAAGCAACCGTATGTCCAAAGCCACTGTATGTCCAAAGCCACTGTCCAAAGCCACCGTATGTCCAAACCACTGTATGTCCAAAGCCACTGTCCAAAGCCACTGTATGTCCAAAGCCACTGTATGTCCAAAGCCACTGTCCAAAGCCACTGTATGTCCAAAGCCACTGTATGTCCAAAGCCACTGTCTAAAGCCACTGTATGTCCAAAGCCACTGTCCAAAGCCACTGTATGTCCAAAGCCACTGTATGTCCAAAGCCACTGTATGTCCAAAGCCACTGTCCAAAGCCACTGTATGTCCAAAGCCAGCCTATGTCCAAAGCCACTGTCCAAAGCCACTGTATGTCCAAAGCCACTGTATGTCCAAAGCCACTGTCCAAAGCCACTGTATGTCCAAAGCCACTGTACAAAGCCACTGTCCAAATCCACTGTCCAAAGCCACTCTATGTCCAAAGCCACTGTACAAAGCCAGTGTCCAAAGCCACTGACCAAAGCAATACTATGTCCAAAGCCACTGTCCAAAGCCACTGTCCAAAGCCACTGTCCAAAGCCACTCTATGTCCAAAGCCACTGTCCGAAGCCACTGTCCAAAGCCACTGTCCAAAGCCACTCTATGTCCAAAGCCACTGTCCAAAGCCACTCTCCAAAGCCACTTTCCTTAACCAATCTATGTCCAAAGCCACTGTCCAAAGCCACACTCCAAAGCAACTGTCCAAAGCCACTCTATATCCAAAGCCACTGTCCAAAGCCACTCTCCAAAGCCACTGTCCAAAGCCACTGTATGTCCAAAGCCACTGTATGTCCAAAGCCACTGTCCAAAGCCACTGTATGTCCAAAGCCACTGTATATCCAAAGCCACTGTCCAAAGCCAATGTATATCCAAAGCCACTGTCCAAAGCCACTGTATGTCCAATGCCACTGTATGTCCGAAGCCACTGTCCAAAGCCCTGTCCAAAGCCACTCTATGTCCAAAGCCACTGTCCAAAGCCACTGTCCAAAGCCACTGTCCAAAGCCACTCTATGTCCAAAGCCACTGTCCAAAGTCACTCTCCAAAGCCACTGTCCTAAACCACTCTATGCCCAAAGCCACTGTCCAAAGCCACTTTCCAAAGCCACTGTCTAAAGCCACTCATAGTCCAAAGCCACTGTCCAAAGCCACTCTCCAAAGCCACTGTCCAAAGCCACTGTATGTCCAAAGCCACTGTATGTCCAAAACCACTGTCCAAAGCTACTGTATGTCCAAAGCCACTGTATGTCCAAAGCCACTATCCTAAGCCACTGTATGTCCAAAGCCACTGTATATCCAAAGCCACTATCCAAAGCCACTGTATGTCCGAAGCCACTGTATGTCCAAAGCCACTGTCTAAAGCCACTGTATGTCCAAAGCCACTGTCCAAAGCCACTGTATGTCCAAAGCCACTGTATGTCCAAAGCCACTGTCCGTAGCCACTGTATGTCCAAAGCCACTGTATGTCCAAAAACACTGTCCAAAGCCACTGTATGTCCAAAGCCACTGTATGTCCAAAGCCACTGTCCAAAGCCACTGTATGTCCAAAGCCACTGTATGTCCAAAGCCACTGTCTAAAGCCACTGTATGTCCAAAGCCACTGTATGTCCAAAGCCACTGTCCAAAGCAACCGTATGTCCAAAGCCACTGTATGTCCAAAGCCACTGTCCAAAGCCACCGTATGTCCAAACCACTGTATGTCCAAAGCAACTGTCCAAAGCCACTGTATGTCCAAAGCCACTGTCCAAAGCCACTTTATGTCCAAAGCCACTCTATGTCCAAAGCCACTGTCTAAAGCCACTGTATGTCCAAAGCCACTGTCCAAAGCCACTGTATGTCCAAAGCCACTGTATGTCCAAAGACACTGTCCAAAGCCACTGTATGTCCAAAGCCACTGTATGTCCAAAGCCACTGTCCAAAGCCACTGTATGTCCAAAGCCACTGTATGTCCAAAGCCACTGTCCAAAGCCACTGTATGTCCAAAGCCACTGTATGTCCAAAGCCACTGTCCAAAGTCAATGTATGGCCAAAGCCACTGTACAAAGCCACTGTCCAAATCCACTGTCCAAAGCCACTCTATGTCCAAAGCCACTGTACAAAGCCAGTGTCCAAAGCCACTGTCCAAAGCAATACTATGTCCAAAGCCACTGTCCAAAGCCACTGTCCAAAGCCACTGTCCAAAGCCACTCTATGTCCAAAGCCACTGTCCGAAGCCACTGTCCAAAGCCACTGTCCAAAGCCACTGTATGTCAAAAGCCACTGTATGTCCAAAGCCACTGTCCAATGCCACTGTATGTCCAAAGCCACTATCCAAAGCCACTTTATGTCCAAAGCCACTGTATGTCCATAGCCACTGTCCAAAGCCACTGTATGTCCAAAGCCACTGTATGTCCAAAGCCACTGTCTAAAGCCACTGTATGTCCAAAGCCACTGTCCAAAGCCACTGTATATCCAAAGCCACTGTATGTCCAAACACTGTACATAGCCACTGTATGTCCAAAGCCACTGTATGTCCAAAGCCACTGTCCAAAGCCACTGTATGTCCAAAGCCACTGTATGTCCAAAGCCACTGTATGTCCAAAGCCACTGTATGTCCAAAGCCACTGTCCAAAGCAACTGTATGTCTAAAGCCACTGTATGTCCAAAGCCACTGTCCAAAGCCACTGTATGTCCAAAGCCACGGTATGTCCAAAGCCACTGTCCAAAGCCACCGTATGTCCAAAGCCACTGTACGTCCAAAGCCACAGTCCAAAGCCACTGTATGTCCAAAGCCACTGTATGTCCAAAGCCACTGTCCAAAGCCACTGTATGTCCAAAGCCACTGTATGTCCAAAGCCACTGTCCAAAGCCACTGTATGTCCAAAGCCACTGTATGTCCAAAGCCACTGTCCAAAGCCACTGTATGTCCAAAGCTACTGTATGTCCAAAGCCACTGTATGTCCAAAGCCACTGTCCAAAGCCACTGTATGTCCAAAGCCACTGTATGTCCAAAGCCACTGTATGTCCAAAGCCACTGTCCAAAGCCACTATATGTCCAAAGCCACTGTATGTCCAAAGCCACTGTCCAAAGGCAAAGCCACTCTCCAAAGCCACTGTCCAAAGCCACTCTATGTCCAAAGCCACTGTGCAAAGCCACTCTCCAAAGCCACTGTCCAAAGCCACTCTATGTCCAAAGCCACTGTCGAAAGCCACTGTCCAAAGCCACTCTCCAAAGCCACTCTATGTCCAAAGCTACTGTCCAAAGCCACTCTCCAAAGCCACTCTCCAAAGCCACTCTATGTCCAAAGCCACTGTCCAAACCCACTGTCCAAAGCCACTCTCCAAAGCCACTCTATGTCCAAAGCCATTGTACAAAGCCACTCTCCAAAGCCACTCTCCAAAGCCAATCAATATCCAAAGCCACTGTACAAAGCCACTGTCTAAAGCCACTCTCCAAAGCCACTCTATGTCCAAAGCCACTGTCCAAAGCCACTCTTCAAAGCCACTCTCCAAAGCCACTCTATGTCCAAAGCCACTGTCCAAAGCCACTCTCCAAAGCCACTGTCCAAAGCCACACTATGTCCAAAGCCACTGTCCAAAGCCACTCTCCAAAGCCACTGTCCAAAGCCACTCTATGTCCAAAGCTACTGTCCAAAGCCACTGTCCAAAGCCATTCTCCAAAGCCACTCTCCAAAGCCACTCTATTTCCAAAGCCACTGTCCAAAGCCACTTTATGTCCAAAGCCACTGTCCAAAGCCACTGTCCAAAGCCACGGTCCAAAGCCACTCTATGTCCAAAGCCACTGTTCAAAGCCACTGTCCAAAGCCACTGTCCAAAGCCACTCTATGTCCAAAGCCACTGTCCAAAGCCACTCTCCAAAGCCACTGTCCAAAGCCACTGTATGTCCAAAGCCACTGTATGTCCAAAGCCACTGTCCAAAGCCACTGTATGTCCAAAGCCACTGTATGTCCAAAGCCACTATCCTAAGCCACTGTATGTCCAAAGCCACTGTCTAAAGCCACTGTATGTCCAAAGCCACTGTCCAAAGCCACTGTATGTCCAAAGCCACTGTATGTCCAAAGCCACTGTCCATAGCCACTGTATGTCCAAAGCCACTGTATGTCCAAAAACACTGTCCAAAGCCACTGTATGTCCAAAGCCACTGTATGTCCAAAGCCACTGTCCAAAGCCACTGTATGTCCAAAGCCACTGTATGTCCAAAGCCACTGTCCAAAGCCACTGTATGTCCAAAGCCACTGTATGTCCAAAGCCACTGTCCAAAGCCACTGTATGTCCAAAGCCACTGTATGTCCAAAGCCACTGTCCAAAGCCACTGTATGTCCAAAGCCACTGTATGTCCAAAGCCACTGTCTAAAGTCAATGTATGGCCAAAGCCACTGTACAAAGCCACTGTCCAAAGCCACGGTCCAAAGCCACTCTATGTCCAAAGCCACTGTCCAAAGCCACTGTCCAAAGCCACTGTCCAAAGCCACTCTATGTCCAAAGCCACTGTCCAAAGCCACTCTCCAATGCCACTGTCCAAAGCCACTCTATCTACAAAGGCACTGTCCAAAGCCACTGTCCAATGCCACTCTATGTCCAAAGCCACTGTCCAAAGCCACTCTCCAAAGCCACTGTCCAAAGCCACTCTATATCCAGAGCCACTGTCCAAAGCCACTCTCCAAAGCCACTGACCAAAGCCACTCTATGTCCAAAGCCACTGAACAAAGCCACTGTCCAAAGCCACTGACCAAAGCCACTCTATGTCCAATGCCATTGTCCAAAGCCACTGTCCAAAGCCACTGTCCAAAGCCACTCTATGTCCAAAACCATTGTCTAAAGCCACTCTCCAAAGCCACTCTCCAAAGCCACTCTATGTCCAAAAGCACTGTCCAAAGCCACTGTCCAAAGCCACTCTCCAAAGCCACTCTATGTCCAAAGCCACTGTCCAAAGCCACTCTCCAAAGCCACTCTCCAAAGCCACTGTATGTCCAAAGCCACTGTCCAAAGCCACTGTCCAAAGCCACTCTCCAAAGCCACTCGATGTCGAAAGCCACTGTCCAAAGTCACTGTCCAAAGCCACTCTCCAAAGCCACTCTATGTCCAAAGCCACTGTCCAAAGCCACTGTCCAAAGCCACTCTCCAAAGCCACTCTATCTCCAAAGCCACTGTCCAAAGTCACTCTCCAAAGCCACTCTCCAAAGCCACTCTATGTCCAAAGCCACTGTCTTTAGCCGCTGTCCAAAGCCACTGTCCAAAGCCACTCTATGTCCAAAGCCACTGTACAAAGCCACTGTCCAAAGCCACTGTCCAAAGCAATACTATGTCCAAAGCCACTGTCCAAAGGCACTTTCCAAAGACACTCTATGTCCAAAGCCACTGTCCAAAGCCACTGTCCAAAGCCACTGTCCAAAGCCACTCTATGTCCAAAGCCACTGTCCAAAGCCACTCTATTTCCAAAACCACTGTCCAAAGCCACTCTCCAAAGACACTGTCCTAAACCACTCTATGTCCAAAGCCACTGTCCAAAGCCACTCTCCAAAGCCACTGTCCAAAGCCACTATATGTCCAAAGCCACTGTATGTCCAAAGCCACTGTCCAAAGCGACTGTATGTCCAAAGCCACTGTCCAAAGCCACTGTATGTCCAATGCCACTGTATGTCCAAAGCCACTATCCAAAGCAACTGTATGTCCAAAGCCACTGTCCAAAGCTACTGTATGTCCAAAGCCACTGTATGTCCAAAGCCACTGTCCAAAGCCACTGTCCAAAGCCACTGTATGTCCAAAGCCACTGTATAAAGCCACTGTCCAAATCCACTATCCAAAGCCACTCTATGTCCAAATCCACTGTACAAAGCCACTGTCCAAAGCCACTGTCCAAAGCAATACTTTGTCCAAAGCCACTGTCCAAAGCCACTGTCCAAAGCCACGGTCCAAAGCCACTCTATGTCCAAAGCCACTGTCCAAAGCCACTCTCCAATGCCACTGTCTAAAGCCACTCTATCTACAAAGCCACTGTCCAAAGCGACTGTCTAAAGTCACTGTCCAAAGCCACTCTTTGTCCAAAGCAACTGTCCAAAGCCACTGTCCAAAGTCACTGTATGTCCAAAGCTACTGTATATCCAAAGCCACTGTCCAAAGCCACTGTATATCCAAAGCCACTGTCTAAAGCCACTGTATGTCCAATGCCAGTGTATGTCCAAAGCCACTATCCAAAGCCACTTTATGTCCAAAGCCACTGTATGTCCATAGCCACTGTCCAAAGCCACTGTATGTCCAAAGCCACTGTATGTCCAAAGCCACTGTCTAAAGCCACTGTATGTCCAAAGCCACTGTCCAAAGCCACTGTATGTCCAAAGCCACTGTATACCAAACACTGTACATAGCCACTGTATGTCCAAAGCCACTGTATGTCCAAACCCACTGTCCAAAGCCACTGTATGTCCAAAGCCACTGTATGTCCAAAGCCACTGTATGTCCAAAGCCACTGTATGTCCAAAGCCACTGTCCAAAGCCACTGTATGTCCAAAGCCACTGTATGTCCAAAGCCACTGTCCAAAGCCACTGTATGTCCAAAGCCACAGTATGTCCAAAGCCACTGTCCAAAGCCACAGTATGTCCAAAGCCACTGTATGTCCAAAGCCACAGTCCAAAGCCACTGTATGTCCAAAGCCACTGTATGTCCAAAGCCACTATCCAAAGCCACTGTATGTCCAAAGCCACTGTATGTCCAAAGCCACTGTCGAAAGCCACTGTCCAAAGCCACTCTCCAAAGCCACTCTATGTCCAAAGCCACTGTCCAAAGCCACTCTCCAAAGCCACTCTCCAAAGCCACTCTATGTCCAAAGCCACTGTCCAAACCCACTGTCCAAAGCCACTCTCCAAAGCCACTCTATGTCCAAAGCCACTGTCCAAAGCCACTCTCCAAAGCCTCTTTCCTTAACCAATCTATGTCCAAAGCCACTGTCCAAAGCCACTCTCCAAAGCCACTGTCCAAAGCCACTCTATATCCAAAGCCACTGTCCAAAGCCACTCTCCAAAGCCACTGTCCAAAGCCACTGTATGTCCAAAGCCACTGTATGTCCAAAGCCACTGTATGTCCAAAGCCACTGTCCAAAGCCACTGTATGTTCAAAGCCACTGTATATCCAAAGCCACTGTCCAAAGCCACTGTATATCCAAAGCCACTGTCCAAAGCCACTGTATGTCCAATGCCACTGTATGTCCAAAGCCACTATCCAAAGCCACTTTATGTCCAAAGCCACTGTATGTCCATAGCCACTGTCCAAAGCCACTGTATGTCCAAAGCCACTGTATATCCAAAGCCACTGTCTAAAGCCACTGTATGTCCAAAGCCACTGTCCAAAGCCACTGTATGTCCAAAGCCACTGTATGTCCAAACACTGTACATAGCCACTGTATGTCCAAAGCCACTGTATGTCCAAAGCCACTGTCCAAAGCCACTGTATGTCCAAAGCCACTGTATGTCCAAAGCCACTGTATGTCCAAAGCCACTGTATGTCCAAAGCCACTGTCCAAAGCCACTGTATGTCCAAAGCCACTGTATGTCCAAAGCCACTGTCCAAAGCCACTGTATGTCCAAAGCCACGGTATGTCCAAAGCCACTGTCCAAAGACACCGTATGTCCAAAGCCACTGTATGTCCAAAGTCACAGTCCAAAGCCACTGTATGTCCAAAGCCACTGTATGTCCAAAGCCACTGTCCAAAGCCACTGTATGTCCAAAGCCACTGTATGTCCAAAGCCACTGTCTAAAGCCACTGTATGTCCAAAGCCACTGTATGTCCAAAGCCACTGTCCAAAGCCACTGTATGTCCAAAGCCACTGTATGTCCAAAGCCACTGTATGTCCAAAGCCACTGTCCAAAGCCACTGTATGTCCAAAGCCACTGTATGTCCAAAGCCACTGTATGTCCAAAGCCACTGTATGTCCAAAGCCACTGTCCAAAGCCACTATATGTCCAAAGCCACTGTATGTCCAAAGCCACTGTCCAAAGGCAAAGCCACTCTCCAAAGCCACTGTCCAAAGCCACTCTATGTCCAAAGCCACTGTGCAAAGCCACTCTCCAAAGCCACTGTCCAAAGCCACTCTATATCCAAAGCCACTGTCGAAAGCCACTGTCCAAAGCCACTCTCCAAAGCTACTCTATGTCCAAAGCTACTGTCCAAAGCCACTCTCCAAAGCCACTCTCAAAAGCCACTCTATGTCCAAAGCCACTGTCCAAACCCACTGTCCAAAGCCACTCTCCAAAGCCACTCTCAAAAGCCACTCTATGTCCAAAGCCACTGTCCAAACCCACTGTCCAAAGCCACTCTCCAAAGCCACTCTATGTCCAAAGCCATTGTACAAAGCCACTCTCCAAAGCCACTCTCCAAAGCCAATCAATATCCAAAGCCACTGTACAAAGCCACTGTCTAAAGCCACTCTCCAAAGCCACTCTATGTCCAAAGCCACTGTCCAAAGCCACTCTTCAAAGCCACTCTCCAAAGCAACTCTATGTCCAAAGCCACTGTCCAAAGCCACTCTCCAAAGCCACTGTCCAAAGCCACTCTATGTCCAAAGCCACTGTCCAAAGCCACTCTCCAAAGCCACTCTCCAAAGCCACTCTATGTCCAAAGCCACTGTCCAAAGCCACTGTCCAAAGCCATTCTCCAAAGCCACTCTCCAAAGCCACTCTATGTCCAAAGCCACTGTCCAAAGCCACTCTATGTCCAAAGCCACTGTCCAAAGCCACTGTCCAAAGCCACGGTCCAAAGCCACTCTATGTCCAAAGCCACTGTCCAAAGCCACTGTCCAAAGCCACTGTCCAAAGCCACTCTATGTCCAAAGCCACTGTCCAAAGCCACTCTCCAATGCCACTGTCCAAAGCCACTCTATCTACAAAGCCACTGTCCAAAGCCACTGTCCAATGCCAGTCTATGTCCAAAGCCACTGTCCAAAGCCACTCTCCAAAGCCACTGTCCAAAGCCACTCTATGTCCAGAGCCACTGTCCAAAGCCACTCTCCAAAGCCACTGACCAAAGCCACTCTATGTCCAAAGCCACTGAACAAAGCCACTGTCCAAAGCCACTGACCAAAGCCACTCTATGTCCAATGCCATTGTCCAAAGCCACTGTCCAAAGCCACTGTCCAAAGCCACTCTATGTCCAAAGCCATTGTCTAAAGCCACTCTCCAAAGCCACTCTCCAAAGCCACTCTATGTCCAAAAGCACTGTCCAAAGCCACTGTCCAAAGCCACTCTCCAAAGCCACTCTATGTCCAAAGCCACTGTCCAAAGCCAATCTCCAAAGCCACTCTCCAAAGCCACTGTATGTCCAAAGCCACTGTCCAAAGCCACTGTCCAAAGCCACTCTCCAAAGCCACTCTATGTCGAAAGCCACTGTCCAAAGTCACTGTCCA
Source organism: Cladorhizidae sp. MBARI D1340-BT2 (assembly GCA_028752905.1). Lineage (NCBI taxonomy): Eukaryota > Metazoa > Porifera > Demospongiae > Poecilosclerida > Cladorhizidae > Cladorhizidae sp. MBARI D1340-BT2. The sequence goes on along the minus strand of JAQNBH010000017.1, from coordinate 21,991,030 downwards.
AAGCCACTCTCCAAAGCCACTCTATGTCCAAAGCCACTGTCCAAAGCCACTGTCCAAAGCCACTCTCCAAAGCCACTCTATCTCCAAAGCCACTGTCCAAAGCCACTGTCCAAAGCCAGTGTCCAAAGCCACTCTATGTCCAAAGCCACTGTCCAAAGCCACTCTATTTCCAAAACCACTGTCCAAAGCCACTCTCCAAAGCCACTGTCCTAAACCACTCTATGTCCAAAGCCACTGTCCAAAGCCACTCTCCAAAGCCACTGTCCAAAGCCACTCTATGTCCAAAGCCACTGTATGTCCAAAGCTACTGTCCCAAGCGACTGTATGTCCAAAGCCACTGTCGAAAGCCACTGTATGTCCAATGCCACTGTATGTCCAAAGCCACTATCCAAAGCCACTGTATGTCCAAAGCCACTGTCCAAAGCTACTGTATGTCCAAAGCCACTGTATGTCCAAAGCCACTTTCCAAAGCCACTGTATGTCCAAAGCCACTGTATGTCCAAAGCCACTGTCCAAAGCCACTGTATGTCCAAAGCAACTGTATGTCCAAAGCCACTGTCCAAAGCCACTGTATGTCCAAATCCACTGTATGTCCAAAGCCACTGTCCAAAGCCACTGTATGTACAAAGCCACTGTACAAAGCCACTGTCCAAATCCACTGTCCAAAGCCACTCTATGTCCAAATCCACTGTACAAAGCCACTGTCCAAAGCAATACTATGTCCAAAGCCACTGTCCAAAGCCACTGTCCAAAGCCACTGTCCAAAGCCACTCTATGTCCAAAGCCACTGTCCAAAGCCACTCTCCAATGCCACTGTCTAAAGCCACTCTATCTACAAAGCCACTGTCCAAAGCGACTGTCTAAAGTCACTGTCCAAAGCCACTCTATGTCCAAAGCAACTGTCCAAAGCCACTGTCCAAAGCCACTGTATGTCCAAAGCTACTGTATATCCAAAGCCACTGTCCAAAGCCACTGTATATCCAAAGCCACTGTCTAAAGCCACTGTATGTCCAATGCCAGTGTATGTCCAAAGCCACTATCCAAAGCCACTTTATGTCCAAAGCCACTGTATGTCCATAGCCACTGTCCAAAGCCACTGTATGTCCAAAGCCACTGTATGTCCAAAGCCACTGTCTAAAGCCACTGTATGTCCAAAGCCACTGTCCAAAGCCACTGTATGTCCAAAGCCACTGTATACCAAACACTGTACATAACCACTGTATGTCCAAAGCCACTCTCCAAAGCCACTGTCCTAAACCACTCTATGTCCAAAGCCACTGTCCAAAGCCACTCTCCAAAGCCACTGTCCAAAGCCACTCTATGTCCAAAGCCACTGTATGTCCAAAGCCACTGTCCCAAGCGACTGTATGTCCAAAGCCACTGTCGAAAGCCACTGTATGTCCAATGCCACTGTATGTCCAAAGCCACTATCCAAAGCCACTGTATGTCCAAAGCCACTGTCCAAAGCTACTGTATGTCCAAAGCCACTGTATGTCCAAAGCCACTTTCCAAAGCCACTGTATGTCCAAAGCCACTGTATGTCCAAAGCCACTGTCCAAAGCCACTGTATGTCCAAAGCAACTGTATGTCCAAAGCCACTGTCCAAAGCCACTGTATGTCCAAAGCCACTGTATGTCCAAAGCCACTGTCCAAAGCCACTGTATGTACAAAGCCACTGTACAAAGCCACTGTCCAAATCCACTGTCCAAAGCCACTCTATGTCCAAATCCACTGTACAAAGCCACTGTCCAAAGCAATACTATGTCCAAAGCCACTGTCCAAAGCCACTGTCCAAAGCCACGGTCCAAAGCCACTCTATGTCCAAAGCCACTGTCCAAAGCCACTCTCCAATGCCACTGTCTAAAGCTACTCTATCTACAAAGCCACTGTCCAAAGCGACTGTCTAAAGTCACTGTCCAAAGCCACTCTATGTCCAAAGCAACTGTCCAAAGCCACTGTCCAAAGCCACTGTATGTCCAAAGCTACTGTATATCCAAAGCCACTGTCCAAAGCCACTGTATATCCAAAGCCACTGTCTAAAGCCACTGTATGTCCAATGCCAGTGTATGTCCAAAGCCACTATCCAAAGCCACTTTATGTCCAAAGCCACTGTATGTCCATAGCCACTGTCCAAAGCCACTGAATGTCCAAAGCCACTGTATGTCCAAAGCCACTGTCTAAAGCCACTGTATGTCCAAAGCCACTGTCCAAAGCAACTGTATGTCCAAAGCCACTGTATACCAAACACTGTACATAACCACTGTATGTCCAAAGCCACTGTATGTCCAAAGCCACTGTCCAAAGCCACTGTATGTCCAAAGCCACTGTATGTCCAAAGCCACTGTATGTCTAAAGCCACTGTATGTCCAAAGCCACTGTCCAAAGCCACTGTATGTCCAAAGCCACTGTATGTCCAAAGCCACTGTCCAAAGCCACTGTATGTCCAAAGCCACGGTATGTCCAAAGCCACTGTCCAAAGCCACCGTATGTCCAAAGCCACTGTATGTCCAAAGCCACTGTCGAAAGCCACTGTCCAAAGCCACTCTCCAAAGCCACTCTATGTCCAAAGCCACTGTCCAAAGCCACTCTCCAAAGCCACTCTCCAAAGCCACTCTATGTCCAAAGCCACTGTCCAAACCCACTGTCCAAAGCCACTCTCCAAAGCCACTCTATGTCCAAAGCCACTGTCCAAAGCCACTCTACAAAGCCACTCTCCAAAGCCACTCAATATCCAAAGCCACTGTACAAAGCCACTGTCCAAAGCCACTCTCCAAAGCCACTCTATGTCCAAAGCCACTGTCCAAAGCCACTTTCCAAAGCCACTCTCCAAAGCCACGCTATGTCCAAAGCCACTGTCCAAAGCCACTCTCCAAAGCCACTGTCCAAAGCCACTCTATGTCCAAAGCCACTTTCCAAAGCCACTCTCCAAAGCCACTGTCCAAAGCCACTCTATGTCCAAAGCCACTGTCCAAAGCCACTGTCCAAAGCCATTCTTCAAAGCCACTCTCCAAAGCCACTCTATGTCCAAAGCCACTGACCAAAGCCACTCTATGTCCAAAGCCACTGTCCAAAGCCACTGTCCAAAGCCACGGTCCAAAGCCACTCTATGTCCAAAGCCACTGTCCAAAGCCACTGTCCAAAGCCACTGTCCAAAGCCACTCTATGTCCAAAGCCACTGTCCAAAGCCACTCTCCAATGCCACTGTCCAAAGCCACTCTATCTACAAAGCCACTGTCCAAAGCCACTGTCTAAAGTCATTGTCCAAAGCCACTCTATGTCCAAAGCAACTGTCCAAAGCCACTGTCCAAAGCCACTGTCCAAAGCCACTCTATGTCCAAAGCCACTGACCAAAGCCACTCTCCAAAGCTACTGTCCAAAGCCACTCTATGTCCAGAGCCACTGTCCAAAGCCACTCTCCAAAGCCACTGACCAAAGCTACTCTATGTCCAAAGCCACTGAACAAAGCCACTGTCCAAAGCCACTAACCAAAGCCACTCTATGTCCAATGCCATTGTCCAAAGCCACTGTCCAAAGCCACTGTCCAAAGCCACTCTATGTCCAAAGCCATTGTCTAAAGCCACTCTCCAAAGCCACTCTCCAAAGCCACTCTATGTCCAAAAGCACTGTCCAAAGCCACTGTCAAAAGCCACTCTCCAAAGCCACTCTATGTCCAAAGCCACTGTCCAAAGCCACTCTCCAAAGCCATTCTCCAAAGCCACTGTTTGTCCAAAGCCACTGTCCAAAGCCACTGTCCAAAGCCACTCTCCAAAGCCATTCTATGTCCAAAGCCACTGTCCAAAGTCACTGTCCAAAGCCACTCTCCAAAGCCACTCTATGTCCAAAGCCACTGTCCAAAGCCACTCTCCAAAGCCACTCTCCAAAGCCACTCTATGTCCAAAGCCACTGTCCAATGCCAATGTCCAAAGCCACTCTCCAAAGCCACTCTATCTCCAAAGCCACTGTCCAAAGTCACTCTCCAAAGCCACTCTCCAAAGCCACTCTATGTCCAAAGCCACTGTCTATAGCCACTGTCCAAAGCCACTGTCCAAAGTCACTGTCCAAAGCAATACTATGTCCAAAGCCACTGTCCAAAGGCACTGTCCAAAGACACTCTATGTCCAAAGCCACTGTCCAAAGTCACTGTCCAAAGCCACTGTCCAAAGCCACTCTATGTCCAAAGCCACTGTCCAAAGCCACTCTATTTCCAAAGCCATTGTCCAAAGCCACTCTCCAAAGCCACTGTCCTAAACCACTCTATGTCCAAAGCCACTGTCCAAAGCCACTCTCCAAAGCCACTGTCCAAAGCCACTCTATGTCCAAAGCCACTGTCCAAAGCCACTCTCCAAAGCCACTGTCCAAAGCCACTGTATGTCCAAAGCCACTGTATGTCCAAAGCCACTGTCCAAAGCGACTGTATGTCCAAAGCCACTGTCCAAAGCCACTGTATGTCCAATGCCACTGTATGTCCAAAGCCACTATCCAAAGCCACTGTATGTCCAAAGCCACTGTCCAAAGCCACTGTATGTCCAAAGCCACTGTATGTCCAAAGCCACTGTCCATAGCCACTGTATGTCCAAAATCACTGTATGTCCAAAGCCACTGTCCAAAGACACTGTATGTCCAAAGCCACTGTATGTCCAAAGCCACTGTCCAAAGCCACTGTATGTCCAAAGCCACTGTATGTCCAAACCCACTGTCCAAAGCCACTGTATGTCCAAAGCCACTGTACAAAGCCACTGTCCAAATCCACTGTCCAAAGCCACACTATGTCCAAATCCACTGTACAAAGCCACTGTCCAAAGCCACTATCCAAAGCAATACTATGTCCAAAGCCACTGTCCAAAGCCACTGTCCAAAGCCACTGTCCAAAGCCACTCTATGTCCAAAGCCACTGTCCGAAGCCACTGTCCAAAGCCACTGTTCAAAGCCACTCTATGTCCAAAGCCACTGTCCAAAGCCACTCTCCAAAGCCACTGTCCAAAGCCACTGTATGTCCAAAGCCACTGTATGTCCAAAGCCACTGTCCAAAGCCACTGTATGTCCAAAGCCACTGTATGTCCAAAGCCACTATCCAAAGCCACTGTATGTCCAAAGCCACTGTATATCCAAAGCCACTGTCCAAAGCCACTGTATGTCCAAAGCCACTGTATGTCCAAAGCCACTGTCTAAAGCCACTGTATGTCCAAAGCCACTGTCCAAAGCCACTGTCCATAGCCACTGTATGTCCAAAGCCACTGTATGTCCAAAGCCACTGTCCAAAGCCACTGTATGTCCAAAGCCACTGTATGTCCAAAGCCACTGTCCAAAGCCACTCTAAGTCCAAAGCCACTCTATGTCCAAAGCCACTGTATGTCCAAAGCCACTGTTCAAAGCCACTGTATGTCCAAAGCCACTGTATGTCCAAAGCCACTGTCCAAAGCTACCGTATGTCCAAAGCCACGGTATGTCCAAAGCCACTGTCCAAAGCCACCGTATGTCCAAAGCCACTGTATGTCCAAAGCCACTGTCCAAAGCCACCGTATGTCCAAAGCCACTGTATGTCCATTGCCACTGTCCAAAGCCACTGTATGTCCAAAGCCACTGTATGTCCAAAGCCACTGTCCAAAGCCACTGTATGTCCAAAGCCACTGTATGTCCAAAGCCACTGTCCAAAGCCACGGTATGTCCAAAGCCACTGTATGTCCAAAGCCACTGTCCAAAGCAACCGTATGTCCAAAGCCACTGTATGTCCAAAGCCACTGTCTAAAGCCACCGTATGTCTAAAGCCACTGTATGTCCAAAGCCACTCTCCAAAGCCACTCTCCAAAGCCACTCTATGTCCAAAGCCACTGTCCAAAGCCACTCTCCAAAGCCACTGTCCGAAGCCACTCTATGTCCAAAGCCACTGTCCAAAGCCACTCTCCAAAGCCACTGTCCAAACCACTATATGTCCAAAGCCACTGTCCAAAGCCACTCTCCAAAGCCACTCTCCAAAGCCACTCTATGTCCAAAGCCACTGTATGTCCAAAGCCACTGTCCAAAGCCACTGTATGGCCAAAGCCACTGTATGTCCAAACCCACTGTCCAAAGCCACTGTATGTCCAAAGCCACTGTACAAAGCCACTGTCCAAAGCCACACTATGTCCAAATCCACTGTACAAAGCCACTGTCCAAAGCCACTATCCAAAGCAATACTATGTCCAAAGCCACTGTCTAAAGCCACTGTCCAAAGCCACTGTCCAAAGCCACTCTATGTCCAAAGCCACTGTCCGAAGCCACTGTCCAAAGCCACTGTTCAAAGCCACTCTATGTCCAAAGCCACTGTCCAAAGCCACTCTCCAAAGCCACTGTCCAAAGCCACTGTATGTCCAAAGCCACTGTATGTCCAAAGCCACTGTCCAAAGCCACTGTATGTCCAAAGCCACTGTATGTCCAAAGCCACTATCCAAAGCCACTGTATGTCCAAAGCCACTGTATATCCAAAGCCACTGTCCAAAGCCACTGTATGTCCAAAGCCACTGTATGTCCAAAGCCACTGTCTAAAGCCACTGTATGTCCAAAGCCACTGTCCAAAGCCACTGTATGTCCAAAGCCACTGTATGTCCAAAGCCACTGTCCATAGCCACTGTATGTCCAAAGCCACTGTATGTCCAAAGCCACTGTCCAAAGCCACTGTATGTCCAAAGCCACTGTATGTCCAAAGCCACTGTCCAAAGCCACTCTAAGTCCAAAGCCACTCTATGTCCAAAGCCACTGTATGTCCAAAGCCACTGTTCAAAGCCACTGTATGTCCAAAGCCACTGTATGTCCAAAGCCACTGTCCAAAGCTACCGTATGTCCAAAGCCACGGTATGTCCAAAGCCACTGTCCAAAGCCACCGTATGTCCAAAGCCACTGTATGTCCAAAGCCACTGTCCAAAGCCACCGTATGTCCAAAGCCACTGTATGTCCATTGCCACTGTCCAAAGCCACTGTATGTCCAAAGCCACTGTATGTCCAAAGCCACTGTCCAAAGCCACTGTATGTCCAAAGCCACTGTATGTCCAAAGCCACTGTCCAAAGCCACGGTATGTCCAAAGCCACTGTATGTCCAAAGCCACTGTCCAAAGCAACCGTATGTCCAAAGCCACTGTATGTCCAAAGCCACTGTCCAAAGCCACCGTATGTCTAAAGCCACTGTATGTCCAAAGCCACTCTCCAAAGCCACTCTCCAAAGCCACTCTATGTCCAAAGCCACTGTCCAAAGCCACTCTCCAAAGCCACTGTCCGAAGCCACTCTATGTCCAAAGCCACTGTCCAAAGCCACTCTCCAAAGCCACTGTCCAAACCACTATATGTCCAAAGCCACTGTCCAAAGCCACTCTCCAAAGCCACTCTCCAAAGCCACTCTATGTCCAAAGCCACTGTATGTCCAAAGCCACTGTCCAAAGCCACTGTATGGCCAAAGCCACTGTATGTCCAAAGCCACTGTCCAAAGCCACTGTATGTCCGAAGCTACTTTATGTCCAAAGCCACTATCCAAAGCCACTGTATGTCCAAAGCCACTGTATGTCCATAGCCACTGTATGTCCAAAGCCACTGTCCAAAGCCACTGTATGTCCAAAGCCACTGTCCAAAGCCACTGTCCAAAGTCACTGTCCAAAGCCTTTCTATGTCCAAAGCCACTGTCCAAAGCCACAGTCCAAAGCCACTTTCCAAAGCCACTGTCCAAAGCCACTCTATGTCCAAAGCCACTGTCCAAAGCCACTCTATGTCCAAAGCCACTATCCAAAGCCACTCTCCAAAGCCACTCTCCAAAGCCACTCTATGTCCAAAGCCACTGTCCAAAGCCACTGTATGTCCATAGCCACTGTATGTCCAAAGCCACTGTCCAAAGCCACTGTATGTCCAAAGCCACTGTCCAAAGCCACTGTCCAAAGTCACTGTCCAAAGCCTTTCTATGTCCAAAGCCACTGTCCAAAGCCACTGTCCAAAGCCACTCTATGTCCAAAGCCACTGTCCAAAGCCACTTATTTCCAAAGCCATTGTCCAAAGCCACTCTCCAAAGCCACTGTCCTAAACCACTCTATGTCCAAAGCCACTGTCCAAAGCCACTCTCCAAAGCCACTGTCCAAAGCCACTCTATGTCCAAAGCCACTGTCCAAAGCCACTCTCCAAAGCCACTCTCCAAACCACTATCCAAATCCACTCTATGTCCAAAGTCACTGTCCAAAGCCAATCTCCAAAGCCACTCTCCAAAGCCACTCTATGTCCAAAGCCAGTCCAAAGCCACTCTCCAAAGCCACTCTATGTCCAAAGCAAGTCCAAAGCCACTCTCCAAAGCCATTCTCCAAAGCCACTCTATGTCCAAAGCCACTGTCCAAAGCCATTCTCCAAAGCCACTCTCCAAAGCCACTCTATGTCCAAAGCCACTGTCCAAAGCCACTCTATGTCCAATGCCACTGTCCAAAGCCACTGTCCAAAGCCATGGTCCAAATCCACTCTATGTCCAAAGCCACTGTCCAAAGCCACTGTCCAAAGCCACTGTCCAAAGCCACTCTATGTCCAAAGCCACTGTCCAAAGCCACTCTCCAATGCCACTGTCCAAAGCCACTCTCCAATGTCACTGTCCAAAGCCACTCTATCTACAAAGCAACTGTCCAAAGCCACTGTCCAAAGCCACTGTCCAAAGCCACTCTATGTCCAAAGCCACTGTCCAAAGCCACTCTCCAAAGCCACTGTCCAAAGCCACTCTATGTCCAGAGCCACTGTCCAAAGCCACTCTCCAAAGCCACTGACCAAAGTCACTCTATGTCCAAAGCCACTAAACAAAGCCACTGTCCAAAGCCACTGACCAAAGCCACTCTATGTCCAATGCCATTGTCCAAAGCCACTGTCCAAAGCCACTGTCCAAAGCCACTCTATGTCCAAAGCCATTGTCTAAAGCCACTCTCCAAAGCCACTCTCCAAAGCCACTCTATGTCCAAAAGCACTGTTCAAAGCCACTGTCCAAAGCCACTCTCCAAAGCCACTCTATGTCCAAAGCCACTGTCCAAAGCCACTGTCCAAAGCCACTCTCCAAAGCCACTCTCCAAAGCCACTGTATGTCCAAAGCCACTGTCCAAAGCCACTGTCCAAAGCCACTCTCCAAAGCCACTCTATGTCCAAAGCCACTGTACAAAGCCACTCTCCAAAGCCACTCTCCAAAGCCACTCTCCAAAGCCACTCTATGTCCAAAGCCACTGTCCATAGCCACTGTCCAAAGCCACTCTCCAAAGCCACTCTATCTCCAAAGCCACTGTCCAAAGCCACTCTCCAAAGCCACTCTCCAAAGCCACTCTATGTCCAAAGCCACTGTCCATAGCCACTGTCCAAAGTCACTGTCCAAATCCACTCTATGTCCAAAGCCACTGTACAAAGCCACCGTCCAAAGCCACTGTCCAAAGCAATACTATGTCCAAAGCCACTGTCCAAAGGCACTGTCCAAAGACACTGTCCAAAGCCACTCTATGTCCAAAGCCACTGTCCAAAGCCACTCTATGTCCAAAGCCACTATCCAAAGCCACTGTCCAAAGCCACTGTCCTAAACCACTCTATTTCCAAAGCCACTGTCCAAAGCCACTATCCAAAACCACTGTCCAAAGCCACTCTATGTCCAAAGCCACTGTCCAAAGCCACTCTCCAAAGCCACTGTCCAAAGCCACTGTATGTCCAAAGCCACTGTATGTCCAAAGCCACTGTCCAAAGCGACTGTATGTCCAAAGCCACTGTCCAAAGCCACTGTATGTCCAAAGCCACTGTATGTCCAAAGCCACTATCCAAAGCCACTGTATGTCCAAAGCCACTGTATATCCAAAGGCACTGTCCAAAGCCACTGTATGTCCAAAGCCACTTGATGTCCAAAGCCACTGTCTAAAGCCACTGTATGTCCAAAACCACTGTCCAAAGCCACTGTATGTCCAAAGCCACTGTATGTCCAAAGCCACTGTCCAAAGCCACTGTATGTCCAAAGCCACTGTATCTCCAAAGCCACTGTCCAAAGCCACTGTATGTCCAAAGCCACTGTATGTCCAAAGCCACTGTCCAAAGCCACTGTATGTCCAAAGCCACTGTATGTCCAAAGCCACTGTCCAAAGCCACTGTATGTCCAAAGCCACTGTACAAACCACTGTTCAAATCCACTGCCAAAGCCACTCTATGTCCAAATCCACTGTCCAAATCCACTGTCCAAAGCAATACTATGTCCAAAGCCACTGTCCAAAGCCACTGTCCAAAGCCACTGTCCAAAGCCACTCTATGTCCAAAGCCACTGTCCGAAGCCACTGTCCAAAGCCACTGTCCAAAGCCACTCTATGTCCAAAGCCACTGTCCAAAGCCACTCTCCAAAGCCACTGTCCAAAGCCACTGTATGTCCAAAGCCCCTGTATGTCCAAAGCCACTGTCCAAAGCCACTGTATGTCCAAAGCCACTGTATGTCCAAAGCCACTATCCAAAGCCACTGTATGTCCAAAGCCACTGTATATCCAAAGCCACTGTCCAAAGCCACTGTATGTCCAAAGCCACTGTATGTCCAAAGCCACTGTCTAAAGCCACTGTATGTCCAAAGCCACTGTCCAAAGCCACTGTATGTCCAAAGCCACTGTATGTCCAAAGCCACTGTCCATAGCCACTGTATGTCCAAAGCCACTCTATGTCCAAAGCCACTGTCCAAAGCCACTATATGTCCTTAGCCACTGTATGTCCAAAGCCACTGTCCAAAGCCACTCTATGTCCAAAGCCACTGTATGTCCAAAGCCACTGTCCAAAGCCACCGTATGTCCAAAGCCACGGTATGTCCAAAGTCACTGTCAAAAGCCACCGTATGTCCAAAGCCACTGTATGTCCAAAGCCACTGTCCAAAGCCACCGTATGTCGATAGCCACTGTATGTCCAAAGCCACTATCCAAAGCCACTGTATGTCCAAAGCCACTGTATGTCCAAAGCCACTGTCCAAAGCCACTGTATGTCCAAAGCCACTGTATGTCCAAAACCACTGTCCAAAGCCACTGTATGTCCAAAGCCACTGTATGTCCAAAGCCACTGTCCAAAGCCACTGTATGTCCAAAGCCACTGTATGTCCAAAGCCACTGTCCAAAGCAACCGTATGTCCAAAGCCACCGTATGTCCAAAGCCACTGTCCAAAGCCACCGTATGTCCAAAGTCACTGTATGTCCAAAGCCACTCTCCAAAGCCACTCTCCAAAGCCACTCTATGTCCAAAGCCACTGTCCAAAGCCACTGTCCAAAGCCACTGTCCAAAGCCACTCTATGTCCAAAGCCACTATCCAAAGCCACTCTCCAAAGCCACTCTCCAAAGCCACTCTATGTCCAAAGCCACTGTCCAAAGCCACTCTCCAAACCACTATCCAAAGCCACTCTATGTACAAAGTCACTGTCCAAAGCCAATCTCCAAAGCCACTCTCCAAAGCCACTCTATGTCCAAAGCCAGTCCAAAGCCACTCTCCAAAGCCACTCTATGTCCAAAGCCAGTCCAAAGCCACTCTCCAAAGCCACTCTCCAAAGCCACTCTATGTCCAAAGCCACTGTCCAAAGCCATTCTCCAAAGCCACTCTCCAAAGCCACTCTATGTCCAAAGCCACTGTCCAAAGCCACTCTATGTCCAAAGCCACTGTCCAAAGCCACTGTCCAAAGCCACTGTATGTCCAAAGCCACTGTATGTCCAAAGCCACTATCCAAAGCCACTGTATGTCCAAAGCCACTGTATATCCAAAGGCACTGTCCAAAGCCACTGTATGTCCAAAGCCACTTGATGTCCAAAGCCACTGTCCAAAGCCACTCTAAGTCCAAAGCCACTCTATGTCCAAAGCCACTGTATGTCCAAAGCCACTGTTCAAAGCCACTGTATGTCCAAAGCCACTGTATGTCCAAAGCCACTGTCCAAAGCTACCGTATGTCCAAAGCCACGGTATGTCCAAAGCCACTGTCCAAAGCCACCGTATGTCCAAAGCCACTGTATGTCCAAAGCCACTGTCCAAAGCCACCGTATGTCCAAAGCCACTGTATGTCCATTGCCACTGTCCAAAGCCACTGTATGTCCAAAGCCACTGTATGTCCAAAGCCACTGTCCAAAGCCACTGTATGTCCAAAGCCACTGTATGTCCAAAGCCACTGTCCAAAGCCACGGTATGTCCAAAGGCACTGTATGTCCAAAGCCACTGTCCAAAGCAACCGTATGTCCAAAGCCACTGTATGTCCAAAGCCACTGTCCAAAGCCACCGTATGTCTAAAGCCACTGTATGTCCAAAGCCACTCTCCAAAGCCACTCTCCAAAGCCACTCTATGTCCAAAGCCACTGTCCAAAGCCACTCTCCAAAGCCACTGTCCGAAGCCACTCTATGTCCAAAGCCACTGTCCAAAGCCACTCTCCAAAGCCACTGTCCAAACCACTATATGTCCAAAGCCACTGTCCAAAGCCACTCTCCAAAGCCACTCTCCAAAGCCACTCTATGTCCAAAGCCACTGTATGTCCAAAGCCACTGTCCAAAGCCACTGTATGGCCAAAGCCACTGTATGTCCAAAGCCACTGTCCAAAGCCACTGTATGTCCGAAGCTACTTTATGTCCAAAGCCACTATCCAAAGCCACTGTATGTCCAAAGCCACTGTATGTCCATAGCCACTGTATGTCCAAAGCCACTGTCCAAAGCCACTGTATGTCCAAAGCCACTGTCCAAAGCCACTGTCCAAAGTCACTGTCCAAAGCCTTTCTATGTCCAAAGCCACTGTCCAAAGCCACAGTCCAAAGCCACTTTCCAAAGCCACTGTCCAAAGCCACTCTATGTCAGAAGCCACTGTCCAAAGCCACTCTATGTCCAAAGCCACTATCCAAAGCCACTCTCCAAAGCCACTCTCCAAAGCCACTCTATGTCCAAAGCCACTGTCCAAAGCCACTGTATGTCCATAGCCACTGTATGTCCAAAGCCACTGTCCAAAGCCACTGTATGTCCAAAGCCACTGTCCAAAGCCACTGTCCAAAGTCACTGTCCAAAGCCTTTCTATGTCCAAAGCCACTGTCCAAAGCCACTGTCCAAAGCCACTCTATGTCCAAAGCCACTGTCCAAAGCCACTTATTTCCAAACCATTGTCCAAAGCCACTCTCCAAAGCCACTGCCCTAAACCACTCTATGTCCAAAGCCACTGTCCAAAGCCACTCTCCACAGCCACTGTCCAAAGCCACTCTATGTCCAAAGCCACTGTCCAAAGCCACTCTCCAAAGCCACTCTCCAAACCACTATCCAAATCCACTCTATGTCCAAAGTCACTGTCCAAAGCCAATCTCCAAAGCCACTCTCCAAAGCCACTCTATGTCCAAAGCCAGTCCAAAGCCACTCTCCAAAGCCACTCTATGTCCAAAGCAAGTCCAAAGCCACTCTCCAAAGCCATTCTCCAAAGCCACTCTATGTCCAAAGCCACTGTCCAAAGCCATTCTCCAAAGCCACTCTCCAAAGCCACTCTATGTCCAAAGCCACTGTCCAAAGCCACTCTATGTCCAATGCCACTGTCCAAAGCCACTGTCCAAAGCCATGGTCCAAATCCACTCTATGTCCAAAGCCACTGTCCAAAGCCACTGTCCAAAGCCACTGTCCAAAGCCACTCTATGTCCAAAGCCACTGTCCAAAGCCACTCTCCAATGCCACTGTCCAAAGCCACTCTCCAATGTCACTGTCCAAAGCCACTCTATCGACAAAGCAACTGTCCAAAGCCACTGTCCAAAGCCACTGTCCAAAGCCACTCTATGTCCAAAGCCACTGTCCAAAGCCACTCTCCAAAGCCACTGTCCAAAGCCACTCTATGTCCAGAGCCACTGTCCAAAGCCACTCTCCAAAGCCACTGACCAAAGTCACTCTATGTCCAAAGCCACTAAACAAAGCCACTGTCCAAAGCCACTGACCAAAGCCACTCTATGTCCAATGCCATTGTCCAAAGCCACTGTCCAAAGCCACTGTCCAAAGCCACTCTATGTCCAAAGCCATTGTCTAAAGCCACTCTCCAAAGCCACTCTCCAAAGCCACTCTATGTCCAAAAGCACTGTTCAAAGCCACTGTCCAAAGCCACTCTCCAAAGCCACTCTATGTCCAAAGCCACTGTCCAAAGCCACTGTCCAAAGCCACTCTCCAAAGCCACTCTCCAAAGCCACTGTATGTCCAAAGCCACTGTCCAAAGCCACTGTCCAAAGCCACTCTCCAAAGCCACTCTATGTCCAAAGCCACTGTACAAAGCCACTCTCCAAAGCCACTCTCCAAAGCCACTCTCCAAAGCCACTCTATGTCCAAAGCCACTGTCCATAGCCACTGTCCAAAGCCACTCTCCAAAGCCACTCTATCTCCAAAGCCACTGTCCAAAGCCACTCTCCAAAGCCACTCTCCAAAGCCACTCTATGTCCAAAGCCACTGTCCATAGCCACTGTCCAAAGTCACTGTCCAAATCCACTCTATGTCCAAAGCCACTGTACAAAGCCACCGTCCAAAGCCACTGTCCAAAGCAATACTATGTCCAAAGCCACTGTCCAAAGGCACTGTCCAAAGACACTGTCCAAAGCCACTCTATGTCCAAAGCCACTGTCCAAAGCCACTCTATGTCCAAAGCCACTATCCAAAGCCACTGTCCAAAGCCACTGTCCTAAACCACTCTATTTCCAAAGCCACTGTCCAAAGCCACTATCCAAAACCACTGTCCAAAGCCACTCTATGTCCAAAGCCACTGTCCAAAGCCACTCTCCAAAGCCACTGTCCAAAGCCACTGTATGTCCAAAGCCACTGTATGTCCAAAGCCACTGTCCAAAGCGACTGTATGTCCAAAGCCACTGTCCAAAGCCACTGTATGTCCAAAGCCACTGTATGTCCAAAGCCACTATCCAAAGCCACTGTATGTCCAAAGCCACTGTATATCCAAAGGCACTGTCCAAAGCCACTGTATGTCCAAAGCCACTTGATGTCCAAAGCCACTGTCTAAAGCCACTGTATGTCCAAAACCACTGTCCAAAGCCACTGTATGTCCAAAGCCACTGTATGTCCAAAGCCACTGTCCAAAGCCACTGTATGTCCAAAGCCACTGTATCTCCAAAGCCTCTGTCCAAAGCCACTGTATGTCCAAAGCCACTGTATGTCCAAAGTCACTGTCCAAAGCCACTGTATGTCCAAAGCCACTGTATGTCCAAAGCCACTGTCCAAAGCCACTGTATGTCCAAAGCCACTGTACAAACCACTGTTCAAATCCACTGCCAAAGCCACTCTATGTCCAAATCCACTGTCCAAAGCCACTGTCCAAAGCAATACTATGTCCAAAGCCACTGTCCAAAGCCACTGTCCAAAGCCACTGTCCAAAGCCACTCTATGTCCAAAGCCACTGTCCGAAGCCACTGTCCAAAGCCACTGTCCAAAGCCACTCTATGTCCAAAGCCACTGTCCAAAGCCACTCTCCAAAGCCACTGTCCAAAGCCACTGTATGTCCAAAGCCCCTGTATGTCCAAAGCCACTGTCCAAAGCCACTGTATGTCCAAAGCCACTGTATGTCCAAAGCCACTATCCAAAGCCACTGTATGTCCAAAGCCACTGTATATCCAAAGCCACTGTCCAAAGCCACTGTATGTCCAAAGCCACTGTATGTCCAAAGCCACTGTCTAAAGCCACTGTATGTCCAAAGCCACTGTCCAAAGCCACTGTATGTCCAAAGCCACTGTATGTCCAAAGCCACTGTCCATAGCCACTGTATGTCCAAAGCCACTCTATGTCCAAAGCCACTGTCCAAAGCCACTATATGTCCTTAGCCACTGTATGTCCAAAGCCACTGTCCAAAGCCACTCTATGTCCAAAGCCACTGTATGTCCAAAGCCACTGTCCAAAGCCACCGTATGTCCAAAGCCACGGTATGTCCAAAGTCACTGTCAAAAGCCACCGTATGTCCAAAGCCACTGTATGTCCAAAGCCACTGTCCAAAGCCACCGTATGTCGATAGCCACTGTATGTCCAAAGCCACTATCCAAAGCCACTGTATGTCCAAAGCCACTGTATGTCCAAAGCCACTGTCCAAAGCCACTGTATGTCCAAAGCCACTGTATGTCCAAAACCACTGTCCAAAGCCACTGTATGTCCAAAGCCACTGTATGTCCAAAGCCACTGTCCAAAGCCACTGTATGTCCAAAGCCACTGTATGTCCAAAGCCACTGTCCAAAGCAACCGTATGTCCAAAGCCACCGTATGTCCAAAGCCACTGTCCAAAGCCACCGTATGTCCAAAGTCACTGTATGTCCAAAGCCACTCTCCAAAGCCACTCTCCAAAGCCACTCTATGTCCAAAGCCACTGTCCAAAGCCACTGTCCAAAGCCACTGTCCAAAGCCACTCTATGTCCAAAGCCACTATCCAAAGCCACTCTCCAAAGCCACTCTCCAAAGCCACTCAATGTCCAAAGCCACTGTCCAAAGCCACTCTCCAAACCACTATCCAAAGCCACTCTATGTACAAAGTCACTGTCCAAAGCCAATCTCCAAAGCCACTCTCCAAAGCCACTCTATGTCCAAAGCCAGTCCAAAGCCACTCTCCAAAGCCACTCTATGTCCAAAGCCAGTCCAAAGCCACTCTCCAAAGCCACTCTCCACAGCCACTCTATGTCCAAAGCCACTGTCCAAAGCCATTCTCCAAAGCCACTCTCCAAAGCCACTCTATGTCCAAAGCCACTGTCCAAAGCCACTCTATGTCCAAAGCCACTGTCCAAAGCCACTGTCCAAAGCCACTGTATGTCCAAAGCCACTGTATGTCCAAAGCCACTATCCAAAGCCACTGTATGTCCAAAGCCACTGTATATCCAAAGGCACTGTCCAAAGCCACTGTATGTCCAAAGCCACTTGATGTCCAAAGCCACTGTCTAAAGCCACTGTATGTCCAAAACCACTGTCCAAAGCCACTGTATGTCCAAAGCCACTGTATGTCCAAAGCCACTGTCCAAAGCCACTGTATGTCCAAAGCCACTGTATCTCCAAAGCCACTGTCCAAAGCCACTGTATGTCCAAAGCCACTGTATGTCCAAAGCCACTGTCCAAAGCCACTGTATGTCCAAAGCCACTGTATGTCCAAAGCCACTGTCCAAAGCCACTGTATGTCCAAAGCCACTGTACAAACCACTGTTCAAATCCACTTCCAAAGCCACTCTATGTCCAAATCCACTGTCCAAATCCACTGTCCAAAGCAATACTATGTCCAAAGCCACTGTCCAAAGCCACTGTCCAAAGCCACTGTCCAAAGCCACTCTATGTCCAAAGCCACTGTCCGAAGCCACTGTCCAAAGCCACTGTCCAAAGCCACTCTATGTCCAAAGCCACTGTCCAAAGCCACTCTCCAAAGCCACTGTCCAAAGCCACTGTATGTCCAAAGCCCCTGTATGTCCAAAGCCACTTTCCAAAGCCACTGTATGTCCAAAGCCACTGTATGTCCAAAGCCACTATCCAAAGCCACTGTATGTCCAAAGCCACTGTATATCCAAAGCCACTGTCCAAAGCCACTGTATGTCCAAAGCCACTGTATGTCCAAAGCCACTGTCTAAAGCCACTGTATGTCCAAAGCCACTGTCCAAAGCCACTGTATGTCCAAAGCCACTGTATGTCCAAAGCCACTGTCCATAGCCACTGTATGTCCAAAGCCACTCTATGTCCAAAGCCACTGTCCAAAGCCACTATATGTCCTTAGCCACTGTATGTCCAAAGCCACTGTCCAAAGCCACTCTATGTCCAAAGCCACTGTAGGTCCAAAGCCACTGTCCAAAGCCACCGTATGTCCAAAGCCACGGTATGTCCAAAGCCACTGTCAAAAGCCACCGTATGTCCAAAGCCACTGTATGTCCAAAGCCACTGTCCAAATCCACCGTATGTCGATAGCCACTGTATGTCCAAAGCCACTGTCCAAAGCCACTGTATGTCCAAAGCCACTGTATGTCCAAAACCACTGTCCAAAGCCACTGTATGTCCAAAGCCACTGTATGTCCAAAGCCACTGTCCAAAGCCACTGTATGTCCAAAGCCACTGTATGTCCAAAGCCACTGTCCAAAGCAACCGTATGTCCAAAGCCACTGTATGTCCAAAGCCACTGTCCAATGCCACCGTATGTTCAAAGTCACTGTATTTCCAAAGCCACTCTCCAAAGCCACTCTCCAAAGCCACTCTATGTCCAAAGCCACTGTCCAAAGCCACTGTCCAAAGCCACTGTCCAAAGCCACTCTATGTCCAAAGCCACTATCCAAAGCCACTCTCCAAAGCCACTCTCCAAAGCCACTCTATGTCCAAAGCCACTGTCCAAAGCCACTCTCCAAACCACTATCCAAAGCCACTCTATGTACAAAGT
This sequence comes from Cladorhizidae sp. MBARI D1340-BT2, assembly GCA_028752905.1. Classification (NCBI taxonomy): domain Eukaryota; kingdom Metazoa; phylum Porifera; class Demospongiae; order Poecilosclerida; family Cladorhizidae; species Cladorhizidae sp. MBARI D1340-BT2. The sequence goes on along the minus strand of JAQNBH010000017.1, from coordinate 21,972,685 downwards.
CACTGTCCAAAGCCAATCTCCAAAGCCACTCTCCAAAGCCACTCTATGTCCAAAGCCAGTCCAAAGCCACTCTCCAAAGCCACTCTATGTCCAAAGCCAGTCCAAAGCCACTCTCCAAAGCCACTCTCCAAAGCCACTCTATGTCCAAAGCCAGTGTCCAAAGCCATTCTCCAAAGCCACTCTCCAAAGCCACTCTATGTCCAATGCCACTGTCCAAAGCCACTCTATGTCCAAAGCCACTGTCCAAAGCCACTGTCCAAAGCCACGGTCCAAAGCCACTCTATGTCCAAAGCCACTGTCCAAAGCCACTGTCCAAAGCCACTGTCCAAAGCCACTCTATGTCCAAAGCCACTGTCCAAAGCCACTCTCCAATGCCACTGTCCAAAGCCACTCTATCTACAAAGCCACTGTCCAAAGCCACTGTCTAAAGTCACTCTCCAAAGCCACTCTCCAAAGCCACTCTATGTCCAAATCCACTGTATGTCCAAAGCCACTGTCCAAAGCCACTGTATGGCCAAAGCCACTGTATGTCCAAAGCCACTGTCCAAAGCAACTGTATGTCCGAAGCTACTGTATGTCCAAAGCCACTATCCAAAGCCACTGTATGTCCAAAGCCATTGTATGTCCATAGCCACTGTATGTCCAAAGCCACTGTCCAAAGCCACTGTATGTCCAAAGCCACTGTCCAAAGCCACTGTCCAAAGTCACTGTCCAAAGCCTTTCTATGTCCAAAGCCACTGTCCAAAGCCACAGTCCAAAGCCACTTTCCAAAGCCACTGTCCAAAGCCACTCTATGTCCAAAGCCACTGTCCAAAGCCACTCTATGTCCAAAGCCACTATCCAAAGCCACTCTCCAAAGCCACTCTCCAAAGCCACTCTATGTCCAAAGCCACTGTCCAAAGCCACTCTATGTCCATAGCCACTGTATGTCCAAAGCCACTGTCCAAAGCCACTGTATGTCCAAAGCCACTGTCCAAAGCCACTGTCCAAAGTCACTGTCCAAAGCCTTTCTATGTCCAAAGCCACTGTCCAAAGCCACTATCCAAAGCCACTCTCCAAACCACTATCCAAATCCACTCTATGTCCAAAGTCACTGTCCAAAGCCAATCTCCAAAGCCACTCTCCAAAGCCACTCTATGTCCAAAGCCAGTCCAAAGCCACTCTACAAAGCCACTCTATGTCCAAAGCAAGTCCAAAGCCACTCTCCAAAGCCATTCTCCAAAGCCACTCTATGTCCAAAGCCACTGTCCAAAGCCATTCTCCAAAGCCACTCTCCAAAGCCACTCTATGTCCAAAGCCACTGTCCAAAGCCACTGTATGTCCATAGCCACTGTATGTCCAAAGCCACTGTCCAAAGCCACTGTATGTCCAAAGCCACTGTCCAAAGCCACTGTCCAAAGTCACTGTCCAAAGCCTTTCTATGTCCAAAGCCACTGTCCAAAGCCACTGTCCAAAGCCACTCTATGTCCAAAGCCACTGTCCAAAGCCACTCTATTTCCAAAGCCATTGTCCAAAGCCACTCTCCAAAGCCACTGTCCTAAACCACTCTATGTCCAAAGCCAATGTCCAAAGCCACTCTCCAAAGCCACTGTCCAAAGCCACTCTATGTCCAAAGCCACTGTCCAAAGCCACTCTCCAAAGCCACTCTCCAAACCACTATCCAAATCCACTCTATGTCCAAAGTCACTGTCCAAAGCCAATCTCCAAAGCCACTCTCCAAAGCCACTCTATGTCCAAAGCCAGTCCAAAGCCACTCTCCAAAGCCACTCTATGTCCAAAGCAAGTCCAAAGCCACTCTCCAAAGCCATTCTCCAAAGCCACTCTATGTCCAAAGCCACTGTCCAAAGCCATTCTCCAAAGCCACTCTCCAAAGCCACTCTATGTCCAAAGCCACTGTCCAAAGCCACTCTATGTCCAATGCCACTGTCCAAAGCCACTGTCCAAAGCCACGGTCCAAATCCACTCTATGTCCAAAGCCACTGTCCAAAGCCACTGTCCAAAGCCACTGTCCAAAGCCACTCTATGTCCAAAGCCACTGTCCAAAGCCACTCTCCAATGCCACTGTCCAAAGCCACTCTCCAATGTCACTGTCCAAAGCCACTCTATCTACAAAGCAACTGTCCAAAGCCACTGTCCAAAGCCACTGTCCAAAGCCACTCTATGTCCAAAGCCACTGTCCAAAGCCACTCTCCAAAGCCACTGTCCAAAGCCACTCTATGTCCAGAGCCACTGTCCAAAGCCACTCTCCAAAGCCACTGACCAAAGCCACTCTATGTCCAAAGCCACTGAACAAAGCCACTGTCCAAAGCCACTGACCAAAGCCACTCTATGTCCAATGCCATTGTCCAAAGCCACTGTCCAAAGCCACTGTCCAAAGCCACTCTATGTCCAAAGCCATTGTCTAAAGCCACTCTCCAAAGCCACTCTCCAAAGCCACTCTATGTCCAAAAGCACTGTTCAAAGCCACTGTCCAAAGCCACTCTCCAAAGCCACTCTATGTCCAAAGCCACTGTCCAAAGCCACTGTCCAAAGCCACTCTCCAAAGCCACTCTCCAAAGCCACTGTATGTCCAAAGCCACTGTCCAAAGCCACTGTCCAAAGCCACTCTCCAAAGCCACTCTATGTCCAAAGCCACTGTCCAAAGTCACTGTCCTAAGCCACTCTCCAAAGCCACTCTATGTCCAAAGCTACTGTACAAAGCCACTCTCTAAAGCCACTCTCCAAAGCCACTCTCCAAAGCCACTCTATGTCCAAAGCCACTGTCCATAGCCACTGTCCAAAGCCACTCTCCAAAGCCACTCTATCTCCAAAGCCACTGTCCAAAGCCACTCTCCAAAGCCACTCTCCAAAGCCACTCTATGTCCAAAGCCACTGTCCATAGCCACTGTCCAAAGTCACTGTCCAAATCCACTCTATGTCCAAAGCCACTGTACAAAGCCACCGTCCAAAGCCACTGTCCAAAGCAATACTATGTCCAAAGCCACTGTCCAAAGGCACTGTCCAAAGACACTGTCCAAAGCCACTCTATGTCCAAAGCCACTGTCCAAAGCCACTCTATGTCCAAAGCCACTATCCAAAGCCACTGTCCAAAGCCACTGTCCTAAACCACTCTATTTCCAAAGCCACTGTCCAAAGCCACTATCCAAAACCACTGTCCAAAGCCACTCTATGTCCAAGCCACTGTCCAAAGCCACTCTCCAAAGCCACTGTCCAAAGCCACTGTATGTCCAAAGCCACTGTATGTCCAAAGCCACTGTCCAAAGCGACTGTATGTCCAAAGCCACTGTCCAAAGCCACTGTATGTCCAAAGCCACTGTATGTCCAAAGCCACTATCCAAAGCCACTGTATGTCCAAAGCCACTGTATATCCAAAGGCACTGTCCAAAGCCACTGTATGTCCAAAGCCACTTGATGTCCAAAGCCACTGTCTAAAGCCACTGTATGTCCAAAACCACTGTCCAAAGCCACTGTATGTCCAAAGCCACTGTATGTCCAAAGCCACTGTCCAAAGCCACTGTATGTCCAAAGCCACTGTATCTCCAAAGCCTCTGTCCTAAGCCACTGTATGTCCAAAGCCACTGTATGTCCAAAGTCACTGTCCAAAGCCACTGTATGTCCAAAGCCACTGTATGTCCAAAGCCACTGTCCAAAGCCACTGTATGTCCAAAGCCACTGTACAAACCACTGTTCAAATCCACTGCCAAAGCCACTCTATGTCCAAATCCACTGTCCAAAGCCACTGTCCAAAGCAATACTATGTCCAAAGCCACTGTCCAAAGCCACTGTCCAAAGCCACTGTCCAAAGCCACTCTATGTCCAAAGCCACTGTCCGAAGCCACTGTCCAAAGCCACTGTCCAAAGCCACTCTATGTCCAAAGCCACTGTCCAAAGCCACTCTCCAAAGCCACTGTCCAAAGCCACTGTATGTCCAAAGCCCCTGTATGTCCAAAGCCACTGTCCAAAGCCACTGTCCAAAGCCACTGTATGTCCAAAGCCACTGTATGTCCAAAGCCACTATCCAAAGCCACTGTATGTCCAAAGCCACTGTATATCCAAAGCCACTGTCCAAAGCCACTGTATGTCCAAAGCCACTGTATGTCCAAAGCCACTGTCTAAAGCCACTGTATGTCCAAAGCCACTGTCCAAAGCCACTGTATGTCCAAAGCCACTGTATGTCCAAAGCCACTGTCCATAGCCACTGTATGTCCAAAGCCACTCTATGTCCAAAGCCACTGTCCAAAGCCACTATATGTCCTTAGCCACTGTATGTCCAAAGCCACTGTCCAAAGCCACTCTATGTCCAAAGCCACTGTATGTCCAAAGCCACTGTCCAAAGCCACCGTATGTCCAAAGCCACGGTATATCCAAAGCCACAGTCAAAAGCCTCCGTATGTCCAAAGCCACTGTATGTCCAAAGCCACTGTCCAAAGCCACCGTATGTCGATAGCCACTGTATGTCCAAAGCCACTATCCAAAGCCAATGTATGTCCATAGCCACTGTATGTCCAAAGCCACTGTCCAAAGCCACTGTATGTCCAAAGCCACTGTCCAAAGCCACTGTCCAAAGTCACTGTCCAAAGCCTTTCTATGTCCAAAGCCACTGTCCAAACCCACTGTCCAAAGCCACTCTATGTCCAAAGCCACTGTCCAAAGCCACTCTATTTCCAAAGCCATTGTCCAAAGCCACTCTCCAAAGCCACTGTCCTAAACCACTCTATGTCCAAAGCCAATGTCCAAAGCCACTCTCCAAAGCCACTGTCCAAAGCCACTCTATGTCCAAAGCCACTGTCCAAAGCCACTCTCCAAAGCCACTCTCCAAACCACTATCCAAATCCACTCTATGTCCAAAGTCACTGTCCAAAGCCAATCTCCAAAGCCACTCTCCAAAGCCACTCTATGTCCAAAGCCAGTCCAAAGCCACTCTCCAAAGCCACTCTATGTCCAAAGCAAGTCCAAAGCCACTCTCCAAAGCCATTCTCCAAAGCCACTCTATGTCCAAAGCCACTGTCCAAAGCCATTCTCCAAAGACACTCTCCAAAGCCACTCTATGTCCAAAGCCACTGTCCAAAGCCACTCGATGTCCAATGCCACTGTCCAAAGCCACTGTCCAAAGCCACGGTCCAAATCCACTCTATGTCCAAAGCCACTGTCCAAAGCCACTGTCCAAAGCCACTGTCCAAAGCCACTCTATGTCCAAAGCCACTGTCCAAAGCCACTCTCCAATGCCACTGTCCAAAGCCACTCTATCTACAAAGCCACTGTCCAAAGCCACTGTCTAAAGTCACTCTCCAAAGCCACTCTCCAAAGCCACTCTATGTCCAAATCCACTGTATGTCCAAAGCCACTGTCCAAAGCCACTGTATGGCCAAAGCCACTGTATGTCCAAAGCCACTGTCCAAAGCAACTGTATGTCCGAAGCTACTGTATGTCCAAAGCCACTATCCAAAGCCACTGTATGTCCAAAGCCACTGTATGTCCATAGCCACTGTATGTCCAAAGCCACTGTCCAAAGCCACTGTATGTCCAAAGCCACTGTCCAAAGCCACTGTCCAAAGTCACTGTCCAAAGCCTTTCTATGTCCAAAGCCACTGTCCAAAGCCACAGTCCAAAGCCACTTTCCAAAGCCACTGTCCAAAGCCACTCTATGTCCAAAGCCACTGTCCAAAGCCACTCTATGTCCAAAGCCACTATCCAAAGCCACTCTCCAAAGCCACTCTCCAAAGCCACTCTATGTCCAAAGCCACTGTCCAAAGCCACTCTATGTTCATAGCCACTGTATGTCCAAAGCCACTGTCCAAAGCCACTGTATGTCCAAAGCCACTGTCCAAAGCCACTGTCCAAAGTCACTGTCCAAAGCCTTTCTATGTCCAAAGCCACTGTCCAAAGCCACTATCCAAAGCCACTCTCCAAACCACTATCCAAATCCACTCTATGTCCAAAGTCACTGTCCAAAGCCAATCTCCAAAGCCACTCTCCAAAGCCACTCTATGTCCAAAGCCAGTCCAAAGCCACTCTACAAAGCCACTCTATGTCCAAAGCAAGTCCAAAGCCACTCTCCAAAGCCATTCTCCAAAGCCACTCTATGTCCAAAGCCACTGTCCAAAGCCATTCTCCAAAGCCACTCTCCAAAGCCACTCTATGTCCAAAGCCACTGTCCAAAGCCACTGTATGTCCATAGCCACTGTATGTCCAAAGCCACTGTCCAAAGCCACTGTATGTCCAAAGCCACTGTCCAAAGCCACTGTCCAAAGTCACTGTCCAAATCCTTTCTATGTCCAAAGCCACTGTCCAAAGCCACTGTCCAAAGCCACTCTATGTCCAAAGCCACTGTCCAAAGCCACTCTATTTCCAAAGCCATTGTCCAAAGCCACTCTCCAAAGCCACTGTCCTAAACCACTCTATGTCCAAAGCCAATGTCCAAAGCCACTCTCCAAAGCCACTGTCCAAAGCCACTCTATGTCCAAAGCCACTGTCCAAAGCCACTCTCCAAAGCCACTCTCCAAACCACTATCCAAATCCACTCTATGTCCAAAGTCACTGTCCAAAGCCAATCTCCAAAGCCACTCTCCAAAGCCACTCTATGTCCAAAGCCAGTCCAAAGCCACTCTCCAAAGCCACTCTATGTCCAAAGAAAGTCCAAAGCCACTCTCCAAAGCCATTCTCCAAAGCCACTCTATGTCCAAAGCCACTGTCCAAAGCCATTCTCCAAAGCCACTCTCCAAAGCCACTCTATGTCCAAAGCCACTGTCCAAAGCCACTCTATGTCCAATGCCACTGTCCAAAGCCACTGTCCAAAGCCACGGTCCAAATCCACTCTATGTCCAAAGCCACTGTCCAAAGCCACTGTCCAAAGCCACTGTCCAAAGCCACTGTCCAAAGCCACTCTATGTCCAAAGCCACTGTCCAAAGCCACTCTCCAATGCCACTGTCCAAAGCCACTCTCCAATGTCACTGTCCAAAGCCACTCTATCTACAAAGCAACTGTCCAAAGCCACTGTCCAAAGCCACTGTCCAAAGCCACTCTATGTCCAAAGCCACTGTCCAAAGCCACTCTCCAAAGCCACTGTCCAAAGCCACTCTATGTCCAGAGCCACTGTCCAAAGCCACTCTCCAAAGCCACTGACCAAAGCCACTCTATGTCCAAAGCCACTGAACAAAGCCACTGTCCAAAGCCACTGACCAAAGCCACTCTATGTCCAATGCCATTGTCCAAAGCCACTGTCCAAAGCCACTGTCCAAAGCCACTCTATGTCCAAAGCCATTGTCTAAAGCCACTCTCCAAAGCCACTCTCCAAAGCCACTCTATGTCCAAAAGCACTGTTCAAAGCCACTGTCCAAAGCCACTCTCCAAAGCCACTCTATGTCCAAAGCCACTGTCCAAAGCCACTGTCCAAAGCCACTCTCCAAAGCCACTCTCCAAAGCCACTGTATGTCCAAAGCCACTGTCCAAAGCCACTGTCCAAAGCCACTCTCCAAAGCCACTCTATGTCCAAAGCCACTGTCCAAAGTCACTGTCCTAAGCCACTCTCCAAAGCCACTCTATGTCCAAAGCCACTGTACAAAGCCACTCTCTAAAGCCACTCTCCAAAGCCACTCTCCAAAGCCACTCTATGTCCAAAGCCACTGTCCATAGCCACTGTCCAAAGCCACTCTCCAAAGCCACTCTATCTCCAAAGCCACTGTCCAAAGCCACTCTCCAAAGCCACTCTCCAAAGCCACTCTATGTCCAAAGCCACTGTCCATAGCCACTGTCCAAAGTCACTGTCCAAATCCACTCTATGTCCAAAGCCACTGTACAAAGCCACCGTCCAAAGCCACTGTCCAAAGCAATACTATGTCCAAAGCCACTGTCCAAAGGCACTGTCCAAAGACACTGTCCAAAGCCACTCTATGTCCAAAGCCACTGTCCAAAGCCACTCTATGTCCAAAGCCACTATCCAAAGCCACTGTCCAAAGCCACTGTCCTAAACCACTCTATTTCCAAAGCCACTGTCCAAAGCCACTATCCAAAACCACTGTCCAAAGCCACTCTATGTCCAAAGCCACTGTCCAAAGCCACTCTCCAAAGCCACTGTCCAAAGCCACTGTATGTCCAAAGCCACTGTATGTCCAAAGCCACTGTCCAAAGCGACTGTATGTCCAAAGCCACTGTCCAAAGCCACTGTATGTCCAAAGCCACTGTATGTCCAAAGCCACTATCCAAAGCCACTGTATGTCCAAAGCCACTGTATATCCAAAGGCACTGTCCAAAGCCACTGTATGTCCAAAGCCACTTGATGTCCAAAGCCACTGTCTAAAGCCACTGTATGTCCAAAACCACTGTCCAAAGCCACTGTATGTCCAAAGCCACTGTATGTCCAAAGCCACTGTCCAAAGCCACTGTATGTCCAAAGCCACTGTATCTCCAAAGCCTCTGTCCAAAGCCACTGTATGTCCAAAGCCACTGTATGTCCAAAGTCACTGTCCAAAGCCACTGTATGTCCAAAGCAACTGTATGTCCAAAGCCACTGTCCAAAGCCACTGTATGTCCAAAGCCACTGTACAAACCACTGTTCAAATCCACTGCCAAAGCCACTCTATGTCCAAATCCACTGTCCAAAGCCACTGTCCAAAGCAATACTATGTCCAAAGCCACTGTCCAAAGCCACTGTCCAAAGCCACTGTCCAAAGCCACTCTATGTCCAAAGCCACTGTCCGAAGCCACTGTCCAAAGCCACTGTCCAAAGCCACTCTATGTCCAAAGCCACTGTCCAAAGCCACTCTCCAAAGCCACTGTCCAAAGCCACTGTATGTCCAAAGCCCCTGTATGTCCAAAGCCACTGTCCAAAGCCACTGTCCAAAGCCACTGTATGTCCAAAGCCACTGTATGTCCAAAGCCACTATCCAAAGCCACTGTATGTCCAAAGCCACTGTATATCCAAAGCCACTGTCCAAAGCCACTGTATGTCCAAAGCCACTGTATGTCCAAAGCCACTGTCTAAAGCCACTGTATGTCCAAAGCCACTGTCCAAAGCCACTGTATGTCCAAAGCCACTGTATGTCCAAAGCCACTGTCCATAGCCACTGTATGTCCAAAGCCACTCTATGTCCAAAGCCACTGTCCAAAGCCACTATATGTCCTTAGCCACTGTATGTCCAAAGCCACTGTCCAAAGCCACTCTATGTCCAAAGCCACTGTATGTCCAAAGCCACTGTCCAAAGCCACCGTATGTCCAAAGCCACGGTATGTCCAAAGCCACAGTCAAAAGCCTCCGTATGTCCAAAGCCACTGTATGTCCAAAGCCACTGTCCAAAGCCACCGTATGTCGATAGCCACTGTATGTCCAAAGCCACTATCCAAAGCCAATGTATGTCCATAGCCACTGTATGTCCAAAGCCACTGTCCAAAGCCACTGTATGTCCAAAGCCACTGTCCAAAGCCACTGTCCAAAGTCACTGTCCAAAGCCTTTCTATGTCCAAAGCCACTGTCCAAAGCCACTGTCCAAAGCCACTCTATGTCCAAAGCCACTGTCCAAAGCCACTCTATTTCCAAAGCCATTGTCCAAAGCCACTCTCCAAAGCCACTGTCCTAAACCACTCTATGTCCAAAGCCAATGTCCAAAGCCACTCTCCAAAGCCACTGTCCAAAGCCACTCTATGTCCAAAGCCACTGTCCAAAGCCACTCTCCAAAGCCACTCTCCAAACCACTATCCAAATCCACTCTATGTCCAAAGTCACTGTCCAAAGCCAATCTCCAAAGCCACTCTCCAAAGCCACTCTATGTCCAAAGCCAGTCCAAAGCCACTCTCCAAAGCCACTCTATGTCCAAAGCAAGTCCAAAGCCACTCTCCAAAGCCATTCTCCAAAGCCACTCTATGTCCAAAGCCACTGTCCAAAGCCATTCTCCAAAGACACTCTCCAAAGCCACTCTATGTCCAAAGCCACTGTCCAAAGCCACTCGATGTCCAATGCCACTGTCCAAAGCCACTGTCCAAAGCCACGGTCCAAATCCACTCTATGTCCAAAGCCACTGTCCAAAGCCACTGTCCAAAGCCACTGTCCAAAGCCACTCTATGTCCAAAGCCACTGTCCAAAGCCACTCTCCAATGCCACTGTCCAAAGCCACTCTCCAATGTCACTGTCCAAAGCCACTCTATCTACAAAGCAACTGTCCAAAGCCACTGTCCAAAGCCACTGTCCAAATCCACTCTATGTCCAAAGCCACTGTCCAAAGCCACTCTCCAAAGCCACTGTCCAAAGCCACTCTATGTCCAGAGCCACTGTCCAAAGCCACTCTCCAAAGCCACTGACCAAAGCCACTCTATGTCCAAAGCCACTGAACAAAGCCACTGTCCAAAGCCACTGACCAAAGCCACTCTATGTCCAATGCCATTGTCCAAAGCCACTGTCCAAAGCCACTGTCCAAAGCCACTCTATGTCCAAAGCCATTGTCTAAAGCCACTCTCCAAAGCCACTCTCCAAAGCCACTCTATGTCCAAAAGCACTGTTCAAAGCCACTGTCCAAAGCCACTCTCCAAAGCCACTCTATGTCCAAAGCCACTGTCCAAAGCCACTGTCCAAAGCCACTCTCCAAAGCCACTCTCCAAAGCCACTGTATGTCCAAAGCCACTGTCCAAAGCCACGGTCCAAAGCCACTCTCCAAAGCCACTCTATGTCCAAAGCCACTGTCCAAAGTCACTGTCCTAAGCCACTCTCCAAAGCCACTCTATGTCCAAAGCCACTGTACAAAGCCACTCTCTAAAGCCACTCTCCAAAGCCACTCTCCAAAGCCACTCTATGTCCAAAGCCACTGTCCATAGCCACTGTCCAAAGCCACTCTCCAAAGCCACTCTATCTCCAAAGCCACTGTCCAAAGCCACTCTCCAAAGCCACTCTCCAAAGCCACTCTATGTCCAAAGCCACTGTCCATAGCCACTGTCCAAAGTCACTGTCCAAATCCACTCTATGTCCAAAGCCACTGTACAAAGCCACCGTCCAAAGCCACTGTCCAAAGCAATACTATGTCCAAAGCCACTGTCCAAAGGCACTGTCCAAAGACACTGTCCAAAGCCACTCTATGTCCAAAGCCACTGTCCAAAGCCACTCTATGTCCAAAGCCACTATCCAAAGCCACTGTCCAAAGCCACTGTCCTAAACCACTCTATTTCCAAAGCCACTGTCCAAAGCCACTATCCAAAACCACTGTCCAAAGCCACTCTATGTCCAAAGCCACTGTCCAAAGCCACTCTCCAAAGCCACTGTCCAAAGCCACTGTATGTCCAAAGCCACTGTATGTCCAAAGCCACTGTCCAAAGCGACTGTATGTCCAAAGCCACTGTCCAAAGCCACTGTATGTCCAAAGCCACTGTATGTCCAAAGCCACTATCCAAAGCCACTGTATGTCCAAAGCCACTGTATATCCAAAGGCACTGTCCAAAGCCACTGTATGTCCAAAGCCACTTGATGTCCAAAGCCACTGTCTAAAGCCACTGTATGTCCAAAACCACTGTCCAAAGCCACTGTATGTCCAAAGCCACTGTATGTCCAAAGCCACTGTCCAAAGCCACTGTATGTCCAAAGCCACTGTATCTCCAAAGCCTCTGTCCAAAGCCACTGTATGTCCAAAGCCACTGTATGTCCAAAGTCACTGTCCAAAGCCACTGTATGTCCAAAGCAACTGTATGTCCAAAGCCACTGTCCAAAGCCACTGTATGTCCAAAGCCACTGTACAAACCACTGTTCAAATCCACTGCCAAAGCCACTCTATGTCCAAATCCACTGTCCAAAGCCACTGTCCAAAGCAATACTATGTCCAAAGCCACTGTCCAAAGCCACTGTCCAAAGCCACTGTCCAAAGCCACTCTATGTCCAAAGCCACTGTCCGAAGCCACTGTCCAAAGCCACTGTCCAAAGCCACTCTATGTCCAAAGCCACTGTCCAAAGCCACTCTCCAAAGCCACTGTCCAAAGCCACTGTATGTCCAAAGCCCCTGTATGTCCAAAGCCACTGTCCAAAGCCACTGTCCAAAGCCACTGTATGTCCAAAGCCACTGTATGTCCAAAGCCACTATCCAAAGCCACTGTATGTCCAAAGCCACTGTATATCCAAAGCCACTGTCCAAAGCCACTGTATGTCCAAAGCCACTGTATGTCCAAAGCCACTGTCTAAAGCCACTGTATGTCCAAAGCCACTGTCCAAAGCCACTGTATGTCCAAAGCCACTGTATGTCCAAAGCCACTGTCCATAGCCACTGTATGTCCAAAGCCACTCTATGTCCAAAGCCACTGTCCAAAGCCACTATATGTCCTTAGCCACTGTATGTCCAAAGCCACTGTCCAAAGCCACTCTATGTCCAAAGCCACTGTATGTCCAAAGCCACTGTCCAAAGCCACCGTATGTCCAAAGCCACGGTATGTCCAAAGCCACAGTCAAAAGCCTCCGTATGTCCAAAGCCACTGTATGTCCAAAGCCACTGTCCAAAGCCACCGTATGTCGATAGCCACTGTATGTCCAAAGCCACTATCCAAAGCCAATGTATGTCCATAGCCACTGTATGTCCAAAGCCACTGTCCAAAGCCACTGTATGTCCAAAGCCACTGTCCAAAGCCACTGTCCAAAGTCACTGTCCAAAGCCTTTCTATGTCCAAAGCCACTGTCCAAAGCCACTGTCCAAAGCCACTCTATGTCCAAAGCCACTGTCCAAAGCCACTCTATTTCCAAAGCCATTGTCCAAAGCCACTCTCCAAAGCCACTGTCCTAAACCACTCTATGTCCAAAGCCAATGTCCAAAGCCACTCTCCAAAGCCACTGTCCAAAGCCACTCTATGTCCAAAGCCACTGTCCAAAGCCACTCTCCAAAGCCACTCTCCAAACCACTATCCAAATCCACTCTATGTCCAAAGTCACTGTCCAAAGCCAATCTCCAAAGCCACTCTCCAAAGCCACTCTATGTCCAAAGCCAGTCCAAAGCCACTCTCCAAAGCCACTCTATGTCCAAAGCAAGTCCAAAGCCACTCTCCAAAGCCATTCTCCAAAGCCACTCTATGTCCAAAGCCACTGTCCAAAGCCATTCTCCAAAGACACTCTCCAAAGCCACTCTATGTCCAAAGCCACTGTCCAAAGCCACTCGATGTCCAATGCCACTGTCCAAAGCCACTGTCCAAAGCCACGGTCCAAATCCACTCTATGTCCAAAGCCACTGTCCAAAGCCACTGTCCAAAGCCACTGTCCAAAGCCACTCTATGTCCAAAGCCACTGTCCAAAGCCACTCTCCAATGCCACTGTCCAAAGCCACTCTCCAATGTCACTGTCCAAAGCCACTCTATCTACAAAGCAACTGTCCAAAGCCACTGTCCAAAGCCACTGTCCAAATCCACTCTATGTCCAAAGCCACTGTCCAAAGCCACTCTCCAAAGCCACTGTCCAAAGCCACTCTATGTCCAGAGCCACTGTCCAAAGCCACTCTCCAAAGCCACTGACCAAAGCCACTCTATGTCCAAAGCCACTGAACAAAGCCACTGTCCAAAGCCACTGACCAAAGCCACTCTATGTCCAATGCCATTGTCCAAAGCCACTGTCCAAAGCCACTGTCCAAAGCCACTCTATGTCCAAAGCCATTGTCTAAAGCCACTCTCCAAAGCCACTCTCCAAAGCCACTCTATGTCCAAAAGCACTGTTCAAAGCCACTGTCCAAAGCCACTCTCCAAAGCCACTCTATGTCCAAAGCCACTGTCTAAAGCCACTGTCCAAAGCCACTCTCCAAAGCCACTCTCCAAAGCCACTGTATGTCCAAAGCCACTGTCCAAAGCCACTGTCCAAAGCCACTCTCCAAAGCCACTCTATGTCCAAAGCCACTGTCCAAAGTCACTGTCCTAAGCCACTCTCCAAAGCCACTCTATGTGCAAAGCCACTGTACAAAGCCACTCTCCAAAGCCACTCTCCAAAGCCACTCTCCAAAGCCACTCTATGTCCAAAGCCACTGTCCATAGCCACTGTCCAAAGCCACTCTCCAAAGCCACTCTATCTCCAAAGCCACTGTCCAAAGCCACTCTCCAAAGCCACTCTCCAAAGCCACTCTATGTCCAAAGCCACTGTCCATAGCCACTGTCCAAAGTCACTGTCCAAATCCACTCTATGTCCAAAGCCACTGTACAAAGCCACCGTCCAAAGCCACTGTCCAAAGCAATACTATGTCCAAAGCCACTGTCCAAAGGCACTGTCCAAAGACACTGTCCAAAGCCACTCTATGTCCAAAGCCACTGTCCAAAGCCACTCTATGTCCAAAGCCACTATCCAAAGCCACTGTCCAAAGCCACTGTCCTAAACCACTCTATTTCCAAAGCCACTGTCCAAAGCCACTATCCAAAACCACTGTCCAAAGCCACTCTATGTCCAAAGCCACTGTCCAAAGCCACTCTCCAAAGCCACTGTCCAAAGCCACTGTATGTCCAAAGCCACTGTATGTCCAAAGCCACTGTCCAAAGCGACTGTATGTCCAAAGCCACTGTCCAAAGCGACTGTATGTCCAAAGCCACTGTCCAAAGCCACTGTATGTCCAAAGCCACTGTATGTCCAAAACCACTATCCAAAGCCACTGTATGTCCAAAGCCACTGTATATCCAAAGGCACTGTCCAAAGCCACTTGATGTCCAAAGCCACTGTCTAAAGCCACTGTATGTCCAAAACCACTGTCCAAAGCCACTGTATGTCCAAAGCCACTGTATGTCCAAAGCCACTGTCCAAAGCCACTGTATGTCCAAAGCCACTGTATCTCCAAAGCCTCTGTCCAAAGCCACTGTATGTCCAAAGCAACTGTATGTCCAAAGTCACTGTCCAAAGCCACTGTATGTCCAAAGCCACTGTATGTCCAAAGCCACTGTCCAAAGCCACTGTATGTCCAAAGCCACTGTACAAACCACTGTTCAAATCCACTGCCAAAGCCACTCTATGTCCAAATCCACTGTCCAAAGCCACTGTCCAAAGCAATACTATGTCCAAAGCCACTGTCCAAAGCCACTGTCCAAAGCCACTGTCCAAAGCCACTCTATGTCCAAAGCCACTGTCCGAAGCCACTGTCCAAAGCCACTGTCCAAAGCCACTCTATGTCCAAAGCCACTGTCCAAAGCCACTCTCCAAAGCCACTGTCCAAAGCCACTGTATGTCCAAAGCCCCTGTATGTCCAAAGCCACTGTCCAAAGCCACTGTATGTCCAAAGCCACTGTATGTCCAAAGCCACTATCCAAAGCCACTGTATGTCCAAAGCCACTGTATATCCAAAGCCACTGTCCAAAGCCACTGTATGTCCAAAGCCACTGTATGTCCAAAGCCACTGTCTAAAGCCACTGTATGTCCAAAGCCACTGTCCAAAGCCACTGTATGTCCAAAGCCACTGTATGTCCAAAGCCACTGTCCATAGCCACTGTATGTCCAAAGCCACTCTATGTCCAAAGCCACTGTCCAAAGCCACTATATGTCCTTAGCCACTGTATGTCCAAAGCCACTGTCCAAAGCCACTCTATGTCCAAAGCCACTGTATGTCCAAAGCCACTGTCCAAAGCCACCGTATGTCCAAAGCCACGGTATGTCCAAAGCCACTGTCAAAAGCCTCCGTATGTCCAAAGCCACTGTATGTCCAAAGCCACTGTCCAAAGCCACCGTATGTCGATAGCCACTGTATGTCCAAAGCCACTATCCAAAGCCAATGTATGTCCAAAGCCACTGTATGTCCAAAGCCACTGTCCAAAGCCACTGTATGTCCAAAGCCACTGTATGTCCAAAACCACTGTCCAAAGCCACTGTATGTCCAAAGCCACTGTATGTCCAAAGCCACTGTCCAAAGCCACTGTATGTCCAAAGCCACTGTATGTCCAAAGCCACTGTCCAAAGCAACCGTATGTCCAAAGCCACTGTATGTCCAAAGCCACTGTCCAAAGCCACCGTATGTCCAAAGTCACTGTATGTCCAAAGCCACTCTCCAAAGCCACTCTCCAAAGCCACTCTATGTCCAAAGCCACTGTCCAAAGCCACTGTCCAAAGCCACTGTCCAAAGCCACTCTATGTCCAAAGCCACTATCCAAAGCCACTCTCCAAAGCCACTCTCCAAAGCCACTCTATGTCCAAAGCCACTGTCCAAAGCCACTCTCCAAACCACTATCCAAAGCCACTCTATGTACAAAGTCACTGTCCAAAGCCAATCTCCAAAGCCACTCTCCAAAGCCACTCTATGTCCAAAGCCAGTCCAAATCCACTCTCCAAAGCCACTCTATGTCCAAAGCCAGTCCAAAGCCACTCTCCAAAGCCACTCTCCAAAGCCACTCTATGTCCAAAGCCACTGTCCAAAGCCATTCTCCAAAGCCACTCTCCAAAGCCACTCTATGTCCAAAGCCACTGTCCAAAGCCACTCTATGTCCAAAGCCACTGTCCAAAGCCACTGTCCAAAGCCACGGTCCAAAGCCACTCTATGTCCAAAGCCACTGTCCAAAGCCACTGTCCAAAGCCACTGTCCAAAGCCACTCTATGTCCAAAGCCACTGTCCAAAGCCACTCTCCAATGCCACTGTCCAAAGCCACTCTATCTACAAAGCCACTGTCCAAAGCCACTGTCTAAAGTCACTCTCCAAAGCCACTCTCCAAAGCCACTCTATGTCCAAATCCACTGTATGTCCAAAGCCACTGTCCAAAGCCACTGTATGGCCAAAGCCACTGTATGTCCAAAGCCACTGTCCAAAGCCACTGTATGTCCGAAGCTACTGTATGTCCAAAGCCACTATCCAAAGCCACTGTATGTCCAAAGCCACTGTATGTCCATAGCCACTGTATGTCCAAAGCTACTGTCCAAAGCCACTGTATGTCCAAAGCCACTGTCCAAAGCCACTGTCCAAAGTCACTGTCCAAAGCCTTTCTATGTCCAAAGCCACTGTCCAAAGCCACAGTCCAAAGCCACTTTCCAAAGCCACTGTCCAAAGCCACTCTATGTCCAAAGCCACTGTCCAAAGCCACTCTATGTCCAAAGCCACTATCCAAAGCCACTCTCCAAAGCCACTCTCCAAAGCCACTCTATGTCCAAAGCCACTGTCCAAAGCCACTGTATGTCCATAGCCACTGTATGTCCAAAGCCACTGTCCAAAGCCACTGTATGTCCAAAGCCACTGTCCAAAGCCACTGTCCAAAGTCACTGTCCAAAGCCTTTCTATGTCCAAAGCCACTGTCCAAAGCCACTATCCAAAGCCACTCTCCAAACCACTATCCAAATACACTCTATGTCCAAAGTCACTGTCCAAAGCCAATCTCTAAAGCCACTCTCCAAAGCCACTCTATGTCCAAAGCCAGTCCAAAGCCACTCTCCAAAGCCACTCTATGTCCAAAGCAAGTCCAAAGCCACTCTCCAAAGCCATTCTCCAAAGCCACTCTATGTCCAAAGCCACTGTCCATAGCCATTCTCCAAAGCCACTCTCCAAAGCCACTCTATGTCCAAAGCCACTGTCCAAAGCCACTCTATGTCCAATGCCACTGTCCAAAGCCACTGTCCAAAGCCACGGTCCAAATCCACTCTATGTCCTAAGCAACTGTCCAAAGCCACTGTCCAAAGCCACTGTCCAAAGCCACTCTATGTCCAAAGCCACTGTCCAAAGCCACTCTCCAATGCCACTGTCCAAAGCCACTCTATCTACAAAGCAACTGTCCAAAGCCACTGTCCAAAGCCACTGTCCAAAGCCACTCTATGTCCAAAGCCACTGTCCAAAGCCACTCTATTTCCAAAGCCATTGTCCAAAGCCACTCTCCAAAGCCACTGTCCTAAACCACTCTATGTCCAAAGCCAATGTCCAAAGCCACTCTCCAAAGCCACTGTCCAAAGCCACTCTATGTCCAAAGCCACTGTCCAAAGCCACTCTCCAAAGCCACTCTCCAAAGCCACTCTATGTCCAAAGCCGCTGTCCAAAGCCACTGTCCAAAGCCACTGTCCAAAGCAATACTATGTCCAAAGCCACTGTCCAAAGGCACTGTCCAAAGACACTGTCCAAAGCCACTCTATGTCCAAAGCCACTGTCCAAAGCCACTCTATGTCCAAAGCCACTATCCAAAGCCACTGTCCAAAGCCACTGTCCTAAACCACTCTATTTCCAAAGCCACTGTCCAAAGCCACTATCCAAAACCACTGTCCAAAGCCACTCTATGTCCAAAGCCACTGTCCAAAGCCACTCTCCAAAGCCACTGTCCAAAGCCACTGTATGTCCAAAGCCACTGTATGTCCAAAGCCACTGTCCAAAGCGACTGTATGTCCAAAGCCACTGTCCAAAGCCACTGTATGTCCAAAGCCACTGTATGTCCAAAGCCACTATCCAAAGCCACTGTATGTCCAAAGCCACTGTATATCCAAAGGCACTGTCCAAAGCCACTGTATGTCCAAAGCCACTTGATGTCCAAAGCCACTGTCTAAAGCCACTGTATGTCCAAAACCACTGTCCAAAGCCACTGTATGTCCAAAGCCACTGTATGTCCAAAGCCACTGTCCAAAGCCACTGTTTGTCCAAAGCCACTGTATCTCCAAAGCCTCTGTCCAAAGCCACTGTATGTCCAAAGCCACTGTATGTCCAAAGTCACTGTCCAAAGCCACTGTATGTCCAAAGCCACTGTATGTCCAAAGCCACTGTCCAAAGCCACTGTATGTCCAAAGCCACTGTACAAACCACTGTTCAAATCCACTGCCAAAGCCACTCTATGTCCAAATCCACTGTCCAAAGCCACTGTCCAAAGCAATACTATGTCCAAAGCCACTGTCCAAAGCCACTGTCCAAAGCCACTGTCCAAAGCCACTCTATGGCCAAAGCCACTGTCCGAAGCCACTGTCCAAAGCCACTGTCCAAAGCCACTCTATGTCCAAAGCCACTGTCCAAAGCCACTCTCCAAAGCCACTGTCCAAAGCCACTGTATGTCCAAAGCCCCTGTATGTCCAAAGCCACTGTCCAAAGCCACTGTATGTCCAAAGCCACTGTATGTCCAAAGCCACTATCCAAAGCCACTGTATGTCCAAAGCCACTGTATATCCAAAGCCACTGTCCAAAGCCACTGTATGTCCAAAGCCACTGTATGTCCAAAGCCACTGTCTAAAGCCACTGTATGTCCAAAGCCACTGTCCAAAGCCACTGTATGTCCAAAGCCACTGTATGTCCAAAGCCACTGTCCATAGCCACTGTATGTCCAAAGCCACTCTATGTCCAAAGCCACTGTCCAAAGCCACTATATGTCCTTAGCCACTGTATGTCCAAAGCCACTGTCCAAAGCCACTCTATGTCCAAAGCCACTGTATGTCCAAAGCCACTGTCCAAAGCCACCGTATGTCCAAAGCCAC
Organism: Cladorhizidae sp. MBARI D1340-BT2; assembly: GCA_028752905.1. Lineage (NCBI taxonomy): Eukaryota > Metazoa > Porifera > Demospongiae > Poecilosclerida > Cladorhizidae > Cladorhizidae sp. MBARI D1340-BT2. The sequence continues at coordinate 21,953,357 of JAQNBH010000017.1, read as the reverse complement.
GGTATGTCCAAAGCCACTGTCAAAAGCCTCCGTATGTCCAAAGCCACTGTATGTCCAAAGCCACTGTCCAAAGCCACCGTATGTCGATAGCCACTGTATGTCCAAAGCCACTATCCAAAGCCAATGTATGTCCAAAGCCACTGTATGTCCAAAGCCACTGTCCAAAGCCACTGTATGTCCAAAGCCACTGTATGTCCAAAACCACTGTCCAAAGCCACTGTATGTCCAAAGCCACTGTATGTCCAAAGCCACTGTCCAAAGCCACTGTATGTCCAAAGTCACTGTATGTCCAAAGCCACTGTCCAAAGCAACCGTATGTCCAAAGCCACTGTATGTCCAAAGCCACTGTCCAAAGCCACCGTATGTCCAAAGTCACTGTATGTCCAAAGCCACTCTCCAAAGCCACTCTCCAAAGCCACTCTATGTCCAAAGCCACTGTCCAAAGCCACTGTCCAAAGCCACTGTCCAAAGCCACTCTATGTCCAAAGCCACTATCCAAAGCCACTCTCCAAAGCCACTCTCCAAAGCCACTCTATGTCCAAAGCCACTGTCCAAAGCCACTCTCCAAACCACTATCCAAAGCCACTCTATGTACAAAGTCACTGTCCAAAGCCAATCTCCAAAGCCACTCTCCAAAGCCACTCTATGTCCAAAGCCAGTCCAAATCCACTCTCCAAAGCCACTCTATGTCCAAAGCCAGTCCAAAGCCACTCTCCAAAGCCACTCTCCAAAGCCACTCTATGTCCAAAGCCACTGTCCAAAGCCATTCTCCAAAGCCACTCTCCAAAGCCACTCTATGTCCAAAGCCACTGTCCAAAGCCACTCTATGTCCAAAGCCACTGTCCAAAGCCACTGTCCAAAGCCACGGTCCAAAGCCACTCTATGTCCAAAGCCACTGTCCAAAGCCACTGTCCAAAGCCACTGTCCAAAGCCACTCTATGTCCAAAGCCACTGTCCAAAGCCACTCTCCAATGCCACTGTCCAAAGCCACTCTATCTACAAAGCCACTGTCCAAAGCCACTGTCTAAAGTCACTCTCCAAAGCCACTCTCCAAAGCCACTCTATGTCCAAATCCACTGTATGTCCAAAGCCACTGTCCAAAGCCACTGTATGGCCAAAGCCACTGTATGTCCAAAGCCACTGTCCAAAGCCACTGTATGTCCGAAGCTACTGTATGTCCAAAGCCACTATCCAAAGCCACTGTATGTCCAAAGCCACTGTATGTCCATAGCCACTGTATGTCCAAAGCTACTGTCCAAAGCCACTGTATGTCCAAAGCCACTGTCCAAAGCCACTGTCCAAAGTCACTGTCCAAAGCCTTTCTATGTCCAAAGCCACTGTCCAAAGCCACAGTCCAAAGCCACTTTCCAAAGCCACTGTCCAAAGCCACTCTATGTCCAAAGCCACTGTCCAAAGCCACTCTATGTCCAAAGCCACTATCCAAAGCCACTCTCCAAAGCCACTCTCCAAAGCCACTCTATGTCCAAAGCCACTGTCCAAAGCCACTGTATGTCCATAGCCACTGTATGTCCAAAGCCACTGTCCAAAGCCACTGTATGTCCAAAGCCACTGTCCAAAGCCACTGTCCAAAGTCACTGTCCAAAGCCTTTCTATGTCCAAAACCACTGTCCAAAGCCACTATCCAAAGCCACTCTCCAAACCACTATCCAAATCCACTCTATGTCCAAAGTCACTGTCCAAAGCCAATCTCTAAAGCCACTCTCCAAAGCCACTCTATGTCCAAAGCCAGTCCAAAGCCACTCTCCAAAGCCACTCTATGTCCAAAGCAAGTCCAAAGCCACTCTCCAAAGCCATTCTCCAAAGCCACTCTATGTCCAAAGCCACTGTCCAAAGCCATTCTCCAAAGCCACTCTCCAAAGCCACTCTATGTCCAAAGCCACTGTCCAAAGCCACTCTATGTCCAATGCCACTGTCCAAAGCCACTGTCCAAAGCCACGGTCCAAATCCACTCTATGTCCAAAGCCACTGTCCAAAGCCACTGTCCAAAGCCACTGTCCAAAGCCACTCTATGTCCAAAGCCACTGTCCAAAGCCACTCTCCAATGCCACTGTCCAAAGCCACTCTATCTACAAAGCAACTGTCCAAAGCCACTGTCCAAAGCCACTGTCCAAAGCCACTCTATGTCCAAAGCCACTGTCCAAAGCCACTCTCCAAAGCCACTGTCCAAAGCCACTCTATGTCCAGAGCCACTGTCCAAAGCCACTCTCCAAAGCCACTGACCAAAGCCACTCTATGTCCAAAGCCACTGAACAAAGCCACTGTCCAAAGCCACTGACCAAAGCCACTCTATGTCCAATGCCATTGTCCAAAGCTACTGTCCAAAGCCACTGTCCAAAGCCACTCTATGTCCAAAGCCATTGTCTAAAGCCACTCTCCAAAGCCACTCTCCAAAGCCACTCTATGTCCAAAAGCACTGTTCAAAGCCACTGTCCAAAGCCACTCTCCAAAGCCACTCTATGTCCAAAGCCACTGTCCAAAGCCACTGTCCAAATCCACTGTCCAAATCCACTCTCCAAAGCCACTCTCCAAAGCCACTGTATGTCCAAAGCCACTGTCCAAAGCCACTGTCCAAAGCCACTCTCCAAAGCCACTCTATGTCCAAAGCCACTGTCCAAAGTCACTGTCCTAAGCCACTCTCCAAAGCCACTCTATGTCCAAAGCCACTGTCCAAAGCCACTCTCCAAAGCCACTCTCCAAAGCCACTCTCCAAAGCCACTCTATGTCCAAAGCCACTGTCCATAGCCACTGTCCAAAGCCACTCTCCAAAGCCACTCTATCTCCAAAGCCACTGTCCAAAGCCACTCTCCAAAGCCACTCTCCAAAGCCACTCTATGTCCAAAGCCACTGTCCATAGCCACTGTCCAAAGTCACTGTCCAAATCCACTCTATGTCCAAAGCCACTGTACAAAGCAATACTATGTCCAAAGCCACTGTCCAAAGGCACTGTCCAAAGACACTGTCCAAAGCCACTCTATGTCCAAAGCCACTGTCCAAAGCCAATCTATGTCCAAAGCCACTATCCAAAGCCACTGTCCAAAGCCACTGTCCTAAACCACTCTATTTCCAAAGCCACTGTCCAAAGCCACTATCCAAAACCACTGTCCAAAGCCACTCTATGTCCAAAGCCACTGTCCAAAGCCACTCTCCAAAGCCACTGTCCAAAGCCACTGTATGTCCAAAGCCACTGTATGTCCAAAGCCACTGTCCAAAGCGACTGTATGTCCAAAGCCACTGTCCAAAGCCACTGTATGTCCAAAGCCACTGTATGTCCAAAGCCACTATCCAAAGCCACTGTATGTCCAAAGCCACTGTATATCCAAAGGCACTGTCCAAAGCCACTCTATGTCCAAAGCCACTTGATGTCCAAAGCCACTGTCTAAAGCCACTGTATGTCCAAAACCACTGTCCAAAGCCACTGTATGTCCAAAGCCACTGTATGTCCAAAGCCACTGTCCAAAGCCACTGTATGTCCAAAGCCACTGTATCTCCAAAGACACTGTCCAAAGCCACTGTATGTCCAAAGCCACTGTATGTCCAAAGCCACTGTCCAAAGCCACTGTATGTCCAAAGCCACTGTACAAACCACTGTTCAAATCCACTGCCAAAGCCACTCTATGTCCAAATCCACTGTCCAAAGCCACTGTCCAAAGCAATACTATGTTCAAAGCCACTGTCCAAAGCCACTGTCCAAAGCCACTGTCCAAAGCCACTCTATGTCCAAAGCCACTGTCCGAAGCCACTGTCCAAAGCCACTGTCCAAAGCCACTCTATGTCCAAAGCCACTGTCCAAAGCCACTCTCCAAAGCCACTGTCCAAAGCCACTGTATGTCCAAAGCCCCTGTATGTCCAAAGCCACTGTCCAAAGCCACTGTATGTCCAAAGCCACTGTATGTCCAAAGCCACTATCCAAAGCCACTGTATGTCCAAAGCCACTGTATATCCAAAGCCACTGTCCAAAGCCACTGTATGTCCAAAGCCACTGTATGTCCAAAGCCACTGTCTAAAGCCACTGTATGTCCAAAGCCACTGTCCAAAGCCACTGTATGTCCAAAGCCACTGTATGTCCAAAGCCACTGTCCATAGCCACTGTATGTCCAAAGCCACTCTATGTCCAAAGCCATTGTCCAAAGCCACTATATGTCCTTAGCCACTGTATGTCCAAAGCCACTGTCCAAAGCCACTCTATGTCCAAAGCCACTGTATGTCCAAAGCCACTGTCCAAAGCCACCGTATGTCCAAAGCCACGGTATGTCCAAAGTCACTGTCAAAAGCCACCGTATGTCCAAAGCCACTGTATGTCCAAAGCGACTGTCCAAAGCCACCGTATGTCGATAGCCACTGTATGTCCAAAGCCACTATCCAAAGCCACTGTATGTCCAAAGCCACTGTATGTCCAAAGCCACTGTCCAAAGCCACTGTATGTCCAAAGCCACTGTATGTCCAAAACCACTGTCCAAAGCCACTGTATGTCCAAAGCCACTGTATGTCCAAAGCCACTGTCCAAAGCCACTGTATGTTCAAAGCCACTGTATGTCCAAAGCCACTATCCAAAGCAACCGTATGTCCAAAGCCACTGTATGTCCAAAGCCACTGTCCAAAGCCACCGTATGTCCAAAGTCACTGTATGTCCAAAGCCACTCTCCAAAGCCACTCTCCAAAGCCACTCTATGTCCAAAGCCACTTTCCAAAGCCACTGTCCAAAGCCACTGTCCAAAGCCACTCTATGTCCAAAGCCACTATCCAAAGCCACTCTCAAAAGCCACTCTCCAAAGCCACTCTATGTCCAAAGCCACTGTCCAAAGCCACTCTCCAAACCACTATCCAAAGCCACTCTATGTACAAAGTCACTGTCCAAAGCCAATCTCCAAAGCCACTCTCCAAAGCCACTCTATGTCCAAAGCCAGTCCAAAGCCACTCTCCAAAGCCACTCTATGTCCAAAGCCAGTCCAAAGCCACTCTCCAAAGCCACTCTCCAAAGCCACTCTATGTCCAAAGCCACTGTCCAAAGCCATTCTCCAAAGCCACTCTCCAAAGCCACTCTATGTCCAAAGCCACTGTCCAAAGCCACTCTATGTCCAAAGCCACTGTCCAAAGCCACTGTCCAAAGCCACGGTCCAAAGCCACTCTATGTCCAAAGCCACTGTCCAAAGCCACTGTCCAAAGCCACTGTCCAAAGCCACTCTATGTCTAAAGCCACTGTCCAAAGCCACTCTCCAATGCCACTGTCCAAAGCCACTCTATCTACAAAGCCACTGTCCAAAGCCACTGTCTAAAGTCACTGTCCAAAGCCACTCTATGTCCAAAGCAACTGTCCAAAGCCACTGTCCAAAGCCACTGTCCAAAGCAACTCTATGTCCAAAGCCACTGTCCAAAGCCACTCTATGTCCAGAGCCACTGTCCAAAGCCACTCACCAAAGCCACTGACCAAAGCCACTCTATGTCCAAAGCCACTGAACAAAGCCACTGTCCAAAGCCACTGACCAAAGCCACTCTATGTCCAATGCCATTGTCCAAAGCCACTGTCCAAAGCCACTGTCTAAAGCTACTCTATGTCCAAAGCAATTGTCTAAACCACTCTCCAAAGCCATTCTCCAAAGCCACTCTATGTCCAAAAGCACTGTCCAAAGCCACTGTCCAAAGCCACTCTCCAAAGCCACTCTATGTCCAAATCCACTGTCCAAAGCCACTCTCCAAAGCCACTCTCCAAAGCCACTGTATGTCCAAAGCCTCTGTCCAAAGCCACTATCCAAAGCCACTGTATGTCCAAAGCCACTGTATATCCAAAGGCACTGTCCAAAGCCACTGTATGTCCAAAGCCACTTGATGTCCAAAGCCACTGTCTAAAGCCACTGTATGTCCAAAACCACTGTCCAAAGCCACTGTATGTCCAAAGCCACTGTATGTCCAAAGCCACTGTCCAAAGCCACTGTATGTCCAAAGCCACTGTATGTCCAAAGCCACTGTCCAAAGCCACTGTATGTCCAAAGCCACTGTATGTCCAAAGCCACTGTCCAAAGCCACTGTTTGTCCAAAGCCACTGTATGTCCAAAGCCACTGTCCAAAGCCACTGTATGTCCAAAGCCACTGTACAAACCACTGTCCAAATCCACTGTCCAAAGCCACTCTATGTCCAAATCCACTGTACAAAGCCACTGTCCAAAGCCACTGTCCAAAGCAATAATATGGCCAAAGCCACTGTCCAAAGCCACTGTCCAAAGCCACTGTCCAAAGCCACTCTATTTCCAAAGCCACTGTCCGAAGCCACTGTCCAAAGCCACTGTCCAAAGCCACTCTATGTCCAAAGCCACTGTCCAAAGCCACTCTCCAAAGCCACTGTCCAAAGCCACTGTATGTCCAAAGCCCCTGTATGTCCAAAGCCACTGTCCAAAGCCACCGTATGTCGAAAGCCACTGTATGTCCAAAGCCACTATCCAAAGCCACTGTATGTCCAAAGCCACTGTATATCCAAAGCCACTGTCCAAAGCCACTGTATGTCCAAAGCCACTGTATGTCCAAAGCCACTGTCTAAAGCCACTGTATGTCCAAAGCCACTGTCCAAATCCACTGTATGTCCAAAGCCACTGTATGTCCAAAGCCACTGTCCATAGCCACTGTATGTCCAAAGCCACTCTATGTCCAAAGCCACTGTCCAAAGCCACTATATGTCCAAAGCCACTGTATGTCCAAAGCCACTGTCCAAAGCCACTCTATGTCCAAAGCCACTCTATGTCCAAAGCCACTGTTTGTCCAAAGCCACTGTTCAAAGCCACTGTATGTCCAAAGCCACTGTATGTCCAAAGCCACTGTCCAAAGCCACCGTATGTCCAAAGCCACGGTATGTCCAAAGCCACTGTCAAAAGCCACCGTATGTCCAAAGCCACTGTATGTCCAAAGCCACTGTCCAAAGCCACCGTATGTCGAAAGCCACTGTATGTCCAAAGCCACTATCCAAAGCCACTGTATGTCCAAAGCCACTGTATGTCCAAAGCCACTGTCCAAAGCCACTGTATGTCCAAAGCCACTGTATGTCCAAAACCACTGTCCAAAGCCTATGTATGTCCAAAGCCACTGTATGTCCAAAGCCACTGTCCAAAGCCACTGTATGTCCAAAGCCACTGTATGTCCAAAGGCACTCTCCAAAGCCACTCTCCAAAGCCACTCTATGTCCAAAGCCACTGTCCAAAGCCACTGTCCAAAGCCACTGTCCAAAGCCACTCTATGTCCAAAGCCACTATCCAAAGCCACTCGCCAAAGCCACTCTCCAAAGCCACTCTATGTCCAAAGCCACTGTCCAAAGCCACTCTCCAAACCACTATCCAAAGCCACTCTATGTACAAAGTCACTGTCCAAAGCCAATCTCCAAAGTCACTCTCCAAAGCCACTCTATGTCCAAAGCCAGTCCAAAGCCACTCTCCAAAGCCACTCTATGTCCAAAGCCAGTCCAAAGCCACTCTCCAAAGCCACTCTCCAAAGCCACTCTATGTCCAAAGCCACTGTCCAAAGCCATTCTCCAAAGCCACTCTCCAAAGCCACTCTATGTCCAAAGCCACTGTCCAAAGCCACTCTATGTCCAAAGCCACTGTCCAAAGCCACTGTCCAAAGCCACGGTCCAAAGCCACTCTATGTCCAAAGCCACTGTCCAAAGCCACTGTCCAAAGCCACTGTCCAAAGCCACTCTATGTCCAAAGCCACTGTCCAAAGCCACTCTCCAATGCCACTGTCCAAAGCCACTCTATCTACAAAGTCACTGTCCAAAGCCACTGTCTAAAGTCACTGTCCAAAGCCACTCTATGTCCAAAGCAACTGTCCAAAGCCACTGTCCAAAGCCACTGTCCAAAGCCACTCTATGTCCAAAGCCACTGTCCAAAGCCACTCTATGTCCAGAGCCACTGTCCAAAGCCACTCACCAAAGCCACTGACCAAAGCTACTCTATGTCCAAAGCCACTGAACAAAGCCACTGTCCAAAGCCACTGACCAAAGCCACTCTATGTCCAATGCCATTGTCCAAAGCCACTGTCCAAAGCCACTGTCCAAAGCTACTCTATGTCCAAAGCAATTGTCTAAACCACTCTCCAAAGCCATTCTCCAAAGCCACTCTATGTCCAAAAGCACTGTCCAAAGCCACTGTCCAAAGCCACTCTCCAAAGCGACTCTATGTCCAAATCCACTGTCCAAAGCCACTCTCCAAAGCCACTCTCCAAAGCCACTGTATGTCCAAAGCCTCTGTCCAAAGCCACTATCCAAAGCCACTGTATGTCCAAAGCCACTGTATATCCAAAGGCACTGTCCAAAGCCACTGTATGTCAAAAGCCACTTGATGTCCAAAGCCACTGTCTAAAGCCACTGTATGTCCAAAACCACTGTCCAAAGCCACTGTATGTCCAAAGCCACTGTATGTCCAAAGCCACTATCCAAAGCCACTGTATGTCCAAAGCCACTGTATGTCCAAAGCCACTGTCCAAAGCCACTGTATGTCCAAAGCCACTGTATGTCCAAAGCCACTGTCCAAAGCCACTGTATGTCCAAAGCCACTGTACAAACCACTGTCCAAATCCACTGTCCAAAGCCACTCTATGTCCAAATCCACTGTACAAAGCCACTGTCCAAAGCCACTGTCCAAAGCAATACTATGGCCAAAGCCACTGTCCAAAGCCACTGTCCAAAGCCACTGTCCAAAGCCACTCTATTTCCAAAGCCACTGTCCGAAGCCACTGTCCAAAGCCACTGTCCAAAGCCACTCTATGTCCAAAACCACTGTCCAAAGCCACTCTCCAAAGCCACTGTCCAAAGCCACTGTATGTCCAAAGCCCCTGTATGTCCAAAGCCTCTGTCCAAAGCCACTGTCCAAAGCCACTCTCCAAAGCCACTGTATGTCCAAAGCCACTGTATGTCCAAAGCCACTATCCAAAGCCACTCTATGTCCAAAGCCACTGTATATCCAAAGCCACTGTCCAAAGCCACTGTATGTCCAAAGCCACTGTATGTCCAAAGCCACTGTCTAAAGCCACTGTATGTCCAAAGCCACTGTCCAAAGCCACTGTATGTCCAAAGCCACTGTATGTCCAAAGCCACTGTCCATAGCCACTGTATGTCCAAAGCCACTCTATGTCCACACCCACTGTCCAAAGCCACTATATGTCCAAAGCCACTGTATGTCCAAAGCCACTGTCCAAAGCCACTCTATGTCCAAAGCCACTCTATGTCCAAAGCCACTGTATGTCCAAAGCCACTGTTCAAAGCCACTGTATGTCCAAAGCCACTGTATGTCCAAAGCCACTGTCCAAAGCCACTGTATGTCCAAAGCCACGGTATGTCCAAAGCCACTGTCAAAAGCCACCGTATGTCCAAAGCCACTGTATGTCCAAAGCCACTGTCCAAAGCCACCGTATGTCGAAAGCCACTGTATGTCCAAAGCCACTATCCAAAGCCACTGTATGTCCAAAGCCACTGTATGTCCAAAGCCACTGTCCAAAGCCACTGTATGTCCAAAGCCACTGTATGTCCAAAACCACTGTCCAAAGCCAAAGTATGTCCAAAGCCACTGTATGTCCAAAGCCACTGTCCAAAGCCACTGTATGTCCAAAGCCACTGTATGTCCAAAGCCACTGTCCAAAGCAACCGTATGTCCAAAGCCACTGTATGTCCAAAGCCACTGTCCAAAGCCACCGTATGTCCAAAGCCACTGTATGTCCAAAGCCACTCTCCAAGCCACTCTCCAAAGCCACTCTATGTCCAAAGCCACTGTCCAAAGCCACTGTCCAAAGCCACTGTCCAAAGCCACTCTATGTCCAAAGCCACTATCCAAAGCCACTCTCCAAAGCCACTCTCCAAAGCCACTCTATGTCCAAAGCCACTGTCCAAAGCCACTCTCCAAACCACTATCCAAAGCCACTCTATGTACAAAGTCACTGTCCAAAGCCAATCTCCAAAGCCACTCTCCAAAGCCACTCTATGTCCAAAGCCAGTCCAAAGTCACTCTCCAAAGCCACTCTATGTCCAAAGCCAGTCCAAAGCCACTCTCCAAAGCCACTCTCCAAAGCCACTCTATGTCCAAAGCCACTGTTCAAAGCCATTCTCCAAAGCCACTCTCCAAAGCCACTCTATGTCCAAAGCCACTGTCCAAAGTCACTCTATGTCCAAAGCCACTGTCCTAAGCCACTGTCCAAAGCCACGGTCCAAAGCCACTCTATGTCCAAAGCCACTGTCCAAAGCCACTGTCCAAAGCCACTGTCCAAAGCCACTCTATGTCCAAAGCCACTGTCCAAAGCCACTCTCCAATGCCACTGTCCAAAGCCACTCTATCTACAAAGCCACTATCCAAAGCCACTCTCTAAAGTCACTGTCCAAAGCCACTCTATGTCCAAAGCAACTGTCCAAAGCCACTGTCCAAAGCCACTCTATGTCCAGAGCCACTGTCCAAAGCCACTCACCAAAGCCACTGACCAAAGCCACTCTATTTCCAAAGCCACTGAACAAAGCCACTGTCCAAAGCCACTGACCAAAGCCACTCTATGTCCAATGCCATTGTCCAAAGCCACTGTCCAAAGCTACTGTCCAAAGCCACTCTATGTCCAAAGCAATTGTCTAAACCACTCTCCAAAGCCATTCTCCAAAGCCACTCTATGTCCAAAAGCACTGTCCAAAGCCACTGTCCAAAGCCACTCTCCAAAGCCACTCTATGTCCAAATCCACTGTCCAAAGCCACTCTCTAAAGCCACTCTCCAAAGCCACTGTATGTCCAAAGCCTCTGTCCAAAGTCACTGTCCAAAGCCACTCTCCAAAGCCACTCTATGTCCAAAGCCACAGTCCAAAGTCACTGTGCAAAGCCACTCTCCAAATCCACTCTATGTCCAAAGCCACTGTCCAAAGCTACTCTCCAAAGCCACTCTCCAAACCACTCTATGTCCAAAGCCACTGTCCAAAGCCACTGTCCAAAGCCACTCTCCAAAGCCACTCTATCTCCAAAGTCACTGTCCAAAGGCACTCTCCAAAGCCACTCTCCAAAGCCACTCTATGTCCAAAGCCACTGTCCATAGCCACTGTCCAAAGTCACTGTCCAAAGCCACTCTATGTCCAAAGCCACTGTACAAAGCCACTGTCCAAAGCCACTGTCCAAAGCAATACTATGTCCAAAGCCACTGTCCAAAGGCACTGTCCAAAGACACTCTATGTCCAAAGCCACTGTCCAAAGCCACTGTCCAAAGCCACTGTCCAAAGCTACTCTATGTCCAAAGCCACTGTCCAAAGACACTCTATGTCCAAAGCCACTGTCCAAAGCCACTCTCCTAAGCCACTGTCCTAAACCACTCTATGTCCAAAGCCACTGTCCAAAGCCACTCTCCAAAGCCACTGTCCAAAGCCACTCTATGTCCAAAGCCACTGTCCAAAGCCACTCTCCAAAGCCACTGTCCAAAGCCACTGTATGTCCAAAGCCACTGTATGTCCAAAGCCACTGTCCAAAGCGACTGTATGTCCAAAGCCACTGTCCAAAGCCACTGTATGTCCAATGCCACTGTATGTCCAAAGCCACTATCCAAAGCCACTGTATGTCCAAAGTCACTGTCCAAAGCCACTGTATGTCCAAAGCCACTGTATGTCCAAAGCCACTGTCCATAGCCACTGTATGTCCAAAGCCACTGTATGTCCAAAGCCACTGTCCAAAGCCACTGTATGTCCAAAGCCACTGTATGTCCAAAGCCACTGTCCAAAGCCACTGTATGTCCAAAGCCACTGTATGTCCAAAGCCACTGTCCAAAGCCACTGTATGTCCAAAGCCACTGTACAAACCACTGTCCAAATCCACTGTCCAAAGCCACTCTATGTCCAAATCCACTGTACAAAGCCACTGTCCAAAGCCACTGTCCAAAGCAATAATATGGCCAAAGCCACTGTCCAAAGCCACTGTCCAAAGCCACTGTCCAAAGCCACTCTATTTCCAAAGCCACTGTCCGAAGCCACTGTCCAAAGCCACTGTCCAAAGCCACTCTATGTCCAAAGCCACTGTCCAAAGCCACTCTCCAAAGCCACTGTCCAAAGCCACTGTATGTCCAAAGCCCCTGTATGTCCAAAGCCACTGTCCAAAGCCACCGTATGTCGAAAGCCACTGTATGTCCAAAGCCACTATCCAAAGCCACTGTATGTCCAAAGCCACTGTATATCCAAAGCCACTGTCCAAAGCCACTGTATGTCCAAAGCCACTGTATGTCCAAAGCCACTGTCTAAAGCCACTGTATGTCCAAAGCCACTGTCCAAATCCACTGTATGTCCAAAGCCACTGTATGTCCAAAGCCACTGTCCATAGCCACTGTATGTCCAAAGCCACTCTATGTCCAAAGCCACTGTCCAAAGCCACTATATGTCCAAAGCCACTGTATGTCCAAAGCCACTGTCCAAAGCCACTCTATGTCCAAAGCCTATCTATGTCCAAAGCCACTGTATGTCCAAAGCCACTGTTCAAAGCCACTGTATGTCCAAAGCCACTGTATGTCCAAAGCCACTGTCCAAAGCCACCGTATGTCCAAAGCCACGGTATGTCCAAAGCCACTGTCAAAAGCCACCGTATGTCCAAAGCCACTGTATGTCCAAAGCCACTGTCCAAAGCCACCGTATGTCGAAAGCCACTGTATGTCCAAAGCCACTATCCAAAGCCACTGTATGTCCAAAGCCACTGTATGTCCAAAGCCACTGTCCAAAGCCACTGTATGTCCAAAGCCACTGTATGTCCAAAACCACTGTCCAAAGCCTATGTATGTCCAAAGCCACTGTATGTCCAAAGCCACTGTCCAAAGCCACTGTATGTCCAAAGCCACTGTATGTCCAAAGCCACTCTCCAAAGCCACTCTCCAAAGCCACTCTATGTCCAAAGCCACTGTCCAAAGCCACTGTCCAAAGCCACTGTCCAAAGCCACTCTATGTCCAAAGCCACTATCCAAAGCCACTCGCCAAAGCCACTCTCCAAAGCCACTCTATGTCCAAAGCCACTGTCCAAAGCCACTCTCCAAACCACTATCCAAAGCCACTCTATGTACAAAGTCACTGTCCAAAGCCAATCTCCAAAGTCACTCTCCAAAGCCACTCTATGTCCAAAGCCAGTCCAAAGCCACTCTCCAAAGCCACTCTATGTCCAAAGCCAGTCCAAAGCCACTCTCCAAAGCCACTCTCCAAAGCCACTCTATGTTCAAAGCCACTGTCCAAAGCCATTCTCCAAAGCCACTCTCCAAAGCCACTCTATGTCCAAAGCCACTGTCCAAAGCCACTCTATGTCCAAAGCCACTGTCCAAAGCCACTGTCCAAAGCCACGGTCCAAAGCCACTCTATGTCCAAAGCCACTGTCCAAAGCCACTGTCCAAAGCCACTGTCCAAAGCCACTCTATGTCCAAAGCCACTGTCCAAAGCCACTCTCCAATGCCACTGTCCAAAGCCACTCTATCTACAAAGCCACTGTCCAAAGCCACTGTCTAAAGTCACTGTCCAAAGCCACTCTATGTCCAAAGCAACTGTCCAAAGCCACTGTCCAAAGCCACTGTCCAAAGCCACTCTATGTCCAAAGCCACTGTCCAAAGCCACTCTATGTCCAGAGCCACTGTCCAAAGCCACTCACCAAAGCCACTGACCAAAGCTACTCTATGTCCAAAGCCACTGAACAAAGCCACTGTCCAAAGCCACTGACCAAAGCCACTCTATGTCCAATGCCATTGTCCAAAGCCACTGTCCAAAGCCACTGTCCAAAGCTACTCTATGTCCAAAGCAATTGTCTAAACCACTCTCCAAAGCCATTCTCCAAAGCCACTCTATGTCCAAAAGCACTGTCCAAAGCCACTGTCCAAAGCCACTCTCCAAAGCGACTCTATGTCCAAATCCACTGTCCAAAGCCACTCTCCAAAGCCACTCTCCAAAGCCACTGTATGTCCAAAGCCTCTGTCCAAAGCCACTATCCAAAGCCACTGTATGTCCAAAGCCACTGTATATCCAAAGGCACTGTCCAAAGCCACTGTATGTCAAAAGCCACTTGATGTCCAAAGCCACTGTCTAAAGCCACTGTATGTCCAAAACCACTGTCCAAAGCCACTGTATGTCCAAAGCCACTGTATGTCCAAAGCCACTGTCCAAAGCCACTGTATGTCCAAAGCCACTGTATGTCCAAAGCCACTATCCAAAGCCACTGTATGTCCAAAGCCACTGTATGTCCAAAGCCACTGTCCAAAGCCACTGTATGTCCAAAGCCACTGTATGTCCAAAGCCACTGTCCAAAGCCACTGTATGTCCAAAGCCACTGTACAAACCACTGTCCAAATCCACTGTCCAAAGCCACTCTATGTCCAAATCCACTGTACAAAGCCACTGTCCAAAGCCACTGTCCAAAGCAATACTATGGCCAAAGCCACTGTCCAAAGCCACTGTCCAAAGCCACTGTCCAAAGCCACTCTATTTCCAAAGCCACTGTCCGAAGCCACTGTCCAAAGCCACTGTCCAAAGCCACTCTATGTCCAAAGCCACTGTCCAAAGCCACTCTCCAAAGCCACTGTCCAAAGCCACTGTATGTCCAAAGCCCCTGTATGTCCAAAGCCTCTGTCCAAAGCCACTGTCCAAAGCCACTCTCCAAAGCCACTGTATGTCCAAAGCCACTGTATGTCCAAAGCCACTATCCAAAGCCACTCTATGTCCAAAGCCACTGTATATCCAAAGCCACTGTCCAAAGCCACTGTATGTCCAAAGCCACTGTATGTCCAAAGCCACTGTCTAAAGCCACTGTATGTCCAAAGCCACTGTCCAAAGCCACTGTATGTCCAAAGCCACTGTATGTCCAAAGCCACTGTCCATAGCCACTGTATGTCCAAAGCCACTCTATGTCCAAAGCCACTGTCCAAAGCCACTATATGTCCAAAGCCACTGTATGTCCAAAGCCACTGTCCAAAGCCACTCTATGTCCAAAGCCACTCTATGTCCAAAGCCACTGTATGTCCAAAGCCACTGTTCAAAGCCACTGTATGTCCAAAGCCACTGTATGTCCAAAGCCACTGTCCAATGCCACCGTATGTCCAAAGCCACGGTATGTCCAAAGCCACTGTCAAAAGCCACCGTATGTCCAAAGCCACTGTATGTCCAAAGCCACTGTCCAAAGCCACCGTATGGCGAAAGCCACTGTATGTCCAAAGCCACTATCCAAAGCCACTGTATGTCCAAAGCCACTGTATGTCCAAAGCCACTGTCCAAAGCCACTGTATGTCCAAAGCCACTGTATGTCCAAAACCACTGTCCAAAGCCAAAGTATGTCCAAAGCCACTGTATGTCCAAAGCCACTGTCCAAAGCCA
Organism: Cladorhizidae sp. MBARI D1340-BT2; assembly: GCA_028752905.1. Classification (NCBI taxonomy): domain Eukaryota; kingdom Metazoa; phylum Porifera; class Demospongiae; order Poecilosclerida; family Cladorhizidae; species Cladorhizidae sp. MBARI D1340-BT2. Next base: position 21,938,023 of record JAQNBH010000017.1, on the reverse strand, counting down.
CTGTATGTCCAAAGCCACTGTATGTCCAAAGCCACTGTCCAAAGCAACCGTATGTCCAAAGCCACTGTATGTCCAAAGCCACTGTCCAAAGCCACCGTATGTCCAAAGCCACTGTATGTCCAAAGCCACTCTCCAAGCCACTCACCAAAGCCACTCTATGTCCAAAGCCACTGTCCAAAGCCACTGTCCAAAGCCACTGTCCAAAGCCACTCTATGTCCAAAGCCACTATCCAAAGCCACTCTCCAAAGCCACTCTCCAAAGCCACTCTATGTCCAAAGCCACTGTCCAAAGCCACTCTCCAAACCACTATCCAAAGCCACTCTATGTACAAAGTCACTGTCCAAAGCCAATCTCCAAAGCCACTCTCCAAAGCCACTCTATGTCCAAAGCCAGTCCAAAGTCACTCTCCAAAGCCACTCTATGTCCAAAGCCAGTCCAAAGCCACTCTCCAAAGCCACTCTCCAAATCCACTCTATGTCCAAAGCCACTGTCCAAAGCCATTCTCCAAAGCCACTCTCCAAAGCCACTCTATGTCCAAAGCCACTGTCCAAAGTCACTCTATGTCCAAAGCCACTGTCCTAAGCCACTGTCCAAAGCCACGGTCCAAAGCCACTCTATGTCCAAAGCCACTGTCCAAAGCCACTGTCCAAAGCCACTGTCCAAAGCCACTCTATGTCCAAAGCCACTGTCCAAAGCCACTCTCCAATGCCACTGTCCAAAGCCACTCTATCTACAAAGCCACTATCCAAAGCCACTCTCTAAAGTCACTGTCCAAAGCCACTCTATGTCCAAAGCAACTGTCCAAAGCCACTGTCCAAAGCCACTCTATGTCCAGAGCCACTGTCCAAAGCCACTCACCAAAGCCACTGACATAAGCCACTCTATGTCCAAAGCCACTGAACAAAGCCACTGTCCAAAGCCACTGACCAAAGCCACTCTATGTCCAATGCCATTGTCCAAAGCCACTGTCCAAAGCTACTGTCCAAAGCCACTCTATGTCCAAAGCAATTGTCTAAACCACTCTCCAAAGCCATTCTCCAAAGCCACTCTATGTCCAAAAGCACTGTCCAAAGCCACTGTCCAAAGCGACTCTCCAAAGCCACTCTATGTCCAAATCCACTGTCCAAAGCCACTCTCCAAAGCCACTCTCCAAAGCCACTGTATGTCCAAAGCCTCTGTCCAAAGTCACTGTCCAAAGCCACTCTCCAAAGCCACTCTATGTCCAAAGCCACAGTCCAAAGTCACTGTGCAAAGCCACTCTCCAAAGCCACTCTATGTCCAAAGCCACTGTCCAAAGCTATTCTCCAAAGCCACTCTCCAAACCACTCTATGTCCAAAGCCACTGTCCAAAGCCACTGTCCAAAGCCACTCTCCAAAGCCACTCTATCTCCAAAGTCACTGTCCAAAGGCACTCTCCAAAGCCACTCTCCAAAGCCACTCTATGTCCAAAGCCACTGTCCATAGCCACTGTCCAAAGTCACTGTCCAAAGCCACTCTATGTCCAAAGCCACTGTACAAAGCCACTGTCCAAAGCCACTGTCCAAAGCAATACTATGTCCAAAGCCACTGTCCAAAGGCACTGTCCAAAGACACTCTATGTCCAAAGCCACTGTCCAAAGCCACTGTCCAAAGCCACTGTCCAAAGCCACTCTATGTCCAAAGCCACTGTCCAAAGCCACTCTATGTCCAAAGCCACTGTCCAAAGCCACTCTCCAAAGCCACTGTCCTAAACCACTCTATGTCCAAAGCCACTGTCCAAAGCCACTCTCCAAAGCCACTGTCCAAAGCCACTCTATGTCCAAAGCCACTGTCCAAAGCCACTCTCCAAAGCCACTGTCCAAAGCCACTGTATGTCCAAAGCCACTGTATGTCCAAAGCCACTGTCCAAAGCGACTGTATGTCCAAAGCCACTGTCCAAAGCCACTGTATGTCCAATGCCACTGTATGTCCAAAGCCACTATCCAAAGCCACTGTATGTCCAAAGTCACTGTCCAAAGCCACTGTATGTCCAAAGCCACTGTATGTCCAAAGCCACTGTCCATAGCCACTGTATGTCCAAAGCCACTGTATGTCCAAAGCCACTGTCCAAAGCCACTGTATGTCCAAAGCCACTGTATGTCCAAAGCCACTGTCCAAAGCCACTGTATGTCCAAAGCCACTGTATGTCCAAACCCACTGTCCAAAGCCACTGTATGTCCAAAGCCACTGTACAAAGCCACTGTCCAAATCCACTGTCCAAAGCCACTCTATGTCCAAATCCACTGTACAAAGCCACTGTCCAAAGCCACTGTCCAAAGCAATACTATGTCCAAAGCCACTGTCCAAAGCCACTGCCCAAAGCCACTGTCCAAAGCCACTCTATGTCCAAAGCCACTGTCCGAAGCCACTGTCCAAAGCCACTGTTCAAAGCCACTCTATGTCCAAAGCCACTGTCCAAAGCCACTCTCCAAAGCCACTGTCCAAAGCCACAGTATGTCCAAAGCCACTGTATGTCCAAAGCCACTGTCCAAAGCCACTGTATGTCCAAAACCACTGTATGTCCAAAGCCACTATCCAAAGCCACTGTATGTCCAAAGCCACTGTATATCCAAAGCCACTGTCCAAAGCCACTGTATGTCCAAAGCCACTGTATGTCCAAAGCCACTGTCTAAAGCCACTGTATGTCGAAAGCCACTGTCCAAAGCCACTGTATGTCCAAAGCCACTGTATGTCCAAAGCCACTGTCCATAGCCACTGTATGTCCAAAGCCACTGTATGTCCAAAGCCACTCTCCAAAGCCACTGTATGTCCAAAGGCACTGTATGTCCAAAGCCACTGTCCAAAGCCACTCTATGTCCAAAGCCACTCTATGTCCAAAGCCACTGTATGTCCAAAGCCACTGTTCAAAGCCACTGTATGTCCAAAGCCACTGTATGTCCAAAGCCACTGTCCAAAGCCACCGTATGTCCAAAGCCACGGTATGTCCAAAGCCACTGTCCAAAGCCACCGTATGTCCAAAGCCACTGTATGTCCAAAGCCACTGTCCAAAGCCACCGTATGTCCAAAGCCACTGTATGTCCATTGCCACTGTCCAAAGCCACTGTATGTCCAAAGCCACTGTATGTCCAAAGCCACTGTATGTCCAAAGCCACTGTATGTCCAAAGCCACTGTCCAAAGCAACCGTATGTCCAAAGCCACTGTATGTCCAAAGCCACTGTCCAAAGCCACCGTATGTCTAAAGCCACTGTATGTCCAAAGCCACTCTCCAAAGCCACTCTCCAAAGCCACTCTATGTCCAAAGCCACTGTCCAAAGCCACTCTCCAAAGCCACTGTCCAAAGCCACTCTATGTTCAAAGCCACTGTCCAAAGCCACTCTCCAAAGCCACTGTCCAAAGCCACTATATGTCCAAAGCCACTGTCCAAAGCCACTTTCCAAAGCCACTCTCCAAAGCCACTCTAAGTCCAAAGCCACTGTATGTCCAAAGCCACTGTCCAAAGCCACTGTATGGCCAAAGCCACTGTATGTCCAAAGCCACTGTCCAAAGCCACTGTATGTCCGAAGCTACTGTATGTCCAAAGCCACTATCCAAAGCCACTGTATGTCCAAAGCCACTGTATGTCCATAGCCACTGTATGTCCAAAGCTACTGTCCAAAGCCACTGTATGTCCAAAGCCACTGTCCAAAGCCACTGTCCAAAGTCACTGTCCAAAGCCTTTCTATGTCCAAAGCCACTGTCCAAAGCCACAGTCCAAAGCCACTTTCCAAAGCCACTGTCCAAAGCCACTCTATGTCCAAAGCCACTGTCCAAAGCCACTGTCCAAAGCCACTGTCCAAAGCCACTCTATGTCCAAAGCCACTATCCAAAGCCACTCTCCAAAGCCACTCTCCAAAGCCACTCTATGTCCAAAGCCACTGTCTAAAGCCACTCTCCAAACCACTATCCAAATCCACTCGATGTCCAAAGTCACTGTCCAAAGCCAATCTCCAAAGCCACTCTCCAAAGCCACTCTATGTCCAAAGCCAGTCCAAAGCCACTCTCCAAAGCCACTCTATGTCCAAAGCAAGTCCAAAGCCACTCTCCAAAGCCACTCTCCAAAGCCACTCTATGTCCAAAGCCACTGTCCAAAGCCATTCTCCAAAGCCACTCTCCAAAGCCACTCTATGTCCAAAGCCACTGTCCAAAGCCACTCTATGTCCAAAGCCACTGTCCAAAGCCACTGTCCAAAGCCACGGTCCAAATCCACTCTATGTCCAAAGCCACTGTCCAAAGCCACTGTCCAAAGCCACTGTCCAAAGCCACTCTATGTCCAAAGCCACTGTCCAAAGCCACTCGCCAATGCCACTGTCCAAAGCCACTCTATCTACAAAGCAACTGTCCAAAGCCACTGTCCAAAGCCACTGTCCAAAGCCACTCTATGTCCAAAGCCACTGTCCAAAGCCACTCTCCAAAGCCACTGTCCAAAGCCACTCTATGTCCAGAGCCACTGTCCAAAGCCACTCTCCAAAGCCACTGACCAAAGCCACTCTATGTCCAAAGCCACTGAACAAAGCCACTGTCCAAAGCCACTGACCAAAGCCACTCTATGTCCAATGCCATTGTCCAAAGCCACTGTCCAAAGCCACTGTCCAAAGCCACTCTATGTCCAAAGCCATTGTCTAAAGCCACTCTCCAAAGCCACTCTCCAAAGCCACTCTATGTCCAAAAGCACTGTTCAAAGCCACTGTCCAAAGCCACTCTCCAAAGCCACTCTCCAAAGCCACTGTATGTCCAAAGCCACTGTCCAAAGCCACTGTCCAAAGCCACTCTCCAAAGCCACTCTATGTCCAAAGCCACTGTCCAAAGTCACTGTCCTAAGCCACTCTCCAAAGCCACTCTATGTCCAAAGCCACTGTCCAAAGCCACTCTCCAAAGCCACTCTCCAAAGCCACTCTCCAAAGCCACTCTATGTCCAAAGCCACTGTCCATTGCCACTGTCCAAAGCCACTCTCCAAAGCCACTCTATCTCCAAAGCCACTGTCCAAAGCCACTCTCCAAAGCCACTCTCCAAAGCCACTCTATGTCCAAAGCCACTGTCCATAGCCACTGTCCAAAGTCACTGTCCAAATACACTCTATGTCCAAAGCCACTGTACAAAGCCACCGTCCAAAGCCACTGTCCAAAGCAATACTATGTCCAAAGCCACTGTCCAAAGGCACTGTCCAAAGACACTGTCCAAAGCCACTCTATGTCCAAAGCCACTGTCCAAAGCCACTCTATGTCCAAAGCCACTATCCAAAGCCACTGTCCAAAGCCACTGTCCTAAACCACTCTATTTCCAAAGCCACTGTCCAAAGCCACTATCCAAAACCACTGTCCAAAGCCACTCTATGTCCAAAGCCACTGTCCAAAGCCACTCTCCAAAGCCACTGTCCAAAGCCACTGTATGTCCAAAGCCACTGTATGTCCAAAGCCACTGTCCAAAGCCATCGTATGTCCAAAGCCACGGTATGTCCAAAGCCACTGTCCAAAGCCACCGTATGTCCAAAGCCACTGTATGTCCAAAGCCACTGTCCAAAGCCACCGTATGTCCAAAGCCACTGTATGTCCATTGCCACTGTCCAAAGCCCTGTATGTCCAAAGCCACTGTATGTCCAAAGCCACTGTCCAAAGCCACTGTATGTCCAAAGCCACTGTATGTCCAAAGCCACTGTCCAAAGCCACGGTATGTCCAAAGCCACTGTATGTCCAAAGCCACTGTCCAAAGCAACCGTATGTCCAAAGCCACTGTATGTCCAAAGCCACTGTCCAAAGCCACCGTATGTCTAAAGCCACTGTATGTCCAAAGCCACTCTCCAAAGCCACTCTCCAAAGCCACTCTATGTCCAAAGCCACTGTCCAAAGCCACTCTCCAAAGCCACTGTCCAAAGCCACTCTATGTCCAAAGCCACTGTCCAAAGCCACTCTCCAAAGCCACTGTCCAAAGCCACTATATGTCCAAAGCCACTGTCCAAAGCCACTTTCCAAAGCCACTCTCCAAAGCCACTCTATGTCCAAAGCCACTGTATGTCCAAAGCCACTGTCCAAAGCCACTGTATGTCCATAGCCACTGTATGTCCAAAGCTACTGTCCAAAGCCACTGTATGTCCAAAGCCACTGTCCAAAGCCACTGTCCAAAGTCACTGTCCAAAGCCTTTCTATGTCCAAAGCCACTGTCCAAAGCCACAGTCCAAAGCCACTTTCCAAAGCCACTGTCCAAAGCCACTCTATGTCCAAAGCCGCTGTCCAAAGCCACTGTCCAAAGCCACTGTCCAAAGCCACTCTATGTCCAAAGCCACTATCCAAAGCCACTCTCCAAAGCCACTCTCCAAAGCCACTCTATGTCCAAAGCCACTGTCTAAAGCCACTCTCCAAACCACTATCCAAATCCACTCGATGTCCAAAGTCACTGGCCAAAGCCAATCTCCAAAGCCACTCTCCAAAGCCACTCTATGTCCAAAGCCAATCCAAAGCCACTCTCCAAAGCCACTCTATGTCCAAAGCAAGTCCAAAGCCACTCTCCAAAGCCACTCTCCAAAGCCACTCTATGTCCAAAGCCACTGTCCAAAGCCATTCTCCAAAGCCACTCTCCAAAGCCACTCTATGTCCAAAGCCACTGTCCAAAGCCACTCTATGTCCAAAGCCACTGTCCAAAGCCACTGTCCAAAGCCACGGTCCAAATCCACTCTATGTCCAAAGCCACTGTCCAAAGCCACTGTCCAAAGCCACTGTCCAAAGCCACTCTATGTCCAAAGCCACTGTCCAAAGCCACTCTCCAATGCCACTGTCCAAAGCCACTCTATCTACAAAGCAACTGTCCAAAGCCACTGTCCAAAGCCACTGTCCAAAGCCACTCTATGTCCAAAGCCACTGTCCAAAGCCACTCTCCAAAGCCACTGTCCAAAGCCACTCTATGTCCAGAGCCACTGTCCAAAGCCACTCTCCAAAGCCACTGACCAAAGCCACTCTATGTCCAAAGCCACTGAACAAAGCCACTGTCCAAAGCCACTGACCAAAGCCACTCTATGTCCAATGCCATTGTCCAAAGCCACTGTCCAAAGCCACTGTCCAAAGCCACTCTATGTCCAAAGCCATTGTCTAAAGCCACTCTCCAAAGCCACTCTCCAAAGCCACTCTATGTCCAAAAGCACTGTTCAAAGCCACTGTCCAAAGCCACTCTCCAAAGCCACTCTATGTCCAAAGCCACTGTCCAAAGCCACTCTCCAAAGCCACTCTCCAAAGCCACTGTATGTCCAAAGCCACTGTCCAAAGCCACTGTCCAAAGCCACTCTCCAAAGCCACTCTATGTCCAAAGCCACTGTCCAAAGTCACTGTCCTAAGCCACTCTCCAAAGCCACTCTATGTCCAAAGCCACTGTCCAAAGCCACTCTCCAAAGCCACTCTCCAAAGCCACTCTCCAAAGCCACTCTATGTCCAAAGCCACTGTCCATAGCCACTGTCCAAAGCCACTCTCCAAAGCCACTCTATCTCCAAAGCCACTGTCCAAAGCCACTCTCCAAAGCCACTCTCCAAAGCCACTCTATGTCCAAAGCCACTGTCCATAGCCACTGTCCAAAGTCACTGTACAAATACACTCTATGTCCAAAGCCACTGTACAAAGCCACCGTCCAAAGCCACTGTCCAAAGCAATACTATGTCCAAAGCCACTGTCCAAAGGCACTGTCCAAAGACACTGTCCAAAGCCACTCTATGTCCAAAGCCACTGTCCAAAGCCACTCTATGTCCAAAGCCACTATCCAAAGCCACTGTCCAAAGCCACTGTCCTAAACCACTCTATTTCCAAAGCCACTGTCCAAAGCCACTATCCAAAACCACTGTCCAAAGCCACTCTATGTCCAAAGCCACTGTCCAAAGCCACTCTCCAAAGCCACTCTATGTCCAAAGCCACTGTATGTCCAAAGCCACTGTCCAAAGCCACTGTATGTCCAAAGCCACTGTATGTCCAAAGCCACTGTCCAAAGCCACTGTATGTCCAAAGCCACTGTACAAACCACTGTCCAAATCCACTGTCCAAAGCCACTCTATGTCCAAATCCACTGTACAAAGCGACTGTCCAAAGCCACTGTCCAAAGCAATAATATGGCCAAAGCCACTGTCCAAAGCCACTGTCCAAAGCCACTGTCCAAAGCCACTCTATTTCCAAAGCCACTGTCCGAAGCCACTGTCCAAAGCCACTGTCCAAAGCCACTCTATGTCCAAAGCCACTGTCCAAAGCCACTCTCCAAAGCCACTGTCCAAAGCCACTGTATGTCCAAAGCCCCTGTATGTCCAAAGCCACTGTCCAAAGCCACCGTATGTCGAAAGCCACTGTATGTCCAAAGCCACTATCCAAAGCCACTGTATGTCCAAAGCCACTGTATATCCAAAGCCACTGTCCAAAGCCACTGTATGTCCAAAGCCACTGTATGTCCAAAGCCACTGTCTAAAGCCACTGTATGTCCAAAGCCACTGTTCAAATCCACTGTATGTCCAAAGCCACTGTATGTCCAAAGCCACTGTCCATAGCCACTGTATGTCCAAAGCCACTCTATGTCCAAAGCCACTGTCCAAAGCCACTATATGTCCAAAGCCACTGTATGTCCAAAGCCACTGTCCAAAGCCACTCTATGTCCAAAGCCACTCTATGTCCAAAGCCACTGTATGTCCAAAGCCACTGTTCAAAGCCACTGTATGTCCAAAGCCACTGTATGTCCAAAGCCACTGTCCAAAGCCACCGTATGTCCAAAGCCACGGTATGTCCAAAGCCACTGTCAAAAGCCACCGTATGTCCAAAGCGACTGTATGTCCAAAGCCACTGTCCAAAGCCACCGTATGTCGAAAGCCACTGTATGTCCAAAGCCACTATCCAAAGCCACTGTATGTCCAAAGCCACTGTATGTCCAAAGCCACTGTCCAAAGCCACTGTATGTCCAAAGCCACTGTATGTCCAAAACCACTGTCCAAAGCCTATGTATGTCCAAAGCCACTGTATGTCCAAAGCCACTGTCCAAAGCCACTGTATGTCCAAAGCCACTGTATGTCCAAAGCCACTCTCCAAAGCCACTCTCCAAAGCCACTCTATGTCCAAAGCCACTGTCCAAAGCCACTGTCCAAAGCCACTGTCCAAAGCCACTCTATGTCCAAAGCCACTATCCAAAGCCACTCGCCAAAGCCACTCTCCAAAGCCACTCTATGTCCAAAGCCACTGTCCAAAGCCACTCTCCAAACCACTATCCAAAGCCACTCTATGTACAAAGTCACTGTCCAAAGCCAATCTCCAAAGTCACTCTCCAAAGCCACTCTATGTCCAAAGCCAGTCCAAAGCCACTCTCCAAAGCCACTCTATGTCCAAAGCCAGTCCAAAGCCACTCTCCAAAGCCACTCTCCAAAGCCACTCTATGTCCAAAGCCACTGTCCAAAGCCATTCTCCAAAGCCACTCTCCAAAGCCACTCTATGTCCAAAGCCACTGTCCAAAGCCACTCTATGTCCAAAGCCACTGTCCAAAGCCACTGTCCAAAGCCACGGTCCAAAGCCACTCTATGTCCAAAGCCACTGTCCAAAGCCACTGTCCAAAGCCACTGTCCAAAGCCACTCTATGTCCAAAGCGACTGTCCAAAGCCACTCTCCAATGCCACTGTCCAAAGCCACTCTATCTACAAAGCCACTGTCCAAAGCCACTGTCTAAAGTCACTGTCCAAAGCCACTCTATGTCCAAAGCAACTGTCCAAAGCCACTGTCCAAAGCCACTGTCCAAAGCCACTCTATGTCCAAAGCCACTGTCCAAAGCCACTCTATGTCCAGAGCCACTGTCCAAAGCCACTCACCAAAGCCACTGACCAAAGCTACTCTATGTCCAAAGCCACTGAACAAAGCCACTGTCCAAAGCCACTGACCAAAGCCACTCTATGTCCAATGCCATTGTCCAAAGCCACTGTCCAAAGCCACTGTCCAAACCTACTCTATGTCCAAAGCAATTGTCTAAACCACTCTCCAAAGCCATTCTCCAAAGCCACTCTATGTCCAAAAGCACTGTCCAAAGCCACTGTCCAAAGCCACTCTCCAAAGCGACTCTATGTCCAAATCCACTGTCCAAAGCCACTCTCCAAAGCCACTCTCCAAAGCCACTGTATGTCCAAAGCCTCTGTCCAAAGCCACTATCCAAAGCCACTGTATGTCCAAAGCCACTGTATATCCAAAGGCACTGTCCAAAGCCACTGTATGTCAAAAGCCACTTGATGTCCAAAGCCACTGTCTAAAGCCACTGTATGTCCAAAACCACTGTCCAAAGCCACTGTATGTCCAAAGCCACTGTATGTCCAAAGCCACTGTCCAAAGCCACTGTATGTCCAAAGCCACTGTATGTCCAAAGCCACTATCCAAAGCCACTGTATGTCCAAAGCCACTGTATGTCCAAAGCCACTGTCCAAAGCCACTGTATGTCCAAAGCCACTGTACAAACCACTGTCCAAATCCACTGTCCAAAGCCACTCTATGTCCAAATCCACTGTACAAAGCCACTGTCCAAAGCCACTGTCCAAAGCAATACTATGGCCAAAGCCACTGTCCAAAGCCACTGTCCAAAGCCACTGTCCAAAGCCACTCTATTTCCAAAGCCACTGTCCGAAGCCACTGTCCAAAGCCACTGTCCAAAGCCACTCTATGTCCAAAGCCACTGTCCAAAGCCACTCTCCAAAGCCACTGTCCAAAGCCACTGTATGTCCAAAGCCCCTGTATGTCCAAAGCCTCTGTCCAAAGCCACTGTCCAAAGCCACTCTCCAAAGCCACTGTATGTCCAAAGCCACTGTATGTCCAAAGCCACTATCCAAAGCCACTCTATGTCCAAAGCCACTGTATATCCAAAGCCACTGTCCAAAGCCACTGTATGTCCAAAGCCACTGTATGTCCAAAGCCACTGTCTAAAGCCACTGTATGTCCAAAGCCACTGTCCAAAGCCACTGTATGTCCAAAGCCACTGTATGTCCAAAGCCACTGTCCATAGCCACTGTATGTCCAAAGCCACTCTATGTCCAAAGCCACTGTCCAAAGCCACTATATGTCCAAAGCCACTGTATGTCCAAAGCCACTGTCCAAAGCCACTCTATGTCCAAAGCCACTCTATGTCCAAAGCCACTGTATGTCCAAAGCCACTGTTCAAAGCCACTGTATGTCCAAAGCCACTGTATGTCCAAAGCCACTGTCCAAAGCCACCGTATGTCCAAAGCCACGGTATGTCCAAAGCCACTGTCAAAAGCCACCGTATGTCCAAAGCCACTGTATGTCCAAAGCCACTGTCCAAAGCCACCGTATGTCGAAAGCCACTGTATGTCCAAAGCCACTATCCAAAGCCACTGTATGTCCAAAGCCACTGTATGTCCAAAGCCACTGTCCAAAGCCACTGTATGTCCAAAGCCACTGTATGTCCAAAACCACTGTCCAAAGCCAAAGTATGTCCAAAGCCACTGTATGTCCAAAGCCACTGTCCAAAGCCACTGTATGTCCAAAGCCACTGTATGTCCAAAGCCACTGTCCAAAGCAACCGTATGTCCAAAGCCACTGTATGTCCAAAGCCACTGTCCAAAGCCACCGTATGTCCAAAGCCACTGTATGTCCAAAGCCACTCTCCAAGCCACTCTCCAAAGCCACTCTATGTCCAAAGCCACTGTCCAAAGCCACTGTCCAAAGCCACTGTCCAAAGCCACTCTATGTCCAAAGCCACTATCCAAAGCCACTCTCCAAAGCCACTCTCCAAAGCCACTCTATGTCCAAAGCCACTGTCCAAAGCCACTCTCCAAACCACTATCCAAAGCCACTCTATGTACAAAGTCACTGTCCAAAGCCAATCTCCAAAGCCACTCTCCAAAGCCACTCTATGTCCAAAGCCAGTCCAAAGTCACTCTCCAAAGCCACTCTATGTCCAAAGCCAGTCCAAAGCCACTCTCCAAAGCCACTCTCCAAAGCCACTCTATGTCCAAAGCCACTGTCCAAAGCCATTCTCCAAAGCCACTCTCCAAAGCCACTCTATGTCCAAAGCCACTGTCCAAAGTCACTCTATGTCCAAAGCCACTGTCCTAAGCCACTGTCCAAAGCCACGGTCCAAAGCCACTCTATGTCCAAAGCCACTGTCCAAAGCCATTGTCCAAAGCCACTGTCCAAAGCCACTCTATGTCCAAAGCCACTGTCCAAAGCCACTCTCCAATGCCACTGTCCAAAGCCACTCTATCTACAAAGCCACTATCCAAAGCCACTCTCTAAAGTCACTGTCCAAAGCCACTCTATGTCCAAAGCAACTGTCCAAAGCCACTGTCCAAAGCCACTCTATGTCCAGAGCCACTGTCCAAAGCCACTCACCAAAGCCACTGACCAAAGCCACTCTATGTCCAAAGCCACTGAACAAAGCCACTGTCCAAAGCCACTGACCAAAGCCACTCTATGTCCAATGCCATTGTCCAAAGCCACTGTCCAAAGCTACTGTCCAAAGCCACTCTATGTCCAAAGCAATTGTCTAAACCACTCTCCAAAGCCATTCTCCAAAGCCACTCTATGTCCAAAAGCACTGTCCAAAGCCACTGTCCAAAGCCACTCTCCAAAGCCACTCTATGTCCAAATCCACTGTCCAAAGCCACTCTCCAAAGCCACTCTCCAAAGCCACTGTATGTCCAAAGCCTCTGTCCAAAGTCACTGTCCAAAGCCACTCTCCAAAGCCACTCTATGTCCAAAGCCACAGTCCAAAGTCACTGTGCAAAGCCACTCTCCAAAGCCACTCTATGTCCAAAGCCACTGTCCAAAGCTACTCTCCAAAGCCACTCTCCAAACCACTCTATGTCCAAAGCCACTGTCCAAAGCCACTGTCCAAAGCCACTCTCCAAAGCCACTCTATCTCCAAAGTCACTGTTCAAAGGCACTCTCCAAAGCCACTCTCCAAAGCCACTCTATGTCCAAAGCCACTGTCCATAGCCACTGTCCAAAGTCACTGTCCAAAGCCACTCTATGTCCAAAGCCACTGTACAAAGCCACTGTCCAAAGCCACTGTCCAAAGCAATACTATGTCCAAAGCCACTGTCCAAAGGCACTGTCCAAAGACACTCTATGTCCAAAGCCACTGTCCAAAGCCACTGTCCAAAGCCACTGTCCAAAGCCACTCTATGTCCAAAGCCACTGTCCAAAGCCACTCTATGTCCAAAGCCACTGTCCAAAGCCACTCTCCAAAGCCACTGTCCTAAACCACTCTATGTCCAAAGCCACTGTCCAAAGCCACTCTCCAAAGCCACTGTCCAAAGCCACTCTATGTCCAAAGCCACTGTCCAAAGCCACTCTCCAAAGCCACTGTCCAAAGCCACTGTATGTCCAAAGCCACTGTATGTCCAAAGCCACTGTCCAAAGCGACTGTATGTCCAAAGCCACTGTCCAAAGCCACTGTATGTCCAATGCCACTGTATGTCCAAAGCCACTATCCAAAGCCACTGTATGTCCAAAGTCACTGTCCAAAGCCACTGTATGTCCAAAGCCACTGTATGTCCAAAGCCACTGTCCATAGCCACTGTATGTCCAAAGCCACTGTTGTCCAAAGCCACTGTCCAAAGCCACTGTATGTCCAAAGCCACTGTATGTCCAAAGCCACTGTCCAAAGCCACTGTATGTCCAAAGCCACTGTATGTCCAAACCCACTGTCCAAAGCCACTGTATGTCCAAAGCCACTGTACAAAGCCACTTTCCAAATCCACTGTCCAAAGCCACTCTATGTCCAAATCCACTGTACAAAGCCACTGTCCAAAGCCACTGTCCAAAGCAATACTATGTCCAAAGCCACTGTCCAAAGCCACTGCCCAAAGCCACTGTCCAAAGCCACTCTATGTTTAAAGCCACTGTCCGAAGCCACTGTCCAAAGCCACTGTTCAAAGCCACTCTATGTCCAAAGCCACTGTCCAAAGCCACTCTCCAAAGCCACTGTCCAAAGCCACAGTATGTCCAAAGCCACTGTATGTCCAAAGCCACTGTCCAAAGCCACTGTATGTCCAAAACCACTGTATGTCCAAAGCCACTATCCAAAGCCACTGTATGTCCAAAGCCACTGTATATCCAAAGCCACTGTCCAAAGCCACTGTATGTCCAAAGCCACTGTATGTCCAAAGCCACTGTCTAAAGCCACTGTATGTCGAAAGCCACTGTCCAAAGCCACTGTATGTCCAAAGCCACTGTATGTCCAAAGCCACTGTCCATAGCCACTGTATGTCCAAAGCCACTGTATGTCCAAAGCCACTCTCCAAAGCCACTGTATGTCCAAAGGCACTGTATGTCCAAAGCCACTGTCCAAAGCCACTCTATGTCCAAAGCCACTCTATGTCCAAAGCCACTGTATGTCCAAAGCCACTGTTCAAAGCCACTGTATGTCCAAAGCCACTGTATGTCCAAAGCCACTTTCCAAAGCCACCGTATGTCCAAAGCCACGGTATGTCCAAAGCCACTGTCCAAAGCCACCGTATGTCCAAAGCCACTGTATGTCCAAAGCCACTGTCCAAAGCCACCGTATGTCCAAAGCCACTGTATGTCCATTGCCACTGTCCAAAGCCACTGTATGTCCAAAGCCACTGTATGTCCAAAGCCACTGTCCAAAGCCACTGTATGTCCAAAGCCACTGTATGTCCAAAGCCACTGTCCAAAGCCACGGTATGTCCAAAGCCACTGTATGTCCAAAGCCACTGTCCAAAGCAACCGTATGTCCAAAGCCACTGTATGTCCAAAGTCACTGTCCAAAGCCACCGTATGTCTAAAGCCACTGTATGTCCAAAGCCACTCTCCAAAGCCACTCTCCAAAGCCACTCTATGTCCAAAGCAACTGTCCAAAGCCACTCTCCAAAGCCACTGTCCAAAGCCACTATATGTCCAAAGCCACTGTCCAAAGCCACTTTCCAAAGCCACTCTCCAAAGCCACTCTATGTCCAAAGCCACTGTATGTCCAAAGCCACTGTCCAAAGCCACTGTATGGCCAAAGCCACTGTATGTCCAAAGCCACTGTCCAAAGCCACTGTATGTCCGAAGCTACTGTATGTCCAAAGCCACTATCCAAAGCCACTGTATGTCCAAAGCCACTGTATGTCCATAGCCACTGTATGTCCAAAGCTACTGTCCAAAGCCACTGTATGTCCAAAGCCACTGTCCAAAGCCACTGTCCAAAGTCACTGTCCAAAGCCTTTCTATGTCCAAAGCCACTGTCCAAAGCCACAGTCCAAAGCCACTTTCCAAAGCCACTGTCCAAAGCCACTCTATGTCCAAAGCCACTGTCCAAAGCCACTGTCCAAAGCCACTGTCCAAAGCCACTCTATGTCCAAAGCCACTATCCAAAGCCACTCTCCAAAGCCACTCTCCAAAGCCACTCTATGTCCAAAGCCACTGTCTAAAGCCACTCTCCAAACCACTATCCAAATCCACTCGATGTCCAAAGTCACTGTCCAAAGCCAATCTCCAAAGCCACTCTCCAAAGCCACTCTATGTCCAAAGCCAGTCCAAAGCCACTCTCCAAAGCCACTCTATGTCCAAAGCAAGTCCAAAGCCACTCTCCAAAGCCACTCTCCAAAGCCACTCTATGTCCAAAGCCACTGTCCAAAGCCATTCTCCAAAGCCACTCTCCAAAGCCACTCTATGTCCAAAGCCACTGTCCAAAGCCACTCTATGTCCAAAGCCACTGTCCAAAGCCACTGTCCAAAGCCACGGTCCAAATCCACTCTATGTCCAAAGCCACTGTCCAAAGCCACTGTCCAAAGCCACTGTCCAAAGCCACTCTATGTCCAAAGCCACTGTCCAAAGCCACTCGCCAATGCCACTGTCCAAAGCCACTCTATCTACAAAGCAACTGTCCAAAGCCACTGTCCAAAGCCACTATCCAAAGCCACTCTATGTCCAAAGCCACTGTCCAAAGCCACTCTCCAAAGCCACTGTCCAAAGCCACTCTATGTCCAGAGCCACTGTCCAAAGCCACTCTCCAAAGCCACTGACCAAAGCCACTCTATGTCCAAAGCCACTGAACAAAGCCACTGTCCAAAGCCACTGACCAAAGCCACTCTATGTCCAATGCCATTGTCCAAAGCCACTGTCCAAAGCCACTGTCCAAAGCCACTCTATGTCCAAAGCCATTGTCTAAAGCCACTCTCCAAAGCCACTCTCCAAAGCCACTCTATGTCCAAAAGCACTGTTCAAAGCCACTGTCCAAAGCCACTCTCCAAAGCCACTCTCCAAAGCCACTGTATGTCCAAAGCCACTGTCCAAAGCCACTGTCCAAAGCCACTCTCCAAAGCCACTCTATGTCCAAAGCCACTGTCCAAAGTCACTGTCCTAAGCCACTCTCCAAAGCCTCTCTATGTCCAAAGCCACTGTCCAAAGCCACTCTCCAAAGCCACTCTCCAAAGCCACTCTCCAAAGCCACTCTATGTCCAAAGCCACTGTCCATTGCCACTGTCCAAAGCCACTCTCCAAAGCCACTCTATCTCCAAAGCCACTGTCCAAAGCCACTCTCCAAAGCCACTCTCCAAAGCCACTCTATGTCCAAAGCCACTGTCCATAGCCACTGTCCAAAGTCACTGTCCAAATACACTCTATGTCCAAAGCCACTGTACAAAGCCACCGTCCAAAGCCACTGTCCAAAGCAATACTATGTCCAAAGCCACTGTCCAAAGGCACTGTCCAAAGACACTGTCCAAAGCCACTCTATGTCCAAAGCCACTGTCCAAAGCCACTCTATGTCCAAAGCCACTATCCAAAGCCACTGTCCAAAGCCACTGTCCTAAACCACTCTATTTCCAAAGCCACTGTCCAAAGCCACTATCCAAAACCACTGTCCAAAGCCACTCTATGTCCAAAGCCACTGTCCAAAGCCACTCTCCAAAGCCACTGTCCAAAGCCACTGTATGTCCAAAGCCACTGTATGTCCAAAGCCACTGTCCAAAGCCAACATATGTCCAAAGCCACGGTATGTCCAAAGCCACTGTCCAAAGCCACCGTATGTCCAAAGCCACTGTATGTCCAAAGCCACAGTCTAAAGCCACCGTATGTCCAAAGCCACTGTATGTCCATTGCCACTGTCCAAAGCCACTGTATGTCCAAAGCCACTGTATGTCCAAAGCCACTGTCCAAAGCCACTGTATGTCCAAAGCCACTGTATGTCCAAAGCCACTGTCCAAAGCCACGGTATGTCCAAAGCCACTGTATGTCCAAAGCCACTGTCCAAAGCAACCGTATGTCCAAAGCCACTGTATGTCCAAAGCCACTGTCCAAAGCCACTGTATGTCCAAAGCCACTGTATGTCCAAAGCCACTGTCCAAAGCCAACATATGTCCAAAGCCACGGTATGTCCAAAGCCACTGTCCAAAGCCACCGTATGTCCAAAGCCACTGTATGTCCAAAGCCACAGTCTAAAGCCACCGTATGTCCAAAGCCACTGTATGTCCATTGCCACTGTCCAAAGCCACTGTATGTCCAAAGCCACTGTATGTCCAAAGCCACTGTCCAAAGCCACTGTATGTCCAAAGCCACTGTATGTCCAAACCCACTGTCCAAAGCCACTGTATGTCCAAAGCCACTGTACAAAGCCACTTTCCAAATCCACTGTCCAAAGCCACTCTATGTCCAAATCCACTGTACAAAGCCACTGTCCAAAGCCACTGTCCAAAGCAATACTATGTCCAAAGCCACTGTCCAAAGCCACTGCCCAAAGCCACTGTCCAAAGCCACTCTATGTTTAAAGCCACTGTCCGAAGCCACTGTCCAAAGCCACTGTTCAAAGCCACTCTATGTCCAAAGCCACTGTCCAAAGCCACTCTCCAAAGCCACTGTCCAAAGCCACAGTATGTCCAAAGCCACTGTATGTCCAAAGCCACTGTCCAAAGCCACTGTATGTCCAAAACCACTGTATGTCCAAAGCCACTATCCAAAGCCACTGTATGTCCAAAGCCACTGTATATCCAAAGCCACTGTCCAAAGCCACTGTATGTCCAAAGCCACTGTATGTCCAAAGCCACTGTCTAAAGCCACTGTATGTCGAAAGCCACTGTCCAAAGCCACTGTATGTCCAAAGCCACTGTATGTCCAAAGCCACTGTCCATAGCCACTGTATGTCCAAAGCCACTGTATGTCCAAAGCCACTCTCCAAAGCCACTGTATGTCCAAAGGCACTGTATGTCCAAAGCCACTGTCCAAAGCCACTCTATGTCCAAAGCCACTCTATGTCCAAAGCCACTGTATGTCCAAAGCCACTGTTCAAAGCCACTGTATGTCCAAAGCCACTGTATGTCCAAAGCCACTTTCCAAAGCCACCGTATGTCCAAAGCCACGGTATGTCCAAAGCCACTGTCCAAAGCCACCGTATGTCCAAAGCCACTGTATGTCCAAAGCCACTGTCCAAAGCCACCGTATGTCCAAAGCCACTGTATGTCCATTGCCACTGTCCAAAGCCACTGTATGTCCAAAGCCACTGTATGTCCAAAGCCACTGTCCAAAGCCACTGTATGTCCAAAGCCACTGTATGTCCAAAGCCACTGTCCAAAGCCACGGTATGTCCAAAGCCACTGTATGTCCAAAGCCACTGTCCAAAGCAACCGTATGTCCAAAGCCACTGTATGTCCAAAGTCACTGTCCAAAGCCACCGTATGTCTAAAGCCACTGTATGTCCAAAGCCACTCTCCAAAGCCACTCTCCAAAGCCACTCTATGTCCAAAGCAACTGTCCAAAGCCACTCTCCAAAGCCACTGTCCAAAGCCACTATATGTCCAAAGCCACTGTCCAAAGCCACTTTCCAAAGCCACTCTCCAAAGCCACTCTATGTCCAAAGCCACTGTATGTCCAAAGCCACTGTCCAAAGCCACTGTATGGCCAAAGCCACTGTATGTCCAAAGCCACTGTCCAAAGCCACTGTATGTCCGAAGCTACTGTATGTCCAAAGCCACTATCCAAAGCCACTGTATGTCCAAAGCCACTGTATGTCCATAGCCACTGTATGTCCAAAGCTACTGTCCAAAGCCACTGTATGTCCAAAGCCACTGTCCAAAGCCACTGTCCAAAGTCACTGTCCAAAGCCTTTCTATGTCCAAAGCCACTGTCCAAAGCCACAGTCCAAAGCCACTTTCCAAAGCCACTGTCCAAAGCCACTCTATGTCCAAAGCCACTGTCCAAAGCCACTGTCCAAAGCCACTGTCCAAAGCCACTCTATGTCCAAAGCCACTATCCAAAGCCACTCTCCAAAGCCACTCTCCAAAGCCACTCTATGTCCAAAGCCACTGTCTAAAGCCACTCTCCAAACCACTATCCAAATCCACTCGATGTCCAAAGTCACTGTCCAAAGCCAATCTCCAAAGCCACTCTCCAAAGCCACTCTATGTCCAAAGCCAGTCCAAAGCCACTCTCCAAAGCCACTCTATGTCCAAAGCAAGTCCAAAGCCACTCTCCAAAGCCACTCTCCAAAGCCACTCTATGTCCAAAGCCACTGTCCAAAGCCATTCTCCAAAGCCACTCTCCAAAGCCACTCTATGTCCAAAGCCACTGTCCAAAGCCACTCTATGTCCAAAGCCACTGTCCAAAGCCACTGTCCAAAGCCACGGTCCAAATCCACTCTATGTCCAAAGCCACTGTCCAAAGCCACTGTCCAAAGCCACTGTCCAAAGCCACTCTATGTCCAAAGCCACTGTCCAAAGCCACTCGCCAATGCCACTGTCCAAAGCCACTCTATCTACAAAGCAACTGTCCAAAGCCACTGTCCAAAGCCACTATCCAAAGCCACTCTATGTCCAAAGCCACTGTCCAAAGCCACTCTCCAAAGCCACTGTCCAAAGCCACTCTATGTCCAGAGCCACTGTCCAAAGCCACTCTCCAAAGCCACTGACCAAAGCCACTCTATGTCCAAAGCCACTGAACAAAGCCACTGTCCAAAGCCACTGACCAAAGCCACTCTATGTCCAATGCCATTGTCCAAAGCCACTGTCCAAAGCCACTGTCCAAAGCCACTCTATGTCCAAAGCCATTGTCTAAAGCCACTCTCCAAAGCCACTCTCCAAAGCCACTCTATGTCCAAAAGCACTGTTCAAAGCCACTGTCCAAAGCCACTCTCCAAAGCCACTCTCCAAAGCCACTGTATGTCCAAAGCCACTGTCCAAAGCCACTGTCCAAAGCCACTCTCCAAAGCCACTCTATGTCCAAAGCCACTGTCCAAAGTCACTGTCCTAAGCCACTCTCCAAAGCCTCTCTATGTCCAAAGCCACTGTCCAAAGCCACTCTCCAAAGCCACTCTCCAAAGCCACTCTCCAAAGCCACTCTATGTCCAAAGCCACTGTCCATTGCCACTGTCCAAAGCCACTCTCCAAAGCCACTCTATCTCCAAAGCCACTGTCCAAAGCCACTCTCCAAAGCCACTCTCCAAAGCCACTCTATGTCCAAAGCCACTGTCCATAGCCACTGTCCAAAGTCACTGTCCAAATACACTCTATGTCCAAAGCCACTGTACAAAGCCACCGTCCAAAGCCACTGTCCAAAGCAATACTATGTCCAAAGCCACTGTCCAAAGGCACTGTCCAAAGACACTGTCCAAAGCCACTCTATGTCCAAAGCCACTGTCCAAAGCCACTCTATGTCCAAAGCCACTATCCAAAGCCACTGTCCAAAGCCACTGTCCTAAACCACTCTATTTCCAAAGCCACTGTCCAAAGCCACTATCCAAAACCACTGTCCAAAGCCACTCTATGTCCAAAGCCACTGTCCAAAGCCACTCTCCAAAGCCACTGTCCAAAGCCACTGTATGTCCAAAGCCACTGTATGTCCAAAGCCACTGTCCAAAGCCAACATATGTCCAAAGCCACGGTATGTCCAAAGCCACTGTCCAAAGCCACCGTATGTCCAAAGCCACTGTATGTCCAAAGCCACAGTCTAAAGCCACCGTATGTCCAAAGCCACTGTATGTCCATTGCCACTGTCCAAAGCCACTGTATGTCCAAAGCCACTGTATGTCCAAAGCCACTGTCCAAAGCCACTGTATGTCCAAAGCCACTGTATGTCCAAAGCCACTGTCCAAAGCCACGGTATGTCCAAAGCCACTGTATGTCCAAAGCCACTGTCCAAAGCAACCGTATGTCCAAAGCCACTGTATGTCCAAAGCCACTGTCCAAAGCCACCGTATGTCTAAAGCTACTGTATGTCCAAAGCCACTCTCCAAAGCCACTCTCCAAAGCCACTGTCCAAAGCCACTCTATGTCCAAAGCCACTGTCCAAAGCCACTCTCCAAAGCCACTGTCCAAAGCCACTATATGTCCAAAGCCACTGTCCAAAGCCACTTTCCAAAGCCACTCTCCAAAGCCACTCTATGTCCAAAGCCACTGTATGTCCAAAGCCACTGTCCAAAGCCACTGTATGTCCATAGCCACTGTATGTCCAAAGCTACTGTCCAAAGCCACTGTATGTCCAAAGCCACTGTCCAAAGCCACTGTCCAAAGTCACTGTCCAAAGCCTTTCTATGTCCAAAGCCACTGTCCAAAGCCACAGTCCAAAGCCACTTTCCAAAGCCACTGTCCAAAGCCACTCTATGTCCAAAGCCACTGTCCAAAGCCACTGTCCAAAGCCACTGTCCAAAGCCACTCTATGTCCAAAGCCACTATCCAAAGCCACTCTCCAAAGCCACTCTCCAAAGCCACTCTATGTCCAAAGCCACTGTCTAAAGCCACTCTCCAAACCACTATCCAAATCCACTCGATGTCCAAAGTCACTGTCCAAAGCCAATCTCCAAAGCCACTCTCCAAAGCCACTCTATGTCCAAAGCCAGTCCAAAGCCACTCTCCAAAGCCACTCTATGTCCAAAGCAAGTCCAAAGCCACTCTCCAAAGCCACTCTCCAAAGCCACTCTATGTCCAAAGCCACTGTACAAAGCCATTCTCCAAAGCCACTCTCCAAAGCCACTCTATGTCCAAAGCCACTGTCCAAAGCCAATCTATGTCCAAAGCCACTGTCCAAAGCCACTGTCCAAAGCCACGGTCCAAATCCACTCTATGTCCAAAGCCACTGTCCAAAGCCACTGTCCAAAGCCACTGTCCAAAGCCACTCTATGTCCAAAGCCACTGTCCAAAGCCACTCTCCAATGCCACTGTCCAAAGCCACTCTATCTACAAAGCAACTGTCCAAAGCCACTGTCCAAAGCCACTGTCCAAAGCCACTCTATGTCCAAAGCCACTGTCCAAAGCCACTCTCCAAAGCCACTGTCCAAAGCCACTCTATGTCCAGAGCCACTGTCCAAAGCCACTCTCCAAAGCCACTCTCCAAAGCCACTCTATGTCCAAAGCCACTGTCCAAAGCCACTGACCAAAGCCACTGTCCAAAGCCACTGTCCAAAGCCACTCTATGTCCAAAGCCATTGTCTAAAGCCACTCTCCAAAGCCACTCTCCAAAGCCACTCTATGTCCAAAAGCACTGTTCAAAGCCACTGTCCAAAGCCACTCTCCAAAGCCACTCTATGTCCAAAGCCACTGTCCAAAGCCACTCTCCAAAGCCACTCTCCAAAGCCACTGTATGTCCAAAGCCACTGTCCAAAGCCACTGTCCAAAGCCACTCTCCAAAGCCACTCTATGTCCAAAGCCACTGTCCAAAGTCACTGTCCTAAGCCACTCTCCAAAGCCACTCTATGTCCAAAGCCACTGTCCAAAGCCACTCTCCAAAGCCACTCTCCAAAGCCACTCTCCAAAGCCACTCTATGTCCAAAGCCACTGTCCATAGCCACTGTCCAAAGCCACTCTCCAAAGCCACTCTATCTCCAAAGCCACTGTCCAAAGCCACTCTCCAAAGCCACTCTCCAAAGCCACTCTATGTCCAAAGCCACTGTCCATAGCCACTGTCCAAAGTCACTGTACAAATACACTCTATGTCCAAAGCCACTGTACAAAGCCACCGTCCAAAGCCACTGTCCAAAGCAATACTATGTCCAAAGCCACTGTCCAAAGGCACTGTCCAAAGACACTGTCCAAAGCCACTCTATGTCCAAAGCCACTGTCCAAAGCCACTCTATGTCCAAAGCCACTATCCAAAGCCACTGTCCAAAGCCACTGTCCTAAACCACTCTATTTCCAAAGCCACTGTCCAAAGCCACTATCCAAAACCACTGTCCAAAGCCACTCTATGTCCAAAGCCACTGTCCAAAGCCACTCTCCAAAGCCACTGTCCAAAGCCACTGTATGTCCAAAGCCACTGTATGTCCAAAGCCACTGTCCAAAGCCACCGTATGTCCAAAGCCACGGTATGTCCAAAGCCACTGTCCAAAGCCACCGTATGTCCAAAGCCACTGTATGTCCAAAGCCACTGTCCAAAGCCACCGTATGTCCAAAGCCACTGTATGTCCATTGCCACTGTCCAAATCCACTGTATGTCCAAAGCCACTGTCCAAAGCCACTGTATGTCCAAAGCCACTGTATGTCCAAAGCCACTGTCCAAAGCCACGGTATGTCCAAAGCCACTGTATGTCCAAAGCCACTGTCCAAAGCAACCGTATGTCTAAAGCCACTGTATGTCCAAAGCCACTCTCCAAAGCCACTCTCCAAAGCCACTCTATGTCCAAAGCCACTGTCCAAAGCCACTCTCCAAAGCCACTGTCCAAAGCCACTCTATGTCCAAAGCCACTGTCCAAAGCCACTCTCCAAAGCCACTGTCCAAAGCCACTATATGTCCAAAGCCACTGTCCAAAGCCACTTTCCAAAGCCACTCTCCAAAGCCACTCTATGTCCAAAGCCACTGTATGTCCAAAGCCACTGTCCAAAGCCACTGTATGGCCAAAGCCACTGTATGTCCAAAGCCACTGTCCAAAGCCACTGTATGTCCGAAGCTACTGTATGTCCAAAGCCACTATCCAAAGCCACTGTATGTCCAAAGCCACTGTATGTCCATAGCCACTGTATGTCCAAAGCCACTGTCCAAAGACACTGTATGTCCAAAGCCACTGTCCAAAGCCACTGTCCAAAGTCACTGTCCAAAGCCTTTCTATGTCCAAAGCCACTGTCCAAAGCCACAGTCCAAAGCCACTTTCCAAAGCCACTGTCCAAAGCCACTCTATGTCCAAAGCCACTGTCCAAAGCCACTGTCCAAAGCCACTGTCCAAAGCCACTCTATGTCCAAAGCCACTATCCAAAGCCACTCTCCAAAGCCACTCTCCAAAGCCACTCTATGTCCAAAGACACTGTCTAAAGCCACTCTCCAAACCACTATCCAAATCCACTCGATGTCCAAAGTCACTGTCCAAAGCCAATCTCCAAAGCCACTCTCCAAAGCCACTCTATGTCCAAAGCCAGTCCAAAGCCACTCTCCAAAGCCACTCTATGTCCAAAGCAAGTCCAAAGCCACTCTCCAAAGCCACTCTCCAAAGCCACTCTATGTCCAAAGACACTGTCCAAAGCCATTCTCCAAAGCCACTCTCCAAAGCCACTCTATGTCCAAAGCCACTGTCCAAAGCCACTCTATGTCCAAAGCCACTGTCCAAAGCCACTGTCCAAAGCCACGGTCCAAATCCACTCTATGTCCAAAGCCACTGTCCAAAGCCACTGTCCAAAGCCACTGTCCAAAGCCACTCTATGTCCAAAGCCACTGTCCAAAGCCACTCTACAATGCCACTGTCCAAAGACACTCTATCTACAAAGCAACTGTCCAAAGCCACTTTCCAAAGCCACTGTCCAAAGCCACTCTATGTCCAAAGCCACTGTCCAAAGCCACTCTCCAAAGCCACTGTCCAAAGCCACTCTATGTCCAGAGCCACTGTCCAAAGCCACTCTCCAAAGCCACTGACCAAAGCCACTCTATGTCCAAAGCCACTGAACAAAGCCACTGTCCAAAGCCACTGACCAAAGCCACTCTATGTCCAATGCCATTGTCCAAAGCCACTGTCCAAAGCCACTGTCCAAAGCCACTCTATGTCCAAAGCCATTGTCTAAAGCCACTCTCCAAAGCCACTCTCCAAAGCCACTCTATGTCCAAAAGCACTGTTCAAAGCCACTGTCCAAAGCCACTCTCCAAAGCCACTCTATGTCCAAAGCCACTGTCCAAAGCCACTCTCCAAAGCCACTCTCCAAAGCCACTGTATGTCCAAAGCCACTGTCCAAAGCCACTGTCCAAAGCCACTCTCCAAAGCCACTCTATGTCCAAAGCCACTGTCCAAAGTCACTGTCCTAAGCCACTCTCCAAAGCCACTCTATGTCCAAAGCCACTGTCCAAAGCCACTCTCCAAAGCCACTCTCCAAAGCCACTCTCCAAAGCCACTCTATGTCCAAAGCCACTGTCCATAGCCACTGTCCAAAGCCACTCTCCAAAGCCACTCTATCTCCAAAGCCACTGTCCAAAGCCACTCTCCAAAGCCACTCTCCAAAGCCACTCTATGTCCAAAGCCACTGTCCATAGCCACTGTCCAAAGTCACTGTCCAAATACACTCTATGTCCAAAGCCACTGTACAAAGCCACCGTCCAAAGCCACTGTCCAAAGCAATACTATGTCCAAAGCCACTGTCCAAAGGCACTGTCCAAAGACACTGTCCAAAGCCACTCTATGTCCAAAGCCACTGTCCAAAGCCACTCTATGTCCAAAGCCACTATCCAAAGCCACTGTCCAAAGCCACTGTCCTAAACCACTCTATTTCCAAAGCCACTGTCCAAAGCCACTATCCAAAACCACTGTCCAAAGCCACTCTATGTCCAAAGCCACTGTCCAAAGCCACTCTCCAAAGCCACTGTCCAAAGCCACTGTATGTCCAAAGCCACTGTATGTCCAAAGCCACTGTCCAAAGACACTGTATGTCCAAAGCCACTGTCCAAAGCCACTGTCCAAAGTCACTGTCCAAAGCCTTTCTATGTCCAAAGCCACTGTCCAAAGCCACAGTCCAAAGCCACTTTCAAAAGCCACTGTCCAAAGCCACTCTATGTCCAAAGCCACTGTCCAAAGCCACTGTCCAAAGCCACTGTCCAAAGCCACTCTATGTCCAAAGCCACTATCCAAAGCCACTCTCCAAAGCCACTCTCCAAAGCCACTCTATGTCCAAAGACACTGTCTAAAGCCACTCTCCAAACCACTATCCAAATCCACTCGATGTCCAAAGTCACTGTCCAAAGCCAATCTCCAAAGCCACTCTCCAAAGCCACTCTATGTCCAAAGCCAGTCCAAAGCCACTCTCCAAAGCCACTCTATGTCCAAAGCAAGTCCAAAGCCACTCTCCAAAGCCACTCTCCAAAGCCACTCTATGTCCAAAGACACTGTCCAAAGCCATTCTCCAAAGCCACTCTCCAAAGCCACTCTATGTCCAAAGCCACTGTCCAAAGCCACTCTATGTCCAAAGCCACTGTCCAAAGCCACTGTCCAAAGCCACGGTCCAAATCCACTCTATGTCCAAAGCCACTGTCCAAAGCCACTGTCCAAAGCCACTGTCCAAAGCCACTCTATGTCCAAAGCCACTGTCCAAAGCCACTCTACAATGCCACTGTCCAAAGCCACTCTATCTACAAAGCAACTGTCCAAAGCCACTGTCCAAAGCCACTGTCCAAAGCCACTCTATGTCCAAAGCCACTGTCCAAAGCCACTCTCCAAAGCCACTGTCCAAAGCCACTCTATGTCCAGAGCCACTGTCCAAAGCCACTCTCCAAAGCCACTGACCAAAGCCACTCTATGTCCAAAGCCACTGAACAAAGCCACTGTCCAAAGCCACTGACCAAAGCCACTCTATGTCCAATGCCATTGTCCAAAGCCACTGTCCAAAGCCACTGTCCAAAGCCACTGTCCAAAGCCACTCTATGTCCAAAGCCATTGTCTAAAGCCACTCTCCAAAGCCACTCTCCAAAGCCACTCTATGTCCAAAAGCACTGTTCAAAGCCACTGTCCAAAGCCACTCTCCAAAGCCACTCTATGTCCAAAGCCACTGTCCAAAGCCACTCTCCAAAGCCACTCTCCAAAGCCACTGTATGTCCAAAGCCACTGTCCAAAGCCACTGTCCAAAGCCACTCTCCAAAGCCACTCTATGTCCAAAGCCACTGTCCAAAGTCACTGTCCTAAGCCACTCTCCAAAGCCACTCTATGTCCAAAGCCACTGTCCAAAGCCACTCTCCAAAGCCACTCTCCAAAGCCACTCTCCAAAGCCACTCTATGTCCAAAGCCACTGTCCATAGCCACTGTCCAAAGCCACTCTCCAAAGCCACTCTATCTCCAAAGCCACTGTCCAAAGCCACTCTCCAAAGCCACTCTCCAAAGCCACTCTATGTCCAAAGCCACTGTCCATAGCCACTGTCCAAAGTCACTGTCCAAATACACTCTATGTCCAAAGCCACTGTACAAAGCCACCGTCCAAAGCCACTGTCCAAAGCAATACTATGTCCAAAGCCACTGTCCAAAGGCACTGTCCAAAGACACTGTCCAAAGCCACTCTATGTCCAAAGCCACTGTCCAAAGCCACTCTATGTCCAAAGCCACTATCCAAAGCCACTGTCCAAAGCCACTGTCCTAAACCACTCTATTTCCAAAGCCACTGTCCAAAGCCACTATCCAAAACCACTGTCCAAAGCCACTCTATGTCCAAAGCCACTGTCCAAAGCCACTCTCCAAAGCCACTGTCCAAAGCCACTGTATGTCCAAAGCCACTGTATGTCCAAAGCCACTGTCCAAAGCGACTGTATGTCCAAAGCCACTGTATGTCCAAAGCCACTATCCAAAGCCACTGTATGTCCAAAGCCACTGTATATCCAAAGGCACTGTCCAAAGCCACTGTATGTCCAAAGCCACTTGATGTCCAAAGCCACTGTCTAAAGCCACTGTATGTCCAAAACCACTGTCCAAAGCCACTGTATGTCCAAAGCCACTGTATGTCCAAAGCCACTGTCCAAAGCCACTGTATGTCCAAAGCCACTGTATGTCCAAAGCCACTGTCCAAAGCCACTGTATGTCCAAAGCCACTGTATGTCCAAAGCCACTGTCCAAAGCCACTGTATGTCCAAAGCCACTGTTCAAAGCCACTGTATGTCCAAAGCCACTGTATGTCCAAAGCCACTGTCCAAAGCCACCGTATGTCCAAAGCCACGGTATGTCCAAAGCCACTGTCAAAAGCCACCGTATGTCCAAAGCCACTGTATGTCCAAAGCCACTGTCCAAAGCCACCGTATGTCGAAAGCCACTGTATGTCCAAAGCCACTATCCAAAGCCACTGTATGTCCAAAGCCACTGTATGTCCAAAGCCACTGTCCAAAGCCACTGTATGTCCAAAGCCACTGTATGTCCAAAACTACTGTCCAAAGCCACTGTATGTCCAAAGCTACTGTATGTCCAAAGCCACTGTCCAAAGCCACTGTATGTCCAAAGCCATTGTATGTCCAAAGCCACTGTCCAAAGCAACCGTATGTCCAAAGCCACATATGTCCAAATCACTTTCCAAAGCCACCGTATGTCCAAAGCCACTGTATGTCCAAAGCCACTCTCCAAAGCCACTCTCCAAAGCCACTCTATGTCCAAAGCCACTGTCCAAAGCCACTCTCCAAAGCCACTGTCCAAAGCCACTCTATGAACAAAGCCACTATCCAAAGCCACTCTCCAAAGCCACTCTCCAAAGCCACTCTATGTCCAAAGCCACTGTCCAAAGCCACTCTCCAAACCACTATCCAAAGCCACTCTATGTATAAAGTCACTGTCCAAAGCCAATCTCCAAAGCCACTCTCCAAAGCCACTCTATGTCCAAAGCCAGTACAAAGCCACTCTCCAAAGCCACTCTATGTCCAAAACCAGTCCAAAGCCAATCTCCAAAGCCACTCTCCAAAGCCACTCTATGTCCAAAGCCACTGTCCAAAGCCATTCTCCAAAGCCACTCTCCAAAGCCACTCTATGTCCAAAGCCACTGTCCAAAGCCACTCTATGTCCAAAGCCACTGTCCAAAGCCACTGTCCAAAGCCACGGTCCAAAGCCACTCTATGTCCAAAGCCACTGTCCAAAGCCACTGTCCAAAGCCACTGTCCAAAGCCACTCTATGTCCAAAGCCACTGTCCAAAGCCACTCTCCAATGCCACTGTCCAAAGCCACTCTATCTACAAAGCCACTGTCCAAAGCCACTGTCTAAAGTCACTGTCCAAAGCCACTCTATGTCCAAAGCAACTGTCCAAAGCCACTGTCCAAAGCCACTGTCCAAAGCCACTCTATGTCCAAAGCCACTGTCCAAAGCCACTCTATGTCCAGAGCCACTGTCCAAAGCCACTCACCAAAGCCACTGACCAAAGCTACTCTATGTCCAAAGCCACTGAACAAAGCCACTGTCCAAAGCCACTGACCAAAGCCACTCTATGTCCAATGCCATTGTCCAAAGCCACTGTCCAAAGCCACTGTCCAAAGCTACTCTATGTCCAAAGCAATTGTCTAAACCACTCTCCAAAGCCATTCTCCAAAGCCACTCTATGTCCAAAAGCACTGTCCAAAGCCACTCACCAAAGCCACTGACCAAAGCCACTCTATGTCCAAAGCCACTGTATGTCCAAAGCCGCTGTCCAAAGCCACTGTATGTCCAAAGCCACTGTATGTCCAAAACTACTGTCCAAAGCCACTGTATGTCCAAAGCTACTGTATGTCCAAAGCCACTGTCCAAAGCCACTGTATGTCCAAAGCCATTGTATGTCCAAAGCCACTGTCCAAAGCAACCGTATGTCCAAAGCCACATATGTCCAAATCACTTTCCAAAGCCACCGTATGTCCAAAGCCACTGTATGTCCAAAGCCACTCTCCAAAGCCACTCTCCAAAGCCACTCTATGTCCAAAGCCACTGTCCAAAGCCACTCTCCAAAGCCACTGTCCAAAGCCACTCTATGAACAAAGCCACTATCCAAAGCCACTCTCCAAAGCCACTCTCCAAAGCCACTCTATGTCCAAAGCCACTGTCCAAAGCCACTCTCCAAACCACTATCCAAAGCCACTCTATGTATAAAGTCACTGTCCAAAGCCAATCTCCAAAGCCACTCTCCAAAGCCACTCTATGTCCAAAGCCAGTACAAAGCCACTCTCCAAAGCCACTCTATGTCCAAAACCAGTCCAAAGCCAATCTCCAAAGCCACTCTCCAAAGCCACTCTATGTCCAAAGCCACTGTCCAAAGCCATTCTCCAAAGCCACTCTCCAAAGCCACTCTATGTCCAAAGCCACTGTCCAAAGCCACTCTATGTCCAAAGCCACTGTCCAAAGCCACTGTCCAAAGCCACGGTCCAAAGCCACTCTATGTCCAAAGCCACTGTCCGAAGCCACTGTCCAAAGCCACTGTCCAAAGCCACTCTATGTCCAAAGCCACTGTCCAAAGCCACTCTCCAATGCCACTGTCCAAAGCCACTCTATCTACAAAGCCACTGTCCAAAGCCACTGTCTAAAGTCACTGTCCAAAGCCACTCTATGTCCAAAGCAACTGTCCAAAGCTACTGTCCAAAGCCACTGTCCAAAGCCACTCTATGTCCAAAGCCACTGTCCAAAGCCACTCTATGTCCAGAGCCACTGTCCAAAGCCACTCACCAAAGCCACTGACCAAAGCCACTCTATGTCCAAAGCCACTGAACAAAGCCACTGTCCAAAGCCACTGACCAAAGCCACTCTATGTCCAATGCCATTGTCCAAAGCCACTGTCCAAAGCCACTGTCCAAAGCCACTCTATGTCCAAAGCAATTGTCTAAACCACTCTCCAAAGCCATTCTCCAAAGCCACTCTATGTCCAAAAGCACTGTCCAAAGCCACTGTCCAAAGCCACTCTCCAAAGCCACTCTATGTCCAAATCCACTGTCCAAAGCCACTCTCCAAAGCCACTCTCCAAAGCCACTGTATGTCCAAAGCCTCTGTCCAAAGCCACTATCCAAAGACACTGTATGTCCAAAGCCACTGTATATCCAAAGGCACTGTCCAAAGCCACTGTATGTCCAAAGCCACTTGATGTCCAAAGCCACTGTCTAAAGCCACTGTATGTCCAAAACCACTGTCCAAAGCCACTGTATGTCCAAAGCCACTGTATGTCCAAAGCCACTGTCCAAAGCCACTGTATGTCCAAAGCCACTGTATGTCCAAAGCCACTGTCCAAAGCCACTGTATGTCCAAAGCCACTGTATGTCCAAAGCCACTGTCCAAAGCAACTGTATGTCCAAAGCCACTGTATGTCCAAAGCCACTGTCCAAAGCCACTGTATGTCCAAAGCCACTGTACAAACCACTGTCCAAATCCACTGTCCAAAGCCACTCTATGTCCAAATCCACTGTACAAAGCCACTGTCCAAAGCCACTGTCCAAAGCAATACTATGTCCAAAGCCACTGTCCAAAGCCACTGTCCAAAGCCACTGTCCAAAGCCACTCTATGTCCAAAGCCACTGTCCAAAGCCACTATATGTCCAAAGCCACTGTATGTCCAAAGCCACTGTCCAAAGCCACTCTATGTCCAAAGCCACTCTATGTCCAAAGCCACTGTATGTCCAAAGCTACTGTTCAAAGCCACTGTATGTCCAAAGCCACTGTATGTCCAAAGCCACTGTCCAAAGCCACCGTATGTCCAAAGCAACGGTATGTCCAAAGCCAATGTCAAAAGCCACCGTATGTCCAAAGCCACTGTATGTCCAAAGCCACTTTCCAAAGCCACCGTATGTCGAAAGCCACTGTATGTCCAAAGCCACTATCCAAAGCCACTGTATGTCCAAAGCCACTGTATGTCCAAAGCCACTGTCCAAAGCCACTGTATGTCCAAAGCCACTGTATGTCCAAAACCACTGTCCAAAGCCAATGTATGTCCAAAGCCACTGTATGTCCAAAGCCACTGTCCAAAGCCACTGTATGTCCAAAGCCACTGTATGTCCAAAGCCACTGTCCAAAGCAACCGTATGTCCAAAGCCACTGTATGTCCAAAGCTACTGTCCAAAGCCACCGTATGTCCAAAGCCACTGTATGTCCAAAGCCACTCTCCAAAGCCACTGTCCAAAGCCACTGTATGTCCAAAGCCACTGTCCAAAGCCACTGTCAAAAGCCACTGTCCAAAGCCACTCTATGTCCAAAGCCACTATCCAAAGCCACTCTCCAAAGCCACTCTCCAAAGCCACTCTATGTCCAAAACCACTGTCCAAAGCCACTCTCCAAACCACTAACCAAAGCCACTCTATGTACAAAGTCACTGTCCAAAGCCAATCTCCAAAGCCACTCTCCAAAGCCACTCTATGTCCAAAGCCAGTCCAAAGCCACTCTCCAAAGCCACTCTATGTCCAAAGCCAGTCCAAAGCCACTCTCCAAAGCCACTCTCCAAAGCCACTCTATGTCCAAAGCCACTGTCCAAAGCCATTCTCCAAAGCCACTCTCCAAAGCCACTCTATGTCCAAAGCCACTGTCCAAAGCCACTCTATGTCCAAAGCCACTGTCCAAAGCCACTGTCCAAAGCCACGGTCCAAAGCCACTCTATGTCCAAAGCCACTGTCCGAAGCCACTGTCCAAAGCCACTGTCCAAAGCCACTCTATGTCCAAAGCCACTGTCCAAAGCCACTCTCCAATGCCACTGTCCAAAGCCACTCTATCTACAAAGCCACTGTCCAAAGCCACTGTCTAAAGTCACTGTCCAAAGCCACTCTATGTCCAAAGCAACTGTCCAAAGCCACTGTCCAAAGCCACTGTCCAAAGCCACTCTATGTCCAAAGCCACTGTCCAAAGCCACTCTATGTCCAAAGCCACTGAACAAAGCCACTGTCCAAAGCCACTTACCAAAGCCACTCTATGTCCAATGACATTGTCCAAAGCCACTGTCCAAAGCCACTGTCCAAAGCCACTCTATGTCCAAAGCAATTGTCTAAACCACTCTCCAAAGCCATTCTCCAAAGCCACTCTATGTCCAAAAGCACTGTCCAAAGCCACTGTCCAAAGCCACTCTCCAAAGCCACTCTATGTCCAAATCCACTGTCCAAAGCCACTCTTCAAAGCCACTCTCCAAAGCTACTGTATGTCCAAAGCCTCTGTCCAAAGCTACTGTCCAAAGCCACTCTCCAAAGCCACTCTATGTCCAAAGCCACAGTCCAAAGTCACTGTGCAAAGCCACTCTCCAAAGCCACTCTATGTCCAAAGCCACTGTCCAAAGCTACTCTCCAAAGCCACTCTCCAAAGCCACTCTATGTCCAAAGCCACTGTCCAAAGCCACTGTCCAAAGCCACTCTCCAAAGCCACTATATCTCCAAAGTCACTGTCCAAAGGCACTCTCCAAAGCCACTCTCCAAAGCCACTCTATGTCCAAAGCCACTGTCCATAGCCACTGTCCAAAGTTACTGTCCAAAGCCACTCTATGTCCAAAGCCACTGTACAAAGCTACTGTCCAAAGCCACTGTCCAAAGCAATACTATGTCCAAAGCCACTGTCCAAAGGCACTGTCCAAAGACACTATCCAAAGCCACTGTACGTCCAAAGCCACTTTATGTCCAAAGCCACTGTCCAAAGCCACTCTCCAAAGCCACTGTCCAAAGCCACTGTATGTCCAAAGCCACTGTATGTCCAAAGCCACTGTCCAAAGCCACTGTATGTCCAAAGCCACTGTCCAAAGCCACTGTATGTCCAAAGCCACTGTATGTCCAAAGCCACTATCCAAAGCCACTGTACGTCCAAAGCCACTTTATGTCCAAAGCCACTGTCCAAAGCCACTCTATTTCTAAAGCCACTCTATGTCCAAAGCCACTGTATGTCCAAAGCCACTGTTCAAAGCCACTGTATGTCCAAAGCTACTGTATGTCCAAAGCCACTGTCCAAAGTCACTGTATGTCCAAAGCCACTGTCCGAAGCCACTGTCCAAAGCCACTGTTCAAAGCCACTCTATGTCCAAAGCCACTGTCCAAAGCCACTCTCCAAAGCCACTGTCTAAAGCTACTGTATGTCCAAAGCCACTGTATGTCCAAAGCCACTGTCCAAAGCCACTGTATGTACAAAGCCACTGTATGTCCAAAGCCACTGTATATCCAAAGCCACTGTCCAAAGCCACTGTATGTCCAAAGCCACTGTATGTCCAAAGCCACTGTCTAAAGCGATTGTGTGTCCAAAGCCACTGTCCAAAGCCACTGTATGTCCAAAGCCACTGTATGTCCAAAGCCACTATCCAAAGCCACTGTACGTCCAAAGCCACTTTATGTCCAAAGCCACTGTCCAAAGCCACTCTATTTCTAAAGCCACTCTATGTCCAAAGCCACTGTCCATAGCCACTGTATGTCCAAAGCCACTGTATGTTCAAAGCCACTGTCCAAAGCCACTGTATGTCCAAAGCCACTGTATGTCCAAAGCCACTGTCCAAAGCCACTCTATGTCCAAAGCCACTCTATGTTCAAAGCCACTGTATGTCCAAAGTCACTGTTCAAAGCCACTGTATGTCCAAAGCCACTGTATGTCCAAAGCCTCTGTCCAAAGCCACCGTATGTCCAAAGCCACGGTATGTCAAAAGCCACTGTCCAAAGCCACCGTATGTCCAAAGCCACTGTATGTCAAAAGCCACTGTCCAAAGCCACTGTATGTCCAAAGCCACTGTACGTCCAAAGCCACTGTCCAAAGCCACTGTATGTCCAAAGCCATTGTATGTCCAAAGCCACTGTCCAAAGCCACTGTATGTCCAATGCCACTGTATGTCCAAAGCCACTGTCCAAAGCAACCGTATGTCCAAAGCTACTGTATGTCCAAAGCCACTGTCCAAACCAACCATATGTCCAAAGCCACTGTATGTCCAAAGCCACTCTCCAAAGCCACTCTCCAAAGCCACTCTATGTCCAAAGCCACTGACCAAAGCCACTCTCCAAAGCCACTGTCCAAAGCCACTCTATGTCCAAAGCCACTGTCCAAAGCTACTCTCCAAAGCCACTGTCCAAAGCCACTCTATGTCCAAAGCCACTGTCCAAAGCCACTCTCCAAAGCAACTCTCCAAAGCCACTCTATGTCCAAAGCCACTGTATGTCCAAAGCCACTGTATGTCCAAAGCCATTGTCCAAAGCCACTGTATGTCCAAAGCTACTGTATGTCCAAAGCCACTATCCAAAGCCACTGTATGTCCAAAGCCACTGTATGTCCAAAGCCACTGTATGTCCAAAGCCACTGTCCAAAGCCACTGTATATCCAAAGCCACTGTCCAAAGCCACTGTCCACTGTCACTGTCCAAAGCCTTTCTATGTCCAAAGCCACTGTCCAAAGCCACAGTCCAAAGCCACTTTCCAAAGCCACTGTCCAAAGCCACTCTATGTGCAAAGCTACAGTCCAAAGCCACTGTCCAAAGCCACTGTCCAAAGCCACTGTCCAAAGCCACTCTATGTCCAAAGCCACTATCCAAAGCCACTCTCCAAAGCCACTCTCCAAAGCCACTCTATGTCCAAAGCCACTGTCCAAAGCCACTCTCCAAACCACTATCCAAAGCCACTCTATGTCCAAAGTCACTGTCCAAAGCCAATCTCCAAAGCCACTCTCCAAAGCCACTCTATGTCCAAAGCCAGTCCAAAGCCACTCTCGAAAGCCACTCTATGTCCAAAGCCAGTCCATAGCCACTCTCCAAAGCCACTCTCCAAAGCCACTCTATGTCCAAAGCCACTGTCCAAAGCCATTCTCCAAAGCCACTCTCCAAAGCCACTCTATGTCCAAAGCCACTGTCCAAAGCCACTCTATGTCCAAAGCCACTGTCCAAAGCCACTGTCCAAAGCCACGGTCCAAAGCCACTCTATGTACAAAGCCACTGTCCAAAGCCACTGTCCAAAGCCACTGTCCAAAGCCACTGTCCAAAGCCACTCTATGTCCAAAGCCACTGTCCAAAGCCACTCTCCAATGCCACTATCCAAAGCCACTCTATCTACAAAGCCACTGTCCAAAGCCACTGTCTAAAGTCACTGTCCAAAGCCACTCTTTGTCCAAAGCAACTGTCCAAAGCCACTGTCCAAAGCCACTGTCCAAAGCCACTCTATGTTCAAAGCCACTGTCCAAAGCCACTCTCCAAAGCCACTGACCAAAGCCACTCTATGTCCAATGCCATTGTCCAAAGCCTCTGTCCAAAGCCACTGTCCAAAGCCACTCTATGTCCAAAGCCATTGTCTAAAGCCACTCTCCAAAGCCACTCTCCAAAGCCACTCTATGTCCAAAAGCACTGTTCAAAGCCACTGTCCAAAGCCACTTTCCAAAGCCACTCTATGTCCAAAGCCACTGTCCAAAGCCACTCTCCAAAGCCACTCTCCAAAGCCACTGTATGTCCTAAACCACTGTCCAAAGCCAATGTCCAAAGCCACTCTCCAAAGCCACTCTATGTCCAAAGCCACTGTCCAAAGTTACTGTCCAAAGACACTCTCCAAAGCCACTCTATGTCCAAAGCCACTGTCCAAAGCCACTCTCCAAAGCCACTCTCCAAATCCACTCTATGTCCAAAGCCACTGTCCATAGCCACTGTCCAAAGCCACTCTCCAAAGCCACTCTATCTCCAAAGCCACTGTCCAAAGCCACTCTCCAAAGCCACTCTCCAAAGCCACTCTATGTCCAAAGCCACTGTCCATAACCACTGTCCAAAGTCACTGTCCAAAGCCACTCTATGTTCAAAGCCACTGTACAATGCCACTGTCCAAAGCCACTGTCCAAAGCAATACTATGTCCAAAGCCACTGTCCAAAGGCACTGTCCAAAGACATTCTATGTCCAAAGCCACTGTCCAAAGCCACTGTCCAAAGCCACTGTCCAAAGCCACTGTCCAAAGCCACTCTATGTCCAAAGCCACTGTCCAAAGCCACTCTATGTCCAAAGCCACTGTCCAAAGCCACTCTCCAAAGCCACTGTCCTAAACCACTCTATGTCCAAAGCCGCTGTCCAAAGCCACTCTCCAAAGCCACTCTCCAAAGCCACTCTATGTCCAAAGCCACTGTCCAAAGCCACTCTCCAAAGCCACTGTCCAAAGCCACTGTATGTCCAAAGTCACTGTATGTCCAAAGCCACTGTATGTCCAAAGCCACTGTCCAAAGCCACTGTATTTCCAAAGCCACTGTCCAAAGCCACTGTATGTCCAAAGCCACTGTATGTCCAAAGCCACTATCCAAAGCCACTGTATGTCCAAAGCCACTGTATGTCCAAAGCCACTGTATGTCCAAAGCCACTGTCTAAAGCCACTGTATGTCCAAAGCCACTGTCCAAAGCCACTGTATGTCTAAAGCCACTGTATGTCCAAAGCCATTGTATGTCCAAAGCCACTGTCCAAAGCCACTGTATGTCCAAAGCCATTGTATGTCCAAAGCCACTGTCCAAAGCCACTGTATGTCCAAAGCCACTGTACAAAGCCACTGTCCAAATCCACTGTCCAAAGCCACTCTATGTCCAAATCCACTGTACAAAGCCACTGTCCAAAGCCACTGTCCAAAGCAATACTATGTCCAAAGCCACTGTCCAAAGCCACTGTCCAAAGCCACTGTCCAAAGCCACTCTATTTCCAAAGCCACTGTCCGAAGCCACTGTCCAAAGCCACTGTCCAAAGCCACTCTATGTCTAAAGCCACTGTCCAAAGCACCTCTCCAAAGCCACTGTCCAAAGCCACTGTATGTCCAATGCCACTGTATGTCCAAAGTCACTGTCCAAAGCCACTGTATGTCCAAAGCCACTGTATGTCCAAAGCCACTATCCAAAGCCACTGTATGTCCAAAGCCACTGTATATCCAAGCCACTGTCCAAAGCCACTGTATGTCCAAAGCCACTGTATGTCCAAAGCCACTGTCTAAAGCCACTGTATGTCCAAAGCCACTGTCCAAAGCCTCTGTATGTCCAAAGCCACTGTATGTCCAAAGCCACTGTCCATAGCCACTGTATGTCCAAAGCCACTGTATGTCCAAAGACACTGTCCAAAGCCACTGTATGTCCAAAGCCACTGTCCAAAGCCACTCTATGTCCAAAGCCACTCTATGTCCAAAGCCACTGTATGTCCAAAGCCACTGTTCAAAGCCACTGTATGTCCAAAGCCACTGTATGTCCAAAGCCACTGTCCAAATCCACCGTATGTCCAAAGCCACGGTATGTCCAAAGCCACTGTCCAAAGCCACCGTATGTCCAAAGCCACTGTATGTCCAAAGCCACTGTCCAAAGCCACTGTATGTCCAAAGTCACTGTATGTCCAAAGCCACTGTCCAAAGCCACTGTATGTCCAAAGCCACTGTATGTCCAAAGCCACTGTCCAAAGCCACTGTATGTCCAAAGCCACTGTATGTCCAAAGCTACTGTCCAAAGCCACTGTATGTCCAAAGCCACTGTATGTCCAAAGCTACTGTCCAAAGCAACCGTATCTCCAAAGCCACTGTATGTCCAAAGCCACTGTCCAAAGCCACCGTATGTCCAAAGCCACTGTATGTCCAAAGCCACTCTCCAAAGCCACTCTCCAAAGCCACTCTATGTCCAAAGCCACTATCCAAAGCCACTCTCCAAATCCACTCTCCAAAGCCACTCTATGTCCAAAGCCACTGTCCAAAGTCACTCTCCAAACCACTATCCAAAGCCACTCTATGTACAAAGTCACTGTCCAAAGCCAATCTCCAAAGCCACTCTCAAAAGCCACTCTATGTCCAAAGTCAGTCCAAAGCCACTCTCCAATGTCACTCTATGTCCAAAGCCAGTCCAAAGCCACTCTCCAAAGCCACTCTCCAAAGCAACTCTATATCCAAAGCCACTGTCCAAAGCCATTCTCCAAAGCCACTCTCCAAAGCCACTCTATGTCCAAAGCCACTGTCCAAAGCCACTCTATGTCCAAAGCCACTGTCCAAAGCCACTGTCCAAAGCCACGGTCCAAACCCACTCTATGTCCAAAGCCACTTTCCAAAGCCACTTTCCAAAGCCACTGTCCAAAGCCATTCTATGTTTAAAGCCACTGTCCAAAGCCACTCTCCAATGCCACTGTCCAAAGCCACTCTATCTACAAAGCCACTGTCCAAAGCCACTGTCTAAAGTCACTGTCCAAAGCAACTCTATGTCCAAAGCAACTGTCCAAAGCCACTGTCCAAAGCCACTCTATGTCCAAAGCCACTGTCCAAAGCCATTCTCCAAAGCCACTCTCCAAAGCCACTCTATGTCCAAAGCCACTGTCCAAAGCCACTCTATATCCAAAGCCACTGTCCAAAGCCACTGTCCAAAGCCACGGTCCAAAGCCACTCTATGTACAAAGCCACTGTCCAAAGCCACTGTCCAAAGCCACTGTCCAAAGCCACTGTCCAAAGCCACTCTATGTCCAAAGCCACTGTCCAAAGCCACTCTCCAATGCCACTATCCAAAGCCACTCTATCTACAAAGCCACTGTTCAAAGCCACTGTCTAAAGTCACTGTCCAAAGCCACTCTTTGTCAAAAGCAACTGTCCAAAGCCACTGTCCAAAGCCACTGTCCAAAGCCACTCTATGTTCAAAGCCACTGTCCAAAGCCATTCTCCAAAGCCACTGACCAAAGCCACTCTATGTCCAATGCCATTGTCCAAAGCCCCTGTCCAAAGCCACTGTCCAAAGCCACTCTATGTCCAAAGCCATTGTCTAAAGCCACTCTCCAAAGCCACTCTCCAAAGCCACTCTATGTCCAAAAGCACTGTTCAAAGCCACTGTCCAAAGCCACTCTCCAAAGCCACTCTATGTCCAAAGCTACTGTCCAAAGCCACTCTCCAAAGCCACTCTCCAAAGCCACTGTATGTCCTAAGCCACTGTCCAAAGCCAATGTCCAAAGCCACTTTCCAAAGCCACTCTATGTCCAAAGCCACTGTCCAAAGTCACTGTCCAAAGACACTCTCCAAAGCCACTCTATGTCCAAAGCCACTGTCCAAAGCCACTCTCCAAAGCCACTCTCCAAATCCACTCTATGTCCAAAGCCACTGTCCATAGCCACTGTCCAAAGCCACTCTCCAAAGCCACTCTATCTCCAAAGCCACTGTCCAAAGCCACTCTCCAAAGCCACTCTCCAAAGCCACTCTATGTCCAAAGCCACTGTCCATAGCCACTGTCCAAAGTCACTGTCCAAAGCCACTCTATGTTCAAAGCCACTGTACAATGCCACTGTCCAAAGCCACTGTCCAAAGCAATACTATGTCCAAAGCCACTGTCCAAAGGCACTGTCCAAAGACACTCTATGTCCAAAGCCACTGTCCAAAGCCACTGTCCAAAGCCACTGTCCAAAGCCACTGTCCAAAGCCACTGTCCAAAGCCACTGTCCAAAGCCACTCTATGTCCAAAGCCACTGTCCAAAGCCACTCTATGTCCAAAGCCACTGTCCAAAGCCACTCTCCAAAGCTACTGTCCTAAACCACTCTATGTCCAAAGCCGCTGTCCAAAGCCACTCTCCAAAGCCACTCTCCAAAGCCACTCTATGTCCAAAGCCACTGTCCAAAGCCACTCTCCAAAGCCACTGTCCAAAGCCACTGTATGTCCAAAGTCACTGTATGTCCAAAGCCACTGTATGTCCAAAGCCACTGTCCAAAGCCACTGTATTTCCAAAGCCACTGTCCAAAGCCACAGTATGTCCAAAGCCACTGTATGTCCAAAGCCACTATCCAAAGCCACTGTATGTCCAAAGCCACTGTATGTCCAATGGCACTGTCCAAAGCCACTGTATGTCCAAAGCCACTGTATGTCCAAAGCCACTGTCTAAAGCCACTGTATGTCCAAAGCCACTGTCCAAAGCCACTGTATGTCTAAAGCCACTGTATGTCCAAAGCCACTGTCCAAAGCCACTGTATGTCCAAAGCCACTGTATGTCCAAAGCCACTGTCCAAAGCCACTGAATGTCCAAAGCCACTGTATGTCCAAAGCCACTGTCCAAAGCCACTGTATGTCCAAAGCCACTGTATGTCCAAAGCCACTGTCCAAAGCCACTGTATGTCCAAAGCCACTGTACAAAGCCACTGTCCAAATCCACTGTCCAAAGCCACTCTATGTCCAAATCCACTGTACAAAGCCACTGTCCAAAGCCACTGTCCAAAGCAATACTATGTCCAAAGCCACTGTCCAAAGCCACTGTCCAAAGCCACTGTCCAAAGCCACTCTATTTCCAAAGCCACTGTCCGAAGCTACTGTCCAAAGCCACTGTCCAAAGCCACTCTATGTCCAAAGCCACTGTCCAAAGCCACTCTCCAAAGCCACTGTCCAAAGCCACTGTATGTCCAATGCCACTGTATGTCCAAAGCCACTGTCCAAAGCCACTGTATGTCCAAAGCCACTGTATGTCCAAAGCCACTATCCAAAGCCACTGTATGTCCAAAGCCACTGTATATCCAAAGCCACTTTCCAAAGCCACTGTATGTCCAAAGCTACTGTATGTCCAAAGCCACTGTCTAAAGCCACTGTATGTCCAAAGCCACTGTCCAAAGCCTCTGTATGTCCAAAGCCACTGTATGTCCAAAGCCACTGTCCATAGCCACTGTATGTCCAAAGCCACTGTATGTCCAAAGCCACTGTCCAAAGCCACTGTATGTCCAAAGCCACTGTATGTCCAAAGCCACTGTCCAAAGCCACTCTATGTCCAAAGCCACTCTATGTCCAAAGCCACTGTATGTCCATAGCCACTGTTCAAAGCCACTGTATGTCCAAAGCCACTGTATGTCCAAAGCCACTGTCCAAATCCACCGTATGTCCAAAGCCACGGTATGTCCAAAGCCACTGTCCAAAGCCACCGTATGTCCAAAGCCACTGTATGTCCAAAGCCACTGTCCAAAGCCACTGTATGTCCAAAGCCACTGTATGTCCAAAGCCACTGTCCAAAGCCACTGTATGTCCAAAGCCACTGTATGTCCAAAGCCACTGTCCAAAGCCACTGTATGTCCAAAGCCACTGTATGTCCAAAGCCACTGTCCAAAGCCACTGTATGTCCAAAGCCACTGTCCAAAGCCACTGTATGTCCAAAGCCACTGTATGTCCAAAGCTACTGTCCAAAGCAACCGTATCTCCAAAGCCACTGTATGTCCAAATCCACTGTCCAAAGCCACTGTATGTCCAAAGCCACTGTATGTCCAAAGCCACTCTCCAAAGCCACTCTCCAAAGCCACTCTATGTCCAAAGCCACTATCCAAAGCCACTCTCCAAATCCACTCTCCAAAGCCACTCTATGTCCAAAGCCACTGTCCAAAGTCACTCTCCAAACCACTATCCAAAGCCACTCTATGTACAAAGTCACTGTCCAAAGCCAATCTCCAAAGCCACTCTCCAAAGCCACTCTATGTCCAAAGTCAGTCCAAAGCCACTCTCCAATGTCACTCTATGTCCAAAGCCAGTCCAAAGCCACTGTCCAAAGCCACTCTCCAAAGCAACTCTATGTCCAAAGCCACTGTCCAAAGCCATTCTCCAAAGCCACTCTCCAAAGCCACTCTATGTCCAAAGCCACTGTCCAAAGCCACTCTATGTCCAAAGCCACTGTCCAAAGCCACTGTCCAAAGCCACGGTCCAAACCCACTCTATGTCCAAAGCCACTTTCCAAAGCCACTTTCCAAAGCCACTGTCCAAAGCCACTCTATGTTCAAAGCCACTGTCCAAAGCCACTCTCCAATGCCACTGTCCAAAGCCACTCTATCTACAAAGCCACTGTCCAAAGCCACTGTCTAAAGTCACTGTCCAAAGCAACTCTATGTCCAAAGCAACTGTCCAAAGCCACTGTCCAAAGCCACTGTCCAAAGCCACTCTATGTCCAAAGCCACTGTCCAAAGCCACTCTCCAAAGCCACTGTCCAAAGCCACTCTATGTTCAGAGCCACTGTCCAAAGCCACTCTCCAAAGCCACTGACCAAAGCCACTCTATGTCCAAAGCCACTGAACAAAGCCACTGTCCAAAGCCACTGATCAAAGCCACTCTATGTCCAATGCCATTGTCCAAAGCCACTGTCCAAAGACACTCTCCAAAGCCACTCTATGTCCAAAGCCACTGTCCAAAGCCACTCTCCAAATCCACTCTCCAAAGCCACTGTATGTCCAAAGCCACTGTCCAAAGCCACTGTCCAAAGCCACTCTCCAAAGCCACTCTATGTCCAAAGCCACTGTCCAAAGTCACTGTCCAAAGCCACTCTCCAAAGCCACTCTATGTCCAAAGCCACTGTCCAAAGCCACTCTCCAAAGCCACTCTATGTCCAAAGCCACTGTCCAAAGCCACTCTCCACAGCCACTCTCCAAAGCCACTCTATGTCCAAAGCCACTGTCCAAAGCCACTGTCCAAAGCCACTCTCCAAAGCCACTCTCCAAAGCCACTCTATGTCCAAAGCCACTGTCCATAGCCATTGTCCAAAGTCACTGTCCAAAGCCACTCTATGTCCAAAGCCACTGTACAAAGCCACTGTCCAAAGCCACTGTCCAAAGCAATACTATGGCC
Organism: Cladorhizidae sp. MBARI D1340-BT2; assembly: GCA_028752905.1. Classification (NCBI taxonomy): domain Eukaryota; kingdom Metazoa; phylum Porifera; class Demospongiae; order Poecilosclerida; family Cladorhizidae; species Cladorhizidae sp. MBARI D1340-BT2. Next base: position 21,894,729 of record JAQNBH010000017.1, on the reverse strand, counting down.
AAAGCTACTGTCCAAAGGCACTGTCCAAAGACACTCTATGTCCAAAGCCACTGTCCAAAGCCACTGTCCAAAGTCACTGACCAAAGCCACTCTATGTCCAAAGCCACTGTCCAAAGCCACTCTATGTCCTAAGCCACTGTCCAAAGCCACTCTCCAAAGCCACTGTCCTAAACCACTCTATGTCCAAAGCCACTGTCCAAAGCCACTCTCCAAAGCCACTGTCCAAAGCCACTCTATGTCCAAAGCCACTGTCCAAAGCCACTCTCCAAAGCCACTGTCCAAAGCCACTGTATGTCCAAAGCCACTGTATGTCCAAAGCCACTGTCCAAAGCCACTGTATGTCCAAAGCCACTGTCCAAAGCCACTGTATGTCCAAAGCCACTGTATGTCCAAAGCTACTAACCAAAGCCACTGTATGTCCAAAGCCACTGTATGTCCAAAGGCACTGTCCAAAGCCACTGTATGTCCAAAGCCACTGTATGTCCAAAGCCACTGTCTAAAGCCACTGTATGTCCAAAGCCACTGTCCAAAGCCACTGTATGTCCAAAGCCACTGTATGTCCAAAGCCACTGTCCAAAGCCACTGTTTGTCCAAAGCCACTGTATGTCCAAAGCCACTGTCCAAGCCACTGTATGTCCAAAGCCACTGTATGTCCAAAGCCACTCTATGTCCAAAGCCACTGTATGTCCAAAGCCACTGTTCAGAGCCACTGTATGTCCAAAGCCACTGTACGTCCAAAGCCACTGTCCAATGCCACCGTATGTCCAAAGCCACGGTATGTCCAAAGCCACTGTCCAAAGCCACCGTATGTCCAAAGCCACTGTATGTTCAAAGCCACTGTCCAAAGCCACCGTATGTCCAAAGCCACTGTATGTCCAAAGCCACTGTCCAAAGCCACTGTATGTCCAAAGCCACTGTATGTCCAAAGCCACTGTCCAAAGCCACTGTATGTCCAAAGCCACTGTCCAAAGCCACTGTATGTCCAAAGCCACTGTATGTCCAAAGCCACTGTCCAAAGCCACTCTCCAAAGCCACTCTATGTCCAAAGCCACTGTCCAAAGCCACTCTCCAAAGCCACTGTCCAAAGCCACTCTATGTCCAAAGCCACTGTCCAAAGCCACTCTATGTCCAAAGCCACTGTCCAAAGCCACTCTCCAAAGCCACTCTCCAAAGCCACTCTATGTCCAAAGCCACTGTATGTCCAAAGCCACTGTCCAAAGCCACTGTATGGCCAAAGCCACTGTATGTCCAAAGCCACTGTATGTCCAAAGCCACTGTCCAAAGCCACTGTATGTCCAAAGCCACTGTATGTCCAAAGCCACTATCCAAAGCCACTGTATGTCCAAAGCCACTGTATATCCAAAGCCACTGTCCAAAGCCACTGTATGTCCAAAGCCACTGTATGTCCAAAGCCACTGTCTAAAGCCACTGTATGTCCAAAGCCACTGTCCAAAGCCACTGTATGTCCAAAGCCACTGTCCAAAGCCACTGTATGTCCAAAGCCACTGTATGTCCAAAGCCACTGTCCAAAGCCACTCTATGTCCAAAGCCACTGTATGTCCAAAGCCACTGTCCAATGCCACTGTATGTCCAAAGCCTCTGTATGTCCAAAGCCACTGTCCAAAGCCACCGTATGTCCAAAGCCACGGTATGTCCAAAGCCACTGTCCAAAGCCACCATATGTCCAAAGCTACTGTATGTCCAAAGCCACTGTCCAAAGCCACCGTATGTCCAAAGCCAATGTATGTCCAAAGCCACTGTCCAAAGCCACTGTATGTCCAAAGCCACTGTATGTCCAAAGCCACTGTCCAAAGCCACTGTATGTCCAAAGCCACTGTATGTCCAAAGCCACTGTCCAAAGCAACTGTATGTCCAAAGCCACTGTATCTCCAAAGCCACTGTCCAAAGCCACCGTATGTCCAAAGCCACTGTATGTCCAAAGCCACTGTCCAAAGCAACCATATGTCCAAAGCCACTGTATGTCCAAAGCCACTATCCAAAGCCACTGTATGTCCAAAGCCACTGTATGTACAAAGGCACTGTCCAAAGCCACTGTATGTCCAAAGCCACTGTCTAAAGCCACTGTATGTCCAAAGCCACTGTCCAAAGCCACTGTATGTCCAAAGCCACTGTATGTCCAAAGCCACTGTCCAAAGCCACTGTATGTCCAAAGCCACTGTATGTCCAAAGCCACTGTCCAAAGCCACTGTATGTCCAAAGCCAGTGTATGTCCAAAGCCACTGTCCAAAGCCACTATATGTCCAAAGCCAGTCCAAAGCCTCTCTCCAAAGCCACTCTCCAAAGCCACTCTATGTCCAAAGCCACTGTCCAAAGCCACTCTCCAAAGCCACTCTCCAAAGCCACTCTATGTCCAAAGCCACTGTCCAAAGCCACTCTCCAAAGCCATTCTCCAAAGCCACTCTATGTCCAAAGCCACTGTCCAAAGCCACTCTCCAAAGACAATCTCCAAAGCCACTCTTTGTCCAAAGCCACTGTCCAAAGCCACTCTCCAAAGCCACTCTCCAAAGCCACTCTATGTCCAAAGCCACTTTCCAAAGCCACTCTCCAAAGCCACTCTCCAAAGCCACTCTATGTCCACCACTGTCCAAAGCCATTCTCCAAAGCCACTCTCCAAAGCCACTCTATGTCCAAAGCCACTGTCCAAAGCCACTCTATGTCCAAACCCACTGTCCAAAGCCACTGTCCAAAGCCACTGTCCAAAGTCACTCTATGTCCAAAGCCACTGCCCAAAGCCACTGTCCAAAGCCACTGTCCAAAGCCACTCTATGTCCAAAGCCACTGTCCAAAGCCACTCTCCAATGCTACTGTCCAAAGCCACTCTATCTACAAAGCCACTGTCCAAAGCCACTGTCTAAAGTCACTATCCAAAGCCACTCTATGTCCAAAGCAACTCTCCAAAGCCACTGTCCAAAGCCACTGTTCAAAGCCACTCTATGCCCAAAGCCACTGTCCAAAGCCACTCTCCAAAGCGACTGTCCAAACCACTCTATGTCCAAAGCCACTGTCCAACGCCACTGTCCAAAGCAACTGACCAAAGCCACTCTATGTCCAATGCCACTATCCAAAGCCACTGTCCAAAGCCACTGTCCAAAGCCACTCTATGTCCAAAGCCATTGTCCAAAGACACTCTCCAAAGCCACTCTCCAAAGCCACTCTATGTCCAAAAGCACTGTCCAAAGCCACTGTCCAAAGCCACTCTCCAAAGCCACTCTATGTCCAAAGCCACTGTCCAAAGCCACTCTCCAAAGCCACTCTCCAAAGCCACTGTATGTCCAAAGCCACTGTCCAAAGCCACTGTCCAAAGCCACTCTCCAAAGCCACTCTATGTCCAAAGCCACTGTCCAAAGTCACTGTCCAAAGCCACTCTCCAAAGCCACTCTATGTCCAAAGCCACTGTTCAAAGCCACTCTCCAAAGCTACTCTCCAAAGCCACTCTATGTCCAAAGCCACTGTCCAAAGCCACTGTCCAAAGCCACTCTCCAAGGCCACTCTATCTCCAAAGCCACTGTCCAAAGCCACTCTCCAAAGCCACTCTCCAAAGCCACTCTATGTCCAAAGCCACTGTCCATAGCCACTGTCTAAAGCCACTGTCCAAAGCCACTCTATGTCCAAAGCCACTGTACAAAGCCACTGTCCAAAGCCACTGTCCAAAGCAATACTATGTCCAAAGCCACTGTCCAAAGGCACTGTCCAAAGCCACTCTATGTCCAAAGCCACTGTCCAAAGCCACTGTCCAAAGCCACTGTCCAAAGCCACTCTATGTCCAAAGCCACTGTCCGAAGCCACTCTATGTCCAAAGCCACTGTCCAAAGCCACTCTCCAAAGCCACTGTCCTAAACCACTCTATGTCCAAAGCCACTGTCCAAAGCCACTCACCAAAGCCACTGTCCAAAGCCACTCTATGTCCAAAGCCACTGTCCAAAGCCACTCTCCAAAGCCACTGTCCAAAGCCACTGTATGTCCAAAGCCACTGTATGTCCAAAGCCACTGTCCAAATCCACTGTATGTCCAAAGCCACTGTCCAAAGCCACTGTATGTCCAAAGCCACTGTATGTCCAAACCCACTATCCAAAGCCACTGTATGTCCAAAGCCACTGTATGTCCAAAGGCACTGTCCAAAGCCACTGTATGTCCAAAGCCACTGTATGTCCAAAGCCACTGTCTAAAGCCACTGTATGTCCAAAGCCACTGTATGTCCAAAGCCACTGTATGTCCAAAGCCACTGTCCAAAGCCACTGTATGTCCAAAGCCACTGTATGTCCAAAGCCACTGTCCAAAGCCACTGTATGTCCAAAGCCAGTGTATGTCCAAAGCCACTGTCCAAAGCCACTATATGTCCAAAGCCACTGTATGTCCAAAGCCACTGTCCAAAGCCACTGTATGTCCAAAGCCACTGTACAAAGCCACTGTCCAAATCCACTGTCGACAGCCACTCTATGTCCAAATTCTCTGTACAAAGCCACTGTCCAAAGCCACTGTCCAAAGCAATACTATGTCCAAAGCCACAGTCCAAAGCCACTGTCCAAAGCCACTGTCCAAAGCCACTCTATGTCCAAAGCCACTGTCCGAAACCACTGTCCAAAGCCACTGTCCAAAGCCACTCTATGTCGAAAGCTACTGTCCAAAGCCACTGTCCAAAGCCACTGTCCAAAGCTACTCTATGTCCAAAGCCACTATCCAAAGCCACTCACCAAAGCCACTGTCCTTAACCACTCTATGTCCAAAGCCACTGTCCAAAGCCACTCTCCAAAGCCACTGTCCAAATCCACTCTATGTCCAAAGCCACTGTCCAAAGTCACTCTCCAAAGCCACTGTCCAAAGCCACTGTATGTCCAAAGCCACTGTATGTCCAAAGCCACTGTCCAAAGCCACTGTATGTGCAAAGCCACTGTATGTCCAAAGCCACTATCCAATGCCACTGTATGTCCAAAGCCACTGTATATCCAAAGCCACTGTCCAAAGCCACTGTATGTCCAAAGCCACTGTATTTCCAAAGCGACTGTCTAAAGCCACTGTATGTCCAAAGCCACTGTCCAAAGCCACTGTATGTCCAAAGCCACTGTATGTCCAAAGCCACTGTCCATAGCCACAGTATGTCCAAAGCCACTGTATGTCCAAAGCCACTGTCCAAAGCCACTGTATGTCCAAAGCCACTGTATTTCCAAAGCCACTGTCCAAAGCCACTCTATGTCCAAAGCCACTGTATGTCCAAAGCCACTGTCCAAAGCCACTGTATGTCCAAAGCCACTGTATGTCCAAAGCCACTGTCCAAAGCCACTGTATGTCCAAAGCCACGGTATGTCCAAAGCCACTGTCCAAAGCCACCGTATGTTCAAAGCCACTGTATGTCCAAAGCCACTGTCCTAAGCCACCGTATGTCCAAAGCCACTGTATGTCCAAAGCCACTGTCCAAAGCCACTGTATGTCCAAAGCCACTGTATGTCCAAAGCCACTGTCCAAAGCCACTGTATGTCCAAAGCCACTGTATGTTCAAAGCCACTGTCCAAAGCCACTGTATGTCCAAAGCCACTGTATGTCCAAAGCCACTTTCCAAAGCCACCGTATGTCCAGAGCCACTGTATGTCCAAAGCCACTGTCCAAAGCAACCATTTGTCCAAAGCCACTGTATGTCCAAAGCCACTGTCCAAAGCCACTGTATGTCCAAAGCCACTGTCCAAAGCCACCGTATGTCCAAAGCCACTGTATGTCCAAAGCCACTGTCCAAAGCAACCGTATGTCCAAAGCCACTGTATGTCCAAAGCCACTGTCCAAAGCCACCGTATGTCCAAAGCCACTGAAGTACCAAAGCCACTGTCCAAAGCCACTGTATGTCCAAAGCCACTGTACAAAGCCACTGTCCAAATCCACTGTCCAAATCCACTCTATGTCCAAATCCACTGTACAAAGCCACTGTCCAAAGCCATTGTCCAAAGCAATACTATGTCCAAAGCCACAGTCCAAAGCCACTGTCCAAAGCCACTCTACGTCCAAAGCCACTGTCCGAAGCCACTGTCCAAAGCCACTGTTCAAAGCCACTCTATGTCCAAAGCCACTGTCCAAAGCCACTGTCCAAGGCCACTGTCCAAAGCCGCTCTATGTCCAAAGCCACTGTCCAAAGCCACTCTCCAAAGCCACTGTCCTTAACCACTCTATGTCCAAAGCCACTGTCCAAAGCCACTCTCCAAAGCCACTGTCCAAAGCCACTCTATGTCCAAAGCCACTGTCCAAAGCCACTCTCCAAAGCCACTGTCCAAAGCCACTGTATGTCCAAAGCCACTGTATGTCCAAAGCCACTGTCCAAAGCCACTGTATGTCCAAAGCCACTGTATGTCCAAAGCCACTATCCAAAGCCACTGTATGTCCAAAGCCACTGTATATCCAAAGCCACTGTCCAAAGCCACTGTATGTCCAAAGCCACTGTATGTCCAAAGCCACTGTCTAAAGCCACTGTATGTCCAAAGCCACTGTCCAAAGCCACTGTATGTCCAAAGCCACTGTCCAAAGCCACTGTATGTCCAAAGCCACTGTATGTCCAAAGCCACTGTCCAAAGCCACTCTATGTCCAAAGCCACTGTATGTCCAAAGCCACTGTCCAAAGCCACTGTATGTCCAAAGCCTCTGTATGTCCAAAGCCACTGTCCAAAGCCACCGTATGTCCAAAGCCACGGTATGTCCAAAGCCACTGTCCAAAGCCACCATATGTCCAAAGCCACTGTATGTCCAAAGCCACTGTCCAAAGCCACCGTATGTCCAAAGCCAATGTATGTCCAAAGCCACTGTCCAAAGCCACTGTATGTCCAAAGCCACTGTATGTCCAAAGCCACTGTCCAAAGCCACTGTATGTCCAAAGCCACTGTATGTCCAAAGCCACTGTCCAAAGCAACTGTATGTCCAAAGCCACTGTATGTCCAAAGCCACTGTCCAAAGCCACCGTATGTCCAAAGCCACTGTATGTCCAAAGCCACTGTCCAAAGCAACCGTATGTCCAAAGCCACTGTATGTCCAAAGCCACTATCCAAAGCCACTGTATGTCCAAAGCCACTGTATGTCCAAAGGCACTGTCCAAAGCCACTGTATGTCCAAAGCCACTGTATGTCCAAAGCCACTGTCTAAAGCCACTGTATGTCCAAAGCCACTGTCCAAAGCCACTGTATGTCCAAAGCCACTGTATGTCCAAAGCCACTGTCCAAAGCCACTGTATGTCCAAAGCCACTGTATGTCCAAAGCCACTGTCCAAAGCCACTGTATGTCCAAAGCCAGTGTATGTCCAAAGCCACTGTCCAAAGCCACTATATGTCCAAAGCCAGTCCAAAGCCTCTCTCCAAAGCCACTCTCCAAAGCCACTCTATGTCCAAAGCCACTGTCCAAAGCCACTCTCCAAAGCCACTCTCCAAAGCCACTCTATGTCCAAAGCCACTGTCCAAAGCCACTCTCCAAAGCCATTCTCCAAAGCCACTCTATGTCCAAAGCCACTGTCCAAAGCCACTCTCCAAAGACAATCTCCAAAGCCACTCTTTGTCCAAAGCCACTGTCCAAAGCCACTCTCCAAAGCCACTCTCCAAAGCCACTCTATGTCCAAAGCCACTTTCCAAAGCCACTCTCCAAAGCCACTCTCCAAAGCCACTCTATGTCCAAAGCCACTGTCCAAAGCCATTCTCCAAAGCCACTCTCCAAAGCCACTCTATGTCCAAAGCCACTGTCCAAAGCCACTCTATGTCCAAACCCACTGTCCAAAGCCACTGTCCAAAGCCACTGTCCAAAGCCACTCTATGTCCAAAGCCACTGCCCAAAGCCACTGTCCAAAGCCACTGTCCAAAGCCACTCTATGTCCAAAGACACTGTCCAAAGCCACTCTCCAATGCTACTGTCCAAAGCCACTCTATCTACAAAGCCACTGTCCAAAGCCACTGTCTAAAGTCACTGTCCAAAGCCACTCTATGTCCAAAGCAACTCTCCAAAGCCACTGTCCAAAGCCACTGTTCAAAGCCACTCTATGCCCAAAGCCACTGTCCAAAGCCACTCTCCAAAGCGACTGTCCAAACCACTCTATGTCCAAAGCCACTGTCCAACGCCACTGTCCAAAGCAACTGACCAAAGCCACTCTATGTCCAATGCCACTATCCAAAGCCACTGTCCAAAGCCACTGTCCAAAGCCACTCTATGTCCAAAGCCATTGTCCAAAGACACTCTCCAAAGCCACTCTCCAAAGCCACTCTATGTCCAAAAGCACTGTCCAAAGCCACTGTCCAAAGCCACTCTCCAAAGCCACTCTATGTCCAAAGCCACTGTCCAAAGCCACTCTCCAAAGCCACTCTCCAAAGCCACTGTATGTCCAAAGCCACTGTCCAAAGCCACTGTCCAAAGCCACTCTCCAAAGCCACTCTATGTCCAAAGCCACTGTCCAAAGTCACTGTCCAAAGCCACTCTCCAAAGCCACTCTATGTCCAAAGCCACTGTTCAAAGCCACTCTCCAAAGCTACTCTCCAAAGCCACTCTATGTCCAAAGCCACTGTCCAAAGCCACTGTCCAAAGCCACTCTCCAAGGCCACTCTATCTCCAAAGCCACTGTCCAAAGCCACTCTCCAAAGCCACTCTCCAAAGCCAATCTATGTCCAAAGCCACTGTCCATAGCCACTGTCTAAAGCCACTGTCCAAAGCCACTCTATGTCCAAAGCCACTGTACAAAGCCACTGTCCAAAGCCACTGTCCAAAGCAATACTATGTCCAAAGCCACTGTCCAAAGGCACTGTACAAAGCCACTCTATGTCCAAAGCCACTGTCCAAAGCCACTGTCCAAAGCCACTGTCCAAAGCCACTCTATGTCCAAAGTCAGTCCAAAGCCACTCTCCAATGTCACTCTATGTCCAAAGCCAGTCCAAAGCCACTGTCCAAAGCCACTCTCCAAAGCAACTCTATGTCCAAAGCCACTGTCCAAAGCCATTCTCCAAAGCCACTCTCCAAAGCCACTCTATGTCCAAAGCCACTGTCCAAAGCCACTCTATGTCCAAAGCCACTGTCCAAAGCCACTGTCCAAAGCCACGGTCCAAACCCACTCTATGTCCAAAGCCACTTTCCAAAGCCACTTTCCAAAGCCACTGTCCAAAGCCACTCTATGTTCAAAGCCACTGTCCAAAGCCACTCTCCAATGCCACTGTCCAAAGCCACTCTATCTACAAAGCCACTGTCCAAAGCCACTGTCTAAAGTCACTGTCCAAAGCAACTCTATGTCCAAAGCAACTGTCCAAAGCCACTGTCCAAAGCCACTGTCCAAAGCCACTCTATGTCCAAAGCCACTGTCCAAAGCCACTCTCCAAAGCCACTGTCCAAAGCCACTCTATGTTCAGAGCCACTGTCCAAAGCCACTCTCCAAAGCCACTGACCAAAGCCACTCTATGTCCAAAGCCACTGAACAAAGCCACTGTCCAAAGCCACTGATCAAAGCCACTCTATGTCCAATGCCATTGTCCAAAGCCACTGTCCAAAGACACTCTCCAAAGCCAATCTATGTCCAAAGCCACTGTCCAAAGCCACTCTCCAAATCCACTCTCCAAAGCCACTGTATGTCCAAAGCCACTGTCCAAAGCCACTGTCCAAAGCCACTCTCCAAAGCCACTCTATGTCCAAAGCCACTGTCCAAAGTCACTGTCCAAAGCCACTCTCCAAAGCCACTCTATGTCCAAAGCCACTGTCCAAAGCCACTCTCCAAAGCCACTCTATGTCCAAAGCCACTGTCCAAAGCCACTCTCCACAGCCACTCTCCAAAGCCACTCTATGTCCAAAGCCACTGTCCAAAGCCACTGTCCAAAGCCACTCTCCAAAGCCACTCTATCTCCAAAGCCACTGTCCAAAGCCACTCTCCAAAGCCACTCTCCAAAGCCACTCTATGTCCAAAGCCACTGTCCATAGCCATTGTCCAAAGTCACTGTCCAAAGCCACTCTATGTCCAAAGCCACTGTACAAAGCCACTGTCCAAAGCCACTGTCCAAAGCAATACTATGGCCAAAGCCACTGTCCAAAGGCACTGTCCAAAGACACTCTATGTCCAAAGCCACTGTCCAAAGCCACTGTCCAAAGCCACTGACCAAAGCCACTCTATGTCCAAAGCCACTGTCCAAAGCCACTCTATGTCCTAAGCCACTGTCCAAAGCCACTCTCCAAAGCCACTGTCCTAAACCACTCTATGTCCAAAGCCACTGTCCAAAGCCACTCTCCAAAGCCACTGTCCAAAGCCACTCTATGTCCAAAGCCACTGTCCAAAGCCACTCTCCAAAGCCACTGTCCAAAGCCACTGTATGTCCAAAGCCACTGTATGTCCAAAGCCACTGTCCAAAGCCACTGTATGTCCAAAGCCACTGTCCAAAGCCACTGTATGTCCAAAGCCACTGTATGTCCAAAGCTACTAACCAAAGCCACTGTATGTCCAAAGCCACTGTATGTCCAAAGGCACTGTCCAAAGCCACTGTATGTCCAAAGCCACTGTATGTCCAAAGCCACTGTCTAAAGCCACTGTATGTCCAAAGCCACTGTCCAAAGCCACTGTATGTCCAAAGCCACTGTATGTCCAAAGCCACTGTCCAAAGCCACTGTTTGTCCAAAGCCACTGTATGTCCAAAGCCACTGTCCAAAGCCACTGTATGTCCAAAGCCACTGTATGTCCAAAGCCACTCTATGTCCAAAGCCACTGTATGTCCAAAGCCACTGTTCAGAGCCACTGTATGTCCAAAGCCACTGTACGTCCAAAGCCACTGTCCAATGCCACCGTATGTCCAAAGCCACGGTATGTCCAAAGCCACTGTCCAAAGCCACCGTATGTCCAAAGCCACTGTATGTTCAAAGCCACTGTCCAAAGCCACCGTATGTCCAAAGCCACTGTATGTCCAAAGCCACTGTCCAAAGCCACTGTATGTCCAAAGCCACTGTATGTCCAAAGCCACTGTCCAAAGCCACTGTATGTCCAAAGCCACTGTCCAAAGCCACTGTATGTCCAAAGCCACTGTATGTCCAAAGCCACTGTCCAAAGCCACTCTCCAAAGCCACTCTATGTCCAAAGCCACTGTCCAAAGCCACTCTCCAAAGCCACTGTCCAAAGCCACTCTATGTCCAAAGCCACTGTCCAAAGCCACTCTATGTCCAAAGCCACTGTCCAAAGCCACTCTCCAAAGCCACTCTCCAAAGCCACTCTATGTCCAAAGCCACTGTATGTCCAAAGCCACTGTCCAAAGCCACTGTATGGCCAAAGCCACTGTATGTCCAAAGCCACTGTATGTCCAAAGCCACTGTCCAAAGCCACTGTATGTCCAAAGCCACTGTATGTCCAAAGCCACTATCCAAAGCCACTGTATGTCCAAAGCCACTGTATATCCAAAGCCACTGTCCAAAGCCACTGTATGTCCAAAGCCACTGTATGTCCAAAGCCACTGTCCAAAGCCACTGTATGTCCAAAGCCACTGTCCAAAGCCACTGTATGTCCAAAGCCACTGTCCAAAGCCACTGTATGTCCAAAGCCACTGTATGTCCAAAGCCACTGTCCAAAGCCACTCTATGTCCAAAGCCACTGTATGTCCAAAGCCACTGTCCAATGCCACTGTATGTCCAAAGCCTCTGTATGTCCAAAGCCACTGTCCAAAGCCACCGTATGTCCAAAGCCACGGTATGTCCAAAGCCACTGTCCAAAGCCACCATATGTCCAAAGCTACTGTATGTCCAAAGCCACTGTCCAAAGCCACCGTATGTCCAAAGCCAATGTATGTCCAAAGCCACTGTCCAAAGCCACTGTATGTCCAAAGCCACTGTATGTCCAAAGCCACTGTCCAAAGCCACTGTATGTCCAAAGCCACTGTATGTCCAAAGCCACTGTCCAAAGCAACTGTATGTCCAAAGCCACTGTATCTCCAAAGCCACTGTCCAAAGCCACCGTATGTCCAAAGCCACTGTATGTCCAAAGCCACTGTCCAAAGCAACCATATGTCCAAAGCCACTGTATGTCCAAAGCCACTATCCAAAGCCACTGTATGTCCAAAGCCACTGTATGTACAAAGGCACTGTCCAAAGCCACTGTATGTCCAAAGCCACTGTATGTCCAAAGCCACTGTCTAAAGCCACTGTATGTCCAAAGCCACTGTCCAAAGCCACTGTATGTCCAAAGCCACTGTATGTCCAAAGCCACTGTCCAAAGCCACTGTATGTCCAAAGCCACTGTATGTCCAAAGCCACTGTCCAAAGCCACTGTATGTCCAAAGCCAGTGTATGTCCAAAGCCACTGTCCAAAGCCACTATATGTCCAAAGCCAGTCCAAAGCCTCTCTCCAAAGCCACTCTCCAAAGCCACTCTATGTCCAAAGCCACTGTCCAAAGCCACTCTCCAAAGCCACTCTCCAAAGCCACTCTATGTCCAAAGCCACTGTCCAAAGCCACTCTCCAAAGCCATTCTCCAAAGCCACTCTATGTCCAAAGCCACTGTCCAAAGCCACTCTCCAAAGACAATCTCCAAAGCCACTCTTTGTCCAAAGCCACTGTCCAAAGCCACTCTCCAAAGCCACTCTCCAAAGCCACTCTATGTCCAAAGCCACTTTCCAAAGCCACTCTCCAAAGCCACTCTCCAAAGCCACTCTATGTCCACCACTGTCCAAAGCCATTCTCCAAAGCCACTCTCCAAAGCCACTCTATGTCCAAAGCCACTGTCCAAAGCCACTCTATGTCCAAACCCACTGTCCAAAGCCACTGTCCAAAGCCACTGTCCAAAGCCACTCTATGTCCAAAGCCACTGCCCAAAGCCACTGTCCAAAGCCACTGTCCAAAGCCACTCTATGTCCAAAGCCACTGTCCAAAGCCACTCTCCAATGCTACTGTCCAAAGCCACTCTATCTACAAAGCCACTGTCCAAAGCCACTGTCTAAAGTCACTATCCAAAGCCACTCTATGTCCAAAGCAACTCTCCAAAGCCACTGTCCAAAGCCACTGTTCAAAGCCACTCTATGCCCAAAGCCACTGTCCAAAGCCACTCTCCAAAGCGACTGTCCAAACCACTCTATGTCCAAAGCCACTGTCCAACGCCACTGTCCAAAGCAACTGACCAAAGCCACTCTATGTCCAATGCCACTATCCAAAGCCACTGTCCAAAGCCACTGTCCAAAGCCACTCTATGTCCAAAGCCATTGTCCAAAGACACTCTCCAAAGCCACTCTCCAAAGCCACTCTATGTCCAAAAGCACTGTCCAAAGCCACTGTCCAAAGCCACTCTCCAAAGCCACTCTATGTCCAAAGCCACTGTCCAAAGCCACTCTCCAAAGCCACTCTCCAAAGCCACTGTATGTCCAAAGCCACTGTCCAAAGCCACTGTCCAAAGCCACTCTCCAAAGCCACTCTATGTCCAAAGCCACTGTCCAAAGTCACTGTCCAAAGCCACTCTCCAAAGCCACTCTATGTCCAAAGCCACTGTTCAAAGCCACTCTCCAAAGCTACTCTCCAAAGCCACTCTATGTCCAAAGCCACTGTCCAAAGCCACTGTCCAAAGCCACTCTCCAAGGCCACTCTATCTCCAAAGCCACTGTCCAAAGCCACTCTCCAAAGCCACTCTCCAAAGCCACTCTATGTCCAAAGCCACTGTCCATAGCCACTGTCTAAAGCCACTGTCCAAAGCCACTCTATGTCCAAAGCCACTGTACAAAGCCACTGTCCAAAGCCACTGTCCAAAGCAATACTATGTCCAAAGCCACTGTCCAAAGGCACTGTCCAAAGCCACTCTATGTCCAAAGCCACTGTCCAAAGCCACTGTCCAAAGCCACTGTCCAAAGCCACTCTATGTCCAAAGCCACTGTCCGAAGCCACTCTATGTCCAAAGCCACTGTCCAAAGCCACTCTCCAAAGCCACTGTCCTAAACCACTCTATGTCCAAAGCCACTGTCCAAAGCCACTCTCCAAAGCCACTGTCCAAAGCCACTCTATGTCCAAAGCCACTGTCCAAAGCCACTCTCCAAAGCCACTGTCCAAAGCCACTGTATGTCCAAAGCCACTGTATGTCCAAAGCCACTGTCCAAAGCCACTGTATGTCCAAAGCCACTGTCCAAAGCCACTGTATGTCCAAAGCCACTGTATGTCCAAAGCCACTATCCAAAGCCACTGTATGTCCAAAGCCACTGTATGTCCAAAGGCACTGTCCAAAGCCACTGTATGTCCAAAGCCACTGTATGTCCAAAGCCACTGTCTAAAGCCACTGTATGTCCAAAGCCACTGTATGTCCAAAGCCACTGTATGTCCAAAGCCACTGTCCAAAGCCACTGTATGTCCAAAGCCACTGTATGTCCAAAGCCAATGTCCAAAGCCACTGTATGTCCAAAGCCAGTGTATGTCCAAAGCCACTGTCCAAAGCCACTATATGTCCAAAGCCACTGTATGTCCAAAGCCACTGTCCAAAGCCACTGTATGTCCAAAGCCACTGTACAAAGCCACTGTCCAAATCCACTGTCGACAGCCACTCTATGTCCAAATTCTCTGTACAAAGCCACTGTCCAAAGCCACTGTCCAAAGCAATACTATGTCCAAAGCCACAGTCCAAAGCCACTGTCCAAAGCCACTGTCCAAAGCCACTCTATGTCCAAAGCCACTGTCCGAAACCACTGTCCAAAGCCACTGTCCAAAGCCACTCTATGTCGAAAGCTACTGTCCAAAGCCACTGTCCAAAGCCACTGTCCAAAGCTACTCTATGTCCAAAGCCACTATCCAAAGCCACTCACCAAAGCCACTGTCCTTAACCACTCTATGTCCAAAGCCACTGTCCAAAGCCACTCTCCAAAGCCACTGTCCAAATCCACTCTATGTCCAAAGCCACTGTCCAAAGTCACTCTCCAAAGCCACTGTCCAAAGCCACTGTATGTCCAAAGCCACTGTATGTCCAAAGCCACTGTCCAAAGCCACTGTATGTGCAAAGCCACTGTATGTCCAAAGCCACTATCCAATGCCACTGTATGTCCAAAGCCACTGTATATCCAAAGCCACTGTCCAAAGCCACTGTATGTCCAAAGCCACTGTATTTCCAAAGCGACTGTCTAAAGCCACTGTATGTCCAAAGCCACTGTCCAAAGCCACTGTATGTCCAAAGCCACTGTATGTCCAAAGCCACTGTCCATAGCCACAGTATGTCCAAAGCCACTGTATGTCCAAAGCCACTGTCCAAAGCCACTGTATGTCCAAAGCCACTGTATTTCCAAAGCCACTGTCCAAAGCCACTCTATGTCCAAAGCCACTGTATGTCCAAAGCCACTGTCCAAAGCCACTGTATGTCCAAAGCCACTGTATGTCCAAAGCCACTGTCCAAAGCCACTGTATGTCCAAAGCCACGGTATGTCCAAAGCCACTGTCCAAAGCCACCGTATGTTCAAAGCCACTGTATGTCCAAAGCCACTGTCCTAAGCCACCGTATGTCCAAAGCCACTGTATGTCCAAAGCCACTGTCCAAAGCCACTGTATGTCCAAAGCCACTGTATGTCCAAAGCCACTGTCCAAAGCCACTGTATGTCCAAAGCCACTGTATGTTCAAAGCCACTGTCCAAAGCCACTGTATGTCCAAAGCCACTGTATGTCCAAAGCCACTTTCCAAAGCCACCGTATGTCCAGAGCCACTGTATGTCCAAAGCCACTGTCCAAAGCAACCATATGTCCAAAGCCACTGTATGTCCAAAGCCACTGTCCAAAGCCACTGTATGTCCAAAGCCACTGTCCAAAGCCACCGTATGTCCAAAGCCACTGTATGTCCAAAGCCACTGTCCAAAGCAACCGTATGTCCAAAGCCACTGTATGTCCAAAGCCACTGTCCAAAGCCACCGTATGTCCAAAGCCACTGAAGTACCAAAGCCACTGTCCAAAGCCACTGTATGTCCAAAGCCACTGTACAAAGCCACTGTCCAAATCCACTGTCCAAATCCACTCTATGTCCAAATCCACTGTACAAAGCCACTGTCCAAAGCCATTGTCCAAAGCAATACTATGTCCAAAGCCACAGTCCAAAGCCACTGTCCAAAGCCACTCTACGTCCAAAGCCACTGTCCGAAGCCACTGTCCAAAGCCACTGTTCAAAGCCACTCTATGTCCAAAGCCACTGTCCAAAGCCACTGTCCAAGGCCACTGTCCAAAGCCGCTCTATGTCCAAAGCCACTGTCCAAAGCCACTCTCCAAAGCCACTGTCCTTAACCACTCTATGTCCAAAGCCACTGTCCAAAGCCACTCTCCAAAGCCACTGTCCAAAGCCACTCTATGTCCAAAGCCACTGTCCAAAGCCACTCTCCAAAGCCACTGTCCAAAGCCACTGTATGTCCAAAGCCACTGTATGTCCAAAGCCACTGTCCAAAGCCACTGTATGTCCAAAGCCACTGTATGTCCAAAGCCACTATCCAAAGCCACTGTATGTCCAAAGCCACTGTATATCCAAAGCCACTGTCCAAAGCCACTGTATGTCCAAAGCCACTGTATGTCCAAAGCCACTGTCTAAAGCCACTGTATGTCCAAAGCCACTGTCCAAAGCCACTGTATGTCCAAAGCCACTGTCCAAAGCCACTGTATGTCCAAAGCCACTGTATGTCCAAAGCCACTGTCCAAAGCCACTCTATGTCCAAAGCCACTGTATGTCCAAAGCCACTGTCCAAAGCCACTGTATGTCCAAAGCCTCTGTATGTCCAAAGCCACTGTCCAAAGCCACCGTATGTCCAAAGCCACGGTATGTCCAAAGCCACTGTCCAAAGCCACCATATGTCCAAAGCCACTGTATGTCCAAAGCCACTGTCCAAAGCCACCGTATGTCCAAAGCCAATGTATGTCCAAAGCCACTGTCCAAAGCCACTGTATGTCCAAAGCCACTGTATGTCCAAAGCCACTGTCCAAAGCCACTGTATGTCCAAAGCCACTGTATGTCCAAAGCCACTGTCCAAAGCAACTGTATGTCCAAAGCCACTGTATGTCCAAAGCCACTGTCCAAAGCCACCGTATGTCCAAAGCCACTGTATGTCCAAAGCCACTGTCCAAAGCAACCGTATGTCCAAAGCCACTGTATGTCCAAAGCCACTATCCAAAGCCACTGTATGTCCAAAGCCACTGTATGTCCAAAGGCACTGTCCAAAGCCACTGTATGTCCAAAGCCACTGTATGTCCAAAGCCACTGTCTAAAGCCACTGTATGTCCAAAGCCACTGTCCAAAGCCACTGTATGTCCAAAGCCACTGTATGTCCAAAGCCACTGTCCAAAGCCACTGTATGTCCAAAGCCACTGTATGTCCAAAGCCACTGTCCAAAGCCACTGTATGTCCAAAGCCAGTGTATGTCCAAAGCCACTGTCCAAAGCCACTATATGTCCAAAGCCAGTCCAAAGCCTCTCTCCAAAGCCACTCTCCAAAGCCACTCTATGTCCAAAGCCACTGTCCAAAGCCACTCTCCAAAGCCACTCTCCAAAGCCACTCTATGTCCAAAGCCACTGTCCAAAGCCACTCTCCAAAGCCATTCTCCAAAGCCACTCTATGTCCAAAGCCACTGTCCAAAGCCACTCTCCAAAGACAATCTCCAAAGCCACTCTTTGTCCAAAGCCACTGTCCAAAGCCACTCTCCAAAGCCACTCTCCAAAGCCACTCTATGTCCAAAGCCACTTTCCAAAGCCACTCTCCAAAGCCACTCTCCAAAGCCACTCTATGTCCAAAGCCACTGTCCAAAGCCATTCTCCAAAGCCACTCTCCAAAGCCACTCTATGTCCAAAGCCACTGTCCAAAGCCACTCTATGTCCAAACCCACTGTCCAAAGCCACTGTCCAAAGCCACTGTCCAAAGCCACTCTATGTCCAAAGCCACTGCCCAAAGCCACTGTCCAAAGCCACTGTCCAAAGCCACTCTATGTCCAAAGCCACTGTCCAAAGCCACTCTCCAATGCTACTGTCCAAAGCCACTCTATCTACAAAGCCACTGTCCAAAGCCACTGTCTAAAGTCACTGTCCAAAGCCACTCTATGTCCAAAGCAACTCTCCAAAGCCACTGTCCAAAGCCACTGTTCAAAGCCACTCTATGCCCAAAGCCACTGTCCAAAGCCACTCTCCAAAGCGACTGTCCAAACCACTCTATGTCCAAAGCCACTGTCCAACGCCACTGTCCAAAGCAACTGACCAAAGCCACTCTATGTCCAATGCCACTATCCAAAGCCACTGTCCAAAGCCACTGTCCAAAGCCACTCTATGTCCAAAGCCATTGTCCAAAGACACTCTCCAAAGCCACTCTCCAAAGCCACTCTATGTCCAAAAGCACTGTCCAAAGCCACTCTCCAAAGCTACTCTCCAAAGCCACTCTATGTCCAAAGCCACTGTCCAAAGCCACTGTCCAAAGCCACTCTCCAAGGCCACTCTATCTCCAAAGCCACTGTCCAAAGCCACTCTCCAAAGCCACTCTCCAAAGCCACTCTATGTCCAAAGCCACTGTCCATAGCCACTGTCTAAAGCCACTGTCCAAAGCCACTCTATGTCCAAAGCCACTGTACAAAGCCACTGTCCAAAGCCACTGTCCAAAGCAATACTATGTCCAAAGCCACTGTCCAAAGGCACTGTACAAAGCCACTCTATGTCCAAAGCCACTGTCCAAAGCCACTGTCCAAAGCCACTGTCCAAAGCCACTCTATGTCCAAAGCCACTGTCCGAAGCCACTCTATGTCCAAAGCCACTGTCCAAAGCCACTCTCCAAAGCCACTGTCCTAAACCACTCTATGTCCAAAGCCACTGTCCAAAGCCACTCTCCAAAGCCACTGTCCAAAGCCACTCTATGTCCAAAGCCACTGTCCAAAGCCACTCTCCAAAGCCACTGTCCAAAGCCACTGTATGTCCAAAGCCACTGTATGTCCAAAGCCACTGTCCAAAGCCACTGTATGTCCAAAGCCACTGTCCAAAGCCACTGTATGTCCAAAGCCACTGTATGTCCAAAGCCACTATCCAAAGCCACTGTATGTCCAAAGCCACTGTATGTCCAAAGGCACTGTCCAAAGCCACTGTATGTCCAAAGCCACTGTATGTCCAAAGCCACTGTCTAAAGCCACTGTATGTCCAAAGCCACTGTATGTCCAAAGCCACTGTATGTCCAAAGCCACTGTCCAAAGCCACTGTATGTCCAAAGCCACTGTATGTCCAAAGCCACTGTCCAAAGCCACTGTATGTCCAAAGCCAGTGTATGTCCAAAGCCACTGTCCAAAGCCACTATATGTCCAAAGCCACTGTATGTCCAAAGCCACTGTCCAAAGCCACTGTATGTCCAAAGCCACTGTACAAAGCCACTGTCCAAATCCACTGTCGACAGCCACTCTATGTCCAAATTCACTGTACAAAGCCACTGTCCAAAGCCACTGTCCAAAGCAATACTATGTCCAAAGCCGCAGTCCAAAGCCACTGTCCAAAGCCACTGTCCAAAGCCACTCTATGTCCAAAGCCACTGTCCGAAACCACTGTCCAAAGCCACTGTCCAAAGCCACTCTATGTCGAAAGCTACTGTCCAAAGCCACTGTCCAAAGCCACTGTCCAAAGCTACTCTATGTCCAAAGCCACTATCCAAAGCCACTCACCAAAGCCACTGTCCTTAACCACTCTATGTCCAAAGCCACTGTCCAAAGCCACTCTCCAAAGCCACTGTCCAAATCCACTCTATGTCCAAAGCCACTGTCCAAAGTCACTCTCCAAAGCCACTGTCCAAAGCCACTGTATGTCCAAAGCCACTGTATGTCCAAAGCCATTGTCCAAAGCCACTGTATGTCCAAAGCTACTGTATGTCCAAAGCCACTATCCAAAGCCACTGTATGTCCAAAGCCACTGTATGTCCAAAGCCACTGTATGTCCAAAGCCACTGTCCAAAGCCACTGTATATCCAAAGCCACTGTCCAAAGCCACTGTCCACTGTCACTGTCCAAAGCCTTTCTATGTCCAAAGCCACTGTCCAAAGCCACAGTCCAAAGCCACTTTCCAAAGCCACTGTCCAAAGCCACTCTATGTGCAAAGCTACAGTCCAAAGCCACTGTCCAAAGCCACTGTCCAAAGCCACTGTCCAAAGCCACTCTATGTCCAAAGCCACTATCCAAAGCCACTCTCCAAAGCCACTCTCCAAAGCCACTCTATGTCCAAAGCCACTGTCCAAAGCCACTCTCCAAACCACTATCCAAAGCCACTCTATGTCCAAAGTCACTGTCCAAAGCCAATCTCCAAAGCCACTCTCCAAAGCCACTCTATGTCCAAAGCCAGTCCAAAGCCACTCTCGAAAGCCACTCTATGTCCAAAGCCAGTCCATAGCCACTCTCCAAAGCCACTCTCCAAAGCCACTCTATGTCCAAAGCCACTGTCCAAAGCCATTCTCCAAAGCCACTCTCCAAAGCCACTCTATGTCCAAAGCCACTGTCCAAAGCCACTCTATGTCCAAAGCCACTGTCCAAAGCCACTGTCCAAAGCCACGGTCCAAAGCCACTCTATGTACAAAGCCACTGTCCAAAGCCACTGTCCAAAGCCACTGTCCAAAGCCACTGTCCAAAGCCACTCTATGTCCAAAGCCACTGTCCAAAGCCACTCTCCAATGCCACTATCCAAAGCCACTCTATCTACAAAGCCACTGTCCAAAGCCACTGTCTAAAGTCACTGTCCAAAGCCACTCTTTGTCCAAAGCAACTGTCCAAAGCCACTGTCCAAAGCCACTGTCCAAAGCCACTCTATGTTCAAAGCCACTGTCCAAAGCCACTCTCCAAAGCCACTGACCAAAGCCACTCTATGTCCAATGCCATTGTCCAAAGCCTCTGTCCAAAGCCACTGTCCAAAGCCACTCTATGTCCAAAGCCATTGTCTAAAGCCACTCTCCAAAGCCACTCTCCAAAGCCACTCTATGTCCAAAAGCACTGTTCAAAGCCACTGTCCAAAGCCACTTTCCAAAGCCACTCTATGTCCAAAGCCACTGTCCAAAGCCACTCTCCAAAGCCACTCTCCAAAGCCACTGTATGTCCTAAACCACTGTCCAAAGCCAATGTCCAAAGCCACTCTCCAAAGCCACTCTATGTCCAAAGCCACTGTCCAAAGTTACTGTCCAAAGACACTCTCCAAAGCCACTCTATGTCCAAAGCCACTGTCCAAAGCCACTCTCCAAAGCCACTCTCCAAATCCACTCTATGTCCAAAGCCACTGTCCATAGCCACTGTCCAAAGCCACTCTCCAAAGCCACTCTATCTCCAAAGCCACTGTCCAAAGCCACTCTCCAAAGCCACTCTCCAAAGCCACTCTATGTCCAAAGCCACTGTCCATAACCACTGTCCAAAGTCACTGTCCAAAGCCACTCTATGTTCAAAGCCACTGTACAATGCCACTGTCCAAAGCCACTGTCCAAAGCAATACTATGTCCAAAGCCACTGTCCAAAGGCACTGTCCAAAGACATTCTATGTCCAAAGCCACTGTCCAAAGCCACTGTCCAAAGCCACTGTCCAAAGCCACTGTCCAAAGCCAATCTATGTCCAAAGCCACTGTCCAAAGCCACTCTATGTCCAAAGCCACTGTCCAAAGCCACTCTCCAAAGCCACTGTCCTAAACCACTCTATGTCCAAAGCCGCTGTCCAAAGCCACTCTCCAAAGCCACTCTCCAAAGCCACTCTATGTCCAAAGCCACTGTCCAAAGCCACTCTCCAAAGCCACTGTCCAAAGCCACTGTATGTCCAAAGTCACTGTATGTCCAAAGCCACTGTATGTCCAAAGCCACTGTCCAAAGCCACTGTATTTCCAAAGCCACTGTCCAAAGCCACTGTATGTCCAAAGCCACTGTATGTCCAAAGCCACTATCCAAAGCCACTGTATGTCCAAAGCCACTGTATGTCCAAAGCCACTGTATGTCCAAAGCCACTGTCTAAAGCCACTGTATGTCCAAAGCCACTGTCCAAAGCCACTGTATGTCTAAAGCCACTGTATGTCCAAAGCCATTGTATGTCCAAAGCCACTGTCCAAAGCCACTGTATGTCCAAAGCCATTGTATGTCCAAAGCCACTGTCCAAAGCCACTGTATGTCCAAAGCCACTGTACAAAGCCACTGTCCAGATCCACTGTCCAAAGCCACTCTATGTCCAAATCCACTGTACAAAGCCACTGTCCAAAGCCACTGTCCAAAGCAATACTATGTCCAAAGCCACTGTCCAAAGCCACTGTCCAAAGCCACTGTCCAAAGCCACTCTATTTCCAAAGCCACTGTCCGAAGCCACTGTCCAAAGCCACTGTCCAAAGCCACTCTATGTCTAAAGCCACTGTCCAAAGCACCTCTCCAAAGCCACTGTCCAAAGCCACTGTATGTCCAATGCCACTGTATGTCCAAAGTCACTGTCCAAAGCCACTGTATGTCCAAAGCCACTGTATGTCCAAAGCCACTATCCAAAGCCACTGTATGTCCAAAGCCACTGTATATCCAAGCCACTGTCCAAAGCCACTGTATGTCCAAAGCCACTGTATGTCCAAAGCCACTGTCTAAAGCCACTGTATGTCCAAAGCCACTGTCCAAAGCCTCTGTATGTCCAAAGCCACTGTATGTCCAAAGCCACTGTCCATAGCCACTGTATGTCCAAAGCCACTGTATGTCCAAAGACACTGTCCAAAGCCACTGTATGTCCAAAGCCACTGTCCAAAGCCACTCTATGTCCAAAGCCACTCTATGTCCAAAGCCACTGTATGTCCAAAGCCACTGTTCAAAGCCACTGTATGTCCAAAGCCACTGTATGTCCAAAGCCACTGTCCAAATCCACCGTATGTCCAAAGCCACGGTATGTCCAAAGCCACTGTCCAAAGCCACCGTATGTCCAAAGCCACTGTATGTCCAAAGCCACTGTCCAAAGCCACTGTATGTCCAAAGTCACTGTATGTCCAAAGCCACTGTCCAAAGCCACTGTATGTCCAAAGCCACTGTATGTCCAAAGCCACTGTCCAAAGCCACTGTATGTCCAAAGCCACTGTATGTCCAAAGCTACTGTCCAAAGCCACTGTATGTCCAAAGCCACTGTATGTCCAAAGCTACTGTCCAAAGCAACCGTATCTCCAAAGCCACTGTATGTCCAAAGCCACTGTCCAAAGCCACCGTATGTCCAAAGCCACTGTATGTCCAAAGCCACTCTCCAAAGCCACTCTCCAAAGCCACTCTATGTCCAAAGCCACTATCCAAAGCCACTCTCCAAATCCACTCTCCAAAGCCACTCTATGTCCAAAGCCACTGTCCAAAGTCACTCTCCAAACCACTATCCAAAGCCACTCTATGTACAAAGTCACTGTCCAAAGCCAATCTCCAAAGCCACTCTCAAAAGCCACTCTATGTCCAAAGTCAGTCCAAAGCCACTCTCCAATGTCACTCTATGTCCAAAGCCAGTCCAAAGCCACTCTCCAAAGCCACTCTCCAAAGCAACTCTATATCCAAAGCCACTGTCCAAAGCCATTCTCCAAAGCCACTCTCCAAAGCCACTCTATGTCCAAAGCCACTGTCCAAAGCCACTCTATGTCCAAAGCCACTGTCCAAAGCCACTGTCCAAAGCCACGGTCCAAACCCACTCTATGTCCAAAGCCACTTTCCAAAGCCACTTTCCAAAGCCACTGTCCAAAGCCATTCTATGTTTAAAGCCACTGTCCAAAGCCACTCTCCAATGCCACTGTCCAAAGCCACTCTATCTACAAAGCCACTGTCCAAAGCCACTGTCTAAAGTCACTGTCCAAAGCAACTCTATGTCCAAAGCAACTGTCCAAAGCCACTGTCCAAAGCCACTCTATGTCCAAAGCCACTGTCCAAAGCCATTCTCCAAAGCCACTCTCCAAAGCCACTCTATGTCCAAAGCCACTGTCCAAAGCCACTCTATATCCAAAGCCACTGTCCAAAGCCACTGTCCAAAGCCACGGTCCAAAGCCACTCTATGTACAAAGCCACTGTCCAAAGCCACTGTCCAAAGCCACTGTCCAAAGCCACTGTCCAAAGCCACTCTATGTCCAAAGCCACTGTCCAAAGCCACTCTCCAATGCCACTATCCAAAGCCACTCTATCTACAAAGCCACTGTTCAAAGCCACTGTCTAAAGTCACTGTCCAAAGCCACTCTTTGTCAAAAGCAACTGTCCAAAGCCACTGTCCAAAGCCACTGTCCAAAGCCACTCTATGTTCAAAGCCACTGTCCAAAGCCATTCTCCAAAGCCACTGACCAAAGCCACTCTATGTCCAATGCCATTGTCCAAAGCCCCTGTCCAAAGCCACTGTCCAAAGCCACTCTATGTCCAAAGCCATTGTCTAAAGCCACTCTCCAAAGCCACTCTCCAAAGCCACTCTATGTCCAAAAGCACTGTTCAAAGCCACTGTCCAAAGCCACTCTCCAAAGCCACTCTATGTCCAAAGCTACTGTCCAAAGCCACTCTCCAAAGCCACTCTCCAAAGCCACTGTATGTCCTAAGCCACTGTCCAAAGCCAATGTCCAAAGCCACTTTCCAAAGCCACTCTATGTCCAAAGCCACTGTCCAAAGTCACTGTCCAAAGACACTCTCCAAAGCCACTCTATGTCCAAAGCCACTGTCCAAAGCCACTCTCCAAAGCCACTCTCCAAATCCACTCTATGTCCAAAGCCACTGTCCATAGCCACTGTCCAAAGCCACTCTCCAAAGCCACTCTATCTCCAAAGCCACTGTCCAAAGCCACTCTCCAAAGCCACTCTCCAAAGCCACTCTATGTCCAAAGCCACTGTCCATAGCCACTGTCCAAAGTCACTGTCCAAAGCCACTCTATGTTCAAAGCCACTGTACAATGCCACTGTCCAAAGCCACTGTCCAAAGCAATACTATGTCCAAAGCCACTGTCCAAAGGCACTGTCCAAAGACACTCTATGTCCAAAGCCACTGTCCAAAGCCACTGTCCAAAGCCACTGTCCAAAGCCACTGTCCAAAGCCACTGTCCAAAGCCACTGTCCAAAGCCACTCTATGTCCAAAGCCACTGTCCAAAGCCACTCTATGTCCAAAGCCACTGTCCAAAGCCACTCTCCAAAGCTACTGTCCTAAACCACTCTATGTCCAAAGCCGCTGTCCAAAGCCACTCTCCAAAGCCACTCTCCAAAGCCACTCTATGTCCAAAGCCACTGTCCAAAGCCACTCTCCAAAGCCACTGTCCAAAGCCACTGTATGTCCAAAGTCACTGTATGTCCAAAGCCACTGTATGTCCAAAGCCACTGTCCAAAGCCACTGTATTTCCAAAGCCACTGTCCAAAGCCACAGTATGTCCAAAGCCACTGTATGTCCAAAGCCACTATCCAAAGCCACTGTATGTCCAAAGCCACTGTATGTCCAATGGCACTGTCCAAAGCCACTGTATGTCCAAAGCCACTGTATGTCCAAAGCCACTGTCTAAAGCCACTGTATGTCCAAAGCCACTGTCCAAAGCCACTGTATGTCTAAAGCCACTGTATGTCCAAAGCCACTGTCCAAAGCCACTGTATGTCCAAAGCCACTGTATGTCCAAAGCCACTGTCCAAAGCCACTGAATGTCCAAAGCCACTGTATGTCCAAAGCCACTGTCCAAAGCCACTGTATGTCCAAAGCCACTGTATGTCCAAAGCCACTGTCCAAAGCCACTGTATGTCCAAAGCCACTGTACAAAGCCACTGTCCAAATCCACTGTCCAAAGCCACTCTATGTCCAAATCCACTGTACAAAGCCACTGTCCAAAGCCACTGTCCAAAGCAATACTATGTCCAAAGCCACTGTCCAAAGCCACTGTCCAAAGCCACTGTCCAAAGCCACTCTATTTCCAAAGCCACTGTCCGAAGCTACTGTCCAAAGCCACTGTCCAAAGCCACTCTATGTCCAAAGCCACTGTCCAAAGCCACTCTCCAAAGCCACTGTCCAAAGCCACTGTATGTCCAATGCCACTGTATGTCCAAAGCCACTGTCCAAAGCCACTGTATGTCCAAAGCCACTGTATGTCCAAAGCCACTATCCAAAGCCACTGTATGTCCAAAGCCACTGTATATCCAAAGCCACTTTCCAAAGCCACTGTATGTCCAAAGCTACTGTATGTCCAAAGCCACTGTCTAAAGCCACTGTATGTCCAAAGCCACTGTCCAAAGCCTCTGTATGTCCAAAGCCACTGTATGTCCAAAGCCACTGTCCATAGCCACTGTATGTCCAAAGCCACTGTATGTCCAAAGCCACTGTCCAAAGCCACTGTATGTCCAAAGCCACTGTATGTCCAAAGCCACTGTCCAAAGCCACTCTATGTCCAAAGCCACTCTATGTCCAAAGCCACTGTATGTCCATAGCCACTGTTCAAAGCCACTGTATGTCCAAAGCCACTGTATGTCCAAAGCCACTGTCCAAATCCACCGTATGTCCAAAGCCACGGTATGTCCAAAGCCACTGTCCAAAGCCACCGTATGTCCAAAGCCACTGTATGTCCAAAGCCACTGTCCAAAGCCACTGTATGTCCAAAGCCACTGTATGTCCAAAGCCACTGTCCAAAGCCACTGTATGTCCAAAGCCACTGTATGTCCAAAGCCACTGTCCAAAGCCACTGTATGTCCAAAGCCACTGTATGTCCAAAGCCACTGTCCAAAGCCACTGTATGTCCAAAGCCACTGTCCAAAGCCACTGTATGTCCAAAGCCACTGTATGTCCAAAGCTACTGTCCAAAGCAACCGTATCTGCAAAGCCACTGTATGTCCAAATCCACTGTCCAAAGCCACTGTATGTCCAAAGCCACTGTATGTCCAAAGCCACTCTCCAAAGCCACTCTCCAAAGCCACTCTATGTCCAAAGCCACTATCCAAAGCCACTCTCCAAATCCACTCTCCAAAGCCACTCTATGTCCAAAGCCACTGTCCAAAGTCACTCTCCAAACCACTATCCAAAGCCACTCTATGTACAAAGTCACTGTCCAAAGCCAATCTCCAAAGCCACTCTCCAAAGCCACTCTATGTCCAAAGTCAGTCCAAAGCCACTCTCCAATGTCACTCTATGTCCAAAGCCAGTCCAAAGCCACTGTCCAAAGCCACTCTCCAAAGCAACTCTATGTCCAAAGCCACTGTCCAAAGCCATTCTCCAAAGCCACTCTCCAAAGCCACTCTATGTCCAAAGCCACTGTCCAAAGCCACTCTATGTCCAAAGCCACTGTCCAAAGCCACTGTCCAAAGCCACGGTCCAAACCCACTCTATGTCCAAAGCCACTTTCCAAAGCCACTTTCCAAAGCCACTGTCCAAAGCCACTCTATGTTCAAAGCCACTGTCCAAAGCCACTCTCCAATGCCACTGTCCAAAGCCACTCTATCTACAAAGCCACTGTCCAAAGCCACTGTCTAAAGTCACTGTCCAAAGCAACTCTATGTCCAAAGCAACTGTCCAAAGCCACTGTCCAAAGCCACTGTCCAAAGCCACTCTATGTCCAAAGCCACTGTCCAAAGCCACTCTCCAAAGCCACTGTCCAAAGCCACTCTATGTTCAGAGCCACTGTCCAAAGCCACTCTCCAAAGCCACTGACCAAAGCCACTCTATGTCCAAAGCCACTGAACAAAGCCACTGTCCAAAGCCACTGATCAAAGCCACTCTATGTCCAATGCCATTGTCCAAAGCCACTGTCCAAAGACACTCTCCAAAGCCACTCTATGTCCAAAGCCACTGTCCAAAGCCACTCTCCAAATCCACTCTCCAAAGCCACTGTATGTCCAAAGCCACTGTCCAAAGCCACTGTCCAAAGCCACTCTCCAAAGCCACTCTATGTCCAAAGCCACTGTCCAAAGTCACTGTCCAAAGCCACTCTCCAAAGCCACTCTATGTCCAAAGCCACTGTCCAAAGCCACTCTCCAAAGCCACTCTATGTCCAAAGCCACTGTCCAAAGCCACTCTCCACAGCCACTCTCCAAAGCCACTCTATGTCCAAAGCCACTGTCCAAAGCCACTGTCCAAAGCCACTCTCCAAAGCCACTCTCCAAAGCCACTCTATGTCCAAAGCCACTGTCCATAGCCATTGTCCAAAGTCACTGTCCAAAGCCACTCTATGTCCAAAGCCACTGTACAAAGCCACTGTCCAAAGCCACTGTCCAAAGCAATACTATGGCCAAAGCTACTGTCCAAAGGCACTGTCCAAAGACACTCTATGTCCAAAGCCACTGTCCAAAGCCACTGTCCAAAGTCACTGACCAAAGCCACTCTATGTCCAAAGCCACTGTCCAAAGCCACTCTATGTCCTAAGCCACTGTCCAAAGCCACTCTCCAAAGCCACTGTCCTAAACCACTCTATGTCCAAAGCCACTGTCCAAAGCCACTCTCCAAAGCCACTGTCCAAAGCCACTCTATGTCCAAAGCCACTGTCCAAAGCCACTCTCCAAAGCCACTGTCCAAAGCCACTGTATGTCCAAAGCCACTGTATGTCCAAAGCCACTGTCCAAAGCCACTGTATGTCCAAAGCCACTGTCCAAAGCCACTGTATGTCCAAAGCCACTGTATGTCCAAAGCTACTAACCAAAGCCACTGTATGTCCAAAGCCACTGTATGTCCAAAGGCACTGTCCAAAGCCACTGTATGTCCAAAGCCACTGTATGTCCAAAGCCACTGTCTAAAGCCACTGTATGTCCAAAGCCACTGTCCAAAGCCACTGTATGTCCAAAGCCACTGTATGTCCAAAGCCACTGTCCAAAGCCACTGTTTGTCCAAAGCCACTGTATGTCCAAAGCCACTGTCCAAGCCACTGTATGTCCAAAGCCACTGTATGTCCAAAGCCACTCTATGTCCAAAGCCACTGTATGTCCAAAGCCACTGTTCAGAGCCACTGTATGTCCAAAGCCACTGTACGTCCAAAGCCACTGTCCAATGCCACCGTATGTCCAAAGCCACGGTATGTCCAAAGCCACTGTCCAAAGCCACCGTATGTCCAAAGCCACTGTATGTTCAAAGCCACTGTCCAAAGCCACCGTATGTCCAAAGCCACTGTATGTCCAAAGCCACTGTCCAAAGCCACTGTATGTCCAAAGCCACTGTATGTCCAAAGCCACTGTCCAAAGCCACTGTATGTCCAAAGCCACTGTCCAAAGCCACTGTATGTCCAAAGCCACTGTATGTCCAAAGCCACTGTCCAAAGCCACTCTCCAAAGCCACTCTATGTCCAAAGCCACTGTCCAAAGCCACTCTCCAAAGCCACTGTCCAAAGCCACTCTATGTCCAAAGCCACTGTCCAAAGCCACTCTATGTCCAAAGCCACTGTCCAAAGCCACTCTCCAAAGCCACTCTCCAAAGCCACTCTATGTCCAAAGCCACTGTATGTCCAAAGCCACTGTCCAAAGCCACTGTATGGCCAAAGCCACTGTATGTCCAAAGCCACTGTATGTCCAAAGCCACTGTCCAAAGCCACTGTATGTCCAAAGCCACTGTATGTCCAAAGCCACTATCCAAAGCCACTGTATGTCCAAAGCCACTGTATATCCAAAGCCACTGTCCAAAGCCACTGTATGTCCAAAGCCACTGTATGTCCAAAGCCACTGTCTAAAGCCACTGTATGTCCAAAGCCACTGTCCAAAGCCACTGTATGTCCAAAGCCACTGTCCAAAGCCACTGTATGTCCAAAGCCACTGTATGTCCAAAGCCACTGTCCAAAGCCACTCTATGTCCAAAGCCACTGTATGTCCAAAGCCACTGTCCAATGCCACTGTATGTCCAAAGCCTCTGTATGTCCAAAGCCACTGTCCAAAGCCACCGTATGTCCAAAGCCACGGTATGTCCAAAGCCACTGTCCAAAGCCACCATATGTCCAAAGCTACTGTATGTCCAAAGCCACTGTCCAAAGCCACCGTATGTCCAAAGCCAATGTATGTCCAAAGCCACTGTCCAAAGCCACTGTATGTCCAAAGCCACTGTATGTCCAAAGCCACTGTCCAAAGCCACTGTATGTCCAAAGCCACTGTATGTCCAAAGCCACTGTCCAAAGCAACTGTATGTCCAAAGCCACTGTATCTCCAAAGCCACTGTCCAAAGCCACCGTATGTCCAAAGCCACTGTATGTCCAAAGCCACTGTCCAAAGCAACCATATGTCCAAAGCCACTGTATGTCCAAAGCCACTATCCAAAGCCACTGTATGTCCAAAGCCACTGTATGTACAAAGGCACTGTCCAAAGCCACTGTATGTCCAAAGCCACTGTCTAAAGCCACTGTATGTCCAAAGCCACTGTCCAAAGCCACTGTATGTCCAAAGCCACTGTATGTCCAAAGCCACTGTCCAAAGCCACTGTATGTCCAAAGCCACTGTATGTCCAAAGCCACTGTCCAAAGCCACTGTATGTCCAAAGCCAGTGTATGTCCAAAGCCACTGTCCAAAGCCACTATATGTCCAAAGCCAGTCCAAAGCCTCTCTCCAAAGCCACTCTCCAAAGCCACTCTATGTCCAAAGCCACTGTCCAAAGCCACTCTCCAAAGCCACTCTCCAAAGCCACTCTATGTCCAAAGCCACTGTCCAAAGCCACTCTCCAAAGCCATTCTCCAAAGCCACTCTATGTCCAAAGCCACTGTCCAAAGCCACTCTCCAAAGACAATCTCCAAAGCCACTCTTTGTCCAAAGCCACTGTCCAAAGCCACTCTCCAAAGCCACTCTCCAAAGCCACTCTATGTCCAAAGCCACTTTCCAAAGCCACTCTCCAAAGCCACTCTCCAAAGCCACTCTATGTCCACCACTGTCCAAAGCCATTCTCCAAAGCCACTCTCCAAAGCCACTCTATGTCCAAAGCCACTGTCCAAAGCCACTCTATGTCCAAACCCACTGTCCAAAGCCACTGTCCAAAGCCACTGTCCAAAGTCACTCTATGTCCAAAGCCACTGCCCAAAGCCACTGTCCAAAGCCACTGTCCAAAGCCACTCTATGTCCAAAGCCACTGTCCAAAGCCACTCTCCAATGCTACTGTCCAAAGCCACTCTATCTACAAAGCCACTGTCCAAAGCCACTGTCTAAAGTCACTATCCAAAGCCACTCTATGTCCAAAGCAACTCTCCAAAGCCACTGTCCAAAGCCACTGTTCAAAGCCACTCTATGCCCAAAGCCACTGTCCAAAGCCACTCTCCAAAGCGACTGTCCAAACCACTCTATGTCCAAAGCCACTGTCCAACGCCACTGTCCAAAGCAACTGACCAAAGCCACTCTATGTCCAATGCCACTATCCAAAGCCACTGTCCAAAGCCACTGTCCAAAGCCACTCTATGTCCAAAGCCATTGTCCAAAGACACTCTCCAAAGCCACTCTCCAAAGCCACTCTATGTCCAAAAGCACTGTCCAAAGCCACTGTCCAAAGCCACTCTCCAAAGCCACTCTATGTCCAAAGCCACTGTCCAAAGCCACTCTCCAAAGCCACTCTCCAAAGCCACTGTATGTCCAAAGCCACTGTCCAAAGCCACTGTCCAAAGCCACTCTCCAAAGCCACTCTATGTCCAAAGCCACTGTCC
Organism: Cladorhizidae sp. MBARI D1340-BT2; assembly: GCA_028752905.1. Taxonomy (NCBI): domain Eukaryota; kingdom Metazoa; phylum Porifera; class Demospongiae; order Poecilosclerida; family Cladorhizidae; species Cladorhizidae sp. MBARI D1340-BT2. The sequence continues at coordinate 21,863,268 of JAQNBH010000017.1, read as the reverse complement.
AAAGTCACTGTCCAAAGCCACTCTCCAAAGCCACTCTATGTCCAAAGCCACTGTTCAAAGCCACTCTCCAAAGCTACTCTCCAAAGCCACTCTATGTCCAAAGCCACTGTCCAAAGCCACTGTCCAAAGCCACTCTCCAAGGCCACTCTATCTCCAAAGCCACTGTCCAAAGCCACTCTCCAAAGCCACTCTCCAAAGCCACTCTATGTCCAAAGCCACTGTCCATAGCCACTGTCTAAAGCCACTGTCCAAAGCCACTCTATGTCCAAAGCCACTGTACAAAGCCACTGTCCAAAGCCACTGTCCAAAGCAATACTATGTCCAAAGCCACTGTCCAAAGGCACTGTCCAAAGCCACTCTATGTCCAAAGCCACTGTCCAAAGCCACTGTCCAAAGCCACTGTCCAAAGCCACTCTATGTCCAAAGCCACTGTCCGAAGCCACTCTATGTCCAAAGCCACTGTCCAAAGCCACTCTCCAAAGCCACTGTCCTAAACCACTCTATGTCCAAAGCCACTGTCCAAAGCCACTCACCAAAGCCACTGTCCAAAGCCACTCTATGTCCAAAGCCACTGTCCAAAGCCACTCTCCAAAGCCACTGTCCAAAGCCACTGTATGTCCAAAGCCACTGTATGTCCAAAGCCACTGTCCAAATCCACTGTATGTCCAAAGCCACTGTCCAAAGCCACTGTATGTCCAAAGCCACTGTATGTCCAAACCCACTATCCAAAGCCACTGTATGTCCAAAGCCACTGTATGTCCAAAGGCACTGTCCAAAGCCACTGTATGTCCAAAGCCACTGTATGTCCAAAGCCACTGTCTAAAGCCACTGTATGTCCAAAGCCACTGTATGTCCAAAGCCACTGTATGTCCAAAGCCACTGTCCAAAGCCACTGTATGTCCAAAGCCACTGTATGTCCAAAGCCACTGTCCAAAGCCACTGTATGTCCAAAGCCAGTGTATGTCCAAAGCCACTGTCCAAAGCCACTATATGTCCAAAGCCACTGTATGTCCAAAGCCACTGTCCAAAGCCACTGTATGTCCAAAGCCACTGTACAAAGCCACTGTCCAAATCCACTGTCGACAGCCACTCTATGTCCAAATTCTCTGTACAAAGCCACTGTCCAAAGCCACTGTCCAAAGCAATACTATGTCCAAAGCCACAGTCCAAAGCCACTGTCCAAAGCCACTGTCCAAAGCCACTCTATGTCCAAAGCCACTGTCCGAAACCACTGTCCAAAGCCACTGTCCAAAGCCACTCTATGTCGAAAGCTACTGTCCAAAGCCACTGTCCAAAGCCACTGTCCAAAGCTACTCTATGTCCAAAGCCACTATCCAAAGCCACTCACCAAAGCCACTGTCCTTAACCACTCTATGTCCAAAGCCACTGTCCAAAGCCACTCTCCAAAGCCACTGTCCAAATCCACTCTATGTCCAAAGCCACTGTCCAAAGTCACTCTCCAAAGCCACTGTCCAAAGCCACTGTATGTCCAAAGCCACTGTATGTCCAAAGCCACTGTCCAAAGCCACTGTATGTGCAAAGCCACTGTATGTCCAAAGCCACTATCCAATGCCACTGTATGTCCAAAGCCACTGTATATCCAAAGCCACTGTCCAAAGCCACTGTATGTCCAAAGCCACTGTATTTCCAAAGCGACTGTCTAAAGCCACTGTATGTCCAAAGCCACTGTCCAAAGCCACTGTATGTCCAAAGCCACTGTATGTCCAAAGCCACTGTCCATAGCCACAGTATGTCCAAAGCCACTGTATGTCCAAAGCCACTGTCCAAAGCCACTGTATGTCCAAAGCCACTGTATTTCCAAAGCCACTGTCCAAAGCCACTCTATGTCCAAAGCCACTGTATGTCCAAAGCCACTGTCCAAAGCCACTGTATGTCCAAAGCCACTGTATGTCCAAAGCCACTGTCCAAAGCCACTGTATGTCCAAAGCCACGGTATGTCCAAAGCCACTGTCCAAAGCCACCGTATGTTCAAAGCCACTGTATGTCCAAAGCCACTGTCCTAAGCCACCGTATGTCCAAAGCCACTGTATGTCCAAAGCCACTGTCCAAAGCCACTGTATGTCCAAAGCCACTGTATGTCCAAAGCCACTGTCCAAAGCCACTGTATGTCCAAAGCCACTGTATGTTCAAAGCCACTGTCCAAAGCCACTGTATGTCCAAAGCCACTGTATGTCCAAAGCCACTTTCCAAAGCCACCGTATGTCCAGAGCCACTGTATGTCCAAAGCCACTGTCCAAAGCAACCATTTGTCCAAAGCCACTGTATGTCCAAAGCCACTGTCCAAAGCCACTGTATGTCCAAAGCCACTGTCCAAAGCCACCGTATATCCAAAGCCACTGTATGTCCAAAGCCACTGTCCAAAGCAACCGTATGTCCAAAGCCACTGTATGTCCAAAGCCACTGTCCAAAGCCACCGTATGTCCAAAGCCACTGAAGTACCAAAGCCACTGTCCAAAGCCACTGTATGTCCAAAGCCACTGTACAAAGCCACTGTCCAAATCCACTGTCCAAATCCACTCTATGTCCAAATCCACTGTACAAAGCCACTGTCCAAAGCCATTGTCCAAAGCAATACTATGTCCAAAGCCACAGTCCAAAGCCACTGTCCAAAGCCACTCTACGTCCAAAGCCACTGTCCGAAGCCACTGTCCAAAGCCACTGTTCAAAGCCACTCTATGTCCAAAGCCACTGTCCAAAGCCACTGTCCAAGGCCACTGTCCAAAGCCGCTCTATGTCCAAAGCCACTGTCCAAAGCCACTCTCCAAAGCCACTGTCCTTAACCACTCTATGTCCAAAGCCACTGTCCAAAGCCACTCTCCAAAGCCACTGTCCAAAGCCACTCTATGTCCAAAGCCACTGTCCAAAGCCACTCTCCAAAGCCACTGTCCAAAGCCACTGTATGTCCAAAGCCACTGTATGTCCAAAGCCACTGTCCAAAGCCACTGTATGTCCAAAGCCACTGTATGTCCAAAGCCACTATCCAAAGCCACTGTATGTCCAAAGCCACTGTATATCCAAAGCCACTGTCCAAAGCCACTGTATGTCCAAAGCCACTGTATGTCCAAAGCCACTGTCTAAAGCCACTGTATGTCCAAAGCCACTGTCCAAAGCCACTGTATGTCCAAAGCCACTGTCCAAAGCCACTGTATGTCCAAAGCCACTGTATGTCCAAAGCCACTGTCCAAAGCCACTCTATGTCCAAAGCCACTGTATGTCCAAAGCCACTGTCCAAAGCCACTGTATGTCCAAAGCCTCTGTATGTCCAAAGCCACTGTCCAAAGCCACCGTATGTCCAAAGCCACGGTATGTCCAAAGCCACTGTCCAAAGCCACCATATGTCCAAAGCCACTGTATGTCCAAAGCCACTGTCCAAAGCCACCGTATGTCCAAAGCCAATGTATGTCCAAAGCCACTGTCCAAAGCCACTGTATGTCCAAAGCCACTGTATGTCCAAAGCCACTGTCCAAAGCCACTGTATGTCCAAAGCCACTGTATGTCCAAAGCCACTGTCCAAAGCAACTGTATGTCCAAAGCCACTGTATGTCCAAAGCCACTGTCCAAAGCCACCGTATGTCCAAAGCCACTGTATGTCCAAAGCCACTGTCCAAAGCAACCGTATGTCCAAAGCCACTGTATGTCCAAAGCCACTATCCAAAGCCACTGTATGTCCAAAGCCACTGTATGTCCAAAGGCACTGTCCAAAGCCACTGTATGTCCAAAGCCACTGTATGTCCAAAGCCACTGTCTAAAGCCACTGTATGTCCAAAGCCACTGTCCAAAGCCACTGTATGTCCAAAGCCACTGTATGTCCAAAGCCACTGTCCAAAGCCACTGTATGTCCAAAGCCACTGTATGTCCAAAGCCACTGTCCAAAGCCACTGTATGTCCAAAGCCAGTGTATGTCCAAAGCCACTGTCCAAAGCCACTATATGTCCAAAGCCAGTCCAAAGCCTCTCTCCAAAGCCACTCTCCAAAGCCACTCTATGTCCAAAGCCACTGTCCAAAGCCACTCTCCAAAGCCACTCTCCAAAGCCACTCTATGTCCAAAGCCACTGTCCAAAGCCACTCTCCAAAGCCATTCTCCAAAGCCACTCTATGTCCAAAGCCACTGTCCAAAGCCACTCTCCAAAGACAATCTCCAAAGCCACTCTTTGTCCAAAGCCACTGTCCAAAGCCACTCTCCAAAGCCACTCTCCAAAGCCACTCTATGTCCAAAGCCACTTTCCAAAGCCACTCTCCAAAGCCACTCTCCAAAGCCACTCTATGTCCAAAGCCACTGTCCAAAGCCATTCTCCAAAGCCACTCTCCAAAGCCACTCTATGTCCAAAGCCACTGTCCAAAGCCACTCTATGTCCAAACCCACTGTCCAAAGCCACTGTCCAAAGCCACTGTCCAAAGCCACTCTATGTCCAAAGCCACTGCCCAAAGCCACTGTCCAAAGCCACTGTCCAAAGCCACTCTATGTCCAAAGACACTGTCCAAAGCCACTCTCCAATGCTACTGTCCAAAGCCACTCTATCTACAAAGCCACTGTCCAAAGCCACTGTCTAAAGTCACTGTCCAAAGCCACTCTATGTCCAAAGCAACTCTCCAAAGCCACTGTCCAAAGCCACTGTTCAAAGCCACTCTATGCCCAAAGCCACTGTCCAAAGCCACTCTCCAAAGCGACTGTCCAAACCACTCTATGTCCAAAGCCACTGTCCAACGCCACTGTCCAAAGCAACTGACCAAAGCCACTCTATGTCCAATGCCACTATCCAAAGCCACTGTCCAAAGCCACTGTCCAAAGCCACTCTATGTCCAAAGCCATTGTCCAAAGACACTCTCCAAAGCCACTCTCCAAAGCCACTCTATGTCCAAAAGCACTGTCCAAAGCCACTGTCCAAAGCCACTCTCCAAAGCCACTCTATGTCCAAAGCCACTGTCCAAAGCCACTCTCCAAAGCCACTCTCCAAAGCCACTGTATGTCCAAAGCCACTGTCCAAAGCCACTGTCCAAAGCCACTCTCCAAAGCCACTCTATGTCCAAAGCCACTGTCCAAAGTCACTGTCCAAAGCCACTCTCCAAAGCCACTCTATGTCCAAAGCCACTGTTCAAAGCCACTCTCCAAAGCTACTCTCCAAAGCCACTCTATGTCCAAAGCCACTGTCCAAAGCCACTGTCCAAAGCCACTCTCCAAGGCCACTCTATCTCCAAAGCCACTGTCCAAAGCCACTCTCCAAAGCCACTCTCCAAAGCCAATCTATGTCCAAAGCCACTGTCCATAGCCACTGTCTAAAGCCACTGTCCAAAGCCACTCTATGTCCAAAGCCACTGTACAAAGCCACTGTCCAAAGCCACTGTCCAAAGCAATACTATGTCCAAAGCCACTGTCCAAAGGCACTGTACAAAGCCACTCTATGTCCAAAGCCACTGTCCAAAGCCACTGTCCAAAGCCACTGTCCAAAGCCACTCTATGTCCAAAGTCAGTCCAAAGCCACTCTCCAATGTCACTCTATGTCCAAAGCCAGTCCAAAGCCACTGTCCAAAGCCACTCTCCAAAGCAACTCTATGTCCAAAGCCACTGTCCAAAGCCATTCTCCAAAGCCACTCTCCAAAGCCACTCTATGTCCAAAGCCACTGTCCAAAGCCACTCTATGTCCAAAGCCACTGTCCAAAGCCACTGTCCAAAGCCACGGTCCAAACCCACTCTATGTCCAAAGCCACTTTCCAAAGCCACTTTCCAAAGCCACTGTCCAAAGCCACTCTATGTTCAAAGCCACTGTCCAAAGCCACTCTCCAATGCCACTGTCCAAAGCCACTCTATCTACAAAGCCACTGTCCAAAGCCACTGTCTAAAGTCACTGTCCAAAGCAACTCTATGTCCAAAGCAACTGTCCAAAGCCACTGTCCAAAGCCACTGTCCAAAGCCACTCTATGTCCAAAGCCACTGTCCAAAGCCACTCTCCAAAGCCACTGTCCAAAGCCACTCTATGTTCAGAGCCACTGTCCAAAGCCACTCTCCAAAGCCACTGACCAAAGCCACTCTATGTCCAAAGCCACTGAACAAAGCCACTGTCCAAAGCCACTGATCAAAGCCACTCTATGTCCAATGCCATTGTCCAAAGCCACTGTCCAAAGACACTCTCCAAAGCCAATCTATGTCCAAAGCCACTGTCCAAAGCCACTCTCCAAATCCACTCTCCAAAGCCACTGTATGTCCAAAGCCACTGTCCAAAGCCACTGTCCAAAGCCACTCTCCAAAGCCACTCTATGTCCAAAGCCACTGTCCAAAGTCACTGTCCAAAGCCACTCTCCAAAGCCACTCTATGTCCAAAGCCACTGTCCAAAGCCACTCTCCAAAGCCACTCTATGTCCAAAGCCACTGTCCAAAGCCACTCTCCACAGCCACTCTCCAAAGCCACTCTATGTCCAAAGCCACTGTCCAAAGCCACTGTCCAAAGCCACTCTCCAAAGCCACTCTATCTCCAAAGCCACTGTCCAAAGCCACTCTCCAAAGCCACTCTCCAAAGCCACTCTATGTCCAAAGCCACTGTCCATAGCCATTGTCCAAAGTCACTGTCCAAAGCCACTCTATGTCCAAAGCCACTGTACAAAGCCACTGTCCAAAGCCACTGTCCAAAGCAATACTATGGCCAAAGCCACTGTCCAAAGGCACTGTCCAAAGACACTCTATGTCCAAAGCCACTGTCCAAAGCCACTGTCCAAAGCCACTGACCAAAGCCACTCTATGTCCAAAGCCACTGTCCAAAGCCACTCTATGTCCTAAGCCACTGTCCAAAGCCACTCTCCAAAGCCACTGTCCTAAACCACTCTATGTCCAAAGCCACTGTCCAAAGCCACTCTCCAAAGCCACTGTCCAAAGCCACTCTATGTCCAAAGCCACTGTCCAAAGCCACTCTCCAAAGCCACTGTCCAAAGCCACTGTATGTCCAAAGCCACTGTATGTCCAAAGCCACTGTCCAAAGCCACTGTATGTCCAAAGCCACTGTCCAAAGCCACTGTATGTCCAAAGCCACTGTATGTCCAAAGCTACTAACCAAAGCCACTGTATGTCCAAAGCCACTGTATGTCCAAAGGCACTGTCCAAAGCCACTGTATGTCCAAAGCCACTGTATGTCCAAAGCCACTGTCTAAAGCCACTGTATGTCCAAAGCCACTGTCCAAAGCCACTGTATGTCCAAAGCCACTGTATGTCCAAAGCCACTGTCCAAAGCCACTGTTTGTCCAAAGCCACTGTATGTCCAAAGCCACTGTCCAAAGCCACTGTATGTCCAAAGCCACTGTATGTCCAAAGCCACTCTATGTCCAAAGCCACTGTATGTCCAAAGCCACTGTTCAGAGCCACTGTATGTCCAAAGCCACTGTACGTCCAAAGCCACTGTCCAATGCCACCGTATGTCCAAAGCCACGGTATGTCCAAAGCCACTGTCCAAAGCCACCGTATGTCCAAAGCCACTGTATGTTCAAAGCCACTGTCCAAAGCCACCGTATGTCCAAAGCCACTGTATGTCCAAAGCCACTGTCCAAAGCCACTGTATGTCCAAAGCCACTGTATGTCCAAAGCCACTGTCCAAAGCCACTGTATGTCCAAAGCCACTGTCCAAAGCCACTGTATGTCCAAAGCCACTGTATGTCCAAAGCCACTGTCCAAAGCCACTCTCCAAAGCCACTCTATGTCCAAAGCCACTGTCCAAAGCCACTCTCCAAAGCCACTGTCCAAAGCCACTCTATGTCCAAAGCCACTGTCCAAAGCCACTCTATGTCCAAAGCCACTGTCCAAAGCCACTCTCCAAAGCCACTCTCCAAAGCCACTCTATGTCCAAAGCCACTGTATGTCCAAAGCCACTGTCCAAAGCCACTGTATGGCCAAAGCCACTGTATGTCCAAAGCCACTGTATGTCCAAAGCCACTGTCCAAAGCCACTGTATGTCCAAAGCCACTGTATGTCCAAAGCCACTATCCAAAGCCACTGTATGTCCAAAGCCACTGTATATCCAAAGCCACTGTCCAAAGCCACTGTATGTCCAAAGCCACTGTATGTCCAAAGCCACTGTCCAAAGCCACTGTATGTCCAAAGCCACTGTCCAAAGCCACTGTATGTCCAAAGCCACTGTCCAAAGCCACTGTATGTCCAAAGCCACTGTATGTCCAAAGCCACTGTCCAAAGCCACTCTATGTCCAAAGCCACTGTATGTCCAAAGCCACTGTCCAATGCCACTGTATGTCCAAAGCCTCTGTATGTCCAAAGCCACTGTCCAAAGCCACCGTATGTCCAAAGCCACGGTATGTCCAAAGCCACTGTCCAAAGCCACCATATGTCCAAAGCTACTGTATGTCCAAAGCCACTGTCCAAAGCCACCGTATGTCCAAAGCCAATGTATGTCCAAAGCCACTGTCCAAAGCCACTGTATGTCCAAAGCCACTGTATGTCCAAAGCCACTGTCCAAAGCCACTGTATGTCCAAAGCCACTGTATGTCCAAAGCCACTGTCCAAAGCAACTGTATGTCCAAAGCCACTGTATCTCCAAAGCCACTGTCCAAAGCCACCGTATGTCCAAAGCCACTGTATGTCCAAAGCCACTGTCCAAAGCAACCATATGTCCAAAGCCACTGTATGTCCAAAGCCACTATCCAAAGCCACTGTATGTCCAAAGCCACTGTATGTACAAAGGCACTGTCCAAAGCCACTGTATGTCCAAAGCCACTGTATGTCCAAAGCCACTGTCTAAAGCCACTGTATGTCCAAAGCCACTGTCCAAAGCCACTGTATGTCCAAAGCCACTGTATGTCCAAAGCCACTGTCCAAAGCCACTGTATGTCCAAAGCCACTGTATGTCCAAAGCCACTGTCCAAAGCCACTGTATGTCCAAAGCCAGTGTATGTCCAAAGCCACTGTCCAAAGCCACTATATGTCCAAAGCCAGTCCAAAGCCTCTCTCCAAAGCCACTCTCCAAAGCCACTCTATGTCCAAAGCCACTGTCCAAAGCCACTCTCCAAAGCCACTCTCCAAAGCCACTCTATGTCCAAAGCCACTGTCCAAAGCCACTCTCCAAAGCCATTCTCCAAAGCCACTCTATGTCCAAAGCCACTGTCCAAAGCCACTCTCCAAAGACAATCTCCAAAGCCACTCTTTGTCCAAAGCCACTGTCCAAAGCCACTCTCCAAAGCCACTCTCCAAAGCCACTCTATGTCCAAAGCCACTTTCCAAAGCCACTCTCCAAAGCCACTCTCCAAAGCCACTCTATGTCCACCACTGTCCAAAGCCATTCTCCAAAGCCACTCTCCAAAGCCACTCTATGTCCAAAGCCACTGTCCAAAGCCACTCTATGTCCAAACCCACTGTCCAAAGCCACTGTCCAAAGCCACTGTCCAAAGCCACTCTATGTCCAAAGCCACTGCCCAAAGCCACTGTCCAAAGCCACTGTCCAAAGCCACTCTATGTCCAAAGCCACTGTCCAAAGCCACTCTCCAATGCTACTGTCCAAAGCCACTCTATCTACAAAGCCACTGTCCAAAGCTACTGTCTAAAGTCACTATCCAAAGCCACTCTATGTCCAAAGCAACTCTCCAAAGCCACTGTCCAAAGCCACTGTTCAAAGCCACTCTATGCCCAAAGCCACTGTCCAAAGCCACTCTCCAAAGCGACTGTCCAAACCACTCTATGTCCAAAGCCACTGTCCAACGCCACTGTCCAAAGCAACTGACCAAAGCCACTCTATGTCCAATGCCACTATCCAAAGCCACTGTCCAAAGCCACTGTCCAAAGCCACTCTATGTCCAAAGCCATTGTCCAAAGACACTCTCCAAAGCCACTCTCCAAAGCCACTCTATGTCCAAAAGCACTGTCCAAAGCCACTGTCCAAAGCCACTCTCCAAAGCCACTCTATGTCCAAAGCCACTGTCCAAAGCCACTCTCCAAAGCCACTCTCCAAAGCCACTGTATGTCCAAAGCCACTGTCCAAAGCCACTGTCCAAAGCCACTCTCCAAAGCCACTCTATGTCCAAAGCCACTGTCCAAAGTCACTGTCCAAAGCCACTCTCCAAAGCCACTCTATGTCCAAAGCCACTGTTCAAAGCCACTCTCCAAAGCTACTCTCCAAAGCCACTCTATGTCCAAAGCCACTGTCCAAAGCCACTGTCCAAAGCCACTCTCCAAGGCCACTCTATCTCCAAAGCCACTGTCCAAAGCCACTCTCCAAAGCCACTCTCCAAAGCCACTCTATGTCCAAAGCCACTGTCCATAGCCACTGTCTAAAGCCACTGTCCAAAGCCACTCTATGTCCAAAGCCACTGTACAAAGCCACTGTCCAAAGCCACTGTCCAAAGCAATACTATGTCCAAAGCCACTGTCCAAAGGCACTGTCCAAAGCCACTCTATGTCCAAAGCCACTGTCCAAAGCCACTGTCCAAAGCCACTGTCCAAAGCCACTCTATGTCCAAAGCCACTGTCCGAAGCCACTCTATGTCCAAAGCCACTGTCCAAAGCCACTCTCCAAAGCCACTGTCCTAAACCACTCTATGTCCAAAGCCACTGTCCAAAGCCACTCTCCAAAGCCACTGTCCAAAGCCACTCTATGTCCAAAGCCACTGTCCAAAGCCACTCTCCAAAGCCACTGTCCAAAGCCACTGTATGTCCAAAGCCACTGTATGTCCAAAGCCACTGTCCAAAGCCACTGTATGTCCAAAGCCACTGTCCAAAGCCACTGTATGTCCAAAGCCACTGTATGTCCAAAGCCACTATCCAAAGCCACTGTATGTCCAAAGCCACTGTATGTCCAAAGGCACTGTCCAAAGCCACTGTATGTCCAAAGCCACTGTATGTCCAAAGCCACTGTCTAAAGCCACTGTATGTCCAAAGCCACTGTATGTCCAAAGCCACTGTATGTCCAAAGCCACTGTCCAAAGCCACTGTATGTCCAAAGCCACTGTATGTCCAAAGCCAATGTCCAAAGCCACTGTATGTCCAAAGCCAGTGTATGTCCAAAGCCACTGTCCAAAGCCACTATATGTCCAAAGCCACTGTATGTCCAAAGCCACTGTCCAAAGCCACTGTATGTCCAAAGCCACTGTACAAAGCCACTGTCCAAATCCACTGTCGACAGCCACTCTATGTCCAAATTCTCTGTACAAAGCCACTGTCCAAAGCCACTGTCCAAAGCAATACTATGTCCAAAGCCACAGTCCAAAGCCACTGTCCAAAGCCACTGTCCAAAGCCACTCTATGTCCAAAGCCACTGTCCGAAACCACTGTCCAAAGCCACTGTCCAAAGCCACTCTATGTCGAAAGCTACTGTCCAAAGCCACTGTCCAAAGCCACTGTCCAAAGCTACTCTATGTCCAAAGCCACTATCCAAAGCCACTCACCAAAGCCACTGTCCTTAACCACTCTATGTCCAAAGCCACTGTCCAAAGCCACTCTCCAAAGCCACTGTCCAAATCCACTCTATGTCCAAAGCCACTGTCCAAAGTCACTCTCCAAAGCCACTGTCCAAAGCCACTGTATGTCCAAAGCCACTGTATGTCCAAAGCCACTGTCCAAAGCCACTGTATGTGCAAAGCCACTGTATGTCCAAAGCCACTATCCAATGCCACTGTATGTCCAAAGCCACTGTATATCCAAAGCCACTGTCCAAAGCCACTGTATGTCCAAAGCCACTGTATTTCCAAAGCGACTGTCTAAAGCCACTGTATGTCCAAAGCCACTGTCCAAAGCCACTGTATGTCCAAAGCCACTGTATGTCCAAAGCCACTGTCCATAGCCACAGTATGTCCAAAGCCACTGTATGTCCAAAGCCACTGTCCAAAGCCACTGTATGTCCAAAGCCACTGTATTTCCAAAGCCACTGTCCAAAGCCACTCTATGTCCAAAGCCACTGTATGTCCAAAGCCACTGTCCAAAGCCACTGTATGTCCAAAGCCACTGTATGTCCAAAGCCACTGTCCAAAGCCACTGTATGTCCAAAGCCACGGTATGTCCAAAGCCACTGTCCAAAGCCACCGTATGTTCAAAGCCACTGTATGTCCAAAGCCACTGTCCTAAGCCACCGTATGTCCAAAGCCACTGTATGTCCAAAGCCACTGTCCAAAGCCACTGTATGTCCAAAGCCACTGTATGTCCAAAGCCACTGTCCAAAGCCACTGTATGTCCAAAGCCACTGTATGTTCAAAGCCACTGTCCAAAGCCACTGTATGTCCAAAGCCACTGTATGTCCAAAGCCACTTTCCAAAGCCACCGTATGTCCAGAGCCACTGTATGTCCAAAGCCACTGTCCAAAGCAACCATATGTCCAAAGCCACTGTATGTCCAAAGCCACTGTCCAAAGCCACTGTATGTCCAAAGCCACTGTCCAAAGCCACCGTATGTCCAAAGCCACTGTATGTCCAAAGCCACTGTCCAAAGCAACCGTATGTCCAAAGCCACTGTATGTCCAAAGCCACTGTCCAAAGCCACCGTATGTCCAAAGCCACTGAAGTACCAAAGCCACTGTCCAAAGCCACTGTATGTCCAAAGCCACTGTACAAAGCCACTGTCCAAATCCACTGTCCAAATCCACTCTATGTCCAAATCCACTGTACAAAGCCACTGTCCAAAGCCATTGTCCAAAGCAATACTATGTCCAAAGCCACAGTCCAAAGCCACTGTCCAAAGCCACTCTACGTCCAAAGCCACTGTCCGAAGCCACTGTCCAAAGCCACTGTTCAAAGCCACTCTATGTCCAAAGCCACTGTCCAAAGCCACTGTCCAAGGCCACTGTCCAAAGCCGCTCTATGTCCAAAGCCACTGTCCAAAGCCACTCTCCAAAGCCACTGTCCTTAACCACTCTATGTCCAAAGCCACTGTCCAAAGCCACTCTCCAAAGCCACTGTCCAAAGCCACTCTATGTCCAAAGCCACTGTCCAAAGCCACTCTCCAAAGCCACTGTCCAAAGCCACTGTATGTCCAAAGCCACTGTATGTCCAAAGCCACTGTCCAAAGCCACTGTATGTCCAAAGCCACTGTATGTCCAAAGCCACTATCCAAAGCCACTGTATGTCCAAAGCCACTGTATATCCAAAGACACTGTCCAAAGCCACTGTATGTCCAAAGCCACTGTATGTCCAAAGCCACTGTCTAAAGCCACTGTATGTCCAAAGCCACTGTCCAAAGCCACTGTATGTCCAAAGCCACTGTCCAAAGCCACTGTATGTCCAAAGCCACTGTATGTCCAAAGCCACTGTCCAAAGCCACTCTATGTCCAAAGCCACTGTATGTCCAAAGCCACTGTCCAAAGCCACTGTATGTCCAAAGCCTCTGTATGTCCAAAGCCACTGTCCAAAGCCACCGTATGTCCAAAGCCACGGTATGTCCAAAGCCACTGTCCAAAGCCACCATATGTCCAAAGCCACTGTATGTCCAAAGCCACTGTCCAAAGCCACCGTATGTCCAAAGCCAATGTATGTCCAAAGCCACTGTCCAAAGCCACTGTATGTCCAAAGCCACTGTATGTCCAAAGCCACTGTCCAAAGCCACTGTATGTCCAAAGCCACTGTATGTCCAAAGCCACTGTCCAAAGCAACTGTATGTCCAAAGCCACTGTATGTCCAAAGCCACTGTCCAAAGCCACCGTATGTCCAAAGCCACTGTATGTCCAAAGCCACTGTCCAAAGCAACCGTATGTCCAAAGCCACTGTATGTCCAAAGCCACTATCCAAAGCCACTGTATGTCCAAAGCCACTGTATGTCCAAAGGCACTGTCCAAAGCCACTGTATGTCCAAAGCCACTGTATGTCCAAAGCCACTGTCTAAAGCCACTGTATGTCCAAAGCCACTGTCCAAAGCCACTGTATGTCCAAAGCCACTGTATGTCCAAAGCCACTGTCCAAAGCCACTGTATGTCCAAAGCCACTGTATGTCCAAAGCCACTGTCCAAAGCCACTGTATGTCCAAAGCCAGTGTATGTCCAAAGCCACTGTCCAAAGCCACTATATGTCCAAAGCCAGTCCAAAGCCTCTCTCCAAAGCCACTCTCCAAAGCCACTCTATGTCCAAAGCCACTGTCCAAAGCCACTCTCCAAAGCCACTCTCCAAAGCCACTCTATGTCCAAAGCCACTGTCCAAAGCCACTCTCCAAAGCCATTCTCCAAAGCCACTCTATGTCCAAAGCCACTGTCCAAAGCCACTCTCCAAAGACAATCTCCAAAGCCACTCTTTGTCCAAAGCCACTGTCCAAAGCCACTCTCCAAAGCCACTCTCCAAAGCCACTCTATGTCCAAAGCCACTTTCCAAAGCCACTCTCCAAAGCCACTCTCCAAAGCCACTCTATGTCCAAAGCCACTGTCCAAAGCCATTCTCCAAAGCCACTCTCCAAAGCCACTCTATGTCCAAAGCCACTGTCCAAAGCCACTCTATGTCCAAACCCACTGTCCAAAGCCACTGTCCAAAGCCACTGTCCAAAGCCACTCTATGTCCAAAGCCACTGCCCAAAGCCACTGTCCAAAGCCACTGTCCAAAGCCACTCTATGTCCAAAGCCACTGTCCAAAGCCACTCTCCAATGCTACTGTCCAAAGCCACTCTATCTACAAAGCCACTGTCCAAAGCCACTGTCTAAAGTCACTGTCCAAAGCCACTCTATGTCCAAAGCAACTCTCCAAAGCCACTGTCCAAAGCCACTGTTCAAAGCCACTCTATGCCCAAAGCCACTGTCCAAAGCCACTCTCCAAAGCGACTGTCCAAACCACTCTATGTCCAAAGCCACTGTCCAACGCCACTGTCCAAAGCAACTGACCAAAGCCACTCTATGTCCAATGCCACTATCCAAAGCCACTGTCCAAAGCCACTGTCCAAAGCCACTCTATGTCCAAAGCCATTGTCCAAAGACACTCTCCAAAGCCACTCTCCAAAGCCACTCTATGTCCAAAAGCACTGTCCAAAGCCACTCTCCAAAGCTACTCTCCAAAGCCACTCTATGTCCAAAGCCACTGTCCAAAGCCACTGTCCAAAGCCACTCTCCAAGGCCACTCTATCTCCAAAGCCACTGTCCAAAGCCACTCTCCAAAGCCACTCTCCAAAGCCACTCTATGTCCAAAGCCACTGTCCATAGCCACTGTCTAAAGCCACTGTCCAAAGCCACTCTATGTCCAAAGCCACTGTACAAAGCCACTGTCCAAAGCCACTGTCCAAAGCAATACTATGTCCAAAGCCACTGTCCAAAGGCACTGTACAAAGCCACTCTATGTCCAAAGCCACTGTCCAAAGCCACTGTCCAAAGCCACTGTCCAAAGCCACTCTATGTCCAAAGCCACTGTCCGAAGCCACTCTATGTCCAAAGCCACTGTCCAAAGCCACTCTCCAAAGCCACTGTCCTAAACCACTCTATGTCCAAAGCCACTGTCCAAAGCCACTCTCCAAAGCCACTGTCCAAAGCCACTCTATGTCCAAAGCCACTGTCCAAAGCCACTCTCCAAAGCCACTGTCCAAAGCCACTGTATGTCCAAAGCCACTGTATGTCCAAAGCCACTGTCCAAAGCCACTGTATGTCCAAAGCCACTGTCCAAAGCCACTGTATGTCCAAAGCCACTGTATGTCCAAAGCCACTATCCAAAGCCACTGTATGTCCAAAGCCACTGTATGTCCAAAGGCACTGTCCAAAGCCACTGTATGTCCAAAGCCACTGTATGTCCAAAGCCACTGTCTAAAGCCACTGTATGTCCAAAGCCACTGTATGTCCAAAGCCACTGTATGTCCAAAGCCACTGTCCAAAGCCACTGTATGTCCAAAGCCACTGTATGTCCAAAGCCACTGTCCAAAGCCACTGTATGTCCAAAGCCAGTGTATGTCCAAAGCCACTGTCCAAAGCCACTATATGTCCAAAGCCACTGTATGTCCAAAGCCACTGTCCAAAGCCACTGTATGTCCAAAGCCACTGTACAAAGCCACTGTCCAAATCCACTGTCGACAGCCACTCTATGTCCAAATTCACTGTACAAAGCCACTGTCCAAAGCCACTGTCCAAAGCAATACTATGTCCAAAGCCGCAGTCCAAAGCCACTGTCCAAAGCCACTGTCCAAAGCCACTCTATGTCCAAAGCCACTGTCCGAAACCACTGTCCAAAGCCACTGTCCAAAGCCACTCTATGTCGAAAGCTACTGTCCAAAGCCACTGTCCAAAGCCACTGTCCAAAGCTACTCTATGTCCAAAGCCACTATCCAAAGCCACTCACCAAAGCCACTGTCCTTAACCACTCTATGTCCAAAGCCACTGTCCAAAGCCACTCTCCAAAGCCACTGTCCAAATCCACTCTATGTCCAAAGCCACTGTCCAAAGTCACTCTCCAAAGCCACTGTCCAAAGCCACTGTATGTCCAAAGCCACTGTATGTCCAAAGCCACTGTCCAAAGCCACTGTATGTGCAAAGCCACTGTATGTCCAAAGCCACTATCCAATGCCACTGTATGTCCAAAGCCACTGTATATCCAAAGCCACTGTCCAAAGCCACTGTATGTCCAAAGCCACTGTATTTCCAAAGCGACTGTCTAAAGCCACTGTATGTCCAAAGCCACTGTCCAAAGCCACTGTATGTCCAAAGCCACTGTATGTCCAAAGCCACTGTCCATAGCCACAGTATGTCCAAAGCCACTGTATGTCCAAAGCCACTGTCCAAAGCCACTGTATGTCCAAAGCCACTGTATTTCCAAAGCCACTGTCCAAAGCCACTCTATGTCCAAAGCCACTGTATGTCCAAAGCCACTGTCCAAAGCCACTGTATGTCCAAAGCCACTGTATGTCCAAAGCCACTGTCCAAAGCCACTGTATGTCCAAAGCCACGGTATGTCCAAAGCCACTGTCCAAAGCCACCGTATGTTCAAAGCCACTGTATGTCCAAAGCCACTGTCCTAAGCCACCGTATGTCCAAAGCCACTGTATGTCCAAAGCCACTGTCCAAAGCCACTGTATGTCCAAAGCCACTGTATGTCCAAAGCCACTGTCCAAAGCCACTGTATGTCCAAAGCCACTGTATGTTCAAAGCCACTGTCCAAAGCCACTGTATGTCCAAAGCCACTGTATGTCCAAAGCCACTTTCCAAAGCCACCGTATGTCCAGAGCCACTGTATGTCCAAAGCCACTGTCCAAAGCAACCATATGTCCAAAGCCACTGTATGTCCAAAGCCACTGTCCAAAGCCACTGTATGTCCAAAGCCACTGTCCAAAGCCACCGTATGTCCAAAGCCACTGTATGTCCAAAGCCACTGTCCAAAGCAACCGTATGTCCAAAGCCACTGTATGTCCAAAGCCACTGTCCAAAGCCACCGTATGTCCAAAGCCACTGAAGTACCAAAGCCACTGTCCAAAGCCACTGTATGTCCAAAGCCACTGTACAAAGCCACTGTCCAAATCCACTGTCCAAATCCACTCTATGTCCAAATCCACTGTACAAAGCCACTGTCCAAAGCCATTGTCCAAAGCAATACTATGTCCAAAGCCACAGTCCAAAGCCACTGTCCAAAGCCACTCTACGTCCAAAGCCACTGTCCGAAGCCACTGTCCAAAGCCACTGTTCAAAGCCACTCTATGTCCAAAGCCACTGTCCAAAGCCACTGTCCAAGGCCACTGTCCAAAGCCGCTCTATGTCCAAAGCCACTGTCCAAAGCCACTCTCCAAAGCCACTGTCCTTAACCACTCTATGTCCAAAGCCACTGTCCAAAGCCACTCTCCAAAGCCACTGTCCAAAGCCACTCTATGTCCAAAGCCACTGTCCAAAGCCACTCTCCAAAGCCACTGTCCAAAGCCACTGTATGTCCAAAGCCACTGTATGTCCAAAGCCACTGTCCAAAGCCACTGTATGTCCAAAGCCACTGTATGTCCAAAGCCACTATCCAAAGCCACTGTATGTCCAAAGCCACTGTATATCCAAAGCCACTGTCCAAAGCCACTGTATGTCCAAAGCCACTGTATGTCCAAAGCCACTGTCTAAAGCCACTGTATGTCCAAAGCCACTGTCCAAAGCCACTGTATGTCCAAAGCCACTGTCCAAAGCCACTGTATGTCCAAAGCCACTGTATGTCCAAAGCCACTGTCCAAAGCCACTCTATGTCCAAAGCCACTGTATGTCCAAAGCCACTGTCCAAAGCCACTGTATGTCCAAAGCCTCTGTATGTCCAAAGCCACTGTCCAAAGCCACCGTATGTCCAAAGCCACGGTATGTCCAAAGCCACTGTCCAAAGCCACCATATGTCCAAAGCCACTGTATGTCCAAAGCCACTGTCCAAAGCCACCGTATGTCCAAAGCCAATGTATGTCCAAAGCCACTGTCCAAAGCCACTGTATGTCCAAAGCCACTGTATGTCCAAAGCCACTGTCCAAAGCCACTGTATGTCCAAAGCCACTGTATGTCCAAAGCCACTGTCCAAAGCAACTGTATGTCCAAAGCCACTGTATGTCCAAAGCCACTGTCCAAAGCCACCGTATGTCCAAAGCCACTGTATGTCCAAAGCCACTGTCCAAAGCAACCGTATGTCCAAAGCCACTGTATGTCCAAAGCCACTATCCAAAGCCACTGTATGTCCAAAGCCACTGTATGTCCAAAGGCACTGTCCAAAGCCACTGTATGTCCAAAGCCACTGTATGTCCAAAGCCACTGTCTAAAGCCACTGTATGTCCAAAGCCACTGTCCAAAGCCACTGTATGTCCAAAGCCACTGTATGTCCAAAGCCACTGTCCAAAGCCACTGTATGTCCAAAGCCACTGTATGTCCAAAGCCACTGTCCAAAGCCACTGTATGTCCAAAGCCAGTGTATGTCCAAAGCCACTGTCCAAAGCCACTATATGTCCAAAGCCACTGTATGTCCAAAGCCACTGTCCAAAGCCACTGTATGTCCAAAGCAACTGTACAAAGCCACTGTCCAAATCCACTGTCGACAGCCATTCTATGTCCAAATTCACTGTACAAAGCCACTGTCCAAAGCTACTGTCCAAAGCAATACTATGTCCAAAGCCACAGTCCAAAGCCACTGTCCAAAGCCACTGTCCAAAGCCACTCTATGTCCAAAGCCACTGTCCAAAGCCACTGTCCAAAGCCACTGTCCAAAACCACTCTATGTCCAAAGCTACTATCCAAAGCCACTCACCAAAGCCACTGTCCTTAACCACTCTATGTCCAAAGCCACTGTCCAAATCCACTCTATGTCCAAAGCCACTGTCCAAAGTCACTCTCCAAAGCCACTGTCCAAAGCCACTGTATGTGCAAAGCCACTGTATGTCCAAAGCCACTGTATGTCCAAAGCCACTATCCAAAGCCACTGTATGTCCAAAGCCACTGTATATCCAAAGCCACTGTCCAAAGCCACTGTATGTCCAAAGCCACTGTATGTCCAAAGCCACTGTCTAAAGCCACTGTATGTCCAAAGCCACTGTCCAAAGCCACTGTATGTCCAAAGCCACTGTCCAAAGCCACTGTATGTCCAAAGCCACTGTATGTCCAAAGCCACTCTCCAAAGCCACTCTATGTCCAAAGCCACTGTATGTCCAAAGCCACTGTCCAAAGCCACTGTATGTCCAAAGCCTCTGTATGTCCAAAGCCACTGTCCAAAGCCACCGTATGTCCAAAGCCACGGTATGTCCAAAGCCACTGTCCAAAGCCACCATATGTCCAAAGCCACTGTATGTCCAAAGCCACTGTCCAAAGCCACCGTATGTCCAAAGCCAATGTATGTCCAAAGCCACTGTCCAAAGCCACTGTATGTCCAAAGCCACTGTATGTCCAAAGCCACTGTCCAAAGCCACTGTATGTCCAAAGCCACTGTATGTCCAAAGCCACTGTCCAAAGCAACTGTATGTCCAAAGCCACTGTATGTCCAAAGCCACTGTCCAAAGCCACCGTATGTCCAAAGCCACTGTATGTCCAAAGCCACTGTCCAAAGCAACCGTATGTCCAAAGCCACTGTATGTCCAAAGCCACTATCCAAAGCCACTGTTTGTCCAAAGCCACTGTATGTCCAAAGGCACTGTCCAAAGCCACTGTATGTCCAAAGCCACTGTATGTCCAAAGCCACTGTCTAAAGCCACTGTATGTCCAAAGCCACTGTCCAAAGCCACTGTATGTCCAAAGCCACTGTATGTCCAAAGCCACTGTCCAAAGCCACTGTATGTCCAAAGCCACTGTATGTCCAAAGCCACTGTCCAAAGCCACTGTATGTCCAAAGCCAGTGTATGTCCAAAGCCACTGTCCAAAGCCACTATATGTCCAAAGCCACTGTATGTCCAAAGCCACTGTCCAAAGCCACTGTATGTCCAAAGCAACTGTACAAAGCCACTGTCCAAATCCACTGTCGACAGCCACTCTATGTCCAAATTCACTGTACAAAGCCACTGTCCAAAGCCACTGTCCAAAGCAATACTATGTCCAAAGCCACAGTCCAAAGCCACTGTCCAAAGCCACTGTCCAAAGCCACTCTATGTCCAAAGCCACTGTCCGAAACCACTGTCCAAAGCCACTGTCCAAAGCCACTCTATGTCCAAAGCCACTGTCCAAAGCCACTGTCCAAAGCCACTGTCCAAAGCCACTCTATGTCCAAAGCCACTATCCAAAGCCACTCACCAAAGCCACTGTCCTTAACCACTCTATGTCCAAAGCCACTGTCCAAAGCCAATCTCCAAAGCCACTGTCCAAATCCACTCTATGTCCAAAGCCACTGTCCAAAGTCACTCTCCAAAGCCACTGTCCAAAGCCACTGTATGTCCAAAGCCACTGTATGTCCAAAGCCACTGTCCAAAGCCACTGTATGTGCAAAGCCACTGTATGTCCAAAGCCACTATCCAAAGCCACTGTATGTCCAAAGCCACTGTATATCCAAAGCCACTGTCCAAAGCCACTGTATGTCCAAAGCCACTGTATTTCCATAGCGACTGTCTAAAGCCACTGTATGTCCAAAGCCACTGTCCAAAGCCACTGTATGTCCAAAGCCACTGTATGTCCAAAGCCACTGTCCATAGCCACAGTATGTCCAAACCCACTGTATGTCCAAAGCCACTGTCCAAAGCCACTGTATGTCCAAAGCCACTGTATGTCCAAAGCCACTGTCCAAAGCCACTCTATGTCCAAAGCCACTGTATGTCCAAAGCCACTGTATGTCCAAAGCCACGGTATGTCCAAAGCCACTGTCCAAAGCCACCGTATGTCCAAAGCCACGGTATGTCCAAAGCCACTGTCCAAAGCCACCGTATGTCCAAAGCCACTGTATGTCCAAAGCCACTGTCCAAAGCCACTGTATGTCCAAAGCCACTGTATGTCCAAAGCCACTGTCCAAATCCACTGTATGTCCAAAGCCACTGTATGTTCAAAGCCACTGTCCAAAGCCACTGTATGTCCAAAGCCACTGTATGTCCAAAGCCACTTTCCAAAGCCACCGTATGTCCAGAGCCACTGTATGTCCAAAGCCACTGTCCAAAGCAACCATATGTCCAAAGCCACTGTATGTCCAAAGCCACTGTCCAAAGCCACTGTATGTCCAAAGCCACTGTCCAAAGCCACCGTATGTCCAAAGCCACTGTATGTCCAAAGCCACTGTCCAAAGCAACCGTATGTCCAAAGCCACTGTATGTCCAAAGCCACTGTCCAAAGCCACCGTATGTCCAAAGCCACTGAAGTACCAAAGCCACTGTCCAAAGCCACTGTATGTCCAAAGCCACTGTACAAAGCCACTGTCCAAATCCACTGTCCAAATCCACTCTATGGCCAAATCCACTGTACAAAGCCACTGTCCAAAGCCATTGTCCAAAGCAATACTATATCCAAAGCCACAGTCCAAAGCCACCGTCCAAAGCCACTCTATGTCCAAAGCCACTGTCCGAAGCCACTGTCCAAAGCCACTGTTCAAAGCCACTCTATGTCCAAAGCCACTGTCCAAAGTCACTGTCCAAAGCCACTGTCCAAAGCCGCTCTATGTCCAAAGCCACTGTCCAAAGCCACTCTCCAAAGCCACTGTCCTTAACCACTCTATGTCCAAAGCCACTGTCCAAAGCCACTGTCCAAAGCCACTCTCCAAGGCCACTCTATCTCCAAAGCCACTGTCCAAAGCCACTCTCCAAAGCCACTCTCCAAAGCCACTCTATGTCCAAAGCCACTGTCCATAGCCACTGTCTAAAGCCACTGTCCAAAGCCACTCTATGTCCAAAGCCACTGTACAAAGCCACTGTCCAAAGCCACTGTCCAAAGCAATACTATGTCCAAAGCCACTGTCCAAAGGCACTGTACAAAGCCACTCTATGTCCAAAGCCACTGTCCAAAGCCACTGTCCAAAGCCACTGTCCAAAGCCACTCTATGTCCAAAGCCACTGTCCGAAGCCACTCTATGTCCAAAGCCACTGTCCAAAGCCACTCTCCAAAGCCACTGTCCTAAACCACTCTATGTCCAAAGCCACTGTCCAAAGCCACTCTCCAAAGCCACTGTCCAAAGCCACTCTATGTCCAAAGCCACTGTCCAAAGCCACTCTCCAAAGCCACTGTCCAAAGCCACTGTATGTCCAAAGCCACTGTATGTCCAAAGCCACTGTCCAAAGCCACTGTATGTCCAAAGCCACTGTCCAAAGCCACTGTATGTCCAAAGCCACTGTATGTCCAAAGCCACTATCCAAAGCCACTGTATGTCCAAAGCCACTGTATGTCCAAAGGCACTGTCCAAAGCCACTGTATGTCCAAAGCCACTGTATGTCCAAAGCCACTGTCTAAAGCCACTGTATGTCCAAAGCCACTGTATGTCCAAAGCCACTGTATGTCCAAAGCCACTGTCCAAAGCCACTGTATGTCCAAAGCCACTGTATGTCCAAAGCCACTGTCCAAAGCCACTGTATGTCCAAAGCCAGTGTATGTCCAAAGCCACTGTCCAAAGCCACTATATGTCCAAAGCCACTGTATGTCCAAAGCCACTGTCCAAAGCCACTGTATGTCCAAAGCCACTGTACAAAGCCACTGTCCAAATCCACTGTCGACAGCCACTCTATGTCCAAATTCACTGTACAAAGCCACTGTCCAAAGCCACTGTCCAAAGCAATACTATGTCCAAAGCCGCAGTCCAAAGCCACTGTCCAAAGCCACTGTCCAAAGCCACTCTATGTCCAAAGCCACTGTCCGAAACCACTGTCCAAAGCCACTGTCCAAAGCCACTCTATGTCGAAAGCTACTGTCCAAAGCCACTGTCCAAAGCCACTGTCCAAAGCTACTCTATGTCCAAAGCCACTATCCAAAGCCACTCACCAAAGCCACTGTCCTTAACCACTCTATGTCCAAAGCCACTGTCCAAAGCCACTCTCCAAAGCCACTGTCCAAATCCACTCTATGTCCAAAGCCACTGTCCAAAGTCACTCTCCAAAGCCACTGTCCAAAGCCACTGTATGTCCAAAGCCACTGTATGTCCAAAGCCACTGTCCAAAGCCACTGTATGTGCAAAGCCACTGTATGTCCAAAGCCACTATCCAATGCCACTGTATGTCCAAAGCCACTGTATATCCAAAGCCACTGTCCAAAGCCACTGTATGTCCAAAGCCACTGTATTTCCAAAGCGACTGTCTAAAGCCACTGTATGTCCAAAGCCACTGTCCAAAGCCACTGTATGTCCAAAGCCACTGTATGTCCAAAGCCACTGTCCATAGCCACAGTATGTCCAAAGCCACTGTATGTCCAAAGCCACTGTCCAAAGCCACTGTATGTCCAAAGCCACTGTATTTCCAAAGCCACTGTCCAAAGCCACTCTATGTCCAAAGCCACTGTATGTCCAAAGCCACTGTCCAAAGCCACTGTATGTCCAAAGCCACTGTATGTCCAAAGCCACTGTCCAAAGCCACTGTATGTCCAAAGCCACGGTATGTCCAAAGCCACTGTCCAAAGCCACCGTATGTTCAAAGCCACTGTATGTCCAAAGCCACTGTCCTAAGCCACCGTATGTCCAAAGCCACTGTATGTCCAAAGCCACTGTCCAAAGCCACTGTATGTCCAAAGCCACTGTATGTCCAAAGCCACTGTCCAAAGCCACTGTATGTCCAAAGCCACTGTATGTTCAAAGCCACTGTCCAAAGCCACTGTATGTCCAAAGCCACTGTATGTCCAAAGCCACTTTCCAAAGCCACCGTATGTCCAGAGCCACTGTATGTCCAAAGCCACTGTCCAAAGCAACCATATGTCCAAAGCCACTGTATGTCCAAAGCCACTGTCCAAAGCCACTGTATGTCCAAAGCCACTGTCCAAAGCCACCGTATGTCCAAAGCCACTGTATGTCCAAAGCCACTGTCCAAAGCAACCGTATGTCCAAAGCCACTGTATGTCCAAAGCCACTGTCCAAAGCCACCGTATGTCCAAAGCCACTGAAGTACCAAAGCCACTGTCCAAAGCCACTGTATGTCCAAAGCCACTGTACAAAGCCACTGTCCAAATCCACTGTCCAAATCCACTCTATGTCCAAATCCACTGTACAAAGCCACTGTCCAAAGCCATTGTCCAAAGCAATACTATGTCCAAAGCCACAGTCCAAAGCCACTGTCCAAAGCCACTCTACGTCCAAAGCCACTGTCCGAAGCCACTGTCCAAAGCCACTGTTCAAAGCCACTCTATGTCCAAAGCCACTGTCCAAAGCCACTGTCCAAGGCCACTGTCCAAAGCCGCTCTATGTCCAAAGCCACTGTCCAAAGCCACTCTCCAAAGCCACTGTCCTTAACCACTCTATGTCCAAAGCCACTGTCCAAAGCCACTCTCCAAAGCCACTGTCCAAAGCCACTCTATGTCCAAAGCCACTGTCCAAAGCCACTCTCCAAAGCCACTGTCCAAAGCCACTGTATGTCCAAAGCCACTGTATGTCCAAAGCCACTGTCCAAAGCCACTGTATGTCCAAAGCCACTGTATGTCCAAAGCCACTATCCAAACCACTGTATGTCCAAAGCCACTGTATATCCAAAGCCACTGTCCAAAGCCACTGTATGTCCAAAGCCACTGTATGTCCAAAGCCACTGTCTAAAGCCACTGTATGTCCAAAGCCACTGTCCAAAGCCACTGTATGTCCAAAGCCACTGTCCAAAGCCACTGTATGTCCAAAGCCACTGTATGTCCAAAGCCACTGTCCAAAGCCACTCTATGTCCAAAGCCACTGTATGTCCAAAGCCACTGTCCAAAGCCACTGTATGTCCAAAGCCTCTGTATGTCCAAAGCCACTGTCCAAAGCCACCGTATGTCCAAAGCCACGGTATGTCCAAAGCCACTGTCCAAAGCCACCATATGTCCAAAGCCACTGTATGTCCAAAGCCACTGTCCAAAGCCACCGTATGTCCAAAGCCAATGTATGTCCAAAGCCACTGTCCAAAGCCACTGTATGTCCAAAGCCACTGTATGTCCAAAGCCACTGTCCAAAGCCACTGTATGTCCAAAGCCACTGTATGTCCAAAGCCACTGTCCAAAGCAACTGTATGTCCAAAGCCACTGTATGTCCAAAGCCACTGTCCAAAGCCACCGTATGTCCAAAGCCACTGTATGTCCAAAGCCACTGTCCAAAGCAACCGTATGTCCAAAGCCACTGTATGTCCAAAGCCACTATCCAAAGCCACTGTATGTCCAAAGCCACTGTATGTCCAAAGGCACTGTCCAAAGCCACTGTATGTCCAAAGCCACTGTATGTCCAAAGCCACTGTCTAAAGCCACTGTATGTCCAAAGCCACTGTCCAAAGCCACTGTATGTCCAAAGCCACTGTATGTCCAAAGCCACTGTCCAAAGCCACTGTATGTCCAAAGCCACTGTATGTCCAAAGCCACTGTCCAAAGCCACTGTATGTCCAAAGCCAGTGTATGTCCAAAGCCACTGTCCAAAGCCACTATATGTCCAAAGCCACTGTATGTCCAAAGCCACTGTCCAAAGCCACTGTATGTCCAAAGCAACTGTACAAAGCCACTGTCCAAATCCACTGTCGACAGCCATTCTATGTCCAAATTCACTGTACAAAGCCACTGTCCAAAGCTACTGTCCAAAGCAATACTATGTCCAAAGCCACAGTCCAAAGCCACTGTCCAAAGCCACTGTCCAAAGCCACTCTATGTCCAAAGCCACTGTCCAAAGCCACTGTCCAAAGCCACTGTCCAAAACCACTCTATGTCCAAAGCCACTATCCAAAGCCACTCACCAAAGCCACTGTCCTTAACCACTCTATGTCCAAAGCCACTGTCCAAATCCACTCTATGTCCAAAGCCACTGTCCAAAGTCACTCTCCAAAGCCACTGTCCAAAGCCACTGTATGTGCAAAGCCACTGTATGTCCAAAGCCACTGTATGTCCAAAGCCACTATCCAAAGCCACTGTATGTCCAAAGCCACTGTATATCCAAAGCCACTGTCCAAAGCCACTGTATGTCCAAAGCCACTGTATGTCCAAAGCCACTGTCTAAAGCCACTGTATGTCCAAAGCCACTGTCCAAAGCCACTGTATGTCCAAAGCCACTGTCCAAAGCCACTGTATGTCCAAAGCCACTGTATGTCCAAAGCCACTCTCCAAAGCCACTCTATGTCCAAAGCCACTGTATGTCCAAAGCCACTGTCCAAAGCCACTGTATGTCCAAAGCCTCTGTATGTCCAAAGCCACTGTCCAAAGCCACCGTATGTCCAAAGCCACGGTATGTCCAAAGCCACTGTCCAAAGCCACCATATGTCCAAAGCCACTGTATGTCCAAAGCCACTGTCCAAAGCCACCGTATGTCCAAAGCCAATGTATGTCCAAAGCCACTGTCCAAAGCCACTGTATGTCCAAAGCCACTGTATGTCCAAAGCCACTGTCCAAAGCCACTGTATGTCCAAAGCCACTGTATGTCCAAAGCCACTGTCCAAAGCAACTGTATGTCCAAAGCCACTGTATGTCCAAAGCCACTGTCCAAAGCCACCGTATGTCCAAAGCCACTGTATGTCCAAAGCCACTGTCCAAAGCAACCGTATGTCCAAAGCCACTGTATGTCCAAAGCCACTATCCAAAGCCACTGTTTGTCCAAAGCCACTGTATGTCCAAAGGCACTGTCCAAAGCCACTGTATGTCCAAAGCCACTGTATGTCCAAAGCCACTGTCTAAAGCCACTGTATGTCCAAAGCCACTGTCCAAAGCCACTGTATGTCCAAAGCCACTGTATGTCCAAAGCCACTGTCCAAAGCCACTGTATGTCCAAAGCCACTGTATGTCCAAAGCCACTGTCCAAAGCCACTGTATGTCCAAAGCCAGTGTATGTCCAAAGCCACTGTCCAAAGCCACTATATGTCCAAAGCCACTGTATGTCCAAAGCCACTGTCCAAAGCCACTGTATGTCCAAAGCAACTGTACAAAGCCACTGTCCAAATCCACTGTCGACAGCCACTCTATGTCCAAATTCACTGTACAAAGCCACTGTCCAAAGCCACTGTCCAAAGCAATACTATGTCCAAAGCCACAGTCCAAAGCCACTGTCCAAAGCCACTGTCCAAAGCCACTCTATGTCCAAAGCCACTGTCCGAAACCACTGTCCAAAGCCACTGTCCAAAGCCACTCTATGTCCAAAGCCACTGTCCAAAGCCACTGTCCAAAGCCACTGTCCAAAGCCACTCTATGTCCAAAGCCACTATCCAAAGCCACTCACCAAAGCCACTGTCCTTAACCACTCTATGTCCAAAGCCACTGTCCAAAGCCAATCTCCAAAGCCACTGTCCAAATCCACTCTATGTCCAAAGCCACTGTCCAAAGTCACTCTCCAAAGCCACTGTCCAAAGCCACTGTATGTCCAAAGCCACTGTATGTCCAAAGCCACTGTCCAAAGCCACTGTATGTGCAAAGCCACTGTATGTCCAAAGCCACTATCCAAAGCCACTGTATGTCCAAAGCCACTGTATATCCAAAGCCACTGTCCAAAGCCACTGTATGTCCAAAGCCACTGTATTTCCATAGCGACTGTCTAAAGCCACTGTATGTCCAAAGCCACTGTCCAAAGCCACTGTATGTCCAAAGCCACTGTATGTCCAAAGCCACTGTCCATAGCCACAGTATGTCCAAACCCACTGTATGTCCAAAGCCACTGTCCAAAGCCACTGTATGTCCAAAGCCACTGTATGTCCAAAGCCACTGTCCAAAGCCACTCTATGTCCAAAGCCACTGTATGTCCAAAGCCACTGTATGTCCAAAGCCACGGTATGTCCAAAGCCACTGTCCAAAGCCACCGTATGTCCAAAGCCACGGTATGTCCAAAGCCACTGTCCAAAGCCACCGTATGTCCAAAGCCACTGTATGTCCAAAGCCACTGTCCAAAGCCACTGTATGTCCAAAGCCACTGTATGTCCAAAGCCACTGTCCAAATCCACTGTATGTCCAAAGCCACTGTATGTTCAAAGCCACTGTCCAAAGCCACTGTATGTCCAAAGCCACTGTATGTCCAAAGCCACTTTCCAAAGCCACCGTATGTCCAGAGCCACTGTATGTCCAAAGCCACTGTCCAAAGCAACCATATGTCCAAAGCCACTGTATGTCCAAAGCCACTGTCCAAAGCCACTGTATGTCCAAAGCCACTGTCCAAAGCCACCGTATGTCCAAAGCCACTGTATGTCCAAAGCCACTGTCCAAAGCAACCGTATGTCCAAAGCCACTGTATGTCCAAAGCCACTGTCCAAAGCCACCGTATGTCCAAAGCCACTGAAGTACCAAAGCCACTGTCCAAAGCCACTGTATGTCCAAAGCCACTGTACAAAGCCACTGTCCAAATCCACTGTCCAAATCCACTCTATGGCCAAATCCACTGTACAAAGCCACTGTCCAAAGCCATTGTCCAAAGCAATACTATATCCAAAGCCACAGTCCAAAGCCACCGTCCAAAGCCACTCTATGTCCAAAGCCACTGTCCGAAGCCACTGTCCAAAGCCACTGTTCAAAGCCACTCTATGTCCAAAGCCACTGTCCAAAGTCACTGTCCAAAGCCACTGTCCAAAGCCGCTCTATGTCCAAAGCCACTGTCCAAAGCCACTCTCCAAAGCCACTGTCCTTAACCACTCTATGTCCAAAGCCACTGTCCAAAGCCACTCTCCAAAGCCACTGTCCAAAGCCACTCTATGTCCAAAGCCACTGTCCAAAGCCACTCTCCAAAGCCACTGTCCAAAGCCACTGTATGTCCAAAGCCACTGTATGTCCAAAGCCACTGTCCAAAGCCACTGTATGTCCAAAGCCACTGTATGTCCAAAGCCACTATCCAAAGCCACTGTATGTCCAAAGCCACTGTATATCCAAAGCCACTGTCCAAAGCCACTGTATGTCCAAAGCCACTGTATGTCCAAAGCCACTGTCTAAAGCCACTGTATGTCCAAAGCCACTGTCCAAAGCCACTGTATGTCCAAAGCCACTGTCCAAAGCCACTGTATGTCCAAAGCCACTGTATGTCCAAAGCCACTGTCCAAAGCCACTGTCCAAAGCCACTGTCCAAAACCACTCTATGTCCAAAGCCACTATCCAAAGCCACTCACCAAAGCCACTGTCCTTAACCACTCTATGTCCAAAGCCACTGTCCAAATCCACTCTATGTCCAAAGCCACTGTCCAAAGTCACTCTCCAAAGCCACTGTCCAAAGCCACTGTATGTGCAAAGCCACTGTATGTCCAAAGCCACTGTATGTCCAAAGCCACTATCCAAAGCCACTGTATGTCCAAAGCCACTGTATATCCAAAGCCACTGTCCAAAGCCACTGTATGTCCAAAGCCACTGTATGTCCAAAGCCACTGTCTAAAGCCACTGTATGTCCAAAGCCACTGTCCAAAGCCACTGTATGTCCAAAGCCACTGTCCAAAGCCACTGTATGTCCAAAGCCACTGTATGTCCAAAGCCACTGTCCAAAGCCACTCTATGTCCAAAGCCACTGTATGTCCAAAGCCACTGTCCAAAGCCACTGTATGTCCAAAGCCTCTGTATGTCCAAAGCCACTGTCCAAAGCCACCGTATGTCCAAAGCCACTGTCCAAAGCAACCGTATGTCCAAAGCCACTGTATGTCCAAAGCCACTATCCAAAGCCACTGTTTGTCCAAAGCCACTGTATGTCCAAAGGCACTGTCCAAAGCCACTGTATGTCCAAAGCCACTGTATGTCCAAAGCCACTGTCTAAAGCCACTGTATGTCCAAAGCCACTGTCCAAAGCCACTGTATGTCCAAAGCCACTGTATGTCCAAAGCCACTGTCCAAAGCCACTGTATGTCCAAAGCCACTGTATGTCCAAAGCCACTGTCCAAAGCCACTGTATGTCCAAAGCCAGTGTATGTCCAAAGCCACTGTCCAAAGCCACTATATGTCCAAAGCCACTGTATGTCCAAAGCCACTGTCCAAAGCCACTGTATGTCCAAAGCAACTGTACAAAGCCACTGTCCAAATCCACTGTCGACAGCCACTCTATGTCCAAATTCACTGTACAAAGCCACTGTCCAAAGCCACTGTCCAAAGCAATACTATGTCCAAAGCCACAGTCCAAAGCCACTGTCCAAAGCCACTGTCCAAAGCCACTCTATGTCCAAAGCCACTGTCCGAAACCACTGTCCAAAGCCACTGTCCAAAGCCACTCTATGTCCAAAGCCACTGTCCAAAGCCACTGTCCAAAGCCACTGTCCAAAGCCACTCTATGTCCAAAGCCACTATCCAAAGCCACTCACCAAAGCCACTGTCCTTAACCACTCTATGTCCAAAGCCACTGTCCAAAGCCACTCTCCAAAGCCACTGTCCAAATCCACTCTATGTCCAAAGCCACTGTCCAAAGTCACTCTCCAAAGCCACTGTCCAAAGCCACTGTATGTCCAAAGCCACTGTATGTCCAAAGCCACTGTCCAAAGCCACTGTATGTGCAAAGCCACTGTATGTCCAAAGCCACTATCCAAAGCCACTGTATGTCCAAAGCCACTGTATATCCAAAGCCACTGTCCAAAGCCACTGTATGTCCAAAGCCACTGTATTTCCAAAGCGACTGTCTAAAGCCACTGTATGTCCAAAGCCACTGTCCAAAGCCACTGTATGTCCAAAGCCACTGTATGTCCAAAGCCACTGTCCATAGCCACAGTATGTCCAAACCCACTGTATGTCCAAAGCCACTGTCCAAAGCCACTGTATGTCCAAAGCCACTGTATGTCCAAAGCCACTGTCCAAAGCCACTCTATGTCCAAAGCCACTGTATGTCCAAAGCCACTGTATGTCCAAAGCCACGGTATGTCCAAAGCCACTGTCCAAAGCCACCGTATGTCCAAAGCCACGGTATGTCCAAAGCCACTGTCCAAAGCCACCGTATGTCCAAAGCCACTGTATGTCCAAAGCCACTGTCCAAAGCCACTGTATGTCCAAAGCCACTGTATGTCCAAAGCCACTGTCCAAATCCACTGTATGTCCAAAGCCACTGTATGTTCAAAGCCACTGTCCAAAGCCACTGTATGTCCAAAGCCACTGTATGTCCAAAGCCACTTTCCAAAGCCACCGTATGTCCAGAGCCACTGTATGTCCAAAGCCACTGTCCAAAGCAACCATATGTCCAAAGCCACTGTATGTCCAAAGCCACTGTCCAAAGCCACTGTATGTCCAAAGCCACTGTCCAAAGCCACCGTATGTCCAAAGCCACTGTATGTCCAAAGCCACTGTCCAAAGCAACCGTATGTCCAAAGCCACTGTATGTCCAAAGCCACTGTCCAAAGCCACCATATGTCCAAAGCCACTGAAGTACCAAAGCCACTGTCCAAAGCCACTGTATGTCCAAAGCCACTGTACAAAGCCACTGTCCAAATCCACTGTCCAAATCCACTCTATGGCCAAATCCACTGTACAAAGCCACTGTCCAAAGCCATTGTCCAAAGCAATACTATATCCAAAGCCACAGTCCAAAGCCACTGTCCAAAGCCACTCTATGTCCAAAGCCACTGTCCGAAGCCACTGTCCAAAGCCACTGTTCAAAGCCACTCTATGTCCAAAGCCACTGTCCAAAGTCACTGTCCAAAGCCACTGTCCAAAGCCGCTCTATGTCCAAAGCCACTGTCCAAAGCCACTCTCCAAAGCCACTGTCCTTAACCACTCTATGTCCAAAGCCACTGTCCAAAGCCACTCTCCAAAGCCACTGTCCAAAGCCACTCTATGTCCAAAGCCACTGTCCAAAGCCACTCTCCAAAGCCACTGTCCAAAGCCACTGTATGTCCAAAGCCACTGTATGTCCAAAGCCACTGTCCAAAGCCACTGTATGTCCAAAGCCACTGTATGTCCAAAGCCACTATCCAAAGCCACTGTATGTCCAAAGCCACTGTATATCCAAAGCCACTGTCCAAAGCCACTGTATGTCCAAAGCCACTGTATGTCCAAAGCCACTGTCTAAAGCCACTGTATGTCCAAAGCCACTGTCCAAAGCCACTGTATGTCCAAAGCCACTGTCCAAAGCCACTGTATGTCCAAAGCCACTGTATGTCCAAAGCCACGGTCCAAAGCCACTCTATGTCCAAAGCCACTGTATGTCCAAAGCCACTGTCCAAAGCCACTGTATGTCCAAAGCCTCTGTATGTCCAAAGCCACTGTCCAAAGCCACCGTATGTCCAAAGCCACTGTATGTCCAAAGCCACTGTCCAAAGCCACCGTATGTCCAAAGCCAATGTATGTCCAAAGCCACTGTCCAAAGCCACTGTATGTCCAAAGCCACTGTATGTCCAAAGCCACTGTCCAAAGCCACTGTATGTCCAAAGCCACTGTATGTCCAAAGCCACTGTCCAAAGCAACTGTATGTCCAAAGCCACTGTATGTCCAAAGCCACTGTCCAAAGCCACCGTATGTCCAAAGCCACTGTATGTCCAAAGCCACTGTCCAAAGCAACTGTATGTCCAAAGCCACTGTATGTCCAAAGCCACTGTCCAAATCCACCGTATATCTTAAGCCACTGTATGTCCAAAGCCACTGGCCAAAGCCACTGTATGTCCAAAGCCACTGTATGTCCAAAGCCACTGTCCAAAGCCACTGTATGTCCAAAGCCACTGTATGTCCAAAGCCACTGTCTAAAGCCACTGTATGTCCAAATCCACTGTCCAAAGCTACTGTATGTCCAAAGCCACTGTATTACCAAAGCCACTGTCCAAAGCCACTGTATGTCCAAAGCCACTGTATGTCCAAAGCCACTCTCCAAAGCCACTCTCCAAAGCCACTCTATGTCCAAAGCTACTGTCCAAAGCCACTCTCCAAAGCCACTCTCCAAAGCCACTGTATGTCCTAAGCCACTGTCCAAAGCCAATGTCCAAAGCCACTTTCCAAAGCCACTCTATGTCCAAAGCCACTGTCCAAAGTCACTGTCCAAAGACACTCTCCAAAGCCACTCTATGTCCAAAGCCACTGTCCAAAGCCACTCTCCAAAGCCACTCTCCAAATCCACTCTATGTCCAAAGCCACTGTCCATAGCCACTGTCCAAAGCCACTCTCCAAAGCCACTCTATCTCCAAAGCCACTGTCCAAAGCCACTCTCCAAAGCCACTCTCCAAAGCCACTCTATGTCCAAAGCCACTGTCCATAGCCACTGTCCAAAGTCACTGTCCAAAGCCACTCTATGTTCAAAGCCACTGTACAATGCCACTGTCCAAAGCCACTGTCCAAAGCAATACTATGTCCAAAGCCACTGTCCAAAGGCACTGTCCAAAGACACTCTATGTCCAAAGCCACTGTCCAAAGCCACTGTCCAAAGCCACTGTCCAAAGCCACTGTCCAAAGCCACTGTCCAAAGCCACTGTCCAAAGCCACTCTATGTCCAAAGCTACTGTCCAAAGCCACTGTCCAAAGCCACTCTATGTCCAAAGCCACTGTCCAAAGCCACTCTCCAAAGCTACTGTCCTAAACCACTCTATGTCCAAAGCCGCTGTCCAAAGCCACTCTCCAAAGCCACTCTCCAAAGCCACTCTATGTCCAAAGCCACTGTCCAAAGCCACTCTCCAAAGCCACTGTCCAAAGCCACTGTATGTCCAAAGTCACTGTATGTCCAAAGCCACTGTATGTCCAAAGCCACTGTCCAAAGCCACTGTATTTCCAAAGCCACTGTCCAAAGCCACAGTATGTCCAAAGCCACTGTATGTCCAAAGCCACTATCCAAAGCCACTGTATGTCCAAAGCCACTGTATGTCCAATGGCACTGTCCAAAGCCACTGTATGTCCAAAGCCACTGTATGTCCAAAGCCACTGTCTAAAGCCACTGTATGTCCAAAGCCACTGTCCAAAGCCACTGTATGTCTAAAGCCACTGTATGTCCAAAGCCACTGTCCAAAGCCACTGTATGTCCAAAGCCACTGTATGTCCAAAGCCACTGTCCAAAGCCACTGAATGTCCAAAGCCACTGTATGTCCAAAGCCACTGTCCAAAGCCACTGTATGTCCAAAGCCACTGTATGTCCAAAGCCACTGTCCAAAGCCACTGTATGTCCAAAGCCACTGTACAAAGCCACTGTCCAAATCCACTGTCCAAAGCCACTCTATGTCCAAATCCACTATACAAAGCCACTGTCCAAAGCCACTGTCCAAAGCAATACTATGTCCAAAGCCACTGTCCAAAGCCACTGTCCAAAGCCACTGTCCAAAGCCACTCTATTTCCAAAGCCACTGTCCGAAGCTACTGTCCAAAGCCACTGTCCAAAGCCACTCTATGTCCAAAGCCACTGTCCAAAGCCACTCTCCAAAGCCACTGTCCAAAGCCACTGTATGTCCAATGCCACTGTATGTCCAAAGCCACTGTCCAAAGCCACTGTATGTCCAAAGCCACTGTATGTCCAAAGCCACTATCCAAAGCCACTGTATGTCCAAAGCCACTGTATATCCAAAGCCACTTTCCAAAGCCACTGTATGTCCAAAGCTACTGTATGTCCAAAGCCACTGTCTAAAGCCACTGTATGTCCAAAGCCACTGTCCAAAGCCTCTGTATGTCCAAAGCCACTGTATGTCCAAAGCCACTGTCCATAGCCACTGTATGTCCAAAGCCACTGTATGTCCAAAGCCACTGTCCAAAGCCACTGTATGTCCAAAGCCACTGTATGTCCAAAGCCACTGTCCAAAGCCACTCTATGTCCAAAGCCACTCTATGTCCAAAGCCACTGTATGTCCATAGCCACTGTTCAAAGCCACTGTATGTCCAAAGCCACTGTATGTCCAAAGCCACTGTCCAAATCCACCGTATGTCCAAAGCCACGGTATGTCCAAAGCCACTGTCCAAAGCCACCGTATGTCCAAAGCCACTGTATGTCCAAAGCCACTGTCCAAAGCCACTGTATGTCCAAAGCCACTGTATGTCCAAAGCCACTGTCCAAAGCCACTGTATGTCCAAAGCCACTGTATGTCCAAAGCCACTGTCCAAAGCCACTGTATGTCCAAAGCCACTGTATGTCCAAAGCCACTGTCCAAAGCCACTGTATGTCCAAAGCCACTGTCCAAAGCCACTGTATGTCCAAAGCCACTGTATGTCCAAAGCTACTGTCCAAAGCAACCGTATCTCCAAAGCCACTGTATGTCCAAATCCACTGTCCAAAGCCACTGTATGTCCAAAGCCACTGTATGTCCAAAGCCACTCTCCAAAGCCACTCTCCAAAGCCACTCTATGTCCAAAGCCACTATCCAAAGCCACTCTCCAAATCCACTCTCCAAAGCCACTCTATGTCCAAAGCCACTGTCCAAAGTCACTCTCCAAACCACTATCCAAAGCCACTCTATGTACAAAGTCACTGTCCAAAGCCAATCTCCAAAGCCACTCTCCAAAGCCACTCTATGTCCAAAGTCAGTCCAAAGCCACTCTCCAATGTCACTCTATGTCCAAAGCCAGTCCAAAGCCACTGTCCAAAGCCACTCTCCAAAGCAACTCTATGTCCAAAGCCACTGTCCAAAGCCATTCTCCAAAGCCACTCTCCAAAGCCACTCTATGTCCAAAGCCACTGTCCAAAGCCACTCTATGTCCAAAGCCACTGTCCAAAGCCACTGTCCAAAGCCACGGTCCAAACCCACTCTATGTCCAAAGCCACTTTCCAAAGCCACTTTCCAAAGCCACTGTCCAAAGCCACTCTATGTTCAAAGCCACTGTCCAAAGCCACTCTCCAATGCCACTGTCCAAAGCCACTCTATCTACAAAGCCACTGTCCAAAGCCACTGTCTAAAGTCACTGTCCAAAGCAACTCTATGTCCAAAGCAACTGTCCAAAGCCACTGTCCAAAGCCACTGTCCAAAGCCACTCTATGTCCAAAGCCACTGTCCAAAGCCACTCTCCAAAGCCACTATCCAAAGCCACTCTATGTTCAGAGCCACTGTCCAAAGCCACTCTCCAAAGCCACTGACCAAAGCCACTCTATGTCCAAAGCCACTGAACAAAGCCACTGTCCAAAGCCACTGATCAAAGCCACTCTATGTCCAATGCCATTGTCCAAAGCCACTGTCCAAAGACACTCTCCAAAGCCACTCTATGTCCAAAGCCACTGTCCAAAGCCACTCTCCAAATCCACTCTCCAAAGCCACTGTATGTCCAAAGCCACTGTCCAAAGCCACTGTCCAAAGCCACTCTCCAAAGCCACTCTATGTCCAAAGCCACTGTCCAAAGTCACTGTCCAAAGCCACTCTCCAAAGCCACTCTATGTCCAAAGCCACTGTCCAAAGCCACTCTCCAAAGCCACTCTATGTCCAAAGCCACTGTCCAAAGCCACTCTCCACAGCCACTCTCCAAAGCCACTCTATGTCCAAAGCCACTGTCCAAAGCCACTGTCCAAAGCCACTCTCCAAAGCCACTCTATCTCCAAAGCCACTGTCCAAAGCCACTCTCCAAAGCCACTCTCCAAAGCCACTCTATGTCCAAAGCCACTGTCCATAGCCATTGTCCAAAGTCACTGTCCAAAGCCACTCTATGTCCAAAGCCACTGTACAAAGCCACTGTCCAAAGCCACTGTCCAAAGCAATACTATGGCCAAAGCCACTGTCCAAAGGCACTGTCCAAAGACACTCTATGTCCAAAGCCACTGTCCAAAGCCACTGTCCAAAGCCACTGACCAAAGCCACTCTATGTCCAAAGCCACTGTCCAAAGCCACTCTATGTCCTAAGCCACTGTCCAAAGCCACTCTCCAAAGCCACTGTCCTAAACCACTCTATGTCCAAAGCCACTGTCCAAAGCCACTCTCCAAAGCCACTGTCCAAAGCCACTCTATGTCCAAAGCCACTGTCCAAAGCCACTCTCCAAAGCCACTGTCCAAAGCCACTGTATGTCCAAAGCCACTGTATGTCCAAAGCCACTGTCCAAAGCCACTGTATGTCCAAAGCCACTGTCCAAAGCCACTGTATGTCCAAAGCCACTGTATGTCCAAAGCTACTAACCAAAGCCACTGTATGTCCAAAGCCACTGTATGTCCAAAGGCACTGTCCAAAGCCACTGTATGTCCAAAGCCACTGTCTAAAGCCACTGTATGTCCAAAGCCACTGTCCAAAGCCACTGTATGTCCAAAGCCACTGTATGTCCAAAGCCACTGTCCAAAGCCACTGTTTGTCCAAAGCCACTGTATGTCCAAAGCCACTGTCCAAAGCCACTGTATGTCCAAAGCCACTGTATGTCCAAAGCCACTCTATGTCCAAAGCCACTGTATGTCCAAAGCCACTGTTCAGAGCCACTGTATGTCCAAAGCCACTGTACGTCCAAAGCCACTGTCCAATGCCACCGTATGTCCAAAGCCACGGTATGTCCAAAGCCACTGTCCAAAGCCACCGTATGTCCAAAGCCACTGTATGTTCAAAGCCACTGTCCAAAGCCACCGTATGTCCAAAGCCACTGTATGTCCAAAGCCACTGTCCAAAGCCACTGTATGTCCAAAGCCACTGTATGTCCAAAGCCACTGTCCAAAGCCACTGTATGTCCAAA
The DNA here is from genome assembly GCA_028752905.1 of Cladorhizidae sp. MBARI D1340-BT2. Classification (NCBI taxonomy): domain Eukaryota; kingdom Metazoa; phylum Porifera; class Demospongiae; order Poecilosclerida; family Cladorhizidae; species Cladorhizidae sp. MBARI D1340-BT2. The sequence continues at coordinate 21,825,393 of JAQNBH010000017.1, read as the reverse complement.
GCCACTGTCCAAAGCCACTGTATGTCCAAAGCCACTGTATGTCCAAAGCCACTGTCCAAAGCCACTCTCCAAAGCCACTCTATGTCCAAAGCCACTGTCCAAAGCCACTCTCCAAAGCCACTGTCCAAAGCCACTCTATGTCCAAAGCCACTGTCCAAAGCCACTCTATGTCCAAAGCCACTGTCCAAAGCCACTCTCCAAAGCCACTCTCCAAAGCCACTCTATGTCCAAAGCCACTGTATGTCCAAAGCCACTGTCCAAAGCCACTGTATGGCCAAAGCCACTGTATGTCCAAAGCCACTGTATGTCCAAAGCCACTGTCCAAAGCCACTGTATGTCCAAAGCCACTGTATGTCCAAAGCCACTATCCAAAGCCACTGTATGTCCAAAGCCACTGTATATCCAAAGCCACTGTCCAAAGCCACTGTATGTCCAAAGCCACTGTATGTCCAAAGCCACTGTCTAAAGCCAGTGTATGTCCAAAGCCACTGTCCAAAGCCACTGTATGTCCAAAGCCACTGTCCAAAGCCACTGTATGTCCAAAGCCACTGTATGTCCAAAGCCACTGTCCAAAGCCACTCTATGTCCAAAGCCACTGTATGTCCAAAGCCACTGTCCAATGCCACTGTATGTCCAAAGCCTCTGTATGTCCAAAGCCACTGTCCAAAGCCACCGTATGTCCAAAGCCACGGTATGTCCAAAGCCACTGTCCAAAGCCACCATATGTCCAAAGCTACTGTATGTCCAAAGCCACTGTCCAAAGCCACCGTATGTCCAAAGCCAATGTATGTCCAAAGCCACTGTCCAAAGCCACTGTATGTCCAAAGCCACTGTATGTCCAAAGCCACTGTCCAAAGCCACTGTATGTCCAAAGCCACTGTATGTCCAAAGCCACTGTCCAAAGCAACTGTATGTCCAAAGCCACTGTATCTCCAAAGCCACTGTCCAAAGCCACCGTATGTCCAAAGCCACTGTATGTCCAAAGCCACTGTCCAAAGCAACCATATGTCCAAAGCCACTGTATGTCCAAAGCCACTATCCAAAGCCACTGTATGTCCAAAGCCACTGTATGTACAAAGGCACTGTCCAAAGCCACTGTATGTCCAAAGCCACTGTATGTCCAAAGCCACTGTCTAAAGCCACTGTATGTCCAAAGCCACTGTCCAAAGCCACTGTATGTCCAAAGCCACTGTATGTCCAAAGCCACTGTCCAAAGCCACTGTATGTCCAAAGCCACTGTATGTCCAAAGCCACTGTCCAAAGCCACTGTATGTCCAAAGCCAGTGTATGTCCAAAGCCACTGTCCAAAGCCACTATATGTCCAAAGCCAGTCCAAAGCCTCTCTCCAAAGCCACTCTCCAAAGCCACTCTATGTCCAAAGCCACTGTCCAAAGCCACTCTCCAAAGCCACTCTCCAAAGCCACTCTATGTCCAAAGCCACTGTCCAAAGCCACTCTCCAAAGCCATTCTCCAAAGCCACTCTATGTCCAAAGCCACTGTCCAAAGCCACTCTCCAAAGACAATCTCCAAAGCCACTCTTTGTCCAAAGCCACTGTCCAAAGCCACTCTCCAAAGCCACTCTCCAAAGCCACTCTATGTCCAAAGCCACTTTCCAAAGCCACTCTCCAAAGCCACTCTCCAAAGCCACTCTATGTCCACCACTGTCCAAAGCCATTCTCCAAAGCCACTCTCCAAAGCCACTCTATGTCCAAAGCCACTGTCCAAAGCCACTCTATGTCCAAACCCACTGTCCAAAGCCACTGTCCAAAGCCACTGTCCAAAGTCACTCTATGTCCAAAGCCACTGCCCAAAGCCACTGTCCAAAGCCACTGTCCAAAGCCACTCTATGTCCAAAGCCACTGTCCAAAGCCACTCTCCAATGCTACTGTCCAAAGCCACTCTATCTACAAAGCCACTGTCCAAAGCCACTGTCTAAAGTCACTATCCAAAGCCACTCTATGTCCAAAGCAACTCTCCAAAGCCACTGTCCAAAGCCACTGTTCAAAGCCACTCTATGCCCAAAGCCACTGTCCAAAGCCACTCTCCAAAGCGACTGTCCAAACCACTCTATGTCCAAAGCCACTGTCCAACGCCACTGTCCAAAGCAACTGACCAAAGCCACTCTATGTCCAATGCCACTATCCAAAGCCACTGTCCAAAGCCACTGTCCAAAGCCACTCTATGTCCAAAGCCATTGTCCAAAGACACTCTCCAAAGCCACTCTCCAAAGCCACTCTATGTCCAAAAGCACTGTCCAAAGCCACTGTCCAAAGCCACTCTCCAAAGCCACTCTATGTCCAAAGCCACTGTCCAAAGCCACTCTCCAAAGCCACTCTCCAAAGCCACTGTATGTCCAAAGCCACTGTCCAAAGCCACTGTCCAAAGCCACTCTCCAAAGCCACTCTATGTCCAAAGCCACTGTCCAAAGTCACTGTCCAAAGCCACTCTCCAAAGCCACTCTATGTCCAAAGCCACTGTTCAAAGCCACTCTCCAAAGCTACTCTCCAAAGCCACTCTATGTCCAAAGCCACTGTCCAAAGCCACTGTCCAAAGCCACTCTCCAAGGCCACTCTATCTCCAAAGCCACTGTCCAAAGCCACTCTCCAAAGCCACTCTCCAAAGCCACTCTATGTCCAAAGCCACTGTCCATAGCCACTGTCTAAAGCCACTGTCCAAAGCCACTCTATGTCCAAAGCCACTGTACAAAGCCACTGTCCAAAGCCACTGTCCAAAGCAATACTATGTCCAAAGCCACTGTCCAAAGGCACTGTCCAAAGCCACTCTATGTCCAAAGCCACTGTCCAAAGCCACTGTCCAAAGCCACTGTCCAAAGCCACTCTATGTCCAAAGCCACTGTCCGAAGCCACTCTATGTCCAAAGCCACTGTCCAAAGCCACTCTCCAAAGCCACTATCCTAAACCACTCTATGTCCAAAGCCACTGTCCAAAGCCACTCTCCAAAGCCACTGTCCAAAGCCACTCTATGTCCAAAGCCACTGTCCAAAGCCACTCTCCAAAGCCACTGTCCAAAGCCACTGTATGTCCAAAGCCACTGTATGTCCAAAGCCACTGTCCAAATCCACTGTATGTCCAAAGCCACTGTCCAAAGCCACTGTATGTCCAAAGCCACTGTATGTCCAAAGCCACTATCCAAAGCCACTGTATGTCCAAAGCCACTGTATGTCCAAAGGCACTGTCCAAAGCCACTGTATGTCCAAAGCCACTGTATGTCCAAAGCCACTGTCTAAAGCCACTGTATGTCCAAAGCCACTGTATGTCCAAAGCCACTGTATGTCCAAAGCCACTGTCCAAAGCCACTGTATGTCCAAAGCCACTGTATGTCCAAAGCCACTGTCCAAAGCCACTGTATGTCCAAAGCCAGTGTATGTCCAAAGCCACTGTCCAAAGCCACTATATGTCCAAAGCCACTGTATGTCCAAAGCCACTGTCCAAAGCCACTGTATGTCCAAAGCCACTGTACAAAGCCACTGTCCAAATCCACTGTCGACAGCCACTCTATGTCCAAATTCTCTGTACAAAGCCACTGTCCAAAGCCACTGTCCAAAGCAATACTATGTCCAAAGCCACAGTCCAAAGCCACTGTCCAAAGCCACTGTCCAAAGCCACTCTATGTCCAAAGCCACTGTCCGAAACCACTGTCCAAAGCCACTGTCCAAAGCCACTCTATGTCGAAAGCTACTGTCCAAAGCCACTGTCCAAAGCCACTGTCCAAAGCTACTCTATGTCCAAAGCCACTATCCAAAGCCACTCACCAAAGCCACTGTCCTTAACCACTCTATGTCCAAAGCCACTGTCCAAAGCCACTCTCCAAAGCCACTGTCCAAATCCACTCTATGTCCAAAGCCACTGTCCAAAGTCACTCTCCAAAGCCACTGTCCAAAGCCACTGTATGTCCAAAGCCACTGTATGTCCAAAGCCACTGTCCAAAGCCACTGTATGTGCAAAGCCACTGTATGTCCAAAGCCACTATCCAATGCCACTGTATGTCCAAAGCCACTGTATATCCAAAGCCACTGTCCAAAGCCACTGTATGTCCAAAGCCACTGTATTTCCAAAGCGACTGTCTAAAGCCACTGTATGTCCAAAGCCACTGTCCAAAGCCACTGTATGTCCAAAGCCACTGTATGTCCAAAGCCACTGTCCATAGCCACAGTATGTCCAAAGCCACTGTATGTCCAAAGCCACTGTCCAAAGCCACTGTATGTCCAAAGCCACTGTATTTCCAAAGCCACTGTCCAAAGCCACTCTATGTCCAAAGCCACTGTATGTCCAAAGCCACTGTCCAAAGCCACTGTATGTCCAAAGCCACTGTATGTCCAAAGCCACTGTCCAAAGCCACTGTATGTCCAAAGCCACGGTATGTCCAAAGCCACTGTCCAAAGCCACCGTATGTTCAAAGCCACTGTATGTCCAAAGCCACTGTCCTAAGCCACCGTATGTCCAAAGCCACTGTATGTCCAAAGCCACTGTCCAAAGCAATACTATGTCCAAAGCCACAGTCCAAAGCCACTGTCCAAAGCCACTCTACGTCCAAAGCCACTGTCCGAAGCCACTGTCCAAAGCCACTGTTCAAAGCCACTCTATGTCCAAAGCCACTGTCCAAAGCCACTGTCCAAGGCCACTGTCCAAAGCCGCTCTATGTCCAAAGCCACTGTCCAAAGCCACTCTCCAAAGCCACTGTCCTTAACCACTCTATGTCCAAAGCCACTGTCCAAAGCCACTCTCCAAAGCCACTGTCCAAAGCCACTCTATGTCCAAAGCCACTGTCCAAAGCCACTCTCCAAAGCCACTGTCCAAAGCCACTGTATGTCCAAAGCCACTGTATGTCCAAAGCCACTGTCCAAAGCCACTGTATGTCCAAAGCCACTGTATGTCCAAAGCCACTATCCAAAGCCACTGTATGTCCAAAGCCACTGTATATCCAAAGCCACTGTCCAAAGCCACTGTATGTCCAAAGCCACTGTATGTCCAAAGCCACTGTCTAAAGCCACTGTATGTCCAAAGCCACTGTCCAAAGCCACTGTATGTCCAAAGCCACTGTCCAAAGCCACTGTATGTCCAAAGCCACTGTATGTCCAAAGCCACTGTCCAAAGCCACTCTATGTCCAAAGCCACTGTATGTCCAAAGCCACTGTCCAAAGCCACTGTATGTCCAAAGCCTCTGTATGTCCAAAGCCACTGTCCAAAGCCACCGTATGTCCAAAGCCACGGTATGTCCAAAGCCACTGTCCAAAGCCACCATATGTCCAAAGCCACTGTATGTCCAAAGCCACTGTCCAAAGCCACCGTATGTCCAAAGCCAATGTATGTCCAAAGCCACTGTCCAAAGCCACTGTATGTCCAAAGCCACTGTATGTCCAAAGCCACTGTCCAAAGCCACTGTATGTCCAAAGCCACTGTATGTCCAAAGCCACTGTCCAAAGCAACTGTATGTCCAAAGCCACTGTATGTCCAAAGCCACTGTCCAAAGCCACCGTATGTCCAAAGCCACTGTATGTCCAAAGCCACTGTCCAAAGCAACCGTATGTCCAAAGCCACTGTATGTCCAAAGCCACTATCCAAAGCCACTGTATGTCCAAAGCCACTGTATGTCCAAAGGCACTGTCCAAAGCCACTGTATGTCCAAAGCCACTGTATGTCCAAAGCCACTGTCTAAAGCCACTGTATGTCCAAAGCCACTGTCCAAAGCCACTGTATGTCCAAAGCCACTGTATGTCCAAAGCCACTGTCCAAAGCCACTGTATGTCCAAAGCCACTGTATGTCCAAAGCCACTGTCCAAAGCCACTGTATGTCCAAAGCCAGTGTATGTCCAAAGCCACTGTCCAAAGTCACTATATGTCCAAAGCCAGTCCAAAGCCTCTCTCCAAAGCCACTCTCCAAAGCCACTCTATGTCCAAAGCCACTGTCCAAAGCCACTCTCCAAAGCCACTCTCCAAAGCCACTCTATGTCCAAAGCCACTGTCCAAAGCCACTCTCCAAAGCCATTCTCCAAAGCCACTCTATGTCCAAAGCCACTGTCCAAAGCCACTCTCCAAAGACAATCTCCAAAGCCACTCTTTGTCCAAAGCCACTGTCCAAAGCCACTCTCCAAAGCCACTCTCCAAAGCCACTCTATGTCCAAAGCCACTTTCCAAAGCCACTCTCCAAAGCCACTCTCCAAAGCCACTCTATGTCCAAAGCCACTGTCCAAAGCCATTCTCCAAAGCCACTCTCCAAAGCCACTCTATGTCCAAAGCCACTGTCCAAAGCCACTCTATGTCCAAACCCACTGTCCAAAGCCACTGTCCAAAGCCACTGTCCAAAGCCACTCTATGTCCAAAGCCACTGCCCAAAGCCACTGTCCAAAGCCACTGTCCAAAGCCACTCTATGTCCAAAGCCACTTTCCAAAGCCACTCTCCAATGCTACTGTCCAAAGCCACTCTATCTACAAAGCCACTGTCCAAAGCCACTGTCTAAAGTCACTGTCCAAAGCCACTCTATGTCCAAAGCAACTCTCCAAAGCCACTGTCCAAAGCCACTGTTCAAAGCCACTCTATGCCCAAAGCCACTGTCCAAAGCCACTCTCCAAAGCGACTGTCCAAACCACTCTATGTCCAAAGCCACTGTCCAACGCCACTGTCCAAAGCAACTGACCAAAGCCACTCTATGTCCAATGCCACTATCCAAAGCCACTGTCCAAAGCCACTGTCCAAAGCCACTCTATGTCCAAAGCCATTGTCCAAAGACACTCTCCAAAGCCACTCTCCAAAGCCACTCTATGTCCAAAAGCACTGTCCAAAGCCACTGTCCAAAGCCACTCTCCAAAGCCACTCTATGTCCAAAGCCACTGTCCAAAGCCACTCTCCAAAGCCACTCTCCAAAGCCACTGTATGTCCAAAGCCACTGTCCAAAGCCACTGTCCAAAGCCACTCTCCAAAGCCACTCTATGTCCAAAGCCACTGTCCAAAGTCACTGTCCAAAGCCACTCTCCAAAGCCACTCTATGTCCAAAGCCACTGTTCAAAGCCACTCTCCAAAGCTACTCTCCAAAGCCACTCTATGTCCAAAGCCACTGTCCAAAGCCACTGTCCAAAGCCACTCTCCAAGGCCACTCTATCTCCAAAGCCACTGTCCAAAGCCACTCTCCAAAGCCACTCTCCAAAGCCAATCTATGTCCAAAGCCACTGTCCATAGCCACTGTCTAAAGCCACTGTCCAAAGCCACTCTATGTCCAAAGCCACTGTACAAAGCCACTGTCCAAAGCCACTGTCCAAAGCAATACTATGTCCAAAGCCACTGTCCAAAGGCACTGTACAAAGCCACTCTATGTCCAAAGCCACTGTCCAAAGCCACTGTCCAAAGCCACTGTCCAAAGCCACTCTATGTCCAAAGTCAGTCCAAAGCCACTCTCCAATGTCACTCTATGTCCAAAGCCAGTCCAAAGCCACTGTCCAAAGCCACTCTCCAAAGCAACTCTATGTCCAAAGCCACTGTCCAAAGCCATTCTCCAAAGCCACTCTCCAAAGCCACTCTATGTCCAAAGCCACTGTCCAAAGCCACTCTATGTCCAAAGCCACTGTCCAAAGCCACTGTCCAAAGCCACGGTCCAAACCCACTCTATGTCCAAAGCCACTTTCCAAAGCCACTTTCCAAAGCCACTGTCCAAAGCCACTCTATGTTCAAAGCCACTGTCCAAAGCCACTCTCCAATGCCACTGTCCAAAGCCACTCTATCTACAAAGCCACTGTCCAAAGCCACTGTCTAAAGTCACTGTCCAAAGCAACTCTATGTCCAAAGCAACTGTCCAAAGCCACTGTCCAAAGCCACTGTCCAAAGCCACTCTATGTCCAAAGCCACTGTCCAAAGCCACTCTCCAAAGCCACTGTCCAAAGCCACTCTATGTTCAGAGCCACTGTCCAAAGCCACTCTCCAAAGCCACTGACCAAAGCCACTCTATGTCCAAAGCCACTGAACAAAGCCACTGTCCAAAGCCACTGATCAAAGCCACTCTATGTCCAATGCCATTGTCCAAAGCCACTGTCCAAAGACACTCTCCAAAGCCACTCTATGTCCAAAGCCACTGTCCAAAGCCACTCTCCAAATCCACTCTCCAAAGCCACTGTATGTCCAAAGCCACTGTCCAAAGCCACTGTCAAAAGCCACTCTCCAAAGCCACTCTATGTCCAAAGCCACTGTCCAAAGTCACTGTCCAAAGCCACTCTCCAAAGCCACTCTATGTCCAAAGCCACTGTCCAAAGCCACTCTCCAAAGCCACTCTATGTCCAAAGCCACTGTCCAAAGCCACTCTCCACAGCCACTCTCCAAAGCCACTCTATGTCCAAAGCCACTGTCCAAAGGCACTGTCCAAAGCCACTCTCCAAAGCCACTCTATCTCCAAAGCCACTGTCCAAAGCCACTCTCCAAAGCCACTCTCCAAAGCCACTCTATGTCCAAAGCCACTGTCCATAGCCATTGTCCAAAGTCACTGTCCAAAGCCACTCTATGTCCAAAGCCACTGTACAAAGCCACTGTCCAAAGCCACTGTCCAAAGCAATACTATGGCCAAAGCCACTGTCCAAAGGCACTGTCCAAAGACACTCTATGTCCAAAGCCACTGTCCAAAGCCACTGTCCAAAGCCACTGACCAAAGCCACTCTATGTCCAAAGCCACTGTCCAAAGCCACTCTATGTCCTAAGCCACTGTCCAAAGCCACTCTCCAAAGCCACTGTCCTAAACCACTCTATGTCCAAAGCCACTGTCCAAAGCCACTCTCCAAAGCCACTGTCCAAAGCCACTCTATGTCCAAAGCCACTGTCCAAAGCCACTCTCCAAAGCCACTGTCCAAAGCCACTGTATGTCCAAAGCCACTGTATGTCCAAAGCCACTGTCCAAAGCCACTGTATGTCCAAAGCCACTGTCCAAAGCCACTGTATGTCCAAAGCCACTGTATGTCCAAAGCTACTAACCAAAGCCACTGTATGTCCAAAGCCACTGTATGTCCAAAGGCACTGTCCAAAGCCACTGTATGTCCAAAGCCACTGTATGTCCAAAGCCACTGTCTAAAGCCACTGTATGTCCAAAGCCACTGTCCAAAGCCACTGTATGTCCAAAGCCACTGTATGTCCAAAGCCACTGTCCAAAGCCACTGTTTGTCCAAAGCCACTGTATGTCCAAAGCCACTGTCCAAAGCCACTGTATGTCCAAAGCCACTGTATGTCCAAAGCCACTCTATGTCCAAAGCCACTGTATGTCCAAAGCCACTGTTCAGAGCCACTGTATGTCCAAAGCCACTGTACGTCCAAAGCCACTGTCCAATGCCACCGTATGTCCAAAGCCACGGTATGTCCAAAGCCACTGTCCAAAGCCACCGTATGTCCAAAGCCACTGTATGTTCAAAGCCACTGTCCAAAGCCACCGTATGTCCAAAGCCACTGTATGTCCAAAGCCACTGTCCAAAGCCACTGTATGTCCAAAGCCACTGTATGTCCAAAGCCACTGTCCAAAGCCACTGTATGTCCAAAGCCACTGTCCAAAGCCACTGTATGTCCAAAGCCACTGTATGTCCAAAGCCACTGTCCAAAGCCACTCTCCAAAGCCACTCTATGTCCAAAGCCACTGTCCAAAGCCACTCTCCAAAGCCACTGTCCAAAGCCACTCTATGTCCAAAGCCACTGTCCAAAGCCACTCTATGTCCAAAGCCACTGTCCAAAGCCACTCTCCAAAGCCACTCTCCAAAGCCACTCTATGTCCAAAGCCACTGTATGTCCAAAGCCACTGTCCAAAGCCACTGTATGGCCAAAGCCACTGTATGTCCAAAGCCACTGTATGTCCAAAGCCACTGTCCAAAGCCACTGTATGTCCAAAGCCACTGTATGTCCAAAGCCACTATCCAAAGCCACTGTATGTCCAAAGCCACTGTATATCCAAAGCCACTGTCCAAAGCCACTGTATGTCCAAAGCCACTGTATGTCCAAAGCCACTGTCCAAAGCCACTGTATGTCCAAAGCCACTGTCCAAAGCCACTGTATGTCCAAAGCCACTGTCCAAAGCCACTGTATGTCCAAAGCCACTGTATGTCCAAAGCCACTGTCCAAAGCCACTCTATGTCCAAAGCCACTGTATGTCCAAAGCCACTGTCCAATGCCACTGTATGTCCAAAGCCTCTGTATGTCCAAAGCCACTGTCCAAAGCCACCGTATGTCCAAAGCCACGGTATGTCCAAAGCCACTGTCCAAAGCCACCATATGTCCAAAGCTACTGTATGTCCAAAGCCACTGTCCAAAGCCACCGTATGTCCAAAGCCAATGTATGTCCAAAGCCACTGTCCAAAGCCACTGTATGTCCAAAGCCACTGTATGTCCAAAGCCACTGTCCAAAGCCACTGTATGTCCAAAGCCACTGTATGTCCAAAGCCACTGTCCAAAGCAACTGTATGTCCAAAGCCACTGTATCTCCAAAGCCACTGTCCAAAGCCACCGTATGTCCAAAGCCACTGTATGTCCAAAGCCACTGTCCAAAGCAACCATATGTCCAAAGCCACTGTATGTCCAAAGCCACTATCCAAAGCCACTGTATGTCCAAAGCCACTGTATGTACAAAGGCACTGTCCAAAGCCACTGTATGTCCAAAGCCACTGTATGTCCAAAGACACTGTCTAAAGCCACTGTATGTCCAAAGCCACTGTCCAAAGCCACTGTATGTCCAAAGCCACTGTATGTCCAAAGCCACTGTCCAAAGCCACTGTATGTCCAAAGCCACTGTATGTCCAAAGCCACTGTCCAAAGCCACTGTATGTCCAAAGCCAGTGTATGTCCAAAGCCACTGTACAAAGCCACTATATGTCCAAAGCCAGTCCAAAGCCTCTCTCCAAAGCCACTCTCCAAAGCCACTCTATGTCCAAAGCCACTGTCCAAAGCCACTCTCCAAAGCCACTCTCCAAAGCCACTCTATGTCCAAAGCCACTGTCCAAAGCCACTCTCCAAAGCCATTCTCCAAAGCCACTCTATGTCCAAAGCCACTGTCCAAAGCCACTCTCCAAAGACAATCTCCAAAGCCACTCTTTGTCCAAAGCCACTGTCCAAAGCCACTCTCCAAAGCCACTCTCCAAAGCCACTCTATGTCCAAAGCCACTTTCCAAAGCCACTCTCCAAAGCCACTCTCCAAAGCCACTCTATGTCCACCACTGTCCAAAGCCATTCTCCAAAGCCACTCTCCAAAGCCACTCTATGTCCAAAGCCACTGTCCAAAGCCACTCTATGTCCAAACCCACTGTCCAAAGCCACTGTCCAAAGCCACTGTCCAAAGCCACTCTATGTCCAAAGCCACTGCCCAAAGCCACTGTCCAAAGCCACTGTCCAAAGCCACTCTATGTCCAAAGCCACTGTCCAAAGCCACTCTCCAATGCTACTGTCCAAAGCCACTCTATCTACAAAGCCACTGTCCAAAGCCACTGTCTAAAGTCACTATCCAAAGCCACTCTATGTCCAAAGCAACTCTCCAAAGCCACTGTCCAAAGCCACTGTTCAAAGCCACTCTATGCCCAAAGCCACTGTCCAAAGCCACTCTCCAAAGCGACTGTCCAAACCACTCTATGTCCAAAGCCACTGTCCAACGCCACTGTCCAAAGCAACTGACCAAAGCCACTCTATGTCCAATGCCACTATCCAAAGCCACTGTCCAAAGCCACTGTCCAAAGCCACTCTATGTCCAAAGCCATTGTCCAAAGACACTCTCCAAAGCCACTCTCCAAAGCCACTCTATGTCCAAAAGCACTGTCCAAAGCCACTGTCCAAAGCCACTCTCCAAAGCCACTCTATGTCCAAAGCCACTGTCCAAAGCCACTCTCCAAAGCCACTCTCCAAAGCCACTGTATGTCCAAAGCCACTGTCCAAAGCCACTGTCCAAAGCCACTCTCCAAAGCCACTCTATGTCCAAAGCCACTGTCCAAAGTCACTGTCCAAAGCCACTCTCCAAAGCCACTCTATGTCCAAAGCCACTGTTCAAAGCCACTCTCCAAAGCTACTCTCCAAAGCCACTCTATGTCCAAAGCCACTGTCCAAAGCCACTGTCCAAAGCCACTCTCCAAGGCCACTCTATCTCCAAAGCCACTGTCCAAAGCCACTCTCCAAAGCCACTCTCCAAAGCCACTCTATGTCCAAAGCCACTGTCCATAGCCACTGTCTAAAGCCACTGTCCAAAGCCACTCTATGTCCAAAGCCACTGTACAAAGCCACTGTCCAAAGCCACTGTCCAAAGCAATACTATGTCCAAAGCCACTGTCCAAAGGCACTGTCCAAAGCCACTCTATGTCCAAAGCCACTGTCCAAAGCCACTGTCCAAAGCCACTGTCCAAAGCCACTCTATGTCCAAAGCCACTGTCCGAAGCCACTCTATGTCCAAAGCCACTGTCCAAAGCCACTCTCCAAAGCCACTGTCCTAAACCACTCTATGTCCAAAGCCACTGTCCAAAGCCACTCTCCAAAGCCACTGTCCAAAGCCACTCTATGTCCAAAGCCACTGTCCAAAGCCACTCTCCAAAGCCACTGTCCAAAGCCACTGTATGTCCAAAGCCACTGTATGTCCAAAGCCACTGTCCAAAGCCACTGTATGTCCAAAGCCACTGTCCAAAGCCACTGTATGTCCAAAGCCACTGTATGTCCAAAGCCACTATCCAAAGCCACTGTATGTCCAAAGCCACTGTATGTCCAAAGGCACTGTCCAAAGCCACTGTATGTCCAAAGCCACTGTATGTCCAAAGCCACTGTCTAAAGCCACTGTATGTCCAAAGCCACTGTATGTCCAAAGCCACTGTATGTCCAAAGCCACTGTCCAAAGCCACTGTATGTCCAAAGCCACTGTATGTCCAAAGCCACTGTCCAAAGCCACTGTATGTCCAAAGCCAGTGTATGTCCAAAGCCACTGTCCAAAGCCACTATATGTCCAAAGCCACTGTATGTCCAAAGCCACTGTCCAAAGCCACTGTATGTCCAAAGCCACTGTACAAAGCCACTGTCCAAATCCACTGTCGACAGCCACTCTATGTCCAAATTCTCTGTACAAAGCCACTGTCCAAAGCCACTGTCCAAAGCAATACTATGTCCAAAGCCACAGTCCAAAGCCACTGTCCAAAGCCACTGTCCAAAGCCACTCTATGTCCAAAGCCACTGTCCGAAACCACTGTCCAAAGCCACTGTCCAAAGCCACTCTATGTCGAAAGCTACTGTCCAAAGCCACTGTCCAAAGCCACTGTCCAAAGCTACTCTATGTCCAAAGCCACTATCCAAAGCCACTCACCAAAGCCACTGTCCTTAACCACTCTATGTCCAAAGCCACTGTCCAAAGCCACTCTCCAAAGCCACTGTCCAAATCCACTCTATGTCCAAAGCCACTGTCCAAAGTCACTCTCCAAAGCCACTGTCCAAAGCCACTGTATGTCCAAAGCCACTGTATGTCCAAAGCCACTGTCCAAAGCCACTGTATGTGCAAAGCCACTGTATGTCCAAAGCCACTATCCAATGCCACTGTATGTCCAAAGCCACTGTATATCCAAAGCCACTGTCCAAAGCCACTGTATGTCCAAAGCCACTGTATTTCCAAAGCGACTGTCTAAAGCCACTGTATGTCCAAAGCCACTGTCCAAAGCCACTGTATGTCCAAAGCCACTGTATGTCCAAAGCCACTGTCCATAGCCACAGTATGTCCAAAGCCACTGTATGTCCAAAGCCACTGTCCAAAGCCACTGTATGTCCAAAGCCACTGTATTTCCAAAGCCACTGTCCAAAGCCACTCTATGTCCAAAGCCACTGTATGTCCAAAGCCACTGTCCAAAGCCACTGTATGTCCAAAGCCACTGTATGTCCAAAGCCACTGTCCAAAGCCACTGTATGTCCAAAGCCACGGTATGTCCAAAGCCACTGTCCAAAGCCACCGTATGTTCAAAGCCACTGTATGTCCAAAGCCACTGTCCTAAGCCACCGTATGTCCAAAGCCACTGTATGTCCAAAGCCACTGTCCAAAGCCACTGTATGTCCAAAGCCACTGTATGTCCAAAGCCACTGTCCAAAGCCACTGTATGTCCAAAGCCACTGTATGTTCAAAGCCACTGTCCAAAGCCACTGTATGTCCAAAGCCACTGTATGTCCAAAGCCACTTTCCAAAGCCACCGTATGTCCAGAGCCACTGTATGTCCAAAGCCACTGTCCAAAGCAACCATATGTCCAAAGCCACTGTATGTCCAAAGCCACTGTCCAAAGCCACTGTATGTCCAAAGCCACTGTCCAAAGCCACCGTATGTCCAAAGCCACTGTATGTCCAAAGCCACTGTCCAAAGCAACCGTATGTCCAAAGCCACTGTATGTCCAAAGCCACTGTCCAAAGCCACCGTATGTCCAAAGCCACTGAAGTACCAAAGCCACTGTCCAAAGCCACTGTATGTCCAAAGCCACTGTACAAAGCCACTGTCCAAATCCACTGTCCAAATCCACTCTATGTCCAAATCCACTGTACAAAGCCACTGTCCAAAGCCATTGTCCAAAGCAATACTATGTCCAAAGCCACAGTCCAAAGCCACTGTCCAAAGCCACTCTACGTCCAAAGCCACTGTCCGAAGCCACTGTCCAAAGCCACTGTTCAAAGCCACTCTATGTCCAAAGCCACTGTCCAAAGCCACTGTCCAAGGCCACTGTCCAAAGCCGCTCTATGTCCAAAGCCACTGTCCAAAGCCACTCTCCAAAGCCACTGTCCTTAACCACTCTATGTCCAAAGCCACTGTCCAAAGCCACTCTCCAAAGCCACTGTCCAAAGCCACTCTATGTCCAAAGCCACTGTCCAAAGCCACTCTCCAAAGCCACTGTCCAAAGCCACTGTATGTCCAAAGCCACTGTATGTCCAAAGCCACTGTCCAAAGCCACTGTATGTCCAAAGCCACTGTATGTCCAAAGCCACTATCCAAAGCCACTGTATGTCCAAAGCCACTGTATATCCAAAGCCACTGTCCAAAGCCACTGTATGTCCAAAGCCACTGTATGTCCAAAGCCACTGTCTAAAGCCACTGTATGTCCAAAGCCACTGTCCAAAGCCACTGTATGTCCAAAGCCACTGTCCAAAGCCACTGTATGTCCAAAGCCACTGTATGTCCAAAGCCACTGTCCAAAGCCACTCTATGTCCAAAGCCACTGTATGTCCAAAGCCACTGTCCAAAGCCACTGTATGTCCAAAGCCTCTGTATGTCCAAAGCCACTGTCCAAAGCCACCGTATGTCCAAAGCCACGGTATGTCCAAAGCCACTGTCCAAAGCCACCATATGTCCAAAGCCACTGTATGTCCAAAGCCACTGTCCAAAGCCACCGTATGTCCAAAGCCAATGTATGTCCAAAGCCACTGTCCAAAGCCACTGTATGTCCAAAGCCACTGTATGTCCAAAGCCACTGTCCAAAGCCACTGTATGTCCAAAGCCACTGTATGTCCAAAGCCACTGTCCAAAGCAACTGTATGTCCAAAGCCACTGTATGTCCAAAGCCACTGTCCAAAGCCACCGTATGTCCAAAGCCACTGTATGTCCAAAGCCACTGTCCAAAGCAACCGTATGTCCAAAGCCACTGTATGTCCAAAGCCACTATCCAAAGCCACTGTATGTCCAAAGCCACTGTATGTCCAAAGGCACTGTCCAAAGCCACTGTATGTCCAAAGCCACTGTATGTCCAAAGCCACTGTCTAAAGCCACTGTATGTCCAAAGCCACTGTCCAAAGCCACTGTATGTCCAAAGCCACTGTATGTCCAAAGCCACTGTCCAAAGCCACTGTATGTCCAAAGCCACTGTATGTCCAAAGCCACTGTCCAAAGCCACTGTATGTCCAAAGCCAGTGTATGTCCAAAGCCACTGTCCAAAGCCACTATATGTCCAAAGCCAGTCCAAAGCCTCTCTCCAAAGCCACTCTCCAAAGCCACTCTATGTCCAAAGCCACTGTCCAAAGCCACTCTCCAAAGCCACTCTCCAAAGCCACTCTATGTCCAAAGCCACTGTCCAAAGCCACTCTCCAAAGCCATTCTCCAAAGCCACTCTATGTCCAAAGCCACTGTCCAAAGCCACTCTCCAAAGACAATCTCCAAAGCCACTCTTTGTCCAAAGCCACTGTCCAAAGCCACTCTCCAAAGCCACTCTCCAAAGCCACTCTATGTCCAAAGCCACTTTCCAAAGCCACTCTCCAAAGCCACTCTCCAAAGCCACTCTATGTCCAAAGCCACTGTCCAAAGCCATTCTCCAAAGCCACTCTCCAAAGCCACTCTATGTCCAAAGCCACTGTCCAAAGCCACTCTATGTCCAAACCCACTGTCCAAAGCCACTGTCCAAAGCCACTGTCCAAAGCCACTCTATGTCCAAAGCCACTGCCCAAAGCCACTGTCCAAAGCCACTGTCCAAAGCCACTCTATGTCCAAAGCCACTGTCCAAAGCCACTCTCCAATGCTACTGTCCAAAGCCACTCTATCTACAAAGCCACTGTCCAAAGCCACTGTCTAAAGTCACTGTCCAAAGCCACTCTATGTCCAAAGCAACTCTCCAAAGCCACTGTCCAAAGCCACTGTTCAAAGCCACTCTATGCCCAAAGCCACTGTCCAAAGCCACTCTCCAAAGCGACTGTCCAAACCACTCTATGTCCAAAGCCACTGTCCAACGCCACTGTCCAAAGCAACTGACCAAAGCCACTCTATGTCCAATGCCACTATCCAAAGCCACTGTCCAAAGCCACTGTCCAAAGCCACTCTATGTCCAAAGCCATTGTCCAAAGACACTCTCCAAAGCCACTCTCCAAAGCCACTCTATGTCCAAAAGCACTGTCCAAAGCCACTCTCCAAAGCTACTCTCCAAAGCCACTCTATGTCCAAAGCCACTGTCCAAAGCCACTGTCCAAAGCCACTCTCCAAGGCCACTCTATCTCCAAAGCCACTGTCCAAAGCCACTCTCCAAAGCCACTCTCCAAAGCCACTCTATGTCCAAAGCCACTGTCCATAGCCACTGTCTAAAGCCACTGTCCAAAGCCACTCTATGTCCAAAGCCACTGTACAAAGCCACTGTCCAAAGCCACTGTCCAAAGCAATACTATGTCCAAAGCCACTGTCCAAAGGCACTGTCCAAAGCCACTCTATGTCCAAAGCCACTGTCCAAAGCCACTGTCCAAAGCCACTGTCCAAAGCCACTCTATGTCCAAAGCCACTGTCCGAAGCCACTCTATGTCCAAAGCCACTGTCCAAAGCCACTCTCCAAAGCCACTGTCCTAAACCACTCTATGTCCAAAGCCACTGTCCAAAGCCACTCTCCAAAGCCACTGTCCAAAGCCACTCTATGTCCAAAGCCACTGTCCAAAGCCACTCTCCAAAGCCACTGTCCAAAGCCACTGTATGTCCAAAGCCACTGTATGTCCAAAGCCACTGTCCAAAGCCACTGTATGTCCAAAGCCACTGTCCAAAGCCACTGTATGTCCAAAGCCACTGTATGTCCAAAGCCACTATCCAAAGCCACTGTATGTCCAAAGCCACTGTATGTCCAAAGGCACTGTCCAAAGCCACTGTATGTCCAAAGCCACTGTATGTCCAAAGCCACTGTCTAAAGCCACTGTATGTCCAAAGCCACTGTATGTCCAAAGCCACTGTATGTCCAAAGCCACTGTCCAAAGCCACTGTATGTACAAAGCCACTGTATGTCCAAAGCCACTGTCCAAAGCCACTGTATGTCCAAAGCCAGTGTATGTCCAAAGCCACTGTCCAAAGCCACTATATGTCCAAAGCCACTGTATGTCCAAAGCCACTGTCCAAAGCCACTGTATGTCCAAAGCCACTGTACAAAGCCACTGTCCAAATCCACTGTCGACAGCCACTCTATGTCCAAATTCACTGTACAAAGCCACTGTCCAAAGCCACTGTCCAAAGCAATACTATGTCCAAAGCCACAGTCCAAAGCCACTGTCCAAAGCCACTGTCCAAAGCCACTCTATGTCCAAAGCCACTGTCCGAAACCACTGTCCAAAGCCACTGTCCAAAGCCACTCTATGTCGAAAGCTACTGTCCAAAGCCACTGTCCAAAGCCACTGTCCAAAGCTACTCTATGTCCAAAGCCACTATCCAAAGCCACTCACCAAAGCCACTGTCCTTAACCACTCTATGTCCAAAGCCACTGTCCAAAGCCACTCTCCAAAGCCACTGTCCAAATCCACTCTATGTCCAAAGCCACTGTCCAAAGTCACTCTCCAAAGCCACTGTCCAAAGCCACTGTATGTCCAAAGCCACTGTATGTCCAAAGCCACTGTCCAAAGCCACTGTATGTGCAAAGCCACTGTATGTCCAAAGCCACTATCCAATGCCACTGTATGTCCAAAGCCACTGTATATCCAAAGCCACTGTCCAAAGCCACTGTATGTCCAAAGCCACTGTATTTCCAAAGCGACTGTCTAAAGCCACTGTATGTCCAAAGCCACTGTCCAAAGCCACTGTATGTCCAAAGCCACTGTATGTCCAAAGCCACTGTCCATAGCCACAGTATGTCCAAAGCCACTGTATGTCCAAAGCCACTGTCCAAAGCCACTGTATGTCCAAAGCCACTGTATTTCCAAAGCCACTGTCCAAAGCCACTCTATGTCCAAAGCCACTGTATGTCCAAAGCCACTGTCCAAAGCCACTGTATGTCCAAAGCCACTGTATGTCCAAAGCCACTGTCCAAAGCCACTGTATGTCCAAAGCCACGGTATGTCCAAAGCCACTGTCCAAAGCCACCGTATGTTCAAAGCCACTGTATGTCCAAAGCCACTGTCCTAAGCCACCGTATGTCCAAAGCCACTGTATGTCCAAAGCCACTGTCCAAAGCCACTGTATGTCCAAAGCCACTGTATGTCCAAAGCCACTGTCCAAAGCCACTGTATGTCCAAAGCCACTGTATGTTCAAAGCCACTGTCCAAAGCCACTGTATGTCCAAAGCCACTGTATGTCCAAAGCCACTTTCCAAAGCCACCGTATGTCCAGAGCCACTGTATGTCCAAAGCCACTGTCCAAAGCAACCATATGTCCAAAGCCACTGTATGTCCAAAGCCACTGTCCAAAGCCACTGTATGTCCAAAGCCACTGTCCAAAGCCACCGTATGTCCAAAGCCACTGTATGTCCAAAGCCACTGTCCAAAGCAACCGTATGTCCAAAGCCACTGTATGTCCAAAGCCACTGTCCAAAGCCACCGTATGTCCAAAGCCACTGAAGTACCAAAGCCACTGTCCAAAGCCACTGTATGTCCAAAGCCACTGTACAAAGCCACTGTCCAAATCCACTGTCCAAATCCACTCTATGTCCAAATCCACTGTACAAAGCCACTGTCCAAAGCCATTGTCCAAAGCAATACTATGTCCAAAGCCACAGTCCAAAGCCACTGTCCAAAGCCACTCTACGTCCAAAGCCACTGTCCGAAGCCACTGTCCAAAGCCACTGTTCAAAGCCACTCTATGTCCAAAGCCACTGTCCAAAGCCACTGTCCAAGGCCACTGTCCAAAGCCGCTCTATGTCCAAAGCCACTGTCCAAAGCCACTCTCCAAAGCCACTGTCCTTAACCACTCTATGTCCAAAGCCACTGTCCAAAGCCACTCTCCAAAGCCACTGTCCAAAGCCACTCTATGTCCAAAGCCACTGTCCAAAGCCACTCTCCAAAGCCACTGTCCAAAGCCACTGTATGTCCAAAGCCACTGTATGTCCAAAGCCACTGTCCAAAGCCACTGTATGTCCAAAGCCACTGTATGTCCAAAGCCACTATCCAAAGCCACTGTATGTCCAAAGCCACTGTATATCCAAAGCCACTGTCCAAAGCCACTGTATGTCCAAAGCCACTGTATGTCCAAAGCCACTGTCTAAAGCCACTGTATGTCCAAAGCCACTGTCCAAAGCCACTGTATGTCCAAAGCCACTGTCCAAAGCCACTGTATGTCCAAAGCCACTGTATGTCCAAAGCCACTGTCCAAAGCCACTCTATGTCCAAAGCCACTGTATGTCCAAAGCCACTGTCCAAAGCCACTGTATGTCCAAAGCCTCTGTATGTCCAAAGCCACTGTCCAAAGCCACCGTATGTCCAAAGCCACGGTATGTCCAAAGCCACTGTCCAAAGCCACCATATGTCCAAAGCCACTGTATGTCCAAAGCCACTGTCCAAAGCCACCGTATGTCCAAAGCCAATGTATGTCCAAAGCCACTGTCCAAAGCCACTGTATGTCCAAAGCCACTGTATGTCCAAAGCCACTGTCCAAAGCCACTGTATGTCCAAAGCCACTGTATGTCCAAAGCCACTGTCCAAAGCAACTGTATGTCCAAAGCCACTGTATGTCCAAAGCCACTGTCCAAAGCCACCGTATGTCCAAAGCCACTGTATGTCCAAAGCCACTGTCCAAAGCAACCGTATGTCCAAAGCCACTGTATGTCCAAAGCCACTATCCAAAGCCACTGTATGTCCAAAGCCACTGTATGTCCAAAGGCACTGTCCAAAGCCACTGTATGTCCAAAGCCACTGTATGTCCAAAGCCACTGTCTAAAGCCACTGTATGTCCAAAGCCACTGTCCAAAGCCACTGTATGTCCAAAGCCACTGTATGTCCAAAGCCACTGTCCAAAGCCACTGTATGTCCAAAGCCACTGTATGTCCAAAGCCACTTTCCAAAGCCACTGTATGTCCAAAGCCAGTGTATGTCCAAAGCCACTGTCCAAAGCCACTATATGTCCAAAGCCACTGTATGTCCAAAGCCACTGTCCAAAGCCACTGTATGTCCAAAGCAACTGTACAAAGCCACTGTCCAAATCCACTGTCGACAGCCATTCTATGTCCAAATTCACTGTACAAAGCCACTGTCCAAAGCTACTGTCCAAAGCAATACTATGTCCAAAGCCACAGTCCAAAGCCACTGTCCAAAGCCACTGTCCAAAGCCACTCTATGTCCAAAGCCACTGTCCAAAGCCACTGTCCAAAGCCACTGTCCAAAACCACTCTATGTCCAAAGCCACTATCCAAAGCCACTCACCAAAGCCACTGTCCTTAACCACTCTATGTCCAAAGCCACTGTCCAAATCCACTCTATGTCCAAAGCCACTGTCCAAAGTCACTCTCCAAAGCCACTGTCCAAAGCCACTGTATGTGCAAAGCCACTGTATGTCCAAAGCCACTGTATGTCCAAAGCCACTATCCAAAGCCACTGTATGTCCAAAGCCACTGTATATCCAAAGCCACTGTCCAAAGCCACTGTATGTCCAAAGCCACTGTATGTCCAAAGCCACTGTCTAAAGCCACTGTATGTCCAAAGCCACTGTCCAAAGCCACTGTATGTCCAAAGCCACTGTCCAAAGCCACTGTATGTCCAAAGCCACTGTATGTCCAAAGCCACTGTCCAAAGCCACTCTATGTCCAAAGCCACTGTATGTCCAAAGCCACTGTCCAAAGCCACTGTATGTCCAAAGCCTCTGTATGTCCAAAGCCACTGTCCAAAGCCACCGTATGTCCAAAGCCACGGTATGTCCAAAGCCACTGTCCAAAGCCACCATATGTCCAAAGCCACTGTATGTCCAAAGCCACTGTCCAAAGCCACCGTATGTCCAAAGCCAATGTATGTCCAAAGCCACTGTCCAAAGCCACTGTATGTCCAAAGCCACTGTATGTCCAAAGCCACTGTCCAAAGCCACTGTATGTCCAAAGCCACTGTATGTCCAAAGCCACTGTCCAAAGCAACTGTATGTCCAAAGCCACTGTATGTCCAAAGCCACTGTCCAAAGCCACCGTATGTCCAAAGCCACTGTATGTCCAAAGCCACTGTCCAAAGCAACCGTATGTCCAAAGCCACTGTATGTCCAAAGCCACTATCCAAAGCCACTGTTTGTCCAAAGCCACTGTATGTCCAAAGGCACTGTCCAAAGCCACTGTATGTCCAAAGCCACTGTATGTCCAAAGCCACTGTCTAAAGCCACTGTATGTCCAAAGCCACTGTCCAAAGCCACTGTATGTCCAAAGCCACTGTATGTCCAAAGCCACTGTCCAAAGCCACTGTATGTCCAAAGCCACTGTATGTCCAAAGCCACTGTCCAAAGCCACTGTATGTCCAAAGCCAGTGTATGTCCAAAGCCACTGTCCAAAGCCACTATATGTCCAAAGCCACTGTATGTCCAAAGCCACTGTCCAAAGCCACTGTATGTCCAAAGCAACTGTACAAAGCCACTGTCCAAATCCACTGTCGACAGCCACTCTATGTCCAAATTCACTGTACAAAGCCACTGTCCAAAGCCACTGTCCAAAGCAATACTATGTCCAAAGCCACAGTCCAAAGCCACTGTCCAAAGCCACTGTCCAAAGCCACTCTATGTCCAAAGCCACTGTCCGAAACCACTGTCCAAAGCCACTGTCCAAAGCCACTCTATGTCCAAAGCCACTGTCCAAAGCCACTGTCCAAAGCCACTGTCCAAAGCCACTCTATGTCCAAAGCCACTATCCAAAGCCACTCACCAAAGCCACTGTCCTTAACCACTCTATGTCCAAAGCCACTGTCCAAAGCCACTCTCCAAAGCCACTGTCCAAATCCACTCTATGTCCAAAGCCACTGTCCAAAGTCACTCTCCAAAGCCACTGTCCAAAGCCACTGTATGTCCAAAGCCACTGTATGTCCAAAGCCACTGTCCAAAGCCACTGTATGTGCAAAGCCACTGTATGTCCAAAGCCACTATCCAAAGCCACTGTATGTCCAAAGCCACTGTATATCCAAAGCCACTGTCCAAAGCCACTGTATGTCCAAAGCCACTGTATTTCCAAAGCGACTGTCTAAAGCCACTGTATGTCCAAAGCCACTGTCCAAAGCCACTGTATGTCCAAAGCCACTGTATGTCCAAAGCCACTGTCCATAGCCACAGTATGTCCAAACCCACTGTATGTCCAAAGCCACTGTCCAAAGCCACTGTATGTCCAAAGCCACTGTATGTCCAAAGCCACTGTCCAAAGCCACTCTATGTCCAAAGCCACTGTATGTCCAAAGCCACTGTATGTCCAAAGCCACGGTATGTCCAAAGCCACTGTCCAAAGCCACCGTATGTCCAAAGCCACGGTATGTCCAAAGCCACTGTCCAAAGCCACCGTATATCCAAAGCCACTGTATGTCCAAAGCCACTGTCCAAAGCCACTGTATGTCCAAAGCCACTGTATGTCCAAAGCCACTGTCCAAATCCACTGTATGTCCAAAGCCACTGTATGTTCAAAGCCACTGTCCAAAGCCACTGTATGTCCAAAGCCACTGTATGTCCAAAGCCACTTTCCAAAGCCACCGTATGTCCAGAGCCACTGTATGTCCAAAGCCACTGTCCAAAGCAACCATATGTCCAAAGCCACTGTATGTCCAAAGCCACTGTCCAAAGCCACTGTATGTCCAAAGCCACTGTCCAAAGCCACCGTATGTCCAAAGCCACTGTATGTCCAAAGCCACTGTCCAAAGCAACCGTATGTCCAAAGCCACTGTATGTCCAAAGCCACTGTCCAAAGCCACCGTATGTCCAAAGCCACTGAAGTACCAAAGCCACTGTCCAAAGCCACTGTATGTCCAAAGCCACTGTACAAAGCCACTGTCCAAATCCACTGTCCAAATCCACTCTATGGCCAAATCCACTGTACAAAGCCACTGTCCAAAGCCATTGTCCAAAGCAATACTATATCCAAAGCCACAGTCCAAAGCCACTGTCCAAAGCCACTCTATGTCCAAAGCCACTGTCCGAAGCCACTGTCCAAAGCCACTGTTCAAAGCCACTCTATGTCCAAAGCCACTGTCCAAAGTCACTGTCCAAAGCCACTGTCCAAAGCCGCTCTATGTCCAAAGCCACTGTCCAAAGCCACTCTCCAAAGCCACTGTCCTTAACCACTCTATGTCCAAAGCCACCGTCCAAAGCCACTCTCCAAAGCCACTGTCCAAAGCCACTCTATGTCCAAAGCCACTGTCCAAAGCCACTCTCCAAAGCCACTGTCCAAAGCCACTGTATGTCCAAAGCCACTGTATGTCCAAAGCCACTGTCCAAAGCCACTGTATGTCCAAAGCCACTGTATGTCCAAAGCCACTATCCAAAGCCACTGTATGTCCAAAGCCACTGTATATCCAAAGCCACTGTCCAAAGCCACTGTATGTCCAAAGCCACTGTATGTCCAAAGCCACTGTCTAAAGCCACTGTATGTCCAAAGCCACTGTCCAAAGCCACTGTATGTCCAAAGCCACTGTCCAAAGCCACTGTATGTCCAAAGCCACTGTATGTCCAAAGCCACTGTCCAAAGCCACTGTCCAAAGCCACTGTCCAAAACCACTCTATGTCCAAAGCCACTATCCAAAGCCACTCACCAAAGCCACTGTCCTTAACCACTCTATGTCCAAAGCCACTGTCCAAATCCACTCTATGTCCAAAGCCACTGTCCAAAGTCACTCTCCAAAGCCACTGTCCAAAGCCACTGTATGTGCAAAGCCACTGTATGTCCAAAGCCACTGTATGTCCAAAGCCACTATCCAAAGCCACTGTATGTCCAAAGCCACTGTATATCCAAAGCCACTGTCCAAAGCCACTGTATGTCCAAAGCCACTGTATGTCCAAAGCCACTGTCTAAAGCCACTGTATGTCCAAAGCCACTGTCCAAAGCCACTGTATGTCCAAAGCCACTGTCCAAAGCCACTGTATGTCCAAAGCCACTGTATGTCCAAAGCCACTGTCCAAAGCCACTCTATGTCCAAAGCCACTGTATGTCCAAAGCCACTGTCCAAAGCCACTGTATGTCCAAAGCCTCTGTATGTCCAAAGCCACTGTCCAAAGCCACCGTATGTCCAAAGCCACGGTATGTCCAAAGCCACTGTCCAAAGCCACCATATGTCCAAAGCCACTGTATGTCCAAAGCCACTGTCCAAAGCCACCGTATGTCCAAAGCCAATGTATGTCCAAAGCCACTGTCCAAAGCCACTGTATGTCCAAAGCCACTGTATGTCCAAAGCCACTGTCCAAAGCCACTGTATGTCCAAAGCCACTGTATGTCCAAAGCCACTGTCCAAAGCAACTGTATGTCCAAAGCCACTGTATGTCCAAAGCCACTGTCCAAAGCCACCGTATGTCCAAAGCCACTGTATGTCCAAAGCCACTGTCCAAAGCAACCGTATGTCCAAAGCCACTGTATGTCCAAAGCCACTATCCAAAGCCACTGTTTGTCCAAAGCCACTGTATGTCCAAAGGCACTGTCCAAAGCCACTGTATGTCCAAAGCCACTGTATGTCCAAAGCCACTGTCTAAAGCCACTGTATGTCCAAAGCCACTGTCCAAAGCCACTGTATGTCCAAAGCCACTGTATGTCCAAAGCCACTGTCCAAAGCCACTGTATGTCCAAAGCCACTGTATGTCCAAAGCCACTGTCCAAAGCCACTGTATGTCCAAAGCCAGTGTATGTCCAAAGCCACTGTCCAAAGCCACTATATGTCCAAAGCCACTGTATGTCCAAAGCCACTGTCCAAAGCCACTGTATGTCCAAAGCAACTGTACAAAGCCACTGTCCAAATCCACTGTCGACAGCCACTCTATGTCCAAATTCACTGTACAAAGCCACTGTCCAAAGCCACTGTCCAAAGCAATACTATGTCCAAAGCCACAGTCCAAAGCCACTGTCCAAAGCCACTGTCCAAAGCCACTCTATGTCCAAAGCCACTGTCCGAAACCACTGTCCAAAGCCACTGTCCAAAGCCACTCTATGTCCAAAGCCACTGTCCAAAGCCACTGTCCAAAGCCACTGTCCAAAGCCACTCTATGTCCAAAGCCACTATCCAAAGCCACTCACCAAAGCCACTGTCCTTAACCACTCTATGTCCAAAGCCACTGTCCAAAGCCACTCTCCAAAGCCACTGTCCAAATCCACTCTATGTCCAAAGCCACTGTCCAAAGTCACTCTCCAAAGCCACTGTCCAAAGCCACTGTATGTCCAAAGCCACTGTATGTCCAAAGCCACTGTCCAAAGCCACTGTATGTGCAAAGCCACTGTATGTCCAAAGCCACTATCCAAAGCCACTGTATGTCCAAAGCCACTGTATATCCAAAGCCACTGTCCAAAGCCACTGTATGTCCAAAGCCACTGTATTTCCAAAGCGACTGTCTAAAGCCACTGTATGTCCAAAGCCACTGTCCAAAGCCACTGTATGTCCAAAGCCACTGTATGTCCAAAGCCACTGTCCATAGCCACAGTATGTCCAAACCCACTGTATGTCCAAAGCCACTGTCCAAAGCCACTGTATGTCCAAAGCCACTGTATGTCCAAAGCCACTGTCCAAAGCCACTCTATGTCCAAAGCCACTGTATGTCCAAAGCCACTGTATGTCCAAAGCCACGGTATGTCCAAAGCCACTGTCCAAAGCCACCGTATGTCCAAAGCCACGGTATGTCCAAAGCCACTGTCCAAAGCCACCGTATGTCCAAAGCCACTGTATGTCCAAAGCCACTGTCCAAAGCCACTGTATGTCCAAAGCCACTGTATGTCCAAAGCCACTGTCCAAATCCACTGTATGTCCAAAGCCACTGTATGTTCAAAGCCACTGTCCAAAGCCACTGTATGTCCAAAGCCACTGTATGTCCAATGCCACTTTCCAAAGCCACCGTATGTCCAGAGCCACTGTATGTCCAAAGCCACTGTCCAAAGCAACCATATGTCCAAAGCCACTGTATGTCCAAAGCCACTGTCCAAAGCCACTGTATGTCCAAAGCCACTGTCCAAAGCCACCGTATGTCCAAAGCCACTGTATGTCCAAAGCCACTGTCCAAAGCAACCGTATGTCCAAAGCCACTGTATGTCCAAAGCCACTGTCCAAAGCCACCGTATGTCCAAAGCCACTGAAGTACCAAAGCCACTGTCCAAAGCCACTGTATGTCCAAAGCCACTGTACAAAGCCACTGTCCAAATCCACTGTCCAAATCCACTCTATGGCCAAATCCACTGTACAAAGCCACTGTCCAAAGCCATTGTCCAAAGCAATACTATATCCAAAGCCACAGTCCAAAGCCACTGTCCAAAGCCACTCTATGTCCAAAGCCACTGTCCGAAGCCACTGTCCAAAGCCACTGTTCAAAGCCACTCTATGTCCAAAGCCACTGTCCAAAGTCACTATCCAAAGCCACTGTCCAAAGCCGCTCTATGTCCAAAGCCACTGTCCAAAGCCACTCTCCAAAGCCACTGTCCTTAACCACTCTATGTCCAAAGCCACTGTCCAAAGCCACTCTCCAAAGCCACTGTCCAAAGCCACTCTATGTCCAAAGCCACTGTCCAAAGCCACTCTCCAAAGCCACTGTCCAAAGCCACTGTATGTCCAAAGCCACTGTATGTCCAAAGCCACTGTCCAAAGCCACTGTATGTCCAAAGCCACTGTATGTCCAAAGCCACTATCCAAAGCCACTGTATGTCCAAAGCCACTGTATATCCAAAGCCACTGTCCAAAGCCACTGTATGTCCAAAGCCACTGTATGTCCAAAGCCACTGTCTAAAGCCACTGTATGTCCAAAGCCACTGTCCAAAGCCACTGTATGTCCAAAGCCACTGTCCAAAGCCACTGTATGTCCAAAGCCACTGTATGTCCAAAGCCACGGTCCAAAGCCACTCTATGTCCAAAGCCACTGTATGTCCAAAGCCACTGTCCAAAGCCACTGTATGTCCAAAGCCTCTGTATGTCCAAAGCCACTGTCCAAAGCCACCGTATGTCCAAAGCCACTGTATGTCGAAAGCCACTGTCCAAAGCCACCGTATGTCCAAAGCCAATGTATGTCCAAAGCCACTGTCCAAAGCCACTGTATGTCCAAAGCCACTGTATGTCCAAAGCCACTGTCCAAAGCCACTGTATGTCCAAAGCCACTGTATGTCCAAAGCCACTGTCCAAAGCAACTGTATGTCCAAAGCCACTGTATGTCCAAAGCCACTGTCCAAAGCCACCGTATGTCCAAAGCCACTGTATGTCCAAAGCCACTGTCCAAAGCAACTGTATGTCCAAAGCCTCTGTATGTCCAAAGCCACTGTCCAAATCCACCGTATATCTTAAGCCACTGTATGTCCAAAGCCACTGGCCAAAGCCACTGTATGTCCAAAGCCACTGTATGTCCAAAGCCACTGTCCAAAGCCACTGTATGTCCAAAGCCACTGTATGTCCAAAGCCACTGTCTAAAGCCACTGTATGTCCAAATCCACTGTCCAAAGCTACTGTATGTCCAAAGCCACTGTATTACCAAAGCCACTGTCCAAAGCCACTGTATGTCCAAAGCCACTGTATGTCCAAAGCCACTCTATGTCCAAAGCCACTGTCCTAAGCCACTGTATGTCCAAAGCCACTGTATGTCCAAAGCCACTGTCCAAAGCCACTGTATGTCCAAAGCCACTGTACAAAGCCGCTGTCCAAATCCACTATCCAAAGACACTCTATGTCCAAATCCACTGTACAAAGCCACTGTCCAAAGCCACTGTCCAAAGCAATACTATGTCCAAAGCCACAGTCCAAAGCCACTGTCCAAAGCCACTGTCCAAAGCCACTCTATGTCCAAAGCCACTGTCCGAAGCCACTGTCCAAAGCCACTGTCCAAAGCCACTGTCCAAAGCCACTGTATGTCCAAAGCCACTGTACAAAGCCACTGTCCAAATCCACTGTCCAAAGCCACTCTATGTCCAAATCCACTGTACAAAGCCACTGTCTAAAGCCACTGTATGTCCAAAGCCACTGTCCAAAGCTACTGTATGTCCAAATCCACTGTATGTCCAAAGCCACTGTACAAAGCCACTGTATGTCCAAAGCCACTGTATGTCCAAAGCCACTGTCCAAAGCCACTGTATGTCCAAAGCCACTGTATGTCCAAAGCCACTGTCCAAAGCCACTGTATGTCCAAAGCCACTGTATGTCCTAAACCACTGTCCAAAGCCACTGTATGTCCAAAGCCACTGTACAAAGCCACTGTCCAAATCCACTGTCCAAAGCCACTCTATGTCCAAAGCCACTGTACAAAGCCACTGTCCAAAGCCACTGTCCAAAGCAATACTATGTCCAAAGCCACTGTCCAAAGCCACTGTCCAACTCCACTGTCCAAAGCCACTCTATGTCCAAAGCCACTGTCCAAAGTCACTGTCCAAAGCCTTTCTATGTCCAAAGCCACTGTCTAAAGCCACTGTCCAAAGCCACTGTCCAAAGCCACTCTATGTCCAAAGCCACTATCCAAAGCCACTCTCCAAAGCCACTCTCCAAAGCCACTCTATGTCCAAAGCCACTGTCCAAAGCCACTCTCCAAACCACTATCCAAAGCCACTCTATGTCCAAAGTCACTGTCCAAAGCCAATCTCCAAAGCCACTCTTCAAAGCCACTCTATGTCCAAAGCCATTCCAAAGCTACTCTCCAAAGCCACTCTCCAAAGCCACTCTATGTCCAAAGCCACTGTCCAAAGCCACTCTCCAAAGCCACTCTCCAAAGCCACTCTCCAAAGCAACTCTTTGTCCAAAGCCACTGTCCAAAGCCACTCTCCAAAGCCACTCTCCAAAGCCACTCTATGTCCAAAGCCACTGTCCAAAGCCACTTTCCAAAGCCACTCTCCAAAGCCACTCTATTTCCAAAGCCACTGTCCAAAGACATTCTCCAAAGCCACTCTCCAAAGCCACTCTATGTCCAAAGCCTCTGTCCAAAGCCACTCTATGTCCAAGGCCACTGTCCAAAGCCACTGTCCAAAGCCACTGTCCAAAGCCACTCTATGTCCAAAGCCACTGTCCAAAGCCACTGTCCAATGCCACTGTCCAAAGCCACTCCATGTCCAAAGCCACTGTCCAAAGCCACTCTCCAATGCCACTGCCCAAACCACTCTATCTACAAAGCCACTGTCCAAAGACACTGTCTAAAGTCACTGTCCAAAGCCACTCTATGTCCAAAGCAACAGTTCAAAGCCACTGTCCAAAGCCACTGTCCAAAGCCACTCTATGCCCAAAGCCACTGTCCAAAGCCACTCTTCAAAGCCACTGTCCAAAGCCACTCTATGTCCAGAGCCACTGTCCAAAGCCACTCTCCAAAGCCACTGTCCAAAGCCACTCTATGTCCAAAGCCACTGTCCAAAGCCACTGTCCAAAGCCACTGACCAAAGCCACTCTATGTCCAATGCCACTGTCCAAAGCCACTGTCCAAAGCCACTGTCCAAAGCCACTCTATGTCCAAAGCCATTGTCCAAAGCCACTCTCCAAAGCCACTCTCCAAAGCCACTCTATGTCCAAAAGCACTGTCCAAAGCCACTGTCCAAAGCCACTCTCCAAAGCCACTCTATGTCCAAAGCCACTGTCCAAAGCCACTCTCCAAAGCCACTCTCCAAAGACACTCTCCAAAGCCACTCTATGTCCAAAGCCACTGTCCAAAGCCACTCTCCAAAGCTACTCTCCAAAGCCACTCTATGTCCAAAGCCACTGTCCAAAGCCACTGTCCAAAGCGACTCTCCAAAGCCACTCTATCTCCAAAGCCACTGTCCAAAGCCACTCTCCAAAGCCACTCTCCAAAGCCACTCTATGTCCAAAGCCACTGTCCATAGCCACTGTCCAAAGCCACTGTCCAAAGCCACTCTATGTCCAAAGCCACTGTACAAAACCACTGTCCAAAGCCACTGTCCAAAGAAATACTATGTCCAAAGCCACTGTCCAAAGGCCCTGTCCAAAGCCACTCTATGTCCAAAGCCACTGTCCAAATCCACTGTCCAAAGCCACTGTCCAAAGCCACTCTATGTCCAAAGCCACTGTCCAAAGCCACTCTATGTCCAAAGCCACTGTCCAAAGCCACTGTATGTCCAAAGCCACTGTCCAAAGCCACTGTATGTCCAAAGCCACTGTTTGTCCAAAGCCACTGTCCAAAGCCACTGTATGTCCAAAGCCACTGTATGTCCAAAGCCACTGTCCAAAGCCACCGTATGTCCAAAGCCACTGTATCTCCATTGCCACTGTCCATAGCCACTGTATGTCCAAAGCCACTGTCCAAAGCCACTGTATGTCCAAAGCCACTGTATGTCCAAAGCCACTGTCCAAAGCCACGGTATGTCCAAAGCCACTGTATGTCCAAAGCCACTGTCCAAAGCAACCGTATGTCCAAAGCCACTGTATGTCCAAAGCCACTGTCCAAAGCCACCGTATGTCTAAAGCCACTGTATGTCCAAAGCCACTCTCCAAAGCCACTCTCCAAAGCCACTCTATGTCCAAAGCCACTGTCCAAAGCCACTCTCCAAAGCCACTGTCCAAAGCCACTCTATGTCCAAAGCCACTGTCCAAAGCCATTCTCCAAAGCCACTGTCCAAAGCCACTATATGTCCAAAGCCACTGTCCAAAGCCACTCTCCAAAGCCACTCTCCAAAGCCACTCTATGTCCAAAGCCACTGTATGTCCAAAGCCACTGTCCAAAGCCACTGTATGGCCATAGCCACTGTATGTCCAAAGCCACTGTCCAAAGCCACTGTATGTCCGAAGCTACTGTATGTCCAAAGCCACTATCCAAAGCCACTGTATGTCCAAAGCCACTGTATGTCCATAGCCACTGTATGTCCAAAGCCACTGTCCAAAGCCACTGTATGTCCAAAGCGACTGTCCAAAGCCACTGTCCAAAGTCACTGTCCAAAGCCTTTCTATGTCCAAAGCCACTGTCCAAAGCCACAGTCCAAAGCCACTTTCCAAAGCCACTGTCCAAAGCCACTCTATGTCCAAAGCCACTGTCCAAAGCCACTGTCCAAAGCCACTGTCCAAAGCCACTCTATGTCCAAAGCCACTATCCAAAGCCACTCTCCAAAGCCACTCTCCAAAGCCACTCTATGTCCAAAGCCACTGTCCAAAGCCACTGTCCAAAGCCACTGTCCAAAGCCGCTCTATGTCCAAAGCCACTGTCCAAAGCCACTCTCCAAAGCCACTGTCCTTAACCACTCTATGTCCAAAGCCATTGTCCAAAGCCACTCTCCAAAGCCACTATCCAAAGCCACTCTATGTCCAAAACCACTGTCCAAAGCCACTCTCCAAAGCCACTGTCCAAAGCCACTGTATGTCCAAAGCCACTGTATGTCCAAAGCCACTGTCCAAAGCCACTGTATGTCCAAAGCCACTGTATGTCCAAAGCCACTATCCAAAGCCACTGTATGTCCAAAGCCACTGTATATCCAAAGCCACTGTCCAAAGCCACTGTATGTCCAAAGCCACTGTATGTCCAAAGCCACTGTCTAAAGCCACTGTATGTCCAAAGCCACTGTCCAAAGCCACTGTATGTCCAAAGCCACTGTCCAAAGCCACTGTATGTCCAAAGCCACTGTATGTCCAAAGCCACTGTCCAAAGCCACTCTATGTCCAAAGCCACTGTATGTCCAAAGCCACTGTCCAAAGCCACTGTATGTCCAAAGCCTCTGTATGTCCTAAGCCACTGTCCAAAGCCACCGTATGTCCAAAGCCACGGTATGTCCAAAGCCACTGTCCAAAGCCACCATATGTCCAAAGCCACTGTATGTCCAAAGCCACTGTCCAAAGCCACCGTATGTCCAAAGCCTCTGTATGTCCAAAGCCACTCTCCAAAGCCACCGTATGTCCAAAGCCACGGTATGTCCAAAGCCACTGTCCAAAGCCACTCTATGTCCAAAGCCACTGTCCGAAGCCACTGTCCAAAGCCACTGTCCAAAGCTACTGTCCAAAGCCACTGTATGTCCAAAGACACTGTACAAAGCCACTGTCCAAATCCACTGTCCAAAGCCACTCTATGTCCAAATCCACTGTACAAAGCCACTGTCTAAAGCCATTGTATGTCCAAAGCCACTGTCCAAAGCTACTGTATGTCCAAATCCACTGTATGTCCAAAGCCACTGTACAAAGCCACTGTATGTCCAAAGCCACTGTATGTCCAAAGCCACTGTCCAAAGCCACTGTATGTCCAAAGCCACTGTATGTCCAAAGCCACTGTCCAAAGCCACTGTATGTCCAAAGCCACTGTATGTCCTAAGCCACTGTCCAAAGCCACTGTATGTCCAAAGCCACTGTACAAAGCCACTGTCCAAATCCACTGTCCAAAGCCACTCTATGTCCAAAGCCACTGTACAAAGCCACTGTCCAAAGCCACTGTCCAAAGCAATACTATGTCCAAAGCCACTGTCCAAAGCCACTGTCCAACTCCACTGTCCAAAGCCACTCTATGTCCAAAGCCACTGTCCAAAGTCACTGTCCAAAGCCTTTCTATGTCCAAAGCCACTGTCCAAAGCTACAGTCCAAAGCCACTTTCCAAAGCCACTGTCCAAAGCCACTCTATGTCCAAAGCCACTGTCTAAAGCCACTGTCCAAAGCCACTGTCCAAAGCCACTCTATGTCCAAAGCCACTATCCAAAGCCACTCTCCAAAGCCACTCTCCAAAGCCACTCTATGTCCAAAGCCACTGTCCAAAGCCACTCTCCAAACCACTATCCAAAGCCACTCTATGTCCAAAGTCACTGTCCAAAGCCAATCTCCAAAGCCACTCTTCAAAGCCACTCTATGTCCAAAGCCATTCCAAAGCTACTCTCCAAAGCCACTCTCCAAAGCCACTCTATGTCCAAAGCCACTGTCCAAAGCCACTCTCCAAAGCCACTCTCCAAAGCCACTCTCCAAAGCAACTCTTTGTCCAAAGCCACTGTCCAAAGCCACTCTCCAAAGCCACTCTCCAAAGCCACTCTATGTCCAAAGCCACTGTCCAAAGCCACTTTCCAAAGCCACTCTCCAAAGCCACTCTATGTCCAAAGCCACTGTCCAAAGACATTCTCCAAAGCCACTCTCCAAAGCCACTCTATGTCCAAAGCCTCTGTCCAAAGCCACTCTATGTCCAAGGCCACTGTCCAAAGCCACTGTCCAAAGCCACTGTCCAAAGCCACTCTATGTCCAATGCCACTGTCCAAAGCCACTGTCCAATGCCACTGTCCAAAGCCACTCCATGTCCAAAGCCACTGTCCAAAGCCACTCTCCAATGCCACTGCCTAAAGCCACTCTATCTACAAAGCCACTGTCCAAAGACACTGTCTAAAGTCACTGTCCAAAGCCACTCTATGTCCAAAGCAACAGTTCAAAGCCACTGTCCAAAGCCACTGTCCAAAGCCACTCTATGCCCAAAGCCACTGTCCAAAGCCACTCTTCAAAGCCACTGTCCAAAGCCACTCTATGTCCAGAGCCACTGTCCAAAGCCACTCTCCAAAGCCACTGTCCAAAGCCACTCTATGTCCAAAGCCACTGTCCAAAGCCACTCTCCAAAGCCACTCTCCAAAGCCACTCTATGTCCAAAGCCACTGTATGTCCAAAGCCACTGTCCAAAGCCACTGTATGGCCATAGCCACTGTATGTCCAAAGCCACTGTCCAAAGCCACTGTATGTCCGAAGCTACTGTATGTCCAAAGCCACTATCCAAAGCCACTGTATGTCCAAAGCCACTGTATGTCCATAGCCACTGTATGTCCAAAGCCACTGTCCAAAGCCACTGTATGTCCAAAGCGACTGTCCAAAGCCACTGTCCAAAGTCACTGTCCAAAGCCTTTCTATGTCCAAAGCCACTGTCCAAAGCCACAGTCCAAAGCCACTTTCCAAAGCCACTGTCCAAAGCCACTCTATGTCCAAAGCCACTGTCCAAAGCCACTGTCCAAAGCCACTGTCCAAAGCCACTCTATGTCCAAAGCCACTATCCAAAGCCACTCTCCAAAGCCACTCTCCAAAGCCACTCTATGTCCAAAGCCACTGTCCAAAGCCACTGTCCAAAGCCACTCTCCAAAGCCACTGTCCTTAACCACTCTATGTCCAAAGCCATTGTCCAAAGCCACTCTCCAAAGCCACTATCCAAAGCCACTCTATGTCCAAAACCACTGTCCAAAGCCAATCTCCAAAGCCACTGTCCAAAGCCACTGTATGTCCAAAGCCACTGTATGTCCAAAGCCACTGTATGTCCAAAGCCACTGTATGTCCAAAGCCAATATCCAAAGCCACTGTATGTCCAAAGCCACTGTATATCCAAAGCCACTGTCCAAAGCCACTGTATGTCCAAAGCCACTGTATGTCCAAAGCCACTGTCTAAAGCCACTGTATGTCCAAAGCCACTGTCCAAAGCCACTGTATGTCCAAAGCCACTGTCCAAAGCCACTGTATGTCCAAAGCCACTGTATGTCCAAAGCCACTGTCCAAAGCCACTCTATGTCCAAAGCCACTGTATGTCCAAAGCCACTGTCCAAAGCCACTGTATGTCCAAAGCCTCTGTATGTCCAAAGCCACTGTCCAAAGCCACCGTATGTCCAAAGCCACGGTATGTCCAAAGCCACTGTCCAAAGCCACCATATGTCCAAAGCCACTGTATGTCCAAAGCCACTGTCCAAAGCCACCGTATGTCCAAAGCCAATGTATGTCCAAAGCCATTGTCCAAAGCCACCGTATGTCCAAAGCCACTGTATGTCCAAAGCCACTGTCCAAAGCCACTGTATGTCCAAAGCCACTGTATGTCCAAAGCCACTGTCCAAACAACTGTATTTCCAAAGCCACTGTATGTCCAAAGCCACTGTCCAAAGCCACCGTATGTCCAAAGCCACTGTATGTCCAAAGCCACTGTCCAAAGCAACCGTATGTCCAAAGCCACTGTATGTCCAAAGCCACTGTCCAAATCCACCGTATGTCTTAAGCCACTGTATGTCCAAAGCCACTGTCCAAAGCCACTGTATGTCCAAAGCCACTGTATGTCCAAAGCCACTGTATGTCCAAAGCCACTGTATGTCCAAAGCCACTGTATGTCCAAAGCCACTGTCTAAAGCCACTGTATGTCCAAAGCCACTGTCCAAAGCTACTGTATGTCCAAAGCCACTGTATGTCCAAAGCCACTGTCCAAAGCCACTGTATGTCCAAAGCCACTGTATGTCCAAAGCCACTCTATGTCCAAAGCCACTGTCCAAAGCCACTGTATGTCCAAAGCCACTGTATGTCCAAAGTCACTGTCCAAAGCCACTGTATGTCCAAAGCCACTGTACAAAGCCGCTGTCCAATTCCACTATCCAAAGACACTCTATGTCCAAATCCACTGTACAAAGCCACTGTCCAAAGCCACTGTCCAAAGCAATACTATGTCCAAAGCCACAGTCCAAAGCCACTGTCCAAAGCCACTATCCAAAGCCACTCTATGTCCAAAGCCACTGTCCGAAGCCACTGTCCAAAGCCACTGTCCAAAGCCACTGTATGTCCAAAGCCACTGTACAAAGCCACTGTCCAAATCCACTGTCCAAAGCCACTCTATGTCCAAATCCACTGTACAAAGCCACTTTCTAAAGCCACTGTATGTCCAAAGCCACTGTCCAAAGCTACTGTATGTCCAAAGCTACTGTATGTCCAAAGCCACTGTACAAAGCCACTGTATGTCCAAAGCCACTGTATGTCCAAAGCCACTGTCCAAAGCTACTGTATGTCCCAAGCCACTGTATGTCCAAAGCCACTGTCCAAAGCCACTGTATGTCCAAAGCCACTGTATGTCCTAAGCCACTGTCCAAAGCCACTGTATGTCCAAAGCCACTGTACAAAGCCACTGTCCAAATCCACTGTCCAAAGCCACTCTATGTCCAAAGCCACTGTACAAAGCCACTGTCCAAAGCCACTGTCCAAAGCAATACTATGTCCAAAGCCACTGTCCAAAGCCACTGTCCAACTCCACTGTCCAAAGCCACTCTATGTCCAAAGCCACTGTCCAAAGTCACTGTACAAAGCCTTTCTATGTCCAAAGCCACTGTCCAAAGCCACAGTCCAAAGCCACTTTCCAAAGCCACTGTCCAAAGCCACTCTATGTCCAAAGCCACTGTCTAAAGCCACTGTCCAAAGCCACTGTCCAAAGCCACTCTATGTCCAAAGCCACTATCCAAAGCCACTCTCCAAAGCCACTCTCCAAAGCCACTCTATGTCCAAAGCCACTGTCCAAAGCCACTCTCCAAACCACTATCCAAAGCCACTCTATGTCCAAAGCCACTCTTCAAAGCCACTCTATGTCCAAAGCCATTCCAAAGCTACTCTCCAAAGCCACTCTCCAAAGCCACTCTATGTCCAAAGCCACTGTCCAAAGCCACTCTCCAAAGCCACTCTCCAAAGCCACTCTCCAAAGCAACTCTTTGTCCAAAGCCACTGTCCAAAGCCACTCTCCAAAGCCACTCTCCAAAGCCACTCTATGTCCAAAGCCACTGTCCAAAGCCACTTTCCAAAGCCACTCTCCAAAGCCACTCTATGTCCAAAGCCACTGTCCAAAGACATTCTCCAAAGCCACTCTCCAAAGCCACTCTATGTCCAAAGCCTCTGTCCAAAGCCACTCTATGTCCAAAGCCACTGTCCAAAGCCACTGTCCAAAGCCACTGTCCAAAGCCACTCTATGTCCAAAGCCACTGTCCAAAGCCACTATCCAAAGCCACTGTCCAAAGCCACTCTATGTCCAAAGCCACTGTCCAAAGCCACTCTCCAATGCCACTGCCCAAAGCCACTCTATCTACAAAGCCACTGTCCAAAGATACTGTCTAAAGTCACTGTCCAAAGCCACTCTATGTCCAAAGCAACTGTTCAAAGCCACTGTCCAAAGCCACTGTCCAAAGCCACTCTATGCCCAAAGCCACTGTCCAAAGCCACTCTTCAAAGCCACTGTCCAAAGCCACTCTATGTCCAGAGCCACTGTCCAAAGCCACTCTCCAAAGCCACTGTCCAAAGCCACTCTATGTCCAAAGCCCTGTCCAAAGCCACTGTCCAAAGCCACTGACCAAAGCCACTCTATGTCCAATGCCACTGTCCAAAGCCACTGTCCAAAGCCACTGTCCAAAGCCACTCTATGTCCAAAGCCATTGTCCAAAGCCACTCTCCAAAGCCACTCTCCAAAGCCACTCTATGTCCAAAAGCACTGTCCAAAGCCACTGTCCAAAGCCATTCTCCAAAGCTACTCTATGTCCAAAGCCACTGTCCAAAGCCACTCTCCAAAGCCACTCTCCAAAGCCACTCTCCAAAGCCACTCTATGTACAAAGCCACTGTCCAAAGCCACTCTCCAAAGCTACTCTCCAAAGCCACTCTATGTCCAAAGCCACTGTCCAAAGCCACTGTCCAAAGCGACTCTCCAAAGCCACTCTATCTCCAAAGCCACTGTCCAAAGCCACTCTCCAAAGCCACTCTCCAAAGCCACTCTATGTCCAAAGCCACTGTCCATAGCCACTGTCCAAAGCCACTGTCCAAAGCCACTCTATGTCCAAAGCTACTGTACAAAGCCACTGTCCAAAGCCACTGTCCAAAGCAATACTATGTCCAAAGCCACTGTCCAAAGGCCCTGTCCAAAGCCACTCTATGTCCAAAGCCACTGTCCAAAGTCACTGTCCAAAGCCACTGTCCAAAGCCACTCTATGTCCAAAGCCACTGTCCAAAGCCACGGTTCAAATCCACTCTATGTCCAAAGCCACTGTCCAAAGCCACTGTCCAAAGCCACTGTCCAAAGCCACTCTATGTCCAAAGCCACTGTCCAAAGCCACTCTCCAATGCCACTGTCCAAAGCCACTCTATCTACAAAGCAACTGTCCAAAGCCACTGTCCAAAGCCACTGTCCAAAGCCACTCTATGTCCAAAGCCACTGTCCAAAGCCACTCTCCAAAGCCACTGTCCAAAGCCACTCTATGTCCAGAGCCACTGTCCAAAGCCACTCTCCAAAGCCACTGACCAAAGCCACTCTATGTCCAAAGCCACTGAACAAAGCCACTGTCCAAAGCCACTGACCAAAGCCACTCTATGTCCAATGCCATTGTCCAAAGCCACTGTCCAAAGCCACTGTCCAAAGCCACT
Source organism: Cladorhizidae sp. MBARI D1340-BT2 (assembly GCA_028752905.1). NCBI lineage: Eukaryota > Metazoa > Porifera > Demospongiae > Poecilosclerida > Cladorhizidae > Cladorhizidae sp. MBARI D1340-BT2. The sequence continues at coordinate 21,786,553 of JAQNBH010000017.1, read as the reverse complement.
CTATGTCCAAAGCCATTGTCTAAAGCCACTCTCCAAAGCCACTCTCCAAAGCCACTCTATGTCCAAAAGCACTGTTCAAAGCCACTGTCCAAAGCCACTCTCCAAAGCCACTCTATGTCCAAAGCCACTGTCCAAAGCCACTCTCCAAAGCCACTCTCCAAAGCCACTGTATGTCCAAAGCCACTGTCCAAAGCCACTGTCCAAAGCCACTCTCCAAAGCCACTCTATGTCCAAAGCCACTGTCCAAAGTCACTGTCCTAAGCAACTCTCCAAAGCCACTCTATGTCCAAAGCCACTGTCCAAAGCCACTCTCCAAAGCCACTCTCCAAAGCCACTCTCCAAAGCCACTCTATGTCCAAAGCCACTGTCCATAGCCACTGTCCAAAGGCACTGTCCAAAGCCACCGTATGTCCAAAGCCAATGTATGTCCAAAGCCACTGTCCAAAACCACCGTATGTCCAAAGCCACTGTATGTCCAAAGCCACTGTCCAAAGCCACTGTATGTCCAAAGCCACTGTATGTCCAAAGCCACTGTCCAAAGCAACTGTATGTCCAAAGCCACTGTGTGTCCAAAGCCACTGTCCAAAGCCACCATATGTCCAAAGCCACTGTATGTCCAAAGCCACTGTCCAAAGCAACCGTATGTCCAAAGCCACTGTATGTCCAAAGCCACTGTCCAAATCCACCGTATGTCTTAAGCCACTGTATGTCCAAAGCCACTGTCCAAATCCACTGTATGTCCAAAGCCACTGTATGTCCAAAGCCACTGTATGTCCAAAGCCACTGTATGTCCAAAGCCACTGTATGTCCAAAGCCACTGTCTAAAGCCACTGTATGTCCAAAGCCACTGTCCAAAGCTACTGTATGTCCAAAGCCACTGTATGTCCAAAGCCACTGTCCAAAGCCACTGTATGTCCAAAGCCACTGTATGTCCAAAGACACTCTATGTCCAAAGCCACTGTCCAAAGCCACTGTATGTCCAAAGCCACCGTATGTCCAAAGCCAATGTATGTCCAAAGCCACTGTCCAAAACCACCGTATGTCCAAAGCCACTGTATGTCCAAAGCCACTGTCCAAAGCCACTGTATGTCCAAAGCCACTGTATGTCCAAAGCCACTGTCCAAAGCAACTGTATGTCCAAAGCCACTGTGTGTCCAAAGCCACTGTCCAAAGCCACCATATGTCCAAAGCCACTGTATGTCCAAAGCCACTGTCCAAAGCAACCGTATGTCCAAAGCCACTGTATGTCCAAAGCCACTGTCCAAATCCACCGTATGTCTTAAGCCACTGTATGTCCAAAGCCACTGTCCAAATCCACTGTATGTCCAAAGCCACTGTATGTCCAAAGCCACTGTATGTCCAAAGCCACTGTATGTCCAAAGCCACTGTATGTCCAAAGCCACTGTCTAAAGCCACTGTATGTCCAAAGCCACTGTCCAAAGCTACTGTATGTCCAAAGCCACTGTATGTCCAAAGCCACTGTCCAAAGCCACTGTATGTCCAAAGCCACTGTATGTCCAAAGACACTCTATGTCCAAAGCCACTGTCCAAAGCCACTGTATGTCCAAAGCCACTGTATGTCCAAAGTCACTGTCCAAAGCCACTGTATGTCCAAAGCCACTGTACAAAGCCGCTGTCCAAATCCACTATCCAAAGACACTCTATGTCCAAATCCACTGTACAAAGCCACTGTCCAAAGCCACTGTCCAAAGCAATACTATGTCCAAAGCCACAGTCAAAGCCACTGTCCAAAGCCACTTTCCAAAGCCACTCTATGTCCAAAGCCACTGTCCGAAGCCACTGTCCAAAGCCACTGTCCAAAGCTACTGTATGTCCAAAGCCACTGTACAAAGCCACTGTCCAAATCCACTGTCCAAAGCCACTCTATGTCGAAATCCACTGTACAAAGCCACTTTCTAAAGCCACTGTATGTCCAAAGCCACTGTCCAAAGCTACTGTATGTCCAAAGCCACTGTATGTCCAAAGCCACTGTACAAAGCTACTGTATGTCCAAAGCCACTGTATGTCCAAAGCCACTGTCCAAAGCCACTGTATGTCCAAAGCCACTGTATGTCCAAAGCCACTGTCCAAAGCCACTGTATGTCCAAAGCCACTGTATGTCCTAAGCCACTGTCCAAAGCCACTGTATGTCCAAAGCCACTGTACAAAGCCACTGTCCAAATCCACTGTCCAAAGCCACTCTATGTCCAAAGCCACTGTACAAAGCCACTGTCCAAAGCCACTGTCCAAAGCAATACTATGTCCAAAGCCACTGTCCAAAGCCACTGTCCAACTCCACTGTCCAAAGCCACTCTATGTCCAAAGCCACTTTCCAAATCTACTGTCCAAAGCCACTCTATGTCCAAAGCCACTGTCTAAAGCCACTGTCCAAAGCCACTGTCCAAAGCCACTCTATGTCCAAAGCCACTATCCAAAGCCACTCTCCAAAGCCACTCTCCAAAGCCACTCTATGTCCAAAGCCACTGTCCAAAGCCACTCTCCAACCCACTATCCAAAGCCACTCTATGTCCAAAGTCACTGTCCAAAGGCAATCTCCAAAGCCACTCTTCAAAGCCACTCTATGTCCAAAGCCATTCCAAAGCTACTCTCCAAAGCCACTCTCCAAAGCCACTCTATGTCCAAAGCCACTGTCCAAAGCCACTCTCCAAAGCCACTCTCCAAAGCCACTCTCCAAAGCAACTCTTTGTCCAAAGCCACTGTCCAAAGCCACTCTCCAAAGCCACTCTCCAAAGCCACTCTATGTCCAAAGCCACTGTCCAAAGCCACTTTCCAAAGCCACTCTCCAAAGCCACTCTATGTCCAAAGCCACTGTCCAAAGACATTCTCCAAAGCCACTCTCCAAAGCCACTCTATGTCCAAAGCCTCTGTCCAAAGCCACTCTATGTCCAAAGCCACTGTCCAAAGCCACTGTCCAAAGCCACTGTCCAAAGCCACTCTATGTCCAAAGCCACTGTCCAAAGCCACTATCCAAAGCCACTGTCCAAAGCCACTCTATGTCCAAAGCCACTGTCCAAAGCCACTCTCCAATGCCACTGCCCAAAGCCACTCTATCTACAAAGCCACTGTCCAAAGACACTGTCTAAAGTCACTGTCCAAAGCCACTCTATGTCCAAAGCAACTGTTCAAAGCCACTGTCCAAAGCCACTCTTCAAAGCCACTGTCCAAAGCCACTCTATGTCCAGAGCCACTGTCCAAAGCCACTCTCCAAAGCCACTGTCCAAAGCCACTCTATGTCCAAAGCCCTGTCCAAAGCCACTGTACAAAGCCACTGACCAAAGCCACTCTATGTCCAATGCCACTGTCCAAAGCCACTGTCCAAAGCCACTGTCCAACGCCACTCTATGTCCAAAGCCATTGTCCAAAGCCACTCTCCAAAGCCACTCTCCAAAGCCACTCTATGTCCAAAAGCACTGTCCAAAGCCACTGTCCAAAGCCACTCTCCAAAGCCACTCTATGTCCAAAGCCACTGTCCAAAGCCACTCTCCAAAGCCACTCTCCAAAGCCACTCTCCAAAGCCACTCTATGTCCAAAGCCACTGTCCAAAGCCACTCTCCAAAGCTACTCTCCAAAGCCACTCTATGTCCAAAGCCACTGTCCAAAGCCACTGTCCAAAGCGACTCTCCAAAGCTACTCTATCTCCAAAGCCACTGTCCAAAGCCACTCTCCAAAGCCACTCTCCAAAACCACTCTATGTCCAAAGCCACTGTCCATAGCCACTGTCCAAAGCCACTGTCCAAAGCCACTCTATGTCCAAAGCCACTGTACAAAGCCACTGTCCAAAGCCACTGTCCAAAGCAATACTATGTCCAAAGCCACTGTCCAAAGGCCCTGTCCAAAGCCACTCTATGTCCAAAGCCACTGTCCAAAGTCACTTTCCAAAGCCACTGTCCAAAGCCACTCTATGTCCAAAGCCACTGTCCAAAGCCATTCTATGTCCAAAGCCACTGTCCAAAGCCACTCTCCAAAGCCACTGTCCTAAACCACTCTATGTCCAAAGCCACTGTCCAAAGCCACTCTCCAAAGCCACTGTCCAAACCACTCTATGTCCAAAGCCACTGTCCAAAGCCACTCTCCAAAGCCACTGTCCAAAGCCACTATATGTCCAAAGCCACTGTATGTCCAAAGCCACTGTCCAAAGCCAATGTATGTCCAAAGCCACTGTATGTCCTAAGCCACTGTCCAAAGCCACTGTATGTCCAAAGCCACTGTACAAAGCCACTGTCCAAATCCACTGTCCAAAGCCACTCTATGTCCAAAGCCACTGTACAAAGCCACTGTCCAAAGCCACTGTCCAAAGCAATACTATGTCCAAAGCCACTGTCCAAAGCCACTGTCCAACTCCACTGTCCAAAGCCACTCTATGTCCAAAGCCACTTTCCAAATCTACTGTCCAAAGCCACTCTATGTCCAAAGCCACTGTCTAAAGCCACTGTCCAAAGCCACTGTCCAAAGCCACTCTATGTCCAAAGCCACTATCCAAAGCCACTCTCCAAAGCCACTCTCCAAAGCCACTCTATGTCCAAAGCCACTGTCCAAAGCCACTCTCCAACCCACTATCCAAAGCCACTCTATGTCCAAAGTCACTGTCCAAAGGCAATCTCCAAAGCCACTCTTCAAAGCCACTCTATGTCCAAAGCCATTCCAAAGCTACTCTCCAAAGCCACTCTCCAAAGCCACTCTATGTCCAAAGCCACTGTCCAAAGCCACTCTCCAAAGCCACTCTCCAAAGCCACTCTCCAAAGCAACTCTTTGTCCAAAGCCACTGTCCAAAGCCACTCTCCAAAGCCACTCTCCAAAGCCACTCTATGTCCAAAGCCACTGTCCAAAGCCACTTTCCAAAGCCACTCTCCAAAGCCACTCTATGTCCAAAGCCACTGTCCAAAGACATTCTCCAAAGCCACTCTCCAAAGCCACTCTATGTCCAAAGCCTCTGTCCAAAGCCACTCTATGTCCAAAGCCACTGTCCAAAGCCACTGTCCAAAGCCACTGTCCAAAGCCACTCTATGTCCAAAGCCACTGTCCAAAGCCACTATCCAAAGCCACTGTCCAAAGCCACTCTATGTCCAAAGCCACTGTCCAAAGCCACTCTCCAATGCCACTGCCCAAAGCCACTCTATCTACAAAGCCACTGTCCAAAGACACTGTCTAAAGTCACTGTCCAAAGCCACTCTATGTCCAAAGCAACTGTTCAAAGCCACTGTCCAAAGCCACTCTTCAAAGCCACTGTCCAAAGCCACTCTATGTCCAGAGCCACTGTCCAAAGCCACTCTCCAAAGCCACTGTCCAAAGCCACTCTATGTCCAAAGCCCTGTCCAAAGCCACTGTACAAAGCCACTGACCAAAGCCACTCTATGTCCAATGCCACTGTCCAAAGCCACTGTCCAAAGCCACTGTCCAACGCCACTCTATGTCCAAAGCCATTGTCCAAAGCCACTCTCCAAAGCCACTCTCCAAAGCCACTCTATGTCCAAAAGCACTGTCCAAAGCCACTGTCCAAAGCCACTCTCCAAAGCCACTCTATGTCCAAAGCCACTGTCCAAAGCCACTCTCCAAAGCCACTCTCCAAAGCCACTCTCCAAAGCCACTCTATGTCCAAAGCCACTGTCCAAAGCCACTCTCCAAAGCTACTCTCCAAAGCCACTCTATGTCCAAAGCCACTGTCCAAAGCCACTGTCCAAAGCGACTCTCCAAAGCTACTCTATCTCCAAAGCCACTGTCCAAAGCCACTCTCCAAAGCCACTCTCCAAAACCACTCTATGTCCAAAGCCACTGTCCATAGCCACTGTCCAAAGCCACTGTCCAAAGCCACTCTATGTCCAAAGCCACTGTACAAAGCCACTGTCCAAAGCCACTGTCCAAAGCAATACTATGTCCAAAGCCACTGTCCAAAGGCCCTGTCCAAAGCCACTCTATGTCCAAAGCCACTGTCCAAAGTCACTTTCCAAAGCCACTGTCCAAAGCCACTCTATGTCCAAAGCCACTGTCCAAAGCCATTCTATGTCCAAAGCCACTGTCCAAAGCCACTCTCCAAAGCCACTGTCCTAAACCACTCTATGTCCAAAGCCACTGTCCAAAGCCACTCTCCAAAGCCACTGTCCAAACCACTCTATGTCCAAAGCCACTGTCCAAAGCCACTCTCCAAAGCCACTGTCCAAAGCCACTATATGTCCAAAGCCACTGTATGTCCAAAGCCACTGTCCAAAGCCAATGTATGTCCAAAGCCACTGTCCAAAGCCACTGTACGTCCAAAGCCACTGTATGTCCAAAGCCACTATCCAAAGCCACTGTATTTCCAAAGCCACTGTATGTCCAAAGGCACTGTCCAAAGCCACTGTATATTCAAAGCCACTGTATGTCCAAAGCCACTGTCTAAAGCCACTGTATGTCCAAAGCCACTGTCCAAAGCCACTGTATGTCCAAAGCCACTGTTTGTCCAAAGCCACTGTCCAAAGCCACTGTATGTCCAAACCCACTGTATGTCCAAAGCCACTGTCCAAAGCCACCGTATGTCCAAAGCCACTGTATCTCCATTGCCACTGTCCAAAGCCACTGTATGTCCAAAGCCACTGTCCAAAGCCACTGTATGTCCAAAGCCACTGTATGTCCAAAGCCACTGTCCAAAGCCACGGTATGTCCAAAGCCACTGTATGTCCAAAGCCACTGTCCAAAGCAACCGTATGTCCAAAGCCACTGTATGTCCAAAGCCACTGTCCAAAGCCACCGTATGTCTAAAGCCACTGTATGTCCAAAGCCACTCTCCAAAGCCACTCTCCAAAGCCACTCTATGTCCAAAGCCACTGTCCAAAGCCACTCTCCAAAGCCACTGTCCAAAGCCACTCTATGTCCAAAGCCACTGTCCAAAGCCATTCTCCAAAGCCACTGTCCAAAGCCACTATATGTCCAAAGCCACTGTCCAAAGCCACTCTCCAAAGCCACTCTCCAAAGCCACTCTATGTCCAAAGCCACTGTATGTCCAAAGCCACTGTCCAAAGCCACTGTATGGCCAAAGCCACTGTATGTCCAAAGCCACTGTCCAAAGCCACTGTATGTCCGAAGCTACTGTATGTCCAAAGCCACTATCCAAAGCCACTGTATGTCCAAAGCCACTGTATGTCCATAGCCACTGTATGTCCAAAGCCACTGTCCAAAGCCACTGTATGTCCAAAGCCACTTTCCAAAGCCACTGTCCAAAGTCACTGTCCAAAGCCTTTCTATGTCCAAAGCCACTATCCAAAGCCACAGTCCAAAGCCACTTTCCAAAGCCACTGTCCAAAGCCACTCTATGTCCAAAGCCACTGTCCAAAGCCACTGTACAAAGCCACTGTCCAAAGCCACTCTATGTCCAAAGCCACTATCCAAAGCCTCTCTCCAAAGCCACTCTCCAAAGCCACTCTATGTCCAAAGCCACTGTCCAAAGCCACTCTCCAAACCACTATCCAAATCCACTCTATGTCCAAAGTCACTGTCCAAAGCCAATCTCCAAAGCCACTCTCCAAAGCCACTCTATGTCCAAAGCCAGTCCAAAGCCACTCTCCAAAGCCACTCTATGTCCAAAGCAAGTCCAAAGCCACTCTCCAAAGCCACTCTCCAAAGCCACTCTATGTCCAAAGCCACTGTCCAAAGCCATTCTCCAAAGCCACTCTCCAAAGCCACTCTATGTCCAAAGCCACTGTACAAAGCCACTCTATGTCCAAAGCCAATATCCAAAGCCACTGTCCAAAGCCACGGTCCAAATCCACTCTATGTCCAAAGCCACTGTCCAAAGCCACTGTCCAAAGCCACTGTCCAAAGCCACTCTATGTCCAAAGCCACTGTCCAAAGCCACTCTCTAATGCCACTGTCCAAAGCCACTCTATCTACAAAGCAACTGTCCAAAGCCACTGTCCAAAGCCACTGTCCAAAGCCACTCTATGTCCAAAGCCACTGTCCAAAGCCACTCTCCAAAGCCACTGTCCAAAGCCACTCTATGTCCAGAGCCACTGTCCAAAGCCACTCTCCAAAGCCACTGACCAAAGCCACTCTATGTCCAAAGCCACTGAACAAAGCCACTGTCCAAAGCCACTGACCAAAGCCACTCTATGTCCAATGCCATTGTCCAAAGCCACTGTCCAAAGCCACTGTCCAAAGCCACTCTATGTCCAAAGCCATTGTCTAAAGCCACTCTCCAAAGCCACTCTCCAAAGCCACTCTATGTCCAAAAGCACTGTTCAAAGCCACTGTCCAAAGCCACTCTCCAAAGCCACTCTATGTCCAAAGCCACTGTCCAAAGCCACTCTCCAAAGCCACTCTCCAAAGCCACTGTATGTCCAAAGCCACTGTCCAAAGCCACTGTCCAAAGCCACTCTCCAAAGCCACTCTATGTCCAAAGCCACTGTCCAAAGTCACTGTCCTAAGCCACTCTCCAAAGCCACTCTATGTCCAAAGCCACTGTCCAAAGCCACTCTCCAAAGCCACTCTCCAAAGCCACTCTCCAAAGCCACTCTATGTCCAAAGCCACTGTCCATAGCCACTGTCCAAAGGCACTCTCCAAAGCCACTCTATCTCCAAAGCCACTGTCCAAAGCCACTCTCCAAAGCCACTCTCCAAAGCCACTCTATGTCCAAAGCCACTGTACAAAGCCACCGTCCAAAGCCACTGTCCGAAGCAATACTATGTCCAAAGCCACTGTCCAAAGGTACTGTCCAAAGACACTGTCCAAAGCCACTCTATGTCCAAAGCCACTGTCCAAAGACACTGTCCAAAGCCACTCTATGTCCAAAGCCACTGTCCAAAGCCACTCTATGTCCAAAGCCACTATCCAAAGCCACTGTCCAAAGCCACTGTACTAAACCACTCTATTTCCAAAGCCACTGTCCAAAGCCACTATCCAAAACCACTGTCCAAAGCCACTCTATGTCCAAAGCCACTGTCCAAAGCCACTCTCCAAAGCCACTGTCCAAAGCCACTGTATGTCCAAAGCCACTGTATGTCCAAAGCCACTGTCCAAAGCGACTGTATGTCCAAAGCCACTGTCCAAAGCCACTGTATGTCCAAAGCCACTGTATGTCCAAAGCCACTATGCAAAGCCACTGTATGTCCAAAGCCACTGTATATCCAAAGGCACTGTCCAAAGCCACTGTATGTCCAAAGCCACTTGATGTCCAAAGCCACTGTCTAAAGCCACTGTATGTCCAAAACCACTGTCCAAAGCCACTGTATGTCCAAAGCCACTGTATGTCCAAAGCCACTGTCCAAAGCCACTGTATGTCCAAAGCCACTGTATGTCCAAAGCCACTGTCCAAAGCCACTGTATGTCCAAAGCCACTGTATGTCCAAAGCCACTGTCCAAAGCCACTGTATGTCAAAAGCCACTGTATGTCCAAAGCCACTGTCCAAAGCCACTGTATGTCCAAAGCCACTGTACAAACCACTGTCCAAATCCACTGTCCAAAGCCACTCTATGTCCAAATCCACTGTACAAAGCCACTGTCCAAAGCCACTGTCCAAAGCAATACTATGTCCAAAGCCACTATCCAAAGCCACTGTCCAAAGCCACTGTCCAAAGCCACTCTATGTCCAAAGCCACTGTCCGAAGCCACTGTCCAAAGCCACTGTATGTCCAAAGCCACTCTATGTCCAAAGCCACTGTCCAAAGCCACTCTCCAAAGCCACTGTCCAAAGCCACTGTATGTCCAAAGCCCCTGTATGTCCAAAGCCACTGTCCAAAGCCACTGTATGTCCAAAGCCACTGTATGTCCAAAGCCACTATCCAAAGCCACTGTATGTCCAAAGCCACTCTATATCCAAAGCCACTGTCCAAAGCCACTGTATGTCCAAAGCCACTGTATGTCCAAAGCCACTGTCTAAAGCCACTGTATGTCCAAAGCCACTGTCCAAAGCTACTGTATGTCCAAAGCCACTGTATGTCCAAAGCCACTGTCCAAAGCCACTGTATGTCCAAAGCCACTGTATGTCCAAAGACACTCTATGTCCAAAGCCACTGTCCAAAGCCACTGTATGTCCAAAGCCACTGTATGTCCAAAGTCACTGTCCAAAGCCACTGTATGTCCAAAGCCACTGTACAAAGCCGCTGTCCAAATCCACTATCCAAAGACACTCTATGTCCAAATCCACTGTACAAAGCCACTGTCCAAAGCCACTGTCCAAAGCAATACTATGTCCAAAGCCACAGTCAAAGCCACTGTCCAAAGCCACTTTCCAAAGCCACTCTATGTCCAAAGCCACTGTCCGAAGCCACTGTCCAAAGCCACTGTCCAAAGCCACTGTATGTCCAAAGCCACTGTACAAAGCCACTGTCCAAATCCACTGTCCAAAGCCACTCTATGTCGAAATCCACTGTACAAAGCCACTTTCTAAAGCCACTGTATGTCCAAAGCCACTGTCCAAAGCTACTGTATGTCCAAAGCCACTGTATGTCCAAAGCCACTGTACAAAGCTACTGTATGTCCAAAGCCACTGTATGTCCAAAGCCACTGTCCAAAGCCACTGTATGTCCAAAGCCACTGTATGTCCAAAGCCACTGTCCAAAGCCACTGTATGTCCAAAGCCACTGTATGTCCTAAGCCACTGTCCAAAGCCACTGTATGTCCAAAGCCACTGTACAAAGCCACTGTCCAAATCCACTGTCCAAAGCCACTCTATGTCCAAAGCCACTGTACAAAGCCACTGTCCAAAGCCACTGTCCAAAGCAATACTATGTCCAAAGCCACTGTCCAAAGCCACTGTCCAACTCCACTGTCCAAAGCCACTCTATGTCCAAAGCCACTTTCCAAATCTACTGTCCAAAGCCACTCTATGTCCAAAGCCACTGTCTAAAGCCACTGTCCAAAGCCACTGTCCAAAGCCACTCTATGTCCAAAGCCACTATCCAAAGCCACTCTCCAAAGCCACTCTCCAAAGCCACTCTATGTCCAAAGCCACTGTCCAAAGCCACTCTCCAACCCACTATCCAAAGCCACTCTATGTCCAAAGTCACTGTCCAAAGGCAATCTCCAAAGCCACTCTTCAAAGCCACTCTATGTCCAAAGCCATTCCAAAGCTACTCTCCAAAGCCACTCTCCAAAGCCACTCTATGTCCAAAGCCACTGTCCAAAGCCACTCTCCAAAGCCACTCTCCAAAGCCACTCTCCAAAGCAACTCTTTGTCCAAAGCCACTGTCCAAAGCCACTCTCCAAAGCCACTCTCCAAAGCCACTCTATGTCCAAAGCCACTGTCCAAAGCCACTTTCCAAAGCCACTCTCCAAAGCCACTCTATGTCCAAAGCCACTGTCCAAAGACATTCTCCAAAGCCACTCTCCAAAGCCACTCTATGTCCAAAGCCTCTGTCCAAAGCCACTCTATGTCCAAAGCCACTGTCCAAAGCCACTGTCCAAAGCCACTGTCCAAAGCCACTCTATGTCCAAAGCCACTGTCCAAAGCCACTATCCAAAGCCACTGTCCAAAGCCACTCTATGTCCAAAGCCACTGTCCAAAGCCACTCTCCAATGCCACTGCCCAAAGCCACTCTATCTACAAAGCCACTGTCCAAAGACACTGTCTAAAGTCACTGTCCAAAGCCACTCTATGTCCAAAGCAACTGTTCAAAGCCACTGTCCAAAGCCACTCTTCAAAGCCACTGTCCAAAGCCACTCTATGTCCAGAGCCACTGTCCAAAGCCACTCTCCAAAGCCACTGTCCAAAGCCACTCTATGTCCAAAGCCCTGTCCAAAGCCACTGTACAAAGCCACTGACCAAAGCCACTCTATGTCCAATGCCACTGTCCAAAGCCACTGTCCAAAGCCACTGTCCAACGCCACTCTATGTCCAAAGCCATTGTCCAAAGCCACTCTCCAAAGCCACTCTCCAAAGCCACTCTATGTCCAAAAGCACTGTCCAAAGCCACTGTCCAAAGCCACTCTCCAAAGCCACTCTATGTCCAAAGCCACTGTCCAAAGCCACTCTCCAAAGCCACTCTCCAAAGCCACTCTCCAAAGCCACTCTATGTCCAAAGCCACTGTCCAAAGCCACTCTCCAAAGCTACTCTCCAAAGCCACTCTATGTCCAAAGCCACTGTCCAAAGCCACTGTCCAAAGCGACTCTCCAAAGCTACTCTATCTCCAAAGCCACTGTCCAAAGCCACTCTCCAAAGCCACTCTCCAAAACCACTCTATGTCCAAAGCCACTGTCCATAGCCACTGTCCAAAGCCACTGTCCAAAGCCACTCTATGTCCAAAGCCACTGTACAAAGCCACTGTCCAAAGCCACTGTCCAAAGCAATACTATGTCCAAAGCCACTGTCCAAAGGCCCTGTCCAAAGCCACTCTATGTCCAAAGCCACTGTCCAAAGTCACTTTCCAAAGCCACTGTCCAAAGCCACTCTATGTCCAAAGCCACTGTCCAAAGCCATTCTATGTCCAAAGCCACTGTCCAAAGCCACTCTCCAAAGCCACTGTCCTAAACCACTCTATGTCCAAAGCCACTGTCCAAAGCCACTCTCCAAAGCCACTGTCCAAACCACTCTATGTCCAAAGCCACTGTCCAAAGCCACTCTCCAAAGCCACTGTCCAAAGCCACTATATGTCCAAAGCCACTGTATGTCCAAAGCCACTGTCCAAAGCCAATGTATGTCCAAAGCCACTGTCCAAAGCCACTGTACGTCCAAAGCCACTGTATGTCCAAAGCCACTATCCAAAGCCACTGTATTTCCAAAGCCACTGTATGTCCAAAGGCACTGTCCAAAGCCACTGTATATTCAAAGCCACTGTATGTCCAAAGCCACTGTCTAAAGCCACTGTATGTCCAAAGCCACTGTCCAAAGCCACTGTATGTCCAAAGCCACTGTTTGTCCAAAGCCACTGTCCAAAGCCACTGTATGTCCAAACCCACTGTATGTCCAAAGCCACTGTCCAAAGCCACCGTATGTCCAAAGCCACTGTATCTCCATTGCCACTGTCCAAAGCCACTGTATGTCCAAAGCCACTGTCCAAAGCCACTGTATGTCCAAAGCCACTGTATGTCCAAAGCCACTGTCCAAAGCCACGGTATGTCCAAAGCCACTGTATTTCCAAAGCCACTGTCCAAAGCAACCGTATGTCCAAAGCCACTGTATGTCCAAAGCCACTGTCCAAAGCCACCGTATGTCTAAAGCCACTGTATGTCCAAAGCCACTCTCCAAAGCCACTCTCCAAAGCCACTCTATGTCCAAAGCCACTGTCCAAAGCCACTCTCCAAAGCCACTGTCCAAAGCCACTCTATGTCCAAAGCCACTGTCCAAAGCCATTCTCCAAAGCCACTGTCCAAAGCCACTATATGTCCAAAGCCACTGTCCAAAGCCACTCTCCAAAGCCACTCTCCAAAGCCACTCTATGTCCAAAGCCACTGTATGTCCAAAGCCACTGTCCAAAGCCACTGTATGGCCAAAGCCACTGTATGTCCAAAGCCACTGTCCAAAGCCACTGTATGTCCGAAGCTACTGTATGTCCAAAGCCACTATCCAAAGCCACTGTATGTCCAAAGCCACTGTATGTCCATAGCCACTGTATGTCCAAAGCCACTGTCCAAAGCCACTGTATGTCCAAAGCCACTTTCCAAAGCCACTGTCCAAAGTCACTGTCCAAAGCCTTTCTATGTCCAAAGCCACTATCCAAAGCCACAGTCCAAAGCCACTTTCCAAAGCCACTGTCCAAAGCCACTCTATGTCCAAAGCCACTGTCCAAAGCCACTGTACAAAGCCACTGTCCAAAGCCACTCTATGTCCAAAGCCACTATCCAAAGCCTCTCTCCAAAGCCACTCTCCAAAGCCACTCTATGTCCAAAGCCACTGTCCAAAGCCACTCTCCAAACCACTATCCAAATCCACTCTATGTCCAAAGTCACTGTCCAAAGCCAATCTCCAAAGCCACTCTCCAAAGCCACTCTATGTCCAAAGCCAGTCCAAAGCCACTCTCCAAAGCCACTCTATGTCCAAAGCAAGTCCAAAGCCACTCTCCAAAGCCACTCTCCAAAGCCACTCTATGTCCAAAGCCACTGTCCAAAGCCATTCTCCAAAGCCACTCTCCAAAGCCACTCTATGTCCAAAGCCACTGTACAAAGCCACTCTATGTCCAAAGCCAATATCCAAAGCCACTGTCCAAAGCCACGGTCCAAATCCACTCTATGTCCAAAGCCACTGTCCAAAGCCACTGTCCAAAGCCACTGTCCAAAGCCACTCTATGTCCAAAGCCACTGTCCAAAGCCACTCTCTAATGCCACTGTCCAAAGCCACTCTATCTACAAAGCAACTGTCCAAAGCCACTGTCCAAAGCCACTGTCCAAAGCCACTCTATGTCCAAAGCCACTGTCCAAAGCCACTCTCCAAAGCCACTGTCCAAAGCCACTCTATGTCCAGAGCCACTGTCCAAAGCCACTCTCCAAAGCCACTGACCAAAGCCACTCTATGTCCAAAGCCACTGAACAAAGCCACTGTCCAAAGCCACTGACCAAAGCCACTCTATGTCCAATGCCATTGTCCAAAGCCACTGTCCAAAGCCACTGTCCAAAGCCACTCTATGTCCAAAGCCATTGTCTAAAGCCACTCTCCAAAGCCACTCTCCAAAGCCACTCTATGTCCAAAAGCACTGTTCAAAGCCACTGTCCAAAGCCACTCTCCAAAGCCACTCTATGTCCAAAGCCACTGTCCAAAGCCACTCTCCAAAGCCACTCTCCAAAGCCACTGTATGTCCAAAGCCACTGTCCAAAGCCACTGTCCAAAGCCACTCTCCAAAGCCACTCTATGTCCAAAGCCACTGTCCAAAGTCACTGTCCTAAGCCACTCTCCAAAGCCACTCTATGTCCAAAGCCACTGTCCAAAGCCACTCTCCAAAGCCACTCTCCAAAGCCACTCTCCAAAGCCACTCTATGTCCAAAGCCACTGTCCATAGCCACTGTCCAAAGGCACTCTCCAAAGCCACTCTATCTCCAAAGCCACTGTCCAAAGCCACTCTCCAAAGCCACTCTCCAAAGCCACTCTATGTCCAAAGCCACTGTACAAAGCCACCGTCCAAAGCCACTGTCCGAAGCAATACTATGTCCAAAGCCACTGTCCAAAGGTACTGTCCAAAGACACTGTCCAAAGCCACTCTATGTCCAAAGCCACTGTCCAAAGACACTGTCCAAAGCCACTCTATGTCCAAAGCCACTGTCCAAAGCCACTCTATGTCCAAAGCCACTATCCAAAGCCACTGTCCAAAGCCACTGTACTAAACCACTCTATTTCCAAAGCCACTGTCCAAAGCCACTATCCAAAACCACTGTCCAAAGCCACTCTATGTCCAAAGCCACTGTCCAAAGCCACTCTCCAAAGCCACTGTCCAAAGCCACTGTATGTCCAAAGCCACTGTATGTCCAAAGCCACTGTCCAAAGCGACTGTATGTCCAAAGCCACTGTCCAAAGCCACTGTATGTCCAAAGCCACTGTATGTCCAAAGCCACTATGCAAAGCCACTGTATGTCCAAAGCCACTGTATATCCAAAGGCACTGTCCAAAGCCACTGTATGTCCAAAGCCACTTGATGTCCAAAGCCACTGTCTAAAGCCACTGTATGTCCAAAACCACTGTCCAAAGCCACTGTATGTCCAAAGCCACTGTATGTCCAAAGCCACTGTCCAAAGCCACTGTATGTCCAAAGCCACTGTATGTCCAAAGCCACTGTCCAAAGCCACTGTATGTCCAAAGCCACAGTATGTCCAAAGCCACTGTCCAAAGCCACTGTATGTCAAAAGCCACTGTATGTCCAAAGCCACTGTCCAAAGCCACTGTATGTCCAAAGCCACTGTACAAACCACTGTCCAAATCCACTGTCCAAAGCCACTCTATGTCCAAATCCACTGTACAAAGCCACTGTCCAAAGCCACTGTCCAAAGCAATACTATGTCCAAAGCCACTGTCCAAAGCCACTGTCCAAAGCCACTGTCCAAAGCCACTCTATGTCCAAAGCCACTGTCCGAAGCCACTGTCCAAAGCCACTGTATGTCCAAAGCCACTCTATGTCCAAAGCCACTGTCCAAAGCCACTCTCCAAAGCCACTGTCCAAAGCCACTGTATGTCCAAAGCCCCTGTATGTCCAAAGCCACTGTCCAAAGCCACTGTATGTCCAAAGCCACTGTATGTCCAAAGCCACTATCCAAAGCCACTGTATGTCCAAAGCCACTCTATATCCAAAGCCACTGTCCAAAGCCACTGTATGTCCAAAGCCACTGTATGTCCAAAGCCACTGTCTAAAGCCAATGTATGTCCAAAGCCACTGTCCAAAGCCACTGTATGTCCAAAGCCACTGTATGTCCAAAGCCACTGTCCATAGCCACTGTATGTCCAAAGCCACTCTATGTCCAAAGCCACTGTCCAAAGCCACTATATGTCCAAAGCCACTGTATGTCCAAAGCCACTGTCCAAAGCCACACTATGTCCAAAGCCACTCTATGTCCAAAGCCACTGTATGTCCAAAGCCACTGTTCAAAGCCACTGTATGTCCAAAGCCACTGTATGTCCAAAGCCACTGTCCAAAGCCACCGTATGTCCAAAGCCACGGTATGTCCAAAGCCACTGTCAAAAGCCACCGTATGTCCAAAGCCACTGTATGTCCAAAGCCACTGTCCAAAGACACCATATGTCGAAAGCCACTGTATGTCCAAAGCCACTATCCAAAGCCACTGTATGTCCAAAGCCACTGTATGTCCAAAGCCACTGTCCAAAGCCACTGTATGTCCAAAGCCACTGTATGTCCAAAACCACTGTCCAAAGCCACTGTATGTCCAAAGCCACTGTATGTCCAAAGCCACTGTCCAAAGCCACTGTATGTCCAAAGCCACTGTATGTCCAAAGCCACTGTCCAAAGCAACCGTATGTCCAAAGCCACTGTATGTCCAAAGCCACTGTCCAAAGCCACCGTATGTCCAAAGCCACTGTATGTCCAAAGCCACTCTCCAAAGCCACTCTCCAAAGCCACTCTATGTCCAAAGCCACTGTCCAAAGCCACTGTCCAAAGCCACTGTCCAAAGCCACTCTATTTCCAAAGCCACTATCCAAAGCCACTCTCCAAAGCCACTCTCCAAAGCCACTCTATGTCCAAAGCCACTGTCCAAAGCCACTCTCCAAACCACTATCTAAAGCCACTCTATGTACAAAGTCACTGTCCAAAGCCAATCTCCGAAGCCACTCTCCAAAGCCACTCTATGTCCAAAGCCAGTCCAAAGCCACTCTCCAAAGCCACTCTATGTCCAAAGCCAGTCCAAAGCCACACTCCAAAGCCACTCTCCAAAGCCACTCTATGTCCAAAGCCACTGTCCAAAGCCATTCTCCAAAGCCACTCTCCAAAGCCACTCTATGTCCAAAGCCACTGTCCAAAGCCACTCTATGTCCAAAGCCACTGTATGTCCAAAGCCACTGTCCAAAGCCACTCTCCAAAGCCACTGTCCAAAGCCACTGTATGTCCAAAGCCCCTGTATGTCCAAAGCCACTGTCCAAAGCCACTGTATGTCCAAAGCCACTGTATGTCCAAAGCCACTATCCAAAGCCACTGTATGTCCAAAGCCACTCTATATCCAAAGCCACTGTCCAAAGCCACTGTATGTCCAAAGCCACTGTATGTCCAAAGCCACTGTCTAAAGCCAATGTATGTCCAAAGCCACTGTCCAAAGCCACTGTATGTCCAAAGCCACTGTATGTCCAAAGCCACTGTCCATAGCCACTGTATGTCCAAAGCCACTCTATGTCCAAAGCCACTGTCCAAAGCCACTATATGTCCAAAGCCACTGTATGTCCAAAGCCACTGTCCAAAGCCACTCTATGTCCAAAGCCACTCTATGTCCAAAGCCACTGTCCAAAGCCACTCTCCAAAGCCACTCTCCAAAGCCACTCTCCAAAGCCACTCTATGTCCAAAGCCACTGTCCATAGCCACTGTCCAAAGCCACTCTCCAAAGCCACTCTATCTCCAAAGCCACTGTCCAAAGCCACTCTCCAAAGCCACTCTCCAAAGCCACTCTATGTCCAAAGCCACTGTCCATAGCCACTGTCCAAAGTCACTGTCCAAATCCACTCTATGTCCAAAGCCACTGTACAAAGCCACCGTCCAAAGCCACTGTCCAAAGCAATACTATGTCCAAAGCCACTGTCCAAAGGCACTGTCCAAAGACACTGTCCAAAGCCACTCTATGTCCAAAGCCACTGTCCAAAGCCACTCTATGTCCAAAGCCACTATCCAAAGCCACTGTCCAAAGCCACTGTCCTAAACCACTCTATTTCCAAAGCCACTGTCCAAAGCCACTATCCAAAACGACTGTCCAAAGCCACTCTATGTCCAAAGCCACTGTCCAAAGCCACTCTCCAAAGCCACTGTCCAAAGCCACTGTATGTCCAAAGCCACTGTATGTCCAAAGCCACTGTCCAAAGCGACTGTATGTCCAAAGCCACTGTCCAAAGCCACTGTATGTCCAAAGCCACTGTATGTCCAAAGCCACTATCCAAAGCCACTGTATGTCCAAAGCCACTGTATATCCAAAGGCACTGTCCAAAGCCACTGTATGTCCAAAGCCACTTGATGTCCAAAGCCACTGTCTAAAGCCACTGTATGTCCAAAACCACTGTCCAAAGCCACTGTATGTCCAAAGCCACTGTATGTCCAAAGCCACTGTCCAAAGCCACTGTATGTCCAAAGCCACTGTATGTCCAAAGCCACTGTCCAAAGCCACTGTATGTCAAAAGCCACTGTATGTCCAAAGCCACTGTCCAAAGCTACTGTATGTCCAAAGCCACTGTATGTCCAAAGCCACTGTCCAAAGCCACTGTATGTCCTAAGCCACTGTACAAACTACTGTCCAAATCCACTGTCCAAAGCCACTCTATGTCCAAATCCACTGTACAAAGCCACTGTCCAAAGCCACTGTCCAAAGCAATACTATGTCCAAAGCCACTGTCCAAAGCCACTGTCCAAAGCCACTGTCCAAAGCCACTCTATGTCCAAAGCCACTGTCCGAAGCCACTGTCCAAAGCCACTGTCCAAAGCCACTCTATGTCCAAAGCCACTGTCCAAAGCCACTCTCCAAAGCCACTGTCCAAAGCCACTGTATGTCCAAAGCCCCTGTATGTCCAAAGCCACTGTCCAAAGCAACTGTATGTCCAAAGCCACTGTATGTCCAAAGCCACTATCCAAAGCCACTGTATGTCCAAAGCCACTGTATATCCAAAGCCACTGTCCAAAGCCACTGTATGTCCAAAGCCACTGTATGTCCAAAGCCACTGTCTAAAGCCACTGTATGTCCAAAGCCACTGTCCAAAGCCACTGTATGTCCAAAGCCACTGTATGTCCAAAGCCACTGTCCATAGCCACTGTATGTCCAAAGCCACTCTATGTCCAAAGCCACTGTCCAAAGCCACTATATGTCCAAAGCCACTGTATGTCCAAAGCCACTGTCCAAAGCCACTCTATGTCCAAAGCCACTCTATGTCCAAAGCCACTGTATGTCCAAAGCCACTGTTCAAAGCCAATGTATGTCCAAAGCCACTGTATGTCCAAAGCCACTGTCCAAAGCCACCGTATGTCCAAAGCCACGGTATGTCCAAAGCCACTGTCAAAAGCCACCGTATGTCCAAAGCCACTGTATGTCCAAAGCCACTGTCCAAAGCCACCGTATGTCGAAAGCCACTGTATGTCCAAAGCCACTATCCAAAGCCACTGTATGTCCAAAGCCACTCTATGTCCAAAGCCACTGTCCAAAGCCACTGTATGTCCAAAGCCACTGTATGTCCAAAACCACTGTCCAAAGCCACTGTATGTCCAAAGCCACTTTATGTCCAAAGCCACTGTCCAAAGCCACTGTATGTCCAAAGCCACTGTATGTCCAAAGCCACTGTCCAAAGCAACCGTATGTCCTAAGCCACTGTATGTCCAAAGCCACTGTCCAAAGCCACCGTATGTCCAAAGCCACTGTATGTCCAAAGCCACTCTCCAAAGCCACTCTCCAAAGCCACTCTATGTCCAAAGCCACTGTCCAAAGCCACTGTCCAAAGCCACTGTCCAAAGCCACTCTATGTCCAAAGCCACTATCCAAAGCCACTCTCCAAAGCCACTCTCCAAAGCCACTCTATGTCTAAAGCCACTGTCCAAAGCCACTCTCCAAACCACTATCCAAAGCCACTCTATGTACAAAGTCACTGTCCAAAGCCAATCTCCAAAGCCACTCTCCAAAGCCACTCTATGTCCAAAGCCAGTCCAAAGCCACTCTCCAAAGCCACTCTATGTCCAAAGCCAGTCCAAAGCCACTCTCCAAAGCCACTCTCCAAAGCCACTCTATGTCCAAAGCCACTGTCCAAAGCCATTCTCCAAAGCCACTCTCCAAAGCCACTCTATGTCCAAAGCCACTGTCCAAAGCCACTCTATGTCCAAAGCCACTGTCCAAAGCCACTGTCCAAAGCCACGGTCCAAAGCCACTCTATGTCCAAAGCCACTGTCCAAAGCCACTGTCCAAAGCCACTGTCCAAAGCCACTCTATGTCCAAAGCCACTGTCCAAAGCCACTCTCCAATGCCACTGTCCAAAGCCACTCTATCTACAAAGCCACTGTCCAAAGCCACTGTCTAAAGTCACTGTCCAAAGCCACTCTATGTCCAAAGCAACTGTCCAAAGCCACTGTCCAAAGCCACTGTCCAAAGCCACTCTATGTCCAAAGCCACTGTCCAAAGCCACTCTATGTCCAGAGCCACTGTCCAAAGCCACTCACCAAAGCCACTGACCAAAGCCACTCTATGTCCAAAGCCACTGAACAAAGCCACTGTCCAAAGCCACTGACCAAAGCCACTCTATATCCAATGCCATTGTCCAAAGCCACTGTCCAAAGCCACTGTCCAAAGCCACTCTATGTCAAAGCAATTGTCTAAACCACTCTCCAAAGCCACTCTATGTCCAAAAGCACTGTCCAAAGCCACTGTCCAAAGTCACTCTCCAAAGCCACTCTATTTCCAAATCCACTGTCCAAAGCCACTCTCCAAAGCCACTCTCCAAAGCCACTGTATGTCCAAAGCCTCTGTCCAAAGCCACTATCCAAAGCCACTGTATGTCCAAAGCCACTGTATATCCAAAGGCACTGTCCAAAGCCACTGTATGTCCAAAGCCACTTGATGTCCAAAGCCACTGTCTAAAGCCACTGTATGTCCAAAACCACTGTCCAAAGCCACTGTATGTCCAAAGCCACTGTATGTCCAAAGCCACTGTCCAAAGCCACTGTATGTCCAAAGCCACTGTATGTCCAAAGCCACTGTCCAAAGCCACTGTATGTCCAAAGCCACTGTATGTCCAAAGCCACTGTCCAAAGCCACTGTATGTCCAAAGCCACTGTATGTCCAAAGCCACTGTCCAAAGCCACTGTATGTCCAAAGCCACTGTACAAACCACTGTCCAAATCCACTGTCCAAAGCCACTCTATGTCCAAATCCACTGTACAAAGCCACTGTCCAAAGCCACTGTCCAAAGCAATACTATGTCCAAAACCACTGTCCAAAGCCACTGTCCAAAGCCATTGTCCAAAGCCACTCTATGTCCAAAGCCACTGTCCGAAGCCACTGTCCAAAGCCACTGTCCAAAGCCACTCTATGTCCAAAGCCACTGTCCAAAGCCATTCTCCAAAGCCACTGTCCAAAGCCACTGTATGTCCAAAGCCCCTGTATGTCCAAAGCCACTGTCCAAAGCCACTGTATGTCCAAAGCCACTGTATGTCCAAAGCCACTATCCAAAGCCACTCTATGTCCAAAGCCACTGTATATCCAAAGCCACTGTCCAAAGCCACTGTATGTCCAAAGCCACTGTATGTCCAAAGCCACTGTCTAAAGCCACTGTATGTCCAAAGCCACTGTCCAAAGCCACTGTATGTCCAAAGCTACTGTATGTCCAAAGCCACTGTCCATAGCCACTGTATGTCCAAAGCCACTCTATGTCCAAAGCCACTGTCCAAAGCCACTATATGTCCAAAGCCACTGTATGTCCAAAGCCACTGTCCAAAGCCACTCTATGTCCAAAGCCACTCTATGTCCAAAGCCACTGTATGTCCAAAGCCACTGTTCAAAGCCACTGTATGTCCAAAGCCACTGTATGTCCAAAGCCACTGTCCAAAGCCACCGTATGTCCAAAGCCACGGTATGTCCAAAGCCACTGTCAAAAGCCACCGTATGTCCAAAGCCACTGTATGTCCAAAGCCACTGTCCAAAGCCACCGTATGTCGAAAGCCACTGTATGTCCAAAGCCACTATCCAAAGCCACTGTATGTCCAAAGCCACTGTATGTCCAAAGCCACTGTCCAAAGCCACTGTATGTCCAAAGCCACTGTATGTCCAAAACCACTGTCCAAAGCCAATGTATGTCCAAAGCCACTGTATGTCCAAAGCCACTGTCCAAAGCCACTGTATGTCCAAAGCCACTGTATGTCCAAAGCAACTGTCCAAAGCAACCGTATGTCCAAAGCCACTGTATGTCCAAAGCCACTGTCCAAAGCCACCGTATGTCCAAAGCCACTGTATGTCCAAAGCCACTCTCCAAAGCCAGTCTCCAAAGCCACTCTATGTCCAAAGCCACTGTCCAAAGCCACTGTCCAAAGCCACTGTCCAAAGCCACTCTATGTCCAAAGCCACTATCCAAAGCCACTCTCCAAAGCCACTCTCCAAAGCCACTCTATGTCCAAAGCCACTGTCCAAAGCCACTCTCCAAACCACTATCCAAAGCCACTCTATGTACAAAGTCACTGTCCAAAGCCAATCTCCAAAGCCACTCTCCAAAGCCACTCTATGTCCAAAGCCAGTCCAAAGCCACTCTCCAAAGCCACTCTATGTCCAAAGCCTGTCCAAAGCCACTGTCCAAAGCCATTCTCCAAAGCCACTCTCCAAAGCAGCTCTATGTCCAAAGCCACTGTCCAAAGCCACTCTATGTCCAAAGCCACTGTCCAAAGCCACTGTC
Organism: Cladorhizidae sp. MBARI D1340-BT2; assembly: GCA_028752905.1. NCBI lineage: Eukaryota > Metazoa > Porifera > Demospongiae > Poecilosclerida > Cladorhizidae > Cladorhizidae sp. MBARI D1340-BT2. The sequence continues at coordinate 21,763,580 of JAQNBH010000017.1, read as the reverse complement.
CAAAGCCACGGTCCAAAGCCACTCTATGTCCAAAGCCACTGTCCAAAGCCACTGTCCAAAGCCACTGTCCAAAGCCACTCTATGTCCAAAGCCACTGTCCAAAGCCACTCTCCAATGCCACTGTCCAAAGCCACTCTATCTACAAAGCCACTGTCCAAAGCCACTGTCTAAAGTCACTGTCCAAAGCCACTCTATGTCCAAAGCAACTGTCCAAAGCCACTGTCCAAAGCCACTGTCCAAAGCCACTCTATGTCCAAAGCCTCTGTCCAAAGCCACTCTATGTCCAGAGCCACTGTCCAAAGCCACTCACCAAAGCCACTGACCAAAGCCACTCTATGTCCAAAGCCACTGAACAAAGCCACTGTCCAAAGCCACTGACCAAAGCCACTCTATGTCCAATGCCATTGTCCAAAGCCACTGTCCAAAGCCACTGTCCAAAGCCACTCTATGTCCAAAGCCACTGTCCAAAGCCACTCTCCAAAGCCACTGTCCAAAGCCACTGTATGTCCAAAGCCACTGTATGTCCAAAGCCACTGTCCAAAGCCACTGTATGTCCAAAGCCACTGTCCAAAGCCACTGTATGTCCAAAGCCACTGTATGTCCAAAGCCACTATCCAAAGCCACTGTACGTCCAAAGCCACTTTATGTCCAAAGCCACTGTCCAAAGCCACTCTATTTCCAAAGCCACTCTATGTCCAAAGCCACTGTATGTCCAAAGCCACTGTTCAAAGCCACTGTATGTCCAAAGCCACTGTATGTCCAAAGCCACTGTCCAAAGCCACTGTATGTCCAAAGCCACTGTCCGAAGCCACTGTCCAAAGCCACTGTTCAAAGCCACTCTATGTCCAAAGCCACTGTCCAAAGCCACTCTATGTCCAAAGCCAGTTCAAAGCCACTCTCCAAAGCCACTCTATGTCCAAAGCAAGTCCAAAGCCACTCTCCAAAGCCACTCTCCAAAGCCACTCTATGTCCAAAGCCACTGTCCAAAGCCATTCTCCAAAGCCACTCTCCAAAGCCACTCTATGTCCAAAGCCACTGTCCAAAGCCACTCTATGTCCAAAGCCACTGTCCAAAGCCACTGTCCAAAGCCACGTTCCAAATCCACTCTATGTCTAAAGCCACTGTCCAAAGCCACTGTCCAAAGCCACTGTCCAAAGCCACTCTATGTCCAAAGCCACTGTCCAAAGCCACTCTCCAATGCCACTGTCCAAAGCCACTCTATCTACAAAGCAACTGTCCAAAGCCACTGTCTAAAGTCACTGTCCAAAGCCACTCTATGTCCAAAGCAACTGTCCAAAGCCACTGTCCAAAGCCACTGTCCAAAGCCACTCTATGTCCAAAGCCACTGTCCAAAGCCACTCTATGTCCAGAGCCACTGTCCAAAGCCACTCACCAAAGCCACTGACCAAAGCCACTCTATGTCCAAAGCCACTGAACAAAGCCACTGTCCAAAGCCACTGACCAAAGCCACTCTATGTTCAATGCCATTGTCCAAAGCCACTGTCCAAAGCCACTGTCCAAAGCCACTCTATGTCCAAAGCAATTGTCTAAACCACTCTCCAAAGCCATTCTCCAAAGCCACTCTATGTCCAAAAGCACTGTCCAAAGCCACTGTCCAAAGCCAATCTCCAAAGCCACTCTATGTCCAAATCCACTGTCCAAAGCCACTCTCCAAAGCCACTCTCCAAAGCCACTGTATGTCCAAAGCCTCTGTCCAAAGCCACTATCCAAAGCCACTCTCCAAAGCCACTCTATGTCCAAATCCACTGTCCAAAGCCACTCTCCAAAGCCACTCTCCAAAGCCACTGTATGTCCAAAGCCTCTGTCCAAAGCCACTGTCCAAAGCCACTCTCCAAAGCCACTCTATGTCCAAAGCCACAGTCCAAAGTCACTGTGCAAAGCCACTCTCCAAAGCCATTCTATGTCCAAAACCACTGTCCAAAGCTACTCTCCAAAGCCACTCTCCAAAGCCACTCTATGTCCAAAGCCACTGTCCAAAGCCACTGTTCAAAGCCACTCTCCAAAGCCACTCTATCTCCAAAGTCACTGTCCAAAGGCACTCTCCAAAGCCACTCTCCAAAGCCACTCTATGTCCAAAGCCACTGTCCATAGCCACTGTCCAAAGTCACTGTCCAAAGCCACTCTATGTCCAAAGCTACTGTACAAAGCCACTGTCCAAAGCCACTGTCCAAAGCAATACTATGTCCAATGCCACTGTCCAAAGGCACTGTCCAAAGACACTCTATGTCCAAAGCCACTGTCCAAAGCCACTGTCCAAAGCCGCTGTCCAAAGCCACTCTATGTCCAAAGCCACTGTCCAAAGCCACTCTATGTCCAAAGCCACTGTCCAAAGCCACTCTCCAAAGCCACTGTCCTAAACCACTCTATGTCCAAAGACACTGTCCAAAGCCACTCTCCAAAGCCACTGTCCAAAGCCACTCTATGTCCAAAGCCACTGTCCAAAGCCACTCTCCAAAGCCACTGTCCAAAGCCACTGTATGTCCAAAGCCACTGTATGTCCAAAGCCACTGTATGTCCAAAGCCACTGTCCAAAGCCACTGTATGTCCAAAGCCACTGTCCAAAGCCACTGTATGTCCAAAGCCACTGTATGTCCAAAGCCACTATCCAAAGCCACTGTACGTCCAAAGCCACTTTATCTCCAAAGCCACTGTCCAAAGCCACTCTATTTCCAAAGCCACTCTATGTCCAAAGCCACTGAATGTCCAAAGCCACTGTTCAAAGCCACTGTATGTCCAAAGCCACTGTATGTCCAAAGCCACTGTCCAAAGCCACTGTATGTCCAAAGCCACTGTCCGAAGCCTCTGTCCAAAGCCACTGTTCAAAGCCACTCTATGTCCAAAGCCACTGTCCAAAGCCACTCTCCAAAGCCACTGTCTAAACCCACTGTATGTCCAAAGCTACTGTATGTCCAAAGCCACTGTCCAAAGCCACTATATGTACAAAGCCACTGTATGTCCAATGCCACTGTATATCCAAAGCCACTGTCCAAAGCCACTGTATGTCCAAAGCCACTGTTCAAAGCCACTCTCCAAACCACTATCCAAATCCACTCTATGTCCAAAGTCACAGTCCAAAGCCAATCTCCAAAGCCACTCTCCAAAGCCACTCTATGTCCAAAGCCAGTTCAAAGCCACTCTCCAAAGCCACTCTATGTCCAAAGCAAGTCCAAAGCCACTCTCCAAAGCCACTCTCCAAAGCCACTCTATGTCCAAAGCCACTGTCCAAAGCCATTCTCCAAAGCCACTCTCCAAAGCCACTCTATGTCCAAAGCCACTGTCCAAAGCCACTCTATGTCCAAAGCCACTGTCCAAAGCCACTGTCCAAAGCCACGTTCCAAATCCACTCTATGTCTAAAGCCACTGTCCAAAGCCACTGTCCAAAGCCACTGTCCAAAGCCACTCTATGTCCAAAGCCACTGTCCAAAGCCTCTCTCCAATGCCACTGTCCAAAGACACTCTATCTACAAAGCAACTGTCCAAAGCCACTGTCCAAAGCCACTGTCCAAAGCCACTCTATGTCCAAAGCCACTGTCCAAAGCCACTCTCCAAAGCCACTGTCCAAAGCCACTCTATGTCCAGAGCCACTGTCCAAAGCCACTCTCCAAAGCCACTGACCAAAGCCACTCTATGTCCAAAGCCACTGAACAAAGCCACTGTCCAAAGCCACTGACCAAAGCCACTCTATGTCCAATGCCATTGTCCAAAGCCACTGTCCAAAGCCACTGTCCAAAGCCACTCTATGTCCAAAGCCATTGTCTAAAGCCACTCTCCAAAGCCACTCTCCAAAGCCACTCTATGTCCAAAAGCACTGTTCAAAGCCACTGTCCAAAGCCACTCTCCAAAGCCACTCTATGTCCAAAGCCACTGTCCAAAGCCACTCTCCAAAGCCACTCTCCAAAGCCACTGTATGTCCAAAGCCACTGTCCAAAGCCACTGTCCAAAGCCACTCTCCAAAGCTACTCTATGTCCAAAGCCACTGTCCAAAGTCACTGTCCTAAGACACTCTCCAAAGCCACTCTATGTCCAAAGCCACTGTCCAAAGCCACTCTCCAAAGCCACTCTCCAAAGCGACTCTCCAAAGCCACTCTATGTCCAAAGCCACTGTCCATAGCCACTGTCCAAAGCCACTCTCCAAAGCCACTCTATCTCCAAAGCCACTGTCCAAAGCCACTCTCCAAAGCCACTCTCCAAAGCCACTCTATGTCCAAAGCCACTGTCCATAGCCACTGTCCAAAGTCACTGTCCAAATCCACTCTATGTCCAAAGCCACTGTACAAAGCCACCGTCCAAAGCCACTGTCCAAAGCAATACTATGTCCAAAGCCACTGTCCAAAGGCACTGTCCAAAGACACTGTCCAAAGCCACTCTATGTCCAAAGCCACTGTCCAAAGCCACTCTATGTCCAAAGCCACTATCCAAAGCCACTGTCCAAAGCCACTGTCCTAAACCACTCTATTTCCAAAGCCACTGTCCAAAGCCACTATCCAAAACCACTGTCCAAAGCCACTCTATGTCCAAAGCCACTGTCCAAAGCCACTCTCCAAAGCCACTGTCCAAAGCCACTGTATGTCCAAAGCCACTGTATGTCCAAAGCCACTGTCCAAAGCGACTGTATGTCCAAAGCCACTGTCCAAAGCCACTGTATGTCCAAAGCCACTGTATGTCCAAAGCCACTATCCAAAGCCACTGTATGTCCAAAGCCACTGTATATCCAAAGGCACTGTCCAAAGCCACTGTATGTCCAAAGCCACTTGATGTCCAAAGCCACTGTCTAAAGCCACTGTATGTCCAAAACCACTGTCCAAAGCCACTGTATGTCCAAAGCCACTGTATGTCCAAAGCCACTGTCCAAAGCCACTGTATGTCCAAAGCCACTGTATGTCCAAAGCCACTGTCCAAAGCCACTGTATGTCCAAAGCCACTGTATGTCCAAAGCCACTGTCCAAAGCCACTGTATGTCCAAAGCCACTGTATGTCCAAAGCCACTGTCCAAAGCCACTGTATGTCCTAAGCCACTGTACAAACCACTGTCCAAATCCACTGTCCAAAGCCACTCTATGTCCAAATCCACTGTACAAAGCCACTGTCCAAAGCCACAGTCCAAAGCAATACTATGTCCAAAGCCACTGTCCAAAGCCACTGTCCAAAGCCACTGTCCAAAGCCACTCTATGTCCAAAGCCACTGTCCGAAGCCACTGTCCAAAGCCACTGTCCAAAGCCACTCTATGTCCAAAGCCACTGTCCAAAGCCACTCTCCAAAGCCACTGTCCAAAGCCACTGTATGTCCAAAGCCCCTGTATGTCCAAAGCCACTGTCCAAAGCCACTGTATGTCCAAAGCCACTGTATGTCCAAAGCCACTATCCAAAGCCACTGTATGTCCAAAGCCACTGTATATCCAAAGCTACTGTCCAAAGCCACTGTATGTCCAAAGCCACTGTATGTCCAAAGCCACTGTCTAAAGCCACTGTATGTCCAAAGCCACCGTCCAAAGCCACTGTATGTCCAAAGCCACTGTATGTCCAAAGCCACTGTCCATAGCCACTGTATATCCAAAGCCACTCTATGTCCAAAGCCACTGTCCAAAGCCACTATATGTCCAAAGCCACTGTATGTCCACAGCCACTGTCCAAAGCCACTCTATGTCCAAAGCCACTCTATGTCCAAAGCCACTGTATGTCCAAAGCCACTGTTCAAAGCCACTGTATGTCCAAAGCCACTGTATGTCCAAAGCCACTGTCCAAAGCCACCATATGTCCAAAGCCACGGTATGTCCAAAGCCACTGTCAAAAGCCACCGTATGTCCAAAGCCACTGTATGTCCAAAGCCACTGTCCAAAGCCACCGTATGTCGAAAGCCACTGTATGTCCAAAGCCACTATCCAAAGCCACTGTATGTCCAAAGCCACTGTATGTCCAAAGCCACTGTCCAAAGCCACTGTATGTCCAAAGCCACTGTATGTCCAAAACCACTGTCCAAAGCCACTGTATGTCCAAAGCCACTTTATGTCCAAAGCCACTGTCCAAAGCCACTGTATGTCCAAAGCCACTGTATGTCCAAAGCCACTGTCCAAAGCAACCGTATGTCCAAAGCCACTGTATGTCCAAAGCCACTGTCCAAAGCCACCGTATGTCCAAAGCCACTGTATGTCCAAAGCCACTCTCCAAAGCCACTCTCCAAAGCCACTCTATGTCCAAAGCCACTGTCCAAAGCCACTGTCCAAAGCCACTGTCCAAAGCCACTCTATGTCCAAAGCCACTATCCAAAGCCACTCTCCAAAGCCACTCTCCAAAGCCACTCTATGTCTAAAGCCACTGTCCAAAGCCACTCTCCAAACCACTATCCAAAGCCACTCTATGTACAAAGTCACTGTCCAAAGCCAATCTCCAAAGCCACTCTCCAAAGCCACTCTATGTCCAAAGCCAGTCCAAAGCCACTCTCCAAAGCCACTCTATGTCCAAAGCCAGTCCAAAGCCACTCTCCAAAGCCACTCTCCAAAGCCATTCTATGTCCAAAGCCACTGTCCAAAGCCATTCTCCAAAGCCACTCTCCAAAGCCACTCTATGTCCAAAGCCACTGTCCAAAGCCACTCTATGTCCAAAGCCACTGTCCAAAGCCACTGTCCAAAGCCACGGTCCAAAGCCACTCTATGTCCAAAGCCACTGTCCAAAGCCACTGTCCAAAGCCACTGTCCAAAGCCACTCTATGTCCAAAGCCACTGTCCAAAGCCACTCTCCAATGCCACTGTCCAAAGCCACTCTATCTACAAAGCCACTGTCCAAAGCCACTGTCTAAAGTCACTGTCCAAAGCCACTCTATGTCCAAAGCAACTGTCCAAAGCCACTGTCCAAAGCCACTGTCCAAAGCCACTCTATGTCCAAAGCCACTGTCCAAAGCCACTCTATGTCCAGAGCCACTGTCCAAAGCCACTCACCAAAGTCACTGACCAAAGCCACTCTATGTCCAAAGCCACTGAACAAAGCCACTGTCCAAAGCCACTGACCAAAGACACTCTATATCCAATGCCATTGTCCAAAGCCACTGTCCAAAGCCACTGTCCAAAGCCACTCTATGTCCAAAGCAATTGTCTAAACCACTCTCCAAAGCCATTCTCCAAAGCCACTCTATATCCAAAAGCACTGTCCAAAGCCACTGTCCAAAGCCACTCTCCAAAGCCACTCTATGTCCAAATCCACTGCCAAAGCCACTCTCCAAAGCCACTCTCCAAAGCCACTGTATGTCCAAAGCCTCTGTCCAAAGCCACTATCCAAAGCCACTGTATGTCCAAAGCCACTGTATATCCAAAGGCACTGTCCAAAGCCACTGTATGTCCAAAGCCACTTGATGTCCAAAGCCACTGTCTAAAGCCACTGTATGTCCAAAACCACTGTCCAAAGCCACTGTATGTCCAAAGCCACTGTATGTCCAAAGCCACTGTCCAAAGCCACTGTATGTCCAAAGCCACTGTATGTCCAAAGCCACTGTCCAAAGCCACTGTATGTCCAAAGCCACTGTATGTCCAAAGCCACTGTCCAAAGCCACTGTATGTCCAAAGCCACTGTACAAACCACTGTCCAAATCCACTGTCCAAAGCCACTCTATGTCCAAATCCACTGTACAAAGCCACTGTCCAAAGCCACTGTCCAAAGCAATACTATGTCCAAAGCCACTGTCCAAAGCCACTGTCCAAAGCCACTGTCCAAAGCCACTCTATGTCCAAAGCCACTGTCCAAAGCCACTGTCCAAAGCCACTGTCCAAAGCCACTCTATGTCCAAAGCCACTGTCCAAAGCTACTCTCCAAAGCCACTGTCCAAAGCCACTGTATGTCCAAAGCCCCTGTATGTCCAAAGCCACTGTCCAAAGCCACTGTATGTCCAAAGCCACTGTATGTCCAAAGCCACTATCCAAAGCCACTCTATGTCCAAAGCCACTGTATATCCAAAGCCACTGTCCAAAGCCACTGTATGTCCAAAGCCACTGTATGTCCAAAGCCACTGTCTAAAGCCACTGTATGTCCAAAGCCACTGTCCAAAGCCACTGTATGTCCAAAGCCACTGTATGTCCAAAGCCACTGTCCATAGCCACTGTATGTCCAAAGCCACTCTATGTCCAAAGCCACTGTCCAAAGCCACTATATGTCCAAAGCCACTGTATGTCCAAAGCCACTGTCCAAAGCCACTCTATGTCCAAAGCCACTCTATGTCCAAAGCCACTGTATGTCCAAAGCCACTGTTCAAAGCCACTGTATGTCCAAAGCCACTGTATGTCCAAAGCCACTGTCCAAAGCCACCGTATGTCCAAAGCCACGGTATGTCCAAAGCCACTGTCAAAAGCCACCGTATGTCCAAAGCCACTGTATGTCCAAAGCCACTGTCCAAAGCCACCGTATGTCGAAAGCCACTGTATGTCCAAAGCCACTATCCAAAGCCACTGTATGTCCAAAGCCACTGTATGTCCAAAGCCACTGTCCAAAGCCACTGTATGTCCAAAGCCACTGTATGTCCAAAACCACTGTCCAAAGCCAATGTATGTCCAAAGCCACTGTATGTCCAAAGCCACTGTCCAAAGCCACTGTATGTCCAAAGCCACTGTATGTCCAAAGCCACTGTCCAAAGCAACCGTATGTCCAAAGCCACTGTATGTCCAAAGCCACTGTCCAAAGCCACCGTATGTCCAAAGCCACTGTATGTCCAAAGCCACTCTCCAAAGCCAGTCTCCAAAGCCACTCTATGTCCAAAGCCACTGTCCAAAGCCACTGTCCAAAGCCACTGTCCAAAGCCACTCTATGTCCAAAGCCACTATCCAAAGCCACTCTCCAAAGCCACTCTCCAAAGCCACTCTATGTCCAAAGCCACTGTCCAAAGCCACTCTCCAAACCACTATCCAAAGCCACTCTATGTACAAAGTCACTGTCCAAAGCCAATCTCCAAAGCCACTCTCCAAAGCCACTCTATGTCCAAAGCCAGTCCAAAGCCACTCTCCAAAGCCACTCTATGTCCAAAGCCAGTCCAAAGCCACTCTCCAAAGCCACTCTCCAAAGCCACTCTATGTCCAAAGCCACTGTCCAAAGCCATTCTCCAAAGCCACTCTCCAAAGCCACTCTATGTCCAAAGCCACTGTCCAAAGCCACTCTATGTCCAAAGCCACTGTCCAAAGCCTCTGTCCAAAGCCACGGTCCAAAGCCACTTTATGTCCAAAGCCACTGTCCAAAGCCACTATCCAAAGCCACTGTCCAAAGCCACTCTATGTCCAAAGCCACTGTCCAAAGCCACTCTCCAATGCCACTGTCCAAAGCCACTCTATCTACAAAGCCACTGTCCAAAGCCACTGTCTAAAGTCACTGTCCAAAGCCACTCTATGTCCAAAGAAACTGTCCAAAGCCACTGTCCAAAGCCACTGTCCAAAGCCACTCTATGTCCAAAGCCTCTGTCCAAAGCCACTCTATGTCCAGAGCCACTGTCCAAAGCCACTCACCAAAGCCACTGACCAAAGCCACTCTATGTCCAAAGCCACTGAACAAAGCCACTGTCCAAAGCCACTGACCAAAGCCACTCTATGTCCAATGCCATTGTCCAAAGCCACTGTCCAAAGCCACTGTCCAAAGCCACTCTATGTCCAAAGCCACTGTCCAAAGCCACTCTCCAAAGCCACTGTCCAAAGCCACTGTATGTCCAAAGCCACTGTATGTCCAAAGCCACTGTCCAAAGCCACTGTATGTCCAAAGACACTGTCCAAAGCCACTGTATGTCCAAAGCCACTGTATGTCCAAAGCCACTATCCAAAGCCACTGTACGTCCAAAGCCACTTTATGTCCAAAGCCACTGTCCAAAGCCACTCTATTTCCAAAGCCACTCTATGTCCAAAGCCACTGTATGTCCAAAGCCACTGTTCAAAGCCACTGTATGTCCAAAGCCACTGTATGTCCAAAGCCACTGTCCAAAGCCACTGTTCAAAGCCACTCTATGTCCAAAGCCACTGTCCAAAGCCACTCTCCAAAGCCACTGTCTAAAGCCACTGTATGTCCAAAGCCACTGTATGTCCAAAGCCACTGTCCAAAGCCACTGTATGTACAAAGCCACTGTATGTCCAAAGCCACTGTATATCCAAAGCCACTGTCCAAAGCCACTGTATGTCCAAAGCCACTGTTCAAAGCCACTCTCCAAACCACTATCCAAATCCACTCTATGTCCAAAGTCACTGTCCAAAGCCAATCTCCAAAGCCACTCTCCAAAGCCACTCTATGTCCAAAGCCAGTTCAAAGCCACTCTCCAAAGCCACTCTATGTCCAAAGCAAGTCCAAAGCCACTCTCCAAAGCCACTCTCCAAAGCCACTCTATGTCCAAAGCCACTGTCCAAAGCCATTCTCCAAAGCCACTCTCTAAAGCCACTCTATGTCCAAAGCCACTGTCCAAAGCCACTCTATGTCCAAAGCCACTGTCCAAAGACACTGTCCAAAGCCACGTTCCAAATCCACTCTATGTCTAAAGCCACTGTCCAAAGCCACTGTCCAAAGCCACTGTCCAAAGCCACTCTATGTCCAAAGCCACTGTCCAAAGCCACTCTCCAATGCCACTGTCCAAAGCCACTCTATCTACAAAGCAACTGTCCAAAGCCACTGTCCAAAGCCACTGTCCAAAGCCACTCTATGTCCAAAGCCACTGTCCAAAGCCACTCTATGTCCAAAGCCACTGAACAAAGCCACTGTCCAAAGCCACTGACCAAAGCCACTCTATGTCCAATGCCATTGTCCAAAGCCACTGTCCAAAGCCACTGTCCAAAGCCACTCTATGTCCAAAGCCATTGTCTAAAGCCACTCTCCAAAGCCACTCTCCAAAGCCACTCTATGTCCAAAAGCACTGTTCAAAGCCACTGTCCAAAGCCACTCTCCAAAGCCACTCTATGTCCAAAGCCACTGTCCAAAGCCACTCTCCAAAGCCACTCTCCAAAGCCACTGTATGTCCAAAGCCACTGTCCAAAGCCACTGTCCAAAGCCACTCTCCAAAGCCACTCTATGTCCAAAGCCACTGTCCAAAGTCACTGTCCTAAGCCACTCTCCAAAGCCACTCTATGTCCAAAGCCACTGTCCAAAGCCACTCTCCAAAGCCACTCTCCAAAGCCACTCTCCAAAGCCACTCTATGTCCAAATCCACTGTCCATAGCCACTGTCCAAAGCCACTCTCCAAAGCCACTCTATCTCCAAAGCCACTGTCCAAAGCCACTCTCCAAAGCCACTCTCCAAAGCCACTCTATGTCCAAAGCCACTGTCCATAGCCACTGTCCAAAGTCACTGTCCAAATCCACTCTATGTCCAAAGCCACTGTATGTCCAAAGCCACTGTCCAAAGCCACCGTATGTCGAAAGCCACTGTATGTCCAAAGCCACTATCCAAAGCCACTGTATGTCCAAAGCCACTGTATGTCCAAAGCCACTGTCCAAAGCCACTGTATGTCCAAAGCCACTGTATGTCCAAAACCACTGTCCAAAGCCACTGTATGTCCAAAGCCACTTTATGTCCAAAGCCACTGTCCAAAGCCACTGTATGTCCAAAGCCACTGTATGTCCAAAGCCACTGTCCAAAGCAACCGTATGTCCAAAGCCACTGTATGTCCAAAGCCACTGTCCAAAGCCACCGTATGTCCAAAGCCACTGTATGTCCAAAGCCACTCTCCAAAGCCACTCTCCAAAGCCACTCTATGTCCAAAGCCACTGTCCAAAGCCACTGTCCAAAGCCACTGTCCAAAGCCACTCTATGTCCAAAGCCACTATCCAAAGCCACTCTCCAAAGCCACTCTCCAAAGCCACTCTATGTCTAAAGCCACTGTCCAAAGCCACTCTCCAAACCACTATCCAAAGCCACTCTATGTACAAAGTCACTGTCCAAAGCCAATCTCCAAAGCCACTCTCCAAAGCCACTCTATGTCCAAAGCCAGTCCAAAGCCACTCTCCAAAGCCACTCTATGTCCAAAGCCAGTCCAAAGCCACTCTCCAAAGCCACTCTCCAAAGCCATTCTATGTCCAAAGCCACTGTCCAAAGCCATTCTCCAAAGCCACTCTCCAAAGCCACTCTATGTCCAAAGCCACTGTCCAAAGCCACTCTATGTCCAAAGCCACTGTCCAAAGCCACTGTCCAAAGCCACGGTCCAAAGCCACTCTATGTCCAAAGCCACTGTCCAAAGCCACTGTCCAAAGCCACTGTCCAAAGCCACTCTATGTCCAAAGCCACTGTCCAAAGCCACTCTCCAATGCCACTGTCCAAAGCCACTCTATCTACAAAGCCACTGTCCAAAGCCACTGTCTAAAGTCACTGTCCAAAGCCACTCTATGTCCAAAGCAACTGTCCAAAGCCACTGTCCAAAGCCACTGTCCAAAGCCACTCTATGTCCAAAGCCACTGTCCAAAGCCACTCTATGTCCAGAGCCACTGTCCAAAGCCACTCACCAAAGTCACTGACCAAAGCCACTCTATGTCCAAAGCCACTGAACAAAGCCACTGTCCAAAGCCACTGACCAAAGACACTCTATATCCAATGCCATTGTCCAAAGCCACTGTCCAAAGCCACTGTCCAAAGCCACTCTATGTCCAAAGCAATTGTCTAAACCACTCTCCAAAGCCATTCTCCAAAGCCACTCTATATCCAAAAGCACTGTCCAAAGCCACTGTCCAAAGCCACTCTCCAAAGCCACTCTATGTCCAAATCCACTGCCAAAGCCACTCTCCAAAGCCACTCTCCAAAGCCACTGTATGTCCAAAGCCTCTGTCCAAAGCCACTATCCAAAGCCACTGTATGTCCAAAGCCACTGTATATCCAAAGGCACTGTCCAAAGCCACTGTATGTCCAAAGCCACTTGATGTCCAAAGCCACTGTCTAAAGCCACTGTATGTCCAAAACCACTGTCCAAAGCCACTGTATGTCCAAAGCCACTGTATGTCCAAAGCCACTGTCCAAAGCCACTGTATGTCCAAAGCCACTGTATGTCCAAAGCCACTGTCCAAAGCCACTGTATGTCCAAAGCCACTGTATGTCCAAAGCCACTGTCCAAAGCCACTGTATGTCCAAAGCCACTGTATGTCCAAAGCCACTGTCCAAAGCCACTGTATGTCCAAAGCCACTGTACAAACCACTGTCCAAATCCACTGTCCAAAGCCACTCTATGTCCAAATCCACTGTACAAAGCCACTGTCCAAAGCCACTGTCCAAAGCAATACTATGTCCAAAGCCACTGTCCAAAGCCACTGTCCAAAGCCACTGTCCAAAGCCACTCTATGTCCAAAGCCACTGTCCAAAGCCACTGTCCAAAGCCACTGTCCAAAGCCACTCTATGTCCAAAGCCACTGTCCAAAGCTACTCTCCAAAGCCACTGTCCAAAGCCACTGTATGTCCAAAGCCCCTGTATGTCCAAAGCCACTGTCCAAAGCCACTGTATGTCCAAAGCCACTGTATGTCCAAAGCCACTATCCAAAGCCACTCTATGTCCAAAGCCACTGTATATCCAAAGCCACTGTCCAAAGCCACTGTATGTCCAAAGCCACTGTATGTCCAAAGCCACTGTCTAAAGCCACTGTATGTCCAAAGCCACTGTCCAAAGCCACTGTATGTCCAAAGCCACTGTATGTCCAAAGCCACTGTCCATAGCCACTGTATGTCCAAAGCCACTCTATGTCCAAAGCCACTGTCCAAAGCCACTATATGTCCAAAGCCACTGTATGTCCAAAGCCACTGTCCAAAACCACTCTATGTCCAAAGCCACTCTATGTCCAAAGCCACTGTATGTCCAAAGCCACTGTTCAAAGCCACTGTATGTCCAAAGCCACTGTATGTCCAAAGCCACTGTCCAAAGCCACCGTATGTCCAAAGCCACGGTATGTCCAAAGCCACTGTCAAAAGCCACCGTATGTCCAAAGCCACTGTATGTCCAAAGCCACTGTCCAAAGCCACCGTATGTCGAAAGCCACTGTATGTCCAAAGCCACTATCCAAAGCCACTGTATGTCCAAAGCCACTGTATGTCCAAAGCCACTGTCCAAAGCCACTGTATGTCCAAAGCCACTGTATGTCCAAAACCACTGTCCAAAGCCAATGTATGTCCAAAGCCACTGTATGTCCAAAGCCACTGTCCAAAGCCACTGTATGTCCAAAGCCACTGTATGTCCAAAGCCACTGTCCAAAGCAACCGTATGTCCAAAGCCACTGTATGTCCAAAGCCACTGTCCAAAGCCACCGTATGTCCAAAGCCACTGTATGTCCAAAGCCACTCTCCAAAGCCAGTCTCCAAAGCCACTCTATGTCCAAAGCCACTGTCCAAAGCCACTGTCCAAAGCCACTGTCCAAAGCCACTCTATGTCCAAAGCCACTATCCAAAGCCACTCTCCAAAGCCACTCTCCAAAGCCACTCTATGTCCAAAGCCACTGTCCAAAGCCACTCTCCAAACCACTATCCAAAGCCACTCTATGTACAAAGTCACTGTCCAAAGCCAATCTCCAAAGCCACTCTCCAAAGCCACTCTATGTCCAAAGCCAGTCCAAAGCCACTCTCCAAAGCCACTCTATGTCCAAAGCCAGTCCAAAGCCACTCTCCAAAGCCACTCTCCAAAGCCACTCTATGTCCAAAGCCACTGTCCAAAGCCATTCTCCAAAGCCACTCTCCAAAGCCACTCTATGTCCAAAGCCACTGTCCAAAGCCACTCTATGTCCAAAGCCACTGTCCAAAGCCTCTGTCCAAAGCCACGGTCCAAAGCCACTTTATGTCCAAAGCCACTGTCCAAAGCCACTATCCAAAGCCACTGTCCAAAGCCACTCTATGTCCAAAGCCACTGTCCAAAGCCACTCTCCAATGCCACTGTCCAAAGCCACTCTATCTACAAAGCCACTGTCCAAAGCCACTGTCTAAAGTCACTGTCCAAAGCCACTCTATGTCCAAAGAAACTGTCCAAAGCCACTGTCCAAAGCCACTGTCCAAAGCCACTCTATGTCCAAAGCCTCTGTCCAAAGCCACTCTATGTCCAGAGCCACTGTCCAAAGCCACTCACCAAAGCCACTGACCAAAGCCACTCTATGTCCAAAGCCACTGAACAAAGCCACTGTCCAAAGCCACTGACCAAAGCCACTCTATGTCCAATGCCATTGTCCAAAGCCACTGTCCAAAGCCACTGTCCAAAGCCACTCTATGTCCAAAGCCACTGTCCAAAGCCACTCTCC
Organism: Cladorhizidae sp. MBARI D1340-BT2; assembly: GCA_028752905.1. Lineage (NCBI taxonomy): Eukaryota > Metazoa > Porifera > Demospongiae > Poecilosclerida > Cladorhizidae > Cladorhizidae sp. MBARI D1340-BT2. Next base: position 21,748,365 of record JAQNBH010000017.1, on the reverse strand, counting down.
AAAGCCACTGTCCAAAGCCACTGTATGTCCAAAGCCACTGTATGTCCAAAGCCACTGTCCAAAGCCACTGTATGTCCAAAGACACTGTCCAAAGCCACTGTATGTCCAAAGCCACTGTATGTCCAAAGCCACTATCCAAAGCCACTGTACGTCCAAAGCCACTTTATGTCCAAAGCCACTGTCCAAAGCCACTCTATTTCCAAAGCCACTCTATGTCCAAAGCCACTGTATGTCCAAAGCCACTGTTCAAAGCCACTGTATGTCCAAAGCCACTGTATGTCCAAAGCCACTGTCCAAAGCCACTGTTCAAAGCCACTCTATGTCCAAAGCCACTGTCCAAAGCCACTCTCCAAAGCCACTGTCTAAAGCCACTGTATGTCCAAAGCCACTGTATGTCCAAAGCCACTGTCCAAAGCCACTGTATGTACAAAGCCACTGTATGTCCAAAGCCACTGTATATCCAAAGCCACTGTCCAAAGCCACTGTATGTCCAAAGCCACTGTTCAAAGCCACTCTCCAAACCACTATCCAAATCCACTCTATGTCCAAAGTCACTGTCCAAAGCCAATCTCCAAAGCCACTCTCCAAAGCCACTCTATGTCCAAAGCCAGTTCAAAGCCACTCTCCAAAGCCACTCTATGTCCAAAGCAAGTCCAAAGCCACTCTCCAAAGCCACTCTCCAAAGCCACTCTATGTCCAAAGCCACTGTCCAAAGCCATTCTCCAAAGCCACTCTCCAAAGCCACTCTATGTCCAAAGCCACTGTCCAAAGCCACTCTATGTCCAAAGCCACTGTCCAAAGACACTGTCCAAAGCCACGTTCCAAATCCACTCTATGTCTAAAGCCACTGTCCAAAGCCACTGTCCAAAGCCACTGTCCAAAGCCACTCTATGTCCAAAGCCACTGTCCAAAGCCACTCTCCAATGCCACTGTCCAAAGCCACTCTATCTACAAAGCAACTGTCCAAAGCCACTGTCCAAAGCCACTGTCCAAAGCCACTCTATGTCCAAAGCCACTGTCCAAAGCCACTCTCCAAAGCCACTGTCCAAAGCCACTCTATGTCCAGAGCCACTGTCCAAAGCCACTCTCCAAAGCCACTGACCAAAGCCACTCTATGTCCAAAGCCACTGAACAAAGCCACTGTCCAAAGCCACTGACCAAAGCCACTCTATGTCCAATGCCATTGTCCAAAGCCACTGTCCAAAGCCACTGTCCAAAGCCACTCTATGTCCAAAGCCATTGTCTAAAGCCACTCTCCAAAGCCACTCTCCAAAGCCACTCTATGTCCAAAAGCACTGTTCAAAGCCACTGTCCAAAGCCACTCTCCAAAGCCACTCTATGTCCAAAGCCACTGTCCAAAGCCACTCTCCAAAGCCACTCTCCAAAGCCACTGTATGTCCAAAGCCACTGTCCAAAGCCACTGTCCAAAGCCACTCTCCAAAGCCACTCTATGTCCAAAGCCACTGTCCAAAGTCACTGTCCTAAGCCACTCTCCAAAGCCACTCTATGTCCAAAGCCACTGTCCAAAGCCACTCTCCAAAGCCACTCTCCAAAGCCACTCTCCAAAGCCACTCTATGTCCAAATCCACTGTCCATAGCCACTGTCCAAAGCCACTCTCCAAAGCCACTCTATCTCCAAAGCCACTGTCCAAAGCCACTCTCCAAAGCCACTCTCCAAAGCCACTCTATGTCCAAAGCCACTGTCCATAGCCACTGTCCAAAGTCACTGTCCAAATCCACTCTATGTCCAAAGCCACTGTACAAAGCCACCGTCCAAAGCCACTGTCCAAAGCAATACTATGTCCAAAGCCACTGTCCAAAGGCACTGTCCAAAGACACTGTCCAAAGCCACTCTATGTCCAAAGCCACTGTCCAAAGCCACTCTATGTCCAAAGCCACTATCCAAAGCCACTGTCCAAAGCCACTGTCCTAAACCACTCTATTTCCAAAGCCACTGTCCAAAGCCACTATCCAAAACCACTGTCCAAAGCCACTCTATGTCCAAAGCCACTGTCCAAAGCCACTCTCCAAAGCCACTGTCCAAAGCCACTGTATGTCCAAAGCCACTGTATGTCCGAAGCCACTGTCCAAAGCCACTGTTCAAAGCCACTCTATGTCCAAAGCCACTGTCCAAAGCCACTCTCCAAAGCCACTGTCTAAAGCCACTGTATGTCCAAAGCCACTGTATGTCCAAAGCCACTGTCCAAAGCCACTGTATGTACAAAGCCACTGTATGTCCAAAGCCACTGTATGTCCAAAGCCACTATCCAAAGCCACTGTATGTCCAAAGCCACTGTATATCCAAAGGCACTGTCCAAAGCCACTGTATGTCCAAAGCCACTTGATGTCCAAAGCCACTGTCTAAAGCCACTGTATGTCCAAATCCACTGTCCAAAGCCACTGTATGTCCAAAGCCACTGTATGTCCAAAGCCACTGTCCAAAGCCACTGTATGTCCAAAGCCACTGTATGTCCAAAGCCACTGTCCAAAGCCACTGTATGTCCAAAGCCACTGTATGTCCAAAGCCACTGTCCAAAGCCACTGTATGTCCAAAGCCACTGTATGTCCAAAGCCACTGTCCAAAGCCACTGTATGTCCAAAGCCACTGTACAAACCACTGTCCAAATCCACTGTCCAAAGCCACTCTATGTCCAAATCCACTGTACAAAGCCACTGTCCAAAGCCACTGTCCAAAGCAATACTATGTCCAAAGCCACTGTCCAAAGCCACTGTCCAAAGCCACTGTCCAAAGCCACTCTATGTCCAAAGCCACTGTCCGAAGCCACTGTCCAAAGCCACTGTCCAAAGCCACTCTATGTCCAAAGCCACTGTCCAAAGCCACTCTCCAAAGCCACTGTCCAAAGCCACTGTATGTCCAAAGCCCCTGTATGTCCAAAGCCACTGTCCAAAGCCACTGTATGTCCAAAGCCACTGTATGTCCAAAGCCACTGTCTAATGCCACTGTATGTCCAAAGCCACTGTCCAAAGCCACTGTATGTCCAAAGCCACTGTATGTCCAAAGCCACTGTCCATAGCCACTGTATGTCCAAAGCCACTCTATGTCCAAAGCCACTGTCCAAAGCCACTATATGTCCAAAGCCACTGTATGTCCAAAGCCACTGTCCAAAGCCACTCTATGTCCAAAGCCACTCTATGTCCAAAGCCACTGTATGTCCAAAGCCACTGTTCAAAGCCACTCTATGTCCAAAGCCACTGTATGTCCAAAGCCACTGTCCAAAGCCACCGTATGTCCAAAGCCACGGTATGTCCAAAGCCACTGTCAAAAGCCACCGTATGTCCAAAGCCACTGTATGTCCAAAGCCACTGTCCAAAGCCACCGTATGTCGAAAGCCACTGTATGTCCAAAGCCACTATCCAAAGCCACTGTATGTCCAAAGCCACTGTATGTCCAAAGCCACTGTCCAAAGCCACTGTATGTCCAAAGCCACTGTATGTCCAAAACCACTGTCCAAAGCCACTGTATGTCCAAAGCCACTTTATGTCCAAAGCCACTGTCCAAAGCCACTCTATGTCCAAAGCCACTGTCCAAAGCCACTCTCCAAAGCCACTCTCCAAAGCCACTGTATGTCCAAAGCCACTGTCCAAAGCCACTGTCCAAAGCCACTCTCCAAAGCCACTCTCCAAAGCCACTCTCCAAAGTCACTCTATGTCCAAAGCCACTGTCCATAGCCACTGTCCAAAGCCACTCTCCAAAGCCACTCTATCTCCAAAGCCACTGTCCAAAGCTACTCTCCAAAGCCACTCTCCAAAGCCACTCTATGTCCAAAGCCACTGTCCATAGCCACTGTCCAAAGTCACTGTCCAAATCCACTCTATGTCCAAAGCCACTGTACAAAGCCACCGTCCAAAGCCACTGTCCAAAGCAATACTATGTCCAAAGCCACTGTCCAAAGGCACTGTCCAAAGACACTGTCCAAAGCCACTCTATGTCCAAAGCCACTGTCCAAAGCCACTCTATGTCCAAAGCCACTATCCAAAGCCACTGTCCAAAGCCACTGTCCTAAACCACTCTATTTCCAAAGCCACTGTCCAAAGCCACTATCCAAAACCACTGTCCAAAGCCACTCTATGTCCAAAGCCACTGTCCAAAGCCACTCTCCAAAGCCACTGTCCAAAGCCACTGTATGTCCAAAGCCACTGTATGTCCGAAGCCACTGTCCAAAGCCACTGTTCAAAGCCACTCTATGTCCAAAGCCACTGTCCAAAGCCACTCTCCAAAGCCACTGTCTAAAGCCACTGTATGTCCAAAGCCACTGTATGTCCAAAGCCACTGTCCAAAGCCACTGTATGTACAAAGCCACTGTATGTCCAAAGCCACTGTATGTCCAAAGCCACTATCCAAAGCCACTGTATGTCCAAAGCCACTGTATATCCAAAGGCACTGTCCAAAGCCACTGTATGTCCAAAGCCACTTGATGTCCAAAGCCACTGTCTAAAGCCACTGTATGTCCAAAACCACTGTCCAAAGCCACTGTATGTCCAAAGCCCCTGTATGTCCAAAGCCACTGTCCAAAGCCACTGTATGTCCAAAGCCACTGTATGTCCAAAGCCACTGTCCAAAGCCACTGTATGTCCAAAGCCACTGTATGTCCAAAGCCACTGTCCAAAGCCACTGTATGTCCAAAGCCACTGTATGACCAAAGCCACTGTCCAAAGCCACTGTATGTCCAAAGCCACTGTACAAACCACTGTCCAAATCCACTGTCCAAAGCCACTCTATGTCCAAATCCACTGTACAAAGCCACTGTCTAAAGCCACTGTCCAAAGCAATACTATGTCCAAAGCCACTGTCCAAAGCCACTGTCCAAAGCCACTGTCCAAAGCCACTCTATGTCCAAAGCCACTGTCCGAAGCCACTGTCCAAAGCCACTGTCCAAAGCCACTCTCCAAAGCCACTGTCCAAAGCCACTGTATGTCCAAAGCCCCTGTATGTCCAAAGCCACTGTCCAAAGCCACTGTATGTCCAAAGCCACTGTATGTCCAAAGCCACTATCCAAAGCCACTGTATGTCCAAAGCCACTGTATATTCAAAGCCACTGTCCAAAGCCACTGTATGTCCAAAGCCACTGTATGTCCAAAGCCACTGTCTAAAGCCACTGTATGTCCAAAGCCACTGTCCAAAGCCACTGTATGTCCAAAGCCACTGTATGTCCAAAGCCACTGTCCATAGCCACTGTATGTCCAAAGCCACTCTATGTCCAAAGCCACTGTCCAAAGCCACTATATGTCCAAAGCCACTGTATGTCCAAAGCCACTGTCCAAAGCCACTCTATGTCCAAAGCCACTCTATGTCCAAAGCCACTGTATGTCCAAAGCCACTGTTCAAAGCCACTGTATGTCCAAAGCCACTGTATGTCCAAAGCCACTGTCCAAAGCCACCGTATGTCCAAAGCCACGGTATGTCCAAAGCCACTGTCAAAAGCCACCGTATGTCCAAAGCCACTGTATGTCCAAAGCCACTGTCCAAAGCCACCGTATGTCGAAAGCCACTGTATGTCCAAAGCCACTATCCAAAGCCACTGTATGTCCAAAGCCACTGTATGTCCAAAGCCACTGTCCAAAGCCACTGTATGTCCAAAGCCACTGTATGTCCAAAACCACTGTCCAAAGCCACTGTATGTCCAAAGCCACTTTATGTCCAAAGCCACTGTCCAAAGCCACTGTATGTCCAAAGCCACTGTATGTCCAAAGCCACTGTCCAAAGCAACCGTATGTCCAAAGCCACTGTATGTCCAAAGCCACTGTCCAAAGCCACCGTATGTCCAAAGCCACTGTATGTCCAAAGCCACTCTCCAAAGCCACTCTCCAAAGCCACTCTATGTCCAAAGCCACTGTCCAAAGCCACTGTCCAAAGCCACTGTCCAAAGCCACTCTATGTCCAAAGCCACTATCCAAAGCCACTCTCCAAAGCCACTCTCCAAAGCCACTCTATGTCCAAAGCCACTGTCCAAAGCCACTCTCCAAACCACTATCCAAAGCCACTCTATGTACAAAGTCACTGTCCAAAGCCAATCTCCAAAGCCACTCTCCAAAGCCACTCTATGTCCAAAGCCAGTCCAAAGCCACTCTCCAAAGCCACTCTATGTCCAAAGCCAGTCCAAAGCCACTCTCCAAAGCCACTCTCCAAAGCCACTCTATGTCCAAAGCCACTGTCCAAAGCCATTCTCCAAAGCCACTCTCCAAAGCCACTCTATGTCCAAAGCCACTGTCCAAAGCCACTCTATATCCAAAGCCACTGTCCAAAGCCACTGTCCAAAGCCACGGTCCAAAGCCACTCTATGTCCAAAGCCACTGTCCAAAGCCACTGTCCAAAGCCACTGTCCAAAGCCACTCTATGTCCAAAGCCACTGTCCAAAGCCACTCTCCAATGCCACTGTCCAAAGCCACTCTATCTACAAAGCCACTGTCCAAAGCCACTGTCTAAAGTCACTGTCCAAAGCCACTCTATGTCCAAAGCAACTGTCCAAAGCCATTGTCCAAAGCCACTGTCCAAAGCCACTCTATGTCCAAAGCCACTGTACAAAGCCACTCTATGTCCAGAGCCACTGTCCAAAGCCACTCACCAAAGCCACTGACCAAAGCCACTCTATGTCCAAAGCCACTGAACAAAGCCACTGTCCAAAGCCACTGACCAAAGCCACTCTATGTCCAATGCCATTGTCCAAAGCCACTGTCCAAAGCCACTGTCCAAAGCCACTCTATGTCCAAAGCAATTGTCTAAACCACTCTCCAAAGCCATTCTCCAAAGCCACTCTATGTCCAAAAGCACTGTCCAAAGCCACTGTCCAAAGCCACTCTCCAAAGCCACTCTATGTCCAAATCCACTGTCCAAAGCCACTCTCCAAAGCCACTCTCCAAAGCAACTGTATGTCCAAAGCCTCTGTCCAAAGCCACTATCCAAAGCCACTGTATGTCCAAAGCCACTGTATATCCAAAGGCACTGTCCAAAGCCACTGTATGTCCAAAGCCACTTGATGTCCAAAGCCACTGTCTAAAGCCACTGTATGTCCAAAACCACTGTCCAAAGCCACTGTATGTCCAAAGCCACTGTATGTCCAAAGCCACTGTCCAAAGCCACTGTATGTCCAAAGCCACTGTATGTCCAAAGCCACTGTCCAAAGCCACTGTATGTCCAAAGCCACTGTATGTCCAAAGCCACTGTCCTAAGCCACTGTATGTCCAAAGCCACTGTATGTCCAAAGCCACTGTCCAAAGCCACTGTATGTCCAAAGCCACTGTACAAACCACTGTCCAAATCCACTGTCCAAAGCCACTCTATGTCCAAATCCACTGTACAAAGCCACTGTCCAAAGCCACTGTCCAAAGCAATACTATGTCCAAAGCCACTGTCCAAAGCCACTGTCCAAAGCCACTGTCCAAAGCCACTCTATGTCCAAAGCCACTGTCCGAAGCCACTGTCCAAAGCCACTGTCCAAAGCCACTCTATGTCCAAAGCCACTGTCCAAAGCCACTCTCCAAAGCCACTGTCCAAAGCCACTGTATGTCCAAAGCCCCTGTATGTCCAAAGCCACTGTCCAAAGCCACTGTATGTCCAAAGCCACTGTATGTCCAAAGCCACTATCCAAAGCCACTCAATGTCCAAAGCCACTGTATATCCAAAGCCACTGTCCAAAGCCACTGTATGTCCAAAGCCACTGTATGTCCAAAGCCACTGTCTAAAGCCACTGTATGTCCAAAGCCACTGTCCAAAGCCACTGTATGTCCAAAGCCACTGTATGTCCAAAGCCACTGTCCATAGCCACTGTATGTCCAAAGCCACTCTATGTCCAAAGCCACTGTCCAAAGCCACTATATGTCCAAAGCCACTGTATGTCCAAAGCCACTGTCCAAAGCCACTCTATGTCCAAAGCCACTCTATGTCCAAAGCCACTGTATGTCCAAAGCCACTGTTCAAAGCCACTGTATGTCCAAAGCCACTGTATGTCCAAAGCCACTGTCCAAAGCCACCGTATGTCCAAAGCCACTGTATATCCAAAGCTACTGTCCAAAGCCACTGTATGTCCAAAGCCACTGTATGTCCAAAGCCACTGTCTAAAGCCACTGTATGTCCAAGCCACCGTCCAAAGCCACTGTATGTCCAAAGCCACTGTATGTCCAAAGCCACTGTCCATAGCCACTGTATATCCAAAGCCACTCTATGTCCAAAGCCACTGTCCAAAGCCACTATATGTCCAAAGCCACTGTATGTCCACAGCCACTGTCCAAAGCCACTCTATGTCCAAAGCCACTCTATGTCCAAAGCCACTGTATGTCCAAAGCCACTGTTCAAAGCCACTGTATGTCCAAAGCCACTGTATGTCCAAAGCCACTGTCCAAAGCCACCATATGTCCAAAGCCACGGTATGTCCAAAGCCACTGTCAAAAGCCACCGTATGTCCAAAGCCACTGTATGTCCAAAGCCACTGTCCAAAGCCACCGTATGTCGAAAGCCACTGTATGTCCAAAGCCACTATCCAAAGCCACTGTATGTCCAAAGCCACTGTATGTCCAAAGCCACTGTCCAAAGCCACTGTATGTCCAAAGCCACTGTATGTCCAAAACCACTGTCCAAAGCCACTGTATGTCCAAAGCCACTTTATGTCCAAAGCCACTGTCCAAAGCCACTGTATGTCCAAAGCCACTGTATGTCCAAAGCCACTGTCCAAAGCAACCGTATGTCCAAAGCCACTGTATGTCCAAAGCCACTGTCCAAAGCCACCGTATGTCCAAAGCCACTGTATGTCCAAAGCCACTCTCCAAAGCCACTCTCCAAAGCCACTCTATGTCCAAAGCCACTGTCCAAAGCCACTGTCCAAAGCCACTGTCCAAAGCCACTCTATGTCCAAAGCCACTATCCAAAGCCACTCTCCAAAGCCACTCTCCAAAGCCACTCTATGTCTAAAGCCACTGTCCAAAGCCACTCTCCAAATCACTATCCAAAGCCACTCTATGTACAAAGTCACTGTCCAAAGCCAATCTCCAAAGCCACTCTCCAAAGCCACTCTATGTCCAAAGCCAGTCCAAAGCCACTCTCCAAAGCCACTCTATGTCCAAAGCCAGTCCAAAGCCACTCTCCAAAGCCACTCTCCAAAGCCATTCTATGTCCAAAGCCACTGTCCAAAGCCATTCTCCAAAGCCACTCTCCAAAGCCACTCTATGTCCAAAGCCACTGTCCAAAGCCACTCTATGTCCAAAGCCACTGTCCAAAGCCACTGTCCAAAGCCACGGTCCAAAGCCACTCTATGTCCAAAGCCACTGTCCAAAGCCACTGTCCAAAGCCACTGTCCAAAGCCACTCTATGTCCAAAGCCACTGTCCAAAGCCACTCTCCAATGCCACTGTCCAAAGCCACTCTATCTACAAAGCCACTGTCCAAAGCCACTGTCTAAAGTCACTGTCCAAAGCCACTCTATGTCCAAAGCAACTGTCCAAAGCCACTGTCCAAAGCCACTGTCCAAAGCCACTCTATGTCCAAAGCCACTGTCCAAAGCCACTCTATGTCCAGAGCCACTGTCCAAAGCCACTCACCAAAGTCACTGACCAAAGCCACTCTATGTCCAAAGCCACTGAACAAAGCCACTGTCCAAAGCCACTGACCAAAGACACTCTATATCCAATGCCATTGTCCAAAGCCACTGTCCAAAGCCACTGTCCAAAGCCACTCTATGTCCAAAGCAATTGTCTAAACCACTCTCCAAAGCCATTCTCCAAAGCCACTCTATATCCAAAAGCACTGTCCAAAGCCACTGTCCAAAGCCACTCTCCAAAGCCACTCTATGTCCAAATCCACTGCCAAAGCCACTCTCCAAAGCCACTCTCCAAAGCCACTGTATGTCCAAAGCCTCTGTCCAAAGCCACTATCCAAAGCCACTGTATGTCCAAAGCCACTGTATATCCAAAGGCACTGTCCAAAGCCACTGTATGTCCAAAGCCACTTGATGTCCAAAGCCACTGTCTAAAGCCACTGTATGTCCAAAACCACTGTCCAAAGCCACTGTATGTCCAAAGCCACTGTATGTCCAAAGCCACTGTCCAAAGCCACTGTATGTCCAAAGCCACTGTATGTCCAAAGCCACTGTCCAAAGCCACTGTATGTCCAAAGCCACTGTATGTCCAAAGCCACTGTCCAAAGCCACTGTATGTCCAAAGCCACTGTATGTCCAAAGCCACTGTCCAAAGCCACTGTATGTCCAAAGCCACTGTACAAACCACTGTCCAAATCCACTGTCCAAAGCCACTCTATGTCCAAATCCACTGTACAAAGCCACTGTCCAAAGCCACTGTCCAAAGCAATACTATGTCCAAAGCCACTGTCCAAAGCCACTGTCCAAAGCCACTGTCCAAAGCCACTCTATGTCCAAAGCCACTGTCCAAAGCCACTGTCCAAAGCCACTGTCCAAAGCCACTCTATGTCCAAAGCCACTGTCCAAAGCTACTCTCCAAAGCCACTGTCCAAAGCCACTGTATGTCCAAAGCCCCTGTATGTCCAAAGCCACTGTCCAAAGCCACTGTATGTCCAAAGCCACTGTATGTCCAAAGCCACTATCCAAAGCCACTCTATGTCCAAAGCCACTGTATATCCAAAGCCACTGTCCAAAGCCACTGTATGTCCAAAGCCACTGTATGTCCAAAGCCACTGTCTAAAGCCACTGTATGTCCAAAGCCACTGTCCAAAGCCACTGTATGTCCAAAGCCACTGTATGTCCAAAGCCACTGTCCATAGCCACTGTATGTCCAAAGCCACTCTATGTCCAAAGCCACTGTCCAAAGCCACTATATGTCCAAAGCCACTGTATGTCCAAAGCCACTGTCCAAAGCCACTCTATGTCCAAAGCCACTCTATGTCCAAAGCCACTGTATGTCCAAAGCCACTGTTCAAAGCCACTGTATGTCCAAAGCCACTGTATGTCCAAAGCCACTGTCCAAAGCCACCGTATGTCCAAAGCCACGGTATGTCCAAAGCCACTGTCAAAAGCCACCGTATGTCCAAAGCCACTGTATGTCCAAAGCCACTGTCCAAAGCCACCGTATGTCGAAAGCCACTGTATTTCCAAAGCCACTATCCAAAGCCACTGTATGTCCAAAGCCACTGTATGTCCAAAGCCACTGTCCAAAGCCACTGTATGTCCAAAGCCACTGTATGTCCAAAACCACTGTCCAAAGCCAATGTATGTCCAAAGCCACTGTATGTCCAAAGCCACTGTCCAAAGCCACTGTATGTCCAAAGCCACTGTATGTCCAAAGCCACTGTCCAAAGCAACCGTATGTCCAAAGCCACTGTATGTCCAAAGCCACTGTCCAAAGCCACCGTATGTCCAAAGCCACTGTATGTCCAAAGCCACTCTCCAAAGCCAGTCTCCAAAGCCACTCTATGTCCAAAGCCACTGTCCAAAGCCACTGTCCAAAGCCACTGTCCAAAGCCACTCTATGTCCAAAGCCACTATCCAAAGCCACTCTCCAAAGCCACTCTCCAAAGCCACTCTATGTCCAAAGCCACTGTCCAAAGCCACTCTCCAAACCACTATCCAAAGCCACTCTATGTACAAAGTCACTGTCCAAAGCCAATCTCCAAAGCCACTCTCCAAAGCCACTCTATGTCCAAAGCCAGTCCAAAGCCACTCTCCAAAGCCACTCTATGTCCAAAGCCAGTCCAAAGCCACTCTCCAAAGCCACTCTCCAAAGCCACTCTATGTCCAAAGCCACTGTCCAAAGCCATTCTCCAAAGCCACTCTCCAAAGCCACTCTATGTCCAAAGCCACTGTCCAAAGCCACTCTATGTCCAAAGCCACTGTCCAAAGCCTCTGTCCAAAGCCACGGTCCAAAGCCACTTTATGTCCAAAGCCACTGTCCAAAGCCACTGTCCAAAGCCACTGTCCAAAGCCACTCTATGTCCAAAGCCACTGTCCAAAGCCACTCTCCAATGCCACTGTCCAAAGCCACTCTATCTACAAAGCCACTGTCCAAAGCCACTGTCTAAAGTCACTGTCCAAAGCCACTCTATGTCCAAAGAAACTGTCCAAAGCCACTGTCCAAAGCCACTGTCCAAAGCCACTCTATGTCCAAAGCCTCTGTCCAAAGCCACTCTATGTCCAGAGCCACTGTCCAAAGCCACTCACCAAAGCCACTGACCAAAGCCACTCTATGTCCAAAGCCACTGAACAAAGCCACTGTCCAAAGCCACTGACCAAAGCCACTCTATGTCCAATGCCATTGTCCAAAGCCACTGTCCAAAGCCACTGTCCAAAGCCACTGTATGTCCAAAGCCACTGTATGTCCAAAGCCACTGTCCAAAGCCACTGTATGTCCAAAGCCACTGTCCAAAGCCACTGTATGTCCAAAGCCACTGTATGTCCAAAGCCACTATCCAAAGCCACTGTACGTCCAAAGCCACTTTATGTCCAAAGCCACTGTCCAAAGCCACTCTATTTCCAAAGCCACTCTATGTCCAAAGCCACTGTATGTCCAAAGCCACTGTTCAAAGCCACTGTATGTCCAAAGCCACTGTATGTCCAAAGCCACTGTCCAAAGCCACTGTTCAAAGCCACTCTATGTCCAAAGCCACTGTCCAAAGCCACTCTCCAAAGCCACTGTCTAAAGCCACTGTATGTCCAAAGCCACTGTATGTCCAAAGCCACTGTCCAAAGCCACTGTATGTACAAAGCCACTGTATGTCCAAAGCCACTGTATATCCAAAGCCACTGTCCAAAGCCACTGTATGTCCAAAGCCACTGTTCAAAGCCACTCTCCAAACCACTATCCAAATCCACTCTATGTCCAAAGTCACTGTCCAAAGCCAATCTCCAAAGCCACTCTCCAAAGCCACTCTATGTCCAAAGCCAGTTCAAAGCCACTCTCCAAAGCCACTCTATGTCCAAAGCAAGTCCAAAGCCACTCTCCAAAGCCACTCTCCAAAGCCACTCTATGTCCAAAGCCACTGTCCAAAGCCATTCTCCAAAGCCACTCTCCAAAGCCACTCTATGTCCAAAGCCACTGTCCAAAGCCACTCTATGTCCAAAGCCACTGTCCAAAGACACTGTCCAAAGCCACGTTCCAAATCCACTCTATGTCTAAAGCCACTGTCCAAAGCCACTGTCCAAAGCCACTGTCCAAAGCCACTCTATGTCCAAAGCCACTGTCCAAAGCCACTCTCCAATGCCACTGTCCAAAGCCACTCTATCTACAAAGCAACTGTCCAAAGCCACTGTCCAAAGCCACTGTCCAAAGCCACTCTATGTCCAAAGCCACTGTCCAAAGCCACTCTCCAAAGCCACTGTCCAAAGCCACTCTATGTCCAGAGCCACTGTCCAAAGCCACTCTCCAAAGCCACTGACCAAAGCCACTCTATGTCCAAAGCCACTGAACAAAGCCACTGTCCAAAGCCACTGACCAAAGCCATTCTATGTCCAATGCCATTGTCCAAAGCCACTGTCCAAAGCCACTGTCCAAAGCCACTCTATGTCCAAAGCCATTGTCTAAAGCCACTCTCCAAAGCCACTCTCCAAAGCCACTCTATGTCCAAAAGCACTGTTCAAAGCCACTGTCCAAAGCCACTCTCCAAAGCCACTCTATGTCCAAAGCCACTGTCCAAAGCCACTCTCCAAAGCCACTCTCCAAAGCCACTGTATGTCCAAAGCCACTGTCCAAAGCCACTGTCCAAAGCCACTCTCCAAAGCCACTCTATGTCCAAAGCCACTGTCCAAAGTCACTGTCCTAAGCCACTCTCCAAAGCCACTCTATGTCCAAAGCCACTGTCCAAAGCCACTCTCCAAAGCCACTCTCCAAAGCCACTCTCCAAAGCCACTCTATGTCCAAATCCACTGTCCATAGCCACTGTCCAAAGCTACTCTCCAAAGCCACTCTATCTCCAAAGCCACTGTCCAAAGCCACTCTCCAAAGCCACTCTCCAAAGCCACTCTATGTCCAAAGCCACTGTCCATAGCCACTGTCCAAAGTCACTGTCCAAATCCACTCTATGTCCAAAGCCACTGTACAAAGCCACCGTCCAAAGCCACTGTCCAAAGCAATACTATGTCCAAAGCCACTGTCCAAAGGCACTGTCCAAAGATACTGTCCAAAGCCACTCTATGTCCAAAGCCACTGTCCAAAGCCACTCTATGTCCAAAGCCACTATCCAAAGCCACTGTCCAAAGCCACTGTCCTAAACCACTCTATTTCCAAAGCCACTGTCCAAAGCCACTATCCAAAACCACTGTCCAAAGCCACTCTATGTCCAAAGCCACTGTCCAAAGCCACTCTCCAAAGCCACTGTCCAAAGCCACTGTATGTCCAAAGCCACTGTATGTCCGAAGCCACTGTCCAAAGCCACTGTTCAAAGCCACTCTATGTCCAAAGCCACTGTCCAAAGCCACTCTCCAAAGCCACTGTCTAAAGCCACTGTATGTCCAAAGCCACTGTATGTCCAAAGCCACTGTCCAAAGCCACTGTATGTACAAAGCCACTGTATGTCCAAAGCCACTGTATGTCCAAAGCCACTATCCAAAGCCACTGTATGTCCAAAGCCACTGTATATCCAAAGGCACTGTCCAAAGCCACTGTATGTCCAAAGCCACTTGATGTCCAAAGCCACTGTCTAAAGCCACTGTATGTCCAAATCCACTGTCCAAAGCCACTGTATGTCCAAAGCCACTGTATGTCCAAAGCCACTGTCCAAAGCCACTGTATGTCCAAAGCCACTGTATGTCCAAAGCCACTGTCCAAAGCCACTGTATGTCCAAAGCCACTGTATGTCCAAAGCCACTGTCCAAAGCCACTGTATGTCCAAAGCCACTGTATGTCCAAAGCCACTGTCCAAAGCCACTGTCCAAAGCCACGGTCCAAAGCCACTCTATGTCCAAAGCTACTGTCCAAAGCCACTGTCCAAAGCCACTGTCCAAAGCCACTCTATGTCCAAAGCCACTGTCCAAAGCCACTCTCCAATGCCACTGTCCAAAGCCACTCTATCTACAAAGCCACTGTCCAAAGCCACTGTCTAAAGTCACTGTCCAAAGCCACTCTATGTCCAAAGCAACTGTCCAAAGCCACTGTCCAAAGCCACTGTCCAAAGCCACTCTATGTCCAAAGCCACTGTACAAAGCCACTCTATGTCCAGAGCCACTGTCCAAAGCCACTCACCAAAGCCACTGACCAAAGCCACTCTATGTCCAAAGCCACTGAACAAAGCCACTGTCCAAAGCCACTGACCAAAGCCACTCTATGTCCAATGCCATTGTCCAAAGCCACTGTCCAAAGCCACTGTCCAAAGCCACTCTATGTCCAAAGCAATTGTCTAAACCACTCTCCAAAGCCATTCTCCAAAGCCACTCTATGTCCAAAAGCACTGTCCAAAGCCACTGTCCAAAGCCACTCTCCAAAGCCATTCTATGTCCAAATCCACTGTCCAAAGCCACTCTCCAAAGCCACTCTCCAAAGCAACTGTATGTCCAAAGCCTCTGTCCAAAGCCACTATCCAAAGCCACTGTATGTCCAAAGCCACTGTATATCCAAAGGCACTGTCCAAAGCCACTGTATGTCCAAAGCCACTTGATGTCCAAAGCCACTGTCTAAAGCCACTGTATGTCCAAAACCACTGTCCAAAGCCACTGTATGTCCAAAGCCACTGTATGTCCAAAGCCACTGTCCAAAGCCACTGTATGTCCAAAGCCACTGTATGTCCAAAGCCACTGTCCAAAGCCACTGTATGTCCAAAGCCACTGTATGTCCAAAGCCACTGTCCTAAGCCACTGTATGTCCAAAGCCACTGTATGTCCAAAGCCACTGTCCAAAGCCACACTGTATGTCCAAAGCCACTGTACAAACCACTGTCCAAATCCACTGTCCAAAGCCACTCTATGTCCAAATCCACTGTACAAAGCCACTGTCCAAAGCCACTGTCCAAAGCAATACTATGTCCAAAGCCACTGTCCAAAGCCACTGTCCAAAGCCACTGTCCAAAGCCACTCTATGTCCAAAGCCACTGTCCGAAGCCACTGTCCAAAGCCACTGTCCAAAGCCACTCTATGTCCAAAGCCACTGTCCAAAGCCACTCTCCAAAGCCACTGTCCAAAGCCACTGTATGTCCAAAGCCCCTGTATGTCCAAAGCCACTGTATGTCCAAAGCCACTGTATGTCCAAAGCCACTGTATGTCCAAAGCCACTATCCAAAGCCACTCTATGTCCAAAGCCACTGTATATCCAAAGCCACTGTCCAAAGCCACTGTATGTCCAAAGCCACTGTATGTCCAAAGCCACTGTCTAAAGCCACTGTATGTCCAAAGCCACTGTCCAAAGCCACTGTATGTCCAAAGCCACTGTATGTCCAAAGCCACTGTCCATAGCCACTGTATGTCCAAAGCCACTCTATGTCCAAAGCCACTGTCCAAAGCCACTATATGTCCAAAGCCACTGTATGTCCAAAGCCACTGTCCAAAGCCACTCTATGTCCAAAGCCACTCTATGTCCAAAGCCACTGTATGTCCAAAGCCACTGTTCAAAGCCACTGTATGTCCAAAGCCACTGTATGTCCAAAGCCACTGTCCAAAGCCACCGTATGTCCAAAGCCACTGTATATCCAAAGCTACTGTCCAAAGCCACTGTATGTCCAAAGCCACTGTATGTCCAAAGCCACTGTCTAAAGCCACTGTATGTCCAAAGCCACCGTCCAAAGCCACTGTATGTCCAAAGCCACTGTCCAAAGCCACTGTATGTCCAAAGCCACTGTCCAAAGCCACTCTCCAAAGCCACTCTCCAAAGCCACTCTCCAAAGCCACTCTATGTCCAAAGCCACTGTCCAAAGCCACTGTCCAAAGCCACGGTCCAAACCCACTCTATGTCCAAAGCCACTTTCCAAAGCCACTTTCCAAAGCCACTGTCCAAAGCCACTCTATGTTCAAAGCCACTGTCCAAAGCCACTCTCCAATGCCACTGTCCAAAGCCACTCTATCTACAAAGCCACTGTCCAAAGCCACTGTCTAAAGTCTCTGTCCAAAGCAACTCTATGTCTAAAGCAACTGTCCAAAGCCACTGTCCAAAGCCACTGTCCAAAGCCACTCTATGTCCAAAGCCACTGTCCAAAGCAACTCTCCAAAGCCACTGTCCAAAGCCACTCTATGTCCAAAGCCACTGTATGTCCAAAGCCACTGTTCAAAGCCACTGTATGTCCAAAGCCACTGTATGTCCAAAGCCACTGTCCAAAGCCACCATATGTCCAAAGCCACGGTATGTCCAAAGCCACTGTCAAAAGCCACCGTATGTCCAAAGCCACTGTATGTCCAAAGCCACTGTCCAAAGCCACCGTATGTCGAAAGCCACTGTATGTCCAAAGCCACTATCCAAAGCCACTGTATGTCCAAAGCCACTGTATGTCCAAAGCCACTGTCCAAAGCCACTGTATGTCCAAAGCCACTGTATGTCCAAAACCACTGTCCAAAGCCACTGTATGTCCAAAGCCACTTTATGTCCAAAGCCACTGTCCAAAGCCACTGTATGTCCAAAGCCACTGTATGTCCAAAGCCACTGTCCAAAGCAACCGTATGTCCAAAGCCACTGTATGTCCAAAGCCACTGTCCAAAGCCACCGTATGTCCAAAGCCACTGTATGTCCAAAGCCACTCTCCAAAGCCACTCTCCAAAGCCACTCTATGTCCAAAGCCACTGTCCAAAGCCACTGTCCAAAGCCACTGTCCAAAGCCACTCTATGTCCAAAGCCACTATCCAAAGCCACTCTCCAAAGCCACTCTCCAAAGCCACTCTATGTCTAAAGCCACTG
Source organism: Cladorhizidae sp. MBARI D1340-BT2 (assembly GCA_028752905.1). NCBI lineage: Eukaryota > Metazoa > Porifera > Demospongiae > Poecilosclerida > Cladorhizidae > Cladorhizidae sp. MBARI D1340-BT2. The sequence goes on along the minus strand of JAQNBH010000017.1, from coordinate 21,730,582 downwards.
TCCAAAGCCACTCTCCAAACCACTATCCAAAGCCACTCTATGTACAAAGTCACTGTCCAAAGCCAATCTCCAAAGCCACTCTCCAAAGCCACTCTATGTCCAAAGCCAGTCCAAAGCCACTCTCCAAAGCCACTCTATGTCCAAAGCCAGTCCAAAGCCACTCTCCAAAGCCACTCTCCAAAGCCATTCTATGTCCAAAGCCACTGTCCAAAGCCATTCTCCAAAGCCACTCTCCAAAGCCACTCTATGTCCAAAGCCACTGTCCAAAGCCACTCTATGTCCAAAGCCACTGTCCAAAGCCACTGTCCAAAGCCACGGTCCAAAGCCACTCTATGTCCAAAGCCACTGTCCAAAGCCACTGTCCAAAGCCACTGTCCAAAGCCACTCTATGTCCAAAGCCACTGTCCAAAGCCACTCTCCAATGCCACTGTCCAAAGCCACTCTATCTACAAAGCCACTGTCCAAAGCCACTGTCTAAAGTCACTGTCCAAAGCCACTCTATGTCCAAAGCAACTGTCCAAAGCCACTGTCCAAAGCCACTGTCCAAAGCCACTCTATGTCCAAAGCCACTGTCCAAAGCCACTCTATGTCCAGAGCCACTGTCCAAAGCCACTCACCAAAGTCACTGACCAAAGCCACTCTATGTCCAAAGCCACTGAACAAAGCCACTGTCCAAAGGCACTGACCAAAGACACTCTATATCCAATGCCATTGTCCAAAGCCACTGTCCAAAGCCACTGTCCAAAGCCACTCTATGTCCAAAGCAATTGTCTAAACCACTCTCCAAAGCCATTCTCCAAAGCCACTCTATATCCAAAAGCACTGTCCAAAGCCACTGTCCAAAGCCACTCTCCAAAGCCACTCTATGTCCAAATCCACTGCCAAAGCCACTCTCCAAAGCCACTCTCCAAAGCCACTGTATGTCCAAAGCCTCTGTCCAAAGCCACTATCCAAAGCCACTGTATGTCCAAAGCCACTGTATATCCAAAGGCACTGTCCAAAGCCACTGTATGTCCAAAGCCACTTGATGTCCAAAGCCACTGTCTAAAGCCACTGTATGTCCAAAACCACTGTCCAAAGCCACTGTATGTCCAAAGCCACTGTATGTCCAAAGCCACTGTCCAAAGCCACTGTATGTCCAAAGCCACTGTATGTCCAAAGCCACTGTCCAAAGCCACTGTATGTCCAAAGCCACTGTATGTCCAAAGCCACTGTCCAAAGCCACTGTATGTCCAAAGCCACTGTATGTCCAAAGCCACTGTCCAAAGCCACTGTATGTCCAAAGCCACTGTACAAACTACTGTCCAAATCCACTGTCCAAAGCCACTCTATGTCCAAATCCACTGTACAAAGCCACTGTCCAAAGCCACTGTCCAAAGCAATACTATGTCCAAAGCCACTGTCCAAAGCCACTGTCCAAAGCCACTGTCCAAAGCCACTCTATGTCCAAAGCCACTGTCCAAAGCCACTGTCCAAAGCCACTGTCCAAAGCCACTCTATGTCCAAAGCCACTGTCCAAAGCTACTCTCCAAAGCCACTGTCCAAAGCCACTGTATGTCCAAAGCCCCTGTATGTCCAAAGCCACTGTCCAAAGCCACTGTATGTCCAAAGCCACTGTATGTCCAAAGCCACTATCCAAAGCCACTCTATGTCCAAAGCCACTGTATATCCAAAGCCACTGTCCAAAGCCACTGTATGTCCAAAGCCACTGTATGTCCAAAGCCACTGTCTAAAGCCACTGTATGTCCAAAGCCACTGTCCAAAGCCACTGTATGTCCAAAGCCACTGTATGTCCAAAGCCACTGTCCATAGCCACTGTATGTCCAAAGCCACTCTATGTCCAAAGCCACTGTCCAAAGCCACTATATGTCCAAAGCCACTGTATGTCCAAAGCCACTGTCCAAAGCCACTCTATGTCCAAAGCCACTCTATGTCCAAAGCCACTGTATGTCCAAAGCCACTGTTCAAAGCCACTGTATGTCCAAAGCCACTGTATGTCCAAAGCCACTGTCCAAAGCCACCGTATGTCCAAAGCCACGGTATGTCCAAAGCCACTGTCAAAAGCCACCGTATGTCCAAAGCCACTGTATGTCCAAAGCCACTGTCCAAAGCCACCGTATGTCGAAAGCCACTGTATGTCCAAAGCCACTGTCCAAAGCCACCGTATGTCCAAAGCCACTGTATGTCCAAAGCCACTCTCCAAAGCCAGTCTCCAAAGCCACTCTATGTCCAAAGCCACTGTCCAAAGCCACTGTCCAAAGCCACTGTCCAAAGCCACTCTATGTCCAAAGCCACTATCCAAAGCCACTCTCCAAAGCCACTCTCCAAAGCCACTCTATGTCCAAAGCCACTGTCCAAAGCCACTCTCCAAACCACTATCCAAAGCCACTCTATGTACAAAGTCACTGTCCAAAGCCAATCTCCAAAGCCACTCTCCAAAGCCACTCTATGTCCAAAGCCAGTCCAAAGCCACTCTCCAAAGCCACTCTATGTCCAAAGCCAGTCCAAAGCCACTCTCCAAAGCCACTCTCCAAAGCCACTCTATGTCCAAAGCCACTGTCCAAAGCCATTCTCCAAAGCCACTCTCCAAAGCCACTCTATGTCCAAAGCCACTGTCCAAAGCCACTCTATGTCCAAAGCCACTGTCCAAAGCCTCTGTCCAAAGCCACGGTCCAAAGCCACTTTATGTCCAAAGCCACTGTCCAAAGCCACTGTCCAAAGCCACTGTCCAAAGCCACTCTATGTCCAAAGCCACTGTCCAAAGCCACTCTCCAATGCCACTGTCCAAAGCCACTCTATCTACAAAGCCACTGTCCAAAGCCACTGTCTAAAGTCACTGTCCAAAGCCACTCTATGTCCAAAGAAACTGTCCAAAGCCACTGTCCAAAGCCACTGTCCAAAGCCACTCTATGTCCAAAGCCTCTGTCCAAAGCCACTCTATGTCCAGAGCCACTGTCCAAAGCCACTCACCAAAGCCACTGACCAAAGCCACTCTATGTCCAAAGCCACTGAACAAAGCCACTGTCCAAAGCCACTGACCAAAGCCACTCTATGTCCAATGCCATTGTCCAAAGCCACTGTCCAAAGCCACTGTCCAAAGCCACTCTATGTCCAAAGCCACTGTCCAAAGCCACTCTCCAAAGCCACTGTCCAAAGCCACTGTATGTCCAAAGCCACTGTATGTCCAAAGCCACTGTCCAAAGCCACTGTATGTCCAAAGCCACTGTCCAAAGCCACTGTATGTCCAAAGCCACTGTATGTCCAAAGCCACTATCCAAAGCCACTGTACGTCCAAAGCCACTTTATGTCCAAAGCCACTGTCCAAAGCCACTCTTTTCCAAAGCCACTCTATGTCCAAAGCCACTGTATGTCCAAAGCCACTGTTCAAAGCCACTGTATGTCCAAAGCCACTGTATGTCCAAAGCCACTGTCCAAAGCCACTGTTCAAAGCCACTCTATGTCCAAAGCCACTGTCCAAAGCCACTCTCCAAAGCCACTGTCTAAAGCCACTGTATGTCCAAAGCCACTGTATGTCCAAAGCCACTGTCCAAAGCCACTGTATGTACAAAGCCACTGTATGTCCAAAGCCACTGTATATCCAAAGCCACTGTCCAAAGCCACTGTATGTCCAAAGCCACTGTTCAAAGCCACTCTCCAAACCACTATCCAAATCCACTCTATGTCCAAAGTCACTGTCCAAAGCCAATCTCCAAAGCCACTCTCCAAAGCCACTCTATGTCCAAAGCCAGTTCAAAGCCACTCTCCAAAGCCACTCTATGTCCAAAGCAAGTCCAAAGCCACTCTCCAAAGCCACTCTCCAAAGCCACTCTATGTCCAAAGCCACTGTCCAAAGCCATTCTCCAAAGCCACTCTCCAAAGCCACTCTATGTCCAAAGCCACTGTCCAAAGCCACTCTATGTCCAAAGCCACTGTCCAAAGACACTGTCCAAAGCCACGTTCCAAATCCACTCTATGTCTAAAGCCACTGTCCAAAGCCACTGTCCAAAGCCACTGTCCAAAGCCACTCTCCAATGCCACTGTCCAAAGCCACTCTATCTACAATGCCACTGTCCAAAGCCACTCTATCTACAAAGCAACTGTCCAAAGCCACTGTCCAAAGCCACTGTCCAAAGCCACTCTATGTCCAAAGCCACTGTCCAAAGCCACTCTCCAAAGCCACTGTCCAAAGCCACTCTATGTCCAGAGCCACTGTCCAAAGCCACTCTCCAAAGCCACTGACCAAAGCCACTCTATGTCCAAAGCCACTGAACAAAGCCACTGTCCAAAGCCACTGACCAAAGCCACTCTATGTCCAATGCCATTGTCCAAAGCCACTGTCCAAAGCCACTGTCCAAAGCCACTCTATGTCCAAAGCCATTGTCTAAAGCCACTCTCCAAAGCCACTCTCCAAAGCCACTCTATGTCCAAAAGCACTGTTCAAAGCCACTGTCCAAAGCCACTCTCCAAAGCCACTCTATGTCCAAAGCCACTGTCCAAAGCCACTCTCCAAAGCCACTCTCCAAAGCCACTGTATGTCCAAAGCCACTGTCCAAAGCCACTGTCCAAAGCCACTCTCCAAAGCCACTCTATGTCCAAAGCCACTGTCCAAAGTCACTGTCCTAAGCCACTCTCCAAAGCCACTCTATGTCCAAAGCCACTGTCCAAAGCCACTCTCCAAAGCCACTCTCCAAAGCCACTCTCCAAAGCCACTCTATGTCCAAATCCACTGTCCATAGCCACTGTCCAAAGCCACTCTCCAAAGCCACTCTATCTCCAAAGCCACTGTCCAAAGCCACTCTCCAAAGCCACTCTATGTCCAAAGCCACTGTCCATAGCCACTGTCCAAAGTCACTGTCCAAATCCACTCTATGTCCAAAGCCACTGTACAAAGCCACCGTCCAAAGCCACTGTCCAAAGCAATACTATGTCCAAAGCCACTGTCCAAAGGCACTGTCCAAAGATACTGTCCAAAGCCACTCTATGTCCAAAGCCACTGTCCAAAGCCACTCTATGTCCAAAGCCACTATCCAAAGCCACTGTCCAAAGCCACTGTCCTAAACCACTCTATTTCCAAAGCCACTGTCCAAAGCCACTATCCAAAACCACTGTCCAAAGCCACTCTATGTCCAAAGCCACTGTTCAAAGCCACTCTCCAAAGCCACTGTCCAAAGCCACTGTATGTCCAAAGCCACTGTATGTCCGAAGCCACTGTCCAAAGCCACTGTTCAAAGCCACTCTATGTCCAAAGCCACTGTCCAAAGCCACTCTCCAAAGCCACTGTCTAAAGCCACTGTATGTCCAAAGCCACTGTATGTCCAAAGCCACTGTCCAAAGCCACTGTATGTACAAAGCCACTGTATGTCCAAAGCCACTGTATGTCCAAAGCCACTATCCAAAGCCACTGTATGTCCAAAGCCACTGTATATCCAAAGGCACTGTCCAAAGCCACTGTATGTCCAAAGCCACTTGATGTCCAAAGCCACTGTCTAAAGCCACTGTATGTCCAAATCCACTGTCCAAAGCCACTGTATGTCCAAAGCCACTGTATGTCCAAAGCCACTGTCCAAAGCCACTGTATGTCCAAAGCCACTGTATGTCCAAAGCCACTGTCCAAAGCCACTGTATGTCCAAAGCCACTGTATGTCCAAAGCCACTGTCCAAAGCCACTGTATGTCCAAAGCCACTGTATGTCCAAAGCCACTGTCCAAAGCCACTGTATGTCCAAAGCCACTGTACAAACCACTGTCCAAATCCACTGTCCAAAGCCACTCTATGTCCAAATCCACTGTACAAAGCCACTGTCCAAAGCCACTGTCCAAAGCAATACTATGTCCAAAGCCACTGTCCAAAGCCACTGTCCAAAGCCACTGTCCAAAGCCACTCTATGTCCAAAGCCACTGTCCGAAGCCACTGTCCAAAGCCACTGTCCAAAGCCACTCTATGTCCAAAGCCACTGTCCAAAGCCACTCTCCAAAGCCACTGTCCAAAGCCACTGTATGTCCAAAGCCCCTGTATGTCCAAAGCCACTTTCCAAAGCCATTGTATGTCCAAAGCCACTCTATGTCCAAAGCCACTGTCCAAAGCCACTGTCCAAAGCCACTGTCCAAAGCCACTCTATGTCCAAAGCCACTGTCCAAAGCCACTCTCCAATGCCACTGTCCAAAGCCACTCTATCTACAAAGCCACTGTCCAAAGCCACTGTCTAAAGTCACTGTCCAAAGCCACTCTATGTCCAAAGCAACTGTCCAAAGCCACTGTCCAAAGCCACTGTCCAAAGCCACTCTATGTCCAAAGCTACTGTACAAAGCCACTCTATGTCCAGAGCCACTGTCCAAAGCCACTCATCAAAGCCACTGACCAAAGCCACTCTATGTCCAAAGCCACTGAACCAAGCCACTGTCCAAAGCCACTGACCAAAGCCACTCTATGTCCAATGCCATTGTCCAAAGCCACTGTCCAAAGCCACTGTCCAAAGCCACTCTATGTCCAAAGCAATTGTCTAAACCACTCTCCAAAGCCATTCTCCAAAGCCACTCTATGTCCAAAAGCACTGTCCAAAGCCACTGTCCAAAGCCACTCTCCAAAGCCACTCTATGTCCAAATCCACTGTCCAAAGCCACTCTCCAAAGCCACTCTCCAAAGCAACTGTATGTCCAAAGCCTCTGTCCAAAGCCACTATCCAAAGCCACTGTATGTCCAAAGCCACTGTATATCCAAAGGCACTGTCCAAAGCCACTGTATGTCCAAAGCCACTTGATGTCCAAAGCCACTGTCTAAAGCCACTGTATGTCCAAAACGACTGTCCAAAGCCACTGTATGTCCAAAGCCACTGTATGTCCAAAGCCACTGTCCAAAGCCACTGTATGTCCAAAGCCACTGTATGTCCAAAGCCACTGTCCAAAGCCACTGTATGTCCAAAGCCACTGTATGTCCAAAGCCACTGTCCTAAGCCACTGTATGTCCAAAGCCACTGTATGTCCAAAGCCACTGTCCAAAGCCACTGTATGTCCAAAGCCACTGTACAAACCACTGTCCAAATCCACTGTCCAAAGCCACTCTATGTCCAAATCCACTGTACAAAGCCACTGTCCAAAGCCACTGTCCAAAGCAATACTATGTCCAAAGCCACTGTCCAAAGCCACTGTCCAAAGCCACTGTCCAAAGCCACTCTATGTCCAAAGCCACTGTCCGAAGCCACTGTCCAAAGCCACTGTCCAAAGCCACTCTATGTCCAAAGCCACTGTCCAAAGCCACTCTCCAAAGCCACTGTCCAAAGCCACTGTATGTCCAAAGCCCCTGTATGTCCAAAGCCACTGTCCAAAGCCACTGTATGTCCAAAGCCACTGTATGTCCAAAGCCACTATCCAAAGCCACTCTATGTCCAAAGCCACTGTATATCCAAAGCCACTGTCCAAAGCCACTGTATGTCCAAAGCCACTGTATGTCCAAAGCCACTGTCCAAAGCCACTGTATGTCCAAAGCCACTGTATGTCCAAAGCCACTGTCCAAAGCCACTGTATGTCCAAAGCCACTGTATGTCCAAAGCCACTGTCCAAAGCCACTGTATGTCCAAAGCCACTGTATGTCCAAAGCCACTGTCCTAAGCCACTGTATGTCCAAAGCCACTGTATGTCCAAAGCCACTGTCCAAAGCCACTGTATGTCCAAAGCCACTGTACAAACCACTGTCCAAATCCACTGTCCAAAGCCACTCTATGTCCAAATCCACTGTACAAAGCCACTGTCCAAAGCCACTGTCCAAAGCAATACTATGTCCAAAGCCACTGTCCAAAGCCACTGTCCAAAGCCACTGTCCAAAGCCACTCTATGTCCAAAGCCACTGTCCGAAGCCACTGTCCAAAGCCACTGTCCAAAGCCACTCTATGTCCAAAGCCACTGTCCAAAGCCACTCTCCAAAGCCACTGTCCAAAGCCACTGTATGTCCAAAGCCACTGTATGTCCAAAGCCACTGTATGTCCAAAGCCACTGTCCAAAGCCACTGTATGTCCAAAGCCACTGTACAAAGCCACTGTCCAAATTCACTGTCCAAAGCCACTCTATGTCCAAATCCACTGTACAAAGCCACTGTCCAAAGCCACTGTCCAAAGCAATACTATGTCCAAAGCCACTGTCCAAAGCCACTGTCCAAAGCCACTGTCCAAAGCCACTCTATGTCCAAAGCCACTGTCCGAAGCCACTGTCCAAAGCCACTGTCTAAAGCCACTCTATGTCCAAAGCCACTGTCCAAAGCCACTCTCCAAAGCCACTGTCCAAAGCCACTGTATGTCCAAAGCCACTGTATGTCCAAAGCCACTGTCCAAAGCCACTGTATGTCCAAAGCCACTGTATGTCCAAAGCCACTATTCAAAGCCAATGTATGTCCAAAGCCACTGTATATCCAAAGCCACTGTCCAAAGCCAGTGTACGTCCAAAGCCACTGTATGTCCAAATCCACTGTCTAAAGCCACTGTATGTCCAAAGCCACTGTTCAAAGCCACTGTATGTCCAAAGCCACTGTATCTCCAAAGCAACTGTCTATAGCCACTGTATGTCCAAAGCCACTGTATGTCCAAAGCAACTGTCCAAAGCCACTGTATGTCCACAGCCACTTTATCTCCAAAGCCACTGTCCAAAGCCACTCTATGTCCAAAGCCACTCTATGTCCAAAGCCACTGTATGTCCAAAGCCACTGTTCAGAGCCACTGTATGTCCAAAGCCACTGTACGTCCAAAGCCACTGTCCAATGCCACTGTATGTCCAAAGCCACGGTATGTCCAAAGACACTGTCCAAAGCCACCGTATGTCCAAAGCCACTGTATGTCCAAAGCCACTGTCCAAAGCCACCGTATGTCCAAAGCCACTGTATGTCCAAAGCCACTGTCCAAAGCCACTGTATGTCCAAAGCCACTGTATGTCCAAAGCCACTGTCCAAAGCCACTGTATGTCCAATGCCACTGTATGTCCAAAGCCACTGTCCAAAGCCACTGTATGTCCAAAGTCACTGTATGTCCAAAGCCACTGTCCAAAGCCACTGTATGTCCAAAGCCACTGTATGTCCAAAGCCACTGTCCAAAGCCACTCTCCAAAGCCACTCTATGTCCAAAGCCACTGTCCAAAGCCACTCTCCAAAGCCACTGTCCAAAGCCACTCTATGTCCAAAGCCACTGTCCAAAGCCACTCTATGTCCAAAGCCACTGTCCAAAGCCACTCTCCAAAGCCACTCTCCAAAGCCACTCTATGTCCAAAGCCACTGTATGTCCAAAGCCACTGTCCAAAGCCACTGTATGGCCAAAGCCACTGTATGTCCAAAGCCACTGTCCAAAGCCACTGTATGTCCAAAGCTACTGTATGTCCAAAGCCACTATCCAAAGCCACTGTATGTCCAAAGCCACTGTATGTCCAAAGCCACTGTATGTCCAAAGCCACTGTCCAAAGCCACTGTATGTCCAAAGCCACTGTCCAAAGCCACTGTCCAAAGTCACTGTCCAAAGCCTTTCTATGTCCAAAGCCACTGTCCAAAGCCACAGTCCAAAGCCACTTTCCAAAGCCACTGTCCAAAGCCACTCTATGTCCAAAGCTACTGTCCAAAGCCACTGTCCAAAGCCACTGTCCAAAGCCACTCTATGTCCAAAGCCACTATCCAAAGCCACTCTCCAAAGCCACTCTCCAAAGCCACTCTATGTCCAAAGCCACTGTCCAAAGCCATTCTCCAAACCACTATCCAAAGCCACTCTATGTCCAAAGCCAGTCCAAAGCCTCTCTCCAAAGCCACTCTCCAAAGCCACTCTATGTCCAAAGCCACTGTCCAAAGCCACTCTCCAAAGCCATTCTCCAAAGCCACTCTATGTCCAAAGCCACTGTCCAAAGCCACTCTCCAAAGACAATCTCCAAAGCCACTCTTTGTCCAAAGCCACTGTCCAAAGCCACTCTCCAAAGCCACTCTCCAAAGCCACTCTATGTGCAAAGCCACTTTCCAAAGCCACTCTCCAAAGCCACTCTCCAAAGCCACTCTATGTCCAAAGCCACTGTCCAAAGCCATTCTCCAAAGCCACTCTCCAAAGCCACTCTATGTCCAAAGCCACTGTCCAAAGCCACTCTATGTCCAAACCCACTGTCCAAAGCCACTGTCCAAAGCCACTGTCCAAAGCCACTCTATGTCCAAAGCCACTGTCCAAAGCCACTGTCCAAAGCCACTCTCCAATGCTACTGTCCAAAGCCACTCTATCTACAAAGCCACTGTCCAAAGCCACTGTCTAAAGTCACTGTCCAAAGCCACTCTATGTCCAAAGCAACTCTCCAAAGCCATTGTCCAAAGCCACTGTCCAAAGCCACTCTATGCCCAAAGCCACTGTCCAAAGCCACTCTCCAAAGCGACTGTCCAAAGCCACTCTATGTCCAAAGCCACTGTCCAACGCCACTGTCCAAAGCAACTGACCAAAGCCACTCTATGTCCAATGCCACTGTCCAAATCCACTGTCCAAAGCCACTGTCCAAAGCCACTCTATGTCCAAAGCCATTGTCCAAAGCCACTCTCCAAAGCCACTCTCCAAAGCCACTCTATGTCCAAAAGCACTGTCCAAAGCCACTGTCCAAAGCCACTCTCCAAAGCCACTCTATGTCCAAAGCCACTGTCCAAAGCCACTCTCCAAAGCCACTCTCCAAAGCCACTGTATGTCCAAAGCCACTGTCCAAAGCCACTGTCCAAAGCCACTCTCCAAAGCCACTCTATGTCAAAAGCCACTGTCCAAGGTCACTGTCCAAAGCCACTCTCCAAAGCTACTCTATGTCCAAAGCCACTGTTCAAAGCCACTCTCCAAAGCTACTCTCCAAAGCCACTCTATGTCCAAAGCCACTGTCCAAAGCCACTGTCCAAAGCCATTCTCCAAGGCCACTCTATCTCCAAAGCCACTCTCCAAAGCCACTCTCCAAAGCCACTCTATGTCCAAAGCCACTGTCCATAGCCACTGTCTAAAGCCACTGTCCAAAGCCACTCTATGTCCAAAGCCACTGTACAAAGCCACTGTCCAAAGCCACTGTCCAAAGCAATACTATGTCCAAAGCCACTGTCCAAAGCCACTCTCCAAAGCCACTGTCCAAAGCCACTGTATGTCCAAAGTCACTGTATGTCCAAAGCCACTGTATGTCCAAAGCCACTGTCCAAAGCCACTGTATTTCCAAAGCCACTGTCCAAAGCCACTGTATGTCCAAAGCCACTGTATGTCCAAAGCCACTATCCAAAGCCACTGTATGTCCAAAGCCACTGTATGTCCAAAGGCACTGTCCAAAGCCACTGTATGTCCAAAGTCACTGTATGTCCAAAGCCACTGTCTAAAGCCACTGTATGTCCAAAGCCACTGTCCAAAGCCACTGTATGTCTAAAGCCACTGTATGTCCAAAGCCACTGTCCAAAGCCACTGTATGTCCAAAGCAACTGTATGTCCAAAGCCACTGTCCAAAGCCACTGTCCAAAGCCACTCTATGTCCAAAGCCACTATCCAAAGCCACTCTCCAAAGCCACTCTCCAAAGCCACTCTATGTCCAAAGCCACTGTCCAAAGCCATTCTCCAAACCACTATCCAAAGCCACTCTATGTCCAAAGCCAGTCCAAAGCCTCTCTCCAAAGCCACTCTCCAAAGCCACTCTATTTCCAAAGCCACTGTCCAAAGCCACTCTCCAAAGCCACTCTCCAAAGCCACTCTATGTCCAAAGCCACTGTCCAAAGCCACTCTCCAAAGCCATTCTCCAAAGCCACTCTATGTCCAAAGCCACTGTCCAAAGCCACTCTCCAAAGACAATCTCCAAAGCCACTCTTTGTCCAAAGCCACTGTCCAAAGCAACTCTCCAAAGCCACTCTCCAAAGCCACTCTATGTGCAAAGCCACTTTCCAAAGCCACTCTCCAAAGCCACTCTCCAAAGCCACTCTATGTCCAAAGCTACTGTCCAAAGCCATTCTCCAAAGCCACTCTCCAAAGCCACTCTATGTCCAAAGCCACTGTCCAAAGCAACTGACCAAAGCCACTCTATGTCCAATGCCACTGTCCAAAGCCACTGTCCAAAGCCACTGTCCAAAGCCACTCTATGTCCAAAGCCATTGTCCAAAGCCACTCTCCAAAGCCACTCTCCAAAGCCACTCTATGTCCAAAGCACTGTCCAAAGCCACTGTCCAAAGCCACTCTCCAAAGCCACTCTATGTCCAAAGCCACTGTCCAAAGCCACACTCCAAAGCCACTCTCCAAAGCCACTGTATGTCCAAAGCCACTGTCCAAAGCCACTGTCCAAAGCCACTCTCCAAAGCCACTCTATGTCCAAAGCCACTGTCCAAGGTCACTGTCCAAAGCCACTCTCCAAAGCTACTCTATGTCCAAAGCCACTGTTCAAAGCCACTCTCCAAAGCTACTCTCCAAAGCCACTCTATGTCCAAAGCCACTGTCCAAAGCCACTGTCCAAAGCCACTCTCCAAGGCCACTCTATCTCCAAAGCCACTGTCCAAAGCCATTCTCCAAAGCCACTCTCCAAAGCCACTCTATGTCCAAAGCCACTGTCCATAGCCACTGTCTAAAGCCACTGTCCAAAGCCACTCTATGTCCAAAGCCACTGTACAAAGCCACTGTCCAAAGCCACTGTCCAAAGCAATACTATGTCCAAAGCCACTGTCCAAAGCCACTCTCCAAAGCCACTGTCCAAAGCCACTGTATGTCCAAAGTCACTGTATGTCCAAAGCAACTGTATGTCCAAAGCCACTGTCCAAAGCCACTGTATTTCCAAAGCCACTGTCCAAAGCCACTGTATGTCCAAAGCCACTGTATGTCCAAAGCCACTATCCAAAGCCACTGTATGTCCAAAGCCACTGTATGTCCAAAGGCACTGTCCAAAGCCACTGTATGTCCAAAGTCACTGTATGTCCAAAGCCACTGTCTAAAGCCACTGTATGTCCAAAGCCACTGTCCAAAGCCACTGTATGTCTAAAGCCACTGTATGTCCAAAGCCACTGTCCAAAGCCACTGTATGTCCAAAGCAACTGTATGTCCAAAGCCACTGTCCAAAGCCACTGTCCAAAGCCACTCTATGTCCAAAGCCACTATCCAAAGCCACTCTCCAAAGCCACTCTCCAAAGCCACTCTATGTCCAAAGCCACTGTCCAAAGCCATTCTCCAAACCACTATCCAAAGCCACTCTATGTCCAAAGCCAGTCCAAAGCCTCTCTCCAAAGCCACTCTCCAAAGCCACTCTATGTCCAAAGCCACTGTCCAAAGCCACTCTCCAAAGCCACTCTCCAAAGCCACTCTATGTCCAAAGCCACTGTCCAAAGCCACTCTCCAAAGCCATTCTCCAAAGCCACTCTTTGTCCAAAGCCACTGTCCAAAGCAACTCTCCAAAGCCACTCTCCAAAGCCACTCTATGTGCAAAGCCACTTTCCAAAGCCACTCTCCAAAGCCACTCTCCAAAGCCACTCTATGTCCAAAGCTACTGTCCAAAGCCATTCTCCAAAGCCACTCTCCAAAGCCACTCTATGTCCAAAGCCACTGTCCAAAGCAACTGACCAAAGCCACTCTATGTCCAATGCCACTGTCCAAAGCCACTGTCCAAAGCCACTGTCCAAAGCCACTCTATGTCCAAAGCCATTGTCCAAAGCCACTCTCCAAAGCCACTCTCCAAAGCCACTCTATGTCCAAAGCACTGTCCAAAGCCACTGTCCAAAGCCACTCTCCAAAGCCACTCTATGTCCAAAGCCACTGTCCAAAGCCACACTCCAAAGCCACTCTCCAAAGCCACTGTATGTCCAAAGCCACTGTCCAAAGCCACTGTCCAAAGCCACTCTCCAAAGCCACTCTATGTCCAAAGCCACTGTCCAAGGTCACTGCCAAAGCCACTCTCCAAAGCTACTCTATGTCCAAAGCCACTGTTCAAAGCCACTCTCCAAAGCTACTCTCCAAAGCCACTCTATGTCCAAAGCCACTGTCCAAAGCCACTGTCCAAAGCCACTCTCCAAGACCACTCTATCTCTAAAGCCACTGTCCAAAGCCATTCTCCAAAGCCACTCTCCAAAGCCACTCTATGTCCAAAGCCACTGTCCATAGCCACTGTCTAAAGCCACTGTCCAAAGCCACTCTATGTCCAAAGCCACTGTACAAAGCCACTGTCCAAAGCCACTGTCCAAAGCAATACTATGTCCAAAGCCACTGTCCAAAGCCACTCTCCAAAGCCACTGTCCAAAGCCACTGTATGTCCAAAGTCACTGTATGTCCAAAGCCACTGTATGTCCAAAGCCACTGTCCAAAGCCACTGTATTTCCAAAGCCACTGTCCAAAGCCACTGTATGTCCAAAGCCACTGTATGTCCAAAGCCACTATCCAAAGCCACTGTATGTCCAAAGCCACTGTATGTCCAAAGGCACTGTCCAAAGCCACTGTATGTCCAAAGCCACTGTATGTCCAAAGCCACTGTCTAAAGTCACTGTATGTCCAAAGCCACTGTCCAAAGCCACTGTATGTCTAAAGCCACTGTATGTCCAAAGCCACTGTCCAAAGCCACTGTATGTCCAAAGCAACTGTATGTCCAAAGCCACTGTCCAAAGCCACTGAATGTCCAAAGCCACTGTATGTCCAAAGCCACTGTCCAAAGCCACTGTATGTCCAAAGCCACTGTATGTCCAAAGCCACTGTATGTCCAAAGCCACTGTCCAAAGCCACTGTATGTCCAAAGCCACTGTACAAAGCCACTGTCCAAATCCACTGTCCAAAGCCACTCTATGTCCAAATCCACTGTACAAAGCCACTGTCCAAAGCCACTCTATGTCCAAAGCCACTGTCCAAAGCCACTCTCCAAAGCCACTGTCCAAAGCCACTGTATGTCCAATGCCACTGTATGTCCAAAGCCACTGTCCAAAGCCACTGTATGTCCAAAGCCACTGTATGTCCAAAGCCACTATCCAAAGCCACTGTATGTCCAAAGCCACTGTATATCCAAAGCCACTGTCCAAAGCCACTGTATGTCCAAAGCCACTGTATGTCCAAAGCCACTGTCTAAAGCCACTGTATGTCCAAAGCCACTGTCCAAAGCCACTGTATGTCCAAAGCCACTGTATGTCCAAAGCCACTGTCCATAGCCACTGTATGTCCAAAGCCACTGTATGTCCAAAAACACTGTCCAAAGCCACTGTATGTCCAAAGCCACTGTCCATAGCCACTGTATGTCCAAAGCCACTGTATGTCCAAAGCCACTGTCCAAAGCCACTGTATGTCCAAAGCCAATGTATGTCCAAAGCCACTGTCCAAAGCCACTCTATGTCCAAAGCCACTCTATGTCCAAAGCCACTGTATGTCCAAAGCCACTGTTCAAAGCCACTGTATGTCCAAAGCCACTGTATGTCCAAAGTCACTGGCCAAATCCACTGTATGTCCAAAGCCACGGTATGTCCAAAGCCACTGTCCAAAGCCACCGTATGTCCAAAGCCACTGTATGTCCAAAGCCACTGTCCAAAGCCACTGTATGTCGAAAGCCACTGTATGTCCAAAGCCATTGTCCAAAGCCACTGTATCTCCAAAGCCACTGTATGTCCAAAGCCACTGTCCAAAGCCACTGTATGTCCAAAGCCACTGTATGTCCAAAGCCACTGTCCAAAGCCACTGTATGTCCAAAGCCACTGTATGTCCAAAGCCACTGTCCAAAGCCACTGTATGTCCAAAGCCACTGTATGTCCAAAGCTACTGTCCAAAGCAACCGTATCTCCAAAGCCACTGTATGTCCAAAGCCACTGTCCAAAGCCACCGTATGTCCAAAGCCACTGTATGTCCAAAGCCACTCTCCAAAGCCACTCTCCAAAGCCACTCTATGTCCAAAGCCACTATCCAAAGCCACTCTCCAAAGCCACTCTCCAAAGCCACTCTATGTCCAAAGCCACTGTCCAAAGCCACTCTCCAAACCACTATCCAAAGCCACTCTATGTACAAAGTCACTGTCCAAAGCCAATCTCCAAAGCCACTCTCCAAAGCCACTCTATGTCCAAAGTCAGTCCAAACCCACTCTCCAATGTCACTCTATGTCCAAAGCCAGTCCAAAGCCACTCTCCAAAGCCACTCTCCAAAGCAACTCTATGTCCAAAGCCACTTTCCAAAGCCATTCTCCAAAGCCACTCTCCAAAGCCACTCAATGTCCAAAGCCACTGTCCAAAGTCACTGTCCAAAGCCACTCTCCAAAGCCACTCTATGTCCAAAGCCACTGTCCAAAGCCACTCTCCAAAGCCACTCTATGTCCAAAGCCACTCTCCAAAGCCACTCTATGTCCAAAGCCACTGTCCAAAGCCACTCTCCACAGCCACTCTCCAAAGCCACTCTATGTCCAAAGCCACTGTCCAAAGCCACTGTCCAAAGCCACTCTCCAAAGCCACTCTATCTCCAAAGCCACTGTCCAAAGCCACTCTCCAAAGCCACTCTCCAAAGCCACTCTATGTCCAAAGCCACTGTCCATAGCCACTGTCTAAAGTCACTGTCCAAAGCCACTCTATGTCCAAAGCCACTGTACAAAGCCACTGTCCAAAGCCACTGTCCAAAGCAATACTATGGCCAAAGCCACTGTCCAAAGGCACTGTCCAAAGACACTCTATGTCCAAAGCTACTGTCCAAAGCCACTGTCCAAAGCCACTGACCAAAGCCACTCTATGTCCAAAGCCACTGTCCAAAGCCACTCTATGTCCAAAACCACTGTCCAAAGCCACTGTCCAAAGCCACTGTCCTAAACCACTCTATGTCCAAAGCCACTGTCCAAAGCCACTCTCCAAAGCCACTGTCCAAAGCCACTCTATGTCCAAAGCCACTGTCCAAAGCCACTCTCCAAAGCCACTGTCCAAAGCCACTGTATGTCCAAAGACACTCTATGTCCAAAGCCACTGTCGAAAGCCACTGTATGTCCAAAGCCACTGTCCAAAGCCACTGTATGTCCAAAGCCACTGTATGTCCAAAGCTACTATCCAAAGCCACTGTATGTCCAAAGCCACTGTATGTCCAAAGGCACTGTCCAAAGCCACTGTATGTCCAAAGCCACTGTATGTCCAAAGCCACTGTCTAAAGCCAATGTATGTCCAAAGCCACTGTCCAAAGCCACTGTATGTCCAAAGCCACTGTATGTCCAAAGCTACTGTCCAAAGCAACCGTATCTCCAAAGCCACTGTATGTCCAAAGCCACTCTCCAAAACCACTCTATGTCCAAAGCCACTGTCCAAAGCCACTCTCCAAAGCCATTCTCCAAAGCCACTCTATGTCCAAAGCCACTGTCCAAAGCCACTCTCCAAAGACAATCTCCAAAGCCACTCTTTGTCCAAAGCCACTGTCCAAAGCCACTCTCCAAAGCCACTCTCCAAAGCCACTCTATGTGCAAAGCCACTTTCCAAAGCCACTCTCCAAAGCCACTCTCCAAAGCCACTCTATGTCCAAAGCTACTGTCCAAAGCCATTCTCCAAAGCCACTCTCCAAAGCCACTCTATGTCCAAAGCCACTGTCCAAAGACACTCTATGTCCAAACCCACTGTCCAAAGCCACTGTCCAAAGTCACTGTCCAAAGCCACTCTATGTCCAAAGCTACTGTCCAAAGCCACTGTCCAAAGCCACTGTCCAAAGCCACTCTATGTCCAAAGCCACTGTCCAAAGCCACTCTCCAATGCTACTGTCCAAAGCCACTCTATCTACAAAGCCACTGTCCAAAGCCACTGTCTAAAGTCACTGTCCAAAGCCACTCTATGTCCAAAGCAACTCTCCAAAGCCACTGTCCAAAGCCACTGTCCAAAGCCACTCTATGCCCAAAGCCACTGTCCAAAGCCACTCTCCAAAGCGACTGTCCAAAGCCACTCTATGTCCAAAGCCACTGTCCAACGCCACTGTCCAAAGCAACTGACCAAAGCCACTCTATGTCCAATGCCACTGTCCAAAGCCACTGTCCAAAGCCACTGTCCAAAGCCACTCTATGTCCAAAGCCATTGTCCAAAGCCACTCTCCAAAGCCACTCTCCAAAGCCACTCTATGTCCAAAGCACTGTCCAAAGCCACTGTCCAAAGCCACTCTCCAAAGCCACTCTATGTCCAAAGCCACTGTCCAAAGCCACTCTCCAAAGCCACTCTCCAAAGCCACTGTATATCCAAAGCCACTGTCCAAAGCCACTGTCCAAAGCCACTCTCCAAAGCCACTCTATGTCCAAAGCCACTGTCCAAGGTCACTGTCCAAAGCCACTCTCCAAAGCTACTCTATGTCCAAAGCCACTGTTCAAAGCCACTCTCCAAAGCTACTCTCCAAAGCCACTCTATGTCCAAAGCCACTGTCCAAAGCCACTGTCCAAAGCCACTCTCCAAGGCCACTCTATCTCCAAAGCCACTGTCCAAAGCCATTCTCCAAAGCCACTCTCCAAAGCCACTCTATGTCCAAAGCCACTGTCCATAGCCACTGTCTAAAGCCACTGTCCAAAGCCACTCTATGACCAAAGCCACTGTACAAAGCCACTGTCCAAAGCCACTGTCCAAAGCAATACTATGTCCAAAGCCACTGTCCAAAGCCACTCTCCAAAGCCACTGTCCAAAGCCACTGTATGTCCAAAGTCACTGTATGTCCAAAGCCACTGTATGTCCAAAGCCACTGTCCAAAGCCACTGTATTTCCAAAGCCACTGTCCAAAGCCACTGTATGTCCAAAGCCACTGTATGTCCAAAGCCACTATCCAAAGCCACTGTATGTCCAAAGCCACTGTATGTCCAAAGGCACTGTCCAAAGCCACTGTATGTCCAAAGCCACTGTATGTCCAAAGCCACTGTCTAAAGCCACTGTATGTCCAAAGCCACTGTCCAAAGCCACTGTATGTCTAAAGCCACTGTATGTCCAAAGCCACTGTCCAAAGCCACTGTATGTCCAAAGCAACTGTATGTCCAAAGCCACTGTCCAAAGCCACTGAATGTCCAAAGCCACTGTATGTCCAAAGCCACTGTCCAAAGCCACTGTATGTCCAAAGCCACTGTATGTCCAAAGCCACTGTCCAAAGCCACTGTATGTCCAAAGCCACTGTACAAAGCCACTGTCCAAATCCACTGTCCAAAGCCACTCTATGTCCAAATCCACTGTACAAAGCCACTGTCCAAAGCCACTGTCCAAAGCAATACTATGTCCAAAGCCACTGTCCAAAGCCACTGTCCAAAGCCACTGTCCAAAGCCACTGTCCAAAGCCACTCTATGTCCAAAGCCACTGTCCAAAGCCACTCTCCAAAGCCACTGTCCAAAGCCACTGTATGTCCAATGCCACTGTATGTCCAAAGCCACTGTCCAAAGCCACTGTATGTCCAAAGCCACTGTATGTCCAAAGCCACTATCCAAAGCCACTGTATGTCCAAAGCCACTGTATATCCAAAGCCACTGTCCAAAGCCACTGTATGTCCAAAGCCACTGTATGTCCAAAGCCACTGTCTAAAGCCACTGTATGTCCAAAGCCACTGTCCAAAGCCTCTGTATGTCCAAAGCAACTGTATGTCCAAAGCCACTGTCCATATCCACTGTATGTCCAAAGCCACTGTATGTCCAAAGCCACTGTCGAAAGCCACTGTATGTCCAAAGCCAATGTATGTCCAAAGCCACTGTCCAAAGCCACTCTATGTCCAAAGCCACTCTATGTCCAAAGCCACTGTATGTCCAAAGCCACTGTTCAAAGCCACTGTATGTCCAAAGCCACTGTATGTCCAAAGTCACTGGCCAAATCCACTGTATGTCCAAAGCCACGGTATGTCCAAAGCCACTGTCCAAAGCCACCGTATGTCCAAAGCCACTGTATGTCCAAAGCCACTGTCCAAAGCCACTGTATGTCGAAAGCCACTGTATGTCCAAAGCCACTGTCCAAAGCCACTGTATGTCCAAAGCCACTGTATGTCCAAAGCCACTGTCCAAAGCCACTGTATGTCCAAAGCCACTGTATGTCCAAAGACACTGTCCAAAGTCACTGTATGTCCAAAGCCACTGTATGTCCAAAGCCACTGTCCAAAGCCACTGTATGTCCAAAGCCACTGTATGTCCAAAGCTACTGTCCAAAGCAACCGTATCTCCAAAGCCACTGTATGTCCAAAGCCACTGTCCAAAGCCACCGTATGTCCAAAGCCACTGTATGTCCAAAGCCACTCTCCAAAGCCACTCTCCAAAGCCACTCTATGTCCAAAGCCACTATCCAAAGCCACTCTCCAAAGCCACTCTCCAAAGCCACTCTATGTCCAAAGCCACTGTCCAAAGCCACTCTCCAAACCACTATCCAAAGCCACTCTATGTACAAAGTCACTGTCCAAAGCCAATCTCCAAAGCCACTCTCCAAAGCCACTCTATGTCCAAAGTCAGTCCAAAGCCACTCTCCTATGTCACTCTATGTCCAAAGCCAGTCCAAAGCCACTCTCCAAAGCCACTCTCCAAAGCAACTCTATGTCCAAAGCCACTTTCCAAAGCCATTCTCCAAAGCCACTCTCCAAAGCCACTCAATGTCCAAAGCCACTGTCCAAAGTCACTGTCCAAAGCCACTCTATGTCCAAAGCCACTGTCCAAAGCCACTGTCCAAAGCCACTCTCCAAAGCCACTCTATCTCCAAAGCCACTGTCCAAAGCCACTCTCCAAAGCCACTCTCCAAAGCCACTCTATGTCCAAAGCCACTGTCCATAGCCACTGTCTAAAGTCACTGTCCAAAGCCACTCTATGTCCAAAGCCACTGTACAAAGCCACTGTCCAAAGCCACTGTCCAAAGCAATACTATGGCCAAAGCCACTGTCCAAAGGCACTGTCCAAAGACACTCTATGTCCAAAGCCACTGTCCAAAGCCACTGTCCAAAGCCACTGACCAAAGCCACTCTATGTCCAAAGCCACTGTCCAAAGCCACTCTATGTCCAAAGCCACTGTCCAAAGCCACTCTCCAAAGCCAGTGTCCTAAACCACTCTATGTCCAAAGCCACTGTCCAAAGCCACTCTCCAAAGCCACTGTCCAAAGCCACTCTATGTCCAAAGCCACTGTCCAAACCCACTCTCCAAAGCCACTGTCCAAAGCCACTGTATGTCCAAAGACACTCTATGTCCAAAGCCACTGTCCAAAGCCACTGTATGTCCAAAGCCACTGTCCAAAGCCACTGTATGTCCAAAGCCACAGTATGTCCAAAGCTACTATCCAAAGCCACTGTATGTCCAAAGCCACTGTATGTCCAAAGGCACTGTCCAAAGCCACTGTATGTCCAAAGCCACTGTATGTCCAAAGCCACTGTCTAAAGCCACTGTATGTCCAAAGCCACTGTCCAAAGCCACTGTATGTCCAAAGCCACTGTATGTCCAAAGCCACTGTCCAAAGCCACTGTATGTCCAAAGCCACTGTATGTCCAAAGCCACTGTCCAAAGCCACTGTATGTCCAAAGCCACTGTATGTCCAAAGCCACCGTCCAAAGCCACTGTATGTCCAAAGCCACTGTACAAAGCCACTGTCCAAATCCACTGTCCAAAGCCACTCTATGTCCAAATCCACTGTACAAAGCCACTGTCCAAAGCCACTCTCCAAAGCAATACTATGTCCAAAGCCACTGTCCAAAGCCACTGTCCAAAGCCACTGTCCAAAGCCACTCTATGTCCAAAGCCACTGTCCGAAGCCACTGTCCAAAGCCACTGTCTAAAGCCACTCTATGTCCAAAGCCACTGTCCAAAGCCACTCTCCAAAGCCACTGTCCAAAGCCACTGTATGTCCAAAGCCACTGTATGTCCAAAGCCACTGTCCAAAGCCACTGTATGTCCAAAGCCACTGTATGTCCAAAGCCACTATTCAAAGCCAATGTATGTCCAAAGCCACTGTATATCCAAAGCCACTGTCCAAAGCCACTGTATGTCCAAAGCCACTGTATGTCCAAATCCACTGTCTAAAGCCACTGTATGTCCAAAGCCACTGTTCAAAGCCACTGTATGTCCAAAGCCACTGTATGTCCAAAGCCACTGTCTATAGCCACTGTATGTCCAAAGCCACTGTATGTCCAAAGCAACTGTCCAAAGCCACTGTATGTCCACAGCCACTGTATCTCCAAAGCCACTGTCCAAAGCCACTCTATGTCCAAAGCCACTCTATGTCCAAAGCCACTGTATGTCCAAAGCTACTGTTCAGAGCCACTGTATGTCCAAAGCCACTGTACGTCCAAAGCCACTGTCCAAAGCCACTGTCCAAAGCAATACTATGGCCAAAGCCACTGTCCAAAGGCACTGTCCAAAGACACTCTATGTCCAAAGCCACTGTCCAAAGCCACTGTCCAAAGCCACTGACCAAAGCCACTCTATGTCCAAAGCCACTGTCCAAAGCCACTCTATGTCCAAAGCCACTGTCCAAAGCCACTCTCCAAAGCCACTGTCCTAAACCACTCTATGTCCAAAGCCACTGTCCAAAGCCACTCTCCAAAGCCACTGTCCAAAGCCACTCTATGTCCAAAGCCACTGTCCAAAGCCACTCTCCAAAGCCATTGTCCAAAGCCACTGTATGTCCAAAGCCACTCTATGTCCAAAGCCACTGTCCAAAGCCACTGTATGTCCAAAGCCACTGTCCAAAGCCACTGTATGTCCAAAGCCACTGTATGTCCAAAGCTACTATCCAAAGCCACTGTATGTCCAAAGCCACTGTATGTCCAAAGGCACTGTCCAAAGCCACTGTATGTCCAAAGCCACTGTATGTCCAAAGCCACTGTCTAAAGCCACTGTATGTCCAAAGCCACTGTCCAAAGCCACTGTATGTCCAAAGCCACTGTATGTCCAAAGCCACTGTCCAAAGCCACTGTATGTCCAAAGCAACTGTATGTCCAAAGCCACTGTCCAAAGCCACTGTATGTCCAAAGCCACTGTATGTCCAAAGCCACTGTCCAAAGCCACTGTATGTCCAAATCCACTGTACAAAGCCACTGTCCAAAGCCACTGTCCAAAGCAATACTATGTCCAAAGCCACTGTCCAAAGCCACTGTCCAAAGCCACTGTCCAAAGCCACTCTATGTCCAAAGCCACTGTCCGAAGCCACTGTCCAAAGCCACTGTCTAAAGCCACTCTATGTCCAAATCCACTGTCCAAATCCACTCTCCAAAGCCACTGTCCAAAGCCACTGTATGTCCAAAGCCACTGTATGTCCAAAGCCACTGTCCAAAGCCACTGTATGTCCAAAGCCACTGTATGTCCAAAGCCACTATTCAAAGCCAATGTATGTCCAAAGCCACTGTATATCCAAAGCCACTGTCCAAAGCCACTGTATGTCCAAAGCCACTGTATGTCCAAATCCACTGTCTAAAGCCACTGTATGTCCAAAGCCACTGTTCAAAGCCACTGTATGTCCAAAGCCACTGTATGTCCAAAGCCACTGTCTATAGCCACTGTATGTCCAAAGCCACTGTATGTCCAAAGCAACTGTCCAAAGCCACTGTATGTCCACAGCCACTGTATCTCCAAAGCCACTGTCCAAAGCCACTCTATGTCCAAAGCCACTCTATGTCCAAAGCCACTGTATGTCCAAAGCCACTGTTCAGAGCCACTGTATGTCCAAAGCCACTGTACGTCCAAAGCCACTGTCCAATGCCACCGTATGTCCAAAGCCACGGTATGTCCAAAGCCACTGTCCAAAGCCACCGTATGTCCAAAGCCACTGTATGTCCAAAGCCACTGTCCAAAGCCACCGTATGTCCAAAGCCACTGTATGTCCAAAGCCACTGTCCAAAGCCACTGTATGTCCAAAGCCACTGTATGTCCAAAGCCACTTTCCAAAGCCACTGTATGTCCAATGCCACTGTATGTCCAAAGCCACTGTCCAAAGCCACTGTATGTCCAAAGTCACTGTATGTCCAAAGCCACTGTCCAAAGCCACTGTATGTCCAAAGCCACTGTATGTCCAAAGCCACTGTCCAAAGCCACTCTCCAAAGCCACTCTATGTCCAAAGCCACTGTCCAAAGCCACTCTCCAAAGCCACTGTCCAAAGCCACTCTATGTCCAAAGCCACTGTCCAAAGCCACTCTATGTCCAAAGCCACTGTCCAAAGCCACTCTCCAAAGCCACTCTCCAAAGCCACTCTATGTCCAAAGCCACTGTATGTCCAAAGCCACTGTCCAAAGCCACTGTATGGCCAAAGCCACTGTATGTCCAAAGCCACTGTCCAAAGCCACTGTATGTCCAAAGCTACTGTATGTCCAAAGCCACTATCCAAAGCCACTGTATGTCCAATGCCACTGTATGTCCAAAGCCACTGTCCAAAGCCACTGTATGTCCAAAGTCACTGTATGTCCAAAGCCACTGTCCAAAGCCACTGTATGTCCAAAGCCACTGTATGTCCAAAGCCACTGTCCAAAGCCACTCTCCAAAGCCACTCTATGTCCAAAGCCACTGTCCAAAGCCACTCTCCAAAGCCACTGTCCAAAGCCACTCTATGTCCAAAGCCACTGTCCAAAGCCACTCTATGTCCAAAGCCACTGTCCAAAGCCACTCTCCAAAGCCACTCTCCAAAGCCACTCTATGTCCAAAGCCACTGTATGTCCAAAGCCACTGTCCAAAGCCACTGTATGGCCAAAGCCACTGTATGTCCAAAGCCACTGTCCAAAGCCACTGTATGTCCAAAGCCACTGTATGTCCAAAGCCACTGTCCAAAGCCACTGTATGTCCAAAACCACTGTCCAAAGCCACTGTCCAAAGTCACTGTCCAAAGCCTTTCTATGTCCAAAGCCACTGTCCAAAGCCACAGTCCAAAGCCACTTTCCAAAGCCACTGTCCAAAGCCACTCTATGTCCAAAGCTACTGTCCAAAGCCACTGTCCAAAGCCACTGTCCAAAGCCACTCTATGTACAAAGTCACTGTCCAAAGCCAATCTCCAAAGCCACTCTCCAAAGCCACTCTATGTCCAAAGTCAGTCCAAAGCCACTCTCCAATGTCACTCTATGTCCAAAGCCAGTCCAAAGCCACTCTCCAAAGCCACTCTCCAAAGCAACTCTATGTCCAAAGCCACTTTCCAAACCCATTCTCCAAAGCCACTCTCCAAAGCCACTCAATGTCCAAAGCCACTGTCCAAAGTCACTGTCCAAAGCCACTCTCCAAAGCCACTCTATGTCCAAAGCCAGTGTCCAAAGCCACTCTCCAAAGTCACTCTATGTCCAAAGCCACTGTCCAAAGCCACTCTCCACAGCCACTCTCCAACGCCACTCTATGTCCAAAGCCACTGTCCAAAGCCACTGTCCAAAGCCACTCTCCAAAGCCACTCTATCTCCAAAGCCACTGTCCAAAGCCACTCTCCAAAGCCACTCTCCAAAGCCACTCTATGTCCAAAGCCACTGTCCATAGCCACTGTCTAAAGTCACTGTCCAAAGCCACTCTATGTCCAAAGCCACTGTACAAAGCCACTGTCCAAAGCCACTGTCCAAAGCAATACTATGGCCAAAGCCACTGTCCAAAGGCACTGTCCAAAGATACTCTATGTCCAAAGCCACTGTCCAAAGCCACTGTCCAAAGCCACTGACCAAAGCCACTCTATGTCCAAAGCCACTTTCCAAAGCCACTCTATGTCCAAAGCCACTGTCCAAAGCCACTCTCCAAAGCCACTGTCCTAAACCACTCTATGTCCAAAGCCACTGTCCAAAGCCACTCTCCAAAGCCACTGTCCAAAGCCACTCTATGTCCAAAGCCACTGTCCAAAGCCACTCTCCAAAGCCACTGTCCAAAGCCACTGTATGTCCAAAGCCACTGTATGTCCAAAGCCACTGTCCAAAGCCACTGTATGTCCAAAGCCACTGTCCAAAGCCACTGTATGTCCAAAGCCACTGTATCTCCAAAGCTACTATCCAAAGCCACTGTATGTCCAAAGCCACTGTATGTCCAAAGGCACTGTCCAAAGCCACTGTATGTCCAAAGCCACTGTATGTCCAAAGCCACTGTCTAAAGCCACTGTATGTCCAAAGCCACTGTCCAAAGCCACTGTATGTCCAAAGCCACTGTATGTCCAAAGCCACTGTCCAAAGCCACTGTATGTCCAAAGCCACTGTATGTCCAAAGCCACTGTCCAAAGCCACTGTATGTCCAAAGCCACTGTATGTCCAAAGCCACTGTCCAAAGCCACTGTATGTCCAAAGCCACTGTACAAAGCCACTGTCCAAATCCACTGTCCAAAGCCACTCTATGTCCAAATCCACTGTACAAAGCCACTGTCCAAAGCCACTGTCCAAAGCAATACTATGTCCAAAGCCACTGTCCAAAGCCACTGTCCAAAGCCACTGTCCAAAGCCACTCTATGTCCAAAGCCACTGTCCGAAGCCACTGTCCAAAGCCACTGTCTAAAGCCACTCTATGTCCAAAGCCACTGTCCAAAGCCACTCTCCAAAGCCACTGTCCAAAGCCACTGTATGTCCAAAGCCACTGTATGTCCAAAGCCACTGTCCAAAGCCACTGTATGTCCAAAGCCACTGTATGTCCAAAGCCACTATTCAAAGCCAATGTATGTCCAAAGCCACTGTATATCCAAAGCCACTGTCCAAAGCCACTGTATGTCCAAAGCCACTGTATGTCCAAATCCACTGTCTAAAGCCACTGTATGTCCAAAGCCACTGTTCAAAGCCACTGTATGTCCAAAGCCACTGTATGTCCAAAGCCACTGTATGTCCAAAGCCACTGTCTATAGCCACTGTATGTCCAAAGCCACTGTATGTCCAAAGCAACTGTCCAAAGCCACTGTATGTCCACAGCCACTGTATCTCCAAAGCCACTGTCCAAAGCCACTCTATGTCCAAAGCCACTCTATGTCCAAAGCCACTGTATGTCCAAAGCCACTGTTCAGAGCCACTGTATGTCCAAAGCCACTGTACGTCCAAAGCCACTGTCCAATGCCACCGTATGTCCAAAGCCACGGTATGTCCAAAGCCACTGTCCAAAGCCACCGTATGTCCAAAGCCACTGTATGTCCAAAGCCACTGTCCAAAGCCACCGTATGTCCAAAGCCACTGTATGTCCAAAGCCACTGTCCAAAGCCACTGTATGTCCAAAGCCACTGTATGTCCAAAGCCTCTGTCCAAAGCCACTGTATGTCCAATGCCACTGTATGTCCAAAGCCACTGTCCAAAGCCACTGTATGTCCAAAGTCACTGTATGTCCAAAGCCACTGTCCAAAGCCACTGTATGTCCAAAGCCACTGTATGTCCAAAGCCACTGTCCAAAGCCACTCTCCAAAGCCACTCTATGTCCAAAGCCACTGCCCAAAGCCACTCTCCAAAGCCACTGTCCAAAGCCACTCTATGTCCAAAGCCACTGTCCAAAGCCACTCTATGTCCAAAGCCACTGTCCAAAGCCACTCTCCAAAGCCACTCTCCAAAGCCACTCTATGTCCAAAGCCACTGTATGTCCAAAGCCACTGTCCAAAGCCACTGTATGGCCAAAGCCACTGTATGTCCAAAGCCACTGTCCAAAGCCACTGTATGTCCAAAGCTACTGTATGTCCAAAGCCACTATCCAAAGCCACTGTATGTCCAAAGCCACTGTATGTCCAAAGCCACTGTATGTCCAAAGCCACTGTCCAAAGCCACTGTATGTCCAAAGCCACTGTCCAAAGCCACTGTCCAAAGTCACTGTCCAAAGCCTTCCAAAGCCACTGTCCAAAGCCACTCTATGTCCAAAGCTACTGTCCAAAGCCACTGTCCAAAGCCACTGTCCAAAGCCACTCTATGTCCAAAGCCACTATCCAAAGCCACTCTCCAAAGCCACTCTCCAAAGCCACTCTATGTCCAAAGCCACTGTCCAAAGCCATTCTCCAAACCACTATCCAAAGCCACTCTATGTCCAAAGCCAGTCCAAAGCCTCTCTCCAAAGCCACTCTCCAAAGCCACTCTATGTCCAAAGCCACTGTCCAAAGCCACTCTCCAAAGCCACTCTCCAAAGCCACTCTATGTCCAAAGCCACTGTCCAAAGCCACTCTCCAAAGCCATTCTCCAAAGCCACTCTATGTCCAAAGCCACTGTCCAAAGCCACTCTCCAAAGACAATCTCCAAAGCCACTCTTTGTCCAAAGCCACTGTCCAAAGCCACTCTCCAAAGCCACTCCCCGAAGCCACTCTATGTGCAAAGCCACTTTCCAAAGCCACTCTACAAAGCCACTCTCCAAAGCCACTCTATGTCCAAAGCCACTGTCCAAAGCCATTCTCCAAAGCCACTCTCCAAAGCCACTCTATGTCCAAAGCCACTGTCCAAAGCCACTCTATGTCCAAACCCACTGTCCAAAGCCACTGTCCAAAGCCACTGTCCAAAGCCACTCTATGTCCAAAGCCACTGTCCAAAGCCACTGTCCAAAGCCACTGTCCAAAGCCACTCTATGTCCAAAGCCACTGTCCAAAGCCACTCTCCAATGCTACTGTCCAAAGCCACTCTATCTACAAAGCCACTGTCCAAAGCCACTGTCTAAAGTCACTGTCCAAAGCCACTCTATGTCCAAAGCAACTCTCCAAAGCCACTGTCCAAAGCCACTGTCCAAAGCCACTCTATGCCCAAAGCCACTGTCCAAAGCCACTCTCCAAAGCGACTGTCCAAAGCCACTCTATGTCCAAAGCCACTGTCCAACGCCACTGTCCAAAGCAACTGACCAAAGCCACTCTATGTCCAATGCCACTGTCCAAAGCCACTGTCCAAAGCCACTGTCCAAAGCCACTCTATGTCCAAAGCCATTGTCCAAAGCCACTCTCCAAAGCCACTCTCCAAAGCCACTCTATGTCCAAAAGCACTGTCCAAAGCCACTGTCCAAAGCCACTCTCCAAAGCCACTCTATGTCCAAAGCCACTGTCCAAAGCCACTCTCCAAAGCCACTCTCCAAAGCCACTGTATGTCCAAAGCCACTGTCCAAAGCCACTGTCCAAAGCCACTCTCCAAAGCCACTCTATGTCCAAAGCCACTGTCCAAGGTCACTGTCCAAAGCCACTCTCCAAAGCTACTCTATGTCCAAAGCCACTGTTCAAAGCCACTCTCCAAAGCTACTCTCCAAAGCCACTCTATGTCCAAAGCCACTGTCCAAAGCCACTGTCCAAAGCCACTCTCCAAGGCCACTCTATCTCCAAAGCCACTGTCCAAAGCCACTCTCCAAAGCCACTCTCCAAAGCCACTCTATGTCCAAAGCCACTGTCCATAGCCACTGTCTAAAGCCACTGTCCAAAGCCACTCTATGTCCAAAGCCACTGTACAAAGCCACTGTCCAAAGCCACTGTCCAAAGCAATACTATGTCCAAAGCCACTGTCCAAAGGCACTGTCCAAAGCCACTCTATGTCCAAAGCCACTGTCCAAAGCCACTGTCCAAAGCCACTGTCCAAAGCCACTCTATGTCCAAAGCCACTGTCCAAAGCCACTCTATGTCCAAAGCCACTGTCCAAAGCCACTCTCCAAAGCCACTGTCCTAAACCACTCTATGTCCAAAGCCACTGTCCAAAGCCACTCTCCAAAGCCACTGTCCAAAGCCACTCTATGTCCAAAGCCACTGTCCAAAGCCACTCTCCAAAGCCACTGTCCAAAGCCACTGTATGTCCAAAGCCACTGTATGTCCAAAGCCACTGTCCAAAGCCACTGTATGTCCAAAGCCACTGTCCAAAGCCACTGTATGTCCAAAGCCACTGTATGTCCAAAGCCACTATCCAAAGCCACTGTATGTCCAAAGCCACTGTATGTCCAAAGGCACTGTCCAAAGCCACTGTATGTCCAAAGCCACTGTATGTCCAAAGCCACTGTCTAAAGCCACTGTATGTCCAAAGCCACTGTCCAAAGCCACTGTATGTCCAAAGCCACTGTATGTCCAAAGCCACTGTCCAAAGCCACTGTATGTCCAAAGCCACTGTATGTCCAAAGCCACTGTCCAAAGCCACTGTATGTCCAAAGCCAGTGTATGTCCAAAGCCACTGTCCAAAGCCACTATATGTCCAAAGCCACTGTATGTCCAAAGCCACTGTCCAAAGCCACTGTATGTCCAAAGCCACTGTACAAAGCCACTGTCCAAATCCACTGTCGACAGCCACTCTATGTCCAAATTCACTGTACAAAGCCACTGTCCAAAGCCACTGTCCAAAGCAATACTATGGCCAAAGCCACAGTCCAAAGCCACTGTCCAAAGCCACTGTCCAAAGCCACTCTATGTCCAAAGCCACTGTCCGAAACCACTGTCCAAAGCCACTGTCCAAAGCCACTCTATGTCCAAAGCCACTGTCCAAAGCCACTGTCCAAAGCCACTGTCCAAAGCCACTCTATGTCCAAAGCCACTGTCCAAAGCCACTCACCAAAGCCACTGTCCTTAACCACTCTATGTCCAAAGCCACTGTCCAAAGCCACTCTCCAAAGCCACTGTCCAAATCCACTCTATGTCCAAAGCCACTGTCCAAAGTCACTCTCCAAAGCCACTGTCCAAAGCCACTGTATGTCCAAAGCCACTGTATGTCCAAAGCCACTGTCCAAAGCCACTGTATGTGCAAAGCCACTGTATGTCCAAAGCCACTATCCAAAGCCACTGTATGTCCAAAGCCACTGTATATCCAAAGCCACTGTCCAAAGCCACTGTATGTCCAAAGCCACTGTATTGCCAAAGCGACTGTCTAAAGCCACTGTATGTCCAAAGCCACTGTCCAAAGCCACTGTATGTCCAAAGCCACTGTATGTCCAAAGCCACTGTCCATAGCCACTGTATGTCCAAAGCCACTGTATCTCCAAAGCCACTGTCCAAAGCCACTGTATGTCCAAAGCCACTGTATGTCCAAAGCCACTGTCCAAAGCCACTCTATGTCCAAAGCCACTGTATGTCCAAAGCCACTGTCCAAAGCCACTGTATGTCCAAAGCCACTGTATGTCCAAAGCCACTGTCCAAAGCCACTGTATGTCCAAAGCCACGGTATGTCCAAAGCCACTGTCCAAAGCCACCGTATGTCCAAAGCCACTGTATGTCCAAAGCCACTGTATGTCCAAAGCCACTGTCCAAAGCCACTGTATGTCCAAAGCCACTGTATGTCCAAAGCCACTGTCCAAAGCCACTGTATGTCCAAAGCCACTGTATGTTCAAAGCCACTGTCCAAAGCCACTGTATGTCCAAAGCCACTGTATGTCCAAAGCCACTTTCCAAAGCCACCGTATGTCCAGAGCCACTGTATGTCCAAAGCCACTGTCCAAAGCAACCATATGTCCAAAGCCACTGTATGTCCAAAGCCACTGTCCAAAGCCACTGTATGTCCAAAGCCACTGTCCAAAGCCACCGTATGTCCAAAGCCACTGTATGTCCAAAGCCACTGTCCAAAGCAACCGT
Source organism: Cladorhizidae sp. MBARI D1340-BT2 (assembly GCA_028752905.1). Lineage (NCBI taxonomy): Eukaryota > Metazoa > Porifera > Demospongiae > Poecilosclerida > Cladorhizidae > Cladorhizidae sp. MBARI D1340-BT2. The sequence goes on along the minus strand of JAQNBH010000017.1, from coordinate 21,699,301 downwards.
ATGTCCAAAGCCACTGTATGTCCAAAGCCACTGTCCAAAGCCACCGTATGTCCAAAGCCACTGAAGTACCAAAGCCACTGTCCAAAGCCACTGTATGTCCAAAGCCACTGTACAAAGCCACTGTCCAAATCCACTGTCCAAAGCCACCGTATGTCCAAAGCCACTGTATGTCCAAAGCCACTGTCCAAAGCAACCGTATGTCCAAAGTCACTGTATGTCCAAAGCCACTGTCCAAAGCCACCGTATGTCCAAAGCCACTGAAGTACCAAAGCCATTGTCCAAAGCCACTGTATGTCCAAAGCCACTGTACAAAGCCACTGTCCAAATCCACTGTCCAAATCCACTCTATGTCCAAATCCACTGTACAAAGCCACTGTCCAAAGCCATTGTCCAAAGCAATACTATGTCCAAAGCATCAGTCCAAAGCCACTATCCAAAGCCACTCTATGTCCAAAGCCACTGTCCGAAGCCACTGTCCAAAGCCACTGTTCAAAGCCACTCTATGTCCAAAGCCACTGTCCAAAGCCACTGTCCAAAGCCACTGTCCAAAGCCGCTCTATGTCCAAAGCCACTGTCCAAAGCCACTCTCCAAAGCCACTGTCCTTAACCACTCTATGTCCAAAGCCACTGTCCAAAGGCACTCTCCAAAGCCACTGTCCAAAGCCACTCTATGTCCAAAGCCACTGTCCAAAGCAACTCTCCAAAGCCACTGTCCAAAGCCACTGTATGTCCAAAGCCACTGTATGTCCAAAGCCACTGTCCAAAGCCACTGTATGTCCAAAGCCACTGTATGTCCAAAGCCACTATCCAAAGCCACTGTATGTCCAAAGCCACTGTATATCCAAAGCCACTGTCCAAAGCCACTGTATGTCCAAAGCCACTGTATGTCCAAAGCCACTGTCTAAAGCCACTGTATGTCCAAAGCCACTGTCCAAAGCCACTGTATGTCCAAAGCCACTGTCCAAAGCCACTGTATGTCCAAAGCCACTGTATGTCCAAAGCCACTGTCCAAAGCCACTCTATGTCCAAAGCCACTGTTTGTCCAAAGCCACTGTCCAAAGCCACTGTATGTCCAAAGCCTCTGTATGTCCAAAGCCACTGTACAAAGCCACCGTATGTCCAAAGCCACGGTATGTCCAAAGCCACTGTCCAAAGCCACCATATGTCCAAAGCCACTGTATGTCCAAAGCCACTGTCCAAAGCCACCGTATGTCCAAAGCCAATGTATGTCCAAATCCACTGTCCAAAGCCACTGTATGTCCAAAGCCACTGTATGTCCAAAGCCACTGTCCAAAGCCACTGTATGTCCAAAGCCACTGTATGTCCAAAGCCACTGTCCAAAGCAACTGTATGTCCAAAGCCACTGTATGTCCAAAGCCACTGTCCAAAGCCACCGTATGTCCAAAGCCACTGTATGTCCAAAGCCACTGTCCAAAGCAACCGTATGTCCAAAGCCACTGTATGTCCAAAGCCACTGTCCAAATCCACCGTATGTCTTAAGCCACTGTATGTCCAAAGCCACTGGCCAAAGCCACTGTATGTCCAAAGCCACTGTATGTCCAAAGCCACTGTCCAAAGCCACTGTATGTCCAAAGCCACTGTATGTCCAAAGCCACTGTCTAAAGCTACTGTATGTCCAAAGCCACTGTCCAAAGCTACTGTATGTCCAAAGCCACTGTATGTTTAAAGCCACTGTCCAAAGCCACTGTATGTCCAAAGCCACTGTATGTCCAAAGCCACTCTATGTCCAAAGCCACTGTCCAAAGCCACTGTATGTCCAAAGCCACTGTATGTACAAAGCCACTGTCCAAAGCCACTGTATGTCCAAAGCCACTGTACAAAGCCGCTGTCCAAATCCACTATCCAAAGACACTCTATGTCCAAATCCACTGTACAAAGCCACTGTCCAAAGCCACTGTCCAAAGCAATACAATGTCCAAAGCCACAGTCCAAAGCCACTGTCCAAAGCCACTGTCCAAAGCCACTCTATGTCCAAAGCCACTGTCCTAAGCCACTGTCCAAAGCCACTGTATGTCCAAAGCCACTGTACAAAGCCACTGTCCAAATCCACTGTCCAAAGCCACTCTATGTCCAAAGCCACTGTACAAAGCCACTGTCCAAAGCCACTGTCCAAAGCAATACTATGTCCAAAGCCACTGTCCAAAGCCACTGTCCAACTCCACTGTCCAAAGCCACTCTATGTCCAAAGCCACTGTCCAAAGTCACTGTCCAAAGCCTGTCTATGTCCAAAGCCACTGTCCAAAGCCACAGTCCAAAGCCACTTTCCAAAGCCACTGTCCAAAGCCACTCTATGTCCAAAGCTACTGTCTAAAGCCACTGTCCAAAGCCACTGTCCAAAGCCACTCTATGTCCAAAGCCACTATCCAAAGCCACTCTCCAAAGCCACTCTCCAAAGCCACTCTATGTCCAAAGCCACTGTCCAAAGCCACTCTCCAAACCACTATCCAAAGCCACTCTATGTCCAAAGTCACTGTCCAAAGCCAATCTCCAAAGCCACTCTTCAAAGCCACTCTATGTCCAAAGCCATTCCAAAGCTACTCTCCAAAGCCACTCTCCAAAGCTACTCTATGTCCAAAGCCACTGTCCAAAGCCACTCTCCAAAGCCACTCTCCAAAGCCACTCTCCAAAGCAACTCTTTGTCCAAAGCCACTGTCCAAAGCCACTCTCCAAAGCCACTCTCCAAAGCCACTCTATGTCCAAAGCCACTGTCCAAGGCCACTTTCCAAAGCCACTCTCCAAAGCCACTCTATGTCCAAAGCCACTGTCCAAAGACATTCTCCAAAGCCACTCTCCAAAGCCACTCTATGTCCAAAGCCTCTATCCAAAGCCACTCTATGTCCAAAGCCACTGTCCAAAGCCACTGTCCAAAGCCACTGTCCAAAGCCACTCTATGTCCAAAGCCACTGTCCAAAGCCACTGTCCAAAGCCACTGTCCAAAGCCACTCTATGTCCAAAGCCACTGTCCAAAGCCACTCTCCAATGCCACTGCCCAAAGCCACTCTATCTACAAAGCCACTGTCCAAAGACACTGTCTAAATTCACTGTCCAAAGCCACTCTATGTCTAAAGCAACTGTTCTAAGCCACTGTCCAAAGCCACTGTCCAAAGCCACTCTATGCCCAAAGCCACTGTCCAAAGCCACTCTTCAAAGCCACTGTCCAAAGCCACTCTATGTCCAGAGCCACTGTCCAAAGCCACTCTCCAAAGCCACTGTCCAAAGCCACTCTATGTCCAAAGCCACTGTCCAAAGCCACTGTCCAAAGCCACTGACCAAAGCCACTCTATGTCCAAATCCACTGTCCAAAGCCACTGTCCAAAGCCACTGTCCAAAGCAATACTATGTCCAAAGCCACAGTCCAAAGCCACTGTCCAAAGCCACTGTCCAAAGCCACTCTATGTCCAAAGCCACTGTCCGAAGCCACTGTCCAAAGCCACTGTCCAAAGCCACTGTATGTCCAAAGCCACTGTACAAAGCCACTGTCCAAATCCACTGTCCAAAGCCACTCTATTTCCAAATCCACTGTACAAAGCCACTGTCTAAAGCCACTGTATGTCCAAAGCCACTGTCCAAAGCTACTGTATGTCCAAAGCCACTGTATGTCCAAAGCCACTGTCCAAAGCCACTGTATGTCCAAAGCCACTGTATGTCCAAAGCCACTGTCCAAAGCCACTGTATGTCCAAAGCCACTGTACGTCCAAAGCCACTGTCCAAAGCCACTGTATGTCCAAAGCCACTGTATGTCCTAAGCCACTGTCCAAAGCCACTGTATGTCCAAAGCCACTGTACAAAGCCACTGTCCAAATCCACTGTCCAAAGCCACTCTATGTCCAAAGCCACTGTACAAAGCCACTGTCCAAAGCCACTGTCCAAAGCAATACTATGTCCAAAGCCACTGTCCAAAGCCACTGTCCAACTCCACTGTCCAAAGCCACTCTATGTCCAAAGCCACTGTCCAAAGTCACTGTCCAAAGCCTGTCTATGTCCAAAGCCACTGTCCAAAGCCACAGTCCAAAGCCACTTTCCAAAGCCACTGTCCAAAGCCACTCTATGTCCAAAGCTACTGTCTAAATCCACTGTCCAAAGCCACTGTCCAAAGCCACTCTATGTCCAAAGCCACTATCCAAAGCCACTCTCCAAAGCCACTCTCCAAAGCCACTCTATGTCCAAAGCCACTGTCCAAAGCCACTCTCCAAACCACTATCCAAAGCCACTCTATGTCCAAAGTCACTGTCCAAAGCCAATCTCCAAAGCCACTCTTCAAAGCCACTCTATGTCCAAAGCCATTCCAAAGCTACTCTCCAAAGCCACTCTCCAAAGCTACTCTATGTCCAAAGCCACTGTCCAAAGCCACTCTCCAAAGCCACTCTCCAAAGCCACTCTCCAAAGCAACTCTTTGTCCAAATCCACTGTCCAAAGCCACTCTCCAAAGCCACTCTCCAAAGCCACTCTATGTCCAAAGCCACTGTCCAAAGACATTCTCCAAAGCCACTCTCCAAAGCCACTCTATGTCCAAAGCCTCTATCCAAAGCCACTCTATGTCCAAAGCCACTGTCCAAAGCCACTGTCCAAAGCCACTGTCCAAAGCCACTCTATGTCCAAAGCCACTGTCCAAAGCCACTGTCCAAAGCCACTGTCCAAAGCCACTCTATGTCCAAAGCCACTGTCCAAAGCCACTCTCCAATGCCACTGCCCAAAGCCACTCTATCTACAAAGCCACTGTCCAAAGACACTGTCTAAATTCACTGTCCAAAGCCACTCTATGTCCAAAGCAACTGTTCTAAGCCACTGTCCAAAGCCACTGTCCAAAGCCACTCTATGCCCAAAGCCACTGTCCAAAGCCACTCTTCAAAGCCACTGTCCAAAGCCACTCTATGTCCAGAGCCACTGTCCAAAGCCACTCTCTAAAGCCACTGTCCAAAGCCACTCTATGTCCAAAGCCACTGTCCAAAGCCACTGTCCAAAGCCACTGACCAAAGCCACTCTATGTCCAATGCCACTGTCCAAAGCCACTGTCCAAAGCCACTCTCCAAAGCCACTCTCCAAAGCCACTCTCCAAAGCCACTCTATGTCCAAAGCCACTGTCCAAAGCCACTCTCCAAAGCTACACTCTAAAGCCACTCTATGTCCAAAGCCACTGTCCAAAGCCACTGTCCAAAGCGACTCTCCAAAGCCACTCTATCTCCAAAGCCACTGTCCAAAGCTACTCTCCAAAGCCACTCTCCAAAGCCACTCTATGTCCAAAGCCACTGTCCATAGCCACTGTCCAAAGCCACTGTCCAAAGCCACTCTATGTCCAAAGCCACCGTACAAAGCCACTGTCCAAAGCCACTGTCCAAAGCAATACTATGTCCAAAGCCACTGTCCAAAGGCCCTGTCCAAAGCCACTCTATGTCCAAAGCCACTGTCCAAAGCCACTGTCCAAAGCCACTGTCCAAAGCCACTCTATGTCCAAAGCCACTGTCCAAAGCCACTCTATGTCCAAAGCCACTGTCCAAAGCCACTCTCCAAAGCCACTGTCCTAAACCACTCTATGTCCAAAGCCACTGTCCAAAGCCACTCTCCAAAGCCACTGTCCAAAGCCACTCTATGTCCAAAGCCACTGTCCAAAGCCACTCTCCAAAGCCACTGTCCAAAGCCACTATATGTCCAAAGCCACTGTATGTCCAAAGCCACTGTCCAAAGCCACTGTATGTCCAAAGCCACTGTCCAAAGCCACTGTATGTCCAAAGCCACTGTATGTCCAAAGCCACTATCCAAAGCCACTGTATTTCCAAAGCCACTGTATGTCCAAAGGCACTGTCCAAAGCCACTGTATATCCAAAGCCACTGTATATCCAAAGCCACTGTATGTCCAAAGCCACTGTCTAAAGCCACTGTATGTCCAAAGCCACTGTCCAAAGCCACTGTATGTCCAAAGCCACTGTTTGTCCAAAGCCACTGTCCAAAGCCACTGTATGTCCAAAGCCACTGTATGTCCAAAGCCACTGTCCAAAGCCACTGTATGTCCAAAGCCACTGTATGTCCAAAGCCACTGTCCAAAGCCACTGTATGTCCAAAGCCATTGTATGTCCAAAGCCACTGTCTAAAGCCACTGTATGTCCAAAGCCACTGTATGTCCAAAGCCACTCTATGTCCAAAGCCACTGTCCAAAGCCACTGTATGTCCAAAGCCACTGTATGTCCAAAGCCACTGTCCAAAGCCACTGTATGTCCAAAGCCACTGTACAAAGCCGCTGTCCAAATCCACTATCCAAAGACACTCTATGTCCAAATCCACTGTACAAAGCCACTGTCCAAAGCCACTGTCCAAAGCAATACTATGTCCAAAGCCACAGTCCAAAGCCACTGTCCAAAGCCACTGTCCAAAGCCACTCTATGTCCAAAGCCACTGTCCGAAGCCACTGTCCAAAGCCACTGTCCAAAGCCACTGTATGTCCAAAGCCACTGTATAAAGCCACTGTCCAAATCCACTGTCCAAAGCCACTCTATGTCCAAATCCACTGTACAGAGCCACTGTCTAAAGCCACTGTATGTCCAAAGCCACTGTCCAAAGCTACTGTATGTCCAAAGCCACTGTATGTCCAAAGCCACTGTCCAAAGCCACTGTATGTCCAAAGCCACTGTATGTCCAAAGCCACTGTCCAAAGCCACTGTATGTCCAAAGCCACTGTATGTCCAAAGCCACTGTATGTCCTAAGCCACTGTCCAAAGCCACTGTATGTCCAAAGCCACTGTACAAAGCCACTGTCCAAATCCACTGTCCAAAGCCACTCTATGTCCAAAGCCACTGTACAAAGCCACTGTCCAAAGCCACTGTCCAAAGCAATACTATGTCCAAAGCCACTGTCCAAAGCCACTGTCCAACTCCACTGTCCAAAGCCACTCTATGTCCAAAGCCACTGTCCAAAGTCACTGTCCAAAGCCTGTCTATGTCCAAAGCCACTGTCCAAAGCCACAGTCCAAAGCCACTTTCCAAAGCCACTGTCCAAAGCCACTCTATGTCCAAAGCCACTGTCTAAAGCCACTGTCCAAAGCCACTGTCCAAAGCCACTCTATGTCCAAAGCCACTATCCAAAGCCACTCTCCAAAGCCACTCTCCAAAGCCACTCTATTTCCAAATCCACTGTCCAAAGCCACTCTCCAAACCACTATCCAAAGCCACTCTATGTCCAAAGTCACTGTCCAAAGCCAATCTACAAAGCCACTCTTCAAAGCCACTCTATGTCCAAAGCCATTCCAAAGCTACTCTCCAAAGCCACTCTCCAAAGCCACTCTATGTCCAAAGCCACTGTCCAAAGCCACTCTCCAAAGCCACTCTCCAAAGCCACTCTCCATAGCCACTGTCCAAAGTCACTGTCCAAATCCACTCTATGTCCAAAGCCACTGTACAAAGCCACCGTCCAAAGCCACTGTCCAAAGCAATACTATGTCCAAAGCCACAGTCCAAAGCCACTGTCCAAAGCCACTGTCCAAAGCCACTCTATGTCCAAAGCCACTGTCCGAAGCCACTGTCCAAAGCCACTGTCCAAAGCCACTGTATGTCCAAAGCCACTGTATAAAGCCACTGTCCAAATCCACTGTCCAAAGCCACTCTATGTCCAAATCCACTGTACAAAGCCACTGTCTAAAGCCACTGTATGTCCAAAGCCACTGTCCAAAGCTACTGTATGTCCAAAGCCACTGTATGTCCAAAGCCACTGTCCAAAGCCACTGTATGTCCAAAGCCACTGTATGTCCAAAGCCACTGTCCAAAGCCACTGTATGTCCAAAGCCACTGTATGTCCAAAGCCACTGTCCAAAGCCACTGTATGTCCAAAGCCACTGTATGTCCTAAGCCACTGTCCAAAGCCACTGTATGTCCAAAGCCACTGTACAAAGCCACTGTCCAAATCCACTGTCCAAAGCCACTCTATGTCCAAAGCCACTGTACAAAGCCACTGTCCAAAGCCACTGTCCAAAGCAATACTATGTCCAAAGCCACTGTCCAAAGCCACTGTCCAACTCCACTGTCCAAAGCCACTCTATGTCCAAAGCCACTGTCCAAAGTCACTGTCCAAAGCCTGTCTATGTCCAAAGCCACTGTCCAAAGCCACAGTCCAAAGCCACTTTCCAAAGCCACTGTCCAAAGCCACTCTATGTCCAAAGCCACTGTCTAAAGCCACTGTCCAAAGCCACTGTCCAAAGCCACTCTATGTCCAAAGCCACTATCCAAAGCCACTCTCCAAAGCCACTCTCCAAAGCCACTCTATTTCCAAAGCCACTGTCCAAAGCCACTCTCCAAACCACTATCCAAAGCCACTCTATGTCCAAAGTCACTGTCCAAAGCCAATCTCCAAAGCCACTCTTCAAAGCCACTCTATGTCCAAAGCCATTCCAAAGCTACTCTCCAAAGCCACTCTCCAAAGCCACTCTATGTCCAAAGCCACTGTCCAAAGCCACTCTCCAAAGCCACTCTCCAAAGCCACTCTCCATAGCCACTGTCCAAAGTCACTGTCCAAATCCACTCTATGTCCAAAGCCACTGTACAAAGCCACCGTCCAAAGCCACTGTCCAAAGCAATACTATGTCCAAAGCCACTGTCCAAAGGCGCTGTCCAAAGACACTGTCCAAAGCCACTCTATGTCCAAAGCCACTGTCCAAAGCCACTCTATGTCCAAAGCCACTATCCAAAGCCACTGTCCAAAGCCACTGTCCAAAGCCACTATCCAAAACCACTGTCCAAAGCCACTCTATGTCCAAAGCCACTGTCCAAAGCCACTCTCCAAAGCCACTGTCCAAAGCCACTGTATGTCCAAAGCCACTGTATGTCCAAAGCCACTGTCCAAAGCGACTGTATGTCCAAAGCCACTGTCCAAAGCCACTGTATGTCCAAAGCCACTGTATGTCCAAAGCCACTATCCAAAGCCACTGTATGTCCAAAGCCACTGTATATCCAAAGGCACTGTCCAAAGCCACTGTATGTCCAAAGCCACTTGATGTCCAAAGCCACTGTCTAAAGCCACTGTATGTCCAAAACCACTGTCCAAAGCCACTGTATGTCCAAAGCCACTGTATGTCCAAAGCCACTGTCCAAAGCCACTGTATGTCCAAAGCCACTGTATGTCCAAAGCCACTGTCCAAAGCCACTGTATGTCCAAAGCCACTGTATGTCCAAAGCCACTGTCCAAAGCCACTGTATGTCCAAAGCCACTGTATGTCCAAAGCCACTGTCCAAAGCCACTGTATGTCCAAAGCCACTGTACAAACCACTGTCCAAATCCACTGTCCAAAGCCACTCTATGTCCAAATCCACTGTACAAAGCCACTGTCCAAAGCCACTGTCCAAAGCAATACTATGTCCAAAGCCACTGTCCAAAGCCACTGTCCAAAGCCACTGTCCAAAGCCACTCTATGTCCAAAGCCACTGTCTGAAGCCACTGTCCAAAGCCACTGTCCAAAGCCACTCTATGTCCAAAGCCACTGTCCAAAGCCACTCTCCAAAGCCACTGTCCAAAGCCACTGTATGTCCAAAGCCCCTGTATGTCCAAAGCCACTGTCCAAAGCCACTGTATGTCCAAAGCCACTGTATGTCCAAAGCCACTATCCAAAGCCACTGTATGTCCAAAGCCACTGTATATCCAAAGCCACTGTCCAAAGCCACTGTATGTCCAAAGCCACTGTATGTCCAAAGCCACTGTCTAAAGCCACTGTATGTCCAAAGCCACTGTCCAAAGCCACTGTATGTCCAAAGCCACTGTATGTCCAAAGCCACTGTCCATAGCCACTGTATGTCCAAAGCCACTCTATGTCCAAAGCCACTGTCCAAAGCCACTATATGTCCAAAGCCACTGTATGTCCAAAGCCACTGTCCAAAGCCACTCTATGTCCAAAGCCACTCTATGTCCAAAGCCACTGTATGTCCAAAGCCACTGTTCAAAGCCACTGTATGTCCAAAGCCACTGTATGTCCAAAGCCACTGTCCAAAGCCACCGTATGTCCAAAGCCACGGTATGTCCAAAGCCACTGTCAAAAGCCACTGTATGTCCAAAGCCACTGTATGTCCAAAGCCACTGTCCAAAGCCACCGTATGTCGAAAGCCACTGTATGTCCAAAGCCACTATCCAAAGCCACTGTATGTCCAAAGCCACTGTATGTCCAAAGCCACTGTCCAAAGCCACTGTATGTCCAAAGCCACTGTAAGTCCAAAACCACTGTCCAAAGCCACTGTATGTCCAAAGCCACTTTATGTCCAAAGCCACTGTCCAAAGCCACTGTATGTCCAAAGCCACTGTATGTCCAAAGCCACTGTCCAAAGCAACCGTATGTCCAAAGCCACTGTATGTCCAAAGCCACTGTCCAAAGCCACCGTATGTCCAAAGCCACTGTATGTCCAAAGCCACTCTCCAAAGCCACTCTCCAAAGCCACTCTATGTCCAAAGCCACTGTCCAAAGCCACTGTCCAAAGCCACTGTCCAAAGCCACTCTATGTCCAAAGCCACTATCCAAAGCCACTCTCCAAAGCCACTCTCCAAAGCCACTCTATGTCCAAAGCCACTGTCCAAAGCCACTCTCCAAACCACTATCCAAAGCCACTCTATGTACAAAGTCACTGTCCAAAGCCAATCTCCAAAGCCACTCTCCAAAGCCACTCTATGTCCAAAGCCAGTCCAAAGCCACTCTCCAAAGCCACTCTATGTCCAAAGCCAGTCCAAAGCCACTCTCCAAAGCCACTCTCCAAAGCCACTCTATGTCCAAAGCCACTGTCCAAAGCCATTCTCCAAAGCCACTCTCCAAAGCCACTCTATGTCCAAAGCCACTGTCCAAAGCCACTCTATGTCCAAAGCCACTGTCCAAAGCCACTGTCCAAAGCCACGGTCCAAAGCCACTCTATGTCCAAAGCCACTGTCCAAAGCCACTGTCCAAAGCCACTGTCCAAAGCCACTCTATGTCCAAAGCCACTGTCCAAAGCCACTCTCCAATGCCACTGTCCAAAGCCACTCTATCTACAAAGCCACTGTCCAAAGCCACTGTCTAAAGTCACTGTCCAAAGCCACTCTATGTCCAAAGCAACTGTCCAAAGCCACTGTCCAAAGCCACTGTCCAAAGCCACTCTATGTCCAAAGCCACTGTCCAAAGCCACTCTATGTCCAGAGCCACTGTCCAAAGCCACTCACCAAAGCCACTGACCAAAGCCACTCTATGTCCAAAGCCACTGAACAAAGCCACTGTCCAAAGCCACTGACCAAAGCCACTCTATGTCCAATGCCATTGTCCAAAGCCACTGTCCAAAGCCACTGTCCAAAGCCACTCTATGTCCAAATCCACTGTACAAAGCCACTGTCCAAAGCCACTGTCCAAAGCAATACTATGTCCAAAGCCACTGTCCAAAGCCACTGTCCAAAGCCACTGTCCAAAGCCACTCTATGTCCAAAGCCACTGTCTGAAGCCACTGTCCAAAGCCACTGTCCAAAGCCACTCTATGTCCAAAGCCACTGTCCAAAGCCACTCTCCAAAGCCACTGTCCAAAGCCACTGTATGTCCAAAGCCCCTGTATGTCCAAAGCCACTGTCCAAAGCCACTGTATGTCCAAAGCCACTGTATGTCCAAAGCCACTATCCAAAGCCACTGTATGTCCAAAGCCACTGTATATCCAAAGCCACTGTCCAAAGCCACTGTATGTCCAAAGCCACTGTATGTCCAAAGCCACTGTCTAAAGCCACTGTATGTCCAAAGCCACTGTCCAAAGCCACTGTATGTCCAAAGCCACTGTATGTCCAAAGCCACTGTCCATAGCCACTGTATGTCCAAAGCCACTCTATGTCCAAAGCCACTGTCCAAAGCCACTATATGTCCAAAGCCACTGTATGTCCAAAGCCACTGTCCAAAGCCACTCTATGTCCAAAGCCACTCTATGTCCAAAGCCACTGTATGTCCAAAGCCACTGTTCAAAGCCACTGTATGTCCAAAGCCACTGTATGTCCAAAGCCACTGTCCAAAGCCACCGTATGTCCAAAGCCACGGTATGTCCAAAGCCACTGTCAAAAGCCACCGTATGTCCAAAGCCACTGTATGTCCAAAGCCACCGTCCAAAGCCACCGTATGTCGAAAGCCACTGTATGTCCAAAGCCACTATCCAAAGCCACTGTATGTCCAAAGCCACTGTATGTCCAAAGCCACTGTCCAAAGCCACTGTATGTCCAAAGCCACTGTATGTCCAAAACCACTGTCCAAAGCCACTGTATGTCCAAAGCCACTTTATGTCCAAAGCCACTGTCCAAAGCCACTGTATGTCCAAAGCCACTGTATGTCCAAAGCCACTGTCCAAAGCAACCGTATGTCCAAAGCCACTGTATGTCCAAAGCCACTGTCCAAAGCCACCGTATGTCCAAAGCCACTGTATGTCCAAAGCCACTCTCCAAAGCCACTCTCCAAAGCCCCTCTATGTCCAAAGCCACTGTCCAAAGCCACTGTCCAAAGCCACTGTCCAAAGCCACTCTATGTCCAAAGCCACTATCCAAAGCCACTCTCCAAAGCCACTCTCCAAAGCCACTCTATGTCCAAAGCCACTGTCCAAAGCCACTCTCCAAACCACTATCCAAAGCCACTCTATGTACAAAGTCACTGTCCAAAGCCAATCTCCAAAGCCACTCTCCAAAGCCACTCTATGTCCAAAGCCAGTCCAAAGCCACTCTCCAAAGCCACTCTATGTCCAAAGCCAGTCCAAAGCCACTCTCCAAAGCCACTCTCCAAAGCCACTCTATGTCCAAAGCCACTGTCCAAAGCCATTCTCCAAAGCCACTCTCCAAAGCCACTCTATGTCCAAAGCCACTGTCCAAAGCCACTCTATGTCCAAAGCCACTGTCCAAAGCCACTGTCCAAAGCCACGGTACAAAGCCACTCTATGTCCAAAGCCACTGTCCAAAGCCACTGTCCAAAGCCACTGTCCAAAGCCACTCTATGTCCAAAGCCACTGTCCAAAGCCACTCTCCAATGCCACTGTCCAAAGCCACTCTATCTACAAAGCCACTGTCCAAAGCCACTGTCTAAAGTCACTGTCCAAAGCCACTCTATGTCCAAAGCAACTGTCCAAAGCCACTGTCCAAAGCCACTGTCCAAAGCCACTCTATGTCCAAAGCCACTGTCCAAAGCCACTCTATGTCCAGAGCCACTGTCCAAAGCCACTCACCAAAGCCACTGACCAAAGCCACTCTATGTCCAAAGCCACTGAACAAAGCCACTGTCCAAAGCCACTGACCAAAGCCACTCTATGTCCAATGCCATTGTCCAAAGCCACTGTCCAAAGCCACTGTCCAAAGCCACTCTATGTCCAAAGCAATTGTCTAAACCACTCTCCAAAGCCATTCTCCAAAGCCACTCTATGTCCAAAAGTACTGTCCAAAGCCACTGTCCAAAGCCACTCTCCAAAGCCACTCTATGTCCAAATCCACTGTCCAAAGCCACTCTCCAAAGCCACTCTCCAAAGCCACTGTATGTCCAAAGCCTCTGTCCAAAGCCACTATCCAAAGCCACTGTATGTCCAAAGCCACTGTATATCCAAAGGCACTGTCCAAAGCCACTGTATGTCCAAAGCCACTTGATGTCCAAAGCCACTGTCTAAAGCCACTGTATGTCCAAAATCACTGTCCAAAGCCACTGTATGTCCAAAGCCACTGTATGTCCAAAGCCACTGTCCAAAGCCACTGTATGTCCAAAGCCACTGTATGTCCAAAGCCACTGTCCAAAGCCACTGTATGTCCAAAGCCACTGTATGTCCTAAGCCACTGTCCAAAGCCACTGTATGTCCAAAGCCACTGTATATCCAAAGCCACTGTCCAAAGCCACTGTATGTCCAAAGCCACTGTACAAACCACTGTCCAAATCCACTGTCCAAAGCCACTCTATGTCCAAATCCACTGTACAAAGCCACTGTCCAAAGCCACTGTCCAAAGCAATACTATGTCCAAAGCCACTGTCCAAAGCCACTGTCCAAAGCCACTGTCCAAAGCCACTCTATGTCCAAAGCCACTGTCCGAAGCCACTGTCCAAAGCCACTGTCCAAAGCCACTCTATGTCCAAAGCCACTGTCCAAAGCCACTCTCCAAAGCCACTGTCCAAAGCCACTGTATGTCCAAAGCCCCTGTATGTCCAAAGCCACTGTCCAAAGCCACTGTATGTCCAAAGCCACTGTCCAAAGCCACTGTATGTCCAAAGCCACTGTATGTCCAAAGCCACTGTATATCCAAAGCCACTGTCCAAAGCCACTGTATGTCCAAAGCCACTGTATGTCCAAAGCCACTGTCTAAAGCCACTGTATGTACAAAGCCACTGTCCAAAGCCACTGTATGTCCAAAGCCACTGTATGTCCAAAGCCACTGTCCATAGCCACTGTATGTCCAAAGCCACTCTATGTCCAAAGCCACTGTCCAAAGCCACTATATGTCCAAAGCCACTGTATGTCCAAAGCCACTGTCCAAAGCCACTCTATGTCCAAAGCCACTCTATGTCCAAAGCCACTGTATGTCCAAAGTTACTGTTCAAAGCCACTGTATGTCCAAAGCCACTGTATGTCCAAAGCCACTGTCCAAAGCCACCGTATGTCCAAAGCCACGGTATGTCCAAAGCCACTGTCAAAAGCCACCGTATGTCCAAAGCCACTGTATGTCCAAAGCCACTGTCCAAAGCCACCGTATGTCGAAAACCACTGTATGTCCAAAGCCACTATCCAAAGCCACTGTATGTCCAAAGCCACTGTATGTCCAAAGCCACTGTCCAAAGCCACTGTATGTCCAAAGCCACTGTATGTCCAAAACCACTGTCCAAAGCCAATGTATGTCCAAAGCCACTGTATGTCCAAAGCCACTGTCCAAAGCCACTGTATGTCCAAAGCCACTGTATGTCCAAAGCCACTGTCCAAAGCAACCGTATGTCCAAAGCCACTGTATGTCCAAAGCCACTGTCCAAAGCCACCGTATGTCCAAAGCCACTGTATGTCCAAAGCCACTCTCCAAAGCCAGTCTCCAAAGCCACTCTATGTCCAAAGCCACTGTCCAAAGCCACTGTCCAAAGCCACTGTCCAAAGCCACTCTATGTCCAAAGCCACTATCCAAAGCCACTCTCCAAAGCCACTCTCCAAAGCCACTCTATGTCCAAAGCCACTGTCCAAAGCCACTCTCCAAACCACTATCCAAAGCCACTCTATGTACAAAGTCACTGTCCAAAGCCAATCTCCAAAGCCACTCTCCAAAGCCACTCTATGTCCAAAGCCAGTCCAAAGCCACTCTCCAAAGCCACTCTATGTCCAAAGCCAGTCCAAAGCCACTCTCCAAAGCCACTCTCCAAAGCCACTCTATGTCCAAAGCCACTGTCCAAAGCCATTCTCCAAAGCCACTCTCCAAAGCCACTCTATGTCCAAAGCCACTGTCCAAAGCCACTCTATGTCCAAAGCCACTGTCCAAAGCCACTGTCCAAAGCCACGGTCCAAAGCCACTCTATGTCCAAAGCCACTATCCAAAGCCACTGTCCAAAGCCACTGTCCAAAGCCACTCTATGTCCAAAGCCACTGTCCAAAGCCACTGTCCAAAGCCACTCTCCAAAGCCACTCTCCAAAGCCACTCTCCATAGCCACTGTCCAAAGTCACTGTCCAAATCCACTCTATGTCCAAAGCCACTGTACAAAGCCACCGTCCAAAGCCACTGTCCAAAGCAATACTATGTCCAAAGCCACTGTCCAAAGGCGCTGTCCAAAGACACTGTCCAAAGCCACTCTATGTCCAAAGCCACTGTCCAAAGCCACTCTATGTCCAAAGCCACTATCCAAAGCCACTGTCCAAAGCCACTGTCCTAAACCACTCTATTTCCAAAGCCACTGTCCAAAGCCACTATCCAAAACCACTGTCCAAAGCCACTCTATGTCCAAAGCCACTGTCCAAAGCCACTCTCCAAAGCCACTGTCCAAAGCCACTGTATGTCCAAAGCCACTGTATGTCCAAAGCCACTGTCCAAAGCGACTGTATGTCCAAAGCCACTGTCCAAAGCCACTGTATGTCCAAAGCCACTGTATGTCCAAAGCCACTATCCAAAGCCACTGTATGTCCAAAGCCACTGTATATCCAAAGGCACTGTCCAAAGCCACTGTATGTCCAAAGCCACTTGATGTCCAAAGCCACTGTCTAAAGCCACTGTATGTCCAAAACCACTGTCCAAAGCCACTGTATGTCCAAAGCCACTGTATGTCCAAAGCCACTGTCCAAAGCCACTGTATGTCCAAAGCCACTGTATGTCCAAAGCCACTGTCCAAAGCCACTGTATGTCCAAAGCCACTGTATGTCCAAAGCCACTGTCCAAAGCCACTGTATGTCCAAAGCCACTGTATGTCCAAAGCCACTGTCCAAAGCCACTGTATGTCCAAAGCCACTGTACAAACCACTGTCCAAATCCACTGTCCAAAGCCACTCTATGTCCAAATCCACTGTACAAAGCCACTGTCCAAAGCCACTGTCCAAAGCAATACTATGTCCAAAGCCACTATCCAAAGCCACTGTCCAAAGCCACTGTCCAAAGCCACTCTATGTCCAAAGCCACTGTCTGAAGCCACTGTCCAAAGCCACTGTCCAAAGCCACTCTATGTCCAAAGCCACTGTCCAAAGCCACTCTCCAAAGCCACTGTCCAAAGCCACTGTATGTCCAAAGCCCCTGTATGTCCAAAGCCACTGTCCAAAGCCACTGTATGTCCAAAGCCACTGTATGTCCAAAGCCACTATCCAAAGCCACTGTATGTCCAAAGCCACTGTATATCCAAAGCCACTGTCCAAAGCCACTGTATGTCCAAAGCCACTGTATGTCCAAAGCCACTGTCTAAAGCCACTGTATGTCCAAAGCCACTGTCCAAAGCCACTGTATGTCCAAAGCCACTGTATGTCCAAAGCCACTGTCCATAGCCACTGTATGTCCAAAGCCACTCTATGTCCAAAGCCACTGTCCAAAGCCACTATATGTCCAAAGCCACTGTATGTCCAAAGCCACTGTCCAAAGCCACTCTATGTCCAAAGCCACTCTATGTCCAAAGCCACTGTATGTCCAAAGCCACTGTTCAAAGCCACTGTATGTCCAAAGCCACTGTATGTCCAAAGCCACTGTCCAAAGCCACCGTATGTCCAAAGCCACGGTATGTCCAAAGCCACTGTCAAAAGCCACTGTATGTCCAAAGCCACTGTATGTCCAAAGCCACTGTCCAAAGCCACCGTATGTCGAAAGCCACTGTATGTCCAAAGCCACTATCCAAAGCCACTGTATGTCCAAAGCCACTGTATGTCCAAAGCCACTGTCCAAAGCCACTGTATGTCCAAAGCCACTGTAAGTCCAAAACCACTGTCCAAAGCCACTGTATGTCCAAAGCCACTTTATGTCCAAAGCCACTGTCCAAAGCCACTGTATGTCCAAAGCCACTGTATGTCCAAAGCCACTGTCCAAAGCAACCGTATGTCCAAAGCCACTGTATGTCCAAAGCCACTGTCCAAAGCCACCGTATGTCCAAAGCCACTGTATGTCCAAAGCCACTCTCCAAAGCCACTCTCCAAAGCCACTCTATGTCCAAAGCCACTGTCCAAAGCCACTGTCCAAAGCCACTGTCCAAAGCCACTCTATGTCCAAAGCCACTATCCAAAGCCACTCTCCAAAGCCACTCTCCAAAGCCACTCTATGTCCAAAGCCACTGTCCAAAGCCACTCTCCAAACCACTATCCAAAGCCACTCTATGTACAAAGTCACTGTCCAAAGCCAATCTCCAAAGCCACTCTCCAAAGCCACTCTATGTCCAAAGCCAGTCCAAAGCCACTCTCCAAAGCCACTCTATGTCCAAAGCCAATCCAAAGCCACTCTCCAAAGCCACTCTCCAAAGCCACTCTATGTCCAAAGCCACTGTCCAAAGCCATTCTCCAAAGCCACTCTCCAAAGCCACTCTATGTCCAAAGCCACTGTCCAAAGCCACTCTATGTCCAAAGCCACTGTCCAAAGCCACTGTCCAAAGCCACGGTCCAAAGCCACTCTATGTCCAAAGCCACTGTCCAAAGCCACTGTCCAAAGCCACTGTCCAAAGCCACTCTATGTCCAAAGCCACTGTCCAAAGCCACTCTCCAATGCCACTGTCCAAAGCCACTCTATCTACAAAGCCACTGTCCAAAGCCACTGTCTAAAGTCACTGTCCAAAGCCACTCTATGTCCAAAGCAACTGTCCAAAGCCACTGTCCAAAGCCACTGTCCAAAGCCACTCTATGTCCAAAGCCACTGTCCAAAGCCACTCTATGTCCAGAGCCACTGTCCAAAGCCACTCACCAAAGCCACTGACCAAAGCCACTCTATGTCCAAAGCCACTGAACAAAGCCACTGTCCAAAGCCACTGACCAAAGCCACTCTATGTCCAATGCCATTGTCCAAAGCCACTGTCCAAAGCCACTGTCCAAAGCCACTCTATGTCCAAATCCACTGTCTGAAGCCACTGTCCAAAGCCACTGTCCAAAGCCACTCTATGTCCAAAGCCACTGTCCAAAGCCACTGTCCAAAGCCACTGTCCAAAGCAATACTATGTCCAAAGCCACTGTCCAAAGCCACTGTCCAAAGCCACTGTCCAAAGCCACTCTATGTCCAAAGCCACTGTCTGAAGCCACTGTCCAAAGCCACTGTCCAAAGCCACTCTATGTCCAAAGCCACTGTCCAAAGCCACTCTCCAAAGCCACTGTCCAAAGCCACTGTATGTCCAAAGCCCCTGTATGTCCAAAGCCACTGTCCAAAGCCACTGTATGTCCAAAGCCACTGTATGTCCAAAGCCACTATCCAAAGCCACTGTATGTCCAAAGCCACTGTATATCCAAAGCCACTGTCCAAAGCCACTGTATGTCCAAAGCCACTGTATGTCCAAAGCCACTGTCTAAAGCCACTGTATGTCCAAAGCCACTGTCCAAAGCCACTGTATGTCCAAAGCCACTGTATGTCCAAAGCCACTGTCCATAGCCACTGTATGTCCAAAGCCACTCTATGTCCAAAGCCACTGTCCAAAGCCACTATATGTCCAAAGCCACTGTATGTCCAAAGCCACTGTCCAAAGCCACTCTATGTCCAAAGCCACTCTATGTCCAAAGCCACTGTATGTCCAAAGCCACTGTTCAAAGCCACTGTATGTCCAAAGCCACTGTATGTCCAAAGCCACTGTCCAAAGCCACCGTATGTCCAAAGCCACGGTATGTCCAAAGCCACTGTCAAAAGCCACCGTATGTCCAAAGCCACTGTATGTCCAAAGCCACCGTCCAAAGCCACCGTATGTCGAAAGCCACTGTATGTCCAAAGCCACTATCCAAAGCCACTGTATGTCCAAAGCCACTGTATGTCCAAAGCCACTGTGTGTCCAAAGCCACTGTATGTCCAAAGCCACTGTATGTCCAAAACCACTGTCCAAAGCCACTGTATGTCCAAAGCCACTTTATGTCCAAAGCCACTGTCCAAAGCCACTGTATGTCCAAAGCCACTGTATGTCCAAAGCCACTGTCCAAAGCAACCGTATGTCCAAAGCCACTGTATGTCCAAAGCCACTGTCCAAAGCCACCGTATGTCCAAAGCCACTGTATGTCCAAAGCCACTCTCCAAAGCCACTCTCCAAAGCCACTCTATGTCCAAAGCCACTGTCCAAAGCCACTGTCCAAAGCCACTGTCCAAAGCCACTCTATGTCCAAAGCCACTATCCAAAGCCACTCTCCAAAGCCACTCTCCAAAGCCACTCTATGTCCAAAGCCACTGTCCAAAGCCACTCTCCAAACCACTATCCAAAGCCACTCTATGTACAAAGTCACTGTCCAAAGCCAATCTCCAAAGCCACTCTCCAAAGCCACTCTATGTCCAAAGCCAGTCCAAAGCCACTCTCCAAAGCCACTCTATGTCCAAAGCCAGTCCAAAGCCACTCTCCAAAGCCACTCTCCAAAGCCACTCTATGTCCAAAGCCACTGTCCAAAGCCATTCTCCAAAGCCACTCTCCAAAGCCACTCTATGTCCAAAGCCACTGTCCAAAGCCACTCTATGTCCAAAGCCACTGTCCAAAGCCACTGTCCAAAGCCATGGTACAAAGCCACTCTATGTCCAAAGCCACTGTCCAAAGCCACTGTCCAAAGCCACTGTCCAAAGCCACTCTATGTCCAAAGCCACTGTCCAAAGCCACTCTCCAATGCCACTGTCCAAAGCCACTCTATCTACAAAGCCACTGTCCAAAGCCACTGTCTAAAGTCACTGTCCAAAGCCACTCTATGTCCAAAGCAACGGTCCAAAGCCACTGTCCAAAGCCACTGTCCAAAGCCACTCTATGTCCAAAGCCACTGTCCAAAGCCACTCTATGTCCAGAGCCACTGTCCAAAGCCACTCACCAAAGCCACTGACCAAAGCCACTCTATGTCCAAAGCCACTGAACAAAGCCACTGTCCAAAGCCACTGACCAAAGCCACTCTATGTCCAATGCCATTGTCCAAAGCCACTGTCCAAAGCCACTGTCCAAAGCCACTCTATGTCCAAAGCAATTGTCTAAACCACTCTCCAAAGCCATTCTCCAAAGCCACTCTATGTCCAAAAGTACTGTCCAAAGCCACTGTCCAAAGCCACTCTCCAAAGCCACTCTATGTCCAAATCCACTGTCCAAAGCCACTCTCCAAAGCCACTCTCCAAAGCCACTGTATGTCCAAAGCCTCTGTCCAAAGCCACTATCCAAAGCCACTGTATGTCCAAAGCCACTGTATATCCAAAGGCACTGTCCAAAGCCACTGTATGTCCAAAGCCACTTGATGTCCAAAGCCACTGTCTAAAGCCACTGTATGTCCAAAATCACTGTCCAAAGCCACTGTATGTCCAAAGCCACTGTATGTCCAAAGCCACTGTCCAAAGCCACTGTATGTCCAAAGCCACTGTATGTCCAAAGCCACTGTCCAAAGCCACTGTATGTCCAAAGCCACTGTATGTCCTAAGCCACTGTCCAAAGCCACTGTATGTCCAAAGCCACTGTATATCCAAAGCCACTGTCCAAAGCCACTGTATGTCCAAAGCCACTGTACAAACCACTGTCCAAATCCACTGTCCAAAGCCACTCTATGTCCAAATCCACTGTACAAAGCCACTGTCCAAAGCCACTGTCCAAAGCAATACTATGTCCAAAGCCACTGTCCAAAGCCACTGTCCAAAGCCACTGTCCAAAGCCACTCTATGTCCAAAGCCACTGTCCGAAGCCACTGTCCAAAGCCACTGTCCAAAGCCACTCTATGTCCAAAGCCACTGTCCAAAGCCACTCTCCAAAGCCACTGTCCAAAGCCACTGTATGTCCAAAGCCCCTCTATGTCCAAAGCCACTGTCCAAAGCCACTGTATGTCCAAAGCCACTGTCCAAAGCCACTGTATGTCCAAAGCCACTGTATGTCCAAAGCCACTGTATATCCAAAGCCACTGTCCAAAGCCACTGTATGTCTAAAGCCACTGTATGTCCAAAGCCACTGTCTAAAGCCACTGTATGTACAAAGCCACTGTCCAAAGCCACTGTATGTCCAAAGCCACTGTATGTCCAAAGCCACTGTCCATAGCCACTGTATGTCCAAAGCCACTCTATGTCCAAAGCCACTGTCCAAAGCCACTATATGTCCAAAGCCACTGTATGTCCAAAGCCACTGTCCAAAGCCACTCTATGTCCAAAGCCACTCTATGTCCAAAGCCACTGTATGTCCAAAGCCACTGTTCAAAGCCACTGTATGTCCAAAGCCACTGTATGTCCAAAGCCACTGTCCAAAGCCACCGTATGTCCAAAGCCACGGTATGTCCAAAGCCACTGTCAAAAGCCACCGTATGTCCAAAGCCACTGTATGTCCAAAGCCACTGTCCAAAGCCACCGTATGTCGAAAACCACTGTATGTCCAAAGCCACTATCCAAAGCCACTGTATGTCCAAAGCCACTGTATGTCCAAAGCCACTGTCCAAAGCCACTGTATGTCCAAAGCCACTGTATGTCCAAAACCACTGTCCAAAGCCAATGTATGTCCAAAGCCACTGTATGTCCAAAGCCACTGTCAAAAGCCACTGTATGTCCAAAGCCACTGTATGTCCAAAGCCACTGTCCAAAGCAACCGTATGTCCAAAGCCACTGTATGTCCAAAGCCACTGTCCAAAGCCACCGTATGTCCAAAGCCACTGTATGTCCAAAGCCACTCTCCAAAGCCAGTCTCCAAAGCCACTCTATGTCCAAAGCCACTGTCCAAAGCCACTGTCCAAAGCCACTGTCCAAAGCCACTCTATGTCCAAAGCCACTATCCAAAGCCACTCTCCAAAGCCACTCTCCAAAGCCACTCTATGTCCAAAGCCACTGTCCAAAGCCACTCTCCAAACCACTATCCAAAGCCACTCTATGTACAAAGTCACTGTCCAAAGCCAATCTCCAAAGCCACTCTCCAAAGCCACTCTATGTCCAAAGCCAGTCCAAAGCCACTCTCCAAAGCCACTCTATGTCCAAAGCCAGTCCAAAGCCACTCTCCAAAGCCACTCTCCAAAGCCACTCTATGTCCAAAGCCACTGTCCAAAGCCATTCTCCAAAGCCACTCTCCAAAGCCACTCTATGTCCAAAGCCACTGTCCAAAGCCACTCTATGTCCAAAGCCACTGTCCAAAGCCACTGTCCAAAGCCACGGTCCAAAGCCACTCTATGTCCAAAGCCACTATCCAAAGCCACTGTCCAAAGCCACTGTCCAAAGCCACTCTATGTCCAAAGCCACTGTCCAAAGCCACTCTCCAATGCCACTGTCCAAAGCCACTCTATCTACAAAGCCACTGTCCAAAGCCACTGTCTAAAGACACTGTCCAAAGCCACTCTATGTCCAAAGCAACTGTCCAAAGCCACTGTCCAAAGCCACTGTCCAAAGCCACTCTATGTCCAAAGCCACTGTCCAAAGCCACTCTATGTCCAGAGCCACTGTCCAAAGCCACTCACCAAAGCCACTGACCAAAGCCACTCTATGTCCAAAGCCACTGAACAAAGCCACTGTCCAAAGCCACTGACCAAAGCCACTCTATGTCCAATGCCATTGTCCAAAGCCACTGTCCAAAGCAACTGTCCAAAGCCACTCTATGTCCAAAGCAATTGTCTAAACCACTCTCCAAAGCCATTCTCCAAAGCCACTCTATGTCCAAAAGCACTGTCCAAAGCCACTGTCCAAAGCCACTCTCCAAAGCCACTCTATGTCCAAATCTACTGTCCAAAGCCACTCTCCAAAGCCACTCTCCAAAGCCACTGTATGTCCAAAGCCTCTGTCCAAAGCCACTGTCCAAAGCCACTCTCCAAAGCCACTCTATGTCCAAAGCCACAGTCCAAAGTCACTGTGCAAAGCCACTCTCCAAAGCCACTCTATGTCCAAAGCCACTGTCCAAAGCTACTCTCCAAAGCCACTCTCCAAAGCCACTCTATGTCCAAAGCCACTGTCCAAAGCCACTGTCCAAAGCCACTCTCCAAAGCCACTCTTTCTCCAAAGTCACTGTCCAAAGGCACTCTCCAAAGCCACTCTCCAAAGCCACTCTATGTCCAAAGCCACTGTCCATAGCCACTGTCCAAAGTCACTGTCCAAAGCCACTCTATGTCCAAAGCGACTGTACAAAGCCACTGTCCAAAGCCACTGTCCAAAGCAATACTGTCCAAAGCCACTGTCCAAAGGCACTGTCCAAAGACACTCTATGTCCAAAGCCACTGTCCAAAGCCACTGTCCAAAGCCGCTGTCCAAAGCCACTCTATGTCCAAAGCCACTGTCCAAAGCCACTCTATGTCCAAAGCCACTGTCCAAAGCCACTCTCCAAAGCCACTGTCCTAAACCACTCTATGTCCAAAGCCACTGTCCAAAGCCACTCTCCAAAGCCACTGTCCAAAGCCACTCTATGTCCAAAGCCACTCTCCAAAGCCACTCTCCAAAGCCACTGTCCAAAGCCACTGTATGTCCAAAGCCACTGTATGTCCAAAGCCACTGTCCAAAGCCACTGTATGTCCAAAGCCACTGTCCAAAGCCACTGTCCAAAGCCACTCTATGTCCAAAGCAATTGTCTAAACCACTCTCCAAAGCCATTCTCCAAAGCCACTCTATGTCCAAAAGCACTGTCCAAAGCCACTGTCCAAAGCCACTGTCCAAAGCCACTCTATGTCCAAAGCCACTGTCCAAAGCCACTCTATGTCCAGAGCCACTGTCCAAAGCCACTCACCAAAGCCACTGACCAAAGCCACTCTATGTCCAAAGCCACTGAACAAAGCCACCGTCCAAAGCCACTGACCAAAGCCACTCTATGTCCAATGCCATTGTCCAAAGCCACTGTCCAAAGCCACTGTCCAAAGCCACTCTATGTCCAAAGCAATTGTCTAAACCACTCTCCAAAGCCATTCTCCAAAGCCACTCTATGTCCAAAAGCACTGTCCAAAGCCACTGTCCAAAGCCACTCTCCAAAGCCACTCTATGTCCAAATCTACTGTCCAAAGCCACTCTCCAAAGCCACTCTCCAAAGCCACTGTATGTCCAAAGCCTCTGTCCAAAGCCACTGTCCAAAGCCACTCTCCAAAGCCACTCTATGTCCAAAGCCACAGTCCAAAGTCACTGTGCAAAGCCACTCTCCAAAGCCACTCTATGTCCAAAGCCACTGTCCAAAGCTACTCTCCAAAGCCACTCTCCAAAGCCACTCTATGTCCAAAGCCACTGTCCAAAGCCACTGTCCAAAGCTACTCTCCAAAGCCACTCTTTCTCCAAAGTCACTGTCCAAAGGCACTCTCCAAAGCCACTCTCCAAAGCCACTCTATGTCCAAAGCCACTGTCCATAGCCACTGTCCAAAGTCACTGTCCAAAGCCACTCTATGTCCAAAGCGACTGTACAAAGCCACTGTCCAAAGCCACTGTCCAAAGCAATACTGTCCAAAGCCACTGTCCAAAGGCACTGTCCAAAGACACTCTATGTCCAAAGCCACTGTCCAAAGCCACTGTCCAAAGCCGCTGTCCAAAGCCACTCTATGTCCAAAGCCACTGTCCAAAGCCACTCTATGTCCAAAGCCACTGTCCAAAGCCACTCTCCAAAGCCACTGTCCTAAACCACTCTATGTCCAAAGCCACTGTCCAAAGCCACTCTCCAAAGCCACTGTCCAAAGCCACTCTATGTCCAAAGCCACTGTCCAAAGCCACTCTCCAAAGCCACTGTCCAAAGCCACTGTATGTCCAAAGCCACTGTATGTCCAAAGCCACTGTCCAAAGCCACTGTATGTCCAAAGCCACTGTCCAAAGCCACTGTCCAAAGCCACTCTATGTCCAAAGCAATTGTCTAAACCACTCTCCAAAGCCATTCTCCAAAGCCACTCTATGTCCAAAAGCACTGTCCAAAGCCACTGTCCAAAGCCACTCTCCAAAGCCACTCTATGTCCAAATCTACTGTCCAAAGCCACTCTCCAAAGCCACTCTCCAAAGCCACTGTATGTCCAAAGCCTCTGTCCAAAGCCACTGTCCAAAGCCACTCTCCAAAGCCACTCTATGTCCAAAGCCACAGTCCAAAGTCACTGTGCAAAGCCACTCTCCAAAGCCACTCTATGTCCAAAGCCACTGTCCAAAGCTACTCTCCAAAGCCACTCTCCAAAGCCACTCTATGTCCAAAGCCACTGTCCAAAGCCACTGTCCAAAGCCACTCTCCAAAGCCACTCTATCTCCAAAGTCACTGTCCAAAGGCACTCTCCAAAGCCACTCTCCAAAGCCACTCTATGTCCAAAGCCACTGTCCATAGCCACTGTCCAAAGTCACTGTCCAAAGCCACTCTATGTCCAAAGCTACTGTACAAAGCCACTGTCCAAAGCCACTGTCCAAAGCAATACTATGTCCAAAGCCACTGTTCAAAGGCACTGTCCAAAGACACTCTATGTCCAAAGACACTGTCCAAAGCCACTGTTCAAAGCCGCTGTCCAAAGCCACTCTATGTCCAAAGCCACTGTCCAAAGCCACTCTATGTCCAATGCCACTGTCCAAAGCCACTCTCCAAAGCCACTGTCCTAAACCACTCTATGTCCAAAGCCACTGTCCAAAGCCACTCTCCAAAGCCACTGTCCAAAGCCACTCTATGTCCAAAGCCACTGTCCAAAGCCACTCTCCAAAGCCACTGTCCAAAGCCACTGTATGTCCAAAGCCACTGTATGTCCAAAGCCACTGTCCAAAGCCACTGTATGTCCAAAGCCACTGTCCAAAGCCACTGTATGTCCAAAGCCACTGTATGTCCAAAGCCACTATCCAAAGCCACTGTACGTCCAAAGCCACTTTATGTCCAAAGCCACTGTCCAAAGCCACTCTATTTCCAAAGCCACTCTATGTCCAAAGCCACTCTATGTCCAAAGCCACTGTTCAAAGCCACTGTATGTCCAAAGCCACTGTATGTCCAAAGCCACTGTCCAAAGCCACTGTATGTCCAAAGCCACTGTCCGAAGCCACTGTCCGAAGCCACTGTCCAAAGCCACTGTTCAAAGCCACTCTATGTCCAAAGCCACTGTCCAAAGCCACTCTCCAAAGCCACTGTCTAAAGCCACTGTATGTCCAAAGCCACTGTATGTCCAAAGCCACTGTCCAAAGCCACTGTATGTACAAAGCCACTGTATGTCCAAAGCCACTGTATATCAAAAGCCACTGTCCAAAGCCACTGTATGTCCAAAGCCACTGTATGTCCAAAGCCACTGTCTAAAGCCATTGTGTGTCCAAAGCCACTGTCCAAAGCCACTGTTTGTCCAAAGCCACTGTATGTCCAAAGCCACTGTCCATAGCCACTGTATGTCCAAAGCCACTGTATGTCCAAAGCCACTGTCCAAAGCCACTGTATGTCCAAAGCCACTGTATGTCCAAAGCCACTGTCCAAAGCCACTCTATGTCCAAGGCCACTCTATGTCCAAAGCCACTGTATGTCCAAAGCTACTGTTCAAAGCCACTGTATGTCCAAAGCCACTGTATGTCCAAAGCCACTGTCCAAAGCCACTGTATGTCCAAAGCCACGGTATGTCAAAAGCCACTGTCCAAAGCCACCGTATGTCCAAAGCCACTGTATGTCCAAAGCCACTGTATGTCCAAAGCCACTGTCCAAAGCCACTGTATGTCCAAAGCAACTGTATGTCCAAAGCCACTGTCCAAAGCCACTGTATGTCCAAAGCCACTGTATGTCCAAAGCCACTGTCCAAAGCAACCGTATGTCCAAAGCTACTGTATGTCCAAAGCCACTGTCCAAACCAACCATATGTCCAAAGCCACTGTATGTCCAAAGCCACTGACCAAAGCCACTCTCCAAAGCCACTGTCCAAAGCCACTCTATGTCCAAAGCCACAGTCCAAAGCTACTCTCCAAAGCCACTGTCCAAAGCCACTCTATGTCCAAAGCCACTGTCCAAAGCCACTCTCCAAAGCAACTCTCCAAAGCCACTCTATGTCCAAAGCCACTGTATGTCCAAAGCCACTGTATGTCCAAAGCCATTGTCCAAAGCCACTGTATGTCCAAAGCTACTGTATGTCCAAAGCCACTATCCAAAGCCACTGTATGTCCAAAGCCACTGTATGTCCAAAGCCACTGTATGTCCAAAGCCACTGTCCAAAGCCACTGTATGTCCAAAGCCACTGTCCAAAGCCACTGTCCACTGTCACTGTCCAAAGCCTTTCTATGTCCAAAGCCACTGTCCAAAGCCACAGTCCAAAGCCACTTTCCAAAGCCACTGTCCAAAGCCACTCTATGTGCAAAGCCACAGTCCAAAGCCACTGTCCAAAGCCACTGTCCAAAGCCACTGTCCAAAGCCACTCTATGTCCAAAGCCACTATCCAAAGCCACTCTCCAAAGCCACTCTCCAAAGCCATTCTATGTCCAAAGCCACTGTCCAAAGCCACTCTCCAAACCACTATCCAAAGCCACTCTATGTCCAAAGTCACTGTCCAAAGCCAATCTCCAAAGCCACTCTCCAAAGCCACTCTATGTCCAAAGCCAGTCCAAAGCCACTCTCCAAAGCCACTCTATGTCCAAAGCCAGTCCATAGCCACTCTCCAAAGCCACTCTCCAAAGCCACTCTATGTCCAAAGCCACTGTCCAAAGCCATTCTCCAAAGCCACTCTCCAAAGCCACTCTATGTCCAAAGCCACTGTCCAAAGCCACTCTATGTCCAAAGCCACTGTCCAAAGCCACTGTCCAAAGCCACGGTCCAAAGCTACTCTATGTCCAAAGCCACTGTCCAAAGCCACTGTCCAAAGCCACTGTCCAAAGCCACTGTCCAAAGCCACTCTATGTCCAAAGCCACTGTCCAAAGCCACTCTCCAATGCCACTGTCCAAAGCCACTCTATCTACAAAGCCACTGTCCAAAGCCACTGTCTAAAGTCACTGTCCAAAGCCACTCTTTGTCCAAAGCAACTGTCCAAAGCCACTGTCCAAAGCCACTGTCCAAAGCCACTCTATGTTCAAAGCCACTGTCCAAAGCCACTCTCCAAAGCCACTGACCAAAGCCACTCTATGTCCAGTGCCATTGTCCAAAGCCTCTGTCCAAAGCCACTGTCCAAAGCCACTCTATGTCCAAAGCCATTGTCTAAAGCCACTCTCCAAAGCCACTCTCCAAAGCCACTCTATGTCCAAAAGCACTGTTCAAAGCCACTGTCCAAAGCCACTCTCCAAAGCCACTCTATGTCCAAAGCCACTGTCCAAAGCCACTCTCCAAAGCCACTCTCCAAAGCCACTGTATGTCCAAAGCCACTGTCCAAAGCCAATGTCCAAAGCCACTCTCCAAAGCCACTCTATGTCCAAAGCCACTGTCCAAAGTCACTGTCCAAAGACACTCTCCAAAGCCACTCTATGTCCAAAGCCCCTGTATGTCCAAAGCCACTGTCCAAAGCCACTGTATGTCCAAAGCCACTGTATGTCCAAAGCCACTATCCAAAGCCACTGTATGTCCAAAGCCACTGTATATCCAAAGCCACTGTCCAAAGCCACTGTATGTCCAAAGCCACTGTATGTCCAAAGCCACTGTCTAAAGCCACTGTATGTCCAAAGCCACTGTCCAAAGCCACTGTATGTCCAAAGCCACTGTATGTCCAAAGCCACTGTCCATAGCCACTGTATGTCCAAAGCCACTCTATGTCCAAAGCCACTGTCCAAAGCCACTATATGTCCAAAGCCACTGTATGTCCAAAGCCACTGTCCAAAGCCACTCTATGTCCAAAGCCACTCTATATCCAAAGCCACTGTATGTCCAAAGCCACTGTTCAAAGCCACTGTATGTCCAAAGCCACTGTATGTCCAAAGCCACTGTCCAAAGCCACCGTATGTCCAAAGCCACGGTATGTCCAAAGCCACTGTCAAAAGCCACTGTATGTCCAAAGCCACTGTATGTCCAAAGCCACTGTCCAAAGCCACCGTATGTCGAAAGCCACTGTATGTCCAAAGCCACTATCCAAAGCCACTGTATGTCCAAAGCCACTGTATGTCCAAAGCCACTGTCCAAAGCCACTGTATGTCCAAAGCCACTGTAAGTCCAAAACCACTGTCCAAAGCCACTGTATGTCCAAAGCCACTTTATGTCCAAAGCCACTGTCCAAAGCCACTGTATGTCCAAAGCCACTGTATGTCCAAAGCCACTGTCCAAAGCAACCGTATGTCCAAAGCCACTGTATGTCCAAAGCCACTGTCCAAAGCCACCGTATGTCCAAAGCCACTGTATGTCCAAAGCCACTCTCCAAAGCCACTCTCCAAAGCCACTCTATGTCCAAAGCCACTGTCCAAAGCCACTGTCCAAAGCCACTGTCCAAAGCCACTCTATGTCCAAAGCCACTATCCAAAGCCACTCTCCAAAGCCACTCTCCAAAGCCACTCTATGTCCAAAGCCACTGTCCAAAGCCACTCTCCAAACCACTATCCAAAGCCACTCTATGTACAAAGACACTGTCCAAAGCCAATCTCCAAAGCCACTCTCCAAAGCCACTCTATGTCCAAAGCCAGTCCAAAGCCACTCTCCAAAGCCACTCTATGTCCAAAGCCAGTCCAAAGCCACTCTCCAAAGCCACTCTCCAAAGCCACTCTATGTCCAAAGCCACTGTCCAAAGCCATTCTCCAAAGCCACTCTCCAAAGCCACTCTATGTCCAAAGCCACTGTCCAAAGCCACTCTATGTCCAAAGCCACTGTCCAAAGCCACTGTCCAAAGCCACGGTCCAAAGCCACTCTATGTCCAAAGCCACTGTCCAAAGCCACTGTCCAAAGCCACTGTCCAAAGCCACTCTATGTCCAAAGCCACTGTCCAAAGCCACTCTCCAATGCCACTGTCCAAAGCCACTCTATCTACAAAGCCACTGTCCAAAGCCACTGTCTAAAGTCACTGTCCAAAGCCACTCTATGTCCAAAGCAACTGTCCAAAGCCACTGTCCAAAGCCACTGTCCAAAGCCACTCTATGTCCAAAGCCACTGTCCAAAGCCACTCTATGTCCAGAGCCACTGTCCAAAGCCACTCACCAAAGCCACTGACCAAAGCCACTCTATGTCCAAAGCCACTGAACAAAGCCACTGTCCAAAGCCACTGACCAAAGCCACTCTATGTCCAATGCCATTGTCCAAAGCCACTGTCCAAAGCCACTGTCCAAAGCCACTCTATGTCCAAATCCACTGTACAAAGCCACTGTCCAAAGCCACTGTCCAAAGCAATACTATGTCCAAAGCCACTGTCCAAAGCCACTGTCCAAAGCCACTGTCCAAAGCCACTCTATGTCCAAAGCCACTGTCTGAAGCCACTGTCCAAAGCCACTGTCCAAAGCCACTCTATGTCCAAAGCCACTGTCCAAAGCCACTCTCCAAAGCCACTGTCCAAAGCCACTGTATGTCCAAAGCCCCTGTATGTCCAAAGCCACTGTCCAAAGCCACTGTATGTCCAAAGCCACTGTATGTCCAAAGCCACTATCCAAAGCCACTGTATGTCCAAAGCCACTGTATATCCAAAGCCACTGTCCAAAGCCACTGTATGTCCAAAGCCACTGTATGTCCAAAGCCACTGTCTAAAGCCAATGTATGTCCAAAGCCACTGTCCAAAGCCACTGTATGTCCAAAGCCACTGTATGTCCAAAGCCACTGTCCATAGCCACTGTATGTCCAAAGCCACTCTATGTCCAAAGCCACTGTCCAAAGCCACTATATGTCCAAAGCCACTGTATGTCCAAAGCCACTGTCCAAAGCCACTATATGTCCAAAGCCACTCTATGTCCAAAGCCACTGTATGTCCAAAGCCACTGTTCAAAGCCACTGTATGTCCAAAGCCACTGTATGTCCAAAGCCACTGTCCAAAGCCACCGTATGTCCAAAGCCACGGTATGTCCAAAGCCACTGTCAAAAGCCACCGTATGTCCAAAGCCACTGTATGTCCAAAGCCACCGTCCAAAGCCACCGTATGTCGAAAGCCACTGTATGTCCAAAGCCACTATCCAAAGCCACTGTATGTCCAAAGCCACTGTATGTCCAAAGCCACTGTCCAAAGCCACTGTATGTCCAAAGCCACTGTATGTCCAAAACCACTGTCCAAAGCCACTGTATGTCCAAAGCCACTTTATGTCCAAAGCCACTGTCCAAAGCCACTGTATGTCCAAAGCCACTGTATGTCCAAAGCCACTGTCCAAAGCAACCGTATGTCCAAAGCCACTGTATGTCAAAAGCCACTGTCCAAAGCCACCGTATGTCCAAAGCCACTGTATGTCCAAAGCCACTCTCCAAAGCCACTCTCCAAAGCCACTCTATGTCCAAAGCCACTGTCCAAAGCCACTGTCCAAAGCCACTGTCCAAAGCCACTCTATGTACAAAGCCACTATCCAAAGCCACTCTCCAAAGCCACTCTCCAAAGCCACTCTATGTCCAAAGCCACTGTCCAAAGCCACTCTCCAAACCACTATCCAAAGCCACTCTATGTACAAAGTCACTGTCCAAAGCCAATCTCCAAAGCCACTCTCCAAAGCCACTCTATGTCCAAAGCCAGTCCAAAGCCACTCTCCAAAGCCACTCTATGTCCAAAGCCAGTCCAAAGCCACTCTCCAAAGCCACTCTCCAAAGCCACTCTATGTCCAAAGCCACTGTCCAAAGCCATTCTCCAAAGCCACTCTCCAAAGCCACTCTATGTCCAAAGCCACTGTCCAAAGCCACTCTATGTCCAAAGCCACTGTCCAAAGCCACTGTCCAAAGCCACGGTACAAAGCCACTCTATGTCCAAAGCCACTGTCCAAAGCCCCTGTCCAAAGCCACTGTCCAAAGCCACTCTATGTCCAAAGCCACTGTCCAAAGCCACTCTCCAATGCCACTGTCCAAAGCCACTCTATCTACAAAGCCACTGTCCAAAGCCACTGTCTAAAGTCACTGTCCAAAGCCACTCTATGTCCAAAGCAACTGTCCAAAGCCACTGTCCAAAGCCACTGTCCAAAGCCACTCTATGTCCAAAGCCACTGTCCAAAGCCACTCTATGTCCAGAGCCACTGTCCAAAGCCACTCACCAAAGCCACTGACCAAAGCCACTCTATGTCCAAAGCCACTGAACAAAGCCACTGTCCAAAGCCACTGACCAAAGCCACTCTATGTCCAATGCCATTGTCCAAAGCCACTGTCCAAAGCCACTGTCCAAAGCCACTCTATGTCCAAAGCAATTGTCTAAACCACTCTCCAAAGCCATTCTCCAAAGCCACTCTATGTCCAAAAGTACTGTCCAAAGCCACTGTCCAAAGCCACTCTCCAAAGCCACTCTATGTCCAAATCCACTGTCCAAAGCCACTCTCCAAAGCCACTCTCCAAAGCCACTGTATGTCCAAAGCCTCTGTCCAAAGCCACTATCCAAAGCCACTGTATGTCCAAAGCCACTGTATATCCAAAGGCACTGTCCAAAGCCACTGTATGTCCAAAGCCACTTGATGTCCAAAGCCACTGTCTAAAGCCACTGTATGTCCAAAATCACTGTCCAAAGCCACTGTATGTCCAAAGCCACTGTATGTCCAAAGCCACTGTCCAAAGCCACTGTATGTCCAAAGCCACTGTATGTCCAAAGCCACTGTCCAAAGCCACTGTATCTCCAAAGCCACTGTATGTCCTAAGCCACTGTCCAAAGCCACTGTATGTCCAAAGCCACTGTATATCCAAAGCCACTGTCCAAAGCCACTGTATGTCCAAAGCCACTGTACAAACCACTGTCCAAATCCACTGTCCAAAGCCACTCTATGTCCAAATCCACTGTACAAAGCCACTGTCCAAAGCCACTGTCCAAAGCAATACTATGTCCAAAGCCACTGTCCAAAGCCACTGTCCAAAGCCACTGTCC
The DNA here is from genome assembly GCA_028752905.1 of Cladorhizidae sp. MBARI D1340-BT2. Taxonomy (NCBI): domain Eukaryota; kingdom Metazoa; phylum Porifera; class Demospongiae; order Poecilosclerida; family Cladorhizidae; species Cladorhizidae sp. MBARI D1340-BT2. The sequence goes on along the minus strand of JAQNBH010000017.1, from coordinate 21,665,957 downwards.
AAAGCCACTCTATGTCCAAAGCCACTGTCCGAAGCCACTGTCCAAAGCCACTGTCCAAAGCCACTCTATGTCCAAAGCCACTGTCCAAAGCCACTCTCCAAAGCCACTGTCCAAAGCCACTGTATGTCCAAAGCCCCTGTATGTCCAAAGCCACTGTCCAAAGCCACTGTATGTCCAAAGCCACTGTCCAAAGCCACTGTATGTCCAAAGCCACTGTATGTCCAAAGCCACTGTATATCCAAAGCCACTGTATGTCCAAAGCCACTGTATGTCCAAAGCCACTGTATGTCCAAAGCCACTGTCTAAAGCCACTGTATGTACAAAGCCACTGTCCAAAGCCACTGTATGTCCAAAGCCACCGTCCATAGCCACTGTATGTCCAAAGCCACTCTATGTCCAAAGCCACTGTCCAAAGCCACTATATGTCCAAAGCCACTGTATGTCCAAAGCCACTGTCCAAAGCCACTCTATGTCCAAAGCCACTCTATGTCCAAAGCCACTGTATGTCCAAAGCCACTGTTCAAAGCCACTGTATGTCCAAAGCCACTGTATGTCCAAAGCCACTGTCCAAAGCCACCGTATGTCCAAAGCCACGGTATGTCCAAAGCCACTGTCAAAAGCCACCGTATGTCCAAAGCCACTGTATGTCCAAAGCCACTGTCCAAAGCCAACGTATGTCGAAAACCACTGTATGTCCAAAGCCACTATCCAAAGCCACTGTATTTCCAAAGCCACTGTATGTCCAAAGCCACTGTCCAAAGCCACTGTATGTCCAAAGCCACTGTATGTCCAAAACCACTGTCCAAAGCCAATGTATGTCCAAAGCCACTGTATGTCCAAAGCCACTGTCAAAAGCCACTGTATGTCCAAAGCCACTGTATGTCCAAAGCCACTGTCCAAAGCAACCGTATGTCCAAAGCCACTGTATGTCCAAAGCCACTGTCCAAAGCCACCGTATGTCCAAAGCCACTGTATGTCCAAAGCCACTCTCCAAAGCCAGTCTCCAAAGCCACTCTATGTCCAAAGCCACTGTCCAAAGCCACTGTCCAAAGCCACTGTCCAAAGCCACTCTATGTCCAAAGCCACTATCCAAAGCCACTCTCCAAAGCCACTCTCCAAAGCCACTCTATGTCCAAAGCCACTGTCCAAAGCCACTCTCCAAACCACTATCCAAAGCCACTCTATGTACAAAGTCACTGTCCAAAGCCAATCTCCAAAGCCACTCTCCAAAGCCACTCTATGTCCAAAGCCAGTCCAAAGCCACTCTCCAAAGCCACTCTATATCCAAAGCCAGTCCAAAGCCACTCTCCAAAGCCACTCTCCAAAGCCACTCTATGTCCAAAGCCACTGTCCAAAGCCATTCTCCAAAGCCACTCTCCAAAGCCACTCTATGTCCAAAGCCACTGTCCAAAGCCACTCTATGTCCAAAGCCACTGTCCAAAGCCACTGTCCAAAGCCACGGTCCAAAGCCACTCTATGTCCAAAGCCACTATCCAAAGCCACTGTCCAAAGCCACTGTCCAAAGCCACTCTATGTCCAAAGCCACTGTCCAAAGCCACTGTCCAAAGCCACTCTCCAATGCCACTGTCCAAAGCCACTCTATCTACAAAGCCACTGTCCGAAGCCACTGTCTAAAGACACTGTCCAAAGCCACTCTATGTCCAAAGCAACTGTCCAAAGCCACTGTCCAAAGCCACTGTCCAAAGCCACTCTATGTCCAAAGCCACTGTCCAAAGCCACTCTATGTCCAGAGCCACTGTCCAAAGCCACTCACCAAAGCCACTGACCAAAGCCACTCTATGTCCAAAGCCACTGAACAAAGCCACTGTCCAAAGCCACTGACCAAAGCCACTCTATGTCCAATGCCATTGTCCAAAGCCACTGTCCAAAGCAACTGTCCAAAGCCACTCTATGTCCAAAGCAATTGTCTAAACCACTCTCCAAAGCCATTCTCCAAAGCCACTCTATGTCCAAAAGCACTGTCCAAAGCCACTGTCCAAAGCCACTCTCCAAAGCCACTCTATGTCCAAATCTACTGTCCAAAGCCACTCTCCAAAGCCACTCTCCAAAGCCACTGTATGTCCAAAGCCTCTGTCCAAAGCCACTGTCCAAAGCCACTCTCCAAAGCCACTCTATGTCCAAAGCCACAGTCCAAAGTCACTGTGCAAAGCCACTCTCCAAAGCCACTCTATGTCCAAAGCCACTGTCCAAAGCTACTCTCCAAAGCCACTCTCCAAAGCCACTCTATGTCCAAAGCCACTTTCCAAAGCCACTGTCCAAAGCCACTCTCCAAAGCCACTCTTTCTCCAAAGTCACTGTCCAAAGGCACTCTCCAAAGCCACTCTCCAAAGCCACTCTATGTCCAAAGCCACTGTCCATAGCCACTGTCCAAAGTCACTGTCCAAAGCCACTCTATGTCCAAAGCGACTGTACAAAGCCACTGTCCAAAGCCACTGTCCAAAGCAATACTGTCCAAAGCCACTGTCCAAAGGCACTGTCCAAAGACACTCTATGTCCAAAGCCACTGTCCAAAGCCACTGTCCAAAGCCGCTGTCCAAAGCCACTCTATGTCCAAAGCCACTGTCCAAAGCCACTCTATGTCCAAAGCCACTGTCCAAAGCCACTCTCCAAAGCCACTGTCCTAAACCACTCTATGTCCAAAGCCACTGTCCAAAGCCACTCTCCAAAGCCACTGTCCAAAGCCACTCTATGTCCAAAGCCACTCTATGTCCAAAGCCACTCTCCAAAGCCACTCTCCAAAGCCACTGTCCAAAGCCACTGTATGTCCAAAGCCACTGTATGTCCAAAGCCACTGTCCAAAGCCACTGTATGTCCAAAGCCACTGTCCAAAGCCACTGTCCAAAGCCACTCTATGTCCAAAGCAATTGTCTAAACCACTCTCCAAAGCCATTCTCCAAAGCCACTCTATGTCCAAAAGCACTGTCCAAAGCCACTGTCCAAAGCCACTGTCCAAAGCCACTCTATGTCCAAAGCCACTGTCCAAAGCCACTCTATGTCCAGAGCCACTGTCCAAAGCCACTCACCAAAGCCACTGACCAAAGCCACTCTATGTCCAAAGCCACTGAACAAAGCCACTGTCCATGCCACTGACCAAAGCCACTCTATGTCCAATGCCATTGTCCAAAGCCACTGTCCAAAGCCACTGTCCAAAGCCACTCTATGTCCAAAGCAATTGTCTAAACCACTCTCCAAAGCCATTCTCCAAAGCCACTCTATGTCCAAAAGCACTGTCCAAAGCCACTGTCCAAAGCCACTCTCCAAAGCCACTCTATGTCCAAATCTACTGTCCAAAGCCACTCTCCAAAGCCACTCTCCAAAGCCACTGTATGTCCAAAGCCTCTGTCCAAAGCCACTTTCCAAAGCCACTCTCCAAAGCCACTCTATGTCCAAAGCCACAGTCCAAAGTCACTGTGCAAAGCCACTCTCCAAAGCCACTCTATGTCCAAAGCCACTGTCCAAAGCTACTCTCCAAAGCCACTCTCCAAAGCCACTCTATGTCCAAAGCCACTGTCCAAAGCCACTGTCCAAAGCCACTCTCCAAAGCCACTCTTTCTCCAAAGTCACTGTCCAAAGGCACTCTCCAAAGCCACTCTCCAAAGCCACTCTATGTCCAAAGCCACTGTCCATAGCCACTGTCCAAAGTCACTGTCCAAAGCCACTCTATGTCCAAAGCGACTGTACAAAGCCACTGTCCAAAGCCACTGTCCAAAGCAATACTGTCCAAAGCCACTGTCCAAAGGCACTGTCCAAAGACACTCTATGTCCAAAGCCACTGTCCAAAGCCACTGTCCAAAGCCGCTGTCCAAAGCCACTCTATGTCCAAAGCCACTGTCCAAAGCCACTCTATGTCCAAAGCCACTGTCCAAAGCCACTCTCCAAAGCCACTGTCCTAAACCACTCTATGTCCAAAGCCACTGTCCAAAGCCACTCTCCAAAGCCACTGTCCAAAGCCACTCTATGTCCAAAGCCACTGTCCAAAGCCACTCTCCAAAGCCACTGTCCAAAGCCACTGTATGTCCAAAGCCACTGTATGTCCAAAGCCACTGTCCAAAGCCACTGTATGTCCAAAGCCACTGTCCAAAGCCACTGTCCAAAGCCACTCTATGTCCAAAGCAATTGTCTAAACCACTCTCCAAAGCCATTCTCCAAAGCCACTCTATGTCCAAAAGCACTGTCCAAAGCCACTGTCCAAAGCCACTCTCCAAAGCCACTCTATGTCCAAATCTACTGTCCAAAGCCACTCTCCAAAGCCACTCTCCAAAGCCACTGTATGTCCAAAGCCTCTGTCCAAAGCCACTGTCCAAAGCCACTCTCCAAAGCCACTCTATGTCCAAAGCCACAGTCCAAAGTCACTGTGCAAAGCCACTCTCCAAAGCCACTCTATGTCCAAAGCCACTGTCCAAAGCTACTCTCCAAAGCCACTCTCCAAAGCCACTCTATGTCCAAAGCCACTGTCCAAAGCCACTGTCCAAAGCCACTCTCCAAAGCCACTCTATCTCCAAAGTCACTGTCCAAAGGCACTCTCCAAAGCCACTCTCCAAAGCCACTCTATGTCCAAAGCCACTGTCCATAGCCACTGTCCAAAGTCACTGTCCAAAGCCACTCTATGTCCAAAGCGACTGTACAAAGCCACTGTCCAAAGCCACTGTCCAAAGCAATACTATGTCCAAAGCCACTGTTCAAAGGCACTGTCCAAAGACACTCTATGTCCAAAGCCACTGTCCAAAGCCACTGTCCAAAGCCGCTGTCCAAAGCCACTCTATGTCCAAAGCCACTGTCCAAAGCCACTCTATGTCCAATGCCACTGTCCAAAGCCACTCTCCAAAGCCACTGTCCTAAACCACTCTATGTCCAAAGCCACTGTCCAAAGCCACTCTCCAAAGCCACTGTCCAAAGCGACTCTATGTCCAAAGCCACTGTCTAAAGCCACTGTATGTCCAAAATCACTGTCCAAAGCCACTGTATGTCCAAAGCCACTGTATGTCCAAAGCCACTGTCCAAAGCCACTGTATGTCCAAAGCCACTGTATGTCCAAAGCCACTGTCCAAAGCCACTGTATCTCCAAAGCCACTGTATGTCCTAAGCCACTGTCCAAAGCCACTGTATGTCCAAAGCCACTGTATATCCAAAGCCACTGTCCAAAGCCACTGTATGTCCAAAGCCACTGTACAAACCACTGTCCAAATCCACTGTCCAAAGCCACTCTATGTCCAAATCCACTGTACAAAGCCACTGTCCAAAGCCACTGTCCAAAGCAATACTATGTCCAAAGCCACTGTCCAAAGCCACTGTCCAAAGCCACTGTCCAAAGCCACTCTATGTCCAAAGCCACTGTCCGAAGCCACTGTCCAAAGCCACTGTCCAAAGCCACTCTATGTCCAAAGCCACTGTCCAAAGCCACTCTCCAAAGCCACTGTCCAAAGCCACTGTATGTCCAAAGCCCCTGTATGTCCAAAGCCACTGTCCAAAGCCACTGTATGTCCAAAGCCACTGTCCAAAGCCACTGTATGTCCAAAGCCACTGTATGTCCAAAGCCACTGTATATCCAAAGCCACTGTATGTCCAAAGCCACTGTATGTCCAAAGCCACTGTATGTCCAAAGCCACTGTCTAAAGCCACTGTATGTACAAAGCCACTGTCCAAAGCCACTGTATGTCCAAAGCCACCGTCCATAGCCACTGTATGTCCAAAGCCACTCTATGTCCAAAGCCACTGTCCAAAGCCACTATATGTCCAAAGCCACTGTATGTCCAAAGCCACTGTCCAAAGCCACTCTATGTCCAAAGCCACTCTATGTCCAAAGCCACTGTATGTCCAAAGCCACTGTTCAAAGCCACTGTATGTCCAAAGCCACTGTATGTCCAAAGCCACTGTCCAAAGCCACCGTATGTCCAAAGCCACGGTATGTCCAAAGCCACTGTCAAAAGCCACCGTATGTCCAAAGCCACTGTATGTCCAAAGCCACTGTCCAAAGCCAACGTATGTCGAAAACCACTGTATGTCCAAAGCCACTATCCAAAGCCACTGTATTTCCAAAGCCACTGTATGTCCAAAGCCACTGTCCAAAGCCACTGTATGTCCAAAGCCACTGTATGTCCAAAACCACTGTCCAAAGCCAATGTATGTCCAAAGCCACTGTATGTCCAAAGCCACTGTCAAAAGCCACTGTATGTCCAAAGCCACTGTATGTCCAAAGCCACTGTCCAAAGCAACCGTATGTCCAAAGCCACTGTATGTCCAAAGCCACTGTCCAAAGCCACCGTATGTCCAAAGCCACTGTATGTCCAAAGCCACTCTCCAAAGCCAGTCTCCAAAGCCACTCTATGTCCAAAGCCACTGTCCAAAGCCACTGTCCAAAGCCACTGTCCAAAGCCACTCTATGTCCAAAGCCACTATCCAAAGCCACTCTCCAAAGCCACTCTCCAAAGCCACTCTATGTCCAAAGCCACTGTCCAAAGCCACTCTCCAAACCACTATCCAAAGCCACTCTATGTACAAAGTCACTGTCCAAAGCCAATCTCCAAAGCCACTCTCCAAAGCCACTCTATGTCCAAAGCCAGTCCAAAGCCACTCTCCAAAGCCACTCTATATCCAAAGCCAGTCCAAAGCCACTCTCCAAAGCCACTCTCCAAAGCCACTCTATGTCCAAAGCCACTGTCCAAAGCCATTCTCCAAAGCCACTCTCCAAAGCCACTCTATGTCCAAAGCCACTGTCCAAAGCCACTCTATGTCCAAAGCCACTGTCCAAAGCCACTGTCCAAAGCCACGGTCCAAAGCCACTCTATGTCCAAAGCCACTATCCAAAGCCACTGTCCAAAGCCACTGTCCAAAGCCACTCTATGTCCAAAGCCACTGTCCAAAGCCACTGTCCAAAGCCACTCTCCAATGCCACTGTCCAAAGCCACTCTATCTACAAAGCCACTGTCCAAAGCCACTGTCTAAAGACACTGTCCAAAGCCACTCTATGTCCAAAGCAACTGTCCAAAGCCACTGTCCAAAGCCACTGTCCAAAGCCACTCTATGTCCAAAGCCACTGTCCAAAGCCACTCTATGTCCAGAGCCACTGTCCAAAGCCACTCACCAAAGCCACTGACCAAAGCCACTCTATGTCCAAAGCCACTGAACAAAGCCACTGTCCAAAGCCACTGACCAAAGCCACTCTATGTCCAATGCCATTGTCCAAAGCCACTGTCCAAAGCAACTGTCCAAAGCCACTCTATGTCCAAAGCAATTGTCTAAACCACTCTCCAAAGCCATTCTCCAAAGCCACTCTATGTCCAAAAGCACTGTCCAAAGCCACTGTCCAAAGCCACTCTCCAAAGCCACTCTATGTCCAAATCTACTGTCCAAAGCCACTCTCCAAAGCCACTCTCCAAAGCCACTGTATGTCCAAAGCCTCTGTCCAAAGCCACTGTCCAAAGCCACTCTCCAAAGCCACTCTATGTCCAAAGCCACAGTCCAAAGTCACTGTGCAAAGCCACTCTCCAAAGCCACTCTATGTCCAAAGCCACTGTCCAAAGCTACTCTCCAAAGCCACTCTCCAAAGCCACTCTATGTCCAAAGCCACTTTCCAAAGCCACTGTCCAAAGCCACTCTCCAAAGCCACTCTTTCTCCAAAGTCACTGTCCAAAGGCACTCTCCAAAGCCACTCTCCAAAGCCACTCTATGTCCAAAGCCACTGTCCATAGCCACTGTCCAAAGTCACTGTCCAAAGCCACTCTATGTCCAAAGCGACTGTACAAAGCCACTGTCCAAAGCCACTGTCCAAAGCAATACTGTCCAAAGCCACTGTCCAAAGGCACTGTCCAAAGACACTCTATGTCCAAAGCCACTGTCCAAAGCCACTGTCCAAAGCCGCTGTCCAAAGCCACTCTATGTCCAAAGCCACTGTCCAAAGCCACTCTATGTCCAAAGCCACTGTCCAAAGCCACTCTCCAAAGCCACTGTCCTAAACCACTCTATGTCCAAAGCCACTGTCCAAAGCCACTCTCCAAAGCCACTGTCCAAAGCCACTCTATGTCCAAAGCCACTCTCCAAAGCCACTCTCCAAAGCCACTGTCCAAAGCCACTGTATGTCCAAAGCCACTGTATGTCCAAAGCCACTGTCCAAAGCCACTGTATGTCCAAAGCCACTGTCCAAAGCCACTGTCCAAAGCCACTCTATGTCCAAAGCAATTGTCTAAACCACTCTCCAAAGCCATTCTCCAAAGCCACTCTATGTCCAAAAGCACTGTCCAAAGCCACTGTCCAAAGCCACTGTCCAAAGCCACTCTATGTCCAAAGCCACTGTCCAAAGCCACTCTATGTCCAGAGCCACTGTCCAAAGCCACTCACCAAAGCCACTGACCAAAGCCACTCTATGTCCAAAGCCACTGAACAAAGCCACTGTCCATGCCACTGACCAAAGCCACTCTATGTCCAATGCCATTGTCCAAAGCCACTGTCCAAAGCCACTGTCCAAAGCCACTCTATGTCCAAAGCAATTGTCTAAACCACTCTCCAAAGCCATTCTCCAAAGCCACTCTATGTCCAAAAGCACTGTCCAAAGCCACTGTCCAAAGCCACTCTCCAAAGCCACTCTATGTCCAAATCTACTGTCCAAAGCCACTCTCCAAAGCCACTCTCCAAAGCCACTGTATGTCCAAAGCCTCTGTCCAAAGCCACTTTCCAAAGCCACTCTCCAAAGCCACTCTATGTCCAAAGCCACAGTCCAAAGTCACTGTGCAAAGCCACTCTCCAAAGCCACTCTATGTCCAAAGCCACTGTCCAAAGCTACTCTCCAAAGCCACTCTCCAAAGCCACTCTATGTCCAAAGCCACTGTCCAAAGCCACTGTCCAAAGCCACTCTCCAAAGCCACTCTTTCTCCAAAGTCACTGTCCAAAGGCACTCTCCAAAGCCACTCTCCAAAGCCACTCTATGTCCAAAGCCACTGTCCATAGCCACTGTCCAAAGTCACTGTCCAAAGCCACTCTATGTCCAAAGCGACTGTACAAAGCCACTGTCCAAAGCCACTGTCCAAAGCAATACTGTCCAAAGCCACTGTCCAAAGGCACTGTCCAAAGACACTCTATGTCCAAAGCCACTGTCCAAAGCCACTGTCCAAAGCCGCTGTCCAAAGCCACTCTATGTCCAAAGCCACTGTCCAAAGCCACTCTATGTCCAAAGCCACTGTCCAAAGCCACTCTCCAAAGCCACTGTCCTAAACCACTCTATGTCCAAAGCCACTGTCCAAAGCCACTCTCCAAAGCCACTGTCCAAAGCCACTCTATGTCCAAAGCCACTGTCCAAAGCCACTCTCCAAAGCCACTGTCCAAAGCCACTGTATGTCCAAAGCCACTGTATGTCCAAAGCCACTGTCCAAAGCCACTGTATGTCCAAAGCCACTGTCCAAAGCCACTGTCCAAAGCCACTCTATGTCCAAAGCAATTGTCTAAACCACTCTCCAAAGCCATTCTCCAAAGCCACTCTATGTCCAAAAGCACTGTCCAAAGCCACTGTCCAAAGCCACTCTCCAAAGCCACTCTATGTCCAAATCTACTGTCCAAAGCCACTCTCCAAAGCCACTCTCCAAAGCCACTGTATGTCCAAAGCCTCTGTCCAAAGCCACTGTCCAAAGCCACTCTCCAAAGCCACTCTATGTCCAAAGCCACAGTCCAAAGTCACTGTGCAAAGCCACTCTCCAAAGCCACTCTATGTCCAAAGCCACTGTCCAAAGCTACTCTCCAAAGCCACTCTCCAAAGCCACTCTATGTCCAAAGCCACTGTCCAAAGCCACTGTCCAAAGCCACTCTCCAAAGCCACTCTATCTCCAAAGTCACTGTCCAAAGGCACTCTCCAAAGCCACTCTCCAAAGCCACTCTATGTCCAAAGCCACTGTCCATAGCCACTGTCCAAAGTCACTGTCCAAAGCCACTCTATGTCCAAAGCGACTGTACAAAGCCACTGTCCAAAGCCACTGTCCAAAGCAATACTATGTCCAAAGCCACTGTTCAAAGGCACTGTCCAAAGACACTCTATGTCCAAAGCCACTGTCCAAAGCCACTGTCCAAAGCCGCTGTCCAAAGCCACTCTATGTCCAAAGCCACTGTCCAAAGCCACTCTATGTCCAATGCCACTGTCCAAAGCCACTCTCCAAAGCCACTGTCCAAAGCGACTCTATGTCCAAAGCCACTGTCCAAAGCCACTCTCCAAAGCCACTGTCCAAAGCCACTGTATGTCCAAAGCCACTGTATGTCCAAAGCCACTGTCCAAAGCCACTGTATGTCCAAAGCCACTGTCCAAAGCCACTGTATGTCCAAAGCCACTGTATGTCCAAAGCCACTATCCAAAGCCACTGTACGTCCAAAGCCACTTTATGTCCAAAGCCACTGTCCAAAGCCACTCTATTTCCAAAGCCACTCTATGTCCAAAGCCACTCTATGTCCAAAGCCACTGTTCAAAGCCACTGTATGTCCAAAGCCACTGTATGTCCAAAGCCACTGTCCAAAGCCACTGTATGTCCAAAGCCACTGTCCGAAGCCACTGTCCGAAGCCACTGTCCAAAGCCACTGTTCAAAGCCACTCTATGTCCAAAGCCACTGTCCAAAGCCACTCTCCAAAGCCACTGTCTAAAGCCACTGTATGTCCAAAGCCACTGTATGTCCAAAGCCACTGTCCAAAGCCACTGTATGTACAAAGCCACTGTATGTCCAAAGCCACTGTATATCAAAAGCCACTGTCCAAAGCCACTGTATGTCCAAAGCCACTGTATGTCCAAAGCCACTGTCTAAAGCCATTGTGTGTCCAAAGCCACTGTCCAAAGCCACTGTTTGTCCAAAGCCACTGTATGTCCAAAGCCACTGTCCATAGCCACTGTATGTCCAAAGCCACTGTATGTCCAAAGCCACTGTCCAAAGCCACTGTATGTCCAAAGCCACTGTATGTCCAAAGCCACTGTCCAAAGCCACTCTATGTCCAAGGCCACTCTATGTCCAAAGCCACTGTATGTCCAAAGCCACTGTTCAAAGCCACTGTATGTCCAAAGCCACTGTATGTCCAAAGCCACTGTCCAAAGCCACTGTATGTCCAAAGCCACGGTATGTCAAAAGCCACTGTCCAAAGCCACCGTATGTCCAAAGCCACTGTATGTCCAAAGCCACTGTCCAAAGTCACTGTATGTCCAAAGCCACTGTATGTCCAAAGCCACTGTCCAAAGCCACTGTATGTCCAAAGCCACTGTATGTCCAAAGCCACTGTCCAAAGCCACTGTATGTCCAAAGCCACTGTATGTCCAAAGCCACTGTCCAAAGCAACCGTATGTCCAAAGCTACTGTATGTCCAAAGCCACTGTCCAAACCAACCATATGTCCAAAGCCACTGTATGTCCAAAGCCACTGACCAAAGCCACTCTCCAAAGCCACTGTCCAAAGCCACTCTATGTCCAAAGCCACAGTCCAAAGCTACTCTCCAAAGCCACTGTCCAAAGCCACTCTATGTCCAAAGCCACTGTCCAAAGCCACTCTCCAAAGCAACTCTCCAAAGCCACTCTATGTCCAAAGCCACTGTATGTCCAAAGCCACTGTATGTCCAAAGCCATTGTCCAAAGCCACTGTATGTCCAAAGCTACTGTATGTCCAAAGCCACTATCCAAAGCCACTGTATGTCCAAAGACACTGTATGTCCAAAGCCACTGTATGTCCAAAGCCACTGTCCAAAGCCACTGTATGTCCAAAGCCACTGTCCAAAGCCACTGTCCACTGTCACTGTCCAAAGCCTTTCTATGTCCAAAGCCACTGTCCAAAGCCACAGTCCAAAGCCACTTTCCAAAGCCACTGTCCAAAGCCACTCTATGTGCAAAGCCACAGTCCAAAGCCACTGTCCAAAGCCACTGTCCAAAGCCACTGTCCAAAGCCACTCTATGTCCAAAGCCACTATCCAAAGCCACTCTCCAAAGCCACTCTCCAAAGCCATTCTATGTCCAAAGCCACTGTCCAAAGCCACTCTCCAAACCACTATCCAAAGCCACTCTATGTCCAAAGTCACTGTCCAAAGCCAATCTCCAAAGCCACTCTCCAAAGCCACTCTATGTCCAAAGCCAGTCCAAAGCCACTCTCCAAAGCCACTCTATGTCCAAAGCCAGTCCATAGCCACTCTCCAAAGCCACTCTCCAAAGCCACTCTATGTCCAAAGCCACTGTCCAAAGCCATTCTCCAAAGCCACTCTCCAAAGCCACTCTATGTCCAAAGCCACTGTCCAAAGCCACTCTATGTCCAAAGCCACTGTCCAAAGCCACTGTCCAAAGCCACGGTCCAAAGCTACTCTATGTCCAAAGCCACTGTCCAAAGCCACTGTCCAAAGCCACTGTCCAAAGCCACTGTCCAAAGCCACTCTATGTCCAAAGCCACTGTCCAAAGCCACTCTCCAATGCCACTGTCCAAAGCCACTCTATCTACAAAGCCACTGTCCAAAGCCACTGTCTAAAGTCACTGTCCAAAGCCACTCTTTGTCCAAAGCAACTGTCCAAAGCCACTGTCCAAAGCCACTGTCCAAAGCCACTCTATGTTCAAAGCCACTGTCCAAAGCCACTCTCCAAAGCCACTGACCAAAGCCACTCTATGTCCAGTGCCATTGTCCAAAGCCTCTGTCCAAAGCCACTGTCCAAAGCCACTCTATGTCCAAAGCCATTGTCTAAAGCCACTCTCCAAAGCCACTCTCCAAAGCCACTCTATGTCCAAAAGCACTGTTCAAAGCCACTGTCCAAAGCCACTCTCCAAAGCCACTCTATGTCCAAAGCCACTGTCCAAAGCCACTCTCCAAAGCCACTCTCCAAAGCCACTGTATGTCCAAAGCCACTGTCCAAAGCCAATGTCCAAAGCCACTCTCCAAAGCCACTCTATGTCCAAAGCCACTGTCCAAAGTCACTGTCCAAAGACACTCTCCAAAGCCACTCTATGTCCAAAGCCACTGTCCAAAGCCACTCTCCAAAGCCACTCTCCAAATCCACTCTATGTCCAAAGCTACTGTCCATAGCCACTGTCCAAAGCCACTCTCCAAAGCCACTCTATCTCCAAAGCCACTGTCCAAAGCCACTCTCCAAAGCCACTCTCCAAAGCCACTCTATGTCCAAAGCCACTGTCCATAGCCACTGTCCAAAGTCACTGTCCAAAGCCACTCTATGTTCAAAGCCACTGTCCAAAGCCACTGTCCAAAGACACTCTCCAAAGCCACTCTATGTCCAAAGCCACTGTCCAAAGCCACTCTCCAAAGCCACTGTCCAAAGCCACTGTATGTCCAAAGTCACTGTATGTCCAAAGCCACTGTATGTCCAAAGCCACTGTCCAAAGCCACTGTATTTCCAAAGCCACTGTCCAAAGCCACTGTATGTCCAAAGCCACTGTATGTCCAAAGCCACTATCCAAAGCCACTGTATGTCCAAAGCCACTGTATGTCCAAAGGCACTGTCCAAAGCCACTGTATGTCCAAAGCCACTGTATGTCCAAAGCCACTGTCTAAAGCCACTGTATGTCCAAAGCCACTGTCCAAAGCCACTGTATGTCTAAAGCCACTGTATGTCCAAAGCCACTGTCCAAAGCCACTGTATGTCCAAAGCAACTGTATGTCCAAAGCCACTGTCCAAAGCCACTGAATGTCCAAAGCCACTGTATGTCCAAAGCCACTGTCCAAAGCCACTGTATGTCCAAAGCCACTGTACAAAGCCACTGTCCAAATTCACTGTCCAAAGCCACTCTATGTCCAAATCCACTGTACAAAGCCACTGTCCAAAGCCACTGTCCAAAGCAATACTATGTCCAAAGCCACTGTCCAAAGCCACTGTCCAAAGCCACTGTCCAAAGCCACTGTCCAAAGCCACTCTATGTCCAAAGCCACTGTCCAAAGCCACTCTCCAAAGCCACTGTCCAAAGCCACTGTATGTCCAATGCCACTGTATGTCCAAAGCCACTGTCCAAAGCCACTGTATGTCCAAAGCCACTGTATGTCCAAAGCCACTATCCAAAGCCACTGTATGTCCAAACCACTGTATATCCAAAGCCACTGTCCAAAGCCACTGTATGTCCAAAGCCACTGTATGTCCAAAGCCACTGTCTAAAGTCACTGTATGTCCAAAGCCACTGTCTAAAGCCTCTGTATGTCCAAAGCAACTGTATGTCCAAAGCCACTGTCCATAGCCACTGTATGTCCAAAGCCACTGTATGTCCAAAGCCACTGTCCAAAGCCACTGTATGTCCAAAGCCACTGTATGTCCAAAGCCACTGTCCAAAGCCACTCTATGTCCAAAGCCACTCTATGTCCAAAGCCACTGTATGTCCAAAGCCACTGTTCAAAGCCACTGTATGTCCAAAGCCACTGTATGTCCAAAGCCACTGTCCAAATCCACTGTATGTCCAAAGCCACGGTATGTCCAAAGCCACTGTCCAAAGCCACCGTATGTCCAAAGCCACTGTATGTCCAAAGCCACTGTCCAAAGCCACTGTATGTCGAAAGCCACTGTATGTCCAAAGCCACTGTCCAAAGCCACTGTATGTCCAAAGCCACTGTATGTCCAAAGCCACTGTCCAAAGCCACTGTATGTCCAAAGCCACTGTATGTCCAAAGCCACTGTCCAAAGCCACTGTATGTCCAAAGCCACTGTATGTCCAAAGCCACTGTCCAAAGCAACTGTATGTCCAAAGCCACTGTATGTCCAAAGCTACTGTCCAAAGCAACCGTATCTCCAAAGCCACTGTATGTCCAAAGCCACTGTCCAAAGCCACCGTATGTCCAAAGCCACTGTATGTCCAAAGCCACTCTCCAAAGCCACTCTCCAAAGCCACTCTATGTCCAAAGCCACTATCCAAAGCCACTCTCCAAAGCCACTCTCCAAAGCCACTCTATGTCCAAAGCCACTGTCCAAAGCCACTCTCCAAACCACTATCCAAAGCCACTCTATGTACAAAGTCACTGTCCAAAGCCAATCTCCAAAGCCACTCTCCAAAGCCACTCTATGTCCAAAGTCAGTCCAAAGCCACTCTCCAATGTCACTCTATGTCCAAAGCCAGTCCAAAGCCACTCTCCAAAGCCACTCTCCAAAGCAACTCTATGTCCAAAGCCACTTTCCAAAGCCATTCTCCAAAGCCACTCTCCAAAGCCACTCAATGTCCAAAGCCACTGTCCAAAGTCACTGTCCAAAGCCACTCTCCAAAGCCACTCTATGTCCAAAGCCACTGTCCAAAGCCACTTTCCAAAGCCACTCTATGTCCAAAGCCACTGTCCAAAGCCACTCTCCACAGCCACTCTCCAAAGCCACTCTATGTCCAAAGCCACTGTCCAAAGCCACTGTCCAAAGCCACTCTCCAAAGCCACTCTATCTCAAAAGCCACTGTCCAAAGCCACTCTCCAAAGCCACTCTCCAAAGCCACTCTATGTCCAAAGCCACTGTCCATAGCCACTGTCTAAAGTCACTGTCCAAAGCCACTCTACGTCCAAAGCCACTGTACAAAGCCACTGTCCAAAGCCACTGTCCAAAGCAATACTATGGCCAAAGCCACTGTCCAAAGGCACTGTCCAAAGACACTCTATGTCCAAAGCCACTGTCCAAAGCCACTGTCCAAAGCCACTGACCAAAGTCACTCTATGTCCAAAGCCACTGTCCAAAGCCACTCTATGTCCAAAGCCACTGTCCAAAGCCACTCTCCAAAGCCACTGTCCTAAACCACTCTATGTCCAAAGCCACTGTCCAAAGCCACTCTCCAAAGCCACTGTCCAAAGCCACTCTATGTCCAAAGCCACTGTCCAAAGCCACTCTCCAAAGCCACTGTCCAAAGCCACTGTATGTCCAAAGCTACTGTATGTCCAACGCCACTGTCCAAAGCCACTGTATGTCCAAAGCCACTGTCCAAAGCCACTGTATGTCCAAAGCCACTGTATGTCCAAAGCTACTATCCAAAGCCACTGTATGTCCAAAGCCACTGTATGTCCAAAGGCACTGTCCAAAGCCACTGTATGTCCAAAGCCACTGTATGTCCAAAGCCACTGTCTAAAGCCACTGTATGTCCAAAGCCACTGTCCAAAGCCACTGTATGTCCAAAGCCACTGTATGTCCAAAGCCACTGTCCAAAGCCACTGTATGTCCAAAGCCACTGTATGTCCAAAGCCACTGTCCAAAGCCACTGTATGTCCAAAGCCACTGTATGTCCAAAGCCACTGTCCAAAGCCACTGTATGTCCAAAGCCACTGTACAAAGCCACTGTCCAAATCCACTGTCCAAAGCCACTCTATGTCCAAATCCACTGTACAAAGCCACTGTCCAAAGCCACTGTCCAAAGCAATACTATGTCCAAAGCCACTGTCCAAAGCCACTGTCCAAAGCCACTGTCCAAAGCCACTCTATGTCCAAAGCCACTGTCCGAAGCCACTGTCCAAAGCCACTGTCTAAAGCCACTCTATGTCCAAAGCCACTGTCCAAAGCCACTCTCCAAAGCCACTGTCCAAAGCCACTGTATGTCCAAAGCCACTGTATGTCCAAAGCCACTGTCCAAAGCCACTGTATGTCCAAAGCCACTGTATGTCCAAAGCCACTATTCAAAGCCAATGTATGTCCAAAGCCACTGTATATCCAAAGCCACTGTCCAAAGCCACTGTATGTCCAAAGCCACTGTATGTCCAAATCCACTGTCTAAAGCCACTGTATGTCCAAAGCCACTGTTCAAAGCCACTGTATGTCCAAAGCCACTGTATGTCCAAAGCCACTGTCTATAGCCACTGTATGTCCAAAGCCACTGTATGTCCAAAGCAACTGTCCAAAGCCACTGTATGTCCACAGCCACTTTATCTCCAAAGCCACTGTCCAAAGCCACTCTATGTCCAAAGCCACTCTATGTCCAAAGCCACTGTATGTCCAAAGCCACTGTTCAGAGCCACTGTATGTCCAAAGCCACTGTACGTCCAAAGCCACTGTCCAATGCCACCGTATGTCCAAAGCCACGGTATGTCCAAAGCCACTGTCCAAAGCCACCGTATGTCCAAAGCCACTGTATGTCCAAAGCGACTGTCCAAAGCCACCATATGTCCAAAGCCACTGTATGTCCAAAGCCACTGTCCAAAGCCACTGTATGTCCAAAGCCACTGTATGTCCAAAGCCACTGTCCAAAGCCACTGTATGTCCAATGCCACTGTATGTCCAAAGCCACTGTCCA
The DNA here is from genome assembly GCA_028752905.1 of Cladorhizidae sp. MBARI D1340-BT2. NCBI lineage: Eukaryota > Metazoa > Porifera > Demospongiae > Poecilosclerida > Cladorhizidae > Cladorhizidae sp. MBARI D1340-BT2. The sequence continues at coordinate 21,648,764 of JAQNBH010000017.1, read as the reverse complement.
AAGCCACTGTATGTCCAAAGTCACTGTATATCCAAAGCCACTGTCCAAAGCCACTGTATGTCCAAAGCCACTGTATGTCCAAAGCCACTGTCCAAAGCCACTCTCCAAAGCCACTCTATGTCCAAAGCCACTGTACAAAGCCACTCTCCAAAGCCACTGTCCAAAGCCACTCTATGTCCAAAGCCACTGTCCAAAGCCACTCTATGTCCAAAGCCACTGTCCAAAGCCACTCTCCAAAGCCACTCTCCAAAGCCACTCTATGTCCAAAGCCACTGTATGTCCAAAGCCACTGTCCAAAGCCACTGTATGGCCAAAGCCACTGTATGTCCAAAGCCACTGTCCAAAGCCACTGTATGTCCAAAGCTACTGTATGTCCAAAGCCACTATCCAAAGCCACTGTATGTCCAAAGCCACTGTATGTCCAAAGCCACTGTATGTCCAAAGCCACTGTCCAAAGCCACTGTATGTCCAAAGCCACTGTACAAAGCCACTGTCCAAAGCCACTGTCCAAAGCCACTCTATGTCCAAAGCCACTGTCCAACGCCACTGTCCAAAGCAACTGACCAAAGCCACTCTATGTCCAATGCTACTGTCCAAAGCCACTCTATCTACAAAGCCACTGTCCAAAGCCACTGTCTAAAGTCACTGTCCAAAGCCACTCTATGTCCAAAGCAACTCTCCAAAGCCACTGTCCAAAGCCACTGTCCAAAGCCACTCTATGCCCAAAGCCACTGTCCAAAGCCACTCTCCAAAGCGACTGTCCAAAGCCACTCTATGTCCAAAGCCACTGTCCAACGCCACTGTCCAAAGCAACTGACCAAAGCCACTCTATGTCCAATGCCACTGTCCAAAGCCACTGTCCAAAGCCACTGTCCAAAGCCACTCTATGTCCAATGCCATTGTCCAAAGCCACTCTCCAAAGCCACTCTCCAAAGCCACTCTATGTCCAAAAGCACTGTCCAAAGCCACTGTCCAAAGCTACTCTCCAAAGCCACTCTCCAAAGCCACTGTATGTCCAAAACCACTGTCCAAAGCCACTGTCCAAAGCCACTCTCCAAAGCCACTCTATGTCCAAAGCCACTGTCCAAGGTCACTGTCCAAAGCCACTCTCCAAAGCTACTCTATGTCCAAAGCCACTGTTCAAAGCCACTCTCCAAAGCTACTCTCCAAAGCCACTCTATGTCCAAAGCCACTGTCCAAAGCCACTGTCCAAAGCCACTCTCCAAGGCCACTCTATCTCCAAAGCCACTGTCCAAAGCCACTCTCCAAAGCCACTCTCCAAAGCCACTCTATGTCCAAAGCCACTGTCCATAGCCACTGTCTAAAGCCACTGTCCAAAGCCACTCTATGTCCAAAGCCACTGTACAAAGCCACTGTCCAAAGCCACTGTCCAAAGCAATACTATGTCCAAAGCCACTGTCCAAAGCCACTCTCCAAAGCCACTGTCCAAAGCCACTGTATGTCCAAAGTCACTGTATGTCCAAAGCCACTGTATGTCCAAAGCCACTGTCCAAAGCCACTGTATTTCCAAAGCCACTGTCCAAAGCCACTGTATGTCCAAAGCCACTGTATGTCCAAAGCCACTATCCAAAGCCACTGTATGTCCAAAGCCACTGTATGTCCAAAGGCACTGTCCAAAGCCACTGTATGTCCAAAGCCACTGTATGTCCAAAGCCACTGTCTAAACCACTGTATGTCCAAAGCCACTGTCCAAAGCCACTGTATGTCTAAAGCCACTGTATGTCCAAAGCCACTGTCCAAAGCCACTGTATGTCCAAAGCAACTGTATGTCCAAAGCCACTGTCCAAAGCCACTGTCCAAAGCCACTCTATGTCCAAAGCCACTATCCAAAGCCACTCTCCAAAGCCACTCTCCAAAGCCACTCTATGTCCAAAGCCAATGTCCAAAGCTATTCTCCAAACCACTATCCAAAGCCACTCTATGTCCAAAGCCAGTCCAAAGCCTCTCTCCAAAGCCACTCTCCAAAGCCACTCTATGTCCAAAGCCACTGTCCAAAGGCACTCTCCAAAGCCACTCTCCAAAGCCACTCTATGTCCAAAGCCACTTTCCAAAGCCACTCTCCAAAGCCATTCTCCAAAGCCACTCTATGTCCAAAGCCACTGTCCAAAGCCACTCTCCAAAGACAATCTCCAAAGCCACTCTTTGTCCATAGCCACTGTCCAAAGCCACTCTCCAAAGCCACTCTCCAAAGCCACTCTATGTGCAAAGCCACTTTCCAAAGCCACTCTCCAAAGCCACTCTCCAAAGCCACTCTATTTCCAAAGCTACTTTCCAAAGCCATTCTCCAAAGCCACTCTCCAAAGCCACTCTATGTCCAAAACCACTGTCCAAAGCCACTCTATGTCCAAACCCACTGTCCAAAGCCACTGTCCAAAGCCACTGTCCAAAGCCACTCTATGTCCAAAGCCACTGTCCAAAGCCACTGTCCAAAGCCACTGTCCAAAGCCACTCTATGTCCAAAGCCACTGTCCAAAGCCACTCTCCAATGCTACTGTCCAAAGCCACTCTATCTACAAAGCCACTGTCCAAAGCCACTGTCTAAAGTCACTGTCCAAAGCCACTCTATGTCCAAAGCAACTCTCCAAAGCCACTGTCCAAAGCCACTGTCCAAAGCCACTCTATGCCCAAAGCCACTGTCCAAAGCCACTCTCCAAAGCGACTGTCCAAAGCCACTCTATGTCCAAAGCCACTGTCCAACGCCACTGTCCAAAGCAACTGACCAAAGCCACTCTATGTCCAATGCCACTGTCCAAAGCCACTGTCCAAAGCCACTGTCCAAAGCCACTCTATGTCCAAAGCCATTGTCCAAAGCCACTCTCCAAAGCCTCTCTCCAAAGCCACTCTATGTCCAAAGCACTGTCCAAAGCCACTGTCCAAAGCCACTCTCCAAAGCCACTCTATGTCCAAAGCCACTGTCCAAAGCCACTCTCCAAAGCCACTCTCCAAAGCCACTGTATGTCCAAAGCCACTGTCCAAAGCCACTGTCCAAAGCCACTCTCCAAAGCCACTCTATGTCCAAAGCCCCTGTCCAAGGTCACTGTCCAAAGCCACTCTCCAAAGCTACTCTATGTCCAAAGCCACTGTTCAAAGCCACTCTCCAAAGCTACTCTCCAAAGCCACTCTATGTCCAATGCCACTGTCCAAAGCCACTGTCCAAAGCCACTCTCCAAGGCCACTCTATCTCCAAAGCCACTGTCCAAAGCCATTCTCCAAAGCCACTCTCCAAAGCCACTCTATGTCCAAAGCCGCTGTCCATAGCCACTGTCTAAAGCCACTGTCCAAAGCCACTCTATGTCCAAAGCCACTGTACAAAGCCAATGTCCAAAGCCACTGTCCAAAGCAATACTATGTCCAAAGCCACTGTCCAAAGCCACTCTCCAAAGCCACTGTCCAAAGCCACTGTATGTCCAAAGTCACTGTATGTCCAAAGCCACTGTATGTCCAAAGCCACTGTCCAAAGCCACTGTATTTCCAAAGCCACTGTCCAAAGCCACTGTATGTCCAAAGCCACTGTATGTCCAAAGCCACTACCCAAAGCCACTGTATGTCCAAAGGCACTGTCCAAAAACACTGTATGTCCAAAGCCACTGTATGTCCAAAGCCACTGTCTAAAGCCACTGTATGTCCAAAGCCACTGTCCAAAGCCACTGTATGTCCAAAGCAACTGTATGTCCAAAGCCACTCTCCAAAGCCACTCTCCAAAGCCACTCTATGTCCAAAGCCACTATCCAAAGCCACTCTCCAAAGCCACTGTCCAAAGCCACTGTATGTCCAAAGCCACTGTCCAAAGCCACTGTCCAAAGCCACTCTATGTCCAAAGCAATTGTCTAAACCACTCTCCAAAGCCATTCTCCAAAGCCACTCTATGTCCAAAAGCACTGTCCAAAGCCACTGTCCAAAGCCACTCTCCAAAGCCACTCTATGTCCAAATCTACTGTCCAAAGCCACTCTCCAAAGCCACTCTCCAAAGACACTGTATGTCCAAAGCCTCTGTCCAAAGCCACTGTCCAAAGCCACTCTCCAAAGCCACTCTATGTCCAAAGCCACAGTCCAAAGTCACTGTGCAAAGCCACTCTCCAAAGCCACTCTATGTCCAAAGCCACTGTCCAAAGCTACTCTCCAAAGCCACTCTCCAAAGCCACTCTATGTCCAAAGCCACTGTCCAAAGCCACTGTCCAAAGCCACTCTCCAAAGCCACTCTATCTCCAAAGTCACTGTCCAAAGGCACTCTCCAAAGCCACTCTCCAAAGCCACTCTATGTCCAAAGCCACTGTCCATAGCCACTGTCCAAAGTCACTGTCCAAAGCCACTCTATGTCCAAAGCGACTGTACAAAGCCACTGTCCAAAGCCACTGTCCAAAGCAATACTATGTCCAAAGCCACTGTTCAAAGGCACTGTCCAAAGACACTCTATGTCCAAAGCCACTGTCCAAAGCCACTGTCCAAAGCCGCTGTCCAAAGCCACTCTATGTCCAAAGCCACTCTATGTCCAATGCCACTGTCCAAAGCCACTCTCCAAAGCCACTGTCCTAAACCACTCTATGTCCAAAGCCACTGTCCAAAGCCACTCTCCAAAGCCACTGTCCAAAGCCACTCTATGTCCAAAGCCACTGTCCAAAGCCACTCTCCAAAGCCACTGTCCAAAGCCACTGTATGTCCAAAGCCACTGTATGTCCAAAGCCACTGTCCAAAGCCACTGTATGTCCAAAGCCACTGTCCAAAGCCACTGTATGTCCAAAGCCACTGTATGTCCAAAGCCACTATCCAAAGCCACTGTACGTCCAAAGCCACTTTATGTCCAAAGCCACTGTCCAAAGCCACTCTATTTCCAAAGCCACTCTATGTCCAAAGCCACTCTATGTCCAAAGCCACTGTTCAAAGCCACTGTATGTCCAAAGCCACTGTATGTCCAAAGCCACTGTCCAAAGCCACTGTATGTCCAAAGCCACTGTCCGAAGCCACTGTCCGAAGCCACTGTCCAAAGCCACTGTTCAAAGCCACTCTATGTCCAAAGCCACTGTCCAAAGCCACTCTCCAAAGCCACTGTCTAAAGCCACTGTATGTCCAAAGCCACTGTATGTCCAAAGCCACTGTCCAAAGCCACTGTATGTACAAAGCCACTGTATGTCCAAAGCCACTGTATATCAAAAGCCACTGTCCAAAGCCACTGTATGTCCAAAGCCACTGTATGTCCAAAGCCACTGTCTAAAGCCATTGTGTGTCCAAAGCCACTGTCCAAAGCCACTGTTTGTCCAAAGCCACTGTATGTCCAAAGCCACTGTCCATAGCCACTGTATGTCCAAAGCCACTGTATGTCCAAAGCCACTGTCCAAAGCCACTGTATGTCCAAAGCCACTGTATGTCCAAAGCCACTGTATGTCCAAAGCCACTGTCCAAAGCAACTGTATGTCCAAAGCCACTGTATGTCCAAAGCTACTGTCCAAAGCAACCGTATCTCCAAAGCCACTGTATGTCCAAAGCCACTGTCCAAAGCCACCGTATGTCCAAAGCCACTGTATGTCCAAAGCCACTCTCCAAAGCCACTCTCCAAAGCCACTCTATGTCCAAAGCCACTATCCAAAGCCACTCTCCAAAGCCACTCTCCAAAGCCACTCTATGTCCAAAGCCACTGTCCAAAGCCACTCTCCAAACCACTATCCAAAGCCACTCTATGTACAAAGTCACTGTCCAAAGCCAATCTCCAAAGCCACTCTCCAAAGCCACTCTATGTCCAAAGTCAGTCCAAAGCCACTCTCCAATGTCACTCTATGTCCAAAGCCAGTCCAAAGCCACTCTCCAAAGCCACTCTCCAAAGCAACTCTATGTCCAAAGCCACTTTCCAAAGCCATTCTCCAAAGCCACTCTCCAAAGCCACTCAATGTCCAAAGCCACTGTCCAAAGTCACTGTCCAAAGCCACTCTCCAAAGCCACTCTATGTCCAAAGCCACTGTCCAAAGCCACTTTCCAAAGCCACTCTATGTCCAAAGCCACTGTCCAAAGCCACTCTCCACAGCCACTCTCCAAAGCCACTCTATGTCCAAAGCCACTGTCCAAAGCCACTGTCCAAAGCCACTCTCCAAAGCCACTCTATCTCAAAAGCCACTGTCCAAAGCCACTCTCCAAAGCCACTCTCCAAAGCCACTCTATGTCCAAAGCCACTGTCCATAGCCACTGTCTAAAGTCACTGTCCAAAGCCACTCTACGTCCAAAGCCACTGTACAAAGCCACTGTCCAAAGCCACTGTCCAAAGCAATACTATGGCCAAAGCCACTGTCCAAAGGCACTGTCCAAAGACACTCTATGTCCAAAGCCACTGTCCAAAGCCACTGTCCAAAGCCACTGACCAAAGTCACTCTATGTCCAAAGCCACTGTCCAAAGCCACTCTATGTCCAAAGCCACTGTCCAAAGCCACTCTCCAAAGCCACTGTCCTAAACCACTCTATGTCCAAAGCCACTGTCCAAAGCCACTCTCCAAAGCCACTGTCCAAAGCCACTCTATGTCCAAAGCCACTGTCCAAAGCCACTCTCCAAAGCCACTGTCCAAAGCCACTGTATGTCCAAAGCTACTGTATGTCCAACGCCACTGTCCAAAGCCACTGTATGTCCAAAGCCACTGTCCAAAGCCACTGTATGTCCAAAGCCACTGTATGTCCAAAGCTACTATCCAAAGCCACTGTATGTCCAAAGCCACTGTATGTCCAAAGGCACTGTCCAAAGCCACTGTATGTCCAAAGCCACTGTATGTCCAAAGCCACTGTCTAAAGCCACTGTATGTCCAAAGCCACTGTCCAAAGCCACTGTATGTCCAAAGCCACTGTATGTCCAAAGCCACTGTCCAAAGCCACTGTATGTCCAAAGCCACTGTATGTCCAAAGCCACTGTCCAAAGCCACTGTATGTCCAAAGCCACTGTATGTCCAAAGCCACTGTCCAAAGCCACTGTATGTCCAAAGCCACTGTACAAAGCCACTGTCCAAATCCACTGTCCAAAGCCACTCTATGTCCAAATCCACTGTACAAAGCCACTGTCCAAAGCCACTGTCCAAAGCAATACTATGTCCAAAGCCACTGTCCAAAGCCACTGTCCAAAGCCACTGTCCAAAGCCACTCTATGTCCAAAGCCACTGTCCGAAGCCACTGTCCAAAGCCACTGTCTAAAGCCACTCTATGTCCAAAGCCACTGTCCAAAGCCACTCTCCAAAGCCACTGTCCAAAGCCACTGTATGTCCAAAGCCACTGTATGTCCAAAGCCACTGTCCAAAGCCACTGTATGTCCAAAGCCACTGTATGTCCAAAGCCACTATTCAAAGCCAATGTATGTCCAAAGCCACTGTATATCCAAAGCCACTGTCCAAAGCCACTGTATGTCCAAAGCCACTGTATGTCCAAATCCACTGTCTAAAGCCACTGTATGTCCAAAGCCACTGTTCAAAGCCACTGTATGTCCAAAGCCACTGTATGTCCAAAGCCACTGTCTATAGCCACTGTATGTCCAAAGCCACTGTATGTCCAAAGCAACTGTCCAAAGCCACTGTATGTCCACAGCCACTTTATCTCCAAAGCCACTGTCCAAAGCCACTCTATGTCCAAAGCCACTCTATGTCCAAAGCCACTGTATGTCCAAAGCCACTGTTCAGAGCCACTGTATGTCCAAAGCCACTGTACGTCCAAAGCCACTGTCCAATGCCACCGTATGTCCAAAGCCACGGTATGTCCAAAGCCACTGTCCAAAGCCACCGTATGTCCAAAGCCACTGTATGTCCAAAGCGACTGTCCAAAGCCACCATATGTCCAAAGCCACTGTATGTCCAAAGCCACTGTCCAAAGCCACTGTATGTCCAAAGCCACTGTATGTCCAAAGCCACTGTCCAAAGCCACTGTATGTCCAATGCCACTGTATGTCCAAAGCCACTGTCCAAAGCCACTGTATGTCCAAAGTCACTGTATATCCAAAGCCACTGTCCAAAGCCACTGTATGTCCAAAGCCACTGTATGTCCAAAGCCACTGTCCAAAGCCACTCTCCAAAGCCACTCTATGTCCAAAGCCACTGTACAAAGCCACTCTCCAAAGCCACTGTCCAAAGCCACTCTATGTCCAAAGCCACTGTCCAAAGCCACTCTATGTCCAAAGCCACTGTCCAAAGCCACTCTCCAAAGCCACTCTCCAAAGCCACTCTATGTCCAAAGCCACTGTATGTCCAAAGCCACTGTCCAAAGCCACTGTATGGCCAAAGCCACTGTATGTCCAAAGCCACTGTCCAAAGCCACTGTATGTCCAAAGCTACTGTATGTCCAAAGCCACTATCCAAAGCCACTGTATGTCCAAAGCCACTGTATGTCCAAAGCCACTGTATGTCCAAAGCCACTGTCCAAAGCCACTGTATGTCCAAAGCCACTGTACAAAGCCACTGTCCAAAGCCACTGTCCAAAGCCACTCTATGTCCAAAGCCACTGTCCAACGCCACTGTCCAAAGCAACTGACCAAAGCCACTCTATGTCCAATGCTACTGTCCAAAGCCACTCTATCTACAAAGCCACTGTCCAAAGCCACTGTCTAAAGTCACTGTCCAAAGCCACTCTATGTCCAAAGCAACTCTCCAAAGCCACTGTCCAAAGCCACTGTCCAAAGCCACTCTATGCCCAAAGCCACTGTCCAAAGCCACTCTCCAAAGCGACTGTCCAAAGCCACTCTATGTCCAAAGCCACTGTCCAACGCCACTGTCCAAAGCAACTGACCAAAGCCACTCTATGTCCAATGCCACTGTCCAAAGCCACTGTCCAAAGCCACTGTCCAAAGCCACTCTATGTCCAATGCCATTGTCCAAAGCCACTCTCCAAAGCCACTCTCCAAAGCCACTCTATGTCCAAAAGCACTGTCCAAAGCCACTGTCCAAAGCTACTCTCCAAAGCCACTCTCCAAAGCCACTGTATGTCCAAAACCACTGTCCAAAGCCACTGTCCAAAGCCACTCTCCAAAGCCACTCTATGTCCAAAGCCACTGTCCAAGGTCACTGTCCAAAGCCACTCTCCAAAGCTACTCTATGTCCAAAGCCACTGTTCAAAGCCACTCTCCAAAGCTACTCTCCAAAGCCACTCTATGTCCAAAGCCACTGTCCAAAGCCACTGTCCAAAGCCACTCTCCAAGGCCACTCTATCTCCAAAGCCACTGTCCAAAGCCACTCTCCAAAGCCACTCTCCAAAGCCACTCTATGTCCAAAGCCACTGTCCATAGCCACTGTCTAAAGCCACTGTCCAAAGCCACTCTATGTCCAAAGCCACTGTACAAAGCCACTGTCCAAAGCCACTGTCCAAAGCAATACTATGTCCAAAGCCACTGTCCAAAGCCACTCTCCAAAGCCACTGTCCAAAGCCACTGTATGTCCAAAGTCACTGTATGTCCAAAGCCACTGTATGTCCAAAGCCACTGTCCAAAGCCACTGTATTTCCAAAGCCACTGTCCAAAGCCACTGTATGTCCAAAGCCACTGTATGTCCAAAGCCACTATCCAAAGCCACTGTATGTCCAAAGCCACTGTATGTCCAAAGGCACTGTCCAAAGCCACTGTATGTCCAAAGCCACTGTATGTCCAAAGCCACTGTCTAAACCACTGTATGTCCAAAGCCACTGTCCAAAGCCACTGTATGTCTAAAGCCACTGTATGTCCAAAGCCACTGTCCAAAGCCACTGTATGTCCAAAGCAACTGTATGTCCAAAGCCACTGTCCAAAGCCACTGTCCAAAGCCACTCTATGTCCAAAGCCACTATCCAAAGCCACTCTCCAAAGCCACTCTCCAAAGCCACTCTATGTCCAAAGCCAATGTCCAAAGCTATTCTCCAAACCACTATCCAAAGCCACTCTATGTCCAAAGCCAGTCCAAAGCCTCTCTCCAAAGCCACTCTCCAAAGCCACTCTATGTCCAAAGCCACTGTCCAAAGGCACTCTCCAAAGCCACTCTCCAAAGCCACTCTATGTCCAAAGCCACTTTCCAAAGCCACTCTCCAAAGCCATTCTCCAAAGCCACTCTATGTCCAAAGCCACTGTCCAAAGCCACTCTCCAAAGACAATCTCCAAAGCCACTCTTTGTCCATAGCCACTGTCCAAAGCCACTCTCCAAAGCCACTCTCCAAAGCCACTCTATGTGCAAAGCCACTTTCCAAAGCCACTCTCCAAAGCCACTCTCCAAAGCCACTCTATTTCCAAAGCTACTTTCCAAAGCCATTCTCCAAAGCCACTCTCCAAAGCCACTCTATGTCCAAAACCACTGTCCAAAGCCACTCTATGTCCAAACCCACTGTCCAAAGCCACTGTCCAAAGCCACTGTCCAAAGCCACTCTATGTCCAAAGCCACTGTCCAAAGCCACTGTCCAAAGCCACTGTCCAAAGCCACTCTATGTCCAAAGCCACTGTCCAAAGCCACTCTCCAATGCTACTGTCCAAAGCCACTCTATCTACAAAGCCACTGTCCAAAGCCACTGTCTAAAGTCACTGTCCAAAGCCACTCTATGTCCAAAGCAACTCTCCAAAGCCACTGTCCAAAGCCACTGTCCAAAGCCACTCTATGCCCAAAGCCACTGTCCAAAGCCACTCTCCAAAGCGACTGTCCAAAGCCACTCTATGTCCAAAGCCACTGTCCAACGCCACTGTCCAAAGCAACTGACCAAAGCCACTCTATGTCCAATGCCACTGTCCAAAGCCACTGTCCAAAGCCACTGTCCAAAGCCACTCTATGTCCAAAGCCATTGTCCAAAGCCACTCTCCAAAGCCACTCTCCAAAGCCACTCTATGTCCAAAGCACTGTCCAAAGCCACTGTCCAAAGCCACTCTCCAAAGCCACTCTATGTCCAAAGCCACTGTCCAAAGCCACTCTCCAAAGCCACTCTCCAAAGCCACTGTATGTCCAAAGCCACTGTCCAAAGCCACTGTCCAAAGCCACTCTCCAAAGCCACTCTATGTCCAAAGCCCCTGTCCAAGGTCACTGTCCAAAGCCACTCTCCAAAGCTACTCTATGTCCAAAGCCACTGTTCAAAGCCACTCTCCAAAGCTACTCTCCAAAGCCACTCTATGTCCAATGCCACTGTCCAAAGCCACTGTCCAAAGCCACTCTCCAAGGCCACTCTATCTCCAAAGCCACTGTCCAAAGCCATTCTCCAAAGCCACTCTCCAAAGCCACTCTATGTCCAAAGCCGCTGTCCATAGCCACTGTCTAAAGCCACTGTCCAAAGCCACTCTATGTCCAAAGCCACTGTACAAAGCCACTGTCCAAAGCCACTGTCCAAAGCAATACTATGTCCAAAGCCACTGTCCAAAGCCACTCTCCAAAGCCACTGTCCAAAGCCACTGTATGTCCAAAGTCACTGTATGTCCAAAGCCACTGTATGTCCAAAGCCACTGTCCAAAGCCACTGTATTTCCAAAGCCACTGTCCAAAGCCACTGTATGTCCAAAGCCACTGTATGTCCAAAGCCACTACCCAAAGCCACTGTATGTCCAAAGGCACTGTCCAAAAACACTGTATGTCCAAAGCCACTGTATGTCCAAAGCCACTGTCTAAAGCCACTGTATGTCCAAAGCCACTGTCCAAAGCCACTGTATGTCCAAAGCAACTGTATGTCCAAAGCCACTCTCCAAAGCCACTCTCCAAAGCCACTCTATGTCCAAAGCCACTATCCAAAGCCACTCTCCAAAGCCACTGTCCAAAGCCACTGTATGTCCAAAGCCACTGTCCAAAGCCACTGTCCAAAGCCACTCTATGTCCAAAGCAATTGTCTAAACCACTCTCCAAAGCCATTCTCCAAAGCCACTCTATGTCCAAAAGCACTGTCCAAAGCCACTGTCCAAAGCCACTCTCCAAAGCCACTCTATGTCCAAATCTACTGTCCAAAGCCACTCTCCAAAGCCACTCTCCAAAGACACTGTATGTCCAAAGCCTCTGTCCAAAGCCACTGTCCAAAGCCACTCTCCAAAGCCACTCTATGTCCAAAGCCACAGTCCAAAGTCACTGTGCAAAGCCACTCTCCAAAGCCACTCTATGTCCAAAGCCACTGTCCAAAGCTACTCTCCAAAGCCACTCTCCAAAGCCACTCTATGTCCAAAGCCACTGTCCAAAGCCACTGTCCAAAGCCACTCTCCAAAGCCACTCTATCTCCAAAGTCACTGTCCAAAGGCACTCTCCAAATACACTCTCCAAAGCCACTCTATGTCCAAAGCCACTGTCCATAGCCACTGTCCAAAGTCACTGTCCAAAGCCACTCTATGTCCAAAGCGACTGTACAAAGCCACTGTCCAAAGCCACTGTCCAAAGCAATACTATGTCCAAAGCCACTGTTCAAAGGCACTGTCCAAAGACACTCTATGTCCAAAGCCACTGTCCAAAGCCACTGTCCAAAGCCGCTGTCCAAAGCCACTCTATGTCCAAAGCCACTCTATGTCCAATGCCACTGTCCAAAGCCACTCTCCAAAGCCACTGTCCTAAACCACTCTATGTCCAAAGCCACTGTCCAAAGCCACTCTCCAAAGCCACTGTCCAAAGCCACTCTATGTCCAAAGCCACTGTCCAAAGCCACTCTCCAAAGCCACTGTCCAAAGCCACTGTATGTCCAAAGCCACTGTATGTCCAAAGCCACTGTCCAAAGCCACTGTATGTCCAAAGCCACTGTCCAAAGCCACTGTATGTCCAAAGCCACTGTATGTCCAAAGCCACTATCCAAAGCCACTGTACGTCCAAAGCCACTTTATGTCCAAAGCCACTGTCCAAAGCCACTCTATTTCCAAAGCCACTCTATGTCCAAAGCCACTCTATGTCCAAAGCCACTGTTCAAAGCCACTGTATGTCCAAAGCCACTGTATGTCCAAAGCCACTGTCCAAAGCCACTGTATGTCCAAAGCCACTGTCCGAAGCCACTGTCCGAAGCCACTGTCCAAAGCCACTGTTCAAAGCCACTCTATGTCCAAAGCCACTGTCCAAAGCCACTCTCCAAAGCCACTGTCTAAAGCCACTGTATGTCCAAAGCCACTGTATGTCCAAAGCCACTGTCCAAAGCCACTGTATGTACAAAGCCACTGTATGTCCAAAGCCACTGTATATCAAAAGCCACTGTCCAAAGCCACTGTATGTCCAAAGCCACTGTATGTCCAAAGCCACTGTCTAAAGCCATTGTGTGTCCAAAGCCACTGTCCAAAGCCACTGTTTGTCCAAAGCCACTGTATGTCCAAAGCCACTGTCCATAGCCACTGTATGTCCAAAGCCACTGTATGTCCAAAGCCACTGTCCAAAGCCACTGTATGTCCAAAGCCACTGTATGTCCAAAGCCACTGTATGTCCAAAGCCACTGTCCAAAGCCACTCTATGTCCAAGGCCACTCTATGTCCAAAGCCACTGTATGTCCAAAGCCACTGTTCAAAGCCACTGTATGTCCAAAGCCACTGTATGTCCAAAGCCACTGTCCAAAGCCACTGTATGTCCAAAGCCACGGTATGTCAAAAGCCACTGTCCAAAGCCACCGTATGTCCAAAGCCACTGTATGTCCAAAGCCACTGTCCAAAGCCACTGTATGTCCAAAGCCACTGTATGTCCAAAGCCACTGTCCAAAGCCACTGTATGTCCAAAGCCACTGTATGTCCAAAGCCACTGTCCAAAGCCACTGTATGTCCAAAGCCACTGTATGTCCAAAGCCACTGTCCAAAGCAACCGTATGTCCAAAGCTACTGTATGTCCAAAGCCACTGTCCAAACCAACCATATGTCCAAAGCCACTGTATGTCCAAAGCCACTGACCAAAGCCACTCTCCAAAGCCACTGTCCAAAGCCACTCTATGTCCAAAGCCACAGTCCAAAGCTACTCTCCAAAGCCACTGTCCAAAGCCACTCTATGTCCAAAGCCACTGTCCAAAGCCACTCTCCAAAGCAACTCTCCAAAGCCACTCTATGTCCAAAGCCACTGTATGTCCAAAGCCACTGTATGTCCAAAGCCATTGTCCAAAGCCACTGTATGTCCAAAGCTACTGTATGTCCAAAGCCACTATCCAAAGCCACTGTATGTCCAAAGCCACTGTATGTCCAAAGCCACTGTATGTCCAAAGCCACTGTCCAAAGCCACTGTATGTCCAAAGCCACTGTCCAAAGCCACTGTCCACTGTCACTGTCCAAAGCCTTTCTATGTCCAAAGCCACTGTCCAAAGCCACAGTCCAAAGCCACTTTCCAAAGCCACTGTCCAAAGCCACTCTATGTGCAAAGCCACAGTCCAAAGCCACTGTCCAAAGCCACTGTCCAAAGCCACTGTCCAAAGCCACTCTATGTCCAAAGCCACTATCCAAAGCCACTCTCCAAAGCCACTCTCCAAAGCCATTCTATGTCCAAAGCCACTGTCCAAAGCCACTCTCCAAACCACTATCCAAAGCCACTCTATGTCCAAAGTCACTGTCCAAAGCCAATCTCCAAAGCCACTCTCCAAAGCCACTCTATGTCCAAAGCCAGTCCAAAGCCACTCTCCAAAGCCACTCTATGTCCAAAGCCAGTCCATAGCCACTCTCCAAAGCCACTCTCCAAAGCCACTCTATGTCCAAAGCCACTGTCCAAAGCCATTCTCCAAAGCCACTCTCCAAAGCCACTCTATGTCCAAAGCCACTGTCCAAAGCCACTCTATGTCCAAAGCCACTGTCCAAAGCCACTGTCCAAAGCCACGGTCCAAAGCTACTCTATGTCCAAAGCCACTGTCCAAAGCCACTGTCCAAAGCCACTGTCCAAAGCCACTGTCCAAAGCCACTCTATGTCCAAAGCCACTGTCCAAAGCCACTCTCCAATGCCACTGTCCAAAGCCACTCTATCTACAAAGCCACTGTCCAAAGCCACTGTCTAAAGTCACTGTCCAAAGCCACTCTTTGTCCAAAGCAACTGTCCAAAGCCACTGTCCAAAGCCACTGTCCAAAGCCACTCTATGTTCAAAGCCACTGTCCAAAGCCACTCTCCAAAGCCACTGACCAAAGCCACTCTATGTCCAGTGCCATTGTCCAAAGCCTCTGTCCAAAGCCACTGTCCAAAGCCACTCTATGTCCAAAGCCATTGTCTAAAGCCACTCTCCAAAGCCACTCTCCAAAGCCACTCTATGTCCAAAAGCACTGTTCAAAGCCACTGTCCAAAGCCACTCTCCAAAGCCACTCTATGTCCAAAGTCACTGTCCAAAGCCACTCTCCAAAGCCACTCTCCAAAGCCACTGTATGTCCAAAGCCACTGTCCAAAGCCAATGTCCAAAGCCACTCTCCAAAGCCACTCTATGTCCAAAGCCACTGTCCAAAGTCACTGTCCAAAGACACTCTCCAAAGCCACTCTATGTCCAAAGCCACTGTCCAAAGCCACTCTCCAAAGCCACTCTCCAAATCCACTCTATGTCCAAAGCTACTGTCCATAGCCACTGTCCAAAGCCACTCTCCAAAGCCACTCTATCTCCAAAGCCACTGTCCAAAGCCACTCTATCTCCAAAGCCACTGTCCAAAGCCACTCTCCAAAGCCACTCTCCAAAGCCACTCTATGTCCAAAGCCACTGTCCATAGCCACTGTCCAAAGTCACTGTCCAAAGCCACTCTATGTTCAAAGCCACTGTCCAAAGCCACTGTCCAAAGCCACTCTCCAAAGCCACTCTATGTCCAAAGCCACTGTCCAAAGCCACTCTCCAAAGCCACTGTCCAAAGCCACTGTATGTCCAAAGTCACTGTATGTCCAAAGCCACTGTATGTCCAAAGCCACTGTCCAAAGCCACTGTATTTCCAAAGCCACTGTCCAAAGCCACTGTATGTCCAAAGCCACTGTATGTCCAAAGCCACTATCCAAAGCCACTGTATGTCCAAAGCCACTGTATGTCCAAAGGCACTGTCCAAAGCCACTGTATGTCCAAAGCCACTGTATGTCCAAAGCCACTGTCTAAAGCCACTGTATGTCCAAAGCCACTGTCCAAAGCCACTGTATGTCTAAAGCCACTGTATGTCCAAAGCCACTGTCCAAAGCCACTGTATGTCCAAAGCAACTGTATGTCCAAAGCCAATGTCCAAAGCCACTGAATGTCCAAAGCCACTGTATGTCCAAAGCCACTGTCCAAAGCCACTGTATGTCCAAAGCCACTGTATGTCCAAAGCCACTGTCCAAAGCCACTGTATGTCCAAAGCCACTGTACAAAGCCACTGTCCAAATTCACTGTCCAAAGCCACTCTATGTCCAAATCCACTGTACAAAGCCACTGTCCAAAGCCACTGTCCAAAGCAATACTATGTCCAAAGCCACTGTCCAAAGCCACTGTCCAAAGCCACTGTCCAAAGCCACTGTCCAAAGCCACTCTATGTCCAAAGCCACTGTCCAAAGCCACTCTCCAAAGCCACTGTCCAAAGCCACTGTATGTCCAATGCCACTGTATGTCCAAAGCCACTGTCCAAAGCCACTGTATGTCCAAAGCCACTGTATGTCCAAAGCCACTATCCAAAGCCACTGTATGTCCAAACCACTGTATATCCAAAGCCACTGTCCAAAGCCACTGTATGTCCAAAGCCACTGTATGTCCAAAGCCACTGTCTAAAGTCACTGTATGTCCAAAGCCACTGTCTAAAGCCTCTGTATGTCCAAAGCAACTGTATGTCCAAAGCCACTGTCCATAGCCACTGTATGTCCAAAGCCACTGTATGTCCAAAGCCACTGTCCAAAGCCACTGTATGTCCAAAGCCACTGTATGTCCAAAGCCACTGTCCAAAGCCACTCTATGTCCAAAGCCACTCTATGTCCAAAGCCACTGTATGTCCAAAGCCACTGTTCAAAGCCACTGTATGTCCAAAGCCACTGTATGTCCAAAGCCACTGTCCAAATCCACTGTATGTCCAAAGCCACGGTATGTCCAAAGCCACTGTCCAAAGCCACCGTATGTCCAAAGCCACTGTATGTCCAAAGCCACTGTCCAAAGCCACTGTATGTCGAAAGCCACTGTATGTCCAAAGCCACTGTCCAAAGCCACTGTATGTCCAAAGCCACTGTATGTCCAAAGCCACTGTCCAAAGCCACTGTATGTCCAAAGCCACTGTATGTCCAAAGCCACTGTCCAAAGCCACTGTATGTCCAAAGCCACTGTATGTCCAAAGCCACTGTCCAAAGCCACTGTATGTCCAAAGCCACTGTATGTCCAAAGCTACTGTCCAAAGCAACCGTATCTCCAAAGCCACTGTATGTCCAAAGCCACTGTCCAAAGCCACCGTATGTCCAAAGCCACTGTATGTCCAAAGCCACTCTCCAAAGCCACTCTCCAAAGCCACTCTATGTCCAAAGCCACTATCCAAAGCCACTCTCCAAAGCCACTCTCCAAAGCCACTCTATGTCCAAAGCCACTGTCCAAAGCCACTCTCCAAACCACTATCCAAAGCCACTCT
Organism: Cladorhizidae sp. MBARI D1340-BT2; assembly: GCA_028752905.1. Taxonomy (NCBI): domain Eukaryota; kingdom Metazoa; phylum Porifera; class Demospongiae; order Poecilosclerida; family Cladorhizidae; species Cladorhizidae sp. MBARI D1340-BT2. The sequence goes on along the minus strand of JAQNBH010000017.1, from coordinate 21,631,346 downwards.
ATGTACAAAGTCACTGTCCAAAGCCAATCTCCAAAGCCACTCTCCAAAGCCACTCTATGTCCAAAGTCAGTCCAAAGCCACTCTCCAATGTCACTCTATGTCCAAAGCCAGTCCAAAGCCACTCTCCAAAGCCACTCTCCAAAGCAACTCTATGTCCAAAGCCACTTTCCAAAGCCATTCTCCAAAGCCACTCTCCAAAGCCACTCAATGTCCAAAGCCACTGTCCAAAGTCACTGTCCAAAGCCACTCTCCAAAGCCACTCTATGTCCAAAGCCACTGTCCAAAGCCACTTTCCAAAGCCACTCTATGTCCAAAGCCACTGTCCAAAGCCACTCTCCACAGCCACTCTCCAAAGCCACTCTATGTCCAAAGCCACTGTCCAAAGCCACTGTCCAAAGCCACTCTCCAAAGCCACTCTATCTCAAAAGCCACTGTCCAAAGCCACTCTCCAAAGCCACTCTCCAAAGCCACTCTATGTCCAAAGCCACTGTCCATAGCCACTGTCTAAAGTCACTGTCCAAAGCCACTCTACGTCCAAAGCCACTGTACAAAGCCACTGTCCAAAGCCACTGTCCAAAGCAATACTATGGCCAAAGCCACTGTCCAAAGGCACTGTCCAAAGACACTCTATGTCCAAAGCCACTGTCCAAAGCCACTGTCCAAAGCCACTGACCAAAGTCACTCTATGTCCAAAGCCACTGTCCAAAGCCACTCTATGTCCAAAGCCACTGTCCAAAGCCACTCTCCAAAGCCACTGTCCTAAACCACTCTATGTCCAAAGCCACTGTCCAAAGCCACTCTCCAAAGCCACTGTCCAAAGCCACTCTATGTCCAAAGCCACTGTCCAAAGCCACTCTCCAAAGCCACTGTCCAAAGCCACTGTATGTCCAAAGCTACTGTATGTCCAACGCCACTGTCCAAAGCCACTGTATGTCCAAAGCCACTGTCCAAAGCCACTGTATGTCCAAAGCCACTGTATGTCCAAAGCTACTATCCAAAGCCACTGTATGTCCAAAGCCACTGTATGTCCAAAGGCACTGTCCAAAGCCACTGTATGTCCAAAGCCACTGTATGTCCAAAGCCACTGTCTAAAGCCACTGTATGTCCAAAGCCACTGTCCAAAGCCACTGTATGTCCAAAGCCACTGTATGTCCAAAGCCACTGTCCAAAGCCACTGTATGTCCAAAGCCACTGTATGTCCAAAGCCACTGTCCAAAGACACTGTATGTCCAAAGCCACTGTATGTCCAAAGCCACTGTCCAAAGCCACTGTATGTCCAAAGCCACTGTACAAAGCCACTGTCCAAATCCACTGTCCAAAGCCACTCTATGTCCAAATCCACTGTACAAAGCCACTGTCCAAAGCCACTGTCCAAAGCAATACTATGTCCAAAGCCACTGTCCAAAGCCACTGTCCAAAGCCACTGTCCAAAGCCACTCTATGTCCAAAGCCACTGTCCGAAGCCACTGTCCAAAGCCACTGTCTAAAGCCACTCTATGTCCAAAGCCACTGTCCAAAGCCACTCTCCAAAGCCACTGTCCAAAGCCACTGTATGTCCAAAGCCACTGTATGTCCAAAGCCACTGTCCAAAGCCACTGTATGTCCAAAGCCACTGTATGTCCAAAGCCACTATTCAAAGCCAATGTATGTCCAAAGCCACTGTATATCCAAAGCCACTGTCCAAAGCCACTGTATGTCCAAAGCCACTGTATGTCCAAATCCACTGTCTAAAGCCACTGTATGTCCAAAGCCACTGTTCAAAGCCACTGTATGTCCAAAGCCACTGTATGTCCAAAGCCACTGTCTATAGCCACTGTATGTCCAAAGCCACTGTATGTCCAAAGCAACTGTCCAAAGCCACTGTATGTCCACAGCCACTTTATCTCCAAAGCCACTGTCCAAAGCCACTCTATGTCCAAAGCCACTCTATGTCCAAAGCCACTGTATGTCCAAAGCCACTGTTCAGAGCCACTGTATGTCCAAAGCCACTGTACGTCCAAAGCCACTGTCCAATGCCACCGTATGTCCAAAGCCACGGTATGTCCAAAGCCACTGTCCAAAGCCACCGTATGTCCAAAGCCACTGTATGTCCAAAGCGACTGTCCAAAGCCACCGTATGTCCAAAGCCACTGTATGTCCAAAGCCACTGTCCAAAGCCACTGTATGTCCAAAGCCACTGTATGTCCAAAGCCACTGTCCAAAGCCACTGTATGTCCAATGCCACTGTATGTCCAAAGCCACTGTCCAAAGCCACTGTATGTCCAAAGTCACTGTATATCCAAAGCCACTGTCCAAAGCCACTGTATGTCCAAAGCCACTGTATGTCCAAAGCCACTGTCCAAAGCCACTCTCCAAAGCCACTCTATGTCCAAAGCCACTGTCCAAAGCCACTCTCCAAAGCCACTGTCCAAAGCCACTCTATGTCCAAAGCCACTGTCCAAAGCCACTCTATGTCCAAAGCCACTGTCCAAAGCCACTCTCCAAAGCCACTCTCCAAAGCCACTCTATGTCCAAAGCCACTGTATGTCCAAAGCCACTGTCCAAAGCCACTGTATGGCCAAAGCCACTGTATGTCCAAAGCCACTGTCCAAAGCCACTGTATGTCCAAAGCTACTGTATGTCCAAAGCCACTATCCAAAGCCACTGTATGTCCAAAGCCACTGTATGTCCAAAGCCACTGTATGTCCAAAGCCACTGTCCAAAGCCACTGTATGTCCAAAGCCACTGTACAAAGCCACTGTCCAAAGCCACTGTCCAAAGCCACTCTATGTCCAAAGCCACTGTCCAACGCCACTGTCCAAAGCAACTGACCAAAGCCACTCTATGTCCAATGCTACTGTCCAAAGCCACTCTATCTACAAAGCCACTGTCCAAAGCCACTGTCTAAAGTCACTGTCCAAAGCCACTCTATGTCCAAAGCAACTCTCCAAAGCCACTGTCCAAAGCCACTGTCCAAAGCCACTCTATGCCCAAAGCCACTGTCCAAAGCCACTCTCCAAAGCGACTGTCCAAAGCCACTCTATGTCCAAAGCCACGGTCCAACGCCACTGTCCAAAGCAACTGACCAAAGCCACTCTATGTCCAATGCCACTGTCCAAAGCCACTGTCCAAAGCCACTGTCCAAAGCCACTCTATGTCCAATGCCACTGTCCAAAGCCACTCTCCAAAGCCACTCTCCAAAGCCACTCTATGTCCAAAAGCACTGTCCAAAGCCACTGTCCAAAGCTACTCTCCAAAGCCACTCTCCAAAGCCACTGTATGTCCAAAACCACTGTCCAAAGCCACTGTCCAAAGCCACTCTCCAAAGCCACTCTATGTCCAAAGCCACTGTCCAAGGTCACTGTCCAAAGCCACTCTCCAAAGCTACTCTATGTCCAAAGCCACTGTTCAAAGCCACTCTCCAAAGCTACTCTCCAAAGCCACTCTATGTCCAAAGCCACTGTCCAAAGTCACTGTCCAAAGCCACTCTCCAAGGCCACTCTATCTCCAAAGCCACTGTCCAAAGCCACTCTCCAAAGCCACTCTCCAAAGCCACTCTATGTCCAAAGCCACTGTCCATAGCCACTGTCTAAAGACACTGTCCAAAGCCACTCTATGTCCAAAGCCACTGTACAAAGCCACTGTCCAAAGCCACTGTCCAAAGCAATACTATGTCCAAAGCCACTGTCCAAAGCCACTCTCCAAAGCCACTGTCCAAAGCCACTGTATGTCCAAAGTCACTGTATGTCCAAAGCCACTGTATGTCCAAAGCCACTGTCCAAAGCCACTGTATTTCCAAAGCCACTGTCCAAAGCCACTGTATGTCCAAAGCCACTGTATGTCCAAAGCCACTATCCAAAGCCACTGTATGTCCAAAGCCACTGTATGTCCAAAGGCACTGTCCAAAGCCACTGTATGTCCAAAGCCACTGTATGTCCAAAGCCACTGTCTAAAGCCACTGTATGTCCAAAGCCACTGTCCAAAGCCACTGTATGTCTAAAGCCACTGTATGTCCAAAGCCACTGTCCAAAGCCACTGTATGTCCAAAGCAACTGTATGTCCAAAGCCACTGTCCAAAGCCACTGTCCAAAGCCACTCTATGTCCAAAGCCACTATCCAAAGCCACTCTCCAAAGCCACTCTCCAAAGCCACTCTATGTCCAAAGCCAATGTCCAAAGCTATTCTCCAAACCACTATCCAAAGCCACTCTATGTCCAAAGCCAGTCCAAAGCCTCTCTCCAAAGCCACTCTCCAAAGCCACTCTATGTCCAAAGCCACTGTCCAAAGGCACTCTCCAAAGCCACTCTCCAAAGCCACTCTATGTCCAAAGCCACTTTCCAAAGCCACTCTCCAAAGCCATTCTCCAAAGCCACTCTATGTCCAAAGCCACTGTCCAAAGCCACTCTCCAAAGACAATCTCCAAAGCCACTCTTTGTCCATAGCCACTGTCCAAAGCCACTCTCCAAAGCCACTCTCCAAAGCCACTCTATGTGCAAAGCCACTTTCCAAAGCCACTCTCCAAAGCCACTCTCCAAAGCCACTCTATTTCCAAAGCTACTGTCCAAAGCCATTCTCCAAAGCCACTCTCCAAAGCCACTCTATGTCCAAAGCCACTGTACAAAGCCACTGTGCAAAGCCACTCTCCAAAGCCACTCTATGTCCAAAGCCACTGTCCAAAGCCACTCTCCAAAGCCACTCTCCAAAGCCACTCTATGTCCAAAGCCACTCTCCAAAGCCACTGTGCAAAGCCACTCTCCAAAGCCACTCTATGTACAAAGCCACTGTCCAAAGCCACTCTCCAAAGCCACTCTCCAAAGCCACTCTATATCCAAAGCCACTTTCCATAGCCACTGTCCGAAGTCACTCTCCAAAGCCACTCTTTGTCCAAAGCCACTGTCCAAAGCCACTCTCCAAAGCCACTCTCCAAAGCCACTCTATGTCCAAAGCCACTGTCCAAGGCCACTCTCCAAAGCTACTGTCCAAAGCCACTGTATGTCCAAAGCCACTGTCCAAAGCCACTGTATGTCCAAAGCCACTGTATGTCCAAAGCCACTGTCCAAAGCCACTGTATGTCCAAAGCCACTGTATGTCCAAAGCCACCAGCCAAAGCCACTGTATATCCAAAGCCACTGTATGTCCAAAGCCACTGTCCAAAGCCACTGTATGTCCAAGGCCACTGTATGTCCAAAGCCACTGTCTAAAGCCACTGTATGTCCTAAGCCACTGTCCAAAGCTACTCTATGTCCAAATCCACTGTATGTCCAAAGCCACTTTCCAAAGCCACTGTATGTCCAAAGCCACTGTATGTCCAAAGCCACTGTCCAAAGCCACTGTATTTCCAAAGCTACTACATGTCCAAAGCCACTGTCCAAAGCCACTGTATGTCCAAAGCCACTGTATGTCCAAAGCCACTGTCCAAAGCCACTATATGTCCAAAGCCACTGTATGTCCAAAGCCACTGTCCAAAGCCACTGTATGTCCAAATCCACTGTATGTCCAAAGCCACTGTCCAAAGCCACCGTATGTCCAAAGCCACTGTATGTCCAAAGCCATTGTCCAAAGCCACTGTATGTCCAAAGCCACGGTATGTCCAAAGCTACTGTCCAAAGCCACCGTATGTCCAAAGCCACTGTATGTCCAAAGCCACTGTCCAAAGCCACCGTATGTCCAAAGCCACTGTATGTCCAAAGCCACTGTCCAAAGCCACTGTATGTCCAAAGCCACTGTAAGTCCAAAGCCACTGTAATTCCAAAGCCATGTCCAAAGCCACTGTATGTCCAAAGCCACTGTATGTCCAAAGCATCTGTATGTCCAAAGCCACTGTATGTCCAAAGCCACTGTCCAAAGCCACTGTATGTCCAAAGCCACTGTATGTCCAAAGCCACTGTCCAAAGTCACTGTATGTCCAAAGCCACTCTATGTCCAAAGCCACTCTATGTCCATAGCCACTATCCAAAGCCACTCTCCAAAGCAACTCTCCAAAGCCACTCTATGTCCAAAGCCACTGTCCAAAGCCACTCTCCATAGCCACTCTCCAAATCCACTCTATGTCCAAAGTCACTGTTCAAAGCCATTCTCCAAAGCCACTCTCGATAGCCACTCTATGTCCAAAGCCACTGTCCAAAGCCACTCTCCAAAGCCACTCTCCAAAGCCACTCTATATCCAAAGCCACTGTCCAAAGCCACTGTCCGAAGCCACTCTCCAAAACCACTCTATGTCCAAAGCCACTGTCCAAAGCCACTCTCCAAAGCCACTCTCCAAAGCCACTCTATGTCCAAAGCCACTGTCCAAAGCCACTCTCCAAAGCCACTGTCCAAAGCCACTCTATGTCCAAAGCCACTCTATGTCCAAAGCCACTGTCCAAAGCCACTCTCCAAAGCCACTGTCCAAAGCCACTCTATGTCCAAAGCCACTGTCCAAAGCCACTCTCCAAAGTCACTCTCCAAAGCTACTCTATGTCCAAAGACACTATCCAAAGCCACTCTCCAAAACCACTCTCCAAAGCCACTCTCCAAAGCCACTGTATTTCCAAAGCCACTGTCCAAAGCCATTGTCCAAAGCCACTCTCTAAAGCCACTTTCCAAAGCCACACTATGTCCAAAGCCACTGTCCAAAGCCAATCTCCAAAGCCACTCTCCTAAGCCACTCTATGTCCTAAGCCACTATCCAAAGACACTCTCCAAAGCCACTCTCCAAAGCCACTCTATGTCCAAAGCCACTGTCAAAAGCCACTGTCCAAAGCCACTTTCCAAAGCCACTCTATGTCCAAAGCCACTGTTCAAAGCCACTCTCCAAAGCCACTCTCCAAAGCCACACTATGTCCAAAGCCACTGTCCAAAGCCACTATCCAAAGCCACTCTATGTCCAAAGCCAATGTCCAAAGCCACTGTCCAAACCCACTGTCCAAAGCCACTCTATGTCCAAAGCCACTGTCCAAAGCCACTGTCCAAAGCCACTGTCCAAAGCCACTCTATGTCCAAAGCCACTGTACAAAGCCATTTTCCAAAGCCACTGTCCAAAGCCACTCTATGTCTAAAGCCACTTTCCAAAGCCACTGTCCAAAGCCACTGTCCAAAGCCTTTCTATGTCCAAAGCCACTGTCCAAAGCCACTGTCCAAAGCCACTTTCCAAAGCCACTGTCCAAAGCCACTCTATATCCAAAGCCACTGTCCAAAGCCACTGTTCAAAGACACTGTCCAAAGCCACTCTATGTCCAAAGCCACTGTCCAAAGCCACTCTCCAAAGCCACTCTCCAAAGCCACTCTTTGTCCAAAGCCACTGTCCAAAGCCACTCTCCAAAGCCACTCTCCAAAGCCATTCTATGTCCAAAGTCACTGTCCAAAGCCAATCTCCAAAGCCACTCTCCAAAGCCACTCTATGTCCAAAGCCAGTCCAAAGCCACTCTCCAAAGCCACTCTCCAAAGCCACTCTATGTCCAAAGCCACTGTCCAAAGCCACTCTATGTCCAAAGCCACTGTCCAAAGCCACTGTCCAAAGCCACTGTCCAAAGCCACTCTATGTCCAAAGCCGCTGCCCAAAGCAACTCTCCAAAGCCACTGTCCTAAACCACTCTATGTCCAAAGCCACTGTCCAAAGCCACTCTCCAAAGCCACTGTCCAAAGCCACTCTATGTCGAAAGCCACTGTCCAAAGCCACTCTCCAAAGCCACTGTCCAACGCCACTGTATGTCCAAAGCCACTGTATGTCCAAAGCCACTGTCCAAAGCCACTGTATGTCCAAAGCCACTGTATGTCCAAAGCCACTGTCCAAAGCCACATCATGTCCAAAACCACTGTATGTCTAAAGCCACTAGCCAAAGCCACTGTATGTCCAAAGCCACTGTATGTCCAAAGCCACTGTCCAAAGCCACTGTATGTCCAAAGCCACTGTATGTCCAAAGCCACTGTATGTCCAAAGCCACTGTCCAAAGCCACTGTATGTCCAAAGCCACTGTATGTCCAAAGCCACTGTCCAAAGCCACTGTATGTCCAAAGCCACTTTATGTCCAAAGCCACTGTCCAAAGCCACTGTATGACCAAAGCCACTGTATGTCCAAAGCCACTGTCCAAAGCCACTGTATGTCCAAAGCCACTGTACAAAGCCACTGTCCAAAGCCACTGTCCAAAGCCACTCTATGTCCAAAGCCATTGTCCAAAGCCACTCTCCAAAGCCACTCTCCAAAGCCACTCTATGTCCAAAGCCACTGTCCAAAGACACTCTCCAAAGCCACTCTCCCAAGCCACTCTATGTCCAAAGCCACCGTCCAAAGCCACTGTCCAAAGCCACTCTCCAAAGCCACTCTATGTCCAAAGCCACTGTCCAAATCCACTGTCCAAAACCACTCTCCAAAGCCACTCTATGTCAAAACCACTGTCCAAAGCCACTGTCTAAAGCCACTCTATGTCCAAAGCCACTGTCCAAAGCCACTCTCCAAAGCCACTCTATGTCCAAAGTCACGGTACAAAGCCACTGTCCTAAGCCACTGTCCAAAGCAACTCTATGTCCAAAGCCACTGTCCAAAGCCACTGTCCAAAGCCACTCTCCAAAGCCACTCTATGTACAAAGTCACTATCCAAAGCCACTGTCCAAAGCCACTGTCCAAAGCCACTCTATGTCAAAGCCACTGTCCAAAGCCACTCTCCAAAGCCACTCTCCAAAGCCACTCTATGTCCAAAGCCACTGTCCAAAGCCACTCTATGTCCAAAGCCACTTTCCAAAGACACTCTCCAAAGCCACTTTCCAAAGCCACTCTCCAAAGCCACTGTCCAAAGCCACTGTCCAAAGCCACTGTCCAAAGCCACTCTCCAAAGCCACTGTCCAAAACCACTCTCCAAAGCCACTCTATGTCCAAAGCCACTGTCCAAAGCCAGTCTCCAAAGCCACTCTCCAAAGCCACTCTATGTCCAAAGCCACTGTACAAAGCCACTGTGCAAAGCCACTCTCCAAAGCCACTCTATGTCCAAAGCCACTGTCCAAAGCCACTCTCCAAAGCCACTCTCCAAAGCCACTCTATATCCAAAGCCACTTTCCATAGCCACTGTCCGAAGTCACTCTCCAAAGCCACTCTTTGTCCAAAGCCACTGTCCAAAGCCACTCTCCAAAGCCAGTCTCCAAAGCCACTCTATGTCCAAAGACACTGTCCAAGGCCACTCTCCAAAGCCACTGTCCAAAGCCACTGTATGTCCAAAGCCACTGTCCAAAGCCACTGTATGTCCAAAGCCACTGTATGTCCAAAGCCACTGTATGTCCAAAGCCACTGTCCAAAGCCACTGTATGTCCAAAGCCACTGTATGTCCAAAGCCACTAGCCAAAGCAACTGTATGTCCAAAGCCACTGTATGTCCAAAGCCACTGTCCAAAGCCACTGTATGTCCAAGGCCACTGTATGTCCAAAGCCACTGTCTAAAGCCACTGTATGTCCAAAGCCACTGTCCAAAGCTACTCTATGTCCAAATCCACTGTATGTCCAAAGCCACTGTCCAAAGCCACTGTATGTCCAAAGCCACTCTCCAAAGCCACTCTATGTCCAAAGCCACTGTCCAAAGACACTCTCCAAAGCCACTCTCCCAAGCCACTCTATGTCCAAAGCCACCGTCCAAAGCCACTGTCCAAAGCCACTCTCCAAAGCCACTCTATGTCCAAAGACACTGTCCAAATCCACTGTCCAAAGCCACTCTCCAAAGCCACTCTATCTCAAAACCACTGTCCAAAGCCACTCTATGTCCAAAGCCAATGTCCAAAGCCACTGTCCAAAGCCACTGTCCAAAGCCACTCTATGTCCAAAGTCACCGTACAAAGCCACTGTCCTAAGCCACTGTCCAAAGCAACTCTATGTCCAAAGCCACTGTCCAAAGCCACTGTCCAAAGCCACTCTCCAAAGCCACTCTATGTCCAAAGCCACTATCCAAAGCCACTGTCCAAAGCCACTGTCCTAAGACACTCTATGTCAAAGCCACTGTCCAAAGCCACTCTCCAAAGCCACTCTCCAAAGCCACTCTATGTCCAAAGCCACTGTCCAAAGCCACTCTATGTCCAAAGCCACTTTCCAAAGACACTCTCCAAAGCCACCGTCCAAAGCCACTCTCCAAAGCCACTCTCCAAAGCCACTCTATGTCCAAAGCCACTGTCCAAAGCCACTGTATGTCCAAAGCTACTGTATGTCTTAAGCTACATTCCAAAGCCACTGTATGTCCAAAGCCACGGTATGTCCAAAGCCACTGTCCAAAGCCACCGTATGTCCAAAGCCACTGTATGTCCAAAGCCACTGTCCAAAGCCACCGTATGTCCAAAGCCACTGTATGTCCAAAGCCACTGTCCAAAGCCACTGTCCAAAGCCTCTCTCCAAAGCCACTGTCCAAAGCCACTCTATGTCCAAAGCCTCTATCCAAAGCCACTCTCCAAAGCCACTCTCCAAAGCCACTCTATGTCCAAAGCCACTGTCCAAAGACACTCTCCAAAGCCACTCTCCCAAGCCACTCTATGTCCAAAGCCACCGTCCAAAGCCACTGTCCAAAGCCACTCTCCAAAGCCACTCTATGTCCAAAGACACTGTCGAAATCCACTGTCCAAAGCCACTCTCCAAAGCCACTCTATGTCAAAACCACTGTCCAAAGCCACTCTATGTCCAAAGCCACTGTCCAAAGCCACTGTCCAAAGCCACTGTCCAAAGCCACTCTATGGTCAAAGTCACTGTACAAAGCCACTGTCCTAAGCCACTGTCCAAAGCAACTCTATGTCCAAAGCCACTGTCCAAAGCCACTGTCCAAAGCCACTCTCCAAAGCCACTCTATGTCCAAAGTCACTGTTCAAAGCCATTCTCCAAAGCCACTCTCGATAGCCACTCTATGTCCAAAGCCACTGTCCAAAGCCACTCTCCAAAGCCACTCTCCAAAGCCACTCTATATCCAAAGCCACTGTCCAAAGCCACTGTCCGAAGCCACTCTCCAAAACCACTCTATGTCCAAAGCCACTGTCCAAAGCCACTCTCCAAAGCCACTCTCCAAAGCCACTCTATGTCCAAAGCCACTGTCCAAAGCCACTCTCCAAAGCCACTGTCCAAAGCCACTCTATGTCCAAAGCCACTCTATGTCCAAAGCCACTGTCCAAAGCCACTCTCCAAAGCCACTGTCCAAAGCCACTCTATGTCCAAAGCCACTGTCCAAAGCCACTCTCCAAAGTCACTCTCCAAAGCTACTCTATGTCCAAAGACACTATCCAAAGCCACTCTCCAAAACCACTCTCCAAAGCCACTCTCCAAAGCCACTGTATTTCCAAAGCCACTGTCCAAAGCCATTGTCCAAAGCCACTCTCCAAAGCCACTTTCCAAAGCCACACTATGTCCAAAGCCACTGTCCAAAGCCAATCTCCAAAGCCACTCTCCTAAGCCACTCTATGTCCAAAGCCACTATCCAAAGACACTCTCCAAAGCCACTCTCCAAAGCCACTCTATGTCCAAAGCCACTGTCAAAAGCCACTGTCCAAAGCCACTTTCCAAAGCCACTCTATGTCCAAAGCCACTGTTCAAAGCCACTCTCCAAAGCCACTCTCCAAAGCCACACTATGTCCAAAGCCACTGTCCAAAGCCACTATCCAAAGCCACTCTATGTCCAAAGCCAATGTCCAAAGCCACTGTCCAAACCCACTGTCCAAAGCCACTCTATGTCCAAAGCCACTGTCCAAAGCCACTGTCCAAAGCCACTGTCCAAAGCCACTCTATGTCCAAAGCCACTGTACAAAGCCACTTTCCAAAGCCACTGTCCAAAGCCACTCTATGTCCAAAGCCACTGTCCAAAGCCACTGTCCAAAGCCACTGTCCAAAGCCTTTCTATGTCCAAAGCCACTGTCCAAAGCCACTGTCCAAAGCCACTTTCCAAAGCCACTGTCCAAAGCCACTCTATATCCAAAGCCACTGTCCAAAGCCACTGTTCAAAGACACTGTCCAAAGCCACTCTATGTCCAAAGCCACTATCCAAAGCCACTCTCCAAAGCCACTCTCCAAAGCCACTCTTTGTCCAAAGCCACTGTCCAAAGCCACTCTCCAAAGCCACTCTCCAAAGCCATTCTATGTCCAAAGTCACTGTCCAAAGCCAATCTCCAAAGCCACTCTCCAAAGCCACTCTATGTCCAAAGCCAGTCCAAAGCCACTCTCCAAAGCCACTCTCCAAAGCCACTCTATGTCCAAAGCCACTGTCCAAAGCCACTCTATGTCCAAAGCCACTGTCCAAAGCCACTGTCCAAAGCCACTATCCAAAGCCACTCTATGTCCAAAGCCGCTGCCCAAAGCAACTCTCCAAAGCCACTGTCCTACACTAGTCCTTCAACACTCACTTATACATCTAGTGAACATGCATCATGCCATGCATACTAGTCCTTCAACACTCACTTATACATCTAGTGAACATGCATCATGCCATGCATACTAGTCCTTCAGCACTCACTTATACATCTAGTGAACATGCATCATGCCATGCACACTAGTCCTTCAGCACTCACCTAAACCACTCTATGTCCAAAGCCACTGTCCAAAGCCACTCTCCAAAGCCACTGTCCAAAGCCACTCTATGTCGAAAGCCACTGTCCAAAGCCACTCTCCAAAGCCACTGTCCAACGCCACTGTATGTCCAAAGCCACTGTATGTCCAAAGCCACTGTCCAAAGCCACTGTATGTCCAAAGCCACTGTATGTCCAAAGCCACTGTCCAAAGCCACATCATGTCCAAAACCACTGTATGTCTAAAGCCACTAGCCAAAGCCACTGTATGTCCAAAGCCACTGTATGTCCAAAGCCACTGTCCAAAGCCACTGTATGTCCAAAGCCACTGTATGTCCAAAGCCACTGTATGTCCAAAGCCACTGTCCAAAGCCACTGTATGTCCAAAGCCACTGTATGTCCAAAGCCACTGTCCAAAGCCACTGTATGTCCAAAGCCACTTTATGTCCAAAACCACTGTCCAAAGCCACTGTATGACCAAAGCCACTGTATGTCCAAAGCCACTGTCCAAAGCCACTGTATGTCCAAAGCCACTGTACAAAGCCACTGTCCAAAGCCACTGTCCAAAGCCACTCTATGTCCAAAGCCATTGTCCAAAGCCACTCTCCAAAGCCACTCTCCAAAGCCACTCTATGTCCAAAGCCACTGTCCAAAGACACTCTCCAAAGCCACTCTCCCAAGCCACTCTATGTCCAAAGCCACCGTCCAAAGCCACTGTCCAAAGCCACTCTCCAAAGCCACTCTATGTCCAAAGCCACTGTCCAAATCCACTGTCCAAAACCACTCTCCAAAGCCACTCTATGTCAAAACCACTGTCCAAAGCCACTGTCCAAAGCCACTCTATGTCCAAAGCCGCTGCCCAAAGCAACTCTCCAAAGCCACTGTCCTAAACCACTCTATGTCCAAAGCCACTGTCCAAAGCCACTCTCCAAAGCCACTGTCCAAAGCCACTCTATGTCGAAAGCCACTGTCCAAAGCCACTCTCCAAAGCCACTGTCCAACGCCACTGTATGTCCAAAGCCACTGTATGTCCAAAGCCACTGTCCAAAGCCACTGTATGTCCAAAGCCACTGTATGTCCAAAGCCACTGTCCAAAGCCACATCATGTCCAAAACCACTGTATGTCTAAAGCCACTAGCCAAAGCCACTGTATGTCCAAAGCCACTGTATGTCCAAAGCCACTGTCCAAAGCCACTGTATGTCCAAAGCCACTGTATGTCCAAAGCCACTGTATGTCCAAAGCCACTGTCCAAAGCCACTGTATGTCCAAAGCCACTGTATGTCCAAAGCCACTGTCCAAAGCCACTGTATGTCCAAAGCCACTTTATGTCCAAAACCACTGTCCAAAGCCACTGTATGACCAAAGCCACTGTATGTCCAAAGCCACTGTCCAAAGCCACTGTATGTCCAAAGCCACTGTACAAAGCCACTGTCCAAAGCCACTGTCCAAAGCCACTCTATGTCCAAAGCCATTGTCCAAAGCCACTCTCCAAAGCCACTCTCCAAAGCCACTCTATGTCCAAAGCCACTGTCCAAAGACACTCTCCAAAGCCACTCTCCCAAGCCACTCTATGTCCAAAGCCACCGTCCAAAGCCACTGTCCAAAGCCACTCTCCAAAGCCACTCTATGTCCAAAGCCACTGTCCAAATCCACTGTCCAAAACCACTCTCCAAAGCCACTCTATGTCAAAACCACTGTCCAAAGCCACTGTCTAAAGCCACTCTATGTCCAAAGCCACTGTCCAAAGCCACTCTCCAAAGCCACTCTATGTCCAAAGTCACGGTACAAAGCCACTGTCCTAAGCCACTGTCCAAAGCAACTCTATGTCCAAAGCCACTGTCCAAAGCCACTGTCCAAAGCCACTCTCCAAAGCCACTCTATGTACAAAGTCACTATCCAAAGCCACTGTCCAAAGCCACTGTCCAAAGCCACTCTATGTCAAAGCCACTGTCCAAAGCCACTCTCCAAAGCCACTCTCCAAAGCCACTCTATGTCCAAAGCCACTGTATGTCTTAAGCTACATTCCAAAGCCACTGTATGTCCAAAGCTACGGTATGTCCAAAGCCACTGTCCAAAGCCACCGTATGTCCAAAGCCACTGTATGTCCAAAGCCACTGTCCAAAGCCACCGTATGTCCAAAGCCACTGTATGTCCAAAGCCACTGTCCAAAGCCACTGTCCAAAGCCTCTCTCCAAAGCCACTGTCCAAAGCCACTCTATGTCCAAAGCCTCTATCCAAAGCCACTCTCCAAAGCCACTCTCCAAAGCCACTCTATGTCCAAAGCCACTGTCCAAAGACACTCTCCAAAGCCACTCTCCCAAGCCACTCTATGTCCAAAGCCACCGTCCAAAGCCACTGTCCAAAGCCACTCTCCAAAGCCACTCTATGTCCAAAGACACTGTCGAAATCCACTGTCCAAAGCCACTCTCCAAAGCCACTCTATGTCAAAACCACTGTCCAAAGCCACTCTATGTCCAAAGCCACTGTCCAAAGCCACTGTCCAAAGCCACTGTCCAAAGCCACTCTATGTCCAAAGTCACTGTACAAAGCCACTGTCCTAAGCCACTGTCCAAAGCAACTCTATGTCCAAAGCCACTGTCCAAAGCCACTGTCCAAAGCCACTCTCCAAAGCCACTCTATTTCCAAAGCCACTATCCAAAGCCACTGTCCAAAGCCACTGTCCAAAGACACTCTATGTCAAAGCCACTGTCCAAAGCCACTCTCCAAAGCCACTCTCCTAAGCCACTCTATGTCCAAAGCCACTGTCCAAAGCCACTCTATGTCCAAAGCCACTTTCCAAAGACACTCTCCAAAGCCACCGTCTAAAGCCACTCTCCAAATCCACTCTCCAAAGCCACTCTATTTCCAAAGCCACTGTCCAAAGCCACTGTATATCCAAAGCCACTGTATGTCTTAAGCTACATTCCAAAGCCAATGTATATCCAAAGCAACTCTATGTCCAAAGCCACTGTCCAAAGCCACTGTATGTCCAAAGCCACTGTATGTCCGAAGCCACTGTCCAAAGCCACTGTATGTCCAAAGCCACTGTATATCCAAAGCCACTGTAAGTCCAAAGCCACTGTCCAAAGCCACTGTATGTCCAAAGCCACTGTATGTTCAAAGCCACTGTATGTCCAAAGCCACTCTATGTCCAAAGCCACTGTCCAAAGCCACTGTCCAAAGCCACTATCCAAAGCCACTCTATGTCCAAAGCCACTGTTCAAAGCCAATGTCCAAAGCCACTGTCCAAATTCACTCTATGTCCAAAGCCACTGTCCAAAGCCACTGTCCAAAGCCATTGTCCAAAGCCACTCTATGTCCAAAGCCACTGTCCAAAGCCACTGTCCAAAGCCACTGTCCAAAGCCTCTCTATGTCCAAAGCCACTGTCCAAAGCCACTGTCCAAAGCCACTGTCCAAAGTCACTGTCCAAAGCCACTCTATATCCAAAGCCACTGTCCAAAGCCACTCTCCAAAGCCACTGTCCAAAGCCACTCTATGTCCAAAGCCACTGTCCAAAGCCACTCTCCAAAGCCACTCTATGTCCAAAGACACTGTCCAAATCCACTGTCCAAAGCCACTCTCCAAAGCCACTCTATGTCAAAACCACTGTCCAAAGCCACTCTATGTCCAAAGCCACTGTCCAAAGCCACTGTCCAAAGCCACTGTCCAAAGCCACTCTATGTCCAAAGTCACTGTACAAAGCCACTGTCCTAAGCCACTGTCCAAAGCAACTCTATGTCCAAAGCCACTGTCCAAAGCCACTGTCCAAAGCCACTCTCCAAAGCCACTCTATGTCCAAAGCCACTATCCAAAGCCACTGTCCAAAGCCACTGTCCAAAGCCACTCTATGTCAAAGCCACTGTCCAAAGCCACTCTCCAAAGCCACTCTCCAAAGCCACTCTATGTCCAAAGCCACTGTCCAAAGCCACTCTATGTCCAAAGCCACTTTCCAAAGACACTCTCCAAAGCCACCGTCCAAAGCCACTCTCCAAAGCCACTCTCCAAAGCCACTCTATGTCCAAAGCCACTGTCCAAAGCCACTGTATGTCCAAAGCCACTGTATGTCCAAAGCTACATTCCAAAGCCACTGTATGTCCAAAGCCACGGTATGTCCAAAGCCACTGTCCAAAGCCACCGTATGTCCAAAGCCACTGTATGTCCAAAGCCACTGTCCAAAGCCACCGTATGTCCAAAGCCACTGAATGTCCAAAGCCACCGTCCAAAGCCAATGTATGTCCAAAGCAACTCTATGTCCAAAGCCACTGTCCAAAGCCACTGTATGTCCAAAGCCACTGTATGTCCAAAGCCACTGTCCAAAGCCACTGTATGTCTAAAGCCACTGTATATCCAAAGCCACTGTAAGTCCAAAGCCACTGTCCAAAGCCACTGTATGTCCAAAGCCACTGTATGTCCAAAGCCACTGTATGTCCAAAGCCACTGTATGTCCAAAGCCACTGTACAAAGCCACTGTATGTCCAAAGCCACTATCCAAAGCCACTCTATGTCCAAAGCCACTGTCCAAAGCCACTGTCCAAAGCCACTATCCAAAGCCACTCTATGTCCAAAGCCACTGTTCAAAGCCAATGTCCAAAGCCACTGTCCAAATCCACTCTATGTCCAAAGCCACTGTCCAAAGCCACTGTCCAAAGCCACTGTCCAAAGCCACTCTATATCCAAAGCCACTGTCCAAAGCCACTGTCCAAAGCCACTGTCCAAAGCCTCTCTATGTCCAAAGCCACTGTCCAAAGCCACTGTCCAAAGCCACTGTCCAAAGCCACTGTCCAAAGTCACTCTATATCCAAAGCCACTGTCCAAAGCCACTCTATGTCCAAAGCCACTGTCCAAAGCCACTGTCCAAAGCCACTGGCTTTGGACATACAGTGGCTTTGGACATACAGTGGCTTTGGACAGTGGCTTTGGACATACACTGGCTTTGGACATACAGTGGCTTTGGACATACAGTGGCTGTGGACAGTGGCTTTGGACATACAGTGGCTTTGGACATACAGTGGCTTTGGACATACAGTGGCTTTGGACAGTGGCTTTGGACATATACTGGCTTTGGACATACAGTGGCTTTGGACAGTGGCTTTGGAGAGTGGCTTTGGATAGTGGCTTTGGACATAGAGTGGTTCAGGACAGTGGCTTTGGAGAGTGGCTTTGGACAGTGGCTTTGGACATAGAGTGGTTTAGGACTGTGGCTTTGAAGAGTGGCTTTAGACAGTAGCTTTGGACATAGAGTGGCTTTGGACCGTGGCTTTGGACAGTGGCTTTGGACAGTGGCTTTGGACATAGAGTGGCTTCGGACAGTTGCTTTGGACAGTGGCTTTGGACAGTGGCTTTGGACATAGAGTGGCTTTGGACAGTGGCTTTGGACAGTGGCTTTGGACAGTGGCTTTGGACATAGAATTGCTTTGGACAGTGGCTTTGGACATAGAGTGGCTTTGGACAGTGGCTTTGGACAGTGGCTATGGACAGTGGCTTTGGACATAAAGTGGCTTTTGACAGTGGCTTTGGACAGTGGCTTTGGACATAGAGTGGCTTTGGAGAGTGACTTTGGACAGTGGCTTTCGACATTGGCTTTGGACATAGAGTGGCTTTGGAGAGTGGCTTTGGACAGTGGCTTTGGACAGTGGCTTTGGACATAGAGTGGCTTAGGAGAGTGGCTTTGGACAGTGGCTTTGGACAGTGGCTTTGGACATAGAGTGGCTTTGGAGAGTGGCTTTGGAGAGTGGCTTTGGAGAGTGGTTTTGGACATAGAGTGACTTTCGACAGTGGCTTTGTAGAGTGGCTTTGGACAGTGGCTTTGGACATAGAGTGGCTTTGGACAGTGGCTTTGGTGAGTGGCTTTGGACAGTGGCTTTGGACATAGAGCTGCTTTGGACAGTGGCTTTGGAGAGTGGCTTTGGACAGTGGCTTTGGACATAGAGTGGATTTGGACAGTGGCTTTGGAGAGTGGCTTTGGACAGTTGCTTTGGACATAGAGTGGCTTTGGACAGTGGCTTTGGAGAGTGGCTTTGGACAGTGGCTTTGGACATAGAGTGGCTTTGGACAGTGGCTTTGGAGATTGGCTCTGGACAGTGGCTTTGGACATAGAGTGGCTTTGGACAGTGGCTTTGGAGAGTGGCTTTGGACAGTGGCTTTGTACATAGAGTGGCTTTGGACATTGGCTTTGGACAGTGGCTTTGGACAGTGGCTTTGGACATAGAGTGGCTTTGGACAATGGCTTTGGACAGTGGCTTTGGACAGTGGCTTTGGACATAGAGTGGATTTGGACAGTGGCTTTGGAGAGTGGCTTTGGACAGTGGCTTTGTACATAGAGTGGCTTTGGACAGTGGCTTTTGACAGTGGCTTTGCACCGTGGCTTTGGACATAGAGTGGCTTTGGACAGTGACTTTGGACAGTGGCTTTGGACAGTGGCTTTGGACATAGAGTGGCTTTGGACAGTGGCTTTGGACAGTGGCTTTGGACAGTGGCTTTGGACAGTGCCTTTGGACATAGGGTGGCTTTGGACAGAGGCTTTGGACAGTGGCTTTGGACAGTGGCTTTGGACATAGAGTGACTTTGGACAGCGGCTGTGGACAGTGGCTTTGGACAGTGGCTTTGGACATAGAGTGGATTTGGACAGTGGCTTTGGACATTGGCTTTGGACATAGAGTGGCTTTGGACAGTGGCTTTGGACAGTGACTTTGGACAGTGGCTTTGGACATAGAGTGGCTTTGGACAGTGGATTTGGTCAGTGGCTTTGGACAGTGGCTTTGGACATAGAGTGGCTTTGGACAGTGGCTTTGAACAGTGACTTTAGACAGTGGCTTTGGACATAGAGTGTCTTTGGACATAGAGTGGCTTTGGACAGTGGCTTTGGACAGTGGCTTTGGACAGTGGCTTTGGACAGTGGCTTTGGACATAGAGTGGCTTTGGACATACAGTGGCTTTGGACAGTGGTTTTGGACAGTGGCTTTGGACAGAGGCTTTGGACATAGAGTGGCTTTGGACATACAGTTGCTTTGGACAGTGGCTTTGGACATACAGTGGCTTTGGACATACACTGGCTTTGGACAGTAGCTTTGGAGATAAAGTGGCTTTGGACATACAGTGGCTTTGGACAGTGGCTTTGGACATAAAGTGGCTTTGGACATACAGTGGCTTTGGACAGTGGCTTTGGACATACAGTGGCTTTAGACAGTGGCTTTGGACATACAGTGGCTTTGGACATACAGTGGCTTTGGATAGTGGCTTTGGACATACAGTGGCTTTGGACATACAGTGGCTTTGGACAGTGGCTTTGGACATACAGTGGCTTTGGACATACAGTGGCTTTGGACAGTGGCTTTGGACATACAGTGGCTTTGGACATACAGTGGCTTTGGACAGTGGCTTTGGAGAGTGGCTTTGGACAGTGGCTTTGGACATAGAGTGGTTTAGGACAGTGGCTTTGGAGAGTGGCTTTGGACAGCGGCTTTGGACATAGAGTGGTTTAGGACAGTGGCTTTGAAGAGTGGCTTTGGACAGTGGCTTTGGACATAGAGTGGCTTTGGACAGTGGCTTTGGAGAGTGGCTTTGGACAGTGGCTTTGGACATAGAGTGGCTTTGGACAGTGGCTTTGGACAGTGGCTTTGGACAGTGGCTTTGGACATAGAATGGCTTTGGACAGTGGCTTTGGACAGTGGCTTTGGAAAGTGGCTTTGGACAGTGGCTTTGGACAGTGGCTTTGGACATAGAGTGGCTTTGGACAGTGGCTTTGGACAGTAACTTTGGACAGTGGCTTTGGACATAGAGAGGCTTTGGACAGTGGCTTTGGACAATGGCTTTGGACAGTGGCTTTGGACATAGAGTGGCTTTGGACAGTTGATTTGGACAGTGTCTTTGGACATACAGTGGCTTTGGACAATGGCTTTGGACAGTGGCTTTGGACATACAGTGGCTTTGGACAGTGGCTTTGGGCAGTGGCTTTCGACATAAAGTGGCTTTGGACATAAAGTGGCTTTGGACAGTGCCTTTGCACAGTGGCTTTGAACATACAGTGGCATTAGAGAGTGGCTTTGGACAGTGGCTTTGGACATACAGTGCCTTTGGACAGTGGCTTTGGACATACAGTGGCATTAGAGAGTGGCTTTGGACAGTGGCTTTAGACATACAGTGCCTTTGGACAGTGGCTTTGGACAGTGGCTTTGGACATACAGTGTCTTTGGGCAGTGTCTTTGGACAGTAGCTTTGGTCAGTGGCTTTGGACATACAGTAGCTTTGGACAGTGGCTTTGTACAGTAGCTTTGGACAGTGGCTTTGGACATACAGTGGCTTTGGACAGTGGCTTTGGACAGTGGCTTTGGATAGTGGCTTTGGACAGTGGCTTTGGACAGTGGATTGGGACATAGAGTGGCTTTGGACAGTTGCTTTGGACATTGGCTTTGGACAGTGGCTTTGGACATAGAGTGGCTTTGGACAGTGGCTTTGGACAGTGGCTTTGGACAGTGGCTTTGGACATAGAATTGCTTTGGACAGTGGCTTTGGACATAGAGTGGCTTTGGACAGTGGCTTTGGACAGTGGCTATGGACAGTGGCTTTGGACATAGAGTGGCTTTGGACAGTGGCTTTGGACAGTGGCTATGGACATAGAGTGGCTTAGGAGAGTGGCTTTGGACAGTGGCTTTGGTCATTGGCTTTGGACATAGAGTGGCTTTGGAGAGTGGCTTTGGACAGTGGCTTTGGACAGTGGCTTTTGACATAGAGTGGCTTAGGAGAGTGGCTTTGGACAGTGGCTTTGGACAGTGGCTTTGGACATAGAGTGGCTTTGGAGAGTGGCTTTGGAGAGTGGCTTTGGACAGTGGCTTTGGACATAGAGTGACTTTCGACAGTGGCTTTGTAGAGTGATTTGGACAGTGGCTTTGGACATAGAGTGGCTTTGGACAGTAGCTTTGGTGAGTGGCTTTGGACAGTGACTTTGGACATAGAGTTGCTTTGGAAAGTGGCTTTGGAGAGTGGCTTTGTACAGTGGCTTTGGACATAGAGTGGCTTTGGACAGTGGCTTTGGAGAGTGGCTTTGGACAGTGGCTTTGGACATAGAGTGGCTTTGGACAGTGGCTTTGGAGAGTGGCTTTGGACAGTGGCTTTGGACAAAGAGTGGCTTTGGACAGTGGCTTTGGAGAGTGGCTTTGGACAGTGGCTTTGGACATAGAGTGGCTTTGGACAGTGGCTTTGGAGAGTGGCTTTGGACAGTGGCTTTGTACATAGAGTGGCTTTGGACAGTTGCTTTGGACAGTGGCTTTGGACAGTGGCTTTGGACATAGAGTGGCTTTGGACAATGGCTTTGGACAGTGGCTTTGGAAAGTGGCTTTGGACATAGAGTGGATTTGGACAGTGGCTTTGGAGAGTGGCTTTGGACAGTGGCTTTGGACATAGAGTGGCTTTGGACAGTGGCTTTGGACAGTGGCTTTGGACAGTGCTTTTGGACATAGAGTGGCTTTGGAGAGTGGCTTTGGAGAGTGGCTTTAGACAATGGCTTTGGACATAGAGTGATTTGGACAGTGGCTTTGGACAGTGGCTTTGGACAGTGGCTTTGGACATAGAGTGGATTTGGACAGTGGCTTTGGACATTGGCTTTGGACATTGGCTTTGGACATAGAGTGGCTTTGGACAATGGCTTTGGACAGTGGCTTTGGACAGTGGCTTTGGACATAGAGTGGATTTGGACAGTGGCTTTGGAGAGTGGCTTTGGACAGTGGCTTTGGACATAGAGTGACTTTGGACAGTGGCTTTGGACAGTGGCTTTGGACAGTGGCTTTGGACATAGAGTGGCTTTGGACAGTGGCTTTGTACTGTGGCTTTGGACAGTGGCTTTGGACATAGAGTGGCTTTGGACAGTGGCTTTGGACAGTGGCTTTGGACATACACTGGCTTTAGACAGTGGCTTTGGACATACAGTGGCTTTGGACATACAGTGGCTCTGGATAGTGGCTTTGGACATACAGTGGCTTTGGACATACAGTGGCTTTGGACAGTGGCTTTGGACATAGAGTGACTTTGGACGTACAGTGGCTTTGGACAGTGGCTTTGGACATACAGTGGCTTTGGACATACAGTGGTTTGGACAGTGGCTTTGGAGAGTGGCTTTGGACAGTGGCTTTGGACATAGAGTGGTTTAGGACAGTGGCTTTGGAGAGTGGCTTTGGACAGTGGCTTTGGACATAGAGTGGTTTAGGACAGTGGCTTTGAAGAGTGTCTTTGGACAGTGGCTTTGGACATAGAGTGGCTTTTGACAGTGGCTTTGGAGAGTGGCTTTGGAGAGTGGCTTTGGACATAGAGTGGTTTAGGACAGTGGCTTTGGAGAGTGGCTTTGGACAGTGGCTTTGGACATAGAGTGGTTTAGGACAGTGGCTTTGAAGAGTGGCTTTGGACAGTGGCTTTGGACATAGAGTGGCTTTGGACAGTGGCTTTGGACAATGGCTTTGGACAGTGGCTTTGGACATAGAGTGGCTTTGGACATAGAGAGGCTTTGGACAGTGGCTTTGGACAGTGGCTTTGGACAGTGGCTTTGGACATAGAGTGGCTTTGGACATACAGTGGCTTTGGACAATGGCTTTGGACAGTGACATTGGACATACAGTAGCTTTGGACAGTGGCTTTGGGCAGTGGCTTTCGACATAAAGTGGCTTTGGACATAAAGTGGCTTTGGACAGTGCCTTTGGACAGTGGCTTTGGACATACAGTGGCATTAGAGAGTGGCTTTGGACAGTGGCTTTGGACATACAGTGCCTTTGGACAGTGGCTTTGGACATACAGTGGCATTAGAGAGTGGCTTTGGACAGTGGCTTTGGACATACAGTGCCTTTGGGCAGTGGCTTTGGACAGTGGCATTGGACATACAGTGTCTTTGGACAGTGTCTTTGGACAGTGGCTTTGTTCAGTGGCTTTGGACATACAGTAGCTTTGGACAGTGGCTTTGTACAGTAGCTTTGGACAGTGGCTTTGGACATACAGTGGCTTTGGACATAGAGTGGCTTTGGAGAGTGGCTTTGGAGAGTGGCTTTGGAGAGTGGCTTTGGAGAGTGGCTTTGGAGAGTGGCTTTGGACAGTGGCTTTGGAGATAGAGTGGCTTTGGAGAGTGGCTTTGGAGATTGGCTTTGGACAGTGGCTTTGGACACAGAGTGGCTTTGGACAGTGGCTTTGGAGAGTGGCTTTGGACAGTGTCTTTGGACATAGAGTGGCTTTGGACAGTGGCTTTGGAGAGTGGCTTTCGACAGTGCCTTTGGACATAGAGTGGCTTTGGACAGTTGCTTTGGACAGTGGCTTTGGACAGTTGCTTTGGACATAGAGTGGCTTTGGACATAGAGAGGCTTTGGACAGTGGCTTTGGACAGTGGCTTTGGACAGTGGCTTTGGACATAGAGTGGCTTTGGGCAGTTGATTTGGACAGTGGCTTTGGACATACAGTGGCTTTGGACAATGGCTTTGGATAGTGGCTTTGGACATACAGTGGCTTTGGACAGTGGCTTTGGGCAGTAGCTTTCGACATAAAGTGGCTTTGGACATAAAGTGGCTTTGGACAGTGCCTTTGGACAGTGGCTTTGGACATACAGTGGCATTAGAGAGTGGCTTTGGACAGTGGCTTTGGACATACAGTGCCTTTGGACAGTGGCTTTGGACATACAGTGGCATGTGAGAGTGGCTTTGGACAGTGGCTTTGGACATACAGTGCCTTTGGACAGTGGCTTTGAACAGTGACTTTGGACATACAGTGTCTTTGGACAGTGTCTTTGGACAGTGGCTTTGGACATACAGTGGCTTTGGACATAGAGTGGCTTTGGAGAGTGGCTTTGGAGAGTGGCTTTGGAGAGTGGCTTTGGACAGTGGCTTTGGAGATAGAGTGGCTTTGGAGAGTGGCTTTGGAGAGTGGCTTTGGACAGTGGCTTTGGAGATAGAGTGGCTTTGGAGAGTGGCTTTGGAGATTGGCTTTGGACAGTGGCTTTGGACATAGAGTGGCTTTGGACAGTGGCTTTGGAGAGTGGCTTTGGACAGTGTCTTTGGACATAGAGTGGCTTTGGACAGTGGCTTTGGAGAGTGGCTTTGGACAGTGGCTTTGGACATAGAGTGGCTTTGGACAGTGGCTTTGGACGGTGGCTTTGGACAGTGGCTTTGGAAATAGAGTGGCTTTGGACATAGAGAGGCTTTGGACAGTGGCTTTGGACATAGAGTGGCTTTGGACAGTTGATTTGGACAGTGGCTTTGGGCATACAGTGGCTTTGGACAATGACTTTGGACAGTGGCTTTGGACATACAGTGGCTTTGGACAGTGGCTTTGGGCAGTGGCTTTCGATATAAAGTGGCTTTGGACATAAAGTGGCTTTGGACACTGCCTTTGGACAGTAGCTTTGGACATACAGTGGCATTAGAGAGTGGCTTTGGACAGTGGCTTTGGACATACAGTGCCTTTGGACAGTGGCTTTGGACATACAGTGGCATTAGAGAGTGGCTTTGGACAGTGGCTTTGGACTTACAGTTCCTTTGGACAGTGGCTTTGGACAGTGGCTTTGGACATACAGTGTCTTTGGACAGTGTCTTTGGACAGTGGCTTTGGTCAGTGGCTTTGGACATACAGTAGCTTTGGACAGTGGCTTTGTACAGTAGCTTTGGACAGTGGCTTTGGACATACAGTAGCTTTGGACAGTGGCTTTGGACAGTGGCTTTGGATAGTGGCTTTGGATAGTGGCTTTGGACAGTGGATTGGGACATACAGAAGCTTTGAATAGTGGCTCTGGACAGTGGTTTTGGGCATAGAGTGGCTCTGGACGGTGGCTCTGGATGGTGGCTCTGGACGGTGGCTCTGGACGGTGGCTCTGGCCTTGGCCGGTGGCCTTGGGCGGTGGCCTTGGGCGGTGGCGTTGGGCGGTGGCCTTGGGCGGTGGCCTTGGGCGGTGGCCTTGGGCGGTGGCCTTGGGCGGTGGCCTTGGGCGGTGGCCTTGGGCGGTGGCCTTGAACGGTGGCCTTGGGCGGTGGCCTTGGGCGGTGCCTTTGGGCTGTGGCTTTGGGCAGTGGCTTTGGACGGTGGCTTTGGACGGTGGCTTTGGACGGTGGCTTTGGACGGTGGCTTTGGACGGTGGCTTTGGACGGTGGCTTTGGATGGTGGCTTTGGACGGTGGCTTTGGACGGTGGCTTTGGACGGTGGCTTTGGACAGTTGCTTTGGACATAGAGTGGCTTTGAACATAGAGAGGCTTTGGACAGTGGCTTTGGACAGTGGCTTTGGACAGTGGCTTTGGACATAGAGTGGCTTTGGGCAGTTGATTTGGACAGTGGCTTTGGACATACAGTGGCTTTGGACAATGGCTTTGGATAGTGGCTTTGGACATACAGTGGCTTTGGACAGTGGCTTTGGGCAGTAGCTTTCGACATAAAGTGGCTTTGGACATAAAGTGGCTTTGGACAGTGCCTTTGGACAGTGGCTTTGGACATACAGTGGCATTAGAGAGTGGCTTTGGACAGTGGCTTTGGACATACAGTGGCTTTGGACAGTGGCTTTGGACATACAGTGGCATGTGAGAGTGGCTTTGGACAGTGGCTTTGGACATACAGTGCCTTTGGACAGTGGCTTTGAACAGTGACTTTGGACATACAGTGTCTTTGGACAGTGTCTTTGGACAGTGGCATTGGACATACAGTGGCTTTGGACATAGAGTGGCTTTGGAGAGTGGCTTTGGAGAGTGGCTTTGGAGAGTGGCTTTGGACAGTGGCTTTGGAGATAGAGTGGCTTTGGAGAGTGGCTTTGGAGAGTGGCTTTGGACAGTGGCTTTGGAGATAGAGTGGCTTTGGAGAGTGGCTTTGGAGATTGGCTTTGGACAGTGGCTTTGGACATAGAGTGGCTTTGGACAGTGGCTTTGGAGAGTGGCTTTGGACAGTGTCTTTGGACATAGAGTGGCTTTGGACAGTGGCTTTGGAGAGTGGCTTTGGACAGTGGCTTTGGACATAGAGTGGCTTTGGACAGTGGCTTTGGACGGTGGCTTTGGACAGTGGCTTTGGAAATAGAGTGGCTTTGGACATAGAGAGGCTTTGGACAGTGGCTTTGGACATAGAGTGGCTTTGGACAGTTGATTTGGACAGTGGCTTTGGGCATACAGTGGCTTTGGACAATGGCTTTGGACAGTGGCTTTGGACATACAGTGGCTTTGGACAGTGGCTTTGGGCAGTGGCTTTCGATATAAAGTGGCTTTGGACATAAAGTGGCTTTGGACACTGCCTTTGGACAGTGGCTTTGGACATACAGTGGCATTAGAGAGTGGCTTTGGACAGTGGCTTTGGACATACAGTGCCTTTGGACAGTGGCTTTGGACATACAGTGGCATTAGAGAGTGGCTTTGGACAGTGGCTTTGGACATACAGTTCCTTTGGACAGTGGCTTTGGACAGTGGCTTTGGACATACAGTGTCTTTGGACAGTTTCTTTGGACAGTGGCTTTGTTCAGTGGCTTTGGACATACAGTAGCTTTGGACAGTGGCTTTGTACAGTAGCTTTGGACAGTGGCTTTGGACATACAGTAGCTTTGGACAGTGGCTTTGGACAGTGGCTTTGGATAGTGGCTTTGGATAGTGGCTTTGGACAGTGGATTGGGACATACAGAAGCTTTGAATAGTGGCTCTGGACAGTGGTTTTGGGCATAGAGTGGCTCTGGACGGTGGCTCTGGATGGTGGCTCTGGACGGTGGCTCTGGACGGTGGCTCTGGCCTTGGCCGGTGGCCTTGGGCGGTGGCCTTGGGCGGTGGTGTTGGGCGGTGGCCTTGGGCGGTGGCCTTGGGCGGTGGCCTTGGGCGGTGGCCTTGGGCGGTGGCCTTGGGCGGTGGCCTTGAACGGTGGCCTTGGGCGGTGGCCTTGGGCGGTGCCTTTGGGCTGTGGCTTTGGGCAGTGGCTTTGGACGGTGGCTTTGGACGGTGGCTTTGGACGGTGGCTTTGGACGGTGGCTTTGGACGGTGGCTTTGGACGGTGGCTTTGGACGGTGGCTTTGGACGGTGGCTTTGGACGGTGGCTTTGGACGGTGGCTTTGGACGGTGGCTTTGGACGGTGGCTTTGGACGGTGGCTTTGGACGGTGGATTTGGACGGTGGATTTGGACGGTGGCTTTGGACGGTTTGCTTTGGATGGTGGATTTGGACGGTGGCTTTGGACGGATTGCTTTGGACGGTGGCTTTGGACGGTGGCTTTGGACGGTGGCTTTGTTTGGTGGCTTTGTTTGGTTGCTTTGTTTGGTGGGTTTGTTTGGTGGCTTTAGACGGTGGCTTTGTTTGGTGGCTTTGTTTTGTGGCTTTGTTTTGTGGCTTTGTTTGGTGGCTTTTGTTTCATGGCTTTTGTTTGGTGGCTTTTGTTTCGTGGCTATTGTTTCGTGGCTTTTGTTAGGTGGCTTTGTTTGGTGGCTTTGGACGGTGGCTTTGTTTGGTGGCTTTGTTTGGTGGCTTTTGTTTCGTGGATTTTGTTTGGTGGTTTTTATTTCGTGGCTTTTGTTTCGTGGCTTTTGTTTGGTGGCTTTTGTTTTGTGGCTTTGGTTTGGTGTCTATTGTTTGGTGGTTTTTGTTTCGTGGCTTTTGTTTCATGGCTTTTGTTTCGCGGCTTTTATACTCCGAGTCCCAGTCACATTGTGATCTTATTCAGCCAGTCATATACTATGAGACCTTCTTCAGCCAGTTCTTATTCCGCCAGTCATATACTCTGGGTCTCATTCATATACTCTCGCTGGGATCTTCTTCAGCCAGTCATATACTCTACTAATTAAGAGCAAAATATAGCTTCTTTCACAAAGGGGAGAAAGAGTTCTCTAATATTGAAAAGGAAGCTAATGTGCCCATTATTACCAGATTGAACGATTTCAGAGTTTTTCCTCAAAACGCTCAAAAACGTCCCAGATTGGAGCATAATAGGGTTAAAAAGGAGAGAATTCAGACAAAAAGCCGTTTTCTGTTATTTAAAGAGTAGAAACAGTTCCATAATGTTGAAAAGTAAACTAATTTGTCAATTTTAACAAGAATGACAGCGATTTTAGCTTCTTTGGTTAAAAAGGGTAAATTTCCCACCAAAAGCCTTTTTCTGTCATTTAAATAAAGTAAAGAAGCAGTTTCATGTTTAAAAGAAAACTAATGTGCCCATTTTGATGAGAATGAGCAATTTCACACTTTTTCCTCAAAACGCTCAAAAACGTCCCAATTGGAACAAAATATTCATAAAGTGGAGAAATAATGTTCAAAAAGAAGCTAATGTGCTATTTTGATAAGAATGAGCGATTTCATTCTGTTTTTCATAAAAAGCTCAAAAACGATCCAATAAAAAAGGGAGATTTCTCATTTAAAGAGTAGAAATGGCTTCATAATGTTGTAATGCAACATGTTTTGTTAAGAATGAGCGATTTCATACGGTTTTTCCTCAAAATTCTCAAAAATGTCTCATTTGGAGCAAAATAGTTAAAAAGGGTAGATTTCTCATCAATAGCAGTTTTCTGTCATTTAAAGAGTACAAACAGTTCCATGTTGAAAAGAAAACTAATGTTCCAAAAAATTAGCTGTCACACCGTTTTTTCTCAAAACGCACAAAAAAAATCCACTCGAGCTTAATGATCAAAAACTTCTCAAAAGATCGGTTAAAAAAGGGAGATTTCTGACCAAAACCCATTTTTGGCATTTAAAGAGTAGAAACAGTTCCATAATGTTGAAAAGGAAACTAATATGTCCATTTTGATAGGAATGAGCGATTTCAGACCTTTTTTCACAAAATGCTGTTAAAAAGGGGAGATTTCTTCAAGACAAGAATGACCTCAAAACGCTCAAAAATCTCCCAATTGGAGCAAAATAGTGGGTCTTTGGGTCACCAAAAGTGGTTTTCTGTAATTTAAAGTATAGACAAGTTCAATAATGTTGATACGGAAACTAATGTGCCCATTTTGACAAAATGAGGGATTTCAGATAGTTTCTCTTCAAAATGCTAAAAACGTCCCAATTGGAGCAAAATAGAGCTTCTTACGGTTAATAGGGAAATTTCTGACCAAAAGCCGTTTTCTGTCATTTAAAAAGTAGCCATAATGTTGTAAAGGAAACTAATGGGCATGTTTTCAGCGGTTTTTCCACAAAATGCTCAAAAACATATCAATTTGACCAAAATAGATTAAAAAAAGGGGAGATTTCTTAGCAAAAGTCATTTAAAGAGTAGAAACATTTCCATAATGTTGAAAAGGAAGCTAAAGTGCCCATTTTGCCAAGAATGAGCGATTTCAGACTGTTTTCCCTCAAAACGCTCAAATAAGTCTCAATTGGAGCTAAAAAGGGTAGATATCACACCAAAAGCCTTTTTCTGTCATTTAAAGAATGGAAACAGTTCCATAATATTGAACCGGAAACTAATGTGACCATTTTAACAAGAATGAGCGATTTCGACAAATATTTCCCAATAGAGCAAAATGGAGCTTTTTTGGTTAAAAAGGGGAGATTTCTCTTTAAGTGTAGAAAAGTTCAATAATGTTGAAAATGAAACCAATTGCCCATTTTGACAGGAATGAGTGATTTCCGAATTTTTCAGCAAAATAGAGCTTTCGTTTAAAAGGGGAGATTTCTGACTAAAATCCCTGTTTCTGTCATTTAAAGAGTAGAAATAGCTCCATAATGTTGTAAAGGAAACTAATGCACTTATTTTGTTAAGAATGAGCGTTTTTTAACCGTTTTTCCTCTATTCGAGCAAATTAGAGTTTTTTTCAGTTAAAAAGGTTAGAAAAAGTAATTTAATGAGTAGAAACAGTTCCATAATGTTGAAAAGGAACTAATGTGACCATTTTGACAAGAATGAGCTTAAATACGCTCAAAACTTTCCAATTGGAGCAAACTATAGCTTCGTTTGGTTACAAAGGGGAGAAACAGTTCCATAATATTGAATAAGAAGCCATTTTGACATGAATGAGCGATTTCAGAGTTTTTCCTCAAAACGCTCAAAAACGTCCCGATAGGAGCAAATTAGGGTTAAAAAGTGAAGAATTCAGACCAAAATCCGTTTTCTATTATTTAAAGAGTAGAAACAGCTCCACAATGTTGAAAAGTAAACTAATGTGCCCACTTTGACAAGAATGAGCGATTTCAGACTGTTTATCCTAAAAACATTCAAAAACTATGCAACCTGGTAGAAATGACAGAAAAAGGGATTTTAGTCAGAAATCTCCCCTTTTAAACGAAAGCTCTATTTTGCTAAAAAATTCGGAAATCACTCATTCCTGTCAAAATGGGCAATTAGTTTCATTTTCAACATTATTGAACTTTTCTACACTTAAAGAGAAATCTCCCCTTTTTAACCAAAAAAGCTCCATTTTGCTCTATTGGGAAATATTTGTCGAAATCAATCATTCTTGTTAAAATGGTCACATTAGTTTCCGGTTCAATATTATGGAACTGTTTCTATTCTTTAATATATATATATATAAACAGAATAACAAACAAAACATTAACAAACAACAACAAACAAACATTAAAACAAAAAATCTTAATACACTACTTATAAAAAATAAAAAATAATCGTCATTACAACTAAAGCTGGTGCCCAGCATAGCTGCAGTGTTACCTCGCTGCACGGCTACTGCAATCCGCTGGGAAAGGAAAAAGGAGGAGCGGGGATCATCCGTTTCCTGTTTGAGACGGTTGCCTTAAATGACAGAAAAAGGCTTTTGGTGTGATATCTACTCTTTTTAGCTCCAACTGAGACTTATTTGAGCGTTTTGTGGGAAAACAGTCTGAAATCGCTCATTCTTGGCTAAATGGGCACTTTAGCTTCCTTTTCAACATTATGGAAATGTTTCTACTCTTTAAATGACTTTTGCTAAGAAATCTCCCCTTTTTTTAATCTATTTTGGTCAAATTCATATGTTTTTGAGCATTTTGTGGAAAAACCGCTGAAAACATGCCCATTAGTTTCCTTTACAACATTATGGCTACTTTTTAAATGACAGAAAACGGCTTTTGGTCAGAAATTTCCCTATTAACCGTAAGAAGCTCTATTTTGCTCCAATTGGGACGTTTTTAGCATTTTGAAGAGAAACTATCTGAAATCCCTCATTTTGTCAAAATGGGCACATTAGTTTCCGTATCAACATTATTGAACTTGTCTATACTTTAAATTACAGAAAACCACTTTTGGTGCCCAAAGACCCACTATTTTGCTCCAATTGGGAGATTTTTTTAGCGTTTTGAGGTCATTCTTGTCTTGAAGAAATCTCCCCTTTTTAACAGCATTTTGTGAAAAAAGGTCTGAAATCGCTCATTCCTATCAAAATGGACATATTAGTTTCCTTTTCAACATTATGGAACTGTTTCTACTCTTTAAATGCCAAAAATGGCTTTTGGTCAGAAATCTCCCTTTTTTTAACCGATCTTTTAAGTTTTTGATCATTAAGCTCGAGTGGATTTTTTTGGGGCGTTTTGAGAAAAAACGGTGTGACCGCTAATTTTTTGGAAGATTAGTTTTCTTTTCAACATGGAACTGTTTGTACTCTTTAAATGACAGAAAACTGCTATTGATGAGAAATCTACCCTTTTTAACTATATTGCTCCAAATGAGACATTTTTGAGAATTTTGAGGAAAAACCGTATGAAATCGCTCATTCTTAACAAAACATGTTGCATTACAACATTATGAAGCCATTTCTACTCTTTAAATGAGAAATCTCCCTTTTTTATTGGATCGTTTTTGAGCTTTTTATGAAAAACAGAATGAAATCGCTCATTCTTATCAAAATAGCACATTAGCTTCTTTTTGAACATTATTTCTCCACTTTAAATGAATATTTTGTTCCAATTGGGACGTTTTTGAGCGTTTTGAGGAAAAAGTTTGAAATTGCTCATTCTCATCAAAATGGGCACATTAGTTTTCTTTTAAACATGAAACTGTTTCTTCACTTTATTTAAATGACAGAAAACGGCTTTTGGTGGGAAAATTACCCTTTTTAACCAAAGAAGCTAAAATCGCTGTCATTCTTGTTAAAATTGACACATAAGTTTACTTTTCAACATTATGGAACTGTTTCTACTCTTTAAATAACAGAAAACGGCTTTTGGTCAGAATTCTCTCCTTTTTAACCCTATTTTGCTCCAATCCGGGACGTTTTTGAGTGTTTTGAGGAAAAACTCTGAAATCGTTCAATCTGGTAATAATGGGCACATTCGCTTCCTTTTCAATATTAGAGAACTCTTTCTCCCCTTTGTAACCGAAAGAAGCTATATTTTGCTCTTAATTAGTAGAGTATATGACTGGCTGAAGAAGATCCCAGCGAGACTCTATGAATGAGACCCAGAGTATATGACTGGCGGAAGATCTGGCTGAAGAAGGTCTCATAGTATATGACTGGCTGAATTAGATCACAATGTGACTGGGACTCGGAGTATATGAGACTGGCTGAACGTCTCATAGTATATGACCGGCAAAAGATCCCAGTGAGAGCCACTATACATAGCCACTAAACAAAGCCACTACACTAAATAAAGCCACTGAACAAAGCCACTAAGCCACTAAACAAGGCCACCAAACAAAGCCATTAACAAAGACACTAAACAAAGCCACTAAACAAAGCCACTGAACAAAGAAACTGAACAAAGCAAATAAACAAAGCCAATAACAAGGCCACTAAACAAAGCCACTAAGCCACTAAACAAGGCCACCTAACAAAGCCATTAACAAGAACACTAAACAAAGCCACTAAACAAAGCCACTAAACAAGGCCACTAAACGAGGCCACCAAACAAAGCCATTAACTAGGCCACTAAACAAAGACACTAAACAAGGCTACTAATCAAGGCCACTAAACAAGGCCACTAACCAAGGCCACTAAACAAAGCCACTAAACTTGGCCACTAAACAAAGCCACTAAACATGGCCACCAAATATGGCCACTAAACAAAGCCACCAAACAAACCAATAAAAATGGCCAACAAACAAAGCCACTAAACATGGCCACCTAACAAATCCAAGAAACAAAAGCCACAAATCAAAAGCCACGAAACAAATTCCACCAAACAATAGCCACTAAACAAAAGCCACCACACAAAAGCCACCAAACAAAAGCCACAAAACAAAACCCACCAAACTAAAGCCACCAAACAAAAGCCACCAAAGAAAAACCACCAAAGTAAAGCCACAAAACAAAAGCCACCAAACAAAAGCCACCAAACAAAAGCCACGAAAGAAAAACAAAAACCAAAGCCACTCTATGTCCAAAGCCACTGTCCAAAGCCACTCTACAAAGCCACTGTCGAAAGTCACACTATGTCCAAAGCCACTGTCCAAAGCCACTCTCCAAAGCCACTCTCCAAAGCCACTCTATGTCCAAAGCCACTGTCCAAAGCCACTGTCCAAAGCCACTCTCTAAAGCTACTCTATGTCCAAAGCCACTGTCCAAAGCCACTCTCCTAAAGCCACTGTCCAAAGCCACTCTATGTCCAAAGCCACTGTCCAAAGCCACTCTCCAAAGCCACTCTCCAAAGGCACTCTATGTCCAAAGCCACTGTCCAAAGCCACTGTCCAAAGCCACTATCCAAAGCCACTCTATGTCCAAACCACTGTCTAAAGACTCTCCAAAGCCACTCTCCAAAGCCACTCTATGTCCAAAGCCACTGTCCAAAGCCACTGTCCAAAGCTATTCTCCAAAGCCACTCTATGTCCAAAGCCACTGTCCAAAGCCACTGTCCAAAGCCACTCTCCAAAGCCACTCTCCAAAGCCACTCTATGTCCAAAGCCACTGTCCAAAGCCACTGTCCAAAGCCACTGTCCAAAGCCACTCTATGTCCAAAGCCACTGTCCAAAGCCACTGTCCAAAGGCACTGTCCAAAGCCACTCTATGTCCAAAGCCACTGTCCAAAGCCACTCTCCAAAGCCACTGTCCAAAGCCACTCTATGTCCAAAACCACTGTCCAAAGCCACTCTCCAAAGCCACTGTCCAAAGCCACTCTATGTCCAAAGCCACTGTCCAAAGCCACTCTCCAAAGCCACTCTATGTCCAAAGCCACTGTCCGAAGCCACTCTCCAAAGCCACTGTCCAAATCCACTCTATGTCCAAAGCCACTTTCCCAAGCCACTCTACAAAGCCACTCTCGAAAGTCACACTATGTACAAAGCCACTGTCCAAAGCCACTCTATGTCCAAAGCCACTGTCCAAAGCCACTT
Organism: Cladorhizidae sp. MBARI D1340-BT2; assembly: GCA_028752905.1. Classification (NCBI taxonomy): domain Eukaryota; kingdom Metazoa; phylum Porifera; class Demospongiae; order Poecilosclerida; family Cladorhizidae; species Cladorhizidae sp. MBARI D1340-BT2. Next base: position 21,596,719 of record JAQNBH010000017.1, on the reverse strand, counting down.
TCCAAAGCCACTCTCCAAAGCCACTCTCCAAAACCACTCTATGTCCAAAGCCACTGTCCAAAGACACTCTTCAAAGCCACTCTCCAAAGCCACTCTATGTCCCAAGCCACTGTCCAAAGCCACTGTCCAAAGCCACTCTACAAAGCCACTCTATCTCCAAAGCCACTGTCCAAAGACACTCTCCAAAGCCACTCTCCAAAGCCACTCTATGTCAAAAGCCACTGTCCAAAGCTACTGTCGAAAGCCACTGTCTAAAGCCACTGTATGTCCAAAGCCACTGTCCAAAGCCACTGTCGAAAGCCACTGTCCAAAGCCACTCTATGTCCAAAGCCACTGTATAAAGCCACTGTCCAAAGCCACTGTCCAAAGCAACTCTATGTCCAAAGCCACTGTCCAAAGCCACTGTCCAAAGCCACTGTCCAAAGCCACTCTATGTCCAAAGCCACTGTCCAAAGCCACTGTCCAAAGCCACTGTCCAAAGCCACTCTATGTCAAAGCCACTGTCCCAAGCCACTCTCCAAAGCCACTGTCCAAAGCCACTCAATGTCCAAAGCCACTGTCCAAAGCCACTCTATGTCCAAAGTCACTGTGCAAAGCCACTCTCCAAAGCCACTGTCCAAAGCCACTCTATGTCCAAAGCCACTGTCCAAAGCCACTGTCCAAAGCCACTCTCCAAAGCCACTCTATGTCCAAAGCCACTGTCCAAAGCCACTCTCTAAAGCCACTCTCCAAAGCCACTCTATGTCCAAAGCCACTGTCCAAACACACTGTCCAAAGCCACTCTCCAAAGCCACTCTATGTCCAAAGCCACTGTCCAAAGCCACTCTCCAAAGCCACTCTCCAAAGCCACTCAATATCCAAAGCCACTGTCCAAAGCCACTCTATGTCCAAAGTCACTGTGCAAAGCCACTCTCCAAAGCCACTGTCCAAAGCCACTCTATGTCCAAAGCCACTGTCCAAAGCCACTGTCCAAAGCCACTCTCCAAAGCCACTCTATGTCCAAAGCCACTGTCCAAAGCCACTCTCTAAAGCCACTCTCCAAAGCCACTCTATGTCCAAAGCCACTGTCCAAACACACTGTCCAAAGCCACTCTCCAAAGCCACTCTATGTCCAAAGCCACTGTCCAAAGCCACTGTCCAAAGCCATTCTCCAAAGCCACTCTATGTCCAAAGCCACTGTCCAAAGCCACTCTCCAAATCCACTGTCCAAAGCCACTGTATATCCAAAGTCACTGTATGTCCAAAGCCACTGTATGTCCAAATCCACTGTCCAAAGCCACTGTATTTCCAAAGCCACTGTCCAAAGCCACTGTATGTCCAAAGCCACTGTATGTCCAAAGCCACTATACAAAGCCACTGTATGTCCAAAGCCACTGTATGTCCAAAGGCACTGTCCAAAGCCACTGTATGTCCAAAGCCACTGTATGTCCAAAGCCACTGTCTAAAGCCACTGTATGTCCAAAGCCACTGTCCAAAGCCACTGTATGTCTAAAGCCACTGTATGTCCAAAGCCACTGTCCAAAGCCACTGTATGTCCAAAGCCACTGTATGTCCAAAGCCACTGTCCAAAGCCACTGAATGTCCAAAGCCACTGTATGTCCAAAGCCACTGTCCAAAGCCACTGTATGTCCAAAGCCACTGTATGTCCAAAGCCACTGTCCAAAGCCACTGTATGTCCAAAGCCACTGTACAAAGCCACTGTCCAAATCCACTGTCCAAAGCCACTCTATGTCCAAATCCACTGTACAAAGCCACTGTCCAAAGCCACTGTCCAAAGCAATACTATGTCCAAAGCCACTGTCCAAAGCCACTGTCCAAAGCCACTGTCCAAAGCCACTCTATTTCCAAAGCCACTGTCCGAAGCCACTGTCCAAAGCCACTGTCCAAAGCCACTCTTGGTCCAAAGCCACTGTCCAAAGCCACTCTCCAAAGCCACTGTCCAAAGCCACTGTATGTCCAATGCCACTGTATGTCCAAAGCTACTGTCCAAAGCCACTGTATGTCCAAAGCCACTGTATGTCCAAAGCCACTATCCAAAGCCACTGTATGTCCAAAGCCACTGTATATCCAAAGCCACTGTCCAAAGCCACTGTATGTCCAAAGCCACTGTATGTCCAAAGCCACTGTCTAAAGCCACTGTATGTCCAAAGCCACTGTCCAAAGCCACTGTATGTCCAAAGCCACTGTATGTCCAAAGCCACTGTCCATAGCCACTGTATGTCCAAAGCCACTGTATGTCCAAAGCCACTGTCCAAAGCCACTGTATGTCCAAAGCCACTGTATGTCCAAAGCCACTGTCCAAAGCCACTCTATGTCCAAAGCCACTCTATGTCCAAAGCTACTGTATGTCCAAAGCCACTGTTCAAAGCCACTGTATGTCCAAAGCCACTGTATGTCCAAAGCCACTGTCCAAATCTACCGTATGTCCAAATCCACGGTATGTCCAAAGCCACTGTTCAAAGCCACCGTATGTCCAAAGCCACTGTATGTCCAAAGCCACTGTCCAAAGCCACTGTATGTCGAAAGCCACTGTATGTCCAAAGCCACTGTCCAAAGCCACTGTATGTCCAAAGCCACTGTATGTCCAAAGCCACTGTCCAAAGCCACTGTATGTCCAAAGCCACTGTATGTCCAAAGCCACTGTCCAAAGCCACTGTATGTCCAATCCACTGTATGTCCAAAGCCACTGTCCAAAGCCACTGTATGTCCAAAGCCACTGTCCAAAGCCACCATATGTCCAAAGCCACTGTATGTCCAAAGCCACTCTCCAAAGCCACTCTCCAAAGCCACTCTATGTCCAAAGCCACTATCCAAAGCCACTCTCCAAAGCCACTCTCCAAAGCCACTCTATGTCCAAAGCCACTGTCCAAAGCCACTCTCCAAACCACTATCCAAAGCCACTCTATGTACAAAGTCACTGTCCAAAGCCAATCTCCAAAGCCACTCTCCAAAGCCACTCTATGTCCAAAGTCAGTCCAAAGCCACTCTCCAATGTCACTCTATGTCCAAAGCCACTCCAAAGCCACTCTCCAAAGCCACTCTCCAAAGCAACTCTATGTCCAAAGCCACGGTCCAAAGCCATTCTCCAAAGCCACTCTCCAAAGCCACTCTATGTCCAAAGCCACTGTCCAAAGCCACTCTATGTCCAAAGCCACTGTCCAAAGCCACTGTCCAAAGCCACGGTCCAAACCCACTCTATGTCCAAAGCCACTTTCCAAAGCCACTTTCCAAAGCCACTGTCCAAAGCCACTCTATGTTCAAAGCCACTGTCCAAAGCCACTCTCCAATGCCACTGTCCAAAGCCACTCTATCTACAAAGCCACTGTCCAAAACCACTGTCTAAAGTCACTGTCCAAAGCCACTCTATGTCCAAAGCCACTGTCCAAAGCCACTCTCCAAAGCCACTGTCCAAAGCCACTCTATGTCCAGAGCCACTGTCCAAAGACACTCTCCAAAGCCACTGACCAAAGCCACTCTATGTCCAAAGCCACTGAACAAAGCCACTGTCCAAAGCCACTGATCAAAGCCACTCTATGTCCAATGCCATTGTCCAAAGCCACTGTCCAAAGCCACTCTCCAAAGCCACTCTATGTCCAAAGCCACTGTCCAAAGCCACTCTCCAAATCCACTCTCCAAAGCCACTGTATGTCCAAAGCCACTGTCCAAAGCCACTGTCCAAAGCCATTCTCCAAAGCCACTCTATGTCCAAAGCCACTGTCCAAAGTCACTGTCCAAAGCCACTCTCCAAAGCCACTCTATGTCCAAAGCCACTGTACAAAGCCACTCTCCAAAGCCACTCTATGTCCAAAGTCACTGTCCAAAGCCACTCTCCACAGCCACTCTCCAAAGCCACTCTATGTCCAAAGCCACTGTCCAAAGCCACTGTCCAAAGCCACTCTCCAAAGCCACTCTATCTCCAAAGCCACTGTCCAAAGCCACTCTCCAAAGCCACTCTCCAAAGCCACTCTATGTCCAAAGCCACTGTCCATAGCCACTGTCCAAAGTCACTGTCCAAAGCCACTCTATGTCCAAAGCCACTGTCCAAAGCCACTCTATGTCCAAAGGCACTGTCCAAAGCCACTCTCCAAAGCCACTGTCCAAAGCCACTCTATGTCCAAAGACACTGTCCAAAGCCACTCTCCAAAGCCACTGTCCAAAGCCACTCTGTGTCCAAAGCCACTGTCCAAAGCCAATCTCCAAAGCCACTCTCCAAAGCCACTCTATCTCCAAAGCCACTGTCCAAAGCCACTCTCCAAAGCCACTCTCCAAAGCCACTCTCCAAAGCCACTCTCCAAAGCCACTCTCCAAAGCCACTCTATGTCCAAAGCCACTGTATGTCCAAAGCCACTGTCCAAAGCTACTGTACAAAGCCACTGTCCAAAGCTACTGTATGTCCAAAGCCACTGACCAAAGCCACTGTCCAAAGACACTGTCCAAAGACACTGTATGTCCAATGCAACTGTCCAAAGCCACTGTCCAAAGGCACTGTATGTCCAAAGCCACTGTCAAAAGCCACTCTCTAATGCCACTGTATGTCCAAAGCCACTGTCCAAAGGCACTGTATGTCCAAAGCCACTGTCCAAAGCCACTCTCTAATGCCACTGTATGTCCAAAGCCACTGTCCAAAGGCACTGTCCAAAGCCACTTTATGTCCAAAGCCACTTTATGTCGAAAGCCACTGCCCAAAGCCACTGTCCAAAGCCACTGTATGTCCAATGCCACTGTCCAAAGCCATTGTCCAAAGCCACTGTATGTCCAAAGCCACTCTATGTCCAAAGCCACTGTCCAAAGCCACTGTCCAAAGCCACTGTCCAAAGCCTCTCTATGTCCAAAGCCACTCTATGTCCAAAGCCACTGTCCAAAGCCATTGTCCAAAGCCACTGTCCAAAGCCACTCTATGTCCAAAGCCACTGTCCAAAGCCACTCTTCAAAGCCACTGTCCTAAACCACTCTATGTCCAAAGCCACTGTCCAAAGCCACTCTCCAAAGCCACTGTCCTAAACCACTCTATGTCCAAAGCCACTGTCCAAAGCCACTCTCCAAAGCCACTGTCCAAAGCCACTCTATGTCCAAAGCCACTGTCCAAAGACACTCTTCAAAGCCACTGTCCTAAACCACTCTATGTCCAAAGCCACTGTCCAAAGCCACTCTCCAAAGCCACTGTCCTAAACCACTCTATGTCCAAAGCCACTGTCCAAAGCCACTCTCCAAAGCCACTGTCCAAAGCCACTGTATGTCCAAAGCCACTGTATGTCCAAAGCCACTGTCCAAAGCCACTGTACGTCCAAAGCCACTCTATGTCCAAAGCCACTGTCCAAAGCCACTGTATGTCCAAAGCCACTGTATGTCCAAAGCCACTATCCAAAGCCACTGTATGTCCAAAGCCACTTTATGTCCAAAGCCACTGTCCAAAGCCACTGTATGTCCAAAGCCACTGTATGTCCAAAGCCACTGTCCAAAGCCACTGTATGTCCAAAGCCACTTTATGTCCAAAGCCACTGTCCAAAGCCACTGTATGTCCAAGCCACTGTATGTCCAAAGCCACTGTATGTCCAAAGCCACTGTATGTCCAAAGCCACTCTATGTCCAAAGCCACTGTCCAAAGCCACTGTCCAAAGCCACTGTCCAAAGCCACTGTCCAAAGCCACTGTATGTCCAAAGCCACTCTATGTTCAAAGCTAATGTCCAAAGCCACTGTCCAAAGCCACTGTCCAAAGCCACTGTCCAAAGCCACTGTCCAAAGCCACTCTATGTCCAAAGCCACTGTCCAAAGCCACTTTACAAAGCCACTGTCCACAGCCACTCTATGTCCAAAGCCACTGTCCAAAGCCACTGTCCAAAGCAACAGTCCAAAGCCACTCTATGTCCAAAGCCACTGTCCATAGCCACTGTCCAAAGCCACTCTATGTCCCAAGCCACTGTCCAAAGCCACTGTCCAAAGCCACTCTATGTCCAAAGACACTCTATGTCCAAACCACTGTCTAAAGTCACTGTCCAAAGCCTCTATCCAAAGCCACTCTATGTCCAAAGCCACTGTCCAAAGCGACTGACCAAAGCCACTGTCCAAAGCCACTCTATGTCCAAAGCTACTGTCCAAAGCCACTATCCAAAGCCACTGTCCAAAGCCACTCTATGTCCAAAGCCACTGTCCAAAGCCAATGTCCAAAGCCACTTTCCAAATCCACTCTATGTCCAAAGCCACTGTCCAAAGCCACTGTCCAAAGCCACTGTCCAAAGTCACTCTATGTCCAAAGCCACTGTCCAAAGCCACTGTCCAAAGCCACTGTCCAAAGCCACTCTATGTCCAAAGCCACTGTCCAAAGCCACTGTCTAAAGCCACTGTCCAAAGCCACTGTCCAAAGCCACTCTATGTCCAAAGCCACTGTCCAAAGCCACAGTACAAAGCCACTGTCCAAAGCCACTGTATGTCCATAGCCACTGTATGTCCAAAGCCACTGTCCAAAGCCACTGTATGTCCAAAGCCACTTTATCTCCAAAGCTACTGTCCAAAGCCAGTGTATGTCCAAAGCCACTGTATGTCCAAAGCCACTGTCCAAAGCAACTGTATGTCCAAAGCCACTCTATGTCCAAAGCCTCTGTCCAAAGCCACTGTCCAAAGCCACTGTCCAAAGCCACTGTATGTCCAAAGCCACTGTATGTCCAAAGCCACTGTCCAAAGCCACTGTCCAAAGCCACTGTCCAAAGCCACTGTCCAAAGCCACTGTCCACAGCCACTCTATGTCCAAAGCCACCGACCAAAGACACTGTCCAAAGCAACAGTCCAAAGCCACTCTATGTCCAAAGCCACTGTCCAAAGCCACTGTCCAAAGCCACTCTATGTCCAAAGCCACTGTCCAAAGCCACTGTCCAAAGCCACTCTATGTCCAAAGACACTCTATGTCCAAAGCCACTGTCTAAAGTCACTGTTCAAAGCCACTGTCCAAAGCCACTCTATGTCCAAAGCCACTGTCCAAAGCCACTGACCAAAGCCACTGTCCAAAGCCACTCTATGTCCAAAGCCACTGTCCAAAGTCACTGTCCAAAGCCACTGTCCAAAGCCACTCTATGTCCAAAGCCAATGTCCAAAGCCACTGTCCAAATCCACTGTATGTCCAAAGCCACTGTCCAAAGCCACTGTCCACAGCCACTGTCCAAAGTCACTCTATGTCCAAAGCCACTGTCCAAAGCCACTGTCCAAAGCCACTGTCCAAAGCCACTCTATGTCCAAAGGCACTGTCCAAAGCCACTGTCCAAAGCCACTGTCCAAAGTCCAAAGCCACTATCCAAAGCCACTGTCCAAAGCCACTCTCCAAAGCCACTCTATCTTTGGAGAGTGTCTTTGGAAAGTGGCTTTGGACATAGAGTGGCTTTGGACAGTGGCTTTGGACATAGAGTGGCTTTGGAGAGTGGCTTTGGAGAGTGGCTTTGGACAGTGGCTTTGACATAGAGTGGCTTTGGACTGTGGCTTTGGACAGTGGCTTTGGATAGTGGCTTTGGACATAGAGTGGCTTTGGAGAGTGGCTTTGGACAGTGGCTTTGGACAGTGGCTTTGGACATAGAGTTGCTTTGGACAGTGGCTTAGGACAGTGGCTTTGTACAGTGACTTTGGACATAGAGTGGCTTTGGACAGTGGCTTTGGACAGTGGCTTTGGACAGTGGCTTTGGACATAGAGTGGCTTTGGACAGTGGTTTTGACATAGAGTGGCTTTGGAGAGTGGCTTTGGACAGTGGATTTGGACAGTGTCTTTGGACATAGAGTGGCTTTGGAGAGTGGCTTTGGACAGTGGCTTTGGACATAGAGTGGCTTTGGACAGTGGCTTTGGAGAGTGGCTTTGGACAGTGGCTTTGGATATAGAGTGGCTTTGGACAGTGGCTTTGGACAGTGCCTTTGGACAGTGGCTTTGGACAGTGGCTTTGGTCATAGAGAGGCTTTGGACAGTGGCTTTGGACAGTGCCTTTGGACAGTGGCTTTGGACATAGAGTAGCTTTGGACAGTGGCTTTGGACAGTGGCTTTGGACAGTGGCTTTGGACATAGAGTGCATTTGGACAGTGGCTTTGGACATTGGCTTTGAACAGTGGCTTTGGACATAGAGTGGCTTTGGATAGTGGCTTTGGACAGTGGCTTTGGACAGTGGCTTTGGACAGTGGCTTTGGACATGGAGTGGCTTTGGATAGTGGCTTTGGACATACAGTGGCTTTGGACAGTGGCTTTGGACATACAGTGGCTTTGGACATACAGTGGCTTTGAACATACAGTGGCTTTGGACATACAGTGGCTTTGGACGGTGGCTTTGGACTTACAGTGGCTTTGGATATACAGTGGCTTTGGACATACAGTGGCTTTGGACAGTGGCTTTGGACACACAGTGGCTTTGGACATACAGTGGCTTTGGACAGTGGCTTTGGACATAGAGTGGCTTTGGAGAGTGGCTTTGGAGAGTGGCTTTGGACGGTGGCTTTGGAGAGTGTCTTTGGAAAGTGGCTTTGGACATAGAGTGGCTTTGGACAGTGGCTTTGGACATAGAGTGTCTTTGGAGAGTGGCTTTGGAGAGTGGCTTTGGACAGTGGCTTTGACATAGAGTGTCTTTGGACAGTGGCTTTGGACAGTGGCTTTGGATAGTGGCTTTGGACATAGAGTGGCTTTGGAGAGTGGCTTTGGACAGTGGCTTTGGACAGTGGCTTTGGACATAGAGTTGCTTTGGACAGTGACTTTGGACAGTGGCTTTGGACAGTGGCTTTGGACATAGAGTGGCTTTGGACAGTGGCTTTGGACAGTGGCTTTGGACAGTGGCTTTGGACATAGAGTGGCTTTGGACAGTGGTTTTGACATAGAGTGGCTTTGGAGAGTGGCTTTGGACAGTGGATTTGGACAGTGTCTTTGGACATAGAGTGGCTTTGGAGAGTGGCTTTGGACAGTGGCTTTGGACGGTGGCTTTTGACATAGAGTGGCTTGGGAGAGTGGCTTTGGAGAGTATCTTTGGACAGTGGCTTTGGACATAGAGTGGCTTTGGAGAGTGGCTTTGGAGAGTGGCTTTGGATAGAGGCTTTGGACATAGAGTGGCTTTGGACAGTGGCTTTGGAGAGAGGCTTTGGACAGTGGCTTTGGACAGTGGCTTTGGACATACAGTGGCTTTGGACATACGGTGGCTTTGGACAGTGGCTTTGGACATACAGTGGCTTTGGACATACGGTGGCTTTGGACAGTGGCTTTGGACATACCGTGGCTTTGGACATACAGTGGCTTTGGAATGTAGCTTAAGACATACAGTGGCTTTGGACATACAGTGGCTTTGGACAGTGGCTTTGGACATAGAGTGGCTTTGGAGAGTGGCTTTGGAGAGTGGCTTTGGACGGTGGCTTTGGAGAGTGTCTTTGGAAAGTGGCTTTGGACATAGAGTGGCTTTGGACAGTGGCTTTGGACATAGAGTGGCTTTGGAGAGTGGCTTTGGAGAGTGGCTTTGGACAGTGGCTTTGGACATAGAGTGGCTTTGGAGAGTGGCTTTGCACAGTGGCTTTGTACAGTGGCTTTGGACATAGAGTGGCTTTGGAGAGTGGCTTTGGAGAGTGGCTTTGGACAGTGGCTTTGGACAGTGGCTTTGGACAGTGGCTTTGGACAGTGGCTTTGGAGAGTGGCTTTGGAAAGTGGCTTTGGAGAGTGTCTTTGGAAAGTGGCTTTGGACATAGAGTGGCTTTGGACAGTGGCTTTGGACATAGAGTGGCTTTGGAGAGTGGCTTTGGAGAGTGGCTTTGGACAGTGGCTTTGACATAGAGTGGCTTTGGACAGTGGCTTTGGAAGTGGCTTTGGATAGTGGCTTTGGACATAGAGTGGCTTTGGAGAGTGGCTTTGGACAGTGGCTTTGGACAGTGGCTTTGGACATAGAGTTGCTTTGGACAGTGGCTTAGGACAGTGGCTTTGTACCATGACTTTGGACATAGAGTGGCTTTGGAGAGTGGCTTTGGACAGTGGCTTTGGACAGTGGCTTTGGACATAGAGTGGCTTTAGACAGTGGCTTTGGACAGTGGTTTTGACATAGAGTGGCTTTGGAGAGTGGTTTTGGACAGTGGATTTGGACAGTGGCTTTGGACATAGAGTGGCTTTGGAGAGTGGCTTTGGACAGAGGCTTTGGACGGTGGCTTTGGACATAGAGTGGCTTGGGAGAGTGGCTTTGGAGAGTGTCTTTGGACAGTGGCTTTGGACATAGAGTGGCTTTGGAGAGTGGCTTTGGAGAGTGGCTTTGGACAGTGGCTTTGGACATAGAGTGGCTTTGGACAGTGGCTTTGTACAGTGGCTTTGGACATACAGTGGCTTTGGACAGTGGCTTTGGACATACAGTGGCTTTGGTCATACAGTGGCTTTGGACAGTGGCTTTGGACATAAAGTGGCTTTGGACATACAGTGGCTTTGGACAGTGGCTTTGGACATACAGTGGCTTTGGACATACAGTGGCTTTGGACAGTGGCTTTGGACATACAGTGGCTTTGGACATACAGTAGCTTTGGACAGTGGCTTTGGACATACAGTGGCTTTAGACAGTGGCTTTGGAAATACAGTGGCTTTGGACATACAGTGGCTTTGGACAGTGGCTTTGGACATACAGTGGCTTTGGACAAACAGTGGCTTTGGCTAGTGGCTTTAGACATACAGTGGTTTTGGACATGCAGTGGCTTTGGACAGTGGCTTTGGACATACAGTGGCTTTGGACATACAGTGGCTTTGGACATACAGTGGCGTTGGACATACAGTGGCGTTGGACAGTGGCTTTGGAGAGTGGCTTTGGACAGTGGCTTTCGACATAGAGTGGCTTTGGACAGTGGCTTTGGGGAGTGGCTTTGGACAGTGGCTTTGGACATAGAGTGGTTTAGGACAGTGGCTTTGGAGAGTTGCTTTGGACAGCGGCTTTGGACATAGAGTGGCTTTGGACAGTGGCTTTGGACAGTGGCTTTGGACAGTGGCTTTGGACATAGAGTGGCTTTGGACAGTGGCTTTGGACGTAGAGTGGCTTTGGAGAGTGGCTTTGGAGAGTGGCTTTGGACTGGCTTTGGACATAGAGTGGCTTTGGAGAGTGGCTTTGGAGATTGGCTTTGGACAGTGACTTTGGACATAGAGTGGCTTTGGAGAGTGGCTTTGGAGAGTGGCTTTGGACAGTGGCTTTGGACAAAGAGTGGCTTTGGAGAGTGGCTTTGGAGAGTGGCTTTGGACAGTGGCTTTGGACATAGAGTGGCTTTGGACAGTGGCTTTGAACAGTGGCTTTGGACAGTGGCTTTGGATATAGAGTGGCTTTGGACAGTGGCTTTGGAAAGTGTCTTTGGACAGTGGCTTTGGACAGTGGCTTTGGACATAGAAAGGCTTTGTACAGTGGCTTTGGACAGTGGCTTTGGACAGTGGCTTTGGACATAGAGTGGCTTTGGACAGTGGCTTTGGAAAGTGGCTTTGTACAGTGGTTTTGGACATAGAGTGGCTTTGGACAGTGGCTTTGGACAGTGGCTTTGGACAGTGTCTTTGGACATAGAGTGGCTTTGGACAGTGGGTTTGGACAGTGGCTTTGGACATTGGCTTTGGACATAGAGTGGCTTTGGATAGTGGCTTTGGACAGTGGCTTTGGACATAGTGTGGCTTTGGAGAGTGGCTTTGGAGAGTGGCTTTGAACAGTGGCTTTGGACATAGAGTGGCTTTGGAAAGTGGCTTTGGACAGTGGCTTTTGACAGTGGCTTTGGACATAGAGTGGCTTTGGAGAGTGGCTTTGGAGAGTGGCTTTGGATAGTGGCTTTGGACATAGAGTGGCTTAGGAGAGTGGCTTTGGAGATTGGCTTTGGACAGTGGCTTTGGACATAGTGTGGCTTTGGAAAGTGGCTTTGGAGAGTGGCTTTGGACAATGGCTTTGGACAGTGGCTTTGGAAATACAGTGGCTTTGGAGAGTGGCTTTGGAGAGTGGTTTTGGAGAGTGGCTTTGGATAGTGTCTTTGGACATAGAGTAGCTTTGGAAAGTGACTTTGGAGAGTGGCTTTGGACAGTGGCTTTGGACATAGAGTGGCTTTGGACAGTGGCTTTGGAGAGTGGCTTTGGACAGTGGCTTTGGACATAGAGTGGCTTTGGACAGTGGCTTTGGAGAGTGGCTTTGGACAGTGGCTTTGGACATAGAGTGGCTTTGGAGAGTGGCTTTGGAGAGTGGCTTTGGACAGTGGCTTTGGACATAGAGTGGTTTTGGAGAGTGGCTTCGGACAGTGGCTTTGGACAGTGGCTTTGGATATAGAGTGGCTTTGGAGAGTGGCTTTGGAGAGTGGCTTTGGACAGTGGCTTTGGACATAGAGTGGCTATCGAGAGTGGCTTTGGAGAATGGCTTTGAACAGTGACTTTGGACATAGAGTGGCTTTGGAGAGTGGCTATGGAGAGTGGCTTTGGACAGTGGCTTTGGACATAGAGTGGCTTTGGAGAGTTGCTTTGGAGAGTGGCTTTGGATAGTGGCTATGGACATAGAGTGGCTTTGGACATAGAGTGGCTTTGGACATACAGTGACTTTGGACAGTGGCTTTGGACATACAGTGGCTTTGGACATACAGTGGCTTTGGACAGTGGCTTTGGACATACAGTGGCTTTGGACATACAGTGGCTTTGGACATACAGTGGCTTTGGACATACAGTGGCTTTGGACATGGCTTTGGACTTACAGTGGCTTTGGACATACAGTGGCTTTGGACATACAGTGGCTTTGGACAGTGGCTTTGGACATACAGTGGCTTTGGACATACGGTGGCTTTGGACAGTGGCTTTGGACATACAGTGGCTTTGGAGAGTGTCTTTGGACAGTGGCTTTGGACATAGAGTGGCTTTGGAGAGTGGCTTTGGAGAGTGGCTTTGGATAGAGGCTTTGGACATAGAGTGGCTTTGGACAGTGGCTTTGGAGAGAGGCTTTGGACAGTGGCTTTGGACAGTGGATTTGGACATACAGTGGCTTTGGACATACGGTGGCTTTCGACAGTGGCTTTGGACATACAGTGGCTTTGGACATACGGTGGCTTTGGACAGTGGCTTTGGACATACCGTGGCTTTGGACATACAGTGGCTTTGGAATGTAGCTTAAGACATACAGTGGCTTTGGACATACAGTGGCTTTGGACAGTGGCTTTGGACATAGAGTGGCTTTGGAGAGTGGCTTTGGAGAGTGGCTTTGGACGGTGGCTTTGGAGAGTGTCTTTGGAAAGTGGCTTTGGACATAGAGTGGCTTTGGACAGTGGCTTTGGACATAGAGTGGCTTTGGAGAGTGGCTTTGGAGAGTGGCTTTGGACAGTGGCTTTGACATAGAGTGTCTTTGGACAGTGGCTTTGGACAGTGGCTTTGGATAGTGGCTTTGGACATAGAGTGGCTTTGGAGAGTGGCTTTGGACAGTGGCTTTGGAAAGTGGCTTTGGACATAGAGTTGCTTTGGACAGTGGCTTAGGACAGTGGCTTTGTACAGTGACTTTGGACATAGAGTGGCTTTGGACAGTGGCTTTGGACAGTGGCTTTGGACAGTGGCTTTGGACATAGAGTGGCTTTGGACAGTGGTTTTGACATAGAGTGGCTTTGGAGAGTGGCTTTGGACAGTGGATTTGGACAGTGTCTTTGGACATAGAGTGGCTTTGGAAAGTGGCTTTGGACAGTGGCTTTGGACGGTGGCTTTGGACATAGAGTGGCTTGGGTGAGTGGCTTTGGAGAGTGTCTTTGGACAGTGGCTTTGGACATAGAGTGGCTTTGGAGAGTGGCTTTGGAGAGTGGCTTTGGATAGAGGCTTTGGACATAGAGTGGCTTTGGACAGTGGCTTTGGACAGTGGCTTTGTATAGTGGCTTTGGACATACAGTGGCTTTGGACAGTGGCTTTGGAGTTACAGTGGCTTTGGACATACAGTGGCTTTGGACAGTGGCTTTGGACATACAGTGGCTTTGGACATACAGTGGCTTTGGACAGTGGCTTTGGACATACAGTGGATTTGGACATAGAGTAGCTTTGGACAGTGGCTTTGGACATACAGTGGCTTTAGACAGTGGCTTTGGACATACAGTGGCCTTGGACATACAGTGGCTTTGGACAGTGGCTTTGGACATACAGTGGCTTTGGACATACAGTGGCTTTGGCTAGTGGCTTTGGACATACAGTGGCTTTGGACATACAGTGGCTTTGGACAGTGGCTTTGGACATACAGAGGCTTTGGACATACAGTGGCTTTGGACAGTGGCTTTGGACATACAGTGGCTTTGGACAGTGGCTTTGGAGAGTGGTCTTGGACAGTGGCTTTGGACATAGAGTGGCTTTGGAGACTGGCTTTGGAGAGTGGCTTTGGACAGTGGCTTTGGACAAAGAGTGGCTTTGGAGAGTGACTTCGGACAGTGGCTATGGAAAGTGGCTTTGGATATAGAGTGGCTTTGGAGAGTGGCTTTGGAGAGTGGCTTTGGACAGTGGCTTTGGACATAGAGTGGCTTTGGAGAGTGGCTTTGCACAGTGGCTTTGTACAGTGGCTTTGGACATTGAGTGGCTTTGGAGAGTGGCTTTGGAGAGTGGCTTTGGACAGTGGCTTTGGACATAGAGTGGCTTTGGAGAGTGGTTTTGGACAGTGGCTTTGGAGAGTGGCTTTGGACAGTGGCTTTGGACAGTGGCTTTGGAAAGTGGCTTTGGAGAGTGGCTTTGGAAAGTGGCTTTGGAGAGTGTCTTTGGAAAGTGGCTTTGGACATAGAGTGGCTTTGGACAGTGGCTTTGGACATAGAGTGGCTTTGGAGAGTGGCTTTGGAGAGTGGCTTTGGACAGTGGCTTTGACATAGAGTGGCTTTGGACAGTGGCTTTGGACAGTGGCTTTGGATAGTGGCTTTGGACATAGAGTGGCTTTGGAGAGTGGCTTTGGACAGTGGCTTTGGACAGTGGCTTTGGACATAGAGTTGCTTTGGACAGTGGCTTAGGACAGTGGCTTTGTACCGTGACTTTGGACATAGAGTGGCTTTGGAGAGTGGCTTTGGACAGTGGCTTTGGACAGTGGCTTTGGACATAGAGTGGCTTTAGACAGTGGCTTTGGACAGTGGTTTTGACATAGAGTGGCTTTGGAGAGTGGTTTTGGACAGTGGATTTGGACAGTGGCTTTGGACATAGAGTGGCTTTGGAGAGTGGCTTTGGACAGTGGCTTTGGACGGTGGCTTTGGACATAGAGTGGCTTGGGAGAGTGGCTTTGGAGAGTGTCTTTGGACAGTGGCTTTGGACATAGAGTGGCTTTGGAGAGTGGCTTTGGAGAGTGGCTTTGGACAGTGGCTTTGGACATAGAGTGGCTTTGGACAGTGGCTTTGGACAGTGGCTTTGTACAGTGGTTTGGACATACAGTGGCTTTGGACCGTGGCTTTGGACATACAGTGGCTTTGGTCATACAGTGGCTTTGGACAGTGGCTTTGGACATAAAGTGGCTTTGGACATACAGTGGCTTTGGACAGTGGCTTTGGACATACAGTGGCTTTGGACATACAGTGGCTTTGGACAGTGGCTTTGGACATACAGTGGCTTTGGACATACAGTAGCTTTGGACAGTGGCTTTGCACATACAGTGGCTTTAGACAGTGGCTTTGGACATACAGTGGCTTTGGACATACAGTGGCTTTGGACAGTGGCTTTGGACATACAGTGGCTTTGGACATACAGTGGCTTTGGCTAGTGGCTTTAGACAAACAGTGGTTTTGGACATGCAGTGGCTTTCGACAGTGGCTTTGGACATACAGTGGCTTTGGACATACAGTGGCTTTGGACAGTGGCTTTGGACATACAGTGGCTTTGGACATACAGTGGCGTTGGACAGTGGCTTTGGAGAGTGGCTTTGGACAGTGGCTTTCGACATAGAGTGGCTTTGGACAGTGGCTTTGGACAGTGGCTTTGGAGAGTGGCTTTGGACAGTGGCTTTGGACATAGAGTGGTTTAGGACAGTGGCTTTGGAGAGTTCCTTTGGACAGCGGCTTTGGACATAGAGTGGCTTTGGACAGTGGCTTTGGACAGTGGCTTTGGACAGTGGCTTTGGACATAGAGTGGCTTTGGACAGTGGCTTTGGACATAGAGTGGCTTTGGAGAGTGGCTTTGGAGAGTGGCTTTGGGCTGGCTTTGGACATAGAGTGGCTTTGGAGAGTGGCTTTGGAGATTGGCTTTGGACAGTGACTTTGGACATAGAGTGGCTTTGGAGAGTGGCTTTGGAGAGTGGCTTTGGACAGTGGCTTTGGACAAAGAGTGGCTTTGGAGAGTGGCTTTGGAGAGTGGCTTTGGACAGTGGCTTTGGACATAGAGTGGCTTTGGACAGTGGCTTTGAACAGTGGCTTTGGACAGTGGCTTTGGATATAGAGTGGCTTTGGACAGTGGCTTTGGAAAGTGTCTTTGGACAGTGGCTTTGGACAGTGGCTTTGGACATAGAAAGGCTTTGGACAGTGGCTTTGGACAGTGGCTTTGGACAGTGGCTTTGGACATAGAGTGGCTTTGGAGAGTGGCTTTGGACAGTGGCTTTGGACATAGAGTGGCTTTGGACAGTGGGTTTGGACAGTGGCTTTGGACATTGGCTTTGGACATAGAGTGGCTTTGGATAGTGGCTTTGGACAGTGGCTTTGGACATAGAGTGGCTTTGGAAAGTGGCTTTGGACAGTGGCTTTTGACAGTGGCTTTGGACATAGAGTGGCTTTGGAGAGTGGCTTTGGAGAGTGACTTTGGATAGTGGCTTTGGACATAGAGTGGCTTAGGAGAGTGGCTTTGGAGATTGGCTTTGGACAGTGGCTTTGGACATAGTGTGCTTTGGAAAGTGGCTTTGGAGAGTGGCTTTGGACAATGGCTTTGGACAGTGGCTTTGGAAATACAGTGGCTTTGGAGAGTGGCTTTGGAGAGTGGTTTTGGAGAGTGGCTTTGGATAGTCTCTTTGGACATAGAGTAGCTTTGGAGAGTGACTTTGGAGAGTGGCTTTGGACAGTGGCTTTGGACATAGAGTGGCTTTGGACAGTGGCTTTGGAGAGTGGCTTTGGACAGTGGCTTTGGACATAGAGTGGCTTTGGACAGTGGCTTTGGAGAGTGGCTTTGGACAGTGGCTTTGGACATAGAGTGGCTTTGGAGAGTGGCTTTGGAGAGTGGCTTTGGACAGTGGCTTTGGACATAGAGTGGTTTTGGAGAGTGGCTTCGGACAGTGGCTTTGGACAGTGGCTTTGGATATAGAGTGGCTTTGGAGAGTGGCTTTGGAGAGTGGCTTTGGACAGTAGCTTTGGACATAGAGTGGCTATCGAGAGTGGCTTTGGAGAATGGCTTTGAACAGTGACTTTGGACATAGAGTGTCTTTGGAGAGTGGCTATGGAGAGTGGCTTTGGACAGTGGCTTTGGACATAGATTGGCGTTGGAGAGTTGCTTTGGAGAGTGGCTTTGGATAGTGGCTATGGACATAGAGTGGCTTTGGACATAGAGTGGCTTTGGACATACAGTGACTTTGGACAGTGGCTTTGGACATACAGTGGCTTTGGACATACAGTGGCTTTGGACAGTGGCTTTGGACATACAGTGGCTTTGGACATACAGTGGCTTTGGACATACAGTGGCTTTGGACATACAGTGGCTTTGGACATGGCTTTGGACTTACAGTGGCTTTGGACATACAGTGGCTTTGGACATACAGTGGCTTTGGACAGTGGCTTTGGACATACAGTGGCTTTGGACATACGGTGGCTTTGGACAGTGGCTTTGGAGATACAGTGGCTTTGGACATACGGTGGCTTTGGACAGTGGCTTTGGACATACCGTGGCTTTGGACATACAGTGGCTTTGGACAGTGGCTTTGGACATACAGTGGCTTTGGACATACGGTGGCTTTGGACAGTGGCTTTGGACATACAGTGGATTTGGACATACAGTGGCTTTGGACAGTGGCTTTGGACATACAGTGGCTTTGGACATACAGTGGCTTTGGACAGTGGCATTGGACATGTAGTAGCTTTGGAAATACAGTGGCTTTGGACAGTGGCTTTGGACATACAGTGGCTTTGGACATACAGTGGCTTTGGACAGTGGCTTTGGACATACAGTGGATTTGGACATAGAGTAGCTTTGGACAGTCGCTTTGGACATACAGTGGCTTTAGACAGTGGCTTTGGACATACAGTGGCCTTGGACATACAGTGGCCTTGGACAGTGGCTTTGGACATACAGTGGCTTTGGATATACAGTGGCTTTGGCTAGTGGCTTTGGACATACAGTGGCTTTGGACATAAGGTGGCTTTGGACAGTGGCTTTGGACATACAGTGGCTTTGGACATACAGTGGCTTTGGACAGTGGCTTTGGACATACAGTGGCTTTGGACAGTAGCTTTGGAGAGTGGCCTTGGACAGTGGCTTTGGACATAGAGTGGCTTTGGAGAGTGGCTTTGGAGAGTGGCTTTGGACCGTGGCTTTGGACAAAGAGTGGCTTTGGAGAGTGACTTCGGATAGTGGCTATGGAAAGTGGCTTTGGATATAGAGTGGCTTTGGAGAGTGGCTTTGGAGAGTGGCTTTGGACAGTGGCTTTGTACATAGAGTGGCTTTGGAGAGCGGCTTTGCACAGTGTCTTTGGAGAGTGGCTTTGGACATAGAGTGGCTTTGGAGAGTGGCTTTGGAGAGTGGATTTGGACAGTGGCTTTGGACATAGAGTGGCTTTGGAGAGTGGTTTTGGACAGTGGCTTTGGAGAGTGGCTTTGGACAGTGGCTTTGGACAGTGGCTTTGGACAGTGGCTTTGGAGAGTGGCTTTGGACAGTGGCTTTGGAGAGTGTCTTTGGAAAGTGGCTTTGGACATAGAGTGGCTTTGGACAGTGGCTTTGGACATAGAGTGGCTTTGGAGAGTGGCTTTGGAGAGTGGCTTTGGATAGTGGCTTTGACATAGAGTGGCTTTGGACAGTGGCTTTGGACAGTGGCTTTGGATAGTGGCTTTGGACATAGAGTGGCTTTGGAGAGTGGCTTTGGACAGTGGCTTTGGACAATGGCTTTGGACATAGAGTTGCTTTGGACAGTGGCTTAGGACAGTGGCTTTGTACAGTGACTTTGGACATAGAGTGGCTTTGGACAGTGGCTTTGGACAGTGGCTTTGGACAGTGGCTTTGGACATAGATTGGCTTTAGACAGTGGCTTTGGACAGTGGTTTTGACATAGAGTGGCTTTGGAGAGTGGTTTTGGACAGTGGATTTGGACAGTGGCTTTGGACATAGAGTGGCTTTGGAGAGTGGCTTTGGACAGTGGCTTTGGACGGTGGCTTTGGACATGGAGTGGCTTGGGAGAGTGGCTTTGGAGAGTGTCTTTGGACAGTGGCTTTGGACATAGAGTGGCTTTGGAGAGTTGGTTTTGATAGTGGCTTTGGACAGTGGCTTTGTACATAGAGTGGCTTTGGACAGTGGCTTTGGACAGTGGCTTTGTACAGTGGCTTTGGACATACAGTGGCTTTGGACAGTGGCTTTGGATATACAGTGGCTTTGGACATACAGTGGCTTTGGACAGTGGCTTTGGACATACAGTGGCTTTGGACATACAGTGGCTTTGGACAGTGGCTTTGGACATACAGTGGCTTTGGACATACAGTGGCTTTGGACAGTGGCTTTGGACATACAGTGGCTTTGGACATACAGTAGCTTTGGACAGTGGCTTAGGACATACAGTGGCTTTAGACAGTGGCTTTGGACATACAGTGGCTTTGGACATACAGTGGCTTTGGACAGTGGCTTTGGACATACAGTGGCTTTGGACATACAGTGGCTTTGGCTAGTGGCTTTAGACATACAGTGGCTTTGGACATACAGTGGCTTTGGACAGTGGCTTTGGACATACAGTGGCTTTGGACATACAGTGGCTTTGGACAGTGGCTTTGGACATACAGTGGCTTTGGACATACAGTGGCGTTGGACAGTGGCTTTGGACAGTGGCTTTGGACAGTGGCTTTGGACATAGAGTGGCTTTGGACAGTGGCTTTGGACAGAGGCTTTGGACAGTGGCTTTGGACATAGAGTGGCTTTGGAGAGTGGCTTTGGAGAGTGGCTTTGGACTGGCTTTGGACATAGAGTGGCTTTGGAGAGTGGCTTTGGAGAGTGGCTTTGGACATACAGTGGCTTTGGACAGACGCTTTGGACATACAGTGGCTTTGGACATACAGTGGCTTTGGACAGTGGCTTTGGACATACAGTGGCTTTGGACAGTGGCTTTGGACATACAGTGGCTTTGGACAGTGGCTTTGGAAATACAGTGGCTTTGGACATACAGTGGCTTTGGACAATGGCTTTGGAGAGTGGCTTTGGACAGTGGCTTTGGACATAGAGTTGCTTTAGACAGTGGCTTTGGACAGTGGTTTTGACATAGAGTGGCTTTGGAGAGTGGTTTTGGACAGTGGATTTGGACAGTGGCTTTGGACATAGAGTGGCTTTGGAGAGTGGCTTTGGACAGTGGCTTTGGACGGTGGCTTTGGACATAGAGTGGCTTGGGAGAGTGGCTTTGGAGAGTGTCTTTGGACAGTGGCTTTGGACATAGAGTGGCTTTGGAGAGTGGCTTTGGAGAGTGGCTTTGGACAGTGGCTTTGGACATAGAGTGGCTTTGGACAGTGGCTTTGGACAGTGGCTTTGTACAGTGGCTTTGGACATACAGTGGCTTTGGACAGTGGCTTTGGACATACAGTGGCTTTGGTCATACAGTGGCTTTGGACAGTGGCTTTGGACATAAAGTAGCTTTGGACATACAGTGGCTTTGGACAGTGGCTTTGGACATACAGTGGCTTTGGACATACAGTGGATTTGGACAGTGGCTTTGGACATACAGTGGCTTTGGACATACAGTAGCTTTGGACAGTGGCTTTGGACATACAGTGGCTTTAGACAGTGGCTTTGGACATACAGTGGCTTTGGACATACAGTGGCTTTGGCTAGTGGCTTTAGACATACAGTGGTTTTGGACATGCAGTGGCTTTGGACAGTGGCTTTGGACATACAGTGGCTTTGGACATACAGTGGCTTTGGACAGTGGCTTTGGACATACAGTGGCTTTGGACATACAGTGGCGTTGGACAGTGGCTTTGGAGAGTGGCTTTGGACAGTGGCTTTCGACATAGAGTGGCTTTGGACAGTGGCTTTGGAGAGTGGCTTTGGACAGTGGCTTTGGACATAGAGTGGTTTAGGACAGTGGCTTTGGAGAGTTGCTTTGGACAGCGGCTTTGGACATAGAGTGGCTTTGGACAGTGGCTTTGGACAGTGGCTTTGGACAGTGGCTTTGGACATAGAGTGGCTTTGGACAGTGGCTTTGGACATAGAGTGGCTTTGGAGAGTGGATTTGGAGAGTGGCTTTGGGCTGGCTTTGGACATAGAGTGGCTTTGGAGAGTGGCTTTGGAGATTGGCTTTGGACAGTGACTTTGGACATAGAGTGGCTTTGGAGAGTGGCTTTGGAGAGTGGCTTTGGACAGTGGCTTTGGACAAAGAGTGGCTTTGGAGAGTGGCTTTGGAGAGTGGCTTTGGACAGTGGCTTTGGACATAGAGTGGCTTTGGACAGTGGCTTTGAACAGTGGCTTTGGACAGTGGCTTTGGATATAGAGTGGCTTTGGACAGTGGCTTTGGAAAGTGTCTTTGGACAGTGGCTTTGGACAGTGGCTTTGGACATAGAAAGGCTTTGGACAGTGGCTTTGGACAGTGGCTTTGGACAGTGGCTTTGGACATAGAGTGGCTTTGGACAGTGGCTTTGGATAGTGGCTTTGTACAGTGGCTTTGGACATAGAGTGGCTTTGGACAGTGGCTTTGGACAGTGGCTTTGGACAGTGGCTTTGGACATAGAGTGGCTTTGGACAGTGGGTTTGGACAGTGGCTTTGGACATTGGCTTTGGACATAGAGTGGCTTTGGATAGTGGCTTTGGACAGTGGCTTTGGACATAGTGTGGCTTTGGAGAGTGGCTTTGGAGAGTGGCTTTGAACAGTGGCTTTGGACATAGAGTGGCTTTGGAAAGTGGCTTTGGACAGTGGCTTTTGACAGTGGCTTTTGACAGTGGCTTTGGACATAGAGTGGCTTTGGAGAGTGGCTTTGGAGAGTGGCTTTGGATAGTGGCTTTGGACATAGAGTGGCTTAGGAGAGTGGCTTTGGAGATTGGCTTTGGACAGTGGCTTTGGACATAGTGTGGCTTTGGAAAGTGGCTTTGGACATAGATTGGCTTTAGACAGTGGCTTTGGACAGTGGTTTTGACATAGAGTGGCTTTGGAGAGTGGTTTTGGACAGTGGATTTGGACAGTGGCTTTGGACATAGAGTGGCTTTGGAGAGTGGCTTTGGACAGTGGCTTTGGACGGTGGCTTTGGACATGGAGTGGCTTGGGAGAGTGGCTTTGGAGAGTGTCTTTGGACAGTGGCTTTGGACATAGAGTGGCTTTGGAGAGTTGGTTTTGATAGTGGCTTTGGACAGTGGCTTTGTACATAGAGTGGCTTTGGACAGTGGCTTTGGACAGTGGCTTTGTACAGTGGCTTTGGACATACAGTGGCTTTGGACAGTGGCTTTGGATATACAGTGGCTTTGGACATACAGTGGCTTTGGACAGTGGCTTTGGACATACAGTGGCTTTGGACATACAGTGGCTTTGGACAGTGGCTTTGGACATACAGTGGCTTTGGACATACAGTGGCTTTGGACAGTGGCTTTGGACATACAGTGGCTTTGGACATACAGTAGCTTTGGACAGTGGCTTAGGACATACAGTGGCTTTAGACAGTGGCTTTGGACATACAGTGGCTTTGGACATACAGTGGCTTTGGACAGTGGCTTTGGACATACAGTGGCTTTGGACATACAGTGGCTTTGGCTAGTGGCTTTAGACATACAGTGGCTTTGGACATACAGTGGCTTTGGACAGTGGCTTTGGACATACAGTGGCTTTGGACATACAGTGGCTTTGGACAGTGGCTTTGGACATACAGTGGCTTTGGACATACAGTGGCGTTGGACAGTGGCTTTGGACAGTGGCTTTGGACAGTGGCTTTGGACATAGAGTGGCTTTGGACAGTGGCTTTGGACAGAGGCTTTGGACAGTGGCTTTGGACATAGAGTGGCTTTGGAGAGTGGCTTTGGAGAGTGGCTTTGGACTGGCTTTGGACATAGAGTGGCTTTGGAGAGTGGCTTTGGAGAGTGGCTTTGGACATACAGTGGCTTTGGACAGACGCTTTGGACATACAGTGGCTTTGGACATACAGTGGCTTTGGACAGTGGCTTTGGACATACAGTGGCTTTGGACAGTGGCTTTGGACATACAGTGGCTTTGGACAGTGGCTTTGGAAATACAGTGGCTTTGGACATACAGTGGCTTTGGACAATGGCTTTGGAGAGTGGCTTTGGACAGTGGCTTTGGACATAGAGTTGCTTTAGACAGTGGCTTTGGACAGTGGTTTTGACATAGAGTGGCTTTGGAGAGTGGTTTTGGACAGTGGATTTGGACAGTGGCTTTGGACATAGAGTGGCTTTGGAGAGTGGCTTTGGACAGTGGCTTTGGACGGTGGCTTTGGACATAGAGTGGCTTGGGAGAGTGGCTTTGGAGAGTGTCTTTGGACAGTGGCTTTGGACATAGAGTGGCTTTGGAGAGTGGCTTTGGAGAGTGGCTTTGGACAGTGGCTTTGGACATAGAGTGGCTTTGGACAGTGGCTTTGGACAGTGGCTTTGTACAGTGGCTTTGGACATACAGTGGCTTTGGACAGTGGCTTTGGACATACAGTGGCTTTGGTCATACAGTGGCTTTGGACAGTGGCTTTGGACATAAAGTAGCTTTGGACATACAGTGGCTTTGGACAGTGGCTTTGGACATACAGTGGCTTTGGACATACAGTGGCTTTGGACAGTGGCTTTGGACATACAGTGGCTTTGGACATACAGTAGCTTTGGACAGTGGCTTTGGACATACAGTGGCTTTAGACAGTGGCTTTGGACATACAGTGGCTTTGGACATACAGTGGCTTTGGCTAGTGGCTTTAGACATACAGTGGTTTTGGACATGCAGTGGCTTTGGACAGTGGCTTTGGACATACAGTGGCTTTGGACATACAGTGGCTTTGGACAGTGGCTTTGGACATACAGTGGCTTTGGACATACAGTGGCGTTGGACAGTGGCTTTGGAGAGTGGCTTTGGACAGTGGCTTTCGACATAGAGTGGCTTTGGACAGTGGCTTTGGAGAGTGGCTTTGGACAGTGGCTTTGGACATAGAGTGGTTTAGGACAGTGGCTTTGGAGAGTTGCTTTGGACAGCGGCTTTGGACATAGAGTGGCTTTGGACAGTGGCTTTGGACAGTGGCTTTGGACAGTGGCTTTGGACATAGAGTGGCTTTGGACAGTGGCTTTGGACATAGAGTGGCTTTGGAGAGTGGATTTGGAGAGTGGCTTTGGGCTGGCTTTGGACATAGAGTGGCTTTGGAGAGTGGCTTTGGAGATTGGCTTTGGACAGTGACTTTGGACATAGAGTGGCTTTGGAGAGTGGCTTTGGAGAGTGGCTTTGGACAGTGGCTTTGGACAAAGAGTGGCTTTGGAGAGTGGCTTTGGAGAGTGGCTTTGGACAGTGGCTTTGGACATAGAGTGGCTTTGGACAGTGGCTTTGAACAGTGGCTTTGGACAGTGGCTTTGGATATAGAGTGGCTTTGGACAGTGGCTTTGGAAAGTGTCTTTGGACAGTGGCTTTGGACAGTGGCTTTGGACATAGAAAGGCTTTGGACAGTGGCTTTGGACAGTGGCTTTGGACAGTGGCTTTGGACATAGAGTGGCTTTGGACAGTGGCTTTGGATAGTGTCTTTGTACAGTGGCTTTGGACATAGAGTGGCTTTGGACAGTGGCTTTGGACAGTGGCTTTGGACAGTGGCTTTGGACATAGAGTGGCTTTGGACAGTGGGTTTGGACAGTGGCTTTGGACATTGGCTTTGGACATAGAGTGGCTTTGGATAGTGGCTTTGGACAGTGGCTTTGGACATAGTGTGGCTTTGGAGAGTGGCTTTGGAGAGTGGCTTTGGACAGTGGCTTTGGACATAGAGTGGCTTTGGACAGTGGCTTTGAACAGTGGCTTTGGACAGTGGCTTTGGATATAGAGTGGCTTTGGACAGTGGCTTTGGAAAGTGTCTTTGGACAGTGGCTTTGGACAGTGGCTTTGGACATAGAAAGGCTTTGGACAGTGGCTTTGGACAGTGGCTTTGGACAGTGGCTTTGGACATAGAGTGGCTTTGGACAGTGGCTTTGGATAGTGGCTTTGTACAGTGGCTTTGGACATAGAGTGGCTTTGGACAGTGGCTTTGGACAGTGGCTTTGGACAGTGGCTTTGGACATAGAGTGGCTTTGGACAGTGGGTTTGGACAGTGGCTTTGGACATTGGCTTTGGACATAGAGTGGCTTTGGATAGTGGCTTTGGACAGTGGCTTTGGACATAGTGTGGCTTTGGAGAGTGGCTTTGGAGAGTGGCTTTGAACAGTGGCTTTGGACATAGAGTGGCTTTGGAAAGTGGCTTTGGACAGTGGCTTTTGACAGTGGCTTTGGACATAGAGTGGCTTTGGAGAGTGGCTTTGGAGAGTGGCTTTGGATAGTGGCTTTGGACATAGAGTGGCTTAGGAGAGTGGCTTTGGAGATTGGCTTTGGACAGTGGCTTTGGACATAGTGTGGCTTTGGAAAGTGGCTTTGGAGAGTGGCTTTGGACAATGGCTTTGGACAGTGGATTTGGAAATACAGTGGCTTTGGAGAGTGGCTTTGGAGAGTGGTTTTGGAGAGTGGCTTTGGATAGTCTCTTTGGACATAGAGTAGCTTTGGAGAGTGACTTTGGAGAGTGGCTTTGGACAGTGGCTTTGGAAATAGAGTGGCTTTGGACAGTGGCTTTGGAGAGTGGCTTTGGACAGTGGCTTTGGACATAGAGTGGCTTTGGACAGTGGCTTTGGAGAGTGGCTTTGGACAGTGGCTTTGGACATAGAGTGGCTTTGGAGAGTGGCTTTGGAGAGTGGCTTTGGACAGTGGCTTTGGACATAGAGTGGTTTTGGAGAGTGGCTTCGGACAGTGGCTTTGGACAGTGGCTTTGGATATAGAGTGGCTTTGGAGAGTGGCTTTGGAGAGTGGCTTTGGACAGTAGCTTTGGACATAGAGTGGCTATCGAGAGTGGCTTTGGAGAATGGCTTTGAACAGTGACTTTGGACATAGAGTGTCTTTGGAGAGTGGCTATGGAGAGTGGCTTTGGACAGTGGCTTTGGACATAGAGTGGCTTTGGAGAGTTGCTTTGGAGAGTGGCTTTGGATAGTGGCTATGGACATAGAGTGGCTTTGGACATAGAGTGGCTTTGGACATACAGTGACTTTGGACAGTGGCTTTGGACATACAGTGGCTTTGGACATACAGTGGCTTTGGACAGTGGCTTTGGACATACAGTGGCTTTGGACATACAGTGGCTTTGGACATACAGTGGCTTTGGACATACAGTGGCTTTGGACATGGCTTTGGACTTACAGTGGCTTTGGATATACAGTGGCTTTGGAGATACAGTGGCTTTGGACAGTGGCTTTGGACATACAGTGGCTTTGGACATACGGTGGCTTTGGACAGTGGCTTTGGACATACAGTGGCTTTGGACATACAGTGGCTTTGGACAGTGGCTTTGGACATACAGTGGATTTGGACATACAGTGGCTTTGGACAGTGGCTTTGGACATACAGTGGCTTTGGACATACAGTCGCTTTGGACAGTGGCTTTTGACATGTAGTAGCTTTGGAAATACAGTGGCTTTGGACAGTGGCTTTGGACATACAGTGGCTTTGGACATACAGTGGCTTTGGACAGTGGCTTTGGACATACAGTGGATTTGGACATAGAGTAGCTTTGGACAGTGGCTTTGGACATACAGTGGCTTTAGACAGTGGCTTTGGACATACAGTGGCCTTGGACATACAGTGGCTTTGGACAGTGGCTTTGGACATACAGTGGCTTTGGATATACAGTGGCTTTGGCTAGTGGCTTTGGACATACAGTGGCTTTGGACATACAGTGGCTTTGGACAGTGGCTTTGGACATACAGTGGCTTTGGACATACAGTGGCTTTGGACAGTGGCTTTGGACATACAGTGGCTTTGGACAGTAGCTTTGGAGAGTGGCCTTGGACAGTGGCTTTGGACATAGAGTGGCTTTGGAGAGTGGCTTTGGAGAGTGGCTTTGGACAGTGGCTTTGGACAAAGAGTGGCTTTGGAGAGTGACTTCGGATAGTGGCTATGGAAAGTGGCTTTGGATATAGAGTGGCTTTGGAGAGTGGCTTTGGAGAGTGGCTTTGGACAGTGGCTTTGTACATAGAGTGGCTTTGGAGAGCGGCTTTGCACAGTGGCTTTGGAGAGTGGCTTTGGACATAGAGTGGCTTTGGAGAGTGGCTTTGGAGAGTGGCTTTGGACAGTGGCTTTGGACATAGAGTGGCTTTGGAGAGTGGTTTTGGACAGTGGCTTTGGAGAGTGGCTTTGGACAGTGGCTTTGGACAGTGGCTTTGGACAGTGGCTTTGGAGAGTGGCTTTGGACAGTGGCTTTGGAGAGTGTCTTTGGAAAGTGGCTTTGGACATAGAGTGGCTTTGGACAGTGGCTTTGGACATAGAGTGGCTTTGGAGAGTGGCTTTGGAGAGTGGCTTTGGACAGTGGCTTTGACATAGAGTGGCTTTGGACAGTGGCTTTGGATAGTGGCTTTGGACATAGAGTGGCTTTGGAGAGTGGCTTTGGACAGTGGCTTTGGACAATGGCTTTGGACATAGAGTTGCTTTGGACAGTGGCTTAGGACAGTGGCTTTGTACAGTGACTTTGGACATAGAGTGGCTTGGACAGTGGCTTTGGACAGTGGCTTTGGACAGTGGCTTTGGACATAGATTGGTTTTAGACAGTGGCTTTGGACAGTGGTTTTGACATAGAGTGGCTTTGGAGAGTGGTTTTGGACAGTGGATTTGGACAGTGGCTTTGGACATAGAGTGGCTTTGGAGAGTGGCTTTGGACAGTGGCTTTGGACGGTGGCTTTGGACATGGAGTGGCTTGGGAGAGTGGCTTTGGAGAGTGTCTTTGGACAGTGGCTTTGGACATAGAGTGGCTTTGGAGAGTTGGTTTTGATAGTGGCTTTGGACAGTGGCTTTGGACATAGAGTGGCTTTGGACAGTGGCTTTGGACAGTGGCTTTGTACAGTGGCTTTGGACATACAGTGGCTTTGGACAGTGGCTTGGGATATACAGTGGCTTTGGACATACAGTGGCTTTGGACAGTGGCTTTGGACATACAGTGGCTTTGGACATACAGTGGCTTTGGACAGTGGCTTTGGACATACAGTGGCTTTGGACATACAGTGGCTTTGGACAGTGGCTTTGGACATACAGTGGCTTTGGACATACAGTAGCTTTGGACAGTGGCTTTGGACATACAGTGGCTTTAGACAGTGGCTTTGGACATACAGTGGCTTTGGACAGTGGCTTTGGACATACAGTGGCTTTGGACATACAGTGGCTTTGGCTAGTGGCTTTAGACATACAGTGGCTTTGGACATACAGTGGCTTTGGACAGTGGCTTCGGACATACAGTGGCTTTGGACATACAGTGGCTTTGGACAGTGGCTTTGGACATACAGTGGCTTTGGACATACAGTGGCGTTGGACAGTGGCTTTGGACAGTGGCTTTGGACAGTGGCTTTGGACATAGAGTGGCTTTGGACAGTGGCTTTGGACAGTGGCTTTGGACAGTGGCTTTGGACATAGAGTGGCTTTGGAGAGTGGCTTTGGAGAGTGGCTTTGGACTGGCTTTGGACATAGAGTGGCTTTGGAGAGTGGCTTTGGAGAGTGGCTTTGGACAGTGGCTTTGGACATAGAGTGGCTTTGGAGAGTGGCTTTGGAGAGTGGCTTTGGACAGTGGCTTTGACATAGAGTGGCTTTGGACAGTGGCTTTGGACAGTGGCTTTGGATAGTGGCTTTGGACATAGAGTGGCTTTGGAGAGTGGCTTTGGACAGTGGCTTTGGACAGTGGCTTTGGACATAGAGTTGCTTTGGACAGTGGCTTAGGACAGTGGCTTTGTACATTGACTTTGGACATAGAGTGGCTTTGGACAGTGGCTTTGGACAGTAGCTTTGGACAGTGGCTTTGGACATAGATTGGCTTTAGACAGTGGCTTTGGACAGTGGTTTTGACATAGAGTGGCTTTGGAGAGTGGTTTTGGACAGTGGATTTGGACAGTGGCTTTGGACATAGAGTGGCTTTGGAGAGTGGCTTTGGACAGTGGCTTTGGACGGTGGCTTTGGACATAGAGTGGCTTGGGAGAGTGGCTTTGGAGAGTATCTTTGGACAGTAGCTTTGGACATAGAGTGGCTTTGGAGAGTGGCTTTGGAGAGTGGCTTTGGACAGTGGCTTTGGACAAAGAGTGGCTTTGGACAGTGGCTTTGTACAGTGGCTTTGTACAGTGGCTTTGGACATACAGTGGCTTTGGATAGTGGCTTAGGACAGTGGCTTTGTACCGTGACTTTGGAAATAGAGTGGCTTTGGAGAGTGGCTTTGGACAGTGGCTTTGGACAGTGGCTTTGGACATAGAGTGGCTTTAGACAGTGGCTTTGGACAGTGGTTTTGACATAGAGTGGCTTTGGAGAGTGGTTTTGGACAGTGGATTTGGACAGTGGCTTTGGACATAGAGTGGCTTTGGAGAGTGGCTTTGGACAGTGGCTTTGGACGGTGGCTTTGGACATAGAGTGGCTTGGGAGAGTGGCTTTGGAGAGTGTCTTTGGACAGTGGCTTTGGACATAGAGTGGCTTTGGAGAGTGGCTTTGGAGAGTGGCTTTGGACAGTGGCTTTGGACATAGAGTGGCTTTGGACAGTGGCTTTGGACAGTGGCTTTGTACAGTGGCTTTGGACATACAGTGGCTTTGGACAGTGGCTTTGGACATACAGTGGCTTTGGTCATACAGTGGCTTTGGACAGTGGCTTTGGACATAAAGTGGCTTTGGACATACAGTGGCTTTGGACAGTGGCTTTGGACATACAGTGGCTTTGGACATACAGTGGCTTTGGACAGTGGCTTTGGACATACAGTGGCTTTGGACATACAGTAGCTTTGGACAGTGGCTTTGGACATACAGTGGCTTTAGACAGTGGCTTTGGACATACAGTGGCTTTGGACATACAGTGGCTTTGGACAGTGGCTTTGGACATACAGTGGCTTTGGACATACAATGGCTTTGGCTAGTGGCTTTAGACATACAGTGGTTTTGGACATGCAGTGGCTTTGGACAGTGGCTTTGGACATACAGTGGCTTTGGACATACAGTGGCTTTGGACAGTGGCTTTGGACATACAGTGGCTTTGGACATATAGTGGCGTTGGACAGTGGCTTTGGAGAGTGGCTTTGGACAGTGGCTTTCGACATAGAGTGGCTTTGGACAGTGGCTTTGGAGAGTGGCTTTGGACAGTGGCTTTGGACATAGAGTGGTTTAGGACAGTAGCTTTGGAGAGTTGCTTTGGACAGCGGCTTTGGACATAGAGTGGCTTTGGACAGTGGCTTTGGACAGTGGCTTTGGACAGTGGCTTTGGACATAGAGTGGCTTTGGACAGTGGCTTTGGACAGTGGCTTTGGTCAGTGGCTTTGGACATAGGCTTTGGACATAGAGTGGCTTTGGAGAGTGGCTTTGGAGAGTGGCTTTGGACTGGCTTTGGACATAGAGTGGCTTTGGAGAGTGGCTTTGGAGATTGGCTTTGGACAGTGACTTTGGACATAGAGTGGCTTTGGAGAGTGGCTTTGGAGAGTGGCTTTGGACAGTGGCTTTGGACAAAGAGTGGCTTTGGCCAGTGGCTTTGGAGAGTGGCTTTGGACAGTGGCTTTGGACATAGAGTGGCTTTGGACAGTGGCTTTGAACAGTGGCTTTGGACAGTGGCTTTGGATATAGAGTGGCTTTGGACAGTGGCTTTGGAAAGTGGCTTTGGACAGTGGCTTTGGACATAGAAAGGCTTTGGACAGTGGCTTTGGACAGTGGCTTTGGACAGTGGCTTTGGACATAGAGTGGCTTTGGACAGTGGCTTTGGACAGTGGCTTTGGACAGTGGCTTTGGACATAGAGTGGCTTTGGACAGTGGGTTTGGACAGTGGCTTTGGACAGTGGCTTTGGACATAGAGTGGCTTTGGATAGTGGCTTTGGACAGTGGCTTTGGACATAGTGTGGCTTTGGAGAGTGGCTTTGGAGAGTGGCTTTGAACAGTGGCTTTGGACATAGAGTGGCTTTGGAAAGTGGCTTTGGACAGTGGCTTTTGACAGTGGCTTTGGACATAGAGTGGCTTTGGAGAGTGGCTTTGGAGAGTGGCTTTGGATAGTGGCTTTGGACATAGAGTGGCTTAGGAGAGTGGCTTTGGAGATTGGCTTTGGACAGTGGCTTTGGACATAGTGTGGCTTTGGAAAGTGGCTTTGGAGAGTGGCTTTGGACAATGGCTTTGGACAGTGGCTTTGGAAATACAGTGGCTTTGGAGAGTGGCTTTGGAGAGTGGTTTTGGAGAGTGGCTTTGGATAGTGTCTTTGGACATAGAGTAGCTTTGGAGAGTGACTTTGGAGAGTGGCTTTGGACAGTGGCTTTGGACATAGAGTGGCTTTGGACAGTGGCTTTGGAGAGTGGCTTTGGACAGTGGCTTTGGACATAGAGTGGCTTTGGACAGTGGCTTTGGAGAGTGGCTTTGGACAGTGGCTTTGGACATAGAGTGGCTTTGGAGAGTGGCTTTGGAGAGTGGCTTTGGACAGTGGCTTTGGACATAGAGTGGTTTTGGAGAGTGGCTTCGGACAGTGGCTTTGGACAGTGGCTTTGGATATAGAGTGGCTTTGGAGAGTGGCTTTGGAGAGTGGCTTTGGACAGTGGCTTTGGACATAGAGTGGCTATCGAGAGTGGCTTTGGAGAATGGCTTTGAACAGTGACTTTGGACATAGAGTGGCTTTGGAGAGTGGCTATGGAGAGTGGCTTTGAACAGTGGCTTTGGACATAGAGTGGCTTTGGAGAGTGGCTTTGGAGAGTGGCTTTGGATAGTGGCTATGGACATAGAGTGGCTTTGGACATAGAGTGGCTTTGGACATACAGTGACTTTGGACAGTGGCTTTGGACATACAGTGGCTTTGGACATACAGTGGCTTTGGATAGTGTCTTTGGACATACAGTGGCTTTGGACATACAGTGGCTTTGGACATACAGTGGCTTTGGACATACAGTGGCTTTGGACATGGCTTTGGACTTACAGTGGCTTTGGACATACAGTGGCTTTGGACATACAGTGGCTTTGGACAGTGGCTTTGGCCATACAGTGGCTTTGGACATACGGTGGCTTTGGACAGTGGCTTTGGACATACAGTGGCTTTGGACATACGGTGGCTTTGGACAGTGGCTTTGGACATACCGTGGCTTTGGACATACAGTGGCTTTGGACAGTGGCTTTGGACATACAGTGGCTTTGGACATACGGTGGCTTTGGACAGTGGCTTTGGACATACAGTGGATTTGGACATACAGTGGCTTTGGACAGTGGCTTTGGACATACAGTGGCTTTGGACATACAGTGGCTTTGGACAGTGGCTTTGGACATACAGTGGCTATGGACATACAGTGGCTTTGGACAGTGGCTTTGGACATGTAGTGGCTTTGGAAATACAGTGGCTTTGGACAGTGGCTTTGGACATACAGTGGCTTTGGACATACAGTGGCTTTGGACAGTGGCTTTGGACATACAGTGGATTTGGACATAGAGTAGCTTTGGACAGTGACTTTGGACATACAGTGGCTTTAGACAGTGGCTTTGGACATACAGTGGCCTTGGACATACAGTGGCTTTGGAAAGTGGCTTTGGACATACAGTGGCTTTGGATATACAGTGGCTTTGGCTAGTGGCTTTGGACATACAGTGGCTTTGGACATACACTGGCTTTGGACAGTGGCTTTGGACATACAGTGGCTTTGGACATACAGTGGCTTTGGACAGTGGCTTTGGACATACAGTGGCTTTGGACAGTGGCTTTGGAGAGTGGCCTTGGACAGTGGCTTTGGACATAGAGTGGCTTTGGAGAGTGGCTTTGGAGAGTGGCTTTGGACAGTGGCTTTGGACAAAGAGTGGCTTTGGAGAGTGACTTCGGACAGTGGCTATGGAAAGTGGCTTTGGATATAGAGTGGCTTTGGAGAGTGGCTTTGGAGAGTGGCTATGGAAAGTGGCTTTGTACATAGAGTGGCTTTGGAGAGTGGCTTTGCACAGTGGCTTTGGAGAGTGGCTTTGGACATAGAGTGGCTTTGGAGAGTGGCTTTGGAGAGTGGCTTTGGACAGTGGCTTTGGACATAGAGTGGCTTTGGAGAGTGGTTTTGGACAGTGGCTTTGGAGAGTGGCTTTGGACAGTGGCTTTGGACAGTGGCTTTGGACAGTGGCTTTGGACAGTGGCTTTGGAGAGTGGCTTTGGACAGTGGCTTTGGAGAGTGTCTTTGTAAAGTGGCTTTGGACATAGAGTGGCTTTGGACAGTGGCTTTGGACATAGAGTGGCTTTGGAGAGTGGCTTTGGAGAGTGGCTTTGGACAGTGGCTTTGACATAGAGTGGCTTTGGACAGTGGCTTTGGACAGTGTCTTTGGATAGTGGCTTTGGACATAGAGTGGCTTTGGAGAGTGGCTTTGGACAGTGGCTTTGGACAGTGGCTTTGGACATAGAGTTGCTTTGGACAGTGGCTTAGGACAGTGGCTTTGTACAGTGACTTTGGACATAGAGTGGCTTTGGACAGTGGCTTTGGACAGTGGCTTTGGACAGTGGCTTTGGACATAGATTGGCTTTAGACAGTGGCTTTGGACAGTGGTTTTGACATAGAGTGGCTTTGGAGAGTGGTTTTGGACAGTGGATTTGGACAGTGGCTTTGGACATAGAGTGGCTTTGGAGAGTAGCTTTGGACAGTGGCTTTGGACGGTGGCTTTGGACATAGAGTGGCTTGGGAGAGTGGCTTTGGAGAGTGTCTTTGGACAGTGGCTTTGGACATAGCGTGGCTTTGGAGAGTTGCTTTGGAGAGTGGCTTTGGACAGTGGCTTTGGACATAGAGTGGCTTTGGACAGTGGCTTTGGACGGTGGCTTTGTACAGTGGCTTTGGACATACAGTGGCTTTGGACAGTGTCTTTGGATATACAGTGGCTTTGGACATACAGTGGCTTTGGACAGTGGCTTTGGACATACAATGGCTTTGGACATACAGTGGCTTTGGACAGTGGCTTTGGACATACAGTGGCTTTGGACATACAGTGGCTTTGGACAGTGGCTTTGGACATACAGTGGCTTTGGACATACAATAGCTTTGGACAGTGGCTTTGGACATACAGTGGCTTTAGACAGTGGCTTTGGACATACAGTGGCTTTGGACATACAATGGCTTTGGACAGTGGCTTTGGACATACAGTGGCTTTGGACATACAGTGGCTTTGGCTAGTGGCTTTAGACATACAGTGGCTTTGGACATACAGTGGCTTTGGACAGTGGCTTTGGACATACAGTGGCTTTGGACATACAGTGGCTTTGGACAGTAGCTTTGGACATACAGTGGCTTTGGACATACAGTGGCGTTGGACAGTGGCTTTGGACATAGAGTGGCTTTGGACAGTGGATTTGGAGAGTGGCTTTGGACAGTGGCTTTGGACATAGAGTGGTTTAGGACAGTGGCTTTGGAGAGTTGCTTTGGACAGCGGCTTTGGACATAGAGTGGCTTTGGACAGTGGCTTTGGACAGTGGCTTTGGACAGTGGCTTTGGACATAGAGTGGCTTTGGACAGTGGCTTTGGACAGTGGCTTTGGACAGTGGCTTTGGACATAGAGTGGCTTTGGAGAGTGGCTTTGGAGAGTGGCTTTGGACTGGCTTTGGACATAGAGTGGCTTTGGAGAGTGGCTTTTGAGAGTGGCTTTGGACAGTGGCTTTGGACATAGAGTGGCTTTGGAGAGTGGCTTTGGACAGTGGCTTTGACATAGAGTGGCTTTGGACAGTGGCTTTGGACAGTGGCTTGGATAGTGGCTTTGGACATAGAGTGGCTTTGGAGAGTGGCTTTGGACAGTGGCTTTGGACAGTGGCTTTGGACATAGAGTTGCTTTGGACAGAGGCTAAGGACAGTGGCTTTGTACATTGACTTTGGACATAGAGTGGCTTTGGACAGTGGCTTTGGACAGTGGCTTTGGACAGTGGCTTTGGACATAGATTGGCTTTAGACAGTGGCTTTGGACAGTGGTTTTGACATAGAGTGGCTTTGGAGAGTGGTTTTGGACAGTGGATTTGGACAGTGGCTTTGGACATAGAGTGGCTTTGGAGAGTGGCTTTGGACAGTGGCTTTGGATGGTGGCTTTGGACATAGAGTGGCTTGGGAGAGTGGCTTTGGAGAGTGTCTTTGGACAGTGGCTTTGGACATAGAGTGGCTTTGGAGAGTGGCTTTGGAGAGTGGCTTTGGACAGTGGCTTTGGACATAGAGTGGCTTTGGACAGTGGCTTTGGACAGTGGCTTTGTA
Source organism: Cladorhizidae sp. MBARI D1340-BT2 (assembly GCA_028752905.1). NCBI lineage: Eukaryota > Metazoa > Porifera > Demospongiae > Poecilosclerida > Cladorhizidae > Cladorhizidae sp. MBARI D1340-BT2. The sequence goes on along the minus strand of JAQNBH010000017.1, from coordinate 21,561,252 downwards.
CAGTGGCTTTGGACATACAGTGGCTTTGGACAGTGGCTTTGGACATACAGTGGCTTTGGACATACAGTGGCTTTGGACAGTGGCTTTGGACATACAGTGGCTTTGGACATACAGTGGCTTTGGACAGTGGCTTTGGACATACAGTGGCTTTGGACATACAGTGGTTTTGGACAGTGGCTTTGGACATACAGTGGCTTTGGACATACAGTAGCTTTGGACAGTGGCTTTGGACATACAGTGGCTTTAGACAGTGGTTTTGGACATACAGTGGCTTTGGACATACAGTGGCTTTGGACATACAGTGGCTTTGGACATACAGTAGCTTTGGACATACAGTGGCTTTGGCTAGTGGCTTTAGACATACAGTGGCTTTGGACATACAGTGGCTTTGGACAGTGGCTTTGGACATACAGTGGCTTTGGACATACAGAGGCTTTGGACAGTGGCTTTGGACATACAGTGGCTTTGGACATACAGTGGCTTTGGACTGTGGCTTTGGACTAACAGTGGCTTTGGACATACAGTGGCTTTGGACAGTGGCTTTGGACATACAGTGGCTTTGGACATACAGTGGCTTTGGACAGTGGCTTTGGACTAACAGTGGCTTTGGACATACAGTGGCTTTGGACAGTGGCTTAGGACATACAGTGGCTTTGGACATACAGTGGCTTTGGACAGTGGCTTTGGACATACAGTGGCTTTGAACATACGGTGGCTTTGGACAGTGGCTTTGGACACACCGTGGCTTTGGACATACGGTGACTTTGGACAGTGGCTTTGGACATACAGTTGCTTTGGACATACGGTGGCTTTGAACAGTGGCTTTGGACATACAGTGGCTTTAGACAGTGGCTTTGGACATACAGTAGCTTCGGACATACAGTGGCTTTGGACAGTGGCTTTGGATATACAGTGGCTTTAGAGAGTGGCTTTGGACAGTGGCTTTGGAGAGTGGCTTTGGACAGTGGCTTTCGACATAGAGTGGTTTAGGACAGTGGCTTTGGAGAGTGGCTTTGGAAAGTGGCTTTGGACATAGAGTGGCTTTGGACAGTGGCTTTGGACATAGAGTGGCTTTGGACAGTGGCTTTGGACAGTGGCTTTGGACAGTGGCTTTGGACATAGAGTGTCTTTGGACAGTGCCTTTGGACAGTGGCTTTGTACGGTGGCTTTGGACATAGAGTGGCTTTGGACAGTGGCTTTGGACAGTGGCTATGGACAGTGGCTTTGGACATAGAGTGGCTTTGCAAAGTGGCTTTGGAGAGTGGCTTTGGACAGTGGCTTAGGAGATAGAGTGGCTTTGGAGAGTGGCTTTGGACAGTGGCTTTGGACAGTGGCTTTGGACATAGAGTGGCTTTGGAGAGTGGCTTTGGAGAGTGGCTTTGGACAGTGGCTTTGGACATAGAGTGGCTTTGGAGAGTGGCTTTGGACAGTGGCTTTGACATAGAGTGGCTTTGGACAGTGGCTTTGGACAGTGGCTTGGATAATGGCTTTGGACATAGAGTGGCTTTGGAGAGTGGCTTTGGACAGTGGCTTTGGACAGTGGCTTTGGACATAGAGTTGCTTTGGACAGAGGCTAAGGACAGTGGCTTTGTACATTGACTTTGGACATAGAGTGGCTTTGGACAGTGGCTTTGGACAGTGGCTTTGGACAGTGGCTTTGGACATAGATTGGCTTTAGACAGTGGCTTTGGACAGTGGTTTTGACATAGAGTGGCTTTGGAGAGTGGTTTTGGACAGTGGATTTGGACAGTGGCTTTGGACATAGAGTGGCTTTGGAGAGTGGCTTTGGACAGTGGCTTTGGATGGTGGCTTTGGACATAGAGTGGCTTGGGAGAGTGGCTTTGGAGAGTGTCTTTGGACAGTGGCTTTGGACATAGAGTGGCTTTGGAGAGTGGCTTTGGAGAGTGGCTTTGGACAGTGGCTTTGGACATAGAGTGGCTTTGGACAGTGGCTTTGGACAGTGGCTTTGTACAGTGGCTTTGGACATACAGTGGCTTTGGACAGTGGCTTTGGACATACAGTGGCTTTGGACATACAGTGGCTTTGGACAGTGGCTTTGGACATACAGTGGCTTTGGACATACAGTGGCTTTGGACAGTGGCTTTGGACATACAGTGGCTTTGGACATACAGTGGTTTTGGACAGTGGCTTTGGACATACAGTGGCTTTGGACATACAGTAGCTTTGGACAGTTGCTTTGGACATACAGTGGCTTTAGACAGTGGTTTTGGACATACAGTGGCTTTGGACATACAGTGGCTTTGGACATACAGTGGCTTTGGACATACAGTGGCTTTGGACATACAGTGGCTTTGGCTAGTGGCTTTAGACATACAGTGGCTTTGGACATACAGTGGCTTTGGACAGTGGCTTTGGACATACAGTGGCTTTGGACATACAGAGGCTTTGGACAGTGGCTTTGGACATACAGTGGCTTTGGACATACAGTGGCTTTGGACTGTGGCTTTGGACTAACAGTGGCTTTGGACATACAGTGGCTTTGGACAGTGGCTTTGGACATACAGTGGCTTTGGACATACAGTGGCTTTGGACAGTGGCTTTGGACTAACAGTGGCTTTGGACATACAGTGGCTTTGGACAGTGGCTTAGGACATACAGTGGCTTTGGACATACAGTGGCTTTGGACAGTGGCTTTGGACATACAGTGGCTTTGAACATACGGTGGCTTTGGACAGTGGCTTTGGACATACAGTGGCTTTGGACATACGGTGGCTTTGGACAGTGGCTTTGGACACACCGTGGCTTTGGACATACGGTGACTTTGGACAGTGGCTTTGGACATACAGTTGCTTTGGACATACGGTGGCTTTGAACAGTGGCTTTGGACATACAGTGGCTTTAGACAGTGGCTTTGGACATACAGTGGCTTCGGACATACAGTGGCTTTGGACAGTGGCTTTGGATATACAGTGGCTTTGGAGAGTGGCTTTGGACAGTGGCTTTGGAGAGTGGCTTTGGACAGTGGCTTTCGACATAGAGTGGTTTAGGAGAGTGGCTTTGGAGAGTGGCTTTGGAAAGTGGCTTTGGACATAGAGTGGCTTTGGACAGTGGCTTTGGACATAGAGTGGCTTTGGACAGTGGCTTTGGACAGTGGCTTTGGACAGTGGCTTTGGACATAGAGTGTCTTTGGACAGTGCCTTTGGACAGTGGCTTTGTACGGTGGCTTTGGACATAGAGTGGCTTTGGACAGTGGCTTTGGACAATGGCTATGGACAGTGGCTTTGGACATAGAGTGGCTTTGCAAAGTGGCTTTGGAGAGTGGCTTTGGACAGTGGCTTAGGAGATAGAGTGGCTTTGGAGAGTGGCTTTGGACAGTTGCTTTGGACAGTAGCTTTGGACATAGAGTGGCTTTGGAGAGTGGCTTTGGAGAGTGGCTTTGGACAGTTGCTTTGGACATAGAGTGGCTTTGGAGAGTGGCTTTGGACATAGTATTGCTTTGGACAGTGGCTTTGGACAGTGGCTTTGTACAGTGGCTTTGGACAGAGAGTGGCTTTGGACAGTGACTTTGGACAGTGGCTTTGGACATAGAGTGGCTTTGGAGAGTGGCTTTGGACAGCGGCTTTGGACAGTGGCTTTGGACATACAGTGGCTTTGGAGAGTGGCTTTGGAGAGTGGCTTTGGACAGTGGCTTTGGACATAGAATGGCTTTGGAGAGTGGCTTTGGACAGTGGCTTTGGACAGTGCTTTTGGACATAGAGTGGCTTTGGAGAGTGGCTTTGGAGAGTGGCTTTAGACAATGGCTTTGGACATAGAGTGGCTTTGGACAGTGGCTTTGGACACTGGCTTTGGACAATCGCATTGGACACAGAGTGGCTTTGGTCAGTGGCTTTGGACAGTGGCTTTGTTCAGTGGCTTTGGACATAAAGTGGCTTTGGACAGTGGCTTTGGACAGTGGCTTCGGCCAGTGGCTTTGGACATAGAGTGGCTTTGGACAGTGGCTTTGGACAGTGGCTTTGGACAGTGGCTTTGGACATAGTATTGCTTTGGACAGTGGCTTTGGACAGTGGCTTTGGACAGTGGCTTTGTACAGTGGCTTTGGACATACAGTGGCTTTGGACAGTGGCTTTGGACATACAGTGGCTTTGGACATACAGTGGCTTTGGACAGTGGCTTTGGACATACAGTGGCTTTGGACATACAGTGGCTTTGGACAGTGGCTTTGGACATACAGTGGCTTTGGACATACAGTGGCTTTGGACAGTGGCTTTGGACATACAGTGGGTTTGGACATACAGTGGCTATTGACAGTGGCTTTGGACATACAGTGGCTTTAGACAGTGGCTTTGGACATACAGTGGCTTTGGACATATAGTGGCTTTGGACAGTGCCTTTGGACATACAGTGGCTTTGGACATACAGTGGCTTTGGACATACAGTGGCTTTGGACAGTGGCTTTGGACATAGAGTGGTTTAGGACAGTGGCTTTAGAGAGTGGCTTTGGACAGTGGCTTTGGACATAGAGTGGCTTTGGACAGTGGCTTTGGACATAGAGTGGCTTTGGACAGTGGCTTTGGACAGTGGCTTTGGACAGTGGCTTTGGAGATAGAGTGGCTTTGGACAGTGCCTTTGGACAGTGGCTTTGGACATAGTATTGCTTTGGACAGTGGCTTTGGACAGTGGCTTTGGACAGTGGCTTTGTACAGTGGCTTTGGACATAGAGTGGCTTTGGACAGTGGCTTTGGACAGTGGCTATGGACAGTGGCTTTGGACATAGAGTGGCTTTGGAAAGTGGCTTTGGAGAGTGGCTTTGGACAGTGGCTTTGGAGATAGAGTGGCTTTGGAGAGTGGCTTTGGACAGTGGCTTTGGACAGTGGCTTTGGACATAGAGTGGCTTTGGAGAGTGGCTTTGGAGAGTGGCTTTGGACAGTGGCTTTGGACATAGAGTGGCTTTGGAGAGTGGCTTTGGACAGTGACTTTGGACAGTGGCTTTGGACTTAGAGTGGCTTTGGAGAGTGGCTTTGGACAGTGGCTTTGGACAGTAGCTTTGGACATACAGTGGCTTTGGAGAGTGGCTTTGGAGAGTGGCTTTGGACAGTGGCTTTGGACATAGAGTGGCTTTGGAGAGTGGCTTTGGACAGTGGCTTTGGACAGTGCTTTTGGACATAGAGTGGCTTTGGAGAGTGCCTTTGGAGAGTGGCTTTGGACAATGGCTTTGGACATAGAGTGGCTTTGGACAGTGGCTTTGGACAGTGGCTTTGGACAGTGGCATTGGACATAGAGTGGCTTTGGTCAGTGGCTTTGGACAGTGGATTTGGACAGTGGCTTTGGACATAGAGTGGCTTTGGACAGTGGCTTTGGAGAGTGGCTTTGGACAATGGCTCTGGACATAGAGTGGCTTTGGACAGTGGCTTTGGAGAGTGGCTTTGGACAGTGTCTTTGGACATTGAGCGGCTTTGGACAGTGGCTTTGGACACTGGCTTTGGACAATGGCATTGGACATAGAGTGGCTTTGGTCAGTGGCTTTGGACAGCGGCTTTGTTCAGTGGCTTTGGACATAAAGTGGCTTTGGACAGTGGCTTTGGACAGTGGCTTCGGCCAGTGGCTTTGGACATAGAGTGGCTTTGGACAGTGGCTTTGGACAGTGGCTTTGGACAGTGGCTTTGGACATAGTATTGCTTTGGACAGTGGCTTTGGACAGTGGCTTTGTACAGTGGATTTGGACAGAAAGTGGCTTTGGACAGTGGATTTGGACAGTGGCTTTGTACAGTGGCTTTGGACATACAGTGGCTTTGGACAGTGGCTTTGGACATACGGTGGCTTTGGACATACAGTGGCTTTGGACAGTGGCTTTGGACATACAGTGGCTTTGGACAGTGGCTTTGGATATACAGTGGCTTTGGAGAGTGGCTTTGGACAGTGGCTTTGGAGAGTGGCTTTGGACAGTGGCTTTCGACATAGAGTGGTTTAGGAGAGTGGCTTTGGAGAGTGGCTTTGGAAAGTGGCTTTGGACATAGAGTGGCTTTGGACAGTGGCTTTGGACATAGAGTGGCTTTGGACAGTGGCTTTGGACAGTGGCTTTGGACAGTGGCTTTGGACATAGAGTGTCTTTGGACAGTGCCTTTGGACAGTGGCTTTGTACGGTGGCTTTGGACATAGAGTGGCTTTGGACAGTGGCTTTGGACAATGGCTATGGACAGTGGCTTTGGACATAGAGTGGCTTTGCAAAGTGGCTTTGGAGAGTGGCTTTGGACAGTGGCTTAGGAGATAGAGTGGCTTTGGAGAGTGGCTTTGGACAGTTGCTTTGGACAGTAGCTTTGGACATAGAGTGGCTTTGGAGAGTGGCTTTGGAGAGTGGCTTTGGACAGTTGCTTTGGACATAGAGTGGCTTTGGAGAGTGGCTTTGGACATAGTATTGCTTTGGACAGTGGCTTTGGACAGTGGCTTTGTACAGTGGCTTTGGACAGAGAGTGGCTTTGGACAGTGACTTTGGACAGTGGCTTTGGACATAGAGTGGCTTTGGAGAGTGGCTTTGGACAGCGGCTTTGGACAGTGGCTTTGGACATACAGTGGCTTTGGAGAGTGGCTTTGGAGAGTGGCTTTGGACAGTGGCTTTGGACATAGAATGGCTTTGGAGAGTGGCTTTGGACAGTGGCTTTGGACAGTGCTTTTGGACATAGAGTGGCTTTGGAGAGTGGCTTTGGAGAGTGGCTTTAGACAATGGCTTTGGACATAGAGTGGCTTTGGACAGTGGCTTTGGACACTGGCTTTGGACAATCGCATTGGACACAGAGTGGCTTTGGTCAGTGGCTTTGGACAGTGGCTTTGTTCAGTGGCTTTGGACATAAAGTGGCTTTGGACAGTGGCTTTGGACAGTGGCTTCGGCCAGTGGCTTTGGACATAGAGTGGCTTTGGACAGTGGCTTTGGACAGTGGCTTTGGACAGTGGCTTTGGACATAGTATTGCTTTGGACAGTGGCTTTGGACAGTGGCTTTGGACAGTGGCTTTGTACAGTGGCTTTGGACATACAGTGGCTTTGGACAGTGGCTTTGGACATACAGTGGCTTTGGACATACAGTGGCTTTGGACAGTGGCTTTGGACATACAGTGGCTTTGGACATACAGTGGCTTTGGACAGTGGCTTTGGACATACAGTGGCTTTGGACATACAGTGGCTTTGGACAGTGGCTTTGGACATACAGTGGGTTTGGACATACAGTGGCTATTGACAGTGGCTTTGGACATACAGTGGCTTTAGACAGTGGCTTTGGACATACAGTGGCTTTGGACATATAGTGGCTTTGGACAGTGCCTTTGGACATACAGTGGCTTTGGACATACAGTGGCTTTGGACATACAGTGGCTTTGGACAGTGGCTTTGGACATAGAGTGGTTTAGGACAGTGGCTTTAGAGAGTGGCTTTGGACAGTGGCTTTGGACATAGAGTGGCTTTGGACAGTGGCTTTGGACATAGAGTGGCTTTGGACAGTGGCTTTGGACAGTGGCTTTGGACAGTGGCTTTGGAGATAGAGTGGCTTTGGACAGTGCCTTTGGACAGTGGCTTTGGACATAGTATTGCTTTGGACAGTGGCTTTGGACAGTGGCTTTGGACAGTGGCTTTGTACAGTGGCTTTGGACATAGAGTGGCTTTGGACAGTGGCTTTGGACAGTGGCTATGGACAGTGGCTTTGGACATAGAGTGGCTTTGGAAAGTGGCTTTGGAGAGTGGCTTTGGACAGTGGCTTTGGAGATAGAGTGGCTTTGGAGAGTGGCTTTGGACAGTGGCTTTGGACAGTGGCTTTGGACATAGAGTGGCTTTGGAGAGTGGCTTTGGAGAGTGGCTTTGGACAGTGGCTTTGGACATAGAGTGGCTTTGGAGAGTGGCTTTGGACAGTGACTTTGGACAGTGGCTTTGGACTTAGAGTGGCTTTGGAGAGTGGCTTTGGACAGTGGCTTTGGACAGTAGCTTTGGACATACAGTGGCTTTGGAGAGTGGCTTTGGAGAGTGGCTTTGGACAGTGGCTTTGGACATAGAGTGGCTTTGGAGAGTGGCTTTGGACAGTGGCTTTGGACAGTGCTTTTGGACATAGAGTGGCTTTGGAGAGTGCCTTTGGAGAGTGGCTTTGGACAATGGCTTTGGACATAGAGTGGCTTTGGACAGTGGCTTTGGACAGTGGCTTTGGACAGTGGCATTGGACATAGAGTGGCTTTGGTCAGTGGCTTTGGACAGTGGATTTGGACAGTGGCTTTGGACATAGAGTGGCTTTGGACAGTGGCTTTGGAGAGTGGCTTTGGACAATGGCTCTGGACATAGAGTGGCTTTGGACAGTGGCTTTGGAGAGTGGCTTTGGACAGTGTCTTTGGACATTGAGCGGCTTTGGACAGTGGCTTTGGACACTGGCTTTGGACAATGGCATTGGACATAGAGTGGCTTTGGTCAGTGGCTTTGGACAGCGGCTTTGTTCAGTGGCTTTGGACATAAAGTGGCTTTGGACAGTGGCTTTGGACAGTGGCTTCGGCCAGTGGCTTTGGACATAGAGTGGCTTTGGACAGTGGCTTTGGACAGTGGCTTTGGACAGTGGCTTTGGACATAGTATTGCTTTGGACAGTGGCTTTGGACAGTGGCTTTGTACAGTGGATTTGGACAGAAAGTGGCTTTGGACAGTGGATTTGGACAGTGGCTTTGTACAGTGGCTTTGGACATACAGTGGCTTTGGACAGTGGCTTTGGACATACGGTGGCTTTGGACATACAGTGGCTTTGGACAGTGGCTTTGGACATACAGTGGCTTTGGACATACAGTGGCTTTGGACAGTGGCTTTGGACATACAGTGGCTTTGGACATACAGTGGCTTTGGACAGTGGCTTTGGACATACAGTGGGTTTGGACATACAGTGGCTATTGACAGTGGCTTTGGACATACAGTGGCTTTAGACAGTGGCTTTGGACATACAGTGGCTTTGGACATATAGTGGCTTTGGACAGTGCCTTTGGACATACAGTGGCTTTGGACATACAGTGGCTTTGGACATACAGTGGCTTTGGACAGTGGCTTTGGACATAGAGTGGTTTAGGACAGTGGCTTTAGAGAGTGGCTTTGGACAGTGGCTTTGGACATAGAGTGGCTTTGGACAGTGGCTTTGGACATAGAGTGGCTTTGGACAGTGGCTTTGGACAGTGGCTTTGGACAGTGGCTTTGGACATAGAGTGGCTTTGGACAGTGCCTTTGGACAGTGGCTTTGGACATAGTATTGCTTTGGACAGTGGCTTTGGACAGTGGCTTTGGACAGTGGCTTTGTACAGTGGCTTTGGACATAGAGTGGCTTTGGACAGTGGCTTTGGACAGTGGCTATGGACAGTGGCTTTGGACATAGAGTGGCTTTGGACATAGAGTGGCTTTGGAGAGTGGCTTTGGACAGTGGCTTTGGAGATAGAGTGGCTTTGGAGAGTGGCTTTGGACAGTGGCTTTGGACAGTGGCTTTGGACATAGAGTGGCTTTGGAGAGTGGCTTTGGAGAGTGGCTTTGGACAGTGGCTTTGGACATAGAGTGGCTTTGGAGAGTGGCTTTGGACAGTGACTTTGGACAGTGGCTTTGGACATAGAGTGGCTTTGGAGAGTGGCTTTGGACAGTGGCTTTGGACAGTAGCTTTGGACATACAGTGGCTTTGGAGAGTGGCTTTGGAGAGTGGCTTTGGACAGTGGCTTTGGACATAGAGTGGCTTTGGAGAGTGGCTTTGGACAGTGGCTTTGGACAGTGCTTTTGGACATAGAGTGGCTTTGGAGAGTGGCTTTGGAGAGTGGCTTTGGACAATGGCTTTGGACATAGAGTGGCTTTGGACAGTGGCTTTGGACAGTGGCTTTGGACAGTGGCATTGGACATAGAGTGGCTTTGGTCAGTGGCTTTGGACAGTGGCTTTGGACAGTGGCTTTGGACATAGAGTGGCTTTGGACAGTGGCTTTGGAGAGTGGCTTTGGACAATGGCTTTGGACATAGAGTGGCTTTGGACAGTGGCTTTGGAGAGTGGCTTTGGACAGTGGCTTTGGACATAGAGCGGCTTTGGACAGTGGCTTTGGACAGTTGCTTTGGACAGTTGCTTTGGACATAGAGTGGCTTTGGACAGTTACTTTAGACAGTGGCTTTGGACAGTGGCTTTGTAGATATAGTGGCTTTGGACAGTGGCATTGGAGATTGGCTTTGGACAGTGGCTTTGGACATAGAGTGGCTTTGGACAGTGGCTTTGGACAGTGGCTTTGGACAGTGGCTTTGGACATAGAGTGGCTTCGGACAGTGGCTTTGGACAGCGGCTTTGGACAGTGGCTTTGGACATAGAGTGGCTTTGGACAATGGCTTTGGACATAGAGTGGCTTTGGAGAGTGGCTTTGGAGAATGGCTTTGGACAGTGGCTTAGGACATAGAGTGGCTTTGGAGAGTGGCTTTGGAGAGTGGCTTTGGACAGTGGCTTTGGACATAGAGTGGCTTTGGAGAGTGGCTTTGGAGAGTGGCTTTGGACAGTGGCTTTGAACAAAGAGTGGCTTTGGAGATTGGCTTTGGAGAGTGGCTTTGGACAGTGGCTTTGGACATAGAGTGGCTTTGGAGAGTGGCTTTGGAGAGTGGCTTTGGACAGTGGCTTTGGACATAGAGTGGCTTTGGAGTGTGGCTTTGGAGAGTGGCTTTGGACAGTGGCTTTGGACATAGAGTGGCTTTGGAGAGTGGCTTTGGAGAGTGGCTTTGGACTGGCTTTGGACATAGAGTGGCTTTGGAGAGTGGCTTTGGAGATTGGCTTTGGACAGTGACTTTGGACATAGAGTGGCTTTGGATAGTGGTTTGGAGAGTGGCTTTGGACTGTGGCTTTGGACATAGAGTGGCTTTGGAGAGTGGCTTTGGAGAGTGGCTTTGGATAGTGGCTTTGGACATAGAGTGGCTTTGGACAGTGGCTTTGGACAGTGGCTTTGGACAGTGGCTTTGGACATAGCGTGGCTTTGGACAGTGGCCTTTGAAAGTGGCTTTGGTCTGTGGCTTTGGACAGTGGCTTTGGACAGTGGCTTTGGACATACAGTGGCTTTGGACAGTGGCTTTGGACATACAGTAGCTTTGGACATACAGTGGCTTTGGGCATACAGTGGCTTTGGATAGTGGCTTTGAACATACAGTAGCTTTGGACATACAGTGGCTTTGGACAGTGGCTTTGGACATACAGTGGCTTTGGCCATACAGTGGCTTTGGACAGTGGCTTTGGACATACAGTGGCTTTGGACATAGAGTGGCTTTGGATAGTGGCTTTGGAGAGTGGCTTTGGACAGTGGCTTTGGACATAGAGTGGCTTTGGACAGTGGCTTTGGAGAGTGGCTTTGGACAGTGGCTTTGGACATAGAGTGGCTTTGGACAGTGGCTTTGGAGAGTGGCTTTGGACAGTGGCTTTGGACATAGAGTGGCTTTGGAGAGTGGCTTTGGAGAGTGGCTTTGGACATACAGTGGCTTTGGACATACGGTGGCTTTGGACAGTGGCTTTGGACATACAGTGGCTTTGGACATACGGTTGCTTTGGACAGTGGCTTTGGACATACAGTGGCTTTGGACATACAGTGGCTTTGGACAGTGGCTTTGGACATACAGTGGCTTTGGACATACAGTGGCTTTGGACAGTGGCTTTGGACTAACAGTGGCTTTGGACATACAGTGGCTTTGGACAGTGGCTTTGGACATACAGTGGCTTTGGACATACAGTGGGTTTGGACAGTGGCTTTGGACATACTGTGGCTTTGGACATACGGTGGCTTTGGACAGTAGCTTTGGACATACAGTGGCTTTGGACATATGGTGGCTTTGGACAGTGGCTTTGGACATACCGTGGCTTTGGACATACGGTGGCTTTGGAAAGTGGCTTTGGAGAGTGGCTTTGGACAGTGGCTTTGGACATAGAGTGGCTTTGGAGAGTAGCTTTGGACATTGGCTTTGGACAGTGGCTTTGGACATACAGTGGCTTTGGAGAGTGGCTTTGGAGAGTGGCTTTGGACAGTGGCTTTGGACAGTGGCTTTGGACATAGAGTGGCTTTGGAGAGTGGCTTTGGAGAGTGGCTTTGGTCAGTGGCTTTGGACAAAGAGTGGCTTTGGAGATTGGCTTTGGAAAGTGGCTTTGGACAGTGGCTTTGGACATAGAGTGGCTTTGGAAAGTGGCTTTGGACATAGTATTGCTTTGGACAGTGGCTTTGGACAGTGGCTTTGTACAGTGGCTTTGGACATAGAGTGGCTTTGGACAGTGGCTTTGGACAGTGGCTATGGACAGTGGCTTTGGACATAGAGTGGCTTTGGAGAGTGGCTTTGGAAAGTGGCTTTGGACAGTGGCTTTGGAGATAGAGTGGCTTTGGAGAATGGCTTTTGACAGTGGCTTTGGACAGTGGCTTTGGACATAGAGTGGCTTTGGAGAGTGGCTTTGGAGAGTGGCTTTGGACAGTGGCTTTGGACATAGAGTGGCTTTGGAGAGTGGCTTTGGACAGTGACTTTGGACAGTGGCTTTGGACATAGAGTGGCTTTGGAGAGTGGCTTTGGACAGTGGCTTTGGACAGTGGCTTTGGACATACAGAGGCTTTGGAGAGTGGCTTTGGAGAGTGGCTTTGGACAGTGGCTTTGGACATAGAGTGGCTTTGGAGAGTGGCTTTGGACAGTGGCTTTGGACAGTGCTTTTGGACATAGAATGGCTTTGGAGAGTGACTTTGGAGAGTGGCTTTAGACAATGGCTTTGGACATTGAGTGGCTTTGGACAGTGGCTTTGGACACTGGCTTTAGACAATGGCATTGGACATAGAGTGGCTTTGGTCAGTGGCTTTGGACAGTGGCTTTGTTCAGTGGCTTTGGACATAGAGTGGCTTTGGTCAGTGGCTTTGGTGAGTGGCTTTGGACAGAGGCTCTGGACATAGAGTGGCTTTGGACAGTGGCTTTGGAGAGTGGCTTTGGACAGCGGCTTTGGTTGCTTTGGACATAGAGTGGCTTTGGACAGTGACTTTAGACAGTGGCTTTGGACAGTGACTTTGGACATAGAGTGGCTTTGGACAGTGGCTTTGGACAGTGGCTTTGGACAGAGGCTTTGGACATAGAGTGGCTTTGGACCGTGGCTTTGGACAGTGGCTTTGGACAGTGGCTTTGGACATAGAGTGGCTTTGGACAGTGGCTTTGGACATAGAGTGGCTTTGGAGAGTGGCTTTGGAGAATAGCTTTGGACAGTGGCTTTGGACATAGAGTGGCTTTGAACAGTGGATTTGGACAGTGGCTTAGGACAGTGGCTTTGGACATAGAGTGGCTTTGGACCGTGGCTTTGGACATAGAGTGGCATTGGACAGTGGCTTTGGACATAGAGTGGCTTTGGAGAGTGGCTTTGGAGAATGGCTTTGGACAGTGGCTTTGGACATAGAGTGGCTTTAGAAAGTGGCTTTGCAGAGTGGCTTTGGACAGTGGCTTTGGACATAGAGTGGCTTTGGAGAGTGGCTTTGGAGAGTGGCTTTGGACAGTGGCTTTGGACAAAGAGTGGCTTTGGAGATTGGCTTTGCAGAGTGGCTTTGGACAGTGGCTTTGGACATAGAGTGGCTTTGCAGAGTGGCTTTGGACATAGTATTGCTTTGGACAGTGGCTTTGGACAGTGGCTTTGTACAGTGGCTTTGGACATAGAGTGGCTTTGGACAGTAGCTTTGGACAGTGGCTATGGACAGTGGCTTTGGACATAGAGTGGCTTTGGAGAGTGGCTTTGGAGATAGAGTGGCTTTGGAGAGTGGCTTTGGACAGTGGCTTTGGACAGTGGCTTTGGACATAGAGTGGCTTTGGAGAGTGGCTTTGGAGAGTGGCTTTGGACAGTGGCTTTGGACATAGTGGCTTTGGAGAGTGGCTTTGGACAGTGACTTTGGACAGTGGCTTTGGACATAGAGTGGCTTTGGAGAGTGGCTTTGGACAGTGGCTTTGGACAGTGGCTTTGGACATACAGAGGCTTTGGAGAGTGGCTTTGGAGAGTGGCTTTGGGTTGGCTTTGGAGAGTGGCTTTGGACAGTGGCTTTGGACAGTGCTTTTGGACATAGAATGGCTTTGGAGAGTGACTTTGGAGAGTGGCTTTAGACAATGGCTTTGGACATTGAGTGGCTTTGGACAGTGGCTTTGGACAATGGCTTTGGACAATGGTATTGGACATAGAGTGGCTTTGGTCAGTGGCTTTGGACAGTGGCTTTGTTCAGTGGCTTTGGACATAGAGTGGCTTTGGAGAGTGGATTTGGACATACAGTGGCTTTGGACATACAGTGGCTTTGGACAGTGGCTTTGGACATACAGTGGCATTGGACATACAGTGGCTTTGGACAGTGGCTTTGGACATAGAGTGGCTTTGGAGAGTGGCTTTGGAGAGTGGCTTGGACAGTGGCTTTGGACATAGAAAGGCTTTGGACAGTGACTTTGGACAGTGGCTTTGGACAGTGGCTTTGGACATAGAGTGGCTTTGGAGAGTGGCTTTGGAGAGTGGCTTTGGACTGGCTTTGGATATAGAGTGGCTTTGGAGAGTGGCTTTGGAGATTGGCTTTGGACAGTGACTTTGGACATAGAGTGGCTTTGGATAGTGGTTTGGAGAGTGGCTTTTGACAGTGGCTTTGGACATAGAGTGGCTTTGGAGAGTGGCTTTGGAGAGTGGCTTTGAATAGTGGCTTTGGACATAGAGTGGCTTTGGACAGTGGCTTTGGACAGTGGCTTTGGACATAGAGTGGCTTTGGACAGTGGCTTTGGAAAGTGGCTTTGGACTGTGGCTTTAGACAGTGGCTTTGGACATAGAAAGGCTTTGGACAGTGACCTTGGACAGTGGCTTTGGACAGTGGTTTTGGACATACAGTGGCTTTGGACATACAGTGGCTTTGGACAGTGGCTTTGGACATACAGTGGCTTTGGCCATACAGTGGCTTTGGACAGTGGCTTTGGACATACAGTGGCTTTGGACATAGAGTGGCTTTGGAGAGAGGCTTTGGAGAGTGGCTTTGGACAGTAGCTTTGGACATAGAGTGGCTTTGGACAGTGGCTTTGGAGAGTGGCTTTGGACAGTGGCTTTGGACATAGAGGGGCTTTGGACAGTGGCTTTGGAGAGTGGCTTTGGACAGTGGCTTTGGACATAGAGTGGCTTTGGAGAGTGGCTTTGGAGAGTGGCTTTGGACAGTGGCTTTACACATAGAGTGGCTTTGGAGAGTGGCTTTGGACAGTGGTTTTGTACAGTGGCTTTGGATATTGAGTGGCTTTGGAGAGTGGCTTTGTAGAGTGGCTTTGGACAGTGTCTTTGGAAATAGAGTGGCTTTGGAGAGTGGCTTTGGACAGTGTGTTTGGACAGTAGCTTTGGACATAGAGTGGCTTTGGAGAGTGGCTTTGGAGAGTGGCTTTGAACAGTGGCTTTGGACATAGAGTGGCTTTGGAGAGTGGCTTTGGACAGTGGCTTTGGACAGTGGCTTTGGACATAGAGTGGCTTTGGACAGTGGCTTTGGAGAGTGGCTTTGCACAGTGGCTTTGGACATAGAGTGGCTTTGGACAGTGGCTTTGGAGAGTGTCTTTGGAAAGTGGCTATGGACATAGAGTGGCTTTGGACAGTGGCTTTGGACATTGAGTGGCTTTGGACAGTGGCTTTGGAGAGTGGCTTTGGACAGTGGCTTTGACATAGAGTGGCTTTGGACAGTGGCTTTGGACAGTGGCTTTGGACAGTGGCTTTGGACATAGAGTGGCTTTGGACAGTGGCTTTGGACAGTGGCTTTGTACAGTGGCTTTAGACATAGAGTTGCTTTCGACAGTGGCTTTGGACAGTGGCTTTATACAGTGGCTTTGGACATAGAGTGGCTTTGGACAGTGGCTTTGGACAGTAGCTTTGGACAGCGGCTTTTGACATAGAGTGGCTTTGGAGAGTGGCTTTGGAGAGTGTCTTTGGACAGTGGCTTTGGACATAGGGTGGCTTTGGAGAGTGGCTTTGGAGAGTGTCTTTGGACAGTGGCTTTGGACATAGAGTGGCTTTGGAGAGTGGCTTTGGACTGTGGCTTTGGACAGTGGCTTGGGACATAGAGTGGCTTTGGAGAATGGCTTTGGACAGTGGCTTTGGACAGTGGCTTTGGACATAGAGTGGCTTTGGAGAGTCGCTTTGGAGAGTCTTTGGACAGTGATTTGGACATAGAGTGGGTTTGGAGTGTGGCTTTGGACAGTGGCATTGGACAGTGGCTTTGGACATAGAGTGGCTTTGGAGAGTCGCTTTGGAGAGTCTTTGGACAGTGGTTTGGACATAGAGTGGCTTTGGAGTGTGGCTTTGGACAGTGGCTTTGGACAGTGGCTTTGGACATAGAGTGCCTTTGGAGAGTGGCTTTGGAGAGTGGCTTTGGACAGTGGCTTTGGACATAGAGTGGCTTTGGACAGTGGCTTTAGGAGAGTGGCTTTGGACAGTGGCTTTGGACATAGAGTGGCTTTGGAGAGTGGCTTTGGACAGTGGCTTTGGACAGTGGCTTTGGACATAGAGTGGCTTTGGAGAGTGGATTTGGAGAGTGGCTTTGGACAGTGGCTTTGGACATAGTGTGACTTTCGACAGTGGCTTTGTAGAGTGGCTTTGAACAGTGGCTTTGGACATAGAGTGGCTTTGGACAGTGGCTTTGGAGAGTGGCTTCGGACAGTGGCTTTGGACATAGAGTGGCTTTGGACAGTGACTTTAGACAGTGGCTTTGGACAGTGACTTTGGACATAGAGTGGCTTTGGACAGTGGCTTTGGACAGTGGCTTTGGACAGAGGCTTTGGACATAGAGTGGCTTTGGACCGTGGCTTTGGACAGTGGCTTTGGACAGTGGCTTTGGACATAGAGTGGCTTTGGACAGTGGCTTTGGACATAGAGTGGCTTTGGAGAGTGGCTTTGGAGAATAGCTTTGGACAGTGGCTTTGGACATAGAGTGGCTTTGAACAGTGGCTTTGGACATAGAGTGGCTTTGGACCGTGGCTTTGGACATAGAGTGGCATTGGACAGTGGCTTTGGACATAGAGTGGCTTTGGAGAGTGGCTTTGGAGAATGGCTTTGGACAGTGGCTTTGGACATAGAGTGGCTTTAGAAAGTGGCTTTGCAGAGTGGCTTTGGACAGTGGCTTTGGACATAGAGTGGCTTTGGAGAGTGGCTTTGGAGAGTGGCTTTGGACAGTGGCTTTGGACAAAGAGTGGCTTTGGAGATTGGCTTTGCAGAGTGGCTTTGGACAGTGGCTTTGGACATAGAGTGGCTTTGCAGAGTGGCTTTGGACATAGTATTGCTTTGGACAGTGGCTTTGGACAGTGGCTTTGTACAGTGGCTTTGGACATAGAGTGGCTTTGGACAGTAGCTTTGGACAGTGGCTATGGACAGTGGCTTTGGACATAGAGTGGCTTTGGAGAGTGGCTTTGGAGATAGAGTGGCTTTGGAGAGTGGCTTTGGACAGTGGCTTTGGACAGTGGCTTTGGACATAGAGTGGCTTTGGAGAGTGGCTTTGGAGAGTGGCTTTGGACAGTGGCTTTGGACATAGTGGCTTTGGAGAGTGGCTTTGGACAGTGACTTTGGACAGTGGCTTTGGACATAGAGTGGCTTTGGAGAGTGGCTTTGGACAGTGGCTTTGGACAGTGGCTTTGGACATACAGAGGCTTTGGAGAGTGGCTTTGGAGAGTGGCTTTGGGTTGGCTTTGGAGAGTGGCTTTGGACAGTGGCTTTGGACAGTGCTTTTGGACATAGAATGGCTTTGGAGAGTGACTTTGGAGAGTGGCTTTAGACAATGGCTTTGGACATTGAGTGGCTTTGGACAGTGGCTTTGGACAATGGCTTTGGACAATGGTATTGGACATAGAGTGGCTTTGGTCAGTGGCTTTGGACAGTGGCTTTGTTCAGTGGCTTTGGACATAGAGTGGCTTTGGAGAGTGGATTTGGACATACAGTGGCTTTGGACATACAGTGGCTTTGGACAGTGGCTTTGGACATACAGTGGCATTGGACATACAGTGGCTTTGGACAGTGGCTTTGGACATAGAGTGGCTTTGGAGAGTGGCTTTGGAGAGTGGCTTGGACAGTGGCTTTGGACATAGAAAGGCTTTGGACAGTGACTTTGGACAGTGGCTTTGGACAGTGGCTTTGGACATAGAGTGGCTTTGGAGAGTGGCTTTGGAGAGTGGCTTTGGACTGGCTTTGGATATAGAGTGGCTTTGGAGAGTGGCTTTGGAGATTGGCTTTGGACAGTGACTTTGGACATAGAGTGGCTTTGGATAGTGGTTTGGAGAGTGGCTTTTGACAGTGGCTTTGGACATAGAGTGGCTTTGGAGAGTGGCTTTGGAGAGTGGCTTTGAATAGTGGCTTTGGACATAGAGTGGCTTTGGACAGTGGCTTTGGACAGTGGCTTTGGACATAGAGTGGCTTTGGACAGTGGCTTTGGAAAGTGGCTTTGGACTGTGGCTTTAGACAGTGGTTTTGGACATAGAAAGGCTTTGGACAGTGACCTTGGACAGTGGCTTTGGACAGTGGTTTTGGACATACAGTGGCTTTGGACATACAGTGGCTTTGGACAGTGGCTTTGGACATACAGTGGCTTTGGCCATACAGTGGCTTTGGACAGTGGCTTTGGACATACAGTGGCTTTGGACATAGAGTGGCTTTGGAGAGAGGCTTTGGAGAGTGGCTTTGGACAGTAGCTTTGGACATAGAGTGGCTTTGGACAGTGGCTTTGGAGAGTGGCTTTGGACAGTGGCTTTGGACATAGAGGGGCTTTGGACAGTGGCTTTGGAGAGTGGCTTTGGACAGTGGCTTTGGACATAGAGTGGCTTTGGAGAGTGGCTTTGGAGAGTGGCTTTGGACAGTGGCTTTACACATAGAGTGGCTTTGGAGAGTGGCTTTGGACAGTGGTTTTGTACAGTGGCTTTGGATATTGAGTGGCTTTGGAGAGTGGCTTTGTAGAGTGGCTTTGGACAGTGTCTTTGGAAATAGAGTGGCTTTGGAGAGTGGCTTTGGACAGTGTGTTTGGACAGTAGCTTTGGACATAGAGTGGCTTTGGAGAGTGGCTTTGGAGAGTGGCTTTGAACAGTGGCTTTGGACATAGAGTGGCTTTGGAGAGTGGCTTTGGACAGTGGCTTTGGACAGTGGCTTTGGACATAGAGTGGCTTTGGACAGTGGCTTTGGAGAGTGGCTTTGCACAGTGGCTTTGGACATAGAGTGGCTTTGGACAGTGGCTTTGGAGAGTGTCTTTGGAAAGTGGCTATGGACATAGAGTGGCTTTGGACAGTGGCTTTGGACATTGAGTGGCTTTGGACAGTGGCTTTGGAGAGTGGCTTTGGACAGTGGCTTTGACATAGAGTGGCTTTGGACAGTGGCTTTGGACAGTGGCTTTGGACAGTGGCTTTGGACATAGAGTGGCTTTGGACAGTGGCTTTGGACAGTGGCTTTGTACAGTGGCTTTAGACAGAGTTGCTTTCGACAGTGGCTTTGGACAGTGGCTTTATACAGTGGCTTTGGACATAGAGTGGCTTTGGACAGTGGCTTTGGACAGTAGCTTTGGACAGCGGCTTTTGACATAGAGTGGCTTTGGAGAGTGGCTTTGGAGAGTGTCTTTGGACAGTGGCTTTGGACATAGGGTGGCTTTGGAGAGTGGCTTTGGAGAGTGTCTTTGGACAGTGGCTTTGGACATAGAGTGGCTTTGGAGAGTGGCTTTGGACTGTGGCTTTGGACAGTGGCTTGGGACATAGAGTGGCTTTGGAGAATGGCTTTGGACAGTGGCTTTGGACAGTGGCTTTGGACATAGAGTGGCTTTGGAGAGTCGCTTTGGAGAGTCTTTGGACAGTGATTTGGACATAGAGTGGGTTTGGAGTGTGGCTTTGGACAGTGGCATTGGACAGTGGCTTTGGACATAGAGTGGCTTTGGAGAGTCGCTTTGGAGAGTCTTTGGACAGTGGTTTGGACATAGAGTGGCTTTGGAGTGTGGCTTTGGACAGTGGCTTTGGACAGTGGCTTTGGACATAGAGTGCCTTTGGAGAGTGGCTTTGGAGAGTGGCTTTGGACAGTGGCTTTGGACATAGAGTGGCTTTGGACAGTGGCTTTAGGAGAGTGGCTTTGGACAGTGGCTTTGGACATAGAGTGGCTTTGGAGAGTGGCTTTGGACAGTGGCTTTGGACAGTGGCTTTGGACATAGAGTGGCTTTGGAGAGTGGATTTGGAGAGTGGCTTTGGACAGTGGCTTTGGACATAGTGTGACTTTCGACAGTGGCTTTGTAGAGTGGCTTTGAACAGTGGCTTTGGACATAGAGTGGCTTTGGACAGTGGCTTTGGAGAGTGGCTTCGGACAGTGGCTTTGGACATAGAGTGGCTTTGGACAGTGGCTTTGGAGAGTGGCTTTGGACAGTGGCTTTGGACAGTGGCTTTGGACATAGAGTGTCTTTGGACAGTGCCTTTGGACAGTGGCTTTGGACATAGTATTGCTTTGGACAGTGGCTTTGGACAGTGGCTTGGTACGGTGGCTTTGGACATAGAGTGGCTTTGGACAGTGGCTTTGGACAGTGGCTATGGACAGTTGCTTTGGACATAGAGTGGCTTTGGAGAGTGGCTTTGGAGAGTGGCTTTGGACAGTGGCTTTGGAGATAGTGTGGCTTTGGAGAGTGGCTTTGGACAGTGGCTTTGGACAGTGGCTTTGGACATAGAGTGGCTTTGGAGAGTGGCTTTGGAGAGTGACTTTGGACAGTGGCTTTGGACATAGAGTGGCTTTGGAGAGTGGCTTTGGACAGTGACTTTGGACAGTGCCTTTGGACATAGAGTGGCTTTGGAGAGTGGCTTTGGACAGTGGCTTTGGAGAGTGGCTTTGGACATACAGTGGCTTTGGAGAGTGGCTTTGGAGAGTGGCTTTGGACAGTGGCTTTGGACATAGAGTGGCTTTGGAGAGTGGCTTTGGACAGTGGCTTTGGACAGTGCTTTTGGACATAGAGTGGCTTTGGAGAGTGGCTTTGGAGAGTGGCTTTAGACAATGGATTTGGACATAGAGTGGCTTTGGACAGTTGCTTTGGACATAGAGTGGCTTTGGACAGTGACTTTAGACAGTGGCTTTGGAAAGTGGCTTTGTAGATAGAGTGGCTTTGGACAGTGGCATTGGAGAGTGGCTTTGGACAGTGGCTTTGGACATAGAGTGGCTTTGGACAGTGGCTTTGGACTGTGGCTTTGGACAGTGGCTTTGGACATAGAATGGCATTGGACAGTGGCTTTGGACATAGAGTGGCTTTGGAGAGTGGCTTTGGAGAATGGCTTTGGACAGTGGCTTTGGACATAGAGTGGCTTTGGAGAGTGGCTTTGGAGAGTGGCTTTGGACAGTGGCTTTGGACAAAGAGTGGCTTTGGAGATTGGCTTTGGAGAGTGGCTTTGGACATAGTATTGCTTTGGACAGTGGCTTTGGACAGTGGCTTTGTACAGTGGCTTTGGACATAGAGTGGCTTTGGACAGTGGCTTTGGACAGTGGCTATGGACAGTGGCTTTGGACATAGAGTGGCTTTGGAGAGTGGCTTTGCAGAGTGGCTTTGGACAGTGGCTTTGGAGATAGAGTGGCTTTGGAGAGTGGCTTTGGACAGTAGCTTTGGACAGTGGCTTTGGACATAGAGTGGCTTTGGAGAGTGGCTTTGGAGAGTGGCTTTGGATAGTGGCTTTGGACATAGAGTGGCTTTGGAGAGTGGCTTTGGACAGTGACTTTGGACAGTGGCTTTGGACATAGAGTGGCCTTGGATAGTGGCTTTGGACAGTGGCTTTGGACAGTGGCTTTGGACATACAGTGGCTTTGGAGAGTGGCTTTTGAGAGTGGCTTTGGACAGTGGCTTTCGACAGTGCTTTTGGACATAGAGTGGCTTTGGAGAGTGGCTTTGGAGAGTGGCTTTAGACAATGGCTTTGGACATAGAGTGGCTTTGAACAGTGGCTTTGGACACTGGCTTTGGACAATGGCATTGGACATAGAGTGGCTTTGGTCAGTGGCTTTGGACAGTGGCTTTGTTCAGTGGCTTTGGACATAGAATGGCTTTGGTCAGTGGCTTTGGAGAGTGGCTTTGGACAGTGGCTCTGGACATAGAGTGGCATTGGACAGTGGCTTATGAGAGTGGCTTTGGTCAGTGGCTTTGGACAGTGGCTTTGGACAGTTGTTTGGACATAGAGTGGCTTTGGACAGTGACTTTAGACAGTGGCTTTGGACAGTGGCTTTGTAGATAGAGTGGCTTTGGACAGTGGCTTTGGGCATTGGACAGTGGCTTTGGACATAGAGTGGCTTTGGAGAGTTGCTTTGGAGAATGGCTTTGGACAGTGGCTTTGGACATAGAGTGGCTTTGGAGAGTGGCTTTGGAGAGTGGCTTTGGACAGTGGCTTTGGACATAGAGTGGCTTTGGAGAGTGGCTTTGGAGAGTGGCTTTGGACAGTGGCTTTGGACAAAGAGTGGCTTTGGAGATTGGCTTTGGAGAGTGGCTTTGGGCAGTGGCTTTGGACATAGAGTGGCTTTGGAGAGTGGCTTTGGACATAGTATTGGTTTGGACAGTGGCTTTGGACAGTGGCTTTGTACAGTGGCTTTGGACATAGAGTGGCTTTGGACAGTGGCTTTGGACAGTGGCTATGGACAGTGGCTTTGGACATAGAGTGGCTTTAGAGAGTGGCTTTGGAGAGTGGCTTTGGACAGTGGCTTTGGAGATAGAGTGGCTTTGGAGAGTGGCTTTGGACAGTGGCTTTGGACAGTGGCTTTGGACATAGAGTGGCTTTGGAGAGTGGCTTTGGAGGGTGGCTTTGGATAGTGGCTTTGGACATAGAGTGGCTTTGGAGAGTGGCTTTGGACAGTGACTTTGGACAGTGGCTTTGGACATAGAGTGGCTTTGGATAGTGGCTTTGGACAGTGGCTTTGGACAGTGGCTTTGGACATACAGTGGCTTTGGAGAGTGGCTTTGGAGAGTGGCTTTGGACAGTGGCTTTGGACAGTGCTTTTGGACATAGAGTGGCTTTGGAGAGTGGCTTTGAAGAGTGGCTTTAGACAATGGCTTTGGACATAGAGTGGCTTTGGACAGTGGCTTTGGACACTGGCTTTGGACAATGGCATTGGACATAGAGTGGCTTTGGTCAGTGGCTTTGGACAGTGGCTTTGTTCAGTGGCTTTGGACTTAGAATGGCTTTGGTCAGTGGCTTTGGAGAGTGGCTTTGGACAGTGGCTCTGGACATAGAGTGGCATTGGACAGTGGCTTTGGAGAGTGGCTTTGGTCAGTGGCTTTGGACAGTGGCTTTGGACAGTTGCTTTGGACATAGAGTGGCTTTGGACAGTGACTTTAGACAGTGGCATTGGAAAGTGGCTTTGTAGATAGAGTGGCTTTGGACAGTGGCATTGGAGAGTGGCTTTGGACAGTGGCTTTGGACATAGAGTGGCTTTGGACAGTGGCTTTGGACAGTGGCTTTGGACAGTGGCTTTGGACATAGAGTGGCTTTGGACCGTGGCTATGGACAGTGGCTTTGGACAGTGGCTTTGGACATAGAGTGGCTTTGGACAGTGGCTTTGGACATAGAGTGGCTTTGGAGAGTGGCTTTGGAGAGTGGCTTTGGACAGTGGCTTTGGACAAAGAGTGGCTTTGGAGATTGGCTTTGGAGAGTGGCTTTGGACAGTGGCTTTGGACATACAGTGGCTTTAGACAGTGGCTTTGGACATACAGTGGCTTTGGACAGTGGCTTTGGACATACAGTGGCTTTGGACATACAGTGGCTTTGGACAGTGGCTTTGGACATACAGTGGCTTTGGACATACAGTGGCTTTGGACAGTGGCTTTGGACATACAGTGGGTTTGGACATACAGTGGCTATTGACAGTGGCTTTGGACATACAGTGGCTTTAGACAGTGGCTTTGGACATACAGTGGCTTTGGACATATAGTGGCTTTGGACAGTGCCTTTGGACATACAGTGGCTTTGGACATACAGTGGCTTTGGACATACAGTGGCTTTGGACAGTGGCTTTGGACATAGAGTGGTTTAGGACAGTGGCTTTAGAGAGTGGCTTTGGACAGTGGCTTTGGACATAGAGTGGCTTTGGACAGTGGCTTTGGACATAGAGTGGCTTTGGACAGTGGCTTTGGACAGTGGCTTTGGACAGTGGCTTTGGAGATAGAGTGGCTTTGGACAGTGCCTTTGGACAGTGGCTTTGGACATAGTATTGCTTTGGACAGTGGCTTTGGACAGTGGCTTTGGACAGTGGCTTTGTACAGTGGCTTTGGACATAGAGTGGCTTTGGACAGTGGCTTTGGACAGTGGCTATGGACAGTGGCTTTGGACATAGAGTGGCTTTGGAAAGTGGCTTTGGAGAGTGGCTTTGGACAGTGGCTTTGGAGATAGAGTGGCTTTGGAGAGTGGCTTTGGACAGTGGCTTTGGACAGTGGCTTTGGACATAGAGTGGCTTTGGAGAGTGGCTTTGGAGAGTGGCTTTGGACAGTGGCTTTGGACATAGAGTGGCTTTGGAGAGTGGCTTTGGACAGTGACTTTGGACAGTGGCTTTGGACTTAGAGTGGCTTTGGAGAGTGGCTTTGGACAGTGGCTTTGGACAGTAGCTTTGGACATACAGTGGCTTTGGAGAGTGGCTTTGGAGAGTGGCTTTGGACAGTGGCTTTGGACATAGAGTGGCTTTGGAGAGTGGCTTTGGACAGTGGCTTTGGACAGTGCTTTTGGACATAGAGTGGCTTTGGAGAGTGCCTTTGGAGAGTGGCTTTGGACAATGGCTTTGGACATAGAGTGGCTTTGGACAGTGGCTTTGGACAGTGGCTTTGGACAGTGGCATTGGACATAGAGTGGCTTTGGTCAGTGGCTTTGGACAGTGGATTTGGACAGTGGCTTTGGACATAGAGTGGCTTTGGACAGTGGCTTTGGAGAGTGGCTTTGGACAATGGCTCTGGACATAGAGTGGCTTTGGACAGTGGCTTTGGAGAGTGGCTTTGGACAGTGGCTTTGGACATTGAGCGGCTTTGGACAGTGGCTTTGGACACTGGCTTTGGACAATGGCATTGGACATAGAGTGGCTTTGGTCAGTGGCTTTGGACAGCGGCTTTGTTCAGTGGCTTTGGACATAAAGTGGCTTTGGACAGTGGCTTTGGACAGTGGCTTCGGCCAGTGGCTTTGGACATAGAGTGGCTTTGGACAGTGGCTTTGGACAGTGGCTTTGGACAGTGGCTTTGGACATAGTATTGCTTTGGACAGTGGCTTTGGACAGTGGCTTTGTACAGTGGATTTGGACAGAAAGTGGCTTTGGACAGTGGATTTGGACAGTGGCTTTGTACAGTGGCTTTGGACATACAGTGGCTTTGGACAGTGGCTTTGGACATACGGTGGCTTTGGACATACAGTGGCTTTGGACAGTGGCTTTGGACATACAGTGGCTTTGGACATACAGTGGCTTTGGACAGTGGCTTTGGACATACAGTGGCTTTGGACATACAGTGGCTTTGGACAGTGGCTTTGGACATACAGTGGGTTTGGACATACAGTGGCTATTGACAGTGGCTTTGGACATACAGTGGCTTTAGACAGTGGCTTTGGACATACAGTGGCTTTGGACATATAGTGGCTTTGGACAGTGCCTTTGGACATACAGTGGCTTTGGACATACAGTGGCTTTGGACATACAGTGGCTTTGGACAGTGGCTTTGGACATAGAGTGGTTTAGGACAGTGGCTTTAGAGAGTGGCTTTGGACAGTGGCTTTGGACATAGAGTGGCTTTGGGCAGTGGCTTTGGACATAGAGTGGCTTTGGACAGTGGCTTTGGACAGTGGCTTTGGACAGTGGCTTTGGACATAGAGTGGCTTTGGACAGTGCCTTTGGACAGTGGCTTTGGACATAGTATTGCTTTGGACAGTGGCTTTGGACAGTGGCTTTGGACAGTGGCTTTGTACAGTGGCTTTGGACATAGAGTGGCTTTGGACAGTGGCTTTGGACAGTGGCTATGGACAGTGGCTTTGGACATAGAGTGGCTTTGGAAAGTGGCTTTGGAGAGTGGCTTTGGACAGTGGCTTTGGAGATAGAGTGGCTTTGGAGAGTGGCTTTGGACAGTGGCTTTGGACAGTGGCTTTGGACATAGAGTGGCTTTGGAGAGTGGCTTTGGAGAGTGGCTTTGGACAGTGGCTTTGGACATAGAGTGGCTTTGGAGAGTGGCTTTGGACAGTGACTTTGGACAGTGGCTTTGGACATAGAGTGGCTTTGGAGAGTGGCTTTGGACAGTGGCTTTGGACAGTAGCTTTGGACATACAGTGGCTTTGGAGAGTGGCTTTGGAGAGTGGCTTTGGACAGTGGCTTTGGACAGTGCTTTTGGACATAGAGTGGCTTTGGAGAGTGGCTTTGGAGAGTGGCTTTGGACAATGGCTTTGGACATAGAGTGGCTTTGGACAGTGGCTTTGGACAGTGGCTTTGGACAGTGGCATTGGACATAGAGTGGCTTTGGTCAGTGGCTTTGGACAGTGGCTTTGGACAGTGGCTTTGGACATAGAGTGGCTTTGGACAGTGGCTTTGGAGAGTGGCTTTGGACAATGGCTCTGGATATAGAGTGGCTTTGGACAGTGGCTTTGGAGAGTGGCTTTGGACAGTGGCTTTGGACATAGAGCGGCTTTGGACAGTGGCTTTGGACAGTTGCTTTGGACAGTTGCTTTGGACATAGAGTGGCTTTGGACAGTTACTTTAGACAGTGGCTTTGGACAGTGGCTTTGTAGATATAGTGGCTTTGGACAGTGGCATTGGAGATTGGCTTTGGACAGTGGCTTTGGACATAGAGTGGCTTTGGACAGTGGCTTTGGACAGTGGCTTTGGACAGTGGCTTTGGACATAGAGTGGCTTCGGACAGTGGCTTTGGACAGCGGCTTTGGACAGTGGCTTTGGACATAGAGTGGCTTTGGACAATGGCTTTGGACATAGAGTGGCTTTGGAGAGTGGCTTTGGAGAATGGCTTTGGACAGTGGCTTAGGACATAGAGTGGCTTTGGAGAGTGGCTTTGGAGAGTGGCTTTGGACAGTGGCTTTGGACATAGAGTGGCTTTGGAGAGTGGCTTTGGAGAGTGGCTTTGGACAGTGGCTTTGAACAAAGAGTGGCTTTGGAGATTGGCTTTGGAGAGTGGCTTTGGACAGTGGCTTTGGACATAGAGTGGCTTTGGAGAGTGGCTTTGGAGAGTGGCTTTGGACAGTGGCTTTGGACATAGAGTGGCTTTGGAGTGTGGCTTTGGAGAGTGGCTTTGGACAGTGGCTTTGGACATAGAGTGGCTTTGGAGAGTGGCTTTGGAGAGTGGCTTTGGACTGGCTTTGGACATAGAGTGGCTTTGGAGAGTGGCTTTGGAGATTGGCTTTGGACAGTGACTTTGGACATAGAGTGGCTTTGGATAGTGGTTTGGAGAGTGGCTTTGGACTGTGGCTTTGGACATAGAGTGGCTTTGGAGAGTGGCTTTGGAGAGTGGCTTTGGATAGTGGCTTTGGACATAGAGTGGCTTTGGACAGTGGCTTTGGACAGTGGCTTTGGACAGTGGCTTTGGACATAGCGTGGCTTTGGACAGTGGCCTTTGAAAGTGGCTTTGGTCTGTGGCTTTGGACAGTGGCTTTGGACAGTGGCTTTGGACATACAGTGGCTTTGGACAGTGGCTTTGGACATACAGTAGCTTTGGACATACAGTGGCTTTGGGCATACAGTGGCTTTGGATAGTGGCTTTGAACATACAGTAGCTTTGGACATACAGTGGCTTTGGACAGTGGCTTTGGACATACAGTGGCTTTGGCCATACAGTGGCTTTGGACAGTGGCTTTGGACATACAGTGGCTTTGGACATAGAGTGGCTTTGGATAGTGGCTTTGGAGAGTGGCTTTGGACAGTGGCTTTGGACATAGAGTGGCTTTGGACAGTGGCTTTGGAGAGTGGCTTTGGACAGTGGCTTTGGACATAGAGTGGCTTTGGACAGTGGCTTTGGAGAGTGGCTTTGGACAGTGGCTTTGGACATAGAGTGGCTTTGGAGAGTGGCTTTGGAGAGTGGCTTTGGACATACAGTGGCTTTGGACATACGGTGGCTTTGGACAGTGGCTTTGGACATACAGTGGCTTTGGACATACGGTTGCTTTGGACAGTGGCTTTGGACATACAGTGGCTTTGGACATACAGTGGCTTTGGACAGTGGCTTTGGACATACAGTGGCTTTGGACATACAGTGGCTTTGGACAGTGGCTTTGGACTAACAGTGGCTTTGGACATACAGTGGCTTTGGACAGTGGCTTTGGACATACAGTGGCTTTGGACATACAGTGGGTTTGGACAGTGGCTTTGGACATACTGTGGCTTTGGACATACGGTGGCTTTGGACAGTAGCTTTGGACATACAGTGGCTTTGGACATATGGTGGCTTTGGACAGTGGCTTTGGACATACCGTGGCTTTGGACATACGGTGGCTTTGGAAAGTGGCTTTGGAGAGTGGCTTTGGACAGTGGCTTTGGACATAGAGTGGCTTTGGAGAGTAGCTTTGGACATTGGCTTTGGACAGTGGCTTTGGACATACAGTGGCTTTGGAGAGTGGCTTTGGAGAGTGGCTTTGGACAGTGGCTTTGGACAGTGGCTTTGGACATAGAGTGGCTTTGGAGAGTGGCTTTGGAGAGTGGCTTTGGTCAGTGGCTTTGGACAAAGAGTGGCTTTGGAGATTGGCTTTGGAAAGTGGCTTTGGACAGTGGCTTTGGACATAGAGTGGCTTTGGAAAGTGGCTTTGGACATAGTATTGCTTTGGACAGTGGCTTTGGACAGTGGCTTTGTACAGTGGCTTTGGACATAGAGTGGCTTTGGACAGTGGCTTTGGACAGTGGCTATGGACAGTGGCTTTGGACATAGAGTGGCTTTGGAGAGTGGCTTTGGAAAGTGGCTTTGGACAGTGGCTTTGGAGATAGAGTGGCTTTGGAGAATGGCTTTTGACAGTGGCTTTGGACAGTGGCTTTGGACATAGAGTGGCTTTGGAGAGTGGCTTTGGAGAGTGGCTTTGGACAGTGGCTTTGGACATAGAGTGGCTTTGGAGAGTGGCTTTGGACAGTGACTTTGGACAGTGGCTTTGGACATAGAGTGGCTTTGGAGAGTGGCTTTGGACAGTGGCTTTGGACAGTGGCTTTGGACATACAGAGGCTTTGGAGAGTGGCTTTGGAGAGTGGCTTTGGACAGTGGCTTTGGACATAGAGTGGCTTTGGAGAGTGGCTTTGGACAGTGGCTTTGGACAGTGCTTTTGGACATAGAATGGCTTTGGAGAGTGACTTTGGAGAGTGGCTTTAGACAATGGCTTTGGACATTGAGTGGCTTTGGACAGTGGCTTTGGACACTGGCTTTAGACAATGGCATTGGACATAGAGTGGCTTTGGTCAGTGGCTTTGGACAGTGGCTTTGTTCAGTGGCTTTGGACATAGAGTGGCTTTGGTCAGTGGCTTTGGTGAGTGGCTTTGGACAGAGGCTCTGGACATAGAGTGGCTTTGGACAGTGGCTTTGGAGAGTGGCTTTGGACAGCGGCTTTGGTTGCTTTGGACATAGAGTGGCTTTGGACAGTGACTTTAGACAGTGGCTTTGGACAGTGACTTTGGACATAGAGTGGCTTTGGACAGTGGCTTTGGACAGTGGCTTTGGACAGAGGCTTTGGACATAGAGTGGCTTTGGACCGTGGCTTTGGACAGTGGCTTTGGACAGTGGCTTTGGACATAGAGTGGCTTTGGACAGTGGCTTTGGACATAGAGTGGCTTTGGAGAGTGGCTTTGGAGAATAGCTTTGGACAGTGGCTTTGGACATAGAGTGGCTTTGAACAGTGGATTTGGACAGTGGCTTAGGACAGTGGCTTTGGACATAGAGTGGCTTTGGACCGTGGCTTTGGACATAGAGTGGCATTGGACAGTGGCTTTGGACATAGAGTGGCTTTGGAGAGTGGCTTTGGAGAATGGCTTTGGACAGTGGCTTTGGACATAGAGTGGCTTTAGAAAGTGGCTTTGCAGAGTGGCTTTGGACAGTGGCTTTGGACATAGAGTGGCTTTGGAGAGTGGCTTTGGAGAGTGGCTTTGGACAGTGGCTTTGGACAAAGAGTGGCTTTGGAGATTGGCTTTGCAGAGTGGCTTTGGACAGTGGCTTTGGACATAGAGTGGCTTTGCAGAGTGGCTTTGGACATAGTATTGCTTTGGACAGTGGCTTTGGACAGTGGCTTTGTACAGTGGCTTTGGACATAGAGTGGCTTTGGACAGTAGCTTTGGACAGTGGCTATGGACAGTGGCTTTGGACATAGAGTGGCTTTGGAGAGTGGCTTTGGAGATAGAGTGGCTTTGGAGAGTGGCTTTGGACAGTGGCTTTGGACAGTGGCTTTGGACATAGAGTGGCTTTGGAGAGTGGCTTTGGAGAGTGGCTTTGGACAGTGGCTTTGGACATAGTGGCTTTGGAGAGTGGCTTTGGACAGTGACTTTGGACAGTGGCTTTGGACATAGAGTGGCTTTGGAGAGTGGCTTTGGACAGTGGCTTTGGACAGTGGCTTTGGACATACAGAGGCTTTGGAGAGTGGCTTTGGAGAGTGGCTTTGGGTTGGCTTTGGAGAGTGGCTTTGGACAGTGGCTTTGGACAGTGCTTTTGGACATAGAATGGCTTTGGAGAGTGACTTTGGAGAGTGGCTTTAGACAATGGCTTTGGACATTGAGTGGCTTTGGACAGTGGCTTTGGACAATGGCTTTGGACAATGGTATTGGACATAGAGTGGCTTTGGTCAGTGGCTTTGGACAGTGGCTTTGTTCAGTGGCTTTGGACATAGAGTGGCTTTGGAGAGTGGATTTGGACATACAGTGGCTTTGGACATACAGTGGCTTTGGACAGTGGCTTTGGACATACAGTGGCATTGGACATACAGTGGCTTTGGACAGTGGCTTTGGACATAGAGTGGCTTTGGAGAGTGGCTTTGGAGAGTGGCTTGGACAGTGGCTTTGGACATAGAAAGGCTTTGGACAGTGACTTTGGACAGTGGCTTTGGACAGTGGCTTTGGACATAGAGTGGCTTTGGAGAGTGGCTTTGGAGAGTGGCTTTGGACTGGCTTTGGATATAGAGTGGCTTTGGAGAGTGGCTTTGGAGATTGGCTTTGGACAGTGACTTTGGACATAGAGTGGCTTTGGATAGTGGTTTGGAGAGTGGCTTTTGACAGTGGCTTTGGACATAGAGTGGCTTTGGAGAGTGGCTTTGGAGAGTGGCTTTGAATAGTGGCTTTGGACATAGAGTGGCTTTGGACAGTGGCTTTGGACAGTGGCTTTGGACATAGAGTGGCTTTGGACAGTGGCTTTGGAAAGTGGCTTTGGACTGTGGCTTTAGACAGTGGCTTTGGACATAGAAAGGCTTTGGACAGTGACCTTGGACAGTGGCTTTGGACAGTGGTTTTGGACATACAGTGGCTTTGGACATACAGTGGCTTTGGACAGTGGCTTTGGACATACAGTGGCTTTGGCCATACAGTGGCTTTGGACAGTGGCTTTGGACATACAGTGGCTTTGGACATAGAGTGGCTTTGGAGAGAGGCTTTGGAGAGTGGCTTTGGACAGTAGCTTTGGACATAGAGTGGCTTTGGACAGTGGCTTTGGAGAGTGGCTTTGGACAGTGGCTTTGGACATAGAGGGGCTTTGGACAGTGGCTTTGGAGAGTGGCTTTGGACAGTGGCTTTGGACATAGAGTGGCTTTGGAGAGTGGCTTTGGAGAGTGGCTTTGGACAGTGGCTTTACACATAGAGTGGCTTTGGAGAGTGGCTTTGGACAGTGGTTTTGTACAGTGGCTTTGGATATTGAGTGGCTTTGGAGAGTGGCTTTGTAGAGTGGCTTTGGACAGTGTCTTTGGAAATAGAGTGGCTTTGGAGAGTGGCTTTGGACAGTGTGTTTGGACAGTAGCTTTGGACATAGAGTGGCTTTGGAGAGTGGCTTTGGAGAGTGGCTTTGAACAGTGGCTTTGGACATAGAGTGGCTTTGGAGAGTGGCTTTGGACAGTGGCTTTGGACAGTGGCTTTGGACATAGAGTGGCTTTGGACAGTGGCTTTGGAGAGTGGCTTTGCACAGTGGCTTTGGACATAGAGTGGCTTTGGACAGTGGCTTTGGAGAGTGTCTTTGGAAAGTGGCTATGGACATAGAGTGGCTTTGGACAGTGGCTTTGGACATTGAGTGGCTTTGGACAGTGGCTTTGGAGAGTGGCTTTGGACAGTGGCTTTGACATAGAGTGGCTTTGGACAGTGGCTTTGGACAGTGGCTTTGGACAGTGGCTTTGGACATAGAGTGGCTTTGGACAGTGGCTTTGGACAGTGGCTTTGTACAGTGGCTTTAGACATAGAGTTGCTTTCGACAGTGGCTTTGGACAGTGGCTTTATACAGTGGCTTTGGACATAGAGTGGCTTTGGACAGTGGCTTTGGACAGTAGCTTTGGACAGCGGCTTTTGACATAGAGTGGCTTTGGAGAGTGGCTTTGGAGAGTGTCTTTGGACAGTGGCTTTGGACATAGGGTGGCTTTGGAGAGTGGCTTTGGAGAGTGTCTTTGGACAGTGGCTTTGGACATAGAGTGGCTTTGGAGAGTGGCTTTGGACTGTGGCTTTGGACAGTGGCTTGGGACATAGAGTGGCTTTGGAGAATGGCTTTGGACAGTGGCTTTGGACAGTGGCTTTGGACATAGAGTGGCTTTGGAGAGTCGCTTTGGAGAGTCTTTGGACAGTGATTTGGACATAGAGTGGGTTTGGAGTGTGGCTTTGGACAGTGGCATTGGACAGTGGCTTTGGACATAGAGTGGCTTTGGAGAGTCGCTTTGGAGAGTCTTTGGACAGTGGTTTGGACATAGAGTGGCTTTGGAGTGTGGCTTTGGACAGTGGCTTTGGACAGTGGCTTTGGACATAGAGTGCCTTTGGAGAGTGGCTTTGGAGAGTGGCTTTGGACAGTGGCTTTGGACATAGAGTGGCTTTGGACAGTGGCTTTAGGAGAGTGGCTTTGGACAGTGGCTTTGGACATAGAGTGGCTTTGGAGAGTGGCTTTGGACAGTGGCTTTGGACAGTGGCTTTGGACATAGAGTGGCTTTGGAGAGTGGATTTGGAGAGTGGCTTTGGACAGTGGCTTTGGACATAGTGTGACTTTCAACAGTGGCTTTGTAGAGTGGCTTTGAACAGTGGCTTTGGACATAGAGTGGCTTTGGACAGTGGCTTTGGAGAGTGGCTTCGGACAGTGGCTTTGGACATAGAGTGGCTTTGGACAGTGAATTTAGACAGTGGCTTTGGACAGTGACTTTGGACATAGAGTGGCTTTGGACAGTGGCTTTGGACAGTGGCTTTGGACAGAGGCTTTGGACATAGAGTGGCTTTGGACCGTGGCTTTGGACAGTGGCTTTGGACAGTGGCTTTGGACATAGAGTGGCTTTGGACAGTGGCTTTGGACATAGAGTGGCTTTGGAGAGTGGCTTTGGAGAATAGCTTTGGACAGTGGCTTTGGACATAGAGTGGCTTTGAACAGTGGATTTGGACAGTGGCTTAGGACAGTGGCTTTGGACATAGAGTGGCTTTGGACCGTGGCTTTGGACATAGAGTGGCATTGGACAGTGGCTTTGGACATAGAGTGGCTTTGGAGAGTGGCTTTGGAGAATGGCTTTGGACAGTGGCTTTGGACATAGAGTGGCTTTAGAAAGTGGCTTTGCAGAGTGGCTTTGGACAGTGGCTTTGGACATAGAGTGGCTTTGGAGAGTGGCTTTGGAGAGTGGCTTTGGACAGTGGCTTTGGACAAAGAGTGGCTTTGGAGATTGGCTTTGCAGAGTGGCTTTGGACAGTGGCTTTGGACATAGAGTGGCTTTGCAGAGTGGCTTTGGACATAGTATTGCTTTGGACAGTGGCTTTGGACAGTGGCTTTGTACAGTGGCTTTGGACATAGAGTGGCTTTGGACAGTAGCTTTGGACAGTGGCTATGGACAGTGGCTTTGGACATAGAGTGGCTTTGGAGAGTGGCTTTGGAGATAGAGTGGCTTTGGAGAGTGGCTTTGGACAGTGGCTTTGGACAGTGGCTTTGGACATAGAGTGGCTTTGGAGAGTGGCTTTGGAGAGTGGCTTTGGACAGTGGCTTTGGACATAGTGGCTTTGGAGAGTGGCTTTGGACAGTGACTTTGGACAGTGGCTTTGGACATAGAGTGGCTTTGGAGAGTGGCTTTGGACAGTGGCTTTGGACAGTGGCTTTGGACATACAGAGGCTTTGGAGAGTGGCTTTGGAGAGTGGCTTTGGGTTGGCTTTGGAGAGTGGCTTTGGACAGTGGCTTTGGACAGTGCTTTTGGACATAGAATGGCTTTGGAGAGTGACTTTGGAGAGTGGCTTTAGACAATGGCTTTGGACATTGAGTGGCTTTGGACAGTGGCTTTGGACAATGGCTTTGGACAATGGTATTGGACATAGAGTGGCTTTGGTCAGTGGCTTTGGACAGTGGCTTTGTTCAGTGGCTTTGGACATAGAGTGGCTTTGGAGAGTGGATTTGGACATACAGTGGCTTTGGACATACAGTGGCTTTGGACAGTGGCTTTGGACATACAGTGGCATTGGACATACAGTGGCTTTGGACAGTGGCTTTGGACATAGAGTGGCTTTGGAGAGTGGCTTTGGAGAGTGGCTTGGACAGTGGCTTTGGACATAGAAAGGCTTTGGACAGTGACTTTGGACAGTGGCTTTGGACAGTGGCTTTGGACATAGAGTGGCTTTGGAGAGTGGCTTTGGAGAGTGGCTTTGGACTGGCTTTGGATATAGAGTGGCTTTGGAGAGTGGCTTTGGAGATTGGCTTTGGACAGTGACTTTGGACATAGAGTGGCTTTGGATAGTGGTTTGGAGAGTGGCTTTTGACAGTGGCTTTGGACATAGAGTGGCTTTGGAGAGTGGCTTTGGAGAGTGGCTTTGAATAGTGGCTTTGGACATAGAGTGGCTTTGGACAGTGGCTTTGGACAGTGGCTTTGGACATAGAGTGGCTTTGGACAGTGGCTTTGGAAAGTGGCTTTGGACTGTGGCTTTAGACAGTGGCTTTGGACATAGAAAGGCTTTGGACAGTGACCTTGGACAGTGGCTTTGGACAGTGGTTTTGGACATACAGTGGCTTTGGACATACAGTGGCTTTGGACAGTGGCTTTGGACATACAGTGGCTTTGGCCATACAGTGGCTTTGGACAGTGGCTTTGGACATACAGTGGCTTTGGACATAGAGTGGCTTTGGAGAGAGGCTTTGGAGAGTGGCTTTGGACAGTAGCTTTGGACATAGAGTGGCTTTGGACAGTGGCTTTGGAGAGTGGCTTTGGACAGTGGCTTTGGACATAGAGGGGCTTTGGACAGTGGCTTTGGAGAGTGGCTTTGGACAGTGGCTTTGGACATAGAGTGGCTTTGGAGAGTGGCTTTGGAGAGTGGCTTTGGACAGTGGCTTTACACATAGAGTGGCTTTGGAGAGTGGCTTTGGACAGTGGTTTTGTACAGTGGCTTTGGATATTGAGTGGCTTTGGAGAGTGGCTTTGTAGAGTGGCTTTGGACAGTGTCTTTGGAAATAGAGTGGCTTTGGAGAGTGGCTTTGGACAGTGTGTTTGGACAGTAGCTTTGGACATAGAGTGGCTTTGGAGAGTGGCTTTGGAGAGTGGCTTTGAACAGTGGCTTTGGACATAGAGTGGCTTTGGAGAGTGGCTTTGGACAGTGGCTTTGGACAGTGGCTTTGGACATAGAGTGGCTTTGGACAGTGGCTTTGGAGAGTGGCTTTGCACAGTGGCTTTGGACATAGAGTGGCTTTGGACAGTGGCTTTGGAGAGTGTCTTTGGAAAGTGGCTATGGACATAGAGTGGCTTTGGACAGTGGCTTTGGACATTGAGTGGCTTTGGACAGTGGCTTTGGAGAGTGGCTTTGGACAGTGGCTTTGACATAGAGTGGCTTTGGACAGTGGCTTTGGACAGTGGCTTTGGACAGTGGCTTTGGACATAGAGTGGCTTTGGACAGTGGCTTTGGACAGTGGCTTTGTACAGTGGCTTTAGACATAGAGTTGCTTTCGACAGTGGCTTTGGACAGTGGCTTTATACAGTGGCTTTGGACATAGAGTGGCTTTGGACAGTGGCTTTGGACAGTAGCTTTGGACAGCGGCTTTTGACATAGAGTGGCTTTGGAGAGTGGCTTTGGAGAGTGTCTTTGGACAGTGGCTTTGGACATAGGGTGGCTTTGGAGAGTGGCTTTGGAGAGTGTCTTTGGACAGTGGCTTTGGACATAGAGTGGCTTTGGAGAGTGGCTTTGGACTGTGGCTTTGGACAGTGGCTTGGGACATAGAGTGGCTTTGGAGAATGGCTTTGGACAGTGGCTTTGGACAGTGGCTTTGGACATAGAGTGGCTTTGGAGAGTCGCTTTGGAGAGTCTTTGGACAGTGATTTGGACATAGAGTGGGTTTGGAGTGTGGCTTTGGACAGTGGCATTGGACAGTGGCTTTGGACATAGAGTGGCTTTGGAGAGTCGCTTTGGAGAGTCTTTGGACAGTGGTTTGGACATAGAGTGGCTTTGGAGTGTGGCTTTGGACAGTGGCTTTGGACAGTGGCTTTGGACATAGAGTGCCTTTGGAGAGTGGCTTTGGAGAGTGGCTTTGGACAGTGGCTTTGGACATAGAGTGGCTTTGGACAGTGGCTTTAGGAGAGTGGCTTTGGACAGTGGCTTTGGACATAGAGTGGCTTTGGAGAGTGGCTTTGGACAGTGGCTTTGGACAGTGGCTTTGGACATAGAGTGGCTTTGGAGAGTGGATTTGGAGAGTGGCTTTGGACAGTGGCTTTGGACATAGTGTGACTTTCGACAGTGGCTTTGTAGAGTGGCTTTGAACAGTGGCTTTGGACATAGAGTGGCTTTGGACAGTGGCTTTGGAGAGTGGCTTCGGACAGTGGCTTTGGACATAGAGTGGCTTTGGACAGTGAATTTAGACAGTGGCTTTGGACAGTGACTTTGGACATAGAGTGGCTTTGGACAGTGGCTTTGGACAGTGGCTTTGGACAGAGGCTTTGGACATAGAGTGGCTTTGGACCGTGGCTTTGGACAGTGGCTTTGGACAGTGGCTTTGGACATAGAGTGGCTTTGGACAGTGGCTTTGGACATAGAGTGGCTTTGGAGAGTGGCTTTGGAGAATAGCTTTGGACAGTGGCTTTGGACATAGAGTGGCTTTGAACAGTGGATTTGGACAGTGGCTTAGGACAGTGGCTTTGGACATAGAGTGGCTTTGGACCGTGGCTTTGGACATAGAGTGGCATTGGACAGTGGCTTTGGACATAGAGTGGCTTTGGAGAGTGGCTTTGGAGAATGGCTTTGGACAGTGGCTTTGGACATAGAGTGGCTTTAGAAAGTGGCTTTGCAGAGTGGCTTTGGACAGTGGCTTTGGACATAGAGTGGCTTTGGAGAGTGGCTTTGGAGAGTGGCTTTGGACAGTGGCTTTGGACAAAGAGTGGCTTTGGAGATTGGCTTTGCAGAGTGGCTTTGGACAGTGGCTTTGGACATAGAGTGGCTTTGCAGAGTGGCTTTGGACATAGTATTGCTTTGGACAGTGGCTTTGGACAGTGGCTTTGTACAGTGGCTTTGGACATAGAGTGGCTTTGGACAGTAGCTTTGGACAGTGGCTATGGACAGTGGCTTTGGACATAGAGTGGCTTTGGAGAGTGGCTTTGGAGATAGAGTGGCTTTGGAGAGTGGCTTTGGACAGTGGCTTTGGACAGTGGCTTTGGACATAGAGTGGCTTTGGAGAGTGGCTTTGGAGAGTGGCTTTGGACAGTGGCTTTGGACATAGTGGCTTTGGAGAGTGGCTTTGGACAGTGACTTTGGACAGTGGCTTTGGACATAGAGTGGCTTTGGAGAGTGGCTTTGGACAGTGGCTTTGGACAGTGGCTTTGGACATACAGAGGCTTTGGAGAGTGGCTTTGGAGAGTGGCTTTGGGTTGGCTTTGGAGAGTGGCTTTGGACAGTGGCTTTGGACAGTGCTTTTGGACATAGAATGGCTTTGGAGAGTGACTTTGGAGAGTGGCTTTAGACAATGGCTTTGGACATTGAGTGGCTTTGGACAGTGGCTTTGGACAATGGCTTTGGACAATGGTATTGGACATAGAGTGGCTTTGGTCAGTGGCTTTGGACAGTGGCTTTGTTCAGTGGCTTTGGACATAGAGTGGCTTTGGAGAGTGGATTTGGACATACAGTGGCTTTGGACATACAGTGGCTTTGGACAGTGGCTTTGGACATACAGTGGCATTGGACATACAGTGGCTTTGGACAGTGGCTTTGGACATAGAGTGGCTTTGGAGAGTGGCTTTGGAGAGTGGCTTGGACAGTGGCTTTGGACATAGAAAGGCTTTGGACAGTGACTTTGGACAGTGGCTTTGGACAGTGGCTTTGGACATAGAGTGGCTTTGGAGAGTGGCTTTGGAGAGTGGCTTTGGACTGGCTTTGGATATAGAGTGGCTTTGGAGAGTGGCTTTGGAGATTGGCTTTGGACAGTGACTTTGGACATAGAGTGGCTTTGGATAGTGGTTTGGAGAGTGGCTTTTGACAGTGGCTTTGGACATAGAGTGGCTTTGGAGAGTGGCTTTGGAGAGTGGCTTTGAATAGTGGCTTTGGACATAGAGTGGCTTTGGACAGTGGCTTTGGACAGTGGCTTTGGACATAGAGTGGCTTTGGACAGTGGCTTTGGAAAGTGGCTTTGGACTGTGGCTTTAGACAGTGGTTTTGGACATAGAAAGGCTTTGGACAGTGACCTTGGACAGTGGCTTTGGACAGTGGTTTTGGACATACAGTGGCTTTGGACATACAGTGGCTTTGGACAGTGGCTTTGGACATACAGTGGCTTTGGCCATACAGTGGCTTTGGACAGTGGCTTTGGACATACAGTGGCTTTGGACATAGAGTGGCTTTGGAGAGAGGCTTTGGAGAGTGGCTTTGGACAGTAGCTTTGGACATAGAGTGGCTTTGGACAGTGGCTTTCGAGAGTGGCTTTGGACAGTGGCTTTGGACATAGAGGGGCTTTGGACAGTGGCTTTGGAGAGTGGCTTTGGACAGTGGCTTTGGACATAGAGTGGCTTTGGAGAGTGGCTTTGGAGAGTGGCTTTGGACAGTGGCTTTACACATAGAGTGGCTTTGGAGAGTGGCTTTGGACAGTGGTTTTGTACAGTGGCTTTGGATATTGAGTGGCTTTGGAGAGTGGCTTTGTAGAGTGGCTTTGGACAGTGTCTTTGGAAATAGAGTGGCTTTGGAGAGTGGCTTTGGACAGTGTGTTTGGACAGTAGCTTTGGACATAGAGTGGCTTTGGAGAGTGGCTTTGGAGAGTGGCTTTGAACAGTGGCTTTGGACATAGAGTGGCTTTGGAGAGTGGCTTTGGACAGTGGCTTTGGACAGTGGCTTTGGACATAGAGTGGCTTTGGACAGTGGCTTTGGAGAGTGGCTTTGCACAGTGGCTTTGGACATAGAGTGGCTTTGGACAGTGGCTTTGGAGAGTGTCTTTGGAAAGTGGCTATGGACATAGAGTGGCTTTGGACAGTGGCTTTGGACATTGAGTGGCTTTGGACAGTGGCTTTGGAGAGTGGCTTTGGACAGTGGCTTTGACATAGAGTGGCTTTGGACAGTGGCTTTGGACAGTGGCTTTGGACAGTGGCTTTGGACATAGAGTGGCTTTGGACAGTGGCTTTGGACAGTGGCTTTGTACAGTGGCTTTAGACATAGAGTTGCTTTCGACAGTGGCTTTGGACAGTGGCTTTATACAGTGGCTTTGGACATAGAGTGGCTTTGGACAGTGGCTTTGGACAGTAGCTTTGGACAGCGGCTTTTGACATAGAGTGGCTTTGGAGAGTGGCTTTGGAGAGTGTCTTTGGACAGTGGCTTTGGACATAGGGTGGCTTTGGAGAGTGGCTTTGGAGAGTGTCTTTGGACAGTGGCTTTGGACATAGAGTGGCTTTGGAGAGTGGCTTTGGACTGTGGCTTTGGACAGTGGCTTGGGACATAGAGTGGCTTTGGAGAATGGCTTTGGACAGTGGCTTTGGACAGTGGCTTTGGACATAGAGTGGCTTTGGAGAGTCGCTTTGGAGAGTCTTTGGACAGTGATTTGGACATAGAGTGGGTTTGGAGTGTGGCTTTGGACAGTGGCATTGGACAGTGGCTTTGGACATAGAGTGGCTTTGGAGAGTCGCTTTGGAGAGTCTTTGGACAGTGGTTTGGACATAGAGTGGCTTTGGAGTGTGGCTTTGGACAGTGGCTTTGGACAGTGGCTTTGGACATAGAGTGCCTTTGGAGAGTGGCTTTGGAGAGTGGCTTTGGACAGTGGCTTTGGACATAGAGTGGCTTTGGACAGTGGCTTTAGGAGAGTGGCTTTGGACAGTGGCTTTGGACATAGAGTGGCTTTGGAGAGTGGCTTTGGACAGTGGCTTTGGACAGTGGCTTTGGACATAGAGTGGCTTTGGAGAGTGGATTTGGAGAGTGGCTTTGGACAGTGGCTTTGGACATAGTGTGACTTTCGACAGTGGCTTTGTAGAGTGGCTTTGAACAGTGGCTTTGGACATAGAGTGGCTTTGGACAGTGGCTTTGGAGAGTGGCTTCGGACAGTGGCTTTGGACATAGAGTGGCTTTGGACAGTGGCTTTGGAGAGTGGCTTTGGACAGTGGCTTTGGACAGTGGCTTTGGACATAGAGTGTCTTTGGACAGTGCCTTTGGACAGTGGCTTTGGACATAGTATTGCTTTGGACAGTGGCTTTGGACAGTGGCTTGGTACGGTGGCTTTGGACATAGAGTGGCTTTGGACAGTGGCTTTGGACAGTGGCTATGGACAGTTGCTTTGGACATAGAGTGGCTTTGGAGAGTGGCTTTGGAGAGTGGCTTTGGACAGTGGCTTTGGAGATAGTGTGGCTTTGGAGAGTGGCTTTGGACAGTGGCTTTGGACAGTGGCTTTGGACATAGAGTGGCTTTGGAGAGTGGCTTTGGAGAGTGACTTTGGACAGTGGCTTTGGACATAGAGTGGCTTTGGAGAGTGGCTTTGGACAGTGACTTTGGACAGTGCCTTTGGACATAGAGTGGCTTTGGAGAGTGGCTTTGGACAGTGGCTTTGGAGAGTGGCTTTGGACATACAGTGGCTTTGGAGAGTGGCTTTGGAGAGTGGCTTTGGACAGTGGCTTTGGACATAGAGTGGCTTTGGAGAGTGGCTTTGGACAGTGGCTTTGGACAGTGCTTTTGGACATAGAGTGGCTTTGGAGAGTGGCTTTGGAGAGTGGCTTTAGACAATGGATTTGGACATAGAGTGGCTTTGGACAGTTGCTTTGGACATAGAGTGGCTTTGGACAGTGACTTTAGACAGTGGCTTTGGAAAGTGGCTTTGTAGATAGAGTGGCTTTGGACAGTGGCATTGGAGAGTGGCTTTGGACAGTGGCTTTGGACATAGAGTGGCTTTGGACAGTGGCTTTGGACTGTGGCTTTGGACAGTGGCTTTGGACATAGAATGGCATTGGACAGTGGCTTTGGACATAGAGTGGCTTTGGAGAGTGGCTTTGGAGAATGGCTTTGGACAGTGGCTTTGGACATAGAGTGGCTTTGGAGAGTGGCTTTGGAGAGTGGCTTTGGACAGTGGCTTTGGACAAAGAGTGGCTTTGGAGATTGGCTTTGGAGAGTGGCTTTGGACATAGTATTGCTTTGGACAGTGGCTTTGGACAGTGGCTTTGTACAGTGGCTTTGGACATAGAGTGGCTTTGGACAGTGGCTTTGGACAGTGGCTATGGACAGTGGCTTTGGACATAGAGTGGCTTTGGAGAGTGGCTTTGCAGAGTGGCTTTGGACAGTGGCTTTGGAGATAGAGTGGCTTTGGAGAGTGGCTTTGGACAGTAGCTTTGGACAGTGGCTTTGGACATAGAGTGGCTTTGGAGAGTGGCTTTGGAGAGTGGCTTTGGATAGTGGCTTTGGACATAGAGTGGCTTTGGAGAGTGGCTTTGGACAGTGACTTTGGACAGTGGCTTTGGACATAGAGTGGCCTTGGATAGTGGCTTTGGACAGTGGCTTTGGACAGTGGCTTTGGACATACAGTGGCTTTGGAGAGTGGCTTTTGAGAGTGGCTTTGGACAGTGGCTTTGGACAGTGCTTTTGGACATAGAGTGGCTTTGGAGAGTGGCTTTGGAGAGTGGCTTTAGACAATGGCTTTGGACATAGAGTGGCTTTGAACAGTGGCTTTGGACACTGGCTTTGGACAATGGCATTGGACATAGAGTGGCTTTGGTCAGTGGCTTTGGACAGTGGCTTTGTTCAGTGGCTTTGGACATAGAATGGCTTTGGTCAGTGGCTTTGGAGAGTGGCTTTGGACAGTGGCTCTGGACATAGAGTGGCATTGGACAGTGGCTTTGGAGAGTGGCTTTGGTCAGTGGCTTTGGACAGTGGCTTTGGACAGTTGTTTGGACATAGAGTGGCTTTGGACAGTGACTTTAGACAGTGGCTTTGGACAGTGGCTTTGTAGATAGAGTGGCTTTGGACAGTGGCTTTGGGCATTGGACAGTGGCTTTGGACATAGAGTGGCTTTGGAGAGTTGCTTTGGAGAATGGCTTTGGACAGTGGCTTTGGACATAGAGTGGCTTTGGAGAGTGGCTTTGGAGAGTGGCTTTGGACAGTGGCTTTGGACATAGAGTGGCTTTGGAGAGTGGCTTTGGAGAGTGGCTTTGGACAGTGGCTTTGGACAAAGAGTGGCTTTGGAGATTGGCTTTGGAGAGTGGCTTTGGGCAGTGGCTTTGGACATAGAGTGGCTTTGGAGAGTGGCTTTGGACATAGTATTGGTTTGGACAGTGGCTTTGGACAGTGGCTTTGTACAGTGGCTTTGGACATAGAGTGGCTTTGGACAGTGGCTTTGGACAGTGGCTATGGACAGTGGCTTTGGACATAGAGTGGCTTTAGAGAGTGGCTTTGGAGAGTGGCTTTGGACAGTGGCTTTGGAGATAGAGTGGCTTTGGAGAGTGGCTTTGGACAGTGGCTTTGGACAGTGGCTTTGGACATAGAGTGGCTTTGGAGAGTGGCTTTGGAGGGTGGCTTTGGATAGTGGCTTTGGACATAGAGTGGCTTTGGAGAGTGGCTTTGGACAGTGACTTTGGACAGTGGCTTTGGACATAGAGTGGCTTTGGATAGTGGCTTTGGACAGTGGCTTTGGACAGTGGCTTTGGACATACAGTGGCTTTGGAGAGTGGCTTTGGAGAGTGGCTTTGGACAGTGGCTTTGGACAGTGCTTTTGGACATAGAGTGGCTTTGGAGAGTGGCTTTGAAGAGTGGCTTTAGACAATGGCTTTGGACATAGAGTGGCTTTGGACAGTGGCTTTGGACACTGGCTTTGGACAATGGCATTGGACATAGAGTGGCTTTGGTCAGTGGCTTTGGACAGTGGCTTTGTTCAGTGGCTTTGGACTTAGAATGGCTTTGGTCAGTGGCTTTGGAGAGTGGCTTTGGACAGTGGCTCTGGACATAGAGTGGCATTGGA
Organism: Cladorhizidae sp. MBARI D1340-BT2; assembly: GCA_028752905.1. NCBI lineage: Eukaryota > Metazoa > Porifera > Demospongiae > Poecilosclerida > Cladorhizidae > Cladorhizidae sp. MBARI D1340-BT2. The sequence goes on along the minus strand of JAQNBH010000017.1, from coordinate 21,517,821 downwards.
CAGTGGCTTTGGAGAGTGGCTTTGGTCAGTGGCTTTGGACAGTGGCTTTGGACAGTTGCTTTGGACATAGAGTGGCTTTGGACAGTGACTTTAGACAGTGGCATTGGAAAGTGGCTTTGTAGATAGAGTGGCTTTGGACAGTGGCATTGGAGAGTGGCTTTGGACAGTGGCTTTGGACATAGAGTGGCTTTGGACAGTGGCTTTGGACAGTGGCTTTGGACAGTGGCTTTGGACATAGAGTGGCTTTGGACCGTGGCTATGGACAGTGGCTTTGGACAGTGGCTTTGGACATAGAGTGGCTTTGGACAGTGGCTTTGGACATAGAGTGGCTTTGGAGAGTGGCTTTGGAGAATGGCTTTGGACAGTAGCTTTGGACATAGAGTGGCTTTGGAGAGTGGCTTTGGAGAGTGGCTTTGGACAGTGGCTTTGGACATAGAGTGGCTTTGGAGAGTGGCTTTGGAGAGTGGCTTTGGACAGTGGCTTTGGACATAGAGTGGCTTTGGAGAGTGGCTTTGGAGAGTGGCTTTGGACTGGCTTTGGACATACAGTGGCTTTGGAGAGTGGCTTTGGAGAGTGGCTTTGGACAGTGACTTTGGACATAGAGTGGCTTTGGATAGTGGTTTGGAGAGTGGCTTTGGACAGTGGCTTTGGACATAGAGTGGCTTTGGAGAGTGGCTTTGGAGAGTGGCTTTGGATAGTGGCTTTGGACATAGAGTGGCTTTGGACAGTGGCTTTGGACAGTGGCTTTGGACATAGAGTGGCTTTGGACAGTGGCTTTGGAAAGTGGCTTTGGACTGTGGCTTCGGACAGTGGCTTTGGACATAGAAAGGCTTTGGACAGTGACTTTGGACAGTGGCTTTGGACAGTGGCTTTGGACATACAGTGGCTTTGGACAGTGGCTTTGGACATATAGTGGCTTTGGATATACAGTGGCTTTGGATAGTGGCTTTGGACATACAGTAGCTTTGGACATACAGTGGCTTTGGACAGTGGCTTTGGACATACAGTGGCTTTGGCCATACAGTGGCTTTGGACAGTGGCTTTGGTCATACAGTGGCTTTGGACATAGTGTGGCTTTGGAGAGAGGCTTTGGAGAGTGGCTTTGGAAAGTGGCTTTGGACATAGAGTGGCTTTGGACAGTGGCTTTGGAGAGTGGCTTTGGACAGTGGCTTTGGACATAGAGTGGGTTTGGACAGTGGCTTTGGACAGTGGCTTTGGACAGTTGCTTTGGACATAGAGTGGCTTTGGACAGTGACTTTAGACAGTGGCTTTGGACAGTGGCTTTGTAGATAGAGTGGCTTTGGACAGTGGCTTTGGAGAGTGGCTTTGGACAGTGGCTTTGGACATAGAGTGGCTTTGGACAGTGGCTTTGGACTGTGGCTTTGGACAGTGGCTTTGGACATAGAATGGCATTGGACAGTGGCTTTGGACATAGAGTGGCTTTGGAGAGTGGCTTTGGAGAATGGCTTTGGACAGTGGCTTTGGACATAGAGTGGCTTTGGACAGTGACTTTAGACAGTGGCTTTGGATAGTGGCTTTGTAGATAGAGTGGCTTTGGAAAGTGGCATTGGAGAGTGGCTTTGGACAGTGGCTTTGGACATAGAGTGGCTTTGAACAGTGGATTTGGACAGTGGCTTTGGACAGTAGCTTAGGACATAGAGTGGCTTTGGACCGTGCCTTTGGACTGTGGCTTTGGACAGTGGCTTTGGACATAGAGTGGCATTGGACAGTGGCTTTGGACATAGAGTGGCTTTGGAGAGTGGCTTTGGAGAATGGCTTTGGACAGTGGCTTTGGACATAGAGTGGCTTTAGAGAGTGGCTTTGCAGAGTGGCTTTGGACAGTGGCTTTGGACATAGAGTGGCTTTGGAGAGTGGCTTTGGAGAGTGGCTTTGGTCAGTGGCTTTGGACAAAGAGTGGCTTTGGAGATTGGCTTTGGAAAGTGGCTTTGGACAGTGGCTTTGGACATAGAGTGGCTTTGGAAAGTGGCTTTGGACATAGTATTGCTTTGGACAGTGGCTTTGGACAGTGGCTTTGTACAGTGGCTTTGGACATAGAGTGGCTTTGGACAGTGGCTTTGGACAGTGGCTATGGACAGTGGCTTTGGACATAGAGTGGCTTTGGAGAGTGGCTTTGGAAAGTGGCTTTGGACAGTGGCTTTGGAGATAGAGTGGCTTTGGAGAATGGCTTTTGACAGTGGCTTTGGACAGTGGCTTTGGACATAGAGTGGCTTTGGAGAGTGGCTTTGGAGAGTGGCTTTGGACAGTGGCTTTGGACATAGAGTGGCTTTGGAGAGTGGCTTTGGACAGTGACTTTGGACAGTGGCTTTGGACATAGAGTGGCTTTGGAGAGTGGCTTTGGACAGTGGCTTTGGACAGTGGCTTTGGACATACAGAGGCTTTGGAGAGTGGCTTTGGAGAGTGGCTTTGGACAGTGGCTTTGGACATAGAGTGGCTTTGGAGAGTGGCTTTGGACAGTGGCTTTGGACAGTGCTTTTGGACATAGAATGGCTTTGGAGAGTGACTTTGGAGAGTGGCTTTAGACAATGGCTTTGGACATTGAGTGGCTTTGGACAGTGGCTTTGGACACTGGCTTTAGACAATGGCATTGGACATAGAGTGGCTTTGGTCAGTGGCTTTGGACAGTGGCTTTGTTCAGTGGCTTTGGACATAGAGTGGCTTTGGTCAGTGGCTTTGGTGAGTGGCTTTGGACAGAGGCTCTGGACATAGAGTGGCTTTGGACAGTGGCTTTGGAGAGTGGCTTTGGACAGCGGCTTTGGACATAGAGTGGCTTTGGACAGTAGCTTTGGACAGTGGCTTTGGACAGTTGCTTTGGACATAGAGTGGCTTTGGAAAGTGACTTTAGACAGTGGCTTTGGACAGTGACTTTGGACATAGAGTGGCTTTGGACAGTGGCTTTGGACAGTGGCTTTGGACAGAGGCTTTGGACATAGAGTGGCTTTGGACCGTGGCTTTGGACAGTGGCTTTGGACAGTGGCTTTGGACATAGAGTGGCTTTGGACAGTGGCTTTGGACATAGAGTGGCTTTGGAGAGTGGCTTTGGAGAATAGCTTTGGACAGTGGCTTTGGACATAGAGTGGCTTTGAACAGTGGATTTGGACAGTGGCTTAGGACAGTGGCTTTGGACATAGAGTGGCTTTGGACCGTGGCTTTGGACATAGAGTGGCATTGGACAGTGGCTTTGGACATAGAGTGGCTTTGGAGAGTGGCTTTGGAGAATGGCTTTGGACAGTGGCTTTGGACATAGAGTGGCTTTAGAGAGTGGCTTTACAGAGTGGCTTTGGACAGTGGCTTTGGACATAGAGTGGCTTTGGAGAGTGGCTTTGGAGAGTGGCTTTGGACAGTGGCTTTGGACAAAGAGTGGCTTTGGAGATTGGCTTTGCAGAGTGGCTTTGGACAGTGGCTTTGGACATAGAGTGGCTTTGCAGAGTGGCTTTGGACATAGTATTGCTTTGGACAGTGGCTTTGGACAGTGGCTTTGTACAGTGGCTTTGGACATAGAGTGGCTTTGGACAGTAGCTTTGGACAGTGGCTATGGACAGTGGCTTTGGACATAGAGTGGCTTTGGAGAGTGGCTTTGGAGAGTGGCTTTGCACAGTGGCTTTGGAGATAGAGTGGCTTTGGAGAGTGGCTTTGGACAGTGGCTTTGGACAGTGGCTTTGGACATAGAGTGGCTTTGGAGAGTGGCTTTGGAGAGTGGCTTTGGACAGTGGCTTTGGACATAGTGGCTTTGGAGAGTGGCTTTGGACAGTGACTTTGGACAGTGGCTTTGGACATAGAGTGGCTTTGGAGAGTGGCTTTGGACAGTGGCTTTGGACAGTGGCTTTGGACATACAGAGGCTTTGGAGAGTGTCTTTGGAGAGTGGCTTTGGACAGTGGCTTTGGACATAGAGTGGCTTTGGAGAGTGGCTTTGGACAGTGGCTTTGGACAGTGCTTTTGGACATAGAATGGCTTTGGAGAGTGACTTTGGAGAGTGGCTTTAGACAATGGCTTTGGACATTGAGTGGCTTTGGACAGTGGCTTTGGACAATGGCTTTGGACAATGGCATTGGACATAGAGTGGCTTTGGTCAGTGGCTTTGGACAGTGGCTTTGTTCAGTGGCTTTGGACATAGAGTGGCTTTGGAGAGTGGATTTGGACATACAGTGGCTTTGGACATACAGTGGCTTTGGACAGTGGCTTTGGACATACAGTGGCATTGGACATACAGTGGCTTTGGACAGTGGCTTTGGACATAGAGTGGCTTTGGAGAGTGGCTTTGGAGAGTGGCTTTGGACAGTGGCTTTCGACATAGAATGGCCTTGGAGAGTGGCTTTGGAGAGTGGCTTTGGACAGTGGCTTTGGACAAAGAGTGGCTTTGGAGATTGGCTTTGGAGAGTGGCTTTGGACAGTGGCTTTGGACATAGAGTGGCTTTGGAGAGTGGCTTTGGAGAGTGGCTTTGGACAGTGGCTTTGGACATAGAGTGGCTTTGGAGAGTGGCTTTGGAGAGTGGCTTTGGACAGTGGCTTTGGACATAGAGTGGCTTTGGAGAGTGGCTTTGGAGAGTGGCTTTGGACTGGCTTTGGATATAGAGTGGCTTTGGAGAGTGGCTTTGGAGATTGGCTTTGGACAGTGACTTTGGACATAGAGTGGCTTTGGATAGTGGTTTGGAGAGTGGCTTTTGACAGTGGCTTTGGACATAGAGTGGCTTTGGAGAGTGGCTTTGGAGAGTGGCTTTGAATAGTGGCTTTGGACATAGAGTGGCTTTGGACATAGAGTGGCTTTGGACAGTGGCTTTGGACATAGAGTGGCTTTGGACAGTGGCTTTGGAAAGTGGCTTTGGACTGTGGCTTTAGACAGTGGCTTTGGACATAGAAAGGCTTTGGACAGTGACCTTGGACAGTGGCTTTGGACAGTGGTTTTGGACATACAGTGGCTTTGGACATACAGTGGCTTTGGACAGTGGCTTTGGACATACAGTGGCTTTGGCCATACAGTGGCTTTGGACAGTGGCTTTGGACATACAGTGGCTTTGGACATAGAGTGGCTTTGGAGAGAGGCTTTGGAGAGTGGCTTTGGACAGTAGCTTTGGACATAGAGTGGCTTTGGACAGTGGCTTTGGAGAGTGGCTTTGGACAGTGGCTTTGGACATAGAGGGGCTTTGGACAGTGGCTTTGGAGAGTGGCTTTGGACAGTGGCTTTGGACATAGAGTGGCTTTGGAGAGTGGCTTTGGAGAGTGGCTTTGGACAGTGGCTTTACACATAGAGTGGCTTTGGAGAGTGGCTTTGGACAGTGGTTTTGTACAGTGGCTTTGGATATTGAGTGGCTTTGGAGAGTGGCTTTGTAGAGTGGCTTTGGACAGTGTCTTTGGAAATAGAGTGGCTTTGGAGAGTGGCTTTGGACAGTGTGTTTGGACAGTAGCTTTGGACATAGAGTGGCTTTGGAGAGTGGCTTTGGAGAGTGGCTTTGAACAGTGGCTTTGGACATAGAGTGGCTTTGGAGAGTGGCTTTGGACAGTGGCTTTGGACAGTGGCTTTGGACATAGAGTGGCTTTGGACAGTGGCTTTGGAGAGTGGCTTTGCACAGTGGCTTTGGACATAGAGTGGCTTTGGACAGTGGCTTTGGAGAGTGTCTTTGGAAAGTGGCTATGGACATAGAGTGGCTTTGGACAGTGGCTTTGGACATTGAGTGGCTTTGGACAGTGGCTTTGGAGAGTGGCTTTGGACAGTGGCTTTGACATAGAGTGGCTTTGGACAGTGGCTTTGGACAGTGGCTTTGGACAGTGGCTTTGGACATAGAGTGGCTTTGGACAGTGGCTTTGGACAGTGGCTTTGTACAGTGGCTTTAGACATAGAGTTGCTTTCGACAGTGGCTTTGGACAGTGGCTTTATACAGTGGCTTTGGACATAGAGTGGCTTTGGACAGTGGCTTTGGACAGTAGCTTTGGACAGCGGCTTTTGACATAGAGTGGCTTTGGAGAGTGGCTTTGGAGAGTGTCTTTGGACAGTGGCTTTGGACATAGGGTGGCTTTGGAGAGTGGCTTTGGAGAGTGTCTTTGGACAGTGGCTTTGGACATAGAGTGGCTTTGGAGAGTGGCTTTGGACTGTGGCTTTGGACAGTGGCTTGGGACATAGAGTGGCTTTGGAGAATGGCTTTGGACAGTGGCTTTGGACAGTGGCTTTGGACATAGAGTGGCTTTGGAGAGTCGCTTTGGAGAGTCTTTGGACAGTGATTTGGACATAGAGTGGGTTTGGAGTGTGGCTTTGGACAGTGGCATTGGACAGTGGCTTTGGACATAGAGTGGCTTTGGAGAGTCGCTTTGGAGAGTCTTTGGACAGTGGTTTGGACATAGAGTGGCTTTGGAGTGTGGCTTTGGACAGTGGCTTTGGACAGTGGCTTTGGACATAGAGTGCCTTTGGAGAGTGGCTTTGGAGAGTGGCTTTGGACAGTGGCTTTGGACATAGAGTGGCTTTGGACAGTGGCTTTAGGAGAGTGGCTTTGGACAGTGGCTTTGGACATAGAGTGGCTTTGGAGAGTGGCTTTGGACAGTGGCTTTGGACAGTGGCTTTGGACATAGAGTGGCTTTGGAGAGTGGATTTGGAGAGTGGCTTTGGACAGTGGCTTTGGACATAGTGTGACTTTCGACAGTGGCTTTGTAGAGTGGCTTTGAACAGTGGCTTTGGACATAGAGTGGCTTTGGACAGTGGCTTTGGAGAGTGGCTTCGGACAGTGGCTTTGGACATAGAGTGGCTTTGGACAGTGGCTTTGGAGAGTGGCTTTGGACAGTGGCTTTGGACAGTGGCTTTGGACATAGAGTGTCTTTGGACAGTGCCTTTGGACAGTGGCTTTGGACATAGTATTGCTTTGGACAGTGGCTTTGGACAGTGGCTTGGTACGGTGGCTTTGGACATAGAGTGGCTTTGGACAGTGGCTTTGGACAGTGGCTATGGACAGTTGCTTTGGACATAGAGTGGCTTTGGAGAGTGGCTTTGGAGAGTGGCTTTGGACAGTGGCTTTGGAGATAGTGTGGCTTTGGAGAGTGGCTTTGGACAGTGGCTTTGGACAGTGGCTTTGGACATAGAGTGGCTTTGGAGAGTGGCTTTGGAGAGTGACTTTGGACAGTGGCTTTGGACATAGAGTGGCTTTGGAGAGTGGCTTTGGACAGTGACTTTGGACAGTGCCTTTGGACATAGAGTGGCTTTGGAGAGTGGCTTTGGACAGTGGCTTTGGAGAGTGGCTTTGGACATACAGTGGCTTTGGAGAGTGGCTTTGGAGAGTGGCTTTGGACAGTGGCTTTGGACATAGAGTGGCTTTGGAGAGTGGCTTTGGACAGTGGCTTTGGACAGTGCTTTTGGACATAGAGTGGCTTTGGAGAGTGGCTTTGGAGAGTGGCTTTAGACAATGGATTTGGACATAGAGTGGCTTTGGACAGTTGCTTTGGACATAGAGTGGCTTTGGACAGTGACTTTAGACAGTGGCTTTGGAAAGTGGCTTTGTAGATAGAGTGGCTTTGGACAGTGGCATTGGAGAGTGGCTTTGGACAGTGGCTTTGGACATAGAGTGGCTTTGGACAGTGGCTTTGGACTGTGGCTTTGGACAGTGGCTTTGGACATAGAATGGCATTGGACAGTGGCTTTGGACATAGAGTGGCTTTGGAGAGTGGCTTTGGAGAATGGCTTTGGACAGTGGCTTTGGACATAGAGTGGCTTTGGAGAGTGGCTTTGGAGAGTGGCTTTGGACAGTGGCTTTGGACAAAGAGTGGCTTTGGAGATTGGCTTTGGAGAGTGGCTTTGGACATAGTATTGCTTTGGACAGTGGCTTTGGACAGTGGCTTTGTACAGTGGCTTTGGACATAGAGTGGCTTTGGACAGTGGCTTTGGACAGTGGCTATGGACAGTGGCTTTGGACATAGAGTGGCTTTGGAGAGTGGCTTTGGAGAGTGGCTTTGGACAGTGGCTTTGGAGATAGAGTGGCTTTGGAGAGTGGCTTTGGACAGTGGCTTTGGACAGTGGCTTTGGACATAGAGTGGCTTTGGAGAGTGGCTTTGGAGAGTGGCTTTGGATAGTGGCTTTGGACATAGAGTGGCTTTGGAGAGTGGCTTTGGACAGTGACTTTGGACAGTGGCTTTGGACATAGAGTGGCCTTGGATAGTGGCTTTGGACAGTGGCTTTGGACAGTGGCTTTGGACATACAGTGGCTTTGGAGAGTGGCTTTTGAGAGTGGCTTTGGACAGTGGCTTTGGACAGTGCTTTTGGACATAGAGTGGCTTTGGAGAGTGGCTTTGGAGAGTGGCTTTAGACAATGGCTTTGGACATAGAGTGGCTTTGAACAGTGGCTTTGGACACTGGCTTTGGACAATGGCATTGGACATAGAGTGGCTTTGGTCAGTGGCTTTGGACAGTGGCTTTGTTCAGTGGCTTTGGACATAGAATGGCTTTGGTCAGTGGCTTTGGAGAGTGGCTTTGGACAGTGGCTCTGGACATAGAGTGGCATTGGACAGTGGCTTTGGAGAGTGGCTTTGGTCAGTGGCTTTGGACAGTGGCTTTGGACAGTTGTTTGGACATAGAGTGGCTTTGGACAGTGACTTTAGACAGTGGTTTTGGACAGTGGCTTTGTAGATAGAGTGGCTTTGGACAGTGGCTTTGGGCATTGGACAGTGGCTTTGGACATAGAGTGGCTTTGGAGAGTTGCTTTGGAGAATGGCTTTGGACAGTGGCTTTGGACATAGAGTGGCTTTGGAGAGTGGCTTTGGAGAGTGGCTTTGGACAGTGGCTTTGGACATAGAGTGGCTTTGGAGAGTGGCTTTGGAGAGTGGCTTTGGACAGTGGCTTTGGACAAAGAGTGGCTTTGGAGATTGGCTTTGGAGAGTGGCTTTGGGCAGTGGCTTTGGACATAGAGTGGCTTTGGAGAGTGGCTTTGGACATAGTATTGGTTTGGACAGTGGCTTTGGACAGTGGCTTTGTACAGTGGCTTTGGACATAGAGTGGCTTTGGACAGTGGCTTTGGACAGTGGCTATGGACAGTGGCTTTGGACATAGAGTGGCTTTAGAGAGTGGCTTTGGAGAGTGGCTTTGGACAGTGGCTTTGGAGATAGAGTGGCTTTGGAGAGTGGCTTTGGACAGTGGCTTTGGACAGTGGCTTTGGACATAGAGTGGCTTTGGAGAGTGGCTTTGGAGGGTGGCTTTGGATAGTGGCTTTGGACATAGAGTGGCTTTGGAGAGTGGCTTTGGACAGTGACTTTGGACAGTGGCTTTGGACATAGAGTGGCTTTGGATAGTGGCTTTGGACAGTGGCTTTGGACAGTGGCTTTGGACATACAGTGGCTTTGGAGAGTGGCTTTGGAGAGTGGCTTTGGACAGTGGCTTTGGACAGTGCTTTTGGACATAGAGTGGCTTTGGAGAGTGGCTTTGAAGAGTGGCTTTAGACAATGGCTTTGGACATAGAGTGGCTTTGGACAGTGGCTTTGGACACTGGCTTTGGACAATGGCATTGGACATAGAGTGGCTTTGGTCAGTGGCTTTGGACAGTGGCTTTGTTCAGTGGCTTTGGACATAGAATGGCTTTGGTCAGTGGCTTTGGAGAGTGGCTTTGGACAGTGGCTCTGGACATAGAGTGGCATTGGACAGTGGCTTTGGAGAGTGGCTTTGGTCAGTGGCTTTGGACAGTGGCTTTGGACAGTTGCTTTGGACATAGAGTGGCTTTGGACAGTGACTTTAGACAGTGGCATTGGAAAGTGGCTTTGTAGATAGAGTGGCTTTGGACAGTGGCATTGGAGAGTGGCTTTGGACAGTGGCTTTGGACATAGAGTGGCTTTGGACAGTGGCTTTGGACAGTGGCTTTGGACAGTGGCTTTGGACATAGAGTGGCTTTGGACCGTGGCTATGGACAGTGGCTTTGGACAGTGGCTTTGGACATAGAGTGGCTTTGGACAGTGGCTTTGGACATAGAGTGGCTTTGGAGAGTGGCTTTGGAGAATGGCTTTGGACAGTGGCTTTGGACATAGAGTGGCTTTGGAGAGTGGCTTTGGAGAGTGGCTTTGGACAGTGGCTTTGGACATAGAGTGGCTTTGGAGAGTGGCTTTGGAGAGTGGCTTTGGACAGTGGCTTTGGACATAGAGTGGCTTTGGAGAGTGGCTTTGGAGAGTGGCTTTGGACTGGCTTTGGACATACAGTGGCTTTGGAGAGTGGCTTTGGAGAGTGGCTTTGGACAGTGACTTTGGACATAGAGTGGCTTTGGATAGTGGTTTGGAGAGTGGCTTTGGACAGTGGCTTTGGACATAGAGTGGCTTTGGAGAGTGGCTTTGGAGAGTGGCTTTGGATAGTGGCTTTGGACATAGAGTGGCTTTGGACAGTGGCTTTGGACAGTGGCTTTGGACATAGAGTGGCTTTGGACAGTGGCTTTGGAAAGTGGCTTTGGACTGTGGCTTCGGACAGTGGCTTTGGACATAGAAAGGCTTTGGACAGTGACTTTGGACAGTGGCTTTGGACAGTGGCTTTGGACATACAGTGGCTTTGGACAGTGGCTTTGGACATATAGTGGCTTTGGATATACAGTGGCTTTGGATAGTGGCTTTGGACATACAGTAGCTTTGGACATACAGTGGCTTTGGACAGTGGCTTTGGACATACAGTGGCTTTGGCCATACAGTGGCTTTGGACAGTGGCTTTGGTCATACAGTGGCTTTGGACATAGTGTGGCTTTGGAGAGAGGCTTTGGAGAGTGGCTTTGGAAAGTGGCTTTGGACATAGAGTGGCTTTGGACAGTGGCTTTGGAGAGTGGCTTTGGACAGTGGCTTTGGACATAGAGTGGGTTTGGACAGTGGCTTTGGACAGTGGCTTTGGACAGTTGCTTTGGACATAGAGTGGCTTTGGACAGTGACTTTAGACAGTGGCTTTGGACAGTGGCTTTGTAGATAGAGTGGCTTTGGACAGAGGCTTTGGAGAGTGGCTTTGGACAGTGGCTTTGGACATAGAGTGGCTTTGGACAGTGGCTTTGGACTGTGGCTTTGGACAGTGGCTTTGGACATAGAATGGCATTGGACAGTGGCTTTGGACATAGAGTGGCTTTGGAGAGTGGCTTTGGAGAATGGCTTTGGACAGTGGCTTTGGACATAGAGTGGCTTTGGAGAGTGGCTTTGGAGAGTGGCTTTGGACAGTGTCTTTGGACATAGAGTGGCTTTGGAGAGTGGCTTTGGAGAGTGGCTTTGGACAGTGGCTTTGGACAAAGAGTGGCTTTGGAGATTGGCTTTGGAGATTGGCTTTGGAGAGTGGCTTTGGACAGTGGCTTTGGACATAGAGTGGCTTTGGAGAGTGGCTTTGGACATAGTATTGCTTTGGACAGTGGCTTTGGACAGTGGCTTTGTACAGTGGCTTTGGACATAGAGTGGCTTTGGACAGTGGCTTTGGACAGTGGCTATGGACAGTGGCTTTGGACATAGAGTGGCTTTGGAGAGTGGCTTTGTAGAGTGGCTTTGGACAGTGGCTTTGGAGATAGAGTGGCTTTGGAGAGTGGCTTTGGACAGTGGCTTTGGACAGTGGCTTTGGTCATAGAGTGGTTGGGAGAGTGGCTTTGGAGAGTGGCTTTGGACAGTGGCTTTGGACATAGAGTGGCTTCGGAGAGTGGCTTTGGACAGTGGCTTTGGACAGTGGCTTTGGACATAGAGTGGCTTCGGAGAGTGGCTTTGGACAGTGGTATTGTACAGTGGCTTTGGATATTGAGTGGCTTTGGAGAGTGGCTTTGGAGAGTGGCTTTGGACAGTGTGTTTGGACAGTGGCTTTGGACATAGAGTGGCTTTGGAGAGTGGCTTTAGGGAGTGGCTTTGGACAGTGGCTTTGGACATAGAGTGGCTTTGGAGAGTGGCTTTGGACAGTGGCTTTGAACAGTGGCTTTGGACATAGAGTGGCTTTGGACAGTGGCTTTGGAGAGTGGCTTTGCACAGTGGCTTTGGACATAGAGTGGCTTTGGACAGTGGCTTTGGACATTGAGTGGCTTTGGACAGTGGCTTTGGAGAGTGGCTTTGGACAGTGGCTTTGACATAGAGTGGCTTTGGACAGTGGCTTTGGACAGTGGCTTTGGACAGTGGCTTTGGACAGAGAGTGGCTTTGGACAGTGGCTTTGGACAGTGGCTTTGGACAGTGGCTTTGGACATAGAGTTACTTTGGACAGTGGCTTTGGACAGTGGCTTTATACAGTGGCTTTGGACATAGAGTGGCTTTGGACAGTGGCTTTCGACAGTGGCTTTGGACAGTGGCTTTGGACATACAGTGGCTTTAGACAGTGGCTTTGGACAGTAGCTTTGGACAGTGGCTTTTGACATAGAGTGGCTTTGGAGAGTGGCTTTGGAGAGTGTCTTTGGACAGTGGCTTTGGAGATAGAGTGGCTTTGTAGAGTGGCTTTGGACAGTGGCTTTGGACAGTGGCTTGGGACATAGAGTGGCTTTGGAGAGTGGCTTTGAAGAGTGTCTTTGGACAGTGGCTTTGGACATAGAGTGGCTTTGGAGAGTGGCTTTGGACAGTGACTTTGGACATAGAGTGGCTTTGGATAGTGGTTTGGAGAGTGGCTTTGGACAGTGGCTTTGGACATAGAGTGGCTTTGGAGAGTGGCTTTGGAGAGTGGCTTTGGATAGTGGCTTTGGACATAGAGTGGCTTTGGACAGTGGCTTTGGACAGTGGCTTTGGACATAGAGTGGCTTTGGACAGTGGCTTTGGAAAGTGGCTTTGGACTGTGGCTTTGGACAGTGGCTTTGGACATAGAAAGGCTTTGGACAGTGACTTTGGACAGTGGCTTTGGACAGTGGCTTTGGACATACAGTGGCTTTGGACAGTGGCTTTGGACATATAGTGGCTTTGGACATACAGTGGCTTTGGATAGTGGCTTTGGACATACAGTAGCTTTGGACATACAGTGGCTTTGGACAGTGGCTTTGGACATAGAGTGGCTTTGGCCATACAGTGGCTTTGGACAGTGGCTTTGGACATACAGTGGCTTTGGACATAGAGTGGCTTTGGAGAGAGGCTTTGGAGAGTGGCTTTGGAAAGTGGCTTTGGACATAGAGTGGCTTTGGACAGTGGCTTTGGAGAGTGGCTTTGGACAGTGGCTTTGGACATAGAGTGGCTTTGGACAGTGGCTTTGGAGAGTGGCTTTGGACAGTGGCTTTGGACATAGAGTGGCTTTGGAGAGTGGCTTTGGACAGTGGCTTTGTACAGTGGCTTTGGATATTGAGTGGCTTTGGAGAGTGGCTTTGGAGAGTGGCTTTGGACAGTGGCTTTGGACATAGAGTGGCTTTGGAGAGTGGCTTTGGACAGTGGGTTTGGACAGTGGCTTTGGACATAGAGTGGCTTTGGAGAGTGGCTTTGGAGAGTGGCTTTGGACAGTGGCTTTGGACATAGAGTGGCTTTGGAGAGTGGCTTTGGACAGTGGCTTTGGACAGTGGCTTTGGACATAGAGTGGCTTTGGACAGTGGCTTTGGAGAGTGGCTTTGCACAGTGGCTTTGGACGTAGAGTGGCTTTGGACAGTGGCTTTGGAGAGTGTCTTTGGAAAGTGGCTATGGAGATAGAGTGGCTTTGGACAGTGGCTTTGGACATTGAGTGGCTTTGGATAGTGGATTTGGAGAGTGGCTTTGGACAGTGGCTTTGACATAGACTGGCTTTGGACAGTGGCTTTGGACAGTGGCTTTGGACAGTGGATTTGGACATAGAGTGGCTTTGGACAGTGGCTTTGTACAGTGGCTTTGGACATAGAGTTGCTTTGGACAGTGGCTTTGGACAGTGGCTTTATACAGTGGCTTTGGACATAGAGTGGCTTTGGACAGTGGCTTTCGACAGTGGCTTTGGACAGTGGCTTTGGACATACAGTGGCTTTAGACAGTGGCTTTGGACAGTAGCTTTGGACAGTGGCTTTTGACATAGAGTGGCTTTGGAGAGTGGCTTTGGAGAGTGTCTTTGGACAGTGGCTTTGGACATAGAGTGGCTTTGGAGAGTGGCTTTGGAGAGTGGCTTTGGACAGTCGCTTTGGAGATAGAGTGGCTTTGGAGAGTGGCTTTGGACAGTGGCTTTGGACAGTGGCTTGGGACATAGAGTGGCTTTGGAGAGTGGCTTTGAAGAGTGTCTTTGGACAGTGGCTTTGGACATAGAGTGGCTTTGGAGAGTGGCTTTGGAGAGTGGCTTTGGACAGTGGCTTTGGACATAGAGTGGCTTTGGAGAGTGGCTTTGGACAGTGGCTTTGGACAGTGGCTTTGGAGAGTGGCTTTGGATAGTGGCTTTGGACAGTCGCTTTGGAGATAGAGTGGCTTTGGAGAGTGGCTTTGGACAGTGGCTTTGGACAGTGGCTTGGGACATAGAGTGGCTTTGGAGAGTGGCTTTGAAGAGTGTCTTTGGACAGTGGCTTTGGACATAGAGTGGCTTTGGAGAGTGGCTTTGGAGAGTGGCTTTGGACAGTGGCTTTGGACATAGAGTGGCTTTGGAGAGTGGCTTTGGACAGTGGCTTTGGACAGTGGCTTTGGAGGGTGGCTTTGGACAGTGGCTTTGGACATAGAGTGGCTTTAGAGAGTGGCTTTGGACAGTGGCTTTGGACAGTGGCTTTGGACATAGAGTGGCTTTGGAGAATGGCTTGGACAGTGGCTTTGGACAATGGCTTTGGACATAGAGTGGCTTTGGAGAGTGGCTTTGGAGAGTCTTTGGATAGTGGTTTGGACATAGAGTGGCTTTGGAGAGTGGCTTTGGACAGTGGCTTTGGACAGTGGCTTTGGACATAGAGTGCCTTTGGAGAGTGGCTTTGGAGAGTGGCTTTGGACAGTGGCTTTGGACATAGAGTGGCTTTGGACAGTGGCTTTAGGAGAGTGGCTTTGGACAGTGGCTTTGGACATAGAGTGGCTTTGGAGAGTGGCTTTGGACAGTGGCTTTGGACAGTGGCTTTGGTCATAGAGTGGTTGGGAGAGTGGCTTTGGAGAGTGGCTTTGGACAGTGGCTTTGGACATAGAGTGGCTTTGGAGAATGGGTTTGGACAGTGTCTTTGGACAGTGGCTTTCGACATAGAGTAGCTTTGGAGAGTGGCTTTGGACAGTGGCATTGTACAGTGGCTTTGGATATTGAGTGGCTTTGGAGAGTGGCTTTGGAGAGTGGCTTTGGACAGTGGCTTTGGACATAGAGTGGCTTTGGAGAGTGGCTTTGGACAGTGTGTTTGGACAGTGGCTTTGGACATAGAGTGGCTTTGGAGAGTGGCTTTAGAGAGTGGCTTTGGACAGTGGCTTTGGACATAGAGTGGCTTTGGACAGTGGCTTTGGACAGTGGCTTTGGACATAGAGTGGCTTTGGACAGTGGCTTTGGAGAGTGGCTTTGCACAGTGGCTTTGGACATAGAGTGGCTTTGGACAGTGGCTTTGGACATTGAGTGGCTTTGGACAGTGGCTTTGGAGAGTGGCTTTGGACAGAGGCTTTGACATAGAGTGGCTTTGGACAGTGGCTTTGTACAGTGGCTTTGGACAGTGGCTTTGGAGATAGAGTGGCTTTGGTCAGTGGCTTTGGACAGTGGCTTTGGACAGTGGCTTTGGACATAGAGTTGCTTTGGACAGTGGCTTTGGACAGTGGCTTTATACAGTGGCTTGGGACATAGAGTGGCTTTGGACAGTGGCTTTCGACAGTGGCTTTGGACAGTGGCTTTGGACATACAGTGGCTTTAGACAGTGGCTTTGGACAGTAGCTTTGGACAGTGGCTTTTGACATAGAGTGGCTTTGGAGAGTGGCTTTGGAGAGTGTCTTTGGACAGTGGCTTTGGAGATAGAGTGGCTTTGTAGAGTGGCTTTGGACAGTGGCTTTGGACAGTGGCTTGGGACATAGAGTGGCTTTGGAGAGTGGCTTTGAAGAGTGTCTTTGGACAGTGGCTTTGGACATAGAGTGGCTTTGGAGAGTGGCTTTGGAGAGTGGCTTTGGACAGTGGCTTTGGACATAGAGTGGCTTTGGAGAGTGGCTTTGGAGAGTGGCTTTGGACAGTGGCTTTGGACATAGTGTGACTTTCGAGAGTGGCTTTGTAGAGTGGCTTGGGACAGTGGCTTTGGACATACAGTGGCTTTGGACATAGAGTGGCTTTGGAGAGAGGCTTTGGAGAGTGGCTTTGGAAAGTGGCTTTGGACATAGAGTGGCTTTGGACAGTGGCTTTGGAGAGTGGCTTTGGACAGTGGCTTTGGACATAGAGTGGCTTTGGACAGTGGCTTTGGAGAGTGGCTTTGGACAGTGGCTTTGGACATAGAGTGGCTTTGGAGAGTGGCTTTGGAGAGTGGCTTTGGACAGTGGCTTTGGACATAGAGTGGCTTTGGAGAGTGGCTTTGGACAGTGGCTTTGTACAGTGGCTTTGGATATTGAGTGGCTTTGGAGAGTGGCTTTGGAGAGTGGCTTTGGACAGTGGCTTTGGACATAGAGTGGCTTTGGAGAGTGGCTTTGGACAGTGGGTTTGGACAGTGGCTTTGGACATAGAGTGGCTTTGGAGAGTGGCTTTGGAGAGTGGCTTTGGACAGTGGCTTTGGACATAGAGTGGCTTTGGAGAGTGGCTTTGGACAGTGGCTTTGGACAGTGGCTTTGGACATAGAGTGGCTTTGGACAGTGGCTTTGGAGAGTGGCTTTGCACAGTGGCTTTGGACGTAGAGTGGCTTTGGACAGTGGCTTTGGAGAGTGTCTTTGGAAAGTGGCTATGGAGATAGAGTGGCTTTGGACAGTGGCTTTGGACATTGAGTGGCTTTGGATAGTGGATTTGGAGAGTGGCTTTGGACAGTGGCTTTGACATAGACTGGCTTTGGACAGTGGCTTTGGACAGTGGCTTTGGACAGTGGATTTGGACATAGAGTGGCTTTGGACAGTGGCTTTGTACAGTGGCTTTGGACATAGAGTTGCTTTGGACAGTGGCTTTGGACAGTGGCTTTATACAGTGGCTTTGGACATAGAGTGGCTTTGGACAGTGGCTTTCGACAGTGGCTTTGGACAGTGGCTTTGGACATACAGTGGCTTTAGACAGTGGCTTTGGACAGTAGCTTTGGACAGTGGCTTTTGACATAGAGTGGCTTTGGAGAGTGGCTTTGGAGAGTGTCTTTGGACAGTGGCTTTGGACATAGAGTGGCTTTGGAGAGTGGCTTTGGAGAGTGGCTTTGGACAGTCGCTTTGGAGATAGAGTGGCTTTGGAGAGTGGCTTTGGACAGTGGCTTTGGACAGTGGCTTGGGACATAGAGTGGCTTTGGAGAGTGGCTTTGAAGAGTGTCTTTGGACAGTGGCTTTGGACATAGAGTGGCTTTGGAGAGTGGCTTTGGAGAGTGGCTTTGGACAGTGGCTTTGGACATAGAGTGGCTTTGGAGAGTGGCTTTGGACAGTGGCTTTGGACAGTGGCTTTGGAGAGTGGCTTTGGAGAGTGGCTTTGGACAGTCGCTTTGGAGATAGAGTGGCTTTGGAGAGTGGCTTTGGACAGTGGCTTTGGACAGTGGCTTGGGACATAGAGTGGCTTTGGAGAGTGGCTTTGAAGAGTGTCTTTGGACAGTGGCTTTGGACATAGAGTGGCTTTGGAGAGTGGCTTTGGAGAGTGGCTTTGGACAGTGGCTTTGGACATAGAGTGGCTTTGGAGAGTGGCTTTGGACAGTGGCTTTGGACAGTGGCTTTGGAGGGTGGCTTTGGACAGTGGCTTTGGACATAGAGTGGCTTTAGAGAGTGGCTTTGGACAGTGGCTTTGGACAGTGGCTTTGGACATAGAGTGGCTTTGGAGAATGGCTTGGACAGTGGCTTTGGACAATGGCTTTGGACATAGAGTGGCTTTGGAGAGTGGCTTTGGAGAGTCTTTGGATAGTGGTTTGGACATAGAGTGGCTTTGGAGAGTGGCTTTGGACAGTGGCTTTGGACAGTGGCTTTGGACATAGAGTGCCTTTGGAGAGTGGCTTTGGAGAGTGGCTTTGGACAGTGGCTTTGGACATAGAGTGGCTTTGGACAGTGGCTTTAGGAGAGTGGCTTTGGACAGTGGCTTTGGACATAGAGTGGCTTTGGAGAGTGGCTTTGGACAGTGGCTTTGGACAGTGGCTTTGGTCATAGAGTGGTTGGGAGAGTGGCTTTGGAGAGTGGCTTTGGACAGTGGCTTTGGACATAGAGTGGCTTTGGAGAATGGGTTTGGACAGTGTCTTTGGACAGTGGCTTTGGACATAGAGTAGCTTTGGAGAGTGGCTTTGGACAGTGGCATTGTACAGTGGCTTTGGATATTGAGTGGCTTTGGAGAGTGGCTTTGGAGAGTGGCTTTGGACAGTGGCTTTGGACATAGAGTGGCTTTGGAGAGTGGCTTTGGACAGTGTGTTTGGACAGTGGCTTTGGACATAGAGTGGCTTTGGAGAGTGGCTTTAGAGAGTGGCTTTGGACAGTGGCTTTGGACATAGAGTGGCTTTGGACAGTGGCTTTGGACAGTGGCTTTGGACATAGAGTGGCTTTGGACAGTGGCTTTGGAGAGTGGCTTTGCACAGTGGCTTTGGACATAGAGTGGCTTTGGACAGTGGCTTTGGACATTGAGTGGCTTTGGACAGTGGCTTTGGAGAGTGGCTTTGGACAGAGGCTTTGACATAGAGTGGCTTTGGACAGTGGCTTTGTACAGTGGCTTTGGACAGTGGCTTTGGAGATAGAGTGGCTTTGGTCAGTGGCTTTGGACAGTGGCTTTGGACAGTGGCTTTGGACATAGAGTTGCTTTGGACAGTGGCTTTGGACAGTGGCTTTATACAGTGGCTTGGGACATAGAGTGGCTTTGGACAGTGGCTTTCGACAGTGGCTTTGGACAGTGGCTTTGGACATACAGTGGCTTTAGACAGTGGCTTTGGACAGTAGCTTTGGACAGTGGCTTTTGACATAGAGTGGCTTTGGAGAGTGGCTTTGGAGAGTGTCTTTGGACAGTGGCTTTGGAGATAGAGTGGCTTTGTAGAGTGGCTTTGGACAGTGGCTTTGGACAGTGGCTTGGGACATAGAGTGGCTTTGGAGAGTGGCTTTGAAGAGTGTCTTTGGACAGTGGCTTTGGACATAGAGTGGCTTTGGAGAGTGGCTTTGGAGAGTGGCTTTGGACAGTGGCTTTGGACATAGAGTGGCTTTGGAGAGTGGCTTTGGAGAGTGGCTTTGGACAGTGGCTTTGGACATAGTGTGACTTTCGAGAGTGGCTTTGTAGAGTGGCTTGGGACAGTGGCTTTGGACATAGAGTGGCTTTGGACAGTGGCTTTGGAGAGTGGCTTCGGACAGTGGCTTTGGACATAGAGTGGCTTTGGAGAGTGGCTTTGGACAGTGGCTTTGGACATAGAGTGGCTTTGGACAGTGGCTTTGGAGAGTGGCTTTGGACAGTGGTTTTGGACATAGAGTGGCTTTGGACAGTGGCTTTGGACAGTGGCTTTGGACATATAGTGGCTTTGGACAGTGCCTTTGGACAGTGGCTTTGGACATAGAGTGGCTTTGGACAGTGGCTTTGGACAGTGGCTTTGGACCGTGGCTTTGGACATAGAGTGGCTTTGGAGAGTGGCTTTGGACAGTGGCATTGTACAGTGGCTTTGGATATTGAGTGGCTTTGGAGAGTGGCTTTGGAGAGTGGCTTTGGACAGTGTGTTTGGACAGTGGCTTTGGACATAGAGTGGCTTTGGAGAGTGGCTTTAGAGAGTGGCTTTGGACAGTGGCTTTGGACATAGAGTGGCTTTGGACAGTGGCTTTGGACAGTGGCTTTGGAAATAGAGTGGCTTTGGACAGTGGCTTTGGAGAGTGGCTTTGCACAGTGGCTTTGGACATAGAGTGGCTTTGGACAGTGGCTTTGGACATTGAGTGGCTTTGGACAGTGGCTTTGGAGAGTGGCTTTGGACAGTGGCTTTGACATAGAGTGGCTTTGGACAGTGGCTTTGTACAGTGGCTTTGGACAGTGGCTTTGGACATAGAGTGGCTTTGGACAGTGGCTTTGGACAGTGGCTTTGGACAGTGGCTTTGGACATAGAGTTGCTTTGGAAAGTGGCTTTGGACAGTGGCTTTATGCAGTGGCTTGGGACATAGAGTGGCTTTGGACAGTGGCTTTCGACAGTGGCTTTGGACAGTGGCTTTGGACATACAGTGGCTTTAGACAGTGGCTTTGGACAGTAGCTTTGGACAGTGGCTTTTGACATAGAGTGGCTTTGGAGAGTGGCTTTGGAGAGTGTCTTTGGACAGTGGCTTTGGAGATAGAGTGGCTTTGTAGAGTGGCTTTGGACAGTGGCTTTGGACAGTGGCTTGGGACAGAGAGTGGCTTTGGAGAGTGGCTTTGAAGAGTGTCTTTGGACAGTGGCTTTGGACATAGAGTGGCTTTGGAGAGTGGCTTTGGAGAGTGGCTTTGGACAGTGGCTTTGGACATAGAGTGGCTTTGGAGTGTGGCTTTGGAGAGTGGCTTTGGACAGTGGCTTTGGACATAGTGTGACTTTCGAGAGTGGCTTTGTAGAGTGGCTTGGGACAGTGGCTTTGGACATAGAGTGGCTTTGGACAGTGGCTTTGGAGAGTGGCTTCGGACAGTGGCTTTGGACATAGAGTGGCTTTGGAGAGTGGCTTTGGACAGTGGCTTTGGACATAGAGTGGCTTTGGACAGTGGCTTTGGAGAGTGGCTTTGGACAGTGGTTTTGGACATAGAGTGGCTTTGGACAGTGGCTTTGGAGAGTGGCTTTGGACATTGGCTTTGGACATAGAGTGGCTTTGGACAGTGCCTTTGGACAGTGGCTTTGGACATAGAGTGGCTTTGGACAGTGGCTTTGGACAGTGGCTTTGGACCGTGGCTTTGGACATAGAGTGGCTTTGGAGAGTGGCTTTGGACAGTGGCTTTGGACAGTGGCTTTGGACAGTGGCTTTGGACAGTGGCTTTGGACATAGAGTTGCTTTGGACAGTGGCTTTGGACAGTGGCTTTATACAGTGGCTTGGGACATAGAGTGGCTTTGGAGAGTGGCTTTCGACAGTGGCTTTGGACAGTGGCTTTGGACATACAGTGGCTTTAGACAGTGGCTTTGGACAGTAGCTTTGGACAGTGGCTTTTGACATAGAGTGGCTTTGGAGAGTGGCTTTGGAGAGTGTCTTTGGACAGTGGCTTTGGAGATAGAGTGGCTTTGTAGAGTGGCTTTGGACAGTTGCTTTGGACAGTGGCTTGGGACATAGAGTGGCTTTGGAGAGTGGCTTTGAAGAGTGTCTTTGGACAGTGGCTTTGGACATAGAGTGGCTTTGGAGAGTGGCTTTGGAGAGTGGCTTTGGACAGTGGCTTTGGACATAGAGTGGCTTTGGAGAGTGGCTTTGGACAGTGGCTTTGGACAGTGGCTTTGGACATAGAGTGGCTTTGGACAGTGGCTTTGGACATAGTGTGACTTTCGAGAGTGGCTTTGTAGAGTGGCTTGGGACAGTGGCTTTGGACATAGAGTGGCTTTGGACAGTGGCTTTGGAGAGTGGCTTCGGACAGTGGCTTTGGACATAGAGTGGCTTTGGAGAGTGGCTTTGGACAGTGGCTTTGGACATAGAGTGGCTTTGGACAGTGGCTTTGGAGAGTGGCTTTGGACAGTGGTTTTGGACATAGAGTGGCTTTGGACAGTGGCTTTGGAGAGTGGCTTTGGACAGTGGCTTTGGACATAGAGTGGCTTTGGAGAGTGGCTTTGGACAGTGTGTTTGGACAGTGGCTTTGGACATAGAGTGGCTTTGGAGAGTGGCTTTAGAGAGTGGCTTTGGACAGTGGCTTTGGACATAGAGTGGCTTTGGACAGTGGCTTTGGACAGTGGCTTTGGAAATAGAGTGGCTTTGGACAGTGGCTTTGGAGAGTGGCTTTGCACAGTGGCTTTGGACATAGAGTGGCTTTGGACAGTGGCTTTGGACATTGAGTGGCTTTGGACAGTGGCTTTGGAGAGTGGCTTTGGACAGTGGCTTTGACATAGAGTGGCTTTGGACAGTGGCTTTGTACAGTGGCTTTGGACAGTGGCTTTGGACATAGAGTGGCTTTGGACAGTGGCTTTGGACAGTGGCTTTGGACAGTGGCTTTGGACATAGAGTTGCTTTGGAAAGTGGCTTTGGACAGTGGCTTTATACAGTGGCTTGGGACATAGAGTGGCTTTGGACAGTGGCTTTCGACAGTGGCTTTGGACAGTGGCTTTGGACATACAGTGGCTTTAGACAGTGGCTTTGGACAGTAGCTTTGGACAGTGGCTTTTGACATAGAGTGGCTTTGGAGAGTGGCTTTGGAGAGTGTCTTTGGACAGTGGCTTTGGAGATAGAGTGGCTTTGTAGAGTGGCTTTGGACAGTGGCTTTGGACAGTGGCTTGGGACAGAGAGTGGCTTTGGAGAGTGGCTTTGAAGAGTGTCTTTGGACAGTGGCTTTGGACATAGAGTGGCTTTGGAGAGTGGCTTTGGAGAGTGGCTTTGGACAGTGGCTTTGGACATAGAGTGGCTTTGGAGTGTGGCTTTGGAGAGTGGCTTTGGACAGTGGCTTTGGACATAGTGTGACTTTCGAGAGTGGCTTTGTAGAGTGGCTTGGGACAGTGGCTTTGGACATAGAGTGGCTTTGGACAGTGGCTTTGGAGAGTGGCTTCGGACAGTGGCTTTGGACATAGAGTGGCTTTGGAGAGTGGCTTTGGACAGTGGCTTTGGACATAGAGTGGCTTTGGACAGTGGCTTTGGAGAGTGGCTTTGGACAGTGGTTTTGGACATAGAGTGGCTTTGGACAGTGGCTTTGGAGAGTGGCTTTGGACATTGGCTTTGGACATAGAGTGGCTTTGGACAGTGCCTTTGGACAGTGGCTTTGGACATAGAGTGGCTTTGGACAGTGGCTTTGGACAGTGGCTTTGGACCGTGGCTTTGGACATAGAGTGGCTTTGGAGAGTGGCTTTGGACAGTGGCTTTGGACAGTGGCTTTGGACAGTGGCTTTGGACAGTGGCTTTGGACATAGAGTTGCTTTGGACAGTGGCTTTGGACAGTGGCTTTATACAGTGGCTTGGGACATAGAGTGGCTTTGGAGAGTGGCTTTCGACAGTGGCTTTGGACAGTGGCTTTGGACATACAGTGGCTTTAGACAGTGGCTTTGGACAGTAGCTTTGGACAGTGGCTTTTGACATAGAGTGGCTTTGGAGAGTGGCTTTGGAGAGTGTCTTTGGACAGTGGCTTTGGAGATAGAGTGGCTTTGTAGAGTGGCTTTGGACAGTTGCTTTGGACAGTGGCTTGGGACATAGAGTGGCTTTGGAGAGTGGCTTTGAAGAGTGTCTTTGGACAGTGGCTTTGGACATAGAGTGGCTTTGGAGAGTGGCTTTGGAGAGTGGCTTTGGACAGTGGCTTTGGACATAGAGTGGCTTTGGAGAGTGGCTTTGGACAGTGGCTTTGGACAGTGGCTTTGGACATAGAGTGGCTTTGGACAGTGGCTTTGGACATAGTGTGACTTTCGAGAGTGGCTTTGTAGAGTGGCTTGGGACAGTGGCTTTGGACATAGAGTGGCTTTGGACAGTGGCTTTGGAGAGTGGCTTCGGACAGTGGCTTTGGACATAGAGTGGCTTTGGAGAGTGGCTTTGGACAGTGGCTTTGGACATAGAGTGGCTTTGGACAGTGGCTTTGGAGAGTGGCTTTGGACAGTGGTTTTGGACATAGAGTGGCTTTGGACAGTGGCTTTGGAGAGTGGCTTTGGACAGTGGCTTTGGACATAGAGTGGCTTTGGACAGTGCCTTTGGACAGTGGCTTTGGACATAGAGTGGCTTTGGACAGTGGCTTTGGACAGTGGCTTTGGACAGTGGCTTTGGACATAGAGTGGCTTTGGAGAGTGGCTTTGGACAGTGGCTTTGGACAGTGGCTTTGGACATAGAGTGGCTTTGGAGAGTGGCTTTGGAGAGTCTTTGGACAGTGGTTTGGACATAGAGTGGCTTTGGATAGTGGCTTTGGACAGTGGCTTTGGACAGTGGCTTTGGACATAGAGTGCCTTTGGAGAGTGGCTTTGGAGAGTGGCTTTGGACAGTGGCTTTGGACATAGAGTGGCTTTGGACAGTGGCTTTAGGAGAGTGGCTTTGGACAGTGGCTTTGGACATAGAATGGCTTTGGAGAGTGGCTTTGGACAGTGGCTTTGGACGGTGGCTTTGGACATAGAGTGGCTTTGGAGAGTGGCTTTGGAGAGTGGCTTTGGACAGTGGCTTTGGACAGTGTGACTTTCGACAGTGGCTTTGTAGAGTGGCTTTGGACAGTGGCTTTGGACATAGAGTGGCTTTGGACATAGAGTGGCTTTGGACAGTGGCTTTGGAGAGTGGCTTCGGACAGTGGCTTAGGACATAGAGTGGCTTTGGACAGTGGCTTTGGAGAGTGGCTTTGGACAGTGGCTTTGGACATAGAGTGGCTTTGAACAGTGGCTTTGGAGAGTGGCTTTGGACAGTGGTTTTGGACATAGAGTGGCTTTGGACAGTGGCTTTGGAGAGTGGCTTTGGACAGTGGCTTTGGAGAGTGGCTTTGGACAGTGGCTTTGGACATAGAGTGTCTTTGGACAGTGCCTTTGGACAGTGGCTTTGGACAGTGGCTTTGGACATAGAGTGGCTTTGGACAGTGGCTTTGGACATAGAGTGGCTTTGGACAGTGGCTTTGGACATATAGTGGCTTTGGATATACAGTGGCTTTGGATAGTGGCTTTGGACATACAGTAGCTTTGGACATACAGTGGCTTTGGACAGTGGCTTTGGACATACAGTGGCTTTGGACAGTGGCTTTGGACATACAGTGGCTTTAGACATACGGTGGCTTTGGACAGTGGGTTTGGACATAGAGTGGCTTTTTGGACAGTGGCTTTGGACAGTGGCTTTGGACAGTGGCTTTGGACATAGAGTGGCTTTGGATATAGAGTGGCTTTGGACAGTGGCTTTTGTTTCGTGGCTTTTCTTTCGTGGCTTTTGTTTCGTGGCTTTTGTTTGGTGGTTTTTGTTTGGTGACTTTTGTTTCGTGGCTTTTGTTTCGTGGATTTTATTTCGTGGCTTTTGTTTTGTCGCTTTTGTTTCGTGGCTTTTCTTTGTGGCTTTTGTTTCGTGTCTTTTGTTTGGTGGCTTTTGTTTCGTGGCTTTTGTTTGGTGGCTTTTGTTTGGTGGCTTTTGTTTGGTGGCTTTTGTTTGCTGGCTTTTGTTTGGTGGCTTTTGTTTGGTGGCTTTTGTTTGGTGGCTTTTATATGGTGGCTTTTGTTTGGTGGCTTTTGTTTGGTGGCTTTTGTTTGGTGGCTTTTGTTTGGTGTTTTTGTTTGGTGGCTTTTGTTTGTTGGCTTTTGTTTGGTGGCTTTTGTTTGGTGGCTTTTGTTTGGTGGCTTTTGTTTGGTGTTTTTGTTTGGTGGCTTTTGTTTGGTGGTTTTTGTTTGGTGGCTTTTTTCGTGGTTTTTGTTTCGTGGCTTTTGTTTCGTGGCTTTTGTTTCGTTACTTTTGTTTATGGCTTTTGTTTCGTGGCTTTTATTTCGTGGCTTTTGTTTGATGGCTTTTATTTTGTTTTTCTTTCGTGGCTTTTGTTTCGTGGCTTTTGTTTGGTGGCTTTTGTTTGGTGGCTTTACTTTGGTGGTTTTTCTTTGGTGGCTTTTGTTTGGTGGCTTTAGTTTGGTGGGTTTTGTTTTGTGGCTTTTGTTTGGTGGCTTTTGTGTGGTGGCTTTTGTTTAGTGGCTATTGTTTGGTGGAATTTGTTTCGTGGCTTTTGATTTGTGGATTTTGTTTCATGGATTTGTTAGGTGGCCATGTTTAGTGGATTTGTTTGTTGGCCATGTTTATTGGTTTGTTTGGTGGCTTTGTTTAGTGGCCATGTTTGGTGGCCATGTTTAGTGGCTTTGTTTAGTGGCCAAGTTTAGTGGCTTTGTTTAGTGGCCTTGGTTAGTGGCCTTGTTTAGTGGCCTTGATTAGTGGCCTTGTTTAGTGTCTTTGTTTAGTGGCCTAGTTAATGGCTTTGTTTGGTGGCCTCGTTTAGTGGCCTTGTTTAGTGGCCTTGTTTAGTGGCTTTGTTTAGTGTTCTTGTTAATGGCTTTGTTAGGTGGCCTTGTTTAGTGGCTTAGTGGCTTTGTTTAGTGGCTTTGTTTAGTGGCCTTGTTAATGGCTTTGTTTATTTGCTTTGTTCAGTTTCTTTGTTCAGTGGCTTTGTTTAGTGGCTTTGTTTAGTGTCTTTGTTAATGGCTTTGTTTGGTGGCCTTGTTTAGTGGCTTAGTGGCTTTGTTTAGTGGCTTTGTTTAGTGGCCTTGTTAATGGCTTTGTTTATTTGCTTTGTTCAGTTTCTTTGTTCAGTGGCTTTGTTTAGTGGCTTTGTTTAGTGTCTTTGTTAATGGCTTTGTTTGGTGGCCTTGTTTAGTGGCTTAGTGGCTTTGTTCAGTGGCTTTATTTAGTGTAGTGGCTTTGTTTAGTGGCTATGTATAGTGGCTCTCACTGGGATCTTTTGCCGGTCATATACTATGAGACGTTCAGCCAGTCTCATATACTCCGAGTCCCAGTCACATTGTGATCTAATTCAGCCAGTCATATACTATGAGACCTTCTTCAGCCAGATCTTCCGCCAGTCATATACTCTGGGTCTCATTCATAGAGTCTCGCTGGGATCTTCTTCAGCCAGTCATATACTCTACTAATTAAGAGCAAAATATAGCTTCTTTCGGTTACAAAGGGGAGAAAGAGTTCTCTAATATTGAAAAGGAAGCGAATGTGCCCATTATTACCAGATTGAACGATTTCAGAGTTTTTCCTCAAAACGCTCAAAAACGTCCCGGATTGGAGCAAAATAGGGTTAAAAAGGAGAGAATTCTGACCAAAAGCCGTTTTCTGTTATTTAAAGAGTAGAAACAGTTCCATAATGTTGAAAAGTAAACTTATGTGTCAATTTTAACAAGAATGACAGCGATTTTAGCTTCTTTGGTTAAAAAGGGTAATTTTCCCACCAAAAGCCGTTTTCTGTCATTTAAATAAAGTGAAGAAACAGTTTCATGTTTAAAAGAAAACTAATGTGCCCATTTTGATGAGAATGAGCAATTTCAAACTTTTTCCTCAAAACGCTCAAAAACGTCCCAATTGGAACAAAATATTCATTTAAAGTGGAGAAATAATGTTCAAAAAGAAGCTAATGTGCTATTTTGATATGAATGAGCGATTTAATTCTGTTTTTCATAAAAAGCTCAAAAACGTTCCAATAAAAAAGGGAGATTTCTCATTTAAAGAGTAGAAATGGCTTCATAATGTTGTAATGCAACATGTTTTGTTAAGAATGAGCGATTTCATACGGTTTTTCCTCAAAATTCTCAAAAATGTCTCATTTGGAGCAAAATAGTTAAAAAGGGTAGATTTCTCATCAATAGCAGTTTTCTGTCATTTAAAGAGTACAAACAGTTCCATGTTGAAAAGAAAACTAATGTTCCAAAAAATTAGCGATGTCACACCGTTTTTTCTCAAAACGCTCAAAAAAATCCAAACTCGAGCTTAATGATCAAAAACTTCTCAATTAAAAGATCGGTTAAAAAAGGGAGATTTCTGACCAAAAGCCATTTTTGGCATTTAAAGAGTAGAAACAGTTCCATAATGTTGAAAAGGAAACTAATATGTCCATTTTGATAGGAATGAGCGATTTCAGACCTTTTTTCACAAAATGCTGTTAAAAAGGGGAGATTTCTTCAAGACAAGAATGACCTCAAAACGCTCAAAAATCTCCCAATTTGAGCAAAATAGTGGGTCTTTGGGTCACCAAAAGTGGTTTTCTGTAATTTAAAGTATAGACAAGTTCAATAATGTTGATACGGAAACTAATGTGCCCATTTTGACAAAATGAGGGATTTCAGATAGTTTCTCTTCAAAATGCTAAAAACGTCCCAATTGGAGCAAAATAGAGCTTCTTACGGTTAATTGGGAAATTTCTGACCAAAAGCCGTTTTCTGTCATTTAAAAAGTAGCCATAATGTTGTAAAGGAAACTAATGGGCATGTTTTCAGCGGTTTTTCCACAAAATGCTCAAAAACATCAATTTGACCAAAATAGATTAAAAAAAGGGGAGATTTCTTAGCAAGTCATTTAAAGAGTAGAAACATTTCCATAGTGTTGAAAAGGAAGCTAAAGTGCCCATTTTGCCAAGAATGAGCGATTTCAGACTGTTTTCCCTCAAAACGCTCAAATAAGTCTCAATTGGAGCTAAAAAGGGTAGATATCACACCAAAAGCCTTTTTCTGTCATTTAAAGAATAGAAACAGTTCCATAATATTGAACCGGAAACTAATGTGACCATTTTAACAAGAATGAGCGATTTCGACAAATATTTCCCAATAGAGCAAAATGGAGCTTTTTTGGTTAAAAAGGGGAGATTTCTCTTTAAGTGTAGAAAAGTTCAATAATGTTGAAAATGAAACTAATTGCCCATTTTGACAGGAATGAGTGATTTCCGAATTTTTTAGCAAAATAGAGCTTTCGTTTAAAAGGGGAGATTTCTGACAAAAATCCACCACCAAAGCCACCAAACAAAAGCCACCAAACAAAAGCCACGAAACAAAAGCCACGAAACAAAAGCCACCAAACAAAAGCCACCAAACAAAAGCCACGAAATAAAAGCAACCAAACAAAAGCCACGAAATAAAAGCCATGAAACAAAAGCCATAAACAAAAGTAACGAAACAAAAGCCACGAAAAAAAACCACGAAACAAAAGCCACGGGGGGGAAACCACGAAAAAAAGCCAAAAACAAAAACCACCAAACAAAAGCCACCAAACAAAAACACCAAACAAAAGCCACCAAACAAAAGCCACCAAACAAAAGCCACCAAACAAAAGCCACAAAACAAAAGCCACCAAACAAAAGCCACCATATAAAAGCCACCAAACAAAAGCCACCAAACAAAAGCCACCATATAAAAGCCACCAAACAAAAGCCACCAAACAAAAGCCACCAAACAAATGCCACCAAACAAAAGCCACCAAACAAAAGCCACCAAACAAAAGCCACAAACAAAAGCCACCAAAAAAAGGCCAGGAAACAAAAGCGAGGAAACAAAAGCCACCAAACAAAAGCTAAGAAACAAAAGCCACGAAACAAAAGCCACGAGACAAAAGCCACCAAACAAAAACCACCAAACAAAAGCCACGAAACAAAAGCCACGAAACAAAAGCCACGAAACAAAAGCCACGAAACAAAAGCCACGAAACAAAAGACACGAATCAAAAGCCACCAAACAAAAGCCACCAAACAAAAGCCACCAAACAAAAGCCACGAAACAAAAGCCACGAAACAAAAGCCACGAATTAAAAGCCGCCACCAAACTTAAGCAACGAAACTAAAACCACGAAACATAAACCACGAAACGAAAACCACGAAATAAAAGCCACGAAACAAAAGGCACAAACAAAAGCCGCGAAACAAAAGCCATGAAACAAAAGCCACGAAACAAAAACCACCAAACAATAGACACCAAACCAAAGCCACAAAACAAAAGCCACCAAACAAAAGCCACGAAACAAAAGCCACGAAATAAAAACCACCAAACAAAATCCACGAAACAAAAGCCACCAAACAAAGCCACCAAACAAAGCCACCGTCCAAAGCCACCAAACAAAGCCACCTAACAAAAGCCACCAAACAAAAGCCACAAAACAAAAGCCACCAAACAAAAGCCACCATATAAAAGCCACCAAACAAAAGCCACCAAACAAAAGCCACCATATAAAAGCCACCAAACAAAAGCCACCAAACAAAAGCCACCAAACAAATGCCACCAAACAAAAGCCACCAAACAAAAGCCACCAAACAAAAGCCACAAACAAAAGCCACCAAAAAAAGGCCAGGAAACAAAAGCGAGGAAACAAAAGCCACCAAACAAAAGCTAAGAAACAAAAGCCACGAAACAAAAGCCACGAGACAAAAGCCACCAAACAAAAACCACCAAACAAAAGCCACGAAACAAAAGCCACGAAACAAAAGCCACGAAACAAAAGCCACGAAACAAAAGCCACGAAACAAAAGACACGAATCAAAAGCCACCAAACAAAAGCCACCAAACAAAAGCCACGAAACAAAAGCCACGAAACAAAAGCCACGAAACAAAAGCCACGAATTAAAAGCCGCCACCAAACTTAAGCAACGAAACTAAAACCACGAAACATAAACCACGAAACGAAAACCACGAAATAAAAGCCACGAAACAAAAGGCACAAACAAAAGCCGCGAAACAAAAGCCATGAAACAAAAGCCACGAAACAAAAACCACCAAACAATAGACACCAAACCAAAGCCACAAAACAAAAGCCACCAAACAAAAGCCACGAAACAAAAGCCACGAAATAAAAACCACCAAACAAAATCCACGAAACAAAAGCCACCAAACAAAGCCACCAAACAAAGCCACCGTCCAAAGCCACCAAACAAAGCCACCTAACAAAAGCCACGAAACAATAGCCACGAAACAAAAGCCACCAAACAAAAGCCATGAAACAAAAGCCACCAAACAAAGCCACAAAACAAAGCCACAAAACAAAGCCACCAAACAAAGCCACCGTCTAAAGCCACCAAACAAACCCACCAAACAAAGCAACCAAACAAAGCCACCAAACAAAGCCACCGTCCAAAGCCACCGTCCAAAGCCACCGTCCAAAGCAATCCGTCCAAAGCCACCGTCCAAATCCACCGTCCAAAGCAAACCGTCCAAAGCCACCGTCCAAATCCACCGTCCAAATCCACCGTCCAAAGCCACTGTCCAAAGCCACTCTATGTCCAAAGCCACTTTATGTCCAAAGCCACTGTCCAAAGCCACTGTATGTCCAAGCCACTGTATGTCCAAAGCCACTGTATGTCCAAAGCCACTGTATGTCCAAAGCCACTCTATGTCCAAAGCCACTGTCCAAAGCCACTGTCCAAAGCCACTGTCCAAAGCCACTGTATGTCCAAAGCCACTCTATGTTCAAAGCCACTGTCCAAAGCCACTCTATGTCCAAAGACACTCTATGTCCAAAGCCACTGTCTAAAGTCACTGTCCAAAGCCTCTATCCAAAGCCACTCTATGTCCAAAGCCAGTGTCCAAAGCCACTGACCAAAGCCACTGTCCAAAGCAACTCTATGTCCAAAGCTACTGTCCAAAGCCACTATCCAAAGCCACTGTCCAAAGCCACTCTATGTCCAAAGCCACTGTCCAAAGCCAATGTCCAAAGCCTCTATCCAAAGCCACTCTATGTCCAAAGCCACTGTCCAAAGCCACTGACCAAAGCCACTGTCCAAAGCAACTCTATGTCCAAAGCTACTGTCCAAAGCCACTATCCAAAGCCACTGTCCAAAGCCACTCTATGTCCAAAGCCACTGTCCAAAGCCAATGTCCAAAGCCACTGTCCAAATCCACTCTATGTCCAAAGCCACTGTCCAAAGCCACTGTCCAAAGCCACTGTCCAAAGTCACTCTATGTCCAAAGCCACTGTCCAAAGCCACTGTCCAAAGCCACTGTCCAAAGCCACTCTATGTCCAAAGCCACTGTCCAAAGCCACTGTCCAAAGCCACTGTCCAAAGCCACTGTCCAAAGCCACTCTATGTCCAAAGCCACTGTCCAAAGCCACAGTACAAAGCCACTGTCCAAAGCCACTCTATGTCCAAAGCCACTGTCCAAAGCCACTGTCCAAAGCCACTGTCCATAACCACTCTATGTCCAAAGCCATTGTCCAAAGCCACTCTCCAAAGCCACTGTCCAAATCCACTCTATGTCCAAAGCCACTTTCCAAAGCCACTGTCCAAAGCCATTGTCCAAAGCCACTCTATGTCCAAAGCCACTGTCCAAAGCCACTGTCCAAAGCCACTGTCCAAAGCCACTCTATGTACAAAGCCACTGTCCAAAGCCACTCTCCAAAGCCACTGTCCAAAGCCACTCTATGTCCAAAGCCACTGTCCAAAGCCACTCTCCAAAGCCACTGTCCAAAGCCACTCTTTGTCCAAAGCCACTGTCCAAAGCCACTCTCCAAAGCCACTGTCCAAAGCCACTCTATGTCCAAAGCCACTGTCCAAAGCCACTCTCCAAAGCCACTGTCCAAAGCCACTCTATCTCCAAAGCCACTGTACAAAGCCACTCTCCAAAGCCACTTTCCAAAGCAACTCTATGTCCAAAGTCACTGTCCAAAGCCACTTACCAAAGCTACTGTCCAAAGCCACTCTATGTCCAAAGCCACTGTCCAAATCACTCTACAAAGCCACTGTCGAAAGTCACTCTATGTCCAAAGCCACTGTCCAAAGCCACTGTCCAAAGCCACTGTCCAAAGCCTCTCTATGTCCAAAGCCACTCTATGTCCAAAGCCACTGTCCAAAGCCACTCTATGTCCAAAGCCACTGTCCAAAGCCACTCTATGTCCAAAGCCACTGTCCAAAGCCACTCTTCAAAGCCACTGTCCTAAACCACTCTATGTCCAAAGCCACTGTCCAAAGCCACTCTCCAAAGCCACTGTCCTAAACCACTCTATGTCCAAAGCCACTGTCCAAAGCCACTCTCCAAAGCCACTGTCCAAAGCCACTCTATGTCCAAAGCCACTGTCCAAAGACACTCTTCAAAGCCACTGTCCTAAACCACTCTATGTCCAAAGCCACTGTCCAAAGCCACTCTCCAAAGCCACAGTCCTAAACCACTCTATGTCCAAAGCCACTGTCCAAAGCCACACTCCAAAGCCACTGTCCAAAGCCACTGTATGTCCAAAGCCACTGTATGTCCAAAGCCACTGTCCAAAGCCACTGTACGTCCAAAGCCACTCTATGTCCAAAGCCACTGTCCAAAGCCACTGTATGTCCAAAGCCACTGTATGTCCAAAGCCACTATCCAAAGCCACTGTATGTCCAAAGCCACTGTATGTCCAAAGCCACTGTCTAAAGCCACTGTATGTCCAAAGCCACTGTCCAAAGCCACTGTATGTCCAAAGCCACTGTATGTCCAAAGCCACTGTCCAAAGCCACTGTATGTCCAAAGCCACTTTATGTCCAAAGCCACTGTCCAAAGCCACTGTCTGTCCAAGCCACTGTATGTCCAAAGCCACTGTCCAAAGCCACTGTATGTCCAAAGCCACTCTATGTCCAAAGCCACTGTCCAAAGCCACTGTCCAAAGCCACTGTATGTCCAAAGCCACTCTATGTTCAAAGCCACTGTCCAAAGCCACTGTCCAAAGCCACTGTCCAAAGCCACTGTCCAAAGCCACTGTCCAAAGCCACTCTATCTCCAAAGCCTCTGTCCAAAGCCACTTTACAAAGCCACTGTCCACAGCCACTCTATGTCCAAAGCCACTGTCCAAAGCCACTGTCCAAAGCAACAGTCCAAAGCCACTCTATGTCCAAAGCCACTGTCCAAAGCCACTGTCCAAAGCCACTCTATATCCCAAGCCACTGTCCAAAGCCACTGTCCAAAATCACTGTGGCTTTGGACATAGAGTGGCTTTGGACAATGGCTTTGGACAGTGGCTTTGGACAGTGGCTTTGTACATAGAGTGGCTTTGGACAGTGGCTTTTGACAGTGGCTTTGGACCGTGGCATTGGACATAGAGTGGCTTTGGACAGTGACTTTGGACAGTGGCTTTGGACAGTGGCTTTGGACATAGAGTGGCTTTGGACAGTGGCTTTGGACAGTGGCTTTGGACAGTGGCTTTGGACAGTGGCTTTGGACATAGAGTGGCTTTGGACAGTGGCTTTGGACAGTGGCTTTGGACAGTGGCTTTGGACATAGAGTGACTTTGGACAGCGGCTGTGGACAGTGGCTTTGGACAGTGGCTTTGGACATAGAGTGGATTTGGACAGTGGCTTTGGAGAGTGGCTTCGGACAGTGGCTTTGGACATAGAGTGGCTTTGGAGAGTGGCTTTGGACAGTGGCTTTGGACATAGAGTGGCTTTGGACAGTGGCTTTGGAGAGTGGCTTTGGACAGTGGTTTTGGACATAGAGTGGCTTTGGACAGTGGCTTTGGAGAGTGGCTTTGGACAGTGGCTTTGGACATAGAGTGGCTTTGGACAGTGCCTTTGGACAGTGGCTTTGGACATAGAGTGGCTTTGGACAGTGGCTTTGGACAGTGGCTTTGGACAGTGGCTTTGGACATAGAGTGGCTTTGGAGAGTGGCTTTGGACAGTGGCTTTGGACAGTGGCTTTGGACATAGAGTGGCTTTGGAGAGTGGCTTTGGAGAGTCTTTGGACAGTGGTTTGGACATAGAGTGGCTTTGGATAGTGGCTTTGGACAGTGGCTTTGGACAGTGGCTTTGGACATAGAGTGCCTTTGGAGAGTGGCTTTGGAGAGTGGCTTTGGACAGTGGCTTTGGACATAGAGTGGCTTTGGACAGTGGCTTTAGGAGAGTGGCTTTGGACAGTGGCTTTGGACATAGAATGGCTTTGGAGAGTGGCTTTGGACAGTGGCTTTGGACGGTGGCTTTGGACATAGAGTGGCTTTGGAGAGTGGCTTTGGAGAGTGGCTTTGGACAGTGGCTTTGGACAGTGTGACTTTCGACAGTGGCTTTGTAGAGTGGCTTTGGACAGTGGCTTTGGACATAGAGTGGCTTTGGACATAGAGTGGCTTTGGACAGTGGCTTTGGAGAGTGGCTTCGGACAGTGGCTTAGGACATAGAGTGGCTTTGGACAGTGGCTTTGGAGAGTGGCTTTGGACAGTGGCTTTGGACATAGAGTGGCTTTGAACAGTGGCTTTGGAGAGTGGCTTTGGACAGTGGTTTTGGACATAGAGTGGCTTTGGACAGTGGCTTTGGAGAGTGGCTTTGGACAGTGGCTTTGGAGAGTGGCTTTGGACAGTGGCTTTGGACATAGAGTGTCTTTGGACAGTGCCTTTGGACAGTGGCTTTGGACAGTGGCTTTGGACATAGAGTGGCTTTGGACAGTGGCTTTGGACATAGAGTGGCTTTGGACAGTGGCTTTGGACATATAGTGGCTTTGGATATACAGTGGCTTTGGATAGTGGCTTTGGACATACAGTAGCTTTGGACATACAGTGGCTTTGGACAGTGGCTTTGGACATACAGTGGCTTTGGACAGTGGCTTTGGACATACAGTGGCTTTAGACATACGGTGGCTTTGGACAGTGGGTTTGGACATAGAGTGGCTTTTTGGACAGTGGCTTTGGACAGTGGCTTTGGACAGTGGCTTTGGACATAGAGTGGCTTTGGATATAGAGTGGCTTTGGACAGTGGCTTTTGTTTCGTGGCTTTTCTTTCGTGGCTTTTGTTTCGTGGCTTTTGTTTGGTGGTTTTTGTTTGGTGACTTTTGTTTCGTGGCTTTTGTTTCGTGGATTTTATTTCGTGGCTTTTGTTTTGTCGCTTTTGTTTCGTGGCTTTTCTTTGTGGCTTTTGTTTCGTGTCTTTTGTTTGGTGGCTTTTGTTTCGTGGCTTTTGTTTGGTGGCTTTTGTTTGGTGGCTTTTGTTTGGTGGCTTTTGTTTGCTGGCTTTTGTTTGGTGGCTTTTGTTTGGTGGCTTTTGTTTGGTGGCTTTTATATGGTGGCTTTTGTTTGGTGGCTTTTGTTTGGTGGCTTTTGTTTGGTGGCTTTTGTTTGGTGTTTTTGTTTGGTGGCTTTTGTTTGTTGGCTTTTGTTTGGTGGCTTTTGTTTGGTGGCTTTTGTTTGGTGGCTTTTGTTTGGTGTTTTTGTTTGGTGGCTTTTGTTTGGTGGTTTTTGTTTGGTGGCTTTTTTCGTGGCTTTTGTTTCGTGGCTTTTGTTTCGTGGCTTTTGTTTCGTTACTTTTGTTTATGGCTTTTGTTTCGTGGCTTTTATTTCGTGGCTTTTGTTTGATGGCTTTTATTTTGTTTTTCTTTCGTGGCTTTTGTTTCGTGGCTTTTGTTTGGTGGCTTTTGTTTGGTGGCTTTACTTTGGTGGTTTTTCTTTGGTGGCTTTTGTTTGGTGGCTTTAGTTTGGTGGGTTTTGTTTTGTGGCTTTTGTTTGGTGGCTTTTGTGTGGTGGCTTTTGTTTAGTGGCTATTGTTTGGTGGAAT
The DNA here is from genome assembly GCA_028752905.1 of Cladorhizidae sp. MBARI D1340-BT2. Taxonomy (NCBI): domain Eukaryota; kingdom Metazoa; phylum Porifera; class Demospongiae; order Poecilosclerida; family Cladorhizidae; species Cladorhizidae sp. MBARI D1340-BT2. The sequence goes on along the minus strand of JAQNBH010000017.1, from coordinate 21,481,931 downwards.
TTGTTTCGTGGCTTTTGATTTGTGGATTTTGTTTCATGGATTTGTTAGGTGGCCATGTTTAGTGGATTTGTTTGTTGGCCATGTTTATTGGTTTGTTTGGTGGCTTTGTTTAGTGGCCATGTTTGGTGGCCATGTTTAGTGGCTTTGTTTAGTGGCCAAGTTTAGTGGCTTTGTTTAGTGGCCTTGGTTAGTGGCCTTGTTTAGTGGCCTTGATTAGTGGCCTTGTTTAGTGTCTTTGTTTAGTGGCCTAGTTAATGGCTTTGTTTGGTGGCCTCGTTTAGTGGCCTTGTTTAGTGGCCTTGTTTAGTGGCTTTGTTTAGTGTTCTTGTTAATGGCTTTGTTAGGTGGCCTTGTTTAGTGGCTTAGTGGCTTTGTTTAGTGGCTTTGTTTAGTGGCCTTGTTAATGGCTTTGTTTATTTGCTTTGTTCAGTTTCTTTGTTCAGTGGCTTTGTTTAGTGGCTTTGTTTAGTGTCTTTGTTAATGGCTTTGTTTGGTGGCCTTGTTTAGTGGCTTAGTGGCTTTGTTTAGTGGCTTTGTTTAGTGGCCTTGTTAATGGCTTTGTTTATTTGCTTTGTTCAGTTTCTTTGTTCAGTGGCTTTGTTTAGTGGCTTTGTTTAGTGTCTTTGTTAATGGCTTTGTTTGGTGGCCTTGTTTAGTGGCTTAGTGGCTTTGTTCAGTGGCTTTATTTAGTGTAGTGGCTTTGTTTAGTGGCTATGTATAGTGGCTCTCACTGGGATCTTTTGCCGGTCATATACTATGAGACGTTCAGCCAGTCTCATATACTCCGAGTCCCAGTCACATTGTGATCTAATTCAGCCAGTCATATACTATGAGACCTTCTTCAGCCAGATCTTCCGCCAGTCATATACTCTGGGTCTCATTCATAGAGTCTCGCTGGGATCTTCTTCAGCCAGTCATATACTCTACTAATTAAGAGCAAAATATAGCTTCTTTCGGTTACAAAGGGGAGAAAGAGTTCTCTAATATTGAAAAGGAAGCGAATGTGCCCATTATTACCAGATTGAACGATTTCAGAGTTTTTCCTCAAAACGCTCAAAAACGTCCCGGATTGGAGCAAAATAGGGTTAAAAAGGAGAGAATTCTGACCAAAAGCCGTTTTCTGTTATTTAAAGAGTAGAAACAGTTCCATAATGTTGAAAAGTAAACTTATGTGTCAATTTTAACAAGAATGACAGCGATTTTAGCTTCTTTGGTTAAAAAGGGTAATTTTCCCACCAAAAGCCGTTTTCTGTCATTTAAATAAAGTGAAGAAACAGTTTCATGTTTAAAAGAAAACTAATGTGCCCATTTTGATGAGAATGAGCAATTTCAAACTTTTTCCTCAAAACGCTCAAAAACGTCCCAATTGGAACAAAATATTCATTTAAAGTGGAGAAATAATGTTCAAAAAGAAGCTAATGTGCTATTTTGATATGAATGAGCGATTTAATTCTGTTTTTCATAAAAAGCTCAAAAACGTTCCAATAAAAAAGGGAGATTTCTCATTTAAAGAGTAGAAATGGCTTCATAATGTTGTAATGCAACATGTTTTGTTAAGAATGAGCGATTTCATACGGTTTTTCCTCAAAATTCTCAAAAATGTCTCATTTGGAGCAAAATAGTTAAAAAGGGTAGATTTCTCATCAATAGCAGTTTTCTGTCATTTAAAGAGTACAAACAGTTCCATGTTGAAAAGAAAACTAATGTTCCAAAAAATTAGCGATGTCACACCGTTTTTTCTCAAAACGCTCAAAAAAATCCAAACTCGAGCTTAATGATCAAAAACTTCTCAATTAAAAGATCGGTTAAAAAAGGGAGATTTCTGACCAAAAGCCATTTTTGGCATTTAAAGAGTAGAAACAGTTCCATAATGTTGAAAAGGAAACTAATATGTCCATTTTGATAGGAATGAGCGATTTCAGACCTTTTTTCACAAAATGCTGTTAAAAAGGGGAGATTTCTTCAAGACAAGAATGACCTCAAAACGCTCAAAAATCTCCCAATTTGAGCAAAATAGTGGGTCTTTGGGTCACCAAAAGTGGTTTTCTGTAATTTAAAGTATAGACAAGTTCAATAATGTTGATACGGAAACTAATGTGCCCATTTTGACAAAATGAGGGATTTCAGATAGTTTCTCTTCAAAATGCTAAAAACGTCCCAATTGGAGCAAAATAGAGCTTCTTACGGTTAATTGGGAAATTTCTGACCAAAAGCCGTTTTCTGTCATTTAAAAAGTAGCCATAATGTTGTAAAGGAAACTAATGGGCATGTTTTCAGCGGTTTTTCCACAAAATGCTCAAAAACATCAATTTGACCAAAATAGATTAAAAAAAGGGGAGATTTCTTAGCAAGTCATTTAAAGAGTAGAAACATTTCCATAGTGTTGAAAAGGAAGCTAAAGTGCCCATTTTGCCAAGAATGAGCGATTTCAGACTGTTTTCCCTCAAAACGCTCAAATAAGTCTCAATTGGAGCTAAAAAGGGTAGATATCACACCAAAAGCCTTTTTCTGTCATTTAAAGAATAGAAACAGTTCCATAATATTGAACCGGAAACTAATGTGACCATTTTAACAAGAATGAGCGATTTCGACAAATATTTCCCAATAGAGCAAAATGGAGCTTTTTTGGTTAAAAAGGGGAGATTTCTCTTTAAGTGTAGAAAAGTTCAATAATGTTGAAAATGAAACTAATTGCCCATTTTGACAGGAATGAGTGATTTCCGAATTTTTTAGCAAAATAGAGCTTTCGTTTAAAAGGGGAGATTTCTGACAAAAATCCACCACCAAAGCCACCAAACAAAAGCCACCAAACAAAAGCCACGAAACAAAAGCCACGAAACAAAAGCCACCAAACAAAAGCCACCAAACAAAAGCCACGAAATAAAAGCAACCAAACAAAAGCCACGAAATAAAAGCCATGAAACAAAAGCCATAAACAAAAGTAACGAAACAAAAGCCACGAAAAAAAGCCACGAAACAAAAGCCACGGGGGGGAAACCACGAAAAAAAGCCAAAAACAAAAACCACCAAACAAAAGCCACCAAACAAAAACACCAAACAAAAGCCACCAAACAAAAGCCACCAAACAAAAGCCACCAAACAAAAGCCACAAAACAAAAGCCACCAAACAAAAGCCACCATATAAAAGCCACCAAACAAAAGCCACCAAACAAAAGCCACCATATAAAAGCCACCAAACAAAAGCCACCAAACAAAAGCCACCAAACAAATGCCACCAAACAAAAGCCACCAAACAAAAGCCACCAAACAAAAGCCACAAACAAAAGCCACCAAAAAAAGGCCAGGAAACAAAAGCGAGGAAACAAAAGCCACCAAACAAAAGCTAAGAAACAAAAGCCACGAAACAAAAGCCACGAGACAAAAGCCACCAAACAAAAACCACCAAACAAAAGCCACGAAACAAAAGCCACGAAACAAAAGCCACGAAACAAAAGCCACGAAACAAAAGCCACGAAACAAAAGACACGAATCAAAAGCCACCAAACAAAAGCCACCAAACAAAAGCCACCAAACAAAAGCCACGAAACAAAAGCCACGAAACAAAAGCCACGAATTAAAAGCCGCCACCAAACTTAAGCAACGAAACTAAAACCACGAAACATAAACCACGAAACGAAAACCACGAAATAAAAGCCACGAAACAAAAGGCACAAACAAAAGCCGCGAAACAAAAGCCATGAAACAAAAGCCACGAAACAAAAACCACCAAACAATAGACACCAAACCAAAGCCACAAAACAAAAGCCACCAAACAAAAGCCACGAAACAAAAGCCACGAAATAAAAACCACCAAACAAAATCCACGAAACAAAAGCCACCAAACAAAGCCACCAAACAAAGCCACCGTCCAAAGCCACCAAACAAAGCCACCTAACAAAAGCCACCAAACAAAAGCCACAAAACAAAAGCCACCAAACAAAAGCCACCATATAAAAGCCACCAAACAAAAGCCACCAAACAAAAGCCACCATATAAAAGCCACCAAACAAAAGCCACCAAACAAAAGCCACCAAACAAATGCCACCAAACAAAAGCCACCAAACAAAAGCCACCAAACAAAAGCCACAAACAAAAGCCACCAAAAAAAGGCCAGGAAACAAAAGCGAGGAAACAAAAGCCACCAAACAAAAGCTAAGAAACAAAAGCCACGAAACAAAAGCCACGAGACAAAAGCCACCAAACAAAAACCACCAAACAAAAGCCACGAAACAAAAGCCACGAAACAAAAGCCACGAAACAAAAGCCACGAAACAAAAGCCACGAAACAAAAGACACGAATCAAAAGCCACCAAACAAAAGCCACCAAACAAAAGCCACGAAACAAAAGCCACGAAACAAAAGCCACGAAACAAAAGCCACGAATTAAAAGCCGCCACCAAACTTAAGCAACGAAACTAAAACCACGAAACATAAACCACGAAACGAAAACCACGAAATAAAAGCCACGAAACAAAAGGCACAAACAAAAGCCGCGAAACAAAAGCCATGAAACAAAAGCCACGAAACAAAAACCACCAAACAATAGACACCAAACCAAAGCCACAAAACAAAAGCCACCAAACAAAAGCCACGAAACAAAAGCCACGAAATAAAAACCACCAAACAAAATCCACGAAACAAAAGCCACCAAACAAAGCCACCAAACAAAGCCACCGTCCAAAGCCACCAAACAAAGCCACCTAACAAAAGCCACGAAACAATAGCCACGAAACAAAAGCCACCAAACAAAAGCCATGAAACAAAAGCCACCAAACAAAGCCACAAAACAAAGCCACAAAACAAAGCCACCAAACAAAGCCACCGTCTAAAGCCACCAAACAAACCCACCAAACAAAGCAACCAAACAAAGCCACCAAACAAAGCCACCGTCCAAAGCCACCGTCCAAAGCCACCGTCCAAAGCAATCCGTCCAAAGCCACCGTCCAAATCCACCGTCCAAAGCAAACCGTCCAAAGCCACCGTCCAAATCCACCGTCCAAATCCACCGTCCAAAGCCACTGTCCAAAGCCACTCTATGTCCAAAGCCACTTTATGTCCAAAGCCACTGTCCAAAGCCACTGTATGTCCAAGCCACTGTATGTCCAAAGCCACTGTATGTCCAAAGCCACTGTATGTCCAAAGCCACTCTATGTCCAAAGCCACTGTCCAAAGCCACTGTCCAAAGCCACTGTCCAAAGCCACTGTATGTCCAAAGCCACTCTATGTTCAAAGCCACTGTCCAAAGCCACTCTATGTCCAAAGACACTCTATGTCCAAAGCCACTGTCTAAAGTCACTGTCCAAAGCCTCTATCCAAAGCCACTCTATGTCCAAAGCCAGTGTCCAAAGCCACTGACCAAAGCCACTGTCCAAAGCAACTCTATGTCCAAAGCTACTGTCCAAAGCCACTATCCAAAGCCACTGTCCAAAGCCACTCTATGTCCAAAGCCACTGTCCAAAGCCAATGTCCAAAGCCTCTATCCAAAGCCACTCTATGTCCAAAGCCACTGTCCAAAGCCACTGACCAAAGCCACTGTCCAAAGCAACTCTATGTCCAAAGCTACTGTCCAAAGCCACTATCCAAAGCCACTGTCCAAAGCCACTCTATGTCCAAAGCCACTGTCCAAAGCCAATGTCCAAAGCCACTGTCCAAATCCACTCTATGTCCAAAGCCACTGTCCAAAGCCACTGTCCAAAGCCACTGTCCAAAGTCACTCTATGTCCAAAGCCACTGTCCAAAGCCACTGTCCAAAGCCACTGTCCAAAGCCACTCTATGTCCAAAGCCACTGTCCAAAGCCACTGTCCAAAGCCACTGTCCAAAGCCACTGTCCAAAGCCACTCTATGTCCAAAGCCACTGTCCAAAGCCACAGTACAAAGCCACTGTCCAAAGCCACTCTATGTCCAAAGCCACTGTCCAAAGCCACTGTCCAAAGCCACTGTCCATAACCACTCTATGTCCAAAGCCATTGTCCAAAGCCACTCTCCAAAGCCACTGTCCAAATCCACTCTATGTCCAAAGCCACTTTCCAAAGCCACTGTCCAAAGCCATTGTCCAAAGCCACTCTATGTCCAAAGCCACTGTCCAAAGCCACTGTCCAAAGCCACTGTCCAAAGCCACTCTATGTACAAAGCCACTGTCCAAAGCCACTCTCCAAAGCCACTGTCCAAAGCCACTCTATGTCCAAAGCCACTGTCCAAAGCCACTCTCCAAAGCCACTGTCCAAAGCCACTCTTTGTCCAAAGCCACTGTCCAAAGCCACTCTCCAAAGCCACTGTCCAAAGCCACTCTATGTCCAAAGCCACTGTCCAAAGCCACTCTCCAAAGCCACTGTCCAAAGCCACTCTATCTCCAAAGCCACTGTACAAAGCCACTCTCCAAAGCCACTTTCCAAAGCAACTCTATGTCCAAAGTCACTGTCCAAAGCCACTTACCAAAGCTACTGTCCAAAGCCACTCTATGTCCAAAGCCACTGTCCAAATCACTCTACAAAGCCACTGTCGAAAGTCACTCTATGTCCAAAGCCACTGTCCAAAGCCACTGTCCAAAGCCACTGTCCAAAGCCTCTCTATGTCCAAAGCCACTCTATGTCCAAAGCCACTGTCCAAAGCCACTCTATGTCCAAAGCCACTGTCCAAAGCCACTCTATGTCCAAAGCCACTGTCCAAAGCCACTCTTCAAAGCCACTGTCCTAAACCACTCTATGTCCAAAGCCACTGTCCAAAGCCACTCTCCAAAGCCACTGTCCTAAACCACTCTATGTCCAAAGCCACTGTCCAAAGCCACTCTCCAAAGCCACTGTCCAAAGCCACTCTATGTCCAAAGCCACTGTCCAAAGACACTCTTCAAAGCCACTGTCCTAAACCACTCTATGTCCAAAGCCACTGTCCAAAGCCACTCTCCAAAGCCACTGTCCTAAACCACTCTATGTCCAAAGCCACTGTCCAAAGCCACACTCCAAAGCCACTGTCCAAAGCCACTGTATGTCCAAAGCCACTGTATGTCCAAAGCCACTGTCCAAAGCCACTGTACGTCCAAAGCCACTCTATGTCCAAAGCCACTGTCCAAAGCCACTGTATGTCCAAAGCCACTGTATGTCCAAAGCCACTATCCAAAGCCACTGTATGTCCAAAGCCACTGTATGTCCAAAGCCACTGTCTAAAGCCACTGTATGTCCAAAGCCACTGTCCAAAGCCACTGTATGTCCAAAGCCACTGTATGTCCAAAGCCACTGTCCAAAGCCACTGTATGTCCAAAGCCACTTTATGTCCAAAGCCACTGTCCAAAGCCACTGTCTGTCCAAGCCACTGTATGTCCAAAGCCACTGTCCAAAGCCACTGTATGTCCAAAGCCACTCTATGTCCAAAGCCACTGTCCAAAGCCACTGTCCAAAGCCACTGTATGTCCAAAGCCACTCTATGTTCAAAGCCACTGTCCAAAGCCACTGTCCAAAGCCACTGTCCAAAGCCACTGTCCAAAGCCACTGTCCAAAGCCACTCTATCTCCAAAGCCTCTGTCCAAAGCCACTTTACAAAGCCACTGTCCACAGCCACTCTATGTCCAAAGCCACTGTCCAAAGCCACTGTCCAAAGCAACAGTCCAAAGCCACTCTATGTCCAAAGCCACTGTCCAAAGCCACTGTCCAAAGCCACTCTATATCCCAAGCCACTGTCCAAAGCCACTGTCCAAAATCACTGTGGCTTTGGACATAGAGTGGCTTTGGACAATGGCTTTGGACAGTGGCTTTGGACAGTGGCTTTGTACATAGAGTGGCTTTGGACAGTGGCTTTTGACAGTGGCTTTGGACCGTGGCATTGGACATAGAGTGGCTTTGGACAGTGACTTTGGACAGTGGCTTTGGACAGTGGCTTTGGACATAGAGTGGCTTTGGACAGTGGCTTTGGACAGTGGCTTTGGACAGTGGCTTTGGACAGTGGCTTTGGACATAGAGTGGCTTTGGACAGTGGCTTTGGACAGTGGCTTTGGACAGTGGCTTTGGACATAGAGTGACTTTGGACAGCGGCTGTGGACAGTGGCTTTGGACAGTGGCTTTGGACATAGAGTGGATTTGGACAGTGGCTTTGGACATAGAGTGGATTTGGACAGTGGCTTTGGACATTGGCTTTGGACATAGAGTGGCTTTGGACAGTGGCTTTGGACAGTGACTTTGGACAGTGGCTTTGGACATTGAGTGGCTTTGGACAGTGGCTTTGGTCAGTGGCTTTGGACAGTGGCTTAGGACATAGAGTGGCTTTGGACAGTGGCTTTGAACAGTGACTTTAGACAGTGGCTTTGGACATAGAGTGTCTTTGGACATAGAGTGGCTTTGGACAGTGGCTTTGGACAGTGGCTTTGGACATAGAGTGGCTTTGGACAGTGGCTTTGGACAGTGGCTTTGGACATAGAGTGGCTTTGGACTGTTGCATTGGACAGTGTCTTTGGTCGGTGGCTTTGGACATAGAGTGGCTGTGGACAGTGGCTTTGGAAAGTGGCTTTGGACAGTGGCTTTGGACATAGAGTGGCTTTAAACAGTGGCTTTGGACAGTGGCTTTGGACAGTGGCTTTGGACAGTGGCTTTGGACAGTGGCTTTGGACAGTGGCTTTGGACATAGAGTGGCTTTGGACATACAGTGGCTTTGGACAGTGGCTTTGGACAGTGGCTTTGGACAGAGGCTTTGGACATAGAGTGGCTTTGGACATACAGTTGCTTTGGACAGTGGCTTTGGACATACAGTGGCTTTGGACATACACTGGCTTTGGACAGTGGTTTTGGAGATAAAGTGGCTTTGGACATACAGTGGCTTTGGACAGTGGCTTTGGACATACAGTGGCTTTGGACATACAGTGGCTTTGGACAGTGGCTTTGGACATACAGTGGCTTTAGACAGTGGCTTTGGACATACAGTGGCTATAGACATACAGTGGCTTTGGATAGTGGCTTTGGACATACAGTGGCTTTGGACATACAGTGGCTTTGGACAGTGGCTTTGGACATACAGTGGCTTTGGACATACAGTGGCTTTGGACATACAGTGGCTTTGGACAGTGGCTTTGGACATACAGTGGCTTTGGACATACAGTGGCTTTGGACAGTGGCTTTGGAGAGTGGCTTTGGACAGTGGCTTTGGACATAGAGTGGTTTAGGACAGTGGCTTTGGAGAGTGGCTTTGGACAGTGGCTTTGGACAGTGGCTTTGGATAGTGGCTTTGGACAGTGGCTTTGGACAGTGGCTTTGGACATAGAGTGGCTTTGGATAGTGGCTTTGGACATACAGTGGCTTTGGACAGTGGCTTTGGACATACAGTGGCTTTGGACATACAGTGGCTTTGGACATACAGTGGCTTTGGACATACAGTGGCTTTGGACAGTGGCTTTGGACTTACAGTGGCTTTGGATATACAGTGGCTTTGGACATACAGTGGCTTTGGACAGTGGCTTTGGACATACAGTGGCTTTGGACATACAGTGGCTTTGGACAGTGGCTTTGGACATAGAGTTGCTTTGGACATACATTGGCTTTGGATGGTGGCTTTGGACATACAGTGGCTTTGGACATACGGTGGCTTTGGACAGTGGCTTTGGACATACAGTGGCTTTGGACATACGGTGGCTTTGGACAGTGGCTTTGGACATACCGTGGCTTTGGACATACAGTGGCTTTGGAATGTAGCTTAAGACATACAGTGGCTTTGGACATACAGTGGCTTTGGACAGTGGCTTTGGACATAGAGTGGCTTTGGAGAGTGGCTTTGGAGAGTGGCTTTGGACAGTGGCTTTGACATAGAGTGTCTTTGGACAGTGGCTTTGGACAGTGGCTTTGGATAGTGGCTTTGGACATAGAGTGGCTTTGGAGAGTGGCTTTGAACAGTGGCTTTGGACAGTGGCTTTGGACATAGAGTTGCTTTGGACAGTGGCTTAGGACAGTGGCTTTGTACAGTGACTTTGGACATAGAGTGGCTTTGGACAGTGGCTTTGGACAGTGGCTTTGGACAGTGGCTTTGGACATAGAGTGGCTTTGGACAGTGGTTTTGACATAGAGTGGCTTTGGAGAGTGGCTTTGGACAGTGAATTTGGACAGTGTCTTTGGACATAGAGTGGCTTTGGAGAGTGGCTTTGGACAGTGGCTTTGGACGGTGGCTTTGGACATAGTGGCTTGGGAGAGTGGCTTTGGAGAGTGTCTTTGGACAGTGGCTTTGGACATAGAGTGGCTTTGGAGAGTGGCTTTGGAGAGTGGCTTTGGATAGAGGCTTTGGACATAGAGTGGCTTTGGACAGTGGCTTTGGACAGTGGCTTTGTATAGTGGCTTTGGACATACAGTGGCTTTGGACAGTGGCTTTGGACATACAGTGGCTTTGGACATACAGTGGCTTTGGACAGTGGCTTTGGACATACAGTGGCTTTGGACATACAGTGGCTTTGGACAGTGGCTTTGGACATACAGTGGATTTGGACATAGAGTAGCTTTGGACAGTGGCTTTGGACATACAGTGGCTTTAGACAGTGGCTTTGGACATACAGTGGCCTTGGACATACAGTGGCTTTGGACAGTGGCTTTGGACATACAGTGGCTTTGGACATACAGTGGCTTTGGCTAGTGGCTTTGGACATACAGTGGCTTTGGACGTACAGTGGCTTTGGACAGTGGCTTTGGACATACAGTGGCTTTGGACATACAGTGGCTTTGGACAGTGGCTTTGGACATACAGTGACTTTGGACAGTGGCTTTGGAGAGTGGCCTTGGACAATGGCTTTGGACATAGAGTGGCTTTGGAGACTGGCTTTGGAGAGTGGCTTTGGACAGTGGCTTTGGACAAAGAGTGGCTTTGGAGAGTGACTTCGGACAGTGGCTATGGAAAGTGGCTTTGGATATAGAGTGGCTTTGGAGAGTGGCTTTGGAGAGTGGCTTTGGACAGTGGCTTTGGACATAGAGTGGCTTTGGAGAGTGGCTTTTCACAGTGGCTTTGGACAGTGGCTTTGGACATAGAGTGGCTTTGGAGAGTGGCTTTGGAGAGTGGCTTTGGACAGTGGCTTTGGACATAGAGTGGCTTTGGAGAGTGGTTTTGGACAGTGGCTTTGGAGAGTGGCTTTGGACAGTGGCTTTGGACAGTGGCTTTGGACAGTGGCTTTGGAGAGTGGCTTTGGAAAGTGGCTTTGGAGAGTGGCTTTGGAAAGTGGCTTTTGACATAGAGTGGCTTTGGACAGTGGCTTTGGACATAGAGTGGCTTTGGAGAGTGGCTTTGGAGAGTGGCTTTGGACAGTGGCTTTGACATAGAGTGGCTTTGGACAGTGGCTTTGGACAGTGGCTTTGGATAGTGGCTTTGGACATAGAGTGGCTTTGGAGAGTGGCTTTGGACAGTGGCTTTGGACAGTGGCTTTGGACATAGAGTTGCTTTGGACAGTGGCTTAGGACAGTGGCTTTGTACCGTGACTTTGGACATAGAGTGGCTTTGGAGAGTGGCTTTGGACAGTGGCTTTGGACAGTGGCTTTGGACATAGAGTGGCTTTAGACAATGGCTTTGGACAGTGGTTTTGACATAGAGTGGCTTTGGAGAGTGGTTTTGGACAGTGGATTTGGACAGTGGCTTTGGACATAGAGTGGCTTTGGAGAGTGGCTTTGGACAGTGGCTTTGGACGGTGGCTTTGGACATAGAGTGGCTTGGGAGAGTGGCTTTGGAGAGTGTCTTTGGACAGTGGCTTTGGACATAGAGTGGCTTTGGAGAGTGGCTTTGGAGAGTGGCTTTGGACAGTGGCTTTGGACATAGAGTGGCTTTGGACAGTGGCTTTGGACAGTGGCTTTGTACAGTGGCTTTGGACATACAGTGGCTTTGGACAGTGGCTTGGGACATACAGTGGCTTTGGTCATACAGTGGCTTTGGACAGTGGCTTTGGACATAAAGTGGCTTTGGACATACAGTGGCTTTGGACAGTGGCTTTGGACATACAGTGGCTTTGGACATACAGTGGCTTTGGACAGTGGCTTTGGACATACAGTGGCTTTGGACATACAGTAGCTTTGGACAGTGGCTTTGGACATACAGTGGCTTTAGACAGTGGCTTTGGACATACAGTGGCTTTGGACATACAGTGGCTTTGGACAGTGTCTTTGGACATACAGTGGCTTTGGACATACAGTGGCTTTGGCTAGTGGCTTTAGACATACAGTGGTTTTGGACATGCAGTGGCTTTGGACAGTGGCTTTGGACATACAGTGGCTTTGGACATACAGTGGCTTTGGACAGTGGCTTTGGACATACAGTGGCTTTGGACATACAGTGGCGTTGGACAGTGGCTTTGGAGAGTGGCTTTGGACAGTGGCTTTCGAATTAGAGTGGCTTTGGACAGTGGCTTTGGAGAGTGGCTTTGGGCAGTGGCTTTGGACATAGAGTGGTTTAGGACAGTGGCTTTGGAGAGTTGCTTTGGACAGCAGCTTTGGACATAGAGTGGCTTTGGACAGTGGCTTTGGACAGTGGCTTTGGACAGTGGCTTTGGACATAGAGTGGCTTTGGACAGTAGCTTTGGACAGTGGCTTTGGTCAGTGGCTTTGGACATAGGCTTTGGACATAGAGTGGCTTTGGAGAGTGGCTTTGGAGAGTGGCTTTGGACTGGCTTTGGATATAGAGTGGCTTTGGAGAGTGGCTTTGGAGATTGGCTTTGGACAGTGACTTTGGACATAGAGTGGATTTGGAGAGTGGCTTTGGAGAGTGGCTTTGGACAGTGGCTTTGGACAAAGAGTGGCTTTGGAGAGTGGCTTTGGAGAGTGGCTTTGGACAGTGTCTTTGGACATAGAGTGGCTTTGGACAGTTGCTTTGAACAGTGGCTTTGGACAGTGGCTTTGGATATAGAGTGGCTTTGGACAGTGGCTTTGGAAAGTGGCTTTGGACAGTGGCTTTGGACAGTGGCTTTGGACATAGAAAGGCTTTGGACAGTGGCTTTGGACAGTGGCTTTGGACAGTGGCTTTGGACATAGAGTGGCTTTGGACAGTGGCTTTGGAAAGTGGCTTTGTACAGTGGCTTTGGACATAGAGTGGCTTTGGACAGTGGCTTTGGACAGTGGCTTTGGACAGTGGCTTTGGACATAGAGTGGCTTTGGACAGTGGGTTTGGACAGTGGCTTTGGACATTGGCTTTGGACATAGAGTGGCTTTGGAAAGTGGCTTTGGACAGTGACTTTGGACATAGTGTGGCTTTGGAGAGTGGCTTTGGAGAGTGGCTTTGAACAGTGGCTTTGGACATAGAGTGGCTTTGGATAGTGGCTTTGGACAGTGGCTTTGGACATAGTGTGGCTTTGGAAAGTGGCTTTGGAGAGTGGCTTTGGACAATGGCTTTGGACAGTGGCTTTGGAAATACGGTGGCTTTGGAGAGTGGCTTTGGAGAGTGGTTTTGGAGAGTGGCTTTGGATAGTGTCTTTGGACATAGAGTAGCTTTGGAGAGTGACTTTGGAGAGTGGCTTTGGACAGTGGCTTTGGACATAGAGTGGCTTTGGACAGTGGCTTTGGAGAGTGGCTTTGGACAGTGGCTTTGGACATAGAGTGGCTTTGGACAGTAGCTTTGGAGAGTGGCTTTGGACAGTGGCTTTGGACATAGAGTGGCTTTGGAGAGTGGCTTTGGAGAGTGGCTTTGGACAGTGGCTTTGGACATAGAGTGGTTTTGGAGAGTGGCTTCGGACAGTGGCTTTGGACAGTGGCTTTAGATATAGAGTGGCTTTGGAGAGTGGCTTTGGAGAGTGGCTTTGGACAGTGGCTTTGGACATAGAGTGGCTATCGAGAGTGGCATTGGAGAATGGCTTTGAACAGTGACTTTGGACATAGAGTGGCTTTGGAGAGTGGCTATGGAGAGTGGCTTTGGACAGTGGCTTTGGACATAGAGTGGCTTTGGAGTGTGGCTTTGGAGAGTGGCTTTGGATAGTGGCTATGGACATACAGTGGCTTTGGACATAGAGTGGCTTTGGACATACAGTGACTTTGGACAGTGGCTTTGGACATACAGTGGCTTTGGACATACAGTGGCTTTGGACAGTAGCTTTGGACATACAGTGGCTTTGGACATACAGTGGCTTTGGACATACAGTGGCTTTGGACATACAGTGGATTTGGATATGGCTTTGGACTTACAGTGGCTTTGGACATACAGTGGCTTTGGACATACAGTGGTTTGGACAGTGGCTTTGGACATACAGTGGCTTTGGACATACGGTGGCTTTGGACAGTAGCTTTGGACATACAGTGGCTTTGAAAATACGGTGGCTTTGGACAGTGGCTTTGGACATACCGTGGCTTTGGACATACAGTGGCTTTGGACAGTGGCTTTGGACATACAGTGGCTTTGGACATACGGTGGCTTTGGAGAGTGGCTTTGGACATACAGTGGATTTGGACATACAGTGGCTTTGGACAGTGGCTTTGGACATACAGTGGCTTTGGACATACAGTGGCTTTGGACAGTGGCTTTGGACATACAGTGGCTTTGGACATACAGTGGCTTTGGACAGTGGCTTTGGACATGTAGTGGCTTTGGAAATACAGTGGCTTTGGACAGTGGCTTTGGACATACAGTGGCTTTGGACATACAGTGGCTTTGGACAGTGGCTTTGGACATACAGTGGATTTGGACATAGAGTAGCTTTGGACAGTGGCTTTGGACATACAGTGGCTTTAGACAGTGGCTTTGGACATACAATGGCCTTGGACATACAGTGGCTTTGGACAGTGGCTTTGGACATACAGTGGCTTTGGACATACAGTAGCTTTGGCTAGTGGCTTTGGACATACAGTGGCTTTGGACATACAGTGGCTTTGGACAGTGGCTTTGGACATACAGTGGCTTTGGACATATAGTGGCTTTGGACAGTGGCTTTGGACATACAGTGGCTTTGGACAGTGGCTTTGGAGAGTGGCCTTGGACAGTGGCTTTGGACATAGAGTAGCTTTGGAGAGTGGCTTTGGACAGTGGCTTTGGACAGTGGCTTTGGACATAGAGTGGCTTTGGACAGTGGCTTTGGACAGTGGCTTTGGACAGTGGCTTTGGACAGTGGCTTTGGACATAGAGTGGCTTTGGACAGTGGCTTTGGACAGTGGCTTTGGACAGTGGCTTTGGACATAGAGTGACTTTGGACAGCGGCTGTGGACAGTGGCTTTGGACAGTGGCTTTGGACATAGAGTGGATTTGGACAGTGGCTTTGGACATAGAGTGGATTTGGACAGTGGCTTTGGACATTGGCTTTGGACATAGAGTGGCTTTGGACAGTGGCTTTGGACAGTGACTTTGGACAGTGGCTTTGGACATTGAGTGGCTTTGGACAGTGGCTTTGGTCAGTGGCTTTGGACAGTGGCTTAGGACATAGAGTGGCTTTGGACAGTGGCTTTGAACAGTGACTTTAGACAGTGGCTTTGGACATAGAGTGTCTTTGGACATAGAGTGGCTTTGGACAGTGGCTTTGGACAGTGGCTTTGGACATAGAGTGGCTTTGGACAGTGGCTTTGGACAGTGGCTTTGGACATAGAGTGGCTTTGGACTGTTGCATTGGACAGTGTCTTTGGTCGGTGGCTTTGGACATAGAGTGGCTGTGGACAGTGGCTTTGGAAAGTGGCTTTGGACAGTGGCTTTGGACATAGAGTGGCTTTAAACAGTGGCTTTGGACAGTGGCTTTGGACAGTGGCTTTGGACAGTGGCTTTGGACAGTGGCTTTGGACAGTGGCTTTGGACATAGAGTGGCTTTGGACATACAGTGGCTTTGGACAGTGGCTTTGGACAGTGGCTTTGGACAGAGGCTTTGGACATAGAGTGGCTTTGGACATACAGTTGCTTTGGACAGTGGCTTTGGACATACAGTGGCTTTGGACATACACTGGCTTTGGACAGTGGTTTTGCAGATAAAGTGGCTTTGGACATACAGTGGCTTTGGACAGTGGCTTTGGACATACAGTGGCTTTGGACATACAGTGGCTTTGGACAGTGGCTTTGGACATACAGTGGCTTTAGACAGTGGCTTTGGACATACAGTGGCTATAGACATACAGTGGCTTTGGATAGTGGCTTTGGACATACAGTGGCTTTGGACATACAGTGGCTTTGGACAGTGGCTTTGGACATACAGTGGCTTTGGACATACAGTGGCTTTGGACATACAGTGGCTTTGGACAGTGGCTTTGGACATACAGTGGCTTTGGACATACAGTGGCTTTGGACAGTGGCTTTGGAGAGTGGCTTTGGACAGTGGCTTTGGACATAGAGTGGTTTAGGACAGTGGCTTTGGAGAGTGGCTTTGGACAGTGGCTTTGGACAGTGGCTTTGGACAGTGGCTTTGGATAGTGGCTTTGGACAGTGGCTTTGGACAGTGGCTTTGGACATAGAGTGGCTTTGGATAGTGGCTTTGGACATACAGTGGCTTTGGACAGTGGCTTTGGACATACAGTGGCTTTGGACATACAGTGGCTTTGGACATACAGTGGCTTTGGACATACAGTGGCTTTGGACAGTGGCTTTGGACTTACAGTGGCTTTGGATATACAGTGGCTTTGGACATACAGTGGCTTTGGACAGTGGCTTTGGACATACAGTGGCTTTGGACATACAGTGGCTTTGGACAGTGGCTTTGGACATAGAGTTGCTTTGGACATACATTGGCTTTGGATGGTGGCTTTGGACATACAGTGGCTTTGGACATACGGTGGCTTTGGACAGTGGCTTTGGACATACAGTGGCTTTGGACATACGGTGGCTTTGGACAGTGGCTTTGGACATACCGTGGCTTTGGACATACAGTGGCTTTGGAATGTAGCTTAAGACATACAGTGGCTTTGGACATACAGTGGCTTTGGACAGTGGCTTTGGACATAGAGTGGCTTTGGAGAGTGGCTTTGGAGAGTGGCTTTGGACAGTGGCTTTGACATAGAGTGTCTTTGGACAGTGGCTTTGGACAGTGGCTTTGGATAGTGGCTTTGGACATAGAGTGGCTTTGGAGAGTGGCTTTGAACAGTGGCTTTGGACAGTGGCTTTGGACATAGAGTTGCTTTGGACAGTGGCTTAGGACAGTGGCTTTGTACAGTGACTTTGGACATAGAGTGGCTTTGGACAGTGGCTTTGGACAGTGGCTTTGGACAGTGGCTTTGGACATAGAGTGGCTTTGGACAGTGGTTTTGACATAGAGTGGCTTTGGAGAGTGGCTTTGGACAGTGAATTTGGACAGTGTCTTTGGACATAGAGTGGCTTTGGAGAGTGGCTTTGGACAGTGGCTTTGGACGGTGGCTTTGGACATAGTGGCTTGGGAGAGTGGCTTTGGAGAGTGTCTTTGGACAGTGGCTTTGGACATAGAGTGGCTTTGGAGAGTGGCTTTGGAGAGTGGCTTTGGATAGAGGCTTTGGACATAGAGTGGCTTTGGACAGTGGCTTTGGACAGTGGCTTTGTATAGTGGCTTTGGACATACAGTGGCTTTGGACAGTGGCTTTGGACATACAGTGGCTTTGGACATACAGTGGCTTTGGACAGTGGCTTTGGACATACAGTGGCTTTGGACATACAGTGGCTTTGGACAGTGGCTTTGGACATACAGTGGATTTGGACATAGAGTAGCTTTGGACAGTGGCTTTGGACATACAGTGGCTTTAGACAGTGGCTTTGGACATACAGTGGCCTTGGACATACAGTGGCTTTGGACAGTGGCTTTGGACATACAGTGGCTTTGGACATACAGTGGCTTTGGCTAGTGGCTTTGGACATACAGTGGCTTTGGACGTACAGTGGCTTTGGACAGTGGCTTTGGACATACAGTGGCTTTGGACATACAGTGGCTTTGGACAGTGGCTTTGGACATACAGTGACTTTGGACAGTGGCTTTGGAGAGTGGCCTTGGACAATGGCTTTGGACATAGAGTGGCTTTGGAGACTGGCTTTGGAGAGTGGCTTTGGACAGTGGCTTTGGACAAAGAGTGGCTTTGGAGAGTGACTTCGGACAGTGGCTATGGAAAGTGGCTTTGGATATAGAGTGGCTTTGGAGAGTGGCTTTGGAGAGTGGCTTTGGACAGTGGCTTTGGACATAGAGTGGCTTTGGAGAGTGGCTTTTCACAGTGGCTTTGGACAGTGGCTTTGGACATAGAGTGGCTTTGGAGAGTGGCTTTGGAGAGTGGCTTTGGACAGTGGCTTTGGACATAGAGTGGCTTTGGAGAGTGGTTTTGGACAGTGGCTTTGGAGAGTGGCTTTGGACAGTGGCTTTGGACAGTGGCTTTGGACAGTGGCTTTGGAGAGTGGCTTTGGAAAGTGGCTTTGGAGAGTGGCTTTGGAAAGTGGCTTTTGACATAGAGTGGCTTTGGACAGTGGCTTTGGACATAGAGTGGCTTTGGAGAGTGGCTTTGGAGAGTGGCTTTGGACAGTGGCTTTGACATAGAGTGGCTTTGGACAGTGGCTTTGGACAGTGGCTTTGGATAGTGGCTTTGGACATAGAGTGGCTTTGGAGAGTGGCTTTGGACAGTGGCTTTGGACAGTGGCTTTGGACATAGAGTTGCTTTGGACAGTGGCTTAGGACAGTGGCTTTGTACCGTGACTTTGGACATAGAGTGGCTTTGGAGAGTGGCTTTGGACAGTGGCTTTGGACAGTGGCTTTGGACATAGAGTGGCTTTAGACAATGGCTTTGGACAGTGGTTTTGACATAGAGTGGCTTTGGAGAGTGGTTTTGGACAGTGGATTTGGACAGTGGCTTTGGACATAGAGTGGCTTTGGAGAGTGGCTTTGGACAGTGGCTTTGGACGGTGGCTTTGGACATAGAGTGGCTTGGGAGAGTGGCTTTGGAGAGTGTCTTTGGACAGTGGCTTTGGACATAGAGTGGCTTTGGAGAGTGGCTTTGGAGAGTGGCTTTGGACAGTGGCTTTGGACATAGAGTGGCTTTGGACAGTGGCTTTGGACAGTGGCTTTGTACAGTGGCTTTGGACATACAGTGGCTTTGGACAGTGGCTTGGGACATACAGTGGCTTTGGTCATACAGTGGCTTTGGACAGTGGCTTTGGACATAAAGTGGCTTTGGACATACAGTGGCTTTGGACAGTGGCTTTGGACATACAGTGGCTTTGGACATACAGTGGCTTTGGACAGTGGCTTTGGACATACAGTGGCTTTGGACATACAGTAGCTTTGGACAGTGGCTTTGGACATACAGTGGCTTTAGACAGTGGCTTTGGACATACAGTGGCTTTGGACATACAGTGGCTTTGGACAGTGTCTTTGGACATACAGTGGCTTTGGACATACAGTGGCTTTGGCTAGTGGCTTTAGACATACAGTGGTTTTGGACATGCAGTGGCTTTGGACAGTGGCTTTGGACATACAGTGGCTTTGGACATACAGTGGCTTTGGACAGTGGCTTTGGACATACAGTGGCTTTGGACATACAGTGGCGTTGGACAGTGGCTTTGGAGAGTGGCTTTGGACAGTGGCTTTCGAATTAGAGTGGCTTTGGACAGTGGCTTTGGAGAGTGGCTTTGGGCAGTGGCTTTGGACATAGAGTAGTTTAGGACAGTGGCTTTGGAGAGTTGCTTTGGACAGCAGCTTTGGACATAGAGTGGCTTTGGACAGTGGCTTTGGACAGTGGCTTTGGACAGTGGCTTTGGACATAGAGTGGCTTTGGACAGTAGCTTTGGACAGTGGCTTTGGTCAGTGGCTTTGGACATAGGCTTTGGACATAGAGTGGCTTTGGAGAGTGGCTTTGGAGAGTGGCTTTGGACTGGCTTTGGATATAGAGTGGCTTTGGAGAGTGGCTTTGGAGATTGGCTTTGGACAGTGACTTTGGACATAGAGTGGATTTGGAGAGTGGCTTTGGAGAGTGGCTTTGGACAGTGGCTTTGGACAAAGAGTGGCTTTGGAGAGTGGCTTTGGAGAGTGGCTTTGGACAGTGGCTTTGGACATAGAGTGGCTTTGGACAGTTGCTTTGAACAGTGGCTTTGGACAGTGGCTTTGGATATAGAGTGGCTTTGGACAGTGGCTTTGGAAAGTGGCTTTGGACAGTGGCTTTGGACAGTGGCTTTGGACATAGAAAGGCTTTGGACAGTGGCTTTGGACAGTGGCTTTGGACAGTGGCTTTGGACATAGAGTGGCTTTGGACAGTGGCTTTGGAAAGTGGCTTTGTACAGTGGCTTTGGACATAGAGTGGCTTTGGACAGTGGCTTTGGACAGTGGCTTTGGACAGTGGCTTTGGACATAGAGTGGCTTTGGACAGTGGGTTTGGACAGTGGCTTTGGACATTGGCTTTGGACATAGAGTGGCTTTGGAAAGTGGCTTTGGACAGTGACTTTGGACATAGTGTGGCTTTGGAGAGTGGCTTTGGAGAGTGGCTTTGAACAGTGGCTTTGGACATAGAGTGGCTTTGGATAGTGGCTTTGGACAGTGGCTTTTGACAGTGGCTTTGGACATAGAGTGGCTTTGGAGAGTGGCTTTGGAGAGTGGCTTTGGATAGTGGCTTTGGACATAGAGTGGCTTAGGAGAGTGGCTTTTGAGAGTGGCTTTGGACAGTGGCTTTGGACATAGTGTGGCTTTGGAAAGTGGCTTTGGAGAGTGGCTTTGGACAATGGCTTTGGACAGTGGCTTTGGAAATACGGTGGCTTTGGAGAGTGGCTTTGGAGAGTGGTTTTGGAGAGTGGCTTTGGATAGTGTCTTTGGACATAGAGTAGCTTTGGAGAGTGACTTTGGAGAGTGGCTTTGGACAGTGGCTTTGGACATAGAGTGGCTTTGGACAGTGGCTTTGGAGAGTGGCTTTGGACAGTGGCTTTGGACATAGAGTGGCTTTGGACAGTAGCTTTGGAGAGTGGCTTTGGACAGTGGCTTTGGACATAGAGTGGCTTTGGAGAGTGGCTTTGGAGAGTGGCTTTGGACAGTGGCTTTGGACATAGAGTGGTTTTGGAGAGTGGCTTCGGACAGTGGCTTTGGACAGTGGCTTTAGATATAGAGTGGCTTTGGAGAGTGGCTTTGGAGAGTGGCTTTGGACAGTGGCTTTGGACATAGAGTGGCTATCGAGAGTGGCATTGGAGAATGGCTTTGAACAGTGACTTTGGACATAGAGTGGCTTTGGAGAGTGGCTATGGAGAGTGGCTTTGGACAGTGGCTTTGGACATAGAGTGGCTTTGGAGTGTGGCTTTGGAGAGTGGCTTTGGATAGTGGCTATGGACATAGAGTGGCTTTGGACATAGAGTGGCTTTGGACATACAGTGACTTTGGACAGTGGCTTTGGACATACAGTGGCTTTGGACATACAGTGGCTTTGGACATACAGTGGCTTTGGACAGTAGCTTTGGACATACAGTGGCTTTGGACATACAGTGGCTTTGGACATACAGTGGCTTTGGACATACAGTGGATTTGGATATGGCTTTGGACTTACAGTGGCTTTGGACATACAGTGGCTTTGGACATACAGTGGTTTGGACAGTGGCTTTGGACATACAGTGGCTTTGGACATACGGTGGCTTTGGACAGTAGCTTTGGACATACAGTGGCTTTGAAAATACGGTGGCTTTGGACAGTGGCTTTGGACATACCGTGGCTTTGGACATACAGTGGCTTTGGACAGTGGCTTTGGACATACAGTGGCTTTGGACATACGGTGGCTTTGGAGAGTGGCTTTGGACATACAGTGGATTTGGACATACAGTGGCTTTGGACAGTGGCTTTGGACATACAGTGGCTTTGGACATACAGTGGCTTTGGACAGTGGCTTTGGACATACAGTGGCTTTGGACATACAGTGGCTTTGGACAGTGGCTTTGGACATGTAGTGGCTTTGGAAATACAGTGGCTTTGGACAGTGGCTTTGGACATACAGTGGCTTTGGACATACAGTGGCTTTGGACAGTGGCTTTGGACATACAGTGGATTTGGACATAGAGTAGCTTTGGACAGTGGCTTTGGACATACAGTGGCTTTAGACAGTGGCTTTGGACATACAATGGCCTTGGACATACAGTGGCTTTGGACAGTGGCTTTGGACATACAGTGGCTTTGGACATACAGTAGCTTTGGCTAGTGGCTTTGGACATACAGTGGCTTTGGACATACAGTGGCTTTGGACAGTGGCTTTGGACATACAGTGGCTTTGGACATATAGTGGCTTTGGACAGTGGCTTTGGACATACAGTGGCTTTGGACAGTGGCTTTGGAGAGTGGCCTTGGACAGTGGCTTTGGACATAGAGTAGCTTTGGAGAGTGGCTTTGGAGAGTGGCTTTGGACAGTGGCTTTGGACAAAGAGTGGCTTTGGAGAGTGACTTCGGACAGTGGCTATGGAAAGTGGCTTTGGATATAGAGTGGATTTGGAGAGTGGCTTTGGAGAGTGGCTTTGGACAGTGGCTTTGTACATAGAGTGGCTTTGGAGAGTGGCTTTGCACAGTGGCTTTGGACAGTGGCTTTGGACATAGAGTGGCTTTGGAGAGTGGCTTTGGAGAGTGGCTTTGGACAGTGGCTTTGGACATAGAGTGGCTTTGGAGAGTGGTTTTGGACAGTGGCTTTGGAGAGTGGCTTTGGACAGTGGCTTTCGACAGTGGCTTTGGACAGTGGCTTTGGAGAGTGGCTTTGGACAGTGGCTTTGGTGAGTGTCTTTGGAAAGTGGCTTTGGACATAGAGTGGCTTTGGACAGTGGCTTTGGACATAGAGTGGCTTTGGAGAGTGGCTTTGGAGAGTGGCTTTGGACAGTGGCTTTGACATAGAGTGGCTTTGGACAGTGGCTTTGGATAGTGGCTTTGGATAGTGGCTTTGGACATAGAGTGGCTTTGGAGAGTGGCTTTGGACAGTGGCTTTGGACAGTGGCTTTGGACATAGAGTTGCTTTGGACAGTGGCTTAGGACAGTGGCTTTGTACAGTGACTTTGGACATAGAGTGGCTTTGGACAGTGGCTTTGGACAGTGGCTTTGGACAGTGGCTTTGGACATAGATTGGCTTTAGACAGTGGCTTTGGACAGTGCTTTTGACATAGAGTGGCTTTGGAGAGTGGTTTTGGACAGTGGATTTGGACAGTGGCTTTGGACATAGAGTGGCTTTGGAGAGTGGCTTTGGACAGTGGCTTTGGACGGTGGCTTTGGACATAGAGTGGCTTGGGAGAGTGGCTTTGGAGAGTGTCTTTGGACAGTGGCTTTGGACATAGAGTGGCTTTGGAGAGTTGCTTTGGAGAGTGGCTTTGGACAGTGGCTTTGGACATAGAGTGGCTTTGGACAGTGGCTTTGGACAGTGGCTTTGTACAATGGCTTTGGACATACAGTGGCTTTGGACAGTGGCTTTGGATATACAGTGGCTTTGGACATACAGTGGCTTTGGACAGTGGCTTTGGACATACAGTGGCTTTGGACATACAGTGGCTTTGGACAGTGGCTTTGGACATACAGTGGCTTTGGACATACAGTGGCTTTGGACAGTGGCTTTGGACATACAGTGGCTTTGGACATACAGTAGCTTTGGACAGTGGCTTTGGACATACAGTGGCTTTAGACAGTGGCTTTGGACATACAGTGGCTTTGGACATACAGTGGCTTTGGACAGTGGCTTTGGACATACAGTGGCTTTGGACATACAGTGGCTTTGCTAGTGGCTTTAGACATACAGTGGCTTTGGACATACAGTGGCTTTGGACAGTGGCTTTGGACATACAGTGGCTTTGGATATACAGTGGCTTTGGACAGTGGCTTTGGACATACAGTGGCTTTGGACATACAGTGGCGTTGGACAGTGGCTTTGGAGAGTGGCTTTGGACAGTGGCTTTGGACATAGAGTGGCTTTGGACAGTGGATTTGGAGAGTGGCTTTGGACAGTGGCTTTGGACATAGAGTGGTTTAGGACAGTGGCTTTGGAGAGTTGCTTTGGACAGCGGCTTTGGACATAGAGTGGCTTTGGACAGTGGCTTTGGACAGTGGCTTTGGACAGTGGCTTTGGACATAGAGTGGCTTTGGAGAGTGGCTTTGCACAGTGGCTTTGGACAGTGGCTTTGGACATAGAGTGGCTTTGGAGAGTGGCTTTGGAGAGTGGCTTTGGACAGTGGCTTTGGACATAGAGTGGCTTTGGAGAGTGGTTTTGGACAGTGGCTTTGGAGAGTGGCTTTGGACAGTGGCTTTGGACAGTGGCTTTGGACAGTGGTTTTGGAGAGTGGCTTTGGACAGTGGCTTTGGAGAGTGTCTTTGGAAAGTGGCTTTGGACATAGAGTGGCTTTGGACAGTGGCTTTGGACATAGAGTGGCTTTGGAGAGTGGCTTTGGAGAGTGGCTTTGGACAGTGGCTTTGACATAGAGTGGCTTTGGACAGTGGCTTTGGACAGTGGCTTTGGATAGTGGCTTTGGACATAGAGTGGCTTTGGAGAGTGGCTTTGGACAGTGGCTTTGGACAGTGGCTTTGGACATAGAGTTGCTTTGGACAGTGGCTTAGGACAGTGGCTTTGTACAGTGACTTTGGACATAGAGTGGCTTTGGACAGTGGCTTTGGACAGTGACTTTGGACAGTGGCTTTGGACATAGATTGGCTTTAGACAGTGGCTTTGGACAGTGGTTTTGACATAGAGTGGCTTTGGAGAGTGGTTTTGGACAGTGGATTTGGACAGTGGCTTTGGACATAGAGTGGCTTTGGAGAGTGGCTTTGGACAGTGGCTTTGGACGGTGGCTTTGGACATAGAGTGGCTTGGGAGAGTGGCTTTGGAGAGTGTCTTTGGACAGTGGCTTTGGACATAGAGTGGCTTTGGAGAGTGGCTTTGGAGAGTGGCTTTGGATAGAGGCTTTGGACATAGAGTGGCTTTGGACAGTGGCTTTGGACAGTGGCTTTGTATAGTGGCTTTGGACATACAGTGGCTTTGGACAGTGGCTTTGGACATAGATTGGCTTTGGACATACAGTGGCTTTGGACAGTGGCTTTGGACATACAGTGGCTTTGGACATACAGTGGCTTTGGACAGTGGCTTTGGACATACAGTGGATTTGGACATAGAGTAGCTTTGGACAGTGGCTTTGGACATACAGTGGCTTTAGACAGTGGCTTTGGACATACAGTGGCCTTGGACATACAGTGGCTTTGGACAGTGGCTTTGGACATACAGTGGCTTTGGACATACAGTGGCTTTGGCTAGTGGCTTTGGACATACAGTGGCTTTGGACATACAGTGGCTTTGGACAGTGGCTTTGGACATACAGTGGCTTTGGACATACAGTGGCTTTGGACAGTGGCTTTGGACATACAGTGGCTTTGGACAGTGGCTTTGGAGAGTGGCCTTGGACAGTGGCTTTGGACATAGAGTGGCTTTGGAGACTGGCTTTGGAGAGTGGCTTTGGACATTGGCTTTGGACAAAGAGTGGCTTTGGAGAGTGACTTCGGACAGTGGCTATGGAAAGTGGCTTTGGATATAGAGTGGCTTTGGAGAGTGGCTTTGGAGAGTGGCTTTGGACAGTGGCTTTGGACAT
The DNA here is from genome assembly GCA_028752905.1 of Cladorhizidae sp. MBARI D1340-BT2. Taxonomy (NCBI): domain Eukaryota; kingdom Metazoa; phylum Porifera; class Demospongiae; order Poecilosclerida; family Cladorhizidae; species Cladorhizidae sp. MBARI D1340-BT2. Next base: position 21,456,532 of record JAQNBH010000017.1, on the reverse strand, counting down.
AGAGTGGCTTTGGAGAGTGGTTTTGCACAGTGGCTTTGGACAGTGGCTTTGGACATAGAGTGGCTTTGGAGAGTGGCTTTGGAGTGTGGCTTTGGACAGTGGCTTTGGACATAGAGTGGCTTTGGAGAGTGGTTTTGGACAGTGGCTTTGGAGAGTGGCTTTGGACAGTGGCTTTGGACAGTGGCTTTGGACAGTGGCTTTGGAGAGTGGCTTTGGAAAGTGGCTTTGGAGAGTGTCTTTGGAAAGTGACTTTTGACATAGAGTGGCTTTGGACAGTGGCTTTGGACATAGAGTGGCTTTGGAGAGTGGCTTTGGAGAGTGGCTTTGGACAGTGGCTTTGACATAGAGTGGCTTTGGACAGTGGCTTTGGACAGTGGCTTTGGATAGTGGCTTTGGACATAGAGTGGCTTTGGAGAGTGGCTTTGGACAGTGGCTTTGGACAGTGGCTTTGGACATAGAGTTGCTTTGGACAGTGGCTTAGGACAGTGGCTTTGTACCGTGACTTTGGACATAGAGTGGCTTTGGAGAGTGGCTTTGGACAGTTGCTTTGGACAGTGGCTTTGGACATAGAGTGGCTTTAGACAGTGGCTTTGGACAGTGGTTTTGACATAGAGTGGCTTTGGAGAGTGGTTTTGGACAGTGGATTTGGACAGTGGCTTTGGACATAGAGTGGCTTTGGAGAGTGGCTTTGGACAGTGGCTTTGGACGGTGGCTTTGGACATAGAGTGGCTTGGGAGAGTGGCTTTGGAGAGTGTCTTTGGACAGTGGCTTTGGACATAGAGTGGCTTTGGAGAGTGGCTTTGGAGAGTGGCTTTGGACAGTGGCTTTGGACATAGAGTGGCTTTGGACAGTGGCTTTGGACAGTGGCTTTGTACAGTGGCTTTGGACATACAGTGGCTTTGGACAGTGGCTTGGGACATACAGTGGCTTTGGTCATACAGTGGCTTTGGACAGTGGCTTTGGACATAAAGTGGCTTTGGACATACAGTGGCTTTGGACAGTGGCTTTGGACATACAGTGGCTTTGGACATACAGTGGCTTTGGACAGTGGCTTTGGACATACAGTGGCTTTGGACATACAGTAGCTTTGGACAGTGGCTTTGGACATACAGTGGCTTTAGACAGTGGCTTTGGACATACAGTGGCTTTGGACATACAGTGGCTTTGGACAGTGGCTTTGGACAGTGGCTTTGGACATACAGTGGCTTTGGACATACAGTGGCTTTGGCTAGTGGCTTTAGACATACAGTGGTTTTGGACATGCAGTGGCTTTGGACAGTGGCTTTGGACATACAGTGGCTTTGGACATACAGTGGCTTTGGACAGTGGCTTTGGACATACAGTGGCTTTGGACATACAGTGGCGTTGGACAGTGGCTTTGGAGAGTGGCTTTGGACAGTGGCTTTCGAATTAGAGTGGCTTTGGACAGTGGCTTTGGAGAGTGGCTTTGGACAGTGGCTTTGGACATAGAGTGGTTTAGGACAGTGGCTTTGGAGAGTGGCTTTGGACAGCAGCTTTGGACATAGAGTGGCTTTGGACAGTGGCTTTGGACAGTGGCTATGGATAGTAGCTTTGGACATAGAGTGGCTTAGGAGAGTGGCTTTGGAGAGTGGCTTTGGACAGTGGCTTTGGACATAGTGTGGCTTTGGAAAGTGGCTTTGGAGAGTGGCTTTGGACAATGGCTTTGGACAGTGGCTTTGGAAATACGGTGGCTTTGGAGAGTGGCTTTGGAGAGTGGTTTTGGAGAGTGGCTTTGGATAGTGTCTTTGGACATAGAGTAGCTTTGGAGAGTGACTTTGGAGAGTGGCTTTGGACAGTGGCTTTGGACATAGAGTGGCTTTGGACAGTGGCTTTGGAGAGTGGCTTTGGACAGTGGCTTTGGACATAGAGTGGCTTTGGACAGTGGCTTTGGAGAGTGGCTTTGGACAGTGGCTTTGGACATAGAGTGGCTTTGGAGAGTGGCTTTGGAGAGTGGCTTTGGACAGTGGCTTTGGACATAGAGTGGTTTTGGAGAGTGGCTTCGGACAGTGGCTTTGGACAGTGGCTTTAGATATAGAGTGGCTTTGGAGAGTGGCTTTGGAGAGTGGCTTTGGACAGTGGCTTTGGACATAGAGTGGCTATCGAGAGTGGCATTGGAGAATGGCTTTGAACAGTGACTTTGGACATAGAGTGGCTTTGGAGAGTGGCTATGGAGAGTGGCTTTGGACAGTGGCTTTGGACATAGAGTGGCTTTGGAGAGTGGCTTTGGAGAGTGGCTTTGGATAGTGGCTATGGACATAGAGTGGCTTTGGACATAGAGTGGCTTTGGACATACAGTGACTTTGGACAGTGGCTTTGGACATACAGTGGCTTTGGACATACAGTGGCTTTGGACAGTAGCTTTGGACATACAGTGGCTTTGGACATACAGTGGCTTTGGACATACAGTGGCTTTGGACATACAGTGGATTTGGATAAGGCTTTGGACTTACAGTGGCTTTGGACATACAGTGGCTTTGGACATACAGTGGCTTTGGACAGTGGCTTTGGACATACAGTGGCTTTGGACATACGGTGGCTTTGGACAGTAGCTTTGGCCATACAGTGGCTTTGAAAATACGGTGGCTTTGGACAGTGGCTTTGGACATACCGTGGCTTTGGACATACAGTGGCTTTGGACAGTGGCTTTGGACATACAGTGGCTTTGGACATACGGTGGCTTTGGAGAGTGGCTTTGGACATACAGTGGATTTGGACATACAGTGGCTTTGGACAGTGGCTTTGGACATACAGTGGCTTTGGACATACAGTGGCTTTGGACAGTGGCTTTGGACATACAGTGGCTTTGGACATACAGTGGCTTTGGACAGTGGCTTTGGACATGTAGTGGCTTTGGAAATACAGTGGCTTTGGACAGTGGCTTTGGACATACAGTGGCTTTGGACATACAGTGGCTTTGGACAGTGGCTTTGGACATACAGTGGATTTGGACATAGAGTAGCTTTGGACAGTGGCTTTGGACATACAGTGGCTTTAGACAGTGGCTTTGGACATACAATGGCCTTGGACATACAGTGGCTTTGGACAGTGGCTTTGGACATACAGTGGCTTTGGACATACAGTGGCTTTGGACATACAGTAGCTTTGGCTAGTGGCTTTGGACATACAGTGGCTTTGGACATACAGTGGCTTTGGACAGTGGCTTTGGACATACAGTGGCTTTGGACATATAGTGGCTTTGGACAGTGGCTTTGGACATACAGTGGCTTTGGACAGTGGCTTTGGAGAGTGGCCTTGGACAGTGGCTTTGGACATAGAGTAGCTTTGGAGAGTGGCTTTGGAGAGTGGCTTTGGACAGTGGCTTTGGACAAAGAGTGGCTTTGGAGAGTGACTTCGGACAGTGGCTATGGAAAGTGGCTTTGGATATAGAGTGGATTTGGAGAGTGGCTTTGGAGAGTGGCTTTGTACAGTGGCTTTGTACATAGAGTGGCTTTGGAGAGTGGCTTTGCACAGTGGCTTTGGACAGTGGCTTTGGACATAGAGTGGCTTTGGAGAGTGACTTTGGAGAGTGGCTTTGGACAGTGGCTTTGGACATAGAGTGGCTTTGGAGAGTGGTTTTGGACAGTGGCTTTGGAGAGTGGCTTTGGACAGTGGCTTTGGACAGTGGCTTTGGACAGTGGCTTTGGAGAGTGGCTTTGGACAGTGGCTTTGGTGAGTGTCTTTGGAAAGTGGCTTTGGACATAGAGTGGCTTTGGACAGTGGCTTTGGACATAGAGTGGCTTTGGAGACTGGCTTTGGAGAGTGGCTTTGGACAGTGGCTTTGACATAGAGTGGCTTTGGACAGTGGCTTTGGACAGTGGCTTTGGATAGTGGCTTTGGACATAGAGTGGCTTTGGAGAGTGGCTTTGGACAGTGGCTTTGGACAGTGGCTTTGGACATAGAGTTGCTTTGGACAGTGGCTTAGGACAGTGGCTTTGTACAGTGACTTTGGACATAGAGTGGCTTTGGACAGTGGCTTTGGACAGTGGCTTTAGAAAGTGGCTTTGGACATAGATTGGCTTTAGACAGTGGCTTTGGACAGTGCTTTTGACATAGAGTGGCTTTGGAGAGTGGTTTTGGACAGTGGATTTGGACAGTGGCTTTGGACATAGAGTGGCTTTGGAGAGTGGCTTTGGACAGTGGCTTTGGACGGTGGCTTTGGACATAGAGTGGCTTGGGAGAGTGGCTTTGGAGAGTGTCTTTGGACAGTGGCTTTGGACATAGAGTGGCTTTGGAGAGTTGCTTTGGAGAGTGGCTTTGGACAGTGGCTTTGGACATAGAGTGGCTTTGGACAGTGGCTTTGGACAGTGGCTTTGTACAGTGGCTTTGGACATACAGTGGCTTTGGACAGTGGCTTTGGATATACAGTGGCTTTGGACATACAGTGGCTTTGGACAGTGGCTTTGGACATACAGTGGCTTTGGACATACAGTGGCTTTGGACAGTGGCTTTGGACATACAGTGGCTTTGGACATACAGTGGCTTTGGACAGTGGCTTTGGACATACAGTGGCTTTTGACATACAGTAGCTTTGGACAGTGGCTTTGGACATACAGTGGCTTTAGACAGTGGCTTTGGACATACAGTGGCTTTGGACATACAGTGGCTTTGGACAGTGGCTTTGGACATACAGTGGCTTTGGACATACAGTGGCTTTGCTAGTGGCTTTAGACATACAGTGGCTTTGGACATACAGTGGCTTTGGACAGTGGCTTTGGACATACAGTGGCTTTGGATATACAGTGGCTTTGGACAGTGGCTTTGGACATACAGTGGCTTTGGACATACAGTGGCGTTGGACAGTGGCTTTGGAGAGTGGCTTTGGACAGTGGCTTTGGACATAGAGTGGCTTTGGACAGTGGATTTGGAGAGTGGCTTTGGACAGTGGCTTTGGACATAGAGTGGTTTAGGACAGTGGCTTTGGAGAGTTGCTTTGGACAGCGGCTTTGGACATAGAGTGGCTTTGGACAGTGGCTTTGGACAGTGGCTTTGGACAGTGGCTTTGGACATAGAGTGGCTTTGGAGAGTGGCTTTGCACAGTGGCTTTGGACAGTGGCTTTGGACATAGAGTGGCTTTGGAGAGTGGCTTTGGAGAGTGGCTTTGGACAGTGGCTTTGGACATAGAGTGGCTTTGGAGAGTGGCTTTGCACAGTGGCTTTGGACAGTGGCTTTGGACATAGAGTGGCTTTGGAGAGTGGCTTTGGAGAGTGGCTTTGGACAGTGGCTTTGGACATAGAGTGGCTTTGGAGAGTGGTTTTGGACAGTGGCTTTGGAGAGTGGCTTTGGACAGTAGCTTTGGACAGTGGCTTTGAACAGTGGTTTTGGAGAGTGGCTTTGGACAGTGGCTTTGGAGAGTGTCTTTGGAAAGTGGCTTTGGACATAGAGTGGCTTTGGACAGTGGCTTTGGACATAGAGTGGCTTTGGAGAGTGGCTTTGGAGAGTGGCTTTGGACAGTGGCTTTGACATAGAGTGGCTTTGGACAGTGGCTTTGGACAGTGGCTTTGGATAGTGGCTTTGGACATAGAGTGGCTTTGGAGAGTGGCTTTGGACAGTGGCTTTGGACAGTGGCTTTGGACATAGAGTTGCTTTGGACAGTGGCTTAGGACAGTGGCTTTGTACAGTGACTTTGGACATAGAGTGGCTTTGGACAGTGGCTTTGGACAGTGGCTTTGGACAGTGGCTTTGGACATAGATTGGCTTTAGACAGTGGCTTTGGACAGTGGTTTTGACATAGAGTGGCTTTGGAGAGTGGTTTTGGACAGTGGATTTGGACAGTGGCTTTGGACATAGAGTGGCTTTGGAGAGTGGCTTTGGACAGTGGCTTTGGACGGTGGCTTTGGACATAGAGTGGCTTGGGAGAGTGGCTTTGGAGAGTGTCTTTGGACAGTGGCTTTGGACATAGAGTGGCTTTGGAGAGTTGCTTTGGAGAGTGGCTTTGGACAGTGGCTTTGGACATAGAGTGGCTTTGGACAGTGGCTTTGGACAGTGGCTTTGTACAGTGGCTTTGGACATACAGTGGCTTTGGACAGTGGCTTTGGACATACAGTGGCTTTGGACATACAGTGGCTTTGGACAGTGGCTTTGGACATACAGTGGCTTTGGACATACAGTGGCTTTGGACAGTGGCTTTGGACATACAGTGGCTTTGGACATACAGTGGCTTTGGACAGTGGCTTTGGACATACAGTGGCTTTGGACATACAGTAGCTTTGGACAGTGGCTTTGGTCATACAGTGGCTTTAGACAGTGGCTTTGGACATACAGTGGCTTTGGACATACAGTGGCTTTGGACAGTGGCTTTGGACATACAGTGGCTTTGGAAATACAGTGGCTTTGGCTAGTGGCTTTAGACATACAGTGGCTTTGGACATACAGTGGCTTTGGACAGTGGTTTTGGACATACAGTGGCTTTGGACAGTGGCTTTGGACATACAGTGGCTTTGGACATACAGTGGCTTTGGACAGTGGCTTTGGACATACAGTGGCTTTGGACATACAGTGGCTTTGGACAGTGGCTTTGGACATACAGTGGCTTTAGACATACAGTAGCTTTGGACAGTGGCTTTGGACATACAGTGGCTTTAGACAGTGGCTTTGGACATACAGTGGCTTTGGACATACAGTGGCTTTGGACAGTGGCTTTGGACATACAGTGGCTTTGGACATACAGTGGCTTTGGCTAGTGGCTTTAGACATACAGTGGCTTTGGACATACAGTGGCTTTGGACAGTGGCTTTGGACATACAATGGCTTTGGACATACAGTGGCTTTGGACAGTGGCTTTGGACATACAGTGGCTTTGGACATACAGTGGCGTTGGACAGTGGCTTTGGAGAGTGGCTTTGGACAGTGGCTTTGGACATAGAGTGGCTTTGGACAGTGGATTTGGAGAGTGGCTTTGGACAGTGGCTTTGGACATAGAGTGGTTTAGGACAGTGGCTTTGGAGAGTTGCTTTGGACAGCGGCTTTGGACATAGAGTGGCTTTGGACAGTGGCTTTGGAGAGTGGCTTTGGACAGTGGCTTTGGAGAGTGGCTTTGGAGAGTGGCTTTGGATAGTGTTTTGGACATAGAGTGGCTTTGGAGAGTGGCTTTGGAGATTGGCTTTGGACAGTGACTTTGGACATAGAGTGGCTTTGGAGAGTGGCTTTGGAGAGTGGCTTTGGACAGTGGCTTTGGACAAAGAGTGGCTTTGGAGAGTGGCTTTGGAGAGTGGCTTTGGACAGTGGCTTTGGACATAGAGTGGCTTTGGACAGTTGCTTTGAACAGTGGCTTTGGACAGTGGCTTTGGATATAGAGTGGCTTTGGACAGTGGCTTTGGAAAGTGGCTTTGGATAGTGGCTTTGGACAGTGGCTTTGGACATAGAAAGGCTTTGGAAAGTGGCTTTGGACAGTGGCTTTGGACAGTGGCTTTGGACATAGAGTGGCTTTGGACAGTGGCTTTGGAAAGTGGCTTTGTACAGTGGCTTTGGACATAGAGTGGCTTTGGACAGTGGCTTTGGACAGTGGCTTTGGACAGTGGCTTTGGACATAGAGTGGCTTTGGACAGTGGGTTTGGACAGTGGCTTTGGACATTGGCTTTGGACATAGAGTGGCTTTGGAGAGTGGCTTTGGACAGTGGCTTTGGACATAGTGTGGCTTTGGAGAGTGGCTTTGGAGAGTGGCTTTGAACAGTGGCTTTGGACATAGAGTGGCTTTGGAAAGTGGCTTTGGACAGTGGCTTTTGACAGTGGCTTTGGACATAGAGTGGCTTTGGAGAGTGGCTTTGGAGAGTGGCTTTGGATAGTGGCTTTGGACATAGAGTGGCTTAGGAGAGTGGCTTTGGAGAGTGGCTTTGGACAGTGGCTTTGGACATAGTGTGTCTTTGGAAAGTGGCTTTGGAGAGTGGCTTTGGACAATGGCTTTGGACAGTGGCTTTGGAAATACAGTGGCTTTGGAGAGTGGCTTTGGAGAGTGGTTTTGGAGAGTGGCTTTGGATAGTGTCTTTGGACATAGAGTAGCTTTGGAGAGTGACTTTGGAGAGTGGCTTTGGACAGTGGCTTTGGACATAGAGTGGCTTTGGACAGTGGCTTTGGAGAGTGGCTTTGGACAGTGGCTTTGGACATAGAGTGGCTTTGGACAGTGGCTTTGGAGAGTGGCTTTGGACAGTGGCTTTGGACATAGAGTTGCTTTGGAGAGTGGCTTTGGAGAGTGGCTTTGGATAGTGGCTTTGGACATAGAGTGGTTTTGGAGAGTGGCTTCGGACAGTGGCTTTGGACAGTGGCTTTAGATATAGAGTGGCTTTGGAGAGTGGCTTTGGAGAGTGGCTTTGGACAGTGGCTTTGGACATAGAGTGGCTATCGAGAGTGGCATTGGAGAATGGCTTTGAACAGTGACTTTGGACATAGAGTGGGTTTGGAGAGTGGCTATGGAGAGTGGCTTTGGACAGTGGCTTTGGACATAGAGTGGCTTTGGAGAGTGGCTTTGGAGAGTGGCTTTGGATAGTGGCTATGGACATAGAGTGGCTTTGGACATAGAGTGGCTTTGGACATACAGTGACTTTGGACAGTGGCTTTGGACATACAGTGGCTTTGGACATACAGTGGCTTTGGACATACAGTGGCTTTGGACATACAGTGGCTTTGGACATACAGTGGCTTTGGACATACAGTGGCTTTGGACATACAGTGGCTTTGGATATGGCTTTGGACTTACAGTGGCTTTGGACATACAGTGGCTTTGGACATACAGTGGCTTTGGACAGTGGCTTTGGACATACAGTGGCTTTGGACATACGGTGGCTTTGGACAGTAGCTTTGGACATACAGTGGCTTTGAAAATACGGTGGCTTTGGAGAGTGGCTTTGGACATACCGTGGCTTTGGACATACAGTGGCTTTGGACAGTGGCTTTGGACATACAGTGGCTTTGGACATACGGTGGCTTTGGAGAGTGGCTTTGGACATACAGTGGATTTGGACATACAGTGGCTTTGGACAGTGGCTTTGGACATACAGTGGCTTTGGACATACAGTGGCTTTGGACAGTGGCTTTGGACATACAGTGGCTTTGGACATACAGTGGCTTTGGACAGTGGCTTTGGACATACAGTGGCTTTGGACATACAGTGGCTTTGGACAGTGGCTTTGGACATACAGTGGCTTTGGACATACAGTAGCTTTGGACAGTGGCTTTGGTCATACAGTGGCTTTAGACAGTGGCTTTGGACATACAGTGGCTTTGGACATACAGTGGCTTTGGACAGTGGCTTTGGACATACAGTGGCTTTGGAAATACAGTGGCTTTGGCTAGTGGCTTTAGACATACAGTGGCTTTGGACATACAGTGGCTTTGGACAGTGGTTTTGGACATACAGTGGCTTTGGACAGTGGCTTTGGACATACAGTGGCTTTGGACATACAGTGGCTTTGGACAGTGGCTTTGGACATACAGTGGCTTTGGACATACAGTGGCTTTGGACAGTGGCTTTGGACATACAGTGGCTTTAGACATACAGTAGCTTTGGACAGTGGCTTTGGACATACAGTGGCTTTAGACAGTGGCTTTGGACATACAGTGGCTTTGGACATACAGTGGCTTTGGACAGTGGCTTTGGACATACAGTGGCTTTGGACATACAGTGGCTTTGGCTAGTGGCTTTAGACATACAGTGGCTTTGGACATACAGTGGCTTTGGACAGTGGCTTTGGACATACAATGGCTTTGGACATACAGTGGCTTTGGACAGTGGCTTTGGACATACAGTGGCTTTGGACATACAGTGGCGTTGGACTGTGGCTTTGGAGAGTGGCTTTGGACAGTGGCTTTGGACATAGAGTGGCTTTGGACAGTGGCTTTGGACAGTGGCTTTGTACAGTGGCTTTGGACATACAGTGGCTTTGGACAGTGGCTTTGGATATACAGTGGCTTTGGACATACAGTGGCTTTGGACAGTGGCTTTGGACATACAGTGGCTTTGGACATACAGTGGCTTTGGACAGTGGCTTTGGACATACAGTGGCTTTGGACATACAGTGGCTTTGGACAGTGGCTTTGGACATACAGTGGCTTTTGACATACAGTAGCTTTGGACAGTGGCTTTGGACATACAGTGGCTTTAGACAGTGGCTTTGGACATACAGTGGCTTTGGACATACAGTGGCTTTGGACAGTGGCTTTGGACATACAGTGGCTTTGGACATACAGTGGCTTTGCTAGTGGCTTTAGACATACAGTGGCTTTGGACATACAGTGGCTTTGGACAGTGGCTTTGGACATACAGTGGCTTTGGATATACAGTGGCTTTGGACAGTGGCTTTGGACATACAGTGGCTTTGGACATACAGTGGCGTTGGACAGTGGCTTTGGAGAGTGGCTTTGGACAGTGGCTTTGGACATAGAGTGGCTTTGGACAGTGGATTTGGAGAGTGGCTTTGGACAGTGGCTTTGGACATAGAGTGGTTTAGGACAGTGGCTTTGGAGAGTTGCTTTGGACAGCGGCTTTGGACATAGAGTGGCTTTGGACAGTGGCTTTGGACAGTGGCTTTGGACAGTGGCTTTGGACATAGAGTGGCTTTGGAGAGTGGCTTTGCACAGTGGCTTTGGACAGTGGCTTTGGACATAGAGTGGCTTTGGAGAGTGGCTTTGGAGAGTGGCTTTGGACAGTGGCTTTGGACATAGAGTGGCTTTGGAGAGTGGCTTTGCACAGTGGCTTTGGACAGTGGCTTTGGACATAGAGTGGCTTTGGAGAGTGGCTTTGGAGAGTGGCTTTGGACAGTGGCTTTGGACATAGAGTGGCTTTGGAGAGTGGTTTTGGACAGTGGCTTTGGAGAGTGGCTTTGGACAGTAGCTTTGGACAGTGGCTTTGAACAGTGGTTTTGGAGAGTGGCTTTGGACAGTGGCTTTGGAGAGTGTCTTTGGAAAGTGGCTTTGGACATAGAGTGGCTTTGGACAGTGGCTTTGGACATAGAGTGGCTTTGGAGAGTGGCTTTGGAGAGTGGCTTTGGACAGTGGCTTTGACATAGAGTGGCTTTGGACAGTGGCTTTGGACAGTGGCTTTGGATAGTGGCTTTGGACATAGAGTGGCTTTGGAGAGTGGCTTTGGACAGTGGCTTTGGACAGTGGCTTTGGACATAGAGTTGCTTTGGACAGTGGCTTAGGACAGTGGCTTTGTACAGTGACTTTGGACATAGAGTGGCTTTGGACAGTGGCTTTGGACAGTGGCTTTGGACAGTGGCTTTGGACATAGATTGGCTTTAGACAGTGGCTTTGGACAGTGGTTTTGACATAGAGTGGCTTTGGAGAGTGGTTTTGGACAGTGGATTTGGACAGTGGCTTTGGACATAGAGTGGCTTTGGAGAGTGGCTTTGGACAGTGGCTTTGGACGGTGGCTTTGGACATAGAGTGGCTTGGGAGAGTGGCTTTGGAGAGTGTCTTTGGACAGTGGCTTTGGACATAGAGTGGCTTTGGAGAGTTGCTTTGGAGAGTGGCTTTGGACAGTGGCTTTGGACATAGAGTGGCTTTGGACAGTGGCTTTGGACAGTGGCTTTGTACAGTGGCTTTGGACATACAGTGGCTTTGGACAGTGGCTTTGGACATACAGTGGCTTTGGACATACAGTGGCTTTGGACAGTGGCTTTGGACATACAGTGGCTTTGGACATACAGTGGCTTTGGACAGTGGCTTTGGACATACAGTGGCTTTGGACATACAGTGGCTTTGGACAGTGGCTTTGGACATACAGTGGCTTTGGACATACAGTAGCTTTGGACAGTGGCTTTGGTCATACAGTGGCTTTAGACAGTGGCTTTGGACATACAGTGGCTTTGGACATACAGTGGCTTTGGACAGTGGCTTTGGACATACAGTGGCTTTGGAAATACAGTGGCTTTGGCTAGTGGCTTTAGACATACAGTGGCTTTGGACATACAGTGGCTTTGGACAGTGGTTTTGGACATACAGTGGCTTTGGACAGTGGCTTTGGACATACAGTGGCTTTGGACATACAGTGGCTTTGGACAGTGGCTTTGGACATACAGTGGCTTTGGACATACAGTGGCTTTGGACAGTGGCTTTGGACATACAGTGGCTTTAGACATACAGTAGCTTTGGACAGTGGCTTTGGACATACAGTGGCTTTAGACAGTGGCTTTGGACATACAGTGGCTTTGGACATACAGTGGCTTTGGACAGTGGCTTTGGACATACAGTGGCTTTGGACATACAGTGGCTTTGGCTAGTGGCTTTAGACATACAGTGGCTTTGGACATACAGTGGCTTTGGACAGTGGCTTTGGACATACAATGGCTTTGGACATACAGTGGCTTTGGACAGTGGCTTTGGACATACAGTGGCTTTGGACATACAGTGGCGTTGGACAGTGGCTTTGGAGAGTGGCTTTGGACAGTGGCTTTGGACATAGAGTGGCTTTGGACAGTGGATTTGGAGAGTGGCTTTGGACAGTGGCTTTGGACATAGAGTGGTTTAGGACAGTGGCTTTGGAGAGTTGCTTTGGACAGCGGCTTTGGACATAGAGTGGCTTTGGACAGTGGCTTTGGAGAGTGGCTTTGGACAGTGGCTTTGGAGAGTGGCTTTGGAGAGTGGCTTTGGATAGTGTTTTGGACATAGAGTGGCTTTGGAGAGTGGCTTTGGAGATTGGCTTTGGACAGTGACTTTGGACATAGAGTGGCTTTGGAGAGTGGCTTTGGAGAGTGGCTTTGGACAGTGGCTTTGGACAAAGAGTGGCTTTGGAGAGTGGCTTTGGAGAGTGGCTTTGGACAGTGGCTTTGGACATAGAGTGGCTTTGGACAGTTGCTTTGAACAGTGGCTTTGGACAGTGGCTTTGGATATAGAGTGGCTTTGGACAGTGGCTTTGGAAAGTGGCTTTGGATAGTGGCTTTGGACAGTGGCTTTGGACATAGAAAGGCTTTGGAAAGTGGCTTTGGACAGTGGCTTTGGACAGTGGCTTTGGACATAGAGTGGCTTTGGACAGTGGCTTTGGAAAGTGGCTTTGTACAGTGGCTTTGGACATAGAGTGGCTTTGGACAGTGGCTTTGGACAGTGGCTTTGGACAGTGGCTTTGGACATAGAGTGGCTTTGGACAGTGGGTTTGGACAGTGGCTTTGGACATTGGCTTTGGACATAGAGTGGCTTTGGAGAGTGGCTTTGGACAGTGGCTTTGGACATAGTGTGGCTTTGGAGAGTGGCTTTGGAGAGTGGCTTTGAACAGTGGCTTTGGACATAGAGTGGCTTTGGAAAGTGGCTTTGGACAGTGGCTTTTGACAGTGGCTTTGGACATAGAGTGGCTTTGGAGAGTGGCTTTGGAGAGTGGCTTTGGATAGTGGCTTTGGACATAGAGTGGCTTAGGAGAGTGGCTTTGGAGAGTGGCTTTGGACAGTGGCTTTGGACATAGTGTGTCTTTGGAAAGTGGCTTTGGAGAGTGGCTTTGGACAATGGCTTTGGACAGTGGCTTTGGAAATACAGTGGCTTTGGAGAGTGGCTTTGGAGAGTGGTTTTGGAGAGTGGCTTTGGATAGTGTCTTTGGACATAGAGTAGCTTTGGAGAGTGACTTTGGAGAGTGGCTTTGGACAGTGGCTTTGGACATAGAGTGGCTTTGGACAGTGGCTTTGGAGAGTGGCTTTGGACAGTGGCTTTGGACATAGAGTGGCTTTGGACAGTGGCTTTGGAGAGTGGCTTTGGACAGTGGCTTTGGACATAGAGTTGCTTTGGAGAGTGGCTTTGGAGAGTGGCTTTGGATAGTGGCTTTGGACATAGAGTGGTTTTGGAGAGTGGCTTCGGACAGTGGCTTTGGACAGTGGCTTTAGATATAGAGTGGCTTTGGAGAGTGGCTTTGGAGAGTGGCTTTGGACAGTGGCTTTGGACATAGAGTGGCTATCGAGAGTGGCATTGGAGAATGGCTTTGAACAGTGACTTTGGACATAGAGTGGGTTTGGAGAGTGGCTATGGAGAGTGGCTTTGGACAGTGGCTTTGGACATAGAGTGGCTTTGGAGAGTGGCTTTGGAGAGTGGCTTTGGATAGTGGCTATGGACATAGAGTGGCTTTGGACATAGAGTGGCTTTGGACATACAGTGACTTTGGACAGTGGCTTTGGACATACAGTGGCTTTGGACATACAGTGGCTTTGGACATACAGTGGCTTTGGACATACAGTGGCTTTGGACATACAGTGGCTTTGGACATACAGTGGCTTTGGACATACAGTGGCTTTGGATATGGCTTTGGACTTACAGTGGCTTTGGACATACAGTGGCTTTGGACATACAGTGGCTTTGGACAGTGGCTTTGGACATACAGTGGCTTTGGACATACGGTGGCTTTGGACAGTAGCTTTGGACATACAGTGGCTTTGAAAATACGGTGGCTTTGGAGAGTGGCTTTGGACATACCGTGGCTTTGGACATACAGTGGCTTTGGACAGTGGCTTTGGACATACAGTGGCTTTGGACATACGGTGGCTTTGGAGAGTGGCTTTGGACATACAGTGGATTTGGACATACAGTGGCTTTGGACAGTGGCTTTGGACATACAGTGGCTTTGGACATACAGTGGCTTTGGACAGTGGCTTTGGACATACAGTGGCTTTGGACATACAGTGGCTTTGGACAGTGGCTTTGGACATACAGTGGCTTTGGACATACAGTGGCTTTGGACAGTGGCTTTGGACATACAGTGGCTTTGGACATACAGTAGCTTTGGACAGTGGCTTTGGTCATACAGTGGCTTTAGACAGTGGCTTTGGACATACAGTGGCTTTGGACATACAGTGGCTTTGGACAGTGGCTTTGGACATACAGTGGCTTTGGAAATACAGTGGCTTTGGCTAGTGGCTTTAGACATACAGTGGCTTTGGACATACAGTGGCTTTGGACAGTGGTTTTGGACATACAGTGGCTTTGGACAGTGGCTTTGGACATACAGTGGCTTTGGACATACAGTGGCTTTGGACAGTGGCTTTGGACATACAGTGGCTTTGGACATACAGTGGCTTTGGACAGTGGCTTTGGACATACAGTGGCTTTAGACATACAGTAGCTTTGGACAGTGGCTTTGGACATACAGTGGCTTTAGACAGTGGCTTTGGACATACAGTGGCTTTGGACATACAGTGGCTTTGGACAGTGGCTTTGGACATACAGTGGCTTTGGACATACAGTGGCTTTGGCTAGTGGCTTTAGACATACAGTGGCTTTGGACATACAGTGGCTTTGGACAGTGGCTTTGGACATACAATGGCTTTGGACATACAGTGGCTTTGGACAGTGGCTTTGGACATACAGTGGCTTTGGACATACAGTGGCGTTGGACTGTGGCTTTGGAGAGTGGCTTTGGACAGTGGCTTTGGACATAGAGTGGCTTTGGACAGTGGATTTGGAGAGTGGCTTTGGACAGTGGCTTTGGACATAGAGTGGTTTAGGACAGTGGCTTTGGAGAGTTGCTTTGGACAGCGGCTTTGGACATAGAGTGGCTTTGGACAGTGGCTTTGGAGAGTGGCTTTGGACAGTGGCTTTGGAGAGTGGCTTTGGAGAGTGGCTTTGGATAGTGTTTTGGACATAGAGTGGCTTTGGAGAGTGGCTTTGGAGATTGGCTTTGGACAGTGACTTTGGACATAGAGTGGCTTTGGAGAGTGGCTTTGGAGAGTGGCTTTGGACAGTGGCTTTGGACAAAGAGTGGCTTTGGAGAGTGGCTTTGGAGAGTGGCTTTGGACAGTGGCTTTGGACATAGAGTGGCTTTGGACAGTTGCTTTGAACAGTGGCTTTGGACAGTGGCTTTGGATATAGAGTGGCTTTGGACAGTGGCTTTGGAAAGTGGCTTTGGATAGTGGCTTTGGACAGTGGCTTTGGACATAGAAAGGCTTTGGACAGTGGCTTTGGACAGTGGCTTTGGACAGTGGCTTTGGACATAGAGTGGCTTTGGACAGTGGCTTTGGAAAGTGGCTTTGTACAGTGGCTTTGGACATAGAGTGGCTTTGGACAGTGGCTTTGGATAGTGGCTTTGGACAGTGGCTTTGGACATAGAGTGGCTTTGGACAGTGGGTTTGGACAGTGGCTTTGGACATTGGCTTTGGACATAGAGTGGCTTTGGAGAGTGGCTTTGGACAGTGGCTTTGGACATAGTGTGGCTTTGGAGAGTGGCTTTGGAGAGTGGCTTTGAACAGTGGCTTTGGACATAGAGTGGCTTTGGAAAGTGGCTTTGGACAGTGGCTTTTGACAGTGGCTTTGGACATAGAGTGGCTTTGGAGAGTGGCTTTGGAGAGTGGCTTTGGATAGTGGCTTTGGACATAGAGTGGCTTAGGAGAGTGGCTTTGGAGAGTGGCTTTGGACAGTGGCTTTGGACATAGTGTGTCTTTGGAAAGTGGCTTTGGAGAGTGGCTTTGGACAATGGCTTTGGACAGTGGCTTTGGAAATACAGTGGCTTTGGAGAGTGGCTTTGGAGAGTGGTTTTGGAGAGTGGCTTTGGATAGTGTCTTTGGACATAGAGTAGCTTTGGAGAGTGACCTTGGAGAGTGGCTTTGGACAGTGGCTTTGGACATAGAGTGGCTTTGGACAGTGGCTTTGGAGAGTGGCTTTGGACAGTGAGTTTGGACATAGAGTGGCTTTGGACAGTGGCTTTGGAGAGTGGCTTTGGACAGTGGCTTTGGACATAGAGTTGCTTTGGAGAGTGGCTTTGGAGAGTGGCTTTGGACAGTGGCTTTGGACATAGAGTGGTTTTGGAGAGTGGCTTCGGACAGTGGCTTTGGACAGTGGCTTTAGATATAGAGTGGCTTTGGAGAGTGGCTTTGGAGAGTGGCTTTGGACAGTGGCTTTGGACATAGAGTGGCTATCGAGAGTGGCATTGGAGAATGGCTTTGAACAGTGACTTTGGACATAGAGTGGCTTTGGAGAGTGGCTATGGAGAGTGGCTTTGGACAGTGGCTTTGGACATAGAGTGGCTTTGGAGAGTGGCTTTGGAGAGTGGCTTTGGATAGTGGCTATGGACATAGAGTGGCTTTGGACATAGAGTGGCTTTGGACATACAGTGACTTTGGACAGTGGCTTTGGACATACAGTGGCTTTGGACATACAGTGGCTTTGGACAGTGGCTTTGGACATACAGTGGCTTTGGACATACAGTGGCTTTGGACATACAGTGGCTTTGGACATACAGTGGCTTTGGATATGGCTTTGGACTTACAGTGGCTTTGGACATACAGTGGCTTTGGACATACAGTGGCTTTGGACAGTGGCTTTGGACATACAGTGGCTTTGGACATACGGTGGCTTTGGACAGTAGCTTTGGACATACAGTGGCTTTGAAAATACGGTGGCTTTGGACAGTGGCTTTGGACATACCGTGGCTTTTGACATACAGTGGCTTTGGACAGTGGCTTTGGACATACAGTGGCTTTGGACATACGGTGGCTTTGGAGAGTGGCTTTGGACATACAGTGGATTTGGACATACAGTGGCTTTGGACAGTGGCTTTGGACATACAGTGGCTTTGGACATACAGTGGCTTTGGACAGTGGCTTTGGACATACAGTGGCTTTGGACATACAGTGGCTTTGGACAGTGGCTTTGGACATGTAGTGGCTTTGGAAATACAGTGGCTTTGGACAGTGGCTTTGGACATACTGTGGCTTTGGACATACAGTGGCTTTGGACAGTGGCTTTGGACATACAGTGGATTTGGACATAGAGTAGCTTTGGACAGTGGCTTTGGACATACAGTGGCTTTAGACAGTGGCTTTGGACATACAATGGCCTTGGACATACAGTGGCTTTGGACAGTGGCTTTGGACATACAGTGGCTTTGGACATACAGTGGCTTTGGCTAGTGGCTTTGGACATACAGTGGCTTTGGACATACAGTGGCTTTGGACAGTGGCTTTGGACATACAGTGGCTTTGGACATACAGTGGCTTTGGACAGTGGCTTTGGACATACAGTGGCTTTGGACAGTGGCTTTGGAGAGTGGCCTTGGACAGTGGCTTTGGACATAGAGTAGCTTTGGAGAGTGGCTTTGGAGAGTGGCTTTGGACAGTGGCTTTGGACAAAGAGTGGCTTTGGAGAGTGACTTCGGACAGTGGCTATGGAAAGTGGCTTTGGATATAGAGTGGATTTGGAGAGTGGCTTTGGAGAGTGGCTTTGGACAGTGGCTTTGTACATAGAGTGGCTTTGGAGAGTGGCTTTGCACAGTGGCTTTGGACAGTGGCTTTGGACATAGAGTGGCTTTGGAGAGTGGCTTTGGAGAGTGGCTTTGGACAGTGGCTTTGGACATAGAGTGGCTTTGGAGAGTGGTTTTGGACAGTGGCTTTGGAGAGTGGCTTTGGACAGTGGCTTTGGACAGTGGCTTTGGACAGTGGCTTTGGAGAGTGGCTTTGGACAGTAGCTTTGGTGAGTGTCTTTGGAAAGTGGCTTTGGACATAGAGTGGCTTTGGACAGTGGCTTTGGACATAGAGTGGCTTTGGAGAGTTGCTTTGGAGAGTGGCTTTGGACAGTGGCTTTGACATAGAGTGGATTTGGACAGTGGCTTTGGACAGTGGCTTTGGATAGTGGCTTTGGACATAGAGTGGCTTTGGAGAGTGGCTTTGGACAGTGGCTTTGGACAGTGGCTTTGGACATAGAGTTGCTTTGGACAGTGGCTTAGGACAGTGGCTTTGTACAGTGACTTTGGACATAGAGTGGCTTTGGACAGTGGCTTTGGACAGTGGCTTTGGACAGTGGCTTTGGACATAGATTGGCTTTAGACAGTGGCTTTGGACAGTGCTTTTGACATAGAGTGGCTTTGGAGAGTGGTTTTGGACAGTGGATTTGGACAGTGGCTTTGGACATAGAGTGGCTTTGGAGAGTGGCTTTGGACAGTGGCTTTGGACGGTGGCTTTGGACATAGAGTGGCTTGGGAGAGTGGCTTTGGAGAGTGTCTTTGGACAGTGGCTTTGGACATAGAGTGGCTTTGGAGAGTTGCTTTGGAGAGTGGCTTTGGACAGTGGCTTTGGACATAGAGTGGCTTTGGACAGTGGCTTTGGACAGTGGCTTTGTACAGTGGCTTTGGACATACAGTGGCTTTGGACAGTGGCTTTGGATATTCAGTGGCTTTGGACATACAGTGGCTTTGGACAGTGGCTTTGGACATACAGTGGCTTTGGACATACAGTGGCTTTGGACAGTGGCTTTGGACATACAGTGGCTTTGGACATACAGTGGCTTTGGACAGTGGCTTTGGACATACAGTGGCTTTGGACATACAGTAGCTTTGGACAGTGGCTTTGGACATACAGTGGCTTTAGACAGTGGCTTTGGACATACAGTGGCTTTGGACATACAGTGGCTTTGGACAGTGGCTTTGGACATACAGTGGCTTTGGACATACAGTGGCTTTGCTAGTGGCTTTAGACATACAGTGGCTTTGAACATACAGTGGCTTTGGACAGTGGCTTTGGACATACAGTGGCTTTGGATATACAGTGGCTTTGGACAGTGGCTTTGGACATACAGTGGCTTTGGACATACAGTGGCGTTGGACAGTGGCTTTGGAGAGTGGCTTTGGACAGTGGCTTTGGACATAGAGTGGCTTTGGACAGTGGATTTGGAGAGTGGCTTTGGACAGTGGCTTTGGACATAGAGTGGTTTAGGACAGTGGCTTTGGAGAGTTGCTTTGGACAGCGGCTTTGGACATAGAGTGGCTTTGGACAGTGGCTTTGGACAGTGGCTTTGGACAGTGGCTTTGGACATAGAGTGGCTTTGGAGAGTGGCTTTGCACAGTGGCTTTGGACAGTGGCTTTGGACATAGAGTGGCTTTGGAGAGTGGCTTTGGAGAGTGGCTTTGGACAGTGGCTTTGGACATTGAGTGGCTTTGGAGAGTGGTTTTGGACAGTGGCTTTGGAGAGTGGCTTTGGACAGTGGCTTTGGACAGTGGCTTTGGACAGTGGTTTTGGAGAGTGGCTTTGGACAGTGGCTTTGGAGAGTGTCTTTGGAAGTGGCTTTGGACATAGAGTGGCTTTGGACAGTGGCTTTGGACATAGAGTGGCTTTGGAGAGTGGCTTTGGAGAGTGGCTTTGGACAGTGGCTTTGACATAGAGTGGCTTTGGACAGTGGCTTTGGACAGTGGCTTTGGATAGTGGCTTTGGACATAGAGTGGCTTTGGAGAGTCGCTTTGGACAGTGGCTTTGGACAGTGGCTTTGGACATAGAGTTGCTTTGGACAGTGGCTAAGGACAGTGGCTTTGTACAGTGACTTTGGACATAGAGTGGCTTTGGAAAGTGGCTTTGGACAGTGGCTTTGGACAGTGGCTTTGGACATAGATTGGCTTTAGACAGTGGCTTTGGACAGTGGTTTTGACATAGAGTGGCTTTGGAGAGTGGTTTTGGACAGTGGATTTGGACAGTGGCTTTGGACATAGAGTGGCTTTGGAGAGTGGCTTTGGACAGTGGCTTTGGACGGTGGCTTTGGACATAGAGTGGCTTGGGAGAGTGGCTTTGGAGAGTGTCTTTGGACAGTGGCTTTGGACATAGAGTGGCTTTGGAGAGTTGCTTTGGAGAGTGGCTTTGGACAGTGGCTTTGGACATAGAGTGGCTTTGGACAGTGGCTTTGGACAGTGGCTTTGTACAGTGGCTTTGGACATACAGTGGCTTTGGACAGTGGCTTTGGACATACAGTGGCTTTGGACATACAGTGGCTTTGGACAGTGGCTTTGGACATACAGTGGCTTTGGACATACAGTGGCTTTGGACAGTGGCTTTGGACATACAGTGGCTTTGGACATACAGTGGCTTTGGACAGTGGCTTTGGACATACAGTGGCTTTGGACATACAGTAGCTTTGGACAGTGGCTTTGGTCATACAGTGGCTTTAGACAGTGGCTTTGGACATACAGTGGCTTTGGACATACAGTGGCTTTGGACAGTGGCTTTGGACATACAGTGGCTTTGGAAATACAGTGGCTTTGGCTAGTGGCTTTAGACATACAGTGGCTTTGGACATACAGTGGCTTTGGACAGTGGCTTTGGACATACAGTGGCTTTGGACAGTGGCTTTGGACATACAGTGGCTTTGGACATACAGTGGCTTTGGACAGTGGCTTTGGACATACAGTGGCTTTGGACATACAGTGGCTTTGGACAGTAGCTTTGGACATACAGTGGCTTTAGACATACAGTAGCTTTGGACAGTGGCTTTGGACATACAGTGGCTTTAGACAGTGGCTTTGGACATACAGTGGCTTTGGACATACAGTGGCTTTGGACAGTGGCTTTGGACATACAGTGGCTTTGGACATACAGTGGCTTTGGCTAGTGGCTTTAGACATACAGTGGCTTTGGACATACAGTGGCTTTGGACAGTGGCTTTGGACATACAGTGGCTTTGGACATACAGTGGCTTTGGACAGTGGCTTTGGACATACAGTGGCTTTGGACATACAGTGGCGTTGGACAGTGGCTTTGGAGAGTGGCTTTGGACAGTGGCTTTGGACATAGAGTGGCTTTGGACAGTGGATTTGGAGAGTGGCTTTGGACAGTGGCTTTGGACATAGAGTGATTTAGGTCAGTGGCTTTGGAGAGTTGCTTTGGACAGCGGCTTTGGACATAGAGTGGCTTTGGACAGTGGCTTTGGACAGTGGCTTTGGACAGTGGCTTTGGACATAGAGTGGCTTTGGAGAGTGGCTTTGGAGAGTGGCTTTGAACAGGGCTTTGGACATAGAATGGCTTTGGAGAGTGGCTTTGGACAGTGGCTTTTGACAGTGGCTTTGGACATAGAGTGGCTTTGGAGAGTGGCTTTGGAGAGTGGCTTTGGATAGTGGCTTTGGACATAGAGTGGCTTTGGAGAGTGGCTTTGGAGAGTGGCTTTGGACAGTGGCTTTGGACATAGTGTAGCTTTGGAAAGTGGCTTTGGAGAGTGGCTTTGGACACTGGCTTTGGACATAGAGTGGCTTTGGAGAGTGGCTTTGGACATTGGCTTTGGACAGTGGCTTTGGACATACAGTGGCTTTGGAGCATGTCTTTGGAGAGTGGCTTTGGACAGTGGCTTTGGACAGTGGCTTTGGACATAGAGTGGCTTTGGAGAGTGACTTTGGAGAGTGGCTTTGGACAGTGGCTTTGGACATAGAGTGGCTTTGGAGAGTGGCTTTGGAGAGTGGCTTTGGACAGTGGCTTTGGACATAGAGTAGTTTTGGAGAGTGGCTTCGGACAGTGGCTTTGGACAGTGGCTTTGGACATACAGTGGCTTTGGACATACAGTGGCTTTGGATAGTGGCTTTGGACATACAGTGGCTTTGGACATACAGTGGCTTTGGACAGTGGCTTTGGACATACAGTGGCTTTGGACATACAGTGGCTTTGGACAGTGGCTTTGGACATACAGTGGCTTTGGACATACAGTGGCTTTGGACAGTGGCTTTGGAGAGTGGCTTTGGACAGTGGCTTTGGACATAGAGTGGCTTTGGACAGTTGCTTTGAACAGTGGCTTTGGACAGTGGCTTTGGATATAGAGTGGCTTTGGACAGTGGCTTTGGAAAGTGGCTTTGGATAGTGGCTTTGGACAGTGGCTTTGGACATAGAAAGGCTTTGGACAGTGGCTTTGGACAGTGGCTTTGGACAGTGGCTTTGGACATAGAGTGGCTTTGGACAGTGGCTTTGGAAAGTGGCTTTGTACAGTGGCTTTGGACATAGAGTGGCTTTGGACAGTGGCTTTGGATAGTGGCTTTGGACAGTGGCTTTGGACATAGAGTGGCTTTGGACAGTGGGTTTGGACAGTGGCTTTGGACATTGGCTTTGGACATAGAGTGGCTTTGGAGAGTGGCTTTGGACAGTGGCTTTGGACATAGTGTGGCTTTGGAGAGTGGCTTTGGAGAGTGGCTTTGAACAGTGGCTTTGGACATAGAGTGGCTTTGGAAAGTGGCTTTGGACAGTGGCTTTTGACAGTG
Organism: Cladorhizidae sp. MBARI D1340-BT2; assembly: GCA_028752905.1. NCBI lineage: Eukaryota > Metazoa > Porifera > Demospongiae > Poecilosclerida > Cladorhizidae > Cladorhizidae sp. MBARI D1340-BT2. The sequence goes on along the minus strand of JAQNBH010000017.1, from coordinate 21,433,620 downwards.
GCTTTGGACATAGAGTGGCTTTGGAGAGTGGCTTTGGAGAGTGGCTTTGGATAGTGGCTTTGGACATAGAGTGGCTTAGGAGAGTGGCTTTGGAGAGTGGCTTTGGACAGTGGCTTTGGACATAGTGTGTCTTTGGAAAGTGGCTTTGGAGAGTGGCTTTGGACAATGGCTTTGGACAGTGGCTTTGGAAATACAGTGGCTTTGGAGAGTGGCTTTGGAGAGTGGTTTTGGAGAGTGGCTTTGGATAGTGTCTTTGGACATAGAGTAGCTTTGGAGAGTGACCTTGGAGAGTGGCTTTGGACAGTGGCTTTGGACATAGAGTGGCTTTGGACAGTGGCTTTGGAGAGTGGCTTTGGACAGTGAGTTTGGACATAGAGTGGCTTTGGACAGTGGCTTTGGAGAGTGGCTTTGGACAGTGGCTTTGGACATAGAGTTGCTTTGGAGAGTGGCTTTGGAGAGTGGCTTTGGACAGTGGCTTTGGACATAGAGTGGTTTTGGAGAGTGGCTTCGGACAGTGGCTTTGGACAGTGGCTTTAGATATAGAGTGGCTTTGGAGAGTGGCTTTGGAGAGTGGCTTTGGACAGTGGCTTTGGACATAGAGTGGCTATCGAGAGTGGCATTGGAGAATGGCTTTGAACAGTGACTTTGGACATAGAGTGGCTTTGGAGAGTGGCTATGGAGAGTGGCTTTGGACAGTGGCTTTGGACATAGAGTGGCTTTGGAGAGTGGCTTTGGAGAGTGGCTTTGGATAGTGGCTATGGACATAGAGTGGCTTTGGACATAGAGTGGCTTTGGACATACAGTGACTTTGGACAGTGGCTTTGGACATACAGTGGCTTTGGACATACAGTGGCTTTGGACAGTGGCTTTGGACATACAGTGGCTTTGGACATACAGTGGCTTTGGACATACAGTGGCTTTGGACATACAGTGGCTTTGGATATGGCTTTGGACTTACAGTGGCTTTGGACATACAGTGGCTTTGGACATACAGTGGCTTTGGACAGTGGCTTTGGACATACAGTGGCTTTGGACATACGGTGGCTTTGGACAGTAGCTTTGGACATACAGTGGCTTTGAAAATACGGTGGCTTTGGACAGTGGCTTTGGACATACCGTGGCTTTTGACATACAGTGGCTTTGGACAGTGGCTTTGGACATACAGTGGCTTTGGACATACGGTGGCTTTGGAGAGTGGCTTTGGACATACAGTGGATTTGGACATACAGTGGCTTTGGACAGTGGCTTTGGACATACAGTGGCTTTGGACATACAGTGGCTTTGGACAGTGGCTTTGGACATACAGTGGCTTTGGACATACAGTGGCTTTGGACAGTGGCTTTGGACATGTAGTGGCTTTGGAAATACAGTGGCTTTGGACAGTGGCTTTGGACATACTGTGGCTTTGGACATACAGTGGCTTTGGACAGTGGCTTTGGACATACAGTGGATTTGGACATAGAGTAGCTTTGGACAGTGGCTTTGGACATACAGTGGCTTTAGACAGTGGCTTTGGACATACAATGGCCTTGGACATACAGTGGCTTTGGACAGTGGCTTTGGACATACAGTGGCTTTGGACATACAGTGGCTTTGGCTAGTGGCTTTGGACATACAGTGGCTTTGGACATACAGTGGCTTTGGACAGTGGCTTTGGACATACAGTGGCTTTGGACATACAGTGGCTTTGGACAGTGGCTTTGGACATACAGTGGCTTTGGACAGTGGCTTTGGAGAGTGGCCTTGGACAGTGGCTTTGGACATAGAGTAGCTTTGGAGAGTGGCTTTGGAGAGTGGCTTTGGACAGTGGCTTTGGACAAAGAGTGGCTTTGGAGAGTGACTTCGGACAGTGGCTATGGAAAGTGGCTTTGGATATAGAGTGGATTTGGAGAGTGGCTTTGGAGAGTGGCTTTGGACAGTGGCTTTGTACATAGAGTGGCTTTGGAGAGTGGCTTTGCACAGTGGCTTTGGACAGTGGCTTTGGACATAGAGTGGCTTTGGAGAGTGGCTTTGGAGAGTGGCTTTGGACAGTGGCTTTGGACATAGAGTGGCTTTGGAGAGTGGTTTTGGACAGTGGCTTTGGAGAGTGGCTTTGGACAGTGGCTTTGGACAGTGGCTTTGGACAGTGGCTTTGGAGAGTGGCTTTGGACAGTAGCTTTGGTGAGTGTCTTTGGAAAGTGGCTTTGGACATAGAGTGGCTTTGGACAGTGGCTTTGGACATAGAGTGGCTTTGGAGAGTTGCTTTGGAGAGTGGCTTTGGACAGTGGCTTTGACATAGAGTGGATTTGGACAGTGGCTTTGGACAGTGGCTTTGGATAGTGGCTTTGGACATAGAGTGGCTTTGGAGAGTGGCTTTGGACAGTGGCTTTGGACAGTGGCTTTGGACATAGAGTTGCTTTGGACAGTGGCTTAGGACAGTGGCTTTGTACAGTGACTTTGGACATAGAGTGGCTTTGGACAGTGGCTTTGGACAGTGGCTTTGGACAGTGGCTTTGGACATAGATTGGCTTTAGACAGTGGCTTTGGACAGTGCTTTTGACATAGAGTGGCTTTGGAGAGTGGTTTTGGACAGTGGATTTGGACAGTGGCTTTGGACATAGAGTGGCTTTGGAGAGTGGCTTTGGACAGTGGCTTTGGACGGTGGCTTTGGACATAGAGTGGCTTGGGAGAGTGGCTTTGGAGAGTGTCTTTGGACAGTGGCTTTGGACATAGAGTGGCTTTGGAGAGTTGCTTTGGAGAGTGGCTTTGGACAGTGGCTTTGGACATAGAGTGGCTTTGGACAGTGGCTTTGGACAGTGGCTTTGTACAGTGGCTTTGGACATACAGTGGCTTTGGACAGTGGCTTTGGATATTCAGTGGCTTTGGACATACAGTGGCTTTGGACAGTGGCTTTGGACATACAGTGGCTTTGGACATACAGTGGCTTTGGACAGTGGCTTTGGACATACAGTGGCTTTGGACATACAGTGGCTTTGGACAGTGGCTTTGGACATACAGTGGCTTTGGACATACAGTAGCTTTGGACAGTGGCTTTGGACATACAGTGGCTTTAGACAGTGGCTTTGGACATACAGTGGCTTTGGACATACAGTGGCTTTGGACAGTGGCTTTGGACATACAGTGGCTTTGGACATACAGTGGCTTTGCTAGTGGCTTTAGACATACAGTGGCTTTGAACATACAGTGGCTTTGGACAGTGGCTTTGGACATACAGTGGCTTTGGATATACAGTGGCTTTGGACAGTGGCTTTGGACATACAGTGGCTTTGGACATACAGTGGCGTTGGACAGTGGCTTTGGAGAGTGGCTTTGGACAGTGGCTTTGGACATAGAGTGGCTTTGGACAGTGGATTTGGAGAGTGGCTTTGGACAGTGGCTTTGGACATAGAGTGGTTTAGGACAGTGGCTTTGGAGAGTTGCTTTGGACAGCGGCTTTGGACATAGAGTGGCTTTGGACAGTGGCTTTGGACAGTGGCTTTGGACAGTGGCTTTGGACATAGAGTGGCTTTGGAGAGTGGCTTTGCACAGTGGCTTTGGACAGTGGCTTTGGACATAGAGTGGCTTTGGAGAGTGGCTTTGGAGAGTGGCTTTGGACAGTGGCTTTGGACATTGAGTGGCTTTGGAGAGTGGTTTTGGACAGTGGCTTTGGAGAGTGGCTTTGGACAGTGGCTTTGGACAGTGGCTTTGGACAGTGGTTTTGGAGAGTGGCTTTGGACAGTGGCTTTGGAGAGTGTCTTTGGAAGTGGCTTTGGACATAGAGTGGCTTTGGACAGTGGCTTTGGACATAGAGTGGCTTTGGAGAGTGGCTTTGGAGAGTGGCTTTGGACAGTGGCTTTGACATAGAGTGGCTTTGGACAGTGGCTTTGGACAGTGGCTTTGGATAGTGGCTTTGGACATAGAGTGGCTTTGGAGAGTCGCTTTGGACAGTGGCTTTGGACAGTGGCTTTGGACATAGAGTTGCTTTGGACAGTGGCTAAGGACAGTGGCTTTGTACAGTGACTTTGGACATAGAGTGGCTTTGGAAAGTGGCTTTGGACAGTGGCTTTGGACAGTGGCTTTGGACATAGATTGGCTTTAGACAGTGGCTTTGGACAGTGGTTTTGACATAGAGTGGCTTTGGAGAGTGGTTTTGGACAGTGGATTTGGACAGTGGCTTTGGACATAGAGTGGCTTTGGAGAGTGGCTTTGGACAGTGGCTTTGGACGGTGGCTTTGGACATAGAGTGGCTTGGGAGAGTGGCTTTGGAGAGTGTCTTTGGACAGTGGCTTTGGACATAGAGTGGCTTTGGAGAGTTGCTTTGGAGAGTGGCTTTGGACAGTGGCTTTGGACATAGAGTGGCTTTGGACAGTGGCTTTGGACAGTGGCTTTGTACAGTGGCTTTGGACATACAGTGGCTTTGGACAGTGGCTTTGGACATACAGTGGCTTTGGACATACAGTGGCTTTGGACAGTGGCTTTGGACATACAGTGGCTTTGGACATACAGTGGCTTTGGACAGTGGCTTTGGACATACAGTGGCTTTGGACATACAGTGGCTTTGGACAGTGGCTTTGGACATACAGTGGCTTTGGACATACAGTAGCTTTGGACAGTGGCTTTGGTCATACAGTGGCTTTAGACAGTGGCTTTGGACATACAGTGGCTTTGGACATACAGTGGCTTTGGACAGTGGCTTTGGACATACAGTGGCTTTGGAAATACAGTGGCTTTGGCTAGTGGCTTTAGACATACAGTGGCTTTGGACATACAGTGGCTTTGGACAGTGGCTTTGGACATACAGTGGCTTTGGACAGTGGCTTTGGACATACAGTGGCTTTGGACATACAGTGGCTTTGGACAGTGGCTTTGGACATACAGTGGCTTTGGACATACAGTGGCTTTGGACAGTAGCTTTGGACATACAGTGGCTTTAGACATACAGTAGCTTTGGACAGTGGCTTTGGACATACAGTGGCTTTAGACAGTGGCTTTGGACATACAGTGGCTTTGGACATACAGTGGCTTTGGACAGTGGCTTTGGACATACAGTGGCTTTGGACATACAGTGGCTTTGGCTAGTGGCTTTAGACATACAGTGGCTTTGGACATACAGTGGCTTTGGACAGTGGCTTTGGACATACAGTGGCTTTGGACATACAGTGGCTTTGGACAGTGGCTTTGGACATACAGTGGCTTTGGACATACAGTGGCGTTGGACAGTGGCTTTGGAGAGTGGCTTTGGACAGTGGCTTTGGACATAGAGTGGCTTTGGACAGTGGATTTGGAGAGTGGCTTTGGACAGTGGCTTTGGACATAGAGTGATTTAGGTCAGTGGCTTTGGAGAGTTGCTTTGGACAGCGGCTTTGGACATAGAGTGGCTTTGGACAGTGGCTTTGGACAGTGGCTTTGGACAGTGGCTTTGGACATAGAGTGGCTTTGGAGAGTGGCTTTGGAGAGTGGCTTTGAACAGGGCTTTGGACATAGAATGGCTTTGGAGAGTGGCTTTGGACAGTGGCTTTTGACAGTGGCTTTGGACATAGAGTGGCTTTGGAGAGTGGCTTTGGAGAGTGGCTTTGGATAGTGGCTTTGGACATAGAGTGGCTTTGGAGAGTGGCTTTGGAGAGTGGCTTTGGACAGTGGCTTTGGACATAGTGTAGCTTTGGAAAGTGGCTTTGGAGAGTGGCTTTGGACACTGGCTTTGGACATAGAGTGGCTTTGGAGAGTGGCTTTGGACATTGGCTTTGGACAGTGGCTTTGGACATACAGTGGCTTTGGAGCATGTCTTTGGAGAGTGGCTTTGGACAGTGGCTTTGGACAGTGGCTTTGGACATAGAGTGGCTTTGGAGAGTGACTTTGGAGAGTGGCTTTGGACAGTGGCTTTGGACATAGAGTGGCTTTGGAGAGTGGCTTTGGAGAGTGGCTTTGGACAGTGGCTTTGGACATAGAGTAGTTTTGGAGAGTGGCTTCGGACAGTGGCTTTGGACAGTGGCTTTGGACATACAGTGGCTTTGGACATACAGTGGCTTTGGATAGTGGCTTTGGACATACAGTGGCTTTGGACATACAGTGGCTTTGGACAGTGGCTTTGGACATACAGTGGCTTTGGACATACAGTGGCTTTGGACAGTGGCTTTGGACATACAGTGGCTTTGGACATACAGTGGCTTTGGACAGTGGCTTTGGAGAGTGGCTTTGGACAGTGGCTTTGGACATAGAGTGGCTTTGGAGAATGGCTTTGGACAGTGGATTTGGAGAGTGGCTTTGGACAGTGGCTTTGGACATAGAGTGGTTTAGGACAGTGGCTTTGGAGAGTTGCTTTGGACAGCGGCTTTGGACATAGAGTGGCTTTGGACAGTGGCTTTGGACAGTGGCTTTGGACAGTGGCTTTGGACATAGAGTGGCTTTGGAGAGTGGCTACGGAGAGTGGCTTTGAACAGAGGCTTTGGACATAGAATGGCTTTGGAGAGTGGCTTTGGACAGTGGCTTTTGACAGTGGCTTTGGACATAGAGTGGCTTTGGAGAGTGGCTTTGGAGAGTGGCTTTGGATAGTGGCTTTGGACATAGAGTGGCTTTGGAGAGTGGCTTTGGAGAGTGGCTTTGGACAGTGGCTTTGGACATAGTGTAGCTTTGGAAAGTGGCTTTGGAGAGTGGCTTTGGACACTGGCTTTGGACATAGAGTGGCTTTGGAGAGTGGCTTTGGACATTGGCTTTGGACAGTGGCTTTGGACATACAGTGGCTTTGGAGCATGTCTTTGGAGAGTGGCTTTGGACAGTGGCTTTGGACAGTGGCTTTGGACATAGAGTGGCTTTGGAGAGTGACTTTGGAGAGTGGCTTTGGACAGTGGCTTTGGACATAGAGTGGCTTTGGACAGTGGCTTTGGAGAGTGGCTTTGGACAGTGGCTTTGGACATAGAGTGGCTTTGAAGAGTGGCTTTGGAGAGTGGCTTTGGACAGTGGCTTTGGACATAGAGTAGTTTTGGAGAGTGGCTTCGGACAGTGGCTTTGGACAGTGGCTTTGGACATACAGTGGCTTTGGACATACAGTGGCTTTGGATAGTGGCTTTGGACATACAGTGGCTTTGGACATACAGTGGCTTTGGACAGTGGCTTTGGACATACAGTGGCTTTGGACATACAGTGGCTTTGGACAGTGGCTTTGGACATACAGTGGCTTTGGACATACAGTGGCTTTGGACAGTGGCTTTGGAGAGTGGCTTTGGACAGTGGCTTTGGACATAGAGTGGCTTTGGAGAATGGCTTTGGACAGTGGCTTTGGACAGAGGCTTTGGACATAGAGTGGCTTTGGACAGTGGCTTTGGAGAGTGTCTTTGGACAGTGGCTTTGGACATAGAGTGGCTTTGAAGAGTGGCTTTGGACAGTGGCTTTGGACAGTGGCTTTGGACATAGAGTGGCTTTGGAGAGTGGCTTTGGAGAGTGGCTTTGGACAGTGGCTTTGGACATAGAGTGGCTTTGGACAGTGGCTTTAGGAGAGTGGCTTTGGACAGTGGCTTTGGACATAGAGTGGCTTTGGAGAGTGGCTTTGGACAGTGGCTTTAGACAGTGGCTTTGGACATAGAGTGGCTTTGGAGAGTGGCTTTGGAGAGTGGATTTGGACAGTGGCTTTGGACATAGAGTGACTTTCGACAGTGGCATTGTAGAGTGGCTTTGGACAGTGGCTTTGGACACAGAGTGGCTTTGGACAGTGGCTTTGGAGAGTGGCTTTGGATAGTGGCTTTGGACATAGAGTTGCTTTGGACAGTGGCTTTGGAGAGTGCCTTCGGACAGTGGCTTTGGACATAGAGTGGCTTTGGACAGTGGTTTTGGAGAGTGGCTTTGGACAGTAGCTTTGGACATAGAGTGGCTTTGGACAGTGGCTTTGGAGAGTGGCTTTTGACAGTGGCTTTGGACATAGAGTGGCTTTGGACAGTGGCTTTGGAGAGTGGCTTTGGAGAGTGGCTTTGGATAGTGGCTTTGGACATAGAGTGGCTTTGGAGAGTGGCTTTGGAGAGTGGCTTTGGACAATGGCTTTGGACATAGTGTGGCTTTGGAAAGTGGCTTTGGAGAGTGGCTTTGGATAGTGGCTTTGGACATAGAGTGGCTTTGGAGAGTGGCTTTGGACATTGGCTTTGGACAGTGGCTTTGGACATACAGTGGCTTGGGAGAGTGGGTGGCTTTGGAGAGTGGCTTTGGACAGTGGCTTTGGACATAGAGTGGCTTTGGAGAGTGGCTTTGGACATACAGTGGCTTTGGACATACAGTGGCTTTTGACAGTGGCTTTGGACATACAGTGGCTTTGGACATACAGTGGCTTTGGATAGTGGCTTTGGACAGTGGCTTTGGACATAGTGTGGCTTTGGAGGGTGGCATTGGAGAGTGGCTTTGAACAGAGGCTTTGGACATAGAGTGGCTTTGGAGAGTGGCTTTGGACAGTGGCTTTTGACAGTGGCTTTGGACATAGAGTGGCTTTGGAGAGTGACTTTGGAGAGTGGCTTTGGATAGTGGCTTTGGACATAGAGTGGCTTTGGATAGTGGCTTTGGACATTGGCTTTGGACAGTGGCTTTGGACATACAGTGGCTTTGGAGAGTGGCTTTGGAGAGTGGCTTTGGACAGTGGCTTTGGACAGTGGCTTTGGACATAGAGTGGCTTTGGACAGTGGCTTTAGACAGTGGCTTTGGACATAGAGTGGCTTTGGAGAGTGGCTTTGGAGAGTGGCTTTGGACAGTGGCTTTGGACATAGAGTGACTTTCGACAGTGGCTTTGTAGAGTGGCTTTGGACAGTGGCTTTGGACACAGAGTGGCTTTGGACAGTGGCTTTGGAGAGTGGCTTTGGACAGTGGCTTTGGACATAGAGTTGCTTTGGACAGTGGCTTTGGAGAGTGGCTTCGGACAGTGGCTTTGGACATAGAGTGGCTTTGGACAGTGGTTTTGGAGAGTGGCTTTGGACAGTGGCTTTGGACATAGAGTGGCTTTGGACAGTGGCTTTGGAGAGTGGCTTTGGACAGTGGCTTTGGACATAGAGTGGCTTTGGACAGTGGCTTTGGAGAGTGTCTTTGGACAGTGGCTTTGGACATAGAGTGGCTTTGAAGAGTGGCTTTGGACAGTGGCTTTGGACAGTGGCTTTGGACATAGAGTGGCTTTGGAGAGTGGCTTTGGAGAGTGGCTTTGGACAGTGGCTTTGGACATAGAGTGGCATTGGACAGTGGCTTTAGGAGAGTGGCTTTGGACAGTGGCTTTGGACATAGAGTGGCTTTGGAGAGTGGCTTTGGACAGTGGCTTTAGACAGTGGCTTTGGACATAGAGTGGCTTTGGAGAGTGGCTTTGGAGAGTGGCTTTGGACAGTGGCTTTGGACATAGAGTGACTTTCGACAGTGGCATTGTAGAGTGGCTTTGGACAGTGGCTTTGGACACAGAGTGGCTTTGGACAGTGGCTTTGGAGAGTGACTTTGGACAGTGGCTTTGGACATAGAGTTGCTTTGGACAGTGGCTTTGGAGAGTGGCTTCGGACAGTGGCTTTGGACATAGAGTGGCTTTGGACAGTGGTTTTGGAGAGTGGCTTTGGACAGTAGCTTTGGAGAGTGGCTTTGGACAGTGGCTTTGGAGAGTGGCTTTGGACAGTGGCTTTGGACATAGAGTGGCTTTGGACAGTGGCTTTGGAGAGTGGCTTTGGAGAGTGGCTTTGGATAGTGGCTTTGGACATAGAGTGGCTTTGGAGAGTGGCTTTGGAGAGTGGCTTTGGACAGTGGCTTTGGACATAGTGTGGCTTTGGAAAGTGGCTTTGGAGAGTGGCTTTGGATAGTGGCTTTGGACATAGAGTGGCTTTGGAGAGTGGCTTTGGACATTGGCTTTGGACAGTGGCTTTGGACATACAGTGGCTTTGGAGAGTGGGTGGCTTTGGACAGTGGCTTTGGACAGTGGCTTTGGACATAGAGTGGCTTTGGAGAGTGGCTTTGGACATACAGTGGCTTTGGACATACAGTGGCTTTGGACAGTGGCTTTGGACATACAGTGGCATTGAACATACAGTGGCTTTGGAAAGTGGCTTTGGAGAGTGGCTTTGGACAGTGGCTTTGGACATAGAGTGGCTTTGGACAGTGGCTTTGGAGAGTGGCTTTGGACAGTGGCTTTGGACATAGAGTGGTTTAGGACAGTGGCTTTGGAGAGTGGCTTTGGACAGTGGCTTTGGACATAGAGTGGCTTTGGACAGTGGCTTTGGACAGTGGCTTTGGACAGTGGCTTTGGACATAGAGTGGCTTTGGACAGTGGCTTTGGATAGTGGCTTTGGACAGTGGCTTTGGACATAGAGTGGCTTTGGACAGTGGCTTTGGACAGTGGCTTTGGACAGTGGCTTTGGACATAGTATTGCTTTGGACAGTGGCTTTGGACAGTGGCTTTGTACAGTGGATTTGGACATAGAGTGGCTTTGAACAGTGGCTTTAGACAGTTGCTTTGTACAGTGGCTTTGGACATACAGTGGCTTTGGACTGTGGCTTTGGACATACAGTGGCTTTGGACATACAGTGGCTTTGGACAGTGGCTTTGGACATACAGTGGCTTTGGACATACAGTAGCTTTGGACAGTGGCTTTGGACATACATTGGCTTTAGACAGTGGCTTTGGACATACAGTGGCTTTGGACATACAGTGGCTTTGGACAGTGGCTTTGGACATAGAGTGGCTTTGGACAGTGGCTTTGGAAAGTGTCTTTGGACAGTGGCTTTGGACAGTGGCTTTGGACATAGAAAGGCTTTGGACAGTGGCTTTGGACAGTGGCTTTGGACAGTGGCTTTGGACATAGAGTGGCTTTGGACAATGGCTTTGGAAAGTAGCTTTGTACAGTGGCTTTGGACATAGAGTGGCTTTGGACAGTGGCTTTGGACAGTGGCTTTGGAGAGTGGCTTTGGAGAGTGGCTTTGAACAGAGGCGTTGGACATAGAGTGGCTTTGGAGAGTGGCTTTGGACAGTGGCTTTTGACAGTGGCTTTGGACATAGAGTGGCTTTGGAGAGTGGCTTTGGAGAGTGGCTTTGGATAGTGGATTTGGACATAGAGTGGCTTTGGAGAGTGGCTTTGGAGAGTGCTTGGGACAGTGGCTTTGGACGTAGTGTGGCTTTGGAAAGTGGCTTTGGACATAGAGTGGCTTTGGAGAATGGCTTTGGACAGTGGATTTGGAGAGTGGCTTTGGACAGTGGCTTTGGACATAGAGTGGTTTAGGACAGTGGCTTTGGAGAGTTGCTTTGGACAGCGGCTTTGGACATAGAGTGGCTTTGGACAGTGGCTTTGGACAGTGGCTTTGGACAGTGGCTTTGGACATAGAGTGGCTTTGGAGAGTGGCTACGGAGAGTGGCTTTGAACAGAGGCTTTGGACATAGAATGGCTTTGGAGAGTGGCTTTGGACAGTGGCTTTTGACAGTGGCTTTGGACATAGAGTGGCTTTGGAGAGTGGCTTTGGAGAGTGGCTTTGGATAGTGGCTTTGGACATAGAGTGGCTTTGGAGAGTGGCTTTGGAGAGTGGCTTTGGACAGTGGCTTTGGACATAGTGTAGCTTTGGAAAGTGGCTTTGGAGAGTGGCTTTGGACACTGGCTTTGGACATAGAGTGGCTTTGGAGAGTGGCTTTGGACATTGGCTTTGGACAGTGGCTTTGGACATACAGTGGCTTTGGAGCATGTCTTTGGAGAGTGGCTTTGGACAGTGGCTTTGGACAGTGGCTTTGGACATAGAGTGGCTTTGGAGAGTGGTTTTGACATAGAGTGGCTTTGGAGAGTGGTTTTGGACAGTGGATTTGGACAGTGGCTTTGGACATAGAGTGGCTTTGGAGAGTGGCTTTGGACAGTGGCTTTGGACGGTGGCTTTGGACATAGAGTGGCTTGGGAGAGTGGCTTTGGAGAGTGTCTTTGGACAGTGGCTTTGGACATAGAGTGGCTTTGGAGAGTTGCTTTGGAGAGTGGCTTTGGACAGTGGCTTTGGACATAGAGTGGCTTTGGACAGTGGCTTTGGACAGTGGCTTTGTACAGTGGCTTTGGACATACAGTGGCTTTGGACAGTGGCTTTGGACATACAGTGGCTTTGGACATACAGTGGCTTTGGACAGTGGCTTTGGACATACAGTGGCTTTGGACATACAGTGGCTTTGGACAGTGGCTTTGGACATACAGTGGCTTTGGACATACAGTGGCTTTGGACAGTGGCTTTGGACATACAGTGGCTTTGGACATACAGTAGCTTTGGACAGTGGCTTTGGTCATACAGTGGCTTTAGACAGTGGCTTTGGACATACAGTGGCTTTGGACATACAGTGGCTTTGGACAGTGGCTTTGGACATACAGTGGCTTTGGAAATACAGTGGCTTTGGCTAGTGGCTTTAGACATACAGTGGCTTTGGACATACAGTGGCTTTGGACAGTGGCTTTGGACATACAGTGGCTTTGGACAGTGGCTTTGGACATACAGTGGCTTTGGACATACAGTGGCTTTGGACAGTGGCTTTGGACATACAGTGGCTTTGGACATACAGTGGCTTTGGACAGTAGCTTTGGACATACAGTGGCTTTAGACATACAGTAGCTTTGGACAGTGGCTTTGGACATACAGTGGCTTTAGACAGTGGCTTTGGACATACAGTGGCTTTGGACATACAGTGGCTTTGGACAGTGGCTTTGGACATACAGTGGCTTTGGACATACAGTGGCTTTGGCTAGTGGCTTTAGACATACAGTGGCTTTGGACATACAGTGGCTTTGGACAGTGGCTTTGGACATACAGTGGCTTTGGACATACAGTGGCTTTGGACAGTGGCTTTGGACATACAGTGGCTTTGGACATACAGTGGCGTTGGACAGTGGCTTTGGAGAGTGGCTTTGGACAGTGGCTTTGGACATAGAGTGGCTTTGGACAGTGGATTTGGAGAGTGGCTTTGGACAGTGGCTTTGGACATAGAGTGATTTAGGTCAGTGGCTTTGGAGAGTTGCTTTGGACAGCGGCTTTGGACATAGAGTGGCTTTGGACAGTGGCTTTGGACAGTGGCTTTGGACAGTGGCTTTGGACATAGAGTGGCTTTGGAGAGTGGCTTTGGAGAGTGGCTTTGAACAGGGCTTTGGACATAGAATGGCTTTGGAGAGTGGCTTTGGACAGTGGCTTTTGACAGTGGCTTTGGACATAGAGTGGCTTTGGAGAGTGGCTTTGGAGAGTGGCTTTGGATAGTGGCTTTGGACATAGAGTGGCTTTGGAGAGTGGCTTTGGAGAGTGGCTTTGGACAGTGGCTTTGGACATAGTGTAGCTTTGGAAAGTGGCTTTGGAGAGTGGCTTTGGACACTGGCTTTGGACATAGAGTGGCTTTGGAGAGTGGCTTTGGACATTGGCTTTGGACAGTGGCTTTGGACATACAGTGGCTTTGGAGCATGTCTTTGGAGAGTGGCTTTGGACAGTGGCTTTGGACAGTGGCTTTGGACATAGAGTGGCTTTGGAGAGTGACTTTGGAGAGTGGCTTTGGACAGTGGCTTTGGACATAGAGTGGCTTTGGAGAGTGGCTTTGGAGAGTGGCTTTGGACAGTGGCTTTGGACATAGAGTAGTTTTGGAGAGTGGCTTCGGACAGTGGCTTTGGACAGTGGCTTTGGACATACAGTGGCTTTGGACATACAGTGGCTTTGGATAGTGGCTTTGGACATACAGTGGCTTTGGACATACAGTGGCTTTGGACAGTGGCTTTGGACATACAGTGGCTTTGGACATACAGTGGCTTTGGACAGTGGCTTTGGACATACAGTGGCTTTGGACATACAGTGGCTTTGGACAGTGGCTTTGGAGAGTGGCTTTGGACAGTGGCTTTGGACATAGAGTGGCTTTGGAGAATGGCTTTGGACAGTGGATTTGGAGAGTGGCTTTGGACAGTGGCTTTGGACATAGAGTGGTTTAGGACAGTGGCTTTGGAGAGTTGCTTTGGACAGCGGCTTTGGACATAGAGTGGCTTTGGACAGTGGCTTTGGACAGTGGCTTTGGACAGTGGCTTTGGACATAGAGTGGCTTTGGAGAGTGGCTACGGAGAGTGGCTTTGAACAGAGGCTTTGGACATAGAATGGCTTTGGAGAGTGGCTTTGGACAGTGGCTTTTGACAGTGGCTTTGGACATAGAGTGGCTTTGGAGAGTGGCTTTGGAGAGTGGCTTTGGATAGTGGCTTTGGACATAGAGTGGCTTTGGAGAGTGGCTTTGGAGAGTGGCTTTGGACAGTGGCTTTGGACATAGTGTAGCTTTGGAAAGTGGCTTTGGAGAGTGGCTTTGGACACTGGCTTTGGACATAGAGTGGCTTTGGAGAGTGGCTTTGGACATTGGCTTTGGACAGTGGCTTTGGACATACAGTGGCTTTGGAGCATGTCTTTGGAGAGTGGCTTTGGACAGTGGCTTTGGACAGTGGCTTTGGACATAGAGTGGCTTTGGAGAGTGACTTTGGAGAGTGGCTTTGGACAGTGGCTTTGGACATAGAGTGGCTTTGGACAGTGGCTTTGGAGAGTGGCTTTGGACAGTGGCTTTGGACATAGAGTGGCTTTGAAGAGTGGCTTTGGAGAGTGGCTTTGGACAGTGGCTTTGGACATAGAGTAGTTTTGGAGAGTGGCTTCGGACAGTGGCTTTGGACAGTGGCTTTGGACATACAGTGGCTTTGGACATACAGTGGCTTTGGATAGTGGCTTTGGACATACAGTGGCTTTGGACATACAGTGGCTTTGGACAGTGGCTTTGGACATACAGTGGCTTTGGACATACAGTGGCTTTGGACAGTGGCTTTGGACATACAGTGGCTTTGGACATACAGTGGCTTTGGACAGTGGCTTTGGAGAGTGGCTTTGGACAGTGGCTTTGGACATAGAGTGGCTTTGGAGAATGGCTTTGGACAGTGGCTTTGGACAGAGGCTTTGGACATAGAGTGGCTTTGGACAGTGGCTTTGGAGAGTGTCTTTGGACAGTGGCTTTGGACATAGAGTGGCTTTGAAGAGTGGCTTTGGACAGTGGCTTTGGACAGTGGCTTTGGACATAGAGTGGCTTTGGAGAGTGGCTTTGGAGAGTGGCTTTGGACAGTGGCTTTGGACATAGAGTGGCTTTGGACAGTGGCTTTAGGAGAGTGGCTTTGGACAGTGGCTTTGGACATAGAGTGGCTTTGGAGAGTGGCTTTGGACAGTGGCTTTAGACAGTGGCTTTGGACATAGAGTGGCTTTGGAGAGTGGCTTTGGAGAGTGGATTTGGACAGTGGCTTTGGACATAGAGTGACTTTCGACAGTGGCATTGTAGAGTGGCTTTGGACAGTGGCTTTGGACACAGAGTGGCTTTGGACAGTGGCTTTGGAGAGTGGCTTTGGATAGTGGCTTTGGACATAGAGTTGCTTTGGACAGTGGCTTTGGAGAGTGCCTTCGGACAGTGGCTTTGGACATAGAGTGGCTTTGGACAGTGGTTTTGGAGAGTGGCTTTGGACAGTAGCTTTGGACATAGAGTGGCTTTGGACAGTGGCTTTGGAGAGTGGCTTTTGACAGTGGCTTTGGACATAGAGTGGCTTTGGACAGTGGCTTTGGAGAGTGGCTTTGGAGAGTGGCTTTGGATAGTGGCTTTGGACATAGAGTGGCTTTGGAGAGTGGCTTTGGAGAGTGGCTTTGGACAATGGCTTTGGACATAGTGTGGCTTTGGAAAGTGGCTTTGGAGAGTGGCTTTGGATAGTGGCTTTGGACATAGAGTGGCTTTGGAGAGTGGCTTTGGACATTGGCTTTGGACAGTGGCTTTGGACATACAGTGGCTTGGGAGAGTGGGTGGCTTTGGAGAGTGGCTTTGGACAGTGGCTTTGGACATAGAGTGGCTTTGGAGAGTGGCTTTGGACATACAGTGGCTTTGGACATACAGTGGCTTTTGACAGTGGCTTTGGACATACAGTGGCTTTGGACATACAGTGGCTTTGGATAGTGGCTTTGGACAGTGGCTTTGGACATAGTGTGGCTTTGGAGGGTGGCATTGGAGAGTGGCTTTGAACAGAGGCTTTGGACATAGAGTGGCTTTGGAGAGTGGCTTTGGACAGTGGCTTTTGACAGTGGCTTTGGACATAGAGTGGCTTTGGAGAGTGACTTTGGAGAGTGGCTTTGGATAGTGGCTTTGGACATAGAGTGGCTTTGGATAGTGGCTTTGGACATTGGCTTTGGACAGTGGCTTTGGACATACAGTGGCTTTGGAGAGTGGCTTTGGAGAGTGGCTTTGGACAGTGGCTTTGGACAGTGGCTTTGGACATAGAGTGGCTTTGGACAGTGGCTTTAGACAGTGGCTTTGGACATAGAGTGGCTTTGGAGAGTGGCTTTGGAGAGTGGCTTTGGACAGTGGCTTTGGACATAGAGTGACTTTCGACAGTGGCTTTGTAGAGTGGCTTTGGACAGTGGCTTTGGACACAGAGTGGCTTTGGACAGTGGCTTTGGAGAGTGGCTTTGGACAGTGGCTTTGGACATAGAGTTGCTTTGGACAGTGGCTTTGGAGAGTGGCTTCGGACAGTGGCTTTGGACATAGAGTGGCTTTGGACAGTGGTTTTGGAGAGTGGCTTTGGACAGTGGCTTTGGACATAGAGTGGCTTTGGACAGTGGCTTTGGAGAGTGGCTTTGGACAGTGGCTTTGGACATAGAGTGGCTTTGGACAGTGGCTTTGGAGAGTGTCTTTGGACAGTGGCTTTGGACATAGAGTGGCTTTGAAGAGTGGCTTTGGACAGTGGCTTTGGACAGTGGCTTTGGACATAGAGTGGCTTTGGAGAGTGGCTTTGGAGAGTGGCTTTGGACAGTGGCTTTGGACATAGAGTGGCATTGGACAGTGGCTTTAGGAGAGTGGCTTTGGACAGTGGCTTTGGACATAGAGTGGCTTTGGAGAGTGGCTTTGGACAGTGGCTTTAGACAGTGGCTTTGGACATAGAGTGGCTTTGGAGAGTGGCTTTGGAGAGTGGCTTTGGACAGTGGCTTTGGAAATAGAGTGACTTTCGACAGTGGCATTGTAGAGTGGCTTTGGACAGTGGCTTTGGACACAGAGTGGCTTTGGACAGTGGCTTTGGAGAGTGACTTTGGACAGTGGCTTTGGACATAGAGTTGCTTTGGACAGTGGCTTTGGAGAGTGGCTTCGGACAGTGGCTTTGGACATAGAGTGGCTTTGGACAGTGGTTTTGGAGAGTGGCTTTGGACAGTAGCTTTGGAGAGTGGCTTTGGACAGTGGCTTTGGAGAGTGGCTTTGGACAGTGGCTTTGGACATAGAGTGGCTTTGGACAGTGGCTTTGGAGAGTGGCTTTGGAGAGTGGCTTTGGATAGTGGCTTTGGACATAGAGTGGCTTTGGAGAGTGGCTTTGGAGAGTGGCTTTGGACAGTGGCTTTGGACATAGTGTGGCTTTGGAAAGTGGCTTTGGAGAGTGGCTTTGGATAGTGGCTTTGGACATAGAGTGGCTTTGGAGAGTGGCTTTGGACATTGGCTTTGGACAGTGGCTTTGGACATACAGTGGCTTTGGAGAGTGGGTGGCTTTGGACAGTGGCTTTGGACAGTGGCTTTGGACATAGAGTGGCTTTGGAGAGTGGCTTTGGACATACAGTGGCTTTGGACATACAGTGGCTTTGGACAGTGGCTTTGGACATACAGTGGCATTGAACATACAGTGGCTTTGGAAAGTGGCTTTGGAGAGTGGCTTTGGACAGTGGCTTTGGACATAGAGTGGCTTTGGACAGTGGCTTTGGAGAGTGGCTTTGGACAGTGGCTTTGGACATAGAGTGGTTTAGGACAGTGGCTTTGGAGAGTGGCTTTGGACAGTGGCTTTGGACATAGAGTGGCTTTGGACAGTGGCTTTGGACAGTGGCTTTGGACAGTGGCTTTGGACATAGAGTGGCTTTGGACAGTGGCTTTGGATAGTGGCTTTGGACAGTGGCTTTGGACATAGAGTGGCTTTGGACAGTGGCTTTGGACAGTGGCTTTGGACAGTGGCTTTGGACATAGTATTGCTTTGGACAGTGGCTTTGGACAGTGGCTTTGTACAGTGGATTTGGACATAGAGTGGCTTTGAACAGTGGCTTTAGACAGTTGCTTTGTACAGTGGCTTTGGACATACAGTGGCTTTGGACTGTGGCTTTGGACATACAGTGGCTTTGGACATACAGTGGCTTTGGACAGTGGCTTTGGACATACAGTGGCTTTGGACATACAGTAGCTTTGGACAGTGGCTTTGGACATACATTGGCTTTAGACAGTGGCTTTGGACATACAGTGGCTTTGGACATACAGTGGCTTTGGACAGTGGCTTTGGACATAGAGTGGCTTTGGACAGTGGCTTTGGAAAGTGTCTTTGGACAGTGGCTTTGGACAGTGGCTTTGGACATAGAAAGGCTTTGGACAGTGGCTTTGGACAGTGGCTTTGGACAGTGGCTTTGGACATAGAGTGGCTTTGGACAATGGCTTTGGAAAGTAGCTTTGTACAGTGGCTTTGGACATAGAGTGGCTTTGGACAGTGGCTTTGGACAGTGGCTTTGGAGAGTGGCTTTGGAGAGTGGCTTTGAACAGAGGCGTTGGACATAGAGTGGCTTTGGAGAGTGGCTTTGGACAGTGGCTTTTGACAGTGGCTTTGGACATAGAGTGGCTTTGGAGAGTGGCTTTGGAGAGTGGCTTTGGATAGTGGATTTGGACATAGAGTGGCTTTGGAGAGTGGCTTTGGAGAGTGCTTGGGACAGTGGCTTTGGACGTAGTGTGGCTTTGGAAAGTGGCTTTGGAGAGTGGCTTTGGACAGTGGCTTTGGACATAGAGTGGCTTTGGAGAGAGGCTTTGGACATTGGCTTTGGACAGTGTCTTTGGACATACAGTGGCTTTGGAGAGTGGCTTTGGAGAGTGGCTTTGGACAGTGGCTTTGGACAGTGGCTTTGGACAAAAAGTGGCTTTGGAGAGTGACTTTGGAGAGTGGCTTTGGACAGTGGCTTTGGACATAGAGTGGCTTTGGACAGTGGCTTTGGAGAGTGGCTTTGGACAGTGGCTTTGGACATAGAGTGGCTTTGGACAGTGGCTTTGGAGAGTGGCTTTGGACAGTGGCTTTGGAGAGTGGCTTTGGAGAGTGGCTTTGGATAGTGGCTTTGGACATAGAGTGGCTTTGGAGAGTGGCTTTGGAGAGTGGCTTTGGACAGTGGCTTTGGACATAGTGTGGCTTTGGAAAGTGGCTTTGGAGAGTGGCTTTGGATAGTGGCTTTGGACATAGAGTGGCTTTAGAGAGTGGCTTTGGACATTGGCTTTGGACAGTGGCTTTGGACATACAGTGGCTTTGGAGAGTGGGTGGCTTTGGACAGTGGCTTTGGACAGTGGCTTTGGACATAGAGTGGCTTTGGATAGTGGCTTTGGACATACAGTGGCTTTGGACATACAGTGGCTTTTGACAGTGGCTTTGGACATACAGTGGCTTTGGACATACAGTGGCTTTGGATAGTGGCTTTGGACAGTGGCTTTCGACATAGTGTGGCTTTGGAGAGTGGCTTTGGAGAGTGGCTTTGAACAGAGGCTTTGGACATAGAGTGGCTTTGGAGAGTGGCTTTGGACAGTGGCTTTTGACAGTGGCTTTGGACATAGAGTGGCTTTGGAGAGTGACTTTGGAGAGTGGCTTTGGATAGTGGCTTTGGACATAGAGTGGCTTTGGAGAGTGGCTTTGGACATTGGCTTTGGACAGTGGCTTTGGACATACAGTGGCTTTGGAGAGTGGCTTTGGAGAGTGGCTTTGGACATAGAGTGGCTTTGGACAGTTGCTTTGGAGAGTGGCGTTGGACAGTGGCTTTGGACATAGAGTGGTTTAGGACAGTGGCTTTGGAGAGTGGCTTTGGACAGTGGCTTTGGACATAGAGTGGCTTTGGACAGTGGCTTTGGATAGTTGCTTTGGACAGTGGCTTTGGACATACAGTGGCTTTGGACAGTGGCTTTGGACATACAGTGGCTTTGGACATACAGTGGCTTTGGACAGTGGCTTTGGACATACAGTGGCTTTGGACATACAGTGGCTTTGGACATACAGTGGCTTTGGACAGTGGCTTTGGACATAGAGTGGCTTTGGACAGTGGCTTTGGAAAGTGGTTTTGGACAGTGGCTTTGGACAGTGGCTTTGGACATAGAAAGGCTTTGGACAGTGGCTTTGGACAGTGGCTTTCGACAGTGGCTTTGGACATAGAGTGGCTTTGGACAGTGGCTTTGGAAAGTAGCTTTGTACAGTGGCTTTGGACATAGAGTGGCTTTGGACAGTGGCTTTGGACAGTAGCTTTGGAGAGTGGCTTTGGAGAGTGGCTTTGAACAGAGGCTTTGGACATAGAGTGGCTTTGGAGAGTGGCTTTGGACAGTGGCTTTTGACAGTGGCTTTGGACATAGAGTGGCTTTGGAGAGTGGCTTTGGAGAGTGGCTTTGGATAGTGGCTTTGGACATAGAGTGGCTTTGGAGAGTGGCTTTGGAGAGTGGCTTTGGACAGTGGCTTTGGACATAGTGCAGCTTTGGAAAGTGGCTTTGGAGAGTGGCTTTGGACAGTGGCTTTGGACATAGAGTGGCTTTGGAGAGAGGCTTTGGACATTGGCTTTGGACAGTGTCTTTGGACATACAGTGGCTTTGGAGAGTGGCTTTGGAGAGTGGCTTTGGACAGTGGCTTTGGACAGTGGCTTTGGACAAAGAGTGGCTTTGGAGAGGGACTTTGGAGAGTGGCTTTGGACAGTGGCTTTGGACATAGAGTGGCTTTGGACAGTGGCTTTGGAGAGTGGCTTTGGACAGTGGCTTTGGACATAGAGTGGCTTTGGACAGTGGCTTTGGAGAGTGGCTTTGGACAGTGGCTTTGGAGAGTGGCTTTGGAGAGTGGCTTTGGATGGTGGCTTTGGACATAGAGTGGCTTTGGAGAGTGGCTTTGGAGAGTGGCTTTGGACAGTGGCTTTGGACATAGTGTGGCTTTGGAAAGTGGCTTTGGAGAGTGGCTTTGGATAGTGGCTTTGGACATAGAGTGGCTTTGGAGAGTGGCTTTGGACATTGGCTTTGGACAGTGGCTTTGGACATACAGTGGCTTTGGAGAGTGGGTGGCTTTGGACAGTGGCTTTGGACAGTGGCTTTGGACATCGAGTGGCTTTGGATAGTGGCTTTGGACATACAGTGGCTTTGGACATACAGTGGCTTTTGACAGTGGCTTTGGACATACAGTGGCTTTGGACATACAGTGGCTTTGGATAGTGGCTTTGGACAGTGGCTTTGGACATAGTGTGGCTTTGGAGGGTGGCATTGGAGAGTGGCTTTGAACAGAGGCTTTGGACATAGAGTGGCTTTGGAGAGTGGCTTTGGACAGTGGCTTTTGACAGTGGCTTTGGACATAGAGTGGCTTTGGAGAGTGACTTTGGAGAGTGGCTTTGGATAGTGGCTTTGGACATAGAGTGGCTTTGGAGAGTGGCTTTGGACATTGGCTTTGGACAGTGGCTTTGGACATACAGTGGCTTTGGAGAGTGGCTTTGGAGAGTGGCTTTGGACAGTGGCTTTGGACAGTGGCTTTGGACATAGAGTGGCTTTGGACAGTGGCTTTAGACAGTGGCTTTGGACATAGAGTGGCTTTGGAGAGTGGCTTTGGAGAGTGGCTTTGGATAGTGGCTTTGGACATAGAGTGGCTTTGGAGAGTGGCTTTGGAGAGTGGCTTTGGACAGTGGCTTTGGACATAGTGCAGCTTTGGAAAGTGGCTTTGGAGAGTGGCTTTGGACAGTGGCTTTGGACATAGAGTGGCTTTGGAGAGAGGCTTTGGACATTGGCTTTGGACAGTGTCTTTGGACATACAGTGGCTTTGGAGAGTGGCTTTGGAGAGTGGCTTTGGACAGTGGCTTTGGACAGTGGCTTTGGACAAAGAGTGGCTTTGGAGAGGGACTTTGGAGAGTGGCTTTGGACAGTGGCTTTGGACATAGAGTGGCTTTGGACAGTGGCTTTGGAGAGTGGCTTTGGACAGTGGCTTTGGACATAGAGTGGCTTTGGACAGTGGCTTTGGAGAGTGGCTTTGGACAGTGGCTTTGGAGAGTGGCTTTGGAGAGTGGCTTTGGATGGTGGCTTTGGACATAGAGTGGCTTTGGAGAGTGGCTTTGGAGAGTGGCTTTGGACAGTGGCTTTGGACATAGTGTGGCTTTGGAAAGTGGCTTTGGAGAGTGGCTTTGGATAGTGGCTTTGGACATAGAGTGGCTTTGGAGAGTGGCTTTGGACATTGGCTTTGGACAGTGGCTTTGGACATACAGTGGCTTTGGAGAGTGGGTGGCTTTGGACAGTGGCTTTGGACAGTGGCTTTGGACATAGAGTGGCTTTGGATAGTGGCTTTGGACATACAGTGGCTTTGGACATACAGTGGCTTTTGACAGTGGCTTTGGACATACAGTGGCTTTGGACATACAGTGGCTTTGGATAGTGGCTTTGGACAGTGGCTTTGGACATAGTGTGGCTTTGGAGGGTGGCATTGGAGAGTGGCTTTGAACAGAGGCTTTGGACATAGAGTGGCTTTGGAGAGTGGCTTTGGACAGTGGCTTTTGACAGTGGCTTTGGACATAGAGTGGCTTTGGAGAGTGACTTTGGAGAGTGGCTTTGGATAGTGGCTTTGGACATAGAGTGGCTTTGGAGAGTGGCTTTGGACATTGGCTTTGGACAGTGGCTTTGGACATACAGTGGCTTTGGAGAGTGGCTTTGGAGAGTGGCTTTGGACAGTGGCTTTGGACAGTGGCTTTGGACATAGAGTGGCTTTGGACAGTGGCTTTAGACAGTGGCTTTGGACATAGAGTGGCTTTGGAGAGTGGCTTTGGAGAGTGGCTTTGGACAGTGGCTTTGGACATAGAGTGACTTTCGACAGTGGCTTTGTAGAGTGGCTTTGGACAGTGGCTTTGGACACAGAGTGGCTTTGGACAGTGGCTTTGGAGAGTGGCTTTGGACAGTGGCTTTGGACATAGAGTTGCTTTGGACAGTGGCTTTGGAGAGTGGCTTCGGACAGTGGCTTTGGACATAGAGTGGCTTTGGACAGTGGTTTTGGAGAGTGGCTTTGGACAGTGGCTTTGGACATAGAGTGGCTTTGGACAGTGGCTTTGGAGAGTGGCTTTGGACAGTGGCTTTGGACATAGAGTGGCTTTGGACAGTGGCTTTGGAGAGTGGCTTTGGATAGTGGCTTTGGACATAGAGTGGCTTTGGAGAGTGGCTTTGGAGAGTGGCTTTGGAGAGTGGCTTTGGATAGTGGCTTTGGACATAGTGTGGCTTTGGAAAGTGGCTTTGGAGAGTGGCTTTGGATAGAGGCTTTGGACATAGAGTGGCTTTGGAGAGTGGCTTTGGACATTGGCTTTGGACAGTGGCTTTGGACATACAGTGGCTTTGGAGAGTGGGTGGCTTTGGACAGTGGCTTTCGACAGTGGCTTTGGACATAGAGTGGCTTTGGAGAGTGGCTTTGGACATACAGTGGCTTTGGACATACAGTGGCTTTGGACAATGGCTTTGGACATACAGTGGCATTGGACATACAGTGGCTTTTGACAGTGGCTTTGGAGAGTGGCTTTGGACAGTGGCTTTGGACATAGAGTGGCTTTGGACAGTTGCTTTGGAGAGTGGCTTTGGACAGTGGCTTTGGACATAGAGTGGTTTAGGACAGTGGCTTTGGAGAGTGGCTTTGGACAGTGGATTTGGACATAGAGTGGCTTTGGACAGTGGCTTTGGACAGTGGCTTTGGACAGTGGCTTTGGACATAGAGTGGCTTTGGACAGTTGCTTTGGACAGTGGCTTTGGACAGTGGCTTTGGACATAGAGTGGCTTTGGACAGTGGCTTTGGGCAGTGGCTTTGGACAGTTGCTTTGGACATAGTATAGCTTTGGACAGTGGCTTTGGACAGTGGCTTTGTACAGTGGATTTGGACATAGAGTGGCTTTGGACAGTGGCTTTGGACAGTTGCTTTGTACAGTGGCTTTGGACATACAGTGGCTTTGGACAGTGGCTTTGGACATACAGTGGCTTTGGACATACAGTGGCTTTGGACAGTGGCTTTGGACATACAGTGGCTTTGGACATACAGTGGCTTTGGACATACAGTGGCTTTGGACAGTGGCTTTGGACATACAGTGGCTTTGGACATACAGTGGCTTTGGACAGTGGCTTTGGACATACAGTGGCTTTGGACATACAGTAGCTTTGGACAGTGGCTTTGGACATACAGTGGCTTTAGACAGTGGCTTTGGACATACAGTGGCTTTGGACATACAGTGGCTTTGGACAGTGGCTTTGGACATAGAGTGGCTTTGGACAGTGGCTTTGGAAAGTGGCTTTGGACAGTGGCTTTGGACAGTGGCTTTGGACATAGAAAGGCTTTGGACAGTGGCTTTGGACAGTGGCTTTGGACAGTGGCTTTGGACATAGAGTGGCTTTGGACACTGGCTTTGGAAAGTGGCTTTGTACAGTGGCTTTGGACATAGAGTGGCTTTGGACAGTGGCTTTGGACAGTGGCTTTGGAGAGTGGCTTTGGAGAGTGGCTTTGAACAGAGGCTTTGGACATAGAGTGGCTTTGGAGAGTGGCTTTGGACAGTGGCTTTTGACAGTGGCTTTGGACTTTTAGTGGCTTTGGAGAGTGGCTTTGGAGAGTGGCTTTGGATAGTGGCTTTGGACATAGAGTGGCTTTGGAGAGTGGCTTTGGAGAGTGGCTTTGGACAGTGGCTTTGGACATAGTGTGGCTTTGGAAAGTGGCTTTGGAGAGTGGCTTTGGACAGTGGCTTTGGACATAGAGTGGCTTTGGAGAGAGGCTTTGGACATTGGCTTTGGACAGTGGCTTTGGACATACAGTGGCTTTGGAGAGTGGCTTTGGAGAGTGGCTTTGGACAGTGGCTTTGGACAGTGGCTTTGCACATAGAGTGGCTTTGGAGAGTGACTAGGGAGAGTGGCTTTGGACAGTCGCTTTGGACATAGAGTGGCTTTGGACAGTGGCTTTGGAGAGTGGCTTTGGACAGTGGCTTTGGACATAGAGTGGCTTTGTACAGTGGCTTTGGAGAGTGGCTTTGGACAGTGGCTTTGGAGAGTGGCTTTGGAGAGTGGCTTTGGATAGTGGCTTTGGACATAGAGTGGCTATGGAGAGTGGCTTTGGAGAGTGGCTTTGGACAGTGGCTTTGGACATAGTGTAGCTTTGGAAAGTGGCTTTGGAGAGTGGCTTTGGACACTGGCTTTGGACATAGAGTGGCTTTGGAGAGTGGCTTTGGACATTGGCTTTGGACAGTGGCTTTGGACATACAGTGGCTTTGGAGAGTGTCTTTGGAGAGTGGCTTTGGACAGTGGCTTTGGACAGTGGCTTTGGACATAGAGTGGCTTTGGAGAGCGACTTTGGAGAGTGGCTTTGGACAGTGGCTTTGGACATAGAGTGGCTTTGGACAGTGGCTTTGGAGAGTGGCTTTGGACAGTGGCTTTGGAAATAGAGTGGCTTTGGAGAGTGGCTTTGGAGAGTGGCTTTGGACAGTGGCTTTGGACATAGTGTAGCTTTGGAAAGTGGCTTTGGAGAGTGGCTTTGGACACTGGCTTTGGACATAGAGTGGCTTTGGAGAGTGGCTTTGGACATTGGCTTTGGACAGTGGCTTTGGACATACAGTGGCTTTGGAGAGTGTCTTTGGAGAGTGGCTTTGGACAGTGGCTTTGGACAGTGGCTTTGGACATAGAGTGGCTTTGGAGAGCGACTTTGGAGAGTGGCTTTGGACAGTGGCTTTGGACATAGAGTGGCTTTGGACAGTGGCTTTGGAGAGTGGCTTTGGACAGTGGCTTTGGAAATAGAGTGGCTTTGGAGAGTGGCTTTGGAGAGTGGCTTTGGACAGTGGCTTTGGACATAGAGTGGTTTTGGAGAGTGGCTTCGGACAGTGGCTTTGGACAGTGGCTTTGGACATACAGTGGCTTTGGACATACAGTGGCTTTGGATAGTGGCTTTGGACATACAGTGGCTTTGGACATACAGTGGCTTTGGACAGTGGCTTTGGACATACAGTGGCTTTGGACATACAGTGGCTTTGGACAGTGGCTTTGGACATACAGTGGCTTTGGACATACAGTGGCTTTGGACAGTGGCTTTGGAGAGTGGCTTTGGACAGTGGCTTTGGACATAGAGTGGCTTTGGAGAATAGCTTTGGACAGTGGCTTTGGACAGAGGCTTTGGACATAGCGTGGCTTTGGACAGTGGCTTTGGAGAGTGTCTTTGGACAGTGGCTTTGGACATAGAGTGGCTTTGGAGAGTGGCTTTGGACAGTGGCTTTGGACAGTGGCTTTGGACATAGAGTGGCTTTGGAGAGTGGCTTTGGAGAGTGGCTTTGGACAGTGGCTTTGGACATAGAGTGGCTTTGGACAGTGGCTTTAGGAGAGTGGCTTTGGACAGTGGCTTTGGACATAGAGTGGCTTTGGAGAGTGGCTTTGGACAGTAGCTTTAGACAGTGGCTTTGGACATAGAGTGGCTTTGGAGAGTGGCTTTGGAGAGTGGCTTTGGACAGCGGCTTTGGACATAGAGTGACTTTCGAAAGTGGCTTTGTAGAGTGGCTTTGGACAGTGGCTTTGGACACAGAGTGGCTTTGGACAGTGGCTTTGGAGAGTGGCTTTGGACAGTGGCTTTGGACATAGAGTTGCTTTGGACAGTGGCTTTGGAGAGTGGCTTCGGACAGTGGCTTTGGACATAGAGTGGCTTTGGACAGTGATTTTGGAGAGTGGCTTTGTACAGTGGCTTTGGACATAGAGTAGCTTTGGACAGTGGCTTTGGAGAGTGGCTTTGGACAGTGGCTTTGGACATAGAGTGGCTTTGGACAGTGGCTTTGGAGAGTGGCTTTGGAGAGTGGCTTTGGATAGTGGCTTTGGACATAGAGTGGCTTTGGAGAGTGGCTTTGGAGAGTGGCTTTGGACAATGGCTTTGGACATAGTGTGGCTTTGGAAAGTGGCTTTGGAGAGTGGCTTTGGATAGTGGCTTTGGACATAGAGTGGCTTTGGAGAGTGGCTTTGGACATTGGCTTTGGACAGTGGCTTTGGACATACAGTGGCTTTGGAGAGTGGGTGGATTTGGACAGTGGCTTTGGACAGTGGCTTTGGACATAGAGTGGCTTTGGAGAGTGGCTTTGGACATACAGTGGCTTTGGACATACAGTGGCTTTGGACAGTGGCTTTGGACATACAGTAGCATTGTACATACAGTGGCTTTGGACAGTGGCTTTGGAGAGTGGCTTTGGACAGTGGCTTTGGACATAGAGTGGCTTTGGACAGTGGCTTTGGAGAGTGGCTTTGGACAGTGGCTTTGGACATAGAGTGGTTTAGGACAGTGGCTTTGGAGAGTGGCTTTGGACAGTGGCTTTGGACATAGAGTGGCTTTGGACAGTGGCTTTGGACAGTGGCTTTGGACAGTGGCTTTGGACATAGAGTGGCTTTGGACAGTGGCTTTGGACAGTGGCTTTGGACAGTGGCTTTGGACATAGAGTGGCTTTGGACAGTGGCTTTGGACAGTGGCTTTGGACGGTGGCTTTGGACATAGTATTGCTTTGGACAGTGGCTTTGGACAGTGGCTTTGTACAGTGGATTTGGACATAGAGTGGCTTTGGACAGTGGCTTTGGACAGTTGCTTTGTACAGTGGCTTTGGACATACAGTGGCTTTGGACAGTGGCTTTGGACATACAGTGGCTTTGGACATACAGTGGCTTTGGACAGTGGCTTTGGACATACAGTGGCTTTGGACATACAGTGGCTTTGGACATACAGTGGCTTTGGACAGTGGCTTTGGACATACAGTGGCTTTGGACATACAGTGGCTATGGACAGTGGCTTTGGACAGTGGCTTTGGAGAGTGGCTTTGGAGAGTGGCTTTGAACAGAGGCTTTGGACATAGAGTGGCTTTGGAGAGTGGCTTTGGACAGTGGCTTTTGACAGTGGCTTTGGACATAGAGTGGCTTTGGAGAGTGGCTTTGGAGAGTGGCTTTGGATAGTGGCTTTGGACATAGAGTGGCTTTGGAGAGTGGCTTTGGAGAGTGGCTTTGGACAATGGCTTTGGACATAGTGTGGCTTTGGAAAGTGGCTTTGGAGAGTGGCTTTGGACAGTGGCTTTGGACATAGAGTGGCTTTGGAGAGTGGCTTTGGACATTGGCTTTGGACAGTGGCTTTGGACATACAGTGGCTTTGGAGAGTGGGTGGATTTGGACAGTGGCTTTGGACAGTGGCTTTGGACATAGAGTGGCTTTGGAGAGTGGCTTTGGACATACAGTGGCTTTGGACATACAGTGGCTTTGGACAGTGGCTTTGGACATACAGTAGCATTGTACATACAGTGGCTTTGGACAGTGGCTTTGGAGAGTGGCTTTGGACAGTGGCTTTGGACATAGAGTGGCTTTGGACAGTGGCTTTGGAGAGTGGCTTTGGACAGTGGCTTTGGACATAGAGTGGTTTAGGACAGTGGCTTTGGAGAGTGGCTTTGGACAGTGGCTTTGGACATAGAGTGGCTTTGGACAGTGGCTTTGGACAGTGGCTTTGGACAGTGGCTTTGGACATAGAGTGGCTTTGGACAGTGGCTTTGGACAGTGGCTTTGGACAGTGGCTTTGGACATAGAGTGGCTTTGGACAGTGGCTTTGGACAGTGGCTTTGGACGGTGGCTTTGGACATAGTATTGCTTTGGACAGTGGCTTTGGACAGTGGCTTTGTACAGTGGATTTGGACATAGAGTGGCTTTGGACAGTGGCTTTGGACAGTTGCTTTGTACAGTGGCTTTGGACATACAGTGGCTTTGGACAGTGGCTTTGGACATACAGTGGCTTTGGACATACAGTGGCTTTGGACAGTGGCTTTGGACATACAGTGGCTTTGGACATACAGTGGCTTTGGACATACAGTGGCTTTGGACAGTGGCTTTGGACATACAGTGGCTTTGGACATACAGTGGCTATGGACAGTGGCTTTGGACAGTGGCTTTGGAGAGTGGCTTTGGAGAGTGGCTTTGAACAGAGGCTTTGGACATAGAGTGGCTTTGGAGAGTGGCTTTGGACAGTGGCTTTTGACAGTGGCTTTGGACATAGAGTGGCTTTGGAGAGTGGCTTTGGAGAGTGGCTTTGGATAGTGGCTTTGGACATAGAGTGGCTTTGGAGAGTGGCTTTGGAGAGTGGCTTTGGACAGTGGCTTTGGACATAGTGTGGCTTTGGAAAGTGGCTTTGGAGAGTGGCTTTGGACAGTGGCTTTGGACATAGAGTGGGTTTGGAGAGAGGCTTTGGACATTGGCTTTGGACAGTGTCTTTGGACATACAGTGGCTTTGGACAGTGGCTTTGGAGAGTGGCTTCGGACAGTGGCTTTGGACATAGAGTGGCTTTGGACAGTGGTTTTGGAGAGTGGCTTTGGACAGTGGCTTTGGACATAGAGTGGCTTTGGACAGTGGCTTTGGAGAGTGGCTTTGGACAGTGGCTTTGGACATAGAGTGGCTTTGGACAGTGGCTTTGGAGAGTGGCTTTGGAGAGTGGCTTTGGATAGTGGCTTTGGACATAGAGTGGCTTTGGAGAGTGGCTTTGGAGAGTGGCTTTGGAGAGTGGCTTTGGATAGTGGCTTTGGACATAGTGTGGCTTTGGAAAGTGGCTTTGGAGAGTGGCTTTGGATAGTGGCTTTGGACATAGAGTGGCTTTGGAGAGTGGCTTTGGACATTGGCTTTGGACAGTGGCTTTGGACATACAGTGGCTTTGGAGAGTGGGTGGCTTTGGACAGTGGCTTTCGACAGTGGCTTTGGACATAGAGTGGCTTTGGAGAGTGGCTTTGGACATACAGTGGCTTTGGACATACAGTGGCTTTGGACAATGGCTTTGGACATACAGTGGCATTGGACATACAGTGGCTTTTGACAGTGGCTTTGGAGAGTGGCTTTGGACAGTGGCTTTGGACATAGAGTGGCTTTGGACAGTTGCTTTGGAGAGTGGCTTTGGACAGTGGCTTTGGACATAGAGTGGTTTAGGACAGTGGCTTTGGAGAGTGGCTTTGGACAGTGGCTTTGGACATAGAGTGGCTTTGGACAGTGGCTTTGGACAGTGGCTTTGGACAGTGGCTTTGGACATAGAGTGGCTTTGGACAGTTGCTTTGGACAGTGGCTTTGGACAGTGGCTTTGGACATAGAGTGGCTTTGGACAGTGGCTTTGGGCAGTGGCTTTGGACAGTGGCTTTGGACATAGTATAGCTTTGGACAGTGGCTTTGGACAGTGGCTTTGTACAGTGGATTTGGACATAGAGTGGCTTTGGACAGTGGCTTTGGACAGTTGCTTTGTACAGTGGCTTTGGACATACAGTGGCTTTGGACAGTGGCTTTGGACATACAGTGGCTTTGGACATACAGTGGCTTTGGACAGTGGCTTTGGACATACAGTGGCTTTGGACATACAGTGGCTTTGGACATACAGTGGCTTTGGACAGTGGCTTTGGACATACAGTGGCTTTGGACATACAGTGGCTTTGGACAGTGGCTTTGGACATACAGTGGCTTTGGACATACAGTAGCTTTGGACAGTGGCTTTGGACATACAGTGGCTTTAGACAGTGGCTTTGGACATACAGTGGCTTTGGACATACAGTGGCTTTGGACAGTGGCTTTGGACATAGAGTGGCTTTGGACAGTGGCTTTGGAAAGTGGCTTTGGACAGTGGCTTTGGACAGTGGCTTTGGACATAGAAAGGCTTTGGACAGTGGCTTTGGACAGTGGCTTTGGACAGTGGCTTTGGACATAGAGTGGCTTTGGACACTGGCTTTGGAAAGTGGCTTTGTACAGTGGCTTTGGACATAGAGTGGCTTTGGACAGTGGCTTTGGACAGTGGCTTTGGAGAGTGGCTTTGGAGAGTGGCTTTGAACAGAGGCTTTGGACATAGAGTGGCTTTGGAGAGTGGCTTTGGACAGTGGCTTTTGACAGTGGCTTTGGACTTTTAGTGGCTTTGGAGAGTGGCTTTGGAGAGTGGCTTTGGATAGTGGCTTTGGACATAGAGTGGCTTTGGAGAGTGGCTTTGGAGAGTGGCTTTGGACAGTGGCTTTGGACATAGTGTGGCTTTGGAAAGTGGCTTTGGAGAGTGGCTTTGGACAGTGGCTTTGGACATAGAGTGGCTTTGGAGAGAGGCTTTGGACATTGGCTTTGGACAGTGGCTTTGGACATACAGTGGCTTTGGAGAGTGGCTTTGGAGAGTGGCTTTGGACAGTGGCTTTGGACAGTGGCTTTGCACATAGAGTGGCTTTGGAGAGTGACTAGGGAGAGTGGCTTTGGACAGTCGCTTTGGACATAGAGTGGCTTTGGACAGTGGCTTTGGAGAGTGGCTTTGGACAGTGGCTTTGGACATAGAGTGGCTTTGTACAGTGGCTTTGGAGAGTGGCTTTGGACAGTGGCTTTTGAGAGTGGCTTTGGAGAGTGGCTTTGGATAGTGGCTTTGGACATAGAGTGGCTATGGAGAGTGGCTTTGGAGAGTGGCTTTGGACAGTGGCTTTGGACATAGTGTAGCTTTGGAAAGTGGCTTTGGAGAGTGGCTTTGGACACTGGCTTTGGACATAGAGTGGCTTTGGAGAGTGGCTTTGGACATTGGCTTTGGACAGTGGCTTTGGACATACAGTGGCTTTGGAGAGTGTCTTTGGAGAGTGGCTTTGGACAGTGGCTTTGGACAGTGGCTTTGGACATAGAGTGGCTTTGGAGAGCGACTTTGGAGAGTGGCTTTGGACAGTGGCTTTGGACATAGAGTGGCTTTGGACAGTGGCTTTGGAGAGTGGCTTTGGACAGTGGCTTTGGAAATAGAGTGGCTTTGGAGAGTGGCTTTGGAGAGTGGCTTTGGACAGTGGCTTTGGACATAGTGTAGCTTTGGAAAGTGGCTTTGGAGAGTGGCTTTGGACACTGGCTTTGGACATAGAGTGGCTTTGGAGAGTGGCTTTGGACATTGGCTTTGGACAGTGGCTTTGGACATACAGTGGCTTTGGAGAGTGTCTTTGGAGAGTGGCTTTGGACAGTGGCTTTGGACAGTGGCTTTGGACATAGAGTGGCTTTGGAGAGCGACTTTGGAGAGTGGCTTTGGACAGTGGCTTTGGACATAGAGTGGCTTTGGACAGTGGCTTTGGAGAGTGGCTTTGGACAGTGGCTTTGGAAATAGAGTGGCTTTGGAGAGTGGCTTTGGAGAGTGGCTTTGGACAGTGGCTTTGGACATAGAGTGGTTTTGGAGAGTGGCTTCGGACAGTGGCTTTGGACAGTGGCTTTGGACATACAGTGGCTTTGGACATACAGTGGCTTTGGATAGTGGCTTTGGACATACAGTGGCTTTGGACATACAGTGGCTTTGGACAGTGGCTTTGGACATACAGTGGCTTTGGACATACAGTGGCTTTGGACAGTGGCTTTGGACATACAGTGGCTTTGGACATACAGTGGCTTTGGACAGTGGCTTTGGAGAGTGGCTTTGGACAGTGGCTTTGGACATAGAGTGGCTTTGGAGAATAGCTTTGGACAGTGGCTTTGGACAG
Organism: Cladorhizidae sp. MBARI D1340-BT2; assembly: GCA_028752905.1. NCBI lineage: Eukaryota > Metazoa > Porifera > Demospongiae > Poecilosclerida > Cladorhizidae > Cladorhizidae sp. MBARI D1340-BT2. The sequence goes on along the minus strand of JAQNBH010000017.1, from coordinate 21,401,174 downwards.
AGGCTTTGGACATAGCGTGGCTTTGGACAGTGGCTTTGGAGAGTGTCTTTGGACAGTGGCTTTGGACATAGAGTGGCTTTGGAGAGTGGCTTTGGACAGTGGCTTTGGACAGTGGCTTTGGACATAGAGTGGCTTTGGAGAGTGGCTTTGGAGAGTGGCTTTGGACAGTGGCTTTGGACATAGAGTGGCTTTGGACAGTGGCTTTAGGAGAGTGGCTTTGGACAGTGGCTTTGGACATAGAGTGGCTTTGGAGAGTGGCTTTGGACAGTAGCTTTAGACAGTGGCTTTGGACATAGAGTGGCTTTGGAGAGTGGCTTTGGAGAGTGGCTTTGGACAGCGGCTTTGGACATAGAGTGACTTTCGAAAGTGGCTTTGTAGAGTGGCTTTGGACAGTGGCTTTGGACACAGAGTGGCTTTGGACAGTGGCTTTGGAGAGTGGCTTTGGACAGTGGCTTTGGACATAGAGTTGCTTTGGACAGTGGCTTTGGAGAGTGGCTTCGGACAGTGGCTTTGGACATAGAGTGGCTTTGGACAGTGATTTTGGAGAGTGGCTTTGTACAGTGGCTTTGGACATAGAGTAGCTTTGGACAGTGGCTTTGGAGAGTGGCTTTGGACAGTGGCTTTGGACATAGAGTGGCTTTGGACAGTGGCTTTGGAGAGCGGCTTTGGAGAGTGGCTTTGGATAGTGGCTTTGGACATAGAGTGGCTTTGGAGAGTGGCTTTGGAGAGTGGCTTTGGACAATGGCTTTGGACATAGTGTGGCTTTGGAAAGTGGCTTTGGAGAGTGGCTTTGGATAGTGGCTTTGGACATAGAGTGGCTTTGGAGAGTGGCTTTGGACATTGGCTTTGGACAGTGGCTTTGGACATACAGTGGCTTTGGAGAGTGGGTGGATTTGGACAGTGGCTTTGGACAGTGGCTTTGGACATAGAGTGGCTTTGGAGAGTGGCTTTGGACATACAGTGGCTTTGGACATACAGTGGCTTTGGACAGTGGCTTTGGACATACAGTAGCATTGTACATACAGTGGCTTTGGACAGTGGCTTTGGAGAGTGGCTTTGGACAGTGGCTTTGGACATAGAGTGGCTTTGGACAGTGGCTTTGGAGAGTGGCTTTGGACAGTGGCTTTGGACATAGAGTGGTTTAGGACAGTGGCTTTGGAGAGTGGCTTTGGACAGTGGCTTTGGACATAGAGTGGCTTTGGACAGTGGCTTTGGACAGTGGCTTTGGACAGTGGCTTTGGACATAGAGTGGCTTTGGACAGTGGCTTTGGACAGTGGCTTTGGACAGTGGCTTTGGACATAGAGTGGCTTTGGACAGTGGCTTTGGACAGTGGCTTTGGACGGTGGCTTTGGACATAGTATTGCTTTGGACAGTGGCTTTGGACAGTGGCTTTGTACAGTGGATTTGGACATAGAGTGGCTTTGGACAGTGGCTTTGGACAGTTGCTTTGTACAGTGGCTTTGGACATACAGTGGCTTTGGACAGTGGCTTTGGACATACAGTGGCTTTGGACATACAGTGGCTTTGGACAGTGGCTTTGGACATACAGTGGCTTTGGACATACAGTGGCTTTGGACATACAGTGGCTTTGGACAGTGGCTTTGGACATACAGTGGCTTTGGACATACAGTGGCTATGGACAGTGGCTTTGGACAGTGGCTTTGGAGAGTGGCTTTGGAGAGTGGCTTTGAACAGAGGCTTTGGACATAGAGTGGCTTTGGAGAGTGGCTTTGGACAGTGGCTTTTGACAGTGGCTTTGGACATAGAGTGGCTTTGGAGAGTGGCTTTGGAGAGTGGCTTTGGATAGTGGCTTTGGACATAGAGTGGCTTTGGAGAGTGGCTTTGGAGAGTGGCTTTGGACAGTGGCTTTGGACATAGTGTGGCTTTGGAAAGTGGCTTTGGAGAGTGGCTTTGGACAGTGGCTTTGGACATAGAGTGGGTTTGGAGAGAGGCTTTGGACATTGGCTTTGGACAGTGTCTTTGGACATACAGTGGCTTTGGAGAGTGGCTTTGGAGAGTGGCTTTGGACAGCGGCTTTGGACAGTGGCTTTGGACAAAGAGTGGCTTTGTAGAGTGACTTTGGAGAGTGGCTTTGGACAGTGGCTTTGGACATAGAGTGGCTTTGGACAGTGGCTTTGGACAGTGGCTTTGGACAGTGGCTTTGGACATAGAGTGGCTTTGGACAGTGGCTTTGGAGAGTGGCTTTGGACAGTGGCATTGGAGAGTGGCTTTGGAGAGTGGCTTTGGATAGTGGCTTTGGACATAGAGTGGGTTTGGAGAGTGGCTTTGGAGAGTGGCTTTGGACAGTGGCTTTGGACATAGTGTGGCTTTGGAAAGTGGCTTTGGAGAGTGGCTTTGGATAGTGGCTTTGGACATAGAGTGGCTTTGGAGAGTGGCTTTGGACATTGGCTTTGGACAGTGGCTTTGGACATACAGTGGCTTTGGAGAGTGGGTGGCTTTGGACAGTGGCTTTGGACAGTGGCTTTGGAGATAGAGTGGCTTTGGATAGTGGCTTTGGACATACAGTGGCTTTGGACATACAGTGGCTTTTGACAGTGGCTTTGGACATACAGTGGCTTTGGACATACAGTGGCTTTGGATAGTGGCTTTGGACAGTGGCTTTGGACATAGTGTGGCTTTGGAGAGTGGCTTTGGAGAGTGGCTTTGAACAGAGGCTTTGGACATAGAGTGGCTTTGGAGAGTGGCTTTGGACAGTGGCTTTTGACAGTGGCTTTGGACATAGAGTGGCTTTGGAGAGTGACTTTGGAGAGTGGCTTTGGATAGTGGCTTTGGACATAGAGTGGCTTTGGAGAGTGGCTTTGGACATTGGCTTTGGACAGTGGCTTTGGACATACAGTGGCTTTGGAGAGTGGCTTTGTAGAGTGGCTTTGGACAGTGGCTTTGGACAGTGGCTTTGGACATAGAGTGGCTTTGGACAGTGGCTTTAGACAGTGGCTTTGGACATAGAGTGGCTTTGGAGAGTGGCTTTGGAGAGTGGCTTTGGACAGTGGCTTAGGACATAGAGTGACTTTCGACAGTGGCTTTGTAGAGTGGCTTTGGACAGTGGCTTTGGACACAGAGTGGCTTTGGACAGTGGTTTTGGAGAGTGGCTTTGGACAGTGGCTTTGGACATAGCGTGGCTTTGGACAGTGGCTTTGGAGAGTGGCTTTGGAGAGTGGCTTTGGATAGTGGCTTTGGACATAGAGTGGCTTTGGAGAGTGGCTTTGGAGAGTGGCTTTGGACAGTGGCTTTGGACATAGTGTGGCTTTGGAAAGTGGCTTTGGAGAGTGGCTTTGGAAAGTGGCTTTGGACATAGAGTGGCTTTGGAGAGTGGCTTTGGACATTGGCTTTGGACAGTGGCTTTGGACATACAGTAGCTTTGGAGAGTGGGTGGCTTTGGACAGTGGCTTTCGGCAGTGGCTTTGGACATAGAGTGGCTTTGGAGAGTGGCTTTGGACATACAGTGGCTTTGGACATACAGTGGCTTTGGACAATGGCTTTGGACATACAGTGGCATTGGACATACAGTGGCTTTTGACAGTGGCTTTAGAGAGTGGCTTTGGACAGTGGCTTTGGACATAGAGTGGCTTTGGACAGTTGCTTTGGAGAGTGGCTTTGGACAGTGGCTTTGGACATAGAGTGGTTTAGGACAGTGGCTTTGGAGAGTGGCTTTGGACAGTGGCTTTGGACATAGAGTGGCTTTGGACAGTGGCTTTGGACAGTGGCTTTGGACAGTGGCTTTGGACAGTGGCTTTGGACAGTGGCTTTGGACATAGTGTGGCTTTGGAGAGTGGCTTTGGAGAGTGGCTTTGAACAGAGGCTTTGGACATAGAGTGGCTTTGGAGAGTGGCTTTGGACAGTGGCTTTTGACAGTGGCTTTGGACATAGAGTGGCTTTGGAGAGTGACTTTGGAGAGTGGCTTTGGATAGTGGCTTTGGACATAGAGTGGCTTTGGAGAGTTGCTTTGGACATTGGCTTTGGACAGTGGCTTTGGACATACAGTGGCTTTGGAGAGTGTCTTTGGAGAGTGGCTTTGGACAGTGGCTTTGGACAGTGGCTTTGGACATAGAGTGGCTTTGGAGAGTGACTTTGGAGAGTGGCTTTGGACAGTGGCTTTGGACATAGAGTGGCTTTGGACAGTGGCTTTGGAGAGTGGCTTTGGACAGTGGCTTTGGACATAGAGTGGCTTTGGAGAGTGGCTTTGGAGAGTGGCTTTGGACAGTGGCTTTGGACATAGAGTGGTTTTGGAGAGTGGCTTCGGACAGTGGCTTTGGACAGTGGCTTTGGACATACAGTGGCTTTGGACATACAGTGGCTTTGGATAGTGGCTTTGGACATACAGTGGCTTTGGACATACAGTGGCTTTGGACAGTGGCTTTGGACATACAGTGGCTTTGGACATAGAGTGGCTTTGGACAGTGGCTTTGGACATACAGTGGCTTTGGACAGTGGCTTTGGAGAGTGGCTTTGGACAGTGGCTTTGGACATAGAGTGGCTTTGGAGAATGGCTTTGGACAGTGGCTTTGGACAGAGGCTTTGGACATAGAGTGGCTTTGGACAGTGGCTTTGGAGAGTGTCTTTGGACAGTGGCTTTGGACATAGAGTGGCTTTGGAGAGTGGCTTTGGACAGTGGCTTTGGATAGTGGCTTTGGACATAGAGTGGCTTTGGAGAGTGGCTTTGGAGAGTGGCTTTGGACAGTGGCTTTGGACATAGAGTGGCTTTGGACAGTGGCTTTAGGAGAGTGGCTTTGGATAGTGGCTTTGGACATAGAGTGGCTTTGGAGAGTGGCTTTGGACAGTAGCTTTAGACAGTGGCTTTGGACATAGAGTGGCTTTGGAGAGTGGCTTTGGAGAGTGGCTTTGGACAGCGGCTTTGGACATAGAGTGACTTTCGACAGTGGCTTTGTAGAGTGGCTTTGGACAGTGGCTTTGGACACAGAGTGGCTTTGGACAGTGTCTTTGGAGAGTGGCTTTGGACAGTGGCTTTGGACATAGAGTTGCTTTGGACAGTGGCTTTGGAGAGTGGCTTCAGACAGTGGCTTTGGACATAGAGTGGCTTTGGACAGTGATTTTGGAGAGTGGCTTTGGACAGTGGCTTTGGACATAGAGTAGCTTTGGACAGTGGCTTTGGAGAGTGGCTTTGGACAGTGGCTTTGGACATAGAGTGGCTTTGGACAGTGGCTTTGGAGAGTGGCTTTGGAGAGTGGCTTTGGATAGTGGCTTTGGACATAGAGTGGCTTTGGAGAGTGGCTTTGGAGAGTGGCTTTGGACAGTGGCTTTGGACATAGTGTGGCTTTGGAAAGTGGCTTTGGAGAGTGGCTTTGGATAGTGGCTTTGGACATAGAGTGGCTTTGGAGAGTGGCTTTGGACATTGGCTTTGGACAGTGGCTTTGGACATACAGTGGCTTTGGAGAGTGGGTGGATTTGGACAGTGGCTTTGGACAGTGGCTTTGGACATAGAGTGGCTTTGGAGAGTGGCTTTGGACATACAGTGGCTTTGGACATACAGTGGCTTTGGACAGTGGCTTTGGCCATACAGTGGCATTGGACATACAGTGGCTTTGGACAGTGGCTTTGGAGAGTGGCTTTGGACAGTGGCTTTGGACATAGAGTGGCTTTGGACAGTGGCTATGGACAGTGGCTTTGGACAGTGGCTTTGGACATAGAGTGGCTTTGGACAGTGGCTTTGGACAGTGGCTTTGGACAGTGGCTTTGGACATAGAGTGGCTTTGGACAGTGGCTTTGGACAGTGGCTTTGGACGGTGGCTTTGGACATAGTATTGCTTTGGACTTTGGCTTTGGACAGTGGCTTTGTACAGTGGATTTGGACATAGAGTGGCTTTGGACAGTGGCTTTGGACAGTTGCTTTGTACAGTGGCTTTGGACATACAGTGGCTTTGGACAGTGGCTTTGGACATACAGTGGCTTTGGACATACAGTGGCTTTGGACAGTGGCTTTGGACATACAGTGGCTTTGGACATACAGTGGCTTTGGACATACAGTGGCTTTGGACAGTGGCTTTTGACATACAGTGGCTTTGGACATACAGTGGCTTTGGACAGTGGCTTTGGACATACAGTGGCTTTGGACATACAGTAGCTTTGGACAGTGGCTTTGGACATACATTGGCTTTAGACAGTGGCTTTGGACAGACAGTGGCTTTGGACATACAGTGGATTTGGACAGTGGCTTTGGACATAGAGTGGCTTTGGACAGTGGCTTTGGAAAGTGGCTTTGGACAGTGGCTTTGGACAGTGGCTTTGGACATAGAAAGGCTTTGGACAGTGGCTTTGGACAGTTGCTTTGGACAGTGGCTTTGGACAGTGGCTTTGGACATAGAGTGGCTTTGGACAGTGGCTTTGGAAAGTGGCTTTGTACAGTGGCTTTGGACATAGAGTGGCTTTGGACAGTGGCTTTGGACAGTGGCTTTGGAGAGTGGCTTTGGAGAGTGGCTTTGAACAGAGGCTTTGGACATAGAGTGGCTTTGGAGAGTGGCTTTGGACAGTGGCTTTTGACAGTGGCTTTGGACATAGAGTGGCTTTGGAGAGTGGCTTTGGAGAGTGGCTTTGGATAGTGGCTTTGGACATAGAGTGGCTTTGAAGAGTGGCTTTGGAGAGTGGCTTTGGACAGTGGCTTTGGAGATAGTGTGGCTTTGGAAAGTGGCTTTGGAGAGTGGCTTTGGACAGTGGCTTTGGACATAGAGTGGGTTTGGAGAGAGGCTTTGGACATTGGCTTTGGACAGTGTCTTTGGACATACAGTGGCTTTGGATAGTGGCTTTGGAGAGTGGCTTTGGACAGCGGCTTTGGACAGTGGCTTTGGACAAAGAGTGGCTTTGGAGAGTGACTTTGGAGAGTGGCTTTGGACAGTGGCTTTGGACATAGAGTGGCTTTGGACAGTGGCTTTGGACAGTGGCTTTGGACAGTGGCTTTGGACATAGAGTGGCTTTGGACAGTGGCTTTGGAGAGTGGCTTTGGACAGTGGCTTTGGAGAGTGGCTTTGGAGAGTGGCTTTGGATAGTGGCTTTGGACATAGAGTGGCTTTGGAGAGTGGCTTTGGAGAGTGGCTTTGGACAGTGGCTTTGGACATAGTGTGGCTTTGGAAAGTGGCTTTGGAGAGTGGATTTGGATAGTGGCTTTGGATATAGAGTGGCTTTGGAGAGTGGCTTTGGACATTGGCTTTGGACAGTGGCTTTGGACATACAGTGGCTTTGGAGAGTGGGTGGCTTTGGACAGTGGCTTTGGACAGTGGCTTTGGACATAGAGTGGCTTTGGATAGTGGCTTTGGACATACAGTGGCTTTGGACATACAGTGGCTTTTGACAGTGGCTTTGGACATACAGTGGCTTTGGACATACAGTGGCTTTGGATAGTGGCTTTGGACAGTGGCTTTGGACATAGTGTGGCTTTGGAGAGTGGCTTTGGAGAGTGGCTTTGAACAGAGGCTTTGGACATAGAGTGGCTTTGGAGAGTGGCTTTGGACAGTGGCTTTTGACAGTGGCTTTGGACATAGAGTGGCTTTGGAGAGTGACTTTGGAGAGTGGCTTTGGATAGTGGCTTTGGACATAGAGTGGCTTTGGAGAGTGGCTTTGGACATTGGCTTTGGACAGTGGCTTTGGACATACAGTGGCTTTGGAGAGTGGCTTTGGAGAGTGGCTTTGGACAGTGGCTTTGGACAGTGGCTTTGGACATAGAGTGGCTTTGGACAGTGGCTTTAGACAGTGGCTTTGGACATAGAGTGGCTTTGGAGAGTAGCTTTGGAGAGTGGCTTTGGACAGTGGCTTTGGACATAGAGTGACTTTCGACAGTGGCTTTGTAGAGTGGCTTTGGACAGTGGCTTTGGACACAGAGTGGCTTTGGACAGTGGCTTTGGTGAGTGGCTTCGGACAGTGGCTTTGGACATAGAGTGGCTTTGGACAGTAGTTTTGGAGAGTGGCTTTGGACAGTGGCTTTGGACATAGAGTGGCTTTGGACAGTGGCTTTGGAGAGTGGCTTTGGACAGTGGCTTTGGACATAGAGTGGCTTTGGACAGTGGCTTTGGAGAGTGGCTTTGGACAGTGGCTTTGGACATAGAGTGGTTTAGGACAGTGGCTTTGGAGAGTTGCTTTGGACAGTGGCTTTGGACATAGAGTGGCTTTGGACAGTGGCTTTGGACAGTGGCTTTGGACATACAGTGGCTTTGGACATACAGTGGCTTTGGACAGTGGCTTTGGAAAGTGGCTTTGTACAGTGGCTTTGGACATACAGTGGCTTTAGACAGTGGCTTTGGACATACAGTGGCTTTGGACATACAGTGGCTTTGGACAGTGGCTTTGGACATAGAGTGGCTTTGGACAGTGGCTTTGGAAAGTGGCTTTGGACAGTGGCTTTGGACAGTGGCTTTGGACATAGAAAGTCTTTGGACAGTGGCTTTGGACAGTGGCTTTGGACAGCGGCTTTGGACATAGAGTGGCTTTGGACAGTGGCTTTGGAAAGTGGCTTTGTACAGTGGCTTTGGACATAGAGTGGCTTTGGACAGTGGCTTTGGACAGTGGCTTTGGAGAGTGGCTTTGGAGAGTCGCTTTGAACAGAGGCTTTGGACATACAGTGGCTTTGGAGAGTGGCTTTGAACAGTGGCTTTTGACAGTGGCTTTGGACATAGAGTGGCTTTGGACAGTGGCTTTGGAGAGTGGCTTTGGATAGTGGCTTTGGACATAGAGTGGCTTTGGAGAGTGGCTTTGGACATTGGCTTTGGACAGTGGCTTTGGACATACAGTAGCTTTGGAGAGTGGGTGGCTTTGGACAGTGGCTTTCGACAGTGGCTTTGGACATAGAGTGGCTTTGGAGAGTGGCTTTGGACATACAGTGGCTTTGGACATACAGTGGCTTTGGACAATGGCTTTGGACATACAGTGGCATTGGACATACAGTGGCTTTTGACAGTGGCTTTGGAGAGTGGCTTTGGACAGTGGCTTTGGACATTTGGACAGTTGCTTTGGAGAGTGGCTTTGGACAGTGGCTTTGGACATAGAGTGGTTTAGGACAGTGGCTTTGGAGAGTGGCTTTGGACAGTAGCTTTGGACATAGAGTGGCTTTGGACAGTGGCTTTGGACAGTGGCTTTGGACAGTGGCTTTGGACAGTGGCTTTGGACAGTGGCTTTGGACATAGAGTGGCTTTGGACAGTGGCTTTGGACAGTGGCTTTGGACATAGAGTGGGATTGGAGAGTGGCTTTGGAGAGTGGCTTTGGACAGTGGCTTTGGACATAGAGTGGTTTTGGAGAGTGGCTTCGGACAGTGGCTTTGGACAGTGGCTTTGGACAGTGGCTTTGGATAGTCGCTTTGGACATACAGTGGCTTTGGACATACAGTGGCTTTGGACAGTGGCTTTGGGCAGTGGCTTTGGACAATGGCTTTGGACATAGTAATGCTTTGGACAGTGGCTTTGGACAGTGGCTTTGTACAGTGGATTTGGACATAGAGTGGCTTTGGACAGTGGCTTTGGACAGTTGCTTTGTACAGTGGCTTTGGACATACAGTGGCTTTGGACAGTGGCTTTGGACATACAGTGGCTTTGAACATACAGTGGCTTTGGACAGTGGCTTTGGACATACAGTGGCTTTGGACATACAGTGGCTTTGGACATACAGTGGCTTTGGACAATGGCTTTGGACATACAGTGGCTTTGGACATACAGTGGCTTTGGACAGTTGCTTTGGACATACAGTGGCTTTGGACATACAGTAGCTTTCGACAGTGGCTTTGGACATACAGTGGCTTTAGACAGTGGCTTTGGACATACAGTGGCTTTGGACATACAGTGGCTTTGGACAGTGGCTTTGGACATAGAGTGGCTTTGGACAGTGGCTTTGGAAAGTGGCTTTGGACAGTGGCTTTGGACATTGGCTTTGGACATAGAAAGTCTTTGGACAGTGGCTTTGGACAGTGGCTTTGGACAGCGGCTTTGGACATAGAGTGGCTTTGGACAGTGGCTTTGGAAAGTGGCTTTGTACAGTGGCTTTGGACATAGAGTGGCTTTGGACAGTGGCTTTGGACAGTGGCTTTGGAGAGTGGCTTTGGAGAGTGGCTTTGAACAGAGGCTTTGGACATACAGTGGCTTTGGAGAGTGGCTTTGAACAGTGGCTTTTGACAGTGGCTTTGGACATAGAGTGGCTTTGGAGAGTAGCTTTGGAGAGTGGCTTTGGATAGTGGCTTTGGACATAGAGTGGCTTTGGAGAGTGGCTTTGGAGAGTGGCTTTGGACAGTGGCTTTGGACATAGTGTGGCTTTGGAAAGTGGCTTTGGAGAGTGGCTTTGGACAGTGGCTTTGGACATAGAGTGGCTTTGGAGAGAGGCTTTGGACATTGGCTTTGGACAGTGGCTTTGGACATACAGTGGCTTTGGAGAGTGGCTTTGGAGAGTGGCTTTGGACAGTGGCTTTGGACAGTGGCTTTGGACATAGAGTGGCTTTGGAGAGTGACTTTGGAGAGTGGCTTTGGACAGTGGCTTTGGACATAGAGTGGCTTAGGACAGTGGCTTTGGAGAGTGGCTTTGGACAGTGGCTTTGGACATAGAGTGGCTTTGGAGAGAGGCTTTGGACATTGGCTTTGGACAGTGGCTTTGGACATACAGAGTCTTTGGACATACAGTGGATTTGGACAGTGGCTTTGGACATAGAGTGGCTTTGGACAGTGGCTTTGGAAAGTGGCTTTGGACAGTGGCTTTGGACAGTGGCTTTGGACATAGAAAGGCTTTGGACAGTGGCTTTGGACAGTGGCTTTGGACAGTGGCTTTGGACAGTGGCTTTGGACATAGAGTGGCTTTGGACAGTGGCTTTGGAAAGTGGCTTTGTACAGTGGCTTTGGACATAGAGTGGCTTTGGACAGTGGCTTTGGACAGTGGCTTTGGAGATTGGCTTTGGAGAGTGGCTTTGAACAGAGGCTTTGGACATAGAGTGGCTTTGGACAGTGGCTTTGGACAGTGGCTTTTGACAGTGGCTTTGGACATAGAGTGGCTTTGGAGAGTGGCTTTGGAGAGTGGCTTTGGATAGTGGCTTTGGACATAGAGTGGCTTTGGAGAGTGGCTTTGGAGAGTGGCTTTGGACAGTGGCTTTGGACATAGTGTGGCTTTGGAAAGTGGCTTTGGAGAGTGGCTTTGGACAGTGGCTTTGGACATAGAGTGGGTTTGGAGAGAGGCTTTGGACATTGGCTTTGGACAGTGTCTTTGGACATACAGTGGCTTTGGAGAGTGGCTTTGGAGAGTGGCTTTGGACAGCGGCTTTGGACAGTGGCTTTGGACAATGAGTGGCTTTGGAGAGTGACTTTGGAGAGTGGCTTTGGACAGTGGCTTTGGACATAGAGTGGCTTTGGACAGTGGCTTTGGACAGTGGCTTTGGACAGTGGCTTTGGACAGCGGCTTTGGACATAGAGTGGCTTTGGACAGTGGCTTTGGAAAGTGGCTTTGTACAGTGGCTTTGGACATAGAGTGGCTTTGGACAGTGGCTTTGGACAGTGGCTTTGGAGAGTGGCTTTGGAGAGTGGCTTTGAACAGAGGCTTTGGACATACAGTGGCTTTGGAGAGTGGCTTTGAACAGTGGCTTTTGACAGTGGCTTTGGACATAGAGTGGCTTTGGAGAGTAGCTTTGGAGAGTGGCTTTGGATAGTGGCTTTGGACATAGAGTGGCTTTGGAGAGTGGCTTTGGAGAGTGGCTTTGGACAGTGGCTTTGGACATAGTGTGGCTTTGGAAAGTGGCTTTGGAGAGTGGCTTTGGACAGTGGCTTTGGACATAGAGTGGCTTTGGAGAGAGGCTTTGGACATTGGCTTTGGACAGTGGCTTTGGACATACAGTGGCTTTGGAGAGTGGCTTTGGAGAGTGGCTTTGGACAGTGGCTTTGGACAGTGGCTTTGGACATAGAGTGGCTTTGGAGAGTGACTTTGGAGAGTGGCTTTGGACAGTGGCTTTGGACTTAGAGTAGCTTTGGACAGTGGCTTTGGAGAGTGGCTTTGGACAGTGGCTTTGGACATAGAGTGGCTTTGGACAGTGGCTTTGGAGAGTGGCTTTGGACAGTGGCTTTGGAGAGTGGCTTTGGAGAGTGGCTTTGGATAGTGGCTTTGGACATAGAGTGGCTTTGGAGAGTGGCTTTGGAGAGTGGCTTTGGACAGTGGCTTTGGACATAGTGTGGCTTTGGAAAGTGGCTTTGGAGAGTGGCTTTGGATAGTGGCTTTGGACATAGAGTGGCTTTGGAGAGTGGCTTTGGACATTGGCTTTGGACAGTGGCTTTGGACATACAGTGGCTTTGGAGAGTGGGTGGCTTTGGACAGTGGCTTTGGACAGTGACTTTGGACATAGAGTGGCTTTGGATAGTTGCTTTGGACATACAGTGGCTTTGGACATACAGTGGCTTTTGACAGTGGCTTTGGACATACAGTGGCTTTGGACATACAGTGGCTTTGGAAAGTGGCTTTGGACAGTGGCTTTGGACATAGTGTGGCTTTGGAGAGTGGCTTTGGAGAGTGGCTTTGAACAGAGGCTTTGGACATAGAGTGGCTTTGGAGAGTGGCTTTGGACAGTGGCTTTTGACAGTGGCTTTGGAAATAGAGTGGCTTTGGAGAGTGACTTTGGAGAGTGGCTTTGGATAGTGGCTTTGGACATAGAGTGGCTTTGGAGAGTGGCTTTGGACATTGGCTTTGGACAGTGGCTTTGGACATACAGTGGCTTTGGAGAGTGGCTTTGGAGAGTGGCTTTGGACAGTGGCTTTGGACAGTGGCTTTGGACATAGAGTGGCTTTGGAGACTGACTTTGGAGATAGGCTTTGGACAGTGGCTTTGGACATAGAGTGGCTTTGGACAGTGGCTTTGGAGAGTGGCTTTGGACAGTGGCTTTGGACACAGAGTGGCTTTGGAGAGTGGCTTTGGAGAGTGGCTTTGGACAGTGGCTTTGGACATAGAGTGGTTTTGGAGAGTGGCTTCAGACAGTTGCTTTGGACAGTGGCTTTGGACATACAGTGGCTTTGGATATACAGTGGCTTTGGATAGTGGCTTTGTACATACAGTGGCTTTGGACATACAGTGGCTTTGTACAGTGGCTTTGGACATACAGTGGCTTTGGCCGGTGGCTTTGGACATACAGTGGCTTTCGACATACAGTGGCTTTGGACAGTGGCTTTGGACATACAGTTGCTTTGGACATACAGTGGCTTTGGACATACAGTGGCTTTGGACAGTGGCTTTGGACATACAGTGGCTTTGGACATACAGTGGCTTTGGACAGTGGCTTTGGACATACAGTGGCTTTGGACATACAGTAGCTTTGGACAGTGGCTTTGGACATACAGTGGCTTTAGACAGTGGCTTTGGACATACAGTGGCTTTGGACATACAGTGGCTTTGGACAGTGGCTTTGGACATAGAGTGGCTTTGGACAGTGGCTTTGGAAAGTGGCTTTGGACAGTGGCTTTGGACAGTGGCTTTGGACATAGAAAGGCTTTGGACAGTGGCTTTGGACAGTGGCTTTGGACAGTGGCTTTGGACATAGAGTGGCTTTGGACAGTGGCTTTGGAAAGTGGCTTTGTACAGTGGCTTTGGACATAGAGTGGCTTTGGACAGTGGCTTTGGACAGTGGCTTTGGAGAGTGGCTTTGGAGAGTGGCTTTGAACAGAGGCATTGGACATAGAGTGGCTTTGGAGAGTGGATTTGGACAGTGGGTTTTGACAGTGGCTTTGGACATAGAGTGGCTTTGGAGAGTGGCTTTGGAGAGTGGCTTTGGACAGTAGCTTTGGACATAGTGTGGCTTTGGAAAGTGGCTTTGGAGAGTGGCTTTGGACAGTGGCTTTGGACATAGAGTGGCTTTGGAGAGAGGCTTTGGACATTGGCTTTGGACAGTGGCTTTGGACATACAGTAGTTTGGAGAGTGGCTTTGGATAGTGGCTTTGGACAGTGGCTTTGGACAGTGGCTTTGGACATAGAGTGGCTTTGGAGAGTGACTTTGGAGAGTGGCTTTGGACAGTGGCTTTGGACATAGAGTGGCTTTGGACAGTAGCTTTGTAGAGTGGCTTTGGACAGTGGCTTTGGACATAGAGTGGCTTTGGACAGTCGCTTTAGAGAGTGGCTTTGGACAGTGGCTTTGGAGAGTGGCTTTGGAGAGTGGCCTTGGATAGTGGCTTTGGACATAGAGTGGCTTTGGAGAGTGGCTTTGGAGAGTGGCTTTAGACAGTGGCTTTGGAATTAGTGTGGCTTTGGAAAGTGGCTTTGGAGAGTGGCTTTGGATAGTGGCTTTGGACATAGAGTGGCTTTGGAGAGTGGCTTTGGACATTGGCTTTGGACAGTGGCTTTGGACATACAGTGGCTTTGGAGAGTGGGTGGCTTTGGACAGTGGCTTTGGACAGTGGCTTTGGACATAGAGTGGCTTTGGATAGTGGCTTTGGACATACAGTGGCTTTGGACATACAGTGGCTTTGGACAGTGGCTTTGGAATACAGTGGCTTTGGACATACAGTGGCTTTGGATAGTGGCTTTGGACAGTGGCTTTGGACATAGTGTGGCTTTCTTTGGAGAGTGGCTTTGGAGAGTGGCTTTTGACAGTGGCTTTGGACATAGAGTGGCTTTGGAGAGTGACTTTGGTGAGTGGCTTTGGATATTGGCTTTGGACATAGAGTGGCTTTGGAGAGTGGCTTTGGACATTGGCTTTGGACAGTGGCTTTGGACATACAGTGGCTTTGGAGAGTGGCTTTGGAGAGTGGCTTTGGACAGTGGCTTTGGACAGCGGCTTTGGACATAGAGTGGCTTTGGAGAGTGACTTTGGAGAGTGGCTTTTGACAGTGGCTTTGGACATAGAGTGGCTTTGGACAGTGGCTTTGAAGAGTGGCTTTGGACAGTGGCTTTGGACATAGAGTGGCTTTGGAGAGTGCCTTTGGAGAGTGGCTTTGGACAGTGGCTTTGGACATAGAGTGGTTTTGGAGAGTGGCTTCGGACAGTTGCTTTGGACTGTGGCTTTGGACATACAGTGGCTTTGGACATACAGTGGCTTTGGATAGTGGCTTTGGACATACAGTGGCTTTGGACATACAGTGGCTTTGTACAGTGGCTTTGGACATACAGTGGCTTTGGACATACAGTGGCTTTGGACAGTGGCTTTGGACATACAGTGGCTTTGGAAATACAGTGGCTTTGGACAGTGGCTTTGGCGAGTGGCTTTGGACAGTGGCTTTGGACATAGAGTGGCTTTAGAGAATGGCTTTGGACAGTGGCTTTGGACAGAGGCTTTGGACATAGAGTGGCTTTGGGCAGTGGCTTTGGAGAGTGTCTTTGGATAGTGGCTTTGGACATAGAGTGGCTTTGGAGAGTGGCTTTGGACAGTGGCTTTGGACAGTGGCTTTGGACATAGAGTGGCTTTGGAGAGTGGCTTTGGAGAGTGGCTTTGGACAGTGGCTTTGGACATAGATTGGCTTTGGACAGTGGCTTTAGGAGAGCGGCTTTGGACAGTGGCTTTGGACATAGAGTGGCTTTGGAGAGTGGCTTTGGACAGTGGCTTTAGACAGTGGCTTTGGACATAGAGTGGCTTTGGATAGTGGCTTTGGAGAGTGGCTTTGGACAGTGGCTTTGGACATAGAGTGACTTTCGACAGTGACTTTGGAGAGTGGCTTTGGACAGTGGCTTTGGACATAGAGTGGCTTTGGACAGTGGCTTTGGAGAGTGGCCTTGGACAGTGGCTTTGGACATAGAGTGGCTTTGGACAGTAGCTTTGGAGAGTGGCTTTGGACAGTGGCTTTGGACAGTGGCTTTGGAGAGTGGCTTTGGATAGTGGCTTTGGACATAGAGTGGCTTTGGAGAGTGGCTTTGGAGAGTGGCTTTGGACAGTGGCTTTGGACATAGTGTGGCTTTGGAAAGTGGCTTTGGAGAATGGTTTTGGATAGTGGCTTTGGACATAGAGTGGCTTTGGAGAGTGGCTTTGGACAGTGGCTTTGGACAGTGGCTTTGGACATAGAGTGGCTTTGGAGAGTGGGTGGCTTTGGACAGTGGCTTTGGACAGTGGCTTTGGACATAGATTGGCTTTGGAGAGTGGCTTTGGACATACAGTGGCTTTGGACATAGAGTGGCTTTGGACAGTGGCTTTGGACATACAGTGGCTTTGGACATACAGTGGCTTTGGACAGTGGCTTTGGAGAGTGGCTTTGGACAGTGGCTTTGGACATAGAGAGGCTTTGGACAGTGGCTTTGTAGAGTGGCTTTCCAGTGGCTTCGGACATAGAGTGGCTTTGGATAGTGACTTTGGACAGTGGCTTTGGACATAGTGTGGCTTTGGAGAGGGGCTTTGGAGAGTGGCTTTGAACAGAGGCTTTGGACATAGAGTGGCTTTGGAGAGTGGCTTTGGACAGTGGCTTTTGACAGTGGCTTTGGACATAGAGTGGCTTTGGAGAGTGGCTTTCGAGAGTGGCTTTGGATAGTGGCTTTGGACATAGAGTGGCTTTGGAGAGTGGCTTTGGACATTGGCTTTGGACAGTGGCTTTGGACATAGAGTGGCTTTGGACAGTGGCTTTGGAGAGTGGCTTTGGAGAGTGGCTTTGGATAGTGGCTTTGGACATAGAGTGGCTTTGGAGAGTGGCTTTGGAGAGTGGCTTTGGACAGTGGCTTTGGACATAATGTGGCTTTGGAAAGTGGCTTAGGGGAGTGGCTTTGGATAGTGGCTTTGGACATAGAGTGGCTTTGGAGAGTGGCTTTGGACATTGGCTTTGGACAGTGGCTTTGGACATACAGTGGCTTTGGAGAGTGGGTGGCTTTGGACAGTGGCTTTGGACAGTGGCTTTGGACATAGAGTGGCTTTGGAGAGTGGCTTTGGACATACAGTGGCTTTGGACATACAGTGGCTTTGGACAGTGGCTTTGGACATACAGTGGCATTGGACATACAGTGGCTTTGGACAGTGGCTTTGGAGAGTGGCTTTGGACAGTGGCTTTGGACATAGAGTGGCTTTGGACAGTGGCTTTGGACATAGAGTGGTTTAGGACAGTGGCTTTGGAGAGTGGCTTTGGACAGTGGCTTTGGACATAGAGTGGCTTTGGACAGTGGCTTTGGACAGTGGCTTTGGACAGTGGCTTTGGACATAGAGTGGCTTTGGAAAGTGGCTTTGGACAGTGGCTTTGGACAGTGGCTTTGGACATAGAGTGGCTTTGGACATTGGCTTTGGACAGTGGCTTTGACCAGTGGCTTTGGACATAGTATTGCTTTGGACAGTGGCTTTGGACAGTGGCTTTGTACAGTGGATTTAGACATAGAGTGGCTTTGGACAGTTGCTTTGTACAGTGGCTTTGGACATACAGTGGCTTTGGACAGTGGCTTTGGACATACAGTGGCTTTGGACATACAGTGGCTTTGGACAGTGGCATTGGACATACAGTGGCTTTGGACATACAGTGGCTTTGGACATACAGTGGATTTGGACAGTGGCTTTGGACATACAGTGGCTTTGGACATACAGTGGCTTTGGACAGTGGCTTTGGACATACAGTGGCTTTGGACATACAGTAGCTTTGGACAGTGGCTTTGGACATACAGTGGCTTTCGACAGTGGCTTTGGACATACAGTGGCTTGGACATACAGTGGCGGTGGACAGTGGCTTTGGACATAGAGTGGCTTTGGACAGTGGCTTTGGAAAGTGGCTTTGGACAGTGGCTTTGGACAGTGGCTTTGGACATAGAAAGGCTTTGGACAGTGGCTTTGGACAGTTGCTTTGGACAGTGGCTTTGGACATAGAGTGGCTTTGGACAGTGGCTTTGGAAAGTGGCTTTGTACAGTGGCTTTGGACATAGAGTGGATTGGGACAGTGGCTTTGGACAGTGGCTTTGGAGAGTGGCTTTGGAGAGTGGCTTTGAACAGAGGCTTTGGACATAGAGTGGCTTTGGAGAGTGGCTTTGGACAGTGGCTTTTGACAGTGGCTTTGGACATAGAGTGGCTTTGGAGAGTGGCTTTGGAGAGTGGCTTTGGATAGTGGCTTTGGACATAGAGTGGCTTTGGAGAGTGGCTTTGGAGAGTGGCTTTGGACAGTGGCTTTGGATATAGTGTGGCTTTGGAAAGTTGCTTTGGAGAGTGGCTTTGGACAATGGCTTTGGAACTAGAGTGGCTTTGGAGAGTGGCTTTGGACATTGGCTTTGGACAGTGGCTTTGGACATACAGTGGCTTTGGAGAGTGGCTTTGGAGAGTGGCTTTGGACAGTGGCTTTGGACAGTGGCTTTGGACATAGAGTGGCTTTGGAGAGTGACTTTGGAGAGTGGCTTTGGACAGTGGCTTTGGACATAGAGTGGCTTTGGACAGTGGCTTTGGAGAGTGGCTTTGGACAGTGGCTTTGGACATAGAGTGGCTTTGGACAGTGGCTTTGGAGAGTGGCTTTGGACAGTGGCTTTGGAGAGTGGCTTTGGAGAGTGGCTTTGGATAGTGGCTTTGGACATAGAGTGGCTTTGGAGAGTGGCTTTGGAGAGTGGCTTTGGACAGTGGCTTTGGACATAGTGTGGCTTTGGAAAGTGGCTTTGGAGAGTGGCTTTGGATTGTGGCTTTGGACATAGAGTGGCTTTGGAGAGTGGCTTTGGACATTGGCTTTGGACAGTGGCTTTGGGCATACAGTGGCTTTGGAGAGTGGGTGGCTTGGGACAGTGGCTTTGGACAGTGGCTTTGGACATAGATTAGCTTTGGAGAGTGGCTTTGGACATACAGTGGCTTTGGACATACAGTGGCTTTGGACATACAGTGGCTTTGGACAGTGGCTTTGGACATACAGTGGCTTTGGAGAGTGGGTGGCTTTGGACAGTGGCTTTGGACAGTGGCTTTGGACATAGAGTGGCTTTGGATAGTGGCTTTGGACATACAGTGGCTTTGGACATACAGTTGCTTTGGACAGTGGCTTTGGAATACAGTGGCTTTGGACATACAGTGGCTTTGGATAGTGGCTTTGGACAGTGGCTTTGGACATAGTGTGGCTTTCTTTGGAGAGTGGCTTTGGAGAGTGGCTTTTGACAGTGGCTTTGGACATAGAGTGGCTTTGGAGAGTGACTTTGGTGAGTGGCTTTGGATATTGGCTTTGGACATAGAGTGGCTTTGGAGAGTGGCTTTGGACATTGGCTTTGGACAGTGGCTTTGGACATACAGTGGCTTTGGAGAGTGGCTTTGGAGAGTGGCTTTGGACAGTGGCTTTGGACAGCGGCTTTGGACATAGAGTGGCTTTGGAGAGTGACTTTGGAGAGTGGCTTTTGACAGTGGCTTTGGACATAGAGTGGCTTTGGACAGTGGCTTTGAAGAGTGGCTTTGGACAGTGGCTTTGGACATAGAGTGGCTTTGGAGAGTGCCTTTGGAGAGTGGCTTTGGACAGTGGCTTTGGACATAGAGTGGTTTTGGAGAGTGGCTTCGGACAGTTGCTTTGGACTGTGGCTTTGGACATACAGTGGCTTTGGACATACAGTGGCTTTGGATAGTGGCTTTGGACATACAGTGGCTTTGGACATACAGTGGCTTTGTACAGTGGCTTTGGACATACAGTGGCTTTGGACATACAGTGGCTTTGGACAGTGGCTTTGGACATACAGTGGCTTTGGAAATACAGTGGCTTTGGACAGTGGCTTTGGCGAGTGGCTTTGGACAGTGGCTTTGGACATAGAGTGGCTTTGGAGAATGGCTTTGGACAGTGGCTTTGGACAGAGGCTTTGGACATAGAGTGGCTTTGGGCAGTGGCTTTGGAGAGTGTCTTTGGATAGTGGCTTTGGACATAGAGTGGCTTTGGAGAGTGGCTTTGGACAGTGGCTTTGGACAGTGGCTTTGGACATAGAGTGGCTTTGGAGAGTGGCTTTGGAGAGTGGCTTTGGACAGTGGCTTTGGACATAGATTGGCTTTGGACAGTGGCTTTAGGAGAGCGGCTTTGGACAGTGGCTTTGGACATAGAGTGGCTTTGGAGAGTGGCTTTGGACAGTGGCTTTAGACAGTGGCTTTGGACATAGAGTGGCTTTGGATAGTGGCTTTGGAGAGTGGCTTTGGACAGTGGCTTTGGACATAGAGTGACTTTCGACAGTGACTTTGGAGAGTGGCTTTGGACAGTGGCTTTGGACATAGAATGGCTTTGGACAGTGGCTTTGGAGAGTGGCCTTGGACAGTGGCTTTGGACATAGAGTGGCTTTGGACAGTAGCTTTGGAGAGTGGCTTTGGACAGTGGCTTTGGATAGTGGCTTTGGAGAGTGGCTTTGGATAGTGGCTTTGGACATAGAGTGGCTTTGGAGAGTGGCTTTGGAGAGTGGCTTTGGACAGTGGCTTTGGACATAGTGTGGCTTTGGAAAGTGGCTTTGGAGAATGGCTTTGGATAGTGGCTTTGGACATAGAGTGGCTTTGGAGAGTGGCTTTGGACAGTGGCTTTGGACAGTGGCTTTGGACATAGAGTGGCTTTGGAGAGTGGGTGGCTTTGGACAGTGGCTTTGGACAGTGGCTTTGGACATAGATTGGCTTTGGAGAGTGGCTTTGGACATACAGTGGCTTTGGACATAGAGTGGCTTTGGACAGTGGCTTTGGACATACAGTGGCTTTGGACATACAGTGGCTTTGGACAGTGGCTTTGGAGAGTGGCTTTGGACAGTGGCTTTGGACATAGAGAGGCTTTGGACAGTGGCTTTGGAGAGTGGCTTTTAACAGTGGCTTCGGACATAGAGTGGCTTTGGATAGTGACTTTGGACAGTGGCTTTGGACATAGTGTGGCTTTGGAGAGTGGCTTTGGAGAGTGGCTTTGAACAGAGGCTTTGGACATAGAGTGGCTTTGGAGAGTGGCTTTGGACAGTGGCTTTTGACAGTGGCTTTGGACATAGAGTGGCTTTGGAGAGTGGCTTTGGAGAGTGGCTTTGGATAGTGGCTTTGGACATAGAGTGGCTTTGGAGAGTGGCTTTGGACATTGGCTTTGGACAGTGGCTTTGGACATAGAGTGGCTTTGGACAGTGGCTTTGGAGAGTGGCTTTGGAGAGTGGCTTTGGATAGTGGCTTTGGACATAGAGTGGCTTTGGAGAGTGGCTTTGGAGAGTGGCTTTGGACAGTGGCTTTGGAAATAATGTGGCTTTGGAAAGTGGCTTAGGGGAGTGGCTTTGGATAGTGGCTTTGGACATAGAGTGGCTTTGGAGAGTGGCTTTGGACATTGGCTTTGGAAAGTGGCTTTGGACATACAGTGGCTTTGGAGAGTGGGTGGCTTTGGACAGTGGCTTTGGACAGTGGCTTTGGACATAGAGTGGCTTTGGAGAGTGGCTTTGGACATACAGTGGCTTTGGACATACAGTGGCTTTGGACAGTGGCTTTGGACATACAGTGGCATTGGACATACAGTGGCTTTGGACAGTGGCTTTGGAGAGTGGCTTTGGACAGTGGCTTTGGACATAGAGTGGCTTTGGACAGTGGCTTTGGAGAGTGGCTTTGGACAGTGGCTTTGGACATAGAGTGGTTTAGGACAGTGGCTTTGGAGAGTGGCTTTGGACAGTGGCTTTGGACATAGAGTGGCTTTGGACAGTGGCTTTGGACAGTGGCTTTGGACAGTGGCTTTGGACATAGAGTGGCTTTGGACAGTGGCTTTGGACAGTGGCTTTGGACAGTGGCTTTGGACATAGAGTGGCTTTGGACAGTGGCTTTGGACAGTGGCTTTGACCAGTGGCTTTGGACATAGTATTGCTTTGGACAGTGGCTTTGGACAGTGGCTTTGTACAGTGGATTTAGACATAGAGTGGCTTTGGACAGTTGCTTTGTACAGTGGCTTTGGACATACAGTGGCTTTGGACAGTGGCTTTGGACATACAGTGGCTTTGGACATACAGTGGCTTTGGACAGTGGCATTGGACATACAGTGGCTTTGGACATACAGTGGCTTTGGACATACAGTGGATTTGGACAGTGGCTTTGGACATACAGTGGCTTTGGACATACAGTGGCTTTGGACAGTGGCTTTGGACATACAGTGGCTTTGGACATACAGTAGCTTTGGACAGTGGCTTTGGACATACAGTGGCTTTCGACAGTGGCTTTGGACATACAGTGGCTTGGACATACAGTGGCGGTGGACAGTGGCTTTGGACATAGAGTGGCTTTGGACAGTGGCTTTGGAAAGTGGCTTTGGACAGTGGCTTTGGACAGTGGCTTTGGACATAGAAAGGCTTTGGACAGTGGCTTTGGACAGTTGCTTTGGACAGTGGCTTTGGACATAGAGTGGCTTTGGACAGTGGCTTTGGAAAGTGGCTTTGTACAGTGGCTTTGGACATAGAGTGGATTGGGACAGTGGCTTTGGACAGTGGCTTTGGAGAGTGGCTTTGGAGAGTGGCTTTGAACAGAGGCTTTGGACATAGAGTGGCTTTGGAGAGTGGCTTTGGACAGTGGCTTTTGACAGTGGCTTTGGACATAGAGTGGCTTTGGAGAGTGGCTTTGGAGAGTGGCTTTGGATAGTGGCTTTGGACATAGAGTGGCTTTGGAGAGTGGCTTTGGAGAGTGGCTTTGGACAGTGGCTTTGGATATAGTGTGGCTTTGGAAAGTTGCTTTGGAGAGTGGCTTTGGACAATGGCTTTGGAACTAGAGTGGCTTTGGAGAGTGGCTTTGGACATTGGCTTTGGACAGTGGCTTTGGACATACAGTGGCTTTGGAGAGTGGCTTTGGAGAGTGGCTTTGGACAGTGGCTTTGGACAGTGGCTTTGGACATAGAGTGGCTTTGGAGAGTGACTTTGGAGAGTGGCTTTGGACAGTGGCTTTGGACATAGAGTGGCTTTGGACAGTGGCTTTGGAGAGTGGCTTTGGACAGTGGCTTTGGACATAGAGTGGCTTTGGACAGTGGCTTTGGAGAGTGGCTTTGGACAGTGGCTTTGGAGAGTGGCTTTGGAGAGTGGCTTTGGATAGTGGCTTTGGACATAGAGTGGCTTTGGAGAGTGGCTTTGGACAGTAGCTTTGGACAGCGGCTTTTGACATAGAGTGGCTTTGGAGAGTGGCTTTGGAGAGTGTCTTTGGACAGTGGCTTTGGACATAGAGTGGCTTTGGACAGTGGCTTTGGAGAGTGGCTTTGGACAGTGGCTTTGGACATAGAGTGGTTTTGGAGAGTGGCTTCGGACAGTTGCTTTGGACTGTGGCTTTGGACATACAGTGGCTTTGGACATACAGTGGCTTTGGATAGTGGCTTTGGACATACAGTGGCTTTGGACATACAGTGGCTTTGTACAGTGGCTTTGGACATACAGTGGCTTTGGACATACAGTGGCTTTGGACAGTGGCTTTGGACATACAGTGGCTTTGGAAATACAGTGGCTTTGGACAGTGGCTTTGGCGAGTGGCTTTGGACAGTGGCTTTGGACATAGAGTGGCTTTGGAGAATGGCTTTGGACAGTGGCTTTGGACAGAGGCTTTGGACATAGAGTGGCTTTGGGCAGTGGCTTTGGAGAGTGTCTTTGGATAGTGGCTTTGGACATAGAGTGGCTTTGGAGAGTGGCTTTGGACAGTGGCTTTGGACAGTGGCTTTGGACATAGAGTGGCTTTGGAGAGTGGCTTTGGAGAGTGGCTTTGGACAGTGGCTTTGGACATAGATTGGCTTTGGACAGTGGCTTTAGGAGAGCGGCTTTGGACAGTGGCTTTGGACATAGAGTGGCTTTGGAGAGTGGCTTTGGACAGTGGCTTTAGACAGTGGCTTTGGACATAGAGTGGATTTGGATAGTGGCTTTGGAGAGTGGCTTTGGACAGTGGCTTTGGACATAGAGTGACTTTCGACAGTGACTTTGGAGAGTGGCTTTGGACAGTGGCTTTGGACATAGAATGGCTTTGGACAGTGGCTTTGGAGAGTGGCCTTGGACAGTGGCTTTGGACATAGAGTGGCTTTGGACAGTAGCTTTGGAGAGTGGCTTTGGACAGTGGCTTTGGATAGTGGCTTTGGAGAGTGGCTTTGGATAGTGGCTTTGGACATAGAGTGGCTTTGGAGAGTGGCTTTGGAGAGTGGCTTTGGACAGTGGCTTTGGACATAGTGTGGCTTTGGAAAGTGGCTTTGGAGAATGGCTTTGGATAGTGGCTTTGGACATAGAGTGGCTTTGGAGAGTGGCTTTGGACAGTGGCTTTGGACAGTGGCTTTGGACATAGAGTGGCTTTGGAGAGTGGGTGGCTTTGGACAGTGGCTTTGGACAGTGGCTTTGGACATAGATTGGCTTTGGAGAGTGGCTTTGGACATACAGTGGCTTTGGACATAGAGTGGCTTTGGACAGTGGCTTTGGACATACAGTGGCTTTGGACATACAGTGGCTTTGGACAGTGGCTTTGGAGAGTGGCTTTGGACAGTGGCTTTGGACATAGAGAGGCTTTGGACAGTGGCTTTGGAGAGTGGCTTTTAACAGTGGCTTCGGACATAGAGTGGCTTTGGATAGTGACTTTGGACAGTGGCTTTGGACATAGTGTGGCTTTGGAGAGGGGCTTTGGAGAGTGGCTTTGAACAGAGGCTTTGGACATAGAGTGGCTTTGGAGAGTGGCTTTGGACAGTGGCTTTTGACAGTGGCTTTGGACATAGAGTGGCTTTGGAGAGTGGCTTTGGAGAGTGGCTTTGTATAGTGGCTTTGGACATAGAGTGGCTTTGGAGAGTGGCTTTGGACATTGGCTTTGGACAGTGGCTTTGGACATAGAGTGGCTTTGGACAGTGGCTTTGGAGAGTGGCTTTGGAGAGTGGCTTTGGATAGTGGCTTTGGACATAGAGTGGCTTTGGAGAGTGGCTTTGGAGAGTGGCTTTGGACAGTGGCTTTGGAAATAATGTGGCTTTGGAAAGTGGCTTAGGGGAGTGGCTTTGGATAGTGGCTTTGGAC
Organism: Cladorhizidae sp. MBARI D1340-BT2; assembly: GCA_028752905.1. NCBI lineage: Eukaryota > Metazoa > Porifera > Demospongiae > Poecilosclerida > Cladorhizidae > Cladorhizidae sp. MBARI D1340-BT2. The sequence goes on along the minus strand of JAQNBH010000017.1, from coordinate 21,376,386 downwards.
ATAGAGTGGCTTTGGAGAGTGGCTTTGGACATTGGCTTTGGACAGTGGCTTTGGACATACAGTGGCTTTGGAGAGTGGGTGGCTTTGGACAGTGGCTTTGGACAGTGGCTTTGGACATAGAGTGGCTTTGGAGAGTGGCTTTGGACATACAGTGGCTTTGGACATACAGTGGCTTTGGACAGTGGCTTTGGACATACAGTGGCATTGGACATACAGTGGCTTTGGACAGTGGCTTTGGAGAGTGGCTTTGGACAGTGGCTTTGGACATAGAGTGGCTTTGGACAGTGGCTTTGGAGAGTGGCTTTGGACAGTGGCTTTGGACATAGAGTGGTTTAGGACAGTGGCTTTGGAGAGTGGCTTTGGACAGTGGCTTTGGACATAGAGTGGCTTTGGACAGTGGCTTTGGACAGTGGCTTTGGACAGTGGCTTTGGACATAGAGTGGCTTTGGACAGTGGCTTTGGACAGTGGCTTTGGACAGTGGCTTTGGACATAGAGTGGCTTTGGACAGTGGCTTTGGACAGTGGCTTTGACCAGTGGCTTTGGACATAGTATTGCTTTGGACAGTGGCTTTGGACAGTGGCTTTGTACAGTGGATTTAGACATAGAGTGGCTTTGGACAGTTGCTTTGTACAGTGGCTTTGGACATACAGTGGCTTTGGACAGTGGCTTTGGACATACAGTGGCTTTGGACATACAGTGGCTTTGGACAGTGGCATTGGACATACAGTGGCTTTGGACATACAGTGGCTTTGGACATACAGTGGATTTGGACAGTGGCTTTGGACATACAGTGGCTTTGGACATACAGTGGCTTTGGACAGTGGCTTTGGACATACAGTGGCTTTGGACATACAGTAGCTTTGGACAGTGGCTTTGGACATACAGTGGCTTTCGACAGTGGCTTTGGACATACAGTGGCTTGGACATACAGTGGCGGTGGACAGTGGCTTTGGACATAGAGTGGCTTTGGACAGTGGCATTGGAAAGTGGCTTTGGACAGTGGCTTTGGACAGTGGCTTTGGACATAGAAAGGCTTTGGACAGTGGCTTTGGACAGTTGCTTTGGACAGTGGCTTTGGACATAGAGTGGCTTTGGACAGTGGCTTTGGAAAGTGGCTTTGTACAGTGGCTTTGGACATAGAGTGGATTGGGACAGTGGCTTTGGACAGTGGCTTTGGAGAGTGGCTTTGGAGAGTGGCTTTGAACAGAGGCTTTGGACATAGAGTGGCTTTGGAGAGTGGCTTTGGACAGTGGCTTTTGACAGTGGCTTTGGACATAGAGTGGCTTTGGAGAGTGGCTTTGGAGAGTGGCTTTGGATAGTGGCTTTGGACATAGAGTGGCTTTGGAGAGTGGCTTTGGAGAGTGGCTTTGGACAGTGGCTTTGGATATAGTGTGGCTTTGGAAAGTTGCTTTGGAGAGTGGCTTTGGACAATGGCTTTGGAACTAGAGTGGCTTTGGAGAGTGGCTTTGGACATTGGCTTTGGACAGTGGCTTTGGACATACAGTGGCTTTGGAGAGTGGCTTTGGAGAGTGGCTTTGGACAGTGGCTTTGGACAGTGGCTTTGGACATAGAGTGGCTTTGGAGAGTGACTTTGGAGAGTGGCTTTGGACAGTGGCTTTGGACATAGAGTGGCTTTGGACAGTGGCTTTGGAGAGTGGCTTTGGACAGTGGCTTTGGACATAGAGTGGCTTTGGACAGTGGCTTTGGAGAGTGGCTTTGGACAGTGGCTTTGGAGAGTGGCTTTGGAGAGTGGCTTTGGATAGTGGCTTTGGACATAGAGTGGCTTTGGAGAGTGGCTTTGGACAGTGGCTTTGGACATAGTGTGGCTTTGGAAAGTGGCTTTGGAGAGTGGCTTTGGATAGTGGCTTTGGACATAGAGTGGCTTTGGAGAGTGGCTTTGGACATTGGCTTTGGACAGTGGCTTTGGGCATACAGTGGCTTTGGAGAGTGGGTGGCTTGGGACAGTGGCTTTGGACAGTGGCTTTGGACATAGATTAGCTTTGGAGAGTGGCTTTGGACATACAGTGGCTTTGGACATACAGTGGCTTTGGACATACAGTGGCTTTGGACAGTGGCTTTGGACATACAGTGGCTTTGGACATCATACAGTGGCTTTGGACAGTGGCTTTGGAGAGTGGCTTTGGATAGTGGCTTTGGACATAGAGTGGCTTTGGACAGTGGCTTAGGAGAGTGGCTTTGGACAGTGGCTTTGGACATAACGTGGCTTTGGATAGTGGCTTTGGACAGTGGCTTTGGACATAGTGTGGCTTTGGAGAGTGGCTTTGGAGAGTGGCTTTGAACAGAGGCTTTGGACATAGAGTGGCTTTGGAGAGTGGCTTTGGACAGTGGCTTTTGACAGTGGCTTTGGACATAGAGTGGCTTTGGAGAGTGGCTTTGGAGAGTGGCTTTGGATAGTGGCATTGGACATAGAGTGGCTTTGGAGAGTGGCTTTGGACATTGGCTTTGGACAGTGGCTTTGGACATACAGTGGCTTTGGAGAGTGGCTTTGGAGAGTGGCTTTGGACAGTGGCTTTGGACAGTGGCTTTGGACATAGAGTGGCTTTGGAGAGTGACTTTGGAGAGTGGCTTTGGACAGTGGCTTTGGACATAGAGTGGCTTTGGAGAGTGGCTTTGGAGAGTGGCTTTGGAGAGTGGCTTTGGACAGTGGCTTTGGACATAGAGTGGTTTTGGAGAGTGGCTTCGGACAGTGGCTTTGGACAGTGGCTTTGGACATACAGTGGCTTTGGACATACAGTGGCTTTGGATAGTGGCTTTGGACATACAGTGGCTTTGGACATACAGTGGCTTTGGACAGTGGCTTTGGACATACAGTGGCTTTGGACATACAATGGCTTTGGACAGTGGCTTTGGACATAAAGTGGCTTTGGACATAAAGTGGCTTTGGACAGTGGCTTTGGAGAGTGGCTTTGGACAGTGGCTTTGGACATAGAGTGGCTTTGGAGAATGGCTTTGGACAGTGGCTTTGGACAGAGGCTTTTGATATAGAGTGGCTTTGGACAGTGGCTTTGGAGAGTGTCTTTGGACAGTGACTTTGGACATAGAGTGGCTTTGGAGAGTGGCTTTGGACAGTGGCTTTGGACAGTGGCTTTGGACATAGAGTGGCTTTGGAGAGTGGCTTTGGAAAGTGGCTTTGGACAGTGGCTTTGGACATAGAGTGGCTTTGGACAGTGGCTTTAGGAGAGTGGCTTTGGACAGTGGCTTTGGACATAGAGTGGCTTTGTAGAGTGGCTTTGGACAGTGGCTTTAGACAGTGGCTTTGGACATAGAGTGGCTTTGGATAGTGGCATTGGAGAGTGGCTTTGGACAGTGGCTTTGGACATAGAGTGACTTTCGACAGTGGCTTTGTAGAGTGGCTTTGGACAGTGGCTTTGGATATAGTGTGGCTTTGGAAAGTTGCTTTGGAGAGTGGCTTTGGACATACAGTGGCTTTGGACATACAGTGGCTTTGGACAGTGGCTTTGGACATACAGTGGCTTTGGACATACAATGGCTTTGGACAGTGGCTTTGGACATAAAGTGGCTTTGGACATAAAGTGGCTTTGGACAGTGGCTTTGGAGAGTGGCTTTGGACAGTGGCTTTGGACATAGAGTGGCTTTGGAGAATGGCTTTGGACAGTGGCTTTGGACAGAGGCTTTTGATATAGAGTGGCTTTGGACAGTGGCTTTGGAGAGTGTCTTTGGACAGTGACTTTGGACATAGAGTGGCTTTGGAGAGTGGCTTTGGACAGTGGCTTTGGACAGTGGCTTTGGACATAGAGTGGCTTTGGAGAGTGGCTTTGGAAAGTGGCTTTGGACAGTGGCTTTGGACATAGAGTGGCTTTGGACAGTGGCTTTAGGAGAGTGGCTTTGGACAGTGGCTTTGGACATAGAGTGGCTTTGTAGAGTGGCTTTGGACAGTGGCTTTAGACAGTGGCTTTGGACATAGAGTGGCTTTGGATAGTGGCATTGGAGAGTGGCTTTGGACAGTGGCTTTGGACATAGAGCGACTTTCGACAGTGGCTTTGTAGAGTGGCTTTGGACAGTGGCTTTGGACACAGAGTGGCTTTGGACAGTGGCTTTGGAGAGTGGCTTTGGACAGTGGCTTTGGACATAGAGTTGCTTTGGACAGTGGCTTTGGAGAGTGGCTTCGGACAGTGGCTTTGGACATAGAGTGGCTTTGGACAGTGGCTTTGGAGAGTGGCTTTGGACAGTGGCTTTGGACATAGAGTGGCTTTGGACAGTGGCTTTGGAGAGTGGCTTTGGACAGTGGCTTTGGACATAGAGTGGCTTTGGACAGTGGCTTTGGAGAGTGGCTTTGGACAGTGGCTTTGGAGAGTGGCTTTGGACAGTGGCTTTGGACATAGAGTGGCTTTGGACAGTGGCTTTGGAGAGTGGCTTTGGACAGTGGCTTTGGAGAGTGGCTTTGGAGAGTGGCTTTGGATAGTGGCTTTGGACATAGAGTGGCTTTGGAGAGTGGCTTTGGAGAGTGGCTTTGGACAGTGGCTTTGGACATAGTGTGGCTTTGGAAAGTGGCTTTGGAGAGTGGCTTTGGACATAGAGTGGCTTTGGAGAGTGGCTTTGGACATTGGCTTTGGACAGTGGCTTTGGACATACAGTGGCTTTGGAGAGTGGGTGGCTTTGGACAGTGGCTTTGGATAGTGGCTTTGGACATAGAGTGGCTTTGGAGAGTGGCTTTGGACATACAGTGGCTTTGGACATACAGTGGCTTTGGACATACAGTGGCTTTGGACAGTGGCTTTGGACATACAGTGGTTTTGGACATACATTGGCTTTGGACAGTGGCTTTGGAGAGTGGCTTTGGACAGTGGCTTTGGACATAGAGTGGCTTTGGACAGTGGCTTTGGAGATTGGCTTTGGACAGTGGCTTTGGACTTAGAGTGGTTTAGGACAGTGGCTTTGGACATAGAGTGGCTTTGGAGAGTGGCTTTGGAAAGTGGCTTTGGACAGTGGCTTTGGACATAGAGTGGCTTTGGACAGTGGCTTTAGGAGAGTGGCTTTGGACAGTGGCTTTGGACATAGAGTGGCTTTGTAGAGTGGCTTTGGACAGTGGCTTTAGACAGTGGCTTTGGACATAGAGTGGCTTTGGATAGTGGCATTGGAGAGTGGCTTTGGACAGTGGCTTTGGACATAGAGTGACTTTCGACAGTGGCTTTGTAGAGTGGCTTTGGACAGTGGCTTTGGATATAGTGTGGATTTGGAAAGTTGCTTTGGAGAGTGGCTTTGGACAATGGCTTTGGAACTAGAGTGGCTTTGGAGAGTGGCTTTGGACATTGGCTTTGTACAGTGGCTTTGGACATACAGTGGCTTTGGAGAGTGGCTTTGGAGAGTGGCTTTGGACAGTGGCTTTGGACAGTGGCTTTGGACATAGAGTGGCTTTGGAGAGTGACTTTGGAGAGTGGCTTTGGACAGTGGCTTTGTACATAGAGTGGCTTTGGACAGTGGCTTTGGAGAGTGGCTTTGGACAGTGGCTTTGGACATAGAGTGGCTTTGGACAGTGGCTTTGGAGAGTGGCTTTGGACAGTGGCTTTGGAGAGTGGCTTTGGAGAGTGGCTTTGGATAGTGGCTTTGGACATAGAGTGGCTTTGGAGAGTGGCTTTGGAGAGTGGCTTTGGACAGTGGCTTTGGACATAGTGTGGCTTTGGAAAGTGGCTTTGGAGAGTGGCTTTGGATAGTGGCTTTGGACATAGAGTGGCTTTGGAGAGTGGCTTTGGACATTGGCTTTGGACAGTGGCTTTGGGCATACAGTGGCTTTGGAGAGTGGGTGGCTTGGGACAGTGGCTTTGGACAGTGGCTTTTGACATAGATTGGCTTTGGAGAGTGGCTTTGGACATACAGTGGCTTTGGACATACAGTGGCTTTGGACATACAGTGGCTTTGGACAGTGGCTTTGGAGAGTGGCTTTGGATAGTGGCTTTGGACATAGAGTGGCTTTGGACAGAGGCTTTGGAGAGTGGCTTTGGACAGTGGCTTTGGACATAACGTGGCTTTGGATAGTGGCTTTGGACAGTGGCTTTGGACATAGTGTGGCTTTGGAGAGTGGCTTTGGAGAGTGGCTTTGAACAGAGGCTTTGGACATAGAGTGGCTTTGGAGAGTGGCTTTGGACAGTGGCTTTTGACAGTGGCTTTGGACATAGAGTGGCTTTGGAGAGTGGCTTTGGAGAGTGGCTTTGGATAGTGGCTTTGGACATAGAGTGGCTTTGGAGAGTGGCTTTGGAGAGTGGCTTTGGACAGTGGCTTTGGACAGTGCTTTGGACATAGAGTGGCTTTGGAGAGTGACTTTGGAGAGTGGCTTTGGACAGTGGCTTTGGACATAGAGTGGCTTTGGACAGTGGCTTTGGAGAGTGGCTTTGGACAGTGGCTTTGGACATAGAGTGGCTTTGGAGAGTGGCTTTGGAGAGTGGCTTTGGAGAGTGGCTTTGGACAGTGGCTTTGGACATAGAGTGGTTTTGGAGAGTGGCTTCGGACAGTGGCTTTGGACAGTGGCTTTGGACATACAGTGGCTTTGGACATACAGTGGCTTTGGATAGTGGCTTTGGACATACAGTGGCTTTGGACATACAGTGGCTTTGGACAGTGGCTTTGGACATACAGTGGCTTTGGACATACAATGGCTTTGGACAGTGGCTTTGGACATAAAGTGGCTTTGGACATAAAGTGGCTTTGGACAGTGGCTTTGGAGAGTGGCTTTGGACAGTGGCTTTGGACATAGAGTGGCTTTGGAGAATGGCTTTGGACAGTGGCTTTGGACAGAGGCTTTTGATATAGAGTGGCTTTAGACAGTGGCTTTGGAGAGTGTCTTTGGACAGTGACTTTGGACATAGAGTGGCTTTGGAGAGTGGCTTTGGACAGTGGCTTTGGACAGTGGCTTTGGACATAGAGTGGCTTTGGAGAGTGGCTTTGGAAAGTGGCTTTGGACAGTGGCTTTGGACATAGAGTGGCTTTGGACAGTGGCTTTAGGAGAGTGGCTTTGGACAGTGGCTTTAGACAGTGGCTTTGGACATAGAGTGGCTTTGGATAGTGGCATTGGAGAGTGGCTTTGGACAGTGGCTTTGGACATAGAGCGACTTTCGACAGTGGCTTTGTAGAGTGGCTTTGGACAGTGGCTTTGGACACAGAGTGGCTTTGGACAGTGGCTTTGGAGAGTGGCTTTGGACAGTGGCTTTGGACATAGAGTTGCTTTGGACAGTGGCTTTGGAGAGTGGCTTCGGACAGTGGCTTTGGACATAGAGTGGCTTTGGACAGTGGCTTTGGAGAGTGGCTTTGGACAGTGGCTTTGGACATAGAGTGGCTTTGGACAGTGGCTTTGGAGAGTGGCTTTGGACAGTGGCTTTGGACATAGAGTGGCTTTGGACAGTGGCTTTGGAGAGTTGCTTTGGACAGTGGCTTTGGAGAGTGGCTTTGGACAGTGGCTTTGGACATAGAGTGGCTTTGGACAGTGGCTTTGGAGAGTGGCTTTGGACAGTGGCTTTGGAGAGTGGCTTTGGAGAGTGGCTTTGGATAGTGGCTTTGGACATAGAGTGGCTTTGGAGAGTGGCTTTGGAGAGTGGCTTTGGACAGTGGCTTTGGACATAGTGTGGCTTTGGAAAGTGGCTTTGGAGAGTGGCTTTGGACATAGAGTGGCTTTGGAGAGTGGCTTTGGACATTGGCTTTGGACAGTGGCTTTGGACATACAGTGGCTTTGGAGAGTGGGTGGCTTTGGACAGTGGCTTTGGATAGTGGCTTTGGACATAGAGTGGCTTTGGAGAGTGGCTTTGGACATACAGTGGCTTTGGACATAGAGTGGCTTTGGACAGTGGCTTTGGACATACAGTGGCTTTGGACATACATTGGCTTTGGACAGTGGCTTTGGAGAGTGGCTTTGGACAGTGGCTTTGGACATAGAGTGGCTTTGGACAGTGGCTTTGGAGATTGGCTTTGGACAGTGGCTTTGGACTTAGAGTGGTTTAGGACAGTGGCTTTGGAGAGTGGCTTTGGACAGTGGCTTTGGACATAGAGTGGCTTTGGACAGTGTCTTGGACAGTGGCTTTGTACAGTGGATTTGGACATAGAGTGGCTTTGGACAGTGGCTTTGGACAGTTGCTTTGTACAGTGGCTTTGGACATACAGTGGCTTTGGACAGTGGCTTTGGACATACAGTGGCTTTAGACAGTGGCTTTGGACATACAGTGGCTTTGGACATACAGTGGCTTTGGACAGTGGCTTTGGACATACAATGGCTTTGGACATACAGTGGCTTTGGACAGTGGCTTTGGACATACAGTGGCTTTGGACATACAGTAGCTTTGGACAGTGGCTTTGGACATACAGTGGCTTTAGACAGTGGCTTTGGACATACAGTGGCTTTGGACATACAGTGGCTTTGGACAGTGGCTTTGGACATAGAGTGGCTTTGGACAGTGGCTTTGGAAAGTGGCTTTGGACAGTGGCTTTGGACAGTGGCTTTGGACATAGAAAGGCTTTGGACAGTAGCTTTGGACAGTGGCTTTGGACAGTGGCTTTGGACATAGAGTGGCTTTGGACAGTGGCTTTGGAAAGTGGTTTTGTACAGTGGCTTTGGACATAGAGTGGCTTTGGACAGTGGCTTTGGACAGTGGCTTTGGAGAGTGGCTTTGGAGAGTGGCTTTGAACAGAGGCTTTGGACATAGAGTGGCTTTGGAGAGTGGCTTTGGACAGAGGCTTTTGACAGTGGCTTTTGACTGTGGCTTTGGACATAGAGTGACTTTGGAGAGTGGCTTTGGAGAGTGGCTTTGGATTGTGGCTTTGGACATAGAGTGGCTTTGGAGAGTGGCTTTGGAGAGTGGCTTTGGACAGTGGCTTTGGACATAGTGTGGCTTTGGAAAGTGGCTTTGGAGAGTGGCTTTGGACAGTGGCTTTGGACATAGAGTGGCTTTGGAGAGTGGCTTTGGACATTGGCTTTGGACAGTGGCTTTGGACATACAGTGGCTTTGGAGAGTGGCTTTGGAGAGTGGCTTTGGACAGTGGCTTTGGACAGTAGCTTTGGACATAGAGTGGCTTTGGAGAGTGACTTTGGAGAGTGGCTTTGGACAGTGGCTTTTGACATAGAGTGGCTTTGGACAGTGGCTTTGGAGAGTGGCTTTGGACAGTGGCTTTGGACATAGAGTGGCTTAGGACAGTGGCTTTGGAGAGTGGCTTTGGACAGTGGCTTTGGAGAGTGGCTTTGGAGAGTGGCTTTGGACAGTGGCTTTGGACATAGTATTGCTTTGGACAGTGGCTTTGGACAGTGGCTTTGTACATTGGATTTGGACATAGAGTGGCTTTGGACAGTGGCATTGGACAGTTGCTTTGTACAGTGGCTTTGGACATACAGTGGCTTTGGACAGTGGCTTTGGACATACAGTGGCTTTGGACATACAGTGGCTTTGGACAGTGGCTTTGGACATTCAGTGGCTTTGGACATACAGTGGCTTTGGACAGTGGCTTTGAACATACAGTGGCTTTGGACATACAGTGGCTTTGGACAGTGGCTTTGGACATACAGTGGCTTTGGACATACAGTGGCTTTAGACAGTGGCTTTGGACATACAGTGGCTTTGGACATACAGTGGCTTTGGACAGTGGCTTTGGACATAGAGTGGCTTTGGACAGTGGCTTTGGAAAGTGGCTTTGGACAGTGGCTTTGGACAGTGGCTTTGGACATAGAAAGGCTTTTGACAGTGGCTTTGGACAGTGGCTTTGGACAGTGGCTTTGGACATAGAGTGGCTTTGGACAGTGGCTTGGAAAGTGGCTTTGTACAGTGGCTTTGGACATAGAGTGGCTTTGGACAGTGGCTTTGGACAGTGGCTTTGGACAGTGGGTTTGGACAGTGGCTTTGGACAGTGGCTTTGGACATAGAGTGGCTTTGGATAGTGGCTTTGGACAGTGGCTTTGGACATAGTGTGGCTTTGGAGAGTGGCTTTGGAGAGTGGCTTTGAACAGAGGCTTTGGACATAGAGTGGCTTTGGAGAGTGGCTTTGGACAGTGGCTTTTGACAGTGGCTTTGGACATAGAGTGGCTTTGGAGAGTGGCTTTGGAGAGTGGCTTTGGATAGTGGCTTTGGACATAGAGTGGCTTTGGAGAGTGGCTTTGGAGAGTGGCTTTGGAAAGTGGCTTTCGATATAGTGTGGCTTTGGAAAGTGGCTTTGGAGATTGGCTTTGCTCAGTGGCTTTGGACATAGAGTGTCTTTGGAGAGTGGCTTTGGACATTGGCTTTGGAAAGTGGCTTTGAACATACAGTGGCTTTGGTGAGTGGCTTTGGAGAGTGGCTTTGGACAGTGGCTTTGGACAGTGGCTTTGGACATAGAGTGGCTTTGGTGAGTGACTTTGGAGAGTGGCTCTGGACAGTGGCTTTGGACATAGAGTGGCTTTGGACAGTGGCGTTGGAGAGTGGCTTTGGACAGTGGCTTTGGACATAGAGTGGCTTTAGAGAGTGGCTTTGGAGAGTGGCTTTGGACAGTGGCTTTGGACATAGAGTGGTTTTGGAGAGTGACTTCGGACAGTGGCTTTGGACAGTGGCTTTGGACATACAGTGGCTTTGGACATACAGTGGCTTTGGATAGTGGCTTTGGACATACAGTGGCTTTGGACATACAGTGGCTTTGGACAGTGGCTTTGGACATACAGTGGCTTTGGACATACAGTGGCTTTGGACAGTGGCTTTGGACATACAGTGGCTTTGGACATACAGTGGCTTTGGACAGTGGCTTTGGAGAGTGGCTTTTGACAGTGGCTTCGGACATAGAGTGGCTTTGGACAGTGGCTTTGGAGAGTGGCTTTGGACAGTGGCTTTGGACATAGAGTGGTTTATGACAGTGGCTTTGGAGAGTTGCTTTGGACAGTGTCTTTGGACATAGAGTGGCTTTGGACAGTGGCTTTGGACAGTGGCTTTGGACAGTGGCTTTGGACATAGAGTGGCTTTGGACAGTGGCTTTGGACAGTGGCTTTGGACAGCAGCTTTGGACATAGAGTGGCTTTGGAGAGTGGCTTTGGACAGTGGCTTTGGACAGTGGCTTTGGACATAGAGTGGCTTTGGAGAGTGGCTTTGGAGAGTGGCTTTGGACAGTGGCTTTGGACATAGAGTGGCTTTGGACAGTGGCTTTGGGAGAGTGGCTTTGGACAGTGTCTTTGGACATAGAGTGGCTTTGGAGAGTGGCTTTGGAGAGTGGCTTTGGACAGTAGCTTTGGACATAGAGTGGCTTTGGACAGTGACTTTGAACAGTGACTTCGGACAGTGGCTTTGGACATAGAGTGGCTTTGGACAGTGGCTTTGGAAAGTGGCTTTGGACAGTGGCTTTGGACAGTGGCTTTGGACATAGAAAGGCTTTGGACAGTGGCTTTGGACAGTGGCTTTGGACAGTGGCTTTGGACATAGAGTGGCTTTGGACAGTGGCTTTGGCAAGTGGCTTTGTACAGTGGCTTTAGACATAGAGTGGCTTTGGACAGTGGCTTTGGACAGTGGCTTTGGACAGTGGCTTTGGACATAGAGTGGCTTTGGACAGTGGGTTTGGACAGTGGCTTTGGACAGTGGCTTTGAACATAGAGTGGCTTTGGATAGTGGCTTTGGACAGTGGCTTTGGACAAAGTGTGGCTTTGGAGAGTGGCTTTGGAGAGTGGCTTTGAACAGTAGCTTTGGACATAGAGTGGCTTTGTGGAGAGTGGCTTTGGACAGTGGCTTTGGACATACAGTGGCTTTGGACATACAGTGGCTTTGGACATACAGTGGCTTTGGACATACAGTGGCTTTGGACAGTGGCTTTGGAAAGTGGCTTTGGACAGTGGCTTTGGACATAGAGTGGCTTTCGACAGTGGCTTTGGAGAGTGGCTTTGGACAGTGGCTTTGGACATAGAGTGGCTTTGGAAAGTGGCTTTGGACAGTGGCTTTGGACAGTGGCTTTGGACATAGAGTGGCTTTGGAGAGTGGCTTTGGAGAGTGGCTTTGGACTGGCTTTGGACATAGAGTGGCTTTGGAGAGTGGCTTTGGAGATTGGCTTTGGACAGTGACTTTGGACATAGAGTGGCTTTGGAGAGTGGCTTTGGGAGTGGCTTTGGACAGTGGCTTTGGACATAGAGTGGCTTTGGAGAGTGGCTTTGGAGAGTGGCTTTGGATAGTGGCTTTGGACAGTAGCTTTGGACATAGAGTGGCTTTGGACAGTGACTTTGAACAGTGGCTTTGGACAGTGGCTTTGGACAGTGGCTTTGGACATAGAGTGGCTTTAGACAGTGGCTTTGGAAAGTGGCTTTGGACAGTGGCTTTGGAAAGTGGCTTTGGACAGTGGCTTTGGACAGTGGCTTTGGACATAGAAAGGCTTTGGACAGTGGCTTTGGACAGTGGCTTTGGACAGTGGCTTTGGACATAGAGTGGCTTTGGTGAGTGACTTTGGAGAGTGGCTCTGGACAGTGGCTTTGGACATAGAGTGGCTTTGGACAGTGGCTTTGGAGATTGGCTTTGGACAGTGGCTTTGGACATAGAGTGGCTTTGGACAGTGGCTTTGGACAGTGGCTTTGGAGAGTGGCTTTGGACATACAGTGGCTTTGGACATACAGTGGCTTTGGACAGTGGCTTTGGACATACAGTGGCTTTGGACATACATTGGCTTTGGACAGTGGCTTTGGAGAGTGGCTTTGGACAGTGGCTTTGGACATAGAGTGGCTTTGGACAGTGGCTTTGGAGATTGGCTTTGGACAGTGGCTTTGGACTTAGAGTGGTTTAGGACAGTGGCTTTGGAGAGTGGCTTTGGACAGTGGCTTTGGACATAGAGTGGCTTTGGACAGTGGCTTTGGACAGTGGCTTTGTACAGTGGATTTGGACATAGAGTGGCTTTGGACAGTGGCTTTGGACAGTTGCTTTGTACAGTGGCTTTGGACATACAGTGGCTTTGGACAGTGGCTTTGGACATACAGTGGCTTTAGACAGTGGCTTTGGACATACAGTGGCTTTGGACATACAGTGGCTTTGGACAGTGGCTTTGGACATACAATGGCTTTGGACATACAGTGGCTTTGGACAGTGGCTTTGGACATACAGTGGCTTTGGACATACAATAGCTTTGGACAGTGGCTTTGGACATACAGTGGCTTTAGACAGTGGCTTTGGACATACAGTGGCTTTGGACATACAGTGGCTTTGGACAGTGGCTTTGGACATAGAGTGGCTTTGGACAGTGGCTTTGGAAAGTGGCTTTGGACAGTGGCTTTGGATAGTGGCTTTGGACATAGAAAGGCTTTGGACAGTAGCTTTGGACAGTGGCTTTGGACAGTGGCTTTGGACATAGAGTGGCTTTGGACAGTGGCTTTGGAAAGTGGTTTTGTACAGTGGCTTTGGACATAGAGTGGCTTTGGACAGTGGCTTTGGACATAGTGTGGCTTTGGAGAGTGGCTTTGGAGAGTGGCTTTGAACAGAGGCTTTGGACATAGAGTGGCTTTGGAGAGTGGCTTTGGACAGTGGCTTTTGACAGTGGCTTTGGACATAGAGTGGCTTTGGAGAGTGGCTTTGGAGAGTGGCTTTGGATAGTGGCTTTGGACATAGAGTGGCTTTGGAGAGTGGCTTTGGAGAGTGGCTTTGGACAGTGGCTTTCGATATAGTGTGGCTTTGGAAAGTGGCTTTGGAGATTGGCTTTGCTCAGTGGCTTTGGACATAGAGTGTCTTTGGAGAGTGGCTTTGGACATTGGCTTTGGAAAGTGGCTTTGAACATACAGTGGCTTTGGTGAGTGGCTTTGGAGAGTGGCTTTGGACAGTGGCTTTGGACAGTGGCTTTGGACATAGAGTGGCTTTGGTGAGTGACTTTGGAGAGTGGCTCTGGACAGTGGCTTTGGACATAGAGTGGCTTTGGACAGTGGCTTTGGAGAGTGGCTTTGGACAGTGGCTTTGGACATAGAGTGGCTTTAGAGAGTGGCTTTGGAGAGTGGCTTTGGACAGTGGCTTTGGACATAGAGTGGTTTTGGAGAGTGACTTCGGACAGTGGCTTTGGACAGTGGCTTTGGACATACAGTGGCTTTGGACATACAGTGGCTTTGGATAGTGGCTTTGGACATACAGTGGCTTTGGACATACAGTGGCTTTGGACAGTGGCTTTGGACATACAGTGGCTTTGGACATACAGTGGCTTTGGACAGTGGCTTTGGACATACAGTGGCTTTGGACATACAGTGGCTTTGGACAGTGGCTTTGGAGAGTGGCTTTTGACAGTGGCTTCGGACATAGAGTGGCTTTGGACAGTGGCTTTGGAGAGTGGCTTTGGACAGTGGCTTTGGACATAGAGTGGTTTATGACAGTGGCTTTGGAGAGTTGCTTTGGACAGTGTCTTTGGACATAGAGTGGCTTTGGACAGTGGCTTTGGACAGTGGCTTTGGACAGTGGCTTTGGACATAGAGTGGCTTTGGACAGTGGCTTTGGACAGTGGCTTTGGACAGCAGCTTTGGACATAGAGTGGCTTTGGAGAGTGGCTTTGGACAGTGGCTTTGGACAGTGGCTTTGGACATAGAGTGGCTTTGGAGAGTGGCTTTGGAGAGTGGCTTTGGACAGTGGCTTTGGACATAGAGTGGCTTTGGACAGTGGCTTTGGGAGAGTGGCTTTGGACAGTGGCTTTGGACATAGAGTGGCTTTGGAGAGTGGCTTTGGAGAGTGGCTTTGGACAGTAGCTTTGGACATAGAGTGGCTTTGGACAGTGACTTTGAACAGTGACTTCGGACAGTGGCTTTGGACATAGAGTGGCTTTGGACAGTGGCTTTGGAAAGTGGCTTTGGACAGTGGCTTTGGAGAGTGGCTTTGGACATAGAAAGGCTTTGGACAGTGGCTTTGGACAGTGGCTTTGGACAGTGGCTTTGGACATAGAGTGGCTTTGGACAGTGGCTTTGGCAAGTGGCTTTGTACAGTGGCTTTAGACATAGAGTGGCTTTGGACAGTGGCTTTGGACAGTGGCTTTGGACAGTGGCTTTGGACATAGAGTGGCTTTGGACAGTGGGTTTGGACAGTGGCTTTGGACAGTGGCTTTGAACATAGAGTGGCTTTGGATAGTGGCTTTGGACAGTGGCTTTGGACAAAGTGTGGCTTTGGAGAGTGGCTTTGGAGAGTGGCTTTGAACAGTAGCTTTGGACATAGAGTGGCTTTGTGGAGAGTGGCTTTGGAAAGTGGCTTTGGACATACAGTGGCTTTGGACATACAGTGGCTTTGGACATACAGTGGCTTTGGACATACAGTGGCTTTGGACAGTGGCTTTGGAAAGTGGCTTTGGACAGTGGCTTTGGACATAGAGTGGCTTTCGACAGTGGCTTTGGAGAGTGGCTTTGGACAGTGGCTTTGGACATAGAGTGGCTTTGGAAAGTGGCTTTGGACAGTGGCTTTGGACAGTGGCTTTGGACATAGAGTGGCTTTGGAGAGTGGCTTTGGAGAGTGGCTTTGGACTGGCTTTGGACATAGAGTGGCTTTGGAGAGTGGCTTTGGAGATTGGCTTTGGACAGTGACTTTGGACATAGAGTGGCTTTGGAGAGTGGCTTTGGGAGTGGCTTTGGACAGTGGCTTTGGACATAGAGTGGCTTTGGAGAGTGGCTTTGGAGAGTGGCTTTGGATAGTGGCTTTGGACAGTAGCTTTGGACATAGAGTGGCTTTGGACAGTGACTTTGAACAGTGGCTTTGGACAGTGGCTTTGGACATAGAGTGGCTTTAGACAGTGGCTTTGGAAAGTGGCTTTGGACAGTGGCTTTGGAAAGTGGCTTTGGACAGTGGCTTTGGACAGTGGCTTTGGACATAGAAAGGCTTTGGACAGTGGCTTTGGACAGTGGCTTTGGACAGTGGCTTTGGACATAGAGTGGCTATGGACAGTGGCTTTGGAAAGTGGCTTTGTATAGTGGCTTTGGACATAGAGTGGCTTTGGACAGTGGCTTTGGACAGTGGCTTTGGACAGTGGCTTTGGACATAGAATGGCTTTGGACAGTGGCTTTGGCAAGTGACTTTGGACAGTGGCTTTGGACATAGAGTATCTTTGGACAGTGGGTTTGGACAGTGGCTTTGGACAGTGGCTTTGAACATAGAGTGGCTTTGGATAGTGGCTTTGGACAGTGGCTTTGGACAAAGTGTGGCTTTGGAGAGTGGTTTTGGAGAGTGGCTTTGAACAGTAGCTTTGGACATAGAGTGGCTTTGTGGAGATTGGCTTTGGACAGTGGCTTTGGACATACAGTGGCTTTGGACATACAGTGGCTTTGGACATACAGTGGCTTTGGACATACAGTGGCTTTGGACAGTGGCTTTGGAGAGTGGCTTTGGAGAGTGGCTTTGGACTGGCTTTGGACATAGAGTGGCATTGGAGAGTGGCTTTGGAGATTGGCTTTGGACAGTGACTTTGGACATAGAGTGGCTTTGGAGAGTGGCTTTGGGGAGTGGCTTTGGACAGTGGCTTTGGACATAGAGTGGCTTTGGAGAGTGGCTTTGGAGAGTGGCTTTGGACAGTAGCTTTGGACATAGAGTGGCTTTGGACAGTGACTTTGAACAGTGGCTTTGGACCGTGGCTCTGGACATAGAGTGGCTTTAGACAGTGGCTTTGGAAAGTGGCTTTGGACAGTGGCTTTGGACAGTGGCTTTGGACATAGAAAGGCTTTGGACAGTGGCTTTGGACAGTGGCTTTGGACAGTGGCTTTGGACATAGAGTGGCTTTGGACAGTGGCTTTGGAAAGTGGCTTTGTACAGTGGCTTTGGACATAGAGTGGCTTTGGACAGTGGCTTTGGACAGTTGCTTTGGACAGTGGCTTTGGAAATAGATTGGCTTTGGACAGTGGGTTTGGACAGTTGCTTTGGTCAGTTGCTTTGGACATAGAGTGGCTTTGGATCGTGGCTTTGGACAGTGGCTTTGGACATAGTGTGTCTTTGGAGAGTGGTTTTGTAGAGTGGCTTTGAACAGTGGCTTTGGACATAGAGTGGCTTTGGAGAGTGGCTTTGGACAGTGTCTTTTGACAGTGGCTTTGGACATAGAGTGGCTTTGGAGAGTGGCTTTGGACTGGCTTTGGACATAGAGTGGCTTTGGACATAGAGTGGCTTTGGACAGTGGCTTTAGACAGTGGCTTTGGACATAGAGTGGCTTGGGAGAGTGCCTTTGGAGAGTGGCCTTGGACAGTGGCTTTGGAGAGTGGCTTTGGAGAGTAGCTTTGGACATAGAGTGGCTTTGGACAGTGACTTTGAACAGTAGCTTTGGACAGTGGCTTTGGACATAGAGTGGCTTTGGACAGTGGCTTTGGAAAGTGGCTTTGGACAGTGGCTTTGGACAGTGGCTTTGGACATAGAGTGGCTTTAGAGAGTGGCTTTGGAGAGTGGCTTTGGACAGTGGCTTTGGACATAGAGTGGTTTTGGAGAGTGGCTTCGGACAGTGGCTTTGGAGAGTGGCTTTGGACATACAGTGGCTTTGGACATACAGTGGCTTTGGATAGTGGCTTTGGACATACAGTGGCTTTGGACATACAGTGGCTTTGGACAGTGGCTTTGGACATACAGTGGCTTTGGACATACAGTGGCTTTGGACAGTGGCTTTGGACATACAGTGGCTTTGGACATACAGTGGCTTTGGACAGTGGCTTTGGAGAGTGGCTTTGGACAGTGGCTTCGGACATAGAGTGGCTTTGGACAGTGGCTTTGGAGAGTGGCTTTGGACAGTGGCTTTGGACATAGAGTGGTTTATGACAGTGGCTTTGGAGAGTTGCTTTGGACAGTGTCTTTGGACATAGAGTGGCTTTGGACAGTGGCTTTGGACAGTGGCTTTGGACAGTGGCTTTGGACATAGAGTGGCTTTGGACAGTGGCTTTGGACAGTGGCTTTGGACAGCAGCTTTGGACATAGAGTGGCTTTGGAGAGTGGCTTTGGAGAGTGGCTTTGGACTGGCTTTGGACATAGAGTGGCTTTGGAGAGTGGCTTTGGAGATTGGCTTTGGACAGTGACTTTGGACATAGAGTGGCTTTAGAGAGTGGCTTTGGAGAGTGGCTTTGGACAGTGGCTTTGGACATAGAGTGGCTTTGGAGAGTGGCTTTGGAGAGTGGCTTTGGACAGTAGCTTTGGACATAGAGTGGCTTTGGACAGTGACTTTGAACAGTGGCTTCGGACAGTGGCTTTGGACATAGAGTGGCTTTGGACAGTGGCTTTGGAAAGTGGCTTTGGACAGTGGCTTTGGACAGTGGCTTTGGACATAGAGTGGCTTTGGAGAGTGGCTTTGGAGAGTGGCTTTGGACTGGCTTTGGACATAGAGTGGCTTTGGAGAGTGGCTTTGGAGATTGGCTTTGGACAGTGACTTTGGACATAGAGTGGCTTTGGAGAGTGGCTTTGGGAGTGGCTTTGGACAGTGGCTTTGGACATAGAGTGGCTTTGGAGAGTGGCTTTGGAGAGTGGCTTTGGATAGTGGCTTTGGACAGTAGCTTTGGACATAGAGTGGCTTTGGACAGTGACTTTGAACAGTGGCTTTGGACAGTGGCTTTGGACATAGAGTGGCTTTAGACAGTGGCTTTGGAAAGTGGCTTTGGACAGTGGCTTTGGAAAGTGGCTTTGGACAGTGGCTTTGGACAGTGGCTTTGGACATAGAAAGGCTTTGGACAGTGGCTTTGGACAGTGGCTTTGGACAGTGGCTTTGGACATAGAGTGGCTTTGGACAGTGGCTTTGGAAAGTGGCTTTGTATAGTGGCTTTGGACATAGAGTGGCTTTGGACAGTGGCTTTGGACAGTGGCTTTGGACAGTGGCTTTGGACATAGAATGGCTTTGGACAGTGGCTTTGGCAAGTGACTTTGGACAGTGGCTTTGGACATAGAGTATCTTTGGACAGTGGGTTTGGACAGTGGCTTTGGACAGTGGCTTTGAACATAGAGTGGCTTTGGATAGTGGCTTTGGACAGTGGCTTTGGACAAAGTGTGGCTTTGGAGAGTGGCTTTGGAGAGTGGCTTTGAACAGTAGCTTTGGACATAGAGTGGCTTTGTGGAGATTGGCTTTGGACAGTGGCTTTGGACATACAGTGGCTTTGGACATACAGTGGCTTTGGACATACAGTGGCTTTGGACATACAGTGGCTTTGGACAGTGGCTTTGGAGAGTGGCTTTGGAGAGTGGCTTTGGACTGGCTTTGGACATAGAGTGGCGTTGGAGAGTGGCTTTGGAGATTGGCTTTGGACAGTGACTTTGGACATAGAGTGGCTTTGGAGAGTGGCTTTGGGGAGTGGCTTTGGACAGTGGCTTTGGACATAGAGTGGCTTTGGAGAGTGGCTTTGGAGAGTGGCTTTGGACAGTAGCTTTGGACATAGAGTGGCTTTGGACAGTGACTTTGAACAGTGGCTTTGGACCGTGGCTCTGGACATAGAGTGGCTTTAGACAGTGGCTTTGGAAAGTGGCTTTGGACAGTGGCTTTGGACAGTGGCTTTGGACATAGAAAGGCTTTGGACAGTGGCTTTGGACAGTGGCTTTGGACAGTGGCTTTGGACATAGAGTGGCTTTGGACAGTGGCTTTGGAAAGTGGCTTTGTACAGTGGCTTTGGACATAGAGTGGCTTTGGACAGTGGCTTTGGACAGTTGCTTTGGACAGTGGCTTTGGAAATAGATTGGCTTTGGACAGTGGGTTTGGACAGTTGCTTTGGTCAGTTGCTTTGGACATAGAGTGGCTTTGGATCGTGGCTTTGGACAGTGGCTTTGGACATAGTGTGTCTTTGGAGAGTGGTTTTGTAGAGTGGCTTTGAACAGTGGCTTTGGACATAGAGTGGCTTTGGAGAGTGGCTTTGGACAGTGTCTTTTGACAGTGGCTTTGGACATAGAGTGGCTTTGGAGAGTGGCTTTGGACTGGCTTTGGACATAGAGTGGCTTTGGACATAGAGTGGCTTTGGACAGTGGCTTTAGACAGTGGCTTTGGACATAGAGTGGCTTTGGAGAGTGCCTTTGGAGAGTGGCCATGGACAGTGGCTTTGGAGAGTGGCTTTGGAGAGTAGCTTTGGACATAGAGTGGCTTTGGACAGTGACTTTGAACAGTAGCTTTGGACAGTGGCTTTGGACATAGAGTGGCTTTGGACAGTGGCTTTGGAAAGTGGCTTTGGACAGTGGCTTTGGACAGTGGCTTTGGACATAGAGTGGCTTTAGAGAGTGGCTTTGGAGAGTGGCTTTGGACAGTGGCTTTGGACATAGAGTGGTTTTGGAGAGTGGCTTCGGACAGTGGCTTTGGAGAGTGGCTTTGGACATACAGTGGCTTTGGACATACAGTGGCTTTGGATAGTGGCTTTGGACATACAGTGGCTTTGGACATACAGTGGCTTTGGACAGTGGCTTTGGACATACAGTGGCTTTGGACATACAGTGGCTTTGGACAGTGGCTTTGGACATACAGTGGCTTTGGACATACAGTGGCTTTGGACAGTGGCTTTGGAGAGTGGCTTTGGACAGTGGCTTCGGACATAGAGTGGCTTTGGACAGTGGCTTTGGAGAGTGGCTTTGGACAGTGGCTTTGGACATAGAGTGGTTTATGACAGTGGCTTTGGAGAGTTGCTTTGGACAGTGTCTTTGGACATAGAGTGGCTTTGGACAGTGGCTTTGGACAGTGGCTTTGGACAGTGGCTTTGGACATAGAGTGGCTTTGGACAGTGGCTTTGGACAGTGGCTTTGGACAGCAGCTTTGGACATAGAGTGGCTTTGGAGAGTGGCTTTGGAGAGTGGCTTTGGACTGGCTTTGGACATAGTGTGGCTTTGGAGAGTGGCTTTGGAGATTGGCTTTGGACAGTGACTTTGGACATAGAGTGGCTTTAGAGAGTGGCTTTGGAGAGTGGCTTTGGACAGTGGCTTTGGACATAGAGTGGCTTTGGAGAGTGGCTTTGGAGAGTGGCTTTGGACAGTAGCTTTGGACATAGAGTGGCTTTGGACAGTGACTTTGAACAGTGGCTTCGGACAGTGGCTTTGGACATAGAGTGGCTTTGGACAGTGGCTTTGGAAAGTGGCTTTGGACAGTGGCTTTGGACAGTGGCTTTGGACATAGAAAGGCTTTGGACAGTGGCTTTAGACAGTGGCTTTGGACAGTGGCTTTGGACATAGAGTGGCTTTGGACAGTGGCTTTGGCAAGTGGCTTTGTACAGTGGCTTTAGACATAGAGTGGCTTTGGACAGTGGCTTTGGACAGTGGCTTTGGACAGTGGCTTTGGACATAGAGTGGCTTTGGACAGTGGGTTTGGACAGTGGCTTTGGACAGTGGCTTTGAACATAGAGTGGCTTTGGATAGTGGCTTTGGACAGTGGCTTTGGACAAAGTGTGGCTTTGGAGAGTGGCTTTGGAGAGTGGCTTTGAACAGTAGCTTTGGACATAGAGTGGCTTTGTGGAGAGTGGCTTTGGACAGTGGCTTTGGACATACAGTGGCTTTGGACATACAGTGGCTTTGGACATACAGTGGCTTTGGACATACAGTGGCTTTGGACAGTGGCTTTGGAAAGTGGCTTTGGACAGTGGCTTTGGACATAGAGTGGCTTTCGACAGTGGCTTTGGAGAGTGTCTTTGGACAGTGGCTTTGGACATAGAGTGGCTTTGGACAGTGGCTTTGGACATTGGCTTTGGACAGTGGCTTTGGACATAGAGTGGCTTTGGAGAGTGGCTTTGGAGAGTGGCTTTGGACTGGCTTTGGACATAGAGTGGCTTTGGAGAGTGGCTTTGGAGATTGGCTTTGGACAGTGACTTTGGACATAGAGTGGCTTTGGAGAGTGGCTTTGGGAGTGGCTTTGGACAGTGGCTTTGGACATAGAGTGGCTTTGGAGAGTGGCTTTGGATAGTGGCTTTGGACAGTAGCTTTGGACATAGAGTGGCTTTGGACAGTGACTTTGAACAGTGGCTTTGGACAGTGGCTTTGGACATAGAGTGGCTTTAGACAGTGGCTTTGGAAAGTGGCTTTGGACAGTGGCTTTGGACAGTGGCTTTGGACATAGAAAGGCTTTGGACAGTGGCTTTGGACAGTGGCTTTGGACAGTGGCTTTGGACATAGAGTGGCTTTGGACAGTGGCTTTGGAAAGTGGCTTTGTACAGTGGCTTTGGACATAGAGTGGCTTTGGACAGTGGCTTTGGACAGTGGCTTTGGACAGTGGCTTTGGACATAGAGTGGCTTTGGACAGTGGCTTTGGCAAGTGGCTTTGGACAGTGGCTTTGGACATAGAGTATCTTTGGACAGTGGGTTTGGACAGTGGCTTTGGACAGTGGCTTTGAACATAGAGTGGCTTTGGATAGTGGCTTTGGACAGTGGCTTTGGACAAAGTGTGGCTTTGGAGAGTGGCTTTGGAGAGTGGCTTTGAACAGTAGCTTTGGACATAGAGTGGCTTTGTGGAGAGTGGCTTTGGACAGTGGCTTTGGACATACAGTGGCTTTGGACATACAGTGGCTTTGGACATACAGTGGCTTTGGACATACAGTGGCTTTGGACAGTGGCTTTGGAGAGTGGCTTTGGATAGTGGCTTTGGAAATAGAGTGGCTTTGGACAGTGGCTTTGGAGAGTGGCTTTGGACAGTGGCTTTGGACATAGAGTGGCTTTGGACAATGGCTTTGGACAGTGGCTTTGGACAGTGGCTTTGGACATAGAGTGGCTTTGGAGAGTGGCTTTGGAGAGTGGCTTTGGACTGGCTTTGGACATAGAGTGGCGTTGGAGAGTGGCTTTGTAGATTGGCTTTGGACAGTGACTTTGGACATAGAGTGGCTTTGGAGAGTGGCTTTGGGGAGTGGCTTTGGACAGTGGCTTTGGACATAGAGTGGCTTTGGAGAGTGGCTTTGGAGAGTGGCTTTGGACAGTAGCTTTGGACATAGAGTGGCTTTGGACAGTGACTTTGAACAGTGGCTTTGGACAGTGGCTCTGGACATAGAGTGGCTTTAGACAGTGGCTTTGGAAAGTGGCTTTGGACAGTGGCTTGGGACAGTGGCTTTGGACATAGAAAGGCTTTGGACAGTGGCTTTGGACAGTGGCTTTGGACAGTGGCTTTGGACATAGAGTGGCTTTGGACAGTGGCTTTGGAAAGTGGCTTTGTACAGTGGCTTTGGACATAGAGTGGCTTTGGACAGTGGCTTTGGACAGTGGCTTTGGACAGTGGCTTTGGAAATAGAGTGGCTTTGGACAGTGGGTTTGGACAGTTGCTTTGGTCAGTTGCTTTGGACATAGAGTGGCTTTGGATAGTGGCTTTGGACAGTGGCTTTGGACATAGTGTGTCTTTGGAGAGTGGTTTTGTAGAGTGGCTTTGAACAGTGGCTTTGGACATAGAGTGGCTTTGGGGAGTGGCTTTGGACAGTGTCTTTTGACAGTGGCTTTGGACATAGAGTGGCTTTGGAGAGTGGCTTTGGAGAGTGGCTTTGGATAGTGGCTTTGGACATAGAGTGGCTTTGGATAGTGGCTTTGGACAGTGGCTTTGGACATAGTGTGTCTTTGGAGAGTGGTTTTGGAGAGTGGCTTTGGACAGTGGCTTTGGACATAGTGTGGCTTTTGAAAGTGGCTTTGGAGAGTGGCTTTGGACAGTGGCTTTGGACATAGAGTGGCTTTGGAGAGTGGCTTTGGACATTGGCTTTGGACAGTGTCTTTGGACATACAGTGGCTTTGGAGAGTGGCTTTGGAGAGTGGCTTTGGACAGTGGCTTTGGACATAGAGTGGTTTTAGAGAGTGGCTTCGGACAGTGGCTTTGGATAGTGGCTTTGGACATACAGTGGCTTTGGACATACAGTGGCTTTGGAAAGTGGCTTTGGACATACAGTGGCTTTGGACATACAGTGGCTTTGGACAGTGGCTTTGGACATAGAGTGGCTTTGGACATACAGTGGCTTTGGACAGTGGCTTTGGACATACAGTGGCTTTGGACATACAGTGGCTTTGGACAGTGGCTTTGGAGAGTGGCTTTGGACAGTGGCTTTGGACATAGAGTGGCTTTGGAGAGTGGCTTTGGAGAGTGGCTTTGGACAGTGGCTATGGACATAGAGTGGCTTTAGACAGGCTTTGGACATAGAGTGGCTTTGGAGAATGGCTTTGGAGAGTGGCTTTGGACTGGCTTTGGACATAGAGTGGCTTTGGAGAGTGGCTTTGGAGATTGGCTTTGGACAGTGACTTTGGACATAGAGTGGCTTTGGAGAGTGGCTTAGGAGAGTGACTTTGGACAGTGGCTTTGGACATAGAGTGGCTTTGGAGAGTGGCTTTGGAGAGTGGCTTTGGACAGTAGCTTTGGACATAGAGTGGCTTTGGACAGTGACTTTGAACAGTGGCTTCGGTCAGTGGCTTTGGACATAGAGTGGCTTTGGACAGTGGCTTTGGAAAGTGGCTTTGGACAGTGGCTTTGGACAGTGGCTTTGGACATAGAAAGGCTTTGGACAGTGGCTTTGGACAGTGGCTTTGGACAGTGGCTTTGGACATAGAGTGGCTTTGGACAGTGGCTTTGGAAAGTGGCTTTGTACAGTGGCTTTGGACATAGAGTGGCTTTTGACAGTGGCTTTGGACAGTGGCTTTGGACAGTGGCTTTGGACAGTGGCTTTGGACATAGAGTGGCTTTGGACAGTGGGTTTGGACAGTGGCTTTGGACAGTGGCTTTGGACATAGAGTGGCTTTGGATAGTGGCTTTGGACAGTGGCTTTGGACATAGTGTGGCTTTGGAGAGTGGCTTTGGAGAGTGGCTTTGAACAGTGGCTTTGGACATAGAGTGGCTTTGGAGAGTGGCTTTGGACAGAGGCTTTGGACATACAGCTGCTTTGGACATACAGTGGCTTTGGACAGTGGCTTTGGACATACAGTGGCTTTGGACATACAGTGGCTTTGGACAGTGGCTTTGCAGAGTGGCTTTGGACAGTGGCTTTGGACATAGAGTGGCTTTGGACAGTGGCTTTGGAGAGTGTCTTTGTACAGTGGCTTTGGACATAGAGTGGTTTAGGACAGTGGTTTGGAGAGTTGCTTTGGACAGTGGCTTTGGACATAGAGTGGCTTTGGACAGTAGCTTTGGACAGTGGCTTTGGATAGTGGCTTTGGACATAGAGTGGCTTTGGACAGTGGCTTTGGACAGTGGCTTTGGACAGTGGCTTTGGACATAGAGTGGCTTTGTTGAGTGGCTTTGGAGAGTGGCTTTGGACTGGCTTTGGACATAGAGTGGATTTGGACATAGAGTGGCTTTGGACAGTGGCTTTAGACAGTGGCTTTGGACATAGAGTGGCTTTGGAGAGTGGCTTTGGAGAGTGGCCTTGGACAGTGGCTTTGGAGAGTGGCTTTGGAGAGTAGCTTTG
Organism: Cladorhizidae sp. MBARI D1340-BT2; assembly: GCA_028752905.1. Taxonomy (NCBI): domain Eukaryota; kingdom Metazoa; phylum Porifera; class Demospongiae; order Poecilosclerida; family Cladorhizidae; species Cladorhizidae sp. MBARI D1340-BT2. The sequence continues at coordinate 21,351,160 of JAQNBH010000017.1, read as the reverse complement.
GACATAGAGTGGCTTTGGACAGTGACTTTGAACAGTAGCTTTGGACTGTGGCTTTGGACATAGAGTGGCTTTGGACAGTGGCTTTGGAAAGTGGCTTTGGACAGTGGCTTTGGACAGTGGCTTTGGACATAGAAAGGCTTTGGACAGTGGCTTTGGACAGTGGCTTTGAACATAGAGTGGCTTTGGATAGTGGCTTTGAACAGTGGCTTTGGACAAAGTGTGGCTTTGGAGAGTGGCTTTGGAGAGTGGCTTTGAACAGTAGCTTTGGACATAGAGTGGCTTTGTGGAGAGTGGCTTTGGACAGTGGCTTTGGAAATACAGTGGCTTTGGACATACAGTGGCTTTGGACATACAGTGGCTTTGGACATACAGTGGCTTTGGACAGTGGCTTTGGAGAGTGGCTTTGGACAGTGGCTTTGGAAATAGAGTGGCTTTGGACAGTGGCTTTGGAGAGTGGCTTTGGACAGTGGCTTTGGACATAGAGTGGCTTTGGACAATGGCTTTGGACAGTGGCTTTGGACAGTGGCTTTGGACATAGAGTGGCTTTGGAGAGTGGCTTTGGAGAGTGGCTTTGGACTGGCTTTGGACATAGAGGGGCGTTGGAGAGTGGCTTTGTAGATTGGCTTTGGACAGTGACTTTGGACATAGAGTGGCTTTGGAGAGTGGCTTTGGGGAGTGGCTTTGGACAGTGGCTTTGGACATAGAGTGGCTTTGGAGAGTGTCTTTGGAGAGTGGCTTTGGACAGTAGCTTTGGACATAGAGTGGCTTTGGACAGTGACTTTGAACAGTGGCTTTGGACAGTGGCTCTGGACATAGAGTGGCTTTAGACAGTGGCTTTGGAAAGTGGCTTTGGACAGTGGCTTGGGACAGTGGCTTTGGACATAGAAAGGCTTTGGACAGTGGCTTTGGACAGTGGCTTTGGACAGTGGCTTTGGACATAGAGTGGCTTTGGACAGTGGCTTTGGAAAGTGGCTTTGTACAGTGGCTTTGGACATAGAGTGGCTTTGGACAGTGGCTTTGGACAGTGGCTTTGGACAGTGGCTTTGGAAATAGAGTGGCTTTGGACAGTGGGTTTGGACAGTTGCTTTGGTCAGTTGCTTTGGACATAGAGTGGCTTTGGATAGTGGCTTTGGACAGTGGCTTTGGACATAGTGTGTCTTTGGAGAGTGGTTTTGTAGAGTGGCTTTGAACAGTGGCTTTGGACATAGAGTGGCTTTGGGGAGTGGCTTTGGACAGTGTCTTTTGACAGTGGCTTTGGACATAGAGTGGCTTTGGAGAGTGGCTTTGGAGAGTGGCTTTGGATAGTGGCTTTGGACATAGAGTGGCTTTGTATAGTGGCTTTGGACAGTGGCTTTGGACATAGTGTGTCTTTGGAGAGTGGTTTTGGAGAGTGGCTTTGGACAGTGGCTTTGGACATAGTGTGGCTTTTGAAAGTGGCTTTGGAGAGTGGCTTTGGACAGTGGCTTTGGACATAGAGTGGCTTTGGAGAGTGGCTTTGGACATTGGCTTTGGACAGTGGCTTTGGACATACAGTGGCTTTGGAGAGTGGCTTTGGAGAGTGGCTTTGGACAGTGGCTTTGGACATAGAGTGGTTTTAGAGAGTGGCTTCGGACAGTGGCTTTGGACAGTGGCTTTGGACATACAGTGGCTTTGGACATACAGTGGCTTTGGAAAGTGGCTTTGGACATACAGTGGCTTTGGACATACAGTGGCTTTGGACAGTGGCTTTGGACATAGAGTGGCTTTGGACATACAGTGGCTTTGGACAGTGGCTTTGGACATACAGTGGCTTTGGACATACAGTGGCTTTGGACAGTGGCTTTGGAGAGTGGCTTTGGACAGTGGCTTTGGACATAGAGTGGCTTTGGAGAGTGGCTTTGGAGAGTGGCTTTGGACAGTGGCTATGGACATAGAGTGGCTTTAGACAGGCTTTGGACATAGAGTGGCTTTGGAGAATGGCTTTGGAGAGTGGCTTTGGACTGGCTTTGGACATAGAGTGGCTTTGGAGAGTGGCTTTGGAGATTGGCTTTGGACAGTGACTTTGGACATAGAGTGGCTTTGGAGAGTGGCTTAGGAGAGTGACTTTGGACAGTGGCTTTGGACATAGAGTGGCTTTGGAGAGTGGCTTTGGAGAGTGGCTTTGGACAGTAGCTTTGGACATAGAGTGGCTTTGGACAGTGACTTTGAACAGTGGCTTCGGTCAGTGGCTTTGGACATAGAGTGGCTTTGGACAGTGGCTTTGGAAAGTGGCTTTGGACAGTGGCTTTGGACAGTGGCTTTGGACATAGAAAGGCTTTGGACAGTGGCTTTGGACAGTGGCTTTGGATATAGAGTGGCTTTGGACAGTGGCTTTGGAAAGTGTCTTTGGACAGTGGCTTTGGACAGTGGCTTTGGACATAGAGTGGCTTTGAACAGTGGCTTTGGACAGTGGCTTTGGACAGTGGCTTTGGACATAGAGTGGCTTTGGACAGTGGGTTTGGACAGTGGCTTTGGACAGTGGCTTTGGACATAGAGTGGCTTTGGATAGTGGCTTTGGACAGTGGCTTTGGACATAGTGTGGCTTTGGAGAGTGGCTTTGGAGAGTGGCTTTGAACAGTGGCTTTGGACATAGAGTGGCTTTGGAGAGTGGCTTTGGACAGAGGCTTTGGACATACAGCTGCTTTGGACATACAGTGGCTTTGGACAGTGGCTTTGGACATACAGTGGCTTTGGACATACAGTGGCTTTGGACAGTGGCTTTGCAGAGTGGCTTTGGACAGTGGCTTTGGACATAGAGTGGCTTTGGACAGTGGCTTTGGAGAGTGTCTTTGTACAGTGGCTTTGGACATAGAGTGGTTTAGGACAGTGGCTTTGGAGAGTTGCTTTGGACAGTGGCTTTGGACATAGAGTGGCTTTGGACAGTAGCTTTGGACAGTGGCTTTGGATAGTGGCTTTGGACATAGAGTGGCTTTGGACAGTGGCTTTGGACAGTGGCTTTGGACAGTGGCTTTGGACATAGAGTGGCTTTGTTGAGTGGCTTTGGAGAGTGGCTTTGGACTGGCTTTGGACATAGAGTGGATTTGGACATAGAGTGGCTTTGGACAGTGGCTTTAGACAGTGGCTTTGGACATAGAGTGGCTTTGGAGAGTGGCTTTGGAGAGTGGCCTTGGACAGTGGCTTTGGAGAGTGGCTTTGGAGAGTAGCTTTGGACATAGAGTGGCTTTGGACAGTGACTTTGAACAGTAGCTTTGGACTGTGGCTTTGGACATAGAGTGGCTTTGGACAGTGGCTTTGGAAAGTGGCTTTGGACAGTGGCTTTGGACAGTGGCTTTGGACATAGAAAGGCTTTGGACAGTGGCTTTGGACAGTGGCTTTGGACAGTGGCTTTGGACATAGAGTGGCTTTGGACAGTGGCTTTGGAAAGTGGCTTTGTACAGTGGCTTTGGACATAGAGTGGCTTTGGACAGTTGCTTTGGACAGTGGCTTTGGACAGTTGCTTTGGACATAGAGTGGCTTTGGACAGTAGGTTTGGACAGTGGCTTTGGACAGTGGCTTTGGACATAGAGTGGCTTTGGATAGTGGCTTTGGACAGTGGCTTTGGACATAGTGTGTCTTTGGAGAGTGGCTTTGGAGAGTGGCTTTGAACAGTGGCTTTGGACATAGAGTGGCTTTGGAGAGTGGCTTTGGAGAGTTGCTTTGGAAAGTGGCTTTGGACAGTGGCTTTGGACATAGAGTGGCTTTGGACAGTGGGTTTGGACAGTGGCTTTGGACAGTGGCTTTGAACATAGAGTGGCTTTGGATAGTGGCTTTGGACAGTGGCTTTGGACAAAGTGTGGCTTTGGAGAGTGGCTTTGGAGAGTGGCTTTGAACAGTAGCTTTGGACATAGAGTGGCTTTGTGGAGAGTGGCTTTGGACAGTGGCTTTGGACATACAGTGGCTTTGGACATACAGTGGCTTTGGACATACAGTGGCTTTGGACATACAGTGGCTTTGGACAGTGGCTTTGGAAAGTGGCTTTGGACAGTGGCTTTGGACATAGAGTGGCTTTCGACAGTGGCTTTGGAGAGTGTCTTTGGACAGTGGCTTTGGACATAGAGTGGCTTTGGACAGTGGCTTTGGACATTGGCTTTGGACAGTGGCTTTGGACATAGAGTGGCTTTGGAGAGTGGCTTTGGAGAGTGGCTTTGGACTGGCTTTGGACATAGAGTGGCTTTGGAGAGTGGCTTTGGAGATTGGCTTTGGACAGTGACTTTGGACATAGAGTGGCTTTGGAGAGTGGCTTTGGGAGTGGCTTTGGACAGTGGCTTTGGACATAGAGTGGCTTTGGAGAGTGGCTTTGGATAGTGGCTTTGGACAGTAGCTTTGGACATAGAGTGGCTTTGGACAGTGACTTTGAACAGTGGCTTTGGACAGTGGCTTTGGACATAGAGTGGCTTTAGACAGTGGCTTTGGAAAGTGGCTTTGGACAGTGGCTTTGGACAGTGGCTTTGGACATAGAAAGGCTTTGGACAGTGGCTTTGGACAGTGGCTTTGGACAGTGGCTTTGGACATAGAGTGGCTTTGGACAGTGGCTTTGGAAAGTGGCTTTGTACAGTGGCTTTGGACATAGAGTGGCTTTGGACAGTGGCTTTGGACAGTGGCTTTGGACAGTGGCTTTGGACATAGAGTGGCTTTGGACAGTGGCTTTGGCAAGTGGCTTTGGACAGTGGCTTTGGACATAGAGTATCTTTGGACAGTGGGTTTGGACAGTGGCTTTGGACAGTGGCTTTGAAAATAGAGTGGCTTTGGATAGTGGCTTTGGACAGTGGCTTTGGACAAAGTGTGGCTTTGGAGAGTGGCTTTGGAGAGTGGCTTTGAACAGTAGCTTTGGACATAGAGTGGCTTTGTGGAGAGTGGCTTTGGACAGTGGCTTTGGACATACAGTGGCTTTGGACATACAGTGGCTTTGGACATACAGTGGCTTTGGACATACAGTGGCTTTGGACAGTGGCTTTGGAGAGTGGCTTTGGACAGTGGCTTTGGAAATAGAGTGGCTTTGGACAGTGGCTTTGGAGAGTGGCTTTGGACAGTGGCTTTGGACATAGAGTGGCTTTGGACAATGGCTTTGGACAGTGGCTTTGGACAGTGGCTTTGGACATAGAGTGGCTTTGGAGAGTGGCTTTGGAGAGTGGCTTTGGACTGGCTTTGGACATAGAGTGGCGTTGGAGAGTGGCTTTGTAGATTGGCTTTGGACAGTGACTTTGGACATAGAGTGGCTTTGGAGAGTGGCTTTGGGGAGTGGCTTTGGACAGTGGCTTTGGACATAGAGTGGCTTTGGAGAGTGGCTTTGGAGAGTGGCTTTGGACAGTAGCTTTGGACATAGAGTGGCTTTGGACAGTGACTTTGAACAGTGGCTTTGGACAGTGGCTCTGGACATAGAGTGGCTTTAGACAGTGGCTTTGGAAAGTGGCTTTGGACAGTGGCTTGGGACAGTGGCTTTGGACATAGAAAGGCTTTGGACAGTGGCTTTGGACAGTGGCTTTGGACAGTGGCTTTGGACATAGAGTGGCTTTGGACAGTGGCTTTGGAAAGTGGCTTTGTACAGTGGCTTTGGACATAGAGTGGCTTTGGACAGTGGCTTTGGACAGTGGCTTTGGACAGTGGCTTTGGAAATAGAGTGGCTTTGGACAGTGGGTTTGGACAGTTGCTTTGGTCAGTTGCTTTGGACATAGAGTGGCTTTGGATAGTGGCTTTGGACAGTGGCTTTGGACATAGTGTGTCTTTGGAGAGTGGTTTTGTAGAGTGGCTTTGAACAGTGGCTTTGGACATAGAGTGGCTTTGGGGAGTGGCTTTGGACAGTGTCTTTTGACAGTGGCTTTGGACATAGAGTGGCTTTGGAGAGTGGCTTTGGAGAGTGGCTTTGGATAGTGGCTTTGGACATAGAGTGGCTTTGGATAGTGGCTTTGGACAGTGGCTTTGGACATAGTGTGTCTTTGGAGAGTGGTTTTGGAGAGTGGCTTTGGACAGTGGCTTTGGACATAGTGTGGCTTTTGAAAGTGGCTTTGGAGAGTGGCTTTGGACAGTGGCTTTGGACATAGAGTGGCTTTGGAGAGTGGCTTTGGACATTGGCTTTGGACAGTGGCTTTGGACATACAGTGGCTTTGGAGAGTGGCTTTGGAGAGTGGCTTTGGACAGTGGCTTTGGACATAGAGTGGTTTTAGAGAGTGGCTTCGGACAGTGGCTTTGGATAGTGGCTTTGGACATACAGTGGCTTTGGACATACAGTGGCTTTGGAAAGTGGCTTTGGACATACAGTGGCTTTGGACATACAGTGGCTTTGGACAGTGGCTTTGGACATAGAGTGGCTTTGGACATACAGTGGCTTTGGACAGTGGCTTTGGACATACAGTGGCTTTGGACATACAGTGGCTTTGGACAGTGGCTTTGGAGAGTGGCTTTGGACAGTGGCTTTGGACATAGAGTGGCTTTGGAGAGTGGCTTTGGAGAGTGGCTTTGGACAGTGGCTATGGACATAGAGTGGCTTTAGACAGGCTTGTGGCTTTGGAGAATGGCTTTGGAGAGTGGCTTTGGACTGGCTTTGGACATAGAGTGGCTTTGGAGAGTGGCTTTGGAGATTGGCTTTGGACAGTGACTTTGGACATAGAGTGGCTTTGGAGAGTGGCTTAGGAGAGTGACTTTGGACAGTGGCTTTGGACATAGAGTGGCTTTGGAGAGTGGCTTTGGAGAGTGGCTTTGGACAGTAGCTTTGGACATAGAGTGGCTTTTGACAGTGACTTTGAACAGTGGCTTCGGTCAGTGGCTTTGGACATAGAGTGGCTTTGGACAGTGGCTTTGGAAAGTGGCTTTGGACAGTGGCTTTGGACAGTGGCTTTGGACATAGAAAGGCTTTGGACAGTGGCTTTGGACAGTGGCTTTGGACAGTGGCTTTGGACATAGAGTGGCTTTGGACAGTGGCTTTGGAAAGTGGCTTTGTACAGTGGCTTTGGACATAGAGTGGCTTTGGACAGTGGCTTTGGACAGTGGCTTTGGACAGTGGCTTTGGACAGTGGCTTTGGACATAGAGTGGCTTTGGACAGTGGGTTTGGACAGTGGCTTTGGACAGTGGCTTTGGACATAGAGTGGCTTTGGATAGTGGCTTTGGACAGTGGCTTTGGACATAGTGTGGCTTTGGAGAGTGGCTTTGGAGAGTGGCTTTGAACAGTGGCTTTGGACATAGAGTGGCTTTGGAGAGTGGCTTTGGACAGAGGCTTTGGACATACAGCTGCTTTGGACATACAGTGGCTTTGGACAGTGGCTTTGGACATACAGTGGCTTTGGACATACAGTGGCTTTGGACAGTGGCTTTGCAGAGTGGCTTTGGACAGTGGCTTTGGACATAGAGTGGCTTTGGACAGTGGCTTTGGAGAGTGTCTTTGTACAGTGGCTTTGGACATAGAGTGGTTTAGGACAGTGGTTTGGAGAGTTGCTTTGGACAGTGGCTTTGGACATAGAGTGGCTTTGGACAGTAGCTTTGGACAGTGGCTTTGGATAGTGGCTTTGGACATAGAGTGGCTTTGGACAGTGGCTTTGGACAGTGGCTTTGGACAGTGGCTTTGGACATAGAGTGGCTTTGTTGAGTGGCTTTGGAGAGTGGCTTTGGACTGGCTTTGGACATAGAGTGGATTTGGACATAGAGTGGCTTTGGACAGTGGCTTTAGACAGTGGCTTTGGACATAGAGTGGCTTTGGAGAGTGGCTTTGGAGAGTGGCCTTGGACAGTGGCTTTGGAGAGTGGCTTTGGAGAGTAGCTTTGGACATAGAGTGGCTTTGGACAGTGACTTTGAACAGTAGCTTTGGAGTGTGGCTTTGGACATAGAGTGGCTTTGGACAGTGGCTTTGGAAAGTGGCTTTGGACAGTGGCTTTGGACAGTGGCTTTGGACATAGAAAGGCTTTGGACAGTGGCTTTGGACAGTGGCTTTGAACATAGAGTGGCTTTGGATAGTGGCTTTGGACAGTGGCTTTGGACAAAGTGTGGCTTTGGAGAGTGGCTTTGGAGAGTGGCTTTGAACAGTAGCTTTGGACATAGAGTGGCTTTGTGGAGAGTGGCTTTGGACAGTGGCTTTGGAAATACAGTGGCTTTGGACATACAGTGGCTTTGGACATACAGTGGCTTTGGACATACAGTGGCTTTGGACAGTGGCTTTGGAGAGTGGCTTTGGACAGTGGCTTTGGAAATAGAGTGGCTTTGGACAGTGGCTTTGGAGAGTGGCTTTGGACAGTGGCTTTGGACATAGAGTGGCTTTGGACAATGGCTTTGGACAGTGGCTTTGGACAGTGGCTTTGGACATAGAGTGGCTTTGGAGAGTGGCTTTGGAGAGTGGCTTTGGACTGGCTTTGGACATAGAGGGGCGTTGGAGAGTGGCTTTGTAGATTGGCTTTGGACAGTGACTTTGGACATAGAGTGGCTTTGGAGAGTGGCTTTGGGGAGTGGCTTTGGACAGTGGCTTTGGACATAGAGTGGCTTTGGAGAGTGGCTTTGGAGAGTGGCTTTGGACAGTAGCTTTGGACATAGAGTGGCTTTGGACAGTGACTTTGAACAGTGGCTTTGGACAGTGGCTCTGGACATAGAGTGGCTTTAGACAGTGGCTTTGGAAAGTGGCTTTGGACAGTGGCTTGGGACAGTGGCTTTGGACATAGAAAGGCTTTGGACAGTGGCTTTGGACAGTGGCTTTGGACAGTGGCTTTGGACATAGAGTGGCTTTGGACAGTGGCTTTGGAAAGTGGCTTTGTACAGTGGCTTTGGACATTGAGTGGCTTTGGACAGTGGCTTTGGACAGTGGCTTTGGACAGTGGCTTTGGAAATAGAGTGGCTTTGGACAGTGGGTTTGGACAGTTGCTTTGGTCAGTTGCTTTGGACATAGAGTGGCTTTGGATAGTGGCTTTGGACAGTGGCTTTGGACATAGTGTGTCTTTGGAGAGTGGTTTTGTAGAGTGGCTTTGAACAGTGGCTTTGGACATAGAGTGGCTTTGGGGAGTGGCTTTGGACAGTGTCTTTTGACAGTGGCTTTGGACATAGAGTGGCTTTGGAGAGTGGCTTTGGAGAGTGGCTTTGGATAGTGGCTTTGGACATAGAGTGGCTTTGGATAGTGGCTTTGGACAGTGGCTTTGGACATAGTGTGTCTTTGGAGAGTGGTTTTGGAGAGTGGCTTTGGACAGTGGCTTTGGACATAGTGTGGCTTTTGAAAGTGGCTTTGGAGAGTGGCTTTGGACAGTGGCTTTGGACATAGAGTGGCTTTGGAGAGTGGCTTTGGACATTGGCTTTGGACAGTGGCTTTGGACATACAGTGGCTTTGGAGAGTGGCTTTGGAGAGTGGCTTTGGACAGTGGCTTTGGACATAGAGTGGTTTTAGAGAGTGGCTTCGGACAGTGGCTTTGGACAGTGGCTTTGGACATACAGTGGCTTTGGACATACAGTGGCTTTGGAAAGTGGCTTTGGACATACAGTGGCTTTGGACATACAGTGGCTTTGGACAGTGGCTTTGGACATAGAGTGGCTTTGGACATACAGTGGCTTTGGACAGTGGCTTTGGACATACAGTGGCTTTGGACATACAGTGGCTTTGGACAGTGGCTTTGGAGAGTGGCTTTGGACAGTGGCTTTGGACATAGAGTGGCTTTGGAGAGTGGCTTTGGAGAGTGGCTTTGGACAGTGGCTATGGACATAGAGTGGCTTTAGACAGGCTTTGGACATAGAGTGGCTTTGGAGAATGGCTTTGGAGAGTGGCTTTGGACTGGCTTTGGACATAGAGTGGCTTTGGAGAGTGGCTTTGGAGATTGGCTTTGGACAGTGACTTTGGACATAGAGTGGCTTTGGAGAGTGGCTTAGGAGAGTGACTTTGGACAGTGGCTTTGGACATAGAGTGGCTTTGGAGAGTGGCTTTGGAGAGTGGCTTTGGACAGTAGCTTTGGACATAGAGTGGCTTTGGACAGTGACTTTGAACAGTGGCTTCGGTCAGTGGCTTTGGACATAGAGTGGCTTTGGACAGTGGCTTTGGAAAGTGGCTTTGGACAGTGGCTTTGGACAGTGGCTTTGGACATAGAAAGGCTTTGGACAGTGGCTTTGGACAGTGGCTTTGGATATAGAGTGGCTTTGGAAAGTGGCTTTGGAAAGTGTCTTTGGACAGTGGCTTTGGACAGTGGCTTTGGACATAGAGTGGCTTTGGACAGTGGCTTTGGACAGTGGCTTTGGACAGTGGCTTTGGACATAGAGTGGCTTTGGACAGTGGGTTTGGACAGTGGCTTTGGACAGTGGCTTTGGACATAGAGTGGCTTTGGATAGTGGCTTTGGACAGTGGCTTTGGACATAGTGTGGCTTTGGAGAGTGGCTTTGGAGAGTGGCTTTGAACAGTGGCTTTGGACATAGAGTGGCTTTGGAGAGTGGCTTTGGACAGAGGCTTTGGACATACAGCTGCTTTGGACATACAGTGGCTTTGGACAGTGGCTTTGGACATACAGTGGCTTTGGACATACAGTGGCTTTGGACAGTGGCTTTGCAGAGTGGCTTTGGACAGTGGCTTTGGACATAGAGTGGCTTTGAACAGTGGCTTTGGAGAGTGTCTTTGTACAGTGGCTTTGGACATAGAGTGGTTTAGGACAGTGGCTTTGGAGAGTTGCTTTGGACAGTGGCTTTGGACATAGAGAGGCTTTGGACAGTAGCTTTGGACAGTGGCTTTGGATAGTGGCTTTGGACATAGAGTGGCTTTGGACAGTGGCTTTGGACAGTGGCTTTGGACAGTGGCTTTGGACATAGAGTGGCTTTGTTGAGTGGCTTTGGAGAGTGGCTTTGGACTGGCTTTGGACATAGAGTGGATTTGGACATAGAGTGGCTTTGGACAGTGGCTTTAGACAGTGGCTTTGGACATAGAGTGGCTTTGGAGAGTGGCTTTGGAGAGTGGCCTTGGACAGTGGCTTTGGAGAGTGGCTTTGGAGAGTAGCTTTGGACATAGAGTGGCTTTGGACAGTGACTTTGAACAGTAGCTTTGGACTGTGGCTTTGGACATAGAGTGGCTTTGGACAGTGGCTTTGGAAAGTGGCTTTGGACAGTGGCTTTGGACAGTGGCTTTGGACATAGAAAGGCTTTGGACAGTGGCTTTGGACAGTGGCTTTGGACAGTGGCTTTGGACATAGAGTGGCTTTGGACAGTGGCTTTGGAAAGTGGCTTTGTACAGTGGCTTTGGACATAGAGTGGCTTTGGACAGTTGCTTTGGACAGTGGCTTTGGACAGTGGCTTTGGACATAGAGTGGCTTTGGACAGTAGGTTTGGACAGTGGCTTTGGACAGTGGCTTTGGACATAGAGTGGCTTTGGATAGTGGCTTTGGACAGTGGCTTTGGACATAGTGTGTCTTTGGAGAGTGGCTTTGGAGAGTGGCTTTGAACAGTGGCTTTGGACATAGAGTGGCTTTGGAGAGTGGCTTTGGAGAGTTGCTTTGGAAAGTGGCTTTGGACATAGTGTGGCTTTGGATAGTGGCTTTGGAGAGTGGCTTTGGACAGTGGCTTTGGACATAGAGTGGCTTTGGAGAGTGGCTTTGGACATTGGCTTTGGACAGTGGCTTTGGACATACAGTGGCTTTGGAGAGTGACTTTGGATAGTGGCTTTGGACAGTGGCTTTGGACATAGAGTGGCTTTGGACAGTGGCTTTGGAGAGTGGCTTTGGACAGTGGCTTTGGAAATAGAGTGGCTTTGGACAGTGGCTTTGGACAGACAGTGGCTTTGGACATACAGTGGCTTTGGACATACAGTGGCTTTGGACATACAGTGGCTTTGGACAGTGGCTTTGGAGAGTGGCTTTGGACAGTGGCTTTGGAAATAGAGTGGCTTTGGACAGTGGCTTTGGAGAGTGGCTTTGGACAGTGGCTTTGGACATAGAGTGGCTTTGGACAATGGCTTTGGACAGTGGCTTTGGACAGTGGCTTTGGACATAGAGTGGCTTTGGAGAGTGGCTTTGGAGAGTGGCTTTGGACTGGCTTTGGACATAGAGTGGCGTTGGAGAGTGGCTTTGGAGATTGGCTTTGGACAGTGACTTTGGACATAGAGTGGCTTTGGAGAGTGGCTTTGGGGAGTGGCTTTGGACAGTGGCTTTGGACATAGAGTGGCTTTGGAGAGTGGCTTTGGAGAGTGGCTTTGGACAGTAGCTTTGGACATAGAGTGGCTTTGGACAGTGACTTTGAACAGTGGCTTTGGACAGTGGCTCTGGACATAGAGTGGCTTTGGAGAGTGGCTTTGGAGAGTGGCTTTGGACAGTAGCTTTGGACATAGAGTGGCTTTGGACAGTGACTTTGAACAGTGGCTTCGGTCAGTGGCTTTGGACATAGAGTGGCTTTGGACAGTGGCTTTGGAAAGTGGCTTTGGACAGTGGCTTTGGACAGTGGCTTTGGACATAGAAAGGCTTTGGACAGTGGCTTTGGACAGTGGCTTTGGACAGTGGCTTTGGACATAGAGTGGCTTTGGACAGTGGCTTTGGAAAGTGGCTTTGTACAGTGGCTTTGGACATAGAGTGGCTTTGGACAGTGGCTTTGGACAGTGGCTTTGGACAGTGGCTTTGGACATAGAGTGGCTTTGGACAGTGGGTTTGGACAGTGGCTTTGGACAGTAGCTTTGGACATAGAGTGGCTTTGGATAGTGGCTTTGGACAGTGGCTTTGGACATAGTGTGGCTTTGGAGAGTGGCTTTGGAGAGTGGCTTTGAACAGTGGCTTTGGACATAGAGTGGCTTTGGAGAGTGGCTTTGGACAGAGGCTTTGGACATACAGCTGCTTTGGACATACAGTGGCTTTGGACAGTGGCTTTGGACATACAGTGGCTTTGGACATACAGTGGCTTTGGACAGTGGCTTTGCAGAGTGGCTTTGGACAGTGGCTTTGGACATAGAGTGGCTTTGGACAGTGGCTTTGGAGAGTGTCTTTGTACAGTGGCTTTGGACATAGAGTGGTTTAGGACAGTGGCTTTGGAGAGTTGCTTTGGACAGTGGCTTTGGACATAGAGTGGCTTTGGACAGTAGCTTTGGACAGTGGCTTTGGATAGTGGCTTTGGACATAGAGTGGCTTTGGACAGTGGCTTTGGACAGTGGCTTTGGACAGTGGCTTTGGACATAGAGTGGCTTTGTTGAGTGGCTTTGGAGAGTGGCTTTGGACTGGCTTTGGACATAGAGTGGATTTGGACATAGAGTGGCTTTGGACAGTGGCTTTAGACAGTGGCTTTGGACATAGAGTGGCTTTGGAGAGTGGCTTTGGAGAGTGGCCTTGGACAGTGGCTATGGAGAGTGGCTTTGGAGAGTAGCTTTGGACATAGAGTGGCTTTGGACAGTGACTTTGAACAGTAGCTTTGGACTGTGGCTTTGGACATAGAGTGGCTTTGGACAGTGGCTTTGGAAAGTGGCTTTGGACAGTGGCTTTGGACAGTGGCTTTGGACATAGAAAGGCTTTGGACACTGGCTTTGGACAGTGGCTTTGGACAGTGGTTTGGACATAGAGTGGCTTTGGACAGTGGCTTTGGAAAGTGGCTTTGTACAGTGGCTTTGGACATAGAGTGGCTTTGGACAGTGGCTTTGGACAGTGGCTTTGGACAGTGGCTTTGGACATAGAGTGGCTTTGGACAGTGGCTTTGGACAGTGGCTTTGGACATAGTGTGGCTTTGGAGAGTGGCTTTGGAGAGTGGCTTTGAACAGTGGCTTTGGACATAGAGTGGCTTTGGAGAGTGGCTTTGGAGAGTTGCTTTGGACAGTGGCTTTGGACATAGTGTGGCTTTGGATAGTGGCTTTGGAGAGTGGCTTTGGACAGTGGCTTTGGACATAGAGTGGCTTTGGAGAGTGGCTTTGGACATTGGCTTTGGACAGTGGCTTTGGACATACAGTGGCTTTGGAGAGTGACTTTGGATAGTGGCTTTGGACAGTGGCTTTGGACATAGAGTGGCTTTGGACAGTGGCTTTGGAGAGTGGCTTTGGACAGTGGCTTTGGAAATAGAGTGGCTTTGGACAGTGGCTTTGGAGAGTGGCTTTGGACAGTGGCTTTCGACATAGAGTGGCTTTGGAGAGTGGCTTTGGAAAGTGGCTTTGGACAGTGGCTTTGGACATAGTGGTTTTGGAGAGTGGCTTCGGACAGTGGCTTTGGACAGTGGCTTTGGACATAGAGTGGCTTTGGAGAGTGGCTTTGGAGAGTGGCTTTGGACAGTGGCTTTGGACATAGAGTGGCTTTGGACAGTGGCTTTGGACATAGAGTGGCTTTGGACAGTGGCTTTGGACAGTCGCTTTGGACATAGAGTGGCTTTGGAGAGTGGCTTTGGAGAGTGGCTTTGGACAGTGGCTTTGGACATAGAGTGGCTTTGGACAGTGGCTTTGGAGAGTGGCTTTGGACGGTGGCTTTAGACATAGAGTGGCTTTGGACAGTGGCTTTGGAGAGTGGCTTTGGACAGTGGCTTTGGACATAGAGTGGCTTTGGACAGTGGCTTTGGAGAGTGGCTTTGGACAGAGGCTTTGGACATAGAGTGGCTTTGGACAGTGGCTTTGGAGAGTGTCTTTGGAAAGTGGCTTTGGACATAGAGTGGCTTTGGACAGTGGCTTTGGACATAGAGTGGCTTTGGAGATTGGCTTTGGAGAGTGGCTTTGGACAGTGGCTTTGACATAGAGTGGCTTTGGACAGTGGCTTTGGACAGTGGCTTTGGACAGTGGCTTTGGACATAGAGTTGCTTTGGACAGTGGCTTTGGACAGTGGCTTTGGACAGTGGTTTTGGACAGTGGCTTTGGACATAGAGTTGCTTTGGACAGTGGCTTAGGACAGTGGCTTTGTACAGTGGCTTTGGACATAGAGTCTCTTTGGAGAGTGGCTTTGGACAGTGGCTGGCTTTGGACATAGAGTGGCTTTAGACAGTGGCTTTGGACAGTTGCTTTGGACATAGAGTGGCTTTGGAGAGTGGCTTTGGAGAGTGGCTTTGGACAGTGGCTTTGGACATAGAGTGGCTTTGGACAGTGGCTTTGGACATAGAGTGGCTTTGGACAGTGGCTTTGGACAGTCGCTTTGGACATAGAGTGGCTTTGGAGAGTGGCTTTGGAGAGTGGCTTTGGACAGTGGCTTTGGACATAGAGTGGCTTTGGACAGTGGCTTTGGAGAGTGGCTTTGGACGGTGGCTTTAGATATAGAGTGGCTTTGGACAGTGGCTTTGGAGAGTGGCTTTGGACAGTGGCTTTGGACATAGAGTGGCTTTGGACAGTGGCTTTGGAGAGTGGCTTTGGACAGAGGCTTTGGACATAGAGTGGCTTTGGACAGTGGCTTTGGAGAGTGTCTTTGGAAAGTGGCTTTGGACATAGAGTGGCTTTGGACAGTGGCTTTGGACATAGAGTGGCTTTGGAGATTGGCTTTGGAGAGTGGCTTTGGACAGTGGCTTTGACATAGAGTGGCTTTGGACAGTGGCTTTGGACAGTGGCTTTGGACAGTGGCTTTGGACATAGAGTTGCTTTGGACAGTGGCTTTGGACAGTGGCTTTGGACAGTGGTTTTGGACAGTGGCTTTGGACATAGAGTTGCTTTGGACAGTGGCTTAGGACAGTGGCTTTGTACAGTGGCTTTGGACATAGAGTGGCTTTGGACAGTGGCTTTGGACAGTGGCTGGCTTTGGACTTAGAGTGGCTTTAGACAGTGGCTTTGGACAGTGGCTTTGGACTGTGGCTTTTGATATAGAGTGGCTTTGGAGTGTGGCTTTGGACAGTGGCTTTGGACAGTGGCTTTGGACATAGAGTGGCTTTGGAGAGTTGCTATGGACAGTGGCTTTGGACAGTGGCTTTAGACATAGAGTGGCTTGGATAGTGACTTTGGACAGTGGCTTTGGACAGTGGCTTGGGACATAGAGTGGCTTTGGAGAGTGGCTTTGGAGAGTGTCTTTGGACAGTGGCTTTGGACATAGAGTGGCTTTGGAGAGTGGCTTTGGAGAGTGGCTTTGGACAGTGGCTTTGGACATAGAGTGGCTTTGGAGAGTGGCTTTGGACAGTGGCTTTGGACAGTGGCTTTGGACAGTGGCTTTGGACAGTGGCTTTGGACATAGAGTGGCTTTGGAGAGTGGCTTTGGACAGTGGCTTTGGACAGTGGCTTTGGACATAGAGTGGCTTTGGAGAATGGCTTTGGACAGTGGCTTTGGACAGAGGCTTTGGACATAGAGTGGCTTTGGATAGAAGCTTTGGAGAGTGACTTTGGACAGTGGCTTTGGACATAGAGTGGCTTTGGAGAGTGGCTTTGGACAGTGGCTTTGGACAGTGGATTTGGACATAGAGTGGCTTTGGACAGTGGCTTTGGAGAGTGGCTTTGGAGAGTAGCTTTGGACATAGAGTGGCTTTGGACAGTGACTTTGAACAGTAGCTTTGGACTGTGGCTTTGGACATAGAGTGGCTTTGGACAGTGGCTTTGGAAAGTGGCTTTGGACAGTGGCTTTGGACAGTGGCTTTGGACATAGAAAGGCTTTGGACAGTGGCTTTGGACAGTGGCTTTGGACAGTGGCTTTGGACATAGAGTGGCTTTGGACAGTGGCTTTGGAAAGTGGCTTTGTACAGTGGCTTTGGACATAGAGTGGCTTTGGACAGTGGCTTTGGACAGTGGCTTTGGACAGTGGCTTTGGACATAGAGTGGCTTTGGACAGTAGGTTTGGACAGTGGCTTTGGACAGTGGCTTTGGACATAGAGTGGCTTTGGATAGTGGCTTTGGACAGTGGCTTTGGACATAGTGTGTCTTTGGAGAGTGGCTTTGGAGAGTGGCTTTGCACAGTGGCTTTGGACATAGAGTGGCTTTGGAGAGTGGCTTTGGAGAGTTGCTTTGGACAGTGGCTTTGGACATAGTGTGGCTTTGGATAGTGGCTTTGGAGAGTGACTTTGGACAGTGGCTTTGGACATAGAGTGGCTTTGGACAGTGGCTTTGGACATACAGTGGCTTTGGAGAGTGACTTTGGATAGTGGCTTTGGACAGTGGCTTTGGACATAGAGTGGTTTTGGACAGTGGCTTTGGAGAGTGGCTTTGGACAGTGGCTTTGGAAATAGAGTGGCTTTGGACAGTGGCTTTGGAGAGTGGCTTTGGACAGTGGCTTTCGACATAGAGTGGCTTTGGAGAGTGGCTTTGGAAAGTGGCTTTGGACAGTGGCTTTGGACATAGAGTAGTTTTGGAGAGTGGCTTTGGACAGTGGCTTTGGACAGTCGCTTTGGACATAGAGTGGCTTTGGAGAGTGGCTTTGGAGAGTGGCTTTGGACAGTGGCTTTGGACATAGAGTGGCTTTGGACAGTGGCTTTGGAGAGTGGCTTTGGACGGTGGCTTTAGACATAGAGTGGCTTTGGACAGTGGCTTTGGAGAGTGGCTTTGGACAGTGGCTTTGGACATAGAGTGGCTTTGGACAGTGGCTTTGGAGAGTGGCTTTGGACAGAGGCTTTGGACATAGAGTGGCTTTGGACAGTGGCTTTGGAGAGTGTCTTTGGAAAGTGGCTTTGGACATAGAGTGGCTTTGGACAGTGGCTTTGGACATAGAGTGGCTTTGGAGATTGGCTTTGGAGAGTGGCTTTGGACAGTGGCTTTGACATAGAGTGGCTTTGGACAGTGGCTTTGGACAGTGGCTTTGGACAGTGGCTTTGGACATAGAGTTGCTTTGGACAGTGGCTTTGGACAGTGGCTTTGGACAGTGGTTTTGGACAGTGGCTTTGGACATAGAGTTGCTTTGGACAGTGGCTTAGGACAGTGGCTTTGTACAGTGGCTTTGGACATAGAGTGGCTTTGGACAGTGGCTTTGGACAGTGGCTGGCTTTGGACATAGAGTGGCTTTAGACAGTGGCTTTGGACAGTGGCTTTGGACTGTGGCTTTTGATATAGAGTGGCTTTGGAGTGTGGCTTTGGACAGTGGCTTTGGACAGTGGCTTTGGACATAGAGTGGCTTTGGAGAGTTGCTATGGACAGTGGCTTTGGACAGTGGCTTTAGACATAGAGTGGCTTTGGATAGTGACTTTGGACAGTGGCTTTGGACAGTGGCTTGGGACATAGAGTGGCTTTGGAGAGTGGCTTTGGAGAGTGTCTTTGGACAGTGGCTTTGGACATAGAGTGGCTTTGGAGAGTGGCTTTGGAGAGTGGCTTTGGACAGTGGCTTTGGACATAGAGTGGCTTTGGAGAGTGGCTTTGGACAGTGGCTTTGGACAGTGGCTTTGGACAGTGGCTTTGGACAGTGGCTTTGGACATAGAGTGGCTTTGGAGAGTGGCTTTGGACAGTGGCTTTGGACAGTGGCTTTGGACATAGAGTGGCTTTGGAGAATGGCTTTGGACAGTGGCTTTGGACAGAGGCTTTGGACATAGAGTGGCTTTGGATAGAAGCTTTGTAGAGTGACTTTGGACAGTGGCTTTAGACATAGAGTGGCTTTGGAGAGTGGCTTTGGACAGTGGCTTTGGACAGTGGATTTGGACATAGAGTGGCTTTCGAGAGTGGCTTTGGAGAGTGGCTTTGGACAGTGGCTTTGGACATAGAGTGGCTTTGGACAGTGGCTTTAGGAGAGTGGCTTTGGACAGTGGCTTTGGACATAGAGTAGCTTTGGAGAGTGGCTTTGGGCAGTGGCTTTAGACAGTGGCATTGGACATAGAGTGGCTTTGGAGAGTGGCTTTGGACAGTGGCTTTGGACATAGAGTGACTTTCGACAGTGGCTTTGTAGAGTGGCTTTGGACAGTGGCTTTGGACACAGAGTGGCTTTGGACAGTGGCTTTGGAGAGTGGATTTGGACAGTGGCTTTGGACATAGAGTGGCTTTGGACAGTGGCTTTGGACATAGAGTGGCTTTGGACAGTGGCTTTGGAGAGTGGCTTTGGACAGTGGCTTTGGACATAGAGTGGCTTTGGACAGTGTCTTTGGAGAGTGGCTTTGGACAGTGGCTTTGGACATAGAGTGGCTTTGGACAGTGGCTTTGGAGAGTGGCTTTAGACAGTGGCTTTGGAGAGTGGCTTTGGAGAGTGGCTTTGGATAGTGGCTTTGGATATAGAGTGGCTTTGGAGAGTGGCTTTGGAGAGTGGCTTTGGAGAGTGGCTTTGGACAGTGGCTTTGGACATAGTGTGGCTTTGGAAAGTGGCTTTGGAGAGTGGCTTTGGATAGTGGCTTTGGACATAGAGTGGCTTTGGAGAGTGGCATTGGGCATTGGCTTTGGACAGTGGCTTTGGACATAGAGTGGCTTTGGAGAGTGGCTTTGGAGAGTGGCTTTGGACAGTGGCTTTGGACAGTGGCTTTGGACATAGAGTGGCTTTGGAGAGTAGCTTTGGACATACAGTGGCTTTGGACATACAGTGGCTTTGGACAGTGGCTTTGGAAATACAGTGGCTTTGGACATACACTGGCTTTGGACAGTGGCTTTGGAGAGTGGCTTTGGACAGTGGCTTTGGACATAGAGTGGCTTTGGACAGTGGCTTTGGAGAGTGGCTTTGGACAGTGGCTTTGGACATAGAGTGGTTTAGGACAGTGGCTTTGGAGAGTGGCTTTGGACAGTGGCTTTGGACATAGAGTGGCTTTGGACAGTGGCTTTGGACAGTGGCTTTGGACAGTGGCTTTGGACATAGAGTGGCTTTGGACAGTGGCTTTGGACAGTGGCTTTGGACAGTGGCTTTGGACATAGAGTGGCTTTGGACAGTGGCTTTGGACAGTGGCTTTGGACAGTGGATTTGGACATAGAATGGCTTTGGACAGTGGCTTTGGACAGTTGCTTTGTACAGTGGCTCTGGACATACAGTGGCTTTGGACAGTGGCTTTGGACATACAGTGGCTTTGGACATACAGTGGCTTTGGACAGTGGCTTTGGACATACAGTGGCTTTTGACATACAATGGCTTTGGACAGTGGCTTTGGACATACAGTGGCTTTGGACATACAGTGTCTTTGGACAGTGGCTTTGGACATACAGTGGCTTTGGACATACAGTAGCTTTAGACAGTGGCTTCGGACATACAGTGGCTTTATACAGTGGCTTTGGACATACAGTGGCTTTGGACATACAGTGGTTTTGGACAGTGGCTTTGGACATACAGTGGCTTTGGACATACAGTGGCTTTGGATAGTGGCTTTGGACATACAGTGGCTTTGGACATACAGTGGCTTTGGACAGTGGCTTTGGACATACAGTGGCTTTGGACATACAGTGGCTTTGGACAGTGGCTTTGGACATACAGTGGCTTTGGACATACTGTTAGGGTATGCACCACCCCTAACAGTCTAGCTAAGGCTTTACACACTTAGTGCTTTAGGTAACTAGTTATAACAACTTTATTCACTTCGACAAGACACAACTCAAGACCGAATAATCTGTCCAGAGGGAGGCTGCCCTTAACTAGGCTGGCCTCCCCCCCAAGGACATGACCATATAAGGTAAAATACATGCATGTGGTTGATTGACTATCCAATGGAATACAAGTAGCAGCTGTGTGTTTGTTTATGCATGCGGCTATTAACATAAGTGTGGTCAACGTTGAGGTCAACAGTTTGTTCGTGAGCTTTCTGCAGGTTAACACCTGCAGGTTGCTCCTGTGTTGTTAGGGCTGTTAGGGTGTTACCTAACAAGGTCCCTAACACTTCCTTCCCCTTCCGGAGGTCGGGCGTCATCATCTGTCCATGCTTGGCGAGATAGCCCATCAGCATTGGCATTTTGTGCACCAGGCCGATAGGTCACTGTGTAATTGTAGGGTTGCAGGGCTAGTGCCCAGCGCATAAGTCGACCATTAGTGTTCCTCATCTTCTCTATGTACGTTAGAGCTCGGTGGTCGGTCTGGACGTTGAAGGGTCATCCCAGCAGGTAGGCTTCAAAATGATGTAGTGCCGCTACAAACTGCTCCATGCCATCCAGCACCTGGTCCATCAGTCGCTGGAAGGTGGTGGGTGCACCCTTCAAGCCGAATGGCATGGTCTTGAAACGGTACTTCCCATGATGAGAAATAAACGCCGTCTTGTCACGATCAGCCTCTCGTACGGGCACGCCCTTGGCCAAGTCGAGGGTTGACAGGTACCGAGCATTTCCCAGTTTGTCGATTAGATCATCGACCCTGGGCATTGGGTAGGGGTCATTCTTGGTTCTTGGAAGAGGCCCCATGATGTCTATGGCTACCCTTTCAAACGGCTCAGAAATCACCGGCAAGGGATGTAAC
Organism: Cladorhizidae sp. MBARI D1340-BT2; assembly: GCA_028752905.1. Classification (NCBI taxonomy): domain Eukaryota; kingdom Metazoa; phylum Porifera; class Demospongiae; order Poecilosclerida; family Cladorhizidae; species Cladorhizidae sp. MBARI D1340-BT2. Next base: position 21,330,024 of record JAQNBH010000017.1, on the reverse strand, counting down.
GGTGCTTTGGCTGACGACTTCCTGGCTGCTTTCTGGCAAACAGGACAACTTCTGCATGCCTCTGCCACAGCCCTGTGGACCCCAGGCCAAAAAAAACCTCGGAGTAGCCGGGCTATTGTCCTTTTTCTCCCGAGATGTCTGCCATCGGCACAGAGTGTGCCATGGTGATGGCTTGATTCCGCCTTGCCTGTGGTAACACCAGCTGCTCGATCTCATTTCCCAATGGGTCGTAGCTCCTGTGGTAGAGTCACTTTCCTTGATAATGGTATGGGGAACCATTCTGTCCTGCCATCTGGCGGGCCTTCTCCAATGACTTATCTCGAGCCTGTTCCCTCGCAAGGTCTGCTCCTTGCGATGCTTCTGCAGGTTGTTGGATGTCAACCGTCAGTAAGTTAGCCCGACTGCGAGCTGCTTCTCGTTTTGCCATCCTGGACATCCGAGGTTTGACCTTGGAAGTGCCAAACATGTCCTCTGGCCAATGGCAGTCAGTCAGCAAGTCCCAGTGCGCATCCTCCTCCTGCACATCCAGGTTCACCTCCGTCAGGTGTACTTCCGACATCTCTGTAGCATGTTCTTCCATCCTGAGTCGCTCTCCCTCGCTTTTTGCTTGCTGTCGGGTGACAGCTGCATTAGCATGCAGTGATGGTGGCCGGAACAGGTTGGCTGCCACATGGAAAGCTGTCCGGATGGGTGGAATATCGATTCCCAGTAGTGCATCATCAGGTAGGTCTTGGCTTGCTGCTGCGTGGCACACATACTTCTGTCCATTCAATTCCACAGTGATGCGTGCTAGTGGCAGGCTGTCGATCTGACCATTAGCCATCGAAATATTCGCCATTTTGCCTGTCCACTGGTCATCCTGCACAAATCTGGTATTTACCAGTGTGATGTTGGCTCCTGAGTCCAAGCGTAGTTTGTCACATGTGATGTGGTTAAGCTTGCCTGAAACATGCATACTCCCCTGTTGTTCTTCGAGGGTGGTCCCGTCATCCATTGCCGAATCACTGAAAATCTCAGTGGGACAGGCATCATCCTGTCCTCCCATATAACCATTTGCACAGAGTGCTGCATGCTCTGGAATAAGGTCAGCTGCCAAAGCTGTGAAGACCTTCTTGGGGCATGTAGCTCCAATATGCCCCCACTCGTGGCAGTTGAAGCACATGGGGCCCTTTTGATCATCAAAGTATTTGGATAAATCTCGTTTGCCTTCCTTTCTGAGCTGTCTAAATGGTCCTGGTGTTGATGCCATGGTGGTGGTCTGTGCAGGACTGTTCCCGTCATGGGCGGGATCCTCCCTGGTGTAAGTGGTCTTGTCCCAGACTCGTTTGTCTGGTTTGCCAGTCTTTGCTTTCATTAGTACCGAGTAGTCTAGGTTTCTGTCCCGCAAGTATTCATCGCCCAAGGTACCTGCCTCCCTTGATGTGGTGGGGTTCTGTGCCCGAATCCAGCATGCTATGTGGTTGGGGAGGGTCCGTAAAATGTTTTCCTTGGCAAATGCACCTACTATATCCTTCTTGAAGGTGCAGTCGGCTACCACTTTCTCTCCAAGATCTTGTATCCGGCAGGCCAACTGAGTGAGGGATTCAACTGACTTCACCGTGGATTCCCAGAATTTTTTCATGTGAGCAGACTGGGTGATACTCATCCTGTCCAGAATGGCTTTCTTTGCCTTCTCATAGGTGAGCTCGTCTGGGGGCAGTGTCAGGAATGCTGTCAGGGCGTCTTCCTTAAGGAGAGGTCTCAGGTGGAGCAACCAGTCCTCGGCCCGGATGTCAAAGGTGGCCATGTGGCTCTCAAATCGGGAGAACTCATCATCCAGTGCATCTCCATTGCTCATGGGCTGTAGCTTGGGTGGTTGTAGTCGAGGTCTCGCCTGGGCGACGGTCAGTGCCACTACCGTGTCTGTCAACTGTTGAAATTCTCTCAGTCGCTGTAGCTCTTGACGGGCCTTCTCTTCATTCTCCAGTTCCCACTTCTTGAGGTCCGCTGCCCTCTGCACCTCTCTCTGATGGTCTTCCCTTTCTTCTTTCTGCTGCTGTTGCTGTCGTGCTGCCTCTGCATCTCGTTGATGCCGTAGTTCTTTCTCCTCTCGACGTTGGCGATCCAGCTCAGCCTGAGCTAACCTAACCTGTCTGTCTTCCTCCCTCCTGGCCGACTCGATCTGTTGTTGCTGCACCAATATGCGCAGCAGATCGGTAGTTGGGTTCAGCTCTGCTGTTGCAGTTTGCTTAGTTTCACTCTCCCTCTGGGGATTGTAGTCCGCAGTCCCACTGTTGGCAGAGGTGATTTCTACTTCATTTTCCTGCCCACTTCTGCTTCGTGTCGACATAGACATCTCAATCGTCAGGTATTGTATCGAGTCACTTTATTACAAGTTCACTGGTCACAGTCAACAATAAGAATCCAATTTGCCACACTTTACACTTTTACACGTCTGCACTAATACTGAGCAGGCCGTCTCTCTTCGATGTCTCCAAACAGTCGAATACAATGAAATCAATCACTCCAACACTCACTATAGCTAGCACTCTGCCACTACTCAAACTGGGTTCGAACCTATTATGCTACCACCAAATGTTAGGGTATGCACCACCCCTAACAGTCTAGCTAAGGCTTTACACACTTAGTGCTTTAGGCAACTAGTTATAACAACTTTATTCACTTCGACAAGACACAACTCAAGACCGAATAATCTGTCCAGAGGGAGGCTGCCCTTAACTAGGCTGGCCTCCCCCCCAAGGACATGACCATATAAGGTAAAATACATGCATGTGGTTGATTGACTATCCAATGGAATACAAGTAGCAGCTGTGTGTTTGTTTATGCATGCGGCTATTAACATAAGTGTGGTCAACGTTGAGGTCAACAGTTTGTTCGTGAGCTTTCTGCAGGTTAACACCTGCAGGTTGCTCCTGTGTTGTTAGGGCTGTGAGGGTGTTACCTAACAAGGTCCCTAACACATACAGTGGCTTTGGACAGTAGCTTTGGAGAGTGGCTTTGGACAGTGGCTTTGGACATAGAGTGGCTTTGGAGAGTGGCTTTGGAGAGTGGCTTTGGACAGTGGCTTTGGACATAGAGTAGTTTAGGACAGTGGCTTTGGAGATTTACTTTGGACAGTGGCTTTGGACATAGAGTGGCTTTGGACAGTGGCTTTGGACAGTGGCTTTGGACAGTGGCTTTGGACAGTGGCTTTGGACATACAGTGGCTTTGGAGAGTGGGTGGCTTTGGACAGTGGCTTTCGACAGTGGCTTTGGACATAGAGTGGCTTTGGAGAGTGGCTTTGGACATACAGTGGCTTTGGACATACAGTGGCTTTGGACAGTGGCTTTGGACATACAGTGGCATTGGACATACAGTGGCTTTGGACAGTAGCTTTGGAGAGTGGCTTTGGACAGTGGCTTTGGACATAGAGTGGCTTTGGACAGTGGCTTTGGAGAGTGGCTTTGGACAGTGGCTTTGGACATAGAGTGGTTTAGGACAGTGGCTTTGGAGAGTGGCTTTGGACAGTGGCTTTGGACATAGAGTGGCTTTGGACAGTGGCTTTGGACAGTGGCTTTGGACAGTGGCTTTGGACATAGAGTGGCTTTGGACAGTGGCTTTGGGCAGTGGCTTTGGACAGTGGCTTTGGACATAGTATTGCTTTGGACAGTGGCTTTGGACAGTGGCTTTGTACAGTGGATTTGGACATAGAGTGGCTTTGGACAGTAGCTTTGGACAGTTGCTTTGTACAGTAGCTTTGGACATACAGTGGCTTTGGACAGTGGCTTTGGACATACAGTGGCTTTGGACATACAGTGGCTTTGGACAGTGGCTTTGGACATACAGTGGCTTTGGACATACAGTGGCTTTGGACATACAGTGGCTTTGGACAGTGGCTTTGGACATACAGTGGCTTTGGACATACAGTGGCTTTGGACAGTGGCTTTGGAAATACAGTGGCTTTGGACATACAGTAGCTTTGGACAGTGGCTTTGGACATACAGTGGCTTTAGACAGTGGCTTTGGACATACAGTGGCTTTGGACATACAGTGGCTTTGGACAGTGGCTTTGGACATAGAGTGGCTTTGGACAGTGGCTTTGGAAAGTGGCTTTGGACAGTGGCTTTGGACAGTGGCTTTGGACATAGAAAGGCTTTGGACAGTGGCTTTGGACAGTGGCTTTGGACAATGGCTTTGGACATAGAGTGGCTTTGGAAAGTGGCTTTGGAAAGTGGCTTTGTACAGTGGCTTTGGACATAGAGTGGCTTTGGACAGTGGCTTTGGACAGTGGCTTTGGAGAGTGGCTTTGGAGAGTGGCTTTGAACAGAGGCTTTGGACATAGAGTGGCTTTGGAGAGTGGCTTTGGACAGTGGCTTTTGACAGTGGCTTTGTACATAGAGTGGCTTTGAAGAGTGGCTTTGGAGAGTGGCTTTGGATAGTGGCTTTGGACATAGAGTGGCTTTGGAGAGTGGCTTTGGAGAGTGGCTTTGGACAGTGGCTTTGGACATAGTGTGGCTTTGGAAAGTGGCTTTGGAGAGTGGCTTTGGACAGTGGCTTTGGACATAGAGTGGCTTTGGAGAGAGGCTTTGGACATTGGCTTTGGACAGTGGCTTTGGACATACAGTGGCTTTGGAGAGTGGCTTTGGAGAGTGGCTCTGGACAGTGGCTTTGGACAGTGGCTTTGGACATAGAGTGGCTTTGGAGAGTGACTTTGGAGAGTGGCTTTGGACAGTGGCTTGGGACATAGAGTGGCTTTGGACAGTGGCTTTGGAGAGTGGCTTTGGACAGTGGCTTTGGACATAGAGTGGCTTTGGACAGTGGCTTTGGAGAGTGGCTTTGGACAGTGGCTTTGGAGAGTGGCTTTGGAGAGTGGCTTTGGATAGTGGCTTTGGACATAGAGTGACTTTGGAGAGTGGCTTTGGAGAGTGGCTTTGGACAGTGGCTTTGGACATAGTGTGGCTTTGGAAAGTGGCTTTGGAGAGTGGCTTTGGATAGTGGCTTTGGACATAGAGTGGCTTTGGAGAGTGGCTTTGGACATTGGCTTTGGACAGTGGCTTTGGACATACAGTGGCTTTGGAGAGTGGGTGGCTTTGGACAGTGGCTTTGGACAGTGGCTTTGGACATAGAGTGGCTTTGGATAGTGGCTTTGGACATACAGTGGCTTTGGACATACAGTGGCTTTTGACAGTGGCTTTGGACATACAGTGGCTTTGGACATACAGTGGCTTTGGATAGTGGCTTTGGACAGTGGCTTTGGACATAGTGTGGCTTTGGAGAGTGGCTTTGGAGAGTGGCTTTGAACAGAGGCTTTGGACATAGAGTGGCTTTGGAGAGTGGCTTTGGACAGTGGCTTTTGACAGTGGCTTTGGACATAGAGTGGCTTTGGAGAGTGACTTTGGAGAGTGGCTTTGGATAGTGGCTTTGGACATAGAGTGGCTTTGGAGAGTGGCTTTGGACATTGGCTTTGGACAGTGGCTTTGGACATACAGTGGCTTTGGAGAGTGGCTTTGGAGAGTGGCTTTGGACAGTGGCTTTGGACAGTGGCTTTGGACATAGAGTGGCTTTGGAGAGTGACTTTGGAGATAGGCTTTGGACAGTGGCTTTGGACATAGAGTGGCTTTGGACAGTGGCTTTGGAGAGTGGCTTTGGACAGTGGCTTTGGACATAGAGTGGCTTTGGAGAGTGGCTTTGGAGAGTGGCTTTGGACAGTGGCTTTGGACATAGAGTGGTTTTGGAGAGTGGCTTCGGACAGTTGCTTTGGACAGTGGCTTTGTACATACAGTGGCTTTGGACATACAGTGGATTTGGATAGTGGCTTTGGACATACAGTGGCTTTGGACATACAGTGGCTTTGTACAGTGGCTTTGGACATAGAGTGGCTTTGGACAGTGGCTTTGGACATACAGTGGCTTTGGACATACAGTGGCTTTGGACAGTGGGTTTGGACATACAGTGGCTTTGGACATACAGTGGCTTTGGACATACAGTGGCTTTTGACATACAGTGGCTTTGGACAGTGGCTTTGGACATACAGTGGCTTTGGACATACAGTGGCTTTGGACAGTGGCTTTGGACATACAGTGGCTTTGGACATACAGTAGCTTTGGACAGTGGCTTTGGACATACAGTGGCTTTAGACAGTGGCTTTGGACATACAGTGGCTTTGGACATACAGTGGCTTTGGACAGTGGCTTTGGACATAGAGTGGCTTTGGACAGTGGCTTTGGAAAGTGGCTTTGGACAGTGGCTTTGGACAGTGGCTTTGGACATAGAAAGGCTTTTGACAGTGGCTTTGGACAGTGGCTTTGGACAGTGGCTTTGGACATAGAGTGGCTTTGGACAGTGGCTTTGGAAAGTGGCTTTGTACAGTGGCTTTGGACATAGAGTGGCTTTGGACAGTGGCTTTGGACAGTGGCTTTGGAGAGTGGCTTTGGAGAGTGGCTTTGAACAGAGGCTTTGGACATAGAGTGGCTTTGGAGAGTGGCTTTGGACAGTGGCTTTTGACAGTGGCTTTGGACATAGAGTGGCTTTGGAGAGTGGCTTTGGACAGTGGCTTTGGACAGTGGCTTTGGACATAGAGTGGCTTTGGAGAGTGACTTTGGAGAGTGGCTTTGGACAGTGGCTTTGGACATAGAGTGGCTTTGGACAGTGGCTTTGGAATACAGTGGCTTTGGACATACAGTGGCTTTGGATAGTGGCTTTGGAATACAGTGGCTTTGGACATACAGTGGCTTTGGATAGTGGCTTTGGACAGTGGCTTTGGACATAGTGTGGCTTTGGAGAGTGGCTTTGGAGAGTGGCTTTGAACAGATGCTTTGGACATAGAGTGGCTTTGGAGAGTGGCTTTGGACAGTGGCTTTTGACAGTGGCTTTGGACATAGAGTGGCTTTGGAGAGTGACTTTGGAGAGTGGCTTTGGATAGTGGCTTTGGACATAGAGTGGCTTTGGAGAGTGGCTTTGGACATTGGCTTTGGACAGTGGCTTTGGACATACAGTGGCTTTGGAGAGTGGCTTTGGAGAGTGCCTTTGGACAGTGGCTTTTGACAGCGGCTTTGGACATAGAGTGGCTTTGGAGAGTGACTTTGGAGAGTAGCTTTGGACAGTGGCTTTGGACATAGAGTGGCTTTGGACAGTGGCTTTGGAGAGTGGCTTTGGACAGTGTCTTTGGACATAGAGTGGCTTTGGAGAGTGGCTTTGGAGAGTGGCTTTGGACAGTGTCTTTGGACATAGAGTGGTTTTGGAGAGTGGCTTCGGACAGTTGCTTTGGACAGTGGCTTTGGACATACAGTGGCTTTGGACATACAGTGGCTTTGGATAGTGGCTTTGGACATACAGTGGCTTTGGACATACAGTGGCTTTGTACAGTGGCTTTGGACATACAGTGGCTTTGGACATACAGTGGCTTTGGACAGTGGCTTTGGACATACAGTGGCTTTGGACATACAGTGGCTTTGGACAGTGGCTTTGGCGAGTGGCTTTGGACAGTGGCTTTGGACATAGAGTGGCTTTGGAGAATGGCTTTGGACAGTGGCTTTGGACAGAGGATTTGGACATAGAGTGGCTTTGGACAGTGGCTTTGGAGAGTGTCTTTGGACAGTGGCTTTGGACATAGAGTGGCTTTGGAGAGTAGCTTTGGAGAGTGGCTTTGGACAGTGGCTTTGGACATAGATTGGCTTTGGACAGTGGCTTTAGGAGAGTGGCTTTGGACAGTGGCTTTGGACATAGAGTGGCTTTGGAGAGTGGCTTTGGACAGTGGCTTTAGACAGTGGCTTTGGACATAGAGTGGCTTTGGATAGTGGCTTTGGAGAGTGGCTTTGGACAGTGGCTTTGGACATAGAGTGGCTTTCGACAGTGACTTTGGAGAGTGGCTTTGGACAGTGGCTTTGGACATAGAGTGGCTTTGGACAGTGGCTTTGGAGAGTGGCCTTGGACAGTGGCTTTGGACATAGAGTGGCTTTGGACAGTGGCTTTGGAGAGTGGCTTTGGACAGTGGCTTTGGATAGTGGCTTTGGAGAGTGGCTTTGGAGAGTGGCTTTGGACATAGAGTGGCTTTGGAGAGTGGCTTTGGAGAGTGGCTTTGGACAGTGGCTTTGGACATAGTGTGGCTTTGGAAAGTGGCTTTGGAGAATGGCTTTGGATAGTGGCTTTGGACATAGAGTGGCTTTGGAGAGTGGCTTTGGACATTGGCTTTGGACAGTGGCTTTGGACATAGAGTGGCTTTGGAGAGTGGGTGGCTTTGGACAGTGGCTTTGGACAGTGGCTTTGGACATAGAGTGGCTTTGTAGAGTGGCTTTGGACATACAGTGGCTTTGGACATACAGTGGCTTTGGACAGTGGCTTTGGACATACAGTGGCTTTGGACATACAGTGGCTTTGGACAGTGGCTTTGGAGAGTGGCTTTGGACAGTGGCTTTGGACATAGAGTGGCTTTGGACAGTGGCTTTGGAGAGTGGCTTTCAACAGAGGCTTTGGACATAGAGTGGCTTTGGATAGTGGCTTTGGACAGTGGCTTTGGACACAGTGTGACTTTGGAGAGTGGCTTTGGAGAGTGGCTTTGAACAGAGGCTTTGGACATAGAGTGGCTTTGGTTAGTGGCTTTGGACAGTGGCTTTTGACAGTGGCTTTGGACATAGAGTGGCTTTGGAGAGTGGCTTTGGAGAGTGGCTTTGGATAGTGGCTTTGGACATAGAGTGGCTTTGGAGAGTGGCTTTGGACATTGGCTTTGAACAGTGGCTTTGGACATAGAGTGGCTTTGGACAGTGGCTTTGGAGAGTGGCTTTGGAGAGTGGCTTTGGATAGTGGCTTTGGACATAGAGTGGCTTTGGAGAGTGGCTTTGGAGAGTGGCTTTGGACAGTGGCTTTGGACATAGTGTGGCTTTGGAAAGTGGCTTTGGAGAGTGGCTTTGGATAGTGGCTTTGGACATAGAGTGGCTTTGGAGAGTGGCTTTGGACATTGGCTTTGGACAGTGGCTTTGGACATACAGTGGCTTTGGAGAGTGGGTGGCTTTGGACAGTGGCTTTGGACAGTGGCTTTGGACATAGAGTGGCTTTGGAGAGTGGCTTTGGACATACAGTGGCTTTGGACATACAGTGGCTTTGGACAGTGGCTTTGGACATACAGTGGCATTGGACATACAGTAGCTTTGGACAGTGGCTTTGGAGAGTGGCTTTGGACAGTGGCTTTGGACATAGAGTGGCTTTGGACAGTGGCTTTGGAGAGTGGCTTTGGACAGTGGCTTTGGACATAGAGTGGTTTAGGATAGTGGCTTTGGAGAGTGGCTTTGGACAGTGGCTTTGGACATAGAGTGGCTTTGGACAGTGGCTTTGGACAGTGGCTTTGGACAGTGGCTTTGGACATAGAGTGGCTTTGGACAGTGGCTTTGGACAGTGGCTTTGGACAGTGGCTTTGGACCTAGAGTGGCATTGGACAGTGGCTTTGGACAGTGGCTTTGGACAGTGGCTTTGGACATAGTATTGCTTTGGACAGTGGCTTTGGACAGTGGCTTTGTACAGTGGATTTAGACATAGAGTGGCTTTGGACAGTGGCTTTGGACAGTTGCTTTGTACAGTGGCTTTGGACATACAGTGGCTTTGGACAGTGGCTTTGGACATACAGTGGCTTTGGACATACAGTGGCTTTGGACAGTGGCATTGGACATACAGTGGCTTTGGACATACAGTGGCTTTGGACATACAGTGGCTTTGGACAGTGGCTTTGGACATACAGTGGCTTTGGACATACAGTGGCTTTGGACAGTGGCTTTGGACATACAGTGGCTTTGGACATACAGTAGCTTTGGACAGTGGCTTTGGACATACAGTAGCTTTCGACAGTGGCTTTGGACATACAGTGGCTTTGGACATACAGTGGCGGTGGACAGTGGCTTTGGACATAGAGTGGCTTTGGACAGTGGCTTTGGAAAGTGGCTTTGGACAGTGGCTATGGACAGTGGCTTTGGACATAGAAAGGCTTTGGACAGTGGCTTTGGACAGTTGCTTTGGACAGTGGCTTTGGACATAGAGTGGCTTTGGACAGTGGCTTTGGAAAGTGGCTTTGTACAGTGGCTTTGGACATAGAGTGGCTTTGGAAAGTGGCTTTGGACAGTGGCTTTAGAGAGTGGCTTTGGAGAGTGGCTTTGAACAGAGGCTTTGGACATAGAGTGGCTTTGGAGAGTGGCTTTGGACAGTGGCTTTTGACAGTGGCTTTGGACATAGAGTGGCTTTGGAGAGTGGCTTTGGAGAGTGGCTTTGGATAGTGGCTTTGGACATAGAGTGGCTTTGGAGTGTGGCTTTGGAGAGTGGCTTTGGACAGTGGATTTGGACATAGTGTGGCTTTGGAAAGTGGCTTTGGAGAGTGGCTTTGGACAGTGGTTTTGGACATATAGTGGCTTTGGAGAGTGGCTTTGGACATTGGCTTTGGACAGTGGCTTTGGACATACAGTGGCTTTGGAGAGTGGCTTTGGAGAGTGGCTTTGGACAGTGGCTTTGGACAGTGGCTTTGGACATAGAGTGGCTTTGGAGAGTGACTTTGGAGAGTGGCTTTGGACAGTGGCTTTGGACATAGAGTGGCTTTGGACAGTGGCTTTGGAGAGTGGCTTTGGACAGTGGCTTTGGACATAGAGTGGCTTTGGAGAGTGGCTTTGGAGAGTGGCTTTGGACAGTGGCTTTGGAGAGTGGCTTTGGAGAGTGGCTTTGGATAGTGGCTTTGGACATAGAGTGGCTTTGGAGAGTAGCTTTGGAGAGTGGCTTTGGACAGTGGCTTTGAACATAGTGTGGCTTTGGAAAGTGGCTTTGGAGAGTGGCTTTGGATAGTGGCTTTGGACATAGAGTGGCTTTGGACAGTGGCTTTGGACATTGGCTTTGGACAGTGGCTTTGGACATACAGTGGCTTTGGAGAGTGGGTGGCTTTGGACAGTGGCTTTGGACAGTGGCTTTGGACATAGATTGGCTTTGGAGAGTGGCTTTGGACATACAGTGGCTTTGGACATACAGTGGCTTTGGACAGTGGCTTTGGACATACAGTAGCTTTGGACATACAGTGGCTTTGGACAGTGGCTTTGGAGAGTGGCTTTGGATAGTGGCTTTGGACATAGAGTGGCTTTGGACAGTGGCTTTGGAGAGTGGCTTTGGACAGTGGCTTTGGACATAACGTGGCTTTGGATAGTGGCTTTGGACAGTGGCTTTGGACATAGTGTGGCTTTGGAGAGTGGCTTTGGAGAGTGGCTTTGAACAGAGGCTTTGGACATAGAGTGGCTTTGGAGAGTGGCTTTGGACAGTGGCTTTTGACAGTGGCTTTGGACATAGAGTGGCTTTGGAGAGTGGCTTTGGAGAGTGGCTTTGGATAGTGGCTTTGGACATAGAGTGGCTTTGGAGAGCGGCTTTGCACATTGGCTTTGGACAGTGGCTTTGGACATACAGTGGCTTTGGAGAGTGGCTTTGGAGAGTGGCTTTGGACAGTGGCTTTGGACAGTGGCTTTGGACATAGAGTGGCTTTGGAGAGTGACTTTGGAGAGTGGCTTTGGACAGTGGCTTTGGACATAGCGTGGCTTTGGACAGTGGCTTTGGAGAGTGGCTTTGGACAGTGGCTTTGGACATAGAGTGGCTTTGGAAAGTGGCTTTGGAGAGTGACTTTGGACAGTGGCTTTGGACATAGAGTGGTTTTGGAGAGTGGCTTCGGACAGTGGCTTTGGACAGTGGCTTTGGACATACAGTGGCTTTGGACATACAGTGGCTTTGGATAGTGGCTTTGGACATACAGTGGCTTTGGACATACAGTGGCTTTGGACAGTGGCTTTGGACATACAGTGGCTTTGGACAGTGGCTTTGGACATACAGTGGCTTTGGACATACAATGGCTTTGGACAGTGGCTTTGGACATACAGTGGCTTTGGACATAAAGTGGCTTTGGACAGTGGCTTTGGAGAGTGGCTTTGGACAGTGGCTTTGGACATAGAGTGGCTTTGGAGAATGGCTTTGGACAGTGGCTTTGGACAGAGGCTTTGGACATAGAGTGGCTTTGGACAGTGGCTTTGGAGAGTGTCTTTGGACAGTGACTTTGGACATAGAGTGGCTTTGGAGAGTGGCTTTGGACAGTGGCTTTGGACAGTGGCTTTGGACATAGAGTGGCTTTGGAGAATGGCTTTGGAGAGTGGCTTTGGACAGTGGCTTTGGAAATAGAGTGGCTTTGGACAGTGGCTTTGGGAGAGTGGCTTTGGACAGTGGCTTTGGACATAGAGTGGCTTTGGAGAGTGGCTTTGGACACTGGCTTTAGACAGTGGCTTTGGACATAGAGTGGCTTTGGATAGTGGCATTGGAGAGTGGCTTTGGACAGTGGCTTTGGACATAGAGTGACTTTCGACAGTGGCTTTGTAGAGTAGCTTTGGACAGTGGCTTTGGACACAGAGTGGCTTTGGACAGTGGCTTTGGAGAGTGACTTTGGACAGTGGCTTTGGACATAGAGTTGCTTTGGACAGTGGCTTTGGAGAGTGGCTTCGGACAGTAGCTTTGGACATAGAGTGGCTTTGGACAGTGGCTTTGGAGAGTGGCTTTGGACAGTGGCTTTGGACATAGAGTGGCTTTGGACAGTGGCTTTGGAGAGTGGCTTTGGATAGTGGCTTTGGACATAGAGTGGCTTTGGAGTGTGGCTTTGGAGAGTGGCTTTGGACAGTGGATTTGGACATACAGTGGCTTTGGACATACAGTGGCTTTGGACAGTGGCTTTGGAAATACAGTGGCTTTGGACATACAGTAGCTTTGGACAGTGGCTTTGGACATACAGTGGCTTTAGACAGTGGCTTTGGACATACAGTGGCTTTGGACATACAGTGGCTTTGGACAGTGGCTTTGGACATAGAGTGGCTTTGGACAGTGGCTTTGGAAAGTGGCTTTGGACAGTGGCTTTGGACAGTGGCTTTGGACATAGAAAGGCTTTGGACAGTGGCTTTGGACAGTGGCTTTGGACAGTGGCTTTGGACATAGAGTGGCTTTGGACAGTGGCTTTGGAAAGTGGCTTTGTACAGTGGCTTTGGACATAGAGTGGCTTTGGACAGTGGCTTTGGACAGTGGCTTTGGAGAGTGGCTTTGGAGAGTGGCTTTGAACAGAGGCTTTGGACATAGAGTGGCTTTGGAGAGTGGCTTTGGACAGTGGCTTTTGACAGTGGCTTTGGACATAGAGTGGCTTTGGAGAGTGGCTTTGGAGAGTGGCTTTGGATAGTGGCTTTGGACATAGAGTGGCTTTGGAGAGTGGCTTTGGAGAGTGGCTTTGGACAGTGGCTTTGGACATAGTGTGGCTTTGGAAAGTGGCTTTGGAGAGTGGCTTTGGACAGTGGCTTTGGACATAGAGTGGCTTTGGAGAGAGGCTTTGGACATTGGCTTTGGACAGTGGCTTTGGACATACAGTGGCTTTGGAGAGTGGCTTTGGAGAGTGGCTCTGGACAGTGGCTTTGGACAGTGGCTTTGGACATAGAGTGGCTTTGGAGAGTGACTTTGGAGAGTGGCTTTGGACAGTGGCTTGGGACATAGAGTGGCTTTGGACAGTGGCTTTGGAGAGTGGCTTTGGACAGTGGCTTTGGACATAGAGTGGCTTTGGACAGTGGCTTTGGAGAGTGGCTTTGGACAGTGGCTTTGGAGAGTGGCTTTGGAGAGTGGCTTTGGATAGTGGCTTTGGACATAGAGTGGCTTTGGAGAGTGGCTTTGGAGAGTGGCTTTGGACAGTGGCTTTGGACATAGTGTGGCTTTGGAAAGTGGCTTTGGAGAGTGGCTTTGGATAGTGGCTTTGGACATAGAGTGGCTTTGGAGAGTGGCTTTGGACAGTGGCTTTGGACAGTGGCTTTGGACATACAGTGGCTTTGGAGAGTGGGTGGCTTTGGACAGTGGCTTTGGACAGTGGCTTTGGACATAGAGTGGCTTTGGATAGTGGCTTTGGACATACAGTGGCTTTGGACATACAGTGGCTTTTGACAGTGGCTTTGGACATACAGTGGCTTTGGACATACAGTGGCTTTGGATAGTGGCTTTGGACAGTGGCTTTGGACATAGTGTGGCTTTGGAGAGTGGCTTTGGAGAGTGGCTTTGAACAGAGGCTTTGGACATAGAGTGGCTTTGGAGAGTGGCTTTGGACAATGGCTTTTGACAGTGGCTTTGGACATAGAGTGGCTTTGGAGAGTGACTTTGGAGAGTGGCTTTGGATAGTGGCTTTGGACATAGAGTGGCTTTGGAGAGTGGCTTTGGACATTGGCTTTGGACAGTGGCTTTGGACATACAGTGGCTTTGGAGAGTGGCTTTGGAGAGTGGCTTTGGACAGTGGCTTTGGACAGTGGCTTTGGACATAGAGTGGCTTTGGAGAGTGACTTTGGAGATAGGCTTTGGACAGTGGCTTTGGACATAGAGTGGCTTTGGACACTGGCTTTGGAAAGTGGCTTTGGACAGTGGCTTTGGACATAGAGTGGCTTTGGAGAGTGGCTTTGGAGAGTGGCTTTGGACAGTGGCTTTGGACATAGAGTGGTTTTGGAGAGTGGCTTCGGACAGTTGCTTTGGACAGTGGCTTTGGACATACAGCGGCTTTGGACATACAGTGGCTTTGGATAGTGGCTTTGGACATACAGTGGCTTTGGACATACAGTGGCTTTGTACAGTGGCTTTGGACATACAGTGGCTTTGGACAGTGGCTTTGGACATACAGTGGCTTTGGACATACAGTGGCTTTGGACAGTGGCTTTGGACATACAGTGGCTTTGGACATACAGTGGCTTTTGACATACAGTGGCTTTGGACAGTGGCTTTGGACATACAGTGGCTTTGGACATACAGTGGCTTTGGACAGTGGCTTTGGACATACAGTGGCTTTGGACATACAGTAGCTTTGGACAGTGGCTTTGGACATACAGTGGCTTTAGACAGTGGCTTTGGACATACAGTGGCTTTGGACATACAGTGGCTTTGGACAGTGGCTTTGGACATAGAGTGGCTTTGGACAGTGGCTTTGGAAAGTGGCTTTGGACAGTGGCTTTGGACAGTGGCTTTGGACATAGAAAGGCTTTTGACAGTGGCTTTGGACAGTGGCTTTGGACAGTGGCTTTGGACATAGAGTGGCTTTGGACAGTGGCTTTGGAAAGTGGCTTTGTACAGTGGCTTTGGACATAGAGTGGCTTTGGACAGTGGCTTTGGACAGTGGCTTTGGAGAGTGGCTTTGGAGAGTGGCTTTGAACAGAGGCTTTGGACATAGAGTGGCTT
The DNA here is from genome assembly GCA_028752905.1 of Cladorhizidae sp. MBARI D1340-BT2. NCBI lineage: Eukaryota > Metazoa > Porifera > Demospongiae > Poecilosclerida > Cladorhizidae > Cladorhizidae sp. MBARI D1340-BT2. The sequence goes on along the minus strand of JAQNBH010000017.1, from coordinate 21,314,813 downwards.
TGGAGAGTGGCTTTGGACAGTGGCTTTTGACAGTGGCTTTGGACATAGAGTGGCTTTGGAGAGTGACTTTGGAGAGTGGCTTTGGACAGTGGCTTTGGACATAGTGTGGCTTTGGAAAGTGGCTTTGGAGAGTGGCTTTGGACAGTGGCTTTGGACATAGAGTGGCTTTGGATAGTGGCTTTGGACAGTGGCTTTGGACAGTGGCTTTGGACATAGAGTGGCTTTGGAGAGTGACTTTGGAGAGTGGCTTTGGACAGTGGCTTTGGACATAGAGTGGCTTTGGACAGTGGCTTTGGAATACAGTGGCTTTGGACATACAGTGGCTTTGGATAGTGGCTTTGGAATACAGTGGCTTTGGACATACAGTTGCTTTGGATAGTGGCTTTGGACAGTGGCTTTGGACATAGTGTGGCTTTGGAGAGTGGCTTTGGAGAGTGGCTTTGAACAGAGGCTTTGGACATAGAGTGGCTTTGGAGAGTGGCTTTGGACAGTGGCTTTTGACAGTGGCTTTGGACATAGAGTGGCTTTGGAGAGTGAGTTTGGAGAGTGGCTTTGGATAGTGGCTTTGGACATAGAGTGGCTTTGGAGAGTGGCTTTGGACATTGGCTTTGGACAGTGGCTTTGGACAAATAGTGGCTTTGGAGAGTGGCTTTGGAGAGTGCCTTTGGACAGTGGCTTTGGACAGCGGCTTTGGACATAGAGTGGCTTTGGAGAGTGACTTTGGAGAGTAGCTTTGGACAGTGGCTTTGGAGAGTGGCTTTGGAGAGTGGCTTTGGATAGTGGCTTTGGACATAGAGTGGCTTTGGAGAGTAGCTTTGGAGAGTGGCTTTGGACAGTGGCTTTGAACATAGTGTGGCTTTGGAAAGTGGCTTTGGAGAGTGGCTTTGGATAGTGGCTTTGGACATAGAGTGGCTTTGGACAGTGGCTTTGGACATTGGCTTTGGACAGTGGCTTTGGACATACAGTGGCTTTGGAGAGTGGGTGGCTTTGGACAGTGGCTTTGGACAGTGGCTTTGGACATAGATTGGCTTTGGAGAGTGGCTTTGGACATACAGTGGCTTTGGACATACAGTGGCTTTGGACAGTGGCTTTGGACATACAGTAGCTTTGGACATACAGTGGCTTTGGACAGTGGCTTTGGAGAGTGGCTTTGGATAGTGGCTTTGGACATAGAGTGGCTTTGGACAGTGGCTTTGGAGAGTGGCTTTGGACAGTGGCTTTGGACATAACGTGGCTTTGGATAGTGGCTTTGGACAGTGGCTTTGGACATAGTGTGGCTTTGGAGAGTGGCTTTGGAGAGTGGCTTTGAACAGAGGCTTTGGACATAGAGTGGCTTTGGAGAGTGGCTTTGGACAATGGCTTTTGACAGTGGCTTTGGACATAGAGTGGCTTTGGAGAGTGGCTTTGGAGAGTGGCTTTGGATAGTGGCTTTGGACATAGAGTGGCTTTGGAGAGCGGCTTTGCACATTGGCTTTGGACAGTGGCTTTGGACATACAGTAGCTTTGGACATACAGTGGCTTTGGAGAGTGGCTTTGGACAGTGGCTTTGGACAGTGGCTTTGGACATAGAGTGGCTTTGGAGAGTGACTTTGGAGAGTGGCTTTGGACAGTGGCTTTGGACATAGCGTGGCTTTGGACAGTGGCTTTGGAGAGTGGCTTTGGAGAGTGACTTTGGACAGTGGCTTTGGACATAGAGTGGTTTTGGAGAGTGGCTTCGGACAGTGGCTTTGGACAGTGGCTTTGGACATACAGTGGCTTTGGACATACAGTGGCTTTGGATAGTGGCTTTGGACATACAGTGGCTTTGGACATACAGTGGCTTTGGACAGTGGCTTTGGACATACAGTGGCTTTGGACAGTGGCTTTGGACATACAGTGGCTTTGGACATACAATGGCTTTGGACAGTGGCTTTGGACATACAGTGGCTTTGGACATAAAGTGGCTTTGGACAGTGGCTTTGGAGAGTGGCTTTGGACAGTGGCTTTGGACATAGAGTGGCTTTGGAGAATGGCTTTGGACAGTGGCTTTGGACAGAGGCTTTGGACATAGAGTGGCTTTGGACAGTGGCTTTGGAGAGTGTCTTTGGACAGTGACTTTGGACATAGAGTGGCTTTGGAGAGTGGCTTTGGACAGTGGCTTTGGACAGTGGCTTTGGACATAGAGTGGCTTTGGAGAATGGCTTTGGAGAGTGGCTTTGGACAGTGGCTTTGGAAATAGAGTGGCTTTGGACAGTGGCTTTGGGAGAGTGGCTTTGGACAGTGGCTTTGGACATAGAGTGGCTTTGGAGAGTGGCTTTGGACACTGGCTTTAGACAGTGGCTTTGGACATAGAGTGGCTTTGGATAGTGGCATTGGAGAGTGGCTTTGGACAGTGGCTTTGGACATAGAGTGACTTTCGACAGTGGCTTTGTAGAGTAGCTTTGGACAGTGGCTTTGGACACAGAGTGGCTTTGGACAGTGGCTTTGGAGAGTGACTTTGGACAGTGGCTTTGGACATAGAGTTGCTTTGGACAGTGGCTTTGGAGAGTGGCTTCGGACAGTAGCTTTGGACATAGAGTGGCTTTGGATAGTGGCTTTGGAGAGTGGCTTTGGACAGTGGCTTTGGACATAGAGTGGCTTTGGACAGTGGCTTTGGGGAGTGGCTTTGGATAGTGGCTTTGGACATAGAGTGGCTTTGGAGTGTGGCTTTGGAGAGTGGCTTTGGACAGTGGATTTGGACATACAGTGGCTTTGGACATACAGTGGCTTTGGACAGTGGCTTTGGAAATACAGTGGCTTTGGACATACAGTAGCTTTGGACAGTGGCTTTGGACATACAGTGGCTTTAGACAGTGGCTTTGGACATACAGTGGCTTTGGACATACAGTGGCTTTGGACAGTGGCTTTGGACATAGAGTGGCTTTGGACAGTGGCTTTGGAAAGTGGCTTTGGACAGTGGCTTTGGACAGTGGCTTTGGACATAGAAAGGCTTTGGACAGTGGCTTTGGACAGTGGCTTTGGACAGTGGCTTTGGACATAGAGTGGCTTTGGACAGTGGCTTTGGAAAGTGGCTTTGTACAGTGGCTTTGGACATAGAGTGGCTTTGGACAGTGGCTTTGGACAGTGGCTTTGGAGAGTGGCTTTGGAGAGTGGCTTTGAACAGAGGCTTTGGACATAGAGTGGCTTTGGAGAGTGGCTTTGGACAGTGGCTTTTGACAGTGGCTTTGGACATAGAGTGGCTTTGGAGAGTGGCTTTGGAGAGTGGCTTTGGATAGTGGCTTTGGACATAGAGTGGCTTTGGAGAGTGGCTTTGGAGAGTGGCTTTGGACAGTGGCTTTGGACATAGTGTGGCTTTGGAAAGTGGCTTTGGAGAGTGGCTTTGGACAGTGGCTTTGGACATAGAGTGGCTTTGGAGAGAGGCTTTGGACATTGGCTTTGGACAGTGGCTTTGGACATACAGTGGCTTTGGAGAGTGGCTTTGGAGAGTGGCTCTGGACAGTGGCTTTGGACAGTGGCTTTGGACATAGAGTGGCTTTGGAGAGTGACTTTGGAGAGTGGCTTTGGACAGTGGCTTGGGACATAGAGTGGCTTTGGACAGTGGCTTTGGAGAGTGGCTTTGGACAGTGGCTTTGGACATAGAGTGGCTTTGGACAGTGGCTTTGGATAGTGGCTTTGGACAGTGGCTTTGGAGAGTGGCTTTGGAGAGTGGCTTTGGATAGTGGCTTTGGACATAGAGTGGCTTTGGAAAGTGGCTTTGGAGAGTGGCTTTGGACAGTGGCTTTGGACATAGTGTGGCTTTGGAAAGTGGCTTTGGAGAGTGGCTTTGGATAGTGGCTTTGGACATAGAGTGGCTTTGGAGAGTGGCTTTGGACAGTGGCTTTGGACAGTGGCTTTGGACATACAGTGGCTTTGGAGAGTGGGTGGCTTTGGACAGTGGCTTTGGACAGTGGCTTTGGACATAGAGTGGCTTTGGATAGTGGCTTTGGACATACAGTGGCTTTGGACATACAGTGGCTTTTGACAGTGGCTTTGGACATACAGTGGCTTTGGACATACAGTGGCTTTGGATAGTGGCTTTGGACAGTGGCTTTGGACATAGTGTGGCTTTGGAGAGTGGCTTTGGAGAGTGGCTTTGAACAGAGGCTTTGGACATAGAGTGGCTTTGGAGAGTGGCTTTGGACAGTGGCTTTTGACAGTGGCTTTGGACATAGAGTGGCTTTGGAGAGTGACTTTGGAGAGTGGCTTTGGATAGTGGCTTTGGACATAGAGTGGCTTTGGAGAGTGGCTTTGGACATTGGCTTTGGACAGTGGCTTTGGACATACAGTGGCTTTGGAGAGTGGCTTTGGAGAGTGGCTTTGGACAGTGGCTTTGGACAGTGGCTTTGGACATAGAGTGGCTTTGGAGAGTGACTTTGGAGATAGGCTTTGGACAGTGGCTTTGGACATAGAGTGGCTTTGGACAGTGGCTTTGGAAAGTGGCTTTGGACAGTGGCTTTGGACATAGAGTGGCTTTGGAGAGTGGCTTTGGAGAGTGGCTTTGGACAGTGGCTTTGGACATAGAGTGGTTTTGGAGAGTGGCTTCGGACAGTTGCTTTGGACAGTGGCTTTGGACATACAGCGGCTTTGGACATACAGTGGCTTTGGATAGTGGCTTTGGACATACAGTGGCTTTGGACATACAGTGGCTTTGTACAGTGGCTTTGGACATACAGTGGCTTTGGACAGTGGCTTTGGACATACAGTGGCTTTGGACATACAGTGGCTTTGGACAGTGGCTTTGGACATACAGTGGCTTTGGACATACAGTGGCTTTTGACATACAGTGGCTTTGGACAGTGGCTTTGGACATACAGTGGCTTTGGACATACAGTGGCTTTGGACAGTGGCTTTGGACATACAGTGGCTTTGGACATACAGTAGCTTTGGACAGTGGCTTTGGACATACAGTGGCTTTAGACAGTGGCTTTGGACATACAGTGGCTTTGGACATACAGTGGCTTTGGACAGTGGCTTTGGACATAGAGTGGCTTTGGACAGTGGCTTTGGAAAGTGGCTTTGGACAGTGGCTTTGGACAGTGGCTTTGGACATAGAAAGGCTTTTGACAGTGGCTTTGGACAGTGGCTTTGGACAGTGGCTTTGGACATAGAGTGGCTTTGGACAGTGGCTTTGGAAAGTGGCTTTGTACAGTGGCTTTGGACATAGAGTGGCTTTGGACAGTGGCTTTGGACAGTGGCTTTGGAGAGTGGCTTTGGAGAGTGGCTTTGAACAGAGGCTTTGGACATAGAGTGGCTTTGGAGAGTGGCTTTGGACAGTGGCTTTTGACAGTGGCTTTGGACATAGAGTGGCTTTGGAGAGTGACTTTGGAGAGTGGCTTTGGACAGTGGCTTTGGACATAGTGTGGCTTTGGAAAGTGGCTTTGGAGAGTGGCTTTGGACAGTGGCTTTGGACATAGAGTGGCTTTGGATAGTGGCTTTGGACAGTGGCTTTGGACAGTGGCTTTGGACATAGAGTGGCTTTGGAGAGTGACTTTGGAGAGTGGCTTTGGACAGTGGCTTTGGACATAGAGTGGCTTTGGACAGTGGCTTTGGAATACAGTGGCTTTGGACATACAGTGGCTTTGGATAGTGGCTTTGGAATACAGTGGCTTTGGACATACAGTTGCTTTGGATAGTGGCTTTGGACAGTGGCTTTGGACATAGTGTGGCTTTGGAGAGTGGCTTTGGAGAGTGGCTTTGAACAGAGGCTTTGGACATAGAGTGGCTTTGGAGAGTGGCTTTGGACAGTGGCTTTTGACAGTGGCTTTGGACATAGAGTGGCTTTGGAGAGTGAGTTTGGAGAGTGGCTTTGGATAGTGGCTTTGGACATAGAGTGGCTTTGGAGAGTGGCTTTGGACATTGGCTTTGGACAGTGGCTTTGGACAAATAGTGGCTTTGGAGAGTGGCTTTGGAGAGTGCCTTTGGACAGTGGCTTTGGACAGCGGCTTTGGACATAGAGTGGCTTTGGAGAGTGACTTTGGAGAGTAGCTTTGGACAGTGGCTTTGGACATAGAGTGGCTTTGGACAGTGGCTTTGGAGAGTGGCTTTGGACAGTGGCTTTGGACATAGAGTGGCTTTGGAGAGTGGCTTTGGAGAGTGGCTTTGGACAGTGGCTTTGGACATAGAGTGGTTTTGGAGAGTGGCTTCGGACAGTTGCTTTGGACAGTGGCTTTGGACATACAGTGGCTTTGGACATACAGTGGCTTTGGATAGTGGCTTTGGACATACAGTGGCTTTGGACATACAGTGGCTTTGTACAGTGGCTTTGGACATACAGTGGCTTTGGACATACAGTGGCTTTGGACAGTGGCTTTGGACATACAGTGGCTTTGGACATACAGTGGCTTTGGACAGTGGCTTTGGCGAGTGGCTTTGGACAGTGGCTTTGGACATAGAGTGGCTTTGGAGAATGGCTTTGGACAGTGGCTTTGGACAGAGGCTTTGGACATAGAGTGGCTTTGGACAGTGGCTTTGGAGAGTGTCTTTGGACAGTGGCTTTGGACATAGAGTGGCTTTGGAGAGTGGCTTTGGACAGTGGCTTTGGACAGTGGCTTTGGACATAGAGTGGCTTTGGAGAGTAGCTTTGGAGAGTGGCTTTGGACAGTGGCTTTGGACATAGATTGGCTTTGGACAGTGGCTTTAGGAGAGTGGCTTTGGACAGTGGCTTTGGACATAGAGTGGCTTTGGAGAGTGGCTTTGGACAGTGGCTTTAGACAGTGGCTTTGGACATAGAGTGGCTTTGGATAGTGGCTTTGGAGAGTGGCTTTGGACAGTGGCTTTGGACATAGAGTGACTTTCGACAGTGACTTTGGAGAGTGGCTTTGGACAGTGGCTTTGGACATAGAGTGGCTTTGGACAGTGGCTTTGGAGAGTGGCCTTGGACAGTGGCTTTGGACATAGAGTGGCTTTGGACAGTGGCTTTGGAGAGTGGCTTTGGACAGTGGCTTTGGATAGTGGCTTTGGAGAGTGGCTTTGGATAGTGGCTTTGGACATAGAGTGGCTTTGGAGAGTGGCTTTGGAGAGTGGCTTTGGACAGTGGCTTTGGACATAGTGTGGCTTTGGAAAGTGGCTTTGGAGAATGGCTTTGGATAGTGGCTTTGGACATAGAGTGGCTTTGGAGAGTGGCTTTGGACATTGGATTTGGACAGTGGCTTTGGACATAGAGTGGCTTTGGAGAGTGGGTGGCTTTGGACAGTGGCTTTGGACAGTGGCTTTGGACATAGAGTGGCTTTGTAGAGTGGCTTTGGACATACAGTGGCTTTGGACATACAGTGGCTTTGGACAGTGGCTTTGGACATTCAGTGGCTTTGGACATACAGTGGCTTTGGACAGTGGCTTTGGAGAGTGGCTTTGGACAGTGGCTTTGGACATAGAGTGGCTTTGGACAGTGGCTTTGGAGAGTGGCTTTCAACAGTGGCTTTGGACATAGAGTGGCTTTGGATAGTGGCTTTGGACAGTGGCTTTGGACACAGTGTGACTTTGGAGAGTGGCTTTGGAGAGTGGCTTTGAACAGAGGCTTTGGACATAGAGTGGCTTTGGAGAGTGGCTTTGGACAGTGGCTTTTGACAGTGGCTTTGGACATAGAGTGGCTTTGGAGAGTGGCTTTGGAGAGTGGCTTTGGATAGTGGCTTTGGACATAGAGTGGCTTTGGAGAGTGGCTTTGGACATTGGCTTTGGACAGTGGCTTTGGACATAGAGTGTCTTTGGACAGTGGCTTTGGAGAGTGGCTTTGGAGAGTGGCTTTGGATAGTGGCTTTGGACATAGAGTGGCTTTGGAGAGTGACTTTGGAGAGTGGCTTTGGACAGTGGCTTTGGACATAGTGTGGCTTTGGAAAGTGGCTTTGGAGAGTGGCTTTGGATAGTGGCTTTGGACATAGAGTGGCTTTGGAGAGTGGCTTTGGACATTGGCTTTGGACAGTGGCTTTGGACATACAGTGGCTTTGGAGAGTGGGTGGCTTTGGACAGTGGCTTTGGACAGTGGCTTTGGACATAGAGTGGCTTTGGAGAGTGGCTTTGGACATACAGTGGCTTTGGACATACAGTGGCTTTGGACAGTGGCTTTGGACATACAGTGGCATTGGACATACAGTGGCTTTGGACAGTGGCTTTGGAGAGTGGCTTTGGACAGTGGCTTTGTACATAGAGTGGCTTTGGACAGTGGCTTTGGAGAGTGGCTTTGGACAGTGGCTTTGGACAAAGAGTGGTTTAGGATAGTGGCTTTGGAGAGTGGCTTTGGACAGTGGCTTTGGACATAGAGTGGCTTTGGACAGTGGCTTTGGACAGTGGCTTTGGACAGTGGCTTTGGACATAGAGTGGCTTTGGACAGTGGCTTTGGACAGTGGCTTTGGACAGTGGCTTTGGACATAGAGTGGCTTTGGACAGTGGCTTTGGACAGTGGCTTTGGACAGTGGCTTTGGACATAGTATTGCTTTGGACAGTGGCTTTGGACAGTGGCTTTATACAGTGGATTTAGACATAGAGTGGCTTTGGACAGTGGCTTTGGACAGTTGCTTTGTACAGTGGCTTTGGACATACAGTGGCTTTGGACAGTGGCTTTGGACATACAGTGGCTTTGGACATACAGTGGCTTTGGACAGTGGCATTGGACATACAGTGGCTTTGGACATACAGTGGCTTTGGACATACAGTGGCTTTGGACAGTGGCTTTGGACATACAGTGGCTTTGGACATACAGTGGCTTTGGACAGTGGCTTTGGACATACAGTGGCTTTGGACATACAGTAGCTTTGGACAGTGGCATTGGACATACAGTGGCTTTCAACAGTGGCTTTGGACATACAGTGGCTTTGGACATACAGTGGCGGTGGACAGTGGCTTTGGACATAGAGTGGCTTTGGACAGTGGCTTTGGAAAGTGGCTTTGGACAGTGGCTTTGGACAGTGGCTTTGGACATAGAAAGGCTTTGGACAGTGGCTTTGGACAGTTGCTTTGGACAGTGGCTTTGGACATAGAGTGGCTTTGGACAGTGGCTTTGGAAAGTGGCTTTGTACAGTGGCTTTGGACATAGAGTGGCTTTGGACAGTGGCTTTGGACAGTGGCTTTGGAGAGTGGCTTTAGAGAGTGGCTTTGAACAGAGGCTTTGGACATAGAGTGGCTTTGGAGAGTGGCTTTGGACAGTGGCTTTTGACAGTGGCTTTGGACATAGAGTGGCTTTGGAGAGTGGCTTTGGAGAGTGGCTTTGGATAGTGGCTTTGGACATAGAGTGGCTTTGGAGTGTGGCTTTGGAGAGTGGCTTTGGACAGTGGATTTGGACATAGTGTGGCTTTGGAAAGTGGCTTTGGAGAGTGGCTTTGGACAGTGGCTTTGGACATATAGTGGCTTTGGAGAGTGGCTTTGGACATTGGCTTTGGACAGTGGCTTTGGACATACAGTGGCTTTGGAGAGTGGCTTTGGAGAGTGGCTTTGGACAGTGGCTTTGGACAGTGGCTTTGGACATAGAGTGGCTTTGGAGAGTGACTTTGGAGAGTGGCTTTGGACAGTGGCTTTGGACATAGAGTGGCTTTGGACAGTGGCTTTGGAGAGTGGCTTTGGACAGTGGCTTTGGACATAGAGTGGCTTTGGACAGTGGCTTTGGAGAGTGGCTTTGGACAGTGGCTTTGGAGAGTGGCTTTGGAGAGTGGCTTTGGATAGTGGCTTTGGACATAGAGTGGCTTTGGAGAGTGGCTTTGGAGAGTGGCTTTGGACAGTGGCTTTGAACATAGTGTGGCTTTGGAAAGTGGCTTTGGAGAGTGGCTTTGGATAGTGGCTTTGGACATAGAGTGGCTTTGGACAGTGGCTTTGGACATTGGCTTTGGACAGTAGCTTTGGACATACAGTGGCTTTGGAGAGTGGGTGGCTTTGGACAGTGGCTTTGGACAGTGGCTTTGGACATAGATTGGCTTTGGAGAGTGGCTTTGGACATACAGTGGCTTTGGACATACAGTGGCTTTGGACAGTGGCTTTGGACATACAGTGGCTTTGGACATACAGTGGCTTTGGACAGTGGCTTTGGAGAGTGACTTTGGATAGTGGCTTTGGACATAGAGTGGCTTTGGACAGTGGCTTTGGAGAGTGGCTTTGGACAGTGGCTTTGGACATAACGTGGCTTTGGATAGTGGCTTTGGACAGTGGCTTTGGACATAGTGTGGCTTTGGAGAGTGGCTTTGGAGAGTGGCTTTGAACAGAGGCTTTGGACATAGAGTGGCTTTGGAGAGTGGCTTTGGACAGTGGCTTTTGACAGTGGCTTTGGACATAGAGTGGCTTTTGAGAGTGGCTTTGGAGAGTGGCTTTGGATAGTGGCTTTGGACATAGAGTGGCTTTGGAGAGTGACTTTGCACATTGGCTTTGGACAGTGGCTTTGGACATACAGTGGCTTTGGAGAGTGGCTTTGGAGAGTGGCTTTGGACAGTGGCTTTGGACAGTGGCTTTGGACATAGAGTGGCTTTGGAGAGTGACTTTGGAGAGTGGCTTTGGACAGTGGCTTTGGACATAGAGTGGCTTTGGACAGTGGCTTTGGAGAGTGGCTTTGGACAGTGGCTTTGGACATAGAGTGGCTTTGGAGAGTGGCTTTGGAGAGTGACTTTGGACAGTGGCTTTGGACATAGAGTGGTTTTGGAGAGTGGCTTCGGACAGTGGCTTTGGACAGTGGCTTTGGACATACAGTGGCTTTGGACATACAGTGGCTTTGGATAGTGGCTTTGGACATACAGTGGCTTTGGACATACAGTGGCTTTGTACAGTGGCTTTGGACATACAGTGGCTTTGGACATACAGTGGCTTTGGACAGTGGCTTTGGACATACAGTGGCTTTGGACATACAGTGGCTTTGGACAGTGGCTTTGGCGAGTGGCTTTGGACAGTGGCTTTGGACATAGAGTGGCTTTGGACAGTGGCTTTGGAGAGTGTCTTTGGACAGTGGCTTTGGACATAGAGTGGCTTTGGAGAGTGGCTTTGGACAGTGGCTTTGGACAGTGGCTTTGGACATAGATTGGCTTTGGACAGTGGCTTTAGGAGAGTGGCTTTGGACAGTGGCTTTGGACATAGAGTGGCTTTGGAGAGTGGCTTTGGACAGTGGATTTAGACAGTGGCTTTGGACATAGAGTGGCTTTGGATAGTGGCTTTGGAGAGTGGCTTTGGACAGTGGCTTTGGACATAGAGTGACTTTCGACAGTGACTTTGGAGAGTGGCTTTGGACAGTGGCTTTGGACATAGAGTGGCTTTGGACAGTGGCTTTGGAGAGTGGCCTTGGACAGTGGCTTTGGACATAGAGTGGCTTTGGACAGTGGCTTTGGAGAGTGGCTTTGGACAGTGGCTTTGGATAGTGGCTTTGGAGAGTGGCTTTGGATAGTGGCTTTGGACATAGAGTGGCTTTGGAGAGTGGCTTTGGAGAGTGGCTTTGGACAGTGGCTTTGGACATAGTGTGGCTTTGGAAAGTGGCTTTGGAGAATGGCTTTGGATAGTGGCTTTGGACATAGAGTGGCTTTGGAGAGTGGCTTTGGACATTGGATTTGGACTGTGGCTTTGGACATAGAGCGGCTTTGGAGAGTGGGTGGCTTTGGACAGTGGCTTTGGACAGTGGCTTTGGACATAGAGTGGCTTTGTAGAGTGGCTTTGGACATACAGTGGCTTTGGACATACAGTGGCTTTGGACAGTGGCTTTGGACATTCAGTGGCTTTGGACATACAGTGGCTTTGGACAGTGGCTTTGGAGAGTGGCTTTGGACAGTGGCTTTGGACATAGAGTGGCTTTGGACAGTGGCTTTGGAGAGTGGCTTTCAACAGTGGCTTTGGACATAGAGTGGCTTTGGATAGTGGCTTTGGACAGTGGCTTTGGACACAGTGTGACTTTGGAGAGTGGCTTTGGAGAGTGGCTTTGAACAGAGGCTTTGGACATAGAGTGGCTTTGGAGAGTGGCTTTGGACAGTGGCTTTTGACAGTGGCTTTGGACATAGAGTGGCTTTGGAGAGTGGCTTTGGAGAGTGGCTTTGGATAGTGGCTTTGGACATAGAGTGGCTTTGGAGAGTGGCTTTGGACATTGGCTTTGGACAGTGGCTTTGGACATAGAGTGTCTTTGGACAGTGGCTTTGGAGAGTGGCTTTGGAGAGTGGCTTTGGATAGTGGCTTTGGACATAGAGTGGCTTTGGAGAGTGACTTTGGAGAGTGGCTTTGGACAGTGGCTTTGGACATAGTGTGGCTTTGGAAAGTGGCTTTGGAGAGTGGCTTTGGATAGTGGCTTTGGACATAGAGTGGCTTTGGAGAGTGGCTTTGGACATTGGCTTTGGACAGTGGCTTTGGACATACAGTGGCTTTGGAGAGTGGGTGGCTTTGGACAGTGGCTTTGGACAGTGGCTTTGGACATAGAGTGGCTTTGGAGAGTGGCTTTGGACATACAGTGGCTTTGGACATACAGTGGCTTTGGACAGTGGCTTTGGACATACAGTGGCATTGGACATACAGTGGCTTTGGACAGTGGCTTTGGAGAGTGGCTTTGGACAGTGGCTTTGTACATAGAGTGGCTTTGGACAGTGGCTTTGGAGAGTGGCTTTGGACAGTGGCTTTGGACAAAGAGTGGTTTAGGATAGTGGCTTTGGAGAGTGGCTTTGGACAGTGGCTTTGGACATAGAGTGGCTTTGGACAGTGGCTTTGGACAGTGGCTTTGGACAGTGGCTTTGGACAGTGGCTTTGGACATAGAGTGGCTTTGGACAGTGGCTTTGGACAGTGGCTTTGGACAGTGGCTTTGGACATAGAGTGGCTTTGGACAGTGGCTTTGGACAGTGGCTTTGGACAGTGGCTTTGGACATAGTATTGCTTTGGACAGTGGCTTTGGACAGTGGCTTTGTACAGTGGATTTAGACATAGAGTGGCTTTGGACAGTGGCTTTGGACAGTTGCTTTGTACAGTGGCTTTGGACATACAGTGGCTTTGGACAGTGGCTTTGGACATACAGTGGCTTTGGACATACAGTGGCTTTGGACAGTGGCATTGGACATACAGTGGCTTTGGACATACAGTGGCTTTGGACATACAGTGGCTTTGGACAGTGGCTTTGGACATACAGTGGCTTTGGACATACAGTGGCTTTGGACAATGGCTTTGGACATACAGTGGCTTTGGACATACAGTAGCTTTGGACAGTGGCATTGGACATACAGTGGCTTTCAACAGTGGCTTTGGACATACAGTGGCTTTGGACATACAGTGGCGGTGGACAGTGGCTTTGGACATAGAGTGGCTTTGGACAGTGGCTTTGGAAAGTGGCTTTGGACAGTGGCTTTGGACAGTGGCTTTGGACATAGAAAGGCTTTGGACAGTGGCTTTGGACAGTTGCTTTGGACAGTGGCTTTGGACATAGAGTGGCTTTGGACAGTGGCTTTGGAAAGTGGCTTTGTACAGTGGCTTTGAACATAGAGTGGCTTTGGACAGTGGCTTTGGACAGTGGCTTTGGAGAGTGGCTTTAGAGAGTGGCTTTGAACAGAGGCTTTGGACATAGAGTGGCTTTGGAGAGTGGCTTTGGACAGTGGCTTTTGACAGTGGCTTTGGACATAGAGTGGCTTTGGAGAGTGGCTTTGGAGAGTGGCTTTGGATAGTGGCTTTGGACATAGAGTGGCTTTGGAGTGTGGCTTTGGAGAGTGGCTTTGGACAGTGGATTTGGACATAGTGTGGCTTTGGAAAGTGGCTTTGGAGAGTGGCTTTGGACAGTGGCTTTGGACATATAGTGGCTTTGGAGAGTGGCTTTGGACATTGGCTTTGGACAGTGGCTTTGGACATACAGTGGCTTTGGAGAGTGGCTTTGGAGAGTGGCTTTGGACAGTGGCTTGGACAGTGGCTTTGGACATAGAGTGGCTTTGGAGAGTGACTTTGGAGAGTGGCTTTGGACAGTGGCTTTGGACATAGAGTGGCTTTGGACAGTGGCTTTGGAGAGTGGCTTTGGACAGTGGCTTTGGACATAGAGTGGCTTTGGACAGTGGCTTTGGAGAGTGGCTTTGGACAGTGGCTTTGGAGAGTGGCTTTGGAGAGTGGCTTTGGATAGTGGCTTTGGACATAGAGTGGCTTTGGAGAGTGGCTTTGGAGAGTGGCTTTGGACAGTGGCTTTGAACATAGTGTGGCTTTGGAAAGTGGCTTTGGAGAGTGGCTTTGGATAGTGGCTTTGGACATAGAGTGGCTTTGGACAGTGGCTTTGGACATTGGCTTTGGACAGTAGCTTTGGACATACAGTGGCTTTGGAGAGTGGGTGGCTTTGGACAGTGGCTTTGGACAGTGGCTTTGGACATAGATTGGCTTTGGAGAGTGGCTTTGGACATACAGTGGCTTTGGACATACAGTGGCTTTGGACAGTGGCTTTGGACATACAGTGGCTTTGGACATACAGTGGCTTTGGACAGTGGCTTTGGAGAGTGACTTTGGATAGTGGCTTTGGACATAGAGTGGCTTTGGACAGTGGCTTTGGAGAGTGGCTTTGGACAGTGGCTTTGGACATAACGTGGCTTTGGGTAGTGGCTTTGGACAGTGGCTTTGGACATAGTGTGGCTTTGGAGAGTGGCTTTGGAGAGTGGCTTTGAACAGAGGCTTTGGACATAGAGTGGCTTTGGAGAGTGGCTTTGGACAGTGGCTTTTGACAGTGGCTTTGGACATAGAGTGGCTTTTGAGAGTGGCTTTGGAGAGTGGCTTTGGATAGTGGCTTTGGACATAGAGTGGCTTTGGAGAGTGACTTTGCACATTGGCTTTGGACAGTGGCTTTGGACATACAGTGGCTTTGGAGAGTGGCTTTGGAGAGTGGCTTTGGACAGTGGCTTTGGACAGTGGCTTTGGACATAGAGTGGCTTTGGAGAGTGACTTTGGAGAGTGGCTTTGGACAGTGGCTTTGGACATAGAGTGGCTTTGGACAGTGGCTTTGGAGAGTGGCTTTGGACAGTGGCTTTGGACATAGAGTGGCTTTGGAGAGTGGCTTTGGAGAGTGACTTTGGACAGTGGCTTTGGACATAGAGTGGTTTTGGAGAGTGGCTTCGGACAGTGGCTTTGGACAGTGGCTTTGGACATACAGTGGCTTTGGACATACAGTGGCTTTGGATAGTGGCTTTGGACATACAGTGGCTTTGGACATACAGTGGCTTTGGACAGTGGCTTTGGACATACAGTGGCTTTGGACAGTGGCTTTGGACATACAGTGGCTTTGGACATACAATGGCTTTGGACAGTGGCTTTGGACATACAGTGGCTTAGGACATAAAGTGGCTTTGGACAGTGGCTTTGGAGAGTGGCTTTGGACAGTGGCTTTGGACATAGAGTGGCTTTGGAGAATGGCTTTGGACAGTGGCTTTGGACAGAGGCTTTGGACATAGAGTGGCTTTGGACAGTGGCTTTGGAGAGTGTCTTTGGACAGTGACTTTGGACATAGAGTGGCTTTGGAGAGTGGCTTTGGACAGTGGCTTTGGACAGTGGCTTTGGACATAGAGTGGCTTTGGTGAATGGCTTTGGAGAGTGGCTTTGGACAGTGGCTTTGGACATAGAGTGGCTTTGGACAGTGGCTTTGGGAGAGTGGCTTTGGACAGTGGCTTTGGACATAGAGTGGCTTTGGAGAGTGGCTTTGGACACTGGCTTTAGACAGTGGCTTTGGACATAGAGTGGCTTTGGATAGTGGCATTGGAGAGTGGCTTTGGACAGTGGCTTTGGACATAGAGTGACTTTCGACAGTGGCTTTGTAGAGTAGCTTTGGACAGTGGCTTTGGACACAGAGTGGCTTTGGACAGTGGCTTTGGAGAGTGACTTTGGACAGTGGCTTTGGACATAGAGTTGCTTTGGACAGTGGCTTTGGAGAATGGCTTCGGACAGTAGCTTTGGACATAGAGTGGCTTTGGACAGTGGCTTTGGAGAGTGGCTTTGGACAGTGGCTTTGGACATAGAGTGGCTTTGGACAGTGGCTTTGGAGAGTGGCTTTGGATAGTGGCTTTGGACATAGAGTGGCTTTGGAGTGTGGCTTTGGAGAGTGGCTTTGGACAGTGGATTTGGACATAGTGTGGCTTTGGAAAGTGGCTTTGGAGAGTGGCTTTGGACAGTGGCTTTGGACATATAGTGGCTTTGGAGAGTGGCTTTGGACATTGGCTTTGGACAGTGGCTTTGGACATACAGTGGCTTTGGAGAGTGGCTTTGGAGAGTGGCTTTGGACAGTGGCTTTGGACAGTGGCTTTGGACATAGAGTGGCTTTGGAGAGTGACTTTGGAGAGTGGCTTTGGACATACAGTGGCTTTGGAGAGTGGCTTTGGATAGTGTCTTTGGACATAGAGTGGCTTTGGAGAGTGGCTTTGGAGAGTGGCTTTGGACAGTGGCTTTGAACATAGTGTGGCTTTGGAAAGTGGCTTTGGAGAGTGGCTTTGGATAGTGGCTTTGGACATAGAGTGGCTTTGGACAGTGGCTTTGGACATTGGCTTTGGACAGTGGCTTTGGACACACAGTGGCTTTGGAGAGTGGGTGGCTTTGGACAGTGGCTTTGGACAGTGGCTTTGGACATAGATTGGCTTTGGAGAGTGGCTTTGGACATACAGTGGCTTTGGACAAACAGTGGCTTTGGACAGTGGCTTTGGACATACAGTGGCTTTGGACATACAGTGCCTTTGGACAGTGGCTTTGGAGAGTGGCTTTGGACAGTGGCTTTGGACATAACGTGGCTTTGGATAGTGGCTTTGGACAGTGGCTTTGGACATAGTGTGGCTTTGGAGAGTGGCTTTGGAGAGTGGCTTTGAATAGAGGCTTTGGACATAGAGTGGCTTTGGAGAGTGGCTTTGGACAGTGGCTTTTGACAGTAGCTTTGGACATAGAGTGGCTTTGGAGAGTGGCTTTAGAGAGTGGCTTTGGATAGTGGCTTTGGACATAGAGTGGCTTTGGAGAGTGGCTTTGCACATTGGCTTTGGACAGTGGCTTTGGACATACAGTGGCTTTGGAGAGTGGCTTTGGAGAGTGGCTTTGGACAGTGGCTTTGGACAGTGGCTTTGGACATAGAGTGGCTTTGGAGAGTGACTTTGGAGAGTGGCTTTGGACAGTGGCTATGGACATAGAGTGGCTTTGGACAGTGGCTTTGGAGAGTGGCTTTGGACAGTGGCTTTGGACATAGAGTGGCTTTGGAGAGTGGCTTTGGAGAGTGACTTTGGACAGTGGCTTTGGACATAGAGTGGTTTTGGAGAGTGGCTTCGGACAGTGGCTTTGGACAGTGGCTTTGGACATACAGTGGCTTTGGACATACAGTGGCTTTGGATAGTGGCTTTGGACATACAGTGGCTTTGGACATACAGTGGCTTTGGACAGTGGCTTTGGACATACAGTGGCTTTGGACAGTGGCTTTGGACATACAGTGGCTTTGGACATACAATGGCTTTGGACAGTGGCTTTGGACATACAGTGGCTTTGGACATAAAGTGGCTTTGGACAGTGGCTTTGGAGAGTGGCTTTGGACAGTGGCTTTGGACATAGAGTGGCTTTGGAGAATGGCTTTGGACAGTGGCTTTGGACAGAGGCTTTGGACATAGAGTGGCTTTGGACAGTGGCTTTGGAGAGTGTCTTTGGACAGTGACTTTGGACATAGAGTGGCTTTGGAGAGTGGCTTTGGACAGTGGCTTTGGACAGTGGCTTTGGACATAGAGTGGCTTTGGAGAATGGCTTTGGAGAGTGGCTTTGGACAGTGGCTTTGGACATAGAGTGGCTTTGGACAGTGGCTTTGGGAGAGTGGCTTTGGACAGTGGCTTTGGACATAGAGTGGCTTTGGAGAGTGGCTTTGGACACTGGCTTTAGACAGTGGCTTTGGACATAGAGTGGCTTTGGATAGTGGCATTGGAGAGTGGCTTTGGACAGTGGCTTTGGACATAGAGTGACTTTCGACAGTGGCTTTGTAGAGTAGCTTTGGACAGTGGCTTTGGACACAGAGTGGCTTTGGACAGTGGCTTTGGAGAGTGACTTTGGACAGTGGCTTTGGACATAGAGTTGCTTTGGACAGTGGCTTTGGAGAGTGGCTTCGGACAGTAGCTTTGGACATAGAGTGGCTTTGGACAGTGGCTTTGGAGAGTGGCTTTGGACAGTGGCTTTGGACATAGAGTGGCTTTGGACAGTGGCTTTGGAGAGTGGCTTTGGACAGTGGCTTTGGACATAGAGTGGCTTTGGACAGTGGCTTTGGAGAGTGGCTTTGGACAGTGGCTTTGGAGAGTGGCTTTGGAGAGTGGCTTTGGATAGTGGCTTTGGAAATTGAGTGGCTTTGGAGAGTGGCTTTGGAGAGTGGCTTTGGACAGTGGCTTTGGACATAGTGTGGCTTTGGAAAGTGGCTTTGGAGAGTGGCTTTGGATAGTGGCTTTGGACATAGAGTGGCTTTGGAGAGTGGCTTTGGACATTGGCTTTGGACAGTGGCTTTGGACATACAGTGGCTTTGGAGAGTGGGTGGCTTTAGACAGTGGCTTTGGACAGTGGCTTTGGACATAGAGTGGCTTTGGAGAGTGGCTTTGGACATACAGTGGCTTTGGACATACAGTGGCTTTGGACAGTGGCTTTGGACATACAGTGGCTATGGACATACAGTGGCTTTGGACAGTGGCTTTGGAGAGTGGCTTTGGACAGTGGCTTTGGACATAGAGTGGCTTTGGACAGTGGCTTTGGAGAGTGGCTTTGGACAGTGGCTTTGGACATAGAGTGGTTTAGGACAGTGGCTTTGGAGAGTGGCTTTGGACAGTGACTTTGGACAAAGAGTGGCTTTGGACAGTGGCTTTGGACAGTGGCTTTGGACAGTGGCTTTGGACATAGAGTGGCTTTGGACAGTGGCTTTGGACAGTGGCTTTGGACAGTGGCTTTGGACATAGAGTGGCTTTGGACAGTGGCTTTGGAGAGTGGCTTTGGACAGTGGCTTTGGACATAGAGTGGCTTTGGACAGTGGCTTTGGACAGTGGCTTTGTACAGTGGATTTGGACATAGAGTGGCTTTGGACAGTGGCTTTGGACAGTTGCTTTGTACAGTGGCTTTGGACATACAGTGGCTTTGGACAGTGGCTTTGGACATACAGTGGCTTTAGACAGTGGCTTTGGACATACAGTGGCTTTGGACATACAGTGGCTTTGGACAGTGGCTTTGGACATACAATGGCTTTGGACATACAGTGGCTTTGGACAGTGGCTTTGGACATACAGTGGCTTTGGACATACAGTAGCTTTGGACAGTGGCTTTGGACATACAGTGGCTTTAGACAGTGGCTTTGGACATACAGTGGCTTTGGACATACAGTGGCTTTGGACAGTGGCTTTGGACATAGAGTGGCTTTGGACAGTGGCTTTGGAAAGTGGCTTTGGACAGTGGCTTTGGACAGTGGCTTTGGACATAGAAAGGCTTTGGAGAGTGACTTTGGAGAGTGGCTTTGGACCGTGGCTTTGGACATAGAGTGGCTTTGGACAGTGGCTTTGGAGAGTGGCTTTGGACAGTGGCTTTGGACATAGAGTGGCTTTGGAGAGTGGCTTTGGACAGTGGCTTTGGACATAGAGTGGCTTTGGACAGTGGCTTTAGGAGAGTGGCTTTGGACAGTGGTTTTGGACATAGAGTGGCTTTGGAGAGTGGCTTTGGACAGTGGCTTTAGACTGGCTTTGGACATAGAGTGGCTTTGGAGAGTGGCTTTGGGGAGTGGCTTTGGACAGTGGCTTTGGACATAGAGTGACTTTCGACAGTGGCTTTGTAGAGTGGCTTTGGACAGTGGCTTTGGACACAGAGTGGCTTTGGACAGTGGCTTTGGAGAGTGGCTTTGGACAGTGGCTTTGGACATAGAGTTGCTTTGGACAGTGGCTTTGGAGAGTGGCTTCGGACAGTGGCTTTGGACATAGAGTGGCTTTGGAAAGTGGCTTTGGAGAGTGGCTTTGGACATTGGCTTAGGACATAGAGTGGCTTTGGACAGTGGCTTTGGAGAGTGGCTTTGGACAGTGGCTTTGGACATAGAGTGGCTTTGGACAGTGGCTTTGGAGAGTGGCTTTGGACAGTGGCTTTGGAGAGTGGCTTTGGAGAGTGGCTTTGGATAGTGTTTTGGACATAGAATGGCTTTGGAGAGTGGCTTTGGAGAGTGGCTTTGGACAGTGGCTTTGGACATAGTGTGGTTTTGGAGAGTGGCTTTGGAGAGTGGCTTTGGATAGTGGCTTTGGACATAGAGTGGCTTTGGAGAGTGGCTTTGGACATTGGCTTTGGACAGTGGCTTTGGACATACAGTGGCTTTGGAGAGTGGGTGGCTTTGGACAGTGGCTTTGGACAGTGGCTTTGGACATAGAGTGGCTTTGGAGAGTGGCTTTGGACATACAGTGGCTTTGGACATACAGTGGCTTTGGACAGTGGCTTTGGACATACAGTGGCTTTGGACATACAGTGGCTTTGGACAGTGGCTTTGGACATAGAGTGGCTTTGGACAGTGGCTTTGGAGAGTGGCTTTGGTCAGTAGCTTTGGACATAGAGTGGTTTAGGACAGTGGCTTTGGAGAGTGGCTTTGGACAGTGGCTTTGGACATAGAGTGGCTTTGGACAGTGGCTTTGGACAGTGGCTTTGGACAGTGGCTTTGGACAGTGGCTTTGGACATAGTATTGCTTTGGACAGTGGCTTTGGACAGTGGCTTTGTACAGTGGATTTGGACATAGAGTGGCTTTGGACAGTGGCTTTGGACAGTTGCTTTGTACAGTGGCTTTGGACATACAGTGGCTTTGGACAGTGGCTTTGGACATACAGTGGCTTTGGACATACAGTGGCTTTGGACAGTGGCTTTGGATATACAGTGGCTTTGGATATACAGTGGCTTTGGACAGTGGCTTTGGACATACAGTGGCTTTGGACATACAGTGGCTTTGGACAGTGGTTTTGGACATACAGTGGCTTTGGACATACAGTAGCTTTGGACAGTGGCTTTGGACATACAGTGGCTTTAGACAGTGGCTTTGGACATACAGTGGCTTTGGACATACAGTGGTTTGGACAGTGGCTTTGGACATAGAGTGGCTTTGGACACTGGCTTTGGAAAGTGGCTTTGGACAGTGGCTTTGGACAGTGGCTTTGGACATACAAAGGCTTTGGACAGTGGCTTTGGACAGTGGCTTTGGACAGTGGCTTTGGACATAGAGTGGCTTTGGACAGTGGCTTTGGAAAGTGGCTTTGTACAGTGGCTTTGGACATAGAGTGGCTTTGGACAGTGGCTTTGGACAGTGGCTTTGGACAGTGGGTTTGGACAGTGGCTTTGGACAGTGACTTTGGACAAAGAGTGGCTTTGGATAGTGGCTTTGGACAGTGGCTTTGGAAATAGTGTGGCTTTGGAGAGTGGCTTTGGAGAGTGGCTTTGAACAGAGGCTTTGGACATAGAGTGGCTTTGGAGAGTGGCTTTGGACAGTGGCTTTTCACAGTGGCTTTGGACATAGAGTGGCTTTGGAGAGTGGCTTTGGAGAGTGGCTTTGAATAGTGGCTTTGGACATAGAGTGGCTTTGGAGAGTGGCTTTGGAGAGTGGCTTTGGACAGTGGCTTTGGACATAGTGTAGCTTTGGAAAGTGGCTTTGGAGAGTGGCTTTGGACACTGGCAGTGGACATACAGTGGCTTTGGACAGCGGCTTTGGAGAGTGGCTTTGGATAGTGGCTTTGGACATAGAGTGGCTTTGGACAGTGGCTTTGGAGAGTGGCTTTGGACAGTGGCTTTGGACATAACGTGGCTTTGGATAGTGGCTTTGGACAGTGGCTTTGGACATAGTGTGGCTTTGGAGAGTGGCTTTGGAGAGTGGCTTTGAACAGAGGCTTTGGACATAGAGTGGCTTTGGAGAGTGGCTTTGGACAGTGGCTTTTGACAGTGGCTTTGGACATAGAGTGGCTTTGGAGAGTGGCTTTGGAGAGTGGCTTTGGATAGTGGCTTTGGACATAGAGTGGCTTTGGAGAGTGGCTTTGCACATTGGCTTTGGACAGTGGCTTTGGACATACAGTGGCTTTGGAGAGTGGCTTTGGAGAGTGGCTTTGGACAGTGGCTTTGGACAGTGGCTTTGGACATAGAGTGGCTTTGGAGAGTGACTTTGGAGAGTGGCTTTGGACAGTGGCTTTGGACATAGAGTGGCTTTGGACAGTGGCTTTGGAGAGTGGCTTTGGACAGTGGCTTTGGACATAGAGTGGCTTTGGAGAGTGGCTTTGGAGAGTGACTTTGGACAGTGGCTTTGGACATAGAGTGGTTTTGGAGAGTGGCTTCGGACAGTGGCTTTGGACAGTGGCTTTGGACATACAGTGGCTTTGGACATACAGTGGCTTTGGATAGTGGCTTTGGACATACAGTGGCTTTGGACATACAGTGGCTTTGGACAGTGGCTTTGGACATACAGTGGCTTTGGACAGTGGCTTTGGACATACAGTGGCTTTGGACATACAATGGCTTTGGACAGTGGCTTTGGACATACAGTGGCTTTGGACATAAAGTGGCTTTGGACAGTGGCTTTGGAGAGTGGCTTTGGACAGTGGCTTTGGACATAGAGTGGCTTTGGAGAATGGCTTTGGACAGTGGCTTTGGACAGAGGCTTTGGACATAGAGTGGCTTTGGACAGTGGCTTTGGAGAGTGTCTTTGGACAGTGACTTTGGACATAGAGTGGCTTTGGAGAGTGGCTTTGGACAGTGGCTTTGGACAGTGGCTTTGGACATAGAGTGGCTTTGGAGAATGGCTTTGGAGAGTGGCTTTGGACAGTGGCTTTGGACATAGAGTGGCTTTGGACAGTGGCTTTGGGAGAGTGGCTTTGGACAGTGGCTTTGGACATAGAGTGGCTTTGGAGAGTGGCTTTGGACACTGGCTTTAGACAGTGGCTTTGGACATAGAGTGGCTTTGGATAGTGGCATTGGAGAGTGGCTTTGGACAGTGGCTTTGGACATAGAGTGACTTTCGACAGTGGCTTTGTAGAGTAGCTTTGGACAGTGGCTTTGGACACAGAGTGGCTTTGGACAGTGGCTTTGGAGAGTGACTTTGGACAGTGGCTTTGGACATAGAGTTGCTTTGGACAGTGGCTTTGGAGAGTGGCTTCGGACAGTAGCTTTGGACATAGAGTGGCTTTGGACAGTGGCTTTGGAGAGTGGCTTTGGACAGTGGCTTTGGACATAGAGTGGCTTTGGACAGTGGCTTTGGAGAGTGGCTTTGGACAGTGGCTTTGGACATAGAGTGGCTTTGGACAGTGGCTTTGGAGAGTGGCTTTGGACAGTGGCTTTGGAGAGTGGCTTTGGAGAGTGGCTTTGGATAGTGGCTTTGGAAATAGAGTGGCTTTGGAGAGTGGCTTTGGAGAGTGGCTTTGGACAGTGGCTTTGGACATAGTGTGGCTTTGGAAAGTGGCTTTGGAGAGTGGCTTTGGATAGTGGCTTTGGACATAGAGTGGCTTTGGAGAGTGGCTTTGGACATTGGCTTTGGACAGTGGCTTTGGACATACAGTGGCTTTGGAGAGTGGGTGGCTTTAGACAGTGGCTTTGGACAGTGGCTTTGGACATAGAGTGGCTTTGGAGAGTGGCTTTGGACATACAGTGGCTTTGGACATACAGTGGCTTTGGACAGTGGCTTTGGACATACAGTGGCTTTGGACATACAGTGGCTTTGGACAGTGGCTTTGGAGTGTGGCTTTGGACAGTGGCTTTGGACATAGAGTGGCTTTGGACAGTGGCTTTGGAGAGTGGCTTTGGACAGTGGCTTTGGACATAGAGTGGTTTAGGACAGTGGCTTTGGAGAGTGGCTTTGGACAGTGACTTTGGACATAGAGTGGCTTTGGACAGTGGCTTTGGACAGTGGCTTTGGACAGTGGCTTTGGACATAGAGTGGCTTTGGACAGTGGCTTTGGACAGTGGCTTTGGACAGTGGCTTTGGACATAGAGTGGCTTTGGACAGTGGCTTTGGAGAGTGGCTTTGGACAGTGGCTTTGGACATAGAGTGGCTTTGGACAGTGGCTTTGGACAGTGGCTTTGTACAGTGGATTTGGACATAGAGTGGCTTTGGACAGTGGCTTTGGACAGTTGCTTTGTACAGTGGCTTTGGACATACAGTGGCTTTGGACAGTGGCTTTGGACATACAGTGGCTTTAGACAGTGGCTTTGGATATACAGTGGCTTTGGACATACAGTGGCTTTGGACAGTGGCTTTGGACATACAATGGCTTTGGACATACAGTGGCTTTGGACATTGGCTTTGGACATACAGTGGCTTTGGACATACAGTAGCTTTGGACAGTGGCTTTGGACATACAGTGGCTTTAGACAGTGGCTTTGGACATACAGTGGCTTTGGACATACAGTGGATTTGGACAGTGGCTTTGGACATAGAGTGGCTTTGGACAGTGGCTTTGGAAAGTGGCTTTGGACAGTGGCTTTGGACAGTGGCTTTGGACATAGAAAGGCTTTGGAGAGTGACTTTGGAGAGTGGCTTTGGACCGTGGCTTTGGACATAGAGTGGCTTTGGACAGTGGCTTTGGAGAGTGGCTTTGGACAGTGGCTTTGGACATAGAGTGGCTTTGGAGAGTGGCTTTGGACAGTGGCTTTGGACATACAGTGGCTTTGGACATACAGTGGCTTTGGATAGTGGCTTTGGACATACAGTGGCTTTGGACATACAGTGGCTTTGGACAGTGGCTTTGGACATACAGTGGCTTTGGACATAGAGTGGCTTTGGACATACAGTGGCTTTGGACATACAGTGGCTTTGGACATACAGTGGCTTTGGACATACAGTGGCTTTGGACATACAGTGGCTTTGGACAGTGGCTTTGGAAATACAGTGGCTTTGGACATACAGTAGCTTTGGACAGTGGCTTTGGACATACAGTGGCTTTAGACAGTGGCTTTGGACATACAGTGGCTTTGGACATACAGTGGCTTTGGACAGTTGCTTTGGACATAGAGTGGCTTTGGACAGTGGCTTTGGACATAGAGTGGCTTTGAAGAGTGGCTTTGGACATTGGCTTTGGACAGTGGCTTTGGACATACAGTGGCTTTGGAGAGTGGCTTTGGACAGTGGCTTTGGACATAGAGTGGCTTTGGAGAGTGGCTTTGGACATACAGTGGCTTTGGACATACAGTGGCTTTGGACAGTGGCTTTGGACATACAGTGGCATTGGACATACAGTGGCTTTGGACAGTGGCTTTGGAGAGTGGCTTTGGACAGTGGCTTTGGACATAGAGTGGCTTTGGACAGTGGCTTTAGGAGAGTGGCTTTGGACAGTGGCTTTGGAAATAGAGTGGCTTTGGAGAGTGGCTTTGGACAGTGGCTTTAGACAGTGGCTTTGGACATAGAGTGGCTTTGGAGAGTGGCTTTGGGGAGTGGCTTTGGACAGTGGCTTTGGACATAGAGTGACTTTCGACAGTGGCTTTGTAGAGTGGCTTTGGACAGTGGCTTTGGATACAGAGTGGCTTTGGACAGTGGCTTTGGAGAGTGGTTTTGGACAGTGGCTTTGGACATAGAGTTGCTTTGGACAGTGGCTTTGGAGAGTGGCTTCGGACAGTGGCTTTGGACATAGAGTGGCTTTGGATAGTGGCTTTGGAGAGTGGCTTTGGACAGTGGCTTTTGACATAGAGTGGCTTTGGACAGTGGCTTTGGAGAGTGGCTTTGGACAGTGGCTTTGGACATAGAGTGGCTTTGGACAGTGGCTTTAGGAGAGTGGCTTTGGACAGTGGTTTTGGACATAGAGTGGCTTTGGAGAGTGGCTTTGGACAGTGGCTTTAGACTGGCTTTGGACATAGAGTGGCTTTGGAGAGTGGCTTTGGGGAGTGGCTTTGGACAGTGGCTTTGGACATAGAGTGACTTTCGACAGTGGCTTTGTAGAGTGGCTTTGGACAGTGGCTTTGGACACAGAGTGGCTTTGGACAGTGGCTTTGGAGAGTGGCTTTGGACAGTGGCTTTGGACATAGAGTTGCTTTGGACAGTGGCTTTGGAGAGTGGCTTCGGACAGTGGCTTTGGACATAGAGTGGCTTTGGAAAGTGGCTTTGGAGAGTGGCTTTGGACATTGGCTTAGGACATAGAGTGGCTTTGGACAGTGGCTTTGGAGAGTGGCTTTGGACAGTGGCTTTGGACATAGAGTGGCTTTGGACAGTGGCTTTGGAGAGTGGCTTTGGACAGTGGCTTTGGAGAGTGGCTTTGGAGAGTGGCTTTGGATAGTGTTTTGGACATAGAATGGCTTTGGAGAGTGGCTTTGGAGAGTGGCTTTGGACAGTGGCTTTGGACATAGTGTGGTTTTGGAAAGTGGCTTTGGAGAGTGGCTTTGGATAGTGGCTTTGGACATAGAGTGGCTTTGGAGAGTGGCTTTGGACATTGGCTTTGGACAGTGGCTTTGGACATACAGTGGCTTTGGAGAGTGGGTGGCTTTGGACAGTGGCTTTGGACAGTGGCTTTGGACATAGAGTGGCTTTGGAGAGTGGCTTTGGACATACAGTGGCTTTGGACATACAGTGGCTTTGGACAGTGGCTTTGGACATACAGTGGCTTTGGCCATACAGTGGCTTTGGACAGTGGCTTTGGAGAGTGTCTTTGGACAGTGGCTTTGGACATAGAGTGGCTTTGGACAGTGGCTTTGGAGAGTGGCTTTGGTCAGTGGCTTTGGACATAGAGTGGTTTAGGACAGTGGCTTTGGAGAGTGGCTTTGGACAGTGGCTTTGGACATAGAGTGGCTTTGGACAGTGGCTTTGGACAGTGGCTTTGGACAGTGGCTTTGGACATAGAGTGGCTTTGGACAGTGGCTTTGGACAGTGGCTTTGGACAGTGGCTTTGGACATAGAGTGGCTTTGGACAATGGCTTTGGACAGTGGCTTTGGACAGTGGCTTTGGACATAGTATTGCTTTGGACAGTGGCTTTGGACAGTGGCTTTGTACAGTGGATTTGGACATAGAG
This sequence comes from Cladorhizidae sp. MBARI D1340-BT2, assembly GCA_028752905.1. NCBI lineage: Eukaryota > Metazoa > Porifera > Demospongiae > Poecilosclerida > Cladorhizidae > Cladorhizidae sp. MBARI D1340-BT2. The sequence goes on along the minus strand of JAQNBH010000017.1, from coordinate 21,287,940 downwards.
TGGCTTTGGACAGTGGCTTTGGACAGTTGCTTTGTACAGTGGCTTTGGACATACAGTGGCTTTGGACAGTGGCTTTGGACATACAGTGGCTTTGGACATACAGTGGCTTTGGACAGTGGCTTTGGATATACAGTGGCTTTGGATATACAGTGGCTTTGGACAGTGGCTTTGGACATACAGTGGTTTTGGACTTACAGTGGCTTTGGACAGTGGCTTTGGACATACAGTGGCTTTGGACATACAGTAGCTTTGGACAGTGGCTTTGGACTTACAGTGGCTTTAGACAGTGGCTTTGGACATACAGTGGCTTTGGACATACAGTGGTTTGGACAGTGGCTTTGGACATAGAGTGGCTTTGGACACTGGCTTTGGAAAGTGGCTTTGGACAGTGGCTTTGGACAGTGGCTTTGGACATACAAAGGCTTTGGACAGTGGCTTTGGACAGTGGCTTTGGACAGTGGCTTTGGACATAGAGTGGCTTTGGACAGTGGCTTTGGAAAGTGGCTTTGTACAGTGGCTTTGGACATAGAGTGGCTTTGGACAGTGGCTTTGGACAGTGGCTTTGGACAGTGGGTTTGGACAGTGGCTTTGGACAGTGACTTTGGACAAAGAGTGGCTTTGGATAGTGGCTTTGGACAGTGGCTTTGGACATAGTGTGGCTTTGGAGAGTGGCTTTGGAGAGTGGCTTTGAACAGAGGCTTTGGACATAGAGTGGCTTTGGAGAGTGGCTTTGGACAGTGGCTTTTCACAGTGGCTTTGGACATAGAGTGGCTTTGGAGAGTGGCTTTGGAGAGTGGCTTTGAATAGTGGCTTTGGACATATAGTGGCTTTGGAGAGTGGCTTTGGAGAGTGGCTTTGGACAGTGGCTTTGGACATAGTGTAGCTTTGGAAAGTGGCTTTGGAGAGTGGCTTTGGACACTGGCTTTGGACATAGAGTGGCTTTGGAGAGTGGCTTTGGACATTGGCTTTGGACAGTGGCTTTGGACATACAGTGGCTTTGGAGAGTGTCTTTGGAGAGTGGCTTTGGACAGTGGCTTTGGACAGTGGCTTTGGACATAGAGTGGCTTTGGAGAGTGACTTTGGAGAGTGGCTTTGGACAGTGGCTTTGGACATAGAGTGGCTTTGGACAGTGGCTTTGGAGAGTGGCTTTGGACAGTGGCTTTGGACATAGAGTGGCTTTGGAGAGAGGCTTTGGAGAGTGGCTTTGGACAGTGGCTTTAGACATAGAGTGGTTTTGGAGAGTGGCTTCGGACAGTGGCTTTGGACAGTGGCTTTGGACATACAGTGGCTTTGGACATACAGTGGCTTTGGATAGTGGCTTTGGACATACAGTGGCTTTGGACATACATTGGCTTTGGACAGTGGCTTTGGACATACAGTGGCTTTGGACATACAGTGGCTTTGGACAGTGGCTTTGGACATACAGTGGCTTTGGACATACAGTGGCTTTGGACAGTGGCTTTGGAGAGTGGCTTTGGACAGTGGCTTTGGACATAGAGTGGCTTTGGAGAATGGCTTTGGACAGTGGCTTTGGACAGAGGCTTTGGACATAGAGTGGCTTTGGACAGTGGCTTTGGAGAGTGTCTTTGGACAGTGGCTTTGGACATAGAGTGGCTTTGGAGAGTGGCTTTGGACAGTGGATTTGGACAGTGGCATTGGACATAGAGTGGCTTTGGAGAGTGGCTTTGGAGAGTGGCTTTGGACAGTGGCTTTGGACATAGAGTGGCTTTGGACAGTGGCTTTAGGAGAGTGGCTTTGGACAGTGGCTTTGAACATAGAGTGGCTTTGGAGAGTGGCTTTGGACAGTGGCTTTAGACAGTGGCTTTGGACATAGAGTGGCTTTGGAGAGTGGCTTTGGAGAGTGGCTTTGGACAGTGGCTTTGGACATAGAGTGACTTTCGACAGTGGCTTTGTAGAGTGGCTTTGGACAGTGGCTTTGGACACAGAGTGGCTTTGGACAATGGCTTTGGAGAGTGGCTTTGGACAGTGGCTTTGGACATAGAGTTGCTTTGGACAGTGGCTTTGGAGAGTGGCTTCGGACAGTGGCTTTGGACATAGAGTGGCTTTGGACAGTTGTTTTGGAGAGTGGCTTTGGACAGTGGCTTTGGACATAGAGTGGCTTTGGACAGTGGCTTTGGAGAGTGGCTTTGGACAGTGGCTTTGGACATAGAGTGGCTTTGGACAGTGGCTTTGGAGAGTGGCTTTGGAGAGTCGCTTTGGATAGTGGCTTTGGACATAGAGTGGCTTTGGAGAGTGGCTTTGGAGAGTGGCTTTGGAGAGTGGCTTTGGACAGTGGCTTTGGACATAGTGTGGCTTTGGAAAGTGGCTTTGGAGAGTGGCTTTGGATAGTGGCTTTGGACATAGAGTGGCTTTGGAGAGTGGCTTTGGACATTGGCTTTGGACAGTGGCTTTGGACATACAGTGGCTTTGGAGAGTGGGTGGCTTTGGACAGTGGCTTTGGACAGTGGCTTTGGACATAGAGTGGCTTTGGAGAGTGGCTTTGGACATACAGTGGCTTTGGACATACAGTGGCTTTGGACAGTGGCTTTGGACATACAGTGGCATTGGACATACAGTGGCTTTGGACAGTGGCTTTGGAGAGTGGCTTTGGACAGTGGCTTTGGACATAGAGTGGCTTTGGACAGTGGCTTTGGAGAGTGGCTTTGGACAGTGGCTTTGGACATAGAGTGGTTTAGGACAGTGGCTTTGGAGAGTGGCTTTGGACAGTGGCTTTGGACATAGAGTGGCTTTGGACAGTGGCTTTGGACAGTGGCTTTGGACAGTGGCTTTGGACATAGAGTGGCTTTGGACAGTGGCTTTGGACAGTGGCTTTGGACAGTGGCTTTGGACATAGAGTGCCTTTGGACAGTGGCTTTGGACAGTGGCTTTGGACAGTGGCTTTGGACATAGTATTGCTTTGGACAGTGGCTATGGACAGTGGCTTTCTACAATGGATTTGGACATAGAGTGGCTTTGGACAGTGGCTTTGTACAGTTGCTTTGTACAGTGGCTTTGGACATACAGTGGCTTTGGACAGTGGCTTTGGACATACAGTGGATTTGGACATACAGTGGCTTTGGACAGTGGCTTTGGACATACAGTGGCTTTGGACATACAGTGGCTTTGGACATACAGTGGCTTTGGACAGTGGCTTTGGACATACAGTGGCTTTGGACATACAGTGGCTTTGGACAGTGGCTTGGGACATACAGTGGCTTTGGACATACAGTAGCTTTGGACAGTGGCTTTGGACATACATTGGCTTTAGACAGTGGCTTTGGACATACAGTGGCTTTGGACATACAGTGGCTTTGGACAGTGGCTTTGGACATAGAGTGGCTTTGGACAGTGGCTTTGGAAAGTGGCTTTGGACAGTGGCTTTGGACAGTGGCTTTGGACATAGAAAGGCTTTGGACAGTGGCTTTGGACAGTGGCTTTGGACAGTGGCTTTGGACATAGAGTGGCTTTGGACAGTGGTTTTGGAAAGTGGCTTTGTACAGTGGCTTTGGACATAGAGTGGCTTTGGAGAGTGGCTTTGGACAGTGGCTTTTGACAGTGGCTTTGTAGAGTGGCTTTGGACAGTGGCTTTGGACACAGAGTGGCTTTGGACAATGGCTTTGGAGAGTGGCTTTGGACAGTGGCTTTGGACATAGAGTTGCTTTGGACAGTGGCTTTGGAGAGTGGCTTCGGACAGTGGCTTTGGACATAGAGTGGCTTTGGACAGTGGTTTTGGAGTGTGGCTTTGGACAGTGGCTTTGGACATAGAGTGGCTTTGGACAGTGGCTTTGGAGAGTGGCTTTGGACAGTGGCTTTGGACATAGAGTGGCTTTGGACAGTGGCTTTGGAGAGTGGCTTTTGAGAGTCGCTTTGGATAGTGGCTTTGGACATAGAGTGGCTTTGGAGAGTGGCTTTGGAGAGTGGCTTTGGACAGTGGCTTTGGACATAGTGTGGCTTTGGAAAGTGGCTTTGGAGAGTGGCTTTGGATAGTGGCTTTGGACATAGAGTGGCTTTGGAGAGTGGCTTTGGACATTGGCTTTGGACAGTGGCTTTGGACATACAGTGGCTTTGGAGAGTGGGTGGCTTTGGACAGTGGCTTTGGACAGTGGCTTTGGACATAGAGTGGCTTTGGAGAGTGGCTTTGGACATACAGTGGCTTTGGACATACAGTGGCTTTGGACAGTGGCTTTGGACATACAGTGGCATTGGACATACAGTGGCTTTGGACAGTGGCTTTGGAGAGTGGCTTTGGACAGTGGCTTTGGACATAGAGTGGCTTTGGACAGTGGCTTTGGAGAGTGGCTTTGGACAGTGGCTTTGGACATAGAGTGGTTTAGGACAGTGGCTTTGGAGAGTAGCTTTGGACAGTGGCTTTGGACATAGAGTGGCTTTGGACAGTGGCTTTGGACAGTGGCTTTGGACAGTAGCTTTGGACATAGAGTGGCTTTGGACAGTGGCTTTGGACAGTGGCTTTGGACAGTGGCTTTGGACATAGAGTGCCTTTGGACAGTGGCTTTGGACAGTGGCTTTGGACAGTGGCTTTGGACATAGTATTGCTTTGGACAGTGGCTATGGACAGTGGCTTTCTACAATGGATTTGGACATAGAGTGGCTTTGGACAGTGGCTTTGTACAGTTGCTTTGTACAGTGGCTTTGGACATACAGTGGCTTTGGACAGTGGCTTTGGACATACAGTGGATTTGGACATACAGTGGCTTTGGACAGTGGCTTTGGACATACAGTGGCTTTGGACATACAGTGGCTTTGGACATACAGTGGCTTTGGACAGTGGCTTTGGACATACAGTGGCTTTGGACATACAGTGGCTTTGGACAGTGGCTTTGGACATACAGTGGCTTTGGACATACAGTAGCTTTGGACAGTGGCTTTGGACATACATTGGCTTTAGACAGTGGCTTTGGACATACAGTGGCTTTGGACATACAGTGGCTTTGGACAGTGGCTTTGGACATAGAGTGGCTTTGGACAGTGGCTTTGGAAAGTGGCTTTGGACAGTGGCTTTGGACAGTGGCTTTGGACATAGAAAGGCTTTGGACAGTGGCTTTGGACAGTGGCTTTGGACAGTGGCTTTGGACATAGAGTGGCTTTGGACAGTGGTTTTGGAAAGTGGCTTTGTACAGTGGCTTTGGACATAGAGTGGCTTTGGAGAGTGGCTTTGGACAGTGGCTTTTGACAGTGGCTTTGGACATAGAGTGGCTTTGGAGAGTGGCTTTGGAGAGTGGCTTTGGATAGTGGCTTTGGACATAGAGTGGCTTTGGAGAGTGGCTTTGGAGAGTGGCTTTGGACATAGAGTGGCTTTGGAGAGAGGCTTTGGACATTGGCTTTGGACAGTGTCTTTGGACATACAGTGGCTTTGGAGAGTGGCTTTGGAGAGTGGCTTTGGACAGTGGCTTTGGACAGTGGCTTTGGACAAAGAGTGGCTTTGGAGAGTGACTTTGGAGAGTGGCTTTGGACAGTGGCTTTGGACATAGAGTGGCTTTGGACAGTGGCTTTGGAGAGTGGCTTTGGACAGTGGCTTTGGACATAGAGTGGCTTTGGACAGTGGCTTTGGAGAGTGGCTTTGGACAGTAACTTTGGAGAGTGGCTTTGGAGAGTGGCTTTGGATAGTGGCTTTGGACATAGAGTGGCTTTGGAGAGTGGCTTTGGAGAGTGGCTTTGGACAGTGGCTTTGGACATAGTGTGGCTTTGGAAAGTGGCTTTGGAGAGTGGCTTTGGATAGTGGCTTTGGACATAGAGTGGCTTTGGAGAGTGGCTTTGGACATTGGCTTTGGACAGTGGCTTTGGACATACAGTGGCTTTGGAGAGTAGGTGGCTTTGGACAGTGGCTTTGGACAGTGGCTTTGGACATAGAGTGGCTTTGGATAGTGGCTTTGGACATACAGTGGCTTTGGACATACATTGGCTTTTGACAGTGGCTTTGGACATACAGTGGCTTTGGATATACAGTGGCTTTGGATAGTGGCTTTGGACAGTGGCTTTGGACATAGTGTGGCTTTGGAGAGTGGCTTTGGAGAGTGGCTTTGAACAGAGGCTTTGGACATAGAGTGGCTTTGGAGAGTGGCTTTGGACAGTGGCTTTTGACAGTGGCTTTGGACATAGAGTGGCTTTGGAGAGTGACTTTGGAGAGTGGCTTTGGACAGTGGCTTTGGACATAGAGTGGCTTTGGAGAGTGGCTTTGGAGAGTGGCTTTGGACAGTGGCTTTGGACATAGAGTGGCTTTGGACAGTGACTTTAGGAGAGTGGCTTTGGACAGTGGCTTTGGACATAGAGTGGCTTTGGAGAGTGGCTTTGGACAGTGGCTTTAGACAGTGGCTTTGGACATAGAGTGGCTTTGGAGAGTGGCTTTGGAGAGTGGCTTTGGACAGTGGCTTTGGACATAGAGTGACTTTCGACAGTGGCTTTGTAGAGTGGCTTTGGACAGTGGCTTTGGACACAGAGTGGCTTTGGACAGTGGCTTTGGAGAGTGGCTTTGGACAGTGGCTTTGGACATAGAGTTGCTTTGGACAGTGGCTTTGGAGAGTGGCTTCGGACAGTGGCTTTGGACATAGAGTGGCTTTGGACAGTGGTTTTGGAGAGTGGCTTTGGACAGTGGCTTTGGACATAGAGTGGCTTTGGACAGTGGCTTTGGAGAGTGGCTTTGGACAGTGGCTTTGGACATAGAGTGGCTTTGGACAGTGGCTTTGGAGAGTGGCTTTGGAGAGTGGCTTTGGATAGTGGCTTTGGACATAGAGTGGCTTTGGAGAGTGGCTTTGGAGAGTGGCTTTGCACAGAAGCTTTGGACATAGTGTGGCTTTGGAAAGTGGCTTTGGAGAGTGGCTTTGGATAGTGGCTTTGGACATAGAGTGGCTTTGGAGAGTGGCTTTGGACATTGGCTTTGGACAGTGGCTTTGGACATACAGTGGCTTTGGAGAGTGGGTGGCTTTGGACAGTGGCTTTGGACAGTGGCTTTGGACATAGAGTGGCTTTGGAGAGTGGCTTTGGACATACAGTGGTTTTGGACATACAGTGGCTTTGGACAGTGGCTTTGGACATACAGTGGCATTGGACATACAGTGGCTTTGGACAGTGGCTTTGGAGAGTGGCTTTGGACAGTGGCTTTGGACATAGAGTGGCTTTGGACGGTGGCTTTGGAGAGTGGCTTTGGACAGTGGCTTTGGACATAGAGTAATTTAGGACAGTGGCTTTGGAGAGTGGCTTTGGACAGTGGCTTTGGACATAGAGTGGCTTTGGAGAGTGGCTTTGGACATACAGTGGCTTTGGACATACACTGGCTTTGGACAGTGGCTTTGGACATACAGTGGCATTGGACATACAGTGGCTTTGGACAGTGGCTTTGGAGAGTGGCTTTGGACAGTGGCTTTGGACATAGAGTGGCTTTGGACAGTGGCTTTGGAGAGTGGCTTTGGACAGTGGCTTTGGACATAGAGTGGTTTAGGACAGTGGCTTTGGAGAGTGGCTTTGGACAGTGGCTTTGGACATAGAGTGGCTTTGGACAGTGGCTTTGGACAGTGGCTTTGGACATAGAGTGTCTTTGGACAGTGGCTTTGGACAGTGGCTTTGGACAGTGGCTTTGGACATAGAGTGGCTTTGGACAGTGGCTTTGGGCAGTGGCTTTGGACAGTGGCTTTGGACATAGTATTGCTTTGGACAGTGGCTTTGGACAGTGGCTTTGTACAGTGGATTTGGACATAGAGTGGCTTTGGACAGTGGCTTTGGACAGTTGCTTTGTACAGTGGCTTTGGACATACAGTGGCTTTGGACAGTGGCTTTGGACATAGAGTGGCTTTGGAGAGTGGCTTTGGACAGTGGATTTGGACAGTGGCTTTGGACATAGAGTGGCTTTGGAGAGTGGCTTTGGAGAGTGGCTTTGGACAGTGGCTTTGGACATAGGGTGGCTTTGGACAGTGGCTTTAGGAGAGTGGCTTTGGACAGTGGCTTTGGACATAGAGTGGCTTTGGAGAGTGGCTTTGGACAGTGGCTTTAGACAGTGGCTTAGGACATAGAGTGGCTTTGGAGAGTGGCTTTGGAGAGTGTCTTTGGACAGTGGCTTTGGACATAGAGTGACTTTCGACAGTGGCTTTGTAGAGTGGCTTTGGACAGTGGCTTTGGACACAGAGTGGCTTTGGACAGTGGCTTTGGAGAGTGGCTTTGGACAGTGGCTTTGGACATAGAGTTGCTTTGGACAGTGGCTTTGGAGAGTGGCTTCGGACAGTGGCTTTGGACATAGAGTGGCTTTGGACAGTGGTTTTGGAGAGTGGCTTTAGACAGTGGATTTGGACATAGAGTGGCTTTGGACAGTGGCTTTGGAGAGTGGCTTTGGACAGTGGCTTTGGACATAGAGTGGCTTTGGACAGTGGCTTTGGAGAGTGGCTTTGGAGAGTGGCTTTGGATAGTGGCTTTGGACATAGAGTGGCTTTGGAGAGTGGCTTTGGAGAGTGGCTTTGGACAGTGGCTTTGGACATAGAGTGGCTTTGGAAAGTGGCTTTGGAGAGTGGCTTTGGATAGTGGCTTTGGACATAGAGTGGCTTTGGAGAGTGGCTTTGGACATTGGCTTTGGACAGTGGCTTTGGACATACAGTGGCTTTGGAGAGTGGGTGGCTTTGGACAGTGGCTTTGGACAGTGGCTTTGGACATAGAGTGGCTTTGGAGAGTGGCTTTGGACATACAGTGGCTTTGGACATACACTGGCTTTGGACAGTGGCTTTGGACATACAGTGGCATTGGACATACAGTAGCTTTGGACAGTGGCTTTGGACATACAGTGGCTTTAGACAGTGGCTTTGGACATACAGTGGCTTTGGACATACAGTGGCTTTGGACAGTGGCTTTGGACATAGAGTGACTTTGGACAGTGGCTTTGGAAAGTGGCTTTGGACAGTGGCTTTGGACAGTGGCTTTGGACATAGAAAGGCTTTGGACAGTGGCTTTGGACAGTGGCTTTGGACAGTGGCTTTGGACATAGAGTGGCTTTGGACAGTGGCTTTGGAAAGTGGCTTTGTACAGTGGCTTTGGACATAGAGTGGCTTTGGACAGTGGCTTTGGACAGTGGCTTTGGAGAGTGGCTTTGGAGAGTGGCTTTGCACAGAGGCTTTGGACATAGAGTGGCTTTGGAGAGTGGCTTTGGACAGTGGCTTTTGACAGTGGCTTTGGACATAGAGTGGCTTTGGAGAGTGGCTTTGGAGAGTGGCTTTGGATAGTGGCTTTGGACATAGAGTGGCTTTGGAGAGTGGCTTTGGAGAGTGGCTTTGGACAGTGGCTTTGGACATAGTGTGGCTTTGGAAAGTGGCTTTGGAGAGTGGCTTTGGACAGTGGCTTTGGACATACAGTGGCTTTGGACAGTGGCTTTGGACATACAGTGGCATTGGACATACAGTGGCTTTGGACAGTGGCTTTGGAGAGTGGCTTTGGACAGTGGCTTTGGACATAGAGTGGCTTTGGACGGTGGCTTTGGAGAGTGGCTTTGGACAGTGGCTTTGGACATAGAGTAATTTAGGACAGTGGCTTTGGAGAGTGGCTTTGGACAGTGGCTTTGGACATAGAGTGGCTTTGGAGAGTGGCTTTGGACATACAGTGGCTTTGGACATACACTGGCTTTGGACAGTGGCTTTGGACATACAGTGGCATTGGACATACAGTGGCTTTGGACAGTGGCTTTGGAGAGTGGCTTTGGACAGTGGCTTTGGACATAGAGTGGCTTTGGACAGTGGCTTTGGAGAGTGGCTTTGGACAGTGGCTTTGGACATAGAGTGGTTTAGGACAGTGGCTTTGGAGAGTGGCTTTGGACAGTGGCTTTGGACATAGAGTGGCTTTGGACAGTGGCTTTGGACAGTGGCTTTGGACATAGAGTGGCTTTGGACAGTGGCTTTGGACAGTGGCTTTGGACAGTGGCTTTGGACATAGAGTGGCTTTGGACAGTGGCTTTGGGCAGTGGCTTTGGACAGTGGCTTTGGACATAGTATTGCTTTGGACAGTGGCTTTGGACAGTGGCTTTGTACAGTGGATTTGGACATAGAGTGGCTTTGGACAGTGGCTTTGGACAGTTGCTTTGTACAGTGGCTTTGGACATACAGTGGCTTTGGACAGTGGCTTTGGACATAGAGTGGCTTTGGAGAGTGGCTTTGGACAGTGGATTTGGACAGTGGCTTTGGACATAGAGTGGCTTTGGAGAGTGGCTTTGGAGAGTGGCTTTGGACAGTGGCTTTGGACATAGGGTGGCTTTGGACAGTGGCTTTAGGAGAGTGGCTTTGGACAGTGGCTTTGGACATAGAGTGGCTTTGGAGAGTGGCTTTGGACAGTGGCTTTAGACAGTGGCTTAGGACATAGAGTGGCTTTGGAGAGTGGCTTTGGAGAGTGGCTTTGGACAGTGGCTTTGGACATAGAGTGACTTTCGACAGTGGCTTTGTAGAGTGGCTTTGGACAGTGGCTTTGGACACAGAGTGGCTTTGGACAGTGGCTTTGGAGAGTGGCTTTGGACAGTGGCTTTGGACATAGAGTTGCTTTGGACAGTGGCTTTGGAGAGTGGCTTCGGACAGTGGCTTTGGACATAGAGTGGCTTTGGACAGTGGTTTTGGAGAGTGGCTTTGGACAGTGGATTTGGACATAGAGTGGCTTTGGACAGTGGCTTTGGAGAGTGGCTTTGGACAGTGGCTTTGGACATAGAGTGGCTTTGGACAGTGGCTTTGGAGAGTGGCTTTGGAGAGTGGCTTTGGATAGTGGCTTTGGACATAGAGTGGCTTTGGAGAGTGGCTTTGGAGAGTGGCTTTGGACAGTGGCTTTGGACATAGAGTGGCTTTGGAAAGTGGCTTTGGAGAGTGGCTTTGGATAGTGGCTTTGGACATAGAGTGGCTTTGGAGAGTGGCTTTGGACATTGGCTTTGGACAGTGGCTTTGGACATACAGTGGCTTTGGAGAGTGGGTGGCTTTGGACAGTGGCTTTGGACAGTGGCTTTGGACATAGAGTGGCTTTGGACAGTGGCTTTGGAGAGTGGCTTTGGACAGTGGCTTTGGACATAGAGTGGCTTTGGACAGTGGCTTTGGAGAGTGGCTTTGGACAGTAACTTTGGAGAGTGGCTTTGGAGAGTGGCTTTGGATAGTGGCTTTGGACATAGAGTGGCTTTGGAGAGTGGCTTTGGAGAGTGGCTTTGGACAGTGGCTTTGGACATAGTGTGGCTTTGGAAAGTGGCTTTGGAGAGTGGCTTTGGATAGTGGCTTTGGACATAGAGTGGCTTTGGAGAGTGGCTTTGGACATTGGCTTTGGACAGTGGCTTTGGACATACAGTGGCTTTGGAGAGTAGGTGGCTTTGGACAGTGGCTTTGGACAGTGGCTTTGGACATAGAGTGGCTTTGGATAGTGGCTTTGGACATACAGTGGCTTTGGACATACATTGGCTTTTGACAGTGGCTTTGGACATACAGTGGCTTTGGATATACAGTGGCTTTGGATAGTGGCTTTGGACAGTGGCTTTGGACATAGTGTGGCTTTGGAGAGTGGCTTTGGAGAGTGGCTTTGAACAGAGGCTTTGGACATAGAGTGGCTTTGGAGAGTGGCTTTGGACAGTGGCTTTTGACAGTGGCTTTGGACATAGAGTGGCTTTGGAGAGTGACTTTGGAGAGTGGCTTTGGACAGTGGCTTTGGACATAGAGTGGCTTTGGAGAGTGGCTTTGGAGAGTGGCTTTGGACAGTGGCTTTGGACATAGAGTGGCTTTGGACAGTGACTTTAGGAGAGTGGCTTTGGACAGTGGCTTTGGACATAGAGTGGCTTTGGAGAGTGGCTTTGGACAGTGGCTTTAGACAGTGGCTTTGGACATAGAGTGGCTTTGGAGAGTGGCTTTGGAGAGTGGCTTTGGACAGTGGCTTTGGACATAGAGTGACTTTCGACAGTGGCTTTGTAGAGTGGCTTTGGACAGTGGCTTTGGACACAGAGTGGCTTTGGACAGTGGCTTTGGAGAGTGGCTTTGGACAGTGGCTTTGGACATAGAGTTGCTTTGGACAGTGGCTTTGGAGAGTGGCTTCGGACAGTGGCTTTGGACATAGAGTGGCTTTGGACAGTGGTTTTGGAGAGTGGCTTTGGACAGTGGCTTTGGACATAGAGTGGCTTTGGACAGTGGCTTTGGAGAGTGGCTTTGGACAGTGGCTTTGGACATAGAGTGGCTTTGGACAGTGGCTTTGGAGAGTGGCTTTGGAGAGTGGCTTTGGATAGTGGCTTTGGACATAGAGTGGCTTTGGAGAGTGGCTTTGGAGAGTGGCTTTGCACAGTGGCTTTGGACATAGTGTGGCTTTGGAAAGTGGCTTTGGAGAGTGGCTTTGGATAGTGGCTTTGGACATAGAGTGGCTTTGGAGAGTGGCTTTGGACATTGGCTTTGGACAGTGGCTTTGGACATACAGTGGCTTTGGAGAGTGGGTGGCTTTGGACAGTGGCTTTGGACAGTGGCTTTGGACATAGAGTGGCTTTGGAGAGTGGCTTTGGACATACAGTGGTTTTGGACATACAGTGGCTTTGGACAGTGGCTTTGGACATACAGTGGCATTGGACATACAGTGGCTTTGGACAGTGGCTTTGGAGAGTGGCTTTGGACAGTGGCTTTGGACATAGAGTGGCTTTGGACGGTGGCTTTGGAGAGTGGCTTTGGACAGTGGCTTTGGACATAGAGTAATTTAGGACAGTGGCTTTGGAGAGTGGCTTTGGACAGTGGCTTTGGACATAGAGTGGCTTTGGAGAGTGGCTTTGGACATACAGTGGCTTTGGACATACACTGGCTTTGGACAGTGGCTTTGGACATACAGTGGCATTGGACATACAGTGGCTTTGGACAGTGGCTTTGGAGAGTGGCTTTGGACAGTGGCTTTGGACATAGAGTGGCTTTGGACAGTGGCTTTGGAGAGTGGCTTTGGACAGTGGCTTTGGACATAGAGTGGTTTAGGACAGTGGCTTTGGAGAGTGGCTTTGGACAGTGGCTTTGGACATAGAGTGGCTTTGGACAGTGGCTTTGGACAGTGGCTTTGGACATAGAGTGTCTTTGGACAGTGGCTTTGGACAGTGGCTTTGGACAGTGGCTTTGGACATAGAGTGGCTTTGGACAGTGGCTTTGGGCAGTGGCTTTGGACAGTGGCTTTGGACATAGTATTGCTTTGGACAGTGGCTTTGGACAGTGGCTTTGTACAGTGGATTTGGACATAGAGTGGCTTTGGACAGTGGCTTTGGACAGTTGCTTTGTACAGTGGCTTTGGACATACAGTGGCTTTGGACAGTGGCTTTGGACATAGAGTGGCTTTGGAGAGTGGCTTTGGACAGTGGATTTGGACAGTGGCTTTGGACATAGAGTGGCTTTGGAGAGTGGCTTTGGAGAGTGGCTTTGGACAGTGGCTTTGGACATAGGGTGGCTTTGGACAGTGGCTTTAGGAGAGTGGCTTTGGACAGTGGCTTTGGACATAGAGTGGCTTTGGAGAGTGGCTTTGGACAGTGGCTTTAGACAGTGGCTTAGGACATAGAGTGGCTTTGGAGAGTGGCTTTGGAGAGTGTCTTTGGACAGTGGCTTTGGACATAGAGTGACTTTCGACAGTGGCTTTGTAGAGTGGCTTTGGACAGTGGCTTTGGACACAGAGTGGCTTTGGACAGTGGCTTTGGAGAGTGGCTTTGGACAGTGGCTTTGGACATAGAGTTGCTTTGGACAGTGGCTTTGGAGAGTGGCTTCGGACAGTGGCTTTGGACATAGAGTGGCTTTGGACAGTGGTTTTGGAGAGTGGCTTTAGACAGTGGATTTGGACATAGAGTGGCTTTGGACAGTGGCTTTGGAGAGTGGCTTTGGACAGTGGCTTTGGACATAGAGTGGCTTTGGACAGTGGCTTTGGAGAGTGGCTTTGGAGAGTGGCTTTGGATAGTGGCTTTGGACATAGAGTGGCTTTGGAGAGTGGCTTTGGAGAGTGGCTTTGGACAGTGGCTTTGGACATAGAGTGGCTTTGGAAAGTGGCTTTGGAGAGTGGCTTTGGATAGTGGCTTTGGACATAGAGTGGCTTTGGAGAGTGGCTTTGGACATTGGCTTTGGACAGTGGCTTTGGACATACAGTGGCTTTGGAGAGTGGGTGGCTTTGGACAGTGGCTTTGGACAGTGGCTTTGGACATAGAGTGGCTTTGGAGAGTGGCTTTGGACATACAGTGGCTTTGGACATACACTGGCTTTGGACAGTGGCTTTGGACATACAGTGGCATTGGACATACAGTAGCTTTGGACAGTGGCTTTGGACATACAGTGGCTTTAGACAGTGGCTTTGGACATACAGTGGCTTTGGACATACAGTGGCTTTGGACAGTGGCTTTGGACATAGAGTGACTTTGGACAGTGGCTTTGGAAAGTGGCTTTGGACAGTGGCTTTGGACAGTGGCTTTGGACATAGAAAGGCTTTGGACAGTGGCTTTGGACAGTGGCTTTGGACAGTGGCTTTGGACATAGAGTGGCTTTGGACAGTGGCTTTGGAAAGTGGCTTTGTACAGTGGCTTTGGACATAGAGTGGCTTTGGACAGTGGCTTTGGACAGTGGCTTTGGAGAGTGGCTTTGGAGAGTGGCTTTGCACAGAGGCTTTGGACATAGAGTGGCTTTGGAGAGTGGCTTTGGACAGTGGCTTTTGACAGTGGCTTTGGACATAGAGTGGCTTTGGAGAGTGGCTTTGGAGAGTGGCTTTGGATAGTGGCTTTGGACATAGAGTGGCTTTGGAGAGTGGCTTTGGAGAGTGGCTTTGGACAGTGGCTTTGGACATAGTGTGGCTTTGGAAAGTGGCTTTGGAGAGTGGCTTTGGACAGTGGCTTTGGACATACAGTGGCTTTGGACAGTGGCTTTGGACATACAGTGGCATTGGACATACAGTGGCTTTGGACAGTGGCTTTGGAGAGTGGCTTTGGACAGTGGCTTTGGACATAGAGTGGCTTTGGACGGTGGCTTTGGAGAGTGGCTTTGGACAGTGGCTTTGGACATAGAGTAATTTAGGACAGTGGCTTTGGAGAGTGGCTTTGGACAGTGGCTTTGGACATAGAGTGGCTTTGGAGAGTGGCTTTGGACATACAGTGGCTTTGGACATACACTGGCTTTGGACAGTGGCTTTGGACATACAGTGGCATTGGACATACAGTGGCTTTGGACAGTGGCTTTGGAGAGTGGCTTTGGACAGTGGCTTTGGACATAGAGTGGCTTTGGACAGTGGCTTTGGAGAGTGGCTTTGGACAGTGGCTTTGGACATAGAGTGGTTTAGGACAGTGGCTTTGGAGAGTGGCTTTGGACAGTGGCTTTGGACATAGAGTGGCTTTGGACAGTGGCTTTGGACAGTGGCTTTGGACATAGAGTGGCTTTGGACAGTGGCTTTGGACAGTGGCTTTGGACAGTGGCTTTGGACATAGAGTGGCTTTGGACAGTGGCTTTGGGCAGTGGCTTTGGACAGTGGCTTTGGACATAGTATTGCTTTGGACAGTGGCTTTGGACAGTGGCTTTGTACAGTGGATTTGGACATAGAGTGGCTTTGGACAGTGGCTTTGGACAGTTGCTTTGTACAGTGGCTTTGGACATACAGTGGCTTTGGACAGTGGCTTTGGACATAGAGTGGCTTTGGAGAGTGGCTTTGGACAGTGGATTTGGACAGTGGCTTTGGACATAGAGTGGCTTTGGAGAGTGGCTTTGGAGAGTGGCTTTGGACAGTGGCTTTGGACATAGGGTGGCTTTGGACAGTGGCTTTAGGAGAGTGGCTTTGGACAGTGGCTTTGGACATAGAGTGGCTTTGGAGAGTGGCTTTGGACAGTGGCTTTAGACAGTGGCTTAGGACATAGAGTGGCTTTGGAGAGTGGCTTTGGAGAGTGGCTTTGGACAGTGGCTTTGGACATAGAGTGACTTTCGACAGTGGCTTTGTAGAGTGGCTTTGGACAGTGGCTTTGGACACAGAGTGGCTTTGGACAGTGGCTTTGGAGAGTGGCTTTGGACAGTGGCTTTGGACATAGAGTTGCTTTGGACAGTGGCTTTGGAGAGTGGCTTCGGACAGTGGCTTTGGACATAGAGTGGCTTTGGACAGTGGTTTTGGAGAGTGGCTTTGGACAGTGGATTTGGACATAGAGTGGCTTTGGACAGTGGCTTTGGAGAGTGGCTTTGGACAGTGGCTTTGGACATAGAGTGGCTTTGGACAGTGGCTTTGGAGAGTGGCTTTGGAGAGTGGCTTTGGATAGTGGCTTTGGACATAGAGTGGCTTTGGAGAGTGGCTTTGGAGAGTGGCTTTGGACAGTGGCTTTGGACATAGAGTGGCTTTGGAAAGTGGCTTTGGAGAGTGGCTTTGGATAGTGGCTTTGGACATAGAGTGGCTTTGGAGAGTGGCTTTGGACATTGGCTTTGGACAGTGGCTTTGGACATACAGTGGCTTTGGAGAGTGGGTGGCTTTGGACAGTGGCTTTGGACAGTGGCTTTGGACATAGAGTGGCTTTGGAGAGTGGCTTTGGACATACAGTGGCTTTGGACATACACTGGCTTTGGACAGTGGCTTTGGACATACAGTGGCATTGGACATACAGTAGCTTTGGACAGTGGCTTTGGACATACAGTGGCTTTAGACAGTGGCTTTGGACATACAGTTGCTTTGGACATACAGTGGCTTTGGACAGTGGCTTTGGACATAGAGTGACTTTGGACAGTGGCTTTGGAAAGTGGCTTTGGACAGTGGCTTTGGACAGTGGCTTTGGACATAGAAAGGCTTTGGACAGTGGCTTTGGACAGTGGCTTTGGACAGTGGCTTTGGACATAGAGTGGCTTTGGACAGTGGCTTTGGAAAGTGGCTTTGTACAGTGGCTTTGGACATAGAGTGGCTTTGGACAGTGGCTTTGGACAGTGGCTTTGGAGAGTGGCTTTGGAGAGTGGCTTTGAACAGAGGCTTTGGACATAGAGTGGCTTTGGAGAGTGGCTTTGGACAGTGGCTTTTGACAGTGGCTTTGGACATAGAGTGGCTTTGGAGAGTGGCTTTGGAGAGTGGCTTTGGATAGTGGCTTTGGACATAGAGTGGCTTTGGAGAGTGGCTTTGGAGAGTGGCTTTGGACAGTGGCTTTGGACATAGTGTGGCTTTGGAAAGTGGCTTTGGAGAGTGGCTTTGGACAGTGGCTTTGGACATAGAGTGGCTTTGGAGAGAGGCTTTGGACATTGGCTTTGGACAGTGGCTTTGGACATACAGTGGCTTTGGAGAGTGGCTTTGGAGAGTGGCTTTGGACAGTGGCTTTGGACAGTGGCTTTGGACATAGAGTGGCTTTGGAGAGTGACTTTGGAGAGTGGCTTTGGACAGTGGCTTTGGACATAGAGTGGCTTTGGACAGTGGCTTTGGAGAGTGGCTTTGGACAGTGGCTTCCCAGCAAAAAAATCTTATCTAAGATCTTAATTAAGATAAGATCTTTTAAGAAAATGGCCCGTAAGATATTCCATTTTCTTATAAGAACCTATAAGATTTTGAAGTAAGATCTTATCATGATCAAAGTATGATATATCAGGATCAGAGCAAGATCTTGTTTGGGTCAGGGTAAGATCTTGTGAAGATCAGAGCAGGATATTGTCAAGATCAAAGTAGGACTTATCAGGATCATAATAAGATCTTGACAGGATCAGAGTAAGATCTTGACATGATCAGAATAAGATCAAGGTAGAACTTATCAAGATCAGAGTAAGATCTTGACAGGATCAGAGTAAGATCAACGTAGGACTCATCAGGATCAGAGTAAGATCTTGACAGGATCACAGTAAGATCAGAATAGGATCTTGTTTGGGTTGGAGTAAGATCTTGTCAGAATCAGAGTTAGGATCTTGTCTGGATCAGAGAAAGATCTTGTTAAGTTCCATAGTAGGATCTGGTAAAGAATTTAATAAGATCTTAACAGGTTGTAACATGGTGACACATATAATATATAGAATGGGATGAGATTCAGAATGTTTAGGATTGGAAGTGGGGTGGAAGGTTCTTAGTGTATCCTTCATTTCTTTTCCCCCCCCCAGCTTCAGTTGCACCAGTTCCACACTTCTTGATACGCTTATTTGCGTCTATGCACTTCTGATTGCATTTCCTCGTTATGACACCCTCATTAGCAGCGAAGGTTCCTTTGCCATATTTCTTGTCAATACTCTCTAAAGTAATATATATCAGTTGAAGAAGTGAATATATAGAACTCAGTTACCATACCTTGAGTTAGTTTTGTTTTCTGTTCTGGTAAAGAAGGCTTTGTAGATCTTAAACTGGAAATGAAACAGCAAGGGGTCATTTCATCACCAGTAAAAAGAGCATCCATTAAAGCCAGAGCATACTTTTCAGCATTGCATGCCCTTACCAGGAGTAAATTCACCCCATTTTCCTGTTATAATTAGAAACATGTTAACTTAAATAAGTATGGAATGGTTTTACTGATTAATGTATTGTGCTTACCGAAATGTGTTTGTCACCATCTTCATTATCATCAAGTAATTCTATGGTCTGACCCTTGCTCTGTGATGTTTCAACTTCCTTCTGCAATTGAATAAATCTAGGATTTTACTATTGGTGAACAGAGTTCATAGTATTACCGCTTTGGATTTTCAATTGTAGCACTGATTTTGTCCAGTCGCTTCATGATTTTTTCAAAGTAGTCCTGAATATTATAAGAGTGTTATTTTATGTGACAAAAGTATCACACTGACTTACTTTAGATGTAAGCTCCTGCTTTTTATCAGAGGGTGCCTGAATAGGTGATTCTTGTCAGAAGTGAAAGAATCATCAAGTGCTCCCATCTTGCATGTCAGGGTTGCAGTAAGCTGTAAATTAGAATCACAAGCAATATTGGGTTAAACCTCTAGAGTTTGAGATAGCAGAGCCAGAAGGAGCAGTGCACATACATCCCAGGCCAAGTATGACGGCAGAGTTTAGTTTAGTACCTTTTTAGACAGTAACCGTGCTACTTCCCCTTCACTAGAGCTCTGGCTAGAAGAATCCTCACTCTGTTTCTTCATATGTTTCTAGAAATTAGCAGTGATAATCGATGAAATTTTTTAGCTGTTCACATTCTCATAGACATGCACACTACCTTTGATGGAGGTTGTTTTTCATCTTCTTCACTGTCACTATCTTCTGGATATCTCTGTGATTTTGTCACGTGTGAAGCTGGCTTTCCAGGACCATCTAAGCTCAAAAATAAAAAAGGCAAACTTAAGGATGATATAGACAAGTCACATAATTATAGGTTTACCATGCACTTGTACGACTTCCACAGTATAAGGTAGTCCTTTACACTTCTAGACCAATTCTCTTCCCTCATAGAGATCATCATCAGTTAGAAAATCACATGAGTCTGTTTCAAGAGCTTTTGAATGGACTAAATGCTCTTTCTCATCAGCAAGATCAATGATTGTGCACCACTCTATGAGAAAAATTTAATATTAAAAATAGGTGGGGGCAAGCTAGCTATAGCTATAAGTATACCAATCGAATGACTTACTTTCAGAGCTTTGAAATGTAGGCTTTAAACCATAGTCTTTTAACTTTGCAGGGAGCTTCTTGCTTCTTCCACCACCTGACCTTTTTTTGTTGTTGCTGTTACCAGACATGACTAGCTAGCTACCTCAATCAAGAAATTCACAAAGACACCTGAAAAATGGAGGCAATCAAGCATGTGGATATGTCACATGATATATCCACATGATGTCACTGCAAATTATCACCACCTGAAACAAACAAACTGTGAAAAAGTGTGGGTAACACCTTCATGAAACGAGATAGAAGGCAGATCAGTACCTCAAGAATCCTGGGACACCAATTCCAACAACAACAGAATTGAGGCACAAGGACAAGGCAATACCTGATGCAACTGAATCTCCTAGCAGTATGTTTCAAGCTGGGTCACAATGCATGTGCCCATGTAGACACAAGAGCGCAAAAGTTGTGCTTCTTCAGCTTACTTCCTTTTGAAGAACACTAAAGAAATTGATCAAATGTTGATTCGAATAAAGCCTCCTCATGAATTTCGAAGGAGTCCAAGATCGCTTAGTACCATGAAATATTGGAAAGCCTCAGAATAATTATGGAGCATGGCTTCTCTACAATTCTCTTCCTGTGCTTCTCAATTTTCTTCCTCAAAATTATATTCATCATCTCTCACTTCTAGTTTGTAACATTCATATTCTCCTGCTATTCTCCTTAGCAGTGCAATATCTACGTCAGAAATTGAACTGAGTCACCTAATGTTAGTTTGATACTACGAGCTATTACCTCAGCTTTATCCTCAGGCCATGTGTTCATCAAATGCACATAGTTTGCTGCATCTCTCAGCATGTGTTCAACAATGGGGAGCTCTGTGCTGTTACTCTGCCTTTGGTTTTGAGAATATGAATGGCTATATTAAGAAACATTGTCATGACACAAGGAATGTATTACCACAGATAATTCAAGCAGTAAGTATGCGCCAAGCTCTGCCCCAATTACACAAGAATCTAAGAGCACGAGAAAATGAAAAGACGTTTGGAATTTTGGAGGAAGTTAGCGAGGAAACTAGTCACAAGATGGGACCTTTAGGTAAGGTTGCACGCAAGAAACTATCAGATGACGAGATAAAAGCACTTCATGAGGATGGTTTTCAAGTTACTGCGGCCACTGCGCTTGTGTTTCCACGGTTCAAAAGCAGTTCAATTTTTATTTCACGCAAGGAACGTAACTTGCGTGATAGTTCAATTTGCAAGATAGACGTGCCAACTGGAACTGGTTATGGTTCTATCAATTTTTTTGGCTTTATAGGTACTGCAGTAGCAATAGTCTCATTGTTCTATTTGACTAAATATAATGTTCTCAAAGAGCCACAACACAATTCTTGTTTGTGTACAGATGACCACAAAGCTGCAAACTGTATCAATTCCTTCGTGTTTAAAAAATTGTCCCTATCAAATTAATCAGAGTGGATAATATACCTCTATCAAGCATTCACCAATTGATTTTATCTAAATAATTGAACATCATTGAACACAATATTTTTCTAACATTATAACTACAAATGTTTTAAATAGTATATAAAATGTTTTATTGATTTTATCGTCCACTATGCCTAATATAATCATTGAACATCATTGGTTAATATCTACAAATGGTATACTAAACACTACAAGTATTTTTAAATAATGTAGATACTTTATTTACTCATGACCCAAGATCTTTGCATATTTCGCTAAGATCTTGTTTTTTATTTTATCAGGATCTTCTTGATCTTACCAACAGTGCCTTCATTAGAAAAACAAGATCTTAGCAAGATCTTATTAGGATTTTATCCTGATCCCATCAAGATCCTCCTATCTTACAACCAGTGTGTTCACTCTTCTGATTAAAAATTGTCTTCAACCTTCCCTCTAATCTCACCACCAGTGTCTCCACACTCGGCAGAAGATCTTAGCCAGATCTGATCAGGATATTGTTCTGATCCTGTTAAGATTTCCCTCTGAACATACCACCAGTGTCTTCACTCTTGACACAATTTCCTAGCAAGATCTGAACAGGATCATATCCTGATCCGAACAGGATCATGTCCTGATCCTGTCAAGATTTGCCTTTGATCTTACCACAGTGTCTTCAAGCTCATCACATGATCTTAACAAGATCTGATCAGGATAGAACAGGATCTTGTCCTGATCCTGATCAAGATCTTCTCTTGATCTTGCAACAAGTGTGCTCTAATTGACACAAGATCTTAGTAAGATCGGATAGGATCTTGTCCTCATCTTATTAAGATTTTTACTATAAAGTTTGAGCAAGAGAACTTATTAAGATCTTAGACGTATCTTACACAAATATCTTGCCTGACTAAAGATCTTGCTTTCTTACATAGGATCTGACAACTTCTTGTAAGATCTGACTTAATCTTAATAAGAATTTTTTGCTGGGTTTGGACATAGAGTGGCTTTGGACAGTGGCTTTGGAGAGTGGCTTTGGACAGTGGCTTTGGAGAGTGGCTTTGGAGAGTGGCTTTGGATAGTGGCTTTGGACATAGAGTGGCTTTGGAGTGTGGCTTTGGACATTGGCTTTGGACAGTGGCTTTGGACATAGAGTGGCTTTGGAGAGTGGGTGGCTTTGGACAGTGGCTTTGGACAGTGGCTTTGGACATAGAGTGGCTTTGGATAGTGGCTTTGGACATACAGTGGCTTTGAACATACAGTGGCTTTTGACCGTGGCTTTGGACATAGAGTGGCTTTGGACATACAGTGGCTTTGGATAGTGGCTTTGGACAGTGGCTTTGGACATAGTGTGGCTTTGGAGAGTGGCTTTGTAGAGTGGCTTTGAACAGAGGCTTTGGACATAGAGTGGCTTTGGAGAGTGGCTTTGGACAGTGGCTTTTGACAGTGGCTTTGGACATAGAGTGGCTTTGGAGAGTGACTTTGGAGAGTGGCTTTGGATAGTGGCTTTGGACATAGAGTGGCTTTGGAGAGTGGCTTTGGACATTGGCTTTGGACAGTGGCTTTGGTCATACAGTGGCTTTGGAGAGTGGCTTTGGAGAGTGGCTTTGGAGAGTGGCTTTGGACAGTGGCTTTGATAGAGTGGCTTTGGAGAGTGACTTTGGAGATAGGCTTTGGACAGTGGCTTTGGACATAGAGTGGCTTTGGACAGTGGCTTTGGAGAGTGGCTTTGGACAATGGCTTTGGACATAGAGTGGCTTTGGAGAGTGGCTTTGGAGAGTGGCTTTGGACAGTGGCTTTGGACATAGAGTGGTTTTGGAGAGTGGCTTCGGACAGTTGCTTTGGACAGTGGCTTTGGACATACAGTGGCTTTGGACATACAGTGGCTTTGGATAGTGGCTTTGGACATACAGTGGCTTTGGACATACAGTGGCTTTGTACAGTGGCTTTGGACATACAGTGGCTTTGGACAGTGGCTTTGGACATACAGTGGCTTTGGACATACAGTGGCTTTGGACAGTGGCTTTGGACATACAGTGGCTTTGGACATACAGTGGCTTTGGACATACAGTGGCTTTGGACAGTGGCTTTGGACATACAGTGGCTTTGGACATACAGTGGCTTTGGACAGTGGCTTTGGACATACAGTGGCTTTGGACATACAGTAGCTTTGGACAGTGGCTTTGGACATACAGTGGCTTTAGACAGTGGCTTTGGACATACAGTGGCTTTGGACATACAGTGGCTTTGGACAGTGGCTTTGGACATAGAGTGGCTTTGGACAGTGGCTTTGGTAAGTGGCTTTGGACAGTGGCTTTGGACAGTGGCTTTGGACATAGAAAGGCTTTGGACAGTGGCTTTGGACAGTGGCTTTGGACAGTGGCTTTGGACATAGAGTGGCTTTGGACAGTGGCTTTGGAAAGTGGCTTTGTACAGTGGCTTTGGACATAGAGTGGCTTTGGACAGTGGCTTTGGACAGTGGCTTTGGAGAGTGGCTTTGGAGAGTGGCTTTGAACAGAGGCTTTGGACATAGAGTGGCTTTTGAGAGTGGCTTTGGACAGTGGCTTTTGACAGTGGCTTTGGACATACAGTGGCTTTGGACAGTGGCTTTGGACATAGAGTGGCTTTGGAGAGTGGCTTTGGACAGTGGATTTGGACAGTGGCTTTGGACATAGAGTGGCTTTGGAGAGTGGCTTTGGAGAGTGGCTTTGGACAGTGGCTTTGGACATAGAGTGGCTTTGGACAGTGGCTTTAGGAGAGTGGCTTTGGACAGTGGCTTTGGACATAGAGTGGCTTTGGAGAGTGGCTTTGGACAGTGGCTTTAGACAGTGGCTTAGGACATAGAGTGGCTTTGGAGAGTGGCTTTGGAGAGTGGCTTTGGACAGTGGCTTTGGACATAGAGTGACTTTCGACAGTGGCTTTGTAGAGTGGCTTTGGACAGTGGCTTTGGACACAGAGTGGCTTTGGACAGTGGCTTTGGAGAGTGGCTTTGGACAGTGGCTTTGGACATAGAGTTGCTTTGGACAGTGGCTTTGGAGAGTGGCTTCGGACAGTGGCTTTGGACATAGAGTGGCTTTGGACAGTGGTTTTGGAGAGTGGCTTTGGACAGTGGATTTGGACATAGAGTGGCTTTGGACAGTGGCTTTGGAGAGTGGCTTTGGACAGTGGCTTTGGACATAGAGTGGCTTTGGATAGTGGCTTTGGAGAGTGGCTTTGGAGAGTGGCTTTGGATAGTGGCTTTGGACATAGAGTGGCTTTGGAGAGTGGCTTTGGAGAGTGGCTTTGGACAGTGGCTTTGGACAGTGGCTTTGGACATAGAGTGGCTTTGAAGAGTGACTTTGGAGATAGGCTTTGGACAGTGGCTTTGGACATAGAGTGGCTTTGGACAGTGGCTTTGGAGAGTGGCTTTGGACAATGGCTTTGGACATAGAGTGGCTTTGGAGAGTGGCTTTGGACAGTGGCTTTGGACATAGAGTGGTTTTGGAGAGTGGCTTCGGACAGTTGCTTTGGACAGTGGCTTTGGACATACAGTGGCTTTGGACATACAGTGGCTTTGGATAGTGGCTTTGGACATACAGTGGCTTTGGACATACAGTGGCTTTGTACAGTGGCTTTGGACATACAGTGGCTTTGGACAGTGGCTTTGGACATACAGTGGCTTTGGACATACAGTGGCTTTGGACAGTGGCTTTGGACATACAGTGGCTTTGGACATACAGTGGCTTTGGACATACAGTGGCTTTGGACAGTGGCTTTGGACATACAGTGGCTTTGGACATACAGTGGCTTTGGACAGTGGCTTTGGACATACAGTGGCTTTGGACATACAGTAGCTTTGGACAGTGGTTTTGGACATACAGTGGCTTTAGACAGTGGCTTTGGACATACAGTGGCTTTGGACATACAGTGGCTTTGGACAGTGGCTTTGGACATAGAGTGGCTTTGGACAGTGGCTTTGGTAAGTGGCTTTGGACAGTGGCTTTGGACAGTGGCTTTGGACATAGAAAGGCTTTGGACAGTGGCTTTGGACAGTGGCTTTGGACAGTGGCTTTGGACATAGAGTGGCTTTGGACAGTGGCTTTGGAAAGTGGCTTTGTACAGTGGCTTTGGACATAGAGTGGTTTTGGACAGTGGCTTTGGACAGTGGCTTTGGAGAGTGGCTTTGGAGAGTGGCTTTGAACAGAGGCTTTGGACATAGAGTGGCTTTTGAGAGTGGCTTTGGACAGTGGCTTTTGACAGTGGCTTTGGACATAGAGTGGCTTTGGAGAGTGGCTTTGGAGAGTGGCTTTGGACAGTGGCTTTGGACATAGTGTGGCTTTGGAAAGTGGCTTTGGAGAGTGGCTTTGGACAGTGGCTTTGGACATAGAGTGGCTTTGGAGAGAGGCTTTGGACATTGGCTTTGGACAGTGGCTTTGGACATACAGTGGCTTTGGAGAGTGGCTTTGGATAGTGGCTTTGGACAGTTGCTTTGGACAGTGGCTTTGGAGAGTGGCTTCGGACAGTGGCTTTGGACATAGAGTGGCTTTGGACAGTGGTTTTGGAGAGTGGCTTTGGACAGTGGCTTTGGACATAGAGTGGCTTTGGACAGTGGCTTTGGAGAGTGGCTTTGGACAGTGGCTTTGGACATAGAGTGGCTTTGGACAGTGGCTTTGGAGAGTGGCTTTGGAGAGTGGCTTTGGATAGTGGCTTTGGACATAGAGTGGCTTTGGAGAGTGGCTTTGGAGAGTGGCTTTGGACAGTGGCTTTGGACATAGTGTGGCTTTGGAAAGTGGCTTTGGAGAGTGGCTTTGGATAGTGGCTTTGGACATAGAGTGGCTTTGGAGAGTGGCTTTGGACATTGGCTTTGGACAGTGGCTTTGGACATACAGTGGCTTTGGAGAGTGGGTGGCTTTGGACAGTGGCTTTGGACAGTGGCTTTGGACATAGAGTGGCTTTGGAGAGTGGCTTTGGACATACAGTGGCTTTGGACATACACTGGCTTTGGACAGTGGCTTTGGACATACAGTGGCATTGGACATACAGTGGCTTTGGACAGTGGCTTTGGAGAGTGGCTTTGGACAGTGGCTTTGGACATAGAGTGGCTTTGGACAGTGGCTTTGGAGAGTGGCTTTGGACAGTGGCTTTGGACATAGAGTGGTTTAGGACAGTCGCTTTGGAGAGTGGCTTTGGACAGTGGCTTTGGACATAGAGTGGCTTTGGACAGTGGCTTTGGACAGTGGCTTTGGACAGTGGCTTTGGACATAGAGTGGCTTTGGACAGTGGCTTTGGACAGTGGCTTTGGACATAGAGTGGCTTTGGACAGTGGCTTTGGAAAGTGGCTTTGGGCAGTGGCTTTGGACAGTGGCTTTGGACATAGTATTGCTTTGGACAGTGGCTTTGGACAGTGGCTTTGTACAGTGGATTTGGACATAGAGTGGCTTTGGACAGTGGCTTTGGACAGTTGCTTTGTACAGTGGCTTTGGACATACAGTGGCTTTGGACAGTGGCTTTGGACATAGAGTGGCTTTGGAGAGTGGCTTTGGACAGTGGATTTGGACAGTGGCTTTGGACATAGAGTGGCTTTGGAGAGTGGCTTTGGAGAGTGGCTTTGGACAGTGGCTTTGGACATAGAGTGGCTTTGGACAGTGGCTTTAGGAGAGTGGCTTTGGACAGTGGCTTTGGACATAGAGTGGCTTTGGAGAGTGGCTTTGGACAGTGGCTTTAGACAGTGGCTTAGGACATAGAGTGGCTTTGGAGAGTGGCTTTGGAGAGTGGCTTTGGACAGTGGCTTTGGACATAGAGTGACTTTCGACAGTGGCTTTGTAGAGTGGCTTTGGACAGTGGCTTTGGAAACAGAGTGGCTTTGGACAGTGGCTTTGGAGAGTGGCTTTGGACAGTGGCTTTGGACATAGAGTGGCTTTGGACAGTGGCTTTGGAGAGTGGCTTCGGACAGTGGCTTTGGACATAGAGTGGCTTTGGACAGTGGTTTTGGAGAGTGGCTTTGGACAGTGGATTTGGACATAGAGTGGCTTTGGACAGTGGCTTTGGAGAGTGGCTTTGGACAGTGGCTTTGGACATAGAGTGGCTTTGGACAGTGGCTTTGGAGAGTGGCTTTGGAGAGTGGCTTTGGATAGTGGCTTTGGACATAGAGTGGCTTTGGAGAGTGGCTTTGGAGAGTGGCTTTGGACAGTGGCTTTGGACATAGTGTGGCTTTGGAAAGTGGCTTTGGAGAGTGGCTTTGGATAGTGGCTTTGGACATAGAGTGGCTTTGGAGAGTGGCTTTGGACATTGGCTTTGGACAGTGGCTTTGGACATACAGTGGCTTTGGAGAGTGGGTGGCTTTGGACAGTGGCTTTGGACAGTGGCTTTGGACATAGAGTGGCTTTGGAGAGTGGCTTTGGACATACAGTGGCTTTGGACATACACTGGCTTTGGACAGTGGCTTTGGACATACAGTGGCATTGGACATACAGTATCTTTGGACAGTGGCTTTGGACATACAGTGGCTTTAGACAGTGGTTTTGGACATACAGTGGCTTTGGACATACAGTGGCTTTGGACAGTGGCTTTGGACATAGAGTGACTTTGGACAGTGGCTTTGGAAAGTGGCTTTGGACAGTGGCTTTGGACAGTGGCTTTGGACATACAGTGGCTTTGGAGAGTGGCTTTGGATAGTGGCTTTGGACAGTTGCTTTGGACAGTGGCTTTGGAGAGTGGCTTCGGACAGTGGCTTTGGACATAGAGTGGCTTTGGACAGTGGTTTTGGAGAGTGGCTTTGGACAGTGGCTTTGGACATAGAGTGGCTTTGGACAGTGGCTTTGGAGAGTGGCTTTGGACAGTGGCTTTGGACATAGAGTGGCTTTGGACAGTGGCTTTGGAGAGTGGCTTTGGAGAGTGGCTTTGGATAGTGGCTTTGGACATAGAGTGGCTTTGGAGAGTGGCTTTGGAGAGTGGCTTTGGACAGTGGCTTTGGACATAGTGTGGCTTTGGAAAGTGGCTTTGGAGAGTGGCTTTGGATAGTGGCTTTGGACATAGAGTGGCTTTGGAGAGTGGCTTTGGACATTGGCTTTGGACAGTGGCTTTGGACATACAGTGGCTTTGGAGAGTGGGTGGCTTTGGACAGTGGCTTTGGACAGTGGCTTTGGACATAGAGTGGCTTTGGAGAGTGGCTTTGGACATACAGTGGCTTTGTACAGTGGCTTTGGACATACAGTGGCTTTGGACATACAGTGGCTTTGGACATACAGTGGCTTTGGACAGTGGCTTTGGACATACAGTGGCTTTGGACATACAGTGGCTTTGGACATACAGTGGCTTTGGACAGTGGCTTTGGACATACAGTGGCTTTGGACATACAGTGGCTTTGGACAGTGGCTTTGGACATACAGTGGCTTTGGACATACAGTAGCTTTGGACAGTGGCTTTGGACATACAGTGGCTTTAGACAGTGGCTTTGGACATACAGTGGCTTTGGACATACAGTGGCTTTGGACAGTGGCTTTGGACATAGAGTGGCTTTGGACAGTGGCTTTGGTAAGTGGCTTTGGACAGTGGCTTTGGACAGTGGCTTTGGACATAGAAAGGCTTTGGACAGTGGCTTTGGACAGTGGCTTTGGACAGTGGCTTTGGACATAGAGTGGCTTTGGACAGTGGCTTTGGAAAGTGGCTTTGTACAGTGGCTTTGGACATAGAGTGGCTTTGGACAGTGGCTTTGGACAGTGGCTTTGGAGAGTGGCTTTGGAGAGTGGCTTTGAACAGAGGCTTTGGACATAGAGTGGCTTTTGAGAGTGGCTTTGGACAGTGGCTTTTGACAGTGGCTTTGGACATACAGTGGCTTTGGACAGTGGCTTTGGACATAGAGTGGCTTTGGAGAGTGGCTTTGGACAGTGGATTTGGACAGTGGCTTTGGACATAGAGTGGCTTTGGAGAGTGGCTTTGGAGAGTGGCTTTGGACAGTGGCTTTGGACATAGAGTGGCTTTGGACAGTGGCTTTGGAAAGTGGCTTTGTACAGTGGCTTTGGACATAGAGTGGCTTTGGACAGTGGCTTTGGACAGTGGCTTTGGAGAGTGGCTTTGGAGAGTGGCTTTGAACAGAGGCTTTGGACATAGAGTGGCTTTTGAGAGTGGCTTTGGACAGTGGCTTTTGACAGTGGCTTTGGACATACAGTGGCTTTGGACAGTGGCTTTGGACATAGAGTGGCTTTGGAGAGTGGCTTTGGACAGTGGATTTGGACAGTGGCTTTGGACATAGAGTGGCTTTGGAGAGTGGCTTTGGAGAGTGGCTTTGGACAGTGGCTTTGGACATAGAGTGGCTTTGGACAGTGGCTTTAGGAGAGTGGCTTTGGACAGTGGCTTTGGACATAGAGTGGCTTTGGAGAGTGGCTTTGGACAGTGGCTTTAGACAGTGGCTTAGGACATAGAGTGGCTTTGGAGAGTGGCTTTGGAGAGTGGCTTTGGACAGTGGCTTTGGACATAGAGTGACTTTCGACAGTGGCTTTGTAGAGTGGCTTTGGACAGTGGCTTTGGACACAGAGTGGCTTTGGACAGTGGCTTTGGAGAGTGGCTTTGGACAGTGGCTTTGGACATAGAGTTGCTTTGGACAGTGGCTTTGGAGAGTGGCTTCGGACAGTGGCTTTGGACATAGAGTGGCTTTGGACAGTGGTTTTGGAGAGTGGCTTTGGACAGTGGATTTGGACATAGAGTGGCTTTGGACAGTGGCTTTGGAGAGTGGCTTTGGACAGTGGCTTTGGACATAGAGTGGCTTTGGATAGTGGCTTTGGAGAGTGGCTTTGGAGAGTGGCTTTGGATAGTGGCTTTGGACATAGAGTGGCTTTGGAGAGTGGCTTTGGAGAGTGGCTTTGGACAGTGGCTTTGGACAGTGGCTTTGGACATAGAGTGGCTTTGAAGAGTGACTTTGGAGATAGGCTTTGGACAGTGGCTTTGGACATAGAGTGGCTTTGGACAGTGGCTTTGGAGAGTGGCTTTGGACAATGGCTTTGGACATAGAGTGGCTTTGGAGAGTGGCTTTGGACAGTGGCTTTGGACATAGAGTGGTTTTGGAGAGTGGCTTCGGACAGTTGCTTTGGACAGTGGCTTTGGACATACAGTGGCTTTGGACATACAGTGGCTTTGGATAGTGGCTTTGGACATACAGTGGCTTTGGACATACAGTGGCTTTGTACAGTGGCTTTGGACATACAGTGGCTTTGGACAGTGGCTTTGGACATACAGTGGCTTTGGACATACAGTGGCTTTGGACAGTGGCTTTGGACATACAGTGGCTTTGGACATACAGTGGCTTTGGACATACAGTGGCTTTGGACAGTGGCTTTGGACATACAGTGGCTTTGGACATACAGTGGCTTTGGACAGTGGCTTTGGACATACAGTGGCTTTGGACATACAGTAGCTTTGGACAGTGGTTTTGGACATACAGTGGCTTTAGACAGTGGCTTTGGACATACAGTGGCTTTGGACATACAGTGGCTTTGGACAGTGGCTTTGGACATAGAGTGGCTTTGGACAGTGGCTTTGGTAAGTGGCTTTGGACAGTGGCTTTGGACAGTGGCTTTGGACATAGAAAGGCTTTGGACAGTGGCTTTGGACAGTGGCTTTGGACAGTGGCTTTGGACATAGAGTGGCTTTGGACAGTGGCTTTGGAAAGTGGCTTTGTACAGTGGCTTTGGACATAGAGTGGTTTTGGACAGTGGCTTTGGACAGTGGCTTTGGAGAGTGGCTTTGGAGAGTGGCTTTGAACAGAGGCTTTGGACATAGAGTGGCTTTTGAGAGTGGCTTTGGACAGTGGCTTTTGACAGTGGCTTTGGACATAGAGTGGCTTTGGAGAGTGGCTTTGGAGAGTGGCTTTGGACAGTGGCTTTGGACATAGTGTGGCTTTGGAAAGTGGCTTTGGAGAGTGGCTTTGGACAGTGGCTTTGGACATAGAGTGGCTTTGGAGAGAGGCTTTGGACATTGGCTTTGGACAGTGGCTTTGGACATACAGTGGCTTTGGAGAGTGGCTTTGGATAGTGGCTTTGGACAGTTGCTTTGGACAGTGGCTTTGGAGAGTGGCTTCGGACAGTGGCTTTGGACATAGAGTGGCTTTGGACAGTGGTTTTGGAGAGTGGCTTTGGACAGTGGCTTTGGACATAGAGTGGCTTTGGACAGTGGCTTTGGAGAGTGGCTTTGGACAGTGGCTTTGGACATAGAGTGGCTTTGGACAGTGGCTTTGGAGAGTGGCTTTGGAGAGTGGCTTTGGATAGTGGCTTTGGACATAGAGTGGCTTTGGAGAGTGGCTTTGGAGAGTGGCTTTGGACAGTGGCTTTGGACATAGTGTGGCTTTGGAAAGTGGCTTTGGAGAGTGGCTTTGGATAGTGGCTTTGGACATAGAGTGGCTTTGGAGAGTGGCTTTGGACATTGGCTTTGGACAGTGGCTTTGGACATACAGTGGCTTTGGAGAGTGGGTGGCTTTGGACAGTGGCTTTGGACAGTGGCTTTGGACATAGAGTGGCTTTGGAGAGTGGCTTTGGACATACAGTGGCTTTGGACATACACTGGCTTTGGACAGTGGCTTTGGACATACAGTGGCATTGGACATACAGTGGCTTTGGACAGTGGCTTTGGAGAGTGGCTTTGGACAGTGGCTTTGGACATAGAGTGGCTTTGGACAGTGGCTTTGGAGAGTGGCTTTGGACAGTGGCTTTGGACATAGAGTGGTTTAGGACAGTCGCTTTGGAGAGTGGCTTTGGACAGTGGCTTTGGACATAGAGTGGCTTTGGACAGTGGCTTTGGACAGTGGCTTTGGACAGTGGCTTTGGACATAGAGTGGCTTTGGACAGTGGCTTTGGACAGTGGCTTTGGACATAGAGTGGCTTTGGACAGTGGCTTTGGAAAGTGGCTTTGGGCAGTGGCTTTGGACAGTGGCTTTGGACATAGTATTGCTTTGGACAGTGGCTTTGGACAGTGGCTTTGTACAGTGGATTTGGACATAGAGTGGCTTTGGACAGTGGCTTTGGACAGTTGCTTTGTACAGTGGCTTTGGACATACAGTGGCTTTGGACAGTGGCTTTGGACATAGAGTGGCTTTGGAGAGTGGCTTTGGACAGTGGATTTGGACAGTGGCTTTGGACATAGAGTGGCTTTGGAGAGTGGCTTTGGAGAGTGGCTTTGGACAGTGGCTTTGGACATAGAGTGGCTTTGGACAGTGGCTTTAGGAGAGTGGCTTTGGACAGTGGCTTTGGACATAGAGTGGCTTTGGAGAGTGGCTTTGGACAGTGGCTTTAGACAGTGGCTTAGGACATAGAGTGGCTTTGGAGAGTGGCTTTGGAGAGTGGCTTTGGACAGTGGCTTTGGACATAGAGTGACTTTCGACAGTGGCTTTGTAGAGTGGCTTTGGACAGTGGCTTTGGAAACAGAGTGGCTTTGGACAGTGGCTTTGGAGAGTGGCTTTGGACAGTGGCTTTGGACATAGAGTGGCTTTGGACAGTGGCTTTGGAGAGTGGCTTCGGACAGTGGCTTTGGACATAGAGTGGCTTTGGACAGTGGTTTTGGAGAGTGGCTTTGGACAGTGGATTTGGACATAGAGTGGCTTTGGACAGTGGCTTTGGAGAGTGGCTTTGGACAGTGGCTTTGGACATAGAGTGGCTTTGGACAGTGGCTTTGGAGAGTGGCTTTGGAGAGTGGCTTTGGATAGTGGCTTTGGACATAGAGTGGCTTTGGAGAGTGGCTTTGGAGAGTGGCTTTGGACAGTGGCTTTGGACATAGTGTGGCTTTGGAAAGTGGCTTTGGAGAGTGGCTTTGGATAGTGGCTTTGGACATAGAGTGGCTTTGGAGAGTGGCTTTGGACATTGGCTTTGGACAGTGGCTTTGGACATACAGTGGCTTTGGAGAGTGGGTGGCTTTGGACAGTGGCTTTGGACAGTGGCTTTGGACATAGAGTGGCTTTGGAGAGTGGCTTTGGACATACAGTGGCTTTGGACATACACTGGCTTTGGACAGTGGCTTTGGACATACAGTGGCATTGGACATACAGTATCTTTGGACAGTGGCTTTGGACATACAGTGGCTTTAGACAGTGGTTTTGGACATACAGTGGCTTTGGACATACAGTGGCTTTGGACAGTGGCTTTGGACATAGAGTGACTTTGGACAGTGGCTTTGGAAAGTGGCTTTGGACAGTGGCTTTGGACAGTGGCTTTGGACATACAGTGGCTTTGGAGAGTGGCTTTGGATAGTGGCTTTGGACAGTTGCTTTGGACAGTGGCTTTGGAGAGTGGCTTCGGACAGTGGCTTTGGACATAGAGTGGCTTTGGACAGTGGTTTTGGAGAGTGGCTTTGGACAGTGGCTTTGGACATAGAGTGGCTTTGGACAGTGGCTTTGGAGAGTGGCTTTGGACAGTGGCTTTGGACATAGAGTGGCTTTGGACAGTGGCTTTGGAGAGTGGCTTTGGAGAGTGGCTTTGGATAGTGGCTTTGGACATAGAGTGGCTTTGGAGAGTGGCTTTGGAGAGTGGCTTTGGACAGTGGCTTTGGACATAGTGTGGCTTTGGAAAGTGGCTTTGGAGAGTGGCTTTGGATAGTGGCTTTGGACATAGAGTGGCTTTGGAGAGTGGCTTTGGACATTGGCTTTGGACAGTGGCTTTGGACATACAGTGGCTTTGGAGAGTGGGTGGCTTTGGACAGTGGCTTTGGACAGTGGCTTTGGACATAGAGTGGCTTTGGAGAGTGGCTTTGGACATACAGTGGCTTTGTACAGTGGCTTTGGACATACAGTGGCTTTGGACATACAGTGGCTTTGGACATACAGTGGCTTTGGACAGTGGCTTTGGACATACAGTGGCTTTGGACATACAGTGGCTTTGGACATACAGTGGCTTTGGACAGTGGCTTTGGACATACAGTGGCTTTGGACATACAGTGGCTTTGGACAGTGGCTTTGGACATACAGTGGCTTTGGACATACAGTAGCTTTGGACAGTGGCTTTGGACATACAGTGGCTTTAGACAGTGGCTTTGGACATACAGTGGCTTTGGACATACAGTGGCTTTGGACAGTGGCTTTGGACATAGAGTGGCTTTGGACAGTGGCTTTGGTAAGTGGCTTTGGACAGTGGCTTTGGACAGTGGCTTTGGACATAGAAAGGCTTTGGACAGTGGCTTTGGACAGTGGCTTTGGACAGTGGCTTTGGACATAGAGTGGCTTTGGACAGTGGCTTTGGAAAGTGGCTTTGTACAGTGGCTTTGGACATAGAGTGGCTTTGGACAGTGGCTTTGGACAGTGGCTTTGGAGAGTGGCTTTGGAGAGTGGCTTTGAACAGAGGCTTTGGACATAGAGTGGCTTTTGAGAGTGGCTTTGGACAGTGGCTTTTGACAGTGGCTTTGGACATACAGTGGCTTTGGACAGTGGCTTTGGACATAGAGTGGCTTTGGAGAGTGGCTTTGGACAGTGGATTTGGACAGTGGCTTTGGACATAGAGTGGCTTTGGAGAGTGGCTTTGGAGAGTGGCTTTGGACAGTGGCTTTGGACATAGAGTGGCTTTGGACAGTGGCTTTAGGAGAGTGGCTTTGGACAGTGGCTTTGGACATAGAGTGGCTTTGGAGAGTGGCTTTGGACAGTGGCTTTAGACAGTGGCTTAGGACATAGAGTGGCTTTGGAGAGTGGCTTTGGAGAGTGGCTTTGGACAGTGGCTTTGGACATAGAGTGACTTTCGACAGTGGCTTTGTAGAGTGGCTTTGGACAGTGGCTTTGGACACAGAGTGGCTTTGGACAGTGGCTTTGGAGAGTGGCTTTGGACAGTGGCTTTGGACATAGAGTTGCTTTGGACAGTGGCTTTGGAGAGTGGCTTCGGACAGTGGCTTTGGACATAGAGTGGCTTTGGACAGTGGTTTTGGAGAGTGGCTTTGGACAGTGGATTTGGACATAGAGTGGCTTTGGACAGTGGCTTTGGAGAGTGGCTTTGGACAGTGGCTTTGGACATAGAGTGGCTTTGGATAGTGGCTTTGGAGAGTGGCTTTGGAGAGTGGCTTTGGATAGTGGCTTTGGACATAGAGTGGCTTTGGAGAGTGGCTTTGGAGAGTGGCTTTGGACAGTGGCTTTGGACAGTGGCTTTGGACATAGAGTGGCTTTGAAGAGTGACTTTGGAGATAGGCTTTGGACAGTGGCTTTGGACATAGAGTGGCTTTGGACAGTGGCTTTGGAGAGTGGCTTTGGACAATGGCTTTGGACATAGAGTGGCTTTGGAGAGTGGCTTTGGAGAGTGGCTTTGGACAGTGGCTTTGGACATAGAGTGGTTTTGGAGAGTGGCTTCGGACAGTTGCTTTGGACAGTGGCTTTGGACATACAGTGGCTTTGGACATACAGTGGCTTTGGATAGTGGCTTTGGACATACAGTGGCTTTGGACATACAGTGGCTTTGTACAGTGGCTTTGGACATACAGTGGCTTTGGACAGTGGCTTTGGACATACAGTGGCTTTGGACATACAGTGGCTTTGGACAGTGGCTTTGGACATACAGTGGCTTTGGACATACAGTGGCTTTGGACATACAGTGGCTTTGGACAGTGGCTTTGGACATACAGTGGCTTTGGACATACAGTGGCTTTGGACAGTGGCTTTGGACATACAGTGGCTTTGGACATACAGTAGCTTTGGACAGTGGTTTTGGACATACAGTGGCTTTAGACAGTGGCTTTGGACATACAGTGGCTTTGGACATACAGTGGCTTTGGACAGTGGCTTTGGACATAGAGTGGCTTTGGACAGTGGCTTTGGTAAGTGGCTTTGGACAGTGGCTTTGGACAGTGGCTTTGGACATAGAAAGGCTTTGGACAGTGGCTTTGGACAGTGGCTTTGGACAGTGGCTTTGGACATAGAGTGGCTTTGGACAGTGGCTTTGGAAAGTGGCTTTGTACAGTGGCTTTGGACATAGAGTGGTTTTGGACAGTGGCTTTGGACAGTGGCTTTGGAGAGTGGCTTTGGAGAGTGGCTTTGAACAGAGGCTTTGGACATAGAGTGGCTTTTGAGAGTGGCTTTGGACAGTGGCTTTTGACAGTGGCTTTGGACATAGAGTGGCTTTGGAGAGTGGCTTTGGAGAGTGGCTTTGGACAGTGGCTTTGGACATAGTGTGGCTTTGGAAAGTGGCTTTGGAGAGTGGCTTTGGACAGTGGCTTTGGACATAGAGTGGCTTTGGAGAGAGGCTTTGGACATTGGCTTTGGACAGTGGCTTTGGACATACAGTGGCTTTGGAGAGTGGCTTTGGATAGTGGCTTTGGACAGTTGCTTTGGACAGTGGCTTTGGAGAGTGGCTTCGGACAGTGGCTTTGGACATAGAGTGGCTTTGGACAGTGGTTTTGGAGAGTGGCTTTGGACAGTGGCTTTGGACATAGAGTGGCTTTGGACAGTGGCTTTGGAGAGTGGCTTTGGACAGTGGCTTTGGACATAGAGTGGCTTTGGACAGTGGCTTTGGAGAGTGGCTTTGGAGAGTGGCTTTGGATAGTGGCTTTGGACATAGAGTGGCTTTGGAGAGTGGCTTTGGAGAGTGGCTTTGGACAGTGGCTTTGGACATAGTGTGGCTTTGGAAAGTGGCTTTGGAGAGTGGCTTTGGATAGTGGCTTTGGACATAGAGTGGCTTTGGAGAGTGGCTTTGGACATTGGCTTTGGACAGTGGCTTTGGACATACAGTGGCTTTGGAGAGTGGGTGGCTTTGGACAGTGGCTTTGGACAGTGGCTTTGGACATAGAGTGGCTTTGGAGAGTGGCTTTGGACATACAGTGGCTTTGGACATACACTGGCTTTGGACAGTGGCTTTGGACATACAGTGGCATTGGACATACAGTGGCTTTGGACAGTGGCTTTGGAGAGTGGCTTTGGACAGTGGCTTTGGACATAGAGTGGCTTTGGACAGTGGCTTTGGAGAGTGGCTTTGGACAGTGGCTTTGGACATAGAGTGGTTTAGGACAGTCGCTTTGGAGAGTGGCTTTGGACAGTGGCTTTGGACATAGAGTGGCTTTGGACAGTGGCTTTGGACAGTGGCTTTGGACAGTGGCTTTGGACATAGAGTGGCTTTGGACAGTGGCTTTGGACAGTGGCTTTGGACATAGAGTGGCTTTGGACAGTGGCTTTGGAAAGTGGCTTTGGGCAGTGGCTTTGGACAGTGGCTTTGGACATAGTATTGCTTTGGACAGTGGCTTTGGACAGTGGCTTTGTACAGTGGATTTGGACATAGAGTGGCTTTGGACAGTGGCTTTGGACAGTTGCTTTGTACAGTGGCTTTGGACATACAGTGGCTTTGGACAGTGGCTTTGGACATAGAGTGGCTTTGGAGAGTGGCTTTGGACAGTGGATTTGGACAGTGGCTTTGGACATAGAGTGGCTTTGGAGAGTGGCTTTGGAGAGTGGCTTTGGACAGTGGCTTTGGACATAGAGTGGCTTTGGACAGTGGCTTTAGGAGAGTGGCTTTGGACAGTGGCTTTGGACATAGAGTGGCTTTGGAGAGTGGCTTTGGACAGTGGCTTTAGACAGTGGCTTAGGACATAGAGTGGCTTTGGAGAGTGGCTTTGGAGAGTGGCTTTGGACAGTGGCTTTGGACATAGAGTGACTTTCGACAGTGGCTTTGTAGAGTGGCTTTGGACAGTGGCTTTGGAAACAGAGTGGCTTTGGACAGTGGCTTTGGAGAGTGGCTTTGGACAGTGGCTTTGGACATAGAGTGGCTTTGGACAGTGGCTTTGGAGAGTGGCTTCGGACAGTGGCTTTGGACATAGAGTGGCTTTGGACAGTGGTTTTGGAGAGTGGCTTTGGACAGTGGATTTGGACATAGAGTGGCTTTGGACAGTGGCTTTGGAGAGTGGCTTTGGACAGTGGCTTTGGACATAGAGTGGCTTTGGACAGTGGCTTTGGAGAGTGGCTTTGGAGAGTGGCTTTGGATAGTGGCTTTGGACATAGAGTGGCTTTGGAGAGTGGCTTTGGAGAGTGGCTTTGGACAGTGGCTTTGGACATAGTGTGGCTTTGGAAAGTGGCTTTGGAGAGTGGCTTTGGATAGTGGCTTTGGACATAGAGTGGCTTTGGAGAGTGGCTTTGGACATTGGCTTTGGACAGTGGCTTTGGACATACAGTGGCTTTGGAGAGTGGGTGGCTTTGGACAGTGGCTTTGGACAGTGGCTTTGGACATAGAGTGGCTTTGGAGAGTGGCTTTGGACATACAGTGGCTTTGGACATACACTGGCTTTGGACAGTGGCTTTGGACATACAGTGGCATTGGACATACAGTATCTTTGGACAGTGGCTTTGGACATACAGTGGCTTTAGACAGTGGTTTTGGACATACAGTGGCTTTGGACATACAGTGGCTTTGGACAGTGGCTTTGGACATAGAGTGACTTTGGACAGTGGCTTTGGAAAGTGGCTTTGGACAGTGGCTTTGGACAGTGGCTTTGGACATACAGTGGCTTTGGAGAGTGGCTTTGGATAGTGGCTTTGGACAGTTGCTTTGGACAGTGGCTTTGGAGAGTGGCTTCGGACAGTGGCTTTGGACATAGAGTGGCTTTGGACAGTGGTTTTGGAGAGTGGCTTTGGACAGTGGCTTTGGACATAGAGTGGCTTTGGACAGTGGCTTTGGAGAGTGGCTTTGGACAGTGGCTTTGGACATAGAGTGGCTTTGGACAGTGGCTTTGGAGAGTGGCTTTGGAGAGTGGCTTTGGATAGTGGCTTTGGACATAGAGTGGCTTTGGAGAGTGGCTTTGGAGAGTGGCTTTGGACAGTGGCTTTGGACATAGTGTGGCTTTGGAAAGTGGCTTTGGAGAGTGGCTTTGGATAGTGGCTTTGGACATAGAGTGGCTTTGGAGAGTGGCTTTGGACATTGGCTTTGGACAGTGGCTTTGGACATACAGTGGCTTTGGAGAGTGGGTGGCTTTGGACAGTGGCTTTGGACAGTGGCTTTGGACATAGAGTGGCTTTGGAGAGTGGCTTTGGACATACAGTGGCTTTGGACATACACTGGCTTTGGACAGTGGCTTTGGACATACAGTGGCATTGGACATACAGTGGCTTTGGACAGTGGCTTTGGAGAGTGGCTTTGGACAGTGGCTTTGGACATAGAGTGGCTTTGGACAGTGGCTTTGGAGAGTGGCTTTGGACAGTGGCTTTGGACATAGAGTGGTTTAGGACAGTCGCTTTGGAGAGTGGCTTTGGACAGTGGCTTTGGACATAGAGTGGCTTTGGACAGTGGCTTTGGACAGTGGCTTTGGACAGTGGCTTTGGACATAGAGTGGCTTTGGACAGTGGCTTTGGACAGTGGCTTTGGACATAGAGTGGCTTTGGACAGTGGCTTTGGAAAGTGGCTTTGGGCAGTGGCTTTGGACAGTGGCTTTGGACATAGTATTGCTTTGGACAGTGGCTTTGGACAGTGGCTTTGTACAGTGGATTTGGACATAGAGTGGCTTTGGACAGTGGCTTTGGACAGTTGCTTTGTACAGTGGCTTTGGACATACAGTGGCTTTGGACAGTGGCTTTGGACATAGAGTGGCTTTGGAGAGTGGCTTTGGACAGTGGATTTGGACAGTGGCTTTGGACATAGAGTGGCTTTGGAGAGTGGCTTTGGAGAGTGGCTTTGGACAGTGGCTTTGGACATAGAGTGGCTTTGGACAGTGGCTTTAGGAGAGTGGCTTTGGACAGTGGCTTTGGACATAGAGTGGCTTTGGAGAGTGGCTTTGGACAGTGGCTTTAGACAGTGGCTTAGGACATAGAGTGGCTTTGGAGAGTGGCTTTGGAGAGTGGCTTTGGACAGTGGCTTTGGACATAGAGTGACTTTCGACAGTGGCTTTGTAGAGTGGCTTTGGACAGTGGCTTTGGAAACAGAGTGGCTTTGGACAGTGGCTTTGGAGAGTGGCTTTGGACAGTGGCTTTGGACATAGAGTGGCTTTGGACAGTGGCTTTGGAGAGTGGCTTCGGACAGTGGCTTTGGACATAGAGTGGCTTTGGACAGTGGTTTTGGAGAGTGGCTTTGGACAGTGGATTTGGACATAGAGTGGCTTTGGACAGTGGCTTTGGAGAGTGGCTTTGGACAGTGGCTTTGGACATAGAGTGGCTTTGGACAGTGGCTTTGGAGAGTGGCTTTGGAGAGTGGCTTTGGATAGTGGCTTTGGACATAGAGTGGCTTTGGAGAGTGGCTTTGGAGAGTGGCTTTGGACAGTGGCTTTGGACATAGTGTGGCTTTGGAAAGAGGCTTTGGAGAGTGGCTTTGGATAGTGGCTTTGGACATAGAGTGGCTTTGGAGAGTGGCTTTGGACATTGGCTTTGGACAGTGGCTTTGGACATACAGTGGCTTTGGAGAGTGGGTGGCTTTGGACAGTGGCTTTGGACAGTGGCTTTGGACATAGAGTGGCTTTGGAGAGTGGCTTTGGACATACAGTGGCTTTGGACATACACTGGCTTTGGACAGTGGCTTTGGACATACAGTGGCATTGGACATACAGTAGCTTTGGACAGTGGCTTTGGACATACAGTGGCTTTAGACAGTGGTTTTGGACATACAGTGGCTTTGGACATACAGTGGCTTTGGACAGTGGCTTTGGACATAGAGTGACTTTGGACAGTGGCTTTGGAAAGTGGCTTTGGACAGTGGCTTTGGACAGTGGCTTTGGACATAGAAAGGCTTTGGACAGTGGCTTTGGACAGTGGCTTTGGACAGTGGCTTTGGAC
This sequence comes from Cladorhizidae sp. MBARI D1340-BT2, assembly GCA_028752905.1. Taxonomy (NCBI): domain Eukaryota; kingdom Metazoa; phylum Porifera; class Demospongiae; order Poecilosclerida; family Cladorhizidae; species Cladorhizidae sp. MBARI D1340-BT2. The sequence goes on along the minus strand of JAQNBH010000017.1, from coordinate 21,247,353 downwards.
ATAGAGTGGCTTTGGACAGTGGCTTTGGAAAGTGGCTTTGTACAGTGGCTTTGGACATAGAGTGGCTTTGGACAGTGGCTTTGGACAGTGGCTTTGGAGAGTGGCTTTGGAGAGTGGCTTTGAACAGAGGCTTTGGACATAGAGTGGCTTTGGAGAGTGGCTTTGGACAGTGGCTTTTGACAGTGGCTTTGGACATAGAGTGGCTTTGGAGAGTGGCTTTGGAGAGTGGCTTTGGATAGTGGCTTTGGACATAGAGTGGCTTTGGAGAGTGGCTTTGGAGAGTGGCTTTGGACAGTGGCTTTGGACATAGTGTGGCTTTGGAAAGTGGCTTTGGAGAGTGGCTTTGGACAGTGGCTTTGGACATAGAGTGGCTTTGGAGAGAGGCTTTGGACATTGGCTTTGGACAGTGGCTTTGGACATACAGTGGCTTTGGAGAGTGGCTTTGGAGAGTGGCTTTGGACAGTGGCTTTGGACAGTGGCTTTGGACATAGAGTGGCTTTGGAGAGTGACTTTGGAGAGTGGCTTTGGACAGTGGCTTTGGACATAGAGTGGCTTTGGGCAGTGGCTTTGGAGAGTGGCTTTGGACAGTGGCTTTGGACATAGAGTGGCTTTGGACAGTGGCTTTGGAGAGTGGCTTTGGACAGTGGCTTTGGAGAGTGGCTTTGGAGAGTGGCTTTGGATAGTGGCTTTGGACATAGAGTGGCTTTGGAGTGTGGCTTTGGAGAGTGGCTTTGGACAGTGGCTTTGGACATAGTGTGGCTTTGGAAAGTGGCTTTGGAGAGTGGCTTTGGATAGTGGCTTTGGACATAGAGTGGCTTTGGAGAGTGGCTTTGGACATTGGCTTTGGACAGCGGCTTTGGACATAGAGTGGCTTTGGAGAGTGGGTGGCTTTGGACAGTGGCTTTGGACAGTGGCTTTGGACATAGAGTGGCTTTGGATAGTGGCTTTGGACATACAGTGGCTTTGGACATACAGTGGCTTTTGACCGTGGCTTTGGACATAGAGTGGCTTTGGACATACAGTGGCTTTGGATAGTGGCTTTGGACAGTGGCTTTGGACATAGTGTGGCTTTGGAGAGTGGCTTTGTAGAGTGGCTTTGAACAGAGGCTTTGGACATAGAGTGGCTTTGGAGAGTGGCTTTGGACAGTGGCTTTTGACAGTGGCTTTGGACATAGAGTGGCTTTGGAGAGTGACTTTGGAGAGTGGCTTTGGATAGTGGCTTTGGACATAGAGTGGCTTTGGAGAGTGGCTTTGGACATTGGCTTTGGACAGTGGCTTTGGACATACAGTGGCTTTGGAGAGTGGCTTTGGAGAGTGGCTTTGGACAGTGGCTTTGGACAGTGGCTTTGGACATAGAGTGGCTTTGGAGAGTGACTTTGGAGATAGGCTTTGGACAGTGGCTTTGGACATAGAGTGGCTTTGGACAGTGGCTTTGGAGAGTGGCTTTGGACAATGGCTTTGGACATAGAGTGGCTTTGGAGAGTGGCTTTGGAGAGTGGCTTTGGACAGTGGCTTTGGACATAGAGTGGTTTTGGAGAGTGGCTTCGGACAGTTGCTTTGGACAGTGGCTTTGGACATACAGTGGCTTTGGACATACAGTGGCTTTGGATAGTGGCTTTGGACATACAGTGGCTTTGGACATACAGTGGCTTTGTACAGTGGCTTTGGACATACAGTGGCTTTGGTACGTGGCTTTGGACATACAGTGGCTTTGGACATACAGTGGCTTTGGACAGTGGCTTTGGACATACAGTGGCTTTGGACATACAGTGGCTTTGGACATACAGTGGCTTTGGACAGTGGCTTTGGACATACAGTGGCTTTGGACATACAGTGGCTTTGGACAGTGGCTTTGGACATACAGTGGCTTTGGACATACAGTAGCTTTGGACAGTGGCTTTGGACATACAGTGGCTTTAGACAGTGGCTTTGGACATACAGTGGCTTTGGACATACAGTGGCTTTGGACAGTGGCTTTGGACATAGAGTGGCTTTGGACAGTGGCTTTGGTAAGTGGCTTTGGACAGTGGCTTTGGACAGTGGCTTTGGACATAGAAAGGCTTTGGACAGTGGCTTTGGACAGTGGCTTTGGACAGTGGCTTTGGACATAGAGTGGCTTTGGACAGTGGCTTTGGAAAGTAGCTTTGTACAGTGGCTTTGGACATAGAGTGGCTTTGGACAGTGGCTTTGGACAGTGGCTTTGGAGAGTGGCTTTGGAGAGTGGCTTTGAACAGAGGCTTTGGACATAGAGTGGCTTTTGAGAGTGGCTTTGGACAGTGGCTTTTGACAGTGGCTTTGGACATAGAGTGGCTTTGGAGAGTGGCTTTGGAGAGTGGCTTTGGACAGTGGCTTTGGACATAGTGTGGCTTTGGAAAGTGGCTTTGGAGAGTGGCTTTGGACAGTGGCTTTGGACATAGAGTGGCTTTGGAGAGAGGCTTTGGACATTGGCTTTGGACAGTGGCTTTGGACATACAGTGGCTTTGGAGAGTGGCTTTGGATAGTGGCTTTGGACAGTGGCTTTGGACAGTGGCTTTGGACATAGAGTGGCTTTGGAGAGTGACTTTGGAGAGTGGCTTTGGACAGTGGCTTTGGACATAGAGTGGCTTTGGACAGTGGCTTTGGAGAGTGGCTTTGGACAGTGGCTTTGGACATAGAGTGGCTTTGGACAGTGGCTTTGGAGAGTGGCTTTGGACAGTGGCTTTGGAGAGTGGCTTTGGAGAGTGGCTTTGGATAGTGGCTTTGGACATAGAGTGGCTTTGGAGAGTGGCTTTGGAGAGTGGCTTTAGACAGTGGCTTTGGACATAGTGTGGATTTGGAAAGTGGCTTTGGAGAGTGGCTTTGGATAGTGGCTTTGGACATAGAGTGGCTTTGGAGAGTGGCTTTGGACATTGGCTTTGGACAGTGGCTTTGGACATACAGTGGCTTTGGAGAGTGGCTTTGGAGAGTGGCTTTGGACAGTGGCTTTTGACAGTGGCTTTGGACATAGAGTGGCTTTGGAGAGTGACTTTGGAGAGTGGCTTTGGATAGTGGCTTTGGACATAGAGTGGCTTTGGAGAGTGGCTTTGGACATTGGCTTTGGACAGTGGCTTTGGACATACAGTGGCTTTGGAGAGTGGCTTTGGAGAGTGGCTTTGGACAGTGGCTTTGGACAGTGGCTTTGGACATAGAGTGGCTTTGGAGAGTGACTTTGGAGATAGGCTTTGGACAGTGGCTTTGGACATAGAGTGGCTTTGGACAGTGGCTTTGGAGAGTGGCTTTGGACAATGGCTTTGGACATAGAGTGGCTTTGGAGAGTGGCTTTGGAGAGTGGCTTTGGACAGTGGCTTTGGACATAGAGTGGTTTTGGAGAGTGGCTTCGGACAGTTGCTTTGGACAGTGGCTTTGGACATACAGTGGCTTTGGACATACAGTGGCTTTGGATAGTGGCTTTGGACATACAGTGGCTTTGGACATACAGTGGCTTTGTACAGTGGCTTTGGACATACAGTGGCTTTGGACATACAGTGGCTTTGGACATACAGTGGCTTTGGACATACAGTGGCTTTGGACAGTGGCTTTGGACATACAGTGGCTTTGGACATACAGTGGCTTTGGACATACAGTGGCTTTGGACAGTGGCTTTGGACATACAGTGGCTTTGGACATACAGTGGCTTTAGGCAGTGGCTTTGGACATACAGTGGCTTTGGACATACAGTGGCTTTGGACAGTGGCTTTGGACATAGAGTGGCTTTGGACAGTGGCTTTGGTAAGTGGCTTTGGACAGTGGCTTTGGACAGTGGCTTTGGACATAGAAAGGCTTTGGACAGTGGCTTTGGACAGTGGCTTTGGACAGTGGCTTTGGACAGTGGCTTTGGACATAGAGTGGCTTTGGACAGTGGCTTTGGAAAGTGGCTTTGTACAGTGGCTTTGGACATAGAGTGGCTTTGGACAGTGGCTTTGGACAGTGGCTTTGGAGAGTGGCTTTGGAGAGTGGCTTTGAACAGAGGCTTTGGACATAGAGTGGCTTTTGAGAGTGGCTTTGGACAGTGGCTTTTGACAGTGGCTTTGGACATAGAGTGGCTTTGGAGAGTGGCTTTGGAGAGTGGCTTTGGACAGTGGCTTTGGACATAGTGTGGCTTTGGAAAGTGGCTTTGGAGAGTGGCTTTGGACAGTGGCTTTGGACATAGAGTGGCTTTGGAGAGAGGCTTTGGACATTGGCTTTGGACAGTGGCTTTGGACATACAGTGGCTTTGGAGAGTGGCTTTGGATAGTGGCTTTGGACAGTTGCTTTGGACAGTGGCTTTCGAGAGTGGCTTCGGACAGTGGCTTTGGACATAGAGTGGCTTTGGACAGTGGTTTTGGAGAGTGGCTTTGGACAGTGGCTTTGGACATAGAGTGGCTTTGGACAGTGGCTTTGGAGAGTGGCTTTGGACAGTGGCTTTGGACATAGAGTGGCTTTGGACAGTGGCTTTGGAGAGTGGCTTTGGAGAGTGGCTTTGGATAGTGGCTTTGGACATAGAGTGGCTTTGGAGAGTGGCTTTGGAGAGTGGCTTTGGACAGTGGCTTTGGACATAGTGTGGCTTTGGAAAGTGGCTTTGGAGAGTGGCTTTGGATAGTGGCTTTGGACATAGAGTGGCTTTGGAGAGTGGCTTTGGACATTGGCTTTGGACAGTGGCTTTGGACATACAGTGGCTTTGGAGAGTGGGTGGCTTTGGACAGTGGCTTTGGACAGTGGCTTTGGACATAGAGTGGCTTTGGAGAGTGGCTTTGGACATACAGTGGCTTTGGACATACACTGGCTTTGGACAGTGGCTTTGGACATACAGTGGCATTGGACATACAGTGGCTTTGGACAGTGGCTTTGGAGAGTGGCTTTGGACAGTGGCTTTGGACATAGAGTGGCTTTGGACAGTGGCTTTGGAGAGTGGCTTTGGACAGTGGCTTTGGACATAGAGTGGTTTAGGACAGTGGCTTTGGAGAGTGGCTTTGGACAGTGGCTTTGGACATAGAGTGGCTTTGGACAGTGGCTTTGGACAGTGGCTTTGGACAGTGGCTTTGGACATAGAGTGGCTTTGGACAGTGGCTTTGGACAGTGGCTTTGGACAGTGGCTTTGGACATAGAGTGGCTTTGGACAGTGGCTTTGGGCAGTGGCTTTGGACAGTGGCTTTGGACATAGTATTGCTTTGGACAGTGGCTTTGGACAGTGGCTTTGTACAGTGGATTTGGACATAGAGTGGCTTTGGACAGTGGCTTTGGACAGTTGCTTTGTACAGTGGCTTTGGACATACAGTGGCTTTGGACAGTGGCTTTGGACATAGAGTGGCTTTGGAGAGTGGCTTTGGACAGTGGATTTGGACAGTGGCTTTGGACATAGAGTGGCTTTGGAGAGTGGCTTTGGAGAGTGGCTTTGGATAGTGGCTTTGGACATAGAGTGGCTTTGGACAGTGGCTTTAGGAGAGTGGCTTTGGACAGTGGCTTTGGACATAGAGTGGCTTTGGAGAGTGGCTTTGGACAGTGGCTTTGGACAGTGGCTTTGGACATACAGTGGCTTTGGAGAGTGGCTTTGGAGAGTGGCTTTGGACAGTGGCTTTGGACAGTGGCTTTGGACATAGAGTGGCTTTGGAGAGTGACTTTGGAGAGTGGCCTTGGACAGTGGCTTTGGACATAGAGTGGCTTTGGGCAGTGGCTTTGGAGAGTGGCTTTGGACAGTGGCTTTGGACATAGAGTGGCTTTGGACAGTGGCTTTGGAGAGTGGCTTTGGACAGTGGCTTTGGAGAGTGGCTTTGGAGAGTGGCTTTGGATAGTGGCTTTGGACATAGAGTGGCTTTGGAGTGTGGCTTTGGAGAGTGGCTTTGGACAGTGGCTTTGGACATAGTGTGGCTTTGGAAAGTGGCTTTGGAGAGTGGCTTTGGATAGTGGCTTTGGACATAGAGTGGCTTTGGAGAGTGGCTTTGGACATTGGCTTTGGACAGCGGCTTTGGACATAGAGTGGCTTTGGAGAGTGGGTGGCTTTGGACAGTGGCTTTGGACAGTGGCTTTGGACATAGAGTGGCTTTGGATAGTGGCTTTGGACATACAGTGGCTTTGGACATACAGTGGCTTTTGACCGTGGCTTTGGACATAGAGTGGCTTTGGACATACAGTGGCTTTGGATAGTGGCTTTGGACAGTGGCTTTGGACATAGTGTGGCTTTGGAGAGTGGCTTTGTAGAGTGGCTTTGAACAGAGGCTTTGGACATAGAGTGGCTTTGGAGAGTGGCTTTGGACAGTGGCTTTTGACAGTGGCTTTGGACATAGAGTGGCTTTGGAGAGTGACTTTGGAGAGTGGCTTTGGATAGTGGCTTTGGACATAGAGTGGCTTTGGAGAGTGGCTTTGGACATTGGCTTTGGACAGTGGCTTTGGACATACAGTGGCTTTGGAGAGTGGCTTTGGAGAGTGGCTTTGGACAGTGGCTTTGGACAGTGGCTTTGGACATAGAGTGGCTTTGGAGAGTGACTTTGGAGATAGGCTTTGGACAGTGGCTTTGGACATAGAGTGGCTTTGGACAGTGGCTTTGGAGAGTGGCTTTGGACAATGGCTTTGGACATAGAGTGGCTTTGGAGAGTGGCTTTGGAGAGTGGCTTTGGACAGTGGCTTTGGACATAGAGTGGTTTTGGAGAGTGGCTTCGGACAGTTGCTTTGGACAGTGGCTTTGGACATACAGTGGCTTTGGACATACAGTGGCTTTGGATAGTGGCTTTGGACATACAGTGGCTTTGGACATACAGTGGCTTTGTACAGTGGCTTTGGACATACAGTGGCTTTGGACAGTGGCTTTGGACATACAGTGGCTTTGGACATACAGTGGCTTTGGACAGTGGCTTTGGACATACAGTGGCTTTGGACATACAGTGGCTTTGGACATACAGTGGCTTTGGACAGTGGCTTTGGACATACAGTGGCTTTGGACATACAGTGGCTTTGGACAGTGGCTTTGGACATACAGTGGCTTTGGACATACAGTAGCTTTGGACAGTGGCTTTGGACATACAGTGGCTTTAGACAGTGGCTTTGGACATACAGTGGCTTTGGACATACAGTGGCTTTGGACAGTGGCTTTGGACATAGAGTGGCTTTGGACAGTGGCTTTGGTAAGTGGCTTTGGACAGTAGCTTTGGACAGTGGCTTTGAACATAGAAAGGCTTTGGACAGTGGCTTTGGACAGTGGCTTTGGACAGTGGCTTTGGACATAGAGTGGCTTTGGACAGTGGCTTTGGAAAGTGGCTTTGTACAGTGGCTTTGGACATAGAGTGGCTTTGGACAGTGGCTTTGGACAGTGGCTTTGGAGAGTGGCTTTGGAGAGTGGCTTTGAACAGAGGCTTTGGACATAGAGTGGCTTTTGAGAGTGGCTTTGGACAGTGGCTTTTGACAGTGGCTTTGGACATACAGTGGCTTTGGACATACAGTGGCTTTGGATAGTGGCTTTGGACATACAGTGGCTTTGGACATACAGTGGCTTTGTACAGTGGCTTTGGACATACAGTGGCTTTGGACAGTGGCTTTGGACATACAGTGGCTTTGGACATACAGTGGCTTTGGACAGTGGCTTTGGACATACAGTGGCTTTGGACATACAGTGGCTTTGGACATACAGTGGCTTTGGACAGTGGCTTTGGACATACAGTGGCTTTGGACATACAGTGGCTTTGGACAGTGGCTTTGGACATACAGTGGCTTTGGACATACAGTAGCTTTGGACAGTGGCTTTGGACATACAGTGGCTTTAGACAGTGGCTTTGGACATACAGTGGCTTTGGACATACAGTGGCTTTGGACAGTGGCTTTGGACATAGAGTGGCTTTGGACAGTGGCTTTGGTAAGTGGCTTTGGACAGTAGCTTTGGACAGTGGCTTTGAACATAGAAAGGCTTTGGACAGTGGCTTTGGACAGTGGCTTTGGACAGTGGCTTTGGACATAGAGTGGCTTTGGACAGTGGCTTTGGAAAGTGGCTTTGTACAGTGGCTTTGGACATAGAGTGGCTTTGGACAGTGGCTTTGGACAGTGGCTTTGGAGAGTGGCTTTGGAGAGTGGCTTTGAACAGAGGCTTTGGACATAGAGTGGCTTTTGAGAGTGGCTTTGGACAGTGGCTTTTGACAGTGGCTTTGGACATAGAGTGGCTTTGGAGAGTGGCTTTGGAGAGTGGCTTTGGACAGTGGCTTTGGACATAGTGTGTCTTTGGAAAGTGGCTTTGGAGAGTGGCTTTGGACAGTGGCTTTGGACATAGAGTGGCTTTGGAGAGAGGCTTTGGACATTGGCTTTGGACAGTGGCTTTGGACATACAGTGGCTTTGGAGAGTGGCTTTGGATAGTGGCTTTGGACAGTGGCTTTGGACAGTGGCTTTGGACATAGAGTGGCTTTGGAGAGTGACTTTGGAGAGTGGCTTTGGACAGTGGCTTTGGACATAGAGTGGCTTTGGACAGTGGCTTTGGAGAGTGGCTTTGGACAGTGGCTTTGGACATAGAGTGGCTTTGGACAGTGGCTTTGGAGAGTGGCTTTGGACAGTGGCTTTGGAGAGTGGCTTTGGAGAGTGGCTTTGGATAGTGGCTTTGGACATAGAGTGGCTTTGGAGAGTGGCTTTGGAGAGTGGCTTTAGACAGTGGCTTTGGACATAGTGTGGATTTGGAAAGTGGCTTTGGAGAGTGGCTTTGGATAGTGGCTTTGGACATAGAGTGGCTTTGAAGAGTGGCTTTGGACATTGGCTTTGGACAGTGGCTTTGGACATACAGTGGCTTTGGAGAGTGGCTTTGGAGAGTGGCTTTGGACAGTGGCTTTTGACAGTGGCTTTGGACATAGAGTGGCTTTGGAGAGTGACTTTGGAGAGTGGCTTTGGATAGTGGCTTTGGACATAGAGTGGCTTTGAACATAGAGTGGCTTTGGAGAGTGGCTTTGGACATTGGCTTTGGACAGTGGCTTTGGACATACAGTGGCTTTGGAGAGTGGCTTTGGAGAGTGGCTTTGGACAGTGGCTTTGGACAGTGGCTTTGGACATAGAGTGGCTTTGGAGAGTGACTTTGGAGATAGGCTTTGGACAGTGGCTTTGGACATAGAGTGGCTTTGGACAGTGGCTTTGGAGAGTGGCTTTGGACAATGGCTTTGGACATAGAGTGGCTTTGGAGAGTGGCTTTGGACAGTGGCTTTGGACAGTGGCTTTGGACATAGAGTGGTTTTGGAGAGTGGCTTCGGACAGTTGCTTTGGACAGTGGCTTTGGACATACAGTGGCTTTGGACATACAGTGGCTTTGGATAGTGGCTTTGGACATACAGTGGCTTTGGACATACAGTGGCTTTGTACAGTGGCTTTGGACATACAGTGGATTTGGACAGTGGCTTTGGACATACAGTGGCTTTGGACATACAGTGGCTTTAGACAGTGGCTTTGGACATACAGTGGCTTTGGACATACAGTGGCTTTGGACATACAGTGGCTTTGGACAGTGGCTTTGGACATACAGTGGCTTTGGACATACAGTGGCTTTGGACAGTGGCTTTGGACATACAGTGGCTTTGGACATACAGTAGCTTTGGACAGTGGCTTTGGACATACAGTGTCTTTAGACAGTGGCTTTGGACATACAGTGGCTTTGGACATACAGTGTCTTTGGAGAGTGGCTTTGGATAGTGGCTTTGGACAGTTGCTTTGGACAGTGGCTTTGGAGAGTGGCTTCGGACAGTGGCTTTGGACATAGAGTGGCTTTGGACAGTGGTTTTGGAGAGTGGCTTTGGACAGTGGCTTTGGACATAGAGTGGCTTTGGACAGTGGCTTTGGAGAGTGGCTTTGGACAGTGGCTTTGGACATAGAGTGGCTTTGGACAGTGGCTTTGGAGAGTGACTTTGGAGAGTGGCTTTGGATAGTGGCTTTGGACATAGAGTGGCTTTGGAGAGTGGCTTTGGACATTGGCTTTGGACAGTGGCTTTGGACATACAGTGGCTTTGGAGAGTGGCTTTGGAGAGTGGCTTTGGACAGTGGCTTTGGACAGTGGCTTTGGACATAGAGTGGCTTTGAAGAGTGACTTTGGAGATAGGCTTTGGACAGTGGCTTTGGAAATAGAGTGGCTTTGGACAGTGGCTTTGGAGAGTGGCTTTGGACAATGGCTTTGGACATAGAGTGGCTTTGGAGAGTGGCTTTGGAGAGTGGCTTTGGACAGTGGCTTTGGACATAGAGTGGTTTTGGAGAGTGGCTTCGGACAGTTGCTTTGGACAGTGGCTTTGGACATACAGTGGCTTTGGACATACAGTGGCTTTGGATAGTGGCTTTGGACATACAGTGGCTTTGGACATACAGTGGCTTTGTACAGTGGCTTTGGACATACAGTGGCTTTGGACAGTGGCTTTGGACATACAGTGGCTTTGGACATACAGTGGCTTTGGACAGTGGCTTTGGACATACAGTGGCTTTGGACATACAGTGGCTTTGGACATACAGTGGCTTTGGACAGTGGCTTTGGACATACAGTGGCTTTGGACATACAGTGGCTTTGGACAGTGGCTTTGGACATACAGTGGCTTTGGACATACAGTAGCTTTGGACAGTGGTTTTGGACATACAGTGGCTTTAGACAGTGGCTTTGGACATACAGTGGCTTTGGACAGTGGCTTTGGACATAGAGTGGCTTTGGACAGTGGCTTTGGTAAGTGGCTTTGGACAGTGGCTTTGGACAGTGGCTTTGGACATAGAAAGGCTTTGGACAGTGGCTTTGGACAGTGGCTTTGGACAGTGGCTTTGGACATAGAGTGGCTTTGGACAGTGGCTTTGGAAAGTGGCTTTGTACAGTGGCTTTGGACATAGAGTGGCTTTGGACAGTGGCTTTGGACAGTGGCTTTGGAGAGTGGCTTTGGAGAGTGGCTTTGAACAGAGGCTTTGGACATAGAGTGGCTTTTGAGAGTGGCTTTGGACAGTGGCTTTTGACAGTGGCTTTGGACATAGAGTGGCTTTGGAGAGTGGCTTTGGAGAGTGGCTTTGGACAGTGGCTTTGGACATAGTGTGGCTTTGGAAAGTGGCTTTGGAGAGTGGCTTTGGACAGTGGCTTTGGACATAGAGTGGCTTTGGAGAGAGGCTTTGGACATTGGCTTTGGACAGTGGCTTTGGACATACAGTGGCTTTGGAGAGTGGCTTTGGATAGTGGCTTTGGACAGTTGCTTTGGACAGTGGCTTTGGAGAGTGGCTTCGGACAGTGGCTTTGGACATAGAGTGGCTTTGGACAGTGGTTTTGGAGAGTGGCTTTGGACAGTGGCTTTGGACATAGAGTGGCTTTGGACAGTGGCTTTGGAGAGTGGCTTTGGACAGTGGCTTTGGACATAGAGTGGCTTTGGACAGTGGCTTTGGAGAGTGGCTTTGGAGAGTGGCTTTGGATAGTGGCTTTGGACATAGAGTGGCTTTGGAGAGTGGCTTTGGAGAGTGGCTTTGGACAGTGGCTTTGGACATAGTGTGGCTTTGGAAAGTGGCTTTGGAGAGTGGCTTTGGATAGTGGCTTTGGACATAGAGTGGCTTTGGAGAGTGGCTTTGGACATTGGCTTTGGACAGTGGCTTTGGACATACAGTGGCTTTGGAGAGTGGGTGGCTTTGGACAGTGGCTTTGGACAGTGTCTTTGGACATAGAGTGGCTTTGGAGAGTGGCTTTGGACATACAGTGGCTTTGGACATACACTGGCTTTGGACAGTGGCTTTGGACATACAGTGGCATTGGACATACAGTGGCTTTGGACAGTGGCTTTGGAGAGTGGCTTTGGACAGTGGCTTTGGACATAGAGTGGCTTTGGACAGTGGCTTTGGAGAGTGGCTTTGGACAGTGGCTTTGGACATAGAGTGGTTTAGGACAGTCGCTTTGGAGAGTGGCTTTGGACAGTGGCTTTGGACATAGAGTGGCTTTGGACAGTGGCTTTGGACAGTGGCTTTGGACAGTGGCTTTGGACATAGAGTGGCTTTGGACAGTGGCTTTGGACAGTGGCTTTGGACATAGAGTGGCTTTGGACAGTGGCTTTGGAAAGTGGCTTTGGGCAGTGGCTTTGGACAGTGGCTTTGGACATAGTATTGCTTTGGACAGTGGCTTTGGACAGTGGCTTTGTACAGTGGATTTGGACATAGAGTGGCTTTGGACAGTGGCTTTGGACATAGAGTGGCTTTGGAGAGTGGCTTTGGACAGTGGATTTGGACAGTGGCTTTGGACATAGAGTGGCTTTGGAGAGTGGCTTTGGAGAGTGGCTTTGGACAGTGGCTTTGGACATAGAGTGGCTTTGGACAGTGGCTTTAGGAGAGTGGCTTTGGACAGTGGCTTTGGACATAGAGTGGCTTTGGAGAGTGGCTTTGGACAGTGGCTTTAGACAGTGGCTTAGGACATAGAGTGGCTTTGGAGAGTGGCTTTGGAGAGTGGCTTTGGACAGTGGCTTTGGACATAGAGTGACTTTCGACAGTGGCTTTGTAGAGTGGCTTTGGACAGTGGCTTTGGACACAGAGTGGCTTTGGACAGTGGATTTGGAGAGTGGCTTTGGACAGTGGCTTTGGACATAGAGTGGCTTTGGACAGTGGCTTTGGAGAGTGGCTTCGGACAGTGGCTTTGGACATAGAGTGGCTTTGGACAGTGGTTTTGGAGAGTGGCTTTGGACAGTGGATTTGGACATAGAGTGGCTTTGGACAGTGGCTTTGGAGAGTGGCTTTGGACAGTGGCTTTGGACATAGAGTGGCTTTGGACAGTGGCTTTGGAGAGTGGCTTTGGAGAGTGGCTTTGGATAGTGGCTTTGAACATAGAGTGGCTTTGGAGAGTGGCTTTGGAGAGTGGCTTTGGACAGTGGCTTTGGACATAGTGTGGCTTTGGAAAGTGGCTTTGGAGAGTGGCTTTGGATAGTGGCTTTGGACATAGAGTGGCTTTGGAGAGTGGCTTTGGACATTGGCTTTGGACAGTGGCTTTGGACATACAGTGGCTTTGGAGAGTGGGTGGCTTTGGACAGTGGCTTTGGACAGTGGCTTTGGACATAGAGTGGCTTTGGAGAGTGGCTTTGGACATACAGTGGCTTTGGACATACACTGGCTTTGGACAGTGGCTTTGGACATACAGTGGCATTGGACATACAGTAGCTTTGGACAGTGGCTTTGGAAATACAGTGGCTTTAGACAGTGGTTTTGGACATACAGTGGCTTTGGACATACAGTGGCTTTGGACAGTGGCTTTGGACATAGAGTGACTTTGGACAGTGGCTTTGGAAAGTGGCTTTGGACAGTGGCTTTGGACAGTGGCTTTGGACATAGAAAGGCTTTGGACAGTGGCTTTGGACAGTGGCTTTGGACAGTGGCTTTGGACATAGAGTGGCTTTGGACAGTGGCTTTGGAAAGTGGCTTTGTACAGTGGCTTTGGACATAGAGTGGCTTTGGACAGTGGCTTTGGACAGTGGCTTTGGAGAGTGGCTTTGGAGAGTGGCTTTGAACAGAGGCTTTGGACATAGAGTGGCTTTGGAGAGTGGCTTTGGACAGTGGCTTTTGACAGTGGCTTTGGACATAGAGTGGCTTTGGAGAGTGGCTTTGGAGAGTGGCTTTGGATAGTGGCTTTGGACATAGAGTGGCTTTGGAGAGTGGCTTTGGAGAGTGGCTTTGGACAGTGGCTTTGGACATAGTGTGGCTTTGGAAAGTGGCTTTGGAGAGTGGCTTTGGACAGTGGCTTTGGACATAGAGTGGCTTTGGAGAGAGGCTTTGGACATTGGCTTTGGACAGTGGCTTTGGACATACAGTGGCTTTGGAGAGTGGCTTTGGAGAGTGGCTTTGGACAGTGGCTTTGGACAGTGGCTTTGGACATAGAGTGGCTTTGGAGAGTGACTTTGGAGAGTGGCTTTGGACAGTGGCTTTGGACATAGAGTGGCTTTGGGCAGTGGCTTTGGAGAGTGGCTTTGGACAGTGGCTTTGGACATAGAGTGGCTTTGGACAGTGGCTTTGGAGAGTGGCTTTGGACAGTGGCTTTGGAGAGTGGCTTTGGAGAGTGGCTTTGGATAGTGGCTTTGGACATAGAGTGGCTTTGGAGTGTGGCTTTGGAGAGTGGCTTTGGACAGTGGCTTTGGACATAGTGTGGCTTTGGAAAGTGGCTTTGGAGAGTGGCTTTGGATAGTGGCTTTGGACATAGAGTGGCTTTGGAGAGTGGCTTTGGACATTGGCTTTGGACAGCGGCTTTGGACATAGAGTGGCTTTGGAGAGTGGGTGGCTTTGGACAGTGGCTTTGGACAGTGGCTTTGGACATAGAGTGGCTTTGGATAGTGGCTTTGGACATACAGTGGCTTTGGACATACAGTGGCTTTTGACCGTGGCTTTGGACATAGAGTGGCTTTGGACATACAGTGGCTTTGGATAGTGGCTTTGGACAGTGGCTTTGGACATAGTGTGGCTTTGGAGAGTGGCTTTGGAGAGTGGCTTTGTAGAGTGGCTTTGAACAGAGGCTTTGGACATAGAGTGGCTTTGGAGAGTGGCTTTGGACAGTGGCTTTTGACAGTGGCTTTGGACATAGAGTGGCTTTGGAGAGTGACTTTGGAGAGTGGCTTTGGATAGTGGCTTTGGACATAGAGTGGCTTTGGAGAGTGGCTTTGGACATTGGCTTTGGACAGTGGCTTTGGACATACAGTGGCTTTGGAGAGTGGCTTTGGAGAGTGGCTTTGGACAGTGGCTTTGGACAGTGGCTTTGGACATAGAGTGGCTTTGGAGAGTGACTTTGGAGATAGGCTTTGGACAGTGGCTTTGGACATAGAGTGGCTTTGGACAGTGGCTTTGGAGAGTGGCTTTGGACAATGGCTTTGGACATAGAGTGGCTTTGGAGAGTGGCTTTGGAGAGTGGCTTTGGACAGTGGCTTTGGACATAGAGTGGTTTTGGAGAGTGGCTTCGGACAGTTGCTTTGGACAGTGGCTTTGGACATACAGTGGCTTTGGACATACAGTGGCTTTGGATAGTGGCTTTGGACATACAGTGGCTTTGGACATACAGTGGCTTTGTACAGTGGCTTTGGACATACAGTGGCTTTGGTACGTGGCTTTGGACATACAGTGGCTTTGGACATACAGTGGCTTTGGACAGTGGCTTTGGACATACAGTGGCTTTGGACATACAGTGGCTTTGGACATACAGTGGCTTTGGACAGTGGCTTTGGACATACAGTGGCTTTGGACATACAGTGGCTTTGGACAGTGGCTTTGGACATACAGTGGCTTTGGACATACAGTAGCTTTGGACAGTGGCTTTGGACATACAGTGGCTTTAGACAGTGGCTTTGGACATACAGTGGCTTTGGACATACAGTGGCTTTGGACAGTGGCTTTGGACATAGAGTGGCTTTGGACAGTGGCTTTGGTAAGTGGCTTTGGACAGTGGCTTTGGACAGTGGCTTTGGACATAGAAAGGCTTTGGACAGTGGCTTTGGACAGTGGCTTTGGACAGTGGCTTTGGACATAGAGTGGCTTTGGACAGTGGCTTTGGACAGTGGCTTTGTACAGTGGCTTTGGACATAGAGTGGCTTTGGACAGTAGCTTTGGACAGTGGCTTTGGAGAGTGGCTTTGGAGAGTGGCTTTGAACAGAGGCTTTGGACATAGAGTGGCTTTTGAGAGTGGCTTTGGACAGTGGCTTTTGACAGTGGCTTTGGACATAGAGTGGCTTTGGAGAGTGGCTTTGGAGAGTGGCTTTGGACAGTGGCTTTGGACATAGTGTGGCTTTGGAAAGTGGCTTTGGAGAGTGGCTTTGGACAGTGGCTTTGGACATAGAGTGGCTTTGGAGAGAGGCTTTGGACATTGGCTTTGGACAGTGGCTTTGGACATACAGTGGCTTTGGAGAGTGGCTTTGGATAGTGGCTTTGGACAGTGGCTTTGGACAGTGGCTTTGGACATAGAGTGGCTTTGGAGAGTGACTTTGGAGAGTGGCTTTGGACAGTGGCTTTGGACATAGAGTGGCTTTGGACAGTGGCTTTGGAGAGTGGCTTTGGACAGTGGCTTTGGACATAGAGTGGCTTTGGACAGTGGCTTTGGAGAGTGGCTTTGGACAGTGGCTTTGGAGAGTGGCTTTGGAGAGTGGCTTTGGATAGTGGCTTTGGACATAGAGTGGCTTTGGAGAGTGGCTTTGGAGAGTGGCTTTAGACAGTGGCTTTGGACATAGTGTGGATTTGGAAAGTGGCTTTGGAGAGTGGCTTTGGATAGTGGCTTTGGACATAGAGTGGCTTTGGAGAGTGGCTTTGGACATTGGCTTTGGACAGTGGCTTTGGACATACAGTGGCTTTGGAGAGTGGCTTTGGAGAGTGGCTTTGGACAGTGGCTTTTGACAGTGGCTTTGGACATAGTGTGGCTTTGGAGAGTGACTTTGGAGAGTGGCTTTGGATAGTGGCTTTGGACATAGAGTGGCTTTGGAGAGTGGCTTTGGACATTGGCTTTGGACAGTGGCTTTGGACATACAGTGGCTTTGGAGAGTGGCTTTGGAGAGTGGCTTTGGACAGTGGCTTTGGACAGTGGCTTTGGACATAGAGTGGCTTTGGAGAGTGACTTTGTAGATAGGCTTTGGACAGTGGCTTTGGACATAGAGTGGCTTTGGACAGTGGCTTTGGAGAGTGGCTTTGGACAATGGCTTTGGACATAGAGTGGCTTTGGAGAGTGGCTTTGGAGAGTGGCTTTGGACAGTGGCTTTGGACATAGAGTGGTTTTGGAGAGTGGCTTCGGACAGTTGCTTTGGACAGTGGCTTTGGACATACAGTGGCTTTGGACATACAGTGGCTTTGGATAGTGGCTTTGGACATACAGTGGCTTTGTACAGTGGCTTTGGACATACAGTGGCTTTGGACAGTGGCTTTGGACATACAGTGGCTTTGGACATACAGTGGCTTTGGACAGTGGCTTTGGACATACAGTGGCTTTGGACATACAGTGGCTTTGGACATACAGTGGCTTTGGACAGTGGCTTTGGACATACAGTGGCTTTGGACATACAGTGGCTTTAGGCAGTGGCTTTGGACATACAGTGGCTTTGGACATACAGTGGCTTTGGACAGTGGCTTTGGACATAGAGTGGCTTTGGACAGTGGCTTTGGTAAGTGGCTTTGGACAGTGGCTTTGGACAGTGGCTTTGGACATAGAAAGGCTTTGGACAGTGGCTTTGGACAGTGGCTTTGGACAGTGGCTTTGGACAGTGGCTTTGGACATAGAGTGGCTTTGGACAGTGGCTTTGGAAAGTGGCTTTGTACAGTGGCTTTGGACATAGAGTGGCTTTGGACAGTGGCTTTGGACAGTGGCTTTGGAGAGTGGCTTTGGAGAGTGGCTTTGAACAGAGGCTTTGGACATAGAGTGGCTTTTGAGAGTGGCTTTGGACAGTGGCTTTTGACAGTGGCTTTGGACATAGAGTGGCTTTGGAGAGTGGCTTTGGAGAGTGGCTTTGGACAGTGGCTTTGGACATAGTGTGGCTTTGGAAAGTGGCTTTGGAGAGTGGCTTTGGACAGTGGCTTTGGACATAGAGTGGCTTTGGAGAGAGGCTTTGGACATTGGCTTTGGACAGTGGCTTTGGACATACAGTGGCTTTGGAGAGTGGCTTTGGATAGTGGCTTTGGACAGTTGCTTTGGACAGTGGCTTTGGAGAGTGGCTTCGGACAGTGGCTTTGGACATAGAGTGGCTTTGGACAGTGGTTTTGGAGAGTGGCTTTGGACAGTGGCTTTGGACATAGAGTGGCTTTGGACAGTGGCTTTGGAGAGTGGCTTTGGACAGTGGCTTTGGACATAGAGTGGCTTTGGACAGTGGCTTTGGAGAGTGGCTTTGGAGAGTGGCTTTGGATAGTGGCTTTGGACATAGAGTGGCTTTGGAGAGTGGCTTTGGAGAGTGGCTTTGGACAGTGGCTTTGGACATAGTGTGGCTTTGGAAAGTGGCTTTGGAGAGTGGCTTTGGATAGTGGCTTTGGACATAGAGTGGCTTTGGAGAGTCGCTTTGGACATTGGCTTTGGACAGTGGCTTTGGACATACAGTGGCTTTGGAGAGTGGGTGGCTTTGGACAGTGGCTTTGGACAGTGGCTTTGGACATAGAGTGGCTTTGGAGAGTGGCTTTGGACATACAGTGGCTTTGGACATACACTGGCTTTGGACAGTGGCTTTGGACATACAGTGGCATTGGACATACAGTGGCTTTGGACAGTGGCTTTGGAGAGTGGCTTTGGACAGTGGCTTTGGACATAGAGTGGCTTTGGACAGTGGCTTTGGAGAGTGGCTTTGGACAGTGGCTTTGGACATAGAGTGGTTTAGGACAGTGGCTTTGGAGAGTGGCTTTGGACAGTGGCTTTGGACATAGAGTGGCTTTGGACAGTGGCTTTGGACAGTGGCTTTGGACAGTGGCTTTGGACATAGAGTGGCTTTGGACAGTGGCTTTGGACAGTGGCTTTGGACAGTGGCTTTGGACATAGAGTGGCTTTGGACAGTGGCTTTGGGCAGTGGCTTTGGACAGTGGCTTTGGACATAGTATTGCTTTGGACAGTGGCTTTGGACAGTGGCTTTGTACAGTGGATTTGGACATAGAGTGGCTTTGGACAGTGGCTTTGGACAGTTGCTTTGTACAGTGGCTTTGGACATACAGTGGCTTTGGACAGTGGCTTTGGACATAGAGTGGCTTTGGAGAGTGGCTTTGGACAGTGGATTTGGACAGTGGCTTTGGACATAGAGTGGCTTTGGAGAGTGGCTTTGGAGAGTGGCTTTGGATAGTGGCTTTGGACATAGAGTGGCTTTGGACAGTGGCTTTAGGAGAGTGGCTTTGGACAGTGGCTTTGGACATAGAGTGGCTTTGGAGAGTGGCTTTGGACAGTGGCTTTGGACAGTGGCTTTGGACATACAGTGGCTTTGGAGAGTGGCTTTGGAGAGTGGCTTTGGACAGTGGCTTTGGACAGTGGCTTTGGACATAGAGTGGCTTTGGAGAGTGACTTTGGAGAGTGGCTTTGGACAGTGGCTTTGGACATAGATGGCTTTGGGCAGTGGCTTTGGAGAGTGGCTTTGGACAGTGGCTTTGGACATAGAGTGGCTTTGGACAGTGGCTTTGGAGAGTGGCTTTGGACAGTGGCTTTGGAGAGTGGCTTTGGAGAGTGGCTTTGGATAGTGGCTTTGGACATAGAGTGGCTTTGGAGTGTGGCTTTGGAGAGTGGCTTTGGACAGTGGCTTTGGACATAGTGTGGCTTTGGAAAGTGGCTTTGGAGAGTGGCTTTGGATAGTGGCTTTGGACATAGAGTGGCTTTGGAGAGTGGCTTTGGACATTGGCTTTGGACAGCGGCTTTGGACATAGAGTGGCTTTGGAGAGTGGGTGGCTTTGGACAGTGGCTTTGGACAGTGGCTTTGGACATAGAGTGGCTTTGGATAGTGGCTTTGGACATACAGTGGCTTTGGACATACAGTGGCTTTTGACCGTGGCTTTGGACATAGAGTGGCTTTGGACATACAGTGGCTTTGGATAGTGGCTTTGGACAGTGGCTTTGGACATAGTGTGGCTTTGGAGAGTGGCTTTGTAGAGTGGCTTTGAACAGAGGCTTTGGACATAGAGTGGCTTTGGAGAGTGGCTTTGGACAGTGGCTTTTGACAGTGGCTTTGGACATAGAGTGGCTTTGGAGAGTGACTTTGGAGAGTGGCTTTGGATAGTGGCTTTGGACATAGAGTGGCTTTGGAGAGTGGCTTTGGACATTGGCTTTGGACAGTGGCTTTGGACATACAGTGGCTTTGGAGAGTGGCTTTGGAGAGTGGCTTTGGACAGTGGCTTTGGACAGTGGCTTTGGACATAGAGTGGCTTTGGAGAGTGACTTTGGACAATGGCTTTGGACATAGAGTGGCTTTGGAGAGTGGCTTTGGAGAGTGGCTTTGGACAGTGGCTTTGGACATAGAGTGGTTTTGGAGAGTGGCTTCGGACAGTTGCTTTGGACAGTGGCTTTGGACATACAGTGGCTTTGGACATACAGTGGCTTTGGACATACAGTGGCTTTGGATAGTGGCTTTGGACATACAGTGGCTTTGGACATACAGTGGCTTTGTACAGTGGCTTTGGACATACAGTGGCTTTGGACAGTGGCTTTGGACATACAGTGGCTTTGGACATACAGTGGCTTTGGACAGTGGCTTTGGACATACAGTGGCTTTGGACATACAGTGGCTTTGGACATACAGTGGCTTTGGACAGTGGCTTTGGACATACAGTGGCTTTGGACATACAGTGGCTTTGGACAGTGGCTTTGGACATACAGTGGCTTTGGACATACAGTAGCTTTGGACAGTGGCTTTGGACATACAGTGGCTTTAGACAGTGGCTTTGGACATACAGTGGCTTTGGACATACAGTGGCTTTGGACAGTGGCTTTGGACATAGAGTGGCTTTGGACAGTGGCTTTGGTAAGTGGCTTTGGACAGTAGCTTTGGACAGTGGCTTTGAACATAGAAAGGCTTTGGACAGTGGCTTTGGACAGTGGCTTTGGACAGTGGCTTTGGACATAGAGTGGCTTTGGACAGTGGCTTTGGAAAGTGGCTTTGTACAGTGGCTTTGGACATAGAGTGGCTTTGGACAGTGGCTTTGGACAGTGGCTTTGGAGAGTGGCTTTGGAGAGTGGCTTTGAACAGAGGCTTTGGACATAGAGTGGCTTTTGAGAGTGGCTTTGGACAGTGGCTTTTGACAGTGGCTTTGGACATAGAGTGGCTTTGGAGAGTGGCTTTGGAGAGTGGCTTTGGACAGTGGCTTTGGACATAGTGTGTCTTTGGAAAGTGGCTTTGGAGAGTGGCTTTGGACAGTGGCTTTGGACATAGAGTGGCTTTGGAGAGAGGCTTTGGACATTGGCTTTGGACAGTGGCTTTGGACATACAGTGGCTTTGGAGAGTGGCTTTGGATAGTGGCTTTGGACAGTGGCTTTGGACAGTGGCTTTGGACATAGAGTGGCTTTGGAGAGTGACTTTGGAGAGTGGCTTTGGACAGTGGCTTTGGACATAGAGTGGCTTTGGACAGTGGCTTTGGAGAGTGGCTTTGGACAGTGGCTTTGGACATAGAGTGGCTTTGGACAGTGGCTTTGGAGAGTGGCTTTGGACAGTGGCTTTGGAGAGTGGCTTTGGAGAGTGGCTTTGGATAGTGGCTTTGGACATAGAGTGGCTTTGGAGAGTGGCTTTGGAGAGTGGCTTTAGACAGTGGCTTTGGACATAGTGTGGATTTGGAAAGTGGCTTTGGAGAGTGGCTTTGGATAGTGGCTTTGGACATAGAGTGGCTTTGAAGAGTGGCTTTGGACATTGGCTTTGGACAGTGGCTTTGGACATACAGTGGCTTTGGAGAGTGGCTTTGGAGAGTGGCTTTGGACAGTGGCTTTTGACAGTGGCTTTGGACATAGAGTGGCTTTGGAGAGTGACTTTGGAGAGTGGCTTTGGATAGTGGCTTTGGACATAGAGTGGCTTTGAACATAGAGTGGCTTTGGAGAGTGGCTTTGGACATTGGCTTTGGACAGTGGCTTTGGACATACAGTGGCTTTGGAGAGTGGCTTTGGAGAGTGGCTTTGGACAGTGGCTTTGGACAGTGGCTTTGGACATAGAGTGGCTTTGGAGAGTGACTTTGGAGATAGGCTTTGGACAGTGGCTTTGGACATAGAGTGGCTTTGGACAGTGGCTTTGGAGAGTGGCTTTGGACAATGGCTTTGGAAATAGAGTGGCTTTGGAGAGTGGCTTTGGACAGTGGCTTTGGACAGTGGCTTTGGACATAGAGTGGTTTTGGAGAGTGGCTTCGGACAGTTGCTTTGGACAGTGGCTTTGGACATACAGTGGCTTTGGACATACAGTGGCTTTGGATAGTGGCTTTGGACATACAGTGGCTTTGGACATACAGTGGCTTTGTACAGTGGCTTTGGACATACAGTGGCTTTGGACAGTGGCTTTGGACATACAGTGGCTTTGGACATACAGTGGCTTTAGACAGTGGCTTTGGACATACAGTGGCTTTGGACATACAGTGGCTTTGGACATACAGTGGCTTTGGACAGTGGCTTTGGACATACAGTGGCTTTGGACAGTGGCTTTGGACATACAGTGGCTTTGGACATACAGTGGCTTTGGACAGTGGCTTTGGACATACAGTGGCTTTGGACATACAGTAGCTTTGGACAGTGGCTTTGGACATACAGTGGCTTTAGACAGTGGCTTTGGACATACAGTGGCTTTGGACATACAGTGGCTTTGGACAGTGGCTTTGGACATAGAGTGGCTTTGGACAGTGGCTTTGGTAAGTGGCTTTGGACAGTGGCTTTGGACAGTGGCTTTGGACATAGAAAGGCTTTGGACAGTGGCTTTGGACAGTGGCTTTGGACAGTGGCTTTGGACATAGAGTGGCTTTGGACAGTGGCTTTGGAAAGTGGCTTTGTACAGTGGCTTTGGACATAGAGTGGCTTTGGACAGTGGCTTTGGACAGTGGCTTTGGAGAGTGGCTTTGGAGAGTGGCTTTGAACAGAGGCTTTGGACATAGAGTGGCTTTTGAGAGTGGCTTTGGACAGTGGCTTTTGACAGTGGCTTTGGACATAGAGTGGCTTTGGAGAGTGGCTTTGGAGAGTGGCTTTGGACAGTAGCTTTGGACATAGTGTGGCTTTGGAAAGTGGCTTTGGAGAGTGGCTTTGGACAGTGGCTTTGGACATAGAGTGGCTTTGGAGAGAGGCTTTGGACATTGGCTTTGGACAGTGGCTTTGGACATACAGTGGCTTTGGAGAGTGGCTTTGGATAGTGGCTTTGGACAGTTGCTTTGGACAGTGGCTTTGGAGAGTGGCTTCGGACAGTGGCTTTGGACATAGAGTGGCTTTGGACAGTGGTTTTGGAGAGTGGCTATGGACAGTGGCTTTGGACATAGAGTGGCTTTGGACAGTGGCTTTGGAGAGTGGCTTTGGACAGTGGCTTTGGAGAGTGGCTTTGGACAGTGGCTTTGGACATAGAGTGGCTTTGGACAGTGGCTTTGGAGAGTGGCTTTGGAGAGTGGCTTTGGATAGTGGCTTTGGACATAGAGTGGCTTTGGAGAGTGGCTTTGGAGAGTGGCTTTGGACAGTGGCTTTGGACATAGTGTGGCTTTGGAAAGTGGCTTTGGAGAGTGGCTTTGGATAGTGGCTTTGGACATAGAGTGGCTTTGGAGAGTGGCTTTGGACATTGGCTTTGGACAGTGGCTTTGGACATACAGTGGCTTTGGAGAGTGGGTGGCTTTGGACAGTGGCTTTGGACAGTGGCTTTGGACATAGAGTGGCTTTGGAGAGTGGCTTTGGACATACAGTGGCTTTGGACATACACTGGCTTTGGACAGTGGCTTTTGACAGTGGCTTTGGACATAGAGTAGCTTTGGACAGTGGCTTTGGAGAGTGGCTTTGGACAGTGGCTTTGGACATAGAGTGGCTTTGGACAGTGGCTTTGGAGAGTGGCTTTGGACAGTGGCTTTGGACATAGAGTGGTTTAGGACAGTGGCTTTGGAGAGTGGCTTTGGACAGTGGCTTTGGACATAGAGTGGCTTTGGACAGTGGCTTTGGACAGTGGCTTTGGACAGTGGCTTTGGACAGTGGCTTTGGACATAGAGTGGCTTTGTACAGTGGCTTTGGACAGTGGCTTTGGACAGTGGCTTTGGACATAGAGTGGCTTTGGACAGTGGCTTTGGGCAGTGGCTTTGGACAGTGGCTTTGGACATAGTATTGCTTTGGACAGTGGCTTTGGACAGTGGCTTTGTACAGTGGATTTGGACATAGAGTGGCTTTGGACAGTGGCTTTGGACAGTTGCTTTGTACAGTGGCTTTGGACATACAGTGGCTTTGGACAGTGGCTTTGGACATAGAGTGGCTTTGGAGAGTGGCTTTGGACAGTGGATTTGGACAGTGGCTTTGGACATAGAGTGGCTTTGGAGAGTGGCTTTGGAGAGTGGCTTTGGACAGTGGCTTTGGACATAGAGTGGCTTTGGACAGTGGCTTTAGGAGAGTGGCTTTGGACAGTGGCTTTGGACATAGAGTGGCTTTGGAGAGTGGCTTTGGACAGTGGCTTTAGACTGTGGCTTAGGACATAGAGTGGCTTTGGAGAGTGGCTTTGGAGAGTGGCTTTGGACAGTGGCTTTGGACATAGAGTGACTTTCGACAGTGGCTTTGTAGAGTGGCTTTGGACAGTGGCTTTGGACACAGAGTGGCTTTGGACAGTGGCTTTGGAGAGTGGCTTTGGACAGTGGCTTTGGACATAGAGTTGCTTTGGACAGTGGCTTTGGAGAGTGGCTTCGGACAGTGGCTTTGGACATAGAGTGGCTTTGGACAGTGGTTTTGGAGAGTGGCTTTGGACAGTGGATTTGGACATAGAGTGGCTTTGGACAGTGGCTTTGGAGAGTGGCTTTGGACAGTGGCTTTGGACATAGAGTGGCTTTGGACAGTGGCTTTGGAGAGTGGCTGGCTTTGGAGAGTGGCTTTGGAGAGTGGCTTTGGATAGTGGCTTTGGACATAGAGTGGCTTTGGAGAGTGGCTTTGGAGAGTGGCTTTGGACAGTGGCTTTGGACATAGTGTGGCTTTGGAAAGTGGCTTTGGAGAGTGGCTTTGGATAGTGGCTTTGGACATAGAGTGGCTTTGGAGAGTGGCTTTGGACATTGGCTTTGGACAGTGGCTTTGGACATACAGTGGCTTTGGAGAGTGGGTGGCTTTGGACAGTGGCTTTGGACAGTGGCTTTGGACATAGAGTGGCTTTGGAGAGTGGCTTTGGACATACAGTGGCTTTGGACATACACTGGCTTTGGACAGTGGCTTTGGACATACAGTGGCATTGGACATACAGTAGCTTTGGACAGTGGCTTTGGACATACAGTGGCTTTAGACAGTGGCTTTGGACATACAGTGGCTTTGGACATACAGTGGTTTGGACAGTGGCTTTGGACATAGAGTGACTTTGGACAGTGGCTTTGGAAAGTGGCTTTGGACAGTGGCTTTGGACAGTGGCTTTGGACATAGAAAGGCTTTGGACAGTGGCTTTGGACAGTGGCTTTGGACAGTGGCTTTGGACATAGAGTGGCTTTGGACAGTGGCTTTGGAAAGTGGCTTTGTACAGTGGCTTTGGACATAGAGTGGCTTTGGACAGTGGCTTTGGACAGTGGCTTTGGAGAGTGGCTTTGGAGAGTGGCTTTGAACAGAGGCTTTGGACATAGAGTGGCTTTGGAGAGTGGCTTTGGACAGTGGCTTTGGACAGTGGCTTTGGACATAGAGTGGCTTTGGAGAGTGGCTTTGGAGAGTGGCTTTGGAGAGTGGCTTTGGATAGTGGCTTTGGACATAGAGTGGCTTTGGAGAGTGGCTTTGGAGAGTGGCTTTGGACAGTGGCTTTGGACATAGTGTGGCTTTGGAAAGTGGCTTTGGAGAGTGGCTTTGGACAGTGGCTTTGGAGATAGAGTGGCTTTGGAGAGAGGCTTTGGACATTGGCTTTGGACAGTGGCTTTGGACATACAGTGGCTTTGGAGAGTGGCTTTGGAGAGTGGCTTTGGACAGTGGCTTTGGACAGTGGCTTTGGACATAGAGTGGCTTTGGAGAGTGACTTTGGAGAGTGGCTTTGGACAGTGGCTTTGGACATAGAGTGGCTTTGGGCAGTGGCTTTGGAGAGTGGCTTTGGACAGTGGCTTTGGACATAGAGTGGCTTTGGACAGTGGCTTTGGAGAGTGGCTTTGGACAGTGGCTTTGGAGAGTGGCTTTGGAGAGTGGCTTTGGATAGTGGCTTTGGACATAGAGTGGCTTTGGAGTGTGGCTTTGGAGAGTGGCTTTGGACAGTGGCTTTGGACATAGTGTGGCTTTGGAAAGTGGCTTTGGAGAGTGGCTTTGGAAAGTGGCTTTGGAGAGTGGCTTTGGATAGTGGCTTTGGACATAGAGTGGCTTTGGAGAGTGGCTTTGGACATTGGCTTTGGACAGCGGCTTTGGACATAGAGTGGCTTTGGAGAGTGGGTGGCTTTGGACAGTGGCTTTGGACAGTGGCTTTGGACATAGAGTGGCTTTGGATAGTGGCTTTGGACATACAGTGGCTTTGGACATACAGTGGCTTTTGACCGTGGCTTTGGACATAGAGTGGCTTTGGACATACAGTGGCTTTGGATAGTGGCTTTGGACAGTGGCTTTGGACATAGTGTGGCTTTGGAGAGTGGCTTTGTAGAGTGGCTTTGAACAGAGGCTTTGGACATAGAGTGGCTTTGGAGAGTGGCTTTGGACAGTGGCTTTTGACAGTGGCTTTGGACATAGAGTGGCTTTGGAGAGTGACTTTGGAGAGTGGCTTTGGATAGTGGCTTTGGACATAGAGTGGCTTTGGAGAGTGGCTTTGGACATTGGCTTTGGACAGTGGCTTTGGACATACAGTGGCTTTGGAGAGTGGCTTTGGAGAGTGGCTTTGGACAGTGGCTTTGGACAGTGGCTTTGGACATAGAGTGGCTTTGGAGAGTGACTTTGGAGATAGGCTTTGGACAGTGGCTTTGGACATAGAGTGGCTTTGGACAGTGGCTTTGGAGAGTGGCTTTGGACAATGGCTTTGGACATAGAGTGGCTTTGGAGAGTGGCTTTGGAGAGTGGCTTTGGACAGTGGCTTTGGACATAGAGTGGTTTTGGAGAGTGGCTTCGGACAGTTGCTTTGGACAGTGGCTTTGGACATACAGTGGCTTTGGACATACAGTGGCTTTGGATAGTGGCTTTGGACATACAGTGGCTTTGGACATACAGTGGCTTTGTACAGTGGCTTTGGACATACAGTGGCTTTGGACAGTGGCTTTGGACATACAGTGGCTTTGGACATACAGTGGCTTTGGACAGTGGCTTTGGACATACAGTGGCTTTGGACATACAGTGGCTTTGGACATACAGTGGCTTTGGACAGTGGCTTTGGACATACAGTGGCTTTGGACATACAGTGGCTTTGGACAGTGGCTTTGGACATACAGTGGCTTTGGACATACAGTAGCTTTGGACAGTGGCTTTGGACATACAGTGGCTTTAGACAGTGGCTTTGGACATACAGTGGCTTTGGACATACAGTGGCTTTGGACAGTGGCTTTGGACATAGAGTGGCTTTGGAGAGTGGCTTTGGAGAGTGGCTTTGAACAGAGGCTTTGGACATAGAGTGGCTTTGGAGAGTGGCTTTGGACAGTGGCTTTTGACAGTGGCTTTGGACATAGAGTGGCTTTGGAGAGTGGCTTTGGAGAGTGGCTTTGGATAGTGGCTTTGGACATAGAGTGGCTTTGGAGAGTGGCTTTGGACATTGGCTTTGGACAGTGGCTTTGGACATAGAGTGGCTTTGGACAGTGGCTTTGGAGAGTGGCTTTGGAGAGTGGCTTTGGATAGTGGCTTTGGACATAGAGTGGCTTTGGAGAGTGGCTTTGGAGAGTGGCTTTGGACAGTGGCTTTGGACATAGTGTGGCTTTGGAAAGTGGCTTTGGAGAGTGGCTTTGGATAGTGGCTTTGGACAGAGTGGCTTTGGAGAGTGGCTTTGGACATTGGCTTTGGACAGTGGCTTTGGACATACAGTGGCTTTGGAGAGTGGGTGGCTTTGGACAGTGGCTTTGGACAGTGGCTTTGGACATAGAGTGGCTTTGGAGAGTGGCTTTGGACATACAGTGGCTTTGGACATACAGTGGCTTTGGACAGTGGCTTTGGACATACAGTGGCATTGGACATACAGTGGCTTTGGACAGTGGCTTTGGAGAGTGGCTTTGGACAGTGGCTTTGGACATAGAGTGGCTTTGGACAGTGGCTTTGGACATAGAGTGGTTTAGGACAGTGGCTTTGGAGAGTGGCTTTGGACAGTGGCTTTGGACATAGAGTGGCTTTGGACAGTGGCTTTGGACAGTGGCTTTGGACAGTGGCTTTGGACATAGAGTGGCTTTGGACAGTGGCTTTGGACAGTGGCTTTGGACAGTGGCTTTGGACATAGAGTGGCTTTGGACAGTGGCTTTGGACAGTGGCTTTGGACAGTGGCTTTGGACATAGTATTGCTTTGGACAGTGGTTTTGGACAGTGGCTTTGTACAGTGGCTTTGGACATACAGTGGCTTTGGACAGTGGCTTTGGACATACAGTGGCTTTGGACATACAGTGGCTTTGGACAGTGGCATTGGACATACAGTGGCTTTGGACATACAGTGGCTTTGGACATACAGTGGCTTTGGACAGTGGCTTTGGACATACAGTGGCTTTGGACATACAGTGGCTTTGGACAGTGGCTTTGGACAGTGGCTTTGGACAGACAGTGGCTTTGGACATACAGTAGCTTTGGACAGTGGATTTGGACATACAGTGGCTTTCGACAGTGGCTTTGGACATACAGTGGCTTGGACATACAGTGGCGGTGGACAGTGGCTTTGGACATAGAGTGGCTTTGGAGAATGGCTTTGGACAGTGGCTTTTGACAGAGAGCTTTGGACATAGAGTGGCTTTGGACAGTGGCTTTGGAGAGTGTCTTTGGACAGTGGCTTTGGACATAGAGTGGCTTTGGAGAGTGGCTTTGGACAGTGGCTTTGGACAGTGGCTTTGGACATAGAGTGGCTTTGGAGAGTGACTTTGGAGAGTGGCTTTGGATAGTGGCTTTGGACATAGAGTGGCTTTGGAGAGTGGCTTTGGACATTGGCTTTGGACAGTGGCTTTGGACATACAGTGGCTTTGGAGAGTGGCTTTGGAGAGTGGCTTTGGACAGTGGCTTTGGACAGTGGCTTTGGACATAGAGTGGCTTTGGAGAGTGACTTTGCAGATAGGCTTTGGACAGTGGCTTTGGACATAGAGTGGCTTTGGACAGTGGCTTTGGAGAGTGGCTTTGGACAATGGCTTTGGACATAGAGTGGCTTTGGAGAGTGGCTTTGGAGAGTGGCTTTGGACAGTGGCTTTGGACATAGAGTGGTTTTGGAGAGTGGCTTCGGACAGTTGCTTTGGACAGTGGCTTTGGACATACAGTGGCTTTGGACATACAGTGGCTTTGGATAGTGGCTTTGGACATACAGTGGCTTTGGACATACAGTGGCTTTGTACAGTGGCTTTGGAAATACAGTGGCTTTGGACAGTGGCTTTGGACATACAGTGGCTTTGGACATACAGTGGCTTTGGACAGTGGCTTTGGACATACAGTGGCTTTGGACATACAGTGGCTTTGGACATACAGTGGCTTTGGACAGTGGCTTTGGACATACAGTGGCTTTGGACATACAGTGGCTTTGGACAGTGGCTTTGGACATACAGTGGCTTTGGACATACAGTAGCTTTGGACAGTGGCTTTGGACATACAGTGGCTTTAGACAGTGGCTTTGGACATACAGTGGCTTTGGACATACAGTGGCTTTGGACAGTGGCTTTGGACATAGAGTGGCTTTGGAGAGTGGCTTTGGTAAGTGGCTTTGGACAGTGGCTTTGGACAGTGGCTTTGGACATAGAAAGGCTTTGGACAGTGGCTTTGGACAGTGGCTTTGGACAGTGGCTTTGGACATAGAGTGGCTTTGGACAGTGGCTTTGGAAAGTGGCTTTGTACAGTGGCTTTGGACATAGAGTGGCTTTGGACAGTGGCTTTGGACAGTGGCTTTGGAGAGTGGCTTTGGAGAGTGGCTTTGAACAGAGGCTTTTGACATAGAGTGGCTTTTGAGAGTGGCTTTGGACAGTGGCTTTTGACAGTGGCTTTGGACATAGAGTGGCTTTGGAGAGTGGCTTTGGAGAGTGGCTTTGGACAGTGGCTTTGGACATAGTGTGGCTTTGGAGAGAGGCTTTGGACATTGGCTTTGGACAGTGGCTTTGGACATACAGTGGCTTTGGAGAGTGGCTTTGGATAGTGGCTTTGGACAGTGGCTTTGGACAGTGGCTTTGGACATAGAGTGGCTTTGGAGAGTGACTTTGGAGAGTGGCTTTGGACAGTGGCTTTGGACATAGAGTGGCTTTGGACAGTGGCTTTGGAGAGTGGCTTTGGACAGTGGCTTTGGACATAGAGTGGCTTTGGACAGTGGCTTTGGAGAGTGGCTTTGGACAGTGGCTTTGGAGAGTGGCTTTGGAGAGTGGCTTTGGATAGTGGCTTTGGACATAGAGTGGCTTTGGAGAGTGGCTTTGGAGAGTGGCTTTAGACAGTGGCTTTGGACATAGTGTGGATTTGTAAAGTGGCTTTGGAGAGTGGCTTTGGATAGTGGCTTTGGACATAGAGTGGCTTTGGAGAGTGGCTTTGGACATTGGCTTTGGACAGTGGCTTTGGACATACAGTGGCTTTGGAGAGTGGGTGGCTTTGGACAGTGGCTTTGGACAGTGGCTTTGGACATAGAGTGGCTTTGGATAGTGGCTTTGGACATACAGTGGCTTTGGACATACAGTGGCTTTGGACAGTGGCTTTGGAATACAGTGGCTTTGGACATACAGTGGCTTTGGATAGTGGCTTTGGACAGTGGCTTTGGACATAGTGTGGCTTTGGAGAGTGGCTTTGGAGAGTGGCTTTGAACAGAGGCTTTGGACATAGAGTGGCTTTGGAGAGTGGCTTTGGACAGTGGCTTTTGACAGTGGCATTGGACATAGAGTGGCTTTGGAGAGTGACTTTGGAGAGTGGCTTTGGATAGTGGCTTTGGACATAGAGTGGCTTAGGAGAGTGGCTTTGGACATTGGCTTTGGACAGTGGCTTTGGACATACAGTGGCTTTGGAGAGTGGCTTTGGAGAGTGGCTTTGGACAGTGGCTTTGGACAGCGGCTTTGGACATAGAGTGGCTTTGGAGAGTGACTTTGGAGAGTGGCTTTGGACAGTGGCTTTGGACATAGAGTGGCTTTGGACAGTGGCTTTGGAGAGTGGCTTTGGACAATGGCTTTGGACATAGAGTGGCTTTGGAGAGTGGCTTTGGAGAGTGGCTTTGGACAGTGGCTTTGGACATAGAGTGGTTTTGGAGAGTGGCTTCGTACAGTTGCTTTGGACAGTGGCTTTGGACATACATTGGCTTTGGACATACAGTGGCTTTGGATAGTGGCTTTGGACATACAGTGGCTTTGGACATACAGTGGCTTTGTACAGTGGCTTTGGACATACAGTGGCTTTGGACATACAGTGGTTTTGGACAGTAGCTTTGGACATACAGTGGCTTTGGACATACAGTGGCTTTGGACAGTGGCTTTGGTGAGTGGCTTTGGACAGTGGCTTTGGACATAGAGTGGCTTTGGAGAATGGCTTTGGACAGTGGCTTTTGACAGAGGCTTTGGACATAGAGTGGCTTTGGACAGTGGCTTTGGAGAGTGTCTTTGGACAGTGGCTTTGGACATAGAGTGGCTTTGGAGAGTGGCTTTGGACAGTGGCTTTGGACAGTGGCTTTGGACATAGAGTGGCTTTGGAGAGTGTCTTTGGAGAGTGGCTTTGGACAGTGGCTTTGGACATAGATTGGCTTTGGACAGTGGCTTTAGGAGAGTGGCTTTGGACAGTGGCTTTGGACATAGAGTGGCTTTGGAGAGTGGCTTTGGACAGAGGCTTTAGACAGTGGCTTTGGACATAGAGTGGCTTTGGATAGTGGCTTTGGAGAGTGGCTTTGGACAGTGGCTTTGGACATAGAGTGACTTTCGACAGTGACTTTGGAGAGTGGCTTTGGACAGTGGCTTTGGACATAGAGTGGCTTTGGACAGTGGCTTTGGAGAGTGGCCTTGGACAGTGGCTTTGGACATAGAGTGGCTTTGGACAGTGGCTTTGGAGAGTGGCTTTGGATAGTGGCTTTGGATAGTGGCTTTGGAGAGTGGCTTTGGATAGTGGCTTTGGACATAGAGTGGCTTTGGAGTGGCTTTGGAGAGTGGCTTTGGACAGTGGCTTTGGACATAGTGTGGCTTTGGAAAGTGGGTGGCTTTGGACAGTGGCTTTGGACAGTGGCTTTGGACATAGAGTGGCTTTGGAGAGTGGGTGGCTTTGGACAGTGGCTTTGGACAGTGGCTTTGGACATAGAGTGGCTTTGGAGAGTGGCTTTGGACATACAGTGGCTTTGGACATACAGTGGCTTTGGACAGTGGCTTTGGACATACAGTGGCTTTGGACATACAGTGGCTTTGGACAGTGGCTTTGGAGAGTGGCTTTGGACAGTGGCTTTGGACATAGAGTGGCTTTGGACAGTGGCTTTGGAGAGTGGCTTTCAACAGTGGCTTTGGACATAGAGTGGCTTTGGATAGTGGCTTTGGACAGTGGCTTTGGACATAGTGTGGCTTTGGAGAGTGGCTTTGGAGAGTGGCTTTGAACAGAGGCTTTGGACATAGAGTGGCTTTGGAGAGTGGCTTTGGACAGTGGCTTTTGACAGTGGCTTTGGACATAGAGTGGCTTTGGAGAGTGGCTTTGGAGAGTGGCTTTGGATAGTGGCTTTGGACATAGAGTGGCTTTGGAGAGTGGCTTTGGACATTGGCTTTGGACAGTGGCTTTGGACATAGAGTGGCTTTGGACAGTGGCTTTGGAGAGTGGCTTTGGAGAGTGGCTTTGGATAGTGGCTTTGGACATAGAGTGGCTTTGGAGAGTGGCTTTGGAGAGTGGCTTTGGACAGTGGCTTTGGACATAGTGTGGCTTTGGAAAGTGGCTTTGGAGAGTGGCTTTGGATAGTGGCTTTGGACATAGAGTGGCTTTGGAGAGTGGCTTTGGACATTGGCTTTGGACAGTGGCTTTGGACATACAGTGGCTTTGGAGAGTGGGTGGCTTTGGACAGTGGCTTTGGACAGTGGCTTTGGACATAGAGTGGCTTTGGAGAGTGGCTTTGGACATACAGTGGCTTTGGACATACAGTGGCTTTGGACAGTGGCTTTGGACATACAGTGGCATTGAACATACAGTGGCTTTGGACAGTGGCTTTGGAGAGTGGCTTTGGACAGTGGCTTTGGACATAGAGTGGCTTTGGACAGTGGCTTTGGAGAGTGGCTTTGGACAGTGGCTTTGGACATAGAGTGGTTTAGGACAGTGGCTTTGGAGAGTGGCTTTGGACAGTGGCTTTAGACATAGAGTGGCTTTGGACAGTGGCTTTGGACAGTGGCTTTGGACAGTGGCTTTGGACATAGAGTGGCTTTGGACAGTGGCTTTGGACAGTGGCTTTGGACAGTGGCTTTGGACATAGAGTGGCTTTGGACAGTGGCTTTGGACAGTGGCTTTGGACAGTGGCTTTGGACATAGTATTGCTTTGGACAGTGGTTTTGGACAGTGGCTTTGTACAGTGGCTTTGGACATACAGTGGCTTTGGACAGTGGCTTTGGACATACAGTGGCTTTGGACATACAGTGGCTTTGGACAGTGGCATTGGACATACAGTGGCTTTGGACATACAGTGGCTTTGGACATACAGTGGCTTTGGACAGTGGCTTTGGACATACAGTGGCTTTGGACATACAGTGGCTTTGGACAGTGGCTTTGGACAGTGGCTTTGGACAGACAGTGGCTTTGGACATACAGTAGCTTTGGACAGTGGATTTGGACATACAGTGGCTTTCGATAGTGGCTTTGGACATACAGTGGCTTGGACATACAGTGGCGGTGGACAGTGGCTTTGGACATAGAGTGGCTTTGGACAGTAGCTTTGGAAATTGGCTTTGGACAGTGGCTTTGGACAGTGGCTTTGGACATAGAAAGGCTTTGGACAGTGGCTTTGGACAGTTGCTTTGGACAGTGGCTTTGGACATAGAGTGGCTTTGGACAGTGGCTTTGGAAAGTGGCTTTGTACAGTGGCTTTGGACATAGAGTGGCTTTGGACAGTGGCTTTGGACAGTGGCTTTGGAGAGTGGCTTTGGAGAGTGGCTTTGAACAGAGGCTTTGGACATAGAGTGGCTTTGGAGAGTGGCTTTGGACAGTAGCTTTTGACAGTGGCTTTGGACATAGAGTGGCTTTGGAGAGTGGCTTTGGAGAGTGGCTTTGGATAGTGGCTTTGGACATAGAGTGGCTTTGGAGAGTGGCTTTGGAGAGTGGCTTTGGACAGTGGCTTTGGACATAGTGTGGCTTTGGAAAGTGGCTTTGGAGAGTGGCTTTGGACAGTGGCTTTGGACATAGAGTGGCTTTGGAGAGTAGCTTTGGACATTGGCTTTGGACAGTGGCTTTGGACATACAGTGGCTTTGGAGAGTGGCTTTGGAGAGTGGCTTTGGACAGTGGCTTTGGACAGTAGCTTTGGACATAGAGTGGCTTTGGAGAGTGACTTTGGAGAGTGGCTTTGGACAGTGGCTTTGGAGAGTGGCTTTGGACAGTGGCTTTGGACATAGAGAGGCTTTGGACAGTGGCTTTGGAGAGTGGCTTTGGACAGTGGCTTTGGAGAGTGGCTTTGGAGAGTGGCTTTGGATAGTGGCTTTGGACATAGAGTGGCTTTGGAGAGTGGCTTTGGAGAGTGGCTTTGGACAGTGGCTTTGGACATAGTGTGGCTTTGGAAAGTGGCTTTGGAGAGTGGCTTTGGATAGTGGCTTTGGACATAGAGTGGCTTTGGAGAGTGGCTTTGGACATTGGCTTTGGACAGTGGCTTTGGACATACAGTGGCTTTGGAGAGTGGGTGGCTTTGGACAGTGGCTTTGGACAGTGGCTTTGGACATAGATTGGCTTTGGAGAGTGGCTTTGGACATACAGTGGCTTTGGACATACAGTGGCTTTGGACAGTGGCTTTGGACATACAGTGGCTTTGGACATACAGTGGCTTTGGACAGTGGCTTTGGAGAGTGGCTTTGGATAGTGGCTTTGGACATAGAGTGGCTTTGGACAGTGGCTTTTGAGAGTGGCTTTGTACAGTGGCTTTGGACATAACGTGGCTTTGGATAGTGGCTTTGGACAGTGGCTTTGGACATAGTGTGGCTTTGGAGAGTGGCTTTGGAGAGTGGCTTTGGATAGTGGCTTTGGAAATAGAGTGGCTTTGGAGAGTGGCTTTGGAGAGTGGCTTTGGACAGTGGCTTTCGATATAGTGTGGCTTTGGAAAGTGGCTTTGGAGATTGGCTTTGGACAGTGGCTTTGGACATAGAGTGTCTTTGGAGAGTGGCTTTGGACATTGGCTTTGGACAGTGGCTTTGGACATACAGTGGCTTTGGAGAGTGGCTTTGGAGAGTGGTTTGGACAGTGGCTTTGGACAGTGGCTTTGGACATAGAGTGGCTTTGGAGAGTGACTTTGGAGAGTGGCTTTGGACAGTGGCTTTGGACATAGAGTGGTTTTGGAGAGTGGCTTCGGATAGTGGCTTTGGACAGTGGCTTTGGACATACAGTGGCTTTGGACATACAGTGGCTTTGGATAGTGGCTTTGGACATACAGTGGCTTTGGACATACAGTGGCTTTGGACAGTGGCTTTGGACATACAGTGGCTTTGGACATACAGTGGCTTTGGACAGTGGCTTTGGACATACAGTGGCTTTGGACATACAGTGGCTTTGGACAGTGGCTTTGGAGAGTGGCTTTGGACAGTGGCTTCGGACATAGAGTGGCTTTGGACAGTGGCTTTGGAGAGTGGCTTTGGACAGTGGCTTTGGACATAGAGTGGTTTATGACAGTGGCTTTGGAGAGTTGCTTTGGACAGTGTCTTTGGACATAGAGTGGCTTTGGACATTGGCTTTGGACAGTGGCTTTGGACAGTGGCTTTGGACATAGAGTGGCTTTGGACAGTGGCTTTGGACAGTGGCTTTGGACAGCAGCTTTGGACATAGAGTGGCTTTGGTGAGTGGCTTTGGAGAGTGGCTTTGGACTGGCTTTGGACATAGAGTGGCTTTGGAGAGTGGCTTTGGAGATTGGCTTTGGACAGTGACTTTGGATATAGAGTGGCTTTAGAGAGTGGCTTTGGAGAGTGGCTTTGGACAGTGGCTTTGGACATAGAGTGGCTTTGGAGAGTGGCTTTGGAGAGTGGCTTTGGACAGTAGCTTTGGACATAGAGTGGCTTTGGACAGTGACTTTGAACAGTGGCTTCGGACAGTGGCTTTGGACATAGAGTGGCTTTGGACAGTGGCTTTGGAAAGTGGCTTTGGACAGTGGCTTTGGACAGTGGCTTTGGACATAGAAAGGCTTTGGACAGTGGCTTTGAACAGTGGCTTTGGACAGTGGCTTTGGACATAGAGTGGCTTTGGACAGTGGCTTTGGCAAGTGGCTTTGTACAGTGGCTTTAGACATAGAGTGGCTTTGGACAGTGGCTTTGGACAGTGGCTTTGGACAGTGGCTTTGGACATAGAGTGGCTTTGGACAGTGGCTTTGGACAGTGGCTTTGAACATAGAGTGGCTTTGGATAGTGGCTTTGGACAGTGGCTTTGGACAAAGTTTGGCTTTGGAGAGTGGCTTTGGAGAGTGGCTTTGAACAGTAGCTTTGGACATAGAGTGGCTTTGTGGAGAGTGGCTTTGGACAGTGGCTTTGGACATACAGTGGCTTTGGACATACAGTGGCTTTGGACATACAGTGGCTTTGGACATACAGTGGCTTTGGACAGTGGCTTTGGAAAGTGGCTTTGGACAGTGGATTTGGACATAGAGTGGCTTTCGACAGTGGCTTTGGAGAGTGGCTTTGGACAGTGGCTTTGGACATAGAGTGGCTTTGGACAGTGGCTTTGGACAGTGGCTTTGGACAGTGGCTTTGGACATAGAGTGGCTTTGGAGAGTGGCTTTGGAGAGTGGCTTTGGACTGGCTTTGGACATAGAGTGGCTTTGGAGAGTGGCTTTGGAGATTGGCTTTGGACAGTGACTTTGGACATAGAGTGGCTTTGGAGAGTGGCTTTGGGGAGTGGCTTTGGACAGTGGCTTTGGACATAGAGTGGCTTTGGAGAGTGGCTTTGGAGAGTGGCTTTGGACAGTAGCTTTGGACATAGAGTGGCTTTGGACAGTGACTTTGAACAGTGGCTTTGGACAGTGGCTTTGGACATAGAGTGGCTTTAGACAGTGGCTTTGGAAAGTAGCTTTGGACAGTGGCTTTGGACAGTGGCTTTGGACATAGAAAGGCTTTGGACAGTGGCTTTGGACAGTGGCTTTGGACAGTGGCTTTGGACAGTGGCTTTGGACATAGAGTGGCTTTGGACAGTGGCTTTGGAAAGTGGCTTTGTACAGTGGCTTTGGACATAGAGTGGCTTTGGACAGTGGCTTTGGACAGTGGCTTTGGACAGTGGCTTTGGACATAGAGTGGCTTTGGACAGTGGCTTTGGCAAGTGGCTTTGTACAGTGGCTTTAGACATAGAGTGGCTTTGGACAGTGGCTTTGGACAGTGGCTTTGGACAGTGGCTTTGGACATAGAGTGTCTTTGGACAGTGGGTTTGGACAGCGGCTTTGGACAGTGGCTTTGAACATAGAGTGGCTTTGGATAGTGGCTTTGGACAGTGGCTTTGGAGAGTGGCTTTGAACAGTAGCTTTGGACATAGAGTGGCTTTGTGGAGAGTGGCTTTGGACAGTGGCTTTGGACATACAGTGGCTTTGGACATACAGTGGCTTTGGACATACAGTGGCTTTGGACATACAGTGGCTTTGGACAGTGGCTTTGGAGAGTGGCTTTGGACAGTGGCTTTGGACATAGAGTGGCTTTGGACAGTGGCTTTGGAGAGTGGCTTTGGACAGTGGCTTTGGACATAGAGTGGCTTTGGACAGTGGCTTTGGACAGTGGCTTTGGACAGTGGCTTTGGACATAGAGTGGCTTTGGAGAGTGGCTTTGGAGAGTGGCTTTGGACTGGCTTTGGACATAGAGTGGCTTTGGAGAGTGGCTTTGGAGATTGGCTTTGGAGAGTGACTTTGGACATAGAGTGGCTTTGGATGGTGGCTTTGGGGTGTGGCTTTGGACAGTGGCTTTGGACATAGAGTGGCTTTGGAGAGTGGCTTTGGAGAGTGGCTTTGGACAGTAGCTTTGGACATAGAGTGGCTTTGTACAGTGACTTTGAACAGTGGCTTTGGACAGTGGCTTTGGACATAGAGTGGCTTTAGACAGTGGCTTTGGAAAGTGGCTTTGGACAGTGGCTTTGGACAGTGGCTTTGGACATAGAAAGGCTTTGGACAGTGGCTTTGGACAGTGGCTTTGGACAGTGGCTTTGGACATAGAGTGGCTTTGGACAGTGGCTTTGGACATAGAGTGGCTTTGGAGAGTGACTTTGGAGATAGGCTTTGGACAGTGGCTTTGGACATAGAGTGGCTTTGGACAGTGGCTTTGGAGAGTGGCTTTGGACAATGGCTTTGGACATAGAGTGGCTTTGGAGAGTGGCTTTGGAGAGTGGCTTTGGACAGTGGCTTTGGACATAGAGTGGTTTTGGAGAGTGGCTTCGGACAGTTGCTTTGGACAGTGGCTTTGGACATACAGTGGCTTTGGACATACAGTGGCTTTGGATAGTGGCTTTGGACATACAGTGGCTTTGGACATACAGTGGCTTTGTACAGTGGCTTTGGAAATACAGTGGCTTTGGACAGTGGCTTTGGACATACAGTGGCTTTGGACATACAGTGGCTTTGGACAGTGGCTTTGGACATACAGTGGCTTTGGACATACAGTGGCTTTGGACATACAGTGGCTTTTGACAGTGGCTTTGGACATACAGTGGCTTTGGACATACAGTGGCTTTGGACAGTGGCTTTGGACATACAGTGGCTTTGGACATACAGTAGCTTTGGACAGTGGCTTTGGACATACAGTGGCTTTAGACAGTGGCTTTGGACATACAGTGGCTTTGGACATACAGTGGCTTTGGACAGTGGCTTTGGACATAGAGTGGCTTTGGACAGTGGCTTTGGTAAGTGGCTTTGGACAGTGGCTTTGGACAGTGGCTTTGGACATAGAAAGGCTTTGGACAGTGGCTTTGGACAGTGGCTTTGGACAGTGGCTTTGGACATAGAGTGGCTTTGGACAGTGGCTTTGGAAAATGGCTTTGTACAGTGGCTTTGGACATAGAGTGGCTTTGGACAGTGGCTTTGGACAGTGGCTTTGGAGAGTGGCTTTGGAGAGTGGCTTTGAACAGAGGCTTTTGACATAGAGTGGCTTTTGAGAGTGGCTTTGGACAGTGGCTTTTGACAGTGGCTTTGGACATAGAGTGGCTTTGGAGAGTGGCTTTGGAGAGTGGCTTTGGACAGTGGCTTTGGACATAGTGTGGCTTTGGAAAGTGGCTTTGGAGAGTGGCTTTGGACAGTGGCTTTGGACATAGAGTGGCTTTGGAGAGAGGCTTTGGACATTGGCTTTGGACAGTGGCTTTGGACATACAGTGGCTTTGGAGAGTGGCTTTGGATAGTGGCTTTGGACAGTGGCTTTGGACAGTGGCTTTGGACATAGAGTGGCTTTGGAGAGTGACTTTGGAGAGTGGCTTTGGACAGTGGCTTTGGACATAGAGTGGCTTTGGACAGTGGCTTTGGAGAGTGGCTTTGGACAGTGGCTTTGGACATAGAGTGGCTTTGGACAGTGGCTTTGGAGAGTGGCTTTGGACAGTGGCTTTGGAGAGTGGCTTTGGAGAGTGGCTTTGGATAGTGGCTTTGGACATAGAGTGGCTTTGGAGAGTGGCTTTGGAGAGTGGCTTTAGACAGTGGCTTTGGACATAGTGTGGATTTGGAAAGTGGCTTTGGAGAGTGGCTTTGGATAGTGGCTTTGGACATAGAGTGGCTTTGGAGAGTGGCTTTGGACATTGGCTTTGGACAGTGGCTTTGGACATACAGTGGCTTTGGAGAGTGGGTGGCTTTGGACAGTGGCTTTGGACAGTGGCTTTGGACATAGAGTGGCTTTGGATAGTGGCTTTGGACATACAGTGGCTTTGGACATACAGTGGCTTTGGACAGTGGCTTTGGAATACAGTGGCTTTGGACATACAGTGGCTTTGGATAGTGGCTTTGGACAGTGGCTTTGGACATAGTGTGGCTTTGGAGAGTGGCTTTGGAGAGTGGCTTTGAACAGAGGCTTTGGACATAGAGTGGCTTTGGAGAGTGGCTTTGGACAGTGGCTTTTGACAGTGGCATTGGACATAGAGTGGCTTTGGAGAGTGACTTTGGAGAGTGGCTTTGGATAGTGGCTTTGGACATAGAGTGGCTTAGGAGAGTGGCTTTGGACATTGGCTTTGGACAGTGGCTTTGGACATACAGTGGCTTTGGAGAGTGGCTTTGGAGAGTGGCTTTGGACAGTGGCTTTGGACAGCGGCTTTGGACATAGAGTGGCTTTGGAGAGTGACTTTGGAGAGTGGCTTTGGACAGTGGCTTTGGACATAGAGTGGCTTTGGACAGTGGCTTTGGAGAGTGGCTTTGGACAATGGCTTTGGACATAGAGTGGCTTTGGAGAGTGGCTTTGGAGAGTGGCTTTGGACAGTGGCTTTGGACATAGAGTGGTTTTGGAGAGTGGCTTCGTACAGTTGCTTTGGACAGTGGCTTTGGACATACATTGGCTTTGGACATACAGTGGCTTTGGATAGTGGCTTTGGACATACAGTGGCTTTGGACATACAGTGGCTTTGTACAGTGGCTTTGGACATACAGTGGCTTTGGACATACAGTGGCTTTGGACAGTAGCTTTGGACATACAGTGGCTTTGGACATACAGTGGCTTTGGACAGTGGCTTTGGTGAGTGGCTTTGGACAGTGGCTTTGGACATAGAGTGGCTTTGGAGAATGGCTTTGGACAGTGGCTTTTGACAGAGGCTTTGGACATAGAGTGGCTTTGGACAGTGGCTTTGGAGAGTGTCTTTGGACAGTGGCTTTGGACATAGAGTGGCTTTGGAGAGTGGCTTTGGACAGTGGCTTTGGACAGTGGCTTTGGACATAGAGTGGCTTTGGAGAGTGTCTTTGGAGAGTGGCTTTGGACAGTGGCTTTGGACATAGATTGGCTTTGGACAGTGGCTTTAGGAGAGTGGCTTTGGACAGTGGCTTTGGACATAGAGTGGCTTTGGAGAGTGGCTTTGGACAGAGGCTTTAGACAGTGGCTTTGGACATAGAGTGGCTTTGGATAGTGGCTTTGGAGAGTGGCTTTGGACAGTGGCTTTGGACATAGAGTGACTTTCGACAGTGACTTTGGAGAGTGGCTTTGGACAGTGGCTTTGGACATAGAGTGGCTTTGGACAGTGGCTTTGGAGAGTGGCCTTGGACAGTGGCTTTGGACATAGAGTGGCTTTGGACAGTGGCTTTGGAGAGTGGCTTTGGACAGTGGCTTTGGATAGTGGCTTTGGAGAGTGGCTTTGGATAGTGGCTTTGGACATAGAGTGGCTTTGGAGTGGCTTTGGAGAGTGGCTTTGGACAGTGGCTTTGGACATAGTGTGGCTTTGGAAAGTGGGTGGCTTTGGACAGTGGCTTTGGACAGTGGCTTTGGACATAGAGTGGCTTTGGAGAGTGGGTGGCTTTGGACAGTGGCTTTGGACAGTGGCTTTGGACATAGAGTGGCTTTGGAGAGTGGCTTTGGACATACAGTGGCTTTGGACATACAGTGGCTTTGGACAGTGGCTTTGGACATACAGTGGCTTTGGACATACAGTGGCTTTGGACAGTGGCTTTGGAGAGTGGCTTTGGACAGTGGCTTTGGACATAGAGTGGCTTTGGACAGTGGCTTTGGAGAGTGGCTTTCAACAGTGGCTTTGGACATAGAGTGGCTTTGGATAGTGGCTTTGGACAGTGGCTTTGGACATAGTGTGGCTTTGGAGAGTGGCTTTGGAGAGTGGCTTTGAACAGAGGCTTTGGACATAGAGTGGCTTTGGAGAGTGGCTTTGGACAGTGGCTTTTGACAGTGGCTTTGGACATAGAGTGGCTTTGGAGAGTGGCTTTGGAGAGTGGCTTTGGATAGTGGCTTTGGACATAGAGTGGCTTTGGAGAGTGGCTTTGGACATTGGCTTTGGACAGTGGCTTTGGACATAGAGTGGCTTTGGACAGTGGCTTTGGAGAGTGGCTTTGGAGAGTGGCTTTGGATAGTGGCTTTGGACATAGAGTGGCTTTGGAGAGTGGCTTTGGAGAGTGGCTTTGGACAGTGGCTTTGGACATAGTGTGGCTTTGGAAAGTGGCTTTGGAGAGTGGCTTTGGATAGTGGCTTTGGACATAGAGTGGCTTTGGAGAGTGGCTTTGGACATTGGCTTTGGACAGTGGCTTTGGACATACAGTGGCTTTGGAGAGTGGGTGGCTTTGGACAGTGGCTTTGGACAGTGGCTTTGGACATAGAGTGGCTTTGGAGAGTGGCTTTGGACATACAGTGGCTTTGGACATACAGTGGCTTTGGACAGTGGCTTTGGACATACAGTGGCATTGAACATACAGTGGCTTTGGACAGTGGCTTTGGAGAGTGGCTTTGGACAGTGGCTTTGGACATAGAGTGGCTTTGGACAGTGGCTTTGGAGAGTGGCTTTGGACAGTGGCTTTGGACATAGAGTGGTTTAGGACAGTGGCTTTGGAGAGTGGCTTTGGACAGTGGCTTTGGACATAGAGTGGCTTTGGACAGTGGCTTTGGACAGTGGCTTTGGACAGTGGCTTTGGACATAGAGTGGCTTTGGACAGTGGCTTTGGACAGTGGCTTTGGACAGTGGCTTTGGACATAGAGTGGCTTTGGACAGTGGCTTTGGACAGTGGCTTTGGACAGTGGCTTTGGACATAGTATTGCTTTGGACAGTGGTTTTGGACAGTGGCTTTGTACAGTGGCTTTGGACATACAGTGGCTTTGGACAGTGGCTTTGGACATACAGTGGCTTTGGACATACAGTGGCTTTGGACAGTGGCATTGGACATACAGTGGCTTTGGACATACAGTGGCTTTGGACATACAGTGGCTTTGGACAGTGGCTTTGGACATACAGTGGCTTTGGACATACAGTGGCTTTGGACAGTGGCTTTGGACAGTGGCTTTGGACAGAC
The DNA here is from genome assembly GCA_028752905.1 of Cladorhizidae sp. MBARI D1340-BT2. Taxonomy (NCBI): domain Eukaryota; kingdom Metazoa; phylum Porifera; class Demospongiae; order Poecilosclerida; family Cladorhizidae; species Cladorhizidae sp. MBARI D1340-BT2. Next base: position 21,204,686 of record JAQNBH010000017.1, on the reverse strand, counting down.
AGTGGCTTTGGACATACAGTAGCTTTGGACAGTGGATTTGGACATACAGTGGCTTTCGACAGTGGCTTTGGACATACAGTGGCTTGGACATACAGTGGCGGTGGACAGTGGCTTTGGACATAGAGTGGCTTTGGACAGTAGCTTTGGAAATTGGCTTTGGACAGTGGCTTTGGACAGTGGCTTTGGACATAGAAAGGCTTTGGACAGTGGCTTTGGACAGTTGCTTTGGACAGTGGCTTTGGACATAGAGTGGCTTTGGACAGTGGCTTTGGAAAGTGGCTTTGTACAGTGGCTTTGGACATAGAGTGGCTTTGGACAGTGGCTTTGGACAGTGGCTTTGGAGAGTGGCTTTGGAGAGTGGCTTTGAACAGAGGCTTTGGACATAGAGTGGCTTTGGAGAGTGGCTTTGGACAGTGGCTTTTGACAGTGGCTTTGGACATAGAGTGGCTTTGGAGAGTGGCTTTGGAGAGTGGCTTTGGATAGTGGCTTTGGACATAGAGTGGCTTTGGAGAGTGGCTTTGGAGAGTGGCTTTGGACAGTGGCTTTGGACATAGTGTGGCTTTGGAAAGTGGCTTTGGAGAGTGGCTTTGGACAGTGGCTTTGGACATAGAGTGGCTTTGGAGAGTAGCTTTGGACATTGGCTTTGCACAGTGGCTTTGGACATACAGTGGCTTTGGAGAGTGGCTTTGGAGAGTGGCTTTGGACAGTGGCTTTGGACATAGAGAGGCTTTGGACAGTGGCTTTGGAGAGTGGCTTTGGACAGTGGCTTTGGAGAGTGGCTTTGGACAGTGGCTTTGGACATAGAGAGGCTTTGGACAGTGGCTTTGGAGAGTGGCTTTGGACAGTGGCTTTGGAGAGTGGCTTTGGAGAGTGGCTTTGGATAGTGGCTTTGGACATAGAGTGGCTTTGGAGAGTGGCTTTGGAGAGTGGCTTTGGACAGTGGCTTTGGACATAGTGTGGCTTTGGAAAGTGGCTTTGGAGAGTGGCTTTGGATAGTGGCTTTGGACATAGAGTGGCTTTGGAGAGTGGCTTTGGACATTGGCTTTGGACAGTGGCTTTGGACATACAGTGGCTTTGGAGAGTGGGTGGCTTTGGACAGTGGCTTTGGACAGTGGCTTTGGACATAGATTGGCTTTGGAGAGTGGCTTTGGACATACAGTGGCTTTGGACATACAGTGGCTTTGGACAGTGGCTTTGGACATACAGTGGCTTTGGACATACAGTGGCTTTGGACAGTGGCTTTGGAGAGTGGCTTTGGATAGTGGCTTTGGACATAGAGTGGCTTTGGACAGTGGCTTTTGAGAGTGGCTTTGTACAGTGGCTTTGGACATAACGTGGCTTTGGATAGTGGCTTTGGACAGTGGCTTTGGACATAGTGTGGCTTTGGAGAGTGGCTTTGGAGAGTGGCTTTGGATAGTGGCTTTGGACATAGAGTGGCTTTGGAGAGTGGCTTTGGAGAGTGGCTTTGGACAGTGGCTTTCGATATAGTGTGGCTTTGGAAAGTGGCTTTGGAGATTGGCTTTGGACAGTGGCTTTGGACATAGAGTGTCTTTGGAGAGTGGCTTTGGACATTGGCTTTGGACAGTGGCTTTGGACATACAGTGGCTTTGGAGAGTGGCTTTGGAGAGTGGTTTGGACAGTGGCTTTGGACAGTGGCTTTGGACATAGAGTGGCTTTGGAGAGTGACTTTGGAGAGTGGCTTTGGACAGTGGCTTTGGACATAGAGTGGTTTTGGAGAGTGGCTTCGGACAGTGGCTTTGGACAGTGGCTTTGGACATACAGTGGCTTTGGACATACAGTGGCTTTGGATAGTGGCTTTGGACATACAGTGGCTTTGGACATACAGTGGCTTTGGACAGTGGCTTTGGACATACAGTGGCTTTGGACATACAGTGGCTTTGGACAGTGGCTTTGGACATACAGTGGCTTTGGACATACAGTGGCTTTGGACAGTGGCTTTGGAGAGTGGCTTTGGACAGTGGCTTCGGACATAGAGTGGCTTTGGACAGTGGCTTTGGAGAGTGGCTTTGGACAGTGGCTTTGGACATAGAGTGGTTTATGACAGTGGCTTTGGAGAGTTGCTTTGGACAGTGTCTTTGGACATAGAGTGGCTTTGGACATTGGCTTTGGACAGTGGCTTTGGAGAGTGGATTTGGACATAGAGTGGCTTTGGACAGTGGCTTTGGACAGTGGCTTTGGACAGCAGCTTTGGACATAGAGTGGCTTTGGTGAGTGGCTTTGGAGAGTGGCTTTGGACTGGCTTTGGACATAGAGTGGCTTTGGAGAGTGGCTTTGGAGATTGGCTTTGGACAGTGACTTTGGATATAGAGTGGCTTTAGAGAGTGGCTTTGGAGAGTGGCTTTGGACAGTGGCTTTGGACATAGAGTGGCTTTGGAGAGTGGCTTTGGAGAGTGGCTTTGGACAGTAGCTTTGGACATAGAGTGGCTTTGGACAGTGACTTTGAACAGTGGCTTCGGACAGTGGCTTTGGACATAGAGTGGCTTTGGACAGTGGCTTTGGAAAGTGGCTTTGGACAGTGGCTTTGGACAGTGGCTTTGGACATAGAAAGGCTTTGGACAGTGGCTTTGAACAGTGGCTTTGGACAGTGGCTTTGGACATAGAGTGGCTTTGGACAGTGGCTTTGGCAAGTGGCTTTGTACAGTGGCTTTAGACATAGAGTGGCTTTGGACAGTGGCTTTGGACAGTGGCTTTGGACAGTGGCTTTGGACATAGAGTGGCTTTGGACAGTGGCTTTGGACAGTGGCTTTGAACATAGAGTGGCTTTGGATAGTGGCTTTGGACAGTGGCTTTGGACAAAGTTTGGCTTTGGAGAGTGGCTTTGGAGAGTGGCTTTGAACAGTAGCTTTGGACATAGAGTGGCTTTGTGGAGAGTGGCTTTGGACAGTGGCTTTGGACATACAGTGGCTTTGGACATACAGTGGCTTTGGACATACAGTGGCTTTGGACATACAGTGGCTTTGGACAGTGGCTTTGGAAAGTGGCTTTGGACAGTGGATTTGGACATAGAGTGGCTTTCGACAGTGGCTTTGGAGAGTGGCTTTGGACAGTGGCTTTGGACATAGAGTGGCTTTGGACAGTGGCTTTGGACAGTGGCTTTGGACAGTGGCTTTGGACATAGAGTGGCTTTGGAGAGTGGCTTTGGAGAGTGGCTTTGGACTGGCTTTGGACATAGAGTGGCTTTAGAGAGTGGCTTTGGAGATTGGCTTTGGACAGTGACTTTGGACATAGAGTGGCTTTGGAGAGTGGCTTTGGGGAGTGGCTTTGGACAGTGGCTTTGGACATAGAGTGGCTTTGGAGAGTGGCTTTGGAGAGTGGCTTTGGACAGTAGCTTTGGACATAGAGTGGCTTTGGACAGTGACTTTGAACAGTGGCTTTGGACAGTGGCTTTGGACATAGAGTGGCTTTAGACAGTGGCTTTGGAAAGTAGCTTTGGACAGTGGCTTTGGACAGTGGCTTTGGACATAGAAAGGCTTTGGACAGTGGCTTTGGACAGTGGCTTTGGACAGTGGCTTTGGACAGTGGCTTTGGACATAGAGTGGCTTTGGACAGTGGCTTTGGAAAGTGGCTTTGTACAGTGGCTTTGGACATAGAGTGGCTTTGGACAGTGGCTTTGGACAGTGGCTTTGGACAGTGGCTTTGGACAGTGGCTTTGGACATAGAGTGGCTTTGGACAGTGGCTTTGGCAAGTGGCTTTGTACAGTGGCTTTAGACATAGAGTGGCTTTGGACAGTGGCTTTGGACAGTGGCTTTGGACAGTGGCTTTGGACATAGAGTGTCTTTGGACAGTGGGTTTGGACAGCGGCTTTGGACAGTGGCTTTGAACATAGAGTGGCTTTGGATAGTGGCTTTGGACAGTGGCTTTGGACAAAGTGTGGCTTTGGAGAGTGGCTTTGGAGAGTGGCTTTGAACAGTAGCTTTGGACATAGAGTGGCTTTGTGGAGAGTGGCTTTGGACAGTGGCTTTGGACATACAGTGGCTTTGGACATACAGTGGCTTTGGACATACAGTGGCTTTGGACATACAGTGGCTTTGGACAGTGGCTTTGGAGAGTGGCTTTGGACAGTGGCTTTGGACATAGAGTGGCTTTGGACAGTGGCTTTGGAGAGTGGCTTTGGACAGTGGCTTTGGACATAGAGTGGCTTTGGACAGTGGCTTTGGACAGTGGCTTTGGACAGTGGCTTTGGACATAGAGTGGCTTTGGAGAGTGGCTTTGGAGAGTGGCTTTGGACTGGCTTTGGACATAGAGTGGCTTTGGAGAGTGGCTTTGGAGATTGGCTTTGGAGAGTGACTTTGGACATAGAGTGGCTTTGGAAAGTGGCTTTGGGGTGTGGCTTTGGACAGTGGCTTTGGACATAGAGTGGCTTTGGAGAGTGGCTTTGGAGAGTGGCTTTGGACAGTAGCTTTGGACATAGAGTGGCTTTGTACAGTGACTTTGAACAGTGGCTTTGGACAGTGGCTTTGGACATAGAGTGGCTTTAGACAGTGGCTTTGGAAAGTGGCTTTGGACAGTGGCTTTGGACAGTGGCTTTGGACATAGAAAGGCTTTGGACAGTGGCTTTGGACAGTGGCTTTGGACAGTGGCTTTGGACATAGAGTGGCTTTGGACAGTGGCTTTGGAAAGTGGCTTTGTACAGTGGCTTTGGACATAGAGTGGCTTTGGACAGTGGCTTTGGACAGTGGCTTTGGACAGACAGTGGCTTTGGACATACAGTAGCTTTGGACAGTGGATTTGGACATACAGTGGCTTTCGACAGTGGCTTTGGACATACAGTGGCTTGGACATACAGTGGCGGTGGACAGTGGCTTTGGACATAGAGTGGCTTTGGACAGTGGCTTTGGAAATTGGCTTTGGACAGTGGCTTTGGACAGTGGCTTTGGACATAGAAAGGCTTTGGACAGTGGCTTTGGACAGTTGCTTTGGACAGTGGCTTTGGACATAGAGTGGCTTTGGACAGTGGCTTTGGAAAGTGGCTTTGTACAGTGGCTTTGGACATAGAGTGGCTTTGGACAGTGGCTTTGGACAGTGGCTTTGGAGAGTGGCTTTGGAGAGTGGCTTTGAACAGAGGCTTTGGACATAGAGTGGCTTTGGAGAGTGGCTTTGGACAGTGGCTTTTGACAGTGGCTTTGGACATAGAGTGGCTTTGGAGAGTGGCTTTGGAGAGTGGCTTTGGATAGTGGCTTAGGACATAGAGTGGCTTTGGAGAGTGGCTTTGGAGAGTGGCTTTGGACAGTGGCTTTGGACATAGTGTGGCTTTGGAAAGTGGCTTTGGAGAGTGGCTTTGGACAGTGGCTTTGGACATAGAGTGGCTTTGGAGAGTAGCTTTGGACATTGGCTTTGGACAGTGGCTTTGGACATACAGTGGCTTTGGAGAGTGGCTTTGGAGAGTGGCTTTGGACAGTGGCTTTGGACAGTGGCTTTGGACATAGAGTGGCTTTGGAGAGTGACTTTGGAGAGTGGCTTTGGACAGTGGCTTTGGACATAGAGTGGCTTTGGACAGTGGCTTTGGAGAGTGGCTTTGGACAGTGGCTTTGGACATAGAGAGGCTTTGGACAGTGGCTTTGGAGAGTGGCTTTGGACAGTGGCTTTGGAGAGTGGCTTTGGAGAGTGGCTTTGGATAGTGGCTTTGGACATAGAGTGGCTTTGGAGAGTGGCTTTGGAGAGTGGCTTTGGACAGTGGCTTTGGACATAGTGTGGCTTTGGAAAGTGGCTTTGGAGAGTGGCTTTGGATAGTGGCTTTGGACATAGAGTGGCTTTGGAGAGTGGCTTTGGACATTGGCTTTGGACAGTGGCTTTGGACATACAGTGGCTTTGGAGAGTGGGTGGCTTTGGACAGTGGCTTTGGACAGTGGCTTTGGACATAGATTGGCTTTGGAGAGTGGCTTTGGACATACAGTGGCTTTGGACAGTGGCTTTGGACATACAGTGGCTTTGGACATACAGTGGCTTTGGACAGTGGCTTTGGAGAGTGGCTTTGGATAGTGGCTTTGGACATAGAGTGGCTTTGGACAGTGGCTTTGGAGAGTGGCTTTGGACAGTGGCTTATGACATAACGTGGCTTTGGATAGTGGCTTTGGACAGTGGCTTTGGACATAGTGTGGCTTTGGAGAGTGCCTTTGGAGAGTGGCTTTGGATAGTGGCTTTGGACATAGAGTGGCTTTGGAGAGTGGCTTTGGAGAGTGGCTTTGGACAGTGGCTTTCGATATAGTGTGGCTTTGGAAAGTGGCTTTGGAGATTGGCTTTGGACAGTGGCTTTGGACAGTGGCTTTGGACAGTGGCTTTGGACAGTGGCTTTGGACATAGTATTGCTTTGGACAGTGGCTTTGGACATTGGCTTTGTACAGTGGCTTTGGACATAGAGTGGCTTTGGACAGTGGATTTGGACAGTGGCTTTGTACAGTGGCTTTGGACATACAGTGGCTTTGGACAGTGGCTTTGGACATACAGTGGCTTTGGACATACAGTGGCTTTGGACATTGGCTTTGGACATGCAGTGGCTTTGGACATACAGTGGCTTTGGACAGTGGCTTTGGACATACAGTGGCTTTGAACATACAGTGGCTTTGGACAGTGGCTTTGGACATACAGTGGCTTTAGACAGTGGCTTTTGACATAGAGTGGCTTTGGAGAATGGCTTTGGACAGTGGCTTTGGACAGAGGCTTTGGACATAGAGTGGCTTTGGATAGAAGCTTTGGAGAGTGACTTTGGACAGTGGCTTTGGACATAGAGTGGCTTTGGAGAGTGGCTTTGGACAGTGGCTTTGGACAGTGGATTTGGACATAGAGTGGCTATGGAGAGTGGCTTTGGAGAGTGGCTTTGGACAGTGGCTTTGGACATAGAGTGGCTTTAGACAGTGGCTTTAGGAGAGTGGCTTTGGACAGTGGCTTTGGACATAGAGTAGCTTTGGAGAGTGGCTTTGGACAGTGGCTTTAGACAGTGGCTTTGGACATAGAGTGGCTTTGGAGAGTGGCTTTGGAGAGTGGCTTTGGACAGTGGCTTTGGACATAGAGTGACTTTCGACAGTGGCTTTGTAGAGTGGCTTTGGACAGTGGCTTTGGACACAGAGTGGCTTTGGACAGTGGCTTTGGAGAGTGGCTTTGGACAGTGGCTTTGGACATAGAGTGGCTTTGGACAGTGGCTTTGGAGAGTGTATTCGGACAGTGGCTTTGGACATAGAGTGGCTTTGGACAGTGGCTTTGGAGAGTGGCTTTGGACAGTGGCTTTGGACATAGAGTGGCTTTGGACAGTGGCTTTGGAGAGTGGCTTTGGACAGTGGCTTTGGACATAGAGTGGCTTTGGACAGTGGCTTTGGAGAGTGGCTTTAGACAGTGGCTTTGGAGAGTGGCTTTGGTGAGTGGCTTTGGATAGTGGCTTTAGATATAGAGTGGCTTTGGAGAGTGGCTTTGGAGAGTGGCTTTGGACAGTGGCTTTGGACATAGTGTGGCCTTGGAAAGTGGCTTTGGAGAGTGGCTTTGGATAGTGGCTTTGGACATAGAGTGGCTTTGGAGAGTGGCATTGGACATTGGCTTTGGACAGTGGCTTTGGTCATAGAGTGGCTTTGGAGAGTGGCTTTGGAGAGTGGCTTTGGACAGTGGCTTTGGACAGTGGCTTTGGACATAGAGTGGCTTTAGAGAGTAGCTTTGGACATACAGTGGCTTTGGACATACAGTGGCTTTGGACAGTGGCTTTGGATATACAGTGGCTTTGGACATACAGTGGCTTTGGACAGTGGCTTTGGAGAGTGGCTTTGGACAGTGGCTTTGGACATAGAGTGGCTTTGGACAGTGGCTTTGGAGAGTGGCTTTGGACAGTGGCTTTGGACATAGAGTGGTTTAGGACAGTGGCTTTGGAGAGTGGCTTTGGACAGTGGCTTTGGACATAGAGTGGCTTTGGACAGTGGCTTTGGACAGTGGCTTTGGACAGTGGCTTTGGACAGTGGCTTTGGACAGTGGCTTTGGAAATAGAGTGGCTTTGGACAGTGGCTTTGGACAGTGGCTTTGGACAGTGGCTTTGGACATAGTATTGCTTTGGACAGTGGCTTTGGACAGTGGCTTTGTACAGTGGATTTGGACATAGAGTGGCTTTGGACAGTGGCTTTGTACAGTTGCTTTGTACAGTGGCTTTGGACATACAGTGGCTTTGGACATACAGTGGCTTTGGACAGTGGCTTTGGACATACAGTGGCTTTGGACATACTGTTAGGGTATGCACCACCCCTAACAGTCTAGCTAAGGCTTTACACACTTAGTGCTTTAGGTAACTAGTTATAACAACTTTATTCACTTCGACAAGACACAACTCAAGACCGAATAATCTGTCCAGAGGGAGGCTGCCCTTAACTAGGCTGGCCTCCCCCCCAAGGACATGACCATATAAGGTAAAATACATGCATGTGGTTGATTGACTATCCAATGGAATACAAGTAGCAGCTGTGTGTTTGTTTATGCATGCGGCTATTAACATAAGTGTGGTCAACGTTGAGGTCAACAGTTTGTTCGTGAGCTTTCTGCAGGTTAACACCTGCAGGTTGCTCCTGTGTTGTTAGGGCTGTTAGGGTGTTACCTAACAAGGTCCCTAACACTTCCTTCCCCTTCCGGAGGTCGGGCGTCATCATCTGTCCATGCTTGGCGAGATAGCCCATCAGCATTGGCATTTTGTGCACCAGGCCGATAGGTTACTGCGTAATTGTAGGGTTGCAGGGCTAGTGCCCAGCGCATAAGTCGACCATTAGTGTTCCTCATCTTCTCTATGTATGTTAGAGCTCGGTGGTCGGTCTGGACGTTGAAGGGTCGTCCCAGCAGGTAGGCTTCAAAATGATGTAGTGCCGCTACAAACTGCTCCATGCCATCCAGCACCTGGTCCATCAGTCGCTGGAAGGTGGTGGGTGCACCCTTCAAGCCGAATGGCATGGTCTTGAAACGGTACTTCCCATGATGAGAAATAAACGCCGTCTTATCACGATCAGCCTCTCGTACGGGCACGCCCTTGGCCAAGTCGAGGGTTGACAGGTACCGAGCATTTCCCAGTTTGTCGATTAGATCATCGACCCTGGGCATTGGGTAGGGGTCATTCTTGGTTCTTGGAAGAGGCCCCATGATGTCTATGGCTACCCTTTCAAACGGCTCAGAAATCACCGGCAAGGGATGTAACGGTGCTTTGGCTGACGACTTCCTGGCTGCTTTCTGGCAAACAGGACAACTTCTGCATGCCTCTGCCACAGCCCTGTGGACCCCAGGCCAAAAAAAACCTCGGAGTAGCCGGGCTATTGTCCTTTTTCTCCCGAGATGTCCTGCCATCGGCACAGAGTGTGCCATGGTGATGGCTTGATTCCGCCTTGCCTGTGGTAACACCAGCTGCTCGATCTCATTTCCCAATGGGTCGTAGCTCCTGTGGTAGAGCCACTTTCCTTGATAATGGTATGGGGAACCATTCTGTCCTGCCATCTGGCGGGCCTTCTCCAATGACTTATCTCGAGCCTGTTCCCTCGCAAGGTCTGCTCCTTGCGATGCTTCTGCAGGTTGTTGGATGTCAACCGTCAGTAAGTTAGCCCGACTTCGAGCTGCTTCTCGTTTTGCCATCCTGGACATCCGAGGTTTGACCTTGGAAGTGCCAAACATGTCCTCTGGCCAATGGCAGTCAGTCAGCAAGTCCCAGTGCGCATCCTCCTCCTGCACATCCAGGTTCACCTCCGTCAGGTGTACTTCCGACATCTCTGTAGCATGTTCTTCCATCCTGAGTCGCTCTCCCTCGCTTTTTGCTTGCTGTCGGGTGACAGCTGCATTAGCATGCAGTGATGGTGGCCGGAACAGGTTGGCTGCCGCATGGAAAGCTGTCCGGATGGGTGGAATATCGTTTCCCAGTAGTGCATCATCAGGTAGGTCTTGGCTTGCTGCTGCGTGGCACACATACTTCTGTCCATTCAATTCCACAGTGATGCGTGCTAGTGGCAGGCTGTCGATCTGACCATTAGCCATCGAAATATTCGCCATTTTGCCTGTCCACTGGTCATCCTGCACAAATCTGGTATTTACCAGTGTGATGTTGGCTCCTGAGTCCAAGCGTAGTTTGTCACATGTGATGTGGTTAAGCTTGCCTGAAACATGCATACTCCCCTGTTGTTCTTCGAGGGTGGTCCCGTCATCCATTGCCGAATCACTGAAAATCTCAGTGGGACAGGCATCATCCTGTCCTCCCATATAACCATTTGCACAGAGTGGTGCATGCTCTGGAATAAGGTCAGCTGCCAAAGCTGTGAAGACCTTCTTGGGGCATGTAGCTCCAATATGCCCCCACTCGTGGCAGTTGAAGCACATGGGGCCCTTTTGATCATCAAAGTATTTGGATAAATCTCGTTTGCCTTCCTTTCTGAGCTGTCTAAATGGTCCTGGTGTTGATGCCATGGTGGTGGTCTGTGCAGGACTGTTCCCGTCATGGGCGGGATCCTCCCTGGTGTAAGTGGTCTTGTCCCAGACTCGTTTGTCTGGTTTGCCAGTCTTTGCTTTCATTAGTACCGAGTAGTCTAGGTTTCTGTCCCGCAAGTATTCATCGCCCAAGGTACCTGCCTCCCTTGATGTGGTGGGTTTCTGTGCCCGAATCCAGCATGCTATGTGGTTGGGGAGGGTCCGTAAAAAGTTTTCCTTGGCAAATGCACCTACTATATCCTTCTTGAAGGTGCAGTCGGCTACCACTTTCTCTCCAAGATCTTGTATCCGGCAGGCCAACTGAGTGAGGGATTCACCTGACTTCACCGTGGATTCCCAGAATTTTTTCATGTGAGCAGACTGGGTGATACCCATCCTGTCCAGAATGGCTTTCTTTGCCTTCTCATAGGTGAGCTCGTCTGGGGGCAGTGTCAGGAATGCTGTCAGGGCGTCTTCCTTAAGGAGAGGTCTCAGGTGGAGCAACCAGTCCTCGGCCCGGATGTCAAAGGTGGCCATGTGGCTCTCAAATCGGGAGAACTCATCATCCAGTGCATCTCCATTGCTCATGGGCTGTAGCTTGGGTGGTTGTAGTCGAGGTCTCGCCTGGGCGACGGTCAGTGCCACTACCGTGTCTGTCAACTGTTGAAATTCTCTCAGTCGCTGTAGCTCTTGACGGGCCTTCTCTTCATTCTCCAGTTCCCACTTCTTGAGGTCCGCTGCCCTCTGCACCTCTCTCTGATGGTCTTCCCTTTCTTCTTTCCGCTGCTGTTGCTGTCGTGCTGCCTCTGCATCTCGTTGATGCCGTAGTTCTTTCTCCTCTCGACGTTGGCGATCCAGCTCAGCCTGAGCTAACCTAACCTGTCTGTCTTCCTCCCTCCTGGCCGACTCGATCTGTTGTTGCTGCACCAATATGCGCAGCAGATCGGTAGTTGGGTTCAGCTCTGCTGTTGCAGTTTGCTTAGTTTCACTCTCCCTCTGGGGATTGTAGTCCACAGTCCCACTGTTGGCAGAGGTGATTTCTACTTCATTTTCCTGCCCACTTCTGCTTCGTGTCGACATAGACATCTCAATCGTCAGGTATTGTATCGAGTCACTTTATTACAAGTTCACTGGTCACAGTCAACAATAAGAATCCAATTTGCCACACTTTACACTTTTACACGTCTGCACTAATACTGAGCAGGCCGTCTCTCTTCGATGTCTCCAAACAGTCGAATACAATGAAATCAATCACTCCAACACTCACTATAGCTAGCACTCTGCCACTACTCAAACTGGGTTCGAACCTATTATGCTGCCACCAAATGTTAGGGTATGCACCACCCCTAACAGTCTAGCTAAGGCTTTACACACTTAGTGCTTTAGGCAACTAGTTATAACAACTTTATTCACTTCGACAAGACACAACTCAAGACCGAATAATCTGTCCAGAGGGAGGCTGCCCTTAACTAGGCTGGCCTCCCCCACAAGGACATGACCATATAAGGTAAAATACATGCATGTGGTTGATTGACTATCCAATGGAATACAAGTAGCAGCTGTGTGTTTGTTTATGCATGCGGCTATTAACATAAGTGTGGTCAACGTTGAGGTCAACAGTTTGTTCGTGAGCTTTCTGCAGGTTAACACCTGTAGGTTGCTCCTGTGTTGTTAGGGCTGTTAGGGTGTTACCTAACAAGGTCCCTAACACATACAGTGGCTTTGGACAGTAGCTTTGGAGAGTGGCTTTGGACAGTGGCTTTGGACATAGAGTGGCTTTGGACAGTGGCTTTGGAGAGTGGCTTTGGACAGTGGCTTTGGACATAGAGTGGCTTTGGACAGTGGCTTTGGAGAGTGGCTTTGGACGGTGGCTTTAGACATAGAGTGGCTTTGGACAGTGGCTTTGTAGAGTGGCTTTGGATAGTGGCTTTGGACATAGAGTGGCTTTGGACAGTGGCTTTGGAGAGTGGCTTTGGACAGTGGCTTTGGACATAGAGTGGCTTTGGACAGTGGCTTTGGAGAGTGTCTTTGGAAAGTGGCTTTGGACATAGAGTGGCTTTGGACAGTGGCTTTGGACATAGAGTGGCTTTGGAGATTGGTTTTGGAGAGTGGCTTTGGACAGTGGCTTTGACATAGAGTGGCTTTGGACAGTGGCTTTGGAGAGTGGCTTTGGACAGTGGCTTTGGACATAGAGTTGCTTTGGACAGTGGCTTTGGACAGTGGCTTTGGACAGTGGTTTTGGACAGTGGCTTTGGACATAGAGTTGCTTTGGACAGTGGTTAAGGACAGTGGCTTTGTACAGTGGCTTTGGACATAGAGTGGCTTTGGACAGTGGCTTTGGACAGTGGCTGGCTTTGGACATAGAGTGGCTTTGGAGAGTTGCTATGGACAGTGGCTTTGGACAGTGGCTTTAGACATAGAGTGGCTTTGGAGAGTGGCTTTGGACAGTGGCTTTAGACAGTGGCTTGGGACATAGAGTGGCTTTGGAGAGTGGCTTTGGAGAGTGTCTTTGGACAGTGGCTTTGGACATAGAGTGGCTTTGGAGAGTGGCTTTGGAGAGTGGCTTTGGACAGTGGCTTTGGACATAGAGTGGCTTTGGAGAGTGGCTTTGGACAGTGGCTTTGGACAGTGGCTTTGGACAGTGGCTTTGGACAGTGGCTTTGGACATAGAGTGGCTTTGGAGAGTGGCTTTGGACAGTGGCTTTGGACAGTGGCTTTGGACATAGAGTGGCTTTGGAGAATGGCTTTGGACAGTGGCTTTGGACAGAGGCTTTGGACATAGAGTGGCTTTGGATAGAAGCTTTGGAGAGTGACTTTGGACAGTGGCTTTGGACATAGAGTGGCTTTGGAGAGTGGCTTTGGACAGTGGCTTTGGACAGTGGATTTGGACATAGAGTGGCTTTGGAGAGTGGCTTTGGAGAGTGGCTTTGGACAGTGGCTTTGGACATAGAGTGGCTTTAGACAGTGGCTTTAGGAGAGTGGCTTTGGACAGTGGCTTTGGACATAGAGTAGCTTTGGAGAGTGGCTTTGGACAGTGGCTTTAGACAGTGGCTTTGGACATAGAGTGGCTTTGGAGAGTGGCTTTGGAGAGTGGCTTTGGACAGTGGCTTTGGACATAGAATGACTTTCGACAGTGGCTTTGTAGAGTGGCTTTGGACAGTGGCTTTGGACACAGAGTGGCTTTGGACAGTGGCTTTGGAGAGTGGCTTTGGACAGTGGCTTTGGACATAGAGTGGCTTTGGACAGTGGCTTTGGAGAGTGGCTTCGGACAGTGGCTTTGGACATAGAGTGGCTTTGGACAGTGGCTTTGGAGAGTGGCTTTGGACAGTGGCTTTGGACATAGAGTGGCTTTGGACAGTGGCTTTGGAGAGTGGCTTTGGACAGTGGCTTTGGACATAGAGTGGCTTTGGACAGTGGCTTTGGAGAGTGGCTTTAGACAGTGGCTTTGGAGAGTGGCTTTGGAGAGTGGCTTTGGATAGTGGCTTTGGATATAGAGTGGCTTTGGAGAGTGGCTTTGGAGAGTGGCTTTGGACAGTGGCTTTGGACATAGTGTGGCCTTGGAAAGTGGCTTTGGAGAGTGGCTTTGGATAGTAGCTTTGGACATAGAGTGGCTTTGGAGAGTGGCATTGGACATTGGCTTTGGACAGTGGCTTTGGTCATAGAGTGGCTTTGGAGAGTGGCTTTGGAGAGTGGCTTTGGACAGTGGCTTTGGACAGTGGCTTTGGACATAGAGTGGCTTTGGAGAGTAGCTTTGGACATACAGTGGCTTTGGACATACAGTGGCTTTGGACAGTGGCTTTGGATATACAGTGGCTTTGGACATACAGTGGCTTTGGACAGTGGCTTTGGAGAGTGGCTTTGGACAGTGGCTTTGGACATAGAGTGGCTTTGGACAGTGGCTTTGGACAGTGGCTTTAGACAGTGGCTTTGGACATAGAGTGGCTTTGGACAGTGGCTTTGGACAGTGGCTTTGGACATAGAGTGGCTTTGGACAGTGGCTTTGGACAGTGGCTTTGGACAGTGGCTTTGGACATAGTATTGCTTTGGACAGTGGCTTTGGACAGTGGCTTTGTACAGTGGATTTGGACATAGAGTGGCTTTGGACAGTGGCTTTGGACAGTTGCTTTGTACAGTGGCTTTGGACATACAGTGGCTTTGGACATACAGTGGCTTTGGACAGTGGCTTTGGACATACAGTGGCTTTGGACATACTGTTAGGGTATGCACCACCCCTAACAGTCTAGCTAAGGCTTTACACACTTAGTGCTTTAGGTAACTAGTTATAACAACTTTATTCACTTCGACAAGACACAACTCAAGACCGAATAATCTGTCCAGAGGGAGGCTGCCCTTAACTAGGCTGGCCTCCCCCCCAAGGACATGACCATATAAGGTAAAATACATGCATGTGGTTGATTGACTATCCAATGGAATACAAGTAGCAGCTGTGTGTTTGTTTATGCATGCGGCTATTAACATAAGTGTGGTCAACGTTGAGGTCAACAGTTTGTTCGTGAGCTTTCTGCAGGTTAACACCTGCAGGTTGCTCCTGTGTTGTTAGGGCTGTTAGGGTGTTACCTAATAAGGTCCCTAACACTTCCTTCCCCTTCCGGAGGTCGGGCGTCATCATCTGTCCATGCTTGGCGAGATAGCCCATCAGCATTGGCATTTTGTGCACCAGGCCGATAGGTTACTGCGTAATTGTAGGGTTGCAGGGCTAGTGCCCAGCGCATAAGTCGACCATTAGTGTTCCTCATCTTCTCTATGTATGTTAGAGCTCGGTGGTCGGTCTGGACGTTGAAGGGTCGTCCCAGCAGGTAGGCTTCAAAATGATGTAGTGCCGCTACAAACTGCTCCATGCCATCCAGCACCTGGTCCATCAGTCGCTGGAAGGTGGTGGGTGCACCCTTCAAGCCGAATGGCATGGTCTTGAAACGGTACTTCCCATGATGAGAAATAAACGCCGTCTTGTCACGATCAGCCTCTCGTACGGGCACGCCCTTGGGCAAGTCGAGGGTTGACAGGTACCGAGCATTTCCCAGTTTGTCGATTAGATCATCGACCCTGGGCATTGGGTAGGGGTCATTCTTGGTTCTTGGAAGAGGCCCCATGATGTCTATGGCTACCCTTTCAAACGGCTCAGAAATCACCGGCAAGGGATGTAACGGTGCTTTGGCTGACGACTTCCTGGCTGCTTTCTGGCAAACAGGACAACTTCTGCATGCCTCTGCCACAGCCCTGTGGATCCCAGGCCAAAAAAAACCTCGGAGTAGCCGGGCTATTGTCCTTTTTCTCCCGAGATGTCCTGCCATCGGCACAGAGTGTGCCATGGTGATGGCTTGATTCCGCCTTGCCTGTGGTAACACCAGCTGCTCGATCTCATTTCCCAATGGGTCGTAGCTCCTGTGGTAGAGCCACTTTCCTTGATAATGGTATGGGGAACCATTCTGTCCTGCCATCTGGCGGGCCTTCTCCAATGACTTATCTCGAGCCTGTTCCCTCGCAAGGTCTGCTCCTTGCGATGCTTCTGCAGGTTGTTGGATGTCAACCGTCAGTAAGTTAGCCCGACTTCGAGCTGCTTCTCGTTTTGCCATCCTGGACATCCGAGGTTTGACCTTGGAAGTGCCAAACATGTCCTCTGGCCAATGGCAGTCAGTCAGCAAGTCCCAGTGCGCATCCTCCTCCTGCACATCCAGGTTCACCTCCGTCAGGTGTACTTCCGACATCTCTGTAGCATGTTCTTCCATCCTGAGTCGCTCTCCCTCGCTTTTTGCTTGCTGTCGGGTGACAGCTGCATTAGCATGCAGTGATGGTGGCCGGAACAGGTTGGCTGCCGCATGGAAAGCTGTCCGGATGGGTGGAATATCGTTTCCCAGTAGTGCATCATCAGGTAGGTCTTGGCTTGCTGCTGCGTGGCACACATACTTCTGTCCATTCAATTCCACAGTGATGCGTGCTAGTGGCAGGCTGTCGATCTGACCATTAGCCATCGAAATATTCGCCATTTTGCCTGTCCACTGGTCATCCTGCACAAATCTGGTATTTACCAGTGTGATGTTGGCTCCTGAGTCCAAGCGTAGTTTGTCACATGTGATGTGGTTAAGCTTGCCTGAAACATGCATACTCCCCTGTTGTTCTTCGAGGGTGGTCCCGTCATCCATTGCCGAATCACTGAAAATCTCAGTGGGACAGGCATCATCCTGTCCTCCCATATAACCATTTGCACAGAGTGGTGCATGCTCTGGAATAAGGTCAGCTGCCAAAGCTGTGAAGACCTTCTTGGGGCATGTAGCTCCAATATGCCCCCACTCGTGGCAGTTGAAGCACATGGGGCCCTTTTGATCATCAAAGTATTTGGATAAATCTCGTTTGCCTTCCTTTCTGAGCTGTCTAAATGGTCCTGGTGTTGATGCCATGGTGGTGGTCTGTGCAGGACTGTTCCCGTCATGGGCGGGATCCTCCCTGGTGTAAGTGGTCTTGTCCCAGACTCGTTTGTCTGGTTTGCCAGTCTTTGCTTTCATTAGTACCGAGTAGTCTAGGTTTCTGTCCCGCAAGTATTCATCGCCCAAGGTACCTGCCTCCCTTGATGTGGTGGGTTTCTGTGCCCGAATCCAGCATGCTATGTGGTTGGGGAGGGTCCGTAAAAAGTTTTCCTTGGCAAATGCACCTACTATATCCTTCTTGAAGGTGCAGTCGGCTACCACTTTCTCTCCAAGATCTTGTATCCGGCAGGCCAACTGAGTGAGGGATTCACCTGACTTCACCGTGGATTCCCAGAATTTTTTCATGTGAGCAGACTGGGTGATACCCATCCTGTCCAGAATGGCTTTCTTTGCCTTCTCATAGGTGAGCTCGTCTGGGGGCAGTGTCAGGAATGCTGTCAGGGCGTCTTCCTTAAGGAGAGGTCTCAGGTGGAGCAACCAGTCCTCGGCCCGGATGTCAAAGGTGGCCATGTGGCTCTCAAATCGGGAGAACTCATCATCCAGTGCATCTCCATTGCTCATGGGCTGTAGCTTGGGTGGTTGTAGTCGAGGTCTCGCCTGGGCGACGGTCAGTGCCACTACCGTGTCTGTCAACTGTTGAAATTCTCTCAGTCGCTGTAGCTCTTGACGGGCCTTCTCTTCATTCTCCAGTTCCCACTTCTTGAGGTCCGCTGCCCTCTGCACCTCTCTCTGATGGTCTTCCCTTTCTTCTTTCCGCTGCTGTTGCTGTCGTGCTGCCTCTGCATCTCGTTGATGCCGTAGTTCTTTCTCCTCTCGACGTTGGCGATCCAGCTCAGCCTGAGCTAACCTAACCTGTCTGTCTTCCTCCCTCCTGGCCGACTCGATCTGTTGTTGCTGCACCAATATGCGCAGCAGATCGGTAGTTGGGTTCAGCTCTGCTGTTGCAGTTTGCTTAGTTTCACTCTCCCTCTGGGGATTGTAGTCCACAGTCCCACTGTTGGCAGAGGTGATTTCTACTTCATTTTCCTGCCCACTTCTGCTTCGTGTCGACATAGACATCTCAATCGTCAGGTATTGTATCGAGTCACTTTATTACAAGTTCACTGGTCACAGTCAACAATAAGAATCCAATTTGCCACACTTTACACTTTTACACGTCTGCACTAATACTGAGCAGGCCGTCTCTCTTCGATGTCTCCAAACAGTCGAATACAATGAAATCAATCACTCCAACACTCACTATAGCTAGCACTCTGCCACTACTCAAACTGGGTTCGAACCTATTATGCTGCCACCAAATGTTAGGGTATGCACCACCCCTAACAGTCTAGCTAAGGCTTTACACACTTAGTGCTTTAGGCAACTAGTTATAACAACTTTATTCACTTCGACAAGACACAACTCAAGACCGAATAATCTGTCCAGAGGGAGGCTGCCCTTAACTAGGCTGGCCTCCCCCACAAGGACATGACCATATAAGGTAAAATACATGCATGTGGTTGATTGACTATCCAATGGAATACAAGTAGCAGCTGTGTGTTTGTTTATGCATGCGGCTATTAACATAAGTGTGGTCAACGTTGAGGTCAACAGTTTGTTCGTGAGCTTTCTGCAGGTTAACACCTGTAGGTTGCTCCTGTGTTGTTAGGGCTGTTAGGGTGTTACCTAACAAGGTCCCTAACACATACAGTGGCTTTGGACAGTAGCTTTGGAGAGTGGCTTTGGACAGTGGCTTTGGACATAGAGTGGCTTTGGACAGTGGCTTTGGAGAGTGGCTTTGGACAGTGGCTTTGGACATAGAGTGGCTTTGGACAGTGGCTTTGGAGAGTGGCTTTGGACGGTGGCTTTAGACATAGAGTGGCTTTGGACAGTGGCTTTGTAGAGTGGCTTTGGATAGTGGCTTTGGACATAGAGTGGCTTTGGACAGTGGCTTTGGAGAGTGGCTTTGGACAGTGGCTTTGGACATAGAGTGGCTTTGGACAGTGGCTTTGGAGAGTGTCTTTGGAAAGTGGCTTTGGACATAGAGTGGCTTTGGACAGTGGCTTTGGACATAGAGTGGCTTTGGAGATTGGCTTTGGAGAGTGGCTTTGGACAGTGACTTTGACATAGAGTGGCTTTGGACAGTGGCTTTGGAGAGTGGCTTTGGACAGTGGCTTTGGACATAGAGTTGCTTTGGACAGTGGCTTTGGACAGTGGCTTTGGACAGTGGTTTTGGACAGTGGCTTTGGACATAGAGTTGCTTTGGACAGTGGTTAAGGACAGTGGCTTTGTACAGTGGCTTTGGACATAGAGTGGCTTTGGACAGTGGCTTTGGACAGTGGCTTTGGACATAGAGTGGCTTTGGACAGTGGCTTTGGACAGTGGCTTTGGACAGTGGCTTTGGACATAGAGTGGCTTTGGACAGTGGCTTTGGACAGTGGCTTTGGACAGTGGCTTTGGACAGTGGCTTTGGACATAGAGTGGCTTTGTTGAGTGGCTTTGGAGAGTGGCTTTGGACTGGCTTTGGACATAGAGTGGCTTTGGACATAGAGTGGCTTTGGACAGTGGCTTTAGACAGTGGCTTTGGATATAGAGTGGCTTTGGAGAGTGGCTTTGGAGAGTGGCTTTGGACAGTGGCTTTGGACATAGAGTGACTTTCGACAGTGGCTTTGTAGAGTGGCTTTGGACAGTGGCTTTGGACACAGAGTGGCTTTGGAGAGTGGCTTTGGAGAGTGGCTTTGGACAGTGGCTTTGGACATAGAGTGGCTTTGGACAGTGGCTTTGGAGAGTGGCTTAGGACAGGGGCTTTGGACATAGAGTGGCTTTGGACAGTGGCTTTGGAGAGTGGCTTTGGTCAGTGGCTTTGGACATAGAGTGGCTTTGGACAGTGGCTTTGGCGAGTGGCTTTGGACAGTGGCTTTGGACATAGAGTGGCTTTGGACAGTGGCTTTGGAGAGTGGCTTTGGACAGTGGCTTTGGAGAGTGGCTTTGGAGAGTGGCTTTGGATAGTGGCTTTGGATATAGAGTGGCTTTGGAGAGTGGCTTTGGAGAGTGGCTTTGGACAGTGGCTTTGGACATAGTGTGGCTTTGGAAAGTGGCTTTGGAGAGTGGCTTTGGATAGTGGCTTTGGACATAGAGTGGCTTTGGAGAGTGGCTTTGGACATTGGCTTTGGACAGTGGCTTTGGACATACAGAGGCTTTGGAGAGTGGCTTTGTAGAGTGGCTTTGGACAGTGGATTTGGACAGTGGCTTTGGACATAGAGTGGCTTTGGAGAGTGGCTTTGGACATACAGTGGCTTTGGACGTACAGTGGCTTTGGACAGTGGCTTTGGAAATACAGTGGCTTTGGACATACAGTGGCTTTGGACAGTGGCTTTGGAGAGTGGCTTTGGACAGTGGCTTTGGACATAGAGTGGCTTTGGACAGTGGCTTTGGAGAGTGGCTTTGGACAGTGGCTTTGGACATAGAGTAGCTTTGGAGAGTGGCTTTGGACAGTGGCTTTAGACAGTGGCTTTGGACATAGAGTGGCTTTGGAGAGTGGCTTTGGATAGTGGCTTTGGACAGTGGCTTTGGACATAGAGTGACTTTCGACAGTGGCTTTGTAGAGTGGCTTTGGACAGTGGCTTTGGACACAGAGTGGCTTTGGACAGTGGCTTTGGAGAGTGGCTTTGGACAGTGGCTTTGGACATAGAGTGGCTTTGGACAGTGGCTTTGGAGAGTGGCTTCGGACAGTGGCTTTGGACATAGAGTGGCTTTGGACAGTGGCTTTGGAGAGTGGCTTTGGATAGTGGCTTTGGACATAGAGTGGCTTTGGACAGTGGCTTTGGAGAGTGGCTTTGGACAGTGGCTTTGGACATAGAGTGGCTTTGGACAGTGGCTTTGGAGAGTGGCTTTGGACAGTGGCTTTGGAGAGTGGCTTTGGAGAGTGGCTTTGGATAGTGGCTTTGGATATAGAGTGGCTTTGGAGAGTGGCTTTGGAGAGTGGCTTTGGAAAGTTGCTTTGGACATAGTGTGGCTTTGGAAAGTGGCTTTGGAGAGTGGCTTTGGATAGTGGCTTTGGACATAGAGTGGCTTTGGAGAGTGGCATTGGACATTGGCTTTGGACAGTGGCTTTGGACATACAGTGGCTTTGGAGAGTGGCTTTGTAGAGTGGCTTTGGACAGTGGCTTTGGACAGTGGCTTTGGACATAGAGTGGCTTTGGAGAGTAGCTTTGGACATACAGTGGCTTTGGACATACAGTGGCTTTGGACAGTGGCTTTGGACATACAGTGGCTTTGGACATACAGTGGCTTTGGACAGTGGCTTTGGAGAGAGGCTTTGGACAGTGGCTTTGGACATAGAGTGGCTTTGGACAGTGGCTTTGGAGAGTGGCTTTGGACAGTGGCTTTGGACATAGAGTGGTTTAGGACAGTGGCTTTGGAGAGTGGCTTTGGACAGGGGCTTTGGACATAGAGTGGCTTTGGACAGTGGCTTTGGACAGTGGCTTTGGACAGTGGCTTTGGACATAGAGTGGCTTTGGACAGTGGCTTTGGACAGTGGCTTTGGACAGTGGCTTTGGACATAGAGTGGCTTTGGACAGTGGCTTTGGACAGTGGCTTTGGATAGTGGCTTTGGACATAGTATTGCTTTGGACAGTGGCTTTGGACAGTGGCTTTGTACAGTGGATTTGGACATAGAGTGGCTTTGGACAGTGGCTTTGGACAGTTGCTTTGTACAGTGGCTTTGGACATACAGTGGCTTTGGACAGTGGCTTTGGACATACAGTGGCTTTGGACATACAGTGGCTTTGGACAGTGGCTTTGGACATACAGTGGCTTTGGACATACAATGGCTTTGGACAGTGGCTTTGGACATACAGTGGCTTTGGACATACAGTGTCTTTGGACAGTGGCTTTGGACATACAGTGGCTTTGGACATACAGTAGCTTTAGACAGTGGCTTTGGACATACAGTGGCTTTAGACAGTGGCTTTGGACATACAGTGGCTTTGGACATACAGTGGCTTTGGACAGTGGTTTTGGACATACAGTGGCTTTGGACATACAGTGGCTTTGGACAGTGGCTTTGGACATACAGTGGCTTTGGACATACAGTGGCTTTGGACAGTGGCTTTGGACATACAGTGGCTTTGGACATACAGTGGCTTTGGAAAGTGGCTTTGGACATACAGTGGCTTTGGACATACAGTGGCTTTGGACAGTAGCTTTGGAGAGTGGCTTTGGACAGTGGCTTTGGACATAGAGTGGCTTTGGACAGTGGCTTTGGAGAGTGGCTTTGGACAGTGGCTTTGGACATAGAGTTGTTTCGGACAGTGGCTTTGGAGAGTTGCTTTGGACAGTGGCTTTGGACATAGAGTGGCTTTGGACAGTGGCTTTGGACAGTGGCTTTGGACAGTGGCTTTGGACATAGAGTGGCTTTGGACAGTGGCTTTCGACAGTGGCTTTGGACAGTGGCTTTGGACATAGAGTGGCTTTGTTGAGTGGCTTTGGAGAGTGGCTTTGGACTGGCTTTGGACATAGAGTGGCTTTGGACATAGAGTGGCTTTGGACAGTGGCTTTAGACAGTGGCTTTGGACATAGAGTGGCTTTGGAGAGTAGCTTTGGAGAGTGGCTTTGGACAGTGGCTTTGGACATAGAGTGATTTTCGACAGTGGCTTTGTAGAGTGGCTTTGGACAGTGGCTTTGGACACAGAGTGGCTTTGGACAGTGGCTTTGGAGAGTGGCTTTGGACAGTGGCTTTGGACATAGAGTGGCTTTGGACAGTGGCTTTGGAGAGTGGCTTAGGACAGTGGCTTTGGACATAGAGTGGCTTTGGACAGTGGCTTTGGAGAGTGGCTTTGGACAGTGGCTTTGGACATAGAGTGGCTTTGGACAGTGGCTTTGGAGAGAGGCTTTGGACAGTGGCTTTGGACATAGAGTGGCTTTGGAAAGTGGCTTTGGAGAGTGGCTTTGGACAGTGGCTTTGGAGAGTGGCTTTGGAGAGTGGCTTTGGATAGTGGCTTTGGATATAGAGTGGCTTTGGAGAGTGGCTTTGGAGAGTGGCTTTGGACAGTGGCTTTGGACATAGTGTGGCTTTGGAAAGTGGCTTTGGAGAGTGGCTTTGGATAGTGGCTTTGGACATAGAGTGGCTTTGGAGAGTGGCTTTGGACATTGGCTTTGGACAGTGGCTTTGGACATACAGTGGCTTTGGAGAGTGGCTTTGTAGAGTGGCTTTGGACAGTGGCTTTGGACAGTGGCTTTGGACATAGAGTGGCTTTGGAGAGTGGCTTTGGACATACAGTGGCTTTGGACATACAGTGGCTTTGGACAGTGGCTTTGGACATACAGTGGCTTTGGACATACAGTGACTTTGGACAGTGGCTTTGGAGAGTGGCTTTGGACAGTGGCTTTGGACATAGAGTGGCTTTGGACAATGGCTTTGGAGAGTGGCTTTGGAAAGTGGCTTTGGACATAGAGTGGTTTAGGACAGTGGCTTTGGAGAGTGGCTTTGGACAGTGGCTTTGGACATAGAGTGGCTTTGGACAGTGGCTTTGGACAGTGGCTTTGGACAGTGGCTTTGGACATAGAGTGGCTTTGGACAGTGGCTTTTGACAGTGGCTTTGGACAGTGGCTTTGGACATACAGTGGCTTTGGACAGTGGCTTTGGACAGTGGCTTTGGACATAGAGTGGCTATGGACAGTGGCTTTGGATATAGAGTGGCTTTGGACAGTGGCTTTGGAGAGTGGCTTTGGACATAGTATTGCTTTGGACAGTGGCTTTGGACAGTGGCTTTGTACAGTGGATTTGGACATAGAGTGGCTTTGGACAGTGGCTTTGGACAGTTGCTTTGTACAGTGGCTTTGGACATACAGTGGCTTTGGACAGTGGCTTTGAACATACAGTGGCTTTGGACATACAGTGGCTTTGGACAGTGGCTTTGGACATACAGTGGCTTTGGACATACAGTGGCTTTGGACAGTGGCTTTGGACATACAGTGGCTTTGGACATACAGTGGCTTTGGACAGTTGCTTTGGACATACAGTGGCTTTGGACATACAGTGGCTTTGGACAGTGGCTTTGGACATACAGTGGCTTTGGATATACAGTGGCTTTGGAGAGTGGCTTTGGACAGTGGCTTTGGACATAGAGTGGCTTTGGACAGTGGCTTTGGAGAGTGGCTTTGGACAGTGGCTTTGGACATAGAGTGGCTTTGGAGAGTGGCTTTGGACAGTGGCTTTAGACAGTGGCTTTGGACATAGAGTGGCTTTTGAGAGTGGCTTTGGAGAGTGGCTTTGGACAGTGGCTTTGGACATAGAGTGGCTTTGGACAGTGGCTTTAGGAGAGTGGCTTTGGACAGTGGCTTTGGACATAGAGTGGCTTTGGACAGTGGCTTTGGAGAGTGGCTTTGGACAGTGGCTTTGGACATAGAGTTGCTTTGAACAGTGGCTTTGGAGAGTGGCTTCGGACAGTGGCTTTGGACATAGAGTGGCTTTGGACAGTGGGTTTGGAGAGTGGCTTTGGACAGTGGCTTTGGACATAGAGTGGCTTTGGAGAGTGGCTTTGGAGAGTGGCTTTGGACATAGAGTGGCTTTGGACATAGAGTGGCTTTGGACAGTGGCTTTGGAGAGTGGCTTTGGACAGTGGCTTTGGAGAGTGGCTTTGGAGAGTGGCTTTGGATAGTGTTTTGGACATAGAGTGGCTTTGGAGAGTGGCTTTGGAGAGTGGCTTTGGACAGTGGCTTTGGACATAGTGTGGTTTTGGAAAGTGGCTTTGGTGAGTGGCTTTGGAAAGTGGCTTTGGACATAGAGTGGCTTTGGAGAGTGGCTTTGGACATTGGCTTTGGACAGTGGCTTTGGACATACAGTGGCTTTGGAGAGTGGCTATGGACATACAGTGGCTTTGGACATACAGTGGCTTTGGACAGTGGCTTAGTACATACAGTGGCTTTGGACATACAGTGGCTTTGGACAGTGGCTTTGGAGAGTGGCTTTGGACAGTGGCTTTGGACATAGAGTGGCTTTGGACAGTGGCTTTGGAGAGTGGCTTTGGACAGTGGCTTTGGACATAGAGTGGTTTAGGACAGTGGCTTTGGAGAGTGGCTTTGGACAGTGGCTTTGGACATAGAGTGGCTTTGGAAAGTGGCTTTGGACAGTGGCTTTGGACAGTGTCTTTGGACATAGAGTGGCTTTGGACAGTGGCTTTGGACAGTGGCTTTGGACAGTGGCTTTGGACATAGAGTGGCTTTGGACAATGGCTTTGGACAGTGGCTTTGGACAGTGGCTTTGGACATAGTATTGCTTTGGACAGTGGCTTTGGACAGTGGCTTTGTACAGTGGATTTGGACATAGAGTGGCTTTGGACAGTGGCTTTGGACAGTTGCTTTGTACAGTGGCTTTGGTCATACAGTGGCTTTGGACAGTGGCTTTGGACATACAGTGGCTTTGGACATACAGTGGCTTTGGATAGTGGCTTTGGACATACAGTGGCTTTGGACATACAGTGGCTTTGGACAGTGGCTTTGGACATACAGTGTCTTTGGACATACAGTGGCTTGGGACAGTGGCTTTGGACATACAGTGGCTTTGGACCTACAGTAGCTTTGGACAGTGGCTTTGGACATACAGTGGCTTTAGACAGTGGCTTTGGACATACAGTGGCTTTGGACATACAGTGGTTTGGACAGTGGCTTTGGACATAGAGTGGCTTTGGACACTGGCTTTGGAAAGTGGCTTTGGACAGTGGCTTTGGACAGTGGCTTTGGACATAGAAAGGCTTTGGACAGTGGCTTTGGACAGTGGCTTTGGACAGTGGCTTTGGACATAGAGTGGCTTTGGACAGTGGCTTTGGAAAGTGGCTTTGTACAGTGGCTTTGGACATAGAGTGGCTTTGGACAGTGGCTTTGGACAGTGGCTTTGGACAGTGGATTTGGACAGTGGCTTTGGACAGTGGCTTTGGACAAAGAGGGGCTTTGGATAGAGGCTTTGGACAGTGGCTTTGGACATAGTGTGGCTTTGGAGAGTGGCTATGGAGAGTGGCTTTGAACAGAGGCTTTGGACATAGAGTGGCTTTGGAGAGTGGCTTTGGACAGTGGCTTTTGACAGTGGCTTTGGACATAGAGTGGCTTTGGAAAGTGGCTTTGGAGAGTGGCTTTGGATAGTGGCTTTGGACATAGAGTGGCTTTGGAGAGTGGCTTTGGAGAGTGGCTTTGGACAGTGGCTTTGGACATAGTGTAGCTTTGGAAAGTGGCTTTGGAGAGTGGCTTTGGACATTGGCTTTGGACATAGAGTGGCTTTGGAGAGTGGCTTTGGACATTGGCTTTGGACAGTGGCTTTGGACATACAGTGGCTTTGGAGAGTGGCTTTGGAGAGTGGCTTTGGACAGTGGCTTTGGACAGTGGCTTTGGACATAGAGTGGCTTTGGAGAGTGACTTTGGAGAGTGGCTTTGGACAGTGGCTTTGGACATAGAGTGGCTTTGGACAGTGGCTTTGGAGAGTGGCTTTGGACAGTGGCTTTGGACATAGAGTGGCTTTGGAGAGTGGCTTTGGAGAGTGGCTTTGTACAGTGGCTTTGGACATAGAGTGGTTTTGGAGAGTGGCTTCGGACAGTGGCTTTGGACAGTGGCTTTGGACATACAGTGGCTTTGGACATACAGTGGCTTTGGATAGTGGCTTTGGACATACAGTGGCTTTGGACATACAGTGGCTTTGGACAGTGGCTTTGGACATACAGTGGCTTTGGACATACAGTGGCTTTGGACATACAGTGGCTTTGGACATACAGTGGCTTTGGACATACAGTGGCTTTGGACATACAGTGGCTTTGGAGAGTGGCTTTGGACAGTGGCTTTGGACATAGAGTGGCTTTGGAGAATGGCTTTGGACAGTGGCTTTGGACAGAGGCTTTGGACATAGAGTGGCTTTGGACAGTGGCTTTGGAGAGTGTCTTTGGACAGTGGCTTTGGACATAGAGTGGCTTTGGAGAGTGGCTTTGGACAGTGGCTTTGGACAGTGGCTTTGGACATAGAGTGGCTTTGGAGAGTGGCTTTGGAGAGTGGCTTTGGACAGTGACTTTGGACATAGAGTGGCTTTGGACATAGAGTGGCTTTGGACAGTGGCTTTAGGAGAGTGGCTTTGGACAGTGGCTTTGGACATAGAGTGGCTTTGGAGAGTGGCTTTGGACAGTGGCTTTAGACAGTGGCTTTGGACATAGAGTGGCTTTGGAGAGTGGCTTTGGAGAGTGGCTTTGGACAGTGGCTTTGGACATAGAGTGACTTTCGACAGTGGCTTTGTAGAGTGGCTTTGGACAGTGGCTTTGGACACAGAGTGGCTTTGGACAGTGGCTTTGGAGAGTGGCTTTGGACAGTGGCTTTGGACATAGAGTTGCTTTGGACAGTGGCTTTGGAGAGTGGCTTCGGACAGTGGCTTTGGACATAGAGTGGCTTTAGACAGTGGCTTTGGAGAGTGGCTTTGGACAGTGGCTTTGGACATAGAGTGGCTTTGGACAGTGGCTTTGGAGAGTGGCTTTGGACAGTGGCTTTGGACATAGCGTGGCTTTGGACAGTGGCTTTGGAGAGTGGATTTGGAGAGTGGCTTTGGATAGTGGCTTTGGACATAGAGTGGCTTTGGAGAGTGGCTTTGGAGAGTGGCTTTGGACAGTGGCTTTGGACATAGTGTGGCTTTGGAAAGTGGCTTTGGAGAGTGGCTTTGGATAGTGGCTTTGGACATAGAGTGGCTTTGGAGAGTGGCTTTGGACATTGGCTTTGGACAGTGGCTTTGGACATACAGTGGCTTTGGAGAGTGGGTGGCTTTGGACAGTGGCTTTGGACAGTGGCTTTGGACATAGAGTGGCTTTGGAGAGTGGCTTTGGACATGCAGTGGCTTTGGACATACAGTGGCTTTGGACAGTGGCTTTGGACATACAGTGGCATTGGACATGCAGTGGCTTTGGACAGTGGCTTTGGAGAGTGGCTTTGGACAGTGGCTTTGGACATAGAGTGGCTTTGGACAGTGGCTTTGGAGAGTGGCTTTGGACAGTGGCTTTGGACAGAGAGTGGTTTAGGACAGTGGCTTTGGAGAGTGGCTTTGGACAGTGGCTTTGGACATAGAGTGCCTTTGGACAGTGGCTTTGGACAGTGGCTTTGGACAGTGGCTTTGGACATAGAGTGGCTTTGGACAGTGGCTTTGGACAGTGGCTTTGGACAGTGGCTTTGGACATAGAGTGGCTTTGGACAGTGGCTTTGGACAGTGGCTTTGGACAGTGGCTTTGGACATAGTATTGCTTTGGACAGTGGCTTTGGACATAGAGTGGCTTTGGAGAGTGGCTTTGGACAGTGGCTTTGGACAGTGGCTTTGGACATAGAGTGGCTTTGGAGAATGGCTTTGGATAGTGGCTTTGGACAGAGGCTTTGGACATAGAGTGGCTTTGGACAGTGGCTTTGGAGAGTGTCTTTGGACAGTGGCTTTGGACACAGACTGGCTTTGGAGAGTGGCTTTGGACAGTGGCTTTGGACAATGGCCTTGGACATAGAGTGGCTTTGGAGAGTAGCTTTGGAGAGTGGCTTTGGACAGTGGCTTTGGACATAGAGTGGCTTTGGACAGTGGCTTTAGGAGAGTGGCTTTGGACAGTGGCTTTGGACATAGAGTGGCTTTGGAGAGTGGCTTTGGACAGTGGCTTTAGACAGTGGCTTTGGACATAGAGTGGCTTTGGAGAGTGGCTTTGGGGAGTGGCTTTGGACAGTGGCTTTGGACATAGAGTGACTTTCGACAGTGGCTTTGTAGAGTGGCTTTGGACAGTGGCTTTGGACACAGAGTGGCTTTGGACAGTGGCTTTGGAGAGTGGCTTTGGACAGTGGCTTTGGACATAGAGTTGCTTTGGATAGTGGCTTTGGAGAGTGGCTTGGGACAGTGGCTTTGGACATAGAGTGGCTTTGGACAGTGGCTTTGGAGAGTGGCTTTGGACAGTGACTTTGGAGAGTGGCTTTGGACAGTGGCTTTGGACATAGAGTGGCTTTGGACAGTGGCTTTGGAGAGTGGCTTTGGACAGTGGCTTTGGAGAGTGGCTTTGGAGAGTGGCTTTGGATAGTGTTTTGGACATAGAGTGGCTTTGGAGAGTGGCTTTGGAGAGTGGCTTTGGACAGTGGCTTTGGACATAGTGTGGTTTTGGAAAGTGGCTTTGGAGAGTGGCTTTGGATAGTGGCTTTGGACATAGAGTGGCTTTGGAGAGTGGCTTTGGACATTGGCTTTGGACAGTGGCTTTGGACATACAGTGGCTTTGGAGAGTGGGTGGCTTTGGACAGTGGCTTTGGAGAGTGGCTTTGGAGAGTGGCTTTGAACAGAGGCTTTGGATATAGAGTGGCTTTGGAGAGTGGCTTTGGACAGTGGCTTTTGACAGTGGCTTTGGAAATAGAGTGGCTTTGGAGAGTGGCTTTGGAGAGTGGCTTTGGATAGTGGCTTTGGACATAGAGTGGCTTTGGAGAGTGGCTTTGGAGAGTGGCTTTGGACAGTGGCTTTGGACATAGTGTGACTTTGGAAAGTGGCTTTGGAGAGTGGCTTTGGACAGTGGCTTTGGACATAGAGTGGCTTTGGAGAGTGGCTATGGACATTGGCTTTGGACAGTGGCTTTGGACATACAGTGGCTTTGGAGAGTGGCTTTGGAGAGTGGCTTTGGACAGTGGCTTTGGACAGTGGCTTTGGACATAGAGTGGCTTTCGAGAGTGACTTTGGAGAGTGGCTTTGGACAGTGGCTTTGGACATAGAGTGGCTTTGGACAGTGGCTTTGGAGAGTGGCTTTGGACAGTGGCTTTGGACATAGAGTGGCTTTAGACAGTGGCTTTGGAGAGTGGCTTTGGACAGTGGCTTTGGAGAGTGGCTTTGGAGAGTGGCTTTGGATAGTGGCTTTGGACATAGAGTGGCTTTGGAGAGTGGATTTGGAGAGTGGCTTTGGACAGTGGCTTTGGACATAGTGTGGCTTTGGAAAGTGGCTTTGGAGAGTGGCTTTGGATAGTGGCTTTGGACATAGAGTGGCTTTGGAGAGTGGCTTTGGACATTGGCTTTGGACAGTGGCTTTGGACATACAGTGGCTTTAGAGAGTGGGTGGCTTTGGACAGTGGCTTTGGACAGTGGCTTTGGACATAGAGTGGCTTTGGAGAGTGGTTTTGGACATACAGTGGCTTTGGACATACAGTGGCTTTGGACAGTGGCTTTGGACATACAGTGGCTTTGGACATACAGTGGCTTTGGATAGTGGCTTTGGACAGTGGCTTTGGACATAGTGTGGCTTTGGAGAGTGGCTTTGGAGAGTGGCTTTGAACAGAGGCTTTGGACATAGAGTGGCTTTGGAGAGTGGCTTTGGACAGTGGCTTTTGACAGTGGCTTTGGACATAGAGTGGCTTTGGAGAGTGACTTTGGAGAGTGGCTTTGGATAGTGGCTTTGGACATAGAGTGGCTTTGGAGAGTGGCTTTGGACATTGGCTTTGGACAGTGGCTTTGGACATACAGTGGCTTTGGAGAGTGGCTTTGGAGAGTGGCTTTGGACAGTGGCTTTGGACAGTGGCTTTGGACATAGAGTGGCTTTGGAGAGTGACTTTGGAGAGTGGATTTGGACAGTGGCTTTGGACATAGAGTGGCTTTGGAGAGTGGCTTTGGAGAGTGGCTTTGGACAGTGGCTTTGGACATAGAGTGGTTTTGGAGAGTGGCTTCGGACAGTGGCTTTGGACAGTGGCTTTGGAAATACAGTGGCTTTGGACATACAGTGGCTTTGGATAGTGGCTTTGGACATACAGTGGCTTTGGACATACAGTGGCTTTGGACAGTGGCTTTGGACATACAGTGGCTTTGGACATACAGTGGCTTTGGACAGTGGCTTTGGACATACAGTGGCTTTGGACATACAGTGGCTTTGGACAGTGTCTTTGGCGAGTGGCTTTGGACAGTGGCTTTGGACATAGAGTGGCTTTGGAGAATGGCTTTGGACAGTGGCTTTGGACAGAGGCTTTGGACATAGAGTGGCTTTGGACAGTGGCTTTGGAGAGTGTCTTTGGACAGTGGCTTTGGACATAGAGTGGCTTTGGAGAGTGGCTTTGGACAGTGGCTTTGGACAGTGGCTTTGGACATAGAGTGGCTTTGGAGAGTGGCTTTGGAGAGTGGCTTTGGACAGTGGCTTTGGACATAGATTGGCTTTGGACAGTGGCTTTAGGAGAGTGGCTTTGGACAGTGGCTTTGGACATAGAGTGGCTTTGGAGAGTGGCTTTGGACAGTGGCTTTAGACAGTGGCTTTGGACATAGAGTGGCTTTGGATAGTGGCTTTGGAGAGTGGCTTTGGACAGTGGCTTTGGACATAGAGTGACTTTCGACAGTGACTTTGGAGAGTGGCTTTGGACAGTGGCTTTGGACATAGAGTGGCTTTGGACAGTGGCTTTGGAGAGTGGCCTTGGACAGTGGCTTTGGAGATAGAGTGGCTTTGGACAGTGGCTTTGGAGAGTGGCTTTGGACAGTGGCTTTGGAGAGTGGCTTTGGAGAGTGGCTTTGGATAGTGGCTTTGGACATAGAGTGGCTTTGGAGAGTGGCTTTGGAGAGTGGCTTTGGACAGTGGCTTTGGACATAGTGTGGCTTTGGAAAGTGGCTTTGGAGAGTGGCTTGGATAGTGGCTTTGGACATAGAGTGGCTTTGGAGAGTGGCTTTGGACATTGGCTTTGGACAGTGGCTTTGGACATAGAGTGGCTTTGGAGAGTGGGTGGCTTTGGACAGTGGCTTTGGACAGTGGCTTTGGACATAGAGTGGCTTTGGAGAGTGGCTTTGGACATACAGTGGCTTTGGACATACAGTGGCTTTGGACAGTGGCTTTGGACATACAGTGGCTTTGGACATACAGTGGCTTTGGACAGTGGCTTTGGAGAGTGGCTTTGGACAGTGGCTTTGGACATAGAGTGGCTTTGGACAGTGGCTTTGGAGAGTGGCTTTCAACAGTGGCTTTGGACATAGAGTGGCTTTGGATAGTGGCTTTGGACAGTGGCTTTGGACATAGTGTGGCTTTGGAGAGTGGCTTTGGAGAGTGGCTTTGAACAGAGGCTTTGGACATAGAGTGGCTTTGGAGAGTGGCTTTGGACAGTGGCTTTTGACAGTGGCTTTGGACATAGAGTGGCTTTGGAGAGTGGCTTTGGAGAGTGGCTTTGGATAGTGGCTTTGGACATAGAGTGGCTTTGGAGAGTGGCTTTGGACATTGGCTTTGGACAGTGGCTTTGGACATACAGTGGCTTTGGAGAGTGGCTTTGGAGAGTGGCTTTGGACAGTAGCTTTGGACAGTGGCTTTGGACATAGAGTGGCTTTGGAGAGTGACTTTGGAGAGTGGCTTTGGACAGTGGCTTTGGACATAGAGTGGCTTTGGACAGTGGCTTTGGAGAGTGGCTTTGGACAGTGGCTTTGGACATGGAGTGGCTTTGGAGAGTGGCTTTTGAGAGTGGCTTTGGACAGTGGCTTTGAAAATAGAGTGGTTTTGGAGAGTGGCTTCGGACAGTGGCTTTGGACAGTGGCTTTGGACATACAGTGGCTTTGGACATACAGTGGCTTTGGATAGTGGCTTTGGACATACAGGCTTTGGACATACAGTGGCTTTGGACAGTGGCTTTGGACATACAGTGGCTTTGGACATACAGTGGCTTTGGACAGTGGCTTTGGACATACGGTGGCTTTGGACATACAGTGGCTTTGGACAGTGGCTTTGGAGAGTGGCTTTGGACAGTGGCTTTGGACCTAGAGTGGCTTTGGAGAATGGCTTTGGACAGTGGCTTTGGACAGAGGCTTTGGACATAGAGTGGCTTTGGACAGTGGCTTTGGGGAGTGTCTTTGGACAGTGGCTTTGGACATAGAGTGGCTTTGGAGAGTGGCTTTGGAGAGTGGCTTTGGACAGTGGCTTTGGACATAGAGTGGCTTTGGATAGTGGCTTTGGAGAGTGGCTTTGGACAGTGGCTTTGGACATAGAGTGACTTTCGACAGTGACTTTGGAGAGTGGCTTTGGACAGTGGCTTTGGACATAGAGTGGCTTTGTAGAGTGGCTTTGGAAATACAGTGGCTTTGGACATACAGTGGCTTTGGACAGTGGCTTTGGACATACAGTGGCTTTGGACATTCATTGGCTTTGGATAGTGGCTTTGGACATACAGTGGCTTTGGATAGTGGCTTTGGACATACAGTAGCTTTGGACATACAGTGGCTTTGGACAGTGGCTTCGGACATACAGTGGCTTTGGACAGTGGCTTTGGACATACAGTGGCTTTGGACATACAGTGGCTTTGGACAGTGGCTTTGGACATAGAGTGGCTTTAGACAGTGGCTTTGGACATACAGAGGCTTTGGACATACAGTGGCTTTGGACAGTGGCTTTGGACATACAGTGGCTTTGGACATACAGTGTCTTTGGATAGTGGCTTTGGACATACAGTTGCTTTGGACATACAGTGGCTTTGGACAGTGGCTTTGGACATACAGTGGCTTTGGACATACAGTGGCTTTGGACAGTGGCTTTGGACATACAGTGGCTTTGGACATACAGTGGCTTTGTACAGTGGCTTTGGAGAGTGGCTTTGGAGAGTGGCTTTGGACAGTGGCTTTGGACATAGTGTGGCTTTGGAGAGTGGCTTTGGAGAGTGGCTTTGAACAGAGGCTTTGGACATAGAGTGGCTTTGGAGAGTGGCTTTGGACAGTGGCTTTTGACAGTGGCTTTGGACATAGAGTGGCTTTGGAGAGTGGCTTTGGAGAGTGGCTTTGGATAGTGGCTTTGGACATAGAGTGGCTTTGGAGAGTGGCTTTGGACATTGGCTTTGGACAGTGGCTTTGGACATACAGTGGCTTTGGAGAGTGGCTTTGGAGAGTGGCTTTGGACAGTAGCTTTGGACAGTGGCTTTGGACATAGAGTGGCTTTGGAGAGTGACTTTGGAGAGTGGCTTGGGACAGTGGCTTTGGACATAGAGTGGCTTTGGACAGTGGCTTTGGAGAGTGGCTTTGGACAGTGGCTTTGGACATGGAGTGGCTTTGGAGAGTGGCTTTTGAGAGTGGCTTTGGACAGTGGCTTTGAAAATAGAGTGGTTTTGGAGAGTGGCTTCGGACAGTGGCTTTGGACAGTGGCTTTGGACATACAGTGGCTTTGGACATACAGTGGCTTTGGATAGTGGCTTTGGACATACAGGCTTTGGACATACAGTGGCTTTGGACAGTGGCTTTGGACATACAGTGGCTTTGGACATACAGTGGCTTTGGACAGTGGCTTTGGACATACAGTGGCTTTGGACATACAGTGGCTTTGGACAGTGGCTTTGGAGAGTGGCTTTGGACAGTGGCTTTGGACCTAGAGTGGCTTTGGAGAATGGCTTTGGACAGTGGCTTTGGACAGAGGCTTTGGACATAGAGTGGCTTTGGACAGTGGCTTTGGGGAGTGTCTTTGGACAGTGGCTTTGGACATAGAGTGGCTTTGGAGAGTGGCTTTGGAGAGTGGCTTTGGACAGTGGCTTTGTACATAGAGTGGCTTTGGATAGTGGCTTTGGAGAGTGGCTTTGGAGAGTGGCTTTGGGCAGTGGCTTTGGACATAGAGTGACTTTCGACAGTGACTTTGGAGAGTGGCTTTGGACAGTGGCTTTGGACATAGAGTGGCTTTGTAGAGTGGCTTTGGAAATACAGTGGCTTTGGACATACAGTGGCTTTGGACAGTGGCTTTGGACATACAGTGGCTTTGGACATTCATTGGCTTTGGATAGTGGCTTTGGACATACAGTGGCTTTGGATAGTGGCTTTGGACATACAGTAGCTTTGGACATACAGTGGCTTTGGACAGTGGCTTTGGACATACAGTGGCTTTAGACAGTGGCTTTGGACATACAGTGGCTTTGGACATACAGTGGCTTTGGACATACAGTGGCTTTGGACAGTGGCTTTGGACATAGAGTGGCTTTAGACAGTGGCTTTGGACATACAGAGGCTTTTGACATACAGTGGCTTTGGACAGTGGCTTTGGACATACAGTGGCTTTGGACATACAGTGTCTTTGGATAGTGGCTTTGGACATACAGTGGCTTTGGACATACAGTGGCTTTGGACAGCGGCTTTGGACATACAGTGGCTTTGGACATACAGTGGCTTTGGACAGTGGCTTTGGACATACAGTGGCTTTGGACATACAGTGGCTTTGTACAGTGGCTTTGGAGAGTGGCTTTGAACAGTGGCTTTGGACATAGACTGGCTTTGGACAGTGGCTTTGGAGAGTGGCTTTGGACAGTGGCTTTGGACATAGAGTGGTTTAGGACAGTGGCTTTGGAGAGTGGATTTGGACAGTGGCTTTGGACATAGAGTGGCTTTGGACAGTGGCTTTGGACAGTGGCTTTGGACAGTGGCTTTGGACATAGAGTGGCTTTGGACAGTGGCTTTGGACAGTGGCTTTGGACATAGAGTGGCTTTGGAGAGTGGCTTTGGACAGTGGCTTTGGACAGTGGCTTTGGACAGTGTCTTTGGACATAGAGTGGCTTTGGAGAGTGGCTTTGTAGAGTGGCTTTGGACAGTGGCTTTGGACAGTGGCTTTGGACATAGAGTGGCTTTGGAGAGTGGCTTTGGAGAGTGGCTTTGGACAGTGGCTTTGGACATAGAGTAGCTTTGGACAGTGGCTTTGGACATAGAGTGGCTTTGGAGAGTGGCTTTGGAGAGTGGCTTTGGACAGTGTCTTTGGACATAGAGTGGTTTTGGAAAGTGGCTTCGGACAGTAGCTTTGGACAGTGGCTTTGGATATAGAGTGGCTTTGGAGAATGGCTTTGGAGAGTGGCTTTGGACAGTGGCTTTGGACATAGAGTGGCTTTCGAGAGTGGCTTTGGAGAGTGGCTTTGGACAGTGGCTTTGGACATAGAGTGGCTTTGGAGAGTGGCTTTGGAGAGTGGCTTTGGACAGTGGCTGTGGACATAGAGTGGCTTTGGAGAGTGGCTTTGGAGAGTGGCTTTGGACAGTGGCTTTGGACATAGACTGGCTTTGGACAGTGGCTTTGGAGAGTGGCTTTGGACAGTCGCTTAGGACATAGAGTGGCTTTGGAGAGTGGCTTTGGAGAGTGTCTTCGGAAAGTGGCTTTGGACATAGAGTGGCTTTGGACAGTGGCTTTGGACATAGAGTGGCTTTTGACAGTGGCTTTGGACATACAGTGGCTTTGGACATACAGTGGCTTTGGACATTGGCTTTGGACATACAGTGGCTTTGGACATACAGTGGCTTTGGACATTGGCTTTGAACATACAGTGGCTTTGGACATACAGTGGCTTTGGACAGTGGCTTTGGACATACAGTGGCTTTGGACATACAGTGGCTTTGGACAGTGGCTTTGAACAAACAGTGGCTTTGGACATACAGTGGCTTTGGACTGTGGCTTTTGACATATAGTGGCTTAGGACATACAGTGGCTTTGGACAGTGGCTTTGGACATACAGTGGCTTAGGACATACAGTGGCTTTGGACAGTGGCTTTGGACATACAGTGGCTTTGGACATACAGTGGCTTTGGACAGTGGCTTTGGACATACCGTGGATTTGGACATACAGTGGTGGCTTTGGACAGTTGCTTTGGACATACAGTGGCTTTGGACATACAGTGGCTTTGGACAGTGGCTTTGGACATACAGTGGCTTTGGACATACAGTGGCTTTGGACAGTGGCTTTGGACATACAGTGGCTTTGGACATACAGTGGCTTTGGACAGTGGCTTTGGACATACAGTGGCTTTGGACATACAGTGGCTTTGGACAGTGTCTTTGGCGAGTGGCTTTGGACAGTGGCTTTGGACATAGAGTGGCTTTGGAGAATGGCTTTGGACAGTGGCTTTGGACAGAGGCTTTGGACATAGAGTGGCTTTGGACAGTGGCTTTGGAGAGTGTCTTTGGACAGTGGCTTTGGACATAGAGTGGCTTTGGAGAGTGGCTTTGGACAGTGGCTTTGGACATAGAGTGGCTTTGGAGAGTGGCTTTGGAGAGTGGCTTTGGATAGTGTTTTGGACAAAGAGTGGCTTTGGAGAGTGGCTTTGGAGAGTGGCTTTGGACAGTGGCTTTGGACATAGTGTGGTTTTGGAAAGTGGCTTTGGAGAGTGGCTTTGGATAGTGGCTTTGGACATAGAGTGGCTTTGGAGAGTGGCTTTGGACATTGGCTTTGGACAGTGGCTTTGGACATACAGTGGCTTTGGAGAGTGGGTGGCTTTGGACAGTGGCTTTGGAGAGTGGCTTTGGAGAGTGGCTTTGAACAGAGGCTTTGGATATAGAGTGGCTTTGGAGAGTGGCTTTGGACAGTGGCTTTTGACAGTGGCTTTGGAAATAGAGTGGCTTTGGAGAGTGGCTTTGGAGAGTGGCTTTGGATAGTGGCTTTGGACATAGAGTGGCTTTGGAGAGTGGCTTTGGAGAGTGGCTTTGGACAGTGGCTTTGGACATAGTGTGACTTTGGAAAGTGGCTTTGGAGAGTGGCTTTGGACAGTGGCTTTGGACATAGAGTGGCTTTGGAGAGTGGCTATGGACATTGGCTTTGGACAGTGGCTTTGGACATACAGTGGCTTTGGAGAGTGGCTATGGAGAGTGGCTTTGGACAGTGGCTTTGGACAGTGGCTTTGGACATAGAGTGGCTTTCGAGAGTGACTTTGGAGAGTGGCTTTGGACAGTGGCTTTGGACATAGAGTGGCTTTGGACAGTGGCTTTGGAGAGTGGCTTTGGACAGTGGCTTTGGAGAGTGGCTTTGGAGAGTGGCTTTGGATAGTGTTTTGGACATAGAGTGGCTTTGGAGAGTGGCTTTGGAGAGTGGCTTTGGACAGTGGCTTTGGACATAGTGTGGTTTTGGAAAGTGGCTTTGGAGAGTGGCTTTGGATAGTGGCTTTGGACATAGAGTGGCTTTGGAGAGTGGCTTTGGACATTGGCTTTGGACAGTGGCTTTGGACATACAGTGGCTTTGGAGAGTGGGTGGCTTTGGACAGTGGCTTTGGAGAGTGGCTTTGGAGAGTGGCTTTGAACAGAGGCTTTGGATATAGAGTGGCTTTGGAGAGTGGCTTTGGACAGTGGCTTTTGACAGTGGCTTTGGAAATAGAGTGGCTTTGGAGAGTGGCTTTGGAGAGTGGCTTTGGATAGTGGCTTTGGACATAGAGTGGCTTTGGAGAGTGGCTTTGGAGAGTGGCTTTGGACAGTGGCTTTGGACATAGTGTGACTTTGGAAAGTGGCTTTGGAGAGTGGCTTTGGACAGTGGCTTTGGACATAGAGTGGCTTTGGAGAGTGGCTATGGACATTGGCTTTGGACAGTGGCTTTGGACATACAGTGGCTTTGGAGAGTGGCTTTGGAGAGTGGCTTTGGACAGTGGCTTTGGACAGTGGCTTTGGACATAGAGTGGCTTTCGAGAGTGACTTTGGAGAGTGGCTTTGGACAGTGGCTTTGGACATAGAGTGGCTTTGGACAGTGGCTTTGGAGAGTGGCTTTGGACAGTGGCTTTGGACATAGAGTGGCTTTAGACAGTGGCTTTGGAGAGTGGCTTTGGACAGTGGCTTTGGAGAGTGGCTTTGGAGAGTGGCTTTGGATAGTGGCTTTGGACATAGAGTGGCTTTGGAGAGTGGCTTTGGAGAGTGGCTTTGGACAGTGGCTTTGGACATAGTGTGGCTTTGGAAAGTGGCTTTGGAGAGTGGCTTTGGATAGTGGCTTTGGACATAGAGTGGCTTTGGAGAGTGGCTTTGGACATTGGCTTTGGACAGTGGCTTTGGACATACAGTGGCTTTAGAGAGTGGGTGGCTTTGGACAGTGGCTTTGGACAGTGGCTTTGGACATAGAGTGGCTTTGGAGAGTGGTTTTGGACATACAGTGGCTTTGGACATACAGTGGCTTTGGACAGTGGCTTTGGACATACAGTGGCTTTGGACATACAGTGGCTTTGGATAGTGGCTTTGGACAGTGGCTTTGGACATAGTGTGGCTTTGGAGAGTGGCTTTGGAGAGTGGCTTTGAACAGAGGCTTTGGACATAGAGTGGCTTTGGAGAGTGGCTTTGGACAGTGGCTTTTGACAGTGGCTTTGGACATAGAGTGGCTTTGGAGAGTGACTTTGGAGAGTGGCTTTGGATAGTGGCTTTGGACATAGAGTGGCTTTGGAGAGTGGCTTTGGACATTGGCTTTGGACAGTGGCTTTGGACATACAGTGGCTTTGGAGAGTGGCTTTGGAGAGTGGCTTTGGACAGTGGCTTTGGACAGTGGCTTTGGACATAGAGTGGCTTTGGAGAGTGACTTTGGAGAGTGGATTTGGACAGTGGCTTTGGACATAGAGTGGCTTTGGAGAGTGGCTTTGGAGAGTGGCTTTGGACAGTGGCTTTGGACATAGAGTGGTTTTGGAGAGTGGCTTCGGACAGTGGCTTTGGACAGTGGCTTTGGAAATACAGTGGCTTTGGACATACAGTGGCTTTGGATAGTGGCTTTGGACATACAGTGGCTTTGGACATACAGTGGCTTTGGACAGTGGCTTTGGACATACAGTGGCTTTGGACATACAGTGGCTTTGGACAGTGGCTTTGGACATACAGTGGCTTTGGACATACAGTGGCTTTGGACAGTGTCTTTGGCGAGTGGCTTTGGACAGTGGCTTTGGACATAGAGTGGCTTTGGAGAATGGCTTTGGACAGTGGCTTTGGACAGAGGCTTTGGACATAGAGTGGCTTTGGACAGTGGCTTTGGAGAGTGTCTTTGGACAGTGGCTTTGGACATAGAGTGGCTTTGGAGAGTGGCTTTGGACAGTGGCTTTGGACAGTGGCTTTGGACATAGAGTGGCTTTGGAGAGTGGCTTTGGAGAGTGGCTTTGGACAGTGGCTTTGGACATAGATTGGCTTTGGACAGTGGCTTTAGGAGAGTGGCTTTGGACAGTGGCTTTGGACATAGAGTGGCTTTGGAGAGTGGCTTTGGACAGTGGCTTTAGACAGTGGCTTTGGACATAGAGTGGCTTTGGATAGTGGCTTTGGAGAGTGGCTTTGGACAGTGGCTTTGGACATAGAGTGACTTTCGACAGTGACTTTGGAGAGTGGCTTTGGACAGTGGCTTTGGACATAGAGTGGCTTTGGACAGTGGCTTTGGAGAGTGGCCTTGGACAGTGGCTTTGGAGATAGAGTGGCTTTGGACAGTGGCTTTGGAGAGTGGCTTTGGACAGTGGCTTTGGAGAGTGGCTTTGGAGAGTGGCTTTGGATAGTGGCTTTGGACATAGAGTGGCTTTGGAGAGTGGCTTTGGAGAGTGGCTTTGGACAGTGGCTTTGGACATAGTGTGGCTTTGGAAAGTGGCTTTGGAGAGTGGCTTTGGATAGTGGCTTTGGACATAGAGTGGCTTTGGAGAGTGGCTTTGGACATTGGCTTTGGACAGTGGCTTTGGACATAGAGTGGCTTTGGAGAGTGGGTGGCTTTGGACAGTGGCTTTGGACAGTGGCTTTGGACATAGAGTGGCTTTGGAGAGTGGCTTTGGACATACAGTGGCTTTGGACATACAGTGGCTTTGGACAGTGGCTTTGGACATACAGTGGCTTTGGACATACAGTGGCTTTGGACAGTGGCTTTGGAGAGTGGCTTTGGACAGTGGCTT
Organism: Cladorhizidae sp. MBARI D1340-BT2; assembly: GCA_028752905.1. Taxonomy (NCBI): domain Eukaryota; kingdom Metazoa; phylum Porifera; class Demospongiae; order Poecilosclerida; family Cladorhizidae; species Cladorhizidae sp. MBARI D1340-BT2. Next base: position 21,164,278 of record JAQNBH010000017.1, on the reverse strand, counting down.
TGGACATAGAGTGGCTTTGGACAGTGGCTTTGGAGAGTGGCTTTCAACAGTGGCTTTGGACATAGAGTGGCTTTGGATAGTGGCTTTGGACAGTGGCTTTGGACATAGTGTGGCTTTGGAGAGTGGCTTTGGAGAGTGGCTTTGAACAGAGGCTTTGGACATAGAGTGGCTTTGGAGAGTGGCTTTGGACAGTGGCTTTTGACAGTGGCTTTGGACATAGAGTGGCTTTGGAGAGTGGCTTTGGAGAGTGGCTTTGGATAGTGGCTTTGGACATAGAGTGGCTTTGGAGAGAGGCTTTGGACATTGGCTTTGGACAGTGGCTTTGGACATACAGTGGCTTTGGAGAGTGGCTTTGGAGAGTGGCTTTGGACAGTAGCTTTGGACAGTGGCTTTGGACATAGAGTGGCTTTGGAGAGTGACTTTGGAGAGTGGCTTTGGACAGTGGCTTTGGACATAGAGTGGCTTTGGACAGTGGCTTTGGAGAGTGGCTTTGGACAGTGGCTTTGGACATGGAGTGGCTTTGGAGAGTGGCTTTTGAGAGTGGCTTTGGACAGTGGCTTTGAAAATAGAGTGGTTTTGGAGAGTGGCTTCGGACAGTGGCTTTGGACAGTGGCTTTGGACATACAGTGGCTTTGGACATACAGTGGCTTTGGATAGTGGCTTTGGACATACAGGCTTTGGACATACAGTGGCTTTGGACAGTGGCTTTGGACATACAGTGGCTTTGGACATACAGTGGCTTTGGACAGTGGCTTTGGACATACAGTGGCTTTGGACATACAGTGGCTTTGGACAGTGGCTTTGGAGAGTGGCTTTGGACAGTGGCTTTGGACCTAGAGTGGCTTTGGAGAATGGCTTTGGACAGTGGCTTTGGACAGAGGCTTTGGACATAGAGTGGCTTTGGACAGTGGCTTTGGGGAGTGTCTTTGGACAGTGGCTTTGGACATAGAGTGGCTTTGGAGAGTGGCTTTGGAGAGTGGCTTTGGACAGTGGCTTTGGACATAGAGTGGCTTTGGATAGTGGCTTTGGAGAGTGGCTTTGGACAGTGGCTTTGGACATAGAGTGACTTTCGACAGTGACTTTGGAGAGTGGCTTTGGACAGTGGCTTTGGACATAGAGTGGCTTTGTAGAGTGGCTTTGGAAATACAGTGGCTTTGGACATACAGTGGCTTTGGACAGTGGCTTTGGACATACAGTGGCTTTGGACATTCATTGGCTTTGGATAGTGGCTTTGGACATACAGTGGCTTTGGATAGTGGCTTTGGACATACAGTAGCTTTGGACATACAGTGGCTTTGGACAGTGGCTTCGGACATACAGTGGCTTTGGACAGTGGCTTTGGACATACAGTGGCTTTGGACATACAGTGGCTTTGGACAGTGGCTTTGGACATAGAGTGGCTTTAGACAGTGGCTTTGGACATACAGAGGCTTTGGACATACAGTGGCTTTGGACAGTGGCTTTGGACATACAGTGGCTTTGGACATACAGTGTCTTTGGATAGTGGCTTTGGACATACAGTGGCTTTGGACATACAGTGGCTTTGGACAGTGGCTTTGGACATACAGTGGCTTTGGACATACAGTGGCTTTGGACAGTGGCTTTGGACATACAGTGGCTTTGGACATACAGTGGCTTTGTACAGTGGCTTTGGAGAGTGGCTTTGGAGAGTGGCTTTGGACAGTGGCTTTGGACATAGTGTGGCTTTGGAGAGTGGCTTTGGAGAGTGGCTTTGAACAGAGGCTTTGGACATAGAGTGGCTTTGGAGAGTGGCTTTGGACAGTGGCTTTTGACAGTGGCTTTGGACATAGAGTGGCTTTGGAGAGTGGCTTTGGAGAGTGGCTTTGGATAGTGGCTTTGGACATAGAGTGGCTTTGGAGAGTGGCTTTGGACATTGGCTTTGGACAGTGGCTTTGGACATACAGTGGCTTTGGAGAGTGGCTTTGGAGAGTGGCTTTGGACAGTAGCTTTGGACAGTGGCTTTGGACATAGAGTGGCTTTGGAGAGTGACTTTGGAGAGTGGCTTTGGACAGTGGCTTTGGACATAGAGTGGCTTTGGACAGTGGCTTTGGAGAGTGGCTTTGGACAGTGGCTTTGGACATGGAGTGGCTTTGGAGAGTGGCTTTTGAGAGTGGCTTTGGACAGTGGCTTTGAAAATAGAGTGGTTTTGGAGAGTGGCTTCGGACAGTGGCTTTGGACAGTGGCTTTGGACATACAGTGGCTTTGGACATACAGTGGCTTTGGATAGTGGCTTTGGACATACAGGCTTTGGACATACAGTGGCTTTGGACAGTGGCTTTGGACATACAGTGGCTTTGGACATACAGTGGCTTTGGACAGTGGCTTTGGACATACAGTGGCTTTGGACATACAGTGGCTTTGGACAGTGGCTTTGGAGAGTGGCTTTGGACAGTGGCTTTGGACCTAGAGTGGCTTTGGAGAATGGCTTTGGACAGTGGCTTTGGACAGAGGCTTTGGACATAGAGTGGCTTTGGACAGTGGCTTTGGGGAGTGTCTTTGGACAGTGGCTTTGGACATAGAGTGGCTTTGGAGAGTGGCTTTGGAGAGTGGCTTTGGACAGTGGCTTTGTACATAGAGTGGCTTTGGATAGTGGCTTTGGAGAGTGGCTTTGGACAGTGGCTTTGGACATAGAGTGACTTTCGACAGTGACTTTGGAGAGTGGCTTTGGACAGTGGCTTTGGACATAGAGTGGCTTTGTAGAGTGGCTTTGGAAATACAGTGGCTTTGGACATACAGTGGCTTTGGACAGTGGCTTTGGACATACAGTGGCTTTGGACATTCATTGGCTTTGGATAGTGGCTTTGGACATACAGTGGCTTTGGATAGTGGCTTTGGACATACAGTAGCTTTGGACATACAGTGGCTTTGGACAGTGGCTTTGGACATACAGTGGCTTTAGACAGTGGCTTTGGACATACAGTGGCTTTGGACATACAGTGGCTTTGGACATACAGTGGCTTTGGACAGTGGCTTTGGACATACAGTGGCTTTAGACAGTGGCTTTGGACATACAGAGGCTTTTGACATACAGTGGCTTTGGACAGTGGCTTTGGACATACAGTGGCTTTGGACATACAGTGTCTTTGGATAGTGGCTTTGGACATACAGTGGCTTTGGACAGCAGCTTTGGACATACAGTGGCTTTGGACATACAGTGGCTTTGGACAGTGGCTTTGGACATACAGTGGCTTTGGACATACAGTGGCTTTGTACAGTGGCTTTGGAGAGTGGCTTTGAACAGTGGCTTTGGACATAGACTGGCTTTGGACAGTGGCTTTGGAGAGTGGCTTTGGACAGTGGCTTTGGACATAGAGTGGTTTAGGACAGTGGCTTTGGAGAGTGGATTTGGACAGTGGCTTTGGACATAGAGTGGCTTTGGACAGTGGCTTTGGACAGTGGCTTTGGACAGTGGCTTTGGACATAGAGTGGCTTTGGACAGTGGCTTTGGACAGTGGCTTTGGACATAGAGTGGCTTTGGAGAGTGGCTTTGGACAGTGGCTTTGGACAGTGGCTTTGGACAGTGTCTTTGGACATAGAGTGGCTTTGGAGAGTGGCTTTGTAGAGTGGCTTTGGACAGTGGCTTTGGACAGTGGCTTTGGACATAGAGTGGCTTTGGACAGTGGCTTTGGAGAGTGGCTTTGGACAGTGGCTTTGGACATAGAGTAGCTTTGGACAGTGGCTTTGGACATAGAGTGGCTTTGGAGAGTGGCTTTGGAGAGTGGCTTTGGACAGTGTCTTTGGACATAGAGTGGTTTTGGAAAGTGGCTTCGGACAGTAGCTTTGGACAGTGGCTTTGGATATAGAGTGGCTTTGGAGAATGGCTTTGGAGAGTGGCTTTGGACAGTGGCTTTGGACATAGAGTGGCTTTCGAGAGTGGCTTTGGAGAGTGGCTTTGGACAGTGGCTTTGGACATAGAGTGGCTTTGGAGAGTGGCTTTGGAGAGTGGCTTTGGACAGTGGCTGTGGACATAGAGTGGCTTTGGAGAGTGGCTTTGGAGAGTGGCTTTGGACAGTGGCTTTGGACATAGACTGGCTTTGGACAGTGGCTTTGGAGAGTGGCTTTGGACAGTCGCTTAGGACATAGAGTGGCTTTGGAGAGTGGCTTTGGAGAGTGTCTTCGGAAAGTGGCTTTGGACATAGAGTGGCTTTGGACAGTGGCTTTGGACATAGAGTGGCTTTTGACAGTGGCTTTGGACATACAGTGGCTTTGGACATACAGTGGCTTTGGACATTGGCTTTGGACATACAGTGGCTTTGGACATACAGTGGCTTTGGACATTGGCTTTGAACATACAGTGGCTTTGGACATACAGTGGCTTTGGACAGTGGCTTTGGACATACAGTGGCTTTGGACATACAGTGGCTTTGGACAGTGGCTTTGAACAAACAGTGGCTTTGGACATACAGTGGCTTTGGACTGTGGCTTTGGACATATAGTGGCTTAGGACATACAGTGGCTTTGGACAGTGGCTTTGGACATACAGTGGCTTAGGACATACAGTGGCTTTGGACAGTGGCTTTGGACATACAGTGGCTTTGGACATACAGTGGCTTTGGACAGTGGCTTTGGACATACCGTGGATTTGGACATACAGTGGTGGCTTTGGACAGTTGCTTTGGACATACAGTGGCTTTGGACATACAGTGGCTTTGGACAGTGGCTTTGGACATACAGTGGCTTTGGACATACAGTGGCTTTGGACAGTGGCTTTGGACATACAGTGGCTTTGGACATACAGTGGCTTTGGACAGTGGCTTTGGACATACAGTGGCTTTGGACATACAGTGGCTTTGGACAGTGGCTTTGGAGAGTGTCTTTGGACAGTGGCTTTGGACATAGAGTGGCTTTGGAGAGTGGCTTTGGACAGTGGCTTTGGACATAGAGTGGCTTTGGAGAGTGGCTTTGGAGAGTGGCTTTGGATAGTGTTTTGGACAAAGAGTGGCTTTGGAGAGTGGCTTTGGAGAGTGGCTTTGGACAGTGGCTTTGGACATAGTGTGGTTTTGGAAAGTGGCTTTGGAGAGTGGCTTTGGATAGTGGCTTTGGACATAGAGTGGCTTTGGAGAGTGGCTTTGGACATTGGCTTTGGACAGTGGCTTTGGACATACAGTGGCTTTGGAGAGTGGGTGGCTTTGGACAGTGGCTTTGGAGAGTGGCTTTGGAGAGTGGCTTTGAACAGAGGCTTTGGATATAGAGTGGCTTTGGAGAGTGGCTTTGGACAGTGGCTTTTGACAGTGGCTTTGGAAATAGAGTGGCTTTGGAGAGTGGCTTTGGAGAGTGGCTTTGGATAGTGGCTTTGGACATAGAGTGGCTTTGGAGAGTGGCTTTGGAGAGTGGCTTTGGACAGTGGCTTTGGACATAGTGTGACTTTGGAAAGTGGCTTTGGAGAGTGGCTTTGGACAGTGGCTTTGGACATAGAGTGGCTTTGGAGAGTGGCTATGGACATTGGCTTTGGACAGTGGCTTTGGACATACAGTGGCTTTGGAGAGTGGCTTTGGAGAGTGGCTTTGGACAGTGGCTTTGGACAGTGGCTTTGGACATAGAGTGGCTTTCGAGAGTGACTTTGGAGAGTGGCTTTGGACAGTGGCTTTGGACATAGAGTGGCTTTGGACAGTGGCTTTGGAGAGTGGCTTTGGACAGTGGCTTTGGACATAGAGTGGCTTTAGACAGTGGCTTTGGAGAGTGGCTTTGGACAGTGGCTTTGGAGAGTGGCTTTGGAGAGTGGCTTTGGATAGTGGCTTTGGACATAGAGTGGCTTTGGAGAGTGGCTTTGGAGAGTGGCTTTGGACAGTGGCTTTGGACATAGTGTGGCTTTGGAAAGTGGCTTTGGAGAGTGGCTTTGGATAGTGGCTTTGGACATAGAGTGGCTTTGGAGAGTGGCTTTGGACATTGGCTTTGGACAGTGGCTTTGGACATACAGTGGCTTTGGAGAGTGGGTGGCTTTGGACAGTGGCTTTGGACAGTGGCTTTGGACATAGAGTGGCTTTGGAGAGTGGTTTTGGACATACAGTGGCTTTGGACATACAGTGGCTTTGGACAGTGGCTTTGGACATACAGTGGCTTTGGACATACAGTGGCTTTGGATAGTGGCTTTGGACAGTGGCTTTGGACATAGTGTGGCTTTGGAGAGTGGCTTTGGAGAGTGGCTTTGAACAGAGGCTTTGGACATAGAGTGGCTTTGGAGAGTGGCTTTGGACAGTGGCTTTTGACAGTGGCTTTGGACATAGAGTGGCTTTGGAGAGTGACTTTGGAGAGTGGCTTTGGATAGTGGCTTTGGACATAGAGTGGCTTTGGAGAGTGGCTTTGGACATTGGCTTTGGACAGTGGCTTTGGACATACAGTGGCTTTGGAGAGTGGCTTTGGAGAGTGGCTTTGGACAGTGGCTTTGGACAGTGGCTTTGGACATAGAGTGGCTTTGGAGAGTGACTTTGGAGAGTGGATTTGGACAGTGGCTTTGGACATAGAGTGGCTTTGGACAGTAGCTTTGGAGAGTGGCTTTGGACAGTGGCTTTGGACATAGAGTGGCTTTGGAGAGTGGCTTTGGAGAGTGGCTTCGGACAGTGGCTTTGGATAGTGGCTTTGGACATACAGTGGCTTTGGACATACAGTGGCTTTGGATAGTGGCTTTGGACATACAGTGGCTTTGGACATACAGTGGCTTTGGACAGTGGCTTTGGACATACAGTGGCTTTGGACATACAGTGGCTTTGGACAGTGGCTTTGGACATACAGTGGCTTTGGACATACAGTGGCTTTGGACAGTGTCTTTGGCGAGTGGCTTTGGACAGTGGCTTTGGACATAGAGTGGCTTTGGAGAATGGCTTTGGACAGTGGCTTTGGACAGAGGCTTTGGACATAGAGTGGCTTTGGACAGTGGCTTTGGAGAGTGTCTTTGGACAGTGGCTTTGGACATAGAGTGGCTTTGGAGAGTGGCTTTGGACAGTGGCTTTGGACAGTGGCTTTGGACATAGAGTGGCTTTGGAGAGTGGCTTTGGAGAGTGGCTTTGGACAGTGGCTTTGGACATAGATTGGCTTTGGACAGTGGCTTTAGGAGAGTGGCTTTGGACAGTGGCTTTGGACATAGAGTGGCTTTGGAGAGTGGCTTTGGACAGTGGCTTTAGACAGTGGCTTTGGACATAGAGTGGCTTTGGAGAGTGGCTTTGGAGAGTGGCTTTGGACAGTGGCTTTGGACATAGAGTGACTTTCGACAGTGACTTTGGAGAGTGGCTTTGGACAGTGGCTTTGGACATAGAGTGGCTTTGGACAGTGGCTTTGGAGAGTGGCCTTGGACAGTGGCTTTGGAGATAGAGTGGCTTTGGACAGTGGCTTTGGAGAGTGGCTTTGGACAGTGGCTTTGGAGAGTGGCTTTGGAGAGTGGCTTTGGATAGTGGCTTTGGACATAGAGTGGCTTTGGAGAGTGGCTTTGGAGAGTGGCTTTGGACAGTGGCTTTGGACATAGTGTGGCTTTGGAAAGTGGCTTTGGAGAGTGGCTTTGGATAGTGGCTTTGGACATAGAGTGGCTTTGGAGAGTGGCTTTGGACATTGGCTTTGGACATAGAGTGGCTTTGGAGAGTGGCTTTGGACATACAGTGGCTTTGGACATACAGTGGCTTTGGACAGTGGCTTTGGACATACAGTGGCTTTGGACATACAGTGGCTTTGGACAGTGGCTTTGGAGAGTGGCTTTGGACAGTGGCTTTGGACATAGAGTGGCTTTGGACAGTGGCTTTGGAGAGTGGCTTTCAACAGTGGCTTTGGAAATAGAGTGGCTTTGGATAGTGGCTTTGGACAGTGGCTTTGGACATAGTGTGGCTTTGGAGAGTGGCTTTGGAGAGTGGCTTTGAACAGAGGCTTTGGACATAGAGTGGCTTTGGAGAGTGGCTTTGGACATAGAGTGGCTTTGGACAGTGGCTTTGGAGAGTGGCTTTGGACAGTGGCTTTGGACATAGAGTAGCTTTGGAGAGTGGCTTTGGAGAGTGGCTTTGGATAGTGGCTTTGGACATAGAGTGGCTTTGGAGAGTGGCTTTGGACATTGGCTTTGGACAGTGGCTTTGGACATACAGTGGCTTTGGAGAGTGGCTTTGGAGAGTGGCTTTGGACAGTAGCTTTGGACAGTGGCTTTGGACATAGAGTGGCTTTGGAGAGTGACTTTGGAGAGTGGCTTTGGACAGTGGCTTTGGACATAGAGTGGCTTTGGACAGTGGCTTTGGAGAGTGGCTTTGGACAGTGGCTTTGGACATGGAGTGGCTTTGGAGAGTGGCTTTTGAGAGTGGCTTTGGACAGTGGCTTTGAAAATAGAGTGGTTTTGGAGAGTGGCTTCGGACAGTGGCTTTGGACAGTGGCTTTGGACATACAGTGGCTTTGGACATACAGTGGCTTTGGATAGTGGCTTTGGACATACAGGATTTGGACATACAGTGGCTTTGGACAGTGGCTTTGGACATACAGTGGCTTTGGACATACAGTGGCTTTGGACAGTGGCTTTGGACATACAGTGGCTTTGGACATACAGTGTCTTTGGATAGTGGCTTTGGACATACAGTGGCTTTGGACATACAGTGGCTTTGGACAGTGGCTTTGGACATACAGTGGCTTTGGACATACAGTGGCTTTGGACAGTGGCTTTGGACATACAGTGGCTTTGGACATACAGTGGCTTTGTACAGTGGCTTTGGAGAGTGGCTTTGAACAGTGGCTTTGGACAGAGACTGGCTTTGGACAGTGGCTTTGGAGAGTGGCTTTGGACAGTGGCTTTGGACATAGAGTGGTTTAGGACAGTGGCTTTGGAGAGTGGATTTGGACAGTGGCTTTGGACATAGAGTGGCTTTGGACAGTGGCTTTGGACAGTGGCTTTGGACAGTGGCTTTGGACATAGAGTGGCTTTGGACAGTGGCTTTGGACAGTGGCTTTGGACATAGAGTGGCTTTGGAGAGTGGCTTTGGACAGTGGCTTTGGACAGTGGCTTTGGACAGTGTCTTTGGACATAGAGTGGCTTTGGAGAGTGGCTTTGTAGAGTGGCTTTGGACAGTGGCTTTGGACAGTGGCTTTGGACATAGAGTGGCTTTGGACAGTGGCTTTGGAGAGTGGCTTTGGACAGTGGCTTTGGACATAGAGTAGCTTTGGACAGTGGCTTTGGACATAGAGTGGCTTTGGAGAGTGGCTTTGGAGAGTGGCTTTGGACAGTGTCTTTGGACATAGAGCAGTTTTGGAAAGTGGCTTCGGACAGTAGCTTTGGACAGTGGCTTTGGATATAGAGTGGCTTTGGAGAATGGCTTTGGAGAGTGGCTTTGGACAGTGGCTTTGGACATAGAGTGGCTTTCGAGAGTGGCTTTGGAGAGTGGCTTTGGACAGTGGCTTTGGACATAGAGTGGCTTTGGAGAGTGGCTTTGGAGAGTGGCTTTGGGCAGTGGCTGTGGACATAGAGTGGCTTTGGAGAGTGGCTTTGGAGAGTGGCTTTGGACAGTGGCTTTGGACATAGAGTGGCTTTGGACAGTGGCTTTGGAGAGTGGCTTTGGACAGTAGCTTTGGACATAGAGTGGCTTTGGACAGTGGCTTTGGAGAGTGGCTTTGGACAGTCGCTTAGGACATAGAGTGGCTTTGGAGAGTGGCTTTGGAGAGTATCTTCGGAAAGTGGCTTTGGACATAGAGTGGCTTTGGACAGTGGCTTTGGACATAGAGTGGCTTTTGACAGTGGCTTTGGACATACAGTGGCTTTGGACATACAGTGGCTTTGGACATTGGCTTTGGACATACAGTGGCTTTGGACATACAGTGGCTTTGGACATTGGCTTTGAACATACAGTGGCTTTGGACATACAGTGGCTTTGGACAGTGGCTTTGGACATACAGTGGCTTTGGACATACAGTGGCTTTGGACAGTGGCTTTGAACAAACAGTGGCTTTGGACATACAGTGGCTTTGGACTGTGGCTTTGGACATATAGTGGCTTAGGACATACAGTGGCTTTGGACAGTGGCTTTGGACATACAGTAGCTTAGGACATACAGTGGCTTTGGACAGTGGCTTTGGACATACAGTGGCTTTGGACATACAGTGGCTTTGGACAGTGGCTTTGGACATACCGTGGATTTGGACATACAGTGGTGGCTTTGGACAGTTGCTTTGGACATACAGTGGCTTTGGACATACAGTGGCTTTGGACAGTGGCTTTGGACATACAGTGGCTTTGGACATACAGTGGCTTTGGACAGTGGCTTTGGACATACAGTGGCTTTGGACATACAGTGGCTTTGGACAGTGGCTTTGGACATACAGTGGCTTTGGACATACAGTGGCTTTGGACAGTGGCTTTGGACATACAGTGGCATTGGACATACAGTGGCTTTGGACAGACGCTTTGGACATACAGTGGCTTTGGACATACAGTGGCTTTGGACAGTGGCTTTGGACATACAGTGGCTTTGGACATACAGTGGCTTTGGACAGTGGCTTTGGACATACAGTGGCTTTGGACAGTGGCTTTGGACATACAGTGGCTTTGGACAGTGGCTTTGGACATACAGTGGCTTTGGACATACAGTGGCTTTGGACAGTGGCTTTGGACATACAGTGGCTTAGGACATACATTGGCTTTGGACATACATGGCTTTGGACAGTGGCTTTGGACATACAGTGGCTTTGGACATTCATTGGCTTTGGATAGTGGCTTTGGACATACAGTGGCTTTGGATAGTGGCTTTGGACATACAGTAGCTTTGGACATACAGTGGCTTTGGACAGTGGCTTTGGACATACAGTGGCTTTGGACATACAGTGGCTTTGGACAGTGGCTTTGGACATTCAGTGTCTTTGGAGAGTGGCTATGGAGAGTGGCTTTGGACGGTGGCTTTGGACATAGAGTGGCTTTGGACAGTGGCTTTGGAGAGTGGCTTTGGAGATTGGCTTTGAACAGTGACTTTGGACATAGAGTGGCTTTGGAAAGTGGCTTTGGAGAATGGCTTTGGACAGCGGCTTTGGACATAGAGTGGCTTTGGAGAGTGGCTTTGGAGAATGGCTTTGGACAGCGGCTTTGGACATAGAGTGGCTTTGGAGAGTGGCTTTGGAGAGTGGCTTTGGACAGTGGCTATGGACAAAGAGTGGCTTTGGACAGTGGCTTTGGACATACAGTGGCTTTGGACATAGAGTGGCTTTGGACATACACTGGCTTTGGACAGTGGCTTTGGACATACAGTGGCTTTGGACATACAGTGGCTTTGGACAGTGGCTTTGGACATACAGTGGCTTTGGACATACAGTGGCTTTGGACAGTGGCTTTGGACTTACAGTGGCTTTGGACATACAGTGGCTTTGGACATACAGTGGCTTTGGACAGTGGCTTTGGACATACAGTGGCTTTGGACATACAGTGGCTTTGGACAGTGGCTTTGGACATATAGTGGCTTTGGACATACAGTGGCTTTGGACAGTGGCTTTGGACATACAGTGGCTTTGGACATACGGTGGCTTTGGACAGTGGCTTTGGACATACCGTGGCTTTGGACATCCAGTGGCTTTGGATAGTGGCTTTGGACATACAGTGGCTTTGGACATACAATGGCTTTGGAGAGTGGCTTTGGACATACAGTGGCTTTGGACATACAGTGGCTTTGGACAGTGGCTTTGGACATACAGTGGCTTTGGACATACAGTGTATTTGGACAGTGGCTTTGGACATACAGTGGCTTTGGACATACAGTGGCTTTGGACAGTGGCTTTGGACATACAGTGGCTTTGGACATACAGTGGCTTTGGACAGTGGCTTTGGACATAGAGTGGCTTTAGACAGTGACTTTGGACATACAGAGGCTTTGGACATACAGTGGCTTTGGACAGTGGCTTTGGACATACATTGGCTTTGGACATACAGTGTCTTTGGATAGTGGCTTTGGACATACAGTGGCTTTGGACATACAGTGGCTTTGGACAGTGGCTTTGGACATACAGTGGCTTTGGACATACAGTGGCTTTGGACAGTGGCTTTGGACATACAGTGGCTTTGGACATACAGTGGCTTTGTACAGTGGCTTTGGAGAGTGGCTTTGAACAGTGGCTTTGGACAGACTGGCTTTGGACAGTGGCTTTGGAGAGTGGCTTTGGACAGTAGCTTTGGACATAGAGTGGTTTAGGACAGTGGCTTTGGAGAGTGGCTTTGGACAGTGGCTTTGGACATAGAGTGGCTTTGGACAGTGGCTTTGGACAGTGGCTTTCGACAGTGGCTTTGGACATAGAGTGGCTTTGGACAGTGGCTTTGGACAGTGGCTTTGGACATAGAGTGGCTTTGGAGAGTGGCTTTGGACAGTGGCTTTGGACAGTGGCTTTGGACATAGAGTGGCTTTGGAGAGTGGCTTTGTAGAGTGGCTTTGGACAGTGGCTTTGGACAGTGGCTTTGGACATAGAGTGGCTTTGGACAGTGGCTTTGGACATAGAGTGGCTTTGGACAATGGCTTTGGAGAGTGGCTTTGGACAGTGGCTTTGGACATAGAGTGGCTTTGGACAGTGGCTTTGGACATAGAGTGGCTTTGGAGAGTGGCTTTGGAGAGTGGCTTTGGACAGTGGCTATGGACATAGAGTGGCTTTGGACAGTGGCTTTGAACATACAGTGGATTTGGACATACAGTGACTTTTGACAGTGGCTTTGGACATACAGTGGCTTTGGACTTACAGTGGCTTTGGACATTGGCTTTGGACATACAGTGGCTTTGGACATACAGTGGCTTTGGACATTGGCTTTGGACATACAGTGGCTTTGGACATACAGTGGCTTTGGACAGTGGCTTTGGACATACAGTGGCTTTGGACATACAGTGGCTTTGGACAGTGGCTTTGAACAAACAGTGGCTTTGGACATACAGTGGCTTTGGACTGTGGCTTTGGACATATAGTGGCTTAGGACATACAGTGGCTTTGGACAGTGGCTTTGGACATACAGTGGCTTTGGACAGTGGCTTTGGACATACAGTAGCTTTGGACATACAGTGGCTTTGGACAGTGGCTTTGGACATACCGTGGATTTGGACATACAGTGGTGGCTTTGGACAGTTGCTTTGGACATACAGTGGCTTTGGACATACAGTGGCTTTGGACAGTGGCTTTGGACATACAGTGGCTTTGGACAGTGGCTTTGGACATACAGTGGCTTTGGACATACAGTGGCTTTGGACAGTGGCTTTGGACATACAGTGGCATTGGACATACAGTGGCTTTGGACAGTGGCTTTGGACATACAGTGGCTTTGGACATACAGTGGCTTTGGACAGTGGTTTTGGACATACAGTGGCTTAGGACATACAGTGGCTTTGGACATACATGGCTTTGGACAGTGGCTTTGGACATACAGTGGCTTTGGACATTCAGTGGTTTTGGATAGTGGCTTTGGACATACAGTGGCTTTGGATAGTGGCTTTGGACATACAGTAGCTTTGGACATACAGTGGCTTTGGACAGTGGCTTTGGATATACAGTGGCTTTGGACATACAGTGGCTTTGGACAGTGGCTTTGGACATTCAGTGGCTTTGGAGAGTGGCTATGGAGAGTGGCTTTGGACAGTGGCTTTGGACATAGAGTGGCTTTGGACAGTGGCTTTGGAGAGTGGCTTTGGAGATTGGCTTTGAACAGTGACTATGGTCATAGAGTGGCTTTGGAGAGTAGCTTTGGAGAATGGCTTTGGACAGCGGCTTTGGACATAGAGTGGCTTTGGACAGTGGCTTTGGAGAATGGCTTTGGACAGCGGCTTTGGACATAGAGTGGCTTTGGAGAGTGGCTTTGGAGAGTGGCTTTGGACAGTGGCTATGGAAATAGAGTGGCTGTGGACAGTGGCTTTGGACATACAGTGGATTTGGACATACAGTGGCTTTTGACAGTGGCTTTGGACATACAGTGGCTTTGGACATACAGTGGCTTTGGACATTGGCTTTGGACATACAGTGGCTCTGGACATACAGTGGCTTTGGACATTGGCTTTGGACATACAGTGGCTTTGGACATACAGTGGCTTTGGACAGTGGCTTTGGACATACAGTGGCTTGGGACATACAGTGGCTTTGGACAGTGGCTTTGAACAAACAGTGGCTTTCGACATACAGTGGCTTTGGACTGTGGCTTTGGACATATAGTGGCTTAGGACATACAGTGGCTTTGGACAGTGGCTTTGGACATACAGTGGCTTTGGACATACAGTGGCTTTGGACAGTGGCTTTGGACATACAGTGGCTTTGGACATACAGTGGCTTTGGACAGTGGCTTTGGACATACCGTGGATTTGGACATACAGTGGTGGCTTTGGACAGTTGCTTTGGACATACAGTGGCTTTGGACATACAGTGGCTTTGGACAGTGGCTTTGGACATACAGTGGCTTTGGACATACAGTGGCTTTGGACAGTGGCTTTGGACATACAGTGGCTTTGGACATACAGTGGCTTTGGACAGTGGCTTTGGACATACAGTGGCTTTGGACATACAGTGGCTTTGGACAGTGGCTTTGGACATAGAGTGGCTTTAGACAGTGGCTTTGGACATACAGAGGCTTTGGACATACAGTGGCTTTGGACAGTGGCTTTGGACATACAGTGGCTTTGGACATACAGTGTCTTTGGATAGTGGCTTTGGACATACAGTGGCTTTGACTTGGACATACAGTGGCTTTGGACAGTGGCTTTGGACATACAGTGGCTTTGGACATACAGTGGCTTTGGACAGTGGCTTTGGACATACAGTGGCTTTGGACATACAGTGGCTTTGTACAGTGGCTTTGGAGAGTGGCTTTGAACAGTGGCTTTGGACATAGACTGGCTTTGGACAGTGGCTTTGGAGAGTGGCTTTGGACAGTGGCTTTGGACATAGAGTGGTTTAGGACAGTGGCTTTGGAGAGTGGATTTGGACAGTGGCTTTGTACATAGAGTGGCTTTGGAGAGTGGCTTTGGACAGTGGCTTTGGACAGTGGCTTTGGACATGTTTTGTTAAGAATGAGCGATTTCATACGGTTTTTCCTCAAAATTCTCAAAAACGTCTCATTTGGAGCAAAATAGTTAAAAAGGGGAGATTTCTCATCAATAGCAGTTTTATGTCATTTAAAGAGTAGAAACAGTTCCATGTTCAAAAGAAAGCTAATGTTCCACAAAAATTAGCGATGTCACACCGTTTTTTCTCAAAACGCCAAAAAAATCCAAACTCGAGCTTAATGATCAAAAACTTCTCAATTAAAAGAGGTTAAAAAAGGGAGATTTCTGACCAAAAGCCATTTTCTGGCATTTAAAGAGTAGAAACAGTTCCATAATGTTGAAAAGGAAACTTATATGTCCATTTTCATAAGAATGAGCGATTTCAGACCTTTTTTCACAAAATGCTGTTAAAAAGGAGAGATTTCTTCAAGACAAGAATGACCTCAAAACGCTCCAAAATCTCCCAATTGGAGCAAAATAGTGCGTCTTTGGGTCACCAAAAGTCGTTTTCTGTAATTTAAAGTGTAGACAAGTTCAATAATGTTGATACGGAAACTAATGTGCCCATTTTGACAATATGAGGGATTTCAGATAGTTTCTCTTCAAAATGCTAAAAACGTCCCAATTGGAGCAAAATAGAGCTTCTTACACCCCCCCCCTTTTTTACTTGTGGTTACAACTTTAGAGCTCCGTAGATTCTGCAAACTTCATTGTATGGACTTGATATATAGCTTAAAAGATAGGTCTCTCTGTGTGCTCTCTTTTGATATTAAAATATGTTTCATAGGATAACTATATGCAAGTTACTAGACCCTAAAGAGGAGGGCCCTCAAAAACCTGCATCCCAAAGCCCCATCCAGAATAACTCCAGATTGCTAGTGCAAAAAAATTGAAATTGGTGCGCCTCTATGCAAACACCTTTTTGATTAGGCGTTAAAAATTTATTACCTGGTCAAGCGTGTGGGTGGAAAATTGAAGGCGCAACGCCTTCAATTTTCCACCCGCGCGCTTGACCAGGTAATAAATTTTTAACGCTGTTGAGGATTCTTATCCCCGATACACACTTACTCTCAGAGTAGAATATGATAAAGTATTATTAACAGTAGAGCCAGAGCAGAGGTAGAGCTGTACAATCACGGACTGATCTGCTGGGTTCCATAGGCTGGCTCCCTTAAGGGGGTAGTAAACCATTTTTCTGAAATTTTTCTTTAAAAAAATTCCCCCCTCTGCATGAGCTGTGTTCAAAACTTGGAAGACTGTTCTGGTTCAGAAAAAAAGTTATGGAGGATTTCATGCATGCATTTTGTACACACCTGTACTGCATGGAGTGTGTAAATGATGTCTGTGTTATAGTACATTACGGGACGTCCTGAGGTCAAGGGACAAGGGAGCAGGAGGAGGTGCATCACTCTTTCTTTTGGACATGCACTAAAAAGAGTTGGAGATGACATCTGAGCATGAAATTTTTTAATTTATATATAGCAAGGGTGGTGTTCTGATGTCTAATAACATAGTACATGATGCCTACTTCAGGGGGGGACAGTTGCATTTTTTAATTTCCCCCCAAAACTTATGGTTAACACTTTAGAGCTCCGTAGATTCTGCAAACTTCATGGTGTGGACTTGATATTAGCTCAAAAGATAGGTCTCTCTGTGTGCTCTCTTTTAATACTAAAATATTTTTCATAGGTATACCTATAGGCAAGTTACTAGACCTAAAGTGGAGGGACCTCAAAACCTGAATGCCTGCAACCTGCCTGCAACCTCCACATAAATAACTAAGTGCTAAAAATATAAAATTAGCACGGGTGGCTAGAGGAAGCCCTACTCTATGAAATGAGTGTTTTCATTAGGCGTTAAAATTTAATTACGTGGTCAAGCGGTGGGGCTTCCTCTAGCCACCAGTGCTAATTTTAAATTTTTAGCACTTGGCAATCTGGAGTTATTTATGCGAGGTTGTGGTTTTTAGGTCCCTCCACTTGTAGCTCCCTTACTTGGCTATAGTTATACTTGTGAAAAATATTTTAGTATCAACAGAGAGAGACCTATCTTTTGAGCTATATATCAAGTCCATACCATGAAATTTACGGAATCTATGGAGTTATAAAGTGGTAATTACACACCAAAAAAAGCATGTGGGTCATTCCCCCCCAAAAATTGCAACTGTCTCCCCTTCAAAGCGTATTATGAAAAAGGTGTGTTTTTGGACTTTCAAAAAATCTCTCTCGGTGAATATTTATCTATAACAATTCCATAATATACCATTTTATAGCTCTTTCTAAGCTCTAAAGTTTAATACAATCCTTTTTCTTATTTTATGTACTGGTCGTCTTGAGTTATGCATTGATGTTCGACACAGATTTCATGCTTTTTCATTACGAATTTTCATTGACCTCCCAAATCACTTCCAAGTACATTGTGGCAAAACTGTCTCTATGATACTTTACGTATGTGGCTATGTTACACAAACTGTGATGGGAAGTGGTCACTGACAATCTGTGATTTTTAAGATTTTTGTCGAGTGACAAGGGTAAGGTTCTAAGGGCGTCTATCTGTGGCAAATGTACAAACATGAAAAATCATTAGTAGCCTTCATGTAATATGTCATTTTAAAGCTATTGAACCAGTCTTTCTTTTGATATAAAAAGTATCTGTAAAGGATGAAAAACAAAAAAGTTATGAACGATACAAATTTGGAACACAGATCTTCAGAAAAATGGTTTACTAGCCCCTTGTGGACATGCTTGTCTAGGATAGGGGATAGGAAAGAGAGAGAACTGAGAGAATAAAATCGCTTCACCTTTTGAGAGAGTCCAGTCGCTCTTGCTCTTGCTCCACTGCAATGGCGTTGAGTTGGAGTTTTGCTGCCACCAGTGTTGAGGATTCTTATCCCCGATACCTTACTGTCAGAGTAGAATATGATAAAGTATTATTAACAGTAGAGCAGAGGTAGAGTTGCACAATCACGGACTGATCTGCTGGGTTCCATAGGCTGGCTCCCTTAAATAGGCTGCCAGCCAAGAACCCAGCCAAGACCTTATATGGTAAAATGCATAACTAAGTAGCCGGGCTGGTACTGATCACAAGACTGTACATGTCATGAGAAAGGAATGTGTGTGTGGGTTGCATGCTCTAATATGTGCACTGCACATCATTTATAGTTTATATATATATGTATAGTGTTCAACATTGTTGGGGGTTCCTTGAGCTTCAGGGATCCCCAACAAACGCCTAATCAAAAAGGTGATTGCATAGAGGCCGGCTTCCTCTAGCCACTCGTACCATTTTTTTCTTTCTCCCCACTTAGCAGAGGCGATTCAAGCTTTTGAGGTCCCTCCGCTTTAGAGTCTAGTAACTTGCCTATAGTTATATCTATGGAACATATTTTAGTATCAAAAGAGAGCACACAGAGAGACCTATCTTTTGAGCTATATATTAAGTCCATACCATGAAGTTTACAGAATCTACGGAGCTCTAAAGTGGTAACCATAAGAAAAAAAGGAAAAAAGGGGGAAAATGCCATTGTCCCCCCTGAATTCAAGTAGGCTTCTTGATCGCCTTCCTGGGCGGATGGTGTGTGCAAAAGCCACTGTAAGTCCAGAATAGAGCATTCAAATCATATGTAACTTGGAATCCACCTTTCCAGTATGTTGAAGCATAGTTGGGTGAGATTAAAAAAAAAAAATTAATAAAAAAAAATTAAATTTAAATCTGACCCCTAGCACCGCCTTAACCGATTGCATGCCTAGTACCCGCGGGCAAATTATTCATGAATTAACGAGGTATTTTACTTATTATTTATATATCTTCCGTTCTGCAGGGACTCCACCCCATGAAACTTGGGTCATATTCAGCCACATGATAGCTCTACTTCCTGTTAAAAAAATCGAGCCTTCCTTACCAACTGGGCAGAAGTAACCAGCATTATAAAACCTTGTCATCTTCTTGGGGGTGAATATTTTCATATTTTCACACTATTATACACACATTATAATGCCAACACAAGATGGAGCATCTATTTACAAACCCTCTACCAGCTGCAAAGCCAGTGGGTTGTTTTCCCCATCAAAATGCTAACACATAATAATACAAAAAACAAATTATAAGAGAGTGAAAATGCTAACACATACTAGAATAAAACCATAATATAAAACACAATTATGTAAGGGAGTGTCTTGGGTAGAGCTCCGGTCTTGCTGTCACGGGTAGAGTAGAACTTGCTCAGTCTTGGGTATAGCTTGCTTGGTCTCCGGCATGATATTTCACAATGTTTTTATTCTACACAAACATGAGATACCAGGATAAGAATAACACTTGAATACTGGAGAGACGAGAGAAGTAGACGAAGGGACAGGGAACGAGAGAAGTAGACGAAGGAGCAGGGAACAAGAGAGAAGTAGATGAAGGAGAAGGGAACAAGAGAGAAGCACAGAAAGGAGCAGGGGGTGCATAAACATTACTGATAGTCCACCAAGGTATGGTATTACGAAAACAGTCACGGCCTGTTGATCCACCACACAAAGGAACCTTACAAAAACAACACTGGGACCTTGCCTCATGCCTGTAACCTTTACTAATGCAAACTACACAGCGCTTCTTTGCACAGCACTGTGGGAAATGACCTAGTTTTAAATTGAGGCGATCTAGCTGACTATTTGCCTGAATACAACGTTGACCTGCACGCTGCCGAGAAGAGAAAGAACCAATCAAAGATTTAGCTAGAACAATCCTAGCTTCTAGATAATTACCCTTCCTTACTGATATTGGAGCTCGGACAGAAGAAAACAAAATAAATGAATTCAATAAACAAGCTTCTATCAAATTTGTAACCAACAAACCATCAATAGAATTTACATGTACATAACGCATTAGCTCCAAAAACCGAGTCCTAGGCATTACTTTACGAACCAAAGATCCAGACAAATCCGAGTGATTAGTGGACCAGTACAATTCTAAGTATGGAAGTGTGGAAACTCCCATTATTATCAACATTCCTACAAAAGCTTTCATTTCCTCTATATTAGTATCTACCCATGGCCTGGAGAGACTAGCCATCCTAGAAACGTAACTGCCTAGAAACGTAACTGTTCGTCTCTGCTACTAGGAGTTCCCACACTTCAAGAGTATAAAAAAAGGTAAAATGCATCTAAAAATGTACTTGATGCACCAAGCAATGAAGAAGTTGGACCAGCTGTTGCTGTATAGTCCAATTTCAAAGGAGTTGGCTCCTTTATTTCCCACTTACCTGTGACCTCAGTTAGCCTAGAACCAGTGCCAGATGCTTGGGCAGAACCAGTGCCAGATGCTCGGACAGAACCAGTGCCAGATGCTCGCACACGCCTATAACCTCTGGCCCGCCTACTACCAGTACCTTTTGGAGGACCACTAGCAACACTTACGACTCCACTACCACTTGAGCTGCTTCCCCCTTGGCCAGTACTCCCTCGCCCGCCTCTCCCTCAGCCAGTACTCCCTCGCCCTCGCACAACTCCAGCACCAGTCGTGTTCCCACGCCCTGTAGAGACTTCAGGCAAGGCTTCCTCATCCTCCAATGTAACAAAAGGAGTCATAGATGCCTCATCTCCACTCTCATCATCTGATGCTGTAGGAAAAGTAGTGGGGAGGGTGGGAAAAACAAGATATATATATATCAAGTTTGTGGTCAACATTTGAAAATTCGAATTCAAATCAACAACTCCAACCTACACTCTTAGCTATAACTTTTTTTCTATAACTATCCCGTCTGAATTTGGAATACCAACAGAATAAGCTAGTATTTGGCAATAGTACACTCTCAGTTGACTATGGTAAACAAAGGCTATGAAGCGCTAAGGTTAGAAGAAAAATACAATCGAGAAGTCCATCCAAGCGCGCCTCTTCTCTTAGAGCAACTGGATCCAGAGTGTTTCCTCGGTATGCATAGATGTCTTCACCTTCTTCCCCAAATGAATCTGACCCAGAATCGCCAGAATCGTCTGCTAAAAGTCTGCTAAAAGTTGAGAAATAACGTCCTCACAGGAGAGCATCTTTAAGAGTTTTAAAAAAAGCTCGACCAACAAAAATGGCGTTCAACCGCAGGATTTTTGTTGCACGATGCACCAACCGGAAATAATCATTTTTGTGACGTTCTCTAGTCTACTAGGCATGTGCAGAACCCAACCGGGGCTGTTAGCTCGTAACGGTTCATTTTATATATTTTTGTGTGGCGAAGGATGTAAGGTCTCGCGCCATATGGCGCTTACGGCGTTTAATCGGTTAAACGACCGAAGCATCTTTTTGTGAGAAATCTCCCCTTTTGAACCGAAAGAAGCTCTACTTTGCTCCAATTGGGACGTTTAAGAGCGTTTTGAGAAAAAAATTTGTGAAATCACTCACTCTTGTCAAAATGGGCTCCTTTTTAACATTATGGAACTGTTTCTACACTTTAAATGACAGAAAACGTGTTTTGTTGAGAAATCTCCCCTTTTAAACCGAAAGAAGCTCTAGTTCCAATTGGGATGTTTTCGAGTGTTTTGAGGAAAAACTGTGTTAAATCGCTCACTCTTGTCAAAATGGGCACATTAGCATCCTTTACAACATTATATAGCTGTTTGTTCTCTTTAAACGACAGAAAACATCTTTTGGAGAGAAATCTCCCCTTTTTAACTGAAAGAAGAGACGTTTTGGAGCGTTTTGAGGGAAAACTGTGTGAAATCACTCATTCTTGTCAAAATGGGCACATTAACTACATTATGGAACTGTTTCAACTCTTTAAAAACATCTTTTGGTGAGAAATCTCCCCTTTTTAACCGAAAGAAGCTCTATTTTGCTCCAATTGGGACGTTTTGGAGTGTTTTGAGGATAAACGGTGTGAAATCGTCAAAATGGGGACATTAGTTTCCGTTTCAACATTATGGAACTGTTTCTGCTCTTTAAATGACATAAAAAGTATTTTGTTGAGAAATCTCACCTTTTTAAGCTCTATTTTGCTCCAATTGGGATTTTTTTTAAAGCATTTTGAGGAAAAACTGTGTGAAATCGCTCACTCTTGTCCAAATGGGCACATTAACTTCTTTTACAACATTATGGAACTGTGTCTACTCTTTAAACGACAGAAAACATATTTTGGTGAGAAATCTCCCCTTTTAACCGAAATAAGCTCAATTTTACTCCAATTGGGACATTTTGGAGTGTTTTGAGGAAAAACTGTGTGAAATCGCTCATTCTTGTCAAAAATGGCACATTAGCTTCCTTTTCAACATTATAGAACTGTTTCAACTATGACCTACAAAACTGAGATAATGATGTTTTATTCTGGTGTCTATGACCTACAAAACTGAGATTATGATGTTTTATTCTGGTGTCTATGAATGATGTTTAATTCTGGTGTCTATGACCTACAAAACTGATATAACTCTTTAAACGACAGAAAAAGGCTTTTGGTGAGAAATCTCACTTTTTTAACCTCTATTTTGCTCCAATTGGCCAATTGGATCAAAATAGAGCTTCTTTCGGTTAAAAAGGAGAGATTTCTCACCAAAAGACATTTTCTGTCGTTTGAAGAGTAGAAACACATCCATAATGTTGAAAAGGATGCTAATGTGCCCATTTTGATAAGAGTGAGTGAATTCACACCGTTTTCCCTCAAAATGTAAAAACGTCCAACGTTTTTGAGCGTTTTGAGGATAAACTGTGTGAAAGCGCTCACTCTTGTCAAAATGTGGCCATTAGTTTTCTTTTCAACAATATGGAACTGTTTCTACTCTTTAAATGACCAAAACGGTCTTTTGGTGAGAAATCTCCCCTTTTTAACCGAAAGAAGCTCTATTTTGTTCCAATTGGGATGTTTTTGGAGCGTTTTGAGGAAAACCTGTGTGAAAGCGCTCACTCTTGTCAAAATGTGCACATTAGCTTCCTTTTCAACATTATAGAACTGTTTCTACTCTTTAAACGACAGAAAACATCTTTTGGTGAGAAATCTCCCCTTTTTAACGGAAAGAAGCTCATTTTGCTCCAATTGGGACGTTTTGGAGTGTTTTGAGGAAAAACTGTGTGAAATCGCTCATTCTTGTCAAAATGGGCACATTAGCTTCCTTTTCAACATTATAGAACACTCTTTAAACGACAGAAAACATCTTTTGGTGAGAAATTTCCCCTTTTTAACTGAAAGAAGCTATATATATACAATTGGGACGTTTTGGAGCGTTTTGAGGAAACACTGTCTTAATTCGCTCATACTTGTCAAAATAACCGCAAGAAGCTCATTTTGACTCCAATTTGGGGAAAAATTGGTGTTATGAGGAAAAACTATCTGAAATAGCTCATTCTTGTAAAAATGGGCACATTAGGTTTCTTTTTGACATTATTAAATGCTTTAGGAAAAATTGGATGAAATAACTAACTCTCCTCAAAATAGGTCATTAGGTTTCTTTTTAACATTATGAAACTCTTTCTACTCTTTAAGTAACAGTAAACTGCTTTTGTTGAAAATTTCTCCCTTTCTTAAAACTGAAGGAAGCTTTTGTTTTGATGAATATTCCCTGATTGTTTTTAAATGCTTTCCTTTTAAACATCATGAAACTCTTCTAAACTTTAAATGACAGGAAAATGCTTTTGTTCCACTTTTAACCGAAAGAAGCTCTTTTTGGCTCCAATTGTGACATTTTGAGTGTTTTGACGAAAAACTGTCTCATTCTTCTGAAAATGGGTCATTAGTTTCCTTTTTAACATTATGAAACCCTCTATTGACAGTGAACTACTTTTGTTGAAAATTTTCCCCTTACTCCAATTGGAACATTTGAAGTGTTTTGAGTATGTCAGGGAACCCAACCCTGACTGACAGCATTGCTAACCCAACCCTGACTGACCACAAAGCAGCAGAAACCACTGCAGCAGAGATGAATGGGAATGTGGTGGAAGATTACGACCAATGTCCACAGACCAGCGGAAGTGGTAGTGGTGAAGTTGGCATGAAAGACTCACCAGAGGATTATGACCTAGAAGAAATGCTGATTGGTCGACTGCCGCATCAGAACGGCCACTCAACATGACCTTAAATGGAATTGATGAGAGAGCTGAGGACTCGGGACGATCAGCTCGTATTATTATAAAACGACTGAACTTTTAGAGTAGAGTAGAGTACGAGAACTGTATTTATTGAGATCGGTGTTATTGAGTTTTTGTAAAGGACGGCACACCTCGTTTGTGTCATTGTTATCTGTATAAGTGTTAACTACTCTCATTTTCTAACTACGGGTTAGACGCTATTAGCTTGAATAGCAGGGTTAGACAGCAACAGGAGTGTTGTTGATTTTTGGCCTAGCTGTAATTGTGTGGTTGTTGAACCACTAATTAGCGGGACGTATAGTGCTCGAAGCCAGCACAAATAAAGCATTTGGGGCTGGGGCAGGTCGTTAGCGCTCACAGAGTAAGAACACTCTGAAATAGTCCTTCTTGTAAAAATGGGCACATTAGGTTGACATTATGAAATTCTTTCTACTCTTTAAACGACAGCAAACTGCATTTGATGAAAATGTGTCCCCTTTTTAACATAAGGAGCTCTTTCTGGGCTCCAATTGGGACTTTTTGCATGTTTCTAGAAAAATCTGTCGCTCATTCTTGTCAAAATGGCCACATCAGGTTCATTTTTAACATCATGAAACTCTTTCTACTCTTCAAATGACAGAAAACTGCTTTTTGGGGGGGAAATCTGCCCCTTTTTAACCAAAGAAGCTTTTTCCCCTCCAATTGGGAGGTTTTTGAACGTTTATGGGAAAACCTTTTTTTCAAAATTGGCAGATTAGGTTCCTTTAAATAACAGGATAACTTATTTTGTCGAAAATTCCCCCGTTTTTAACTGAAAGGATTCTCTGCTCAAATTGGGATGTTTTTTATTGTTTTGATGAAAAATACTCTGAAATAGCTCGTTCTTGTCAAAATGGGCAGAGTAGGTTCCGTTTTAACCTCTTTATTATGAAAATTTCTGGAATGTTTTTATATAGTGTTTTGTGGAAAAACTGTTGAAATAACTCATCCTTATCAAAGAGGGCATATTAGTTTCATTTTTAACATTCGGAAACTCTTTAAATCACAGAAATCTGCTTTTGCTGAATATTTCCCCTTTATAAATTTCCCCTTTATAACCGCAAGAAGCCCTTTTTGGCTCCAATATGGACATTTTTTTAATGTTTGGAGTAAAAACTGACTGAAATACTTCATTTTTGTCAAAATGGGCAGATTATGTTCCTTTAAAACATTATGAAATTCTTTCTACGACAGAAAACTGCAATTGGAAAAAAAATCACGTCCAATTAACATGTTTTTGAGTGTTTTGAGAAATAAATGTCTGAAATAGCTAATTATTGTCTAAATGCGCACATCAGGTTCCTTTTTGACATAATGAAACTCTTTCAACTCTTTAAGTAACAGAAAACATGCTTTTGGTCGATATTTCTCCCTTCCTAAACCAAAACAAGCTCTTTTTTAGGGCCCGATCAAGTCAGAGTTAACATCAGGGGTAAAATATGAAATTAAAAATACCTCTACAGAATGCATACAGGTGAAAAGATATATGATTATAGTTTCTAAAAACATATTTTATCTTTGCATAAACTCTCCTAGATGAAAGTTACAGGAATTAAAACACAAATGATTTTTTCCCCCTTTTTTTAGAGGAAACAAACAATAACTTCAAATATATTCTCTCGCTCACCTAACAACATTAGAATCATATTTATGATGTTTTCTTCATCTTTAAGTTATGCTTTAACATTGTGAACAGTACAAAAAAAATAACTTTGAAAAAATAAGGAATATGCAGATTATTAAAAAAAGGTGTCATGAACTCCGTTACTTGTAACTCCATTACCAAAAAACATCTTTTTTAATTTTTTATGAAAAAACTGTTTGGAATAAAAATCTCAAGTTATCCAAAAGAAAGCATCCAAAAGAAAGCATAATAATACCAAGTTTATGGCAATGTGACTCAATCTTTAAACATTCAAAATTTCTACAACTTATTAGCAACTGGTTTCTGTAACTCCGTTACCAGTAACGGAGTTACAGTTGCTTTTAAACACAAATAATGTTGTTTATTAACCTTTGAAGAAACCAATGTTTGCAAGTCAACCCTGAGACATGGTCTTTCTGCAGTTAGGACCCAGTGTGACAGTCTATAATTGCATCCTGAGGTGCAGCTGCCTGATAACAAGCCCTGCCTATGCTGCTGAAAAGCAACGTCGCTATCGTGAGCGAAGGAAAGCAGAGATGGGTGAGAAGGCATGGAAGCAGAAGGATGCAGAGAGGAAACGGCAAGCTCGAGCTAGCAACACAGCAGCAGTGGGGGGGGAAGGAGTGACAGAAACTGAAGAGATGGAGAGCAGCCAAGAAAGCAAGCCAAACATCGCAGCAGGAGGCATAATCAGCACCATCCAGTCTGACTCGTGCAGTGAAGAGAGCACGTTTAGCATTGCCAAGATCTCCCCGCAAGGTCCGGAAGGTAGTGCAGGTGCTGCATTCTAAGTTCCATTCTGAGGCAGCAGGAGATCCAGACCCACAGACTGCACAGTCACTTCCCCACAACAGGCTACCAGATGAGGTGAAGGGGCACATCCGAGAGTTTTATCTTCGCAGTGACATCAGTTGGATGGCACCTGGACGCAGAGACTGCATTACAGTGGTTCGTGATGGGAAGAAAGTTCGAGAACAGCGCAGATACTTGATGATGACAACAGCAGAAGCCCATGCCCTTTACCGACAGGAATTCTCAGAAGATGATGCTGGTATGACCACCTTCAGGGCCCAGTGGCCAGATGTGGTGCTTTGCAAGGACAAGATGCCACACTCTGTCTATCATGCCAACATAGAGACTATTTTGGACAGCCTGAAACACATAGTACCTACAATCCCAGTAAGATATTCAGACCTGCTAAAGCTTGTATGTTGTGATACTACCAAGGAGGACTGTATGTTTGGCCTGTGTGATGTCTGCAAGGAGAAGATATCCTTTGACAGTATTTCTGAGAACACCGAAGATGACCTGCTGGCTGAACCTGTGAAGTGGCTGGAATGGATGGATGCATAATGAGGATGGACAATCAGAGAAAGCAGAGAAGGCTGGTACAGTCACAGATGCACTGACATCCCTGGCCCAGAAGCTACCGAACTTCAAGTAAACTGCTTCATTAAAAATAAGCAGTCATTAGCCTTCCATCATCATACATGTATGTACACCACTCTAAGAGCCCACAGTGCAGTCCTGCAGGTAGACTTTAGCGAAAATGCGACCATCGTTGAGCAGGATGAGATCCAAGCCAGCCACTGGAACCACAAACAAGTGACAGTTTTTACAGCAGTAGCCTGGATGCAAGAGAACACCACATCATATGCTGCTGTGTCAGACACCCTCTCCCATGACAAGTACACATCTGCGACCGTGCTGGAGGAAGTGATTGACAGGGTGCAGATGAAACAGTCCTCTCCACTAACAGAGGTCAATATATTCAGTGATGGTGCAGCACAGCATTTTAAGCAAAAGTACATTTTCACTTTTGTCACTAGCCTTCTCCAAACCAAAGGCATCACCATCAACTGGCACTTTTTCGCCACTTCACATGGAAAGGGTGCAGTGGATGGAGTTGGTGACTGTGTGAAGAGGGGTGTCCACAGTGCTATAATGACCAGACGCTATCTCGAGAAAGATGCACAGCAATATGCAGCCTGTGCCACTGAGCTCATCAAAGGAGTTGATATCTTATATGTCCCAGCTGAAAAAATAAATGCCAAGCGACCATCCCTTGATGAATTATGGGAGTATGTAACAGCAGTTCCAGCTACCTTGAGTATCCATTGTGTACGTACACTTGGCTTGGGGAGAGTGCTGGTGTCCAAGCAGACAGGAACAGAACACCTGCATCAGCCAATAGCAGTCCAGCCACTAGCAGCCAATCCTGCAAAGCAGTCACCTCCAGATGTCAACATTAGTGATATCAAGCCAGGAGGATTTGTGGCAATCATCATGGAGACAGAGAGAGGTCGCTCCTCCTTGTACATTGCCGTAATATCCTGCATCAAATCTGATTTACTAGTGGTGAAGTTTCTGAGGAAGGTCGGCAATTCTGGTGTCTACAGGGACCCAGAGTGTGAGGATGCTAGCCAGGAGCCAATGAAGAAGGTTCTTTTCCTTTGCCTGGAGCCACATGTGAACAAGGCTGGTTCTCGCCTTAGATATATATACATTTGAGTTCACAGTTGCTCAGCATCAAATCATGTCCACATTTACCACCAAGTAAATAAAGAGGCATAGGCTCAACTACATGAGACTGTAACAGACAAAGTCTAGAAAATAACAATAATGATGTAGTACATATATTTTGATTTTCCCCATCTTTTGAATTCTTATCCTTGTTCTGCATTTGTAAATGGACAGGGCAACAATAACCTTGTTTCTAGGGATAATTAATATCCTATTAACAATTTTAATCATAGTTAATACATAGTATGCATTTAGACAGGTAGGCAAGGTGGATTTCTTGAGACATGTGGGTGTGAACATTCTGTAACTCCATTACCATGTAACTCCATTACCGAACATCAGTCAAGTTAAATATTTTTCTGACAATGGAAAATGCAGTAATAGTCAGCATATTTGGTTCTGTAATGCTTAGATAAATGTAGAATAAAATGGTTCCTAATTTTTAAAAAATTTCAATAAGGAACAGCATATGGTGTGAGTTTGCGTATAGCGCCAAAAACAGACGTTAATTTTCAGTAACTCCGTTACCAGTCAAACTTTTGCTAATAATTGTGATATCGTTGATTATTTTAATTCTTGTGTATATTGTGATAAAAGTACTTATCAAGACCTACACATACATATAAAACTCTTGGCATTTCCTCTTATTTTGTGGAGCTATGCTCATTTATTAAGTGGAGTTGTAACTCCGTTACCGCATGATCAGGCCCTTTATCTAAATTGGGACGTTTTTGAGTGTTTTGATGAATACTCCCTGATTATTTTTTAAAGCCTCTAAAGCGAGGCTTGCACTAAAAAAAAACTTGCTGTTATCTGCTCAATAGGATGTGCTGAGTATGTATATTTCTTTTAGCTTCTACAAACAAACCCTTGTTGAGCTAGAGAGCCCCTTCTTTACCCTCAATTTGACAGCCAACAGATCACTTCCTGTTTGGGGGCATGTCCTCGCGAAGATGTCACCAGGAGACTGATTTCGATGGCTGATACACTGCAAACAGAAGACTCTGTCTCTGTAGCTAGCTCTAGTAGCCTGCACCTCTCCTTTTTTTCTTCTGCAATTGAAAGTTCATCTGAAATATCAGATGCAGGCCTAGCTGAAGAACAGGAAGCAAGTGGAACAGTAGAGCCCCTTCAGAGGATGAGGATAGTAGTGTAGGCTCTGCTGAAAGTGATGATTCATTGCAATACAGACTAGAGAACACTGACTGGTAGCGATTAATTGGCTAGCTCTAGCTAAATTTACTGAATTTACTCCACAGGTGTAACTGTGGTCATTGCCAGGTGATACCTACTGGTCTTGAGTGTTTTTGCTGCCATGAAATTGCTGCCATGAAATTGACAAGAGAAAGTCCAAGATGGAGGAGGGTGAAAATATGGTATGCTGTATCATAGATCATGAGGGATTTGGTCCAGTGTGCCTCAATACATGGGTCCTTCAAGCAGCCTATTTCACTTACCGGTAGCAGTATATATAGCTACTTACTCATGTAAGGGAATGCACCATTGCCATACTGCTGATGATAAGTGAAATGGGTTATTAGGTTTCTTTTTAACATTATGAAACCCTTTTTCCTCTTTAAATGACAAAAAATAGCTTTGTTGAAAATTTTCCCCTTTTTAAACAAAGAAGTTCTTTTTTACTCCAATTGGGACATTTGGAGTGTTTTGAAAGAAGACTCTGAAATCGCTATTTCTTGTAAAAATGGTTATTTTTTGACATTATGAAACTCTTTCTACTCTTTAAACGACAGCAAACTGCACTTGATGACAATTTGTCCCCTTTTTAACCCAAAGAAGTTTTTCCTCAAAAATTGGTTAATGTTTTATGGAAAACCCTTTTGCAAAATGGGCAGTGTCAGGCCCTGACTCTCTCTCCCCACAATAACTGTATTACGTGAACAGTAGCTTTAATAAGTGTGAAGCATTAATTGCGAACCTTGTACTATGTATGTGGTAATTAAGTATTTGCAGGAACTTGCATGCTTTTGTGTGGAGTATTCTGATTGGTTGTAATGTATCATGTGACCTGATCTCAAGCAGGTGGGCAGTAGCCTATTTAAGGGAGCCGCCCACTAGGTTGAGGTCAGACTATACTTGTGCTTGTAAGAGTTGTTGTATTTGCTATTATAATCTTTAGTTTTAAAGAGACTGAAGTGCCTTCTAGTAGATATCTAAGTATAAGTATCGCCTCTGGTGGCAGCGTAGCTTGTTAGCATTACTGTGTGTGGCTAACAATTGGTGGCAGCGGTGTAGCTGGAACCTGGAAAGTCGTATCATCGAAAGAGGTAGCCTATTTAGCAGCACTTGTCGAACAAAGTATGAACACTAGGCATCAAGTGCGGCAGGCTGAGAATGTTGACCAACAAGACGACGAAGACACTCCCATCTCCGTGACGTCATCTCTGGACACGCATGCGCTCACCCTGTTGACTCAGCAGTTACTCAGGATGCAGGAGGCAGATAGAGAAAGACGATGGAGAGACGAGAAGGAAGACAGAGACAGGAAAGCGTCCATTGAAAAGACGAACGATTTCGTCGAGAAGCCGAACAAAGGGAGTCTCGAATCCGTGAACAGGCTAGGGAAGACGCGAAAGAGAGAGATGCACAGCTCCTGCAGTTGCAGCTGGAGCTGGAGGAGCGACGTCGAGCAGATGCTAAGAGAGACCGGGAGGAAAGGGAAGCCGCAGTTGAAAGTACATACTATCCTCCATTGGAAAGATCATGACGATCCTGACGTGTACCTTCAACAATTTGAACGTTGGATGGCAACACATAAAGTTCCCAAGACAGCATGGGCAGAGCTCTTACCAAATGTTTTGGAAGGAAAAGTGCGAACCATCTACCACACAGATATTCCTGATGCTGATGTGGGCAACTATGACAAGGTTAAAGAGCTTCTGCTGGCTGCTCTAGGGTCCACAGTGGATGAATGTCGTCGTGAAT
The DNA here is from genome assembly GCA_028752905.1 of Cladorhizidae sp. MBARI D1340-BT2. Classification (NCBI taxonomy): domain Eukaryota; kingdom Metazoa; phylum Porifera; class Demospongiae; order Poecilosclerida; family Cladorhizidae; species Cladorhizidae sp. MBARI D1340-BT2. Next base: position 21,133,147 of record JAQNBH010000017.1, on the reverse strand, counting down.
ACTGGTCCTTGAAACAGTCATCTAAGGAGTCTGTGACAGACATGGCTGTCCGAGTTAAACGCATGACTACTCATTATTGCAAAGGCTGCACAACAGTGGAAACAGTGGCAGAGCAGATGGCACTAGGCAGATTCCTCAGCATACTCCCGCCAGGTATTGCTGCCCAGGTCAGAAGGGAGAAGCCCAAGACCACGACCGAGGCTGCAAGAATAGCAGACACCATCAAAAGGATAGAGCTGAAGTAAGGGAGGCCTGGAATAATTCGAAAGACAACACCAGGAAGCCGTACTTTGAAAGATCACCAAAACTAGAGTTGAGCCATGATGCTAGGCCCCAAGCAAAGCTGATGTTGGTCTCCTTTCCTGGATGAAGTGCTATGGGTGTGGCCAGAAGGGCCATAAAAGATCAGAGTGCCCAAAGAAGGTCCTGCGAATCATTACCCCCAAACAGGAGAGGGACTTGTTCATTACTGGGAAAGTTGGGAAACGTACCACACAGTTCATGAAAGTGGACACTGGAGCACAGGTGACAGTGGTTCACCCCAAGCTCATCAATGATGACCAGTACACGGGCAAGGAGATAGGACTCAACCTGGTAGAACTTGGACACAAGAGAGTTCCAGTTGCAACAGCACACCTTGAGGTGGGTGAACTTGAGTTTAAATTAAATGTTGCTGTGCTTGATATTGCTCCAGATGATGTCTTACTTGGGATGGACATTGGCAAGAGTAAATACATGGTAGACCTGGCACACAAGCAGGCTCAACAAACACAGGAGAAGAGTGCTGCGGTACTTCTCACCCGGAGCCAAAGGAAGATACAGCAAGACCAGTCAGCAGCAATGAGAAGGCAACTGAGGACTCTGGCGCTCAGTTGAACGACATCTTTCAGTTTGAGGACGAGCTCTTCAATGTGTTAGACCCTGCAGTTAACAACTGTAGTGATCTGCAAGAAGAAGTCGTTCCTCTACCTGCACTGGCTGATGATGAAAATGACAAAAGAGTTCTAATTGACCAGCAGAGGGAGGACGATACACTAGCAGATTGTAGACGTGATGCAGATAGCCAGGACAAAGGCTATAATTGGAAAGACGAGTTGCTGGTACACACAGGCGAAGACGTATTGGGACAGATGACGACCCAGATTGTGTTACCTGTTGACAGGCGGAAGACGGTGTTGGAAATTGCACATTCTTCGTTATTGGGTGGACACTTGGGGACAAAAAAAAACAAGGCAATGGTGAACCGTCACTTCACTTGGCCCGGTCTGGGTAAAGATGTGGCCACCTGGTGCAAGGCGTGTGAACGATGCCAGCTTACTGCTAAACACAGTAGCAAAGTAGCACCCCTCATCCCTTTACCCGTCGTAACTGAACCCTTTCACAAACTTGCGTTTGACCTGGTGGGACCGTTGCCCAGAACGAAGAAAGGTCATAAGTTCATCCTCACAACCATGGACTATGGGACGAAGTTCCCTGATGCGGTGCCTCTCCGGAAGGTGGATGCAGAGACTGTGGCGACTGCAATGGTCGAGATCTTCAGCAGATATGGGCTACCTAGAGATATTCTTACAGATCAAGGTACGGTTTTTACCAGTTCTCTAATGTGCCAGTTGTGTAAATTACTACAGATCACACGAGTGAAGACGTCACCGTACCATCCTCAGTCAGATGGCATGCTGGAGAGGTGGCATGCCACACTTAAAGGCATGCTCCGGAAGGCAAGAGATCTGGGCAAAGAATGGGATTACCTCCTACCCTACTGCCTCTTCGCGTACCGAGCAACACCCCACACGAACACGGGGATAGCCCCATTCGAGTTGCTGTTTGGGAGAAATGTGCGTGGACCTCTGGACGTGTTGAAATCCGGCTGGATGGGTGGTGAGATAGCAGAGAAGTCAATTGTTGGATGGGTGGCGGAGTTGAAAATGAAATTGCTCGCAACAGCTGCATTAGTGGAGCGGAAGGAATCAGAGGCGAAAGCTAGGATGAAGAAGTCGTACGACAAACGAGCAAAACCCATCTCTTTCAAACCTGGTGATATGGTTTTGATGCGGATACCGCATCTGCAGGCCAAGTTGCAAGATACCTGGGATGGCCCGTTCGAAATCCTCTCCCAGGTCTCACCGGTAACATACGTGATTGCAGTACCTAATCGTCGGAAGCGTAAGAAAGCCGTGCATGTCAATATGTTAAAGCACTGGACCACACCTGATGCTTCTGTGTTGAGTGTTCTGTTGCTGCATGATGATGAGGAGGACGAGGAGACGATTCCAGCAGCTAAAGACGACGAACACCCTCTAACGAAGCAGCAGAGAAATCAACTTGATCAAACCTTGAAACAATGGGAAAAGACGTTGAACCCGGAGCCAGGGAAAGTGAGTACAATGGTACATGTGATAAATACTGGTTCTTCTTCACCCACTATAGTCCCACAATACCGGATTGCACCAGCGTGGAAGGAATCACTGAGAGATGAGCTGAGGTTCATGGCCAAGGCTGGTATTATTCGTCCTTCCTTGTCTCCCTGGTCGTCGCCAGTTCTACCTGTGAAAAAGAAAGATGGGACGATCAGAGTCTGTGTGGATTTTCGCAAACTGAATTCTTCTACAATACCGGACCCGTATGAGATGCCTCGCATCGATGACATAATAGATCGACTGGAAGAGGCAAAATTTCTATCAAAGCTGGACCTCTCCAAAGGTTTTTATCAGGTCCCAGTCAACCCTGATGATGTAGAGAAGACAGCTTTCCGAACGCCTATTGGGAAGTTTGAATTCCTGGCTATGCCTTTTGGGCTTAGGAATGCGCCGGCGACTTTTCAGCGACTTATGGACATTTTACTTGGTAACACTCCTGAATTTGCTTGCGCTTACATGGATGATGTCATCATATTTAGCAACAGCTGGGATGACCATCTACAACATATTAACATTGTTATGTCGAAACTGGCAGAAGCAGGTCTTACAGCTAAGCCGTCGAAATGTGAGTGGGCAAAGGCACGTTGTGTTTACCTTGGACACAGGGTTGGTGGAGGCCTCGTTGCACCTGAAGATTGCAAGGTTGAAGCATTTAAGCAATTTCAACAGCCAGGTACCAAGACAGGGATTCGTTCGTTTCTTGGCCTGGCTGGGTACTATAGACGCTTTATTCCTGGATTTGCTGATCACTCTGTGCACTTGACTGATGCAACAAGCAAGAAGGCGCCACAGCGGACGGTTTGGACAGATGAGCTGGATGGTGAGTTCAGGTACCTCGAAGCAGGCACTAAGCTCCACACCTGTCCTCACCATCCCTCGACGCGACGATGTGTTTCGGCTGGACACTGATGCCTCCGACATGGGTATTGGTGCTGTTCTTAGTGTTCGACGAGATGGAGAAGACGTTCCGGTAGCATATTACTCCAAAAAGTTACTCGACCGAGAGACACGGTATGCTACCACAGAGAAGGAGTGCTTGGCCATCGTCCGGGCAATTAACCATTTTGGAATCTACCTGGTGGAAGCCAACTTTACGGTCGTGACTGATCATAAGGCTCTGCAGCATTTGAACTCTGCTAGGCACACAAATGGAAGAGTAGCCAGGTGGGCACTCCAGCTGCAGCCTTTCTCGTTTAAGGTGCAGCATAGAGCAGGACGTAATCATGGAAACGCAGACAGACTCTCTCGACAAGAGTGGAGCGACGGCCTTCGGCCCCAAGAAGGAGGGGGAGGTGTCAGGCGGAGGTGTCAGGCCCTGACCCTCTCTCCCCACAATAACTGTATTACGTGAACAGTAGCTTTAATAAGTGTGAAGCATTAATTGCGAACCTTGTACTATGTATGTGGTAATTAAGTATTTGCAGGAACTTGCATGCAAGTTCCTGTGATCAGGTGCTTTTGTGTGGAGTATTCTGATTGGTTGTAATGTATCATGTGACCTGATCTCAAGCAGGTGGGCAGTAGCCTATTTAAGGGAGCCGCCCACTAGGTTGAGGTCAGACTATACTTGTGCTTGTAAGAGTTGTTGTATTTGCTATTATAATCTTTAGTTTTAAAGAGACTGAAGTGCCTTCTAGTAGATATCTAAGTATAAGTATCGCCTCTGGTGGCAGCGTAGCTTGTTAGCATTACTATGTGTGGCTAACAGGCAGGTTAGGTTCCTTTTTAACATTGTGAAATTCTTTCTTCTCTTTAAATAACAGGATATTGATTTTGTCGAAAATTCTCACTGAAAGAAGGTCTTCTGCTCCAATTGGGATTTTTTTTTATTGTTTTGATGGAAAACTGTCAAATTGGGCACATTAAGTTCCGACAATGAAACTCTTTAACCCTCTCACCGCTGTAAGCGCCATATGGCGTAATGGACTTAAAAAATCGCTAATAAATCGATTGCTTGGCCTATAGTCATAATTTGCATACCACCGGAAAGAGCAACTATTACTCTATATGACATCCAAAAATCACATCCAGAAACGCCCGATTAGTTAGTGAAAAATACGTGCACCTACAGACGGTTCGCGGTTTTGACGACCTAAAAATGAGTGGACGTTTAATGCTTAAAGAAGTACTTTCCCTGGTTTCTAGCGAGGATTTTGCTCTCATTGAGGATGAGTCAGAGGAAGAAGAAGGCGAAGAAATATGCGGCTACCTTGGAAATGCAAGTTCTGATCGTGCAGCTGTGCATTCTTTAGCCGCTGTAGTTGACCCTACTTTAGACCCTCACGATTCTTCCTTTTGCTATGACCAGCTCTCTAGTTATAATGAAATTGACCAGGAAGCCTTCTCAGGTTAGCTAAAGTATCTACATATTTGTATTTGCATGTTCTTTCTCAAATAGTTGAATTTCAATAACATAATAAACCATTGTATTACTGGGCTATAGAATCATATGATCAAATTTTGTCAAAAACCCACCGCTATATATTGCCATATGCCTAAATTATTATGACTAATGTTTACTAAATGCTAACTAAATGAGTAAATATATTATAAACATTTTTTGTTGATTAAATGTTAGATATTGATAGAGAAATTTAGCATAATGATATTCATATTTTGTGGTTGATAATGTGGTTAACTAATGAGATCACATTGTTTATAAACAATGGTGCTATCACATGACAAAATTACAACTGATATGAATGGATTGCTGATTTTATAATGATTTTTTGGGGCAGCTGGTATACTTTAGGAAAAATGTCCAGGAAAGTCAGCGGTGAAAGGGTTAAACTATTAAAATGACAAGAAACTGCAATTTCTCCTATTTTTAAATGCAAGAAGCTCTTTTTGGCTCCAATTGGGGGGAAAAATTGTGTTTTGAGGAAAAACTGGCTCAGTCTTGTAAAAATGGGTATACATAAGTTACCTTTTTAACATTATGAAACTCTTTAAATGACAGCAAAATGCTTTTCTTGACGATTTCTCCCATTTTTAACTGCAAATAACTCTTTTTGGCTCCAATTTGGACATTTTTGAATGGTGTATGGAAAAACTGTCTGAAATAGCTCATCTTGTCAAAATAAGCAGATAATGTTCATTTTAAAACTCTTTTTACTATTTAAATGAGAGAAATCTGCTTTAGGAAAAACAATTTTCCTCTTTTTAAATGAAAGAAACACTTTTTTGCTCAAATTGGGACGTTTTCAGTGTTTTAAGGAAACATTATCTGAAATAACTCAGTCTTATCAAAGAGGGCACATTAGGTTCCTTTTTAACATTATTAAAATCTTTCCTCTCCATAAACGACAGGAACTGATTTGGTCGAAAAATTCTCATCTTTTTAATCTCAAAACACTCGAAAACATGGAGAAAAAAAGCTTCTTTCCATTAAAAAAGGGAGAATTTTTCACCAATATCAGTTTTCTGTCATTTAAAGAGTTTCATAATGTTAAAAAGGAACAATTTTGACTAGAATCAGACAGCAAAATGACACAAAAAAAGAACTTCTTGAATTAAAAAATGGGAGATTTTTTTTACCAAAAGCAGTTTTTCGTCATTTAAATAGTTGAACCTAATGGGCCCATTTTGACAAGAATGAGTTTTTCTTCCAAAACACTCCAATTTGAGCCAAAACACCCTTCATTCAGTTAAAAAGATTCATTCAGTAAAAAAAACAGAGAATTTTTCGACAAAATCAGTATCCTGTCATTTAAAGAGAAGAAAGAATTTCATAAGGGGAACTTAATATGGCCATTTTGAAAATTATCAGAAAGGTTTTCCACAATTGGAGAGAAAAGGCTTGTTAAAAAATGGAGAAAATTTCACTAAAACAGTTTTCTGTGACTCGAAGAGAAGAAAGTGGTCAAAAAGGAACAATTTCAGACTTTTTCCTCAATACACCAAAAAATGTCCCAATTGGAGCCAAAAGGAGCTTCTTTCGGTAATAAAGGGGCGACATTTTTTTCAAAAAGCAGTTTTCTGTCATTTAAAGAGTAGAAAGAGTTTCATGATGTTAAAAATGAACCTAATGTGGCCATTTTTACAGTAATGAGTTATTTCAGACAGATTTTCCTCAAAACACGCAAAAAGTTCCATTGGAGCCAAAAAGAGCTCCTTATGTTAAAAAGGGGACAAATTTCATCAAAAGCATTTAAAGAGTAGAAAGAATTTCATAATGTTGAAAAGGAACCCAATGACGCATTTTGAGAAGAATGAGCTATTTCAGGCAGTTTTTCCTCAAAACCCCCAATTGGAGCAAAAAAGAGGTTCTTTGGGTTAAAAAGGCGAGAGGTTTTCATCAAAAGCATTTTTCTGTCATTTGAGTTGAGAGAGTTTCATAATGAAACATAATATGCCCATTTTGACTAGAATCAGACAGTTTTTCTACCAATTGGAGAAAAAAATAGAGCTTCTTTCGGTTAAAAGGGTTTCTCCAAAAGTAGTTACCTGTCAGTTAAAGTGTAGAAAGAGTTTCATAATGTCAAAAAGGAACGCTGCACTGAATGCGTGCCTGCATGAAATCAATTTTTAATGGTGTTTAAAACAACGAATAAAACTTAAAAGTTATTTGCCAGGAGGCTTCATTGTTGTGCCATGTCAAGAGCCATAGTGTTCGAGCACCAGGTCAGCTTTGTGGATGTCAAGAGTTAATCCAGTGTACCTAATCCAGTTGCCTGTTAGCTGTGGTGTGTACAGAGTTACTACATTAAGCACCAGTCAGCTGTGGCGATGTCTGGATTGTATTCGAGCATTAGTCACCTATGGTGATGTCAAGAGCTATGCAGTCGAGTAGCCAGTGAGATGAGGCAACAATGAAGCCACTTCAGTCGAGTTATTCTCAAGCTGTAGTATTCCAGGAGCTGATCGATCTTCGGTATCTGATACGAGGTCTACGGTCCACTTGATCTTCAGGTACTATTATATATGAAGTCGAGCACTACTCTGCCAATTCTTTGCACACTGTAGTTGCACACTGTAGTCAAACATCATCTGCGATTTTAAAAACACCAAAAATCCGGCATTTTCATCACCGTTAGTTTTGTAATGTATGTGCTAAAATCTGAACTTTTCACCTGCATATCTCCAGTGGAATGTTATATTATCATAAAAATTGACCTCCTGTTTAAACAGGGTCAGTGCAGAAAACGCTTTAAAAAAAATTTTTTAGCTGACAATTGCAACTGCCATCATGAAATGGTATTTACTAGAATTTCAGGAAGCTCTTCTTCTAAGGAAAGCTCTGCAATAGCTCTGAATCCCTTAGCTGTTGAGAATGGAGGCATTCCTGGATGGATTTCTGTAGACAGACACAGCGTTCACATAGTACTGCTTAATGTTTGCTTGCCTAGATGGAGCTGATGTTTATACATCATTCCATTTGCATTCTAATAACAGATGGAAAGTTGGGAAAAGTGATTAATATCATGGTTATAAGATTATAACTGTAGGTACTCAGTCAATCAAGCCAAGGAATTTGCAGGTTTGGTTACAAACAGGGACTTTGAACAACCAAGTAATGCCATAAAAGCTGGTTGTTACAAGTTTGTAATAAGAAAATAGGCACTTAATACTTAGTACTTAACAGTGAGCATGCTCATAATTATGGGAGTAATAACCTTGATTGTGATTTGTTAGCACACCTTTCCTGCTGTTTGCATGGAAATCAAGAAAACAACAAGTCTGTTATCAGGGGCGTATTTAGGGGGGGTTTCCTGTTGCCCAGAAACCCCCCCTGAGTACAAGCCACACCCATAAGCCATTTGAAAGCTGCAGCTAGCATGAATCCTTGCTAATCCTACATATAAATTTGTACTCTTGTATAATTTATTCCCTTAGAGGCTCATAAATTTACTTCTACAAACCACAAAACTTTTAGTACAGTACTCAAGCAGCTGTTTTCTTGTAGAAAATTATTTGCTTGGAGCTGGCAAGCCTATGAATATTAGTGAGTTTGTGCTAATCTCTTATAGAATTACCTTAGCCCAGCCCCTATTCCAGGAGGGTGCACTGTATTTGAGATTGTAGTAAAGCTGTGACATGGCCAAGAGGCAAATGTCCATTCGGTCATTTGGGGTGTCAGTGTCAAGCAGTGAGTCTGACAGTAGCACTGCTACTGATCAAGAAAGTCAGAGTTCAAGATCAAAGGGAAGTTAGTCAGCCAAGTACTACTCAGTCTCTATCTCCTGATGATCTGGGAAATGCGTCAGGTCAAGGGTGTGTATCAGCTGCTAGGGTGCATGCATGTCCTCCTGGGGTTGACTTTGGAAACTATAAACTTGAGGACATCAGAATTCTTAGTAATGACCAGAAGCTTTGGCGTCTGAAGAATGCCTTTAGACCAGGGTGTGACCCTACTAAAATTGAGTAACTCAATGTCTAGATCCTTCCAAAAATCCTGGTTGAAAGAGTACTCTAGGTTGAGCTACTCTGTTTCGTGCAATGGTAGCTTCTGTGCGAGCTGTTTACTCTTCACCAAGAATCGATCTATTCTACAGCTTGTCACCGTTCCAATGACTAATTTGACTCGAGCAAAGCAAACACTCAAGGAACACAGCTTGCAGAAATCACACAGAGCAGCTATGGATTATACTGTTACATTTACTGGGCAAATGGAAAGAGGGCCAGCTTTCCATACAGCAACAGTTATTACATAGTCAAGCATCTGCTCAAGTTCAGAAGAATAGGGAAGTTCTTAAAGCTATTCTCAAGACGATCATTTTTTATGATAAGCAAAACATAGCTCTTCGTGGCCACCGAGAGGCTCTTTGGAGTGATGCAAATCCTGGAAATTTTAATTTTTTAGGAAGTAGGTGGTGCTGTTTTGACAGAACACTTTGCTTCTGCAGCCAGAAATGCCCAATAATCACCCCCCAATCATTCAAAATGAACTGATTCTAGCCATTGGTGAATGAATAAGAGAGAAAATTCTACAGGAGGTTAGGCTAGCAAAGTACTTTTCTGTGTGTGCTGATGAGGCTGCTGATGCATCTAATAAAGAACAGCTTCCTCTAGTCCTGCGATAATTATGTTGACTCGGAAAATGTGGTGAGAGAAGAGTTTGTTGAATTTATTCTTTAAAGGTGGCACCACTGGAGTAGCTGTTTCTAAAACCATCCTAAATGCAATACAAAATTATGCCTTAGACCCAAATAATTTACGCGGGCAGTGCTATGATCCTGCCAGAAACATGGCTGGCAAGTATCATGGGTTTGCTGCTCTAATCGAGAAACAATATCCAAAAGCAGTCTATGTTCACTGTGTGGCTCATACACTGAATCTTTGTGTTGTGGCAGCATGTAACATCCAAGCTATTCGAAATATGCAAGGAACTCTTGTGGAGCTATGCCTGATTTTCTCCCAAGAGGGAAGCAGAACTAGAAAACGGATCAGTGAACTTCCTCTAAGAACAACTAACAGACAGAAACTGGTAAGCCTTTGCAAGACCCGTTGAGTAGCTAGAATAGAAGCCTATGAAGTCTTTTCAAAGATCGTTACCAGCTGTTATTAGTACCTTGTAGACAATCAGTAACTGAAGATGGGTGGAACAGAGAATCTGCTAAAACTGCATCACTTTTAACAGCTACAATTCAGTTCGAGTTTCTTATGGCATTTGAGGTGGTGTACCATGGCCTAGGCTCCATAAAAGGCTTAGCAGTGTCTCTACAGAGCCATTTTCAAGAGATTTGCAATGCTTATATTGAGGTAAATTTAGTCGAGACTACTTTACATGAAGTTCGTGACAGCATTGATTCTCATCACAAGAAATGGTTTGATTCTGCAGTCACTCTAGCACAAAAAATCAATGCATCATAGCCATCTCTTCCACATCGATGTGCAAGGCTAACAAGTAGAAGCAATAATGTACCTGCCAACTCTGCTGAAGATTATTACAGAAGATCTATTTCTGTTCCATTTCTGGATGAGATGATATCACATATTTACAGTCGTTTTTCTGAAACACAAAAGAAAGCAGTATGAGCTTTGAGCATAGTTCCATCTGTATTCATGGCCAATGCAGTCACTCGGACTGAGTCTAATTTGATAAAGGAACTTTTGGATTTCTATGAAGATGATATGCCAAGTCCTTCATCTTTTGAACAGGAACTCCATTTGTGGAGATCTAAATAGACTCATCAGAATTGCCCAAAACTCCATCCCAGCACAGTCGGTGCAGGGAACCCCCCGAGAGGGGCTCCTAAGGCTACTCGCCTGCAACTCCTGGGGATATACGTCGTTGCCTTCTAGCGTGGATTCTGACTTAGAGGCGCCTTGAACTGTGCAAATGAGTGCATGTTTCCGAATATTTACTCCTTACTCCGAATTGTTTGTACTCTACCCGTAACCAGCTGTGAATGTGAACGTAGAGTGTCAGTGAACTTAGAAAACTCAAAACCTACTGGCACACTACTATGGGGCAGCAAAGGTTTATCAGGCTGGCACTGATGCACATCCACTATGGCTTAAACTTTGACTTAGAGGCTATTCTTAACATTTTTGCACGTCAAAACCCTTGAAGAATGTTACTCCAGGACATTTTGAGTCATTAACGCAACAATAATTATCATTTCTGTAATTCTATGTTCTATAAACTATTGTGGGGCAGAGTCAGATAAAAGTGGTTGTGGCCAGGTGATTTTTTTTTACAAGCTTCACATGCATGAGATGGAAACCCCCCCTTTAAATTCCTAGATACGCCCCTGGTTATATACATGTTGCACCCATTTTCAAGGAAAAATCTTAACAACCTTGACCTTTTCTTCTTGGGTGTGGCTCCTTCTTTTCTAAAACAGAGAATACCTGCTGCTTGCCACACTGTTTCCGAGTTCCTAGTTAGGTAGGTTTGGCAAAACTACAGACCTCTTGTTCGGGACTGGCAGGCAGGACTATAATAGCGGCTATACAGATGAGTTGAAATATCGCCCCCACCGGTAGACCGTAGTGGAGGACGAGATCGAACCATGTTGGTTCCCCAGACGTTAGGCTCATTATAGGTAAAGGTCGTTAATTTTTGGCTCCAAGTTGGACAATGTTGACAACGCCAGGAAAACCTGTTGGCTATGATGCCGTGGCCTGCCAGTGCTTTAAACTGATTTACGAGACCTTGGAAGGCTACGCTAACCTCCTGGGAAGGAAGCTAGCAGTACGTTTAGCTGGAAATCTAATATCGTGTGTAGCTGATATTGTCAATAGATCTCTCTGCTTGGGATGTGATTGTAATTTTGCCACGGGAATGTTGACATTGACATGCCTTCTAGAGGGAAAGAGTGTTGTAAGCTGCCTCCACAAATTTTTCCAGATTTTTGCAATGGTATCTAAAATTGAATTCTCTCTTTCCAATGCTTGCACAAATCTCTCCCCCATAGAGGGCATGGTCATAACACATCTATACTTCTAAAACCAACCAAACACAACTGTCATAATAAAAATAATTGTAGCACGATATAGTGGTTATTAGATTTTTTTCCCCTCAACACAATGGGGCAGCATTTAAAGGCACCTGTATATTGTAAAAAAAAAATTGTATTTGCAGAGTTTATGTTATAAAATATTATTGTCATATATACTATATCACTCTTTACACAGCAACGGGCGTCTGGAGCTGAGTATCGACTACGCAGCTGTCTCTACAATTCCTTTTCTAGAGAGTTCATGGGTCGTTTCCATGACACCTTGACCTGTACTCTGGTAGAAAGCCTGCAGAGTGGAGCTGTAATATGTCCCTTACAGCAGGTCTGTATGGATATAAGACTTGCTACTGAATGTGATACTGCTTGTAGTCTCAAATTCCTATATCTACACATGGGTGGAAAATAATCATTTGCTTTTCACATCTCAGGCAAATTAGTGGATGCTGCTAAATTAAAATGACCCATAAATATAGATGTTCACAAGGTTGTTACACAATATGCTGCATGTACCCCTGATGTGATGCGATGCCGCAACCTTGTGACATTATGAACCAGCCTTTACTGCTGCTCAGTGGAGATCATTTGATGCTACATCTCTCTGAAGCTGCCTGAAGGACGCAATGTGCAAGACGTTGTATCCTCCTTGTATAACAAAAGACAGAGCAGGGATTGTCCATACCTTGTTGGAAGAGAGATTACCATAGCACTGTGGCTCAGCTCAGAGATGACAGCCAACCCTATCATGTTTTGTTTTTTTCATTCTCCCTCTAAGAATTGTAGTTCACATCATCTGACAGTTCTTCAGCTCACTTGATTGCAGCTAGAGTCCTGCAGATATTTAGGCCACACTAATATTTCATCACTTATTGTGTCAAAAATCAAAATTGTGCGACACACGCACATGATTTTTTTTTTTAAGTCACATAGCAAATCAACAGTAAGAGTCATGGCTACCTTCTTCATCTCTTGAGGACTCCTAAGCATGGCTGATATTCCAGCTTGTCTAGTGATAATAATAGTAAGAAAGCATTTGGAGTACTTTGTTTATCTAACATGCTAACATTTAGGCCAGTGGTCGTTTTAGCTTTTAGCCATCTAATAACTAAACTCAATCTAATAACTAAACTCTCGTCCACCTTAAGAGTTCTTCCATATTGTATTCCGAGTTATTAGCTTCCTTCAGTTATATGGCTACTCGTCAATGACAACAAAGATTGTCGTTGTGAACCTCACTATTTCACCAACTGCCAGAGTAGATGCAGCCTCTCTAGCACACATCTGGCATAGCTTTTTAGCAGTTGTTGCCTAGTTGCATTCTCTGTGAGTATACATCCACCACCATCGTTGATAAGGAAGTCATATGCTGGACTGATCTAAGAGCTGCTTTCTGAGCTGATTGTGCATACACAAGTTGGCTATTACAAATATTCCAAACTACCCCCCCCCCCCCCTCCCCCTTTCACTGGATGTAAACTGGATGCACAGTTAGTAGAGAAAATTAGAACAGAGTAAGATGCTTAAGTTTCATTTACACAATTCTTCTTATTATTATTGAGTCCACTAAATCTTACACATAACTTGCATACAACTTCGTGCATTTGTCATAATTTTACTACCAGAAGACTCCCAACTATCCACAATGGCTAATCTATTTCTCGATTCAGCACTAATTTGTTTTGTCTATTCAGCAAAACACCTCAGAATCGGTAAATGTAATCAATATCATAAACACGCTTTCGTGCATGCAATATCGAGTCCAGCTGAGCTTAGTTAGCAAACAGCTGCACATTTTCACATAAGTGGTCACTTGGTTTTCACAGAAGCTTACTCTTGTGACAGTTGTTAACAGAACAAACTTTCAACTAACTACTAGTGATGAATGTGACTGTATTTATGTGAATGCATGTGTGTTTACTTTAGTAATAAACACGGATAATAATAACATCTATGATGGGTAAGTTCTGCTGTTATATGCTTGTTGTAGGTGACTGCTTGACTATAAAAAGAAACAAGAAACAAGACTAGTTTTTTCAAAAATGGTGGGAAAATATTGGATCAATAACGATGTTTGTGGTTTTCAGTTTGTGGTTTTCATTAATAAATTTTGTTCCATTTTTTGCACTAGTCAGATTAGGAACTCAGACCCATCTTAAAAACTGACCAGTCCAATAAACAGCCAACTCTATAGCATCATCCACACCCACTTTGCAGTTAATTTTGTTGATCGATCAGCTAGCTCAACAAAGTTATGGCGACACTAGCAATGACAAAAAAAGCTAGAGAACAGCAGGTGGAGTCAAATAGGGAGCGAATTGCCCTATCTATCAACTATATAGAAACTCAATGATGACACTCAATTAACAAGCAAGTATAGCATTGAAAAGTTTACCATACACTATATAAAGTGATGCAGAAGTTAAAAAAAAATTACTTTGCTGCTGAAGCTAGAGATGTCTGCTTTGAAGAAATGTTGTATACTTGGCTGGAGATGTCTATGCTTTGAAGAAATGTTTGAAGTGCTAATGATGAATCATTTTGAGCAGTGTATATGTTCCATCCAATCTATGAATCTGCCCAATCTATAGATTGTGCAGCACAATCTATGAATTCATAGATTGGATGCCAATCTATAGATTGTGCTGCACAATCTATGAATGCCAATCTATACACTTCAAAACATGGTAGATTATTAACACTTATGGTAGCTTATTAACACCCTTTGCAACACATTCATAGATAGGATGGAACATTATGTGTTCCATCCAATCTATGAATCTGCCCAATCTATAGATTGGGCTGCACAATCTATGAATTCATAGATTGGGCAGATTCAGCAGAGACATGGAGATTCATAGATTGGATGGAACATATACATGCATAGCTAACAGTAGCGTTGTAGAACAGTTTCCTACAGAAGTAGTAGACATAAACATAATGTTGGATTGGTATTCTTAAGCCTTATAACGGCCAAGATATAATAGCAAGTTCGAAATGCAGTTGATAATCGGTCGCTTACGCTATTTGAAAATAATTATAATCAGTATATATTGTAGATATAAATTGTTGAAGTAATTTTATACTTTTACAGTGAACACTGGTTGTTCTTTTGAGAGGGTAGTTTGATGAATGTTATCCAGTCCAGGGAATGGTGTCATTGTCCCACTCTCAAAGCACTTCTTCAAGTGAGTTCTCATTAGTGATCGTTTCCACACACAATCACAGGCAGGAATTCCGTGGCAGATAGCAGTTGCAGTCGCGATTGCAAAGAGACCACAGTCTGTTGCACCCACTTGTTCTTGGGCCTCCATCAAATGTACTGTGACATCAGACTTGGTCGTAAGGGAGAAAATTTGATTGGTTACGTTCTTACTCAATCTAGTGGTATTCAGGCTATCATATACATCATCTTGAAATACACAACCAATGCCTATTGCTCTCATTGATTAGCTGGACTCCATTTGATTTCATTTCTTTCCACTGGTTAACCTGCCCAAGCAGAGTATTCTGCAGACTATTGACTGCTGGAAACTGCTTCTGCAGAAGTATTTGTGCAGCATTGATATGCCTATCATTTAACCAATTTCCCTCTTCAAGAACTTCTTTGTCTCTCTGATGCTGATGCTGAGGAATGGATCAGGTAGCCAGAATTCTATGCTGACCTGTTTGAGTGTATTATCTTTGTGAGTCTGATTCTCTATGACTTCCTTTCAGTATTCTTACTATCTTTGCTCCTTTTGCCATTGTTATGGTCTTGCTCTTGACACATCCGTGAGAACTGTCACTGCCATAACCTCCATAGCATTCCTTGCAGAATTCTTTTTTTGCTCTACACTTGCCATGTCACTTAGTTCTTTATCTGCCAAGTCCATGTGGAACTTTTTCTCAGTATCACTTTTTTCAACATCATATCATCACTTTCTCTGTTTCTCTGTTGCAAAGGGTGTTAATTTGCTAACATGTTTTGAAGTGTATTGATTGGCAGGCAATAGATGGGCATTCATAGATTGTGCAGCACAATCTATAGATTGGCATCCACTCTATGAATTCATAGATTGTGCTGCACAATCTATAGATTGGGCAGATTCATAGATTGGATGGAACATATATGTGATAGGATCTGCGAAAACGTGCCTTATGACCAAATAGTACTTTTCTCAATAATACAAGTTTTAGAGCCTATTGTGAAATTTGCCTTTTTTTGGTATTTGTTATCTAGGGTCTTTCTCCTAACTGGTCAGAAATTTTTTGAATCCCTCTCACTCAGAAGTTACAGCAGTTAGAACTGGACTGACCAAATGTTAGCGGAGAATAATAATTATTACGTAATAGGGACTTTCCCTTTTTATAATAACATTCATAGTTTGTAGTTGGAAAGGGTCAACAGTGCAATTTTCAAAAGGTTTGATAATGTCCACAGAACAAGCTAATGAGATAGCTTTGACTATCAATCGGGTCATGAAAATGGATGCACAGGACCAGGCATCTATGCTGGAGGTTATTGCAGACTACTTCACTCTCCCCACTCTTGATGATGAGCTTGATGAAGAGAATTTTGATGAGTTGGAATGTTGCAGTAAGAAGACATACAAAATACAATTCTTATAATTACAATCACATGGACATTACAATCACAACATACATTAGCAAGCTTGGAGGAAGATTGGGGCTGCCACATGGAGGATGAAGGTCACCATACTGAGGATTGTGGACATGATGGGAATGGGGGTTATGAAGATCATCGTATAATACACTGACTTTATTATTCAAATAAAAGCTTTACATGGCCATGTTCAGTGTATACCTAGTTAGTACCTATGAATTAACTGCCATCTGCCTTATAGCTAGTAATGTATGGTAGTTATTGCTTGCTATCTACTAGACTGCTTGCTAGCTAATTTTCTAGTTAGATGACCAGTTGCTTGCTAGAGGACTAGCTAGCTATTTTTCTAGCTAGTTGCTTTTGCTAGTTACTAACCAATGCCAATCATGTAAGCTAGTCTCTATCCCAAAGTTTATAGCAACCTAGCTAGCTAGCCTTGTTTTTCTTGTAATTTTTTTAAAAGTTACGACCACAGCTAGTAGCTATCTAGCTATGCATACTAAGACTTACCTCAGCTACATGTAGAGTTTCAAGACCCTTCTCCTCACTGTAGCAGTCGTTAGAGTAGCGCTTTTCATCTGAAGCGCTCGAAGTAAACTTGCACCAAAACATCCGTCTTTCCCAAAAATAATATATTATGACGTCATTGAATAACACGGAGATA
This sequence comes from Cladorhizidae sp. MBARI D1340-BT2, assembly GCA_028752905.1. Taxonomy (NCBI): domain Eukaryota; kingdom Metazoa; phylum Porifera; class Demospongiae; order Poecilosclerida; family Cladorhizidae; species Cladorhizidae sp. MBARI D1340-BT2. Next base: position 21,116,059 of record JAQNBH010000017.1, on the reverse strand, counting down.
CGCGCGGAAGTATACGGAAGTTAATTGAATTTTGTTCGAGGCACAATCAGCGTCCCTGACGGGATGAAAGAAAAGCCCCTGTAACTTCCAAGTCATCATGTTTTACTAAGTCACTTCAAGATTTTTATAAGTATTTTTTATAGCTCTTTCACATAAAACAATAAAATGAAAACCAAAAAAAATGTCATAAGGCACGTTTTCGCAGAGCCTGTCACATATGTTCCATCCAATCTATGAATGCCAATCTATACACTTCAAAACATGGTAGATTTTTAACACTTATGGTAGCTTATTAACACCCTTTGCAACAGATTCATAGATAAGATGGAATCCATCCAATTTATGAATTCATAGATTGGGCAGATTCAGCAGATGACATGGAGATTCATAGATTGGATGGAACATATATAACAATAGACAGTTTCCTACAGAAGTAGTAGACATAGTAGACATAAAACAGTATATTATAATGTTGGATTGGTATTCTTAAGCCTTATAACGGCTGAGATATAATGCCAAGTTCGAAATGCAGTTGATAATCGGTCGCTTACGCTATTTGAAAATAATTATAATCAGTATAATTATATGATAGATATAAATTGTTGAAGTAATTTTATACTTTTACAGTGAACACTGGTTGTTCTTTTGAGAGGGTAGGTTGATGAATGTTAACCAGTCCAGGGAATGGTGTCATTGTCCCACTCTCAAAGCACTTCTTCAAGTGAGTTCTCATTAATTGTTTCCACATACAATCGCAGGGAGGAATTCCGTGGCAGATAGCAGTTGCAGTCGCGATTGCAAAGAGGCCACAGTCTGTTGCACCCACTTGTTCTTGGGCCTCCATCAAATGTACTGTGATATCGGACTTGGTCGTAAGGGAGCAAATTTGATTGGTTACGTTCTTACTCAATCTAGTGGTATTCAGGCTATCATATACTCTGACATCATCTTGAGATACACAACCAATGACTATTGCTCTCATTGATCAGCTGGACTCCATTTGATTTCATTTCTTTCTACTGGTTAACCTGCCCAAGCAGAGTATTCTGCAGACTATTGACTGCTGGAAACTGCTTCTGCAGAAGTATTTGTGCAGCATTGATATGCCTATCATTTAACCAATTTCCCCCTTCAAGAACTTCTTTGTCTCTGATGCTGAGGAATGGATCAGGTAGCCAGAATTCTATGCTGACCTGTTTGACAATATTATCAAGTGTATTATCTTTGCTGTCACCAGGTCTAGTCTTGGTATTTTTAGGCAAGATCTTACCAGGGTTGCTAACTTCCACGCTATTGCTCTTCTGCTTATGTTTCTTTTATGGTGCACTCTCGTATGTGGGAGATTGACAAGGTCTCTTTGTTGATGGTACATCTTTGGGTGAACGAGGTTGATTGTTGCATGTTGACCCTTTATGGCATTTTGTAGAACATACAGCACCTTTCTGATGACAAGCACAGCGACCAGTAGAGCAATTTGTCTTGCAGTTGCATCTTCCACCATGAAACTCATTTAGAGGATTTGAAAGCTCTGCTTCACGGAGAGATATAATCTGACACTGTTGCCAATCTGTGGTCATTAAGTGTAGTTTTCCACTGAAACATTCCAAATCATCTTCCCCATAGCATTTTTGTAGTACACCATGCTCACACCTATAAGTATGAAACATAATGAAGCATTGAAATTAGAGGGAGAAATGAATACAGCAAGACAGTTACTATTGAAATGTCCCCCAAGCAACCTTTTACAACAATAAAATTATATACTAGGACATATTTACTTCACCCGATACAAGTGATCAAACCAAGCCTCTCTACGATCACACAAGGAATTCGATGCATGTCTGTGGAAGTGCGATCAATCCGAGGAATTTTAATGCTTACAAATTCTCCAGGCTTGAAAGTCTCTGTTTTGAGTGTTTTGATCTGCAATATTTGGTTTTAATGCGCTCAGCATTCTGCCGGTATCGTTCATCAGCCTCCATGCGAAGTTTCAAATGTTTCTTAGAAGTGCCAAGCCCTGTACTTTCATCAAGCTCTGAATCTGATGAAGATAAACCGTCTGACATTGTGTCAAATTGGGGTGGGGTGGAACGGTCTGGACTTTCTCTCATCTCGGGATCTGATGAAGCATTGATTTCAAATGGTGGGATATTGTCTTGATTTTTCTGGCCTACACCAGGGACTACAGGGACAGTAACATGGCATTTGTTCAAGCTTTGCCTCCTCTCTTCTTGTATGCCATCATCGCTCTGCAGGTGATGATGGTCTTGATGTTCGCTAGTCACTTGGTTTTCAATAATATCATCCACATCTTCCTCAAGTATCCTACTACCACAGACAACAGGAAAAACATTTTGTCGGGGCGGTTGACCAAAGACTAATTCATTTGGTGTGCATTTCATCTTACCATGAATAGTGGTGTTGATCTGATCTGTAAATAATTAGTAATATTATAACTCACAAACATAATTATTATTATTTGACATAGCCAAATACTCATTTGACTTACATTGAATGAAAGGTAGCCACTCTGACCAATGAGGGTAGTCGATGCTCTGATCGCTTTGAAAGCGAGCTCCAATCATTTTTTCCACAACACCGTTTCCTTGTTCTACGAGTCCTTGACATTTTGGATTTCTGGGTCGACCATTCACTATTGTTACCTCACCAGGCCACTCCTTCACTATATTGTGTACAATTTCTCACGTCCATTATCTGAATGGAAAATTCTAGGTGTTCCTAGGAAGGTAAAGATTTTGTTTTGTAGATTAAGGCCTACTTCTGCAGCAGATTTTCTCGACAGAGGAAACAAGACATGGAATTTGGACGAATAATCCATGTAGTGGCCAATCCATTTGTACATCCCATCTGGCCGATGCCTCATGTCAATTAAATCAATCTGTGGTAAATATAGCAATTAATCAAGTCAACAATGTTATGTAGTAGGGATTCACATACCTGCCCTCTGGTCATAAATCCTGATGACAATATTGGCTTGAGTGGTGTACGTGTGGTCTGTGGCTTATGAGAATGGCAGACTAAGCACAGCTGCACAAACTTGCTGCATGCAGCTCGTGGCAAGCAGTCATACATCTTAGATTACCTACAAAAAACTAAGTTAATCTATGCAATACAATGTAGCATCAATAAAAGGAATAAGTAGCTATTTAAGACTGCTCTTCGTTTCACTGATATCGTTATACAAATCAATACAAATCAAACTGGTGTAACAGTTGTTAAGTTGAGCTCATACCTCCTCTGCAGTCTTATTTTCACCAATATGCCCTTTCTGCTTAAAGTGAACTTCTTGTAAGATTGTGAAGAAATCTTCCACGTATGCTACTCTTCTCCATTTGGATAGAATTGTAGGATCATTTGGATTCTAAGTTGATAAATTAGAATGACAATGGTGTTCTCGCATACAATATCACTTTCTTGTCCTATAAAGAAAAATAGTTATTGAGAGTAAAGTATTCACAAACCTCCTTCCTTGAAGGGAGACAGAGTACATCATTGAGTCCAAGTGATGATTGTGACACGAGCTGAAAACCTCTCTCTTTTATCCAGTGCCTAAATTGTGGTGAGTCTGATTTCCTATGACTTCCTTTCAGTATTCTCACTATCTTTGCTCCTTTTGCCATTGTTATGGTCTTGCTCTTGGCACATCCGTGAGAACTGTCGCTGCCATAACCTCCATAGCATTCCTTGCAGAATTCTTCCAAATATCTTTTTTTGCTCTAAACTTGCCATGTCACTGCCAAGTCCATGTGGAACTTTCACTTTTTTCTAAATCATTTACACTCAGTTGCAATCATCGCTTTCTCTGTTGCAAAGGGTGTTAATATGCTACCATGGTTTGAAGTGTATTGATTGGCAGGCAATAGATTGGCATTCATAGATTGTGCAGCATATAGATTGTGCAGTACAATCTATGAATTCATAGATTGTGTGCCCAGTCTATAGATTGGGCAGATTCATAGATTGGATGGAACATATATACCATTCATTCATTCAAGAGTGACACAAATTTATACCAATAAGTTGATAGAGAAGGCAAGGCTTCTGCACCAAGAAATATATCCAGAGAAGTCTCAAGGCAAGGAGCGGGTAGCTCCACAGGTGTAATAAAAATAGGCACGACATTTGTCAGATAAGCATGCAAAGGGAGACTCAATCGGCAAATCCTGAAGCTGCCGAGAAGTCTTTTCAGGAATTGTGGAAGAGAATAAGCTGTCGCTGCATCAAGTCTTCAGTTATGATGAGTATAGTTTGCACTGGCTCCCCAGAAAAATCCTGGCAGATGAATCTCAAAAACAAGTAAACAATTGTAAGTGCTCTGATGGCCACTGCTAATATAAGAGGAGACCTTCATCATCCACTAGCTTTTATTCATGAAAGTGCCAAGCCTCAATGTTTTCTATATCCTCTCTGCCACTGCATTACTAGAGCAAGAAAGGTGCTGGATGGATCGAGCGATATTTTCTGACAGTCTTTTTAATCACTTTATTCCGGAATTGAATTGGTATCTCGAGTCGAAATCTCTGTCAGATCAGGCTCTCCTTTTTATGGATAATGTGCCATCCCATCCTCATTCAGAAAGACTATTTCAACAATGTAACTGAAGCTGGTTGGATATTTTTACACGCACAGCAATCCGACGGTGAGAGGTTAACCATGTCTATCCAATGACCTATACATACATACATACATGGAGCTGAATGTCTATGCTATAAACTGTTGCCATCACTTAATCTAACCCTCCATTATGACATCTTGAGTCAATGACTGATGTGTAGTCTGCTCAAAGCAAGTTACAAATATTTATATAGCTATTAATATCACTTTATTCTCGCAAGAGGAAACTGACTGACATTTCATTGTAATGAGAATATGTAACTGCTAGCTAACCTTCAATACTTATACACATTCACAAGCATGATGTTGATGAGCATTGCCAATTTCCATGTGTTATTGAATCAAGGTACAGATTAGTCATTGCAGGGTATTGGAAAATTTAGTGTCTTCTTGTAGTAAAATTGTTATGAGTGGTATGTTACTTAAATTATGGGGGTGGGAGAATTAAGATATGGTACATACAAGACCCTTGAAGATGAATTTCACAGTTTTAATATTGTTTGTGTGTTTGTTCTTTGCTACTGTTGTATTGCCCAGGTTGCACTCTTCTATTGTCCTCATGCTGACCCCACCCACATACTAATTACAGAGATCACAGCTTCATGTAAGTTTCAGCTTTATCACATATTTGCCTGAGGTCGTGCAGGGGGTGGGTGTGGTGGGCCAGCCACACTAAACACCCTTCTGCCAGAAACGGGCAATGATTGGAAGTGGAGAAAAATTAACAAGTCAAGTTTTTATGTTCCTGCATGTTAATTTATAAGAGCAAAGTAGTTCAACATATTTAGAGTAGATGTCTGATAAAATATGGATTATATCATTAGGTCTGAGGATCCTCAAAAGTTGCTATACAACCATCTTATTCAGGATTGTATGCGTAGGAGGGGGGGATTTCAGTTGTTACTTATATGTGTAGATAATGTATTATTTTTCTTATGCAAACACACACACACACACACATCGCCACCTCATGGTAGACCTTGTTGGTGATGATCGGTATGAGATGAACATTGGTTGGAGCATGTACCCTCTCTTCCACCTGCACAGCAACGCAGGGCAGGTCAAGACAGGCAGCTTAGGAGCTCGCAAACCACACAGCAACTCGTTCAGACTGGCAGTTTATGAGGGAACACCACGGGCACTCTTCTCCCTCAAGCATCCTACTCCAGGTATGCTAGGATTTCATTTGCATAGCCAGTAGATGGCAGCAGGGCCAAGATAAATAACAACTAGCATGAAGAATTACTGTACAAATAAAAATATTGTTGATTTGCATGCAGTGACTGGAGGGCAGATTATTCAAAGAGGTTGCTAGATTATTCAGGCATATTGCTTGGTATGTTACTGTTTCTAGGATATTCAAACATGTTGCGTAGGTATGTTGGTGTGTTGCTAGGTTACGTAACATGTTACTTGGTTATGTGAAGAAGCGGTGCATATTTTTTCTTTAGGGCCAAAAACTAAAACAACACAATACATGCATGTGCCTCATGTTTAGTAACAGCAAGAATCAAGGCTTCTTTCTTCATGACGTTAGGGCTCTATCAAGTACTAGTATACCTAAGCACTGTGGATATACTTAGTAACTGAACACTCGGAATGCTTGTTTGGTTGCTTTAGTTCGCTAACATTTAGGTCAATGACCATAACAGACATTTGAGCTCTTAGCTAGTCCATCTTTAACGGCTGGCAATGATTCTCTCTCAGAGCACTTCCCTTTAGTTATGATTGTTTTTAGCAAGAGCTAGTCACATACTGTAACTACTTAATTTTTTCGCCTTTTCCTTGTCGATGTCAGCGATGCTTGCCACTACTCTCTATTTCAGCATCTGCAGTATTATTCTAGATGATTTGGGTTAGAGGCAGCCTTGTTAGCCGCAGTTCGTGTTAGATTTCACCGTGCAAGCGTTATCGAAACTTTTTAGTAATGGTAACCTACTATTGTGCAGAAGTACCTGCTCTCAACAGTAAGTGAAACTTGCACATCATGGATATATCCGCTATTGTCCATAAAGAGCTCAAGCAACCATGTATGATGTAAAGTGATAAGAAATTATAATAGTAAAGGGGGAAAACGACATATTGGATAAATATATAGGAAAAATGAATTTCATGTGAATACATTATTGTACAATTATATACGTCAGTACGTACATTATTATAATGCTAATTCATGTAGCTGTATAACAAGAGTAGCCTTTAAAAGTATTTGGTCTCGGTGGTCATGTGTGTGACTATTAGGGAGTGTTAGTTTGACCCCTATTTTAAAATGGCATTTAAAAAAAATTAGATGTTAATCTCAGCTAAAACTCACTTTGGCACTTTTTGTTATCCTTAACAGGTTTTCACCCAATTTTATCCCAGAAAATATTTCATGTGTGCCATGAATCCTTCGCAAAGGCCGAAAACCTGCAGCCCCAAAACCACCTTGAAATTAATTGTCAAGATATTTTATCTATCTACTTTTCCCCCATCATAACTTGCGTACAATAGGTCTATTCTTTATCATTTTACATTTCTTGATTATTTCTTGATTCAATGAAACACTCCAAAATCAGTAAAAGATTGTTCATACAATAAATATGCTTGTATATGTTGCTATATTGTTTCAAGCAGAGTTGAATCGGCAAGCAGTTACAAGAGTTGCTACAGAGATGTGATCATTTGGTTTCCTCAGAAGCTTACTCTTGTGTTAATACATAGTTAACAGCGCAGACCTTCAATAAAACAAGATAAAGTACTATATCTATGTGTAAAATATTTATGAATATATAGGCATATTTGTATACTTACTTTAGTAGTAAACATGTTAATGATAGCATCTATGATTGGTTAGTTCTAGAATCATACTGGGTTCCTTAACCCACTCACCGGCGTTGCCGCCGAACGGCGGTCTGACTTTCATAAATCGAAAAGAAATACTTCCAAACGTTTATAAGCCATAAATTTTATACCGTTAAATAGCGCTATTCAAGCTCTATTTAACCGACGAATATTAACTAAATCACTTCTGGGTAACTAAGGAAAAGAAATCTTGAAACGCGGCACGTTTTTTAGTTTTGAAGATTATCAAAATGGATCGGATGCTGAAGTCATTTCTCAGTGACAGGCGGTAACTTAGACTCCTCTAAGGATGAGTCAAGTGAAGATGAGGCCAATGGCATCTATGCCTAGCTGGCCGTACCTTCTTGTGACCGTGGAGCTGTGGAAAACTTGGCCACAGCAGTCGAAGTTGTTGGACAACGTGAAAATGAGCGTAGCGCTCAAGCTGGGAGTGATGACCTGCTCTATGTCGATGAAGGCTTGGATCCAGAAGGTTTTTCAGGTTTCTAAAGGTTATCTAGCTCTCGTATAGTCTGGTAAATGTCCAAAGAGCAATAGCTATATTTCCTGCGGTAAAAGTCGGTACAATCTATAGCTTTGACCATTGCCCAGTATTTTTTTACTGCCCAGTATTTTTTTACTACTAGCTTTATAGCTACTAGTATTTGTTGAAATCCTACTCTGAATATTTTTCATTTTGACACAATTGGTGATGGATTATGGTGCTGAAGAAACATCCCTGTTGCTTCTTGTTGTCACTCCCTCACCAGCTAATCTTGCAACCTCCTCTCAAGCAACTCTCACAGCTCCTCCTCCAGGTCCAGGAACTGTCATAACTCCCTCTCACACTCCAGGAACTGTCATAACTCCCTCTCACACACCTCCTGCAACTGATCATGAAAGTGTAACTGCTAGCATATCTAAATTGCATAGCTCTACACCTAACACTTCCCAAACTAAATCAGGTGGGGTTTTGTATGCAAGGCGCTCTTGTCGTATGGGATCTGCTTTACCAATCATTTGTTCTGCCCCCACTGGACAACCTGCACCTTGTAATGCTCGATGCAGACTTGTGCCTAGAATATCTGCTATCTCTACCAGAACAACTAAGTCTTGTTCTGTTGCTAGTTCTGCTGCTTCCTCTACCAGTTCTGTTGTGGCTTACTCATCTACCCCTTCAACCACCCCATCAACTATTACTCTTGCTTCTCTTTCAACTCCTGTTGGAATTTGGAGAAAGGAAGAGTCAACTAGCCAGAGTCCATATCGTATTATATTTGTTGTCATATTTTTGGTCTACACATTGTGTGTCACACGTTGAAAGTGGATCATGTTGTAGCAACATGTTTGTCCGCACACAATGTGTAGTGTGGATTGTGTGTGTTGTATGTGTTATATTTGTTGTCTTATTTTTTGTCTAGACTTTGTGTATCGCACTTTGAATGGGCATCATGTTGCAGCAACATGCTTGTCCGCACACAATGTGTAGTGTGATTTTTTTTCATTTTTTTTTGGTTGTTGTGATATGATTTATGTGTTTTATGTGTGTGTTGTGTGTCGGGCAATATAGCCATACCTCCTTGTGGTGCTCGATGGTAACAAGAGATGCTAGTTCCTTGGCTAAATGGCTATAAGTTATTGAATTATGTTCATTCTCAATAACATTATCCAGCCAAATTCATTATACAGTGTGTCATGTATATACAATAATAGTCACATTGTGTCAAATAATAGCAAAGAATATGTATGTAAACAATATACTCAGGATTATAAGCAATTTTCTTATGGTATGGAGACAGTGCCCCTAAAATGTCTCTTGGAGTATGATGCTCACTGGGTTGCTATCCAGCTTTGTATCTCAGGTCCCTGTTCAAACTGGGATCTGTTGTATTGATAAATAAGCATAATAATATTCATAGTTGTGTTCAGCATGTGGTCACATAATCTTGACCTGAGTATTATAAATTAAAAATATTATAAATTTAAAAAAATTGTAATCATTACATTAATGATCATTATCATCATAAACAATGTTTTATGTTGATAAACAAGCATAATCATATTCATCTGCTGTGGTCAGAATGTCATCACAAACATTTGACCACATTGTTTCAAGTAATAGAAAAACATTTACGGTAAAAAAAAAGTTAGAAGCTTATAAACACACATAATCATATTCATTGACTGTGGTCAGCACGTGGTCACAATATCCTGACCACATTGTTTGAAATACAATATTTAGGACAAAAAATATTTAGGCAAAAATTATATTCAGCATCATAATCAATGTTCTTATATTGATTAAATACCATAATCATATTCATACATTGTGGTCAGTGTGTGTTTTTCACAAAAATTACCACATGTTTATCAACAATAATGCTATCCCATAATATATGGTTGCTAGGGACTTTATTGCATTCCTGATTTTATATTAATTTTTAACAGTAGCTGTGTCAATTTCCAACAATTCTCCTGGCAATCCGCCGGTGAGAGGGTTAAGGTGGCTGATTGTCTGTAAAAACAAATAAAAACAAGACATTGTTTTTAAAAAGAACAAATATATACATACAATTGTACCAATGTAGACCACAAACATTTATAAGATTCTTTACCTGATAACAACAAATTTAATGCAGAATGCAGATTTAAAAGGCAGTACAATATTGGTCTTAATTGTGGTCTACATTGGTAAATTCTTGTTTCATTGTTTAAAAAACAAACAATTTTATTATATATATATAGTTGCTGTGTGGAGCTTTTTATTGGTGGTGATTTAATTTTGTGGTTTGGCGATTTTCCTAGGAATCATCAAATTTAATACCGCCAAACTTCTTGTATTGAATTTTATAATGGTGACTTGCACATGCGTGATCTTTATAGAAAAATGATCCAGTATTCAAGGGAGAGATGGCGGAAGGGACGTTACCAACAACATGAGTATGCATAGGAACCAATCTGTGAAGAGGGGCAAGTATTTCTCTCGGTTTAGGCCAGCTGACCAGTTGTTGCAGGTTTGTGCATGCGTATGTCTTAACATGAATTAATGGAATAATAAAATTTATTCTTGCCAAAGGACCAAATCGCCAAATTAAACCACCATAACTCTATAGGTATTGCTATTTCCTGGCATCTTATTTTGTCACATCATCTATCTAATGCTTGACACTCCTGATGTCCACTTTTTCTCTCTTAAGCTGTGTGTGCATCAGATCCTATCCAATCCCATCCGTACTAGTGCATATTTTTTGCGGGTAGGATCCAATTGTGATTTAGCTGTTGTGTGTAGATCCCAATTCTCATAAAGACTTGCGTACAAAGTGCAATTGTTGGTCGCTTGATCTGGCTGGAATGCAGTAGAGACAAAGGTTCTGTTGAGAGTCTTGTGAGAGAATGATGTCCAAAGAATAGCTAGATGGTGTGTCCTGGAACAAGATGGTTATGAAAAGGTGCAGAGGGTGAGTAAGGGTATGAATGTACCTGGATAGCAAGTGGGTCCAGAATTTGTACCAGTGGCTATAGCTATGCAATTCTTATCTAGCTAGCTATAACTGGCTACTATAAGCACTGATTCCTTCAATAGTTGTTTGTTTACTTTCTAGAGTGAAACAGATAATGTCCATGTTAGGTGTTGTTATGAAGATAGTTAGAAGCTGTCGGCCATCCATGCAAATAGCAGTAGCTATTACCGCCACATCCATCTCCAATGAACTCTCCCTCCCCTCCCCTTCATCTTACATCTCCTTTTACTAACTTCCTAAATATCATAAAAACACAAAAAGTTCCAACAAAAAGCTCTAACTGTCATTATATATACATAGCTAAACAACTCACTGCAATTATATACATTTAGATGACATATTTTTGTGTTTTCAATGCCTTGCTTGAACTTAGCCAGTCTCTTGTATTTCCTGTCTTTTCGACTTCTAATGCTCTTTGTTCTTTCTACTACAAGAGAAACAAGAGCAGCACACAAACCATGTAATACTCTACTCGATCAATTAGGCGTTGATTGAAATGATAGGCATTATGCTATTGCAATTGGCAGATCCTGATTCTAGTGAGCTGGATCAGACATGACTTTTTAAATGCTCTAGAGCAGACACTATTCTCTCTCCAGGCATGTCCGATCTACCTTGGCCAGTGTTGATGTTGGTTACGCTGCTCAAGATGGCACATCCACTGTATGTAGTACATGTCTATACATTACAGGGTTTCATACAGGATTTTTCTGTAGGGGGGGGGGGGGGCCACAACTAGACTGGGACATGCCCTTTTCATGGTCACACCCACTTTCAGGCCATGTGCTGTCTTTGAAGTGAATTACCATTGTAATGACTAAAGATAATGTAGTATTGCACATGACGCGTTGGCTTTCGAATGAGAGGTGTATGAAAGCAATACAAAAGGAACTTCCTACTCTTATAACCATCCTGCAACAACTTTACGAGACCACAAGTAATGCAGAAGCATTCAGCTCGAGTACACTTCTTGCTACCTTCACTGCAATAGCCAGTATATTGGCTTTCTTTCAGAGGCTCTTGACATCTTGACAAGAATGAATGCTTCCATGCAAAGGAAAGTAGCTGATTTCAGTCAGTTACAGTTTTTATTGACGTGTATACTTGATGAATTGAAGTCACTGAAGAATGAAAAACCATTCTTCCACTAAATTAACTTGTCAAAGTTAGAGACTAAGTATGGCATAGATATTGGAAGACATATTTCTGGATCAGCCCGTTCAAGATTCATGTCCATTACCAATACAAAGGAGTATCTTGATCACATTGCCATCCCATACATTGATGTTTTGATTGACAACATCAAGGGGCGATTTACTGATAAAGCAGTTCAACTACTAGTTGCCACATCCATCTTCAATCCTGCCTTGCTACCCACAGAAGAGTCCTTATCTTCCTATGGCCATGAAGGGATTCAGAATTTGGCTGGGTTCTATGGTAATGAATCCTCAGTGATGTACAATGGTGTAACTTACACACCACCTCTGCTACTAGATCCAGAAGAACTAGTGTCTGAATGGAAATTTTTCAGGAGGCACTACGCAAAGAAAAGGAGGTGATAATGCATTCAAAGAAGCTAGCAAAACCTCCTAGCATGCAAGATGTAATTCAGTCAATGGAAGCTACTGAAGCATATGAAGGCATATTTCCACAAACCTTTGCCCTCCTTCATATCATTTTGGTCTTGCCAATCGGGACTGCAACAGTGGAGCGATCTTTCAGTGACATGAAAATGATCAAGACCAGGCTTAGAAATCACCTATCTGATTCTAGGTTAATGAAGATTGCCATAGAGGGACCAGAACTGATGAATGTGAAATTTGAAGAAATTCTTGGCATTTTTAAAGAAACTAATAGAAGAATTGATCCTTAATTAGCTGCAATGAGTATATATTGTTATAATACACATACATGCACAGGCAATATTTTGTTTTCCTCTCCATGGCATTTAATTATAAAGCTGGGGGGGGGGGGGGGGGGGGCTGGGGACTGTGCAGCTCTATTATTTTTTTTACCAAGTATAGACAGTGTAGTTGTTTATCTCTGTGTTTCCTTCCATTGGTCTGGCCTCTCTCCCCAATCTGTTTCTTACATTTACTTCAGGAGTTCAGCTGTTTCATGCAGGGCCATGCAGGATTTAGCATGCTCCTAACCTTCAACCTTGATTTTTATTCATGTAGCAAGCAGTGTGATTAGCAAGTAGACAGTGCCTAGTGATAGTTTATGCTCCAGAAGTAATATGGCCGAGTGATCGTAATTATTGCGTACTTTTTTGGTGTGTGTATGAAAAGAAACCTCTAACCTTTGACAACTGGTATGTGTGGACAAGTGTGTGTTTATTGGCAAGTACATAGCACTCACTAAATTAAAATGGTCTCCCAAAAATGAAGTTTCAAACCCATAGGCTGCTTTTTAGTACCCTAAATTTTTAGTACCCTAAATGGTTGATTTTAACTCCAAATTGGGTTCAAGCATGCCTTGAATCCTTCACTAAATAAACTGATCACATACAAAAAAAACAGGTTAAAAACTGTGAAGTTCATCTCCAGGATTTGTAACTAGCTATATCTATTTAGCTATAGATCTATGTACTGTTCCCCCACCTATAACTTCTGTGCAGTAGGTCCATTCTTTATGACCACAACAGCTAATAATTCGGTAGAACACCCAAAAATTGCTGAAGGGTTGACCAGATATCAAATGAGTTTCTGTATGTGTAATATCTAAGCCGAGTCAGCTAGCAGCTGCACATTTTCGCTACCAAGAAGCACTTTTCTCAAAAAAAAATTCATGTAACAATAATTAACACTTCAGGTACCGCATATTCTCTAATAGGAACTGTGGTTACTATTTACTTCTGTCCAATCTACCTGCGATTACTATTGGAAGGATGGTTACTAATTGATTGCAGTTGTGAAGGAGTTTGTACCTGTTTGGAGGACTTTTAATCATTAGGGTGCTAGTAGCTCATGGTTGAGTAACCCACCCGGAACCTGTTGGAGCCCAGAATTTTTTTCTATGTTCCCCCTCCCACCCAACCCCATTGTTACAATTGGAGGGGCAGTTCCTAATAGAGGAAATAGAGTAGTTACTTTAACATCTATGATATGATGGATACTTCTGGAGTTATTCTGATGAGTAACCAAATGGAAACAAGTTGGCAAATAATTAGTCAAAAATTAATGAAACAACAATTTACCAATGCAAAAACCACAAACTGCAAAAACCACAAACATTTACTGGACTCTTTACATTACTCTTTACTTATTAATGTAATGAGGACAAATATTATTATACTGCTTTTTTAATTTGCATGCATATTTAGTGTTCATTATATTAATAGGTAAAGGGTCTTGCAAATGATTTTATGTTTTGACCATAATTTATATATTATATTGATGGTTCCAAAACTAGGCCACAGCTTTTGGATGCTAAGACTGAGGATGCAGGACCCGTACCACAACGAATGTTTGCATTGATATGTTATTTAGCCCCTATATGTATATCATAATTGTAGTATATAAATAGTTCTTCTTTAAAGGTATTTGACTCATTCACAGAACTGATCTCAAAAAAAACTAAGGACCCTTACTTTGGGGGAAGTTAACTTCAGTACTATTCCTATTCCTAGCTAGAGAGAGAGAGAACACATTATACCCCCTTAGCACACATCTAGAAAGGGAGAGATAGAGCATAATATGTATACCTACTTGCTACACCTAAAGGGAGCACACAATCATTTAAGTACAATGAGGTGGATGTGGATGTTAAGTCAAAACACTTCTTACTTCAAACTTCAAACACAACAAAAATGCAAATGCTACAGTCTCCTATTTTCTGATGGGAATGTGCATTCAACTATGGTTCATGATAGTTGTTTGTTTGCTGTGTGTTGGTCATTTTCCAAAAAAATTGACTAGCAAACTAGCACAGAAGACTGGACAAGTGTTCTCAGTTGTTGTCTTGAAATGATATTGCCATTATGTGATGTTGCTGATATAAACAGGATTGCCAGCTAGGATCAACTGGCTGGATTGAAATCTTGACGACATGGGCTGTACCTTCCATGTGTGTGCGTGTCTACCACTTTGTTATTACTGTAGCCATCTTGGTTGTGCATAATAATCTTAAGGTTTTCTGTCAAAGTACTTATGTCTGTCATGACTTTCTAATTCTAGCGTCCCACTTCTGTAGTGTTATTCTACCATTTGAGACAGAAACTTAATAGATATAGAGGTCTGCTTGTAAAGCTACGTAGACAATCTCAGTCTCTCTGTAATGTTTATGTTTGCCTTCAGATAATCTTGAAATTGCCCTGTAAGTTGATAGGAAATAAGTTTCATCATGGAATGGATTTGTTGTGTCTTGCATGAAATTTTTTCGGGTGGCATGAGAACCTGAGGGCATGTGTAATCTGCCAAAAGTTTGCTTGTGGCAACCCTGTATATATCACCACTGACTGACTGCTGCTAGGCTCGAGATCTAACTTACTATATTTTGTTATGCTCATTCTTTCTCCTGTTCTGCAGACACTTCATGTCTGCATACAGTGCCAGGTTGTATCCTGAGCATGTCTCTGGAACCACACCCCACCATGGCACGGGCTATACACTTACTTCCTCCCTCTATGCTCCTAGGCCTGGATGACATCATACCTGGACTAGTACCTACTAGAGTGGTAGAAGGTAAGCCCTAGTCTAACTAAATGTCTTGCATTATGCATGCTGTGCCCAAAACATGGTAAAAATATCTGTCAATATACATGTACATCATGTATATGTACAGTAGCCCCTCCCACCATAACCCTCATTAACTCAAGCCCACTACTACAGAATTTGTACATTATACCATGTTATGTAACAGCTGCTGATCCAAAAAAAGGGAGGGGGGGGGGAGGGGGGAGTATTGGGTTTTAGAAAACCCTTTGGCACTGCCGAAAGTGTACCACGGAACAACCAGTGAACATTTATACATGTTCCATATGTTCCTTATAAGCTAAAACTAAGGTTCGTTCTCTTGTCCACCAGAAATCAAGTGTGGCACATGGCTTATGAATTTCATGGATTCTTTTTCTTTGCATATTTGTTGTTTGAGTCACAGCATCAGCTGGCAGCATTTTATATGTGGTAAGCACTAGGCAAATGTTTGCAATAGCACAGCCATGTTAAGCTGTTGGACGATAAGATATTACAACATTATATAATATATATGCACCTTTTTGGGGTTCAGGATTTTCCTTAAAGCATAGATAGAACAAGCTGTTTGTGTAAAGAAAATCTAGCATTACATCAACATGAGGAATACATTGGTCTAGCTGCTGCCCTAACCTTACCGCTACCATTGATGTCATGATGATAATAACAGATGGCAACCAACCGACAGTGCTATGCTTCTGTAGGCAAGTCCATGTACATAACAGAATAATGCTCAAGAGGGTATCAGTGATGTCGGCAAAGGTCCTAGCCATAATCGGGAAGAGAACCAATCATGGTATACATGTAACATCACAGTTGAAATACATCCTCACAAATGTGAAAGAGTTCTTCAAAGAAGTGAAAGTTAATTATAGGACAGAGAGAACAAGAGATTAGGGAAGGCAACAGGATTATCTACAAGGGCAATGACAAGGTCGATCTCACCTGGCACCTTTCTGATACCAAAACAATCAAGAATGATGTAAAGACCGAGACTTATTTGACAGAGGATCTCTCTCTCATCTGTGTGCACTTCCTTTTGGGTCCAAAGACTACAACTTCATTCCTCCAATTATTGTTTGCATACGGTTTATTTGTGTATGGAATAAAATGTAGAATGCCTCGTCTAATTGCACCTATAGAGCAAAATATTTCCTCTACTCTTGCGTGTGTGTTTTTTCTTCCAGTTACTACATTCTATATAATATTGTTCCACTCGCTGTGCCTCTTCCTGCCACTTTTTTCACATCCAGAAGATAGGACTAAGCCTTTGTACTTGCATTAAGAGTTCAAGATCTCGTTTGTTTGTGTGGTGTGCTTTTATTGGGATATTGACGCACATTTATGACAGCTCGCCTATGTATACCGTGTACGTAATTACTTGCGGTCGATGGCATGTGTACACTATGCTTATGGTACAGCTAACTTCTTTTTTAAGCATCTTCGTACTGCTGAAGAAAAGAAAAGAATCATCATCAAATGAGCAGATGGTCATACAATTTTTAAATAGGAGTGGATATTTAGAAAGTTATAGTGATCTATTGTATTCGCACCTTAGTAGCTAACTTTGTAGTTTTGATCCAGTCTAGCTGCAGCTGTTGTTTGTAGATATAGCTTTCTCACAGTACTCGAGCACTCTTATATATGCAAGTAAGTTGTGTAGCTAGCCTAGCTGTGTGCCTCCAGAAACTTAGTAGCTAGTTTTATTCGTGGACTTCCTTCTTTGGACAAACCTAGACCAATGCAGCAGCTGTAGTTACAGATGTAGTTTGTAGCTATAGGTAGCTTTCTCATGGTTCTCAGTTCTTGAGTGCCCTTTTGAGTTTGTCAGCGATATTTTGAACATTTTATATCGTTTGTAGCGTGTGGAAACTTAAGGGAGGACTAATGATTAGCAGTAACTATTTCCCTCCCCCATTTTTGAGGTGCCTTTGCCATCCATAACTGTCTTATCATGCAAAATAGTTGACATCCTACATTGCAGGGATCTCTCACCATACAACACTCCTATGAACTTTAAACTTTTGTGGTTATTGCTTAAAAGCTCTAGCAATAGAACTCTAGATTTGTGATTAGTAAGTAGGTTTATTTTATAATCATATTATGGTAGGATATCAACATTTTTTGGAAATCATCTGGTTTTCAGTGCTTGTATATTATCTCATATATTTTAGAGTTTTATAGTAGTGTAGAGCCAAAAAATTCGCTTTCAGATGACATAAAAAGTTTTAAAAAATGATGGAGTTACAAAAAAAAATGAAAAAAGTTGCATAACCTTGTAAGTGCTGTACGTTTACAACTTTTACAACTTTCTTTACACATGTCTAGGCAAGAGATTCTATCTTTTCTTCTTTCTTGATGTTCAATCCTGCCAACCAAGTCGTAGGAACTTCAACTAGTGCAATCTGTGCACCTCAGGTGGCAACTTTATCCTCCTTGAGGTCTTGCACAGGTGTGGTCTTGCACAGGTGCGCTCTCAAAAGTTCTTGCCGAAATGCTTCTGAACATCTCCTATGCACTCATGCTTAATGAAGTTGTGCTCTTTCCCATAAAGCCCTGTGTTGTCATTGAGATGTGTCACTGTCTTTGGATCATATAACCAACACAATCCGCAGTTTATCAATATGTGTATATGGTACTTGCCTTTGTGTAACAAAGGATGTTCTTCCGAATGGAGCACTCGAATATTCTCGCCGCCCCAAGCATCTCCCCATGGCAAGCATCCTGATTAGATGGTATGCAGATATCCTTGTAGCCATTGCACTTTGAGTATATTCCACTGAGCTCTTACGCCAGGTCTGGAGAGCTACACATTATGGACAGCTCTTCGAAAGGATCTCGGTGTCATGCACTTGTCCACTATCCCACAAGATCACCCCCAACAACCATAGACCAAGTATGTCAAGAGATTCACATCAATTACCTCAATGGGATCGACGTCACGCAAACTATGGAGATGTGGAGCGACCAACGAATAACTCCTCGTAGCTTCCTTTGCAGAAATTTCGTGGAGCTGTACTTTATGGGTAGAGGAGGAGGATGCACTGAGTGAAGGAGGCAGGCCCATCACAGATATGAATGGCTCAAGATGGTCGCACCCTAACACCAATCAATTTAGACACCAGAACCAGGGTTGTATACAGAAATTTTGCCAAGGGGGGGCGAACTTGAGATATGGAAAAATAAGGGGGGGCGGAGAGCCTGGATGGTGCGGAAAGGGGACGTGCACCCTGGGCTTCCGCGTGGAGTACGAAAGTGTTTTACCCACAGGTATTTTTGCAGTACTAACTGTATATATAGCTGCTACTTATGATGGCATGCACTTTTTCTAAAATCTTTAGTACAACATTCCATCTTAAATATTTGCTGAAGTTGCATGCTACGGCAATCAGCATATATAGATTAGATATAGTCACTTGTCACTCGTATAATGGAGGTGGGCTTTGTGAAATCGAATTATGTTGCATTCCATGCATTTTCTTACAAAATCATGGACAACAGGTTTCATACACAATTTTTCTCTAGTTCTCTAGGGGGGGGGGGGGGGGGGGTGGAAATGGTTGGTCACTTGGTGCCCTAATTTTTGTTAATATTTTCTTAACATGTTCATAAGTCCTAAAAGGGGGGTCTGGGGGGAAGATCCCCCCATATTTTTTTTGGCTTTTACAATGTCTGAGGATAGCTATTTTGACTGACTACCAATGGCATTATGCTATACCGAACTATGGCTAGACTGTATATATTTCTCATGATATTGTAGCTGCTTGGAAAAAGGAGAGCATGTGTCATGACACGATGACATCACACACCACCACGTGCTCTCCTTTGTAGGTTTGTCACTTCTTTTGTTTCTCCTTCTTTCCCACTCCCTCTCTCTCAGTATTTTTAACTCAGTCCATTATGTCATGGTCTTCAAGTCTAATCTTAGACATGATGTCATCACACGCCACCACGTGTTCTCCTTTGTAGGTTTGTCACTTCTTCAGTTCCCTCCTTCTTTCCCACTCTCTCTCAGTATTTTTAACTCAGTCCATTATGTCATGGTCTTAAAGTCATCACACACCACCACGTGTTCTCCTTTGTAGGTTTGTCACTTCTTCAGTTCCCTCCTTCTTCCCACTCTCTCTCAGTATTTTTAACTCAGTCCATTATGTCATGGTCTTAAAGTCTCTATAAAAGAAACCTTACTAGCTGATTTCTCTTCATATTAATATGGATATTCGCTCATACTTTGCAAGTACTTCTCAAGCCTCTTCTCATGCTAATAGCAGCGATAGCGAAGATAGCAGAACAGATAGCTCTGAGCATGTCGAGGCATCTAGTCCTAGCCTTAGTCCTCCACCTTCAAAGAAAAGCAAGCAAAACAAACACCGCTCTTCTGTATCCACGAAGAGAAAATACTCTAAGAGCTGGGAGAAAGATTTCAGTTGGCTCTATTATGACGAGGATAGCGATGGTGCCTTTTGCAAGGTTTGCAAGCAATCTGGTCTGCAGCGTACTGGAGGAGTGTGGGTCACACAACCTTGCAGAAATTGGAAGAAAGCTGTTGAAAAAATGAAAGCTCATGCGAGAAGTGACTTCCATATCCATGCAACTCAAGCTCTTTTTGCAGCTAAAGGAGCAGCCAAAGGTGGAACAGTTGTACAGCAACTCCAGAATGTTTTAGCTCGCAAAAGAGCTCAGAACAGAGCTGCAGTGAAGTGCCTGATCCTACTCACTCATTTTCTTACGAAAGAACAAGTTGCACATTCGACAAAATTTGAGAAGCTGGTTGACGTGGTGGTTCGATGTGGCAGCCAACATTTGAAGCAATTCTTAGAAACTGCACCAAGAAATGCTGTGTACACATCAAGATTGGCTGTGGTTGAATTCATCGAATCATTGGGGACATGGGTGGAGGAGTCGATTCTGAAGCGACTTCAAAAGGCACCTATGTACAGCCTCATGGCAGATGAGTGCACAGATGTCACCAACGTAGAAGAATTGTCTGTGTTTTGCCGCTGGGAGGAAGATGGTGTACCAGTAGAGTGCTTTCTGGAGCTTATTCCATTGAAGAAGGCTGATGCAGAGACCATCTATTCTAATCTCATCGATTGTTTAAAGAAGAAAGGTCTACAAGTCGGAAGAATAGTTGGATTGGGATTTGATGGAGCTGCAACTTTTTCTGGACGAAAGACCGGGGTTCAGGCACGTATCAAGAAACATACTCCTCACGCTCTGTTTATACACTGCCACTGTCACTTACTGCAGTTGGCTTGTGTGCAAGCTGCCAATAAAACTCCTGGAATTGCTCATGTTTACAGAACATTGACTACTCTTTGGAAGCATTTTCGCAATTCCCCCAAGCGAGCAGAGTGTCTGAAGGAGGTACAGCACGTTCTTGAACTTCCAGAAATGAAAGTGATCAAGCCATCTGACACACGCTGGCTGGCACATGAAAGGTGTGTCAAAGCAAGTTATTCTGCCATTGTAATCACCATTGGGAACATCTACGAGACGTCCCACGAGCCAGAAGCTCTTGGAATCCATGGTGCCCTCTGCAAATTGTCTACGATTGCAGCTATATATTTGCTTGATTTCACTCTACCACAAGTAGCCAAGCTCAGCAAAGCACTTCAGGCAGAGCAGCTTGACCTCTCGTTGATATCATTCCTTGTTGATGCTACTGTTAAATCCTTGGATGATGCAGTTTTGCCTGGAGCGAACTGGGTGTTGGAGATTCTTGAAAACGTTGAAGACTTGAAGTCATCTACAAAGGTGTCTATTGACGCTGATAAAATACTTTCGTTCCAGAATGTTGTTGGTAAGCCTTTTGTTGCTGATTTAAAGGCCAACATAACAAGCCGATTTTCTTCATCCAACGCTGTTGTATCAGCATTGTCTATATTCGATCCACGGAAAGTTCCAAAACCAGATTCAGTATCTTTTCCCACTTATGGAGACACGTCTGTTGAGAAACTGATTGCTCACTACGGAGAAGATAGAGCTGCAGAAACATTGGATGGAGAAGAAACAGTGAAGACAGCCATAATTTCCACTGAAATACTTACAGAGTGGAAAACATTCCGCCAGCTGTTAGTCAAGCAACCACGGGATACTACTGCATCACAGCTGAAAGAACTTGTTTCAAACGACATGCTCAAGGCCATGTTTCCCAATTTGCACAAGATTGCCTCCATCTGCTTATCGATTCCAGTTTCTACTGCTTCTGTGGAGAGAAGCTTCTCACAGATGAAGATGATCAAGACTCGTTTGCGTAATTCTCTAAGTGACTGCAGCCTTTCTCACCTTATGAGGATTGCTATAGAGGCACCAGAAGTACTCTCTGAGAGCGACCTTGAAGAGATTGTGGACGTATGGCAGAGAAAACCAAGAAGAACCTCAGTTTGACATTCCTATCATTTGAACCTGATATCATAAGCTTATTACACCTTTCTTGTATTACACCTTTCTTGACATTATTTAAAAAAATATCTCTAATTTCAAGGGGGGGGGGGGCGAGAATGATACAAGGGGGGGCGAATGCCTCCCCCCGCCCCCCCCCTAAATACACCCCTGCCAGAACTATCGTGCATTCATAGGCTCTGATAAGACGTACTTCTTGGCACAACCACAATATACCAGGAACATTTTAGTACACAGACCCTTACAGAAAGCCAGGTCTTCATGGATATCTAGTGGAGACCCACAGGCACAGAAAGCAAATATCATTATCGAGGCTCAAAGCAGCTGAACGTCGATCACGCTGTACCCAGCTGGTCTTCGCTCAAACTTCCTGTCCAATGGACCTGACCTGCTTCATAGGCCACCGAAGTTGATGGCTCCAGAGTGCCAGCTTCTTCCCACTGGCAGTCAGTAAAGTCGGCATAGGTGCAGGTAACTCAGTTCTGGAAGCAGATGTCTCCTCACTCGATAAATGCTGAACACCCTACTTTCCCCTCCAATAACACCCATTACGTCATTTGGAAGCAAACTTTGGCTTAGAACAACAGAGTCAGATGTACTCATTAACCCACTCACTGTCACAAGCGTATATATACGCAAAAAGTTGTTTATCAAATATTAAAAAAACCATAAAAAATCGATCGTACCGTTCACAGACACCTTATATAGGTCAACATTCTTCCCCTACAATCGTACCGAATATAAAGGCAATAGACGTTCGGTAACTAGGGTAGTAATATTGAAAAGTCGGACTTTCAAATCGTGTTGAAGATGGCCGTTCGACTGTCCTTGGATAAAGTTATTTCTCAGGTTTAGGGCGACGATTTTGGACTTTCTGATGATGAAAGCAGTGATCAAGAAGGCGATGGCATCTCATCCTACCTTGGCCAGAGCCGTGTTGACCCTGAAGCTCTGCTATGGCTTGGCAGAATAGTTGCTGATGACCTACCTTCAAGGAAGCTTAGCGCTTTCACTCGAGGTGACGATCTAGATGGAGATGAGAATACCAGCGATGAAGAAGGTATTTACAGTCAGTTTAGCTACAGTTTAGCTATGGCTAGTTTTGTTGTTAGCAAAGCAGAGCATGGAACTACAATGCTCTTTAGTTTCCTTGTTGCGGTAGTACGCGTTTGAGGCCAATTTATTTTATCACCTTCAGGTTTGAAGCATGAAGCTATGGATTGGGCAGTTGACAGAGCTTCATCAACTCTGACACAATCTATTGTTGCTAGCCCTATTGCTGTGATGGCTGCTTCATCACCTTCTCCATTGTTCCTACCAGTATCTGCAACTTTGTGTAACCTCTGTATCAGGTTCTATGACTTATGTGACATCTGTAGTCACTCCTATACTATTTCCATCCTCATCATTGTCTGTTCCATCGTCATGCCCTCCTTTATTTTTAACCTCGCACTCTGTGTCCTCTTCTAGTGAAGTATACACTCCTTCACGACCAGTTGTTCAGCTTAGTCATAGCACTAGGAGTGTTCGTCATGCTCGAGTTTGTCAGAGTAGTGGTAGTGAAATAGCTTCTAGTGCTTCAAGTTCTGCTCTGCCTTTAGCTAGTCCTCTCTTTCTTTCTGGAACTTCACCTACCAGCATTTCTTTAGCTCAGTCTCTTGCTTCTTCTACTGTTTCCTCAGCTAGTACCTTTGATAGTCCCTCCTCTAATTCTCCAGAAGAGGGTGTTTGCGTATATGGTTGAGGCATGCATTCTGGCTCATGTCCGCAGAGCAGATCACCTTGCCAGTGGTTACAGGAAGAGAGATTTTTTTACCTTCCGGTTGGAGCTAGCTAAGGAACTAGTGGTATGCTTCTAAGCTCACGTCAGCGTGCTGGCTGCCCTCGCTCAGTTCATAACGAGCGTCTAGACCGGCTGAACACCACGCTTGGGCATTGGTCAGCACTAACTGAAAAACAGCAGAGGTGTGTTGTCTGTGTAGCAGTTGGAAACATGTCAGGAATCTCAAACCGCCATGAGACCACTTATTTGCCGTCACTGCAATGTACAACTGTGTGTCACAAAGAGGGACTGTTTTTTTCAAGTACCACTCCATGGTAGACTTCACCAAGTAGTTTCCTAGTTTTTGCTTCACTTTTTTTTAATTTTACTTTCTATGGTATTTCCATTTTTCTCTCTGTTCTATGTGTGTGCTAGATGGCTGTTGTTTTGTATATGCTTGTTTTTTGTTGCTATTTTTGTCCTGTTATGGGAAGATGAACAGGGAAGATGTAATAAATAATTGTTCAACTTGATAACAATATTTTCATCAGAAAATAAATATTAAAAAATGAAAAATATATATTATGCAAGTTATGTGAATACAATGAGTGTGTGCATATATATATATAATCGTATGTTGGATTGTCTAGCATAGTCGGAAGTAAGAGCTTTCATTAGGCTGTAATTACATAATGTAATTCATCGTTTGTGGTCGTTGCTTAGCAACCTAAAGCTGACCACAATGTTTGTCGACACCAATGCTATCCCAACAACCATGGTTGCTAGGGACTTTAGTGCATTCCTGATTTAATATTGATTTTTATTTGCACCTGAGTCCAATTAAAAAAAAATGCTGCCTAAACCCGACGGTGAATGGGTTAACTAGAAAAATACCGAAGTGAAAAACTTGGGCGGGGTCGGTTATCCACTTACACGTCGCCCTCAGTGCACATACATAGCTCTACATGCTGCATAGTAATGACGAGAATTTCCACCTTGCAATAAGCTTAATTTTGGTAGCAGTTTGAAGTTCAGGGCAGGGGAGGTACAGTTACCGAGATACGTCAGCTGTTCCCAGATTTTCTCTTGTCTTCTTGGAGTCTTTATTTAGCAAGATTTGATTGCATAGAAGTGTCTATAAAAAGTATCACAACTTCATAGTGGAGCATCCAAGAGCTCTCAAACTCAACAAAATAACAGTTCATATGTGTAGCAATAGTATGAGAGGATTTTCTTTTAATTGAGCACTAGTGCTCCTTTATACACCTTACCTGAGGGTATTTCTCAGTCATTTTCTTATCACACAAGTTGTAGATGTATAATATATGTTCCGATGGATGACCAGTACATAAAACCATAGAGTTAACTGCTTATGGACAAAAGTTAGTTTTTTTTGGTTTTTAAATCAAAAACGGCTTCAGTGTGTAAGCGATTTTATTTCTTTTAATATTAAAAAGGGTTCAGTGTGAGGGGGATTTACCATGGTTGCTCCTGCTTTAAAGAGCTAATAATAAATAAAGGGGAAGGAAATTTTAAAAAAATGAAAGGAAATAGTCAGCCACAATTTTTTGTTTTGATTAAAACAATCGAAATCAACTCACTTCATGTGCGCATGTGCAAAATTAATGATGAGCTCGATTTTCCTCAATGAGTTTGACAGTTACACATGACAACATGCTCCAGAGATTTGTGTACATATGCTTGTTAGCTGGTTTTGGTACTTCACTTCCTCGGAAAATCCGACCTCCCATCCGCCATTCTCAAATACTAGATTCACTTAATATAAATACAGTACACCCGCCCATATTCAACCCCATTGGGACCTACCCTAACTTGGATACAAAGAACTTGAATGTCATTATAAACTCATGAATAAATTAAAAGACTGACTCCATTGTTCATTAATGATTTTTATCTGGAATGTGAGCAGCTTACTACCTGGCTAGCTATGTCCTCAATAGCTGCCATGCTGTCTTACACACTTAATCCATACATTTATTTACAGTGGTGTTGTACATATTGTGCATAAGTAATTTTTGATCACAATTGTAGGCTCACTACTAAATAAGATCCAAGTGGTGGTTTGCTTCAGGATGCCTTTTCGTGCATACCAGACGTCTCACTCTTTTAAGGACCACATACTGCCTGCACTTGGTGGTCTATCTTATCATCAGTAGCCAGCCTGCACTCCAGTAAATGGTGTTTCTGATTCCCTTCATGTAACTTTTCATGGAATTCTGCGACTTTACTCTTACAACAGTCTACTGACTGGAGTACCTTGCCCCTTTTTCTGAATGTATAGACACTTTCCAGCTGGCTGCCTTTAGCAAGGTACATGGCATTACAACTTGAACTTATCATCAAGGGTACTTGCAAACTCTCAAAGTTTGGCTTCATTCTTTTATGATCTCTGTTTATCATTGTCATTCCAACACTATACTCTTCTGAGAGTCCAGTTTGAGTGGTTCCTTAGGATATCTTGCTAAGAATATCTAACTAAGGCTCAATAGACAAAACTACCTTTTGCTGGTCTTAGCAAATTGATTCAGACTTTCACCTAGCCCTTCCCCCCACCCCACCCAACTAATTTTCGTTTTGCCATATTTTATTATTTAACCAAGTTTGATAATCAAAGTTCAGATGTGGGAGGATGTACTATACCTGACTTGGCAAACATCTGCTAATATTCTTGTCATTAGCACTAAAACAACATCAGCTGCTAGTCTTTCAAACTTTCTTTCTTTGTGTACCTTCAACTTTAAGCTGTTAAGAAATATGTGTACAGTAGACTCTATGGGACCCAAACCCATTGAAATTTCTGGATATGTGAAGTATTGTTACATGTAGATGTTACATGTAGAATTAAACATGATTATGGTCATGAAATGAGTGTAATGGCAGCTGTTTTAAGTTTGTATGTTTCTTAACAGCTAAAGTTGAAGGTACACAAAGAAAGAAAGTTTGAAATTTCAAATGAGTTTGGGTCCGATAGGGTCTACTGTACATTATGTATATATGTATGTCAGGTGAAAACCCCTCTAAATGCAATCAACAATTTGCAGCCTTCAGCTAATACTCATGTCATTAACACTAAAATAACTTTGCAACTGTCCCTTTAGTGCAGCTGCTGCTTCCTTCTTATGAATCTTTTACTTTAACTGTTGCTAAGAGACATAAAACAGCTGCCACTACACTCATTTCTTGACCCCAATCATGCATGTAACAATACTTCGCATATCCAGAAATTTCAAATGGGTGTGAGAGTTTGGATGTGGGAAGGTTTACTGTACATCTATCTACATGTCACCCAGTGAGAGCCCCTGTAAATGCAGTGGAACAATTATTGAGATATATCCCTGATGAAGGCTAGAGCATCTAGTCAAAATGCAGAATGTCAAGTGAATACAATTTGAAGTTGATTATTGAGGGTTATTTTAATGTTATTATGTCAACTGAGAGTTCATTGAGAGTTATTATTTGTTGTCACAATATAATATTTTTATAATACTATTGCTAGAACTCTCCTTCGTGTAACTTGTGGCAGTTGTAATCCCAGCCCCCATTCTAGAAATCAAAATAACCTTACAGTGAGCTAGGTCTGTGCACTTTCTCTTCGTCAAGCGAGTGTTGTTTAGCATACTTTGAGCTGCACATTAGGTATGCTTTCTTCAGCTGCTTCCTTTCTGTTGCCTTTTCAAGCTAGCTTATGTACAGACAACATCACTAGGCCAGGGAAGGCCCCGACATGGTGTGAGGTCTGATGGTCGTACACTCAGAGCAAAGTTAGTAGTATATACCTTCACCTTGGTAATATATAACTTTACCTTCACACGTCCTCTCAATCCAGCAGGCTACATGCATATGTGGAACTAGTTCACTCTAATTGTAGTTATCCTAGCTTGAGCCTACTTCAGAAGGTTTGGGTCATGCTGACTCTGCACAAATGGAACAGCTAAAGTTCAGGTCAAGGTAGGTCAACAAGACTGGTGTAGCATCCTAGGCCACTGGGGAATCAAAGGTAAGCAGTATGGGTTCATATGAATGCTTTCTTGTTGTTTCCATGGTTGTTGTTTTTTTTGGGGGGGTGGGGGGATTGGTGGGATGTTGGTGTGTTTAGGTTGTAATCAGGTAAATGCCAAATATGCCTGAAGCTGTTCCATGTTTCTCAAAGCTACAACTATGAGTTTATATTGGCCAAGATCTACAACTGAAATGAAAATGAATGTTTAAGAAAGGCTCCTGCTGATATACTAGTCATGGTGGTAATAACTAGCTAGCTTCTTGATCTGTGCTTATTGTCTAGGCATATAGAGTTGGTTATATAATAGACCATTGAGTAAGATAGCTACCCTTGATAGCCTTTGATATATCTATGCTGCTGAATGTCTATGCTAGCTATATAGCTATGACACAATAACAATCAAACCTTCTACAGAACTTGGGTTAGCCACACACTACATACTGCACTCAAGTGTCTGTGAAAACACTATAGTTATCAGGGTAGAAAATTGTCCATGAGGTGGCAACTGGATTTTAAGGGGGCATGATGGTTAAAGATGTGACAAAGTATTTTTATACAATTTCCAGGGGGGGGGGGGAGAAAGGTTCCAAGGGAGGGGCATTCCCCCCCCCCCAAATGAAACCCTATGATACATAGTTGCTCTAGCTGCAGCACTGGTCAAGGTTTTGTTTAGGAAGTCCACAGATATAAATTACCGATTGGCTATTAAGTTTCATATGAGCCACGGCTTGGCTATTTACACATTACACAACATACTCGTATGGTTAAAGTTTTCAATAGAGTAAGTTTTCAATGGAGTGTTGGAGTGTTTGAGTGCAATGGAAACAATGGAAAGCAGAGCTATAAATCATAGCTGTAGGTGTTGGACTGGTCTATACTTGCTCTGAAAGTCCACAAGTGAAAAATTACCGAATTAGCTACTAAGTTTTTAGGAGCCACTGCTTAGATTGGCTAAGGATATATGTACAGTATATATAGTGTTATTTCTGTAGAGTGCTTGAATGCCATGATAAAGTAATACATTATTCTAATTTTGATAATCTAAAGTGGTAGATTGCATGATGACATACAATGGCTTCTAGGTTGGGGCCAAATTAACTAGTGATGCACACACTCAGTGCAAGTCCTCTCCATCATCTCAGACATACATACATACATGCATGCATACATACACACATACAACATCCATTCATACATACAGTGCATGCATCATAATACATATATACAAGTGTCGTGCTCTACACACTAAGCATCCACTTTCAGCAATAAATGACTGCCAGCTATCAGGGTCAAGTGCCTAGCATTACATCGGCTTAACCATGCAGATGCCCCTTAGGTTAATTTAAATAATATCACCTTAACCATTTCGCTGCCAATGCTGCCCCCATGGCGCCATTGGAAATTTTCTGTTGCTTGCCAATGCCGCTGCTACGGCGGCATCATTTTTCAACTTCTCGCCAGATCGAAGTACACCATAGCAAGATCTGCGGCAATCTTCAGTTAGCATGTATCAGGTTATACAAGTCAATTCTGCTTAGGTTTCGGGCCTGTTCATTGGCAAGTTGGGCTGGAATCGAGCATGGTTAGGGAATGTAGCAGATCAGCTGACCCGGGACTTTTAAAAATGGCAAACTGCAGGAAGAAGTACATGGCAGAGGAGGCAAGGTAGCTCATTTTAGCCGAATTGGAAAGTGATGATGAACGTGATAGCGATAATAATGATTAACAAAGTGATGGTGTAAATTAATATGATGGCTCAGAATCGGAGAATGATGAGCTGGATGATGGTTTCGTTTGCAAATTTGGCCCAGGCCAAATGAGTGTAGATGACAATGACAGTGTACATGATGTGGGCAGTGCTGATGATACAGAGCCTGATGAACCAGCCCCTGCTAAAAGGCTTAGAGGTGGAGGCAGGGGCCAGGCAGCTAGGGGTTGTAGCCAGGCCCGTGTGCGTGGGGCCCGTGGCAGGGGTCCGCAAGTGCAGCAGACTGGTGGATATGGTCAGCCACAAGTGCAGGCTTGTGGGCATGGGCTGGGGTGTGGGGTGCTCAAACTAATCAGCCCCCTCCTATGCAATGGGTACCTGTTACTGACAATGATCCAGGCCCACGACAGCTTTGATTCACTCCGACTGATGACCCTGTAACCCGTCAATGTGCTCTCTGGGTCCCCCTTTGGAGAGACTTAACAATACATTTCATGTCATAGAACTGTCAAGAACAAAGACTGATTGCAAAGTCTGTAGCAATAGGCCAGCAGAGAGACATGAAACGTACTGGGGGAGTATGACCTGTGCTGACCATCCACACGTTCATCCAGGAAAGTGCTATGTCCACTACCACACACAAAGGGACTACAAATGGAGAACAAACAACTAGACAGTTCTGGGCGGGTGAGGCCCTAATTCATATTCCTAATTCACATTTTGCTTTTCAGAACAAGATTTAGGGCCTCCATATAATATCTTGTACATATCCTCTCAGCCCCCCTCCACCCCCCTGTGTGGGGGCTGTGGCATTTTGACTTGTCAGTGGGATCCAGCATGTAACTGTGTTCACTTGGCATACAATAGGCTTTGTGGCAGATATAAAGTTATTTTCTTTGCAATTTTGTATTTATCTTGAAAAGTGTGAATTCTCTAGAAAAAGGGGGTTGGGCCTAAACGGGCCACAGGCCCCCCAAAACAGTAAAAAGGGCCGATTTTTTTTCCTGGCACTCTCTACCTATAGGGTCATAACATATTGGAAGTATAGCTCATTGGAAGTGCTACTTTTCTATTTCTACATGTAGGTACAAAAATTGCTAATTTTGTGGACTTCTCTGCCTTTTTGACCCTCTTAAAAGAACCCCTGCTGAACCCCAGTGATGGAGGAAAAATCAACAATAACATGTCAGGGGTGTATTTAGGGGGGGGCGGGGGGGGCATACGCCCCCCCTTGTATCATTCTCGCCCCCCCCCTTGAAATTAGAGATTTTTTTTTTAATAATGTCAAGAAAGGTGTAATACAAGAAAGGTGTAATAAGCTTATGATATCAGGTTCAAATGATAGGAATGTCAAACTGAGGTTCTTCTTGGTTTTCTCTGCCATACGTCCACAATCTCTTCAAGGTCGCTCTCAGAGAGTACTTCTGGTGCCTCTATAGCAATCCTCATAAGGTGAGAAAGGCTGCAGTCACTTAGAGAATTACGCAAACGAGTCTTGATCATCTTCATCTGTGAGAAGCTTCTCTCCACAGAAGCAGTAGAAACTGGAATCGATAAGCAGATGGAGGCAATCTTGTGCAAATTGGGAAACATGGCCTTGAGCATGTCGTTTGAAACAAGTTCTTTCAGCTGTGATGCAGTAGTATCCCGTGGTTGCTTGACTAACAGCTGGCGGAATGTTTTCCACTCTGTAAGTATTTCAGTGGAAATCATGGCTGTCTTCACTGTTTCTTCTCCATCCAATGTTTCTGCATCTCTATCTTCTCCGTAGTGAGCAATCAGTTTCTCAACAGACGTGTCTCCATAAGTGGGAAAAGATACTGAATCTGGTTTTGGAACTTTCCGTGGATCGAATATAGACAATGCTGATACAACAGCGTTGGATGAAGAAAATCGGCTTGTTATGTTGGCCTTTAAATCAGCAACAAAAGGCTTACCAACAACATTCTGGAACGAAAGTATTTTATCAGCGTCAATAGACACCTTTGTAGATGACTTCAAGTCTTCAACGTTTTCAAGAAGCTCCAACACCCAGTTCGCTCCAGGCAAAACTGCATCATCCAAGGATTTAACAGTAGCATCAACAAGGAATGATATCAACGAGAGGTCAAGCTGCTCTGCCTGAAGCGCTTTGCTGAGCTTGGCTACTTGTGGTAGAGTGAAATCAAGCAAATATATAGCTGCAATCGTAGACAATTTGCAGAGGGCACCATGGATTCCAAGAGCTTCTGGCTCGTGGGACGTCTCGTAGATGTTCCCAATGGTGATTACAATTGCAGAATAACTTGCTTTGACAGCTTTGACACACCTTTCATGTGCCAGCCAGCGTGTGTCAGATGGCTTGATCACTTTCATTTCTGGAAGTTCAAGAACGTGCTGTACCTCCTTCAGACACTCTGCTCGCTTGGGGGAATTGCGAAAATGCTTCCAAAGAGTAGTCAATGTTCTGTAGACATGAGCAATTCCAGGAGTTTTATTGGCAGCTTGCACACAAGCCAACTGCAGTAAGTGACAGTGGCAGTGTATAAACAGAGCGTGAGGAGTATGTTTCTTGATACGTGCCTGAACCCCGGTCTTTCGTCCAGAAAAAGTTGCAGCTCCATCAAATCCCAATCCAACTATTCTTCCGACTTGTAGACCTTTCTTCTTTAAACAATCGATGAGATTAGAATAGATGGTCTCTGCATCAGCCTTCTTCAATGGAATAAGCTCCAGAAAGCACTCTACTGGTACACCATCTTCCTCCCAGCGGCAAAACACAGACAATTCTTCTACGTTGGTGACATCTGTGCACTCATCTGTCATGAGGCTGTACATAGGTGCCTTTTGAAGTCGCTTCAGAATCGACTCCTCCACCCATGTCCCCAATGATTCGATGAATTCAACCACAGCCACTCTTGATGTGTACACAGCATTTCTTGGTGCAGTTTCTAAGAATTGCTTCAAATGTTGGCTGCCACATCGAACCACCACGTCAACCAGCTTCTCAAATTTTGTCGAATGTGCAACTTGTTCTTTCATAAGAAAAGGAGTGAGTAGGATCAGGCACTTCACTGCAGCTCTGTTCTGAGCTCTTTTGCGAGCTAAAACATTCTGGAGTTGCTGTACAACTGTTCCACCTTTGGCTGCTCCTTTAGCTGCAAAAAGAGCTTGAGTTGCATGGATATGGAAGTCACTTCTCGCATGAGCTTTCATTTTTTCAACAGCTTTCTTAATTTCTGCAAGGTTGTGTGACCCACACTCCTCCAGTACGCTGCAGACCAGATTGCTTGCAAACCTTGCAAAAGGCACCATCGCTATCCTCGTCATAATAGAGCCAACTGAAATCTTTCTCCCAGCTCTTAGAGTATTTTCTCTTCATGGATACAGAAGAGCGGTGTTTGTTTTGCTTGCTTTTCCTTGAAGGTGGAGGACTAAGGCTAGGACTAGATGCCTCGACATGCTCAGAGCTATCTGTTCTGCTATCTTCGCTATCGCTGCTATTAGCATGAGAAGAGGCTTGAGAAGTACTTGCAAAGTATGAGCGAATATCCATATTAATATGAAGAGAAATCAGCTAGTAAGGTTTCTTTTATAGAGACTTTAAGACCATGACATAATGGACTGAGTTAAAAATACTGAGAGAGAGTGGGAAAGAAGGAGGGAACTGAAGAAGTGACAAACCTACAAAGGAGAACACGTGGTGGTGTGTGATGACTTTAAGACCATGACATAATGGACTGAGTTAAAAATACTGAGAGAGAGTGGGAAAGAAGGAGGGAACTGAAGAAGTGACAAACCTACAAAGGAGAACACGTGGTGGCGTGTGATGACATCATGTCTAAGATTAGACTTGAAGACCATGACATAATGGACTGAGTTAAAAATACTGAGAGAGAGGGAGTGGGAAAGAAGGAGAAACAAAAGAAGTGACAAACCTACAAAGGAGAGCACGTGGTGGTGTGTGATGTCATCGTGTCATGACACATGCTCTCCTTTTTCCAAGCAGCTACAATATCATGAGAAATATATACAGTCTAGCCATAGTTCGGTATAGCATAATGCCATTGGTAGTCAGTCAAAATAGCTATCCTCAGACATTGTAAAAGCCAAAAAAAATATGGGGGGATCTTCCCCCCAGACCCCCCTTTTACGACTTATGAACATGTTAAGAAAATATTAACAAAAATTAGGGCACCAAGTGACCAACCATTTCCACCCCCCCCCCCCCCCCCCCCTAGAGAACTAGAGAAAAATTGTGTATGAAACCTGTTGTCCATGATTTTGTAAGAAAATGCATGGAATGCAACATAATTCGATTTCACAAAAGCCCACCTCCATTATACGAGTGACAAGTGACTATATCTAATCTATATATGCTGATTGCCGTAGCATGCAACTTCAGCAAATATTTAAGATGGAATGTTGTACTAAAGATTTTAGAAAAAGTGCATGCCATCATAAGTAGCAGCTATATATACAGTTAGTACTGCAAAAATACCTGTGGGTAAAACACTTTCGTACTCCACGCGGAAGCCCAGGGTGCACGTCCCCTTTCCCCACCATCCAGGCTCTCCGCCCCCCCTTATTTTTCCATATCTCAAGTTCGCCCCCCCTTGGCAAAATTTCTGTATACAACCCTGCATGTTGTTGTTGCTTTGTATGCATACCAACAATAAAACTTCACTTAATTAATTGATAGCAATTGATTTTTTCTCCTCCATGACAATTTTATGTAGAAGTATCAAAATTGGCCAAAATTAATTCGGCAAAATCGACTGCATTTTGAAGGAAAAAATCCGGCAACGAAAGGGTGTTTTTAGGATAATCTATTCCAACTTTTACAACATGAACACAGCTGCAGTTCAGTATAAGAATCAGCTCCACTGGGTAAAACGATCAAAGCTATGCAATGCTATCAGCAAAGAAATCCATCCAGGAGTACCATCTTTCTCAAAAGCAAAGGGATTCTGAATAGTTTACAGTAAGCACAAGTATTGCTTTCTTCAGCTCTTGGACTGCGATGTACATTAATGTTTTGTGTTGTGGTTGAAAGGATGTCCAGTAAAAGCCTGGAAGAGATCGTCCATGATGGCAGTTGCTATTTTTGGGTGCGAGCCCAACCCCCTCAAACTGTGTGCACCTGAATGTGTGCATTAATTAGAACTGATTCATTTCTAGCACCCACTTGGCTGTTTTTGAAGTTGATTTGTTAGAGCCTTTGGGACTAGCTCATTGGCATACTTACACGTGGATTCAATACTATTGATATAATCTTACGACACTCACTAAGCACCTATTATTGGAATACAATGCTATCATTTAGATGCTAATATCATTGGAATGCACCCTATCATTGGTATACCCTATCATTGGAATACTAATAACTGAGACCCTATTATTAGCTAACTGTGATCCTATCATTATCCTGTCATTATTGTGTTGTAACAATAGTAATCATCTCCATTTCCACAGCTTACCCTAAACTCACAAAAGGCACTTCATATTCTCTTGACAAGGTTAGTGTTGTTATTCATTATACTTGAAAGTTAAGGGGGTGCTAGGGGTTGGATTTAAATTTAATTATTTTTTTTATTACTATTTTTTTATCTCGCCCAACTATGCTTCAACATACTGGAAAGGTGGATTCCAAGTTACAGAAGATTTGGATGCTCTATTCTGGACTTACAGTGGCTTTTGCACACACCATCCCCCCAGGAAGGCGATCAAGAAGCCTACCTGAATTCAGTAGGGACAATGGCATTTCCCCCCTTTTTTTCTTTTTTTCTTATGGTTACCACTTTAGAGCTCCATAGATTCTGTAAACTTCATGGTATGGACTTGATATATAGCTCAAAAGATAGGTCTCTCTGTGTGCTCTCTTTTGATACTAAAATATGTTTCATAGGTATAACTAGAGGCAAGTTACTAGACTCTAAAGCGGAGCGACCTCAAAAGCTAGAATGCCTCAACCTCTGTGCCAAGATAACTCCAGATTGCTAAGTGCCAAAAAAATATAAATGGTACGAGTGGCTAGAGGAAGCCCGCCTCTATGCAATCACCTTTTTGATTAGGCGTTAAAAATTTATTACCTGGTCAAGCGCGCGGGTAGAAAATTGAAGGCGTTGTAAAAGCAACACCTTCAATTTTCCACCCACACGCTTGACCAGGTAATAAATTTTTAACGCCTAATCAAAAAGGTGTTTGCATAGAGGCGGGCTTCCTCTAGCCACTCGCACCAATTTCAATTTTTTTGCACTTAGCAATCTGGAGTTATTCTGGATGGGGACTTTGGGATGCAGGTTTTTGAGGTCCCTCCTCTTTAGGCTCTAGTAACTTGCCTATAGTTATCCTATGAAACATATTTTAGTATCAAAAGAGAGCACACAGAGAGACCTATCTTTTGAGCTATATATCAAGTCCATACAATGAAGTTTGCAGAATCTACGGAGCTCTAAAGTTGTAAACACAAGTTAAAAAGGGGGGGGGGGAGAATGCAGCGTGTCCCCTGTCAGTGCAAACCCAAACTTCAATGTTTACATTGCCATAACTTTTTATGGTCAAAAATGTTGACTCCTTGCCTCCCGCCCACAATAACTCATTCGAATAAAAAATTTATGTCTAACATTTTATACCATTATGTAGCTCTGTCTTTACTCTACAAATTGAATGGTTTCAAAAAAAATCATTGCCTCTTTTGAGTTATTGATGATCTAATGATGATCTAAGGTAAAATTTTACATTTGTACTCGCCATAACTAGTGGATTTTTTTTTTAAAGATTCTAAACCATTCAATTTGTAGCACTATGCATGCTCTAGCCACTGAAGCAATTACAAGCCAATACAAAATACTAGTAAGGGTGGGGAGTGGGCGGCATCTTCTTCAATGGTGCTTGCTTCTTTGAGTTACCTTGAAGGAGGACAAAAAGAAAGTATATGATTATGCATATCATTTGAAAGCATGACAAGTGGGCTATCTTTTGATAGCAAAATTATGTTCATAGGAGTAGAAACAAAAAAGTTATGATCAGTTGTATTTGAGGTTAACTTTTTTTTATTAAGTACCCCTAGCCCCCCCTTAATTTCTATAACAATAGAGGGTAATTGTTATTATTGCAATGACTTTCTCAATAATCGACTTCAAATTTACACCCTCGATGTTTCAGCTATCCTGAGCCTTCTCAGGAGTTAATAAATAATAATAATAATAGTAGTAGTAGTAGTAGTAGTAGTAGTAGTAGTAATTAATAATTAATAATAATAATAATAATAATAATAATAATAATAATAATAATAATAATAATAATAATAATAATAATAATAATAATAATAATAATAATAACAGAGATAATAACAGAGATTCTGCGATTAGTTATGTCTCAAAATTAAGCCAATTCAGTCTACACATTTACCATTAGTCAAATAATGTACAATATTACAGTTTATCTCTGTTATGAAACATCTCGATAAAGAATGAAAGTGCTGCTCCTTGTTGCTGGACTGAGTGTACTTTCACTCTGGCAGTACTAAGAGCTCTAAAAATTCAAAGGAGAAGGCATTGCTTACGTTTTGTTGACAATTGTTTCAGTTTGTTTCCACTTAATTCTTGCAATGTTTGTGTATACTAAGACAGAGGTGGGAGAATAAGTGTCTCCATATTAAACCTTACACCATAACAATGCTGGCACAGTGTAGACATTGGCTCAACGTAGAAATTTGTTGCATTGCTAAGACTTTCACTTATGTTTCTTCTCATTAGCCTCTGTCTTTCCTGTTCAGCTCTTCCTGAACGTGGTTCCACTAGTATATATATGCCTTTCTCTGTTCTGTTCTCTCCAGACATTGCTTTCCTCATATGGTAATGCTCGTGCATGCATTTCATATTAGATACTTACTCGTACATTTTCAGCCTTTCTTCGCCTCTTTCTCTCTGCTGCAGTAGCTTTATCTTGGACTTGCATCATTGATGACAGTTGCTACATGTTCACAGTGCATGTTCAGTAATGTGACGCACACATGGACAAGTCTATTCTTATGCACTATCAAATACGCGCAGGAACTCTGCGATGTACATTAATGTTTTCTGTTGTGGTTGAAAGGTGATTATTTGTTTTCTTATTATATATTGTATTATAAGATGTTGGCAGATCACAATTTATCAAGAAGATGATTCTATACATAATATACCGTTATGTCTACGCTTTGTTGTTTTCTGAATTTATTAAGTAACATTAGTATAACACGTTATAAACTTCAAGTATGCTAGAAGGCTATTAGATTACAGAGTGCTTCATGATGAATAATCTGTTTGGTGACAGTTATCAAGAGGATGATTCTATACATAATCTACCGTTATGTCTAATGCTTTGTTTTCTGGATTTATTAAGTAACATTAGTATAACACCCCTTGATGCTGAATGCAGCCCTGCTGCTTTCTCTTCATCCCTTATAATCTCTGGTAGTGTAGCCTTCAGTTCTCTCCACCTACCAGTGTTTGCTGCACTCTCCTCAACCCGTGCACTTCTGGCAGCGCAGTCCTCGTTCTCTCCTTCTATAGGCATTGGATGCTCTCTCCTCATCCCTTCCACTTACTGAATTTTTTTCTTCATGGAATGTTATTTGTTCTCCAGATCCTCAGTGTCTCTGTTGGTATTAATTGAACTCTTCACTCCCTTTGTCTTTACCAGTCAACTTTTCTTGCATTTTCTCACACAGTTTCACTGTCAGCATACCTTCTCATCTGTCTCTCTGCTAGAGCTGTCCTGCTTTCTGTTTCCCGTATACTTCTTGTTCTATACTTGTGCAACTCATGGAGTAGCCATTCTGCAGTCACTTTCTTCAGGACTCCGTATTGATGTGCACGTATATAACCGTGAGGCACCCACAGATGGACGGACAGTTTTCCAGATTTCTCCTAGTCTGGAATATTTACTTTGTCTGTGCATACCCATAGCCATGACACATGAATGGATGGACAGATGCACAAGGCATATAATAATAATAATAATAGTATAATTAATATTATTATTATAGATTGTTATCTTTAGCTGATTTCATAAAATGAAAACTGAAGATTTATCTTTTATTTAGTTTTTATGCTAACATTTGAGCCGAATGCCTCATTACAGTATGTGAAACTTGAAAACAATGCATCTATGCTCACTGGCGATTCTGTTCGCACGAAATGCATGTGATTCACAACTTCTCTGAATGCTTGAGTGTATTAACTTGCAACATTATTTTGCGTGCATGGTCTTGAGAGTCGGCACGCAGCAATCGAGTAGCTCCAGTCCTAATCTCAATGGAAGCGCTGATCGTTAGGTGTTAGATGGATGTGCAGTGCCTCCTTCACAGGGAATTCCATACATTTGCTCGCTCTGTCAATCACCGGTGTCTCTTCCCACAAGATTAGGGTTCCATGTGTGCTCTGCGATCGCTGACTTCTCAAGTTTTTTCTTTCTACATGTATCCTCGTGCTCCTTGATGCAGGTCTCCAACTTTCTCCTTGTTTCTACTTTGGAATTCAGCAAGCCATTCTCTCAATTTGAGTTAATTAGGGGGGAAAATCTTCAGTTTAC
Organism: Cladorhizidae sp. MBARI D1340-BT2; assembly: GCA_028752905.1. Lineage (NCBI taxonomy): Eukaryota > Metazoa > Porifera > Demospongiae > Poecilosclerida > Cladorhizidae > Cladorhizidae sp. MBARI D1340-BT2. The sequence continues at coordinate 21,076,932 of JAQNBH010000017.1, read as the reverse complement.
AATTATGAAAGGTTTTGAGCATGCAACATACTCAAGTCATAATGCTGTTGGTGTTGCATATAGCCTAGCACTTGGGTGGTCGTGAATTGGATGCCCAAGTGTTATGGGAGTACGACCTCACTGAACCGGAACATGCACATAAGAAGTATATGCTACTGTAACAAGAACATATTCATAGATACATGCACTCTGTGCTGCGTAAGATTAACCCTTCTGCCACATCTGTAGGCAGGGTTTCATTTAGGGGGGGGGCGGGAGGGGGGCGGCCCCCCCCTCCCCCATGGAACCTTTTTGCCCCCCCTTGGAAATTGTATTATTATCATGTTGATAAGTGCTTGACAACATGCCCCCCCTTAATACAGATTTCTCCAGTTGCCCCCCCCCCTTGGACAATTTTCTAAATGAAACCCTGATAGGTGTCTGTTCATAGAGCACTAGCATCCCATGAGGTGTGAGATAGACCCTTCTTCCACATTTGCTGGTGTCTCTGTTCATAGAGCACTTGCTCCCTGAGTGGGGTGATATTAGCCCTCCTGCCACATATGCAGGTGCCTCTGTTCCAACCTGGGTAGTGTGACATTAACCCTCCTGCTACATTTACAGGTGTCTCTCCTTCTCCTGCCCTCTGTGGATGACTTTGAAGAGCAGATGTTGACCAGCTTGTCCGAAGATCTCATCTACGAGGTTAATCTAGTAAAAGGGTAGATGAGTTCACTATACGGATTGGTATCTCTTTGCAAACACACACACACGCATACACGCATACACACCCACACACACACACAACTAAAGTTACCTATTATAATGACCCATTGCAAATGTAAACAAAATATCACTGTACGTATAGCCCAGAGAGATTTTTCCATTTCAACGATGAGGCAACAAACTGTTTAAGAGTCAACCTACACTCATAGAGAAGCATCAATGGAGAGACCTTGCATCAGTTTCTGCACACTTCTGCTGGCACATCATGGCTTCATCACTGCACTCTCCTTCTGGCACACCATGGCTAGAGTTAGCTTCATCACTGCACACTCCTGCTGGCACATCATGGCTTAGAGTTAGCTTCATCACTGCACATTCCTGCTGTCACACCATGGCTAGAGTTATTTCATTACTCCACCCTGCTAACACACCATGGCTAGAGCTAGTTTCATTACAGGAGTCCTACATACCTCACCTAATCTAGAGCTTAGAGCACTTCTCTAAAGATACTGTAAATCTGTCACTGCAAAATAATTACAAGAAGTACATCTTTGTTTTCTTCTAGACAACCTCAAGTAGCTTTAATCTACTAAGGCTCAGAATTATCAACTTGTTAAACAAATTACACTCAGGCTCTCGTTCAAGACCTATCTAATATCCTGGCCTGTATACACATTCAATGCAGTTTGTGGCACTGGCAGGTTTGACACAGCAAACGATAAAAGGTGAGGCCACAAGCCAAGGCTAGTTACAGATCTTCACAAGATAAACGCTCAACAAACTCAGTTGAAATAATGTAGCTACAGTGATTTTTGGTCGTTAATCAACTTAAATGTACTGAATTTAAGTTGGTTAACAAGAAAGTCATTGTATATATCTATAGCCTCAAATTGAGCTGATATAGTTGAGTCATTTAGTGTTTTGGGGATAAGGAGTAAGTGGGACTAGCCCCTGTTGTTAATGAATGTAATTATTGCCTAGGGATCAGGTGTGGATGAGACAAGCCCCATTGTTATTGAAGAGAGAAGATTGAAGGTTTGTGTAAAGCATTAATGTGATATTTGCTTGACCTAGGTGGATGAACTCCAGTAATAAATTACATGTCTCTCTTTGCCTCTCTAAATGCATTGCATGCCACCACCTATATATAGGCTTCAGTAACATTATTACATAATGCCACATGGACTTCTTAAAATCGTATTACACATGTAGGCAGCAATGGTTAGAACTAAGGATTTTGTTACACAATTAGCCAGTGTAGTAGGTATGTAATCAAAAGTAGAGGCCTATGCTTCTGGCTATAGACTAACTGCTAACATCCACAGAGCTTCAAAATTGCCATCTCTACTAAGCTGAATGGCTTATTAGATCGGTAGGAGGTGGCCATGAAACAAAGAAGGTGTGTGCAAGTTAATTGACCATGGAAGTAGAGGCTATTCTTTTCTTTGCTTGTGAAATCCTCAGATATACCTTCCAGAGACCTCTAGATACTGAACAAGAACACAAAGCAGACAATATCCCTAAAAACCTAAAGAGGAAAGGCAGTCTAGAGCAAGCTAACTCTTGCCTTTCTTACTCAAAAGAAATTTTGCTGAGGGAGGGACTAACCTAGGTATTAATAACGTACAAAGCCTTCAACTGCTGCTCTGTACACGCCCACCTTAATAACCTAATGTTTATGGGATGTATGTATGTGTGAATGTATGCCTTTGCAGAAGCAGCAGTTGCGATTGTTATCCATTTTGTCAGCTATTTTATTTAGGGCCCATTTCTGATAGCACAGGCACTAGAGAATCTTTACCAAAAAAAATTGGCTCTACCTCACACAGTGTAATTGAATGCTGAGAGGCTGCATCTAACTTACTCTATCGGAAAAGCACCCCCATTGCTAAAATTACAGAAGTATACAGAAAGCTGCGTCGTCATTGACAGTTTCGAGGGGGAGGGGGGTGCTGCTGAAGGTAGAAAATGATTTAGATGGAGGAACTCTTACGCAGGAACTCTGACGCAAAGGGCATTGCTTGCTTCTTAGTTGAGTGAGGAACTAGCTAGCTAACAGCTACTATGCTCCTTGGCCTAAATGAGAGAATATTACTTACTTTTATTCTCAGTAGGAAAGCTAGCAATTACAGTACTTACCTGGTAGAGCCCTCAAGGGATGGAGAAGACATCCTAACTCACACGCGTACGTGCTAAATATAATACTATGATACTACTACTACATAATGTGTAGTAGTAGTAGTAGTAGTAGTAGTAGTAGTAGTAGTAGTAGTAGCATAGTAGTAATTAATAGTAATAGTAGTAATAATATCATAAACTCTGGTTGTTAAGCCTCTCATGTTTAGCACTCAAAAAGCTGTTAAATACCTATTTTGTGGTCGTTACAATTGTTATGCATCCTTATGGTATCTCGCTGTATAGTGCCAGTCTTGATGTCATTGGAGAAAAGTGCCGATTACTAGCTACAATTGTCTAGTAGTTGTCCGTAATTTCTGGATAAGCTTATTTGCAGTGGACTTCTAGCCCACATCCCAATACTTTAGTGCAGGGAACTCGTCCACAGCCTAAGAAATTTCAAAACACTTGATGATGTACCCAACAATTGTACTTCTGGCTTGTGAAAGATGCCAATAGCGAGCCTGTTGCAAAAATTGTTCTGATCATTGACTAAAAGGAGCTTTCACCATAGAGGATGTCCAAATTGTTCTGTTGATGGATATGTTCGAAGAGTACAGTCTAATGCAAAGTACGCTTGAGGGGCTATCACTAGCTCCTTTTTAGTTCACCTCAAGAATCGTAATCTGCCTGGGTCTTTCTTAGTCTGGTTTGAGAAACCAATAATAGAAATAGTAATAATAATAATAACAATAGAATATTATGATAATAATATAAAAACAGAATAATATAAAAACAGTAATAATATAGTATGTCTGTACATGTGAAGGTGATGGTGTTTAATGGGTGGAGGTTCGTGGGGTCACCTGCCATTGGCTACCTGGACAAGATCTCTGCCACTGGCACCTCCAGCCTCTCCTCTACTACCTCACCCTTCACCTACAACTTCAGGAGCAACCTCATACTTAAGGTGTGTAGTCATGTGAAATGCTAGCCTTCTGCAATCACACTCACCAACACAACATGTCATTGTGGATGTATTATTATATGCACTTATACACATGATAGGGATCATTGGAGCTGTCTGAGTTGGTATGCCATGAGCTACTGCAGGTGGTGTTCCAATTAGAGTACACCATCTCCTGGAAGACCATGCACACATCTCTAGCTGCTGTGCCTCTGAGTCCCTGCAGGAGGCTAGCTGCAAGCATGTCACCCAGAGCCAAGGTGAGAGGCACATGGGTGGTATACAACATACATAGGGACATATGGCAGTCAATTTTATCTCTGATGAGCAGTCAATGAATACCCAGAAAATTTTGAGGGAAATTTAATTTTTGACTGTATGGCAAATCAATAGAGCCACCGCCAAATTAAATTGTGCCAATATTTTGTCATGTGGCTGATACCATAAGAATAATCTGATGCTGTTCAAGTATTTTGCTAGAAAAACTTTCAGCTAGGGTTTCAATGTAGGACAGAGAACAAGCAGCTGGTATTTTCTGATGCCAATGGTTGAAGACGTCTTCCTTTGCAAAGTGGCCACTGCATTTACCATTCTCCACCTGCACTCAGACTCTTAAGAATGTGATGTTCCCAAACAATGCTTTCCACATGAGTTCAGGCTGCATGAGCTATCTCATCGACACAACACCTGCCGCTGCACTTTTTGCCCGGTCAGTGCTAGGGGTGACAACACTTCTCGTCGCATGTAATATGAGGCTCAACCCATCTTCCAAATTTAAAACTGCTAAACTGCTAACTTTTATTTTCACGCCAGATAATACCAGTCAGTCAAATTTGATTTCCGCTAATTTCCTGGCTACACCACATGTTCAATGGTTGGTGTTGGTGTTAAAGAGCAGTGGGATTCATGGTCCGTCAATTTTTCGCCCATTTTTTCTAATCACATCCATTATTTCTCAAACCCATCGCATTGTTTCAGTCGACTACCGGATACCGGAAGCTAGCAGGCACTGGCTACCAACCTCTGGACAAACTTCTTCCCGCCTCATCTTAATAATAGAGCATGACACATAACTAAAGAATTAATGTTACTTGATTCTCAATAGGTGATTTGCAGATGTCTGAGTCCCTTTAATTCTCAGAATGACTTTTTTATATTAAAGTGGTTATATTGCTGAATACTTTGGGTTCTAATTTCAGTACTGTATTTAATTCGCAAGTTCAATTAATTTATGCCTAACCACTGTTTGTGGTTACATAATCATATAAGTGATGTGGTGTAATGCTAATGCAGTGCAAATAAAGCTAGCCTTTTGCATTCATTCTGGCTACGCTGGCGCATATTTTTTGGCTGGGTCATTGTGGTTATAACACTCTGAATATATATCTAGCTGTACTCAGTTACTGAGGAACTCATTCAGTTCATGTCGACGAGGAATTCATTCACTTCTTCATCCTCCTCTAAGAAGGTGAATGAATCTTTTCCATCACTGTCACTCTCTTCCAATAGCTGGTGTGGAGCTTCAGCAATGGGCTAGAGCTGTACTCTATCATCTTTGAAACAGTGAACCTCTCCATCGTCAGACTCTTCCACCTTCACAGATATTACCAAGCACGGAAGTATTTTTTACCAAGTCGCCAGCTTTTATAGTGCAGTGCAAGAGATTTACTAACTGTGCCTGGTGCTAGTACATTGGTAATTACAACAAGTCCACAATCAACTAGTTGTGCTACAATTGAAAGATCATATTTTCTAGTGCAACTTCTATTCGGACTGCGAGTTCTATTTGAGTGTGTATAGTAATTAAAGTATTATGGACAAAATTGGTTGCATGAGGTTACAGGAGCAGTGAAGTCCCCTGCTCCTCCTGCCTTTCAGTGCTAGTAAACGCAACAACTCAGCTTTTTTATTTTTTTATTTTCAAGGTTTCTGCCAAGTGGGATTAAAATGTGTTGTTAAACATTTGAATTATATTTTACAACCAGTATTGCGCAGTGCAGTAGTACTGGTTTGACACACTTTCTAATATGCAACAACAAAAAAGGGGGGGTGGGGGAGGGGAGAAACCCTGAGGCTTATATACCTCACATTGGCAGCTTCCTAATAGTGATCTTACATGTACCTCCACAATGACTCGCAGGGATCCTCAAATCCTTCACCAAGGTAACAAACAAGCAGGGAAAAAACAGTGGAAATGTCAAAAATCTTGACATTCATCTCAAGGATGTGCTTTTGTTTCTATCTGTACTTTCCACTCATATAACTTGAGTGCAAAGGTTCATTCACATAAACTTGAGCACATAAAAATGAGCACAAGAAAAGACTCCAAATGTTTCAACACATCCACAACTACTCTGTTTCTCAATTCAGTGGCTATAGAGACTCAGTCAAACTGACTAAGATGGATAGAATTGGGTCAAGAGCACACGTGGTTTATTATAAGCAGAACGAATGACCCAGGCTCAATTCTGCTATTTGGTTTGTGCGATTGTCGCTCCTGGGAAACCTTTACCAAATCAAGTCCAAAAAAACTATGACTGATCCACTACCAAAGTCTGCTGTTTGGTTGGTTGACTTCTCCTGTGCAACTGTTACCAAATCCTTCAAGGAAGCTGTATCTGACCCTTCATAGGTACAGACAACAATAGCGACAAGATGGTATGTGCTGATATTTTTGTAGTGGACAACTTGGTTTACATAGGTTAGTCCACAATAGCAATAAGACATGGCATGTGTTGATACATGTAGTATAAACAACAGTAAACAGGTTAGAAAAAGTATTTAAAAGCCATGGTGAAGTTCACACTTATTAGTCCCATAATCAATTATACAGAAACAACAAAACCAAAAAACAAAGAACAAAAAAAAATTATAATAATTTTATTAGATTGTCTTGCCAAAAATAAACATAAGCAAGGCTGCACTGATGTAGACCACAACTAGTTAGGTGTCCATTTACACTGATCATTATGTAGCGTATGTTAGCTACTCGGCTAGTCAAAGTTCTTTTTCAATCAATACACACACAATACAATGGCACTAGTTCTCATATATAGAGCCAACCCTCCCGCCCGCATGTGTAATGTTCTATATCTCAGTAAAATAATTAGGTAATTAACACTACACTGTTAATTAGAGGCAAACATTACTCCCTCATCTAGTTTTTGTGTCGCCACAAAATCAATAAGTTATAAATTCATAATGGGCTGGGGGTCTTGTGATAGCTCAGCCTTGCTAGCCTTTGTTGACTGGCTTCAGCTCGGCCTTAGGGTATCATTGTCAACAACTGAGATAGCTGCCAGAGTCCAAGACAATCTTTCCCGACCAAGCAAGTCATTAACTTGGACTACTGTATTGACTATTTTGCACTCCCCACCTCCTTTCAAGTTCTTGGGCGATGTGATCGAGTTAATTGTTCCTGGACCAGCTTCCATTGAGCTGGCCCATTGAGGACAGTTTTGCTAGAAATGACCCTCTTCCAAATATCGGTAGCACTGCCCGCTTTTTGGTCTTCTTGGGGTTCGTTGGTGTCCATCACCATTAACCCTGGCAGTGTCTGGTTTAGTATCTCGAAATTTTATTTCAAGTAGCTCCAGGCATTTAATAATTGAGTCCAAGGTTTCTTGTAGTCGGACTGATGCCGGGTCAGGCAGGGACTTGGTTTGGTTGCTACTTTCCACATTCACATCACCTTGTGGTGGAAGAACATCCTTAGGAGCAGTAAAGTTTAATGCTTCTTCAATTTCACTGCATCAACAATTGCTTGCTTGAATGTATCTGGTCTCATACGCTATAAAATTTGTTGTCTTATTGATGGCTATAATCCCGTTAAGAATTGCTGTAGCAGAACAATAGACCTCATATCTTCATCAGGAAAGGTCTGTTGAAAAGCTTCTTCAGCTCTTACGCAAAGTCAACTGCTTTCTCCTGAGCTCCTTGGAAGTGCTCATTGAACAGCCTTAAAACCATCAGTGGGTCTTTATCAATCCCTGCTTTCTTTTAGGTGTAGCTTTCAATGTTTTATATCTACCTTGTCACTGTCTCCCAAATCCAGGTAATAGTCTAGGAGTTTACCTCACACTAGTGCTTGGAGGACTGCAAGCTGTTTTCCAGCATTCCACTCTTTTGCAGCTGATACCAGTTCAATGCTCTTGAAAAATCAATGCTCTTGAAAAATCCTGTGGTTTAATCTCTGGCAAGGGTGAACTGTGCCGTACTGGTTTAAGAATCCCACTTCTGACACCAATTGTTTAGCGTAGTTAGCAACTGGGCTAGTCAAAGTTCTTTTTAAGTCAAGACACACAATACAAGTACAATGACACTTTCTTCTATATAGAGCCAACCAACCCGCCTACATATGTAATCAATAGAATGTTCTAAAACTCAGTAAACTAATTAGGTAATGAACACTACACTGTTAATTGGAGCCCAGGTATACTACAAATTTTCAGTATAAATTAATAAAGGGTCATTAGTTGCTTGTTTCTGTTCTTCTTAATCTAATATAAAATGGTTATTTTTTTACTCTCTCGCCGCCAACTTTATAAGGGAATATTGATGACTACAGCAGTGGTTGAGGAATGTCACTAGCAGCCATAACTAGATTGCCCATGAATTGACCAACATTGTGGAGAGATTTACTTGCTTAACAACTAAACCACAAAACATTTATATCAATTGTTACTTCAATAGATTAGCTCACCAATAGATGGAGGAGAGGAAAGTAGTAGAGGAAGAGTAGAGTGCAGGGAGCTAGGCATGATGGTGGAGGCTGAGAGTAATTTGGATTTGGAGCAGTTGAGCATACAGATTCCAAGTCTGAGGCAGAACTGTCACAGAGGGATGTCATATTTTATTGCCAGAATATGTGATAATATTATTTACATAGTTATACTTATAGGTATAATGTTCAAGCTATCAACCCTGCTCTATTTTTGTTGTTGTTTGCAGAGTTGTATCTATGACAACTCTATATTAGCTATCTATATCTATACTTTATGCTTGCCTTGAAACTAATCTCCTGAATCGCTATTGTCTACTTCATCAGGTTACCATGATCTCAGGATGCAAGCATCATCCCAAGCTAATACCTGCATCTCAACATCCCCTTCATCACTGCTCTCTCCATCTGAGAAGTGAAGTCATCATCAAACATCGACTCCAAAGCCTTGTCTTGGTCAAACTATTATGCCTTCTTTTGACATACCATTACCTTAGTTACCTACAAGCTGTTCAAGTGAAACTATGCACATTGATAGAACCACCCGTTTTTTGTGAAATGATTAAGTGAACGGTCAATTTCAATTTGTTACGATTTTTTGGTGTAGGTCCTCGAATTTGTGCCTGAAGGCACTTATGGTAATGAGTGGGTTGATTTTTTCTTGTTATTATGAATGGGTAAAATGGCAAACTAGCTTTTGCATGTTGATAAATAGTAGCTGTCATTCAAAGGTGTCAGCTTCTTCCATGTACCTTTACCAGATCCTTTAACATGCATGTTCACATCCAACCATGTGTTCACTTCCTTACATATATAGATACATACATGGTCTTACTACTTCCTTACTTACATACATACATGTGCTCACTACTTCCTTACATACATGCATGTGCTCACTACTTCCTTACATACATTCATGTGCTCACTACTTACTTACATACATACATGTGCTCACTACTTACTTACATACATGCATGTGCTCACTACTTCTTTACATACATTCATGTGCTCACCACTTCCTTACATACATACATGTGCTCACTACTTCCTTACATACATTCATGTGCTCACTACTTCCTTACATACATGCATGTGCTCACTACTTCCTTACATACATACATGTGCTCACTACTTCCTTACATACATACATGTGCTCACTACTTCCTTACATACATGCATGTGCTCACTACATCCTTACATACATGTACATGTGCTCACTACTTCCTTACATACATGTATGTGCTCACTACTTCCTTACAAACATCCATGTGCTCACAACTTTCTTACATACATGCATGTGCTCACTACTTCCTTACATACATGCATGTGCTCACTACTTCCTTACATACATGCATTTGCTCACTACTTCCTTTCATACATGCATGTGCTCACTACTTCCTTACATACATGCATGTGCTCACTACTTCCTAAATACATGCATGTGCTCACCACTTCCTTACATACATGCATGTGCTCACTACTTCCTTACATACATGCATGTGCTCACTACTTTCTTACATACATACATGTGCTCACTACTTCCTTTCAAACATGCATGTGCTCACTACTTCCTTACATACATGCATGTGCTCACTACTTCCTTACATACATGCATGTGCTCACTACTTCCATACATACATGCATGTGCTCACTACTTCCTTACATACATGCATGTGCTCACTACTTCCATACATACATGCATGTGCTCACTACTTCCTTACATACATGCATGTGCTCACTACTTCCTTACATACATGCATGTGCTCACCACTTCCTTACATATATGCATGTGCTCACTACTTCCTTTCATACATGCATGTGCTAACTACTTCCTTACATACATGCATGTGCTCACTACTTCCATACATACATGCATGTGCTCACTACTTCCTTACATACATGCATGTGCTTACTACTTCCTTACATACATGCATGTGCTCACTACTTCCTTACATACATGCATGTGCTCACTACTTCCTTACATACAAACATGTGCTCACTACTTCCTTACATACATGCATGTGCTTACTACTTCCTTACATACATGTACATGTGCTCAATAATTCCTTACATATCTTCATGTGCTCACTATTTCCTTACATACATACATGTGCTCACTACTTCCTTTCGTACATGCATGTGCTCACTACTTCCTTACATACATGTACATGTGCTCACTACTTCCTTACATATCTACATGTGCTCACTATTTCCTTATATACATGCATGTGCTTACTACTTCCTTACATACATGTACATGTGCTCAATAATTCCTTACATATCTTCATGTGCTCACTATTTCCTTACATACATGCATGTGCTCACTAATTCCTTAGATATCTACATGTGCTCACTACTTCCTTACATACATGTACATGTACATGTGCTCAATAATGCCTTACATATCTTCATGTGCTCACTATTTCCTTACATACATGCATGTGCTGAATACTTCCTTACATACATACATGTGCTCACTATTTCCTTACATACATGCATGTGCTCACTACTACCTTACATACATGTACATGTGCTCACTACTTCCTTACATACATGCATGTGCTCACTACTTCCTTACATACATGCATGTGCTCACTACTTCCTTACATACATGCATTTGCTCACCACTTCCTTACATACATGCATGTGCTCACTACTTCCTTACATACATGCATGTGCTCACTACTTCCTTACATACATGCATTTGCTCACCACTTCCTTACATACATGCATGTGCTCACTACTTCCTTACATACATGCATGTGCTCACTACTTCCTTTCATAAATGCATGTGCTCACTACTTCCTTACATACATGCATGTGCTCACTAATTCCTTAGATATCTACATGTGCTCACTACTTCCTTACATACATGCATTTGCTCACTACTTCTTACATACATACATGTACATGTGCTCACCACTTCCTTTCGTACATACATGTGCTCACTACTTCCTTTCGTACATACATGTGCTCACTACTTCCTTACATACATACATGTGCTCACTACTTCCTTACAATCTACATGAGTGCTCACTACTTCTTTACATGTATCTACATGTGCTCACCACTTCCTTTGTGTATCTACAGTACATGTGCTCACTACTTCCTTACATACCTACATGTGCTCACTACTTCCTTACATACATGCATGTGGTCACTACTTTCTTACATACATACATATGCTCACTACTTCCTTACATACATGCATGTGCTGACTACTTCCTTACATACATACATACATGTCTCACTACTTCCTTACAAGCTTCTTAAGTCCCATTTTTAGAGGCCTACCAAATCACTCATTGTTGATTGCTCTATACATTTTCTTGGGTATTATCAGATAATATATATGGATATTTATAAAGGTTTATACATTCGGGCATGATGATTATCACAAATGAATTAGCATGGGATACATGTATATTCATGGATTTCAAATCACATCATGCTCTCCTACAACTCTTCGCTAGTCATATTTGCTGCTGTGGTTCTAACCAGGAAAACCGCGAATATTTCAACCCCCATCTCTCAAATATAGCTCTCACATAATAGTGAGCCATGTGCAGGGTTTCATTTAGAAAAATGTCCAAGGGGGGGCAACTGGAGGTATCTGGATTTTAAGGGGGGGGGGGGGGGGGGGCATGATGTTTAAAGATGTGACAAAGTTTCTAATGAATTTTAATAATACAATTTCCAAGGGGGGAGGGCGGGGGCAAAAAGGTTCCATGGGGGGGCAGCCGCTCCCCCCCACCCCCCTTAATGATGTGTATAATAGTGATGGTCTCTCCCTCTGTGTTTGTGTATATGCAGCCACCCTGTGTACAGAGCTCCACTGTGGCCCTGTGCTGGGCTGTGTGGCGTCCTCATGCCAGCATTATGGAGCATGATACAGTGGATGGGTTGGCCTGTGCTAAACAGGTGGTCATAGAGCTCAGGAATGGTCCTGGATTCACGCCTGATGTGATTCCTTGCTCTGCTTACAACACTTGCTACAAGGTGCAGTGCATTACACTAACAACAACAACAACATTAACAATGCACAATTACACGCTATCAATAGCAACAAATCCTGAATGAACTCTCAGATGACAACAAAATTACAATGACCTTCTCAATTTTACTCTCTCGGCATTTTGACTAGATGTTCTAGCCTTCATTCAAGTATAAATTATTGTTCCTGATGAAAGGGCATCTAGTCGAAACGTCGAGAGAGTAAAGTCAAGTCGATTATTGAGAAAGTCATTGTCAAATCCCACAGCCTCAGGTGAGACGGAGATTAAAACAATAGCTAATAGCAGCAAAAACAAAAAGTAATATGTTAGATTGGGATTTCACAACAATTACAAAAAGTCACCAAAGGTGTTGATTTGGATCTGTGGTGGAGAACAGGCACAGAGGACACATTTCTCTCCCACCTTCCACGAAACACCCCTTTTCTATTCCACCCAACAAATAGAGGTGCATGCATGGCTAGCCATTCCAGCCATGTTGGTTCCACTGCAAGTTCCTGAAACATCTCCAGAAACATCTCCAGAAACAACCTGTCATGAGGTGTGGTTTACTCTGAAGCAATAGCATGAACATTAGGAATAGCTGCCAGTATTATTTTAGTCGAGAAATACGAACTATGTTTGAATGCTGGAATGAATGTGTTATGTATGTTTGTACATGTAAGTTTTTGAATATTTGATTGTTAGTTTGTATGTATTTTTGTTGGTTGATTAGTGAAGCAAGCCCTCGCAAGGGAAATGAATGTGTGTTTGGGTTTCATTTAGAAAATTGTCCAAGGGAGGGCAACTGAGGAATCTGGATATTAAAGGGGGGGCATAATGTCAAGCACTTATCAACATCAATAAGAATTTTAATACATGTAATACAATTTCCAAGGGGGGGTGGGGGGGGGGGTGTGCCCCCTAAATGAAACCCTGGTATTGCTGCTTATGGCTGTATCTGTGATCTTCATCCAGAAAAGGTATGATTGGTTTGCCTACCTTAGGAAAACGGGCATATTTAAGTAAGCAGGGAAATAGTTGTCATAGCGAAAAAGGTTGAGAGAACTGGCTGGTACATTCGAAGATTGAGAACTGGCAGTACAGTAGTGTCAACTGTGCTACATGGTTAGCAGCTGTCAGGATAAGGATGTCTGAGTGCCACTACCACATAGCTGCTTAATTCCTAGACATAGCTATGGAGATGGGCACATCATTTGTCATGGGGTTGTAAAAGCATATAAGATAATTAAACAATTACTAGAGTGTAGGTGGTTCCCTCAGGCAGCAAGTGTACGAATGAGAATGAACAGACTGCAAAGTTGATATTCAGAGGAAAGGTAACTGAGTACATATAGTCAATAGAGGTGAGATGGAGATGATACAGAACACATAAATGGATCAGGAGTGCCCAATGTCTTGAATAGAATGTCTCGGTTATTGTCAGCTATTGCACAGTCTTTCCTTTAATACTTTAAATATTCTGTCAGCCTGCCTGATGATGATCTCACTCTTAATGTCTGAAATTCTTGACAGCTTCTGCATTTCTTTCCGTGAGTACTCTGACAATTTTAGCCAGCAAGCAATGACTGATAATGTTACTCTGACAATTTTAGCCAGCAAGCAATGACTGATAATGTCACTTTTAGTTTGCTTCCCATCCTTGGGGGGAGCTGCTTCCAAGTACACAGTCCTAATAAAATCTTCCTATCTCAGCAATATTTCACCCGTGCACTTATGTTTCACAACCAGCCTGCTCATTGTGCTGCAGGGCATTTGATGTGCAAACGTGCATAAGTTGGGCTTCTGTAAAGAGCATTGCTGTATACTTATCATATACGAATAAAAGGGTAGAAAACATTAGATTTGGCATGCAGCTCACCACACATTGCCTTGTACCCAGAGCTAGTGTGTTTGCATGAATGCATGCATGTTGATGAGCAAGCATCAGTATGTACAATGATATGGGATACATTAAACCACAAATTTTCAAATTCAAAGGTGGCAATGCCCACATATTTTCCACCTTGTCAACTTTGTGCTCACCCTTTGCCTTCACCTTGTTGTTGTTGTTGTTCTTTGTTTTGTTTTGTTGGGTGTATTTTTATTTTTGTTTTTTTCAGGGGGGGGGGGGCTCCAACTCAACACTGGGCCCTTGTGACATTGACATTTACCACAACTGAGCTCATTGCTATGAAAGATGGTCAGCCCCTGTGATTCTTTGTCACAATTGCATTTGGGCCCTAAACATTATGGAAATGGCCTTATTACACAGGTGCTATACTAGCTGTGTTACACAGGTGCATGCTGGCTTTCTACACAGGTGCTATACTGGCCTTTTTGTACAGGTGCTATATATACCGGCATTATTACACGGGTGCTACACTGGCCTTGTTCCTTGTTGCTTTTTTACACATGTGATACACTGATCTTGTTTCAGATGCTAAACTGTCCCTATAAGACAGGTGCTACTCTGGCCTTATTATGCAGGTGCTCATTGGTCCAAACTGGCCTTACACTGGCCTTGTTGCACAGGTGCTAATTGGTATAAGCTGGTGCTGCACTGGTCTTGTTACACAGTGCTACATTGGCCTATTTAAACAGGTGCTAACTGCTCTGTTTTGTATTTGGAATCTCACACTTATTATTCACATGATTGTTTTGTTGCTTTTGTTATTTTTTTATGCTTTGTCTTTAATTTTGTTGTCATTCCTTCTTCTACTTCTATTGCTATTCTGCTGGATTGCAGTGTCACCTTGGAGATGCTGGGAAACTTGCATTTAGGTATACTCCATCTAAAGTGAGTCTTTGTGTAAAACATTGCTGACAACTATTGTGACCATCATGTCGTGTTTGTCTTCTTTCAAATCACCCAAAGGAGAGCCAAGTTGTGCTCGCCTCCTCGGTTAGTAATCTGTTAACAGACCATGCAGACCAGCCCTCTGATAAGGTGTGTCTTGAAATAAGTTCTTTCAGAATATTTGTGTGCAGTCTCTAACTCTGTGGTATCCAGTCTTGTGTTGTTGTTTTATTATTGTTGGTTTTGTTATTGTTTAGGACACTCCTGCTCGTAAGTCTCTAGTGTCCTCCACTCCTGTCCGGAAGGGTCCAGGGGCAGCTCATCCTCCTTCCTCTCCCACCACTCAACATCGCAGCCAGTGAGTGCAAGCTAGATATCCCAGCAATGACCCTCTACTAGCAAGCCCTCATTCAAGGTTGTTACATACACCCTGCCTTTTTTGGTTGTTTAAATTCTCTGATTTTAAATGCTCTGATGTTCAAATTGTTCATTCCTGTACCTTGTGAGATCTATTTTCATAGCCTCGACCCACAACAAATGTTTAACAGCCAAATAATCTAGCAGAAAACAGAGCAGAGAAAAGGTACACTGACCTTTTCAATGGCAAACACTTTTTGGCTCAGCAGCAGCAAGACATTGGGCCAATTGACCACTGACTTACTATGTGTGTTTTTTATATCCATATTATTTATATATGCCTCTAACATTTTTCATGAAGAAACTTTTCCATATAAATAGAAAACCAATATAATAAGCAGCAGTTCGACATAAGCAAACAAAAGCTGGGTAACACTACATTGTGTTTATGTCTACAAGAAAACTTGCATCAAAGAAATCTATCCAGAAGCACCAACTTTCTCAAGAGCGAAGGAATTCAGAGAGATTTCACGTAAGTGAAGGTGACTCTGCTGCTTTTCTAAGAAGAATGGCTTCCATGAACAGTTATAAAGGCCAGGAAGCAACCGATCATGGAGGGATCAGCCATTTAATAATTTTTCCTTTAATTTTGCTTGCCCCCACTTCGGTGAAACTGGCAGTCTAATGGGAATGTGCAAATAAAAGAATCCATTTTTTTTGGCATGTACAGCTCATTTTTGAGGGGGGGAAATTGTGAGTGGTATCTAAGTTTGCTGGTTTATCCGCTTATGGCAGTCAATCAGTTTTTTAGCTGAGTGTAGTTGCCCTCACACAGTATTATTTAGTCATGACCAAAAAAGTGTTTAGTTAAACTTGTTGTCAACTACATGACACCTCATGTTGGAATGCCATCACCATCATCTTATCTTCTCTCTGCAAGAACTTATTTACAAGTGTTGATTGTTGTTGCTACGCCATATTTTAGGACCTCTCCTCTCATTACATGCTAGTGACCCAACAACTACCTAACACCTAATATCTTTACATATATTGGGTGGTGCGATAATAGTCCTTATGTTGGTTTGACAAAATTGGTGGACAGCACACCCTCCAAAAAAATCATTGTTATTTCAGTTAACTCACATTGGCAGCTTCGTAACACTAAAAATCAAGGTTTCGGTTTCCAAAACAACTTCAAGCATGCTTTGAATCCTTTGCTGAGGTAGTAAACCTGCTGACCTAAATACCGCAGAAAGTGAGAAAGAAACATCGAAATTAATCTTCAAGATTTATCTCTGTACTAGCCCTTCACATAACTTGCGTAGGTCGGGTCCATTCATTGACATTTTAGCGCCAGATGATTCAAAATGATCCAATCTACATGTATGTCTATGAACGCTGCAATCAATGTAGTGCATATGCTGTACAGGTGCTTGGTTGGTGAAGTTCTCTTGTGCAACTTTGACGAAATCCCTGTAACTGAACCTACATGGATATACCAATAGCAACGAGACAAGGCATGTGCTGATTTGTGTAATGTGCAAAAAGAAGAAACAGGTGAGCTGCTTTCGAATGCACCCTTGGATGGGACCATTATCTCACCTAATCGCAGGAAGCCAAAGAAGCTTAGTGTCACCGCCATCCCACCAGCCCACAACATGGACTTGCTCCAACAATTGACCCCCTTTTCCATGACTGCTTCATCTTTAGCGGTAGTGTAGGGTTATTGGGGGTCTTGCTTCAGTTTTTGTTTGGTTGTTGTTTTTGTGTGTGTTTTTTAAAGGGTCTTAATACCTTCCACCACTTGCGCTAAGCAGCGCATCAGCCAAGGTTTGCTAATATGGGATGCTATTAGAATAAAATTTAGTTTTGTTGTGATAAATGCCATGCTTCTTACCAAGTATATCCATGGCATCCTGATTCCGGGACGATCCCCAGTTGATGGTGCTCACCCCTGCTGTGTTGTCATTGCAGACTCAGACCATCTTCCCGTAATGTTTGCCACCACAGAAATAGGTACCAGCTCCTTAGCAGTTATGTGGCATTCTCTAATTGGCTCTCCCCATTTCACATGAACCACTATATGACCTGTGAAGGAGCTCACACCTCTAGCTTTCAGTGGCATCCGATCTAACGGACACTGCTGCCTGCTCCTCTTTGGTTGTATGCATCATTGCAACCCCATTCCAACTCTTGGTGAATCAGAACCATTACTCAATATCTGATCAGGATTCTCTGCTCATTCTTATGTAATGGTCAAGGTCTTTGCAATCATTAAGAGTCAATAAGCCACCTCAGAAAGGATGTCCCTGCTCTCACTGTCTTGCATGTATGTGAGTGTACTCCGATCAAGGAGATAAATTCCTCTTCCTGCATGCCTTCCTCTCTCTCCACTTGGCTAGTTCTCTTTGCATGGGGGCCAACTTCTCGTGTGGGAGGCATTCAGTGTATCTCCAGAGCCATTGAGTCAAGTTCAATGCCATTGAATGGTTGTACCTCGTCCTTCTCCTCTAGCTCTGTAAGTGGACACAGTGAAATGCAGGTGACATACATAATAAATCGCACCACGCATCCTGGTGCCCTGTAGTGATGGAGTTGTCAATATAATGGAAAATATGAACCACATCCATTTTTGCATTATCCATTGTAGCACATCGGCTACTGCATATTAACATGGACTCATCTCGGGTTAAATATGAGAGCCTGGTTAACATAGGTCCGTCCCTCCCAGTATAACCCCAGTAGAAGTCTGTCTGGTGTACTGGACAAGTCTGCTTAAAATATTCATTTTGGCCATGACTGCGCCTCTTCCCATCTGGAGGACTCTTACCACCACCGCACCCACTGAGACATTGGATAGGCTGGATGGCTTGTTTCTAATGCCCTCATTGATACCATGGCCATCTAGAGCAGATAGATTCACGATCAAACACCACTTTGGAATGACCCGGAAGGGACTACAGTGGATGACCATTGCTCTTTCCTCCTGCATTGACCCTCTTTTATAATCCTCCCTGCCTTCAGTTCCTCGGGTATATACTTTTGTTACTACTTCTGGATGCTCTGGGGATGAGACCTATTTGCCCCTACCTGATGATAGGTGGTCTTTCTGGCAACATAGCCTAGCACTTTTCCACTACCCGAAGTTGGTAGTCATTTTTCCCTTGTGCAGCCAGCTCTGTATTCCAGTATATATATACCAACAACACAGGGTATGGATGAGGCACTAGTTTATTGGTGTAATTTATTACAGTTGTTTATCTTTACACGTTTTCCCTGCTTCAATAATCTTCTGTGCTTTACTAAACCCACATTCCCTAAAATGGTTCCATCGTAATATAAGCTATATATTTGTTCTTAATGTTCACCAAAATTATATGTTTTGGTGTTATAGCTCCAATTCTAGCTTGTTACTGCCTGTGATCCCTCTACTGCCTCTACTGATTGCTTCCCCCCCCCCCCCCCCCCCCCCCCCCCCCCCGCCTCATGCCATTTCACATCTACACGTGGGTATTGGGTGCGGTGGCCCATCTAGGTATTGGGTGGGGGGAGAGGCGCCACAACCACCATGGACATGCATGAATTAACACTTTCCAACTCTGTTAAGGTCCTGTGACATTCATAGCAGCCACCTTAAAGCATTTTTTTAGCATTTCTTGGGAGGTGGATATTGGCGGTCAGACGTGATGTGGTCTATGGCCTGGCACTTGCTCCACCAGTTCTGCCATTACAGCTTGACCAGTGAAACATTGGGCAAACATGCTGGGATCTACCTTGGCCCAATTCAACTAAGCATTTCCAGCTGCTTACCGGTGAATTTTTATCATAGACTACCCTTGATACCAAATTGTAATTGATGCTGGTACGCCATCAAGTCGGGAACCAGCAGCTATTATTGCTATGTAGAGCGAATGGTTATAGCAGGTCTGGAATGATCCTCCATAACTGGATGAGGTGTGCTGCCTATACAACAATCACCCGGCCATTGAAAGCACAGGGCAGCCTTGCCCTTAGCTTGGGGAAGCTCTGCAAAGTTTATATATTAGTAGCCAGGACCTTCTCCACTAGCATTCTTAGCAGAACTGCCAATGCTAACAGAGTGTGTGCTATTGCTACCCTTACTCCTTGAAGGATCCTGCTTCCAGCATGTTAAGTGTGCCCATGCTTTCACCTGCTCCTGCAGGTGGGAAGCTTTCATTCACCCTAAATGACTACATCCCACTCTCGTCCAGAATGCTTGCATCTGGGTATATATGTGCCTAGAACACCTGCCAATGTGCTTGGTTCACCTGTCAAATATATCAGCAATGAAATTAATTTATTTTATAATCTTTTACTGCGTGCATCCCAACTTAATACCTCCAGAAACCATGTTATTTTTATCCCTCGTAAACCGGGCCTCTGCACCCTCAATCTTCATTGTTGTGTTCAGGGAAGGCAACACTGAACCCTGCTTTTTCTGCTTTATAATGGACGACTGCAATCTGATAGCTTTTGAGGGGCCCTGCACCCTACTTAGCAATGGGACACTGCACCCTGAGTGCTCTATCCTATCTTTGTAAAGGCCCTTGCATCCTGTTTTCACTGGCTTAGCAATGGGATAATGCTCCCTGATTACTGCGTTCTATCTTGTAAGGGCCCCTTGTATCGTGCTTGCTCTGGGTTAGAAATGGGTCACTGCACCTGGGTTCTCTGCTCTGCCTTTGTATGGGCCCCTACACACCCTCATTGCTCTCTACCATCTTAGCAATGACCAATGCACTTTAATTTGTCACATATCTTGCTTAGCAATGGCCTGTACCCTACATTCTCCCATCACTCGTACTGCACACTACATGCTCCCATCACTGGTTCAGCACTGGACTACTGTACCCTACATGCTCCCATCACTGGTTCAGCACTGGACTACTGTACCCTACATGCTCCCATCACTGGTTCAGCACTGGACTACTGTACCCTACATGCTCCCATCACACTGGTTCAGCACTGGACTACTATACCCTACATGCTCCCATCACTGGTTCAGCACTGTACTACTGCACCCTACATGCTCCCATCACTGGTTCAGCACTGGTCTACTGCACTCTACATGCTCTCATCACTGGTTCAGCACTGTGCTACTGCAACCTACAGCTTTCATCACTGGTTCAGCACTGTACTACTGCACCCTACATGCTCCCATCACACTGGTTCAACACTGTACTACTGCATCCTACATGCTCCCATCACTGGTTCAGCACTGGTCTACTGCACCCTACATGCTCCCATCACTGATTCAGCACTGGACTACTGCACCCTACATGCTCCCATCGCTGGTTCAGCACTGGTCTACTGCACCCTACAAGTTCCAGGCCTTCATTTAGGAATTGTTCTCAGGTGTGGCAAATGTAATTAATATAAAGAAGTGGTGGGGCGAAGACCCGGCACCGGCACGTCTAGCACACCCTGAAGGGGGGGGGGGTCTGGGTACATCCCCCCAGAAATTTTTTATCATTGTATTGTACGAGGTCGCTTCTGGTGCATTTTCAGTCACTTTTAAAACCATAAATGAATACTGGGTCACAAAGGGTATTTTGTTAGAAAGTTATTTTTAGAATATCACATTTATCACAGGAAGTGCTGACTAACTAATCTCAAGTGCCTCTACAGCAATACTCTATTGATAAAGTGCTACTGACAGCAATTGTGGTCATCTGTCAGACTTTAAATTGCAATCCACAATTGCGGCCAGTAGCACTTAAAAGGAGTGTGATATAAAGACTTTATATCTAAAAATAGCACACTCTTAATAGCTCTATATAATGAGGCTCTCAATAATGCATTGACCATTAAGTTTATAATGGTATTCGATCTTTTTGGGGGAGATCTAGTAAAGCAGCTGCTAGTACTAGTAACATAAGTAGTAGTGAAGCTGAGTCTGAAGAGGAAATAGAGGTTATTCCAAGCAAGACACCTTCTACTAGTTTACCAACACTACCCTAACTGGAAAAATGCTGCTGCCCGGATGAAAGCTCATGCTAAGAGTGGTGGTCATATCATAGCAAGTCAAGCGGTTTTGGCTACCCTACTTGGAGGATCCATCGTTCAACAACTTCAAAAAGTGGGAACCCAAGAGAGAATGAGGAATAGGGCTGCTATCAAATCTTTGATACGTTGTACTCACTTCCTCGCCTGTCAACACATTGCTCATACTACCAATTTTAGCAAGTTGGTTGACTTGGTTGTATCTTGTAGTGGTGAAGATTTGAAGTACTTCATGGAGAAGACAGGGAGGAATGCAATGTACACATCTCACATAGCCGTAGTTGAATTTGTCCAAGCTTTAGGAACATGGGTTGAAGAGTCCATTCTGAAACACCTTCAACAAGCCTCTCATTACAGCATAATGGCAGATGAGTGTACAGATATCACTACAGTGGAAGAGATGTCAGTATTTTGTCGCTGGGAGGAAAAGGGTATACCTGAGGAGCATTTCTTGGAGATTGTTCATTTATGTCAAGCAAATGCAGAGAGTATTTTCTCTGCTCTCGTTGAGTGTTTGAAGGAGAAGAAACTTCAGATCAACAGAATTGTCGGGATGGGCTTTGATGGAGCGCGTACATTTTCAGGGAAAAACACTGGAGTCCAAACTCGAATGAAGACGCTTGCACCCCATGCTTTGTTTGTGCACTGCCACTGCCACTTGCTACAGCTAGCTTGTGTTCAGGCTGCAAACTCTACTAAAGGAATCAAACATGTGTATGTGACCCTGATGGCTCTTTGGAAATACTTCCACTACTCCCCAAAGAGAGCAGAATCTCTCTTGACTTAACTGAGTTGAAAATTGCTAAACCATCCGATACACGCTGGCTGGCACATGAGTGATGTGTAAAAGCAGTGAAGGCCAGCTATGGTGCGATCGTAGTGGCTCTCAACAACATCCATGGGACTACACATGAGCCAGAAGCACTCGGACTTAGCAAAGCTCTCAGCAAGGTCTCCACAGTTGCAGCTATGTACATGCTTGACTACACCCTCCCACAAGTTGCTAAACTCAGCAAAACACTCCAAACCGAGCATCTCGACTTGTCCATCATACCTAGCTTAGTCGATTCCACCCTTGATGCAAATTGGGTACTCGAGTTGTTAGATGAAGCTGAAAATCTAGAAAAAACAGCTGACATCGAAGTTTCTCTTGAAGACATTACCACCTTCCAGGCGAATGTAGCTAAGCCATTCATCGCACATTTGCATTTCCTCTAGATTTGCCTCGTCTAGTGATGTTGTGTCAGCAATGAGCATCTTTGATCCAAAGAAAATGCCTAGTTTTGATTCGCCTGATCATCCTCAGTATGGCAAAACCTCCAATGGAACACTTCTCTCTCCACTACGGGACAGACAAACCTTGCCAGACATTACTTGGTAACCCAACCGTTAAGAAAGCACTTATCTCCTCTGAGATCCACACTGAGTGGATAACATATCGACGACATATGGCGAAACAACCCAAAGATAATATGAAGTCACAGCTTGAAGATTTGGTTTCGAACGAAATGTTGGCAAACATGTTTCCAAACCTGCACACTATTGCAAAGATCAGTTTGTCCATCCCAGTGGCTACTGCCTCCGTAGAGAGGAGCTTCTCTCAGATGAAGCTTATTAAGACAAGGCTACGCAGCAGTTTGAACGACACTAGCTTGTCACATCTGATGAAAATCGCTATTGAGTCACCGGACCAACTAACAGATGGTAATCTAATCTTGACGAAATAGTCGAAGTTTGGGCAAGGAAAAAACAGAAGAATAGTAACATGAACTTGTGTTATTTTGCATATTACATATTATTATTACTTACTTACTTATTATTATTACTTACACATTGATTTATCTATATTATATACTCATTATATTACATATTATTATTACTTACACATTGATTTATCTATACACTTTTAAAAAATCGGAAGCATTATTTTACATGACTAGTGAACTTCTCAGGTGGGGCGAGATTGCGCTCAGGTGGAGCACTTGCCCCACCTCGCCACACCCTAAATGAAGCCATGACAACATGCTCCCATCACTGGTTCAACACTGTACTACTGCATCCTACATGCTCCCATCACTGGTTCAGCACTGTACTACTGCACCCTACATGCTCTCATCACTGGTTCAGCACTGTACTACTGCATCCTACATGCTCCCATCACTGGTTCAGCACTGGTCTACTGCACCCTACATGCTCCCATCACTGGTTCAGCACTGTACTACTCACCCTACATGCTCTCGTCACTAGTTCTGCACTGGACTACTGTACCCTACATGCTCCCATCACTGGTTCAGCACTGTACTACTGCACCCTACATGCTCTCGTCACTAGTTCTGCACTGGACTACTGCACCCTACATGCTCTCACTTGAAATATATATGGGGCATATTTTTTAAGTGCTAGAAGGATATGTGGGATGACCATAGGAGGGATAATAGAGGAAGAAGGAATTTTCAAATGAGATAAGGGTGAGCAAGTGGAAAAAAGTCCTTTGTAGCGGATCTGGCTTGCAAAGGGCCCCTATACCATAATTTGGTGAGGGTCACTGCCCTGTCCTTGCTAGTAAGAGAGGGAGAAGGCTAGAAGACAAGATTTGGAATGCCTGACCTCCCTGACCTTGCTCTTTTTTCTAGATTATATTTCCTTCATATTTAGGAGGGTTACCAGTACTTCAATTAATTCAACATAATTCATCTAGTTTCTCCTACTTTCTGTTCTGTTTCCTAAGTTAGCGGTGACCCCAGAAATTATTAATTGCATAGTTTTCTGGTTTAGCTGCATCACAGTAACTGATAGCTGCATGACGTTTCCTTTAACCCTTTAAGCCCATTGATTTTTGAGCCCATACGGGCGCACTTACCAATTTAATTATAATAAATAAACTCTGCATTCTGTGTTAACAGGATGCATATACAGTATTCAAATACAGGGGGAAATTACCTTTCATTTGAAATACTTGGTAAGGGATGTCCAATACATATTTTTTTTGCTTTGTTTAAACTTAGTTAGCTATCCTAACAAGATGGCAACTGGCTCAATGCCCACTACTCAGTCAGTAACAGCTGCTACCTTGGGTTTGGAAGAGGTTTTGAGACTTTTGGATAGCAGCAGCAGTGAGGACTCAGTATGTGACCTTTCTGATCCTGAAGATGGTTTTGATGGAGATACATTTACTGGTTAAGTCCAGATAGCTATAGTTACAGCTCTCTACTTGGATAGCTAGAGTTTAGCTATATATTTACCATAATTTAATTGTTATATAGATCCAATGCCACTGCTGTTGAATTTCCTCTGGAAGCAACTCCAGTACCCTCAGTTTCACCATCCTCTGAGGAAGAACAGACTCTTAGAAGCAGAGCTGGAAGAGGTGTTCAAGGACACCGTTCTCGCGGACGACGTGGTCTACGGAGAAGTAGGGGTAGAATACGAGGAAATACCCGTCCTAGAGGTCAATATAACAGTGGAGGAAGTTCGGGTATTACATGCAGACAGAGTATCTCCCAATCACATGTCAATACTCTTGAGAATCCTGATACTTCAGCATTGACTGTACACCCATTCAACCCAGTGCGTGAACCAGGTTCATATGTTGCCAGTTATGATGAATCTTTCACACCTCTTGATTTCTTCAAGCTTTTTTTTACTGAAGATATAATAAAACTAATATGCAAGAATTCTGATAAGTATGCTGAAAAGAATAAAGACAGATCACCATAATTATAATTATTCTCGATACCCTGGAATGACAGCAGTTATGTTATTGAATTTGGTTGGCTTATTAATTTATTTCGGTTTGGAAAAATTGGCATACTACACTGATTATTGGACGACTACAGGAGATTCATTTCTCCTTTATGGTAGAAGTTTTGCAGGGCGAATTATTATCAGCAGAAATAAGTTTTTTAGTCTCTGGGGATTCTTACATGTGAGTGATATTGACACAGAAGATCTTAGTGACCGGTTGTGTAAAGTTCGACCAATGATGGAACACTTGAATGATTCAAGTCAGCGCTACTTTCAACCAGATCTAAATATTTCAATCGATGAACGCATGGTGAAATCAAAGGGGCGTTTTCCAATGCGCCAGTACATCAAGAGTAAGCCAGTCAAGTGGGGCTTCAAGCTGTGGTGTTTGTGTGACTCTGAAACTGGTTATACTTATCGCTTTACAGTGTACAGGGGAAAGCAAGGAGAAGTACGATCAAGTAATGGTTTAGCATATGATGTAGTAATTGATTTAGTAAAAGGATTGGAAAATCAAGGATATCGACTTTTCACTGACAATTTCTATTCTAGCCCTATCTTATTTGAGTACCTCAAAGCAAATGGGTTCGAAGCATGTGGTACAATTGATATAAAACGTCGTAATGTTCCTAAATGTCTCAAATCTTTGAAGACTGAACTAGCAAAATCGTGTACTGAACGGGGAGAAGGTCGATGGGTTCGGGACAAAAGCTTAGTGTATGTTATGTGGAAAGACACTAAAGTAGTAACTGTGGCTTCAACTATGCATACTGCCACAGGCAATGAGAAAGTGATACGGAAAATGAAAGATAAAGCTGATCAATTATTGCGCAAGGAAGTCAAGATTCCTCCTCCTATAGTAGAGTACAACAAATATATGGGAGGTGTTGACCTTTCGGACCAGGCTATATCTTACTACAATATTCTACGCAAGACTCGAAAGTATTGGCGCACCCTTTTTTTGCATTTTTTGGACGTAATGGTGACCAATTCATATCTTCTGTACAAACTCCACCTACCTGAAGAAGAACGCAAAAAATGTACTCACAAAGCATTTCGGGAGAATTTGGTAGCTCGGTTATGTGACCTAAGAGATGGTTCTGAAAAAACCTTATTATCTCCTTCACACAAACAGAGTATTAGGGCTCCTCACCAGCTTACACACACTCCTTGTGAAGAGCGACAATATTGTGATTTGTGCAAAATATTGAAGAAACCCCGACACCGCACCAGATTGAAGTGTGTTGCATGTGATATGTATCTTTGCTTTG
Source organism: Cladorhizidae sp. MBARI D1340-BT2 (assembly GCA_028752905.1). NCBI lineage: Eukaryota > Metazoa > Porifera > Demospongiae > Poecilosclerida > Cladorhizidae > Cladorhizidae sp. MBARI D1340-BT2. The sequence continues at coordinate 21,050,237 of JAQNBH010000017.1, read as the reverse complement.
AACCCAACAGAAACTGCTTCAAAGTTTGGCATTCTAGTCAATGTGACCATATGAGGAACTAAAACTTGTTGAAATAAATATCTGTTTTCTGCTAGAAATATAATTATTGTTATTGACAATCTACCATAATCGCAGATGGGTGTGGCTTTGTGGTCATTTGAGTAAGTATGATCTAACATTAGGTCTTAGTATACATATATTACATGTTTATTAGAGTTTACATATCCATACTACACAATAAAACTACACATGTACATCTTTTTTGAGATCAAAATGAGAATCGTATACATTTTTATGCCAATACCGGCAATATAAAATAATGAAATTTATCATATTTCACACATCTTCAATGGGGAAAAAATTGTTCAGTGGTGATGATTGATGGTTGTGTAATAGTTTGAAGTCATAAAAAAGGAACTTTATTGTACAAAAATTTGAAGAAATCGGAACGAATATTGATTCCTAAATTTTTATCTAAGTTCAAATTAATATAATTTTTTATGGGTGTGGTTTATTAATCTTTTGAAATTTAAAAAAAATTGTATGGCTCATTAGCTTTTAGATTATACCCATATTGCTTACCAATATTCCCTTTAGTTTTTAAGTTATAAATATTTTAAACAGGAAGGTAAAAAATGAGAAAAAATTTGAAAAACGCTCGGGGGCTTAAAGGGTTAAAGGAGAAATATTAAATTATTTGAGTACCACTATATACCATTTTTCTTATGCTAATATTGTTCTGTTTCTGTTTGCTTCTGTGAGTTTTTTTGGCTTCTGCAGAGAGGCCTGGTTCACAGCTGCCTAACGGCCAACGAAACTAGCCCTTTCTGCCAGGCATGGATACTCCCTCTACTGTGCATGGTTGATTATCCTCAACTGCCCATGCCTGCCTCATGACTCTTATGTTAACACATTTAAATCTGCTAATTAAACTTAATGCAAATGTTGATGATTGAAGCTAAGCAGGTGTCGGTGTCTATAGCATTTCTCGGTTTCCAGAAGAGGCTTACAAAAAACTATTTACCGCAGCAGTTGCAATTGTTCATGTTGCTTGCTCAGCCAGTCAAACTTGAAGTATAATTTTATTATTACTAGTTGATAATGATACAGGAATCTACTGGGTGCAGGCAATTACTTAATCCAGTCTTTAGTGTGTGGTGACCGATGTTGAGTTTGGCTTTAAGGTAGCATGCTAAGATAGGTATTGTATATGGGTTTTTAATTGGCGAGTGGATTAACTTTTGCTAATTTTTCAACCTGCAAATTAAACAAAACAAAAAATTTATTCTTCAGATGTGTACTCATCAATGATAGTTAGAATACAAAACTCATTACGATTAAAATTTGTGTCAATTTGCCTCATCCAATAGCATTAGCTAAAGTCCTTTGGAAAAGACAGGAGTGGCTTCACTGCTCCTGTTGACCTGTGCACTTATGTATATATGTGGTATTACTATATTCCTAAACTAGCTAAAATTAGCAGCCGCTAATAATATATATGCCTGAAGGTTTGTACCATGTTGTTACAAATTTACACTTGCAGGAGGACTATTCCTAGGTCCACTCTGGCATACTTCCACACCTCTGGTCTGACCGACTTCAAGGATGGCATGGGCAACTCCCTGCCCCTCAGTGAAGACTCCTCCATGAAGCCAGCATGTGGAGCTGCTGCTGCCACGGCTCTGCTGACTGATGCTGCTCTAGAGCCTTATCAGATAGCCATACAATTTCTAGGATTCAAACAGTAAGCACCAACTTCTAGCAGAGCTTGCTTGTATGCACAGGGCTGGGGATGTAAGGCTTGGCAATGATGGAGCTAGGTATCCCTCAATTATCCACCACTTAACCACCATGTATAACAGTGCTGTGTTATTTTGGTTGGGGTTCTATGTATGTACAATGGTACAGGTCAAGAGTACAATGATGTCATATGTCATAAAACAATTCATTTTTTCCCCTTTTTTTTTCCTTTGAGATATATGAGCTCTGATTTTGCATTGAAGTCTAGTCTATATGCATACTGCATTGATACATTTGTTGCATGTAATTTTATTACCATAACATTCTCAATAATCAACTTGAAATTGTATTCTCTCGACGTTTCAGCTAGATGCTCTAGCCTTCAACAGGAATAGAATTCAATTTCAAGTTGATTATTGAGAAGGTTATAGTCATGCTATTATCAGTTCATTTATAGTTAATTTATTGTTTTTAATAATTCTGAAAAATCTTAATTGCTACTTAGAAGAGCTAAAGGGAGGGGAAACCTAAAGTTGTTCTTGGGGTTGCATTTCTTCTGGTCTTTACATGTCTTACAAGCTATTCTGGAATAGGAGACATGAGAAATTTCATTGGGTTTGTTTGTTTGTTTGTTTGTTTAGTTATTAGAGTTTAACGTGTGTTGTCTCTTAATTAAGACTTAACTATATAGAGCTTTTGTTGTACTTGTTAATCGAGGTGGAGTAGGTGGTGATGGTTGCGATAGAGGTAAAGTTGGTGTTTGATATTCTGGTGAAAATGAGTGGAGGTAGTTGTTGTGTTGAGGTGGTGGTTGTAGTGGAGGTGATTGTTGTGATGAGTTGGTGGTGGAGGGTTTATTGTGGTTGTACTTGGTGATGGATTTAGTGGAGGTGTAGGGTGGAGGAGGTTGTGGTGTAGGTGTTTCTTCAATCATGGTTTCCCCCTTTCGTTCTCTTTTATGTTGGCTTGCAGCTGTGAGAATCCTCTGATCTCTTTATCTTCTAAAGTCCAACCTTTGACTCATCTGGACTTTGAACTCAACCTGTACAACTTCCCTACGGTGGTTCTGCACTGTGCTCTGAAGACCCCTCCCAATCACTCTCCACACCTCCCTCACTTGCTCTACACCACACACAGCACTACACACACACTCACTGATTCAGTGGTATGTACACATGCACATGTGTACATATATGTGCTAGCAATGAGAAAATGGGTCTTAATCATCTCGGAGTCATTAGTATGAATAGAGAATGTACAACTCATAAATATGTCCCAAATAAAAACCTGAAGCAAATGCTAAGCATTAGTAGATGTAAAGTAATGCCTGAAAATCATTTTATTATTATTTTAGACGTCGGTTTTCTCTAAAATTGATCCATTTTGATTGGAGCTTAGTGGGCCGGTTGACGTATGTTGACAATAGATCTATGGGGATAGATTCTGGGTCAACATCAAGGTTGTGGCAGATTGGCAATAGCTCTATGGGGACACACACTGGATCAATACCATACCATACTGGGCTGAGCCAGGTTAAAGTAGGCTGACAATTGCTCCATGGGGATAAACTCTGGGTCAGCAGGTTGGCAATAGCTCTATGGGGACACACAGTGCATCAACATCATACTGGGTTGAGGCAGATTGAAGTATATATATATACATGTATATAGGTTAACAATAGCTCTATGGGGACACATAGTGCATCAACATTACACTGGGTTGAGGTATATATATATATATAATTATGTAACACTTTATTTAAGTGTGTGTCCCCATAGAGCTATTGCAACCTGTATATACTTCAACCTGCCTCAACCCAGTGTGATGTTGATGCACTGTGTGTCCCCATAGAGCTATTGTCAACTATATATAATATATACCTCAATGTGCCTCAACCCAGTGTGATGTTGATGCACCGTGTCCCCATAGAGCTATTGCAACCTATATATACTTCAACCTGCCTCAACCCAGTGTGATGTTGATGCACTGTGTCCCCATAGAGCTATTGCAACCTATATATACTTCAACCTGCCTCAACCCAGTGTGATGTTGGTGCACTGTGTCCCCATAGAGCTATTGCAACCTATATACTTCAACCTGCCTCAACCCAGTGTGATGTTGATGCACTGTGTGTCCCCATAGAGCTATTGTCAACTTATATAAATATATCAACCCAGTGCGATGTCATTTGGGCATGGACTAAATGTACAGAGCATTATAATCCTTGTTGATAAAGATTCTCCATTTATTATTGTGTAAACATGTGTACTACCCTGAAATTAAAATAACTACCATTTTTAAAGACTTTCTCGTCATAAACAAGCCTTCTTGCCATTATTGTTTTGGCTCAACAACTCCTTATTAAAAGTCTGGCTAAGAGGTCTGGTATCATATTGATGCTTGATGTAGGCTTGTGACATGATCTAGCACTTAGTGTGGCCAATCAAATACTTGACCTGGTGTGTGATTTCATACTCTGGTGAAGGTCAAATCATATTGGCTGAAATGTATTAGCCAGGGTTTCATTTAGGGGGGGGGGGGGCAGCCCCCCTTGGAACCTTTTTGCCCCCCCCCCCTTGGAAATTGTATTATTAAAATTCTTATTGATGTTGATAAGTGCTTGCTATCATGCCCCCCCTTGGACAATTTTCTAAATGAAACCCTGATAGCTGTAACCAATAAAAAGTGAAGTATGCTCTTTATCTATCATGAGTATGTTTATGATTCATATCTCTCTCTCTCACTGCAGTGCCATTACTTCCCTGTATCCCCTCAGTGCTTCTCCATAGCCGAGCATGGCAGACTTTCAGCCTCTATGAGGCATGGGCACATCCACGTGGCAGTGTATGATGCAGTCTCTCTCATATTACTAGGCATTGCTCATGTGCCCCTGGCAGTAAGCATTATAATTAATTGGCAAGTCAAGCAAGTTGAAGAGGAGAGTTAGTAGCTATGTATGGCGGGCATATGTGTGTACCCAACCAGCATATGCAGGGTTACCTTACATTGGTATGGACTGGTTGCTGTTCTTTTTTAAGGAATTGAGCGATGTCAGCCTAAAATGAGTCTTTTGACCTTTAATTTTCAAGTTTTTTTGTGCATCTTTTGAGAGACCACCTTAATTAAAATGCACACTATAACCGGCTCAAACTGTCACTAGTAATGGGTGGAGCAATGGGAAGGGGAACATTTGTAATAATATGTATAATACCATCTATGTGCATAAAGAACGTATTTATTATTTTATTTCCATTTATGAACATACACACGGAAAACAAAAATAGATTGACTATGTTACTAATGTAGACCACAAACATCTACGGAGCCCCACTACCTATTAATTGGCTAGCAAAGTGAGTCCTGAGTGGGGTGTTGGATGGAAAATATGGTATTACTGGGCATAGCGTATCTATGTATAGATCTGTGATGTATTCTCCATATGCTCATCTTAAAAAATATAAACATGAATGGGCCACCTGCCTCGGGTTTACATAAATGGGGAATGGTCATCATAATGAACGGAACGATCGAGATAACGCTCGGCAGCAGATTCAAAATACCTGGATGACGATGCAGGTGAGATTTGAATGCAGATTCAATAGCTGATATCATCCCTCGCCTGATACCTGAGATATGACAAGCAACAAACCAAGACCCTAGTAATAATCCTGCAAGCTCTCCAAAACCACTTCTCCATAGTCCCTTTACAATTTTTTCAATTCATCAACGTGCTCTAGCTTTTTGCTTTTTCTTCACTCCCTACTCGATGCCTAGCATTCGTTACTAGTTGGTGAGTAAAGAGAGCCCTCAGTGCGAGTTGAATGGAAAACTTGGTATTGCCGTGCATGAGTTATATGTGTATTCACCATATGTTCACCCATAAAATATAGGAATGGTCGGCTCCATTAAATGCGTGGATGTATGTAAACTGAGAATGGCCATCATAGTAAAGAGAAAATGATCGAGGAAAAGGCAACATATTCGAAACTAGCTACAGGGAAGAAGCCACACAGACAAGTGATAATGAGCTGCATGGTTAATAACTGACAGGAAGTGATAGTGAAGTTCCATTCTGATTTAGCCACTCGATTCATCAACACACTGTCACTCTAGCTGTGAACAAGCTTGCTAAATTGGAAATGATCATCACGGTCAATCTTGAGAATATCAGAGCTGGTTCTCATCCAACTTTGCACCAGTTTAGAATCTGTAACAATTCTTAGCTACTTCTTCATATCACAATACAAGCAATGTAATATAGTAATAACAAGATGAGTATTAATCATTCAGCTATGCCTGAGGAAGGGCAATGGCTAGAGCATGCTATCTAACAATACTAGGACTTCAAGCTATAGCAGAGTTTTTTGTTGTTGTTTTTTTGACCCTCTCCATCACACCTTTGCTCTCCATTCAATACTAGCATCCTAGCATCAGTATTGGTTGGCGAGCAAACGACCCCTTGGTGGGAAATTCAATGTTGCACATCGCTTATTATGTATTGTATTCACCATATGTTCATCCATAAAAAACAAAGCTGGCTTATGTATATAAACTGGCACTGGTCAGCATAATGAAGGGAAAAATCAAGGGAAAGCAGAAGATTCAAAGCTAGGCTAGCAAACTAGCCACACAAGCAAGTAAGAGTGGGATGCATAGTTATAGCTGGATGGTGAGGCTTCATTCTGACTTAGCCACTCAATTCAACAACACGCTCTAGTTATGGACCAGTTTGGTTAACTAGAAATGATCGTTACCTAAAGCTAGTTCTCATCCCAACCTTGCACCAGTTTGGAGGAATATCTACAATTCTTAGCTACTTCTCCATATTACAATCCAAGCAAGACAATATTATGACAACAGATCAGTATTAGATATTAGACCTTCAGCTATGCTTGGGGTAGGACACATGCAATCTAACAACACTAGGATTTCCAATTGATATTAGTTGGTTTTTTATTTTTTTACCCTCTCGATCACACCTTCGCTCTTCACACAATGCCCAGCATTCATTACTTGGAATGTCCGTATAAAAGAAAGACCGAGAAAACAACAGCAGATTCTAAGCTATAGGAAAGAAAACTGGCTCTAGGTAAAGTGAGAATGGACTGCATAGGGACTAGAGGTCAAAACAAAACAAAAAGTAATCTCCATACCTTCTCTTTCCTCGGTGCAAGTAATTTTTTGTTATCAAATTGTTGCTTATTCTGTGTGCTTTGAAATAGTATGTTGAACGTCTGTATAAGCATATTTTCTAAGGAAAATACATACAACAAATTAAGGTCACTACCTCCCCTATTTTGGGGGTTTGTGGCCATCATAACTTCGCCAGTTCAATGTCATTTGAGAGTTGCTGTACTGCTCTATGGTACTTTGAGTACAAGATTGCTGATCAGAAGAGAAGAACCTTGGAGTTTAATCAGTTTAGCTCACTTGGTGGATCTAATTAGTGCTCTAATTTCCTTCCAATCATATCTCAGCTAAGTGCTTAGTCAAACCACTGACTATATTCGAGCCCTTGTTTACAGGGCTGTTGAGATATTGATATTCCCAACACAAGCTAGTGGAACGCATTTTTTTAGAGACCTTGATGTTGCTGGATGTATCTAGAAAATGTGCCTATAGAGACATTCAAGTTATTATTTCAAAGCACACAGAATAAGCAACAATTTGGTCTGAAAATGATACACCCAGAGGAAAGAGAGGAAGAGTTGTGGTGATTGCAAATTTAGTTTTTGCATTTTTTTGGTTTTGACCTATAGTCACAATATATTGTTGCAGAAAAGTGTGATGGAGTTTCATTCTGACATGGCTATATACTCAATCCATCAGCAACTCAATTTCATCAGCATGTTCTAGCTATGAAGGTGTGATACTGCCTTGCTAAACTGGAAATGATAGTTCATGGTAAATCTGTAGAATATCTGAGCTGGTTATCAACCCCACCTCCACCAATTTGGAATGTATAAGGAATATGCAATTCTTAGCTACTTCTCCATATCACAATCCAAGCAATACAATAGGCCTTCAGGTATGCTTGAGGTAAGTCAATAGTTAGGGGGGAAATTACTACATATGCAGGTGAGAATAGGCTGCATGGTTAAGGGGGAGGTGTAAACTTTGGGGGGGGGGGGGGGGGTTATCTTCATTGTTTTTTATTTTTTGCTGTTAATTTTTGTGCCAGAATATAGCTTGTTTCAAGAGCTTTCCAAACATATTCTTTACGAAGGCTAGTAGTAAGTCTGTGTAAGTGACAATATACTCACTTAAAAACTGTATCCCAGCCAATGGGGGGGGGGGGGGGGGGTTAGGAATAAAGCAACATTAACAAAAATATGTGGATAACACTTTGGAGGTGCATAGATAATGCACACATCACTGAAAAAGTAAGCTTCTGATTGTACCCACTACCTTTCACTGTTTTTTGTGTGTTTTGAATCGTTGGACAATTTTGAGAATTGTAAAATCACAATAAATGGACATAATATATGTAAGAAAAAGTAGACAGAAACGTAGATGCATAAACAAGACAAAAAACAAGACAAAAATGATTGACAGTAAAAAACAAAAATGTACCTATGGTAATACAGATTGGTCTAATAGGTAAAGGGTCCTATAAATGTAGGTTCTAAATCTTTTACCAATATTTATTAACATACTTTGTCTTTTTTATATATTTATAGTCAAATAGCTAGATACATGACATTACACATTGTTGGTTGGTTAATTTTTTGGCTATGTTCTAATTTTTTAGATTTTGGCAGATCACTATTCATAATCTGCCCTTCTGCTATTTAAAGTCTGTTTTTTCTTTGGCACCATAATTGTAATACATTATGCACAGCAAATATGCTATATAGAAAGGGTAACGTGTATGGAGAAATTAATAATCAGTATATTATTTGAGATGATCATAATAGATGTTTTTATGGCAATCGTTCCTTGCCTGACCCCTTGATGCTCGTCACTTCTCTCCTACCAGAACTTTCAACTCGCTTCTCATCCCTTGCACTTTCTGGCACTGCAGTCCTCAGTTCTCTCCTCCTACCAGTGTTTGCTGCTTTCTCTTAATCCTTGGACTCTTAGATTTCTGCTATGTGAGGTGTCATTTGTTCTCTGATAGATTCTCTCTGTGTGTCTCTGTAAGGATCAGTTAATTGTATACTCTCCGCTCCCTTTCTCTTTACCTCTAAACTGTTCTTAGATTTCACTTATTGCAGTCCTTCTTCTCTCTCGCATTGCAGCTCTCCAGGTGTCTGTTACACCATATATTGTTCTTCTCCTAAGCTATATAGCTCGCAAGGTAGCTATTGTACAGTCACTTTCTCCAGCATTCGGTAGTCACGGGCATAGGAATTTTTTTTTAATCTATGCATGCGAATAACCACAATCACTAAAGAACAAACGAGGCTTATTTAAAATTATTTTTTATTTATCCAAGGGGATAGAGGCAACTGTTGGAGCTTTGCACAACAATTCCTGGAGTACCTAAACAGTTGGGGGGTTTTCCACCGGCCTTCTCTTTCTCCAACTAAAATTTAAATGCCGCCCTGGGAAGTTATGTAGATTTGTATTAAGATATGCTGGGGCTCTTGGAAGTTGTTAAATCCTTTTTGTGTGGTACTTGGTAAGAATATTTGTTGGTGTGTTGCTGGGGGTGGTCTGTTACTGGAGATAACTTTCTGGTCTTTTAAGAAGATGGTCTTTGTAGGGTTGTTGTTTTTTAAATGAGTACATTAGATCACCGAGAAATCCCCACCCCTCCTTCCTCCACAGTCTTACCTCCCTATAGTGGCCGCACAATTACAGGTGTTGCTTGGTGACTATGTGAGGTACGCATGGTGACAGTGTGTAGTATGCAAAACATGAACGTACACCTCTAGCTCTGAGGTTGACCTCTATAGCATTGTGCGTAGCTTTGGGGGAGAATGAACATTCCTGTATTAATTACTGGCACTGTTACATGTCACTATTGATTTTCAGGGTCTGTGTACCTGGGCCAGAGAGGCTCCGTGCTATGTGCAGCAAACCATATCTTGTCCGGTGTTTATACAAGACTCCTTGATTTATTCACATGTTCTGGAGCACAGCACCTGCTTTTCACAACAAGAAGGATCATCAGTATCCCACATTGTGGGACTAGTCTTCCTCAGGCTGGCCAAGCTTCCCCCTAGAACTGAAGACATAGCCATTGCTGGGCCACATTCTCTAGGACCTGTCAGCATGCTCAATCCTGGTGGGTGTGGTGAGGGTTGTGAGTGTGTATTGTGTGTGTTCAGTGGGTCTTGTGTGGTGTAGGTTATGTGTATGTTGTGTAGTGTGACGTGTGTGTTGTATGGTGTGTTTGTGTGTGTGTAGAAGTGTGGGATATGTGTGGTGTGTTTATTATGTATGTGTTTTGTGCATCAGTGTGTGTGGTGTGATGTGGGTGTGGTTTGTGTAGTCTTGTTTTTTTGTTACGAGTATGTGTGCGTCGTGTTGTGGGTGTGTGGTGTGTCTGCAATGTGACACCTCGAAGCATTCACTACATTGACAAACATTCTATATGTGTGTATTACAGTATTTGTATTATATCTGTGTGGTGTGTGGGTATGTGCTTTTTTTTTACATGAGTCAGCAAATAAATTATATATGGTACAGTATCTTTGACTATTTTGTAGTCTTGAGTTCATAGTTTTTTCTCACTTTTTGTTTCTACTCTTTCTGCAGTGTCTAACAAGCAACATCAACAACAAAACGTATCAGAACAATGTATCACAACCATAACAATAACATTCACAACAGTAATAACATCATGTACAACAATAATATCAACAACAACAATAATAATGACAACAATATACAACAACAATATAATAACACCTCAGTATTGAGATAAATATTTGGTTTCTAGGAAATACCATGTCCAGTGTAGCTCGGAGACTATATGGAAGTCATGTTCTGTGGAGGTCAGAAGTCAAGGCCAATGGTGAGAGCCTGCAGAAGGAAACTGAAAGCACTAGATTAAGGTTAGTGCTGAGTACCACAAGCATTTTTCCACACCATTTTTGTACACCATTTTTCTCACATTGCATAAGCTAATGCAAGGCATTGAGGGGCAAGCGAATATTGTGGAGATGGTTAATTTTGTATTGTTAGATTGATTGCTCTAGACATTGTCCTACCCCCACCCCCATCATAGCTGATAGTCTAATACTGATCCGGATGTCTTATTGTAACGCTTGCATTGTGATATATGGAAGTAGGTAGGAATTGTGTCTATATGTATATATATATATATACACACACTACAAATTCTGAACTGGTGCAAGAAATGAGTCGAGAGCCTGTTCAGATATTCTCCAAATTAACCCTTTCACCGCTGACTTTCCTGGACATTTAACATTTAATCAACAAAAAATGTTTATAATATATTTACTCATTTAGTTAGCATTTAGTAAACATTAGTCATAATAATTTAGGCATATAGCAAATATATAGCGTAGGGTTTTTGACAGAATTTGATCATATGATTCTATAGCCCAGCAATACAATGGTTTATTATGTTATTGAAATTCAACTATTTGAGAAAGAACATGCAAATACAAATATGTAGATACTTTAGCTAACCTGAGAAGGCTTCCTGATCAATTTCATTATAACTAGAGAGCTGGTTATAGCAAAAGGAAGAATCCTGAGGGTCTAAAGTAGGGTCAACTACAGCGCTAAAGAATGCACTGCTGCATGATCAGAACTTGCATTTCCAAGGTAGCCACATATTTCTTCACCTTCTTCTTCCTCTGACTCATCCTCAGTGAGAGCAAAATTCTCGCTAGAAACCAGGGAAAGTACTTCTTTAAGCGTTAAACATCCACTCCTTTTTAGGTCGTCAAAACCGCGAACCGTCGGTAGTTGCACGTAATTTTCGCTAACTAATCGGGCGTTTCCGGATGTGATTTTTGGACGTCATATAGAGTAATAGTTGCTCTTTCCGGTGGTATGCAAATTATGACTATAGGCCAAGCGAGCGATTTATTAGCGATTTTTAAAGTCCATTACGCCATATGGCGCTTACAGCGGTGAGAGGGTTAACCGTCGATCATTTCCAGTTTAGCAAGCCCATTTTTATTTAAGGCTCATCATATTTCCACAGCTAGAGCATGTTGATGAATTGAGTAACTATGTCAACATGACACTTCACCATCCTTTCCTGTCAACCATGCAATACATTATCACTTGCCTATGCAGCCAGTTTTCTTTCCTCAAAGTTCAAATCTGCTGCCATTTCCTTGATTTTTCTCTTTACTATTATGAGCATTCTTACATGGGCCTGATCTGTTAAAGAATTTGCCATCCCGTTTGGTGCAAGGCATTGGTTGTTCCATCTTCCACTAGTTCAGAAACTGTAAGAAATTTATAAACTATACACTACTTCTTCATAACATTATCCAAACATTACAACATTAAAAAACAGATCAACACTGCATGCTAGGGCTAGGACAATGGCTAGGACAATGCAATCTAACAATGCTAAGATTACAAACTGATTTTTATTCCTCGCTCATCACTAAATATCATGAAAACAACACTAATATCCATTATGAGATGTGGTATGTAATAACTTGTCTACTGTACAATAAAAAACTAGTTGAGAAACTGCTAAACTTCTTTTCAACATTGGCACGTCTGACTAATTGCTCAAGAGCAATACTGTTGCAGATTACCTTGTCGGCACAAAAGGATTCTTCGCCTTTCTCGTCAAAAATTAGATTGAGGTGCTACATAATTATAGTGTTCGGGCACTTCCATTTTTTTTTTAACTCGAAACTGGCAGCAGTAATTATTGATCACATTCACGTTATCATTTGTAATGAAGTTTTAAAGTTAGATCTAGCTCTCCTAGGTAAGGACTTGTTTTAATGTCCATCCAGGGACTCTGCTTTATCTACAGTTGTTATTGATTCTCCGATTCACTAAACTTCCTATTTGTCGACTTCAGCTACATCCAATTCTATAAATTGATCTTTATCGCTACATTTTCCTAGGCAATACATCTTTATGCTGGCTACTTACTACATACCACTAAAATCAACATAATTGATGGGTACTTATTACATATTATCTAAATCATTGTGGTGGCTGCTTGCTACGTATGTGTATTTACTATGCAACAAAAAAACAAGAGCAAAAATATTTTTTGTAAAAACAACCATATAGCTATGATCAGAAAATAAAGGTGCCAAAATTGTACCCATGAAGGTCAATACCAGTGAGAGGATTTTTAACCACCTAAAATCATGTACACGAATCTTTAAATAGATAAGGCACAGTTTTGTCTCCTTTCTTTTTTTATGAAGTCTATCCTATATATTTGTTTTTTTATAACCTGGCTTGTATTGGTGCTATGCTACAGAAGAAATATGATTTCACTGACTGACTTGGGTTTTTTTCCAATTGATTTATTATTATTTGAAATTGAAAGTTTGAAATTGAAAGGAAGCAAATCCACAATGCCTTACATTTCCATTGGTTCTTAATTCCAAGGTTTCTTAGTTCCAAGGTTTAATTTTTGTCTATCTGTAGTTCCCCCTCCCCCGTATTCACACTGCATGATATTTTGGCTGTTGTTTGTGTGTAATGTGCTAGGAAGCATGACAGGATGCAGCGTGTGAGGGAGGCTAAGCTCAAGAACAACTCTGGACACATGCGATTTTACATTCACAAGGTACAGTATTTCTCCTTTATTGCGCTCACCATTTTTGTTGTCCTAAGTTTCTTGCTATTACAATCTCTATTAGATGTCAGATATGCCTATGCAGTCCGACAGCATAATTGATGTGCAGAGGTGAGCAGTTTCTTCATTCTTCAACATGGTGCTAACCATAAATAAAAGAATGGAAACGTTTCCTGTATTTATAATATTGTAGTAAAATATGGTAAGGTGGTGTCGTATGTTTATCTACTGTTCAGTTGTGTTTATGCCGATAGTAGAAGAGAAGAACTGGCTTTGAGGAGTCAACTGGATTAGACTTGGCAATCAAACTCTCCTTGTTTCAATTTTAAATTTTCGAACAACTCATTTTGACAAAAAGAAATAACTGACCCCAACCAGTTAGCAAGGTCACACAAGCTTTCGAGGTAAAATTGTGTACACTAATCATTATGCACAATTTTTAAAAGCAGTATAACATTGGTGACTAAATTTTGGTAAAGCCTTGTTTAGCTTGTTGTGCTACACATGAGGACAGTCTTTCTTGACATTATATTATCAGGGGGAGGGTGGTTGGGTTTTGGGTTTTGATTTCTATACATGATAGCGATTGAGCAGTCAGTCAACCTAGTTCAGTGAAATTAAGTGCAATATTGTCTCCTTCTAAACAGTTTTTCTAGCCTGCTTCTTCTTACTATTCATTAACACTTGTTATACCTAGTGTAAAGTTATTATTATTAGAGCCAGCTCCTTGGTAGAGGACCAGTTACAGCCTTCTTTAATGCTATATATGCCGGAAAGAACTATAAAGCATGCTGAGGAGAAGAACAAGGTCTCCAGCATTAGTGCAACTACCTTGTTCTTTTTGTTGTACGCCAATTGTTTTATTACCCTTGGTAGAGCATTAAGTACAGTCTCATTCAAAACATGAGAACACTTTCACAGGAGAACTCCACATACCAATTAGCAAAGAAGAACAGGACTCTCAATAAATCAACTGAGTAGTAGCTTGTTCTGCTTATAATACCATATGTGAGAAGAAAAACTTACTATCAATACCCGTGACAATTGAGAAACATGTTAGTTGTTGCAAGACATTAAGTAATTTGGTACTAAACTTATATGAAGGAGCTATTGTCACCATGTTATGCAAGGAAAAGAAGAGACATAAACACTGATATTGAATATCTTTGGAGATGAATTATGTATATATATATGTGTGTATGTTTATAGAGAGGAACTGAAGTATGAGAAGATCTCATGTGTATTACAGGAGGCACTCACCACACACTATGAGCTCCACCCAATAGCTGGACAAGCACTCTATTTAAACCACATCTTCACCAACACACATAACCGACCCCTTACAATTACTATCACGTGGAAAACCTCTGACCTAAGGTAGTGTGTGTAATACTTGTTTGTTGTTGTTGTTTTTAATCCAAGGAAACTTTGCTTTGTAAATACTCTCGCCTTCATTGTGTCTCTTTCTCTCTCGGCGCACTATCTATTTACCTATATATATATATCCTTTATATATCCTTTAAAACATTGAAAACTTCCATTTTTTAATCAATGGATAAATTTGTCATTGATCTATGACACATAAATAGAATATTGTTTTTCTAAATCCAACAGAAAGCAAAGCGAAAGTTATTTGGATTAAATGTTCTTCAACCTCACCCTGCTGGGTATATCTAAATGAATCTGATAACTTTATTGGGATTCCTTCGCTCTGCTTTCCTAACTAAATCTTCTGGTTTCAAATTTAGCTACCCTAAGTTAGCTATATTTGTCATGGAAATGATCGCATTCTCAGCAAGTTGTGGCTACTTCACTTATTCATGGAGTCCATATATTCGGAAGCCTCAAACCAAGAGTGGAGAGGAGAACAATGTTCCAGTAGCAATAGCAACCTTTCTGACATGGAATATAAAATATAGAGTCGCTACGTAGTCCCTTGGTGAAGTAGAATTAGAAATTACAGGTATCCAAGAGTCATTACATTGGAATTGTAATGCACAATTAGAATGACAAGGAAATGGAGCTTTTAAGGATTATATATATAGAGAGGATAGAGTACCAGATACGTATATATATATATTATATGTTTAGCACTTAATACTTGCAACACTTAATTAAGGGCAAGCATGCACTTAACAGTGAGCATGATTGTGAATGTGATAACATTGATCACACTTTTTTCTGCTGCTGTGTGTGTGAGAATCGAGAAGCCGACAAGTCTGGTATTTGTTGCACCTGTTTTCATGGAAAAATCTTACCACTTTTGGCTTCTCTTATCAGGTGTAGCTAGTTCCTTTCTTTTTGAACAGGAGAATCAACTGTCAAAACCTGCTGCACTGCCTCTGCCATTTCCAGGTACTTTCTTACTGCTACTGTTAGGTATGTTTGATGAAACTATAGTCTTTGTAGTCATGGTTGTCTTTCTATCTCCATTTCCACTTTGTGCGAGCGAGTGCTTGGGCTTAATAAATATACTTGAAACCAACAGTAAAGTAGTTGCTTAGCAAAAAAAAACGGGTGTCAATATGGATACCGACTTAACAACCAGTGTTTATGGTGTGACTATCTATTGAGTAAGTCATCATACAGAGATGATGATTGCCTTCCTGTTTATTGTTGTGGTGAAGGATTCAAGACACTCTGTGCAAGTATTTGTATAGAAATGTGTATAGAAATGAAGAACAGACGTAGACGGTGTTTAAGTGTAAAGGAACTGTCGAAGTGAGGTTTTGCTGATATATGAGCTTCATTGAGGTCTGACTTTTTTTCCCCTCTCATCCTGGGACATTTCCCCAAGGATGAGAGGGACTATTCTTAGATCCTGACAGTTGCATATCAGGTCTCTAAGTACATAGAACACATGCAGTCAACCAGTGAACCTCATGTCTGTAACTAGCTATAGTCTACACATGCACACTCACACACAGAAATGATGATAGTAAACATTAATTATCAGACGTTGTGATGTTATTATTGGGTTTTGTTGTAAGTACATTGTCATATGTTTAACTATTACTTAACTTTCACTTGGTCCCCACTAACTACAAAATCAATCTACAATTAATCTACACATTCGTTTAGGAGCCTTCCTCTCCTCAGGCATCATTCCACCCACAGCTGTGGAGGGTGTGATTAGAGTCCAAGGAGGAGCATCTCAGCCCAAAAGGCATGGATTACATAATAACTTAATGCTTGAGTTTGGGTTGGGACATTCAGATTCTTTTATATGATCTAATGCTGTTACATCTATAGCATCCTTTAAAGGATGGTAACCTTGACTTTTTGTCGAGCAGCTATAAAGTTGTGTAATAGGTGTCAAATGCAGATTGGGAAGTGTATGGACTGCTTACATGTGTGTGGATTACAAGTATATTGCTAGTGTTCTATCTTGTTCATTTGGTTTGGTAGATTGGTGACTGATAAAAGAGAATGCCAATATTTGAGAGAGTTGTATTCTATGACCACTGGTAAGTATTTCGCAACAAGAAAATTGATAATGTAACCTAAATTACTTATTTACGTGTTCATAACTAGCTGATGTTGGGATAGGTGATTACATAGTCATCATGATTCATACTGGGTAACTCTGTTTCAAACTAGTTCATATTAGATGACGTTTTCATAATGATACATTATCTCAATGCTCATTCACACTATGTGGTGCACTTGCACACTAGGTAATATCATTTCACACAAGGTAACACTTTCATTACACGATGACCTCAAAAAGTTAACATTCATGCTGTTTTGGTCATTGTGATGGCCTTTTTATACCAATCCGATAGTTGTTGTTGTTTTTTTGCAGCTCATGCTGATGCTAGTTTGGTGACTGAGGGAGGGAGTATGGCAAGGTGTGGATTCTTCGTGCATCAAGGAGAAACTGTGATCCTGCCGTTCAGATACCAGAACTTTGGCACGACACTAGGAAGTGTGGTAGGGGATGCAGAGCACCAGAAAAGAGAGAAGGGGGAAGGAGCGGCTACAAAGATAAAGGTATGTGTGAGAAGTTGAGCTCAGGTTTTGCTTCTTGGTAACCATATTTTACTACTCCTACCAATCAATGGAGCCACCACAATAATCTTCTCTAAACTAAGAGTGACATGCATAGCCCCACACACATGCCCCATATAGCAAGTGAGATGATGAAGTTTCCTTGCAAATGCAGTGCTTCTGCATGGGAACAGGCATTAGAAATCTATGCCAAGTTGTGGATGTACTTGATTCTGCAAAGGAGAATGTTTCTTCAAAAAAGGTACAGAAAAAAGAGTTAGGAAATGTCAGATCCTGGAGCAGGAACTACTTTAGTGCAACAGGCTGGAAGACAAAATAGCAGACTTGTTGAGAAATCACAACAAGGAGAAGAACAAAGTAAAGAACCTATGGAGGATGAATTGACAGCATGGCTGTCTATGACGATGACGAAGAGATAGCAGCTAATGAAATGGAGATAGCGAGACTGAAGGCCATGTTAACCAGATTCAATGTCACCGATGGTGGTGAGCCTCCTATGAGGGTGCCTCACACTGAACATCATCTTGATTAACCTGCTTTACATACTGTTGATCATCCTGCAGCTATTGTCACCTCTGATTCTTCTGTTGGAGGTACATCCACCACTATTCTTGCAAAGCACCTCCTGTTGATGTTTTTACCAGTGAGAACCCAGAGTTACGCCTGGAAGATTGGTTAACTAGGACATCATCATGAAATAACTGGACCAATGAGGAGTTACTCGTCCAGTTTGCAGGACATCTTTAGGGAAGGGCCTTCCAAGAGACGAACCTGGTGAGTACTAAGGACAAACAATCTTTTAAGGTGACCACTCAGGTACTGAAGAGCCATCTGGATCCTGGGGCCAATGCTCTCTAGCCACCCAAGATTTCCACCTGAAAGAGTCGGGGACTGCAGGGGACTTCATCCAACAACTTGACAGTATTTTTATAGATAGAATTTGGCAGAGATCACATGTCCTAAGAAACTCGGATACATTGCAGGATGGTCAGAGATATAATATTCTCAAGAGCCCAGTTGTCTCAGTTGCATAGTCATATAAGAGCCTCTGTGTAGCTGCCAAGAACGAAGTAAAACAACAAGCAGGGCTTCTATAGGAAGGATTCTATTAGTAAACCTGCCAAGAAGAAGATAATGGGATACTCAATCACCATTAAAGATCCACCCTCTTTCAAGCCTTCCAAGAGTGAGGCTGAGGAACACAACAATTGGAAGTATTACAACTGTGGTCATTCTGGACATCTTTTCCGGTCACAAAGTGATAGAAGCCCGTAGTGATGATTGGAGTGAAATTGATCCTCAGTCACTCCTACTCTCTGAGTCAGATGTTAGTGATGTGTGTCTCATCAGGATGCTGGTAGCACCAGGCACTATGCCAAAGTATGTGTACAAGGTGTAGAGGCATGAGGTCTTGTGGATAGATGGTCTGTAGCACAATATGGAGGTAGAATTTCAAGAGAGTTGCGTCTGTTGCCAGGTTGAGGAAGAAACCGTTATTCAAACCCAATAAATGGTCAGCCTTTCTGGCGCGACAGTCGGATTAAGTTGACAATCCAGTTCGATGATAAGGCACTGGTGACAACCATGTACTTAAAAATGGATGCAGAGGACCACCTTCTTCGCAATGGAGCAGGTCAAGGATCCTGAAGTGTTGACAAAGGCCACATTTGGTAGGCAATGTCCACTATTTTTTAAACGAGCAGGTCAAGGATCCTGAAGGCTACTGGGCGAGTTGATTATTGAGAAAGTATTTGTATCTGCATTATGTCAAAGTGAGAGTTCGTTGGGAATGGTCAGTTCCTAGATCAAGGACCAGAGGATGACTTCAGGACCATAAGATAGCACCCCAGGCAAACTGTTGCACTCCTTTGGATGGAGTTTTGTAGTTTGTGGACTCTTGAAGGGAAGAAAGGAAATGTGGTGTTGTTCCACTACAACTCAGGGAGGGGACACTGAAGGAGAACCATTGTGGAACTATGGCAGGCCTCATGTGTGTGACTCCCTCATGAGACATTGGTGATGGCCTATCATATATGCTGACTGTGTGATCCATTGTACACGTTTCCCCCAGTGTGCCATTATATCTTTCCCCCAGTGTGCCATTGTATCTGGCTCTGGCAGAGTCAATAGACCGCCTCTCCACCCTACACCAGTACAGTGAGTCTTCCAGATCATTGAACTCGACATGGATCTGCCCAAGGTCTGGCCGTATGCTGGCAGTTAGTATGCTGGCAGTTAGGTGTGGTGATGTATCACCATAAATGTGGTGATGGGAAAGGACCACGAATGGAAGTGATGGAAACTAGCTAGGTATGATAATCTCTTCATTTGTTTCCAAGACAAAGCTAAGGTCAAGATTGAAGGAAAACCAGGCATTGTGGGGCTATTCTTTTTGGAGTCTTCCCAACAATCGCGTCAAAGGTTAACATTGAGAAATAGTCACGTGAGGTTTAAGGTTTAGAATAAACAATGGGACTATAGGGTTTTGTTGAATGTGAGTAGAGCCAGCAAATTGTTTGGAACAAGGTATTTGGTTGGCCAAGTTTCTGAAGTGGAGGGGATTGATTCCGTTCAAACCCCAGAGTTTGAAGTCAACTCTAAAGAGGAGTCGGAGAATGATGGAAGTCAGGAGTGCCCTCATTCAGTGCAAGTTAATACGGTGACTGAAGGCAGAGAAGAGGTCAGAATATTACGATCATGTACAGAATTGGCAGAGAAAACAACAATGCTGATACACTATATAGGAATCCTGTATCCGTGCACCAAGAGAAACTGAACCTGAAGGAGATATTCTAGTGTAAGCATTTTAGCTATGAAGCCAAGCCCATGAAGGAGTTGATAGTAGTATCTTACCAACATTCAGTAGGTGATGTGAACTACTTTGCAATGGAGTAGGTCAAGGATCCTGAAGTGTTGACAAAGGCCACATTTGGTAGGCAATGTCCACTATTTTTTAAACGAGCAGGTCAAGGATCCTGAAGGCTACTGGGCGAGTTGATTATTGAGAAAGTATTTGTATCTGCATTATGTCAAAGTGAGAGTTCGTTGGGAATGGTCAGTTCCTAGATCAAGGACCAGAGGATGACTTCAGGACCATAAGATAGCACCCCAGGCAAACTGTTGCACTCCTTTGGATGGAGTTTTGTAGTTTGTGGACTCTTGAAGGGAAGAAAGGAAATGTGGTGTTGTTCCACTACAACTCAGGGAGGGGACACTGAAGGAGAACCATTGTGGAACTATGGCAGGCCTCATGTGTGTGACTCCCTCATGAGACATTGGTGATGGCCTATCATATATGCTGACTGTGTGATCCATTGTACACGTTTCCCCCAGTGTGCCATTATATCTTTCCCCCAGTGTGCCATTGTATCTGGCTCTGGCAGAGTCAATAGACCGCCTCTCCACCCTACACCAGTACAGTGAGTCTTCCAGATCATTGAACTCGACATGGATCTGCCCAAGGTCTGGCCGTATGCTGGCAGTTAGTATGCTGGCAGTTAGGTGTGGTGATGTATCACCATAAATGTGGTGATGGGAAAGGACCACGAATGGAAGTGATGGAAACTAGCTAGGTATGATAATCTCTTCATTTGTTTCCAAGACAAAGCTAAGGTCAAGATTGAAGGAAAACCAGGCATTGTGGGGCTATTCTTTTTGGAGTCTTCCCAACAATCGCGTCAAAGGTTAACATTGAGAAATAGTCACGTGAGGTTTAAGGTTTAGAATAAACAATGGGACTATAGGGTTTTGTTGAATGTGAGTAGAGCCAGCAAATTGTTTGGAACAAGGTATTTGGTTGGCCAAGTTTCTGAAGTGGAGGGGATTGATTCCGTTCAAACCCCAGAGTTTGAAGTCAACTCTAAAGAGGAGTCGGAGAATGATGGAAGTCAGGAGTGCCCTCATTCAGTGCAAGTTAATACGGTGACTGAAGGCAGAGAAGAGGTCAGAATATTACGATCATGTACAGAATTGGCAGAGAAAACAACAATGCTGATACACTATATAGGAATCCTGTATCCGTGCACCAAGAGAAACTGAACCTGAAGGAGATATTCTAGTGTAAGCATTTTAGCTATGAAGCCAAGCCCATGAAGGAGTTGATAGCAGTATCTTACCAACATTCAGTAGGTGATGTGAACTACTTTGCAATGGAGTAGGTCAAGGATCCTGAAGTGTTGACAAAGGCCACATTTGGTAGGCAATGTCCACTATTTTTTAAACGAGCAGGTCAAGGATCCTGAAGGCTACTGGGCGAGTTGATTATTGAGAAAGTATTTGTATCTGCATTATGTCAAAGTGAGAGTTCGTTGGGAATGGTCAGTTCCTAGATCAAGGACCAGAGGATGACTTCAGGACCATAAGATAGCACCCCAGGCAAACTGTTGCACTCCTTTGGATGGAGTTTTGTAGTTTGTGGACTCTTGAAGGGAAGAAAGGAAATGTGGTGTTGTTCCACTACAACTCAGGGAGGGGACACTGAAGGAGAACCATTGTGGAACTATGGCAGGCCTCATGTGTGTGACTCCCTCGTGAGACATTGGTGATGGCCTATCATATATGCTGACTGTGTGATCCATTGTACACGTTTCCCCCAGTGTGCCATTATATCTTTCCCCCAGTGTGCCATTGTATCTGGCTCTGGCAGAGTCAATAGACCGCCTCTCCACCCTACACCAGTACAGTGAGTCTTCCAGATCATTGAACTCGACATGGATCTGCCCAAGGTCTGGCCGAGACAGCTGCTGAAAACAAACTTCTTGTTGTCATTGAAGACTTCCTTACAAAGTGGTCTTTCCTGTACCTGATCAGAAGACCACAAGAATTTTCCAACTGATAACAGAGCAACTGATACTTATGTTTGGAGTTCCAGAATCACTCCTCCCAGATCAGGGAACAAATCTTGTATCTCACCTAGTAGGAGACTTATGCAGCATGTTAGGTATCAAGAAGCTGAACACAATTGCCTACCATACAGTGCGATGGGATGGTAGAAAGATTCAGTAGGACACTAAAAACTATTCTCCAAAAACATGCCTGCAAAATATGGAACACATTGGTACACAAGTGTATACCTGGTGTCCAGTGGGCATACAGGAATACACCCCTTGAGTTGACGGTGAGAAACTTCTCCCCCCAACCAGTAAACCTCATGTCTGTAACTAGCTAGTCTACACATACACACTCACACACAGAAATGATGATAGTAGACATTAATTATCAGAGCTATACAACTCACTGATGTGTAGGAATATCGTGAACAGTTAATATTGTCTCTCTCATCAGCTTGTGGATTACTGCAACGAGCATACAAGTAGCTCAGCGGAAACACAAAGAGCAGCATGATAAGCAATCAAAGATCTGTCTGTACCTTCCAAGTCAAAAACTGGGTCATGATATATTTCCCACAAGAAGACACTAGGAAGAACAAGTCAGTAGAAGATCCTGATGTCACAGAACGCAAAGTTGAGGGTTTTTTAAGTAAACCTAGGTCAAGTCATATCTTCCAAGATTTCCCCACAGATTTTGTTGTTACAGTGGCAGATGAAGACGCCCAGGCCTCCAAAATGGGTGGGGGGGAAATTTGAATGAAGGACTAACAAAGGCAAACCACCGAATACTCTTCCCCACCAGCATTATTGCTCGGTTATTAGTTTACATTTTATTCTTAATTAACCATGCACACTTAGATAGTATATATAAGCAAAGCTAATGTCATAACTTTTATTTCTTGCTATTGACTAGCATTCATGATAGATCATGGAGGAGTTGGTCTAACAGCAATGAGCTTTATACCTAAAGCATTATTATGTAATTCTATACAGGACCTAACGGGTTGTACTGGGTTGTAATGAGCATGTACAAGGGTATCTATGGATAGAATAATCTGTAGAATTTGAAAGCAAACTCTCTTTGCCTTATAATATATATACATTGTATATATATATATATGTTTTTATATGTTTTCTTGTCTACTGTGAGGCAATTTTAATTTGCGATACAGAAATTCACATGATGATTATAAAAATCTATGGATGTTGGGGTGTGGAGGGGGCTGAAGGCTAACGTTTGATCCAAGCCCCCAACCCTCCTATATGAAACATATGAACTGGTGTGGTAGCTGATAGGCCTTTCTTCCAGAAATTTAAGTGTGAAATGTTAGATTTTCTCTCTGCATTCCTGGTGTAGGTGTACTTGCTCTCCTCTACCCATGACATAGTTGGTATCCTATATCTACTGATTAAGCCACGCCCACAGAGGGTAGACCGAGTGTTTCACTTCTACCATCCTGAGAGAACTTTCCTAAAGAAATCGGTGGAGGTAGACACCTCCCACCCTCTCTTCCTCCATAGGCCGCTCAATCTACGAGAGAAGGAGGTAGAGAAGGAGGAGATGGGGGAAGGAGAACTTTACGTATGTTCCAGCGATCAAGACATCATGTGTGAAGTTCGGAAAGCAGTTAAGCAATTAATATTTTGTTTAATTTGACCGTGTTTTAAAGAGGTTATTAGTTTTGTTGTTATATTAGTTTTGTTGCTTTTGTTGTTGTCGTTTCACCTAGTTGTCCTTGTGATTATAATTTTACACTGCACGTGGTTATGTAATATCATATTCATCATTTCAGAACGGCAAGACTTCTGTCTACCTGAAAGCTCTGGTTGGACCATGTCCCTCAGTGCAGCAGTTCTCAGTGTTTCTTTACGGGTACCAAATTACAGAGCAGCCAGAGTTAATGTAGCCAACATTTTATTAACAATGGATATGCTAAACACAAATAAGGGGAGATTAGTATTGAAGGAAAAGAAAGTACATGAATAAAACAGCGTGTATATGCTACTTATGTTGCCACTGTTTCATACTACTACAGCCACTTCAAAGACCCTTAGAAAGAGTGTAAGCTAAGTACTAGTGTACAGTATACCACTAGGATTGTCAAGGTTTTTAGGCATGTCAGTAGTCTAGGTTATTAAGGGTACACTCATAGTTTGTCAGAGTCAGTCTTATCCGAGATTATGAGTTGTTGTTTTTTTGGTTTTGTTTTGTTTTAATGTAGAGGGAGAGGGGAGGACGGAGGGGAATGGTCTAATAACTGCCCACCTAGCTACTCTTATCCTTGCCATTAATGTGATGATTATTATGCAATGTAGGCAATCCTATCAAGTGTCCCCCATTGAGGTCTGGCTGGTGGTTATTCACTCTGCTTACAGGTGACCACACACTTGACATGCCATACACTCACTGTGGAGAATGTTACAATTGGTCATGATTTACTTATCTTTCGTTGGTAGAGGGGGAGGAGTAAAGGGGGTAGTGATGTTTCACACTGGTCCCACTGAATATACATGCCTCTTTTTGTAAAAATGACTAATCCCTCTTAAAGAGCATACATAGTTTATGCTATGCATGTTATACTCACAGACTAATGTAGAGTTCATGTAAGAACTACGTTTAAGCTGTTGGCTGCATGACATTCTCATCAACGCAGGGCCCATGCACTCAAAACAGCTAGCTGCCTACTCTGCGATTAGCTTGTCCTCGTGGTTAGGGTAAGACTAGCAGGGTTTCATCTGAGGGGGGGGGGGGGCAATGATCTGTGGGGGGAATACTGACCTAAGTTCAAACGCAAGTTGACTGTGTAGAACTTCTACTTTACAGTCACAGTATCAGGGTTAGATCTGCTTAACGCTATTCCACTAGCCTGGGACTAGTGTGAATGATCAAGGACTAGTAGTGCAGCATTATTGTAACTAGTTGCATTTATAAGAGAACGAACGGTTGGTTACATAGTAAGTTTATACCAACACAGTAACAAATCCTGGATGAAACCCTGACTAGCTGTAGTCACTTTATGGCTAGGATAGGACCAGCATCCAGTAGTCATCTTGTGGCTAGGATAGGACCAGCATCCACTAGCAGTATTGATCTTATAGCTATGGTAGGACCAGCATCCACAGAGGTGGTCATTCCTAGGGTAGGGCAAGGCACCCACTAGCAGAAGTCACGTTCATGACTTGGATAAATAGAATAGTAATATGTTTCTGTGATAACTATATGGTATAGACTTGTCTGTGCTTCAAACTACTAGAGTTGAGCACATGAAATGTCATCATGTTACTGCTGATAGCACTGTTAGGTAGCATCTTTGTGGTATTTCACTGCCCTCACTTATACATTCTAATGGGACAGGATCTGGGATCTGGCATACAAAACAAATTTACTCAAATATAAACTTTCGAATATTAATTCTCTGTATCTTTAATGTCAATTGTTTAATTCCCATTCTGATTAGTCTTGCAGAGAGGTGCATGAATTGTGCTTTTGATGATGAAGGTGTAAAATCTTGTTTATAGATAAGTTTACAACACCTTAAGTTTAGAATGAGGTTATAAATCCCAGAGGTGGTGTTAAGATGCTCTGAAACAAACGAACCTCGGGTTCCAAATCAAAACAACCTTCCTTAATTAGAATTCATTGGTAACATGTGTGTATTATATGCAAATGGTCAGTGCATAGTCCCTGGCACTTACCAAGTGCATGCGTTTTAACCACAATCTGTAACCTTTCTTGTTTGTGCAACCACATTATTTGCAAGAGTTTCAGACAAGCTTGCATAGCTACGGAACGTAAGAATTGTTGAGAATATTTCCCACTTCGTTTGCCGTTCCTATTCCAATCCTATTTACTTCAAGGTGGAAACATGGGAACATGATCATAACCTGTACCCAATATGAATGAACCTGCCTGATAGGCACCTCTTTTGTGCAGAACAATTTTTAATAAAGAGCTCATTCTTGATCTGATTGATGCACTCCTGGATGCTGGTGTGTCACAGAGCAAAACTACATATCATTCCAGTGGCTCCACTGAGTATTATGGATTCTGAGGTAGCAGCTAATGCACAAAATGCTGGAATGACTCCGTCAAAGCATACCATGTGTTCCAGTATCTTTTTGCTCCTGCCTTCAAAACATGACACCTATCAATCTTGGTTTCCTTGCCAACTTATCTGTATTTGTTTTACAACTGTGTGCAAAATCCACCACTGTTTGTTGCAAATCTACAACAGGAAATGCCTATAAACACAGTCAAAATATATGCTTAAAATTGAAGGAAGTAGTAGTCGATGGCAGCAATTTTACTAAATAACAGTCAACAAATTTAATCCCTTCAAAATGACCAATGTTAGCAGGTGATGGAAATCATTTTAGTAGATGGCCTTCTTTTATTGTACAAATCTGCCATGGCTCTGTACCCAAACATCTTCCTTAGGACGCCCGATCTCTGTTCCAAATTTCACGCTTTTATCATCAAAACCACAACCTTTTCAAATAGTTTACAGTTCAGCTAAACTAGTATATAAGTGGTTTTGTATTCTTGGACCTGGATACTAATAACTCAACTTTGATTTTTCTAAAATAACTGACCCTTTTTCTCAGATTGTATTTTGTTATGGATGTAGAATAAGCCACTCACTGACATTGGGTCAAACCTCTATGGTGAAGCTGCTTGTGAGAGGAGATCATGTTCACCGCAAGGTTTCTTGCTACTGCTTCACTTCCCCCACTATGACGGTACAGTACCTAATGACAATCCTTGTAAAAACTTATGTAGTCCCTAATCTACTATATACAACAAAAAAACTATTAAAAACGATGGCAATTGAGTTTATTTTTACAGGGTTTTTTTTTATTAAACAGAAGATGAACAATAGTTATTCAATTATGCAGCAAGTCATGTGACTGATGTTAATAATTGACCTGTTTTGCTTCATAGAGCTTACCATGTCTGTAATCATTGTTGTCAGTTGTGTAAGATTGTTTTTCTTTGCTTTGAATCACCTTTTTAGTTTTTTTAGACCTACTTTTCTCCTCTAGCTTGACTTTTCCAGATATCCTGTCATTCAATAAAATATGAAAAAGCTGCTTTATAATAAATGTTATAGCATATGATGTCAGCTGAGAGTAATCGTACATATTTTTCTTTGGTTTGTCAGAGCAGATAAGACCGCCTTTCATGTGTGGTAATGACTTTCTCTTCAGGTGGTTTCATCATCCCCTTTCCTCCTGAATGCTCACTCACTCCACGAAGTACAGGTGTCACTGCATACTCTGACCCTGCAGTCCCAGATTACTGTGGTGAGCATAGTGGAATCAAGCAGCGAGCAAGTTGGGACTACTAAACACTTGATTGGTCTGTGGCTGGTGAAAATATCAGTGCAAAAGCCAGAAATCACTAGAGCTTTCCAAATTTCACTGCCTGCAGGAGACTCCGTCTGTGAAAAGGTAATTTGTAGTTTATAATATATACACATTAAAACCCTAAACCTTTCATCTTAGTAGTGACAATTGAGATAGCTGATTGGTTAGCTTGTGTATTTTGCTATTGTTGTAAAATACTTCCCTCTGTACAGATTCCAAGCCAAAGCAAGAGTGCCTACTTATGAAGGAACTGATATCGTTATTGCTAACGGCTTACAGTTTATATATATAATGGACTTCATCTTGTAAAAATCTTATAAAGCAATATAGGGAACTCCGACTCTAACACACTACTCAATATACATAGAGGGACTGCTAAATAATTTTGGTCACTGGCATTGGCAGTGTGCATACAACTAGACTATCTTATGTGCTATCCCCAACCCACCCCCACATATAGACAGCTTGGTGTGGTTTAACAATCAGGTTTACTGCAGACTTATTGCATTTCGTAGTAGAGTTCACCTTATTGGGGCAACTGGGATGTGGTTGCCCAATGCTCAGAAATTACCTGCAAGTTAGACATTAACAGCTGTGGGACTCAGCTAGAACTTAAAATTATGCAACCCCTACTTTTAAATGGTTGTAATAACGAATTATCATGTTGCAAGTGGGCACATGATTGGATTTGGGGACTGTATTTCATTCTGGCTTCCAAAGTGCAAAGCAACTATGGATGTTAAAACTCCTAGAATAGTAACTCTACCGTAGTATGGAGTTTGATTTCATTCCTTAAAAAGTGGCACAACCAAGAGATAACCAAAGGAGAGAAAACTCCTAGAATAACAACTCTATTGTAGCATGGAATTTGGTTAGAACGCTCAGAGATAACCAGGGGGAGAGAAAGAAGCTTGCTAGTAAGTTGATACCCAAGTCATATGAAGCTACAAGGATATCATGGCCTAGTGTTTGGGGAAATGTGATTAAAACATGCAGAAATGTTTTTTATACTTTTTTTAAAATGGTGAATTGCCATTGATTCAACTTACTGTTATACTATATTTATTTTACAGAGCATCACATTCACCAACCCATACCCCAAGTCTAAGGACTATCATTTGTACACTGACCGTCCTAATGTCATCACATTCAAGGAGACGACTGCTAAAGTAAGGAAGTGCATTAACCACATCAATGGTCATTGCTAGAACTTAGCTGATTGACCATTGACTTTATTTATAATTTTTATAACTGTAATGTTTATAGCTATAACTTTCAAACATAAACTTTTCAGACTATTCTCGAACTCAGAAACAATAACCTGAAGTTTAAAAGTTGGCCGTTTACAATGAGGTAAGCAAACAAAAGCTATGCAATGCTACATCGCGCTACACCTATATATAGCAAAGAAATCCATCAAGGAATGACTTCTTTCTCAAGAGCGAAGAGATTCAGAGAAATACCGGGTAAAGTGAGGTTCCTTTGCAGCTTTGCATGACAGAAAGACTTCCAGAAACACTGTTAAAAGCCTGGAATACACCTTGCAATCCTCAGCTTTTTTTAAAATACTTGCTTATCCATATAAACCAGATGGAAAGTTTTATAAGTATTTTATGATGGTGGTAAAAAAGAAATGGTATTTAGTGCATACTATAGTATAGTTTATTTTTTATAACTTATTTTGTGAAAGATGCCCAAATTTGCCTATACATTCGTTGGTGGTCAGTGAGTTCAACATTAGTAAATAGTTTATCTCACCAGTAGTTAATAAACACATAATGATGGACACTCAGTAATTTCTCTAATAACTGCATGGAATAAAGAAAGTATGTTCAATATAATTATAGTGTAATATGTAATATTGATAACAAGCTAGCCCAATACATACCAGCTAAATAATCTGTGCTATATAGCTAGGGTTGAACTACTATGCATACCCACTAGATCAAGATAGCTCTTGGCAATTGCCTGCAGATGTCTAATAGTGAAGGATACAATGTAGGGCAGGTGTCCAAGAGGCACATCAGAGTAGTTAGCAAGTTATAGTCATCAGTAGCTAGCTCTAAATGAGAATTAGCTGTTTTAATGTCTGCCAAAACCTCAGCTTTAGCTATTATTGTTTCTTGACCATCAGGTTCACTAAAACTTCCAAGTGGTTGACTTCAGCTTCATCCTACGTTGCAAAGGTGTATCCATTGCAATGTTACTCCTCATCTCTGCTCATCCTCACATAAAACTACTATACACTGGATGCTTACTATGTGTACCCAGCCTATTCGTATGTAGTGGTCAGTGGTTGCATGTTGATTGTTAAGCAGGTATCGATTTCTCTTGGTTCTAGTCTCTGTTTGTTAAGTGCCACCAGTCACAACTATGTTTCCTCCTACTTAGAAGTCTACTTTTCTTCCACCGCTGGAGATCAAACAGGCTTGTACATGAGTCTCTGCAACAGTCCAGCCATCTGCTGTCCCACTGGTACAAGATTCAGAAATCCTTAATTTCACATGAACATTGCTAGTAAAGCAGCTGCTAGGTTTTTATGACCCTGCTTAACAACCATTTTTGGGGGGGTATATTTAAAATTTTAAAAAATTACGTTTCCTCCATCCCCCCCCCCCCCCCCCCCCCTCACTTCACTTGCACTATATAGCAGCTAGATATTGAGTAATTCTTTAGGATAGTGAACAGCATGGTCCATCGATACTGTGTCTTATATCATTTATTATGCTAGCTTGTTGTGCACACTTCTGCAGCTGGAGCCACAAGAGACTGCCACACTATTTCTACAGTTTCAGCCTTCCTCATATACCAGAAGTGAAGATGTGCTGGTGTTCATTAATGACTTGTACGATCAGATTGAGGAGTGCTTCCTCATCAAGATCAACTACTCTCAGTAAAATAATTTATTGGTATGAATCTATGGGACAAAAACCTAACAATATATCGCTAAGTGGATACTTTTTAACTTATACATATCATCTGAGTGTGCTTCAACTTGCTGTTGTTTTGTTGGTTTTACTTTAAAGGCACTTTTACACAGGGCAAAAATAGATAGAAGGTCCTTGGTACACATTTTCCTGTGTAGTTAATGACAGTCATGTGGTCTGTGCATAGAGGATATAATACTTCAAAACTCATTTCACAGTTACCAACGGTGCAATGTAGACATAGGACCACACATATCCAGATCCAGAGATTTAGACCAAGCCAAAAAAAGTAACACTGGCCCAACAACTATTGAACTGCAGAGCTCCTTCTACTCATTTGATGCCAGCCACTGGGAGATTGGGGCATGAACTGCAAAAATCCAAACAAACCCATTGTATTTACATGCCCCTGTTTACACTTCACAAAAATTTCCAAATGGAAAGAAGCCCATGCTTGAAAGACATTGACTCATATAGCTTGTTTATGGAATTTTGTTACGTAATCGCTCTCTATTTGTCCATGCAATTGCATCAATAAATATTGGTTCTGAAATCTGTGTCAAGTAAATGGAAGCCAAGAGATATAAAGGAGATGCAAAAAGGGAAAGATTAAAGGATTAGAAACCGTAAGCAATGAAATGTGCCAAAATTTTGCAAAGAAAGTGAATAGGCCTTGACCTTGTGCTAAGTTATATTGCCTGCACTGACATAAAAGGTTTGTGGGTGGTGCTTTTAGTTCTTGCCAAGTGCTTTTTATTCTCCTGGTCACCTCCTGCACATGTCTATATATGGTATCCTACTTCTTATGGATGTTTATTGGCTCATTTATCATCTACACATGTACATATTATAAAAAATGGTCACTACAGTGTGTATAAAAGGTGTGGCAACTTGTTATCCCTACCGCCCTCCCTTTCTCTGTAAGATGCCAGTGGTATATACTAGACTGAATCATGTTCTCTTTATTAACTATTTGCTGGAGTAGATGGTGTAAGACAAAAAAGTTAAGTACAGGTAATGTGTAACTACTAATGTGCCATTCCACACTGTAATCAAACATCCTCTTTCTGCAAGTGAAACTGTCAGATAATAACAAATCTACATCTCTTTCCTAGCTTATTTAGACCAAGTCTTGTCCCGCGACACTAGCTATAATCCAAGAGCTGTATTGAAAGAGTACTACACAGGTAGCCACCATGGCCAAGCCCCAAATGAAACAAGCCTAACACACCACACAAGGCTGGTTTAGCTACGGTATCTACCTGTGTGGTGCTCTTATTTTCAATACAACTCTTGAGCTATAACTAGCTAGCTACAGGATGAGCTTGCTCCAACAAAACTAGCCCACAGATGTGACTGGAAGAGACATAAGGCTTTTTTCCCCTTTGGGATTAGCCAGGGCTACACGAGTACTTTAGAGTTCACTTAGCAAATGGAGATCTTGAATATAAACTAAATCAGCAGAGTCCTCCAAGCTAGCTAATAGCATCACAAGTGTATGTCTTTGTGCATAACACAATATTTATCCCTTGCACCCTTTACATCCAACTTTTTCAGCCTTATTCCATAACAGCATTTGAATTTGGGGGCGGGGGGGCGGTGAGGGGATTTAACCCCGTCCCCCACCTACCCTACCATCCCTCATTGCCAAGTGAACTCTCAAAAGATAAACTTTATGGTATTTTTTCACAGATAATCATTTGGTGGCCTTTCGTTAGAAATTCAACCATAAACCATAAATGCACAAAAGCCTTAAAAGTGGCTTTTTGCTTGGAATTTTTTTCTTTCCCAGCAGAGACGAGTTATTTTTCTTGATCCTCAAAAAAAAAATTGTATTTTTGCTTGAAAACTACACATAAGTCCAGAATATAAATTTTATCATGAATTTAACTACTATTTTTGGATCAAGAACCAGGGTTGTCATTGTTGTTGTTGTTTTTCATTAACACCACTCATAGACATATTTTGGACCCCAATATTACTTTTTGCTCAAAGCTCACCATAAATCCCCAAGAAGTGATCTCATTAGGATTTTTTCCATTATTTCTTTTCAAGTCAATTATGGGTTTGTTTTTTAGCTAATGCCATAGCTGAATTACTTCCTGTACTAATATACCGTAGAATCCTGTGGCTATTGATGTGATATTTTGCCAATCAGAACATTATTAAAACCATTGTTGTATAGCCAATCAGAATGCCATTACATTTTTCATAGTTGTTGGTCAATCAGAATGCCATTAC
Organism: Cladorhizidae sp. MBARI D1340-BT2; assembly: GCA_028752905.1. Taxonomy (NCBI): domain Eukaryota; kingdom Metazoa; phylum Porifera; class Demospongiae; order Poecilosclerida; family Cladorhizidae; species Cladorhizidae sp. MBARI D1340-BT2. Next base: position 21,017,412 of record JAQNBH010000017.1, on the reverse strand, counting down.
ATTTTTTCTCACAGTTGTTGGCCTATCAGAACGCTATTCACTGGTATATATATAAATGTAGTATATAACTCTAACTATGTTATAGCAATTAGAACTGTCTTGAGTGTATTTTCTTTGCCCATTCATTATGGTACATGTATTAATTAATTAACACATGACAGCATGGTTTGTAGTGAAATTGGGTATAAATACCACTTGTAATGTAACTGCACTCAGCTTCATCCCTGCTAAATTAAATATGCTATTTTGTATACAAAAACTTTTTGTGTGTGTATGTGTGAAGAAAGGATATGTGTGAAGAAAGGATATGTGTGAAGAAAGGATAGCCGAAAGGCTAAAATGAAAAATAAAAATAGAAATAAGTAAACAAGTATATACATGGAGGAACATATTGAGATGGTTAAGTAGTTGAAAGTCAAAGGCCTGATAAGCAATTTTAATATAGTGCTTAAGTTGTACAAGTGAATTAGTTTCTTTCATGTAATTGGGGAGAGAGTTCCAGAGCCCAGTAGCAGTAGAGAAAAGTGACAGATAAGCAGACTGAGTTCTGTATGGGATTAGCAGACGATTATACAGTGGTGGGTCTGAGGTTAGCAGGGAGTGGATTAAGAAAATCTATGTTATTGTGAAGAAGTTGGGATAAATTTGGGGAATTTGGTGTTACAGCAGCAAGAAAGTAGAGATGGAAGATGAAGCTTGGTGAGAAGACTTGACCTTAGTAACTAACTGAATTGGAAAACCAGTGAGTAATACACAGGTGGCAGAGAATTGGTAAGAAGAGATTGAAATAAGCATGTATTTTTATTTCATAAGATTAAGTGTGAGAAATTGTGACGCATGCCAGGCAGTGATACATCTTTCTGAAAAACAAAAATCAGAATGAGAATTGATGGAACGGATATATATTGTCTCTGTAAAGAATAACCTAAACGAGACATGGGGACTTTTTTTTCACCATTGATGTAAATGAGAGAAGATGACCTATGATAGATCCCTGAGGGGCACCAGAAGATGCGGGACAGGTGAGGAGGAGGTGTCTGTGACGATTACCTTTTGCGAATGCCCTGAAAGATAAGAGCGAAGCCAGTTAATGAAATAAGGGAAGTGCAGGAAAGAATTAATGGTTTGTGAGGAACAGAATCAAATGCCTTTTTGATATCTTGAAAACAAGCACCAACCAATCTATTACTTTGAAGAAGGGAGTGAAAGGAATGATTAGCCAAGAAAAGGGCTGATGAAGTGGATGAATGGGGAAGAAAACCAGTATTGTGTCCCCAATAATTGTTATGGAGAAATAAACAGGAAAAATGCCGACTTTGTGTTTTAAGTCAAATTTGGATTGAGATTTTTAAGCTGGATATGGATTAACCCATTAGAAAGTTGTATATATATATACACTAGTAATTAGAGCGAGGACTCCTTGTGTCAGCGGAGATAATGTTCCCCCCTCGGTTCTGCTATTCTGTTTGTGAGTTCTTGCAAGTGGGCAACTGCTACCAAAATGGGACTGCAGCTTGTGCAGCTCTTACCAAGTCCTAAAAGGAGGCTGTACCAGGTACAGCAACAGGGTATAGTATATGCCGGTTTTTGTGTAGAAGACGTGATATACATATATATACAACAACAATAAAGTGGGTTTTATAGAACTCTATGCTACTGCTGTATAAAAAAAACACTTGAGAAACAAGACAAAAAAACTACATTTGTTTAAAATAAAATTTAAAAAAAGACTGAGCCCATGCTGATCACAACCAGTTAGTTGTCCATTTAATACCATTTTAAATCATTCACACCAATATTGTGTAGCTCTTGAAATGTTTGGTAAATAAAATTATAAAGGTTCAGCTAACTGCAATGGATGCACCCATTTGATTTTATAATCGCCCCAATAAATTATATTGATTTAGGCCACACATATTCGTATATATATTTGCAAACCAGAATATCCCTGGTATTTAGCTCGGGAATTTTTCCCCTTTAAATGTAAAAACACCACGCCCTTGACTTCAGTGTGCACTGAAACTTTATTGGACATTGACTCGATGATCGGCAACGAGAATAATAATTGCATTTTTTTCTGGCTAGATTGTGCTAACGACATTGACGATCATCTTTCCTCCGCCCTATTTCACTAGCTCCCTCTCTCGCGGAGTTTCAGCTATTTTATCAGAGTGGTATGCTAGTGTAGTGTCTCAAGGGATGGCGGACAAAGGTGAGTCGATGAAGCGGGAATAGTGGTGTATTGATAAGTTGGGTATTTGTTTTGTGTTCCAGTTGGCTGGCTTGATGGCAATTTTGTATGTAATGATATTCTAAATAAAACACATCTTTTCTTACCGGCTTATATATTAGGTTCCTCTTCAAAACAGAAGAAGAGAGGTAACTCACCCTACACTAAATCCAGCAAAAGGAAGCGTAGCTTGTCTCCTGAATCTACACCAAAAGAAAGAAAGAGACAAAAGGTGGTTTTATTGATCTGTAATAAATCTAGAAGCAGGTTCACACTAAGAAGGTTCACACTAGTCAAATTATTCCTGATGAAGGCTAGAGCATCTAGTTGAAGCGTCAAGTGAATACAATTTGAAGTTGATTATTGAGAAGGTGATTTTAATGTTACTATGTCAACTGAGATTTTTCCCCGAAAAAATTACACTGGAATTTCCCATGAGCTGATGGAATGAAACCTCTTCCAGCTTTGTGTGGCTAGAGTTGCTTAGTACTAGACCAGCTTACATAAGTGCAACTTAAGTGTATTTTAGGATCAAGCTGATGTCTAGTATACTATATACAGGAAGTTCTGTGATGGAACTCATAAAATAATAAACCCATAAACTCTAGACCCAATTACTCCACTCGCAAAGTTAGTAGTTGCCTATTATTTTTTAGATAAGCCACTACGGAGCATATTAGTGGGAGTGGAGTATAGCTTTTGTTGGTGTAGAGATGAAAGCTTATGGTTATCAAGCAGCAGATGTAAGTTAACCATATTCCTTCAAGTCAGTCATGGTGAATAAGGAAGGAGGCAAGCAGGAATCTTTGCAATCGCCAATGTAGTGGTATAATTGGCAAGGTTAGACATAGGCCACTTGATCTTTTTATCAACGACTTTTCAAGTTCAACTACGTATACGGACATTGTGCGATAAGCATTGGTGTGGTTCATGCATTGTTGTGTGCAGGTCAAGCTTTCATCCAGTGACATTCGTGAACTCTCAAGAGACAAAATTATATTGAGGTGAGTAAGGTATCTCACATTGATAACTATGCTCTTACTGTGTCTCTTCCCAACTGGTGCATAATTATCATTTGCAAGTTAGAAGTTTTGTTAGAAGTTTTGTTAAGTAAACTATGCCCAATTGTTTTTTCCATACCCACAAAAATATTCATGCCCACAAAATATAATATTACTTTCATGTTAATTATTATAAAAGTGACCTACGTATCGAGCTCGTATCGAGCTCTCATTATGGTATTTTAATAAGTGGTTAAGTGGTCAAAGATTAGGCACAGAATAGCAGATAATTTCTGTGAGGCAATATTTCCGTGCTAATTATACATGCACGTTTGATAATACCGCTTTTCAATTTGAGCTAGAAAAAAGATCTGGCAATGGCGAATTATTTCAGAGTAGAGTCTGTCATTCGTGGTTGCCATGGCTATAAAGAAATCTGGAGTGCTATCTTGGGTGAGCAACTGCAGACGAACAATTATTGCTATAACATTGCTGTGAGACATCTAGTTGGTCACTTTCCCAGAAGGATTTTCTTCGGTCCTCTATTATTTCAACGATGCAGAGTGATTCGTTGCATAGTTACAAGTGGCAGGTTGTCTTTCTCAGCCTTATTAAAGTAGTGAAACATACCTTGGAAAATAAATCGCTAGCTACTTAATGGTCCAGCACAGTTCAAAGAGTAACTTCCGTGAGTCACGCTGAAGGGGTATATAGGAAGGAGAAGTTTATATGTGGGAAAGGTTCTCAATATTCTATAAATGGTCTTGCGGGCTTGACCCTTTACCGACTCTCTAAGGGTTAAGCTTGCAACACTAGAGCAATATGTGGATTTAAAAAATTGTGATTTCTTTTAACCACGAAATATTGCCCCATTGAAATTACCTGCTTCACAGTATACAGCAGTGCCAGTGTGAAGATTTTGTCTAAATTAAGCCAACGAGAATGTCAATCTATTTGCAGACATGGAGAAGTTTTAGGGAACATGAGTGTCCAGAGCAATAAGAGGTGAAGCCAGAAACTGGCTGACATTTAATATAAATATAATAGTAATACGAAATATTAAAAAAATTAAATTAAAAAAATGCACATTCTGGTCTAGAGCCAACTCTAACTTCATTAAATCATACATGAACACGAACAATGGTGATGTGCATTACTTAGAATTATTGATGCCTATTTCATGATGCAAGTTTCCACTACATATATATAGCAGGTACATTTTCGAGGTGAAAAGCTAAGCACCTGTTGGTACTGAGTGCATACTCTACGATATTGTGTGCACGCTCACCATTTATTTATTGCATTTTTACTGCTGTCCAGTAGCTGCAATGTCACTTAGCCCTTGTCTGATCCGCATACTGCCAGACCTACCAAGTACATTGGATTTGTATTTGAAAAACTTCTTTAAAGTATTTTTTATCTGTATCTATATTTGAGCTCTTCAAGGTCAAAAGTATTTGAGTTTTACAAGTATTCGATATTTCAAATATATTTTCAAATACTTGAAAATACTTTTGAAACATTTTACAGGTATTGATATGATTATTTTGCTATCCACATGAGTAGTTCACAGTAGGAGTTTGCTAATGGCATTGATTACCAACACATACTATCAGTGTTGTCATGTACACAATTGAATTACAATTAGTGGCCAGTGAGACTAATCACTTCTCAATCAAAGGAATTACAATTAGTGGCCAGTGAGACTAATGCACTTCTCAATCAAAGGCCAAATTGAATTTCACAAGAACAAAAATGTTTTTGTTTCTTAATGACTATATATATTAGTATTGAGCCCTTAAAAAACAAGTGAAACAAAACTTGACCCATGCTGACCATAATCGGGTAGAAACCCTTTAACATTAAATACAATATTTGTGGACATGATTTGGAATGGTATAATGGATCAACGTGGGTCGTGGGTACAACACCTCTAGCAAAGCAGCACGCAGTTACCTTATTGGTGCGCTGTGAACCCTGGTAGTGGTCTAAAAGCAGAGATACAGCGCTATCTCACGATGTCATGTCTACCAGTAGAGATGGATCTACTCGTATTCTGGGCTGGAAGTCACATGTTGGAAAGTATCTATCCTTAGCCAAACTCGCTCCAGGCTTTCTCTGTATTCAGCATAGAATAGAGAGCATGTGGTATAGATTTACACGGATGCACAGAATAGTGTCATTCTGCGATAAGTTTGTTATGTATTTCTGGCTTTCCCACACGATCGGCACGACTGCAATCTTTCCTTGTTTTGCAATAGTTGAGCTACCACACCTGCCCAGAGTGTGTAATAGTTGAGCTACCTTACCTGCCCAGTGTGTGTAATAGTTGAGCTACCATACCTGCCCAGTGTGTGTACTAGTTGAGCTACCATCCCTGCCCAGTGTGTGTAATAGTTGAGCTACCATATCTGCACAGAATGTGTAATAGTTGAGCTACCATACCTACCCAGTGTGTGTAATAGTTGTGCTACCATACCTGCCCGGGGATGTAATAATTGAGGTACCTCACCTGCACAGTGTATGTTACAATAGCTGCTCAATGGCAGCAAAAATATTGCTCAAAGAACTTCAATTAAACACTGAATTTTAAAATTATAAAGAAACTTTTAATACACAAAAAAAATTAAAATGCAACAGATGACATGTGATGATACCGCATGTAACTTTTGTAGCAAATCTGACAACGCTTTGGTATCCGACATCAAGGCTTTTCTTTGGTGTTGGGAATACACCATTTCTTTAGATCCCAACAGTCATTCGTCTCCTTACAGTGTCTGAGAGCCACACCACTCCTTAGGTGTCCAACAGCCATTCCTCTCCTTGCATTGTCTGAGAGCCATACTACTCCTTAGGTGTCCAACAGTCATTCCTCTCCTTGCAGTGTCTCAGAGCCACACCACTCCTTCAGAGTCCATCCCTCTCTACAGTGTGGGAGAGCCTGAAATGAGGTGTGCTAATGAGGCTTGCTAGTGCTATTCCCATAACTACTACAATTGCTAGCATAGACCTGTAGCAGCTGCCATAACTACAGCTATGGTTTGTAGCTATATCTTTTAGGAGCCAGACTTAACCCCTGTAGAGTTGTGTAGTGCCTTTATTGCATTTACAAGTCTTAATTATTTTTTTATTAAAAAAAATCTCCCTCTTATTATGGCAGTAAAATTAAATGGATCTTCCAGCATTCAGAGGGTTAAAGCAACTGTATGCATGTGGAAGAAAGAGACGGCAGATTCAGCCCCTCCAAGAGCCAAGAAGGCCAAGATAAGTGCACTGGTTAGCTGATATCGGCAGAGGAACGAATGTGCCAAGTAATTCAAGGAAGATATTCTGTATCTTTTGCATTCATTTTTGCACTTCTTTTCTTTTTGAAATTGGAGGGGAAAAAATGTTGAAACGGAATTAGGTAAAACCTGAAATGGAAAAAATGTAAGATGTGGGCCAGGCTGGAGTTGGTCAAGTGTTATTTAGGCTTTTCATGTAGACTTGTGCCTAAGCTGCGGGGCAAACTCTGAGTTGGTCAAATGAAGCTTTTCATGTAGACTTGTCCCTAACTGTGGGCCACTGGAGTTGGTCAAGTGTTAAGCTTTCCCAGTTGATTTGTGGGTTAAGGCTGCTGGAGTTGGTCTAATCTTAATGCTTTGATGTCTACTTGTCCTAAGCTGTGGGGCAGAAGTCTGTTGGTCAAATATTTAATCTTAAAAGCTTTCTCATGTAGACTGGTCCCTAAGCTGGGTTGTGGCTGGTTGGAATTAGTTATAACTATAATGTCTGGAGTTGGTCAAATCTTAAAGCTTTAATGTTTCTTGATCCCAAGGTGGAAGGAGCAGGATGCCTACATCGACCACCTGCTGTCCATATTGGACTCTTCAGGAGCAGCTGAGGTGGCTAAGCTGAAGGAGTCGGAGAACAAGCTACAGCAGAGGGTGGAGGAGTTCACAAGGAGAGAGAACGTGCTGAACATGCGTCTTGCCACCAAACAACAGGAGCTACAAGAGCTGGTGGTAAGTGGAGTGGAACTGTTGGATCCCTTACAAGTGTTTCTTGTCTGTGTGTGTGGGGGGGGGGGGGGGGGGTCTGTGTTTTGGAAATTGTAGGGGTAGGAAGATATGTGGAAATTCACTCTTAAGTCATTTCTAGTGGGGTGGGTGAGAGTTGGAAAGAAATCTATGCCTTTTATGTATGCGAATGTGCCATGTTCAAAGATCCATAATTTCTCATACCTCTCATGTGTGTGTTTTAATGACAAAAGGTCTATCACACCAGTTCAGGTTGCTATTAATGAAGAAAAAAATGGGGGGAGGAGTTAATTAATCAGACGGAGACATGCGAAATAGTTGGGTTTTTATTGCTTGGTTTTTTTTTGGTTTTTTAATTGATTTGTTTTATAACTTTTTTAGACAAGGTTAAAAAGAGTTTAATCAACTTTCGATTTGTTGTTTTGGTGGGCTTGTTTTTTCCTGTTGGTTGGTTGTATCACTCACTCTATAACACACCAATGCTATCAGTGCACCCAGCAGCTTCTTGAATCTGTGATAAAACCAGTGCAGCTCATGCACTCGGGGATTGCTGAAAGACTCTTCTGGTACACATCTTATCCTAATCAAACCGTTCTGCACTACACTTGCTTTTACTTTAACATTTTGCATGCAGTCTTAAGGGGAGACTGTACGTCAGCACCACCAAAGTAGTATAAATCGCCATAACTTTTTTTCTATACCTTCTATGCAGATTTTTTAAAAATCCAGTGTGTTCCTTATGCTTTGTACTTTCTAATAATATGTTGAATGTCTCTGCAGACATATTTTCTCGGAAGATACATCAAGATCCCTTAAAAAATTGACCTAACTTGCTCATAACTACCCTAATTATCAAGATCAAAGTCCCAGATTTGGTCACCTGATAGAGGAGGCTCTAATCTGTGCACCATGAGCAGATTATCAATAAATGTCCTGGTTTTTTTAGTGGCAGGCCAACACTTTTGCAAACTGGAAAACACCAGGGAAAATCCCAAACCTCACCACTTCAAATCACCATAACTTGCCAACACGTTAAAATTTGTTTCATGAGTTGCACAGATAATTAGAAGAGCTATCCAGTGATATTTTTTTTAATCCTTTTTTTTTTTTAGTGAAGTATAGGAAAGTTATGAGATTTACGGCTTTACGGCAAAAACAAAACAAAAAAAAATGAGAAAAATATAGTACAAGTTAGGGCAAGGAATGTTTGGGTTTACAATGAAATATCGTGCAAGATGTGTTCTCTCTGTAGTTTCTTGATCTGTTACATGGACAAAAACCAACATAACTTCGAAATGGAGCATCCAATGCAGTGTTGCCATTTTTTGGTAATTTCCAAATTACTCGCCTGTGTTATAAAAAAAATTTGGCTACAAAAAATCCAAACAAAATCCAAACAACAATTTCATGAGAAATAACATACTAAAGTGTGTTCATAGCATTTACACGTCTTTAATAGTTCAGTGTTCGGTTTAAATTCATAGCATTTTTGAGAAACATTGAATTGCACTGTTAAAAGTGAATTTAATGTAGAAATTCCTAGTCTGTTTTGTTGAGACCAATGTGGCTGAATAAACGTTCGGTATCAGCATTACCATGGGGTATAACTAGAATGGCTTTTGCGAGTTTTGCCAATGTGGAGTAGCGATACTCAGTTTCCAAGCAGTCTTTGATTTGGCTGATTGCATGCCAATACTTATCCACCTCTGTGATGGCCGTGACTTTAGGAGGTAATGGCGACGTGCAGAAATCCATAAATTCCTCTTGAAGGCTGGGTTTGTCACCAACTTGAACTACCTGAGGAACACACTCTGCTGTAGCAAGCACCTGACCAGCCATACTGTATTCTGTATTGTTGTAAGCCTGGTTGAAGTCATTTGAGATTGGAGAGTAACTTGTGACTCGTAGGTAATCGTTTGACAGCTCCCTTGGCTGCAGCAATCCACCAAGCTTGGATAGTCTACCTAAATTTTCTCACATCTTCAGATGATAATCCATCCTCTTCTTCAAGATATGATAGTGTGTTTTGACCTGCGAAAAATTCGTGTAAAGGGAGATACTCTTCTGAGTTATCAATACACACTTGTGAAACATGTTCAGCAGCACACACGTACTCAGAATTCATGAACCGCAACAGAAATTTTCATACTAAGCCATCGACCTCTTGGTAGAGAATATGAAGAATTGGAGATTGCTGCTGCATGTACCTGTTGAAATTATTAACAATTGGTAATGCAGAACATAGAAAGAGCAAGTAAGCTTTGGTCAGAGGCTTTTCAAGTACAATTTTTTCTCTTCTCACTACTGCCTGATTATACTCAGTACTTCGAAAGTATGAGAGTAAGGCTTTATATTGCTCGATAAGACGATTTACACTAGCTTCAAGGCTGAGCCATCGTGTTTGGCATTCTATTAACAACTTGTGTGGCTTGCATTCCACAAAACTCTGAAATTCTTCAAACTGTCGCAGCCTCCTTGGGAAATAATACCATACATCAGTTGTCAGATCTTCCAATTCATCAGGCAAGACTTTGCAGGCCTCATTTTCTATTAGTGCTGCTATGTGACAATGACAATGAAGAGCAACTAAAGCTGGCTGCTTACATCGTAACCGTAACATCACTGAATTTCGTGCTCCCAACATTACATTGGCTCCATCTGTACCTAATCCGACAAGATTATCATAAAGGAGGGTAGTGGATTCTTGAAAATGCTTATCGATTGGGTTAAATACAGCTCTGCAGTAGGGCAAAGAAGATACATCTCACCTGTCCTTGGGTGTTATCGAAGAATCGAAGCATAATAGCAGCTTGTTGTGTAACGGTAATATCAGTTGTCTCATCAGTTTGGAGGCTGAAGTATTTAGTCACTCTAACTGCTGCGGAAATGGTTTTCCAGCAATCCTGGGCAATAACTTTCAACACAGCTGTTGCTTTAGTACGACTGCACTTAAAGTCTTTAGCAATAGAAGAATCAGGAAACATCAACTTGTATAGTTTGGTACAATGATCTCCCAACTGAAAGGCAAGATGGTGCTCTCCCAGGAAATATGCGAAGAATACTTCTGCACGGATTACAGACTCCTCTCTTATTGGCCCAAAGTAGGACTGTAGAGGCAGTACACCCACACCATCTTTTTCATCAGAGTGTTTGTGTAATTTCGTTTCCTGATGTCTCATGAGATCTCTAGTACCACCTCTTCCAAGGTTTATATCACGAGAGCATTTCATACAGAAGGCAAAAGAAGATCCCTTTCTCGAAGTTGTGGCCCATGGGAAAGTCTTTGCGTCTACGATAGACACACAATCGCTTTTTTGCAGACTTAGAAGACCTGATAGATGTAGAGATTTGACTGTCAATGTCAATTTGTGAAACCTCATTATCAGAGTCGGAATCCATATCTGAAAAATCTTCTTCTGGTAACCTTGAAGTACTGGGTTCTGAAGATGCCATAGCTAACTCTCTCTGACACTCACTGTGAAAGATTCTAACTCTTGCACAAATCAGGCTTTGAATACCCAACCAGATAGTCTCTCATGAGCATGCACATAGATCAAAGGGTTCTGGCTCTGCAGGCATACATGTATTCCTGCACAGACCAGGTGACCACAAAATGACCACACTCAGCTAAAAGAGAGTGGTTTTGAAATAGGCTGCACATGGTCTGATATGCATGAAATGTCAAACAATTTTCTAATGATGAAAAATCCAAACATTTATTGATAAAATCCAAACCAGAAAATTTTAGGGTCAAAAATCCAAATAGTTTGGATAAGATCCAACACTATGGCAACACTGCTGGCAATGCCTGTCAAACTTTGCAAATGGCTAGAGGATAGATACAAGAACAGTTTGGAAGAAAGGGGGGGGGGTCTAGTTTTTGACGTAAAGTCCCCCCTTAATTAAGCTAAACCACCAGGCTAGATTTGGAATACTGATTCTACATGAGTTCAATAGACTGGGTCTGCCATATCAGCAGGCTGAAGAGATGAGGTTTTGTTGGGAGTCTGGTGAGCTGAAGATGTCCAACGGGATGTCCAACGGCAGCTGAATTATGAGGGCTTGACCCAGAGGGATATCATAGCAAATACAATCTAACAAATGTACGAAGATAGTGCTAATTGTGTCCTTATAGAGTATCAGGCTAAAAAAAAAGCGGATGTGGTCTTCATTTTTTTTTTCTTTCTATTGTTTTCTTGTTTTTTAAAATTTTTATGTGTGTATTTTTTCTCTCCACTGCACCGTCGCTCACCACATAATACCTTGGATTGGTTCCTAGTTTAATAATTAGCATGGTAAAGAGGAATGTCTACTATAATGGTCAATCAATGTTCTTGAAGAACATTACTTGACTATAAGAGAGGAATAGCAACAACGACAAAGCACAGAAACATTTACATAGAAATATATATTGCATTGGCTTGTCAGAGAAGAAAGGGCACAAGCATTGAAAAATATAGACTGCAAACATTTAGCGGACCTTTAGTTTAAAAAAAAATCTACCAAATCTGTATTATATACTTTTGGTTTACCTTATTATAAAAGGTAAAGGGTCCTCTCAATATTTGTGGTTTTCATTGATAAGCTCACTTGTCCTTCCTTTTTTGACAAATCATTTAAAATAAAAGGTCTTATCTCGTGTATATGTATGTATAATTATGAATGACGCCAGTGCACCTGAACTAATGCACTTTGGAGGGGGGAAACTCTTCAAGTCAATGCACGTTGGTCAGGTCCACACTAGCACCGAAATAAACCGTACAAAGCTAAATTAATCTGCCCACCAGTCAGTCAAAATCAAATATATCTGTAGTTGAGATAGAGTTTGTTGGGAGGGGGTTGTGTCCTTTTCTTGCTGATCAGTACCTACAGATGCGCAGGAAACGTTTGCTGCAGAGAAGATAGAGAAAAGAGATGATGGAAAGGCAGAACCAACGAAGGTTGTGACTGAATGAACTTCAGAAGTCCAGATGCCAGGCATATGAATGCAGCAACAGTTCTCTAGCTATGTCCATAGTTGGTCTAGCTAGCTACCCCAGCTAGCTAGTTTGGTGTACACCGCAGCACAGCTACACCCCAGCATAGCTACACCCACCAGCATAGCTACACCCGAGCACAGCTACACCCACCAGCACATCTACATCCCAGCACAGCTACACCCAAGCACAGCTACACCCACCAGCACAGCTACACCCACCAGCACACCTACACCCACCAGCACAGCTACACCCACCAGCCACCAGCATAGCTACACCCCAACACAGCTACACACCAGCACAGCTACACCCACCACCCACCAGCACAGCTACACCCCAACACAGCTACACACCAGCACACCTATACCCACCAGCACACCTACACCCACCAGCACAGCTACACCCACCAGCACAGCTACACCCACCAGCACAGCTACACCCACCAGCACAGCTACACCCACCAGTACACCTACACCCACCAGAACAGCTACACCACCAGCACATCTACACCCACCAGCAGAGCTACACCCACCAGCACAGCTACACCCACCAGCACAGCTACACCCACCAGCACAGCTACACCCACCAGTACACCTACACCCACCAGAACAGCTACACCACCAGCACATCTACACCCACCAGCAGAGCTACACCCACCAGAGCAGCTACACCCACCAGCACAGCTACACCCACCAGCACAGCTACACCCACCAGTACACCTACACCCACCAGAACAGCTACACCACCAGCACAGCTACACCCACCAGCACAGCTACACCCACCAGCACAGCTACACCCACCAGAACAGCTACACAACCAGCACACCTACACCCACCAGCACAGCTACACACCAGCACACCTACACCCACCAGAACAGCTACACCCACCAGCACAACTATACCCACCTGCACAACTACACCCACCAGCACAACTACACCCCAGCACAGCTACACACCAGCACACCTACACCCATCAGAACAGCTACACCCACCAGCACAGCTACACCCACCAGAACAGCTACACCCACCAGAACAGCAGCACAGCTACACCCACCAGCACAGCTACACCCACCAGCACAGCTACACCCACCAGCACAGCTACACCCACCAGCACAGCTACACCCACCAGAACAGCTACACAACCAGCACACCTACACCCACCAGCACAGCTACACACCAGCACACCTACACCCACCAGAACAGCTACACCCACCAGCACAACTATACCCACCTGCACAACTACACCCACCAGCACAACTACACCCCAGCACAGCTACACACCAGCACACCTACACCCATCAGAACAGCTACACCCACCAGCACAACTACACCCCAGCACAGCTACACCCACCAGCACAGCTACACACCAGCACACCTACACCCACCAGAACAGCTACACCCACCAGCACAACTATACCCACCTGCACAACTACACCCACCAGCACAACTACACCCCAGCACAGCTACACACCAGCACACCTACACCCATCAGAACAGCTACACCCACCAGCACAACTACACCCCAGCACAGCTACACCCCAGCACAGCTACACACCAGCACACCTACACCCACCAGAACAGCTACACCCACCAGCACACCTACACCCACCAGAACAGTACACCACCCAGCAGTTTTTGTCATGAGATATCTATACAGAGGCATATATGAGCCACTTTTATGGCCTCGCCAGTCTTTCGCATAGCACTACTACATGTAATACTGCATAACACTCACAGCAACCCCCACCTTCCCAAAATATATAATTTCCTACCATTTTAGAAGTGCACAGTGGGATCAACCTTTTGCCATGAAGTTGTACGTGTGGATATACTGTTCTGGTTCCTTGTGCATGCAACTAACTCCCCCCATAAGGCAACATTACTCTGGCTGTAAATGCTTTGCAGACAGTTATGTCATTTGAAGATCACTGTAGTAATAAACAGTAATGAATGTGACTTCAACAGGTAGTAGAGATATGGATATAATGCTGACTGGGTACCCCATAATCCATGTGTGTGTATGAGTGTGTGTCTGACAACATCCGAAAACATGGGTCAAAACAAAATTGTTGAAAGGCTCTCAAATACTACTTTTTGGTGAACAAAGCAAACCCTTCGTTGGGAGTTGGATGGAGCAGTTTAATTGAAGTGCATGGAGTATTTGCGATGTATGTGGCTGACTATTTAGCTATTCACTGCACGTTCACCTATGAGAAGATGAATGCATCAGCCGTCTTAAATAGAAGTTTACTTTTAGAAAGACGTGGTCGCCTTGGTGAAAAAAGGTGGGTGGGCTATTTGGAAGAAGCTCTAGGTTGTACAGGAGTAGGATTGGGCAGCATACACTTTATAGCTGTCAAGGCAAGGATGCTCCCATTTCATTTTTACATACATGTAGATACCCAATTCCTAAACATGCTCTTGCTATAGTGGTGGATACACCTTCATAAGGTTGTGTAGAAACTGTTTCAAGTTTATTTATTTATCTACTATTGTTGCTTTGTGTGTGTACTCGAAGTGCTGCTCTCAGACAGCAAGCTAAATAGGCCACATAGTTGGTATGTAGAGGATATGCTAATGGTAGGAACATACTGAACTGAACAAATGGATTAAGAGTGCATATATCTAAAACAAGATGGCTGAAGTCCTTTTGAGCTAGTGCATGGTCTTCGCTTCAGTACTCTGACAATTCCATCAGCCAGAAAGCACTGCCTGATAACGTCACACTCAGTCTGCTTCCCATCTTCAGGCAAAACTGCTTCCGTGGTACTCTTAGCCTTGCACCTGTTGAGAATCATTAGGGGCTATTTATATATGTACATACAATTCCGGTAGTTCTTTTTTTCTCCTTCCCTGCAGATTCAAGTTCTTTTCTGATGATCTTTTTTTTCTTTTTCTTTTTTTAGCCAATGCCAATTGCTCATCAGTACAACTAGCCACTGTTTTCAGGTTCTATCAGTGTATGTGTATATAGTATAGGTGATGGTGGTACCTTGATATATGTCAACCACAAATTTAATAGCTAAAACTTGCCAACTATGTATCTCTGCCCTAGCATGTATTTCACTCATTTATTCCTCAACTCTTGTTCATGTTTTCACAAAGCACACCCAGATGCTTACACGCACACACACACACCATCACCAACTGCATCCTAGTGATGGATTGCAAATGTTGATAACATTTCCCATTCCTCCCACAGTCCCAAGTCCACGAACTGAAACAAGCGCAGACTGCCGAAGGATCGCAGCTCCACCGCATGTTGATTGACCCAGCTGTGAACATGGTCTATAGCCGGATGAAGTCACAACTTTCGGACTATAAGGAAAAGCTGGAGCAAGCACAGACTGACCTCAGCGCCTGGAAGTTCACACCTGATAGGTTAGCTGATACTGAAGGTTTGATGAAACAACAACAAAGTCTAAACAAACACAAAATGTATGGCGACAGACGGTGTGGCTGCGGTTCTGTACTAGCAGCCTAATGCAGTGTCTCCTCATACTAGACCCACTCAAGCAATGCAGGGCTAGTCTAACCAAGCTAACTCAGTTCTTGTGATGTGTGCACTGAATGAGAATTACGTCCATCAATATTTACTCAACAATGTATTTCATTTTTGCTGTTGTTACAATCTTGAGTTTTGTCATTTTTATTTTTATTTTATTATTTTTTTGATTGGATTGATGACTCTTTCTGTTGCCATGCCTATAATAGTGTGATAAATAACTGCATGGTTGTTAATTGAGTTGTGTGTTGCTAATGTGGTGGCTGTTAATGGGAGATATTTGTTGTTGTTGTTGTTGAGTAACTTCACTTAGGCATTTTGTTTGTAATTATGTGCATGTCATTTGCATATATTATTCTGGTAGTCTGGCGTTGCTGACCCTTCCCATTCAATTGTTTTTCTGGAATTAATTACAAGCTGGATGGAGCAGTTCTCAACATAAGGAACTGATGTCAGTGTTGGAGTGGTCATTTGGATGACCTAAGGCAGAAGTGTGAATCTTTACTTTCAACTCCTTGTGATGGCTGCGAGAGCATGTTACCAGACCAGACCCTCTTTTCTTCCCCACGAGGGAGGTAAAGGGTTGGCTTCGCGAGACTAACATTCTTATGGGGTATACTTTCAAGTGGCAAAAGAGCTGATTATTAATAGGGTAAACATGGGCATGTATGTTCCTTCCCTTCATGTCATGATGTGTTTGTTGTACTGTGTATGTACATAGTCGCTTTTGGGGGTTCTTTTGGATGGGGGGTGGTTTTATTCTGTTTGTGTTTTGTTGTTGTTGTTGTTTTGGGATGTGTGCTTTAGAGGGTTCTTTTTTTTTGTCTTTTGCTCTGAGTTGTAGTATACTTGCCCGTGCAGTGTGACAGGAAAGAAGCTGATGGCCAAGTGTCGAGGCCTTCTACAAGAGAACCAAGAGCTTGGGAAGCAGATCTCTCAGGGAAGAGTGACGCAATTGGAGGCTGAGATTACCCTCCACAAGAAATACAACCAGGAAGTCAAACATGCCCAAGAAGGTAATACATAGATATATATTTATGATACCATCAAGTCGTTTCTCATGAAGATATATCCTGTATCCTCCCCCTGATCCGTATCTGGTAAGTAAGGTACTAAAGGCATGCGTGAGTCATCCTGTTGTCATGTGGGCTGTTGTCATGTGGGTTGTTGTTGTTGTTGTTTGGGTGGGAGTTTTTTGTTTGGTTTTCGTTTATTTTTTGGTTGTTTTTAACATAAAACCTCTAAATTTCTTCAAAGCGAGCATCACTCGTATCAGGTCACTTTGCCACAGCGGCCTAATTGATTAATATGTTCGACGGTGTATACATTTGTGTGAGGGCAAGACACGGATTATTTCAAGTCTCGGAGCTCATAGACTAGTATCCCACCCAACCTCTCCTAATAGCTAATAATAATAATATATATATATATATATTATAATATAAAAGTGTTATTCAGGGGCAGGGGTCAACCTCTCCTAATAGCATATATTATAATATAAAAGTGTTATTCAGGGGCAAGGTCAACCTCTCCTAATAGCTAATATATATATATATATTATAATATAAAAGTGTTATTCAGGGGCAGGGTCAACCTCTCCTAATAGCTAATATATATATATATTATAATATAAAAGTGTTATTCAGGGGCAGGGGTATCTTCCTATGTACTAGACGTGGCAAGTAATGAACTAGTAATATTTATTGGGGGGTTGTTTTGTCTTTGGATTTTTTAATGTTAAAAACCTCTGAACTTTCTTGGAAGCGAGCACTACTCATTTCTGGTGGTCACACCCATTTACTGGATGTGGTTACCTTTGTAAAAGTAGGTTGACCAAGAAAATGATTTGGATACAACCCAAAGATCCTTCCCCAGCACAAAAAAATTATAACCTCTACGATATACATGTATATATATATCAGAGAATAGACTAATACTCCCCAAGTTGTTTGAACCCACTTTTTATAATGGTGGACACAACCCCACCATCCCAAAACAACAACAACAGCAACAACAAAAAAAGTTCATATCTCTCGCATTGGCAGCTTTACAAGACCTACTCTTTTATTTATTTTTAATGTACACCAAATGTGGTTGGGTCATCATGTGGTCCATATTTTTTTGGTCCAGTTTCTATTTGTTTTTCTTTCTTCCCTCCACATAAACAAATAGCCACATTCTAGAATTTTGCTCAGGATATCTCCAGAACTCACCACCAACAATGCAGATATTATTCTTTACCGTGTTTGTTTATTACTGGTGTTCGCAGTGAGTAATAACTGGTTTGGGTGAAGGTTTATCTATATCAGTAATTGTTTGTCACAGGAGGAAGCTCCAACTGAATGTTCACTTTTTTGCTGTGAAAACATGCAGCGGCTGCTGGATTAGCATCATACCCACGAGCATGTTTTTACCATTTTCATGTGAACCATTATTCATTGCAAAGTTGTTGCAAGATTTGGATTCCTCTGATAGTAATACATGTAATGTTATTAATGAGTACTTTAGTTTGGGAAGTGGGAGAAGGAGATGAAATGGTATGTGAAGACATTTTTTGTGTGTGTTGCCAGTTTAGTACTTTAGCAAATGATTCTAAGCATGGAGGTGTTCTTGTAGCTAAAATCAGCCAAAACCACCTCTTAAGATGCCAAGAAGCTGCCAAAGTGAGTTTTAGCTGGTGATGTAACCATTTTTGTTTGTCTCTGTTTTTGGTATCCAGCATTTCTAAATGGTGTTGTTGGATGGTAAAGGTTATTTGTGAAGGTACATTACATATGTGTGTACATTTATCAAGCCGGAGTTTATACAGGTCCCCAGTATTTATATGCCAACTGTTAAAACAAATGCATCAAAATAATTATGTGCGATTAACTTGACTGACTTTCAATAATAGCTTCTCCGTTTTCGCAGAATTATGCAAAGTATTTGTTTAAGTGAATTGAGTGTCTCTACACAGTTATTGCTGGCATTTAGTCAAAAAGTCGGACGCTAAGTAGCCATGGTTACGGTACTTATCGTAAGGTTGAATAACAGCTGAAAGAAAAGGCCAAGATGATTCAACAGCGCAGCCACACAATATGGAGTGCACTTGTAGCTTAGCATTGACATTCTAGCCAAGACTTTCATCCTTCAGCATAAAGACATGCAATGATTGTGATAATTGTTTGTGATAATTGTTTGTGGCTAACAGAAACATAGAAAATTTGGTGCTGTGAAATTAATTTTCCAAACCACAATATTTTCATCTGAAGTTGACATACCGGTTTTGATACCCTACCCTTCCCCAACCCCCAACTAAACATGATTTTTGTGTGTGTGTGTTTGATGAACACATTTCCAGTCGGGTGCTGCATCGTTATAAAATGTTCATAAATAATATATATAAAAGTATAAAATAAAAAATAAAATAAATTATGGCCGACGACTGCAATTGCTATCATGAACGAACGGCCTTTGCTGCCGTTTCTGGAAACTCTTCTCTAGAGGAAAGCTGCCCAGGCATTTATGTAGCTATGGCCTCCTTCGCTCTTTGAGAGAAAGGAGGAACTTTTGGGTGTGAATTTCATAGCACAACATGCATACTGTAGCTTTGTTTTCTTACCTCAATGGAGCCGATTCAAGGAAATGATAAATTGTGAAATGTTATTCTTTGAAAAAACTTATTCACATTGAGAATTAGGTTGAGGCAGCAGCAAAAAGACTATAAATAAACCTGGTGTGCAAGGTCTCTTGGTTAATTAAGGGGGGAATAATGTCAAAAAAATACACCTCGACAATACCAATCATAACTTCCACCCACTACCCTCTATCAACATAATTTTTGTACCAAAATGTAGCTTAGAAGATAAGCTATTTAATGATGTATTTAATTTTTGTCATAGATATTTTTTATGCCAAAGTGTCAGCCAGGAAACCCAGTCCACAAATTAAAAATCCATTAATAATGCTAAGTGGCTGCTAGGTGGTTTATGGTAAGAGTACATGTAGTAGTTTCACCTAAACTATTTGAATAAGTATGATAATGCACCGCAGGAGAGGTGGGGGGAAATCCCATACAAACCACATGCAGATATGCTGTTCTATACCCAACACATTCTCATAACAGTGAAAATAAAATAATTTAGGTTAAAGAGCACACTATAAGCATTCTGGTGATATATAAATTATGGAGTTTGGTTGAGAAATGAGGGAGAAATTTGTGAAAATATGTGGAAATTCTTCTAATCTAACGCGACGAGATTCTTCTTCACACTTGCTGGGTTTCTAATTAAAATAGTGAGTGCAAAAGCTGTCGTAACTGCATCATAGAATCTTCAAATGTTCTGAAACTTGGAATATGACCTCAATATGAGCAGATACACCATTTAAAATAGTTGTTAAAAAAAAAGTGAAAATTAGCATTTTGACATTATTCCCCCCGCGGAAGTATTTATTTACAAATGCCATTATATTCTTCTATGTGAATCCCCACAGAACTGACCGAATTTGTTCTGCAACTGGATGAAGAAGTGGAGGCCATGCAAGCCATCATCTTACACCTGGAACAACAGCAACACAAACACAGCAAGAACGCTCTCTCAATCACCAACTCAACCGCATCGAAAGGTGGTAAGGATAGGACAAAAGGGACGATCAATGGACCTGTAGAAACTTCAAGTACTAGTGTTAGTACTACTTAAGTTATCTTTGCTCTCCCACAATTTGCTCTCCCACAATTGTTTCTTCTTGTACTACTTTTTTTATTAAGAGTATGTAATGTCTATCTCTCACTCAAAGTGAGTTGAATAAAAAGTTTATTCTTATAACCCAGACCATTGCATTTACCTCTTAGGTTACATTTCATCTTGTTCTGCATAAGTTGAGTGTCTTTGTGTACACTATATACCAATTTGCTGCTAAGTTTCTTTAGGCCCTCCATATTGCAGCGACACTGGTGACCAGATTAAATTACGAGCAAATAATTACAAGCCAAGGACCAATCTGAGACTCAAGAAAGTCAATTGTAAGGGGAATGGGGCAATACATGTTTGTTTATAGACCCTATACTACCCTACCCAGGCTACAGGCTACATTAATCTCTAAACTGACCCTTACCAAATCACTAGACACGGTGGGAAAGGGTCCATGGAGCTATTTTTATTCTGTGTGGCTTGTGATTTGCTCTCTTAGTTAATGGCTGCTGATTTACAAACAATAGACCATTATGGATGAAAGAAAGTATAGCCATGCGTGACGAGTTTATGGGTGACGTGCCTGACCCCATTTTGCTGCCTATTATTATACTGCCCAGCTCATATAACACTATAGATACGTATAGGAGCAAATGTGGCTGCACCTTGACATGAAGAGCGTAATTTGATAAGGCTTTTCAATCGTATTGCAACCTATTATAGAGCTCTCAAAGTCCTAATTTAGCACTCAAAGAATTATTTGGTGGACCATCCCCTCCCATTCAAAACACACGAGTGGTATATATATAGTTGCCAATAACTATAACTTCCTGAAGACCCAAAAATGATAGTGCCTTAACAATGTGAGCATTGCAAATCAAGTGGCCTAGGAAAAGCCATCCCAGCAAGGTCATCGCTCATCTCTTGCACACAGGTGGGACAGTCCCTACAGTAAGGTGATTGGATAGCTCCTCAATCAGGTTAATAAAAATAAAAGGTGGACAGCAACACTCACTACGCCTCTAGTCCTTTTGATACTCTCATATTTTAATTTTAATTATATCCCAATGTTGATCTAACCACCATTGCTTGCACAATTCGTGTCTTCAGCTAGGATAAATTTACACATGTACAGTGCAAGACATCTCCTATAGTCCATATAATAATAATTTGACAATTTACACATGTACAGTGCAAGCTACAGTCCATATAATAATAATTTGACAATTTACACATGTACAGTGCAAGACATCTCCTACAGTCCATATAATAATAATTTGACAACACAAAATAACCGAACACGTTCCAAATGCTCCATCACTGAGAAGTACATTACTGTGTTGTAGTTCAGAGTGCGGAAACATGTTTTACAAACAGTACTTACTGGTGATGCATGGTGATAGAAATGATTGACAGATGGATTTTGTTTTTTATCACATTTTTTTGGTTTGTTCACCACGTATTTAAAACACAAAGCCATTGGCAGGAATGTTCTGAGCAGTGGGTGCAAACTTGAAGCCTCCATCCTCTGTGTTGGGGACCACAGCTTCATCGTCATCCTCCTATCAAGGATTAAATATGATTTGGCAAAGAGTAAGTGGCGACTCAACAAATATATTTTACCGTATGATAACGGATGAGCAATACACCAAAATAGTAGTAGCCAGGTGGAAACATATGTGACAGGCTCTGCGAAAAGGGCCCACTTCGCGCAAGATATAAAATTTGAGTTATTGGCACTAAGATATAGCACACCTTATTACCTTCAAAATGGTCTAAGAAGCGTCACCATAGCTGTTGGTTTGCTGAGCTACGACCGATCTAACACAGCTAAGTACAAGGCCATAATTCCATGAAAACGGTCTTTCAATGTTGACTTACGGGGAATTTTTCTATTTCCGTAATCTTCCGCGTTACGCGTTTTGAGGTAGCACGTGATTCTACAAGATACGCCCTTCATAGTTCGTGGAGAAGTCACACACTTCTTGGAGGAGCTTTTCTTCGCTTCCACGGCGCAGCCAAGGACTTAGAACACCACTAGACCCCCCCAAAACTTCGTGCCTCCATGAATCAAGCAGCTATTCTTGGGAGGAAAAGCAGGTGAGAGATAGTACTAGCCCACCAACTGTAACTTTTTTGTTTAACTTGTTCTCTAGCTCACAGTTGGCCTTTGTTTAACTTGTTTTCTAAGAAGCCCACAGTTAGCCTTTGTTTGACTTGCTTTCTATCCTACAGCTTTCTATCCTACAGTTAGCCTTTGTTCACAGGTAGCCTTTGTTTAACTCGTTTTCTAGCCCACAGTTAGCCTTTATTTAACCTGTTTTCTAGCCCATAGTTAGCCTTTATTTAACTTGTTTTCTAGCCCACAGTTAGCCTTTATTTAACTTGTTTTCTAGCCCACAGTTAGCCTTTATTGAACTTCTTTTCTAACCCACAGTTAGCCTTTGTTTAACTTGTTTTCTAGCCCACAGTTAGCCTTTATTTAACTTGTTTTCTAGCCAACTTGTTTTCTAGCCCACAGTTAGCCTTTGTTCACAGGTAGCCTTTGTTTAACTTGTTTTCTAGCCCACAGTTAACCTTTATTTATTTAGCCCAGAGTTAGTGTTTAGTTTCTAGCCCATACTTAACTTGTTTCTAGCCTACAGTTAGTGTTTATTAAACTTAGTTTCAGGTCAGCAGTAAGCCGGCTACTTGTCCTAACCCAGTTTTCTCTCTTTTGTTGTTGTTAGAACAAACTATTATTAGATAAAAAGTAGGACAAGAATAATTATTATTATACAGTGTTACAACAACATTGGTTAAAGACTTATTGTTGCTGATCTACTGTTATGTCCCTCCTTTCTGCAGATCATACAAGTGCGTTTCTTGGCAGAGGGAAGATAATCCTCTTTATTCTGATTACCAGTTGGTGAGGAGGGAGTGCTGGAAGGCTTGGGGACAGCTGGCAGAGGACAGGTACTATCCTTCTCATCTTCAGGTGAAGTATGGACTTCTCGCCAGCACTCGTCACAGGTGGTTTTGTAGAACGACCTTTCCAGCTGCACAATTTGAAGGTGCTCTTCTGCTGCTTTTATAGTAGCACATTTCTCCACATCAGGACAGTTAGCAGCTCGGAGGATAGCTGTACTGTTCTGTTGGCATTGCCAGCACAAGTCAGACATAGGTTTCATAATAATAATGGATGGAAGCAGTGACTGCCAGAGCTTATTGAAGGTGGAGTATGCAGCAGGACATGCACAGGGTGTGGAGTTAGCAGCTTCACAATACACCCTCCGGATCCCTCTCTTGGACACGCTAGAAGGTAGCATCTTGATGTCAGATCTGCTATAACCTGGTATGCGACCAGGAAGGAGCAGGCCATTCTGATCAGCAGAGTTTAGTAAGAATCTGACAATAAACTCTACCTAAGCAAATGCAAGGGCATTGTGAGGAAGACGCCTGGTGTTTCCATGGACCCGAGGAAGACGCCTGGTGTTTCCATGGACCCGTGGTGCAAGCCCATTGTCCTTGAAGTGTGTCACCAAGTTCTTCATTCGTTTCTCGCCAACAGTGTGAAGGTAACGAAACATGGAAGGACACACTGGTTGCCCCTGATGGTAATATTTTGTGTACTTTTTCTGTCGACTCAACAGTGAATGCCGAACCATCTCCATCGAATTTGAGGTAGCCATGAGCTGCCCAAGCAAGATGTCCAACTCATTGTGTGTCTGGGAATTGCAGTGTGAGCGAAATCAAAGACATGCCGTCAAGGAAAATGGGAGAGAGAAACTTCCCCCATCACGAAGACGACAACCACATCCAGCATCCAAGAAATCTCCAACTTGCTTATTTTCCTCGATGTCGGAAAGAGTTGGTTCGATGCCATCAATCATGTGAAGATTCTCCAGGGCTTCACTCACTTGCTCATCACGGTCCAAATCTTCCTCCTCAATTTCTTAATTTCTTCATCCTCACTGATCTCCTCCTCCACACCCATCTCGCCAACCTCTACCACTCTGCTATTGCACAAAAGTTCTGTCTCTGTAAATAGTATGCACACAGATGTACTATAATTCCAACACATTACTCCACATTACTCCTAATTACAAATTTTTGTCAATACAGTGTATATTTTGCTATTCAGCTATTCAGTAGATGATATTTATTTTTTTTGGCTATGGACACCTATGTCTTCACTAAACTTACCATGATTTGCTGCTCCAGTCACATCATCACTGTCCATTTCTCCTTCAAAAGGAGTGTTGAAGTAGTCTTGTAAGATATCCAGCAAGGGTTGTTGGTCTTTCTCACAAAAGTGAAGCAAACCATTCACAGCTCTAGCAGCTTCTCTAGCACTAGTTTGAAAAGTCATTCTGCAGCTGTTGTTACTGTGGTAACGAGTTATAAAGGCGCGCGGGTAACTCCCATACTTCCGTGTGCACGTAGTATTCTTCCGCCGGCAGTTAAACTTCAATCTCGGTTACGCGTAGAGAAGAATTGAGTCCGAGTTTTCTAAGGCTACGCTCGGCAAGAAGCAGACGCTTTTAGGTCATCAAACTTCACAGAAAGTTAGCTAAAAGATAATAGATACTTATAAGCTAATAAAATGGATTTTATAAAATTTTGGCCTAGGCATTGTTTTAGGTTGTATCTCAATTTCAATATCTGCGCGAAGTGGGCCCTTTTCCCAGAGCCTGTCACATATAGGCTAGCCATCATCACCATGTAACTGCCTACTAGGCTATGGAGACTGCAAAGTCTGTACAATCATCCTCGCTACTCGTCAACTCACCGCAGAAAAGAATTTATCAATGATGGAGAGAGCAAGCTGGTAGACCTCTCTGTTTTCATGCTGCTGCAGAGCCTCAATCTTGTTCAAACCATCACACTCTTCAATGACAATACATACTTGATCCACCTGCTCAACCTTGGCAGCTGCCTGCAAATGGATCACAATTTGGGACATCTTATAAATTTATTATTTTAATATATGGTTAGGCTGTCACACAACAAGACCAAGTAGTGTTAGTAGCACAGAAAACCAGCATGTTCAACCTTTGCTAATATGAAAATCCTGTCATTCGACAATTCCATTGAAGGACATTTATAACATGTTAGTTGCTAAGACTTCAAGAATCAAATTCCAAGCTCTTGGCAAAGCATAACAAAGTGGCTAAGAGTTGCAATACACATAGCTAAGACTTCAAGAATCAAATTCCAAGCTCTTGGCAAAGCATAACAAAGTGGCTAAGAGTTGCAATACACATAAATAGATAATTTACCTTCATGGCCCTGGGCCTATGAAGGTAGTAACAGAATATCATATTGGACTCCTTTACAGGAGGGGGGAAAATCGGACCAGACTAACCACACGAGTATCAGAAACTTGTCACATGAACTGTATCATTTTTTTTTTACCTCAAGGATGTTCATAATTGCATCCAAGATCACCATGACAATCTTTGTATCTTTAACGACCAGCATGTCGCAGAGAGGCTTGATTGCACCAGACTCTACAGTGTGCACGACATGATCGATGTTGCCACCTGCCGTGAGGTTAGTAATAGCCCATACCGCCTCCTTTTGGGCATTGTACTCTCCCTACAGAGAATGTGCAAAATCAACAGACAATATAATGTGGGTACTAATCCTTCTTCACTCATTACTTGCTTCCTCTAAGCGAAATATCTTCTCGGGATTGTATAACCATTGCAACCAATGCTTTGACCTTCAGGGTGATCTAAGATGGCCTAGCTAACACGTGAACAAAGAAAGGCACATTTCACACCTCTCCTCTCACCTTGGCCATGATATCAATGATGGGCTTGATGAGGCCAGCATCCACCACAGCCTGGATCTGGTGAGGCTGGCCTGCTGTGATGTTGGAGATTGCCCAGGCAGCCTCCTTCTGGATGGTGGACTTGGAATGGCAGAGCAGTTTGGGGAAGTGTAACAGAGCATGACAATCCAGAACAACCTGTGTCTGATGATCTGTGCCTGTTACAATATTCCCAATGGCACGCAGGGATGGAGTCTTTGAGTGCGAGAATAGAAGAAAATATTAAACTCAAGTGGCATTGGACAGGAAGAGCGAACACAAAAAAGGCTTATGAAAAAAGTTTAGTAGGGATAAAAATAATGGAGCATGGGAGTCGTCTGGTTCACAGTACCTTTTATCTTGTGCGTCACGTCCTTAATTAAGCGTTCTTTAAAAATATATATATAATAATTTAAAAAAATTAAAACGTTCTACTGCGTCCTCATGATTCACAATGTTGTTCCAAGATGCGCGTTGCGGTGGAACAGAATTCCGACCTTTGACCTCGTTATTGAAGATGGCAAAGACTTGGAAACCTGACTTCGACAACAGCTCTGAGAGCTGATGATCACTACGAGAGCACATCCATTGCTTAGAAACTGCTTAGTCTAGCTTTCTAAATAATGCGCAGGTGGACAAAATCACATGCGATGAAGAAGAAATCTGATTGGCTGAACGGATGAGGATGCTTCACACCTGAACGCAAAAATATATCCGAATGTTGCATCCTAAAGTTAGGACGCAACGTGCATGGTTCACACGACGCTTTAGGATGCGATACTCGTTGTTTACGTCGTGTTGTGAACCAGACTTTAGAGGTCAAAATACGAATTGGAACTTATAGCTGTGTTGCTTACCAACAAGCACATGCTTCATCAGGGTGTGCTAGCACTTAACACTGGTTTGAGTCCGATTTCAAAATGGTCATCATGATCAAGTGTGTGCGATATTGAGTGTAGCTGAGCCAATCCAGCAGCTGCTAACACCTTTTTTGTTGCAAAGAAGTGATCGGTTTAAAGAAGTTTACTCTTGCAACAAGAGTTAGTAGTTAGTAGCTTTCAACAAAACCTGGTAAACCACAAGTGACCCATGATGAATGTGTGTTGTAATACACATGTTTAAAATGTATGTAATATGTTTGGTTACATTATCCCAGAGACATCTCTTTGCAAAGACTCTGCTTGACTAATAAAAAATCAAACGTGAAGATCCATCTTTTAACCAATTGAACGTCGACTTTATTTATTGACATTATGTTTAGCATAACTTTTTTTAATAAGAATAAACTTCTCAAATTGTTCATGTCATTAGAATGAAAATACATTAAGCTGCAGTTTGGAATACGAATTGGCTCCGATGAAGTAAGCCAACAAAATCTTCATCGCTATGTGTCTACAAACAAAATTTACAGCCAAAAAAAATCCATCCAGGAGCGCCTCCTTGATCAAGAGCGAAGGATCAGAATGTATAAGCAATAAAACTCACCGGAAGGAAACTATTTTATAGAGAAGTTTATTGGGCACGTACACATGGAGAATGGGCATGTAATACAAATTCTTTGATTTAATATAAATTTCCCCCCCAATGATGTCTAGTTTGCACCATATGGCATTTAATAAGCTTCTTCATTTGAAGTCAGTTAAAAGACAAATTCATTTTGTACATGGTTTATAAAAGTTGCTACTCCACATGAGATTGTCCTGAACAAGCTTCAACTCTATTTCATATACATATTGGTGGTGGATATCTATTGATCTGTGGCTCACAGCATCAACGAATCACATGAACCGTTTTAAAATACAAGAAATAAATGTTTGGCACTGAGTGGCAAGCAAAGAAAATGGAAGGGAAAAAGATAGAGCATGTTGATGAACCCGAGTAACTGATTGTCTGAACCCGAGTAACTGACTGAACCCTAGTAACTGACTGTTTAAACCCGAGTAACTGTCCATCATCCTTTCATGTCAGTTATTAACCATGCAACCCATTCTTATCTACCTAGGCAGTCATTATTTTTGGGGGAGAGAGGATTTGGTAAGAGGGCCTATAGTAGAGGTGGTCTTGGGAGTTTATCAGGGTCTTGGTTAGGTACACATCAGCTATTAATCGTGCAGCCCATTCTCACTTGCACAACTAGGCCAGTCTAGCTTTTAATCTGCTGCCTCAATCGTTCGCTTCACTATGACAACCATTCCCGATATGCATAAATAAACCTGCATATTTAAGGTAGGTGACCCCATTTTTAAGGGATGAACGTACAGTGAATGCACCCTAGACCTAAACATACATATGCCATGCACAGCAAAACCAAATTTTCCCATCCAACCCCACTGAGGAGTCAATTGGAAGTTGAGGGTTTCTATTACAGATAATGGTGAATAATCACTACTTGCTCACCACAGTCTTGTGACCAGATCCTAACAAATCCACTAGTTTCGGGACTACACCAGACTGGATGACGGCCTGTATGCGCTCCGAGTTACCATCTGTGAGGTAGGAGAGTGCCCAACACGAATCTACAACCACACTAGTGTCCTCGTGACAGAGAAGGTGAGCCAGGGCAGGTAGGAGCTGGGAAGAGAAGCCAAGATGAGTAGGGAAGATGTGAAGAAAGATTAGCGGTAAAGAGATATTGCTACAGTAAGGAAGTGAGCAATGAGAATGAAAGCAAGAGGCAAGGAAAGAGATGGAAAATTAAAGGTAAGGAAGATAAGAATGATAGGTGAGGGAGGTGAAAGAGAGGGAGGATGGGGAAGGTGAGTGGGTTGAAAAGGGAGAGGAAGATAGCAAAGAAGGAGGCGAGGGAGAGAGGGGAAAGTGGGAAAGAGGGAGAGGAAGCTGAGAGGGATATGCGAGAGAGAGGAAAGTGTGAGTGGGAAGAAGGAAGGGTTGGAATAGCAATCACAAGGGACCCTTCAATTTCTACAGGTCTTGAACAATGCCATATGACCATGACACTTTGCAGGCAGCAATATAGTGAAAACTGACAACCTTTTAAAGGTGTATATATATAGCTTACTTGTTGAGCAGTTTCAAAGGATGGAGGAGGGTCCTTGTTCCTGCACAAGTTAGACAGAGCCCAAGCCAGGTTGCACAAGTGCTCTATCTACACAGAGTGAGATCAAGCATAAAAGCTGAAACGTGCAACAATTAGGCCTTAAAAAATATTAGCTGCTGTCACCAACTACTCAGGTTAAACAATCAAGAGCAGGATGCCTTGAAGTGGTCATAATAATGATAATTAGCTAGAAACATCTTGTACTTACAAAAATGTCAGGCTTGATGAGGGCCAAAAGCGGAGGGATGATTCCATTTCTGATGGTGAAATCTCTGCAATCTGATCCATCTCCTGCTATGTTGCCGAGAGCCCACACGGCCTGGTCCACCACATTCGCGTGTGGGCTTGACAGCAGCTGGATAATTACCGGAACTCCACCTACACACATACAGAAGGGGATTCCTAAACAACCCATACAGGACATACGTTTTCAAAGGAGGAGTAGGGAAACGACACCATTTGGAGATATCTCGTGCTATTTGAAGACTTCATTTACAGAAGTGCTCTCTTCTTTTTAATTACGTCCTCCACTCGAGCCGTCCTCCACTCGAGCCTCATAAAAGGTTAGTTTTAATCTGTCAGATAGCTTACCATCACACTCGTCACACAAGGTATAGATAGTGCTTAGCACTGGAAGCGCATAGTTGAATTTCCTCCTGGAAATCTGATACCTGATAGCAACCCAGCATGTTAGATTTCTACATCCAGTTTGTATTGCTCTTATTACAAGCAAGTATAGCCATATATATATAATTCCTGGCACATACTGAGAAGCCAAATAGCTACAGTCAATTTACTTCTTTGACAAGGCAATGAATATCAATGAGTAGCAACAGTCATGAGTATTGATTGACCATTCCTTTTTGTGTGCAGCAGAGGGATAACCCATAGTATGCAGAAGAAAGTCGGGCACTTCGATGCCAATAGAGACGGCCTGGTAGAAACCTAGCTCCTCCTTAGTTAAGTTTAAACAGCTACTGTTGTTACGATACAACCAGATATAATAAAGTTAAGATAAATTTCTCTTAGTATCAGCTTACAAACAATAGGTGATAGTGAATCACTTCTGAGCTTATGGTCGTCATTTGAGTAATCAGGCAGGAGTCAAGTTCCCTTGCCATGGCACCACACAAAATACAAACAATTAAACCACCTCAAAACTGAAGACGACACTACAGATTTCAGCCAATAAAAGGAAAAGGAATTGGGGGAGATGGGAGAAAAACGACATCTGATGAGTCATTGGGAGAGTCCTGTCCTATGCACTAGGTGGTTAGCAGTTTTAAACACTATAAAGTTAGTTTACTAACAACAAAAGTTTGGAATGAGGGGAACAAAAGTCTGGAATGAGGGGAACAAAAGTCTGGAATGAGGGGAACAAAAGTCTGGAATGAGGCGGGAACAAAAGTCTGGAATGAGGGGAACAAAAGTCTGGAATGAGGGGAACAAAAGTCTGGAATGAGGGGAACAAAAGTCTGGAATGAGGGGAACAAAAGTCTGGAATGAGGGAAACAAAAGTCTGGAATGAGGGGAACAAATGTCTGGAATGAGGGGAACAAATGTCTGGAATGAGGGGAACAAATGTCTGGAATGAGGGGAACAAATGTCTGGAATGAGGGGAACAAATGTCTGGAATGAGGGGAACAAATGTCTGGAATGAGGGGAACAAATGTCTGGAATGAGGGGAACAAATGTCTGGAATGAGGGGAAGGGTGGAATTGAGGAAAAGGGGTGGCAAAGAGGGGGAGGAAATACACCAAAATGGGGAGGGTGGGCGGAAGAGACGTACATACCTGCATCTACCACAGCTCTAGTCTGGTGAGAGTTGCCTGAGGCAATGTTGGTGAGAGCCCAGGTAGCTTCAAACTGGAGTTTGGAGTCAGAAGAGCCAAGCAGCTCCACCAGCTTAGGGACTATTCCACTCCTACACACACACAAAATAGAACCGGTCAATATTTCAATACATTAACCAATTGAACACTAACTTTATTTGTGGTTAATTATATTTTTTAGCTGTAACTTTTATGGAAATACAATAAGCTGCAGTTTGGTGTAAGAATAACCTCTGTTGAAGTAACTATGCAGTGCTATGCTGCTATATGTCGACAACAAAACTTCAGCAAAACTCCTTGCTCAGAGCGAAGGAATTCAGAATTATTCCTGGTAAGCATAGTTGCTTATGCTGCTTTCCACCGAAGAAGAACTTCCAGAAACAGTAGCAAAAGCCAGGAAGTTATTGTTCACAAATGAAGTTGCGATCATTGGTCATAAAAATATATATATTTTTTCAATCTAACTGGAAGTCTCAAGTTTTATTACTATCTAGATTAGTTTATTGGACATGTGCATTCGGAGAAGGGGCGCAGGATACTAATCCTTCGATTTAATTTTTTCCCCTGACAATGGCATTTGGGGGCAAGACAGTTTAAGGGGTGCCGTCTTCAAACTTTAATTTTTTTTTTTTACCTGTGGTTACAACTTTAGAGCTCAGTAGATTCTGCAAACTTCATGGTATGGACTTGATATATAGCTCAAAAGATAGGTCTCTCTGTGTGCTCTCTTTTGATACTAAAATATGTTTCATAGGTATAACTATAGGCAAGTTACTAGACCCTAAAGCGGAGGGACCTCAAAAACCTGCACCCCAAAACCGCCGTCCAAAACCACTCCGAGTTGCGAAGTGCAAAAAAATTAAAAATGGTACGAGTGGCTAGAGGAAGCTCTAGAGCATACAAGGACCATTTTGAGTAGGCGTTAAAAATTTATTACCTGATCAAGCGGTGGGTAGAAAATTGAAGGCGTTGACAAGGCGTCGCCAATCAACGCCTTCAATTTTCTACCCGCGCGCTTGACCAGGTAATAAATTTTTTAACGCCTACTCAAATCGGCATTGTATGCGCTAGAGCTTCCTCTAGCCATTTTTAATTTTTTGGCACTTCGCAACTCAGAGTGGTTTTGGCCGGCGATTTTGGGGTGCAGATTTTTGAGGTCCCTCCTCTTTAGGGTCTAGTAACTTGCCTATAGTTATAACTTATACCTATGAAACATATTTTAGTATCAAAAGAGAGCACGCAGAGAGACCTATCTTTTGAGCTATATATCAAGTCCATACCATGAAGTTTGCAGAATCTACTGAGCTCTAAAGTTGTAACCACAGGTTAAAAATTTTTAAAAAATTTAATGCAGCTGTCCCCCCTTAAATTCGCTCTAAACTTTCCTTCCTACCTCATCCCCAACACCTCACAGGATCTTAGCTAAAGCTAAAGGTAACACATGAAGATGTTGTAAGAGCTCAGGGTATTACCATGATAATAAGGGTGTAAGATGACAGTTCTGGAGAAGAGTACCCCAGTCAAATTCCAGCTTGATTCGTGATTTAGTCGGCAATGCAATAAAAAATATATATTACTAGTTTTGACACATGCCAACAATGTTGAGGAAACTAGTGCACATGCACAAATGTGCACCACACGCAGGGTTTCATTTAGAAAATTGTCCAAGGGGAGGCAACTGGAGGAATCTGGATATTAAGGGGGGGGGGGTATGAGGTTAAAGATGTGACAAAGACAAAGTTTCTAATGAATTTTAATAATACAATTTCCAAGGGGAGGCAAACAGGTTCCAGGGGGGGGGGGGCAGAATGAAACCCTGAGTCACGGGTTGCATTGCAATATACAATGCACACACCTTTGGACCCAATAATACAGTAACTAGTGCTGAATCTTGGCAAGAAATGATATTATCATCTGTGCTTCTTGCCCGACTGGGAAGAGGGAATTTCTAGGGATGCTATCGTACATGTGACCATTAGAATGACGTAGGATTACGTGTGTGCAACCTTCTCCATGGATTGTCAAATTCATTAACAAAAAGCAAGATGAAGGTCGCTAAAGAAAGCGGTTTAGGAGGTTGCACACACACACAGAGAGTTCATCTCCTTTCACCATGTGTCTTTGTAAATCACTCAGCCTCCATGATCCTGCCTCTAGCGATATTGATCCAAGTTTGCAATTAGCATCAACTATTTGCCCAATGACATAAAATAAAGAAGAAAATAGCCAAGCGTGACTTACACCAGACCAAATCATTTCTATGGGAGTAAAAACCATGGAAAAAGATAACACCAATTGGAAGACTAGATTTGGAAGGATCATGCAGTTTGGTGAAGGCGAAACAAATTATAACGCCATTACACTACAATGGAGAGCGAAGATAGTGACAATGAGAGAAAGAGGAGAGAATAAATTAAAAGGGTGACTTACTGAATGACTTCATCCAGTGGAGGGATCCTTCCCTTTGCCAGGAGCTTCCGACATGACTGGACACCAGCAAACACTACCTTGGGGTTAGTGCTCTGGATATTCTCAACAATAGCTGGGATGCTCAAATTCAAGGGGATCTGGTGGGAGAGGAGAAGGGACGAGAAAGATTAAGAAACATAAATGGGTGGCAGACAACATGTTATCAATCAAATTTCATGTATTATCTCACATAAAAACTGCCATGACAACATGTTCTGCTGAATCACACACTGGGTTGGGGGGGGGGGGGGGGATATGTATGCTTTCCCACCAAATATAAGACATTGCACTGCATACACAACTCACAAGCAAGTCACTTACGCGCTGATTCACCTCAGCAAGTGGGGTCTCCGGTTCCATATTCACATTCCTACGCTTCAGCATCTGTTCATCTTTCTTAGCCTGCAATAAGATGAATCGAAGCATAACCACATGAGTGTCATCCAACCTTTGATCATTTTTCATCATTGCACATGTGGACCGTTAGTTGCAAATTGTAACCTCAGAGAGGGAAACACTAAAAGGAAGCAAGGCCACATTCATCAGAGAGAATTTTCTATATTGCTTGGGCTGAACAAGGATCAGATCTGGTGCAACAGCAAAGCAGAGTCCTAGCCTCATTGAAGCACAATATGTAATCTCAGTGAACTCTCAGTTGACATAGTACAGATATAATGACATTCTCCATATCAACTTGGAAAGTTGACTTATAATGGACCAGACTCACAATATACTAGCCATGAATGCTAGGCATTGAGTAGCAAGCGGGGGGGGAATGAGAAAAAAACTCGAGATGTTATGTATATGAGTATATCAGCCTCTCCTGTCAGCCATGCAGCCCATTCTCACCTGCCAGTGCAGAAAATTTATATATATATTTTTGTACGAGGGAGGTGGTTTTGGGGACCTTGTAGTGGTTCATTAGCTTGTTGTCCTATTTCTGGCTGGCTTGTTCTGTTATCTGTTAAGGGGTCACATCAGCTATTAAAACGTGTGACCAATTCTGATTGCAATTGCTTCAAACCTCCAGGCGTTCACTCTATAGATCTCTTTTGCTATGACGACCAGTAGATGATGCATACTGGGGCGGATATAAAAAGGCAGTCCAGATTTACGTAGGCCCAAAATTGAGTAACCCATTAACATTTTTTACGAGTAAATGCACGGTGTTTAGATAGAAACATTCATAGATACGCCATCCGCAGCAATACAAAGTTTTCCATCCAACTCGCCACCGAGTGCTCGCCAATTAACACAAACAAAAATACCTCGCAGATCACACACGTGCACTCACAAATGCCACTCACGTACATGCTCAATCTCTGCCAGCACTTAGTAATAAACAATAAATGTGTAGCGTAGTGTAGCTACAAATGCCGTGTTACTCGACGCATGTCCCTTTGCAGGTTTTCTCTCTGTTGGCAGCATCCATGGAGGACATTGCCTGCACCACCAGTAAATTATCATAATCTACTGCTGGAGTGAGAGATGTGCACATTGAAAGAAACTCCTCTCCCAGATTGATGTCCATCCGTTATTACGGCATGATAGCACATTATATCATGTACATACGACGTACTTATAAATGTTACATTTATTACATGTTTAAATTTTTATTTACAGCTTTTCTTTACAGCTTTTCTGTCACTTATATCAGCCCTGTCAGAGTTGTGGGTGCAACACTAACTGCTCAGTTATGCAGTGAATGCAACAAAATTCTTCTGTTGAAGCCAAGAAATAATTGAAAAGCTGGCAGAGCTTTCAAACAGCACAAACATGGGATGAGCACAAGCATGGGAGGTGTGAGTGAGCACACGTGTGTGCTTTGCTAGGTATTTTGGGACAGGTCTATTTTTTTTGTGTGTGGTATTGACTCGCTCGACATTTCAGCTAGATGTCCTATCTAGCCTTCATCAGGAATAACTATGCCACCCTGGCTTTCTTTAATTCGAATATTTAATAACTTTTGGTGTCCTTCAGAGTGATGATCATCCCAAAGAAGGCCCAAGTAGATGAACAAAGCATCAGTTTAAAAATAAACTGTGTTTACACTGATGCTTAACAGCAAGTCAAGTACTACATGCCATTTTGCCTGAAAATCATTCCACAACGAGTTAACAATCGGAGACAACTTAATAGAAGGAATTCGAGGGGCAGATCTACAGATAAAGACATGTTGACTGCATAACCCTACAGTGCCATAAGCAATGGTGCAATTTCTCTTCTACTTTTTTCTCTCATTTTTTCTGCCGTCAGTACGCTGCACACAAGCATGCACTCGGTCACATCACGTGGTCGAGTAGGTACAAATTGCAAGCACAGTTGAGGTGCAGCCTCGAAGGATGCTGTTACAGCAAGCTGGCCATACCACATTGTACTTACTCTTCTCAGTTCCACGGTTACATCGGTTCTTCTCCTTCTCATCTCCTGGATAAGTAAAGTAGAAGAATCAGTAAACAAAGGAATGCAACAAGCTAGCTAGCTATGTGACTCACGTCCATGTCTTTAAATTTGTTCTTGAAGCTTCCCAATCTCCCCGAGTTCTCTTTTGCGTTGTTTGAAGGCATTTTGTAATCTCTCCACAAAAAAGTACTTGCTTTCTACTGTCAAAACTGGAAACTGAGCTTGAGGTGTTCAAGTTCAGCGCCTCGGGAACAATTTAAAACCTTTCTACACTTTCATTGGTCCATTCAAAAATTGCGTGGGGGTTGGGACTGATGATATGCGTGCATGCGCAATAACTGTTAAGGAAACCCTTTACCAAAACATCAGAAATTGCTAAGCAAATGTGATGGAGAGGATAATACACACAAAATGACAGGTAAGAGCAGTGGCAGATCTAGAGGGGGTGAGGGTGGGGGAGAGGTGAGGCAAGGGATCAAAACCACCTCAGCTTTTAATTTTTGGGGGGGTTTTATGCTCTTTCTCCTAACACATGGAGTTGATTTTAGGTGTAATTTTGCATGCAAACTTGTGTAAAATAATGAAAGCTACATCATATCTCAAGCAGAGCTGTGATGGCTTATGCAGGTGTTTGGTGCCAATGTAGTTTGTAGTTAAGTCTGGTATATCAATTTGTGACTAAGCACCTCCTTGCCCTGCCCCCACCAACATGCAGGATGACTAATAAAGACTGAGAGCATTTTTATTTTGTCAGAGTAAATTACTTTGAGGTACCTATTCTTTTGCCCTCTTGCTTCTTTTGCCCTCTTGCTGCATCTGAACCGTTCCTTAGTATTGAGAACTAGTTTTAAAAAATTTAAAAAATTTACTCATTGGAAACTGAGTAAAAGTTTATATAGTATTTTTTGCACACTTCTATCTACACACTTCTATCTTCATAATAATGCTATGATTTCATGTAGTAGACTATCATAATTCATTCTCGTGGACTCCAACAGAGTACTAGCCTGACAATGAGATATGGATATATTGATGTTTGCTTCACACCTTTGTAAAATGCATTATCACAGGTCAAAGTTGGTTTAAATATAACCACTTTTTCTAGCTCAGCTGCACTAGTGGTGGGTAGGAGTAGGCGGCTATTCTAGCATGTTTTTTTGTTTTTTTATCTAAGTCCATAGTACCTAAACAAGTCCATAGTAACAACCTAAACAAGTCCACTATAGTAACAACCTAAACAAGTCCATAGTAACAACCTAAGCAAGTCCATAGTAACAGCCTAAACATGTCCATAGAAACAAGTCCTTAGTCAGAACCTAAACAAGTCCATAGTAACAACCCAAACAAGTCCATAGTAACTACCTAAACAAGTCCATAGTAAAAACCTAAGCATGTCCGTAGTAACAAGTCCATAGTGACAACCTAAACAAGGCCATTAACAACCTATAGTAACAACCTAAACAAAAGTAACAAGTCCATAGTAACAACCTAAACAAATGCATAGTAACAAGTCCATAGTAACAACCTAAACAAGTCCATAGTAACAACCCAAACAAGTCCATAGTAACAACCCAAACAAGTCCATAGTAACAACCCAAACAAGTCCATAGTAACAACCCAAACAAGTCCATAGTAACAACTTAAACAAGTCCATAGTAAAAACCCGTAGTAACAAGTCCATAGTGACAACCTAAACAAGTCCATTAACAACCTATAGTAATAACCTAAACAAAAGTAACAAGTCCATAGTGACAACCTAAACAAGTTCATAGTAACCCAGACCACACGCCTCCCTGTCCCAATATAAATTTAATGCAGCAATAAATGCACTAACTTTAATGGTTATCACGGCTTGACTAAGACAGGTGCACATTTTTCTGGCATTTCTCATAGCCATCTGCATCCCTCTACTGCATCCTGCCCAGGGGCCATTTTTCCAACACATCTGTAGTGGGAATATCCCTTTGGATTTGGCTAGACTTCTCCCCTCTCCTCCCCCCTGCATCATAAATGATAATGCTTGTGATGTTCATGGATGGAATCTTATTCTCTCCCTATTCCATTAGACTACAACGAGGAACAAACGAGTGAGCTAGAAACTCTTCGCTGCATCTATCCCGAGGAGGAGCTTACAGAGATTTCCGAGGCTCCACCGTGTTTTCAGATCCATGTATTCACAGCGGACGACAGCAACTCAAGTATGCCAAACCAAATAGCAACTAATATATTGACACTGGTAGGCCACAGCAGTAGATTTCAGTTTCTCATCCAAGAAGGGATTAAAAATCAATATGGGGGCGGCACACACAACTTAAACCCAATGGTCTGTGCTGTGATTTTGGTAAGTCATTGCTTGAAATATCAATGCGAGTTTCATTCAATTAGGAAATTGTATTGTGTTTTTGAGTTTTAGTTTTGATAAAATTCTCTGAGGAAGGTGGGTGAGAAACAGCTGCTTTGGCCTTAGCATAGCAACTTGCTCTTGAGAAGGGATGACCACCATCATTAGAAGGATGACCTTAGTAACAGAAGCTGTAGATAGTTCCAACTATCTCCATGCTCCTCCTCCAACCCCCTCCCCAAATGGCTAATCCACATACGTACTTGCATAACAAAAGTAATATCAAGATCTCTTGTTGACAAGGAAGGACTTGCTAGAGTTTTGTTTTTTTTTAAGGAGCAGAATTTTCTGCAACTGGCTGTATCGGATCCCATATTGAAAAGAAACGGTTTAAAAATTGTGAAAAGAGGCCAATGGGTATTTCTTTCCCCCATATTGGTTAATGCATACGGTGAACTCTCAGTCGACATAATGACATTATAATCACCTTCTCAATAATCAACTTCAAATTGTATTCAGTGAATACAATTTGAAGTTGATTATTGAGAAGGTGATTATAATACATGTATATGTGGCAGTCCCAAATTGAAATCAAATATTATTCGAAATTAAAAAATGCACTTGAAATGATGCAACTAGAAATCCACACGAAACACACGAAACACTCTCTATTTACCTGATGGACAGGTGGTCAAGCATTTGCAGATACATTCTAGTTGGCATGGGTATACTATGGTGCGCTGCAAGCTTAAATAGTGATCTAGTCGTCTTTTCAACAGCTGCTTCAAAACATCTGCTGTTGCTCCTTCCATGAACCATTTCTCAGGCAAAGCCAGAAGCATCCGCAAATTTCAAGAACTGTGTTTCACAGAAGAAAATGCCTCCTTTTCCAGTTGTACTCCTACCTTAGTTCATTGGATGGCCCGGATGTCAGCACTTTTTCATCCATGCCCTCCACCAATTGTCTTTGCTGTTATCAGCAAGCATCCCAGCAGAGACCCTCCAAAAAAGGATGGCTGGCTATCCCACTCCCAAGAAACAGAGAAGATAGTACACCAGAATTTCACAGGTATCGTATGCACTGTAATAATCATTTCCCTTTCATCAGCTCAGACTCGGCTATGCCAGAATGTGCTGGGTGCCAACGTAACTTCCTCTTCTGCTAGGAATGCATCACAGCCTCGCTTAGTATCCACGGCCAGTGTTTGCATCTACAGAAATTCACCAAACAAAAGCAGAAGTGTCAACCATCATTACACTTACCAAAGGTGATTGGTGATGTCGAGAGGGAAGAATTAGAGACCTTTGTGTTGCACGCTGATGAAGAAGTGCAGATGTTTGAAAGGATTTGACGATGGATGAAGAAGTGGAAGTGTAGTCTCCACATGTAAGGCTTGGGCTGGCCGGCAGGTTCGTGTCCATAGTGATCGTTTAGGGGAAGGGATAGGAGGAACTGCAAGCTCTATAATTATTTACCAACCTTTTAGGTATCCAACCACGCCAAGAGTGATGTCATGCCAGATTTCTTGGACTTCATGGACTGCAATTCTCCACCAATCTGGAAGCTATAGTGATGTTCTTTATCCATCAGATGTTCACCAGAATTGCAGCACCCAGGGAGGGAGGGAAAAATTCTGATGAATATGCCACTCCTCTCTCATTTCTGAGTTTTGCAGGCACAAAGTGAAACAGGCAAAGAGATCTGCAGTGCATCATCTGCTAGTCATTGGCTAAGACACAGCGGCCAAAAGTTGTCCTTCATCCTAGCAGGACTGACTAAATATTACAACACCTGCAAACACCTGAGAGAGGAGCTGTCGAGAGTCATGGCCATAATCAACCATCTATATGAAGAGAGGAAGCTGCAGTTAGAGGAAGAGATGAGTCAACACAGAGAGGAAGCTGAAGTTGGAGGAAGAGAGGAGTCAACACAGCGAGGAAGCTACAGTTAGAGGTAGAGAGGAGTCAACACAGCGAGGAAGCTACAGTTAGAGGTAGAAAGGAGTCAACACTGAGAGGAAGCTGAAGTTGGAAGAAGAGAGGAGTCAACACAGCGAGGAAGCTGCAGTTAGAAGTAGAGAGGAGTCAACACAGAGAGGAAGCTGCAGTTAGAGGAAGAGAGGAGTCAACACAGAGAGGAAGCTGCAGTTAGAGGAAGAGAGGAGTCAACACAGGGAGGAAGCTGGAGTTAGAGGAAGAGAGTAGTCAACACAGAGAGGAAGCTGCAGTTAGAAGAAGAGAGGAGTCAACACAGGGAGGAAGCTGCAGTTAGAGGAATAAAGGAGTCAACACAGAGAGGAAGCTACAGTTGGAGGAAGAGAGGAGGCAACACAGAGAGGAAGCTGCAGTTAGAGGAAGAAAAGAGTCAACACAGAGAGGAAGCTACAGTTGGAGGAAGAGAGGAGGCAACACAGAGAGGAAGCTGCAGTTAGAGGAAGAAAAGAGTCAACACAGAAAGGAAGCTACAGTTGGAGGAAGAGAGGAGGCAACACAGAGAGGAAGCTGCAGTTAGAGGAAGAAAAGAGTCAACACAGAAAGGAAGCTACAGTTGGAGGAAGAGAGGAGGCAACACAGAGAGGAAGCTGCAGTTAGAGGAAGAAAAGAGTCAACACAGAAAGGAAGCTACAGTTGGAGGAAGAGAGGAGGCAACACAGAGAGGAAGCTGCAGTTGGAGGAAGAGAGCACAGAGAGGAAGCTGCAGTTGGAGGAAGAGAGCACAGAGAGGAAGCTGCAGTTAGAGGAAGGGAGGAACAGGAAATTTCATGATTTTCTTTTCATCCGGTCCCACAGATGTATGGAGAGATTCTATACTATCATCATACTGGTTATAACTTAATATGATCGAACTCCAATTAATGCACATCAATGAAACCGGCTCCTCCTCGGCATCCAGCTAACATGTAAGATCGTACAGACTTGCTTAGTTTCATGTTTAGTCAAGCTACAAAGCAATCGGGAAATAGGCAAGTATTGAAACTGCCTGAACATGCTAGCTATAAATATATATTTACTCCTTGAACAGGGTTGTTTTTGTTCTCGAGTAGTTTCAATTCCTGCTGGGTAGCTAAGCTAAAAGTAATGAACTAGCAATGTACCATACAATTAATTACCTTGCTTTGCCTACCGGAGTGGAGTAGAGTGGAAGAGAAATGAGACAAGTCAGCGATCAGTTGAGCAGCACTCTGATAATCTTGAACGCTTGTGCATGCTAATAATGGAGCTCTGAGGTGTGGCACTTTGGTCAAGCGTTGGTGAACATGTGAATAAAATTGATCCCTGAAACGTTGCCGGTGTAAAGAGTATTGTCCGAGGGATATCATCAATAATTGCATTTTTTAAAGATGGAATTATAGTTGATTTCTACTTGAGACTGTCACATATATATATACACACAAGACATATATACACACGAGACATATATATACATGAGACATATATATACACACAAGACATAAATATACGCAAGACATAAATATACGCAAGACATATATATATACACACAAGACATATATATACATGAGATATATATATACACACAAGACATATAAATATACGCAAGACATAAATATACGCAAGACATATATATATATACACACAAGCCATATATACATGAGATATATATATACACACAAGACATATAAGACATATAAATATACGCAAGACATATAAATATACGCAAGACATATATATACACAAGACATATATATACATGAGATATATATATACACAAGACATATATATACACACAAGACATATATATACACACAAGACATATATATATACACACAAGACATATATATACACACAAGACATATATATACACACAAGACATATATATACACACAAGACATATATATACACACAAGACATATATATACATGAGATATATATATACACAAGACATATATATACACACAAGACATATATATATACACACAAGACATATATATACATGAGATATATATATACACAAGACATATATATACACACAAGACATA
Source organism: Cladorhizidae sp. MBARI D1340-BT2 (assembly GCA_028752905.1). Lineage (NCBI taxonomy): Eukaryota > Metazoa > Porifera > Demospongiae > Poecilosclerida > Cladorhizidae > Cladorhizidae sp. MBARI D1340-BT2. Next base: position 20,975,114 of record JAQNBH010000017.1, on the reverse strand, counting down.
TATATATACACACAAGACATATATATACACACAAGACATATATACACACAAGACATATATATATACACACAAGACATATATATACACACACAAGACATATATATACATGAGATATATATATACACAAGACTGTATATATACACACAAGACATATATATACACACAAGACATATATATACATGAGATATATATACACAAGACATATATATACACACAAGACATATATATACATGAGATATATATATACACAAGACATATATATACACACAAGACATATATATACACACAAGACATATATATATACACACAAGACATATATATACACACAAGACATATATATACACACAAGACATATATATACACACAAGACATATATATACACACAAGACATATATATACATGAGATATATATATACACAAGACATATATATACACACAAGACATATATATATACACACAAGACATATATATACACACAAGACATATATACACACAAGACATATATATATACACACAAGACATATATATACACACACAAGACATATATATACATGAGATATATATATACACAAGACTGTATATATACACACAAGACATATATATATACACACAAGACATATATATACACACAAGACATATATATACATGAGATATATATACACAAGACATATATATACACACAAGACATATATGTATATATACACACAAGACATATATATACACACAAGACATATATACATGAGATCTATATACACACAAGACATATATATACACACAAGACATATATATATACACACAAGACATATATATACACACAAGACATATATATACAGACAAGACATATATACATGAGATATATATACACAAGACATATATATACACACAAGACATATATATACACACAAGACATATATATACACACAAGACATATATATATACACACAAGACATATATATACATGAGATATATATATACACAAGACATACATATACACACAAGACATATATATACACACAAGACATATATACATGAGATATATATATACACAAGACATATATATACACACAAGACATATATATACACACAAGACATATATACACAAGACATATATATACACAAAACATATACAAGACATATTATTGATATATATACAAGACATATACACACACGACATTATATACACGCAAGACATATATATATACACAAGACATATATACAAGACATATATGTACATGAGATATATATACACAAGACATATATATATACAAGACATATATACACAAGACATATATACATGAGATATATATATACACAAGACATATATATACACACACGACATATATACACACAAGACATATATATATACAAGATATATATATACACAAAATATATATACACAAGACATATATACACAAGACATTTATATACAAGATATATATATACAAGACATATATATACACACAAGACATATACATGTATAAACACATTGACAAAGATATGTCAGCACAAAAATATATGACTATATATATGAAACGAGTGTCATTTACAGGACCCTTTACCTATCACTCCAAACATAATGCAGATTTTTTTTAAGCAGCAGTGGTCTTCATTATTGTAATAAAAATATTTGTGTCTTGTTTCTATTGTTAGTGAAGCAGCCACCTACAGGAAGTTACTCAGTGTAACACCAGAACTAACCCATCATAGATGTTATTATTTACCATGTTTGTTGCATAATTTATAATAAACACATTATTAACACATGCATTATGAGTATATAGCAAAGGTAACTTCTGAGGGCACCAACTGATTACATGTACTTCTTGGGGTGCAGCTGTTAGTGACTCAGCTCAGTGCTGTAATTTTTGTCATAAGAATAAGCAAGCCCCCTAATACGCGTGCATTTACATGTAAGTGTCCAGGTATATACCTGGTTTTGTTGAAGGTTTCTATGCTACCTGTTGTCACAAGTAAAGTTCAGAGGAAACTAACTGATCACTTCATGGAACGAAAACATGCATCTGCTTGCTGACTCGGCTCAGTTAGACTTGATATTGCATGTACACCAGCGTGTTTATGACAGCGATGAACCTTTACCAATCTTCGGGTATTTAGCTGAGTAGAGGAATGGATTAGTGCTGAATCAAGAAACGGTTTAGTTTTTGCACTGCACTGGACAATTTGGAGTCTGCTGTTATTAAAATTATGAAGAACGGACATAACTATGTAAGTTATGTGCAGATAGACACAAGATCTTGAAGACGAGAATTTATGGGTTTTAATCTTTTTAGCTCCCATTTCCTACCTTCACAGATTCAGGACTTCAAATTGTATCACTCGATGTTTCAAGTAGATGCTATGCCTGCATCATTATTCCTGATGAAGGCAGAGCATCTAGCCGAAACGTCGAGTGAATACAATTCGAAGTTGATTATTGAGAAGGTGATTATAATATATACATATATAGTGGGTAGCAAACCACATTAAAAAATAGAAATTATATAATATATAATGGAAAGTGATAAATACACCGACTTTCTCGATAATGTTCTAGCATTCACAGGAATAATGAGATGTTAAGACTCACGTAAAGTTTATATACCCCCTCCCCTCTCCATGTGTGTCTAGTGTCTTAGCATTTCATTATTCCTAATGAAGCTAGAACGTCTAGCGGAAATGTCGAGTTAGTAAATTCAAGTTCATTATGGAGAAAGTCATTGTATCTAAATTATGTCAACTGAGAGTTCGTTGAGAGCAAACAGGAACATTAAAAATGAATTATATAATTTAGTATTGCAGCCACAGTTACGACTTTAAAACCAAAGGAAATCTAAACGCACAAGCAGAAAAATGTATAAGAATCGGCTCCATTGCAGGTAAGCAAAGAAAAGCTGTGCATCGCGATGTCAACAATAAAACAACAAAGAAATCTGCCCAGAAGTGCCTCCTTTCTCAGCCGTGAACTGATTCCTAGCAACACCTGGTAAGCAGAGGTGCCTATGGGGCTTTGCTCTAAGAGCTTTTTGGAAACAGCAGTGAAGGCCAGGAAAAGACTATTCGTGCAGGTAGTTGCAATACCTGTACATCTTGCTTGCTTACCTTATCAACTACTGGGCACTGTGCAATTTTAAGTCTTTAATAAGGTATTAAAAAAATTCGTGAATGATGACCGAGTATGCGCCTTTTATGGCAGTCGATCGGTATCGGTAAAGCATTTTTTGCAACTACTTCTAAATTATTGTTTGTTCGCATCTCTGCTTGTTAGATTCCCATTGTGAATAGTATCTCTCTTACTTCTAGTTTCATTTAATTTGTAGATGGTCTATGTATGACACTCTCCAGACTTGTCTCTGCAACAGTTCAGAGTTCACCATCCCTTGCAGCTAGTCCAATGCATACATTCATCGATCCATACCTAAAAATGTTTTGACTATATCTGCATATTCAATTGGCATTACTTATTAAGCATCTGCTCAGTGTTAATCACCCATTTTTCTTGCCGACTGATACCAACAACCAGCTTTTAAGTTACGTCATGTGAGTGCATGGATCACCTATGTTTATGTCTGAGTGAGTGCATGGATCACCTATGTTTATGTCTGAGTGAGTAGATGGATCACCTATGTTTATGTCTGAGTGGGTGCAGGATCACCTATGTTTATGTCTGAGTGGATGCATGGATCACCTATGTTTATGTCTGAGTGAGTGCATGGATCACCTATGTTTATGTCTGAGTGGGTGCATGGATCACCTATGTTTATGTCTGAGTGAGTGCATGGATCACCTATGTTTATGTCTGAGTGAGTGCATGGATCACCTATGTTTATGTCTGAGTGAGTGCATGGATAACCTATGTTTATGTCTGAGTGAGTGCATGGATCACCTATGTTTATGTCTGACTGAGTGCATGGATCACCTATGTTTATGTCTGAGTGAGTGCATGGATCACCTATGTTTATGTCTGAGTGAGTGCATGGATCACCTATGTTTATGTCTGAGTGGGTGCATGGATCACCAATGTTTATGTCTGAGTGAGTGCATGGATCACCTATGTTTATGTCTGAGTGGGTGCATGGATCACCTATGTTTATGTCTGAGTGAGTGCATGGATCACCTATGTTTATGTCTGAGTGAGTGCATGGATCACCTATGTTTATGTCTGAGTGGGTGCATGGATCACCTATGTTTATGTCTGAGTGAGTGCATGGATCACCTATGTTTATGTCTGAGTGAGTGCATGGATCACCTATGTTTATGTCTGAGTGAGTGCATGGATCACCTATGTTTATGTCTGAGTGGGTGCATGGATCACCTATGTTTATGTCTGAGTGGTGCATGGATCACCTATGTTTATGTCTGAGTGAGTGCATGGATCACATATGTTTATGTCTGAGTGAGTGCATGTGTTTATGTCTGAGTGGGTGCATGGATCACCTATGTTTATGTCTGAGTGGTGCATGGATCACCTATGTTTATGTCTGAGTGAGTGCATGGATCACCTATGTTTATGTCTGAGTGAGTGCATGGATCACCAGGGTTGTATACAGAAATTTTGCCAAGGGGGGGCGAACTTGAGATATGGAAAAATAAGGGGGGGCGGAGAGCCTGGATGGTGCGGAAAGGGGACGTGCACCCTGGGCTTCCGCGTGGAGTACGAAAGTGTTTTACCCACAGGTATTTTTGCAGTACTAACTGTATATATAGCTGCTACTTATGATGGCATGCACTTTTTCTAAAATCTTTAGTACAACATTCCATCTTAAATATTTGCTGAAGTTGCATGCTACGGCAATCAGCATATATAGATTAGATATAGTCACTTGTCACTCGTATAATGGAGGTGGGCTTTTGTGAAATCGAATTATGTTGCATTCCATGCATTTTCTTACAAAATCATGGACAACAGGTTTCATACACAATTTTTCTCTAGTTCTCTAGGGGGGGGGGGGGTGGAAATGGTTGGTCACTTGGTGCCCTAATTTTTGTTAATATTTTCTTAACATGTTCATAAGTCGTAAAAGGGGGGTCTGGGGGGAAGATCCCCCCATATTTTTTTTTGCTTTTACAATGTCTGAGGATAGCTATTTTGACTGACTACCAATGGCATTATGCTATACCGAACTATGGCTAGACTGTATATATTTCTCATGATATTGTAGCTGCTTGGAAAAAGGAGAGCATGTGTCATGACACGATGACATCACACACCACCACGTGCTCTCCTTTGTAGGTTTGTCACTTCTTTTGTTTCTCCTTCTTTCCCACTCCCTCTCTCTCAGTATTTTTAACTCAGTCCATTATGTCATGGTCTTCAAGTCTAATCTTAGACATGATGTCATCACACGCCACCACGTGTTCTCCTTTGTAGGTTTGTCACTTCTTCAGTTCCCTCCTTCTTTCCCACTCTCTCTCAGTATTTTTAACTCAGTCCATTATGTCATGGTCTTAAAGTCTCTATAAAAGAAACCTTACTAGCTGATTTCTCTTCATATTAATATGGATATTCGCTCATACTTTGCAAGTACTTCTCAAGCCTCTTCTCATGCTAATAGCAGCGATAGCGAAGATAGCAGAACAGATAGCTCTGAGCATGTCGAGGCATCTAGTCCTAGCCTTAGTCCTCCACCTTCAAAGAAAAGCAAGCAAAACAAACACCGCTCTTCTGTATCCACGAAGAGAAAATACTCTAAGAGCTGGGAGAAAGATTTCAGTTGGCTCTATTATGACGAGGATAGCGATGGTGCCTTTTGCAAGGTTTGCAAGCAATCTGGTCTGCAGCGTACTGGAGGAGTGTGGGTCACACAACCTTGCAGAAATTGGAAGAAAGCTGTTGAAAAAATGAAAGCTCATGCGAGAAGTGACTTCCATATCCATGCAACTCAAGCTCTTTTTGCAGCTAAAGGAGCAGCCAAAGGTGGAACAGTTGTACAGCAACTCCAGAATGTTTTAGCTCGCAAAAGAGCTCAGAACAGAGCTGCAGTGAAGTGCCTGATCCTACTCACTCATTTTCTTACGAAAGAACAAGTTGCACATTCGACAAAATTTGAGAAGCTGGTTGACGTGGTGGTTCGATGTGGCAGCCAACATTTGAAGCAATTCTTAGAAACTGCACCAAGAAATGCTGTGTACACATCAAGAGTGGCTGTGGTTGAATTCATCGAATCATTGGGGACATGGGTGGAGGAGTCGATTCTGAAGCGACTTCAAAAGGCACCTATGTACAGCCTCATGGCAGATGAGTGCACAGATGTCACCAACGTAGAAGAATTGTCTGTGTTTTGCCGCTGGGAGGAAGATGGTGTACCAGTAGAGTGCTTTCTGGAGCTTATTCCATTGAAGAAGGCTGATGCAGAGACCATCTATTCTAATCTCATCGATTGTTTAAAGAAGAAAGGTCTACAAGTCGGAAGAATAGTTGGATTGGGATTTGATGGAGCTGCAACTTTTTCTGGACGAAAGACCGGGGTTCAGGCACGTATCAAGAAACATACTCCTCACGCTCTGTTTATACACTGCCACTGTCACTTACTGCAGTTGGCTTGTGTGCAAGCTGCCAATAAAACTCCTGGAATTGCTCATGTTTACAGAACATTGACTACTCTTTGGAAGCATTTTCGCAATTCCCCCAAGCGAGCAGAGTGTCTGAAGGAGGTACAGCACGTTCTTGAACTTCCAGAAATGAAAGTGATCAAGCCATCTGACACACGCTGGCTGGCACATGAAAGGTGTGTCAAAGCTGTCAAAGCAAGTTATTCTGCAATTGTAATCACCATTGGGAACATCTACGAGACGTCCCACGAGCCAGAAGCTCTTGGAATCCATGGTGCCCTCTGCAAATTGTCTACGATTGCAGCTATATATTTGCTTGATTTCACTCTACCACAAGTAGCCAAGCTCAGCAAAGCACTTCAGGCAGAGCAGCTTGACCTCTCGTTGATATCATTCCTTGTTGATGCTACTGTTAAATCCTTGGATGATGCAGTTTTGCCTGGAGCGAACTGGGTGTTGGAGCTTCTTGAAAACGTTGAAGACTTGAAGTCATCTACAAAGGTGTCTATTGACGCTGATAAAATACTTTCGTTCCAGAATGTTGTTGGTAAGCCTTTTGTTGCTGATTTAAAGGCCAACATAACAAGCCGATTTTCTTCATCCAACGCTGTTGTATCAGCATTGTCTATATTCGATCCACGGAAAGTTCCAAAACCAGATTCAGTATCTTTTCCCACTTATGGAGACACGTCTGTTGAGAAACTGATTGCTCACTACGGAGAAGATAGAGATGCAGAAACATTGGATGGAGAAGAAACAGTGAAGACAGCCATGATTTCCACTGAAATACTTACAGAGTGGAAAACATTCCGCCAGCTGTTAGTCAAGCAACCACGGGATACTACTGCATCACAGCTGAAAGAACTTGTTTCAAATGACATGCTCAAGGCCATGTTTCCCAATTTGCACAAGATTGCCTCCATCTGCTTATCGATTCCAGTTTCTACTGCTTCTGTGGAGAGAAGCTTCTCACAGATGAAGATGATCAAGACTCGTTTGCGTAATTCTCTAAGTGACTGCAGCCTTTCTCACCTTATGAGGATTGCTATAGAGGCACCAGAAGTACTCTCTGAGAGCGACCTTGAAGAGATTGTGGACGTATGGCAGATAAAAACAAGAAGAACCTCAGTTTGACATTCCTATCATTTGAACCTGATATCATAAGCTTATTACACCTTTCTTGTATTACACCTTTCTTGACATTATTTTTAAAAATATCTCTAATTTCAAGGGGGGGGGGGGCGAGAATGATACAAGGGGGGGCGAATGCCCCCCCCCTAAATACACCCCTGATCACCTATGTTTATGTCTGAGTGGGTGCATGGATCACCTATGTTTATGTCTGAGTGAGTGCATGGATCACCTATGTTTATGTCTGAGTGAGTGCATGGATCACCTATGTTTATGTCTGAGTGAGTGCATGGATCACCTATGTTTATGTCTGAGTGGATGCATGGATCACCTATGTTTATGTCTGAGTGAGTGCATGGATCACCTATGTTTATGTCTGAGTGAGTGCATGGATCACCTATGTTTATGTCTGAGTGGATGCATGGATCACCTATGTTTATGTCTGAGTGAGTGCACGGATCACCTATGTTTATGTCTGAGTGAGTGCATGGATCACCTATGTTTATGTCTGAGTGGATGCATGGATCACCTATGTTTATGTCTGAGTGAGTGCATGGATCACCTATGTTTATGTCTGAGTGAGTGCATGGATCACCTATGTTTATGTCTGAGTGAGTGCATGGATCACCTATGTTTATGTCTGAGTGGATGCATGGATCACCTATGTTTATGTCTGAGTGAGTGCATGGATCACCTATGTTTATGTCTGAGTGAGTGCATGGATCACCTATGTTTATGTCTGAGTGAGTGCATGGATCACCTATGTTTATGTCTGAGTGAGTGCACGGATCACCTATGTTTATGTCTGAGTGAGTGCATGGATCACCTATGTTTATGTCTGAGTGGATGCATGGATCACCTATGTTTATGTCTGAGTGAGTGCATGGATCACCTATGTTTATGTCTGAGTGAGTGCATGGATCACCTATGTTTATGTCTGATTGGGTGCATGGATCACCTATGTTTATGTCTGAGTGAGTGCATGGATCACCTATGTTTATGTCTGAGTGAGTGCATGGATCACCTATGTTTATGTCTGAGTAGATGCATGGATCACCTATGTTTATGTCTGAGTGGATGCATGGATCACCTATGTTTATGTCTGAGTGAGTGCATGGATCACCTATGTTTATGTCTGAGTGGGTGCATGGATCACCTATGTTTATGTCTGAGTGGGTGCATGGATCACCTATGTTTATGTCTGAGTGAGTGCATGGAGCATGGATCACCTATGTTTATGTCCGATTGAGTGCATGGATCACCTATGTTTATGTCTGAGTGGGTGCATGGATCACCTATGTTTATGTCTGAGTGAGTGCATGGATCACCTATGTTTATGTCTGAGTGAGTGCATGGATCACCTATGTTTATGTCTGAGTGGATGCATGGATCACCTATGTTTATGTCTGAGTGAGTGCATGGATCACCTATGTTTATGTCTGAGTGGGTGCATGGATCACCTATGTTTATGTCTGAGTGAGTGCATGGATCACCTATGTTTATGTCTGAGTGAGTGCATGGATCACCTATGTTTATGTCTGAGTGAGTGCATGGATCACCTATGTTTATGTCTGAGTGAGTGCATGGATCACCTATGTTTATGTCTGAGTGAGTGCATGGATCACCTATGTTTATGTATGAGTGAGTGCATGGATCACCTATGTTTATGTCTGAGTGAGTGCATGGATCACCTATGTTTATGTCTTGAGTGAGTGCATGGATCACCTATGTTTATGTCTGAGTGGGTGCATGGATCACCTATGTTTATGTCTGAGTGAGTGCATGGATCACCTATGTTTATGTCTGAGTGAGTGCATGGATCACCTATGTTTATGTCTTGAGTGAGTGCATGGATCACCTATGTTTATGTCTGAGTGGGTGCATGGATCACGTATGTTTATGTCTGAGTGGGTGCATGGATCACCTATGTTTATGTCTTGAGTGAGTGCATGGATCACCTATGTTTATGTCTGAGTGAGTGCATGGATCACCTATGTTTATGTCTGAGTGAGTGCATGGATCACCTATGTTTATGTCTGACTGAGTGCATGGATCACCTATGTTTATGTCTGAGTGAGTGCATGGATCACCTATGTTTATGTCTGAGTGAGTGCATGGATCACCTATGTTTATGTCTGAGTGAGTGCATGGATCACCTATGTTTATGTCTGAGTGGGTGCATGGATCACCTATGTTTATGTCTGAGTGAGTGCATGGATCACCTATGTTTATGTCTGAGTGGGTGCATGGATCACCTATGTTTATGTCTTGAGTGAGTGCATGGATCACCTATGTTTATGTCTGAGTGAGTGCATGGATCACCTATGTTTATGTCTGAATGGGTGCATGGATCACCTATGTTTATGTCTGAGTGAGTGCATGGATCACCTATGTTTATGTCTGAGTGAGTGCATGCATGGATCACCTATGTTTATGTCTGAGTGGATGTATGGATCACCTATGTTTATGTCTGAGTGGGTGCATGGATCACCTATGTTTATGTCTGAGTGAGTGCATGGATCACCTATGTTTATGTCTGAGTGAGTGCATGGATCACCTATGTTTATGTCTGAGTGAGTGCATGGATCACCTATGTTTATGTCTGAGTGAGTGCATGGATCACCTATGTGTATGTCTGAGTGATTGCATGGATCACCTATGTTTATGTCTGAGTGAGTGCATGGATCACCTATGTTTATGTCTGAGTGAGTGCATGGATCACCTAAGTTTATGTCTTGAGTGAGTGCATGGATCACCTATGTTTATGTATGAGTGGGTGCATGGATCACCTATGTTTATGTCTGAGTGGGTGCATGGATCACCTATGTTTATGTCTGAGTGAGTGCATGGATCACCTATGTTTATGTCTGAGTGAGTGCATGGATCACCTATGTTTATGTCTGAGTGGTGCATGGATCACCTATGTTTATGTCTGAGTGAGTGCATGGATCACCTACAGTATGTTTATGTCTGAGTGGATGCATGGATCACCTATGTTTATGTCTAAGTGAGTGCATGGATCACCTATGTTTATGTCTGAGTGAGTGCATGGATCACCTATGTGTATGTCTGAGTGAGTGCATGGATCACCTATGTTTATGTCTGAGTGAGTGCATGGATCACTATGTTTATGTCTGAGTGAGTGCATGGATCACCTATGTTTATGTCTGAGTGGGTGCATGGATCACCTATGTGTATGTCTGAGTGAGTGCATGGATCACCTATGTTTATGTCTGAGTGAGTGCATGGATCACCTATGTGTATGTCTGAGTGAGTGCATGGATCACCTATGTTTATGTCTGAGTGAGTGCATGGATCACTATGTTTATGTCTGAGTGGGTGCATGGATCACCTATGTTTATGTCTGAGTGGGTGCATGGATCACCTATGTTTATCTCTTGAGTGAGTGCATGGATCACCTATGTTTATGTCTGAGTGGGTGCATGGATCACCTATGTTTATGTCTGAGTGAGTGCATGGATCAGCTATGTTTATGTCTGAGTGAGTGCATGGATCACCTATGTTTATGTCTTGAGTGAGTGCATGGATCACCTATGTTTATGTCTGAGTGGGTGCATGGATCACCTATGTTTATGTCTGAGTGAGTGCATGGATCACCTATGTTTATGTCTGAGTGGGTGCATGGATCACCTATGTTTATGTCTGAGTGGGTGCATGGATCACCTATGTTTATGTCTGAGAGTGCATGGATCACCTAAGTTTATGTCTGAGTGGGTGCATGGATCACCTATGTTTATGTCTGAGTGGGTGCATGGATCACCTATGTTTATGTCTGAGTGGGTGCATGGATCACCTATGTTTATGTCTGAGAGTGCATGGATCACCTAAGTTTATGTCTGAGTGGGTGCATGGATCACCTATGTTTATGTCTGAGTGGGTGCATGGATCACCTATGTTTATGTCTGAGTGGGTGCATGGATCACCTATGTTTATGTCTGAGAGTGCATGGATCACCTATGTTTATGTCTGAGTGAGTGCATGGATCACCTATGTTTATGTCTGAGTGGATGCATGTGTTTATGTCTGAGTGAGTGCATGGATCACCTATGTTTATGTCTGAGTGGATGCATGGATCACACATGTTTATGGATGCATGGATCACACATGTTTATGTCTGAGTGAGTGCATGGATCACCTATGTTTATGTCTGAGTGAGTGCATGGAGCATGGATCACCTATGTTTATGTCCGAGTGAGTGCATGGATCACCTATGTTTATGTCTGAGTGGGTGCATGGATCACCTATGTTTATGTCTGAGTGAGTGCATGGATCACCTATGTTTATATCTGAGTGGGTGCAGGATCACCTATGTTTATGTCTGAGTGGGTGCATGGATCACCTATGTTTATGTCTGAGTGAGTGCATGGATCACCTATGTTTATGTCTGAGTGAGTGCATGGATCACCTATGTTTATGTCTGAGTGGGTGCATGGATCACCTATGTTTATGTCTGAGTGAGTGCATGGATCACCTATGTTTATGTCTGAGTGGGTGCATGGATCACCTATGTTTATGTCTGAGTGAGTGCATGGATCACCTATGTTTATGTCTGAGTGAGTGCATGGATCACCTATGTTTATGTCTTGAGTGAGTGCATGGATCACCTATGTTTATGTCTGAGTGGGTGCATGGATCACGTATGTTTATGTCTGAGTGGGTGCATGGATCACCTATGTTTATGTCTTGAGTGAGTGCATGGATCACCTATGTTTATGTCTGACTGAGTGCATGGATCACCTATGTTTATGTCTGAGTGAGTGCATGGATCACCTATGTTTATGTCTGAGTGAGTGCATGGATCACCTATGTTTATGTCTGAGTGAGTGCATGGATCACCTATGTTTATGTCTGAGTGGGTGCATGGATCACCTATGTTTATGTCTGAGTGAGTGCATGGATCACCTATGTTTATGTCTGAATGGGTGCATGGATCACCTATGTTTATGTCTGAGTGAGTGCATGGATCACCTATGTTTATGTCTGAGTGAGTGCATGCATGGATCACCTATGTTTATGTCTGAGTGGGTGCATGGATCACCTATGTTTATGTCTGAGTGGGTGCATGGATCACCTATGTTTATGTCTGAGTGAGTGCATGGATCACCTATGTTTATGTCTGAGTGAGTGCATGGATCACCTATGTTTATGTCTGAGTGAGTGCATGGATCACCTATGTTTATGTCTGAGTGAGTGCATGGATCACCTATGTGTATGTCTGAGTGAGTGCATGGATCACCTATGTTTATGTCTGAGTGAGTGCATGGATCACCTATGTTTATGTCTGAGTGAGTGCATGGATCACCTATGTTTATGTCTTGAGTGAGTGCATGGATCACCTATGTTTATGTATGAGTGGGTGCATGGATCACCTATGTTTATGTCTGAGTGGGTGCATGGATCACCTATGTTTATGTCTGAGTGAGTGCATGGATCACCTATGTTTATGTCTGAGTGAGTGCATGGATCACCTATGTTTATGTCTGAGTGGTGCATGGATCACCTATGTTTATGTCTGAGTGAGTGCATGGATCACCTACAGTATGTTTATGTCTGAGTGGATGCATGGATCACCTATGTTTATGTCTAAGTGAGTGCATGGATCACCTATGTTTATGTCTGAGTGGGTGCATGGATCACCTATGTTTATGTCTGAGTGAGTGCATGGATCACCTATGTGTATGTCTGAGTGAGTGCATGGATCACCTATGTTTATGTCTGAGTGAGTGCATGGATCACCTATGTTTATGTCTGAGTGGGTGCATGGATCACCTATGTTTATGTCTGAGTGAGTGCATGGATCACCTATGTTTATGTCTGAGTGAGTGCATGGATCACCTATGTTTATGTCTGAGTGAGTGCATGGATCACCTATGTTTATGTCTGAGTGGGTGCATGGATCACCTATGTTTATGTCTGAGTGAGTGCATGGATCACCTATGTTTATGTCTGAGTGGGTGCATGGATCACCTATGTTTATCTCTTGAGTGAGTGCATGGATCACCTATGTTTATGTCTGAGTGGGTGCATGGATCACCTATGTTTATGTCTGAGTGAGTGCATGGATCAGCTATGTTTATGTCTGAGTGAGTGCATGGATCACCTATGTTTATGTCTTGAGTGAGTGCATGGATCACCTATGTTTATGTCTGAGTGGGTGCATGGATCACCTATGTTTATGTCTGAGTGAGTGCATGGATCACCTATGTTTATGTCTGAGTGGGTGCATGGATCACCTATGTTTATGTCTGAGTGGGTGCATGGATCACCTATGTTTATGTCTGAGTGAGTGCATGGATCACCTAAGTTTATGTCTGAGTGGGTGCATGGATCACCTATGTTTATGTCTGAGTGAGTGCATGGATCACCTATGTTTATGTCTGAGTGGATGCATGTGTTTATGTCTGAGTGAGTGCATGGATCACCTATGTTTATGTCTGAGTGGATGCATGGATCACACATGTTTATGGATGCATGGATCACACATGTTTATGTCTGAGTGAGTGCATGGATCACCTATGTTTATGTCTGAGTGAGTGCATGGATCACCTATGTTTATGTCTGAGTGAGTGCATGGAGCATGGATCACCTATGTTTATGTCCGAGTGAGTGCATGGATCACCTATGTTTATGTCTGAGTGGGTGCATGGATCACCTATGTTTATGTCTGAGTGAGTGCATGGATCACCTATGTTTATATCTGAGTGGGTGCAGGATCACCTATGTTTATGTCTGAGTGGGTGCATGGATCACCTATGTTTATGTCTGAGTGAGTGCATGGATCACCTATGTTTATGTCTGAGTGAGTGCATGGATCACCTATGTTTATGTCTGAGTGGGTGCATGGATCACCTATGTTTATGTCTGAGTGAGTGCATGGATCACCTATGTTTATGTCTGAATGAGTGCATGGATCACCTATGTTTATGTCTGAGTGAGTGCATGGATCACCTATGTTTATGTCTTGAGTGAGTGCATGGATCACCTATGTTTATGTCTGAGTGGGTGCATGGATCACGTATGTTTATGTCTGAGTGGGTGCATGGATCACCTATGTTTATGTCTTGAGTGAGTGCATGGATCACCTATGTTTATGTCTGACTGAGTGCATGGATCACCTATGTTTATGTCTGAGTGAGTGCATGGATCACCTATGTTTATGTCTGAGTGAGTGCATGGATCACCTATGTTTATGTCTGAGTGAGTGCATGGATCACCTATGTTTATGTCTGAGTGAGTGCATGGATCACCTATGTTTATGTCTGAGTGGGTGCATGGATCACCTATGTTTATGTCTGAGTGGGTGCATGGATCACCTATGTTTATGTCTGAGTGGGTGCATGGATCACCTATGTTTATGTCTGAGTGAGTGCATGGATCACCTATGTTTATGTCTGAATGGGTGCATGGATCACCTATGTTTATGTCTGAGTGAGTGCATGGATCACCTATGTTTATGTCTGAGTGAGTGCATGCATGGATCACCTATGTTTATGTCTGAGTGGATGTATGGATCACCTATGTTTATGTCTGAGTGGGTGCATGGATCACCTATGTTTATGTCTGAGTGAGTGCATGGATCACCTATGTTTATGTCTGAGTGAGTGCATGGATCACCTATGTTTATGTCTGAGTGAGTGCATGGATCACCTATGTTTATGTCTTGAGTGAGTGCATGGATCACCTATGTTTATGTATGAGTGGGTGCATGGATCACCTATGTTTACGTCTGAGTGGGTGCATGGATCACCTATGTTTATGTCTGAGTGAGTGCATGGATCACCTATGTTTATGTCTGAGTGAGTGCATGGATCACCTATGTTTATGTCTGAGTGGTGCATGGATCACCTATGTTTATGTCTGATTGAGTGCATGGATCACCTACAGTATGTTTATGTCTGAGTGGATGCATGGATCACCTATGTTTATGTCTAAGTGAGTGCATGGATCACCTATGTTTATGTCTGAGTGGGTGCATGGATCACCTATGTTTATGTCTGAGTGAGTGCATGGATCACCTATGTGTATGTCTGAGTGAGTGCATGGATCAGCTATGTTTATGTCTGAGTGGGTGCATGGATCACCTATGTTTATGTCTGAGTGAGTGCATGGATCACCTATGTTTATGTCTGAGTGAGTGCATGGATCACCTATGTTTATGTCTGAGTGGGTGCATGGATCACCTATGTTTATGTCTTGAGTGAGTGCATGGATCACCTATGTTTATGTCTTGAGTGGGTGCATGGATCACCTATGTTTATGTCTGAGTGAGTGCATGGATCACCTATGTTTATGTCTGAGTGAGTGCATGGATCACCTATGTTTATGTCTTGAGTGAGTGCATGGATCACCTATGTTTATGTCTGAGTGGGTGCATGGATCACCTATGTTTATGTCTGAGTGAGTGCATGGATCACCTATGTTTATGTCTGAGTGAGTGCATGGATCACCTATGTTTATGTCTGAGTGGGTGCATGGATCACCTATGTTTATGTCTGAGTGAGTGCATGGATCACCTATGTTTATGTCTGAGTGGATGCATGTGTTTATTCTGAGTGAGTGCATGGATCACCTATGTTTATGTCTGAGTGAGTGCATGGATCACCTATGTTTATGTCTGAGTGAGTGCATGGATCACCTATGTTTATGTCTGAGTGGATGCATGGATCACACATGTTTATGGATGCATGGATCACACATGTTTATGTCTGAGTGAGTGCATGGATCACCTATGTTTATGTCTGAGTGAGTGCATGGATCACCTATGTTTATGTCTGAGTGAGTGCATGGATCACCTATGTTTATGTCTGAGTGCATGTGTTTATGTCTGAGTGAGTGCATGGATCACCTATGTTTATGTCTGAGTGGATGCATGGATCACACATGTTTATGGATGCATGGATCACACATGTTTATGTCTGAGTGAGTGCATGGATCACCTATGTTTATGTCTGAATGGGTGCATGGATCACCTATGTTTATGTGTAGATCCACTGGGAGTCTGCTTGAAAAAAACTTATTTCAGGTTTTTCTTAGTTTTGCGTGACACTATGACTCTATGCTGTTTGATTTTGAACCTTTTTCTGTTCTAGCAAAGCCTAAAAGTTAATTAACTTTGTAGATTTAAATATGAGACTGTACCTTGTTGGACCAAGCCTTGCCTTTGCTCCAGTCTTGTCTAGCTGCAATAGCCTACTCTAACACCATACATACCCTCAGAGCCCAGCTTAGAAATGGAGTTACATGTAGCTAGTGTCTTGTAGAGCTCTATAGCTTACAATGCAATAGCCTACTCAACACCTTACATACCCACGAACCAGAGCTCAGCTTAGAAACTGAGTTAGCTCAACAAGCCAGTACCTATATGTGTACTTGTCTTACTATGTGTTCCCCCCATCCCTCTCCATACTGGATTCCCTGGGTAACTAAATGGTGTCTATCATTCTCAGACAAACATCTCCACAAAATCTTAATGTTGTAATGCGCTGAACAGTTCCTCCACCGCCCCCTCCCCCCATCATCCACGGATGGATGTCCAAAGTCCTAATCATAGCCCTAGCCATTATATGTAGTGTTAAAGGTCTGAACTTTGTCAGTCCTAAGATAATTCTGGAATTGTCCAGGACTGCCTACAAAGTCAACCATGACATGTAAAAAGTTCAAAGGACTCAACCCCACAAGCTGGGTGTGTGGCAGGTCCAACACCATGACAACCTGTTTTGATGTTCACCAGTTTATTCTTTCTGCTGTAGTGAAAGTTGACGTGCAGTTCACGTACCCCCCAACCTACCCAGACGTGGCCCCCGACATTGCTATCATCTCACACGATGGGCTCTCTGAACATCAAACAGAAGAGTTGGAAGCACACCTGGTGGCATTAGTGAGTGAGCACTACTTGTGCATGACGACAGTAGATACTAAAATGACCATAATCAAACATTTTCGTAATTCAGGGCTCGCTCTGTTACTTCCAATGTAGCAAATATCGGGTACAGGGAGATTTTCAGAAAACAGGCTTAAAATTAAAGTTTGGGCACATTCAGTTCAAAATGGCCTCACTGACTGGTGTCTGTGTGTGTGCGCATGCACCACATGGCTAGCTTCATCCACCACTGACTGGTGGTAGCATGCTGTGTGTGCGTGTGTGTGCATGCACCACATGGCGGCAAGGCTCATCCACCACTGACTGGTGGTGCATGCTATGTGTGTGTGCATGCACCACAAGGCATCCTCATCCACCACTGACTGGTCCACTGACTGGTACACTGACTGGTAGTAGCATGCTGTGTGTGTGTGCACCACATGGCAAGCCTCATCCACCACTTCCTGAGTTGGTTGTGCATCAACGGAATGTTTTTTACTCATTTGGCAATAGTGGCTACAGATATTAGTGCTTAGTAAAATGCTTTCAGGCCACCAAAGTCGCTGTATCTGGGCTTCTTGTAGTGGGAAGCAACTGCCATGTCAGAGAGGGACTACCAACCCTGCTGATCGTTTGATGGGGTGTCATGAAGGATGGCATTGCTGTGGGTCATGAAGGATGGGATTGCAGTGGGTCATAAAGGATTGGATTGCTGTGGGTCATGAAGGATGGGATTGCAGTGGGTCATGAAGGATGGGATTGCTGTGGGTCATGAAGGATGGGATTGAAGTGGGTCATAAAGGATTGGATTGCTGTGGGTCATGAAGGATGGGATTGCAGTGGGTCATGAAGGATGGGATTGCTGTGGGTCATGAAGGATGGGATTGAAGTGGGTTATGAAGGATGGGATTGCTGTGGGTCATGAAGGATGGGATTGCAGTGGGTCATGAAGGATGGGATTGCAGTGGGTCATGAAGGATGGGATTGAAGTGGGTCATGAAGGATGGGATTGCTGTGGGTCATGGCATTGCAGTGGGTCATGAAGGATGGGATTGCTGTCAGTCATGAAGGATGGGATTGCAATGGGTCATGAAGGATGGGATTGCAATGGGTCATGAAGGATGGGATTGCTGTGGGTCATGAAGGATGGGATTGCTGTGGGTCATGAAGGATGGGATTGCTGTGGGTCATGGCATTGCAGTGGGTCATGAAGGATGGGATTGCTGTCAGTCATGAAGGATGGGATTGCTGTCAGTCATGAAGGATGGGATTGCTGTGGGTCATGAAGGATGGGATTGCTGTGGGTCATGGCATTGCAGTGGGTTATGAAGGATGGGATTGCTGTCAGTCATGAAGGATGGGATTGCTGTCAGTCATGAAGGGTGGGATTGCAGTGGGTTGTGAAGGATGGGATTGCTGTCAGTCTCATGAAGGATGGGATTGCTGTAGGTCATGGAGGATGGGATTGCTGTGGGTCATGGCATTGCAGTGGGTTATGAAGGATGGGATTGCTGTCAGTCATGAAGGATGGGACTGCTTCATTAACATTGAACAAATCTTTTTCCTGTTTGTTGTTGAGTGAAATAACTGAAAATTTGTAGCTGCAGAAATTTCGACCCTCGACATTCCCTATGCAGTGTTAGTGGTACTTGTGGCCCCAGGGCTTGTTTATATTTACATGTAGCTGTGCATTTCTGTAACGTTGCCCAATGTGTGACCTGATATGCAAGTGTGTGTGTGTGTGCACGCATGCGTGCATGTGTGCTTGCTACATGTATCTGTGTGTATGCCATTAAGATTCCCTTGGGAAGCAAGTTCAAGAGAGGATTTGTGCTAATAGTAGAGAGCCTCTGGATATCAAGATGTCTGAAGTTCTTGTCAGCTTCCGCATGGCCTCCCCTTCAAGCTGACATGACTGTCATCCTGCGCAGGCTGATGATCCATCTCCATTGGGATATGCTTTCCATCTTCGGAACTAGATAAGATCCACGATCTATTTGTTCCCCGATTCAACAAGATGTAAAAGTAGTATCACCAGAAAACAATGCACGAAATAATGATCTATATTATTGTGGGCATGCGCGTACATGTAGGTATTGGCGTGTGGGTAAAGGGTCCTTGTTCATTAGGTAAAGGGTCTCTGATCCCATAATTAGCTATCTCCCCCAGGCGGATTAGTCCTTGTAATTCGGCCGATTGTTGGTCACGCAATGCCTTTTGGATCGGCGTACTTTCGTCTGTGGGCGTGAAGGTGCCGGAGTGGTGTGGCGGGCTGGTGTAGAGGGAGGTTCGGGTGGCAGAGGCGTCTCGAACGTGTCCTGTGTGGGCCGAAGTGGCGGTTCGGGAGGTGCCAGTAGGGTCGGTATAGGATCGGGCACGACTGAGGGAAGGCCCTGGTCGGCTGAGTACGGTAAGTGGTGGATAACGGGAGTGTCCACTAGTTGGGTTGGAGGGTGAGGCGGAGGTGAGGGCAGCCGCTCCATGGAGGTGTCTGAATGCGTGGGCACGGCGCATCTTCGGAGGAATTTCCTGTTCCTTAGAGTAGCACGTCCAGATCCAGACATTCGTATCCAGTATATACTGATGAAATTGTTTCACCTCGATCACGACTCCAAGTTTGTCCCATCGACGAGGGAATGGGCCAGTTTGGTTCTGGATCCGTACTTGGTCGCCGACTCTGAGGGGCGTGAGTGGATGAGAGTGCTCTGCCCACTTGTCCTGTTCGTTGGCACCTCGTCTGGCCATTGTGGCTTCCCGCTCGTCGAGTAGGCGATCCCAGTAAGCATGGACTTTGAGTTTTCCAGGGATGATGGGTAGCAGGTCCTTGATGGGCCTGGTGAATACAGCTATGGCCGGTGAGATCTTTGTGACTGGGTCCGGGGTGTTGCGTAGGTCAGCATGGCTCTCTGGAAGCGGTCGGTGTCGAGGTTGCCGTCGTCTCGCGTGTTGCCTGCTAGGACACGCTTGACAGTCTTGACCCCGATCTCCGCGCGAGCGTTGCTGTGGGGGAACGCCACTGAGCAGAGTCGATGGTGAACGCCCCAGTCGGAGAGGAATTGACGTGTTACTGAAGCAGTAAATTCAGGACCCCCGTCCGTGGTGATATCGTCGGGTATCCCGAATGTGACAAATATTGACCGTAGGTTAGAGGTGAGGCCGGTGGCGCCGTTGGTGGAGCGTTCCACGATGGGCCAGCCCGAAAAACGGTCAACAATCACCACATAGGTGTGTCCCTTGTGGTGAAAATAATCGGCGCAGATGCTCTGAAATGGCCGTGTTGGCAGGGCAGGCTGCGTCGGTGGTAGAGATGCTTGGGAGGGCGACATTGTGTTGCACATGGTGCAAGTTGTCCTGTGGGCAGAGATGTCCGCTGCGATGCCCGGCCAGAAGATGGAGGCATCGGCTTTTGCCATCATGAGGGTCGTCCCTTGATAGGCAGAGTGTAGGGCGTGTAGACAGTCGCTTCTCAGGGAGGAGGGTATAATCACACGGTCTTTGTATACAGCGACGCCGTCGGCATAGTACAGGTGCGACCTGTG
The DNA here is from genome assembly GCA_028752905.1 of Cladorhizidae sp. MBARI D1340-BT2. Classification (NCBI taxonomy): domain Eukaryota; kingdom Metazoa; phylum Porifera; class Demospongiae; order Poecilosclerida; family Cladorhizidae; species Cladorhizidae sp. MBARI D1340-BT2. The sequence continues at coordinate 20,954,015 of JAQNBH010000017.1, read as the reverse complement.
GACATGGAACATGCGAATTTCCTTGGGCACGTCGGCCTGCTTGTCTTGGAATCCTTCCTCGATGGCCGTAAGCAGGAGCTGCATGGCGTCATCAGAGGTAGTCTCCTCTTTGAGGCGTTGCCAGGTGATGGGCAGAGTTGAATGGAGTGTCGAGCACAGGGTGCTGATTAGCTTCTCCTCGTCCGCGTCCCCGGACTGATCGACCGAGAGGCCGGCCATCAGTGTGAGGGGAATTCTTGGGGGTGGTGCCGAAACCGGGTCTGGTAGGGACATCCCGTGGGGTTTGTGTGAACCAGTTGGATACCGCGATAGGGCGTCAGATGTGCGGTTTCGCACACCGGGGATGTAAAGCATTGTGAATGCGAATTGGAGGGTTTTCTCCTTGAGATTTCTGAGTCGCGAGTTTGTTATGTCGGCCAGAGCTCTATCCCCGAATATCTTTACTAGGGGTTGTGGTCGACGGCAACGTAGAGGTCGGTGCAGCCGAGGACAAAATGTCTGCATTTGTCCAGAGCTTCGGCCACAGCAAGGGCTTCGCCCTCGATGGCCGCGTATCGGGATTCCGCGTCATGCGTGAACCTTGAACCAACGAGGGTGATTCTCCAGCCGTCTTTGCAGCAGAATAGCTCCCTCTGTGGACATGTGCAGTGCTTTTGGAACATCCAATAGCCTATCCCTGTCTTGCTCCAGTCTGTTGCGATGCATGTTGGTCTGTCCCTTTCGAATATCTCGACGCCGTGGTTGATTTGTTCCACGATAGTTTGTTTAGACTCCTCGAACGCTTCTTGGTGATCGGATGTCCAGTTGAACTTCGTGGCTGGCTTGAGCAGATCCCTGAAGGGGGCCATTGTGGCAGCGCGAGAGAACGCATAGGCCACCTGGTTTACCAGGCCGAACCAGGATCTGACATCCGTGGTGGAGGCTGGGGTGGGGAACTCAGCAATGGCCTTGGTGAATTTCCGTGCGGGCTTGACCGTGGTTAAGCCGATCTCGAAGCCGGCGAATTCGACAGTGTCCTGTGCGAATACGAACTTGGATGGGTTTAGTGTTATCCCGTTTGCGCCGCATCTGGTCAGCCAGGCAGCTGCATCATGGAATGCCTGTTCGATGTCTGAGGACCAGATGAGCGTGTCGTCCACGCACTTCGTCTTGTTCTGTATGTCCTCTATGATGCTGTCGAACCTGGCGCGCCTTGTACCCTTGAGGGGCGGTTAGGTAGCGGTAGCGCCCCCAGGGTGTGATGAATGTTGTGAAGTGCGTGTCCTCCGGGTGAAGTGGAACGGAGTGGTAACCGTTCCACGCGTCGAACACCGACTTCTTCATTCCCGTGGGAACGCCGCGGGCCTGGTGGTAGGGTGACTTCGTGTGGTGAGTCTCCCTTGTGGCGTTGGGCGTTGAGGGGTTGAAAATCAATGACGCGTCTCGGTTCCCCATTGGACTTCCCGACAATCAACATGCGGTGACACCAGGTGTCTGGTGTTCCAATGGGTACCTTTTCAATCACTCCGAGGCGTACATCACGGTCCAGGTGTTCCTTGACTGTAGCCTCCCAGTGCACGGGTACTGAAGCAGCCTTGTGTGCTGTGACAGGCGTGGCCTCCGGGTCAATGTTGAGCCGTAGGGGTGGGCCTGCCATCATGGGGAGTGTTTGGTGGGTGCACATATTGAATGTTGATGCCTTGAAGATAGTCCGTAGGTGCATTTCCAGGGCTCCCCTGTTTGCATCGGTGGCGGGGATAGGTAGCGGGATCGTACCTGATGGTGGAAGTGACCTCGTCGGACATCTGCATTCGCGTGGCTGCGTAGGACTTGGTGGCTCAGGCCGCTTGGGTAGAGCTATGTTAGATAGTGCTCCCACTGACGTCGATGGAAACCGGGGTGGTATGATGCCGAGGTCTGAGCAGGCTTCCCTGCTCAGGAACAGGCGCGTGACATTGGGGGTTACGTATACCATCTGTTTGGTGGTTGCAGAGGAGTCCGGGAGGGAGAATTCCAGCAGTATCGCCCCCAGAAGCTTGATGCCACTCTTGTTGGCTGCCTGCATCTTCTGTGATACAGGGATGAGGTTGGACCTCGATATCCTGAGCTTGTGAAGGATGTGTGTCCCTGCCAGGCAGCTTTGGCATCCGGTGTCCGGCATGCCTTCAATGGAGCATTGAGTGCGCTGTGGTCGCTGATGGATCCTCAGCATGGCGTAATCGCTCGGGTGTAGTTTGGCCATCAGTTGCCTCGTGGGCTGGGGAAGGGATTGTCTCTTCACCCATCTGCCAGCAGTGCTGTCAAAAACGTGGTGGTCCAGGGTTTTATCTCCTATTGCCTCATGGGTGGAGATGTCGCATACATTGTTAAAATTGTTAAAAATTGCGTTCTCAGTTACCTGAGTAGGTGTTGACTTAGACTTACATACCCTCTCAGAGTGATTGAGTTTTCCGCATTTTCCACACCTATGCCCGAATGCTTTGCATTCGGCGCTCCTTGTTGGGGGCGGAGGGTACTTGCCGTGTCCGGTCCTGCCGCAAAAATAGCACTTCTCGTCGCCTTCTTCCAGATCTGGCTGGGGTCTCCCTTGTCGTGGCAGCTTCTTGTATTTGCTTTTGAGGGCATTTACTGAGCTGTTCGGGTCCAGTTGTGTCACCGATGCCTTTGCTGCCTCCTTCGACTCGACGAATAGCATGGCTCTCTCCATGCTCAGGGGTTGGTTTGGCTCCCCGAGGAGGCCCTGCTTGATCTCGGGGTCTGCTAGCCCTGTAATGAGGGCGTCCGCGACGTTTTCTTCGGTGTAGTCGACGATCAGGCGGCAAATGCATGGCTTGCTGTATTGGCAAGTTGCTGCCTGTCCCCTCAACCGTGCTCCGAATGCACGCACGCTTTCCTCTCGGTCCTGTGACATGTTGTGAAGCCTGTCCCTGGCCACAGTGGGGTTTTCAATCCTGACGGCAAGTACCTTGATGGCCTTCATGATGTCACCGATCGGTAGCCCCGATAGGACCACGCCCCCATTGTTTCTTTGTAGGCCCTTCCTCAGGTCCTGGTCACAACATTCTAAGAGCTGGATTGCTCTGTCATCTCCTTCCACTCTCGTGGCCTTGAGGTAGTCCCCCCATCGTGACACGAAGTATAGCCAGTCCTGGCTGGTCCCTGCCGCCGATATCGTGGGTCTCCTAACAGCCTCGACCTTTGATCGGTCTTTATTCCGGCCTTCGTGGTTGAGGAGGTGACCTTGCAGATGAGCAGCAGCCAGTACAGGGTTGGCCATCGCTCCCTCGGGTATCTGGTACCCACAACCATCGACAGGGCACTGTCTTTCACCCATGCCTCGTGGAGGTGGGCGCTAATTGGAGAATCGCTTGGCTTGACAGATACTAGACTCAGGTCGCCAGGTACTATACAACTAGACTACAAATGATCTAGATAGGCGATTATTTCGTGCATAGATAAGATCCACGATCTATTTGTTCCCCGATTCAACAAGATGTAAAAGTAGTATCACCAGAAAACAATGCACGAAATAATGATCTATATTATTGTGGGCATGCGCGTACATGTAGGTATTGGCGTGTGGGTAAAGGGTCCTTGTTCATTAGGTAAAGGGTCTCTGATCCCATAATTAGCTAGGAACCTAATTCCAAGTAGTTTTGGAAAAATCCAAAAATCTCTCGGTCATAATTGTGTATGCAGCTCAGAACCTGCCAGCTTACATATTTACCTTGCACCATTTGGAATGTTTTAGTAAAATATACATGTAAGTATGTATGCAATTCTCTAGCTACATATATCTTGTGATGGCACCGACAATGTTGTACAGAAGGTTTAGTGTGGACAATATAGCTGTAGACAATGTAATCTGACAATGGTGTATCTTCATTCTAACAAACCATAAAGCTTAGCAACTAAACATAAAGATTGGCAACTAAACATAAAGCTTGGCAACAAACCATAAAGCTTGGCAACAAAGCATAAAGCTTGGCAACCAACCATAAAGCTTGGCAACAAAGCATAAAGCTGGCAACCAACCATAAAGCTTGGCAACTAAACATAAAGCTTGGCAACAAAGCATAAAGCTTGGCAACAAACCATAAAGCTTGGCAACAAACCATAAAGCTTGGCAACTAAACATAAAGCTTGACAACAAAGCATAAAGCTTGGCAACCAACCATAAAGCTTGGCAACAAACCATATAGCTTGGCAACTAAACATAAAGCTTGGCAACCAACCCTAAAGCTTGGCAACTAAACATAAAGCTTGGCAACAAAGCATAAAGCTTGGCAACAAACCATATAGCTTGGCAACAAACCATATAGCTTGGCAACTAAACATAAAGCTTGGCAACAAACCATAAAGCTTGGGAACTAAACATAAAGCATGGCAACAAGCCATAAAGCTTGGCAACCAAACATAAGGCTTGATAAGGCTTGGCAACCAAACATAAGGCATTGCAACATGCTTCAGCTTTCCACACATTCCCTTGCACTCATTTTCTACTATAAGCAGTAATGCTGATGACCCCTTGCAGGGTTGTGATTGCTTATTGTCAGGCAAGCTAGTGGTTGAACAGTTAGGTTTATATTATCTTCACGTCCATGATAATTGATCGCCAGACTGTTCAAGTTATGAAGGGCCTCAATGTTCTATGCAAGTACATGCTCACCACTTTCACACCCCAAACAGTCTTGAGATGGTGGTATTATAGGTGGATTTTACTTCTTTTTATGCATCATAATGAAGCTTGTTGCTTGAAATTAGCTGAGAGTAAACTAACTGAATGCTGAGTGGAGCAAGCTCAATGGTTGAGCTACGTAAATGCAGGCACAGAATATGTACTTGCATACTGGCTGAATGTCGATATATGCAGCTAGTACGTATATCACTAGAGTGACACTTTGGTCTCTGTACCAAAGTGCTGTGACATGCATAGTGTCCACAGTGAGAAGAGAGCCCACACAGTGAGGAGCCCACACAGTGACATTAGGGCACTGTTAGACACACTAACCATCAGCTAACTATGTGCGCGAGCATACTAGACATATTAAAGCAAACTAATAATAATTATGTGTGTAGACTGCTAACTAATAATAATTATGTGCGCGAGCATACTAGACATATTAAAGCTAACTAATAATAATTATGTGTGTAGACTGCTAACTAATAATAATTATGTGCGCGAGCATACTAGACATATTAAAGCTAACTAATAATAATTATGTGTGTTGGTATACTAGAGCTAACTAATAATAATTATGTGTGTAGACATATTGAAGCTAACTAATAATAATTATGTGTGTAGACATATTAAAGCTAACTAATAATAATTATGTGTGTAGACATATTGAAGCTAACTAATAATAATTATGTGTGTAGACATATTGAAGCTAACTAATAATAATTATGTGTGTAGACATATTGAAGCTAACTAATAATAATTATGTGTGTAGACATATTGAAGCTAACTAATAATAATTATGTGTGTAGACATATTGAAGCTAACAAATAATAATTATGTGTGTAGACATATTAAAGCTAACTAATAATAATTATGTGTGTAGACATATTAAAGCTAACTAATAATAATTATGTGTGTAGACATATTAAAGCTAACTAATAATAATTATGTGTGTAGACATATTAAAGCTAACTAATAATAATTATGTGTGTAGACATATTGAAGCTAACTAATAATAATTATGTGTGTAGACATATTGAAGCTAACTAATAATAATTATTTGTGTGGGTATACTAGACATATTGAAGCTAACTACATGTAGTAATAATTATGTGTGTAGACATATTAAAGGAATTATGTGTGTAGACATTGAAGCTAACTATGTGTGTAGACATTGAAGCTAACTATGTGTGTAGACATATTGAAGCTAACTAGTAATAATTATGTGCGTGGGTATACTAGACATATTGAAAGTTATCTTCTGGGCTATACTCTCTGAGCTTCCCCACTCTGCGTGCCCTCCCTCTCCCCCGCAACCCACCTACCTACCTACCCTCCCTGTCGCCAGGACTGGCATATGTAACCCCCACTCCGAAAATCTTGGCTGGGGGCCTGGATCCTGAAAGTAAATTTCACAGTGGGAAATTCTAGCTAGCCAGAATAGAAATAACATTCCCTCATGCTGAATTTAGAGGGTGAGAAATTTAGAAAGTAGCTTTTTGTACTGGTAACCTAATATGCATGTCTACAAAATGCGAGCTATAAAGACACTAACTATTGCATGGCAAACACTTCTTATTCTGGCCTTCATTACTTTATTCCACCTTGCCATTATCCCCACCTAGAAGTTCAACAGTTCATATTTAGCTGGGAGAACATGTCTAGCAGGCTGGCCTCATATGGATGTGTGTGGGAACACAAATTCTCCTGTTCACGGTCCTATCATGCCGAAAAGTGGTGAAAGTGGTCCAGTGGCTAATATATAATCATCTGCTGCTTTCCTAGCATTGGATCCCCACCCGAATAGGGTCTACGCACTCATAGCTAGGTGACTAGTGTATGCCAACTCTTTTCCCTGCAAAGCAGACCTTGTGCTCTCAGTAGGTTGGTTTTCCATGAATCCTATCTTAGCACCCACCAGCAGCAGTCACCTCATGGCTAGGGCAAGGCTAGGCCTGGTATCTACCAGCAGCAGTCACCTCATGGCTAGGGTAGTGCCAGGGCAAGGCTAGGCCTGGTATCTACCAGCAGCAGTCACCTCATGGCTAGGGTAGTGCCAGGGCAAGGCTAGGCCTGGTATCTACCAGCAGCAGTCACATCATGGCCAGGGCAAGGCTAGGCCTGGTATCTACCAGCAGCAGTCACCTCATGGCTAGGGTAGTGCCAGGACTGGTATCTACCAGCAGCAGTCACCTCATGGCCAGGGAAAGGCTAGGCCTGGTATCTACCAGCAGCAGTCACTAAGTTAGTGCCAGGGAAAGGCTAGGCCTGGTATCTACCAGCAGCAGTCACCTCATGACTAGGGTAGTGCCAGGGCAAGGCTAGGCCTGGTATCTACCAGCAGCAATCTCCTCATGGCTAGGGTATGCCAGGGCAAGAGCGAGGTACTAGAACCAGAGCTAGGGCTAGTGCCAGGAATTCAGGATAAAAGAGGTCTGGCTGGACCGGTTCAGGTCTCAATATTCTGCATGACAGCCCCATGAGGCTGCATTGCTCAGCAATATATAATTCTAACCACTCTCCTTGTCAATTGACACATACATACATGACTCCCAGGAATGCTTGACTTTAAAGTATTGCATATTTCACAGTTACGTTGTTCCCCTCTCCCCTTTCTCTCAGGCAGAAGATAACCTTGGGATCATAATGGTGTTCACTCTAGTGAGTGCAGTGCAGGACAGACTGTCTGAGCTGCTGGACCTCCTGCAGAAGGAGAAAGAAAGGAAAGCAAAGGAGAAGGCTGAAGAGCTGGAACGCATAGAGAATGTGAATTTGTAATGTACATTATCTGTAGTGAGTGGGATATGTTGTAAGTCGGTCCGAAATATACTGTTGGCAACACTACAACAATGTGGATCAGTACTCACCACATAGCTCTGCCCTTTTTATGATTTGTGTGATAATTGTCAGTGGATAATCACACTATAGTCACATTGAACAATGCAAGGTATTCACGTAGTTCTGTGCAATGTAAGGTTTGCAATTAGACGCTGCATTAGGGCAGTGGCATGTTTTGGATCTATGTGGCAGAAATGCAAGGAAAATCAAGTCTGTTCAACATTTCATAGTTTTGTGCACTTCATTGCACCTTCACCTGGCAATGATCACTGAGGAAACTTAGATTTTACTGCAGTTGGCAAGACTGTATACTGGTGGTGACAACTCATGCTGGTACCGTCTTTGCCATCTGACGTGCACTCAAGTGAATATTGTTATTTTGAATTGCATATTGTAATATATTAGACCCTCATCTGCTACACTATAATGAATTAGAACTATCAATGCAGGCCAAGTTCTTTGGGACCATAGTAACCAAAGAGAACTTCTTAGAATGGAGAAAGAAATTTGATGAAGAAATGAGAGCAAAGAAATCTAAAGATACTGCTGTGGAGCCACTTGGACTTACAGGCAAGACTTGCAGACAGTTCTTATAACCCCATCCATTCTATAACTTATCACTTGTGTATGGTGGTGTACACACACACAGGCCGGAAAATGTTTGAGAATGATTCTTCCCTGGCTCTCTCTGATGCCAGGTTCCTGGCTGAAGGTAATCTACGTATCATAGCTGCACTCCTTTCACACATCTATTTTAAATACATACAGTAAACTCTGGTCGTTAAGCTTATTAATATTTGACCAACAAGACGTTGTTAAGCGCCCCTCTTGTTGTCACTTTAAACCATCTTTGTTAGATGCCCTTATTGTTTCCCTCTGTGAAGTGCTGGTCTTAAGGATAACTTATGTGCATGCATATTAGCATCGCTGTTAGGGTTGAGGATGAGTTATGTGCATGCATATTAGCTTCACTGTCAGGGTTAAGGATGAGTTATGTGCATGCATATTAGCTTCACTGTCAGGATTGAGGATGAGTTATGTGCATGCATTATTAGCTTCACTGTCAGGGTTGAGGATGAGTTATGTGCCTGCATATTAGCTTCACTGTCAGTGTTGAGGATGAGTTATGTGCATGCATATTAGCTTCACTGTCCGGGTTGAGGATGAGTTATGTGCATGCATATTAGCTTCACTGTCAGGGTTGAGGATGAGTTATGTGCATGCTAGCTTCACTGTCAGGGTTGAGGATGAGTTATGAGCATGAATATTAGCTTCACTGTCAGGGTTGAGGATGAGTTATGTGCATGCTAGCTTCACTGTCAGGGTTGAGGATGACTTATGAGCTGCATATTACCTTCACTGTCAGGGTTGAGGATGAGTTATGTGCATGCATATTAGCTTCACTGTCAGGGTTGAGGATGAGTTATGAGCATGCATATTAGCTTCACTGTCAGGGTTGAGGATGAGTTATGAGCATGCATATTAGCTTCACTGTCAGGGTTGAGGATGAGTTATGTGCATGCATATTAGCTTCACTGTCAGTGTTGAGGATGAGTTATGTGCATGCATATTAGCTTCACTGTCCGGGTTGAGGATGAGTTATGTGCATGCATATTAGCTTCACTGTCAGGGTTGAGGATGAGTTATGTGCATGCTAGCTTCACTGTCAGGGTTGAGGATGAGTTATGAGCATGAATATTAGCTTCACTGTCAGGGTTGAGGATGAGTTATGTGCATGCTAGCTTCACTGTCAGGGTTGAGGATGACTTATGAGCTGCATATTACCTTCACTGTCAGGGTTGAGGATGAGTTATGTGCATGCATATTAGCTTCACTGTCAGGGTTGAGGATGAGTTATGAGCATGCATATTAGCTTCACTGTCAGGGTTGAGGATGAGTTATGAGCATGCATATTAGCTTCACTGTCAGGGTTGAGGATGAGTTATGTGCATGCATATTAGCTTAACTGTCCGGGTTGAGGATGAGTTATGTGCATGCATATTAGCTTCACTGTCAGGGTTGAGGATGAGTTATGAGCATGCATATTAGCTTCACTGTCAGGGTTGAGGATGAGTTATGTGCATGCATATTAGCGTCACTGTCAGGGTTGAGGATGAGTTATGTGCATGCTAGCTTCACTGTCAGGGTTGAGGATGAGTTATGAGCTGCATATTAGCTTCACTGTCAGGGTTGAGGATGAGTTATGTGCATGCATATTAGCTTCACTCTCAGGGTTGAGGATGAGTTATGAGCATGCATATTAGCTTCACTGTCAGGGTTGAGGATGAGTTATGTGCATGCCTATTAGCTTCACTGTCAGGATTGAGGATGAGTTATGTGCATGCATATTAGCTTCACTGTCAGTGTTGAGGATGAGTTATGTGCATGCATATTAGCTTCACTGTCAGGGTTGAGGATGAGTTATGTGCATGCATATTAGCTTCACTGTCAGGGTTGAGTTATGTGCATGCATATTAGCTTCACTGTCAGGGTTGAGGATGAGTTATGAACATGCATATTAGCTTCACTGTCAGGGTTGAGGATGAATTATGTGCATGCATATTAGCTTCACTGTCAGGGTTGAGGATGGGTTATGTGCATGCATATTAGCTTCACTGTCAGTGTTGAGGATGAGTTATGAGCATGCATATTAGCTTCACTGTCAGGTTTGAGGATGAGTTATGTGCATGCATATTATTAGCTTCACTGTCAGGGTTGAGGATGAATTATGTGCATGCATATTAGCTTCACTGTCAGGTTGAGGATGAGTTATGTGCATGCATATTAGCTTCACTGTCAGGGTTGAGGATGAGTTATGTGCATGCATATTAGCTTCACTGTCAGGGTTGAGGATGAGTTATGTGCATGCATATTAGCTTCACTGTCAGGGTTGAGGATCAGTTATGTGCATGCATATTAGCTTCACTGTCACGGTTGAGGATGAGTTATGTGCATGCATATTAGCTTCACTGTCAGGGTTGCGGATGAGTTATGTGCATGCTAGCTTCACTGTCAGGGTTGAGGATGAGTTATGTGCATGCATATTAGCTTCACTGTCAGGGTTGAGGATGAGTTATCATATGTGCATGCATATTAGCCTCACTGTCAGGGTTGAGGATGAGTTATGTGCATGCATATTAGCTTCACTGTCCGGGTTGAGGATGAGTTATGTGCATGCATATTAGCTTCACTGTCAGGGTTGCGGATGAGTTATGTGCATGCTAGCTTCACTGTCAGGGTTGAGGATGAGTTATGTGCATGCATATTAGCTTCACTGTCAGGGTTGAGGATGAGTTATCATATGTGCATGCATATTAGCCTCACTGTCAGGGTTGAGGATGAGTTATGTGCATGCATATTAGCTTCACTGTCCGGGTTGAGGATGAGTTATGTGCATGCATATTAGCTTCACTGTCCGGGTTAAGGATGAGTTATGTGCATGCATACTAGCTTCACTGTCAGGGTTGAGGATGAGTTATGTGCATGCATATTAGCCTCACTGTCAGGGTTGTTATGTGCATGCGTATTGTAGCTTCACACTGAGGGTTAAGTATTTCACAGAACACAAATTTAGGCAACATTTTTACTATGCTGACCAAGTCTATTATTAGCTAAGATTGTCTATAGAGGTTTCCCGATGAGCTTCTTGCTTCTCCTGTGCATCGTACTTCTTCTCCCCTTTTGTCAGTCTTGTAGTAGCACAAGTAATTCCTCCTTTGTGGCCTATGAAATTCAACAAAATAAATCCGGTACCCAACGGTACATCTGGACATGACGGATGCCAACAGCAAGCCTGTCGCAAGAATTGTTCTCGTCTTTTGCTAAGCTGAACTTAACAAATGTTTCTCAATTAGTTCTGAAGAAAACATGCTATGCTGAGTTAGGCCAATCTCAGAGTATGCTTGAGAGGTCATCGCTCGCTCCTTCTTTGGGAGACTTGCTCCTTGGCTTGAACAACTGGGTCATTAATCTGACTCAAGATATTAGATCCTTCTTAGTTTACCTTGGGAGACTTGCTCCTTGGCTTGAACAATTAGGTCTTTTATCTGACTCAAGATATTATAGTTTACCTTGGGAGACTTGCTCCTTGGCTTGAACAATTAGGTCTTTTATCTTACTCAAGATATTAGATCCTTCTTAGTTTACCTTGGGAGACTTGCTCCTTGGCTTGAACAACTGGGTCTTTAATCTGACTCAAGATATTAGATCCTTCTTATTTTACCTTGGGAGACTTGCTCCTTGGCTTGAACAACTAGGTCTTTAATCTGACTCAAGATATTATAGTTTACCTTGGGAGACTTGCTCCTTGGCTTGAACAGCTGGGTCTTTAATCTGACTCAATATATTAGATCCTTCTTGGTTCACCTTGGGAGAGTTGCTCCTTGGCTTGAACAACTGGGTCTTTAATCTGACTCAAGATATTAGATCCTTCTTAGTTTACCTTGGGAGACTTGCTCCTTGGCTTGAGCAACTGGATCTTGCTTTGTCTGACTCAAGATATTAGCTCCTTCTTCGACTGGCATCTGCCTGTCGTTTAAATTTTCACAGTGGGTGTGCATTATTTAGATACTGTTTATAAGCGCCTGTTTACTTACAAGTTGAGGTTACTAGCAGGGAGGGGGGGGATAGCAGGGGGGAAACGACCAAAGTTTATTACTAGACATGAGATAACGTTTCCAGTCCACTTTACCCTGGCACTTTACACTTTACACCAGATGTAAGCTGCGTTAAAATTATCTACCTGGAAACTATTTGGGGCTAGATATACATACGTAGCACAAAATTAGCTTTTTTGTCGTATCCGGATTATTCTTTTCCCTCGTTGTCTTGAGAACATATAGCAGACCAGATCAAATATACACGGGTTCAACTTGACTGTGATTCCGGACCCAGATCTAGTGCCCATGCAGCAGCTGAAAGTTTGGCACAATGAGTGCCAGCGGAATAACAACACCCAAAAAAGGACATCCACTTTGAGAAAGAAAATGCTGAAGAGAAGAGCAGGATGGAAACGATGAGTCACACCCTATACAGGGACTAGACCGCCAACGCCAAACAGCTGCAAGTGCTGGACAACATTGTGCACCCACTATCTATCTATCTATCTTGGGCAGGCGTGAGTGTGCAGCAGCAGAGGCAACCATCAGTTTCCACGCTACAGCCATGATGAAGTAGGGTAACCCCACAACCAACCCAACAGAAGATGGCTCTCAGGCAGTTTACCTGGTCTAGTTTAAAGGCCTCTGCAGTTATCGTAATCCCATCAATGCTGACCGTAGTACAACACATTCAGCCACAGATAGCTTCGACGCATGTATAACACATGCACATGGTGATCTTTACCCATTTCCACATCTTACTGAATCAAGAAGCAGATTGGTCATGGCAAGGCCTAATGATAATGGAGTCTTCTTGCGGGACCAAAATGGTTGTGAACTGACCATTTGCAAAAGCAATGGAAAGATAAATTTAATGTTCTGTAGTGATCAAGTGTTTTGAGTGGTGATATACTGACCAAACCACCGGCTAGGCTGCTATTGTAAAAAGCTGCCAGTGTGATCCTCTGCTGAAATATGAACTTTCTTTCCTTTCTTTCTCTCCACATGTGTCCGCCATTTTGAACTTAGGTCAAACCAATATTCAGTGCAAGTGAAAACGGGTGTTATGTAATCGCTCGATGGTTTCCTTGTAATTTTCTTTCTCCTAATGGTCTGCATTACTTCTATATCTGAACGTACTTACAGCCAGATAATTGAGCCGGAATTAGATTTGTCGAATCAATGTTGAACTTTGTGGGTTAAGTGTGACGGGTCGAGCATTGTGTGTGATAAAAGGTGTGGTTAACATCTAGCGCTTTGTATGACGAGTGCAATGGAAGGTGCAAATTTATGTCGATGGGATTCCTCGTGGTGTCTGAACTCCTGATCAAGAGCATCATTGAGGGACATCATATTTATAATAACGTTTGGCATCTGAGAGTTGGTGAAAAATTGCCTCATTAGAGAGAGAATGGCAATAAAAAGAATTCGTCCATGGTGGCAGTGTTGCTAGGACCACCATCAGCAAGCATGTGCCCCCAGCTGCTGCTGGTTGTTTGCCGACAAGGAAGAGAATCTTTTTTGAAAACTCTCCTCTCTAGAAAAGTACTTGAATTGCAACAATGTGAGAACAAGAGAATAATAACATCTTGATGAAATATTGGTGGAATTTTATTTGGCAATGCTTCCAAACCACGGAATTAAAATCTTTACTGTGCTATATAGTAGATACATGATGATTAGGTAGAGATGCTAGGACAATGGTGGATGTTTAAGCACTATAGTGTTTGATTCATACTTGTGCCCTACTGCTGATCAAGTCAACCGGAAGAATTGGTATAATAGCATCCCAGATGCATTGCAAGGCTGAATAAAGAAGTGGATGTGATCACGACAGCATATCTGGCTCAGAATGAAGCTGGAGTGCTCTGACCATGAGTTCACCTGCGAGGGAGGGATATACATAGGTCAGGGTCTCTGTACCATGCCATCATGGCATACTTTGGTCAGAAGGTTTGTTGTTCCATCATTGGCTTTGACTATTTGTGGGTAAGCTCTTCTATCAGGGAAGAGCATGTTTACCTGTGAGCATTCTTCCCATGTGCACAGAGCATTGGTGACCAGCGTGATTGTGGTCTGCTTAAATAGCAGCTAATCATGTGGCTGGTGGATCAGATGATACCAATGCAGACTAGTGGAGAGCCGGAGACCAGACCTAACAGTGATTCAGGAGGAAGGTGAATGCTCTTTGAGTGGCCTGTGTCTGGGGGTCTCCTCAGGCAAAAGCAAAAGAACAAGGATTGGCAGTTAACCCGGAGAGGCAAAGATAGGAGAGGCAAAGATAGGTGAGGCAAAGATAGGAGAGGCAAAGATAGGAGAGGCAAAGATAGGAGAGGCAAAGATAGTGTTTCAGAGTCGCAGGTGTAGGAGACCTGTGAACTATTGTGACCCTAAGACGGCACTTAAGCAACGCCAAGTTCCTTGATGTGGGGCCAGTACAGAAGCTTTGCCTTGGACAGACGGTGAGAAGCTCTCTGAGCATCAAGATCATTCAAAGCAGATGATAACAGAATGACACCACCTCCAGAAGGATCTGCATCAGGACACCACAGTGCCTCAGGCCATGTGGAGTTACCTGTATTGCATAATTGAATGTGGAAATGGAACGATGTGATAACTCGAAGCCCAATAGGGGAGAAGGGTAAAACTGGGCGGCTATGTAAGGGCCAGTTCACTCGCACTAATGGAGCTGCGCAATGTGGTGCATCATTATGTGATATTGTGACCATGGATTCACATTCCTTCGCTTGAATAGACTTGATTTCTGCTCTAGTTCCAGTTACGACATGTTCATCGACACTTGTTGGTGTGCTTTATTTGTGTTTCCTCAAAAAATATGTTTGTGTGTAGAATGAAGAGATGAACGTGGAAAGGTTGATAGAAGCAGTGAGGAAAGGTTGATAGAACCAGTGAGGAAAGTTTGATAGAGGCAGTGAGGAAAGTTTGATAGAGGCAGTGAAGAAAGGTTGATAGAGGTAGTAAGGAACTTTCCTAGTATGCATGTATCGCACAAGTCATATAAGGATTGAAGGTTCATAAATTAAAGGGTGTGGTTTGTAATTCCAGGTGAAAGTTCGACTTCAATAGTTCGAAGCTATGAGACCCAACGAGGCAGATATTGTAAACTGCTCAAAGTGAAGCAGTGCTACCCAAAGTAAGGCATTGCAATGACCTGGCGACATATTCTGAACTAGCCTTAAAGTAAGACAACACAAAGAAACTGAGGACTGGTGGAGCTACACTTGCCTAACTGTCCGCACATCAATAGCTTGCTGTCCTTCATGACCTCAACCTTACTGCGGAAGTCACTAGGAGATGCAGCTCATCGTTGAAGGCTCAACTCCCTTCACAGCAAGCAGTGCAACACATCACATTCCCCTGTGCACGATAAAACTGGAGCTCAGTCTTTGGTCATTAGCTCTACTGAAGCCGGCCTGCAAGTGTGTTTGCTGGTTGAAGAGGTGTATGGGTTAACCTAGCATAGTCTCTTTTTCTCCTACTAGATATCCATAACCGTTGTAGACCAAATGGAAGTGAAGTCCTCGGAAGAAGGGTACTGAAAGTATTCTTTTCTTGACTTCTGAGACGCCAGTCATTCGTTGAACTTGCACCACATGGGTTTAAGCCATGTCCCGCTTAACCCTCTCACCGGGGGGAGTTTTAAAAAAACTGAACCAGCTTCAGTTAAATATCCATACCAAGTCATATCTCACTACTAAAGTCCCTTAGCAACCATGTACAAGTCAGAAATTCACTACTAAAGTCCCTATCAAACATGTTCATTATGGGATTGCTTTATTGCTGATAAACATTGTGGTCATATTTTGTGACCACACAGAGACGAATTGTTAATAATGTTATCTAAATTTACCAATATTAGAAGGTGGTTCGTAATGCAGAATCTATTGCTTACAAACATTCAGCAATCATCCGGTATTGTGTTTCATAAAATGCAAACATGGGGCTATGAGTAGTTAAGTATTATGGACATATTACTGTCAGTATAACAATGTCCACAACATAATATTGCTATTAAATTTTTGTATCATATTGTTTATATGTATTCTTCTGCTTTTCAAAATAAAATATAGACCACACCTTATTCTTAGCCACCATGTCCCACAGATTTATTCTTGCTCCATATGACATTGCTAATGCTGAATCAATGTTTATATGTGTATTTGTTATAATTGAGTTTTGAGGGAGACGGAGAACAAGGAAGCAGAAGAGAAGCTAGTCATCAAATCTATAAACATGAAGTAGAATTCCAACTAAACTGAAGTAGAATTCCAACTAAACACAGTCCCAGGATATACTGGGAAGCTAGCTATAGGCACCACCCAGGTTTTACCCGGGAGGGAAGGGGGGGGAGGGGGATTACTACTGCCTTTGGACAGAAAACAGGCTAATGCTATAGCTAGATCCCATTTACAAACCTGAGTCTCCCCATTTACAAACCTGAGTCTCATCCTCCCTTGTTCCAATAGTTTTTACTATTGTGGCCATCTTATCCAAGGCTCTGTTGCCCGAAGGCTTGCCAAGTAAGAAAGGTTCTCCCTTACTTGAGTCAAGAGTATCACCTGTCACTAGAAAAATTACTTCTGCTAGACGTAGTTGCCTAGTCATTTTACGAAACGTCAAAACCACGAACAGTCCATGTTTCAAGATTTTATTCCTTAGTTACCGGGAAGTGACGCATGTCAAATTAGGACCATAAAAAGGCAGGAAATGGGATAGAAAAGTTGTTGTGCATAAACGACCACGCCCATATTTTTCCCCCTTTTTTCAATGAACGAAACCCAGAGTGCCATACGGCGCTGTTGATGATGAGTGGGTTAAGGATCGACTGAATTATGGGAGCTGTAACATCCTTTGGTGCTGAGTGCCTATCTTCTTGTGAAGATTCAGCAGACCAATGTTTCCAAGTCGGCAGGGCAGGACTAGAAAATCTTCTCTCCCTGTTCCACGAGGGAGGCCGACCACTAAGGGGCAAGTAATAGTTTTGTACTGATGATGAACTTAGTGATCGTAAGAGAGGGCTAACGTTTAGTGTTGTCCGTGCAAAGTACGTCCACTTACCAAGGCATGGGTGAACCTGCGAAGACGGCTTGTGGGTGAGTCTCAGCCTTAAAGAGATGTAGTAATTCCTGGAACTGCTTCTCCTCATGTCATATCATACACTGTGAAGGGTGTGGTATCTAAGGCCTCTGCCAGGTGTCGCTGGCCATCAGATGTTTTTGGATTGGTTGATGTAGATGTCAAATTGACATCCATTCATGACAAGCACGCCCCCTCCATCCATGAAGGCCAGAAATTATTTATTGCAGGATAGCAAGTTTGTATAATGGATTTGTCTGCATTATTCATTTCTATGAGAGAAAGTGGAATGAATGCATAGGCAGGTGTGCCGAGGAACCTGTACGGTACTCCTGAGAATACAGGGATGACGAACAGTTTAGCATCCTTGTGTAGACATTGATCAAGATAGCGGCAATGGAAGGCAAAGAGAGCTCTGATGTCATTCCAGTGTGCAACCTGGCAATTTAATAAGTTGGAAGTGTTGCTTGCATCAACCTGAAAGACTTCCCTACGACCTTGGTCCTTGAAAGTGATACATGCTCTAGTCCTCGTGGAAACAATGGAAGTTAGGGTATATACATGCTCTAGTCATCATGGGAAGAATGGAAGGTTGGGTATATACATGTTCTAGTCTTCATGGGAAGAATGGAAGGTTGGGTATATACAAGCTCCAGTCCTCATGGTAAGAATGGAAGGTTGGGTATATACATGCAAAGGCTTTGGGGATCAACAAGGACAGTGCAGAATCGCTGTCCGGGGATGCAAGAAAAGAGAGGCACACGTCAGGAAGTACATAATATTCTGCTTCATGGGCTGGCAGCCTGTTCAGTATGAAGTGCAATGGTGCAGATAGTCCTACCCTGGATTTTATCCAAGGTTATTGGATGAACCACAGGTAGATCATTCGTATCATCTACAAGGGATTTCTCCATTACTAGTGCACCCAGGGGATGTTTCGTCTTTGGGACATCCAAGACTTACATGTTATTGGAGGTGGGTATAGTATCACTCGGACTCAGCACAGACTCACTTGTCATTAAGGAGTAGTGTAAAGCGAGTCTTGGAATATTGACCTTGACATTTCCTGGACAAAGGTCAGCTAGTAGTAGTAACATTATATAACTACATGCCCTCAGGACTAGTTTCATAGTGCTTCCAGGGACATTGGCAGATCTACTTACTTGGAGCATTTCAGTCTCCTCTTTGCAGCTGGAGATCTTGGACTCATCACCAAGTTGCCTTCAGGTTAGCTAATAGCATTTCAGGGCTGTGTATTAGCAGAATATTGAACTAGACTACTACTTGCTCAGGTGATGAGTTCCATAAGGCTTTTGACATGGAAGGAACTACTTTTAGCTTCCAAGACTATCTAGAATGAAAGTGTAAGTACATAGTAGCTTACTTGTCCAAGGGTGATGGGGCTATCTACCATCGTAGAGGCTGATGGCTGTGGTGAGACCATGACCTTGCAAGGCCAAGATGTCTGTCCAATATTGACTGAAACATTCGAGAGAGTTTTTTTCTTTTCATGTTCCTCTGCTGCAACTAACAGAGTATTACTTATATACATAGCCATCATCTGCAGTGTCGTAGGAGAGATAGGGTGTTTTCTCTGCTTAATAACTCGCCTATAAGCAAGCAGCATAGTTCATCACATATATTGAAGCAGCAGTACTTCTCCAGGATAACAATTGCTAGCTTAGCTGTACGACACAATATTGGCTCTAGCTATTAGCACATGCAGAGTCACGCCATTATCACAATATCCAATATTATGATGCATAAAGGTGGAGCACAGTAGGGGATAAAGGGAAGCATAAGAGCAGAGCATAATGGCTAAAAATTGAATCTTCTGAAAGTGCATAACTCATAATCCTTTTAGATCTCACATTTGCACAGATTCTGTATGGTAAGGGATTCTGTATGGTAAGGTGAAAAATTGTACAGAATGGATAGTTCATAGGTCATCTGTGTGATCACGAATTAAAGCGTCAGTTTCATGCCACTGTTTAACGGGATTACGTTCTATATAATATAATTGCTGAAGAAGGTTATGGAAAGTAAGTTTAGTCAAGGTGAGTCCACCAGTACAAAAGTGTTATGATCAAGTCAGTTCAAATGTATCTCTCGATGAGGTTTATTGTGAACTGGTAAGGACACGATGACACAACATCATGGAGCAAGATGAGCATCTAACCAATTAGAATTCTAGATCTAGCACAATGGTGGACTGCACCTTCAGCTGTTTGGCTTCAAGTAAACATAATGGTGTTGAGGGACCCAATGTTGAACATTGCTTAGTAATGTTAAAAACTCCTATAGCCCTTACCTTCTCTCTGGATCTGCATATTGTATAGCTGGTTATTAGCTGTGTGGCCTATTTAGTGGGCTAGCTGGTTATGATATACATATATATAGCTATAGAAGATGAATTCTTGCCATCATCCACTATAATGTGTACTTCAGCTGAATTGGCTGTTACTGTGCCAGAGTTGAAGTAAAAGTTCGGGATTGATGCTACATTTTATTCCTTTTTTGTAGTAGTAGTAGTAGTAGTATTCTGTGCCCTGTATTTCAAGTTTCGATTCTATGTCTTAGTACATACTGTAGCTCTATTTCAAGTCTCTTTTCTATGCCTATAAATCCATACTGTAGCTGTATCTGAAATAGTCCTTTAGACTAGACTGTAGTTGTATTTCAAGTCTCTATTCAATGTCATACTGTAGCTATATTTCAAGTCTCTATTCTACGTCTTAGTACATACTGTAGCTGTATTTAAAGTCTCTATTCTATGTCTTCAAGTCTCTATTCTATGTCATACTCTAGCTGTATTTCAAGTCTCTATTCTACGTCTTAGTACATACTGTAGCTGTATTTCAAGTCTCTATTCTATGTCATACTATAGCTGTATTTCAAGTCTCTATTCTATGTCATACTGTAGCTGTATTTCAAGTGTCTATTCTACGCCTTAGTACATACTGTAGCTGTATTTAAAGTCTCTATTCTATGGCTGTATTTCAAGTCTCTATTCTATGTCATACTCTAGCTGTATTTCAAGTTTCTATTCTACGTCTTAGTACTTACTGTAGCTGTATTTAAAGTCTCTATTCTATGTCATACTTATTCTATGTCATACTATGGCTGTATTTCAAGTCTCTATTCTATGTCATACTCTAGCTGTATTTCAAGTCTCTATTCTACGTCTTAGTACTTACTGTAGCTGTATTTAAAGTCTCTATTCTATGTCATACTTATTCTATGTCATACTATAGCTGTATTTCAAGTCTCTATTCTATGTCATACTGTAGCTGTATTTCAAGTGTCTATTCTACGTCTTAGTACATACTGTAGCTGTATTTCATGTCTCTATAGCTGTATTTCAAAATCTGGGAATATTTCAGTGCTTCATTATTTTGGTGTGTGCCACTCATCATATCTGGGTACACGTTCAAACATTAGACATGGTAATGCTCTGAATATAGAATACTTTTCTCAAATCACGTAATATCCACTTCCAAATAATCATAATTCCATTTTTCTCTCTATCCTTTTTCTCAACACCTTCCAAGATTTAATGTGAAAGCGACTTTCTCACTGAATAGTAGAAAGTATGCATACTTGTCCCTGATGGACACAGGGGTGGGTCAAACAAAGTGTAGGCAAACCTAGAGCCCCACCTCTGTGATTGCTCCAAGTGTGAAAGTGTCATTGTAAGGTCAACTAATTTACTTGACGTAGGGAATAAAAAACAGTTGGCAGCAATGATTAAAAAGTTATAACATCAACAAAACAAAATGTCCTCTCCCCCCCTAAGTTAAATCATCTTTGTTTTCAATGTACCTTAATTAGGTGGCTTTATTTTGTCAAGTAGTTTAGAAGAGTGCTTTGACACTCTTTGATACATCTATACCAACTCTATGCTGTCTTCTCTCACACAGAGTTGCTACATTAGAAGCCACATCCATAAATTAAACCCTGATCAATTTTGGCAAGTCTGTCTGCACTACTGTTAATGTGCACCAAGATGCTGGTACTGTATATGTGTATAATTATGATGCTGGTACTGTATATGATGCTGGTACTGTATATGATGCTGGTACTGTATATGATGCTGGTACTGTATATGATGCTGGTAATATGATGCTGGTACTGTATATGATGCTGGTACTGTATATGATACTTATCAGGGTTTCATTTAGAATATTGTCCAAGGGAGGGCAACTGGAGGAACCTGGATATTAAGGGGGGGGGGGGGGAGGGGGGGGGGGGCATGATGTCAAGCATGATGTCAAGCACTTATATATCAACATCAATAAGAATTTTAATAATACAATTTCCAGGGGGGGGGGGGGGGGGCAAAAAGGTTCCCCTGCCCCCCCCCCCTAAATGAAACCCTGCTTATATATATATAATACTGAATTTGAATTCTACACTGTTAAGTACACTGTTAAGTTTGAATTCTCATTGTTCCTTTCAGCATCAGAATTGGTGAACACACGACCACTGGACAATGTGGAGGTGGATGAATCATTATTTCAAGACATGGATGATCTTCAAATTTAGATAGCAGAATTCAACTTTTATTGACAATTTTCTTGCTTTATATTATATACTATATATGTAGTACTATTATTACTACTGCTACTACTACTATTTTTATTTGTTATTGTAATAATTGCTATTTAGGTATTATATTACTGTTACTTACAGTACATGTACTAGCAAATGGTAAGAGGGTGTGGCTAGACGAGACAACTATTCTGCCTAATTGCATGAAGGAAACCCTTTACCTGATTACTAGCACTAGAAGGGTCTGGGGGTTGTTGCAGACATGACTGGAATTCATGGAACTCCAATCATTTTGACATGCTCACCTGATGACATGTTGCACAAATTTGACAATGGAACTCATTTACTTTATATATTCTGTACAGTGGGACCTCTCTTGTCTGACTCCCACATAGCTAACTCCCTCTACCATTGTCTGGATTTGCCTGTTATAGTAGCACTACAAAATTGATTGATTTCCAACATCAGTGATATACCCAGTATATAGCTTGATAATGCAAGGGGGTGGGGGTGAGTTGCAAATACCACAGCTGGAGCTCCTGCAAGAGGTGGTCGTGGGCAGACAAAAAACAACATGAACGGAGTGAGTACGAGAGTTATATGTTTGTCAATAAACATGTTGCTAGATGAAAGAATGGTTGTGTATATAAAAGCTTGAGAGATGGTGGATGATGAGTGACCAAGGTCAAATGACATAGATTTCCAATAGTTCAATTGCCTGGGGCTATCTGCTGGCCTAATTTTGGGCATAATAGGTTTATATGTACTGGCATAAAGGCATACCTTAAAATTTTGAGCATATTACTGGGACAAAAATTTCATTGTTTTAAAGTCCATTTCAGCATTATTTCTCATGATATATACAACACTATATATATATATATAGCACTAGAGGCTTTTACAGCTGCTAACTAGTCCACTGATAGCACAGGCAGTGACAGTCATGCCGCAGTACAATAATCGTTAAACTTGATTTTAAGTTTCACCACATAACTTTCTCGTCCGACAATCTAATTTATGAGCATAATTTTTAGCATTGTCCTAGATACATGCATGTAAAGTTTTGTAGAATTGATAAAAACATTTTTTTAAAAGAGCCAATAACCTCAGGGATTAACAGTAAAGTGTCTTCTATTAACATGAAATGGTCTAGAATGAAAAATTTGATAATAATAGGTACATCTCCTTCCCATCCTCCTCTTGTCACTCACCATCACCTTCATATTCTTCACAATCTTCCTTCTCTTTCTCTTTTACCCTTCCTCCTCGTCTTCCTTCTTTCTTATCCTTTTCCGCTCTTTTTGTAGTATTTCTCCTACTTCTTCTGCTCTTCCTAGGTGTGGGTATGGGGTTGGGGGCAACATTTTGTGAGGCAAATTCTCCCAATGCTCCTTTCACAAGAACCTGCTCACAGGTTGTATACATGGTGTAATCCAAATGCTAAACAATGGAGCTAGCTATGGTGTCCACAGTTTCAAAGTAGATCTGGCGGTAAAAGTCCTCTACATTGGAATGGTGCTCAGGTTGAACCTTGATGGCATCTCACAGTGATGTGGAAGTGAAGATGCTTGTAACTCCAATTTCACAATAGCTCCAGTCACCTTGGTCCAATGGAGGCTTGCATATATCCTGAACAGAAATCTTGGCATTCTATTGAGCATCCACTGCACATAGTTCTGCACTCTGAGGACTAGTTATGAGGTTAGAAAATGGCAAGCTGAAGTCCATAAAAGAAACTACATTTTAGCATGTACTCCAATTATTCTTGCCCTCATGTCAGAGTCACTGACATGTCTTGTACCCAGTCCCATATATGGCTTCATCAAAGTTCCATAGTTTTTCACAATACCACTCAGTGCTGCAGCTCAGGCACTCCACCTTGTTGGGCAGAGGATTTTCAGAGTTGGTGAGTCAATATAATGTACATGGAAATCATGTTCGAGAATTCTGGAATTCTGCCTCCCTTTTAGGACTCTTCTTTATTTAGGGATTTCATATTATAACAATATCAAGTGTGTCTTTCAGCAGGGTAATATATTTTGTTGTATCCCCGACAGCAAGGTTAGTGAGTGGCAGTAGCAGTAGTCAGCAGAGATTTTTCATTCAGTTTCTTGATTTGTGCAGCAACCCACTTTTTGGTTCCAGTCTCATGGTCGAACATTTGTCATAGCACTGCCCATGGGCATCTTAAATTCTGAGATTTATATGCAGCAGCACATCTTTTATGTATTTGTCTGAGCGATTGGCATCCTCATCTCATTGTCCACCCAATGTATGCAAATTTTAATGTTGCTCGCATCAGTACTTTCATCAGCCATGATACTGTACCATTCAGATTCACGGCTATGTCACTTGCTATACCATGAAGCACTTTTAGAGCCATGATTTGTAGAATTTCATTCTGAGAACCCAGGCTCATATGCTTATCATAAGAATTTCAATCCACTTTTGAAGCAATTTACTGTCTTGTGCTCGGAGAAAGCAGAGTTGCTTGAAATTTGACTCCACCTTCTTGCTTGCCCTTACAAAGAGCATTGCCTTGGTGGGTGAGATAGGATATAATTTAGAGGAGGTAGTTTCTATTTTTCTCGTTTTGACTCTTGAGCTGCTCCTTCAGCTGCTCATCATGTGACCTGGTTGAGTTAACATAGTAACTGCATGTTTGTGACATAGAGAGCTCTCATGATTACAGAAACCCTTGGTTTTGCAGAGAATTCTTCTAATTACTGAACCCATTAGGCAAGAATGAGCTTACGGATCTTGTACAAGATGAAGCAGTCTCTTCAAATTGGCTGTGGCACAAGTGTGGCAAATTATTGAATTTGATTGTAAGGTAATGCAGCCATGAAAACTGCGAGTACCCGGCTGGTTGGAGAGCTCGTTGATAGTTTTGATGTTAACTGGCTGGCAGGGAGCGACCTTGAAGGGTATTCAGAGTTGAGGATATTTTATTGGCTCCAGGTTTTTGCTACATATAATTATACTCAGCTTGAGTTAAAGTCAAATTTTGCAAAATAGACAAAACACGATCTGAAAATTCATGATTGCTCAATATTTCATGGGCTGAGAGATCACCAAAAATTCTGTGGCTCAATGATGAAATCATATGTGATGGAACATGGCATGCATGATCAGACTCTTCAGATACGTGTTTAGATACTACTATATAGGCTTTCTTCAACCTACATGACTTTGGCGATCAGAGTCATCTGATTCTTGGTTTTGATCTGCATCATCAGCCTTCTCCTCAGACTCCCTTTTTCTCTTGTGAGTACTTTGACAAAAAATAAACAAGGAGGCTTGTCTTTTAGCCACACAATTCACTCTCACCAAATACATGTGGCCTGGAATGTTCTAGAACTATTTTCACTCAACAGTTATGAGAGTATTGTACTAGCTGGCATATGAATGTGTTAAAACTCATTACTATTATATACTCTTTTTAGTTTTTCAACATCATTTTGATGGTCTTTCAGTGTGCATGAAAATCCTCGACTAAAGTAGGTCAGCCACCAACTCTCCCAACCCCTCCCCACTGCACCAGGAATTAACCCCCTGAGATGCAATCAGAGCATATACTTAGTCTATAGATTGTGTTTATATTAGCAACTTGATCAATCAGTGTCAATAGATCCTAACGCCTGTTATCGTAACCCCCCGCTAAGGCACTCTGGCTAGGGCTAGGTGACCATCCAACTGCAGCCACCAAAGTTAAAGAGATGTTTTTAATGGGTTGTTGAAGAATGCTCGTGTGTGTGGCTACTTTGTGGATATATGGAGATGAAAATAAATTTGATCTATATCCTATGTGGTGATAGCAAGGTTGTTGAGGTGTTCAATATTTCAGCATGGAAGTGTAGGGGTCTGTTAGAGTTTTGGCCTTATGAGCCGCACCACCTTAATCAGGTCTGCCATGACACTTCTATGGCCATGGCCCTAACACTAGGCTAATTACCTGTACTGATAGGATATGGTACAGGAAATCAGAATTCTATTTGTTAACAGTTGTTGTAGAAATTTTTACACGCTATCTGTGAACCACTCTTTGCAAATTATCACATTACCATGCTATGTTCACTTTCAACCTGCCCACATATGCAACTAATTTCTCTGTATGAATGCGATTTTTTTTCCCACTCCTAAGCTGGAAATGGAAGAAGAATGCATCAATCAGATGTTTCTTCGTCACATCTTGAATAAACTCTGGATTTTGTCCCTTGCAAATATTGCTATGGCAAGGGGGGGAAATCTATCCATAATTCTAATTTCTTCTTCATCCTTGATTTTCTTATACTGCTTTCAATGTTCCCCCATTCAATCATAATTATATAGTCATATCTTTCAGCATAACTTTGCTACCTTCAGGAAACACATTATATATATATTAAAGTATATTATGTCCAAGTATAATCAATATGATTTTTCAGAAGTTTTCATCTGAAAAGTCACAGTCTTTCTTGGTACCGATTGTACATAATAAATTTTAAAAATTGGGCTGAACTTTAAGGATGCTTGCCTGGACATCTGATAAACATACAATGTGGAAGAAATAATTATGCTTATCCCAATCATTATTGGTATCAACCAGTACATCTGAGATGTCTTTTGACAGTAAAAGTGCTGCCACGGCCACTTTGAAAAAGAATCAAACTTATTTATATGTGACTGAAAGAGGCCCCACCAAATTGATTCACACCCAATGCCGCTATAGGATGTTCAGATCTAGGTTTCTGCAATTGGCAATTCATATGTTGGTACTTGTCACATTCATGTTTAGATGTAAGTATATAAGTATAGTTATTAATGTAATAATTGTAATGCAGCTAATTGCTGTAGCTATGGTAATTATAATGCAGCTGCCAGTATATATATATACATATTGAATACCTTTCCTTCCAAAGTGCATGCCATCTATGTCACTATGGCGCATGTCAACTGAGATTTGTTGAGATATTATCTATTTTTGTATTTTATATGTTTTTATACAAAATAGTAGCAGCGGGGAGAATGCCTTGTCTGTTTTGGGGTCGGTCGGCAGTTGAACGTGTTAGCTTTTTGTATGTATTTATTGTTAATTGATTATATAATAATCATATAAAAAATATATACATCAAAAAGTGCTGTCCAGTATCCTGAGATTGAGGTTGCCCTTTCACTCTGGGGTGATGACCTTGTCTTGCCTCCTCCAGCCCTGCCTGCTTCCCATCAGCATAAGTCGTGGGACATCCCTCGTATTTTGGAAAGGGCAGAGTCCCTTTTGCGGAATGCTAGTGACCCCAAAACCAGAGCTCGTCTCCTTGCAGAGTCTGCATGTGAGTCAGGTGCCTGGCTTAATGCCCTGCCAATCTCCTCACTGGGTCTCCGAATGACCGATGATATAGTTCGAATAGCAGTTGGGTTACGTCTTGGAGCATCCCTGTGCCAGCCACACTCTTGTAGTTACTGTAAATCGGATATCAACCAGTTTGGCACGCATGAGTTGAGCTGCAGGCACAGTCAGGGAAGGCTTTCTCGCCATGGTGCTTTAAATGACATCATCCATCGGGCATTAACTGCTGCAAATGTCCCTTCCCGGCTGGAGCTCTAAGGTCTGCTTCGGTCCGATGGAAAGAGACCGGATGGCATGTCCATCATTCCATGGTCAAGTGGTAGACTCTTGGTATGGGATGCAACCTGCAGTGACACCTTTGCCCCATCCAACCTTTTGGCTGCAGTCACTGAGGCTGGTGCAGTGGCAGCCCAGGCGGAGATTTTGAAGGGTGAGAAGTACGCCCACCTGGACTCGGCATACAAGTTGGTACCTGTGGCGGTAGAGACTTGTAGATCCTTTGGGCCTCAAGCAAAGGCATTCTTCAGGGAGTTGGGACGCCTGAGGTCAGTGACTTATGAAGAGAACTCCCATCAACATCTTCTTCAATGGATTTCTGTGGCGGTGCAGCGTGGGAATGCAGCCTCAGTAATGGGATCTTTGTCATCAGGGTTGGGGACGAGCCATTTCCCTAGTCATCACTTGAACATTTGAACTTGATGGGAGGGGGTTCTATAAACTATATCTATATGTCTATATGTGTAAATTGTAAATTAAATTATTAAAAACATCAAAAAATTATATTATATAATAATAATTATTATACAAACAAATTATAAATATATGTATATATATATAAATAAATATATAATATATATATATATATATATATGGGCCAGACATGTTCTAAGCTTGCTTCATTGATGGTTATCATTCTTGACATGCCTCCATTAGTGACATCACCCATAGGTCACTAACATCAGCTGCTACACTGGAACCTAATGATCTCTTACGCTATTATGGGAAAGACCTTATGGACATGTGGCAAATGGCAAGGGTTCTGTTACTTGCCCTCTCATGTTTACACCATGTTACCAGGCCTATCAGCAGAGCAGGATTAGTGGCAGAGGAATAAAACATGAACAGAAATTTCTTTGCGGTGGAGACATCTTCTGGTGTTTGATGTCTGAGGTGATCCTTTGTCAAAGAATTGAGAAGGAAACTGCATATATAAATCAATCAGATATTTGAACTCCAGGAGACACTTTTAGTGTGTGGAGACTCAGAGGGGATGCTGCAGCAGTATTGGGCATCCTGGACCCACCTCCACCTCCATGACTTTAGTATTATTAGGTTATTGATCCTTTTTTTTGTTTTTGTTGTTGGTATATATGTTCCATCCAATCTATGAATCTGCCCAATCTATAGATTGTGCTGCACAATCTATGAATGCCCATCTATTGCCTGCCAATCCATACACTTCAAAACGTGGTAGCACCCTTTGCAACAGAGAAACAGAGAAAGTGATGATTGCAACCGAGAGTGTAATGATGTAGAAAAAAGTGATACTGAGAAAAAGTTCCACATGGACTTGGCAGATAAAGAACTAAGTGACATGGCAAGTGTAGCTAGAGCAAAAAAAGATACTTGAAGAATATTGCTCTGTCAAAAAAAGATATAATGCACAGTTTGTAATACCACAAACACTCACACAACTGCTATAGTCCCCAAATGTAGAGAAACTTGCCTCACAAACAGCTCTTCTCCCTTCTTCTCTTTTCGTTGGAGTAGCGCGGGTTTTGTAAATTCCCGTCGACTATCCCATATTGTGTGGGTGGGTTTGGATATTTGGCTTGCACACTCGCTCAGTATAACTAGTCGATAATAAGTAATTGGTCAATATGTTCCATCCAATCTATGAATCTGTTGCAAAGGGTGTTAATATGCTATATACCATGTTTTGAAGTGTATTGATTGGCAGGGCATTCATAGATTGTGCAGCACAATCTATAGATTGGCATCCAATTTATGAATTCGTAGATTGTGCTGCCCTATCTATAGATTGGGCAGATTCATAGATTGGATGGACCATATATATTAGTACATTAAGTTAGTCAATAAGAATAAGAATATAATAACAATATCAACGACATATGAAGCCTGATGAAGGCTAGAGCATCTAGTCAAAATGTCATGAGAGTAAATTTCAAGTTCATTATTGAGGTCATTGTAATCAACAATAACAACAACAACAACAATAATACAACACAACAACAACAATAACAAAAATAATAAATAGTAAAAACAATACTACTACTAATAATAATAAGCAACGCCTCAGATAGCCTGACAATAGCTTTTGGCTGTCTCTGCTAGGGAATCTGGAGCATGGCTTCGTGCACCCCCAATCTCCAACTTGTGTTTGAGGATGGACGCCGCCACTATCAGGATTGCTGTTGGCCTTCATTTGGGGTCCCCTCTTTGCCATCCCCACTTTTGCCAGCACTGTGATGCAGAGGTGGACCATTTTGGTCTGCACAGTTTGAGCTGAAAGAAGAGTGAGGGTCGTCACTACCGACATTCCTCAATGAATAACATTATTCATAGGGCTATGTCATCTGCTCAGGTGCCTTCAAGGCTGGAACCGTCTGGACTGGACGGCAAGCATCCGGATGGAATCACCATGGTGCCATGGAAATGTGGCAAGCCCCTGATCTGGGATGTGACCTGCCCCAACACTCTGGCACAGTCCTATTGTGCTCAAGCTACCAGGAGCTCAGGTGTGGTAGCTGCCATGGCTGAAGAGAAAAAGGAGAACAAGTACACCACTGACTTACCAGGAATTTTTTTGTGTGCCAGTTGCGGTAGAGACCCTAGGTACCATTGTCCCAAAGTCATTGACTAAAGGAACTCGGAAGGAAAATAAAGCAACACACCGGGGAAGATAATTCACATCACATGTGCCTGTGCCTGTCTGTGGCGGTACAGAGAGGCAATGCTCTTGCAGTCATAGGGGCAATGGGAGGCTCGGGCATGGACAGTCTTGTGTAATTATTATTGTTGTTATTGTTGTTGTTGTTGTTTGAATTTGAATATAATAATAATAACAAATATAATTACAATGACCTCAATAATGAACTTGAAATTTACTTTTCGACTAGATGATCTAGCGTTCATCAGGAATTTCATTGTGATTTCATTATGTCAACTGTGAGTTAATTACCAAACAATAATAATAAAATGCTTGTTGTTGTTTTTTAGTTTTTGTTTTTAATGTATACGTTCACAAAAAGTGGCCAGGACTGGTTAGCTCCAATTACTTGTATTTCTGCTTTGTACATATATATACATGTATATTGTGTTGCAATGGATGTGCAACAATATCTGGGGCATATATATACCTGATAATAATCGATCCACAAGTGATGAGTATTCCTTTCTGTTTATATTATTTTGTTTGTTTCTGTTTTTGTAAGCTATTTATTATTTATTGTGATACCTGAACTCTCAACTATCCCAGTTGACAAAATTATAATGACAATCCCTTGAAATTTACTATCTGTACGTTTGATCTAACCTTCATCAGAGATGCTACGACTCGCTTATCATAATTATATCAAGCTCTGGGAGGGCTAGGGCAGCTATATAGTAAATTCAAGTTTGATTGTAATGTCAGCAGCATATATATATGTATGTACACCACCTATCATACAATATGCAACTAAAAAGGCATGAAACAAAGACTACAAGGCGCTTCAGTTCGCCACAATAGGTCTATGGGGATCACTCCAGCTGGGGCACGACGTATAGTACTAGTAAAATAATTATGTCATGGTGGGAAGGAAAAAAGAAGAAGAAAAAACGTATTGATGATACTACTGTATCTGGAAAAGGACCCACTTCGCCCCAAAACAGATTTTGCACTAGGACCTGCCAAGGTTATGATTCATGATATTTTCATAAATTAGCTCAGAGGCATCTTGGGTCATTGCTCTATCTTTGTGCAAAGTTTCAAGGCCAAGAAGCGCTTCCTTCCATTCAAGCGAGCAGTTAGAAAAAGCTTAAAAAATAGAGAAGCCACGCGTGAAAATACGGGCACGTGGGAATTTCCCTTCAGTTTTTTTTTGATGATAAATATACGTTATTACATGAACTAAAGACATATTATACTAGTACTACATCACATTTTTGTAAAGTTAATAGTTGATGATGGGGGGGGGGGGGGGGGGGGGGGGGGAGTTAAATACTGCCATCAACCCACGCAGAACATGGTGGTAGCCTGCGTGACCACATGGCAG
Source organism: Cladorhizidae sp. MBARI D1340-BT2 (assembly GCA_028752905.1). Classification (NCBI taxonomy): domain Eukaryota; kingdom Metazoa; phylum Porifera; class Demospongiae; order Poecilosclerida; family Cladorhizidae; species Cladorhizidae sp. MBARI D1340-BT2. Next base: position 20,922,665 of record JAQNBH010000017.1, on the reverse strand, counting down.
CATTTCCCTTCCACAGACATAGAGCCAGACGTTGGTGGAGGTGGCGGGTTGTTTCTGCCGGGGCTATTCTTGACCGCTGTCCCAACTGATGGCCGATTCTGGAGATGGTAATGGTGGCTTCTTCGCTCCAGCCGCCTAGCGTTTCCACCACAAGGGGTATAAAATCGTAGCAACGTAGTGGTTGACGCAGCTCGCTCTCTTTTCCATGAAGACAGCAACCCCAGATGGAAGTATTGGAAGAGTATTTCTGTACACCTGATGACCATGCAGATGATAGTGACATAGTCTAGAAGATGACAGTGAGCTAAATCAGGTGCATACAAATAAAACATCATGCTTACAAAAAAATGGTGATTTCAATAAGATATTGTGGTGTGTTTGATGTCATAGGAGTTGAAGCAGAAGTGGTGGGAATTGACCACTATTGTTCCTTGCTTCAATTGGACAGACTTCTTTGCTTCGCATTTGAAGAAGTTCTCAAGAATAAAGCGTTTCCACCAATTCATATTCAGTTCATCCGTTGGACTTTGATATCATATATACTCTGTACATTTGCAACAGTATGCAGATAATGGTGATGAAGTTACACTCAGACAATAACATAACATAGCACAAAAATTCATTATGGTCAAAATAAGTTGTTTAATTAGATGTCCCTGTTCATTACCCCCATTGTCAGTTCATCCGATCCAGGCACAGTGACAGCAAAGGAGCGTTCAGACTGTAGAACACCGGTTTGTGCTTGCCAAACATTGCTGGATACCAACAGTCACAGATATGCCACACATCATTCCCGTCAAGGTTTGTCTCCAGAACGACAGTGGTACTTATTTGACAGCATCCGACAGTTCTGTCCCAAGAAGGACAAAGACATAACATGCCCCAAACCATCATCTTTTCTAAAGCCATCCAGTCGAGCAGTGGTTGACGAGGATGTGGAGAACTCGACCACATCAGCACCACCGACAAAAAGGGTCCACATGTGCACGACCTGCAAGAAAGTAGGACACAACAGCAGGTCATGCCCAGAACCATGACATCAGCATTCTTTCACTTAGCTACTCACTACCTTATCCTTGCTAATTTTATTTTTTTGTCCTTGCTATAACCATTAAAAAGATAACCAGGATTATCTACTGCTGTCAGCACTAGCCACTCAATCAAAGTACACTTTTAGCTTAGCTACTAATCCAAAACCAAAGGTAAAATAAAGTAGTGAAGGTGCAGAAACTCACTTCGACCCCTATAACTTGAAGATACTAGCTCTCAAAACAAACAAAAAATCTGACTTGTGTAGCTAGATTGTAATTTAGTTAGGTGCAAAAACTCAGTTGGACCCTATAGAGACGACGATAAAACTATAGATAAAACTATAGATAGCTAAGCCTATAACTTGAAGATGCTAGCCCTCAAAACAATAAACAAAATTCTAAACAGTTTTTTTTTTTAAACATGCTCAATAGCCAGCCACTGGCTAATGCAAAGAGCACACAATACACACAACACATGAAATACATTATGAATGTTATGAAATTGTTTGTATGTAATGTTTAAATAAGCTAAGAGAAAGAGATTCCTTAATATTGTTCGGAAGAGCATTCCACTTACGAATGACAGAAGGGGAAAAAGATACATTAAAAGACTGAGTACGAGGGAAAATGATAGTAAGGTTGAGGGGGTGGTATGATCTAATGTTGTAAGGTGGAGGAGGCTGATGTGCAGGCAGTGAGGTTGGAAAGTCAATGTAATTATGCAAAAGCTTAAATAGAAGTATGAGTTTAGAGTTGAGACGACGAGAGGAGAGTGTAGGGAGTTTTAGATTAGAACGTAAGAGGGAATAGTCAGAGGACCAGTCTTTAGAACAAATTTAGCATGCAAAGAATTGTATTTTTTGGATAGACATGGAGAGGTGCGCAGATTGTGGGTCCCATAGAAAAGAACAGTATTCAAGGTGAGGTACCGTCTTATTAGAGAGGTGTATAGACGCAGAAGAGAAGAGGAGTCAGAGTGATGATAAAATTGTCGGTATAAGAGGCCTAAGAGACGACGAGACTTACTACAAATGAAGGATATGTGTTTAGACCAGGATAGTGTTGAAGATAAGAGAACACCCAGATACTTGAACTCAGAGACTAAATCAAGAGGGGAACCAAGTAGGTAGAGTGAGGGCAAAGTTTTGAAGATAGGAGAGACTTTGTAAGTTATAAACATCCATTTCGATTTTGAGGAATTTAATGTAAGAAAGTTGGATGAGATCCAAGAGGAGACAGTATCAAGATTTTGTTGAAATAGGGAGAAATCAGAAAGGGAGTTAACAGGTTGGAAAAGTAGGATATCATCAGCATACAGAATAATCTTGCAGGAAGAAGACAGAGGGACTTTACATACTCCATTAATATAAATGATAAAGAGAAGGGGCCCAAGGATTGAACCTTGAGGGACACCAGAAGAAACTGGAAGAGGGGAGGTGGACCCAGAAATGACCACCTGTTGAGAGCGGCATGAAAGATAAGAATGGAGCCATTTGAGGAGCCAAGGGGGACATTAGAGAGTTGAGAGAAGGTGTAGTAGGGGTGCATGAGGGACAGAGTCAAAGGCTTTTTTAGGTCAAGGAAGCAGGCACACACAGCTTTATTATGTTGAAGAAGCGTATGGAAAGAATGGACAGCAAAGAGGAGGGCAGATGAAGTAGAGCGGTGAGGGAGAAAACCAAACTGAGACGGAGAGATGAGATTTGAATCAAGACAGAAGTTGTAAAGAAGACGGTGCACATGTTTTTCAAGTAATTTACTTACAATAGAGAGAAGAGAGATAGGTCTGTAGTTTGAGGGAGAGCTGAGATTTGAAGTGGACTTTGGAATGGTAACAATGTTGGATAATTTCCAATCATTGGGGACATAACCAGCACGTAGAGAAAGATTAAATATGTGGGTGAGGGGAGAAGAAATGTTGAGAGCAGTCGCTTTCAACATGCGAGAAGAGATAAGATCAGGTCCAGAGGCAATGACAGATGGTAGTCGATTAATCAGGTAAAGCACTTGATCCTCAGAACATATAAAGTCAGAGGGACATGAGGTATTAGTGGACAGAGAAGAATAGGGAGTAAGTGGAGGAGTAGAAAAATTGAAACATTCACAGAAGAATTTATTTAAAATATCAGCTTTTTGTTCATTAGAGGAGAATAAGAATCCATTATAAGACAGGGTGGGAACTGTTGACGAGTCTTTCCTCAGAGAACGAACACAAGACCAAAATGATTTGGGGGAGGATGAGAGAGATCGGAAAAAGGAGAGCTTGTTATAACTTGTAGCTAGCCAGGTTGCAGCTAATAACAAACTAAGACTACACCATACCTTTCACAAGATGCCAAGAAGTTCTTCTCCCTTTGTCCCAGCTATTTAATAGGGTAGCGCCATGGCCTAGCGCTGCCTAGATCACAAAACATACTCTTGCCAAAAACTACTTCTGGTACGCATCGTCTTCAATGATTAAAACGTGACGTCATCAATGCAGTTTCACGTTTTTAACGTGATGAATGAAGTAAAACTGTGCAAAGCACAATTCCAGTACCATTCCACTTAGCTACCCTTGAACTTTAACCTCATGACAATAACGGCCGAAGTGGGCCCTTTCTCAGATCATATACGTTTGGAATCGATGCTAATCATATATCAAGCTCCGGGAGTTCTCATGAAGGCTAGGGCAGCTAATAAATTCAAGTTGATTATTGAGATGATTGTAATGTCAGCAGCATATATATATATATATATGTATGTACACCACCTATCATACAATATGCAACTAAAAAGGCATGAAACAAAAACTACAAGGCGATTCAGTTCGCCACACAATAGGTTTCTGGTCTACTATGGGGACTACTCCAGCTGTGGCACGAGACAATGCGAGTTCAGTAGTGGGCTGGCTAGTGGCTACGCGAGGTACACTCCCCTTTATTATGTATGCGATTGTCGCTAAATTAGACATGCGCAAGGTGGAGTTGCTAAGCAACAATGTGTTCTCTTCGCCACCTGCTAGCAGCTTGTTTGTGTGAACAGATTGGACTGTGTAAGCAATGTTGTTTTTTAACTCTGTAACTAGGTACATAGCACATTTCTTGAAACCAGCTATATAAACGTGACAGGAAAAAAATGGAAAAATATGAGCGTGTCAGTAAGATTGGAGAAGGTGCCTATGGTGTTGTGTTCAAGTGTCGACACCGAGATACTGGTCAAATTGTGGCTATCAAGAAGTTTTTTGAGAGTGAAGATGACCCTCTCATTAGGCACATAGCCTTCAGGGAGGTTCGCATGTTACGAGTAAGTCACAATTACAGATGTAATCGCAATCGTAGTGGTTGTGAGTGTGTTTGTGTGTGCATCGTAGCAACTCCGCCATGGGAATTTGGTCAATTTACTGGAAGTGTTTCGCCGCAAACACAAGATTCATCTTGTCTTTGAGTACTGTGATCACACAGTATTAAATGAATTAGAAAGACATCCTAGAGGGTGAGCATTATGTAACTGATCAAATTCATCAACTTGAAATGAACTTCTCTTTCTAAGGCTTGAAGAAGTGTCCATGAAGAAAATCATATGGCAGACTCTAATGGGAGTAAACTATTGCCACGAGCACAGTGTTATACACCGTGATGTCAAGCCTGAAAATATATTAGTGTGCAAGAACGGTGTTGTGAAGCTTTGTGACTTTGGATTTGCCAGACTACTGAGTAAAGTCCATAAATCTACTTAAAACAAGTTGACCTATTCCATACCTTTTTCATTATCATTTTTTTTAAAGCTAATAAACCCCCAAATAATTGCCATAATGAGTAAGCAATAGCTTCCAAGGGTCAGGTCAACTTGGATAAACTTAGTGAACAGTAATTTTTAAATATAAAGCTATCCTTGAATATTCTAGCTGGACCAGGAGCTGAGTATACAGAATATGTAGCTACACGATGGTATCGTGCCCCTGAACTTTTAGTAGGCGATACGCAGTACGGCCCACCAGTGGACATCTGGGCCATTGGTTGCCTATTTGCTGAACTGCTAACAGGACAACCTCTGTGGCCTGGAAAGTCAGATGTCGACCAAATTTATCAACTGAGAAAAACATTAGGTATTATATTATATACTAGCACAATGACATGCAATGAAATAATAGATACATAAATGAAAACATAATCTTACCCTATGGAAACTTTGTAAGATACCTCTTTTGTCTTGTTACCAGGTGACCTCACCGAGAGGCACATGGAAGTCTTCAAGAGTAACTCTTACTTCAAGGGAGTGGGTATACCAGTTTCTGAAACAAACGTAAGTGTAAATATATTCATAGTTGGGTGCATGACCCTCCAACTAATCATATGCTTGTAAACCTGTCGTACAACAGGCACAGCATAATAATAACCTCCCCCCCCCCCTAAAAAAAAAACTTGCAAGGTTGATGGGGGGTCAGGTGACAGACAACTGCTAGTCGTGTGCATCACTGGAGCAGTTGTAATAACCCAATATATCACTCTGGTGTACTAGAACACTCCCATCCGGTCATATTTTACTGTGGTTCACTTGTACAAACCCAGCAGTCCTGTAATTGGTGGTGCATTAGAAGTTAAAATACTCCCTGCTCAACTAGACTACGGTGCTGTTGGAACACTGCCCACTAGTTATGTGGTAGAGTGAAACACTCCAAGCTAGTCTATGCATTTTGTTGTGGTGCACTGGAAGTGACTTCAACTTGTGCAAGGCGTATATACCCACAAGCTATCACCTTGCTTACTTAATAAGGGGGTGTAACCCATAATAGTGATTTTTGACAAAATATAGTTTTGAGGCTTATATCCTTGCACAATACCTGTACAAGCTGTCTTTCAAAGACGAAGCTATTTGTATGTTCCATTGTTGAGTTATGGAGGATTTTATCCATGCACTCCTTACCTTTCAATCCAATCTCTTCATGATGAAGACAGTGAATTTCAGGCTAGTAAGGTCAGCCATATCTCTGCAACACACTGGCCCACACACTTGATTTTAGTCTCAAAATGAAGCCCACTCCAAGCAGTACCTAATTATTCTAATTGAGCATATGATTGTGCCGATGTGTACCAATACAGTGCGTGGAAAGTGCATGTTGGTGGCCCAATGACATTACCCATGATTGTGAGTCCCCAAGAATGTAGATTTTCAGTCCAATTACGAGCGTAACGTAAATATGGAGATAGGAAAAGTACTTCTTTATATATCATTTTATAGCCCTTTCTTTCCTCTTTGTTATGAGCATCTAACATCAGTTTTTGGGTGATCGAGTCTCTTGTAATACTCTCTCATGTGTGGGACATACATATATACCAGGCCTGGGTGTGTGGGTCTTGAATGGGCTTGTGGTTAAAAAAATAATTGAAATGCTAACAACACTTAAAGGTGGTAATGGTCATATCTCCATACATCTATTTGGGAATGAGCAGATGCTATATAGCGGGTTTGACCTTTTTATCTAGGCCAGTTTATATTCAACTTAGGTATACAGGATTGCATTTGAATTAAGTTTTCTTTTGGCACCAAAATTAAGGGTAGGGGAGGAATGACGTTATGGCAGGTAGTCGTTATCTCATGAATAATTAATGAGCCTAGGTATTCATGGTCCCAATCGCAGGTACTAAACATCCCCAAGCCGATCATACGTTGTATTCACTCATCCTGTAATCTATACCACAACATACATCTAGGAACCACTGACAACCAGGTTTGCAAGCTACCCTCCCCAGACTATATCTTTCCTACAGGTATGATATAGACTATGTATTGCCACATCTAAAACTTGTTCAACAAGTATATACAATCTGCTAAGACATTGCTCCACCACCTATATACACTCCCACAGGGTTGTCTGGTGATGGATCCAGCTGGGCGCATGACCTGCGATGAACTGTTGGAACACTCACATTTTGATAAGTTTCGAGAATGGTTCCAGCCCGAGTTGGAAATGCTATTAGCAAAAGATGCCAGGAAAGTTTCTAAGTCAAAAACGCATGTGAGTATATATATATCACAATGTAAATAACAAATATTCATAATTTGTTTTATGCAATGTGGTGCAGAATCGCCGTGGTGTTGGTTTAATTAGTAACAGCAACCCACATTCAGGGCTGATGACAAGTGGTGTCGTCCACAGCGAGGCCTCTGGCAGATACCTACCACAGCTCAAGCCTATCCGAGACAAAACTCCAGTCATCCCAGGTTAAAATTGCACCCAATGGAGAAACTAGGGAAAGTATACCATAACAACCCGAGGCTAATTATTTTACTATTGCGCTACCCCACATTTTGGTGCATGCTACCCTACTACCAATGTAGAAGACAGTCCATGGGTATTCATTCTAACAGCTGCCATTCCTAAAGCATAGCTCTCAAGGACACAACCTTCATTTCAATTGAGGTATCAGCATAGGGGTCTAGAATACTACGGAGTGATGTAACGCTATACACAAAGTAATAATCCCACAAAACATATGCCCAATATTCATGATGTAGTACATATGGAAGTTCGTAGTTAACCTATTGCTTTTGAGAAGGGCAATCATGGTGTGCTTCTGGTGAAGAGTATAACAGGTATGGTTACAAAAGCTTGTGACCCTGCAGTGTAATTAGTTTTTCTGCCTAACGGAATGAAATCGGCTGACTTGGGCAGGTATTAGTTAGGTAACCTTAAAACAAAACCATTAACAGAACTATATATTAACTGGAGAACTATTTTTCCTATCCACTAGTAACTCAAATTTGTAATTAGGTCACCCCATTTCTTAGCCTAAAGTGATCTTCCGTGGACTCATATATATATTCAATAAATTCTGGTCATCAATATTTACACATTTATGTATCCCTTTCAGAAAAGAAACCAGAAAGTAAGATGGAGCATCTTCCCAACATTTGACCATCACTCAAAATCAAAACCGTCACTGAACCCAATTGTTGCATTCAACTACCTTATATAACTAGTAAATAACATATCTGTATTTCAATAATGCCTCCAATTTTTTTTTTGTGTGAAATTGTATACTATTGTGTCCAGTCTCAACGATAAGACTTCTGGAATCTGGCTCTGGCTCCTGGTCCTCCAAATTTCTTGGGCTCGCACCTTCTTGGGTCTGCCACTAGCAATGTCCGATCGTATTGGGTCAGGATATCCTTGATCTCCTTTTTACTAGCTTCATCAACATCTATGCAAATGGACAAAAATTAACGTAAAAACACAGCAGAATCTACATAAAACACAAAAGTTAATTCAAAACTGTAGACATTGAGCTCCTCCGACTGCAGTCCATGCACTTTATACAATACACTTGAACTCATTCAATATTACCATGTGCTCTTTGCTACCGGCACAAGTTGAATTATTGATGCCGTTACACCTGAACCGCACAAGCATAAGCTGGTTCCTATCTCGACTTTTTGGACCCAGTTAGGATCTGTGCACACTGGCATAAGGATTGTCATTGGTAGCAATTCACATTTATTCATGTGTTATGGATTAATAATCTATCAGGGACCCACTGGACCTGGAGTCCCCTGACAACAGCCCAAGAGGCTGCAGCATAAAAGACCTGAAGTGTGGATTAGAAATGCACAATCTAAAGACTGGTCAATCATTCATGTATGGGTTTTGCCTACATAACGTAATGCTGAGTTCACGCCTGGCAACCTACTTAAAAGGAGTCTGGGGGTGGATTCAGCAGAGTCCTATGGTGATATATGGCAATAACCTAAGTTATAGCTCTTCTAGCTAGATAAGCTATCGTGGGATCCTTAACACATACTCCACAATTTTAATTAATTAAGTTTTGCCATCCTTTCATGGATTATCATGAATATCCATCATCATAGGACTCGGGTTATTGAGAGGACAAGGTGTTTGGTGTTTTAGCATGTGAACATTCTTTGATTATTCGACAAAATTCTAATTTAGTCTTCATCAAACTGTTCCCGATGAATAATTCCAAAATAGTTGGGAAAATGAATCTTTGGGATGGCAGTGTGACAATGTACTCCCAAATTGTGGTTGTCATGGACATGTGGAGAGAGAAAAGAGGATGAAGGTTAAACAGAGGAACCCATAGCTCGTTCGAGGAATCTCAACATAGTCTGGTTCATTTTCTCTTCATGTTTGCATGCTTCGGCCCTTCTCTTCCAGCTCCACCTTGTATTGCCTTCTCTTTTCCTCCAGCTCAGCCTCCAATATCCTTTTGTCCTCCATCCAAAACATTGCTCATTCATTGGAGCCATGATGGTAGCTGGCTGCTGAGGCATCTTGTTCTCTCTGCTTCCTTTCTAAGTATTGGAGGTATATGAATAGCCATTTTAAATGCTGTCTATATATGCATACTTTGCCTGTTCCCGTTCTTTGTCTATATACAAGGATATCCATACAACATTGCTATCATTCTTCAAGGTTAGTGGTTCCTATAGAACTAGTCAGAATTGCCAGTTCTCTCATGCCCAGTTCCAACGCTTTCCTGGTGATGGTCTGTTTGATGTTAGTTCCACCATCTGTCAAAGTACTAGCACTCACACCACAAGAAGCCCAATAATATCCCTCTTGATAGTATGCAATGGTGATGAAGAGACATGTATCTGTATCGGCAAAGAGAATAGCTACCTATTAAAACAAAACAAAAAAAACACAGAGTAAGGCTAGAAGCAGTCTCGCTAGCAAACTGCATTAGGTTAGGTCTCAAACATAGCTAGCGTAGTTTTTGATAACTTTGTTGCCGTGTAGCATTATTAGTATGCTATCATCGCGATTCAAGCCTAGGTAAATACCTAAACAAAATGGCTGATGTTTGCAACACGTTTTCGTGAACGATGGCTTTCAATGCTTATGTCACCCAAACACAACATAGCCCTTGTCCGTCCCAGTAAAAAATACACCTTACTGCTAAATTTGACCTTCCCCGACTTCAGAACTGTAGCATGCATAAAAGGACACAGAGACTTTCAATAAGATTAGTCGAGCATCATCTTTGGACAATTCTGCCTTTACATTAGCTATATCTTCTTTCTGTTCCACAGCACTGGTCTCCTTCATATCTGTAGTAGCTCATCCACAAGAGAAAAATGCACATTGATTCTAACTCGGACTATTTAAGGGGGACCGTCTGTGCATTTTAATTTTAATTTTTTTAACCTGTGGTTACAACTTTAGAGCTCAGTAGATTCTGCAAACTTCATGGTATGGACTTGATATATAGCTCAAAAGATAGGTCTCTCTGTGTGCTCTCTTTTGATACTAAAATATGTTTCATAGGTATAACTATAGGCAAGTTACTAGACCCTAAAGCGGAGGGACTTCAAAAACCTGCACCCCAAAACCGCCGTTGGAAACCATTCTGAGATGCGAAGTGCAAAAAAATTAAAAATGGTACGAGTGGCTAGAGGAAGCTCTAGAGCATACAAGGAGTATATTGAGTAGGCGTGAAAAATTGATTACCTGGTCAAGCGAGGTTGGAAAATTGAAGGCGTTGATTTGGCGACGCCTTGTCAACGCCTTCAATTTTCCAACCGCGCGCTTGACCAGGTAATCAATTTTTCACGCCTACTCAATATACTCATTGTATGCTCTAGAGCTTCCTCTAGCCACTCGTACCATTTCTAATTTTTTTGCACTTCGCATCTCAGAATGGTTTCCAACGGCGGTTTTGGGGTGCAGGTTTTTGAAGTCCCTCCGCTTTAGGGTGTAGTAACTTGCCTATAGTTATACCTATGAAACATATTTTAGTATCAAAAGAGAGCACACAGAGAGCCCTATCTTTTGAGCTATATATCAAGTCCATACCATGAAGTTTGCAGAATCTACTGAGCTCTAAAGTTGTAACCACAGGTTAAAAAAATTAAAATTAAAAAGTGCAGATGTCCCCCCTTAAAGGTCTGGATGCACTCGCAATGCACTTTCATTTTGGCACAGTGTGTATATAGACCCAAGATCTAAAAAACATAAGCACCTACTACCAGATACATTTTAACCACCAAACTTTATGCATGTGGATGAGAGGTCACAAGATCAAACGACAAAGAAGATCACACTTTTGGATACTACAATATACGGATGTGCATGACATCAATTAGCTTTGTAAATGTGACCTGTTGGCTGCCTGTAATCTGGCAAGAGGAATTCAGTTATCCTAAGTCAGAACTCAGAGGTCAGCCATTACAATCTCCTCCAACTTACACCAACTTCTATTATAGTGTGCCATGAGGCAATAAAGCTGGAACATGAGTGGAGAACATGGTTTGATTTCAAAACTTACACTTCTGGTAGTAGGCCACAAGTGACTTGCTTATTGCCTGGCGAATAGCTACAAGAAACAAAATTATAATAACAGTATTAACAATAGAAACATTAGAACTAAACCACTGCCTTAAAACATGCTTTGGTGCTAATTCTACTATTTCCATACTCGGACTTGAGCGGTGTTGTGAGAGAACTGGGTAAGGGAATTCGTTTAAGGAAGCAGTAACATGTCTCATTAATTATTCCAAAATCTAATAATTCTGTTATTATTTTTTGGTCCCTTGCAGGTAATTTTAGTACCAAAGTGTAGCTTTTTACAAGAGCTTTCCATTGGTGTACTTAGTTTTAAAAGTTGAGTAAGTATGGGTGATGACCAGTAAATCTGACCCAGCAAGTCAAGAGAACAACTCCCTTATCAAAAATACAAATCAATAAGTACTGCCATTTAGGGACATACACGAGTTACCACAGAGGCATACAATCAATACATAACACAGGTGCTAAATAACAGTCCATGAGGGCATCAGAGAAGCAGTCAAGAAACACTCTTGACATAGGGAGCAATTTCCCTGTCGATGGCGGGATTGTGCTTGGGTGGACTCTCATTACTGGTGAGAGCACGGTTGTTGTTTGCACCAAGAAATGGTGCCAGTTGGGCACTTGAAATGGCTAGGGTTGTCGTCCGTGGAAATGGAGTGGAAAAAATGGCATTTGGGTGGGACCGGATCTCCTTACCATAGTATATACCGCTGGTATAGCTTCATCTTGTTAATGGTAAGACAACCTTTCCCGCCCATCTGCACCTTCTTGCCATCTGCGTCAATGTGCTGCTTCGCCTTGGCAGTCCGTAGGTGATTCAGCATCCTCTTTTGCACATGGCCAACACACTCAAGCTTCTCAATGGGGTGTGCATCTCCATATGGATTGGCATTGCACAGAGAGCTGTAGGTGGAGGAGTCCCCATCAGCGATCCAAGAAGTATATCGCAGCTTGTGCTTTTCCTCTGACTGATGCCATATCCTGAGAGACCCTTCAGCTGTCAGTCTGGTTCCCTCCCTCGTGTCGCGACCCCAGTGGCTCCAGAGGTTGGATCCGGGTGGGACCACTGCTGGTCCCATTGCTCCGCTTGGCACCACAATTATCTAGGGCTAGGGTCCAATGACTTGGCGTGCGTACGATGCCGATTGCGGCCCGGGTCTGCTGAGACCTGGTCCTGTTGGCAGGTCCCGTTCTGGCCCACCATTCTCGGAGGGTGCGCAGTCTGGGGTTGTCTGCGTGTTTGGGTGATCGATCCCCGTATCTAATCATGGTGGGTCTAATTAGGGATGCTCGATGGCACAGGCAGTTGCAGGCAAGCGAGAGAGAGAGGTATCAAGGTTTAGTGATTGACAAGTGGACTTACTACTACAGAAATATATTTCGGCCTGATGGTGGCCTTCTTCAGTCTGACAGCAAGATAGCAAGTGAACATGCAAGGTGAGGGTGGGTTTATATACTGAGCACTAATAACGAGTTAACTGTGGTTTTAAATTAGTGCATGCAGTGTTTATGGTGCATGTTCTGTTCATGGAAGTGTTCAGCATGCATGAGAGTTCCTTTCTTCATGTCTGCCACGCAGTCTGCACGTTTTGGGGTCGTGTCTCTGGCGACGCTTTACGCGATTTTCTTCTGGTGCAACAATTAGAGGGTGTGGGTTCCGGCTCTTGTTTCCGGTCTGTCCTTTTTCCCTTTTGTAGGGTTTGGCACACTCTTCCTTCTCTCCACGTCACCTTCCCGTCGTCCAGAAGTGTTCGGTCGATTTGTTAGATTTTCGTTTGGCTCTCTTCTGGTAAGGGGTCGTTCCTACGCCATTCACCAAGGTGCGCAAGTTCTTTTGAAGTTCGAAGAGGTGATGCAGTTCTGCCCTCTCGACGACCCTGTGGGTATAGTGCCAAACTACTGTGGTGAGTCTGTATCGTGGGGTATGTGAGTGTAGAGACTCTTGACGTCGATTGTCACGAGCAGGGCATCGTCGGGGACTGCGATCCTGGCCTCCCCAGATCTCGGACCCGGAGACGACGACTCCGACCTTTGGCAACGAACTGTGGAGAACCTGAAAAGGTTCTCGGCCAAATTATCCGCGAGATCAGGTGTCAAGCTGGCCAAGGGAGACTGGTCGACCTCTGCTGCCAGGCACGATCCGGACCCGACTCCCACCACAACCTCTCCCACCAACGGCGGAGATGGAGACAGAGGGGGGAGAGGAGGGAGAAAGGAAGAGACGCCGACAGCGGAGGAAAAGGAGAGCGAGCCGCCCAAGACCAGACAACCGACGGGGAGCGACCGAAGAAGACAGCGCCACCGCCGCCACCACCTGCATCGAGAAGACGCCTAGGAACCGAGGAGCGCCCAATTCCAACACCCACGCGGCCCCCAAGGGCCAGAGGGATTTTCGGCGTCGGGAAACCCCCAACACTCAGGGGACCCTGGCCGACCTCATCATGAAACTGCTGCTCAGACTCCCTCCAGCACAAACGACTTTCACTGGTCAAGGAGGGAGCTGGCCCTCGGCGACCTGAACGGGTACGTGCTAAATTTGTCCTCGCACACAAGAGCTCGTGGTTCTGGGGAAGGGCCTAAAAACTATGCCCTGACCCCTAAACCCGATCCGCCCTCACAGAACCAGAGGGACCTGACAAGGTTCAATAGGAGGGTCAGATTAGAATTCCTAAACTATCTAAACCCTGCACGCCCCCGAGCAGCGAGAGACCCCTTTGCCCTTTGCACCACCCAGTACCTACCAACCCCCTGCTGCAAACCAGCAGGTGGAGAGCTACCTGGGTGCTTTGCCGGGTCAGCTCGCCCTGACCCCGGTGAACCGTGCGCAGCGCTCCAACCTCGCAAGGGAGGAGCGCAGTGCAATGTCGACCTAACGAAAAACACGAGCATTGTGATTCGGAAGGCGGACAAGGGGTCCCGGATAGTCGTCGAAAATACCACCGACTACATCCGGAACAGCTTGGACCACCTCGCAGACCGCGAGCCGCTGACTGCACTCTGGCACTCGTCAGATCAATCAACCACCATGTTGGTAGGTTGCACGAGTGTGGCTGGATAAGCCGGAGCACCAGGGATGGTCTGACCATGGATGCGGGCAAGATAAGAACTCCGAAAATGTATTTTCTGGAAAAAGCCCAAAGTCCCCAATGCAGGTCAGACCAATCTGCTCTGGTTGCTCCGGCCCCACCGAGGGACTGTCAGGCTGGCTGGACCACGTCCTGAGGCCAGCAGTCTCTCTGGTGGCCAGCCACCTCAGAGATCGGGCCACTTTCTGAGCAAATTGGAAAAGGTCCGCGTCCCCGACGCCGCCATGCTCGTGACAATCGACGTCAAGAGTCTCTACACCCACATGCCCCAGGCCGAGGGAATAGCCCTGGTTGCAGACTTCTTCGCGAGGCACCACAGACCATCCTGGGTCTCGGTGCCCCGGAGATGTCTGGTATCGACCATGCGGGTTGTACTGCAGCACAACGTGTTCACGTTTGCAGGCAAGACCTACAGGCAGAGACGGGGTACGGCCTTGGGCACCAAATTTGCTCCAACTTTTGCCACCATATTTATGGCCACGGTGGAGACCCGAAAACAGGCGACCGCTGGTGTGGTGGAGGTACCTGGACGACGTCTTCATGGTCTGGGAGCACGGCACCCAAGCCCTGCACCAGGCCATGGAGGCGTTGAACGGGTGGCACGCCACCATCAAATTCACCCACGAGTCTTCCCCCAGAAGCGTGAGCTTCCTAGATGTAACTGTGACAAAGGGAACCCATTTCCTCCTCACAAATACCCTAGACACCTCCCATCTACTTTAAACCAATCAATAGGTTTCAATACCTTTACTTTCACAGCTGTCACCCTCGACACACCTTTGGGGGCATCCTCAAAGGAGAGGCGGTGAGAGCCCTCAGAGCCTCCTCGGACAGGGACACCTGAGTCGACCATGAAATTCTTAGGAACCCAGTTCAGAATGAGGGGATACCCTGGTAGACTGGGTATGCCCTATATTCGCTCGCCGTAGGCAGCATGGAGATTACAGTAATCTCCTACAAGAAATGCGGCTATCTGATCCAGATAGCCATTTTTGAGGATGTTTTGACTCACTTTTAGCTGAGGTATGCTTTGTATATGCCATAGTATAAGTACTTTAAAGTTACCTAATTATATATATATAGGTCAGTCCATACCTGACCCATCAGAGTCATGACAGCTCTGTCAGAGCTGTTATCAGCCTAGGAGAAAGGTTGGCACTCGCTCCGAGGTTTCTTGCTACAGGCAACTCACAAGTATAGTGCTGAAAAAATTTATTGTTAGGTCTCTCTGCATACCTCTATGATTTTGCTAGACCTCGCTCTCATTCAGCTTCCATATGGGACGATCAACGGTGGGTGTGTACCATCCTGAAGGAGACTTGTGAGGTGATCTGGAATGTCTTGAAAACAAAATATGTGAAGGCGCCTTCAAGTGCTGCTGAGTGGGTGGGGATCAGCAAACATTTTGAACAAATGTGGAACTTCCCAAACTGCATAGGTACATGTATAACACAATAATTTTTTTGGCAATGAACGAACATGTATGTACATACAGGGGCAGTCGATGGGAAGCACGTAGTCATTCAAGCACCCATCAATGCCGGCTCACTCTACTACAACTACAAGGGCACCCACTCGATTGTGCTTCTTGCAGTGTGTGATGACCACTACAGGTGATCTTACCATTTGATTGATGTCATTTATTATTTATTCAATTATTTTTTAGATTCACATTAGTGGACATAGGTGATGTGGGTCGGCATAGTGATGGGGAAGTCCTGTCAAATTCTGACTTCGGACAGGCGTTGGAAAGTGGCTCCCTCTCCATTCCTGATCCCCGTCTCTCCCTGGCACCACACAGCCAGACCTCCCATATGCCCTTGTTGCTGATGAGGCATTCCCCTTACGATGCAACATGATGCGGCCATACCCTGGAAGAAACCAGCCTGGTGTGTTTTTAATGAACATAATTGCCTTATTTTATGGGTTACTGGTACATTTTTTGCAGAGAATAATGCCATCTTCAACTACCGGCTAGGCAGGGCTCGCCGGATTATAGAAAACAGCTTTGGTATCCTGGCAGCTAGGTGGCGTGTTTTCCGAGACCAGAGCCTGAACGGGTTGTGTCCTTCACAAAGGCTGCAATAGCTTTACACAACTATTAAAGAACCACCGAGTCTGCAGTGTACTGCCCACCGGGTTACATTGATGGAGAAGACGGGGCTGGCAACATCATCAATGGAGGGTGGAGGACAGACGAGGAGCCATGTACTGGAATAGAGTCCCTATCATGTGCTGGAAGCTACAGGTTTTCCCCCTTTGTTATATACCATTCCTTGTTCATTATATCAATCTTTAGGTATTCACAATCTGCTGCTTCCATGAGAGATGCCTTCCATGAGAGATGACTACTTCTCAAGTTCAGCTGGAGAAGTCCCCTGGCAATACAACTATGTTCGCTGGACATAAACACAATGCTACTAATAATTTATGTAGTAGGCTGTAGTTAATATTTTTTAACTCGTCAGCTCACAAAATTGATATGTAAATTCATTTCGTGCTCATAATAACTGTTCAGTGGAGAATAGGGTTCACGGGGAAACTCGATATTTATAAGAACCTGCCGTATTTGCAGCTTTGCCATGGCATTCTGCCTTCTATCCAGCCTACGCAGGTTTGCTGCCAGCTGCATGGCGTAGTGGTACTCCTCATCCTTGTCCTCCTTTTGAGCCCGCCTTTGTCGTCGGTCCTTGATGCTCTCCATTATAGCCTCGTCCACCTCAGTGCCCCCCCCCCCCTACCAGTACGTCGTCTCTTAGCAGACATCCCAACAGCACATGGGGATGCCACAGTTGAACTGGTTGCCACCGAACACGACTCCAACTGGGATGCCACTGAGACATCAGGCTCATCCAGACTACATAAAATCATGTGATTAAAGACGATAAAATAAACCATCGCATACTTGTATAGGCATACCTTGCCTTCTCCAACAGAGACAACTCATCACTGATGGGTACAGTGTTTTCCAATGAGGTTGCCTCCTTTGAAATATTTGAGCATGTTCTATATATATGTAGAGAGAACATACTCATTCATGACTACAAGTCAATATATTAATATACTCACAATCTATGCTTCACAGTGTCCTGTAAAAAGGATAGGATGGAAAACAATGGCCAGTATGAGATCACCACGGTCCCTGCATCACCACTCTTGGGCTTCTTCTTCTTGAGTTCGCGCACATATCTATCCCTCAGAGTCTTCCACTTTTTGGAGCATTGTTCTGCGCTTGCTCCTTCTCCAACCTATCATATTAATATGTGAATAATTGTAGTCACTCTAGAAACTAGACATAGCTAGGCCATTTTTTTCTATAGCTAGTTAGCTAGTTAGAGCTAGACCTACCTGACTTGCCACTGCCTTCCAGGTATTCTCTTTGGCACGAATATCCCTGTAGGACTTTTCAGTCACCATCCACAAACAGGGAAAGTTCCTGACACATTCGACCAACTGCTCTTCATCGATAGACATCTTGGGATAGTGGCTAAAGGACAAGTCAGTGGCGCGTGATAGATTATAACATTCTGATTGGTCCGACGCTGCGTTTCAGACGCTGGATTAGAACTTTTTTCTAATCGAGAATACAGCTCTGTCGCGTTGCACTGCATTGCGTTTGAGGTTCACAACACGACGCAACGCAACGCTCCGCTCGGCCAGCGTCGTGTTGTGAACCAGCCTTTATCCCCAATAGCATCCTTGCGGAGGATAGCTGCTTCCTTCAACTTCTTGTTGTGAGTGGAGTAGTGAGGAGCAGAGATATGAGGTAGCATACCCATCATGCCAGTTCTTCCCGTACCAATGGCTCTCGCTGCAAGAACAGACCTCCCATTCAATAAGTCCTTCTCGCAGTAGGGGTCAGTTACTGAAGATGCCTTCCCACAAACAATGCAGCAGATGGAAATCTTAGCAACCAAACCCCTCCTGCAAAACAAGTTCTCGGTCACTGTGAGGGGAAAGCCACTGCTGGAGAAGGCACCAACAGTCTTCTTGAGGGAACTCATCTTGATCAAATGTAAGTAGTCTGACTCTAAAGGCTGAGACTCACCAGCAGCAGAAACAGCACTAAGTACTATCTTCTTGGAAGACTTGGAGAGAACAGGAATAGAAGTACCACCAGAGTAGATGGCCCAGATAAGGACGGGGTAGATGGCCCAGATAAGGACGGGGTAGATGGCCCAGATGAGGACGGGGTAGATGGCCCAGATGAGGACGGGGTAGATGGCCCAGATGAGGACGGGGTAGATGGCCCAGATGAGGACGGGGTAGATGGCCCAGATGAGGATGGGGTAGATGGCCCAGATGAGGATGGGGTAGATGGCCAGATAAGGATGGGGTAGATGGCCCAGATAAGGATGGGATAGATAGCCCAGGTAAGGAAGGAGCTAGAGTGGTGGCTCTCCAAGAGTTGGCTGATGATCAAGATGTGTTGACTAAATGGTCAACTTTAATTAATTTACAAGTCTCTTGTCTCTCTGTGGTCAACCTACTTCATGAAACCATCATAAGTGGTGGATTAAGGTATTCTATGGTAAGAAGGCATGAACGTCCATATGAACTTTGAACCATAACTTCCTGTAGGTTGCTCAGATTTCCAATATTTTTCTTAAACCCCCCCAGCAGTTTTAGACCTTTAATTTGATGTATAATTTGCATAGGTTATGCACAAGTAAATTTTCTATGGGGAAAATGTATACCGTCTGTGGGTGTGGTCTGTTTCCATGGCAATGCGATCAGATATTTCCTTTCCCTTCTATATCTCTAGTTTTTTTTAATTGCTTAGTTTGGCTATCTTTGTGATTCAAATGAGTAACAGTGGTGATAGTGTACCCAAGTGGACAAAAAAGAAAGTGTCAGCTAGCTCAAGTTCAACTAATGAATGCTGCTAAAGTGCAACTATTGTCCCGGTCCACTGATGTTAGAGGTTCTTCATTGCCATTTCCTCAGCTCACTGGAGCAGCAAGTACTCCAGATAGTATAGAGGTACACCAATTATCTTCTGAACCATCTACTTCTTCATCTGCAAACACTTTAGATGAATCAATTCTGCTTCCTCCAGTTCATTCATCAGATGAAGATGAAAATTCTGACTCAGAATCAGGTTCCTTCTCTGAGGATAAAGCCAAGACTTGCTACAGTGATTGGTTCTCAGTTCAACCAAAGTCTACCCAGAAGATGTTTGCAATTATAACGATGATGGGTTTCTTTCAGGATTTGGGCCAAAACAGCAATATGTATGCACAGCACTTGATAATGTAGCGGAGTCTGGGGGCATTCTCAAACCCCCCCCCCCCCCCCCCCCCCAATTTTGAATCCTTTCTTTTCAGAGCATCTTGTGTAATTTCAGGCTTAAAAATGCATTAAGTCGACTTGTTTTTTTTGCAGTGTGGACGCGCAGAAACACTTATGAAACGACTTAAGTCGACTCCAGTGTGCACAGGCCTTTAGACTAACAAGTGCTTTGTCAGCGCATAGTCAGGAAAAGAAAATTGCTGAATCATAGTGTAATGTAACATTACACCATTCAGCAGTTAAATTGTGCAATATCACAGCCTGGGCCTGGCAAGGAGAGTTTTTTCAGTTTTATAGACAGTATAGTCAAGATTTTGCAAGACAGACCAATATTATGAGTAAGAATATTCGTTCATTTTTTGCCCCACGCTCTTCTGCTTCTGCATCACGTAACCACTCTGACTCAGAAGGCTCACCTCCTGCTCCAAAAAAGCAGTGTCAGGGTTTGACTTCTCAAGCTTCATCCTCTCAAGGATCTGTCTCCACCAAAAGACGGCATTACCTCAAAAGATGGGAAAGTGATTTTCATTGGCTAGAATATGATGAAGATCTTCAAGGTGCTTTCTGTAAGCACTGTAAAAAGTGGGGGAAGTCAAATCCTAAAACTGGCGGGACATAGATCACTAAGCCTTTTAGCAACTGGAAAAAAGCCACAGCAAAGATGAAGGAACATGCTGAAAGTGAAGGACATATTCTGGCTTGCCAAACGGAGACAGCTGCTGCTTCTGCATTGCGTGAAGGTTCTGTTCTTCAGCAAATGCACCGACTGGAAGAAAGTGAGAGGCTGAAGAATAGGTTGGCAATCAAATCTCTTCTACGGAGTACACACTTCCTTGCTCGTAACCACATTGCTCACACCACTAACTTTGGGGACCTCGTTGATCTTGTTGTGACTTGTGGAGGTGAAGACTTGAAACAATTCGTCGACAAAGCTGGGGAAAATGCTCATTACACCTCGAAAGATGCTGTAGTTGACTTTGTTGAGGCACTTGGCACATGGGTTGATGAATCACTCCTTGCAAGGCTACAAAATGCTCGCTACTTCAGTTTGCTTGCAGATGAGTGTACTGACATTACAGCAATCAAATCTCTTCTACGGAGTACACACTTCCTTGCTCGTAACCACATTGCTCACACCACTAACTTTGGGGACCTCGTTGATCTTGTTGTGACTTGTGGAGGTGAAGACTTGAAACAATTCGTCGACAAAGCTGGGGAAAATGCTCATTACACCTCGAAAGATGCTGTAGTTGACTTTGTTGAGGCACTTGGCACATGGGTTGATGAATCACTCCTTGCAAGGCTACAAAATGCTCGCTACTTCAGTTTGCTTGCAGATGAGTGTACTGACATTACAACAATAGAAGAGCTGTCAGTTGTATGTCGTTGGGTTGAGAATGGCCTGCCTGTTGAGCATTTCATCGAGATCATCCTACTAAAGAAGGCAGATGCCCAGACGATTTACGCGACTCTGGTTGATTGTTTGAAGGTGAAAGGAGTGCGCAGATTAGCAAGCTAATTGGCATGGGCTTTGATGGAGCAGCCACTTTTTCAGGGAAACACAAGGGAGTACAAACCCTTTTGAAGAGTAATTCACCTCACTCTATCTTTGTGCACTGCCACTGTCATTTACTACAGCTTTCTTGTGTTCAAGCAGCCAATAATAACCCTGGAATCAAGCATGTGTATATCACACTCACTACTCTCTGGAAGTTTTTCCAATACTCACCGAAACGAGCAGAATGTCTAAAAGCGGTACAGCGAGTGCTTAACATGCCAGAGCTGAAAGTGATCAAGCCTTCAGATACACGCTGGCTAGCTCATGAGCGATGTGTTAAGCAGTGAAGGAGAACTACATTGCCACTGTGATAACTCTCAACAACATATACGAAGAAACACACCAGCCAGAAGCATTGGGAATTAGCAAAGCTCTAAGTTCCAAGTCAACCATATCTGCTGTTTATCTATTCGACTATGTCTTGCCTCAAGTAGCAAAACTCAGCAAGACTCTTCAATCTGAAAAGCTTGATTTGACAGTCATATCTTCCCTTGTGGAAGCCACTCTGTACTCACTGGATGATGCTTTGAGTCGTGCCGCCAACTGGGTGCTTGAGCTACAGGACATGAAGGAGAGTCTGGAGGAAGCTATGGGTGTTAACATCACCACCTCTGACATTCAAACTTTCGAAAATAGTGTTGGAAATCGTTTTGTTTCAACTCTAAAGTGCAACATCTCAAGTCGTTTCTGTTCACAAGACATAGTGTCAGCATTCAGCATATTTGATCCTAAGAAAACTCCTAGTGTGGACACTTCCGAGTATCAACAGTATGGCGAAGGTTCTGTAACGGTGCTGCTAGATCAGTATGGAGGGAGAAAGACTGCTGTGTCTCTTGAAGGTGAAGAATAAGAGAAGATGGGACTGGTGTCTAGTGAAGTCAAAGCTGAATGGAAGTCGTTAAAGCACTATCTAGCCAAAAAAACACGGGAAGACATGGCACCTCAATTACATGAGCTTGTAACCAATGAAACACTCATCGGCATGTTTCCAAACTTGAACACTTTGGCAAGCATATACCTTACAATTCCGATTGGAACTGCTTCGGTTGAGCGAAGTTTCTCCCAGATGAAGATGATAAAGACTCGCCTTAGAAGCCGTCTTGGTGAGAAAAGTCTGTCCCACTTGATGAAGATAGCTATAGAGTCGCCCGAGAAGCTATCTGACAGTGACTTAGAAAATATTGTAGATATATGGTACAGAAAAAGTAGAAGGATAATTGTATAGGTGTATGATGTGTATCGATCATTTATTCATTATAACCATTCATACATAGGATTGAGTCATCCGTTCAATCAATAACACTAACCATACATAATTTACAAATCTGCCAGTTCCAAAGGGGGGCAAGAGTGAGCCTAGGGGGGGGGGGGGGGCTGGTGGATACATTAACCCTCTCCCCCCCCCCCCCCCCCCCTCATTGAAAAATTGATCATATATGATCAACATTCTAAAAATTCATATCAGCTGATAAGTAAGGTATCACTACCTAAGCTTAATCAATTGAATATACTATGTAACCTGAATAAACCATATTACCTAAAAATGGAGAGAAAATCCCTAACTTAAGGAGGGACAGTTGCAAACTTTTATTTTTTATTTTTTAACCTGTGGTTACAACTTTAGAGCTCAAAAGATAGGTCTCTCTGTGTGCTCTCTTTTGATACTAAAATATGTTTCATAGGTATAACTATAGGCAAGTTACTAGACCCTAAACCTGACTTCAAAAACCTGCACCTGAAAATCGCCGGAGAAAACCACTCTGAGTTGCGAAGTACAAAAAAAATTTAAAAATGGTACGAGTGGCTAGAGGAAGCTCTAGAGCATACAAGGACCGTTTTGAGTAGGCGTTAAAAATTTATTACCTGGTCAAGCGGCGGGTGGAAAATTGAAGGCGTCGACAAATCAACACCTTCAATTTTCCACCCGCGCGCTTGACCAGGTAATAAATTTTTAACGCCTACTCAAAACGGTCCTTGTATGCTCTAGAGCTTCCTCTAGCCACTGGTACCATTTTTAATTTTTTGGGTACTTCGCAACTCATGTTTTGGACGGCGATTTTCGGGTGCAGGTTTTTGAAGTTAGGGTCTAGTAACTTGCTTATAGTTATACCTATGAAACATATTTTAGTATCAAAAGAGAGCACACAGAGAGACCTATCTTTTGAGCTATATATCAAGTCCATACCATGAAGTTTGCAGAATCTACTGAGCTCTAAAGTTGTAACCAAAGTTGTAACCACAGGTTAAAAAAATAAAAAATAAAGTTTGCTCCTTAAGGGGGGACATCTGCATTTTTTTAAAAAAAATTTTTTTACCTGTGGTTACAACTTTAGAGCTCAGTAGATTCTGCAAACTTCATGGTATGGACTTGATATATAGCTCAAAAGATAGGTCTCTCTGTGTGCTCTCTTTTGATACTAAAATGTGTTTCATAGGTATAACTATAGGCAAGTTACTAGACCCTAAAGCGGAGTGACCACAAAAACCTGAAGCGCTCCAACCTCCATAGAAACCACTCTGAGGTGCGAAGTGCAAAAAAATTAAAAATGGTACGAGTGGCTAGAGGAAGCTCTAGAGTACACAAGGAGTATATTGAGCAGGCGTGAAAAATTTATTAACGTGGTCAAGCGCGCGGTTGGAAAATTGAAGGCGTTGACGAGGCGACGCCTTCAATTTTCCAACCGCGCGCTTGACCAGGTAATAAATTTTTCACGCCTGCTCAATATACTCCTTGTGTACTCTAGAGCTTCCTCTAGCCACTCGTACCATTTTTAATTTTTTTGCACTTCGCACCTCAGAGTGGTTTCTATGGAGGTTGGAGCGCTTCAGGTTTTTGTGGTCACTCCGCTTTAGGGTCTAGTAACTTGCCTATAGTTATACCTATGAAACATATTTTAGTATCAAAAGAGAGCACACAGAGAGACCTATCTTTTGAGCTATATATCAAGTCCATACCATGAAGTTTGCAGAATCTACTGAGCTCTAAAGTTGTAACCACAGGTAAAAAAAAAATTTTTTTTTAAATGCAGATGTCCCCCCTTAAGATTGAATTTTTTTTGCATGAAATTAGTTTGTGAAATTAGTTTGAAGTGTAGCTAGGATTCTAGTCGATGTTAGTCTGTCACGTAGGTTGTTGAGCCTCTCAGAGCCATATTGTAGCATGACTAAGTCGCTAGCAGGCCTGTTACAAATGCCTACATCTTGTACAGGGAATCACTCGAAGATAGGAACAAATACGATCACAAAAGGTTTGTTGCTGACTTGATCAATGAACTAGCTGAGGCAGGTTCTGCTGCCCCACCCATGACACTTCAAAGAGAGAGCCATATTGTAGCATGACTAAGTCGCTAGCAGGCCTGTTACAAATGCCTACATCTTGTACAGGGAATCACTCGAAGATAGGACCAAATACGATCACAAAAGGTTTGTTGCTGACTTGATCAATGAACTAGCTGAGGCAGGTTCTGCTGCCCCACCCATGACACTTCAAAGAGGTCGGCAACCACGTTCTCAAGTTCATGTACATCACAGATTGACCTATGGTATAACAGGGAGAAAATATTGTGTGATGTGCAAGTCACAGAAGAAGTATACACTTGCTGACAAGTATTGTGGAGTGTTTGTTTTACTCGCGAAGAGACTGTTTTTTCCAAGAGGCATTCTTGGTCAAGTGATGGGATTCGACAGAGATACATGTAGTTTCTAACTTGTTATGACATTGTTTTGCTACTACTCATTGTATTATCAAAATTGTATGTGTACTTTTCTTGTGTACTTTTCTACTGTAATAAAATCCTGTTATATATATATAATTATGTATAATTTCTACCATAATTATAAAGTGCTAATACGAAAATCAAGCGAAAATCAAAGAACGAACACAAAAACTCTGAACTTTACTGAGTTGATGCGCTGTATATCATTTCCCCCCCAAATGTACTATGAAGGAGTTATTACATGTTGAATGCAACCCTGTCAAAATTGTCATGTTTGGCTTTCTAAATAGGCCGGAAGAGGGTTAATTAAGTAGCAAGTTCGGCCTTCGAGATGTAGCAGCTGCCGAAGAATCAGGAATGGTCCTTGGATACAATGAGAAAACAATTCGATCGTGGCTAACAAGTTTTACGAAAATCACGGTGAATTCTCGGAGTGTCACCAAGGAAAGCATGCCAGGCCTTAAGATTGTCAAGCCTAGTGATACCAGATGGCTCTCACACGAACGCTGTGTACGGGCTATTTACCTAGAGATTCCTGCCTTTATCGTCACCCTACAACAGCTGTATGGGACAGGGACGTCAGGTGATGCTGAAGCATACGGTATTCAGGGGTGTATTTAGGGGGGGGGCGGGGGGGGGCATTCGCCCCCCCTTGTATCATTCTCGCCCCCCCCCCCCTTGAAATTAGACACCACCCTTATACATTACATACACCATCATTGTATCATTCTCGCCCCCCCTTATTTTTCCATAACTCAAGTTCGCCCCCCCTTGGCAAAATTTCTGTATACAACCCTGGTATTGGTGCTCTCCTTGCTACTTACACTGGAGTTGCTAGTATCGTGTTCCTGTCAGAAGTTCTGGATATCCTGGCAAGGATGAATGTTTCGATGCAAAGAAAGCTGCTCGATTTGAGCAGGTTACCGGTACTTCTGAAAATCACGACGGATCAACTCGAGCATCTAAAGGACGAAAGAAGTGAGTGGTTGGGTTCAGTCGAGTCTGAAATATCTCTGTTGAAGGAAAAACACGATATAACACTCGGCACACATTGATCTGCACGAAGTCATTGGTCTTCTATCACAACCACAGCCGAGTATCGAACTCTAGATGCAATTCCATACATCGATTCCCTTCTTCTAAATATTAAGAGTCTATTTATTGATAAAGCTGTGAAGATTGTTACTGCCATGTTCATATTCAATCCTTCCCTACTACCCGCTGAAGGATCCTTACCATCATGCGGCAGCGAGCAAATCAAGATTCTTGCCAAGTTCTATGGAAAAGAAGCAGAGGTTGAGTATGCGGGGACGACTTACACCTCACATCCATTGCTTGATGGCGATGAGCTTCTTTCAGAGTGGAAGATATTTGCTAGTGGCGAAAGGCAATAATGGAACGTAAAGAAGAGTCGGATCTCCTAGCATGTAAGAAATCCTGGACGAGATGAACAAGTCACATACGTACGGAGGAATTTTCCCCGAGACGTGGAAGCTATTGAACATTACAATGACACTTCCTGTTGGCACAGCAACAGTAGAGCGTTCCTTTAGTCAAATGAAGTTGATTAAAACTCGCCTACGCAGTTGTCCATCTGACTCGAACCTACAACATTTAATGAAAATTAGTATAGAAGGTCTTCCATTGACCGATTTGGATTTTAATGCGATTCTCGACATTTTTAAACAGAAAAATAGACGCATTTTACTTTAATTTAGTACTACTGAACCCACTGTATTGTAATTTTCACCATGCATTATTGTATATCTTCGCTTATATATTAATTTTGTTACTAAATTGTTCATGCATAATTATTATAATTTTATTACTGTTGATCCTCTTCGAATTTGCTATTGCTTCTACGTTCCCTTCTCTGTACTACTCTTTTTTCCAGTTACTGTAATGTATTACATAAGAAATTTCATTACTATAAATTTTTATTGTGAAAATTCTTGTTTCTTGGGGGGAAAGAGAAATCATTTGGGGGGGGGGGGGAGATATGATCCCAGGGCTTCACCCCCTGAATGAAACCCTATCAACACCTCTACAATAGAGGAATAAATGCATTTGGCACAGCAAGGTCAAATCGGAGGCATTTCCCCAAGGAGCTTATAACCAAGGCCAAGCAACCGAGGTTTTTATGACTTTTTTTTATAAATGGTCCGCTATTGTGTACTATTTGGGTGGGCAAACGGAGTATTTATTTTATCAGCACTATCCACCCAGTGTCCCTTGCAGCCTCCGACGGTAAAGCGGAGGAAAAAGGACAACACCCAGGATGATGTTGAGTGTCCTCCTTGCCTGCCAGACTACCAGTCCTTTACTTTATGAGAGGTGTGGATATTGCAGATCAGTTGCAATCATATTACAACTCAGGACACAGGTCTAAGAAATGGTGGAAAAGGTTTTTCTTTTACATCTTAGAATGTTGCATCTTGAATGAGTATGTTCTTGACTCATTTGTGAGACCATCACAACACGTAAGCAATGGAAGAAAAAAGAGGAACATTCTGGCTTTTAGGATTGAATTGATAGAGGGCCTAATTTCTTCCTTTTGTTACCGCCAGCGCATGGGACGTCCACGCAGCACTGCCAACTCTCAATTGGACCGGCTGAATCCCTCACTCGGACATTGGCCAGAATTTGTAGACAAAAAGGCTAGGTGTGTAGTTTGTTTGGCGAAAAAGCAGAGGCACGAGACTCGTGTAATCTGTTCTCACTGCAAGGTGTGGTTGTGTGTGCTCACTGACCAAAATTGCTTCAAGACATACCACACCCACACTGACATCTCCCGTTGAGTGCTCACACTCTTCTATATCATGTGGATGTTTATTGTAGCTATATGAAGTTTTGTGCATGCATTTGTCATATTCATCTCCATGTAATGATATTCACAGTTATGTGGTTGTTGCTAGCTTCATATAATGATATTCATAATCATGTTTGCCAAAAATATATTCTTCAATTGTCAGTTACTAACCTGTCACTCAATGAGCAATGGTAAACTGTTGAACATTCTTATTCTTAGTGGACATAATAATGAAAGCTAGAAACAGTTCCAGTTTCTTATAATGAGATTCACAATGTTGTGGTTTATTGCTAGGCAACCAAATGTTGTTACAATATTCGTCAACTCATTAGCTATCACCTGATATATGGTTGCTAGGTTACTTTACATCATGTATCTTTAAATATAATAAATATTAAGAAAATCATTCATTTTGGGAGGGAAACCTCTGTAAAGTTACCGGTGGGAAGGCTAATTAATGACGTATAGATGATAGTGTAACATGTCATAAAGCTATGTTCATAAAATCCAACAAAGAAAACTTTCCCCCCCAAAAAACGTCGGTTTGTAGTACTCGTTACTTTGTAGTACTCGTTATGATCGACCAATAACCCGAATAAGAGCCTCGCAACGGTCGTTGGTGGAACGTGGTTTACTTAACGGCTTACGGTCCGCGCTCACAGAGCCTATACTCTCGAAGAAAAAAAGTAAGGTGAAACAAAATTACAAAAGAGAATTAACATTAGAAAGCACACAGCACAAGCTATATTTTGATATATAAATCAGGACACTAGTGTGAATGCAAGCAAAAATATGGTACTTTATATGAGACCACGCGTATACACAAACTTGTCCCCCCAATAGTTTTATGGCAAACAAAACCATCCACCCCCAAACTAGAGGGGTAGCTAGTCATCTGACATCAACTAGCTTTTGATTCATAGCCGACTTTCTGGAATGTGACTTGATCTCATGTGTTCATAGAATGCATGCATCCAGTGCTGTGAGAGCTATTATCCGGTCATGAAACTACAGCAAAGGTGTCTGAATAATCACAAATACTACACCTATCCATCCATGGACAACCAAATTATTTAAATGGATAGAGGTATGCAATTCTTCTTCAGTGGTTCATTATACGATGCTATCGTAGGGCAAAAAGTTGTTTCATGTGATGAATTGTAACTATTGCAAGTGATTTTTTACAGGGAGGGAGGAGGAGGAATAAAAATAGGGTCGCTGAATGTTAGCTATATAAAAATTGGGTTCATAGCATCAAGTTCACCAAACAGTCAGTAGCAAAACCTCATGGGGAGAAGAGGCTTAGTTTCAACGACAAATTAACACAATGGTGGGAAGACAACAGTGGCCCCAGGTAGATTGGAGGGAGGAAAGAGAGATTCCATCCTCTACCCGACATAAGACCACTGTTGCCTCATTCCCAACAGGTCGTAGAAAAACCATTAAAAATGTTTTCAGCAAGTATCACAAGCCGTCCACTTTATGCTTGAAACAGGGCAAGTCAAGCTTATTTATAATTATGACTTCATGAGAAGTCCGTCACTCACCGTATGTTTGTGAGACGTGTCCTCCGCCCTTCACCCTGACCCTGATGTCCACACCCATAAACTTCTCACGCCCCAGCAAGAGCAGAGGTTCTTCCAGCTACATGTGTACAAGCATGTATTGTAAATGTACACAGGCTGCAGTAGCATTCGGAAGGCAAGGGTTGACAATTGCACATTAAACCACACTCACTAGCCCCCCCCCCCCCCCCCCCCCCACCTGAAATGACGTGTTATTTCAATCAACTGCAAGTGAAGTCAACATGCCTATACCTACTAGTTCCGTGCCTAGAGAGCACACAGAAATGTGGAAGTTATGGAGCTACACATAAACCTTTTCAGACCTAAGGACTCCTCTCAACCATTGACGTGAAGTTAATTAAAGTTGACAATGCAAATGCTGCTGTTGATTACAAGAATCGGCTCCATTGAGTCAAGCAAATAAAAGCTACACTAGGCTATGCCAAGCCGCCTGCAACAAAACATCACTGCAAAGAAATTCATAGGAGGGTGCGCCCCTCTCCCGAACACCCACCCCGCCTAATCCTGTCTCTTGAATTCCACTTTCCTTATCTCTATGACCATCATGATATAAAGACAATAAACGGTTGACATTTATAATATATACACACACACACACAGTAGAAAGTCAAATGACCTACAGAGCAAAGTACCTGGCATTGATTTTTAGTAAACCGTACACATATACGAAATGCAGTACACATTTGAAACTGTCACATTGAGATATCTTTCTCCTCCATTATTCAAAATGAAGAGATTCTCTCCACCACTGCAGGCCATAAGCTCAAAATCGATTTCTCAGCAACAATAGCCTTTTGCATCCATCCCTTCCCTTTCGCTATGGCTTCCGGATTGTGCAAACAAAAGAGCGTTCTTCTATCAATGTAAAGGGGAAGCTTGAGATTTTGAAAGGAGTTGATCACACTTCTTTGCCTGCCATTCTGATAATGGAAAGTCCCAATTGTTTTGGTGTTAGGTACATTTCAGACGTCCGAACAGTTAAGTTTACATAACTCAGAATCTTCAGTATAATAATATATCTCCATATATGGAATTGGGGGGATGGTTGTTCCCCAACCAGCAATAGCTTCACAATGGTAGCCTAGCAATAGTTGTAGTGTCATGCTAGTAAGTGTGTCAACTAGTCTTGATTTTCAAGCCAAAATAGAGACCAATTCCAATTTCTGAGGTTTTAAAAGACTTTCAAGGAAGCATCCTCTACATGTGAACTGCCATGATCCTAACCTTGTACAGTCACACTATAGTTGACTTTCAAGTCATTTTTAAATGGCCCAATCAGAGGTTTAGCACTGCTAAATGACATTCATGTCATTGTGTGTGTGTGTGTGTGTGTGTGTGTGTGTGTGTGTGTGTGTGTGTGTATGTGCACATGCAGTATAATGCACAAGCAGTGCCCATGGACACATTAATGACAACAAACCTCCTAGACACAGAGAATGATTATAACAGCAATGAAATGGCTCAATCAGGTCATTCATCTTATGGTCCTATATTGGCAGCACTGCTAAATGATAATCACGCCCTGTGTGTGTGGAGCCTGGAAACATGGCTGCTGGAAGCCAAGCTGGCAGTTATGCAGCTAGAGCCGATGGCTGTGCAGCAAATCACCACACTTCATACTGCAAGTATTCTGATGTTAGGATGGTATGTGGCAGCTGCCCAAGCAAGGATGTGGCTTCAGTCTTTTCCTTTCCCCAACAGATATTGTTTTGAGGAATACCATCAACAGGCAGAAAACATTAGTCATGGCGATACCAAAACCTGGATATACCATAAATTGTGGTTGTTTAGAATCCTGCTGCAACTCCCACTGGCAAGAAAATGGGCGCTAACTGTGAATAGGTGCTCACTAAATAACACTTCTAAATTTCTAAATAATGCACACTCCGACAAATCGTTTCCATCTTTTTCTTAAACATACTTCTGAGGACCTAAGCCCACAAGCTAGCTGAATTATCTCAACCAGATTAAGTCTCGAGGCAGGTTACAAAGGAGCAAGTCTCTCGAGACGAACTAAGAAAGAACTAGCAATGGCCTTTCAAGCACACTTTACATTTGACTTTACTCCATGAAGCATGTTTGTCTTGGACATTCTTTCATGGTGAAAACCTCAACCATGACAACAATTTTTGCGACAAGCTTGCTATTTGCATCCTTCGAGCTAGAGAAGTGCAATCATTGGTTAGGTCAGAAAGCGTTTTGGAACTACATAGACCATGAAGGAGTTACCTGTGCTATCAAGATTGAGAAAAGGGCTAGAAATCCACTGGAAATAAGCAGCAAGCTCTTCAGGAAATTACCGACAACTATAGACAATTGATAAGACATGGTCACACTATTAAATAATTTCATCAATGTTTTGTTGAAATGCATTGCCTAGGCTGCACATCTGAATTTTCATGCAATAACTAGTGCTTTTTTCAACAACACTGAGGCTAGGGCTTCACTGCGAGTTAGCATAGTGATGCCTAACAATAACGGTTTGTAACAACAATAGAATAGCACTTAGCAACTTTTTGTGCACTCAACATCAAGAGGCTAGCAACCATTTCCCCCCCTTACGTGTCCCAAAAGCTACAGGCCAAACTCACTGCTATGCATAACCTACAAGTTGTGTGAACACCTAATCCTAAACAGTATCTCCTCACTGGTTAACTCCAGGCTAATTAAAAGACAAAACAATTTAGACGAGGTAGATGCTGGGCTGACCAGCCTAACGAAGATGGATATGAAGACGGTAGCGTCACTGGTGCAGCCTTTGTGGACCTGCCTGCTGCACGATACAGTGCAGCAGAGAAACAATATCAAAGCTCTTTACAGATCGACTGGGGAATGCAAATCTCTGTCCTTTCCAATCGATGCTCGTATGTCAAATTCAAAGACCAGAAAAGCAGGTGAAGAAAAGAGATTACTCACTCCAGGGATGTGTGCTGGCCCCTGTTGCTGTTCAATGGGCACACAATGACTAACTACTGCCTATGGGCTGCAACTAATTCATCCAGGCTGATGACCTCTGCATACACTCAGCAGAAATCTTTTGAAGTGCAGAGGGCCTGATAGTGCAGCGGCATAGTCTAACTTACCAAACCTATTGTGCATTTTTTTATAAATGTAGATTAATACCCAAGGCGCTCACAATTGTACCCATGCTGGCCATAGCAACAGTTTACAAAATGGCCGCCATGCAAACACTTGTTTAGCCTGAATAGTATACAACGAAACAAATAAACCAGCTAATCAAACAATAAACTGAAATTGCAACAGTAGGAATGGCTGATTAATGTAGATTAATACCTAAGGCGCTCACAATTGTACCCATGCTGGCCATAGCAACAGTTCACAAAATGGCCGCCATGCAAACACTTGTTTAGCCTGAATAGTATACAACGAAACAAATAAACCAGCTAATCAAACAATAAACTGAAATTGCAACAGTAGGAATGGCTGATTAATGTAGATTAATACCTAAGGCGCTCACAATTGTACCCATGCTGGCCATAGCAACAGTTTACAAAATGGCCGCCATGCAAACACTTGTTTAGCCTGAATAGTATACCACGAAACAAATAAACCAGCTAATTAAACAATAAACTGATTGCAACAGTAGGAATGACTGATTAATGTAGATTAATACCTAAGGCGCTCACAATTGTACCCATGCTGGCCATAGCAACAGTTTACAAAATGGCCGCCATGCAAACACTTGTTTAGCCTGAATAGTATACAACGAAACAAATAAACCAGCTAATCAAACAATAAACTGAAATTGCAACAGTAGGAATGGCTGATTCTCTACACAAAGCATCACATGTTATGCACACAAGAAAGGCCCACCAAATTACGGCTGCTGCCTTATATATTCTGCAACATCCTAGCCCTAGTCGTGCCTATGGCCTTTATAGTCCTACCTGTTCAAAAGACGATCAAACCCCTGTGGAGTTTGAGGCCTGGTGTGATCAGAGAAAACAGAATTGCCCTCAGTTTCATTACTGGGCAACAACAATGGAACTAGAGGTTTGCATTCTCACATATGTGCGGTCCTTGAGAGAAGCAAACTTTGCCATGCATCTAGATGCCTTATCAGAACTTGTTCCCTGTTTCATGCCTATCAGAACTTGTTCCCTGCTTCATGTATTAGATGCCTTAACAGAACTTGTTCCCTGCTTCATGTATTAGATGCCTTATCAGAACTTGTTCCCTGCTTCATGTATTAGATGCCTTAACAGAACTTGTTCCCTGCTTCATGTATTAGATGCCTTAACAGAACTTGTTCCCTGCTTCATGTATTAGATGCCTTAACAGAACTTGTTCCCTGCTTCATGTATTAGATGCCTTATCAGAACTTGTTCCCTGCTTCATGTATTAGATGCCTTAACAGAACTTGTTCCCTGCTTCATGTATTAGATGCCTTAACCGTTTCACCGCCGTATCCGCCATATGGCGGAGTTGTAAATGACCGCGACAAAAACAAATATATAAAATCGTTAGTTTTAGCTACGCATGTGCTAAATATACCTGGGGGTGTCCCTTGCTTTGCTAGAGCTGGAATTAAAATAGCTGACGTATGGTGCCTAGGTAACCAAGGTATTCGTGACGTCAAATTCAGCTGATCGATTAAAAAATGGCTTCTAGACTAAATTGGACGATGTTTTGGCAATGCTGGATGACGACGAATTCGGTCTGTCTGAGGTTGAAAGCAGTGATGAGGAAGGAGAAGGGCCTACCACGGAGAACAGACTAGAGATCCTGAAGAGCTAGCAACTCTGAATGACATCGTAGATTCAGAACCTTTTTTTGCCAGTCCAGAGATAGTAGCGCTGATTTGCGTAGGGATCCAGGTCTTGAGACTGACGATGGTGAAGAACAGGAACAAGATGTCCCAGGAAAATAAATAGCCATACACATGTAAGATCCTTTAGGCATTACTGCTTTTTTTCTGACTTGTATAAAAAATAGCATTTACCTGGGTACTTCGCGGGTACTAGCTATCCATCTATATAGCTATAATAATATAAAGCTAGTAGGTAGTTTGTTAGCTATGGTTTCTAATTATCTGCCCTAGTAAAATATGACACTGTCATTTTATTATATTTACATCATGATGTAATCTCTGTCCATATTCTGCCTAAAAATACAATCAAAACAAACAATCAAATGTTATAATGATATTCATCGTATGTGGTCAGTTGCTAGGCAACCTACAGTTGACCACAATGTTTGTCAACACCAATGCTATAACATCAACCATGGTTGCTAGGGACATTTGTGCACTCCTGGTTGAATATAAAATATTATGTAAAATAACGTCACTATTTAAATAAAGTGCTGTGTAAATCCAGCGGTGGAAGGGTTAACAGAACTTGTTCCCTGCTTCATGTATTAGATGCCTTAACAGAACTTGTTCCCTAGTTCTGTGCACTAGATCATACAAACTATGCCCGCTGGATACCAGTGCATCTGAGAGATATGGCAGAACTTCCCAAGACACACCCAGATATTTACAGAGAGTTCAACACTGGCCACTTCACAGTGCAAAAGACCAAGAGAGTTTTCTCGGCCACCCCCATTGACCGAGCACATGAACAAAATAATGCCTGTGTCACGGGTGATGGAGGTGCAGTTGGCCTCACCGACAATCCAAGTGCCCTGCGGCGGTGGATGATTGCTGGGCCAGTGGTTGCCAGAGTAATTGGGGAATTTGAAAATTCTGACTTGCGGGAATTAAGAGTGGACACACATCACCATGACCAAACAACAAATCTACAAACATCTTTTGCAAGAGATGTTCGCTCTCTGGTGACCGTCATTGAAGAGTTGGGAAACCCATTCGAAGAGGAGAGCAAGGACTTGCTTGTTCTTGATACCAAAGAACTTGCAGACTCTGCTGTAGTGAAGACAGTCCGTCGTCACGTGTATTGGTCATGATCAGTATGACGCTTTCACAAAGGAATGTCTAATAGACAGGACCAAGTCAATAGATGATACAATCCATCGCAATAAGCTACCATTGTTTGGCACCCAGGCATCCAAAGCATCCAAAGGAAAGCAACAGCTGAACTCCCTGAAGTGTGATGTTGTACTCTTCTCACGATTATATATCGGCTGTCATACACGTGATGGAAATCTGGAGGAATTTTTCAGACATGAGAATCAAGTGTGTCCCCCATCACTCTTTCTGAGGCACAGTCTGAAGCACCCAAAGTCACCAATGTAGTCATTGATTGAGCTACTATCGTTCAGATGCTGAAGCCAGGTGCTACAGAGATACTTGAGGAATATGCTCATCAGGTCTTCCCCCTCGACATCTCGGGCCAAAGTCACCAATGTAGTCATTGATTGAGCTACTATCGTTCAGATGCTGAAGCCAGGTGCTACAGAGATACTTGAGGAATATGCTAATCAGGTCTTCCCCCTCGACATCTCAGGACAGCTTCAACATGTGTCACGTCTAGATCTAGTGTGGGACAGCCATGTAGTCGACACTCTCAAAGCAACAGCCAGGGCAAAACGTGGAAAAGGAGTACGCCGACGTGTTGTTGATTCTGCACCCATACCGGGAAACTGGCAAAACTTTTTGTGTGTGGACCTCAACAAGAAAGAACTCTTCAGTTTCCTCTCGAAGGCAATTCTTGAGTCAATCAAACTGGATAAAAAGGAACTGGTTGTCAAAGATGGGGATCAGGTTCTTTGTGTGCCAGCAACAAGATGTACACTTACTTGCTCCATGCAGTCATGAAGAGGCAGACAGTCGTATGATGCTGCATGTAGCACATGCACAACATGGCCATCACCAAATACAAATTCGTACTGTTGACACTGACATTGTGGTGCTGGCTGTGATGGTACCTGAAACACTACCAGCCGAAGATGAAGTTTGGCGAGCGTTTGCAACAGGAAAAAATTTCCGATACTTGTCTTGGAGAGAAGTCACTTGCCCTTCCTATGTTTCATACACTAACTGGCTGTGATACTGTGTCAGCATTTGTTGGACATGGCAAGAAAACTGCATGGGCTACTTGGTATTCTCAGAGCTTACTAATGCACTGCTGGAACTGGCACATGTGCCTACTGAGATCCCAGAACAAAGTATGCATGTCATTGAGAGGTTTATCATACTTGTCTATGACCGAACAAGCACCTGCAATGATGTGAATAAGGCCAGGAAGAAGCTCTTTGCAAAGACCTCCTCTGTACAGAGAATTCCTCCAACACACGCTGCTCTGGAGCAGCATGTCAAGCGAGCTGCCTTCCAAGGTGGTCATGTCTGGAGGCAAACACTTTCTCCAGACCCTGTGCTTCCTTCTCCATGTAGTTGGGGTGGGGTCAAGACAGATGATGACGAACCACATTGGACCACACTTCAAGAAGCATCCAAGATCTGCTATGAGTTGATCTCTTGCGACTGCAAGAAGGGGTCTCGTACCCGCTGCAAGTGCAAAAAGGCACTGCTCTCTGCAAGTGTGAAGGAGAATGTCCAACAAACTGAACAAAGATCAGTATTGTACCACACAAATGATTTATCGCAACTTTGCACTATATATATATCAAATCTCAATTTTACAGTAGTTATATATGTTCATTTTGAGTATTGCCCATTTTGAGTATTGCCTAAAAATAATTGTTTGCAGTATAGTTTTTGATAAAGATTTAGTATAGCCTTATTAGGAGAAATGCAGGAGAAATGCAGCCATTTTGTAAAATGTTAGCCATTTTTTGTTGTTGCAAATGTTAGCCTTTTTTGTGAAAATGTTAGCCATTTTGTACAACTTCAAATATGGCAGCATTGGAAGCACTGAAATGTGTAATAGTGATTTGAGACCACATTGTTAGAGCTTGCATGGC
This sequence comes from Cladorhizidae sp. MBARI D1340-BT2, assembly GCA_028752905.1. Taxonomy (NCBI): domain Eukaryota; kingdom Metazoa; phylum Porifera; class Demospongiae; order Poecilosclerida; family Cladorhizidae; species Cladorhizidae sp. MBARI D1340-BT2. The sequence goes on along the minus strand of JAQNBH010000017.1, from coordinate 20,885,454 downwards.
AGCCAATTTGGAAAACAGCTGTCATGGCCAGTTTGGGTATATACTATTGCGATCACTTTCATATTGAAAAATATTCATAAGGTATAACTATTAATCTACATGTGTACCAATTTTGGCGCATTTATAAAAAAATGCACAATAGGTTTGGTATGCCACTGCACTATGAACAAGAGCTCTGTCAGAAAGAGTGGATTTTAGGCTGACCACCTGAAGTCCAACCTATCAAAGAACAGATTTCCTTTCATTATCCTGATCAGTTAGCCACAAACTTTCGATTACCACAAAGCAAATTTATGCTGCATGTGGCAGGAAGGTATAGCCACTTCAAGTAGCTGCTAATGGTATAGTCTTACACCAACAGATGAAAACTTACCAATTAGCGACTAGCTTTGGGCAGAGCCCTCCTAGCTCTGGACGGAGCCCTCCTAGCTCTGGACGGAGCCCTCCTAGCTCTGGACGGAGCCCTCCTAGCTCTGGACGGAGCCCTCCTAGCTCTGGATGGAGCCCTCCTAGCTCTGGATGGAGCCCTCCTAGCTCTGGACGGAACCCTCCTAGTTCTGGATGGAGTCCTCCTAGCTCTGGATGGAGCCCTCCTAGCTCTGGACGGAGCCCTACTAGCTCTGGATGGAGCCCTCCTAGCTTTGGACGGAGCCCTACTAGCTCTGGACGGAGCCCTACTAGCTCTGGATGGAGCCCTCCTATCTCTGGATGGAGCCCTCCTAGCTCTGGATGGAGCCCTCCTAGCTTTGGATGGAGCCCTCCTAGCTTTGGATGGAGCCCTCCTAGCTTTGAATGGAGCCCTCCTTGGAGCACAACTAGGTTGAAGCCGTTTTTAAAAGTTTGTAAAATCCTCTTCACTCACTAAATAGCCAAATAACACTGTGTTGATATGAGTTTCTACCCAAGATCTACAAGTATGCTATGAGGAAGGTCTGAGAAGCCATAAGCCTATTGCTATCTAATCACTGTTTAGTGGAAACAAAAGTAGAAGCTATTCTTGTCCCTCTAGCACTAGTGGCGAATGCCTTTACTCGAGAACTTCTTTAAGAGTTAACTAAATTCATGGCTTATGTAATAAACCTCAGTATTGGATGGCACACCATTAGAAAACCACCATGCACGAGGTGCTAGCTTTGATCTAACCTGACATATAAGCAGTACAAACAAATATCTGAAGCAAATCTGCTGATCCAAAAACCACCAGGACTACCACACTGGCCTTCTCCTGGAGTTGACATTAAAACCAAGGTCAACATCAACACCAAAGCAAATCTGCTGATCCAAAAACCATCTGGATTAACACACTCGCTATCTTCTGGCTTCTCCACTGTGGAGTATGCCTGGATGATCTACCTACACAAAGTATGTTGTTGCTGCTCTTTAATGACATCTGCAGACATCTGTTCCCTGCTTGTATGCAATATCTGATTTTCACTCATCCACAGGAAGGCTATTGCTCACCAAGACAGAGCCCAAGATATTTCAGACACCCACACAATACCTATGCCAACACTAAGCAACGATGGCGATCAAGGGCAAGCTTCATGTCAACCACAACTGTGCTCAACACCACGAGCACTCTTTCCAAAGATGATGCTTGGGGACTGGCAATGGACTGCCTTTGAAGACTAGGTAGAGAATGGCTAGAAAGAAAGGGATTAAGCCGACTGAGAAACTTGCCAGTGGTGCAGACATGAGGGTGGACAGCTCTGATAAATGTGATTGTGGAAATTACCTATCACTTGACTTACTGTCCAAATGGCTCACCAGAGGACTTACAATTGCCAACCCCAGCTGGAGAGCACTGGTGGCGAGATGACTTGAAGAAGCCAGTTGCTATCTGTTACTATTATAAGAGTGTTCTTACACACATGTAAGCGCAGCAAATGTATATTTAAAAAAAGTTGATTAGCTTGTATATATTCAACTGCATGCAAGAAAGCACACTCGCGTGAAAGTGCCTGCAGCAAAGGGCACAAGCACTTCAAAAAATGTGAGGAAAAAAATAAGCAAAGATGAGAAAACTGAATCCCAAAATATTGGGAAAACCTTGGTGACACTGCTACCTTATCTCCCTAGTTCTGCAGGGCATGCCTCTTGTGCAAAGAGAAGACGAAGGAACTCGCTCACGACATTTTTTTTACACCATAAATGGAGGCATGTCAGCAGTTCCCAGATGTCAGTGACCTACTGTAATCACTGCTTGCCTTACACCAATCTAAATGCTTTATTAAAGCGCAGCTCATATTGTCATCACAAAACCGTTTTCATTTCCCCCTTCATTCTTACGGCATTTTGCTATTGTGCAGGAAGTACTGGTATGACAGTGGACAAGACAGTGCTGAGGTTGGTTGGAACAAGTTAATTGAATAGCACTCCCAAGCTTGTACCTTTTCCACAGCATCCTTACCTACATGTGTAAACATGGTAGTGAGTGCAACAGAGCTGTGAAGATATGTTCCGATGATCCATGACTGCCCTTTCCTAGTCTATTTGCTCTAAACTACTACTATGTGACACCAAACGCTGCCACACAACTGTTTGTCTTCCTGTCTCCTGTCATTAAAAACTCCCAAAACTGTAAATCAGCTACAGAGCCTATATTACTCAAAGATTTTAAAGACAAAAATATAAATTGTTTCAAAATAGAAATAAAACAAGAATTTACCTAATGTAGACAACAAACATTTACGACTGAAAATCATCAAATATAACACAGATTTCTATATTTAAAAAAAACAGTTCACCATTACAAGGTTTAAGAGCATCTAGTCGAAACATCGAGAGAGTAAAATTCAAGTTGATTATTGGAAGGTTGTTGTAATTTTATTGTCAACCGAGTTTGTTATTGTTCTAAAAAGCAGTTTACTAGTCTAAAAACAGTTTATTACTTGTCTTCATTATATTTATAGGTAAAGGTTTGCAGTCTACGATAATAAAAATTCTTGTTTCATTTCAGACAATCCACTACATATTTTTTTAATTGTGGTTACCACTTTATAGCTCCATAGATTCTGTAAACATCATCCTATGGACTTGATATACTTGATATACAGCTCAAAAGATGGTCTCTCTGTGTGCTCTCTTTTGATACTAAAATATTTTTCATGGGTATAACTATAGCCAAGTTACCGGAGCTACAAGTGGAGGGAACCTCAAAAACGTGAATGCCTGATTTTGCCGCATAAATATCTCCAGATTGCCAAAGTGCTAGAGAGTTGAAATTAGCACCAGTGGCTAGAGGAAGCCCTCCTCTATACAATGAGCATTTTCATTAGTCAAAACCTAAGTATGTGGTCAAGCGCCGGTTATAAAATGAATTTCTTTAAAATTCATACAATTCCTTTTCCACCCGCGCGCTTGACCACATACTTACGTTTTAACGCGTAATGAAAACGTTCATTGTATAGAGTAGGGCTTCCTCTAGCCACTGGTGCTAATTTCAACTCTTTAGCACTTGGCAATCTGGAGATATTTATGCGGCAAAATCAGGCATTCCGGTTTTGAGGTACTTTAGCTCCAGTAACTTGGCTATAGTTATACCTATGAAAAATATTTTAGTATCAAAACAGACCCATCTTTTGAGCTATATATCAAGTCCATACCATGAGAATCTAAATGCAACCCCGACATGCATTGAATATCAATGGCTCTAGACAGATTTCTGTACCACTACTCACGATGCCTAATGATTGTATAGCCTAATTAACTGCCATCAATAGTGAGTGGTTACATTAGGCTATACAAGGAGTGGGGCTTCCTCTTCCAATTTCAGCTGCAGCACTATTTTATCCCATCACATCTGTTGAAAATCAAGACTCATATTTTTTAGGTATTCTAACAAAAATTGTATTGAAAGAGAGCACCTCTTTTGAGCTATATATGTCAAGTATATATGTCAAGCTCATACAGTGAAGTTTGCAGAACCTATGGACTTTAAAGTCGTAACTACAAGTTGTTGATTTTTAATATGGCATGTCCCCCTTCACTGATACAACGCCGACTTTATTTGTGGTTTGATGTAATTATTGCTAATCAATAGAACAACCTATTGGGCATGTGCATGTAGTTCAAATTCTTGGTTAGATTTAATATAATCCCTCTGCCCCAGGACAATGTCAGAATTAGCGCCATATGGTGCTTATGGCGTTTAATCTATTAAAGTCAAGCAGCCTCCTACTAGAATAACTCCAGAACTAACCAATCATATGTATCCACAATGACATATATACACATGCATCAAAGTAGATGCTGGTTTTGTTGAAGATTTGTGCTGTGTAACATGTTCACAAGACTAAACTTCTGAGGAAACCAACCATCAGTTTTTGTATGAAAAACATGCAGCTGCTTGCTGACTTGATATTCCACATTCCACACGACAAATGAGAATTTTTACTGATTTTAGGGTGTTTTAATGAATCAAGAAGCAGTTGCTGCAATGCATTGGTCATCTTTGCTGTTAAAATTATGACAAATGCACCAATTGTATGCAAGCTGTGTGTGGGGGGGGGGGGGGGGGGGGGGGGGAGGGGGGTAGATAGATACAGTGCCCCAAAGATTGAGACCAGCCTGAGGGTGATATAACACCAGTAGCTAGTCTTCATCAGGATAATGAGACTAGCCAGGACATCCTACGAATTGCAATTTCTGACTGTGTAGTAATCGAGCGCTAGCTACCTAGTACATGACAAAATAAACTTCACGTTTCCATTCCGTTGGATTCCTGCATGGACCCTCCCACGTTTCCATTCCGTTGGATTCCTGCATGGACCCTCCGTTAACTTTATTTTTAACGGCATTTGTGTCTAAAAAAACAACTTCCTTAGTGGGCTTCATTGTTGTGTCCTGTCCAGAGCCGCAGCATTCCAGGCTTTGTGGATCCCAAGAGCTAATCCAATATATAGTAGAGCGGCCTATGAGCTATGGTGTTGTCGAGAGCTGCTGCCATCGAGTGGCCAGTGAGCTGAGGTGATAAACCACTCGATTCGAGCTGTTCTCCATCTTAAGCATTTCCAGGAGCTGGTGAGGGCGCATGGTCAGCAGAGGCAATAACTGAACGCTAGTTTGGCTGTGTCATGTTGAAAGCGACTCAGAGAGCAGTCTGATCTAGCTGTATCGATGTCTACAGCTGCTCCAATGGATCCTCAGATGCTGTGATGTCGAGGGCTACTCCACCAATCCTCAGAGCACTGCAGTCGAGGTTCATCTTGCGGGGGTGGGAATAATGATAAAATGACTCCTCCCATTTTCTGCCTTTTCATCAGTTATTATTTCTTTTTAGGGACAGTGGGTGGGTTCTAAGTAACAAACATAAACATTACAATAACCCTCTATAATCAACTTGAAATTGTATTCTCACTCAACGTTTATTACAACTGAGAGTTCATTGAGAGAACAAACATACTTGTACCTGTAGCAATCACAAGTTCTTGTTTTTTAAAGTTTTTCTCCGCAAGTTTTTCTTCGCTAGCTACCTAGTTGTTTATTGCTTAGCTAACAAGTGCAAGTTCTTTGTTTTCCTTCGGAAGTTATTAGCACTGCGGCTTAGAGTAGCGATATCTCGGCCTTAAAGCCCAATGGTCAGAGGAACTAGAGTAGCGATATCTCGGCCTTAAAGCCCAATGGTCAGAGGAACTAAGAGGAGGACTAGTGGAGCATGAGATGAGTATTGAGGGAGTTGAAACAAAAACCCAGGCAATGATGGAGTATCATACACTACAGACAAGTGGAAAACTTTCAGACAAGGTCCCAGCGTAGGACATTTTCCTCCTCTTAGGCTTTGACTCTTGTGTCCTAGCAGTGCTAACCACTTGCACTTGTTAGCTAAGCAACAAACAGCTAGGTAGCTAGCGCAGTGAACAAAAATTAGTGGTACTGCACGTGTCTAACACTGCGTTCTGACAGAGATTAGCCAACCCACAAAAATGGTCGGTCGGTCGATCTAGCAGACCATACCAGTTCATTGGTCGGAAATAAGCTGGATGCTCTTTTGTGCATGGAGAGATGTTCATGTTTTTTTTTTGGGGGGGGGGGGCCAGATTTACTATTTTTTAACAAAGGTTCAAGGCATGCTTAAGGAGTTTTGGGGCTAAACGCTCTTGCTGAAGTCATCATTTAGGATACTAAGAGGTGAGTTTTAGCAGAGATATATATTTTGCTATTTTGTGTTGAGATTTTCTAATACAGTAGAACCTCAGTATAACGAACACTTCGGGACCAGAAGGTGTTCATTATAGTGAAATGTTCGTTATACTGAAAGTAATGATGACATTATTTTGTATTGTGTTGAATACACTGTTTTCCCGCCTATAGGCACCAGATGCTGTTCAGTGGCTTGATGGTTTCCTGTCAAGTATGGTATATATTACCCTTACAGACCATTTGGTCATTGCTATGTCCAATGTAAATAACAACCGCTACAATTTACACATGCAATCAGTATTGAGAGTACATGTTTAATGGTGGGGGTTGAAATAATCGGTTATGCAAGTTTGCTTCTTGGCGTTTAAACATGCTAACACAGCAGAGGATCGTAGCTTGTTCAGTAACATTAACTGGACACTGCTAGTGTTTGGCTGTTGCTCAAGGTAACGGATGCACACATCAAAGGCATCTGCGGCTTCTTTGTGACTGGGTCCTTGTTCTTCAGATTCATCATCGGAAGACTCATTCTGGTTGGATTCTGAAGCAAGATGAACAATTTCTTCATCTGTACGTTCTTCACCCAAATTCTTGTCACTATCTAGCCATTCCTGAACTTCACTAGATGACACTGATAATTCAGTGCCTATTTCAAAAATAGCACATGCATCATCAGCGTCATCAGGAGCCCTTGAATTGTCAGTGCCTGCTGAAGCTCCAGGATTATCAGTGCCTGCTGAAGCCCCTGAATTGTCAGTGCCAGCTGGGTTGGTAGATGTACTGCAATTACTGCTGCTAGCACCAAGAAGCTTATTCCAAGCACGTGAAAGTGACTCAGCCCTAATGTCATCCCAAGCCTCTGCACACATGTAAATGCATTTCTTTATATTTAAATCTTTGACAAATTGCTGTGGTGTACCCTCTTCAAGAGATAGCAGCAACTTTTGTAGGAGAGCACGCTTGTATCGTCTCTTGAGGTTTTCTAACACACCTTGATCCATAGGCTGAATAAGGCTTGTAGTGTTGGGCGGAAGAAAAAAACATGTAATGGCACCATCAGGGGTCTGCAAAATGCTGGACTTAGGATGGCTAGAAGCGTTGTCTAAAACTAAAACTGCTTTTCTAGCCAAGCCTTGATCCCTTAGATACCTAGAAACACTGGGAACAAAATGATCAAAAAACCAGGATTTAAAAATCATAGAATCCATCCATGCCTTCTTTTGGCTAGCATAGATAACAGGCAAAGCACTTTTATTTATATTCTTTAAAGCTCTTGGATTCTTTGCTGTACCAATTAAAACAAGGGGTAGCCTAAAATTTCCTGATGCATTAGCTGTAGCTAAAACACTAACTCTATCTTTAGGGTTTTTAAAACTCTTAGCTGTTTTTTCATGGCTTCCGGCAAGAGTTTTCCGGGGCAAAAGACGCCAGTACAACCCTGTTTCATCACAGTTAAACACCTGATTTAGGGTTAGCTGCTGCTCTTCAATTAGCTCAAGCAATTTCTCTCTACAGGGGCCAACAGCAATGCTATCAGCTGACAAAGACTCGCCTTGAAGTCGTAACTCCCTTATGCCATGCCTTTGCTTGAATCTGTGGAGCCAGCCATGGCTAGCATTAAAAGACTCTTCACTATCATCAGGGTGGATTACTGAATGCAGCATCCTTGCCTTCTCCATTATAAGAGGTCCACTTATTGGAGAGCCTTTAGCTCTTTCCTGTGTGAACCATAGATACACAGATCTATCTAGATGGTCGTCATCAGCTACTCTCATCTTCTTCCTTGCAGAACCATCGTCAGTCTCTCGCTCCGCGATGTAAGTTTGAAGCTTGTCCTTCTGCTTCACTATATCAAAAACTGTAGACTTACCAATACCAAATTCGGTAGCTACTCTAGCAAAAGAATATCCCTTTCCACGCATTTCCACCTTCTGCTTCAACGTCAAGTTTTTCCGCTTGGCAGACATCTCAAAGAAGTTAGCTGCTACAATCCTAGGCTACGGGACAAATGGAGTCACGTGTATGCGAGCGATTACTGCACGCGCGTGACTCGTGCGAGTAATTACCGGTCTGCGGTTGCGTTCGCTATACAGAGACATCCGGATAAGTGAGTTCCGTTATACTGAGGTTCTACTGTATAGGGAATGTGGCAGCACTCCCCATTTACCATTCTGCAATTACTGTGCCTTCTGGAGGAAAAGGAAGTCATTTTAGCTCATCCTGGCATAGTGGAGTGCCACCATTCCAAATACAAACTTCAGGTACAAACTTGATGATGCCAATAGCAATATGGAGGGGGGGAATAGCAATATGGAGGGGGGGAATAGCAATATGGAGGGGGGGAATAGCAATATGGAGGGGGGGAATAGCAATATGGAGGGGGGGAATAGCAATATGGAGGGGGGGAATAGCAATATGGAGGGGGGAATAGCAATATGGAGGGGGGGAATAGCAATATGGAGGGGGGGAATAGCAATATGGAGGGGGGGGAATAGCAATATGGAGGGGGGGAATAGCAATATGGAGGGGGGGAATAGCAATATGGAGGGGGGGAATAGCAATATGGAGGGGGGGGGAATAGCAATATGAGGGGGGGGGAATAGCAATATGGAGGGGGGAATAGCAACTAAATACCGAAACGCGTTTGCAACAGTTATATATATATTTTTTTTCAATCATAATCTACGTCGAGCAAGCAGAGAAAAATACATGAAAGCAATGGCAAGGGTTTGAAATTGAGTGGGTGTTCCCACAGCCACCTTCCCCTCAATTTTTCTTATACTTTACTCTTATTATGCCCCCACAGAGAAGCAGAATCGCTCTTTGGGAGGAAATCAGGGTGGCAATGGATAGCTTGGAATTTTGCTGTAAGAGTGTAGCTGATAACGCCATATTATTCAGGGATGTTAATAAAAGTTTGTCGAGTTAGATACTACCTTATAAAGAAGAGTAGATGGCTCTATGAGATGCAGAGGCTTTCCATTGACTTTAATCATTCCATTTCCTTGTGTGCAGTGAGCCACTGCAGTGGCGGTTTTCTATGCAAGAGGGATAGATCCAACTTAACTTAACAATCAATACACCACCAAGAGTACCTACCTTACGCCCGAACACTTGTACGCTAGGTTTCGTCATTGTTCTTCACCGAAAGCAGACGGCAGCCTCCTGGAACATGTGGCTTATCACGTGAATCAACCCAACACATGCACACACATACACTCACGGCGCGCGCATGGAAATGCTAGTGTTGACGGAAAGCGCTGGTCCAAACGCTTCCAGTTGTGTGTTCACTTTGTTCCTGCGGATTCTTCGCGTTCTGTTTTCGGACTCTGAGGTCAGTGTCATATTTATACTAGTAGTTCAGCTCCGCGTTAGCTATACGGTGTGCTTAAAGCACTCTCAGAATTCTTTTTATGTATATAGAAGGTGCAAATGTCCTCTAGGTTGTTTTTTTTATGTGAAAGGTGCTAATGTCCTCTAGGTTTTTCTTAATAGATTCATAAACCCGGTACTCCTAGTCTCTAGCTGAGTGCCCTTGGATGCATGTGCTAATTTCTGTAATAAGTATGGTTCCAGGTTGTTTGTTTGCTCTGCAGGCATGTATATAGGTTTGATTTTGGGGGGTTTCTTCATGGAAGCCCGAACCACACCCACCTAATTTGCCATATGAGGATGCTAAATGTTGACAGTTTCATAAACAGGGCATAAACAGGGGGGGGGGGGGGGGGAGACTTCGGATTTTTCCACCCACAATTTGCATGCATTGACATATGCACAGTGGCAGAGTCGAGTTAATACATGAACTTGGCAATTAAGTAGACAGCATTATTTAAAGATATGTCCTAAACTGCCACTAGTCAGTTCACGTATCTTCACAATCTTAAATCTGACTAAAAGTCAGGATAACCCTTTCAAGCTAATATATACAGGATGCTGAAACTGGACATGGAGAAAAATTCACTTCCAAACAACCTTTTTCTCTTTTTTCTCTTGACACTGAAGCTTGAGTACTCACTAGTCTTATGAGCCCGACTTATACAGGTTGAATATATAAAAGGTCTATCTGGCGACAATATCTACATTTCTGTGTGCCATATGGAATGCTGACACCTCAATCCCATTGGTCACCATCATCACATGTCTAAAATAATGGTATGCGAGTGAAAAATTACTCCAGTTTGTGGATAGATTTTATTCTTGACCATTTGATGGTTGAGCATGGGCAAGCTTGAGATGCCTGAGCACATTCCAGGATACATGACAACCTGGCTATAGTCACTAGAGGCACATTAATTTGACATCTGGCCTATGAGACCACCACCCACATGACAGCTATTGGCTGTAAAACAATATATATATGAGCCACAGTGCTAAGTAGCTTATAAGGTTCAAACAACACATATGCCCAAAATGTGTCCTGTGAGTAATGGGGTCATTTGCTGTTTAACCTTTTTTCCCTTTTTTTTTTCAGGTAGTGCAAAGGCACTCCCTATATTGGCTCTTTTTAAACCGCTGCAGGGTGAAACGGCAATTGGATGTTTAGCCTTGACCTTTTAAAGTTGTTCCTTGGTACATACTTAATCTGCCTACCTAGTTTTGTGAAGGTATTGAAACCGGCTGAGTTACCTTGTTAATAAACACATGCCTGAACAGATGGGAGTGGGAAACAACACTGGTATTGCCGCTTATGACAATCTACATATGTATGCTTCTACCTGTGTACATATGCACCGTACGCATTCACCCCAAAAAATATGAATGCGTTACCCTCCTTAGCCCACTCATTGGTGTAAGCATATATATACGCCAAAAGCATGAATTTAAAAATGGATTAAAAATTTGATGGTAGGGCTCAAAAATATCCAATAAAGGTTTAAAAAAAATAGCTACATTCTTTCTCTACTTACGAAAGGGAATTCAAGCAGCTGTTTCACCGTGATCAAAGCTAATTTTTTATTTATTCCAGGAAATAAAATTAAAAGATAATTATTGAACTACCTAGCGACTGGTAAGGTCTGATCATGCAAGATATGGGAGACAGATCAAGATAGTACAGAGAGCATAGCTTGTACTATTACTGTCATCTTCTGAAAGACCTTCCGAGCCCTAGTTGCCACTGTCAGAACCTATTAGTTCATCGGCATGCACCTGTTTCGCTCCAGAACAACAGGTAGAAATAACTCAATGCACTTTGTCGAATGGCTGCCATTTATCGTCATTGCAGATTGATAATAAAATGACATAGAGGAGGGACAGTTGGTAGGCTCAAAGCATTATGAGTTGCAGTCTGGCACTCATGAATATCATGGGTCTGATTATAGCAACAGTGATTGTCGATTGTCGAACATTGAAAAGAAAGGTACCGAAAAGTTTTGAGCGGAGTAAATTCAATGGTTAGAAAGCTTTTAGAATTTTTAATTTTTAGAGGGTAGGTTTGACAAACATTGAATCCTTGGTGGTATATACACCCCACGCATGTACCTTCGTGTATGGGATAATCCTCAGACAAGAGACATGTTGACAGGAAACAGTTGAATAAGATTATGGCACTAGAGAGATCTCGATCAACACTTGTGGTTTTGCTGGTGCTCCTATTATGGTTTTCTCGGCTCAGAAATCATGCATTAGAGTGTTTTGGCTGCCTATGTTTAGAATTTGCAAATACTACAAGAATATCCCAAATTCGAAGGTAATGAAACTCATCAAGTTATACCTACCTGTGAAGACAGCATCAGGTTTGCATCAGGGTTTCATTCAGAATTTTTGGTTGGGAAGCCAAGGAATATCTAATCTTGTCAAAAAAAAATTGTGAGGACCAGAATCCTTCCTTTGAAGAAATCTTAGGCATATGCTAACGATAATTAATTGGGTGGGGGGGGGGGGGGGGGGGGGGGGAGGAGATATGCCTCCTTTACCCCTCCCCTATATGACATATTGAGCATCCATCGCAACATGTTTAAGAGGTCACTGATACACATGGTGTAGTAAACTTGAAACACATCCGTTTTTCCCCCTCCATATTATGATTTTTAATTCTGTGCTAGAATACAAATAAAAGCTAATACGGAGTTAGCTTGATGTGGAGGCTGCAACTGCGACTCATGATCCTTTAACTACCTTGAGAGACACTGTGAGAAGCCCTCTTGCATCAACTAAGATTCCATCCCTGGGACATAAGAACCATGCCAGAGCACATCTTCTAGGTTCTTGTCTGCATTAAAGCCCTGGAGGCATGACAGGGATCATGGAGAAGCGGCTTGTTTTGGAGTAGCATGATCACGCTGCCAGGAATTTGAATTGCCATCATCTTGGCCAAAGCCTCGTCTCCCTGCTTGCTTATCTTCTATCCTACAGTCTCTGGACACAAGTGTTCCTATTAGGTCAAACTATCGAAGAAAGTGAATTAATAAAGATAAGAACTTGAAGCTTCACATACGACATTAATTATGGCTATTCACAGAGTGCAAAAGTACCAGCCACTGGATGCTTAGCCAGGTTTACCATATAATGCGAGCACTTGCATGCATTACAATGGACGTTGAAATGTACCTAAAGTCTCGCATTGCTTCACAATGGAGGGGGGGGGGAGGAGAGAAGGTCTGCATTGAATTTATGATATTGTGAGCTGGCCTTATTACCTTTTCCTAAACCACACCCTAGTTATTTTGCCTCAGGTACATCATACTTGGAGGATTATGATCCTGATGTATAAGCTCAAAATTAATGAGTTTGGGGGTCAACTTATTTAGTGTGTAAGTACATGTTGCTTTATCTTCTATCTTCCAGTGTTTGAACACCGGGGTTCCTATTGGGTCAAACTGTAGAAGAAAGTGAGATAAGAACTTAGAAATATAGTTGCAAGTTCAGATCAAGCGTCCTCATTCTGTTTGATTATTGCTTAGCTGTCACCCCCCAGGTTATCAATGCGCCTGAAGAATGTTGCATTCATTGTTTTTGTCACAACAATTTTACTCAGCACAGGATTTATATTATATTTCAATGCCTACATTAGCACCCCTACAATGATCAAACTAAGAAAACATACTATAATAAAGACTGTCGTTGATGATGGGGAAAAAGACTACCATATTGGAATTTCCCTCCCAGGTAAATTTGTGGCTCCTAATATGGTTAAGACAACAGGGCAAATTGAAATTGCAAGTACAAGCTCACTAAGTTCCCACAAGCAGCAGCATTCGGCATTGAATCATGCCACCAAAGTGACTGGGAAGGGGATTACCAAAGCCATGGAGATTACCCGGAGTACTGCTAGTGAAGAATTCAAACATGTTAATCTCATTAAATCTCATTTACGGTCAACTTCTGTAACTACCACTTCACCGATATACTACCGGCATTCTAGCTCCTCTACTAACAAACAACTCCAACGTGGTGATGTCATTAAACCTCGTTTACGATTGTCTTCTGGATTGACTACCACTTCACCGATATACTACCGGCATTCTAGCTCCTCTACTAACAAACAACTCCAACGTGGTGATGTCATTAGACCTCGTTTACGATCGTCTTTTGGACTGACTACCACTTCACCTAAACACTACAAGTCTTCTAACCCCATTGCTATGGAACAATTCGAACTTGGTGATGTCATAAAGCCTCATTTACGGTCGTCTCCTGGGGAGACTACCACTTTACCCGCAGTAATGTACTACCGCCACAATAAGAATACAGTTGACCGTGGAAATATAGGACAGCCGAATCATGTGCCAATGCACCAGAACTGGCGTGCATTTTCAAGGAAGACGTTTTCAAGAAACAGCACAGGATATGCTGCATCCTTATATGGACAACAATCAATGCAAAATCTTTCACCACAAAAAAGGCACTTCTGGACAAAGCTATATAGGCTAGTGATGGTTAGAAAACTTCATGCAAACGTGTTGGAGATGTCACGAAATGTATGCACCAAGGATACGTGTTTGTTACCCCAAGACCCTTTCCCAAAGGAAGTAGAAGAAGATATCTTTCTTGAACAGGCTAAGTGCCTTTCAACTGCCACTTTTTTTCTAAATGTCACACGGAATACTATTGACAATACTCTGAAGAAATGTACATGCCATCTTCAAAGCAATGTCACCAAGAGAATAGGTTTAGTGAGTACACCTGGTTCTGGAAACACATGGGTTAGAGGCCTACTGGAACAGATTACAGAGATCTGTACTGGCTCTTTGTGGTGTGATGGAAGCTTGAGAGCTACTCATTTCTGTGCTGAGGGTCTTAGGAGCACAAGCACTTTGATTGTTAAAAACCATGATCCCATGATTCGCTGGAGAGGACAACGTATTCCAAAAAGTACTAAACTTGACTATTTCTCAGACTACAACAAGCCTGAATTCGATGCAGTTATATTTGTTATTAGAGACCCTTTTCACTCTTTAGTGGCAGAGCACAACCGTGCACTAGCACATTCATTGTGGAAGGAAGAAGTTGAACGGAATCGCTTTACTACCCTTCCATCCAACGCTCATGTTCAATTCTTTGGATATGAATACTTCTGTGAGCCTTTAATTATTATTACTTTTATTTCTTTATGATAACTAATGTTTTTGTTTTTTTGATGCAGATAACAACAACCTATGGGATAAGATGCTATACAAACGAATTGATAATTGGGGGCAAATGGTTCAGCATCTACTAGTTGACAGTAAGAATAATCATGTCCTATTGGTACACTACGAAAACTTGAAGTCTAATCTGATTCATGAGATGAAACGAATGATGGAATTTCTGGATTACAATATTACTGAAGACAGATTGAGAGAACGGTTGGACCAGAAGTTCACTGCTTTCTATCGCAATCACACTGCAAAATTTGAGCACTTTACTTCTGAGCAGAAGGATTATGTAAATAGTGTTATAGCCTCCAAGGTTGAGGCTGGATTGCCCTTAAAACAATATATTCGTCCTTAACTTGGTTTCAAAAAAAAATTCTCTCTGTGTACTTTTTAATTACATGTCCAACCATATTTAAAAAAATTATTTGTGAGTAATTTTCGAGATTTGGGAAATGCTTTGGTTATGTAAATGTTTCATGCTTGCTTTACTTGTACTTTGTGTTTTTTAATAAATAGACAAGCAAAGAATTCAACACCGAGACAAACATGGCGGAAGTTTGAGCATAAGGTAGGTATTACAGAGGTGATCAAGGACATCGAACTAGCTGAGGTGGTGGATTGTGGAGGCACTGAGGATGAGAAAGTTGTGGGCTACGATGGTATGGAAGATCATGTGGTTGGTGGCATTTCTGAGCTGAGGTAGGGGGAAACAGGAAGGTAATTCTCAATCCCTGCTGGAATGAGTGTTCAATGGGAACAAGGTAGAAGGAGATAATTTCAAGACATTATGACAAACTGGTGTGGAGGCCATTCATCCTGGGAAAGAGAGGACAGTAAGGATAGAGATGCGAACATGGTGCAGAGGTGGACCACTACTACAGGGATTGGCAGGTGAAGGGTTTCCAGCAAATCAAGCCACTGGAGAATATATGCAAGGAGATGGGAGGGAGAACTGGTGGGAATACAACTGGGCCAGGATGAAGAGCCAATTTGAAACCCATGTGCACCGCAACCGAGTAGATATGGACTGCCAGGGGAAGAGTGGATGACGGGGTGTTGTGGAGCACCAAGAGAAAAGTCTTCAACCAGGAGTATTGGGGTGGGAGAGGAGGAGACCCGTAAAGTGCAGAGGGCTTACATAACCCCCTATCTTTCTGATTTTCTTAGAATCTTAATTACTTAGTAGGTAACTGACATTCTAATTTAGAAGCCAAGAGAAAGTAGAGGACCAGATAATTGTCCACATGATGGAAATCATTACAAGTGATTGGCAACCAAGCAGAACACAACCATGAAACTGAAGGACCAAGCTTACTCTAAGACTTAATTAGTGCTAAGTTCTTTTGGGGGGTGGGCAGAGGGGCGTGGTGGATTTGTGTGGCATTTGTTATTATAGAGGGTGGTGGTCTAGGGAGATGGATTTGAAGATGGCTGAAGAGGTTTGATGTGTTAGGGTTAACAGAGATGTTTCTTTAGAAGGAGGGTGATTGTGGCAGAGTATGAATGGGTGGAAGGCATGCTACTGGAGGCGTGGGAATGCTGGTGCACAGTCTGGAGTCTAAAGTGGGAAGCTCAAGAGAAGGATGGATTAGTAGGAATAGAGTTAAGAGAAGTGAGAAAAAGAAAAATGACGGGAGTAATAGTTTTAACCCAGAGGTGAGTGTAAATGAGACCATCTGTTTGATGTATTGCAGGAGATGTGAAGTATGGAGAGAAAGGCTATTACTGTATATAGATGTGACGGGATTTCAATGCTAGAATTGGCCGGGAACAGAAGCTCTCCCAAACAGTAATGGGAAGAGACGGGTGAGCCGGTGAGAGCTGAGAATTTTATTGTGGGAAACAGGCTGCAATGCTGCACCAGGATAGGGAGGGTAGTAGAGGAGGTAAATTGGATGTGGGTTTGATCATAACCTCATGTGGTGTGAAGTAGTGTGGGAAAGAATGGAATTAGAGATGAGAAAGAGAGCATTATAAATGGAGAGTAGAGAAGGGCTAGACTGGGAGGAATATCAAAAGTAGTGGAAGAAAAGTTCACAGAATGGGAGGAGGAAATGATAGAGCTTGGACAAAAGGTGGGAAGAAGTCTAGTTCAGGATATTTTGGCTGCAGCAGAGAAAGGAATCGGAAGAGAAAGTAGATCAGAGGGTCAGAAGATTTGGAAAGGCTGAAAGGTAAGCTGTAGGAAGTTAAAGAGAAGCAAGGAAGAGAGGTCATATTGAGCAACTTTGGAGTGATTACAGGGAACTGAGAAACATGTAAAAACAGTGATCAGGAGGAAGAAAAAGAAATTAGTCTGAGAACAGCGAGGAAGACTAGAGAGCAGGTCAGGATGATGTTTTGGAGTGATTTCAGAGAGGAAAAGAGGATGAAGGATGAGATGGTAGGGTGGTAGATGGAAGTATTGGAATTGATAACGAATACCTTGGGAAGAGCAGAGAGGATGATAGAGTATCAGAATCAGAGATAAGAGACATGCAAGGAAATATGTTGGGAAGCAGTGGTGATAGTCATAAAGTGCTTGAAGAGGGAAGGCTCCTAGTCCTGGTGTAATTCTTAAGGCTTCTGAAGGTGATGTTGCAAATGATGAATATGAGTGAGTGTTGCCCAATAGATTGGAGGAGGAGTCTACTGGTATCTCTCCACAATGATAGTGACATGAGTAAACTATGAGGAAATCGCTTTATGTTAGAGTGTGGCAAAGATAGTAATGATGAGAAGTGGGAAGGTTTGCTGCTGAAAATAAGATCTTGACAGATGTGCAGGAAAAATAGGAGTCATAGGAGATACTCGACCAATGGTTGTGTTGAAAAGTGTGTGAAGAGGGAGAGGAAAACATTACACTGGCCTTTTTGGATGTTAGCAAGGCTTATGACAGTGTGTGGAGGCAGGGATTGTGGCATATGATGAGCAGTATGGTATAAAAGTGAAATGCTTGGAGGTGTGAGGGGTTGCCTGTGGCCTGGAGACAAGGTTGTATTGAACCGAGGGGATTTCTTGTAGAGAAGGAGCGTGGGAAGGGATGCTAAAGATTGAGAGGAGTTGGAAGGAATTTATTTAGGGGTTAAGTTAGGGAAATGCTGGTATGCTCATGATATGAGGTTTAATACTAGGAAGAGAAGAATATGGAAGTTGGGAAGACAGGAAAGAGTGAAGTGGTGGCGGAGAAGGTGTATGATGAATTTTGGTCCCTCCCCCATCACCCTTGAAGTACATAGATTCGTATCCTGTTGAACTGATGGTGGTACAGTCATGGTGTGTATGTGGTGGCATAGACTGGTTCAACATTATCAAGCAAATTTACTCACTTGATATATATTTTGGCTAGCTATATACTCCTAAGAAGGCTAATAATAATAATATAATAACAAAATAACAACAACAATAATAACAGTATGAATAACAACAACAATAATAACAATTCAGATTTTATGTTTATTCTAAGCAATAAACAACATAACATTCGTGATATAATAGTTAGTCCAAAAATACCAAATTAACATTAAATAAACAAAACTAAAAAGCGGGTTCAACTCCCGACCAACCCCCGAACAGATATGGCATTCCTCCGCAGGACAGTCACTGATAGACGCTGAAGGAGGTGAGCGCGGGCATTCACCTCCCCAGTTCTTTGCCTTACCTGAGGCTGGCTCCCTCAGGAAAGCCAACGACCTGTTCCCCTGTTCCCTATGACCCCCAATGGCCACGGGAACAAACAAAAAAAGTGTCAAGGATCTCGACTGGCATATATACTTGGCTGTTTTCTTCTCCGAATAATATAACTTTCTTTCTTGTATACAGCGGAGGAGCACAAAATAATAATAATAATAATAACAATGATTTACAGTATATACAGTCATTTGTGATGCATATAATGATTGAGTTAGGAAAGATGGAAGATGTACTGAAGGAATGCAAGTAAGTTCTACAGGCACCCAAATGAGAACGACTCCCTAACATCACCCTCCTAAACCCATTTTTTTTTAAAGTAGAACCAGCCGAAGATGCTAAATCTAAATCTCACCACTTTGGGTTTTTTTTAATATTTTTTATACATCCGATGCACGTGCGCTACTGGCCGCATCCAGCACGTGAACGGATGTAAAAATTAAAAAAATTAAAAAATAAAAACTCGAGTTCATTCACCGTGTCCACATCAGAATTGTGAAATGGCTTTGTTTCCTTTGCTCTGTTGACCAGACACTGCACATGGTACTGAACATTGTGTGCAATTAGGTCTCCTGCACTCGACTTAGCAAGTAGTCATTTGTCCTGCAATTTGATGACACATCATAGAGGACATGGACATCAACTGCAAATGTTGATGCTGTTCTTAACCCTGCAGGTGGTGCAGGTTTTGGTACAATTGCAGTTTAGGGGCCGGCGCCGCGTGAATTTCCGCGCATTTCGCCTTCCGCGCACAACATTCCGCGGAAATTGCCGCGCATAACATTTTTACATCACAATAATAATTATTATGATACAATAATAAATTCAACTTTGTTTGTGCAAATGGAGTCTCTTTGCCATACTCTCCACACATATTCTATAAGGTACCCTTCCAAGTAAATCCATTATACTTCATTTTCCTCTTGTACCCTCGATGGATTGGGTGTATGCACCATTCGTGATTCGGCCCCTGTTATATTTCCTTTTGCCAAATTTAGCTTCATCAATTTCAACAACAGTGCCTGGACCTCCAAGCATGTCGGGATGACTGTCAATATATTGTGCATGAGTGAGGGCAATGGAAGTGGGTCCTAGGAGGAGTAGAACGTGGCACCGATAAAGTCTTTCTTGCTGTTGTGCCTTGCCATGATGCCAACACGCTCATCCCTGTAATCCAGAGGTATGTGCTTCCTGGGCACAGAGATTCACACGGATGAGTGGAGAGCCTATACGAGTCTCAATCAAGTTGGGTATACACACCTTACGGTCAACCATTCTCAGCATTTTGTTGACCCTGTCACAGGTGCATACACCCAATCCATCAAAGGTACATGGACAAATGCCAAGAGGAAAATGAAGCTTCGTGGCACCAGCAAGCCCCTCTTGGAAGGGTATATATATACCTTATAGAATTATGTGCGGAGGAGAAAGTATCGCAAAGAGACTCCATTTGCACAAATTATTCAGATGTTTACAAAGTTTAATTTATTAATTATAATTATGTATCATAATAATTATTGTGTGTAAAAATGTTATGCGCGGCAATTTTCGCGGAATGTTGTGCGCGGAAATTCACGCGGCGCCAAAATTTCACTTGAATTACTTGTCTCTTCCAAACTGTCGGGTAAATTTGTTACTGGCATCTGCAGCATCTTTTGTGAGTATCTTCCTCTTCTCTGCTTGCTGTAGCTTGGTTTTGTTGTACTGAAGTCTGCATGAGTCGTGCCACTTGGTTTGGGTCTCTTCCTCTTCTCTACTCAGTGTAGCTTGGTGTTGTACTGAAGTCTGCACGAGTCATGCCACTTGGCTTGGGTCTCTTCCTCTTCTCTGCTCGCCATAGCTTGGTGTTGTAGTACTGAAGTCTGCACGAGTCATGCCACTTGGCCTTGTGCTGCTTTAGTGTTGCCTCAATGCCTTTGCCATCATCAAGTCATGATAGGTTCAGTGATCTTGGCAAGCAACCAATTGTACTGAAATTCACCAGAAGATCAGCAATGGTCATGGAGCCTGCCTGCTTCCTGTGTGTCACATCTGGACTCAGATGGACATTGAAGAACCTCTGTTCTGTCTTCCTGGCACAGAACAACTTGCTCCCGTCAGTTGTTAGGTATGTGTTGCTGTACCAAGCTGTACAGGATGTACACTTTCAACATTGCCATAATGCTACACCTGAAAGCTGAGACTTGCTATAATCTGAGGATGCTTTAAGGGATTTAAGGAGCCCTATTATTAAATCAATATTAACTGATGTAACTTAATAAATATAGCTGAGATTTTAGCTTTTATTATTTATGCAATTCTGCATGCAACAGTTAACACATACATGCTCACCTTTAAGGAAAGGAGCCTCGCTGCTTTATTTCATTGCTATTCCTCAGTCTGTTGCAGAAAAATCACCTGACTAGACTGCAAGTGTTGATTTAGACTGTACATGATCTTGTGTAAATTGGGTCTAGACCTCATCACTATTTTTTATGGCAGTGATAACTGACCAAAAATACAAGTAAGTTTTTGGCAGCCATTACGGAAAATGACTGCCTTTTTTTTTTACGGGACGAATTACTGAAGGCCCTATAGCCAAAAAATTTCCTAAAAGCACCCCCTAACTTGTAACTGTATACCAAATTTTATGTTTGTATCATCAATAGCACAATTGTTCAAAATTATGCACCTGTCTGCTGTACTAGTAAAGCATAAGCCCATGTGTGCATCTGCTGCAGCATCTCTCAGTGGCAGTCTAAAGATATTCCGTGCTCATGTCAATCTCTCTGGATCATATGTGAAATGTGTTATATATCCCTTTGTTTATAAAAAATATTCAAATAGTGAATATCTATCAGGGAGGCACTCCCTATAATGGTTTGATGGTTTGACCCCTATTTTAAAATGGTAACAAAGATCATTATAAGAGGAGGTGTTTTTTTGGCATTTTTATGTTAAGTTATGTTGTGTGTGGCCACAGGCATGGTTCCTGGCACACAAGCCAACCAATATCTCAACTAGCCTGGTGTCTTCAGCCAATTTTGCCCCCCGAAATATTTCAAGCATGCCTTTGCAAAGGTAGTAAATGTAGAGCTTGTTAAACTTTCGTCTTCAAGCAATTTTTCCCCATACAGGGTGTATAGTATGTCTGTTCATCATAATTTTAATACCAAAGGGGAAGTAAAAGATGGGAAGTAAAAGGACATTTCTAATAGGCTGTGAATTTGAAGGAAACAGAAAGCATTAATGGATGGAATTGAGGGAGCTGGAATATATATTTGAGAGGTGAGCACTGAGGAGAAAGTGCTTAGGAAGGAGGGTGTGAGTAATCAGGTGATGGTAGTGCATGGGTGCATTTTACGTGGCAGAGGAGGAAGGTGAGCAATCCAGCATCCACTTGAAGCTCCATGGTAAACTTTATGGATGGACTGATTTTGTTCAGATTGTCCAACAGCTCCAGTACTCTCCCCTTCTTTATTATGCAGAAGGTGTTATCCATATATCTCCCAAGATCTTTGCTTCAGCAGGGCATTTGTGAGTGCCAAATAGCTCCTTTGTAAAGGTTGGTTACCACTGCAGATATATAGTGGAGAACCCATTGTTGCACCCTCTTTCTTCTCATAAGATTTTCCTTGATATCTGAGTACAGTTGGATTTTAGGCCGACTCCAACAGTTCAGAAATTCTGTCAGCACCTAGTGCAGTCTTGCCATGCAAGTTCTTATCTTTCATCAACATTCCAAAAATGACTTCCAACACCTACCTATGGGAACATGGTCAAAGTGAGGGAGGTAACATCAAAATTGACAAGAAACTCTCTCCCATGACAAATATTCACTTGAATAAGCTCAATAAATGACCAGAATCCTTGGTTTATGTTCAGCTAGGGGTGATATCAACTGTGCCATGAACTTGGAAATATTCTGTGAAAGTGAACCTTGACCTAAGGGGAATCTCAAGTTTTCTTTGAGAGCCCATCCCATAAATCAGTGTTTAGTCTACCTCCAGTAGGCCAAATTCTATTGGTTGTTCATTTCCCCTGTCTTCTCTAAATCTTTTAGTACATGACCTGCCTTATTTTCTGTTCCATTGTCAGGTTGTCCATCAGCTTCCTCGCTCTTCACAAAATTCCACATGTGCATTGTAATCCTCCAACTTCCTGGCAATAACTTCCACTGCAGCTATTATCTCCCCAAAGGTAGTCTCTCTGGAGCAGGGACAGAGTTAAGATTCAGCGCAATCACTTTTTCCTGAGTTGGAGAAAGATAAAAGAAAAATCCATCTCTCTATATATATATGTTGTCTTCCTGGTTTTTTTATTTCATTCGTTACCATACCCCCCCCCCCCCCCCTTCCCCCCTTCATTGCTGCCACATCCGGTGACCTTCATTACACATATGACTAGGTAAATATCAACCTCGCTTGAGTCTTAGCATCTCATTATTCCTGATGAAGGCTAAAGCATATAGCCGATACGTCGAGCAAACAAATTCAAGTTGTTTATTGGGAAAGTCCTTGAATCTATAATTGAAAGAATTGAAATAGTAAAAATAGTAATAATAGCGACAACTACTACTACTACTACTACTACTATTACTACAATGACAACCAACAACAACAATAATAATACCATATCAACAGTGGTAAAAGTAGAAACAAGAAAGGGGAAAAAACCAAATCCCTCTCATCCCACCCCCTATCCCTTACCCCTCCCCCTTCCTCATCGCACTTTTACGAAAACAACAACAAGAACAACAAAAAGATTTACCTTTTACAATATCAGTCCACCTGGCTCACTGATCAGAGAAGATCAGAGAAGAGCCTCACTGTATAGCCATGCCAATCTCTCAAGAAGACAGGAGGGTGTCCCTCTTCTTACCAGTGGTGTTGAATCCTATGGTTTTCCTTAAAAATCAATGCCTTTAGCCTAATCACTTCTGATGCTTGCCAGAGGGAGAGCAGCTCAAGTCTAATAGATGTCCTTGGCTATATTTCTTTTCAGCTTGGTTATAGAAAAGGAGCTCTTGGCAAGGCAGATGGATGAAGTGGCTGATACTCTTTGACTGTTTTCTTCCTCCACAGCCAAGTCTTCATCACAGAAACTGAAATCTTCATCAGACAAATCCAGATGACCAGAATTTTCATGGTCTGGCTTGGCCATACTTATATACAAGGAATGTGGAGCCACCCCTGCCTAACAGTATATACTTCTATTTTATGCGTACAGGTGCACGCTAATTAAAAAAATTGGGGGGGGGGAAGTGGGTAACTGCAACTGCCATCTTGAGCATCTCATTCTGGATATGGATGATTCCTGGATGCTTTAGACCCAATATACATATATACCCAGGTGTGAAATAGCATTAAAGTAGTGGTCAAAAAGTTGTCCGTGGAAGTTAATCCCCAATTCCTATCATGTTAATTGTAATTGATGCTTCGGCCAACCATGCTGTCTTCTTTGCTTTTGTGATGGTCCATGTTTTTTATTTTTCTCTGAATCTGTAATACAGGTCCTGAGAGAGGGGTATGGGAGTGGGGAGCCCTTCTGAGCCAGCATGTACATAAAATAGTCAACAGTCAATATCTCTGGATATAATTGTAAAGCCTGCTTTTGAGATTTCATTGATCAGTGCCAACTTGATCACAAAGTTCTCTGTTAGTGAGACACCCATGAGACCTGCGATGCTGCGATGCCTACCCATACCAATTAATGTGATCCAGTTGCAGTGATAGATGGAAGTTCAAAAGTAGGTATTACGACTATTAAATTGTGCCTGGATAGATGATGGTTTATCAATATCACTAGCAGGGGTTCCCGGCATTTCCTGGAAAAAGGGGGGGAAAGTAACAGAATTATATTGTAACAAACTGATTTCATAACGCATAATACAGTCATAAAATATATGACACAATATGGTAAATTACTTACCTGGCAGCAAAAATACAACTTAAAATAAATGCAACAAAAAAACACCTGTAAAGGAATCTGTTACCTTGTGCCTGATATTTGGTGTATCCAGGTTAAAAATGAGGGAAATCCAACTCACTTGGTGCTGAAAAAATGAGCTATTTCCTCCATTACAAAAATGCAAAATCAAGAAAATGGTTGGCTTAAAGCCGTCTTAAGGAGGTTCTTAATTAAACACCCACAAAGTATTGTCTGATCATGATCTTTGTACATATATACCCGGCGCTGGCCAGACCAAAAAAAAAGGAATAATGCAAGTATTGTATATAACAGATCATACACTCACACCAGCTTGAAAACAAAATAGCAGAGTTACTAGTTACTCAACATACCAAGGGGGGGGAAGAGAAATGATGCAAGCATTGATCACAGTTGCATTCCAAAATCCAACCTTAATGGTACTTGATATGAGGTGAAAACTTTTCTCAGGGTGGTCAAAATGCCCACAAACTGCCAAGAAAACTCGTAGTGTGCCCCCCATGAAGTGGGGCCTAAGCACATAGTAGCTGGGCTCTCCATTAAGGAATGCCTAGACACCCAGTAGCTGGGCTCTCCACGAAGTAGGCCCTAGGTACCCAGATAACCATAAAAATGATGTGCATGCACATGCTTTTTATGGGCAGCTGCTGCAAAATAGCTCTCGTGAACAAGAAGGAGACTGCAAAAAGAACAAACAAAAACCTAACAATTGAGCAGAAAGTCGAGATTCTAAAGAAGAGCTACAAACTTCTGTTTGAACAGTATGGAGTTACAAACTTGGCTGTACAACAAACAACTTTGGCTGATAAAGTATCCCGGAATTAAATTATGGAAAGTCACTGTGTTATCAGCCCTAGCAAGATCAGCAGCATTGTTGTCAGTGTAATGCTCACAATGCCTTGCTCAATTCTGATCCAATATCTTTAAGGATCACTCAGCCCTTCCAGTGATCTTCATATCCCGAAAGTAACCCAGAATTCTGTTCTGCAGCTTGGTGGAGTGGATGTGTCCACATTAATTTTATATACGGCGCGAATTTTCGACCACGCCTCCTAATTAGCGTGCGCCTTTCATATTAATTTTATACGCGACCTAATCATACAGCTGTGAGGTGTAGTATTCTCTGTAGATTTCTGGAAGAGGCGGTTGAATTGATCCATTGAGGGAAAGATAAAAGAAAAAGAACAACAGAGGTTTCGTCAGAGGATTCTCAAGCCTTGAAAGAATGCTACAGACCTTAGCTGTTTGAGCTTCCTCACAAGACAAGAAGAATGACTTCAAACCATCATACTGCCTGAGGTAACGATTCACACACTTCAGCAAGCTGAGCCATCGTGTGGGGCAATGCTTCAAAATCACCCCTGGCTCAGTGGTGAAAAGTGAACACCATAGGATGACAAATTGCTGCTCTCTTGCTGCTATGGAAGTAGTAGAATATGTCGATGAAGAGCTGGTCAATGTTCACTGGGAGTACCTTCAAACCAGCTTTGACCGTTAAATCAGCCAAATGGCAGATGCAACCAACATCATACAAAGTTGGGATCTCATCCTTAATCAGCTTCTGCACACCTGACCTCACTCCTTTCATAACATGAAATGAAAGACACTGCATTGTCAAAGCTGAGCCCATTCTTAATCAGTGACTCCTTCAAGGCTTGAAACAAGTTGGTAGCTGTGTCAATGTTCACAACAGGCATATCCAAGAATCTCGTCCGTACTTCACCTACCTGTGGATCAAGAAGACTCAAAAGAATTATGCAAGACTTATCCCTCTTGTCATGGGATTCATCAATCATCAAAGAGAATGGACCACTTGACATTGACTCCATAACTCTCTGTGTGAAGTAAGGAGCAAGAGCTTCTTCACTATGGCGGTGGTTTTGGTGTGGGAACAGGATAATTTCTTTGCAATTTCTGAGTCTGGGAACATCTTGCTGAAAATCTTGGTGGCATGGTCACTAGACAGAATGGATATGTTGTGCTTAGCAACAAATGTAGCCCACCTGACCTCTGCTTCGATTACTTGATCACTTCTCTGATGTTGGAAGAGAGAGGTGATTGGAATAGTTGCCTTTGACATATCCTTATGTTTCTTGCTCTTGAGGTGAGATGTGACATCATTACGACGGGCACCATGGGTAACACCAAAGCCGATTGCACACAGAGTACCTCGGGCATACAAGTGACCTAAAATGAAGCAGGGGTGTAGCCTTCAAAATTGAAGTGGTATGGTTGTGGGGGGTTCATGCCACACCCACTTTTAATTAGATCAATACACATTCATTCAATACACATTCATTCACATATAATTTAGAATTTGGCAAAAACAGATTGACGTGAGTCCTTTGCTAAAATGAAGTCATTTCCCACAAGTTTTAGGTCAAGGGCATCAGTAAGTTCTTGATGATAATGAAGCACAATAAGGTGATTTAAGCGGGCTTGTGTCATAGTGCTCCTGAGATAAGTTTTAATTCTTTTCAATGCACTAAATGACCTCTCGGAAGTACTGTTTGTGGCTGGCATCACCATGAGAAGTTGAAATACTCTACAAACAGTGCCGATCAAGGTTCGCTGAGCTGGGCTTAAAGATTGGAGGATTTTTTTCAACAAGGATATTGATGGTTTTTCTCCTGTTTCTGTCTTTTCTATGAAGAGGATTTTGAGCACTTTTAATTCTGCCTCTAGATCATCTTTACTGAAGTCCTCTTCATAAAAATCACAAAAAGAGCTGAGTTCATCCATTGCCAGAGCAGACTTTAAAAAGTAACTGTTCGACATTCGAATAGATCTTGAATCCTGGCTGATCAAACCTGTCAGCAATACTAGTAACTGCGAGGTCAAAGACTTCAAAATAGATCTGCCGATAATGATCTTTAGCTGTAGGAGGGTGTTCTGGTTCACTCTGCCCTGGTTCATAGCGTCTTGGCACCTTGCGTCTCCTAGGAGTGAAAGTTCTTCAACATCTAAATCAACTCTCTTAATCTCAACTGATTCCCAAAACAAGTTAAAATTTTCTTCAGATCTCATGCTTTGTAGAGTTTTGATGGTGAGTGAAGCAATTTCTTGTCCTTCCACACTTGACAATGCAGGATTTTGTAGCGGCTTGTCAAATAATTTGTGACAGTAAAAGCCCAAATAGAAAACAAAAATTGTTCATTTGACTTGCAATCCCTCTAATTCTAGCTTTCATCTCGTGTCAGATGTGGATACCAGTGCTCTCTCCCATAAAATTTGAATTTCCTTATAATTAGCCAGAATACTGGTGATTGCATCTGCTCGGACTGTCCACCTGGTTGAACAGAAGGTTCGAATGCTAGGAGAAATACTTCCAATTTCTTCCTTAACGAGGTGTAACATGGCCTCACGCTTTGGAGAAAACTTAATTAACTTCACCAGTTCAAAGCTGGTATCGAGACAGTCTCTCATGATGCAAGCTCTCTTAACAGTGTCACCCACACCTAAATTCAAAGCATGCCCATAGCAATGAGTAAACACTGCCTTGGGCTCAATTGCTTGGATTTTTGCTGCTACACCACCTCTAGCCCCTGCCATAGTGCTACACCCATCATAACACTGCCCACGCATTTTCATGAAAGGTATTTGAAAATGTAAAAGGATGTCTTTTATTGCAGCCACAATACTCTCTGCAGTAGTGGATTGAAGATGATACATGCCTAAAATATCTGTCAACTGTACTTTGTTTGAAACATTGGTTGTTTCATCCACCATTAATGTAAAGTAAGGAGACTTATTGACAAAGGAAAGGATCTTCCTGCTAACATGATTGGCCATGATCTCTAGAATTTCATTTTGATTTTCTGGAGATACGTATTTTCTTTGACTTTTATTTAGCCATGTGTCAATTGCTTCATTGTCTTCAGCTCTTAGTTTGAGCAATTGAATCAAGTTGGATTCAACTGCATTAGCTTTCCGAAAATCTATACCTTGCCTAGCAAGATACCTTACACTTGACAGAATAGTCTTGAGGATTTCACGTGCATTTTCTTTATCTCGCTTATGAGCTTGACTCAATAACTCACTTACATCAGAAGTTGCTTTTGGCAAAGTTATAATAGCTTCAACAGCCTCAGCATGCGTCTTAGACTCCTGGTGTTTTTTGAAAGCCCTTGTTGCATCTTTCCAATTGTGAAAACATGTACTGACCTGTAAGTATATATGTGAGAGACTCTTCATAGCAAAACAAGCAGCTATTATAATTAGTACACTTACATAGGTTGTTGATGCATTAAGGCTAGTTTTAATCCGGTTCAAGCTGAATGCTTTAACACACGTATGACACTGCATCTTCAGCCTCGTTATAATGTAAAAAGTTCCAAGGGGAGAACCATTGACTCTGCAGTACACCACTTTCTTCTGTCCATAAGCCCTTTTTGGAAACTTGTAGGAAAGAGGTTGATGTGGTTCTCGTGGCAACTCTGGTAGTATCAAGTTAGCCATAGGATTCCTGACCATGTGGCAGCTACCTTGAGTCATGTGAGCAGATTATACACCACAAGAAACATTTTTTGTGGTCCATAGTAATTATGTGTCTATGCATGAGAGTGCAATTTACACTTACAAGTTATTAAGTATTAAAACCACAAATATTTACTGGACTTGAAAATTAATAAATGTGGTAGGAATTTTTGTGAGAATGAAAAGTGGTACGGTTGAACCGTACTGGTGGCTACACCACTGTGAAGGCAGGACTACTGACATTACTATTGCATTGAACCAGCAGACTGTACCCATGATGTTATTATTTACCCTGTATTTGCTGTATTCCATGTTTACTTACTTAATTTCATTGTATATATTTTTTATTTATACCTTTGAAACTCTTGCCTATCCCCTGAAATTCCATTTATTATCAAAATGGCATTCTCTCCTCTGCTTCTTTGCTACACTAGCCAAAATTGATAACGTGCTGTCACGTGAGTGCCGCACCTCCAATCGAAACAAGGTCAAAGGTTGTTTGGCACACCCGCTGGAGCCTTAATTGTTTATCTGAAGTTTTTCTCTGCTAAAACTTAAAGTGTCCTGTTTTTGTTGCTTTACGAGACTAAACTAAACAGGCTTGAGTCTGCAGTGGCCATCTAAGCAAGTGGAAGCGCAAGGTGCGCGTAGCTGTAAACACAGAGAGAGACCTATCTTAATAGCTATATATCAAGTTTATTCAGTGAAGTGTGGAGAATCTATTTAGCATCAAGAGAGAGCAGAGAGAAACCTATCTTGTGATTCTTTCAAGTCCATTACTGTGAAGTATGCGGAATATACCGGGACATTTCCGGGACAAGGACACTACCGGGACAAGGCTCAAAATTCCGGGACTGTCCCGGCCATTCCGGGACGGTTGGCAACTCTGCAGTGAGGAGAGACATGTTCAAAATGAAGGGGAAAAAACAGTTCTGTAGTTCATTTGGAACCAACTGTCAGGAAAAATCCGTACCTGTCTCCCTATTGGCATTAGTTATATACTATGGTGATAAATGGACCAAACATTGAAGCACAGTCAAATTCATCATCAATGCCCCAACCTGTTCTTACCATTCCGCAGCTATATACTGATGCCACAACAGTTTGGTGCAGTGCTGAAAGAAACTGACTACAAATATCAGGTATAGGAAAAACCTCTGCTTATCTATCTAGTGATTCACATGAAAACGCACAAGTGCGAATTTGTGGACATTATGCATGACCTAGGGCTAAGTGTCTAAGCTGGGCAACAAGATCTGTGGTTACTACAAGAGGTAAAAAGCTCCTGAGCTTAGAAGTGGTCTTTTAACAACTGCTGCAGTTGACAATATTGACCATAACATAACCCTAGCTGGACTAGCTAGTGCACATGATGCTTTCCATGGAACTGTGCTCTCTCTGTTTCGACACCCTAATAAGGCCAGCAGTAGAGTTGCTCAGGCTGTTGCCACTTACCTATGATAATACTGCTACCAAGGGTGTGATTGAACAACTGCCTGACACCTACACAAGTAGCCCGCCTGCTATTCTTGTCAGACAAGATCCGCCTCTGCCAATGCGAGAAGGTCCAAACAGAGCACACTGTCTGCTTATATTACAAGCCATGCAAAAGGAATAATTATGGATATGTTTAAAGGTACATTTAATCACATAATGATTTTCTTTTCTTTTCCAGATGGCTAGAGCATTTGAAAATGGTACTGGACACAGACATCCTGATTGGGAATGAAATTATCTCCTGGGCTGCATACCATGACAGCATCAAGCAGCACTACCAGAAAACAGAGATGTGGCATTTAATTTCCTGCTTCCTCTGTTCCACAGCCAGGTCAGGTCAGTAGCCATGATTCGCTCACTCCATGGATATTGTGAAGACAACATTGAATCCTGGTCAGATGCCAATAATGAGATGCGATCAGCCGCACTATACACTTGCAATGCAAATCCAGTGGAGTTAGCCAACAGCTCATGGAGAAGAATACTTTGTCGGTGGGCTACATCTTGAGATTGCAGCTCTCAAGACACACAGAGATGAGATATTTAAGAGGGTAGTGGGTGGACTGGAGCACTCATTCAGTCTGGTGTTACAACATCTGGAATGGCATATTTATTTTTTAAAGCATCCCATGGGACAGGTAACCGATGAGCTCATCAAATCACAGCCAGTAGTCTGCATTTACTTCTGCAAAAGGTATACACTGAGTACAGTAAAGACAGAGAAGATTTGGCGATTCCACTGGATGACTGGTGCACAGAAAGGGCTGCTGCATGGCCCTACTTCAAATTCAGGTGCATCTCCTGCAGCTGGAGCTTGTTGTGATGATTATATGAGAACAATATGAGTGGGAAACTTCCAGCTCTCTACATAGAGGCCCTGACCAAGATTGTTCTTTGGTTCTTTGCTTTGGACCACATCCATTATTCCTGATGGACACCAGTTCACTTGCATATGGTTTCACTGAAGGAGTGTCATCCTGATGTCTATGCTGAATTCATGAAGGGAAAGTTCACTGTGAAAAAGTCAAAGCATGCATTCTCTCTTATTGCCATTGACCAGGCACATGAACATAACAATGTGTCGGTGAAGTGTGTGATGGTGGAGCTGTGGCCTGACACAAAACCCAGCAGCTATATCATTGGATGGTATCTGGTCCTGAGATGGCTTGATTGGAGAATTTGAGGGGAGACAGGTCAAAGATTGGTGCCCCATGAGCAGAAGAAGCATGTGAGTTGAAATTCACATGAGATGTGAAAACACTGAGTGGAGCCTTAGAAGAAATGGGAAACCCATTGATTGAGAGCAGCAGCGATCTTCTTGTACTCGACAGCAGAAACATTGCAGATACAGTAGTCACAGATATTGTGTGTCAGATCGAGTAACTTGACCTCAACCAGTATGAGGTGTATGAGCTATCAACCAAACAAAACCAATCACAGATCCTCTCAAGTGCCACAATCTCCATCTATTCAGTCAGCCTCCAGTCAGAAAGAAGTCAAGCAAGGAGCTATAGAGCTTTTGAACAACTGCTCGTTTTTCTCTAGGTAATACATCCTCTCCAGATAGGCAATGTTGATCTTGATGAGTTCTTCCACATAATAAACAGGCCTGTTCACCAGCACTTTCACAGATGGGCAATTTGAGAGCTGGGACAAAGTCAGACTTGCTGAGTTGCCTGACACCTGTGAACAAGAGTGTCTGTAGTCCCATAGTAGGTCACGTATCCTTGATGGTGCTGCCATCATTAATATGCTGAAATTTGGTACTCTCAAGATGTTCCAGGATTATGCCACTAACTTATGTTTTCTTGCCATACACATGGCATCACAGCAAAGTGTCAATATGTACAGTTGACACTGATGTGGTAGTTCTGGCATCAGCTCAGTGCCTGCTGTGGGTTGCCTTTGGTGCTGGGAAGAGCTTACTGTTCCTTGTAGCTCATGAGATAGCCAGAATTCTGCTGATTGATGCGTTGCATTGCCATGTCCATGCCTTCACTGGGTGTGGTACAGTACTGTATCCTTTTTTGGAGGCAGAGGCAAGAGAACCACATAGGACACCTGGGGAAGGCATACAAAGATGTAACCACAGCGTTATGTTTGGTCACTACACCAACTACGAAAACCATAGAGGAATGGCTGGGACCACTGGCGCAGTCTGTGGTCTTACTATATAACCATACGTAGCCAGGGGTCTGTCAATCAGGCAAGGAAGCAACTGTTTACTCAGAAAGAGAGACATACACATTTTATTATATAAATACAAGTGCAGTTTAACTCTAACTGCTTCAGAACTTATAAGGAGTATATATTATAAGCCCCTCTTTCGTGCAACTTTTAAGAGTCCACCCAAACCCTAATATAAGATAAAACCATATCTAAGCTACTTGGGAATCATGTACTATGGACAACAACTGCTGAGCATCATCAACATAAGAGTAGCTGAAGCCCATAAGGGCAATTGCAAGAAAGCAGGAAAAATAATAATGCACTTGTTGTTTGTAATAAAAAAATGGCGGCGAACGTGGTACAAGATACGTGCATGGTATGTTCTAAGGATGAAGAATCCTCGAGGAAGGCTCAAGTTGGATTGGATGTGAAGGGTCTTGTGGGGGTTGGTTTCACCAAGTATGTGTTGGCATGTCTAAGGAGGATATGAAGAGTTTAGGTAAGAAAAAATGGGTTTGTAGTCAGTGTTTTGGGAGTTTCAATGGAACAAGTGTGGGGAAGGGAGAAGTTCGTGTTGAAGGCAAAGGAAAAGAAATGCTGGTTGTGAAGTGTGTTGATACGAAGAACCAGAAAGAGGCACGAGAAAGAGTGTAGTAAGATGTTTCAGTGATAAGGTTATGTTGGGGAAGCAAGGTTTGAGAAAGTTAAGGAGGAGCATCGGGACGAGAGAGATGGTGGTGGGTTGGTAGATACTAATGTCACTAACACTGTACATGTATTGACGAGGGGTGCACTAAGAACATAGAGAGAGTGGTGATGTGTGGATTAATATTAAATTGATGGAAACTCATCAAATGGATGATTTGCTGGCTGTTGGGGGTGGAAGAATTGGAAAAGCAAGTAGAGCATAAACAGAGAAAAATTGATGTTTTGGGGAGGAAGTTAGAACAGGTAATGGTGGAGGTTAATAAAGGTGCCAAAAAACAATGGTAGGGGCAGACCAACTACTACAGTTAACATCTCTTGTCAAGACATGTTATCAAAGTTCTTGTATGCACTGAGCTGGAGCTCCCACACGGCAGGTGAGTGGACTCACACAGCATCGAGTGCATGTGTTCTGTCATACCTATATAGGATGCACAGACTTAACCCCAATTCCAAGCCACAATGTACAGAAATGGTGTCTTGCGAGGATGACTAAGTACTGTATATATATGTATTCAAATAACCAAAAATAAATGATGGAGGGAGTGGGAGGACAAGGTTGCTGTTAATGGGGATATGGAGCAGATGGTCATTAGAAGTTCTGTGTCTGAAGAAGGAGGGAACAAGGAAGCAGGACATCCAACCATCGTTGAGTGTTCCTATGACAAAAAAGTCACAAGGGAAAAAATTTCAGGGTGCCATGAATAAGCTTGTGGGGAGGCCATTTATCAAGAATGGTTCAAGAGATGGAGAGTGCCATGGAGGAATGTAGGTGTAGACATAATGCAGGAGGTGGACTGTCAGAACAGGGATCACCAGGTGAGGGGGTTCCAGTAGATCCAACGATGGGGGAAACTATGCAATATCAAAATGGAGAAGAGAGGAGGAAGGATCAACAATGAGGGAAAGAAGTGGAGAAGTGGTGGGGATAATCCAGGTGTCCAGAAAGGAGAGCAGAATGAAGAATCAGGACCCTTGCAACTAGGTGGAAATGAAGATAAGACAAATACAGTTAATGCATCAACAGGAAAAGGAGGATCAACCAGTGGGAGCTGTGGGGGTGATGGACCTGCAAACTGGGAAAGATGGGCTGGAGGACATGATGTACAGGTTCAAAGTCTCCTAGCACAGAATCTGAACAGGAGGAAAGTGAAAAGCAAAGTAATCTCCTACCAGGTAGTTTAGGTTGCCCTGGGGGGGGGGGGGGGGGGGGGGGGGGGTGTGTGTGTGTGGTGGTGGGGAGGAGATGAGGGGGGGTGCCAGAGTTTTAGGTGTGGGGTTCCTAAACTGTAGAGGATGGTGGACAAGAGAGGTGGACGTTAAGTGCGAGGAAAGATTTAGATGTGCTGGGGCTGGCAGAAATATTTCTGCAGCAGGGAGATGAGGTTGAGGTACCTGGATATGATTGGTAACCGTACAATAGAATAGGAGGCAAGCGTGCAAGCGGGAGTGTAGGGCTACTGGTTAACAGATCTAGGCTGCGACTGAGGATGGAAGGAACTGTGTGGGTGGAATTGAAAGCAGAGGAGAGCAATAATGTGATTGTGGGTGTGGTGTATGTTAACCTGGAAGGGGTGAAGGGTCAGGAATCAGAGAGTTGTTTGAGGTGATGAAAGCTAAGGTGGCAGAACATCAGCTGTGAGGTAATTCTAGTAGGTTATTTTAATGCCCACATAGAATTAGGGTCAGAGCAGTCGCCTAACGGGAATGGTACGAGGTTGTTGGATCTGGTTGGGGTGTGCAATTTGCGTATCGGGAATAAGTTATCACAGTGTAATGGAAGGTGTACGTGGGAGATGGGAGAAAGGAGGTCAGTATCTTGCTGTCAAAGGGGTTAGTTATAGATAAGATGGTGATCGAGGACGGAGAAATTGATCTAGGGTCAGACCATCATCTAATATGGTGTATCCTGAGAATAGGTAGACTGGAGGAAAGAGCAAGTACTCAATCCATCTTACCATCAACCATTTAAACCGTGAGTACAGTAACTGTTAAGTGATTTTCCAGATTGGTGGGAAGAGTTTTGTGAGCTGAAAAGGAAGTTTGGGGAGGGTGGGGGAAGGAGCGTTGGAGATAGTAGGCTCAAGTGCGACATGGAGGAATTGTGTAAGGGATGTTCATAAGGAAGAGTGGCGGGAAGAAGTAGGAGGGAAATCATGTCTTAAGTGGTAAGCTAGCTAAGAATTTGGACAAGAAAGATATGTGAGAGGATTCAGTAACACAGGGGAAGTGAGGCTGAGATTTAGGTTAAGGACGGCATCAGCAGGACTCTTGGGTGACAAAGTGAGGTGTGGTACGTGCCGGGATGATAGATGTGAGCTATGTGATGAAGGTGTTGTGGAAGATGTTGTGCACTTCTTGTTGTACTGTGGGGAGTTTGCTGGTGATCGAGAAAGATTATTGGATATGGTTGAGGGCATCGAAAGGGTCTGAAGAGTGGGTTGTAGAATGTAGAAATGAAGATGAAGAAGGGAGAGTAGGCCTAATGTTGAGTAGATCAGTAGCAGGGCTGAAGGAAGAGTTGTTGGATAGGGTAGACAGAATTGCAATGGGAAATGTGCTCAAGTGGTGGGAGAAGAGGAATGTTTGTCACCTGGGGTCCTGTCTTTTGCTCCACCCTCACCCCCACCCACCCCATCGTCATCCACAAACAAACTCTTTGTAATTCATTATTTTGCTGCAACAATCATTAAAATAGTTAATTCATGTTGTTTTCTAGTGTCGTTGTCATTTATTATTTGTATGATGGCCTATCTCAAGGTAATACAGTGCAATTAAATAATTATAGCCGATTAGCCTGGCTCTGCAAGCCCCGATTCAAATCAGATAAGGCTGAGCACATTAGGAAGAAGCAGGAAAGCTGGGCAGGAATCGTATATATGCTGATGAGATCAAATAAGATCATTGGGGAGAGCATGTTGGCACGCTGGGAATGGTCCGGGGTTGGGGTGAGCATTATTTAATTCACTTTCCGTAAGATACTTCGGAACGAGTGTGGGGGTGGACCGTCAACAATTTAAAACAGTAAGCTAATCAATGTCTTACGAGGGAGCTAGCAATACTACTATGCAGCAGGTTCCACGGAAGGAGGGAAGTTGGTGTAGTGACCAAGGCGAGTATGAACCCTTGATAACCTCCCAGTCTTCCCCGCAAAGAAATACGGCGCTCACCTATGGCGGTACCCTTGCAACCTCTTCACGGAAAAACAAAGGAACTGGGTAAAGAACAGTGATTTGCATGGACTGTTTCCATGTGTTATGATCGTTTGTATGTAAGGAAGCATGAAGAATGTTGTTCCCCTGTCTTTAACAGGTGATGCAATATAAAACAGTCTTTATTTACTCTGCAAGTGGTTTGATGTGCCAACCAGACTCCTTAGATGCTTGTTATGATAGATACACTATTGATGAGTTAATCAATAGAAATTCCCACTCTGCCTGGTGTGAATATTGTGGTAACATTTCTATAACGACAGCTGATAGACTGATTCTTTGGGATAGATCAAGCAGGAACCTGTGGAAGCAGTGGCAGCTTGGATTAGAAATATTATCTCAGGTTTCATGTATACATGGATGTTTGGGTGTTCAATTGGCACTGAAAGAGGAAAACAATCTCTGCATAAGTGCTACCTAGAAGTAATTGAGATGCCCACATGGTAGCATTCTATTGAAGAGGTTAATAAATGACAGGAGCAGCATTTAAATTACTGTGACTCTTTGTGTACCTATCATCTGTGGCAATTGGAAAAGTTGTGTGAATCACAGCAGGACCACAGCAAGTGCGCAGCAGGGCCACAGCAAGTGCGCAGCAGGGCCACAGCAGGGCCACAGCAAGTGCACAGCCGGGCCACAGCAAGTGCACAGCAGGGCCACAGCAAGTGCACAGCAGGGCCACAGCAAGTGCACAACAGGACCACAGAAAGTGCGCAGCAGGGCCACAGCAGGGCCACAGCAAGTGCACAGCAGGGCCACAGAAATGTTGTTTGTTTAGTGTAGTAGATGGTGGGACTTTATTCGGAATCATTGATTGTTGATCCTGCAGTTCATCATAGTTCAGGCTAGATGAAGCATGACATGGGGAACTGAAAGTGACTAGCCACTATACAGGGCTAAAATGGAGCAGTACATACAAAGCTAAATTAGTTATTGTTGAACTCTTTATGGCAGATGGCAGATAAACCCATACCTTTCCCAACAATAAAAGATACATCCACTAGAACTCGCATGGTGAAGTCTAACTACATCCAGCCCTGCTCTACTAGAAAAACACTGCAGACGCAGAAATGATAACTGCAAGGGTTATCATTGTTGGCTAAGGTAGCAAATGTTTATTACATACCAGGAAGGACTGGAGACAGATTTATGGCCTGGCTTAAAAGTTGGAGGTAGTAGCTAGCTAAATGACCGCCTACAGTCTTGGTACTAAACACTAGCAAGCTAGAGAAACAAAAAACATATTCCATATCTTTTGTTTACCTATTATCCTTGGGAGTGCTGGCACATCAATAGCGCTTGCCTGGTGGAGCTTTCAAGTGATGAAGAAGGCATCCTTGTCTTTTGCTCTTGCTTTGTCCCATGATTTACTATTTTGAATACCATCATGTGCTGATGAGAGGGGAGGGGGGAAGGAGGGCTTGGAGGGGGGAGGGGTAGATAGTAAGTGAGCTTATCCATCACACAGCAATCCTTTCTTTCTCTTCTGCCCATTTCCCCATCTGATACATTGAGCTTTCATCCACATCACACTTGCCCTCACACCCTCTGACCTGTTCTCCAGCGAAGGTTCCACCTACCCCTCCATGCCCATTCCAACCACTGCTCTGACTCTTTTCTTCTGGCTAGCTGAGCTGGCAGTGCTTTGCTCTCTCACACAACTGATCAGGAAGTGCCCCATATCCTGGAACTCTCCACTATCAATAGCAAACATCTGTTCAAAGATACGAAGCACCTCCTCTCATTCTTCAACATTCCGACCAAACCCATCCTCAGCAATATAATCCCATGAAACCCTTGCATGGACCTCATGGGTCTCTCTGCATCTCCATCTTCCACTTACAACCTGTCACCTCAAACTGTAATTGCTCTCGAATTGATCATCCATCTTGTTCTTTCCCTTTACCACCTAGCACTGATTCCATCCCTTCATTCAGCTTTACCACCTAGCACTGATTCCATCCCTTCATTCAGCTTTACCACCTAGCACTGATTCCATCCCTTCATTCAGCTTGACCACCTAGCACTGATTCAATCCCTTCATTCAGCTTTACCATCTAGCACTGATTCCATCCCTTCATTCAGCTTTACCACCTAGCACTGATTCCATCACTTCATTCAGCTTTTCCACCTAGCACTGATTCAATCCCTTCATTCAGCTTTACCACCTAGCACTGATTCCATCCCTTCATTCAGCTTGACCACCTAGCACTGATTCCATCCCTTCATTCAGCTTTACCACCTAGCACTGATTCCATCCCTTCATTCAGATTGACCACCTAGCACTGATTCCATCCCTTCATTCAGATTGACCACCTAGCACTGATTCCATCCCTTCATTCAGCTTTACCACCTAGCACTGATTCAATCCCTTCATTCAGCTTTACCACCTAGCACTGATTCCATCCCTTCATTCAGATTGACCACCTAGCACTGATTCAATCCCTTCATTCAGCTTTACCACCTAGCACTGATTCCATCCCTTCATTCAGCTTTACCACCTAGCACTGATTCCATCCCTTCATTCAGCCATACCACCTAGCACTGATTCCATCCCTTCATTCAGCCTTACCACCTAGCACTGGTTCCATCCCTTCATTCAACTTTACCACCTAGCACTGATTCCATCCCTTCATTCAGCCTTACCACCTAGCACTGATTCCATCCCTTCATTCAGCTTTACCACCTAGCACTGATTCCATCCCTTCATTCAGCTTTACCACCTAGCACTGATTCCATCCCTTCATTCAGCTTTACCACCTAGCACTGATTCCATCCCTTCATTCAGATTGACCACCTAGCACTGATTCAATCCCTTCATTCAGCTTTACCACCAGCACTGATTCAATCCCTTCATTCAGCTTTACCACCTAGCACTGATTCCATCCCTTCATTCAGCTTTACCACCTAGCACTGATTCCATCCCTTCATTCAGCCATACCACCTAGCACTGATTCCATCCCTTCATTCAGCCTTACCACCTAGCACTGGTTCCATCCCTTCATTCAACTTTACCACCTAGCACTGATTCCATCCCTTCATTCAGCCTTACCACCTAGCACTGATTCCATCCCTTCATTCAGCTTTACCACCTAGCACTGATTCCATCCCTTCATTCAGCTTGACCACCTAGCACTGATTCAATCCCTTCATTCAGCTTTACCACCTAGCACTGATTCCATCCCTTCATTCAGATTGACCACCTAGCACTGATTCCATCCCTTCATTCAGATTGACCACCTAGCACTGATTCCATCCCTTCATTCAGCCTTACCACCTAGCACTGATTCCATCCCTTCATTCAGCTTTACAACCTAGCACTGATTCCATCCCTTCATTCAGCTTTACCACCTAGCACTGGTTCCATCCCTTCATTCAGCTTTACCACCTAGCACTGATTCCATCCCTTCATTCAGCTTTACCACCTAGCACTGATTCCATCCCTTCATTCAGCTTTAGCACTGATTCCATCCCTTCATTCAGATTGACCACCTAGCACTGGTTCCATCCCTTCATTCAGCTTTACCACCTAGCACTGATTCCATCCCTTCATTCAGCTTTACCACCTAGCACTGATTCAATCCCTTCATTCAGCTTTACCACCTAGCACTGATTCCATCCCTTCATTCAGCCTTACCACCTAGCACTTATTCCATCCCTTCATTCAGCTTTACCACCTAGCACTGAGTTACCACCTAGCACTGATTCCATCCCTTCATTCAGCTTGACCACCTAGCACTGATCCCATCCCTTCATTCAGCTTTACCACCTAGCACTGATTCCATCCCTTCATTCAGCTTGACCACCTAGCACTGATTCCATCCCTTCATTCAGCTTTACCACCTAGCACTGATTCCATCCCTTCATTCAGCTTCAGCTCCTACTGGTTCTGCAGCCACCATCCCAGCCCCTCAGTAACCTAACCAGCTTGACCAATCAGCTTTATTCTAGCCCCTCTGGTCCCTTTCCAAGCAACTGTTTCTTCTCCCTTCCCCTTTCCTCCGTCTTTCTCCATCCTAAAAACACACCCACTCCTACCCACCCATCATCGCTTGCAATGAGGACTTGCCGGCAGATGTCGTCACAAATATTGAAATCTGCAGTCTACACATGTTAATTGGTCTTGAAACTTCCACGTATCCTGCTCTCTTTAAACCCAACCTTATACATTATTCTCACAGCTCCAAGGATGCTGAACCAGCATCTTCTAGAGGCAGTCGTGCAATGCACATATGCTTTATTCCTCACAATAGGGCGTGTTTGAGTTTGTCTTATGGCAGACATGACCAACTCCGTGGACCCACACTATCTTGTCTAACACCATTATAGTGATTGGCTGAAGCCTCTATATTCAAAATTACTTTGGTGGGATATTTCCGTGCACCAAGTGAGACATTCTGTAAGTGTTTAGGCATCTAATCACTTCTGAGCTTCCAGTAGTGATCTGGAACATGAGGAAATCAACATAAGCAGTGCTTGATGCGTGTTTATTCTCTGCTGTATGTAATGGCAGTAGACTTTGTTGTGAAGAAGGTCACCTGCTACCACAACCACATGCAGCTGCTGTGCAGTGAGGACTCAAGAACACGATTATCACAGACTAGTGGCTAGAGGGTGCTCCGGCAGACCAGTTGGAGGTTCTGTGTTGTTTGTTTAACCTGATCACAGTAACACAATGAACACTATTTTCGAGAAGGAAAAGTAGAGACTACCACACCTGAGAACAGTTTGCCAGTATATACAGTATGTATGTACATGATCATCTTGCTTATGCTATACCCTTTACCTGCTGGGAGTGAGACCCTTTACCTGCTGGAAGTTCCCTGCTGGAATTAACTCTTGACCTGTTGGAAAGTACACTATGAGCACAAGCATAGGCAACCTAGCTACAGTGCATCTACAATGCACCTTGCCACAAATGTATTTAATAAAGTGTCTAATAGAGTGTCTAATAGTCGCCAAAACAAAGCAAAAGAGACATGTTCTCTGTTTACAGTTAAACCACAGTCAACCATTCATACTTGCCAATTAATGCATGCAAATATGTTCAAGTTACTATACCTGTCTCACCAGTAAAGCTAGATGGTTAGAGACCTCACCAGTCTAGCTAGCTGGTTAGATACCTCACCAGTGTAGCTAGCTAGTTAGAGACCTCACCAGTTTAGCTAGCTAATTAAAGACCTCACCAGTGTAGCTAGCTGGTTAGAGACCTCACCAGTGTAGCTAGGTTAGAGACCTCACCAGTGTAGTGTAGCTTGTCTCACAGCTAGCTGGCTAGACATTATTTTCTCACTGTGTTAGCTGGCTGGAGACTGTCTCACTGTGTAGCTAGCTGGCTAGAGACTGTCTCACTGTGTAGCTAGCTGGCTAGAGACTGTCTCACTGTGTAGCTAGCTGACTAGAGACTGTCTCACTGTGTAGCTAGCTGGCTAGAGACCGTCTCACTGCGTAGCTAGCTGGCTAGAGACTGTCTCACTGTGTAGCTAGCTGGCTAGATACGGTCTCACTGTGTAGCTAGCTGGCTAGAGACTGTCTCACTGTGTAGCTAGCTGGCTAGAGACTGTCTCGCTGTGTAGCTAGCTGGCTAGAGACTGTCTCGCTGTGTAGCTAGCTGGCTAGAGACTGTCTCACTGTGTAGCTAGCTGGCTAGGGACTGTCTCACTGTGTAGCTAGCTGGCTAGGGACTGTCTCACTGTGTAGCTAGCTGGCTAGAGACTGTCTCACTGTGTAGCTAGCTGGCTAGAGACTGTCTCACTGTGTAGCTAGCTGGCTAGAGACTGTCTCACTGTGTAGCTAGCTGGCTAGAGACTGTCTCACTGTGTAGCTAGCTGGCTTGAGACTGTCTCACTGTGTAGCTAGCTGACTAGAGACTGTCTCACTGTGTAGCTAGCTGGCTAGAGACTGTCTAACTGTGTAGCTAGCTGGCTAGAGACTGTCTCACTGTGTAGCTAGCTGGCTAGAGACCGTCTCACTGTGTAGCTAGCTGGCTAGAGACTGTCTCACTGTGTAGCTAGCTGGCTAGAGACTGTCTCATTGTGTAGCTAGCTGGCTAGAGACTGTCTCACTGTGTAGCTAGCTGGCTAGAGACTGTCTCACTGTGTAGCTAGCTGGCTAGAGACTGTCTCACTGTGTAGCTAGCTGGCTAGAGACTGTCTCACTGTGTAGCTAGCTGGCTAGAGACTGTCTCACTGTGTAGCTAGCTGGCTAGAGACTGTCTCACTGTGTAGCTAGCTGGCTAGAGACTGTCTCACTGTGTAG
The DNA here is from genome assembly GCA_028752905.1 of Cladorhizidae sp. MBARI D1340-BT2. Classification (NCBI taxonomy): domain Eukaryota; kingdom Metazoa; phylum Porifera; class Demospongiae; order Poecilosclerida; family Cladorhizidae; species Cladorhizidae sp. MBARI D1340-BT2. The sequence goes on along the minus strand of JAQNBH010000017.1, from coordinate 20,842,823 downwards.
CTAGCTGGCTAGAGACTGTCTCACTGTGTAGCTAGCTGACTAGAGACTGTCTCACTGTGTAGCTAGCTGGCTAGAGACTGTCTCACTGTGTAGCTAGCTGACTAGAGACTGTCTCACTGTGTAGCTAGCTGGATAGAGACTGTCTCACTGTGTAGCTAGCTGGCTAGAGACTGTCTCACTGTGTAGCTAGCTGGCTAGAGACTGTCTCACTGTGTAGCTAGCTGGCTAGAGACTGTCTCACTGTGTAGCTAGCTGGCTAGAGACTGTCTCACTGTGTAGCTAGCTGGCTAGAGACTGTCTCACTGTGTAGCTAGCTGGCTAGAGACTGTCTCATGGTATAGCTAGCAGTTGCTAATCCTCATTACGTAGTTGTTAACTTGTGAAGAGGTGGTAGTTTATGTACGAGGGTGGAAGTACATAGTTGGCTAATTTCTTGCCCCTTACCCTAGAACTTTTCCAAGGCCTAAAGGAATGTGCAATGTTGACACCCTTGAGAGAACTCAGAACTTAACCCCTACAACACAAATATTTGTCTGAACTTAACCCCTGCAACACGTGTATCATATTGGTCATGTCATTGAATAAATGACGTCATGTTCTAGTCGCTCACAGTGCAGGGTAATATTGAGCAGAGTGAGGGTGGCCTCATCTGCGGGAGGTGGTGGGAGGGTGAAGGAAGAGGGAATATTCCTGCCCCTCCCTCCCAACATCAGATTCCCTACTTACTGGCAGGTATATTATTATTATTAACATTTCATTTAGTTTTAGTTTTGCATATATTACTATTAAAATATGCGTAGCCATCACAACATTCACACCACTAGGTGAGATGTAGAGGCAAAAGGGGGAGGGACCTCGATGACATGTCCTGTGCTTCTTTCCACCCTTGCAGTGATGTGGCGACATTCTTCAACTTTGTCAAGGCCAGTATTGGTTCGGGAAGCTTTGCTCTCCCTTGGGGGATCATGAGGGCCGGAGTGCTACTGGGGGCTGCAGGGATGATTCTTCTGGGCGTGGCTAGGTATGTGTGTGTGTGTGTATGTGTGGGGGCTGCAGGGATGATTCTTCTGGGCGTGGCTAGGTATGTGTGTGTGTGTGTGTAAGTGTATGCATGTGTAAGTGTATGTATGTGTGTGTGTGTATGTGTAAGCGTGTGTGTGTGAGTGTATGTGTGTGTGTGTAAGTGTATGTGTATAGCGTGTTTGTGTGTGTGTGTAGTGTGTGTGTGTGTGTAAGTGTATGTGTGTGTGTGGTAAGTGTATGTATGTGTGTGTGTGTTTAAGTGTGTGTGTATGTGTGTGTTTGAGTGTGTGTGTACAGGGAGAGCAGACTTGTACTTAGAGGGCCAACCTGTATTCAAATGGTCGCACCTGTACTTGGAGGGCACTGGTTGTAACCTGTACTTGGAGGGCACTGGTTGTAACCTGTACTTGGAGGGCACTGGTTGTAACCTGTTTTTAGAGGGCCTCTGTAATAAAAGGACTGTCGTTGACAATGCGCACGATGTTGAGCCCACCTGTGGTGGCTTTTGCAAGAGTGTTTGGCCATTTATGAAGCCATGAAATGCAGAGTTCCCCCTTTAGTGTGCTGGCCTGGTGTGGTTCTCTCCCTTTAGTGTGCTGGCCTGGTGTGGTTCACCCTTTAGTGTGCTGGCCTGGTGTGGTTCTCCCTTTAGTGTGCTGGCCTGGTGTGGTTCTCCCTTTAGTGTGCTGGCCTGGTGTGGTACTCCCTTTAGTGTGCTGGCCTGGTGTGGTTCCCCCTTTAGTGTGCTGGCCTGGTGTGGTTCTCCCTTTAGTGTGCTGGCCTGGTGTGGTTCTCCCTTTAGTGTGCTAGCCTGGTGTGGTTCCCCCTTTAGTGTGCTGGCCTGGTGTGGTACTCCCTTTAGTGTGCTGGCCTGGTGTGGTTCCCCCTTTAGTATGCTGGCCTGGTGTGGTTCTCCCTTTAGTGTGCTGGCCTGGTGTGGTTCTCTCTCTTTAGTGTGCTGGCCTGGTGTGGTTCTCCCTTTAGTGTGCTGGCCTGGTGTGGTTCTCCCTTTAGTGTGCTGGCCTGGTGTGGTTCCCCCTTTAGTGTGCTGGCCTGGTGTGGTTCTCCCTTTAGTGTGCTGGCCTGGTGTGGTTCCCCCTTTAGTGTGCTGGCCTGGTGTGGTTCTCCCTTTAGTGTGCTGGCCTGGTGTGATTCCCCCTTTAGTGTGCTGGCCTGGTGTGGTTCTCCCTTTAGTGTGCTGGCCTGGTGTGGTTCTCCCTTTAGTGTGCTGGCCTGGTGTGGTTCTCTCTCTCTTTAGTGTGCTGGCCCGGTGTGGTACTCCCTTTAGTGTGCTGGCCTGGTGTGGTTCCCCCTTTAGTGTGCTGGCCTGGTGTGGTTCCCCCTTTAGTGTGCTGGCCTGGTGTGGTTCTCCCTTTAGTGTGCTGGCCTGGTGTGGTTCCCCCTTTAGTGTGCTGGCCTGGTGTGGTTCTCCCTTTAGTGTGCTGGCCTGGTGTGGTTCTCCCTTTAGTGTGCTGGCCTGGTGTGGTTCTCCCTTTAGTGTGCTGGCCTGGTGTGGTTCTCCCTTTAGTGTGCTGGCCTGGTGTGGTTCTCCCTTTAGTGTGCTGGCCTGGTGTGGTTTTCCCTTTAGTGTGCTGGCCTGGTGTGGTTCTCCCTTTAGTGTGCTGGCCTGGTGTGGTACTCCCTTTAGTGTGCTGGCCTGGTGTGGTTCTCCCTTTAGTGTGCTGGCCTGGTGTGGTTCCCCCTTTAGTGTGCTGGCCTGGTGTGGTTCCCCCTTTAGTGTGCTGGCCTGGTGTGGTTCTCCCTTTAGTGTGCTGGCCTGGTGTGGTTCCCCCTTTAGTGTGCTGGCCTGGTGTGGTTCTCCCTTTAGTGTGCTGGCCTGGTGTGGTTCCCCCTTTAGTGTGCTGGCCTGGTGTGGTTCTCTCTTTAGTGTGCTGGCCTGGTGTGGTTCACCCTTTAGTGTGCTGGCCTGGTGTGGTTCCCCCTTTAGTGTGCTGGCCTGGTGTGGTTCCCCCTTTAGTGTGCTGGCCTGGTGTGGTTCTCTCTTTAGTGTGCTGGCCTGGTGTGGTTCTCCCTTTAGTGTGCTGGCCTGGTGTGGTTCTCCCTTTAGTATGCTGGCCTGGTGTGGTACTCCCTTTAGTGTGCTGGCCTGGTGTGGTTCTCCCTTTAGTGTGCTGGCCTGGTGTGGTTCTCCCTTTAGTGTGCTGGCCTGGTGTGGTACTCCCTTTAGTGTGCTGGCCTGGTGTGGTTCCCCCTTTAGTGTGCTGGCCTGGTGTGGTTCTCCCTTTAGTGTGCTGGCCTGGTGTGGTTCCCCCTTTAGTGTGCTGGCCTGGTGTGGTTCCCCCTTTAGTGTGCTGGCCTGGTGTGGTTCCCCCTTTAGTGTGCTGGCCTGGTGTGGTTCCCCCTTTAGTGTGCTGGCCTGGTGTGGTTCTCCCTTTAGTGTGCTGGCCTGGTGTGGTTCCCCCTTTAGTGTGCTGGCCTGGTGTGGTTCCCCCTTTAGTGTGCTGGCCTGGTGTGGTTCTCTCTTTAGTGTGCTGGCCTGGTGTGGTTCTCCCTTTAGTGTGCTGACCTGGTGTGGTTCTCCCTTTAGTGTGCTGGCCTGGTGTGGTTCCCCCTTTAGTGTGCTGACCTGGTGTGGTTCCCCCTTTAGTGTGCTGGCCTGGTGTGGTTCTCTCTTTAGTGTGCTGGCCTGGTGTGGCTCTCCCTTTAGTGTGCTGGCCTGGTGTGGTTCCCCCTTTAGTGTGCTGGCCTGGTGTGGCTCTCTCCCTTTAGTGTGCTGGCCTGGTGTGGTTCTCCCTTTAGTGTGCTGGCCTGGTGTGGTTCCCCCTTTAGTGTGCTGGCCTGGTGTGGTTCTCCCTTTAGTGTGCTGGCCTGGTGTGGTTCTCCCTTTAGCATGCTGGCCTGGTGTGGTTCTCCCTTTAGTGTGCTGGCCTGATGTGGTACCATGCTACTCAAGAGTGCCTGTAAGGGCAGTCTTGAGTACTAGGCTATTGAAGGGCAGGAACCTTTTGAGGCCATCCCCCTCCCCCCCCCCCCCTCCCACCAAGGTTCAAAGTTCATTTCTATTATAGCCATGTACTACTGCTTAGTGTGTGTTGTGGGAGTTGAGAGAAGTTCCCCGAGGGTAAGAATGGCTGCACCGCTTGGTGCAGCATTCCTACAAGCTTAACTTTATCTTCCGCTGCATCTGCCTGGACCCAAAATATCATGTCATGTGTAAAGTGGTCTTTGCTGCTAGAGCTTGCCTTTTAACTGAGGGTAGAGGTAGGCCACATCCACAATAGGTTGGTCACCCCAGTTAACAGGGGTGTGGCACTTACATAGCATGAACAGTATGAAAGTGCTTCCTCTTCTTCTGACCGAGTCCCTGAAATGAATGCAAGGCTGAAGCTACTTGCCAAGCCTTGGGTTGATGGAATCTTGCCTAGCCCTGGCCTAGCCCCCAAGCCTGATGTATATATTATTATTGATGGTGTTGTGAGGATGATTTGCAATTGTATTGGCAAGTAACTAAGACTTGTATAATTATTTGTATGTTACTTGAACCCCCCAACTGGGGTGCGTGGTTGCACAACCCAGTGCCAATGCAACACTGGCTGGCTCTGATTTGGAAATTTGGTTATGCAAGTATAAGTATAGCTCGGAAGGGGAGGATTTTTCTAGCAGGACTTGGGAGTAACTTCCCTTGAAGAGAGCCAAGAGAGAGGTGTCGGCCAGTGCTTGCTGGCTGACAAGATTGTCAGAGGACTGAAGGGAAGGACGTGCAGAAGCAGACAAGAACTTCAGACATCAAGAAATAGTTTGCACTCTGATACTCAATATGCTCATCATTAGCATACCTCTCCTCTATGGCAAATATTCCTCAGGAGTACTAACTTTTACGAAAGTATCCAAGAAGCCAATAGGTTATTTTTGTTAGACTGCCTCAGCAAAGCTGTCTTCCCGTCAATCTGGAAGCAAGCAAGGCTATCTTCTATTCTCAAATACAAGAAACCGCAGATCATTCGTCGAGTAACCCCAGCCCCATGTCCTGTCCATCACCTTCAAGCTGATGGGGCACATAATCCTCTCTCACACTAACAAAATTGTTGAACTGCATCCACTCCATGAACAGGCCAGCTTCAGGAATGGCAGACCGGCCAGCTTCAGGAATGGCAGACCCGCCACCTTACCAGGTTGTTTGCCTCAACCACAACATGAGCAAGCCTTCCAATGTAAAGAGAAGAATGAGCTTGTCTTGGTCGACCTGCCGGCTGCGTACGACAATGTCTAGCCACACAAAAGCCCATCAACGACTCGACCTGATTTTTAGGGATCTGATGCCAACTCCTACCTGCATGCTCCCTGTGGTTGCTGCATCATCTCCTACCTAATGCTCCCTGTAGTTGTGGCATCATCTCCTACCTAGTGCTCCCTGTGGTTGCTGCATCATCTCCTACCTAGTGCTCCCTGTGGTTGCTGCATCATCTCCTACCTAGTGCTCCCTGTAGTTGTGGCATCATCTCCTACCTAGTGCTCCCTGTGGTTGCTGCATCATCTCCTACCTAGTGCTCCCTGTGGTTGCTGCATCATCTCCTACCTAGTGCTCCCTGTGGTTGCTGCATCATCTCCTACCTAATGCTCCCTGTAGTTGTGGCATCATCTCCTACCTAGTGCTCCCTGTGGTTGCTGCACATCTCCTACCTAGTGCTCCCTGTGGTTGCTGCATCATCTCCTACCTAGTGCTCCCTGTGGTTGCTGCACATCTCCTACCTAGTGCTCCCTGTGGTTGCTGCATCATCTCCTACCTAGTGCTCCCTGTGGTTGCTGCATCATCTCCTACCTAGTGCTCCCTGTGGTTGCTGCATCATCTCCTACCTAGTGCTCCCTGTGGTTGCTGCATCATCTCCTACCTAGTGCTCCCTGTGGTTGCTGCATCATCTCCTACCTAGTGCTCCCTGTGGTTGCTGCATCATCTCCTACCTAGTGCTCCCTGTGGTTGCTGCATCATCTCCTACCTAGTGCTCCCTGTGGTTGCTGCATCATCTCCTACCTAGTGCTTGGATTGGTGGCACTAATAATTGCATCCAATCTGTGATGATCGATCCATTTTGATTCAGATGTCTGGAGATTTCCACTTACGTATCAGAAGTGGTGTGTTGGGGGGAGGTATTCATGATTCAGGTGTGGGGGGAGATATTCATGATTCAGGTATGTACATCAAGACATTTGGACTCCTACTAATTAATGAAGAACTGGCAACAATGCAAGAGCATAGCAATCCTGAGAATTCATGTGCTGTTTCTATGCTGTTTCTATTATGAAAAGTGGAATTTCTGTTGTGCATGTTCCGAGGGAATTATCCACAGGTATTTAAGATGGAGAGATTAAGTGTAAAGTTCCAGGGCAAAGGCAGAGCAGCGCATTCTGTTCCGATGGAAGTGGACTAGAAATTGTATTTACACTTTCTGTGGAAATTATCGACAAACTTACAATTATGATCAAAGATCAAAGAAATGCACGGGATGTGTTCGACCAGGAACTCTTATCTCACACATGTCAGGTAGCTAAACATGTTCACAATCCACATTTGACATACCATGTGCTACATCACACATGTCATAGTGTTGTGGTCATTTGATTTTCTTGAGAAGACTGTTTAGGAATATATTGCCTGAAAGGTGACAGAGGTCCAATTTCTTGTGATCTACTATTTCAAAGTCTGGTGCTACAACTCGGAGTAATCAAATTCAGCAGCAGATGACTTTGGCATGATCACAGATGTGGTGGCCACTGACCTGGAATCATGACTGCTATAAGTGCGACCACACAATGTAGTAGAGGTGCTAGGGTTATCACATGACTATCTGAAAGCTGAAAATCTTGAAATATTCTTTTAGAGCAGCAGATCTCGGACCACATATCTCGCCAGTGAAGAAACACTTTCTTATTTGTTGTCATCCAGTTTTTTGTTGCATCTGTAAACCACTTGACCATCGATTGGTTTGCTAGGCTTACTAGTACTTACTGCTGGGCTTACTAGTACTGCTGGGCCTTCTAGAGCTGCTGGGCTTATTAGTACTACTGGGCTTTGCTGGGCTTACTAGTACTGCTGGGCTTACTAGTACTGCTGGGCTTACTGGTACTGCTGGGCTTACTAGTACTGCTGGGCTTACTAGTACTGCTGGGCTTACTAGTACTGCTGGGCTTACTAGTACTGCTGGGCTTACTAATACTGTAGTACTGCTGGGCTTACTAGTACTGCTGGGCTTACTAGATCTGCTGGGATTATTAGTACTACTGGGCTTACTAGCACTGCTGGGCTTACTAGTACTGCTGGGCTTACTAGACTGCTGGGATTACTAGTACTGCTGGGCTTACTAGTACTGCTGGGCTTACTAGTACTGCTGGGCTTACTAGTACTGCTGGGCTTACTAGTACTGCTGGGCTTACTAGTACTGCTGGGCTTACTAGTACTGCTAGGCTTACTAGAGCTGCTGGGCTTATTAGTACTACTGGGCTTACTAGCACTGCTGGGCTTACTAGTACTGCTGGGCTTACTAGACTGCTGGGATTACTAGTACTGCTGGGCTTACTAGTACTGCTGGGCTTACTAGTACTGCTGGGCTTACTAGTACTGCTGGGCTTACTAGTACTGCTGGGTTTACTAGTACTGCTGGGCTTACTAGTACTGCTGGGCAAACTAGTACTGCTGGGCAAACTAGTACTGCTGGGCTTACTAGAGCTGCTGGGCTTATTAGTACTACTGGGCTTACTAGCACTGCTGGGCCTACTAGTACTGCTGGGCTTACTAGACTGCTGGGATTACTAGTACTTCTGGGCTTACTAGTACTGCTGGGCTTACTAGTGCTGCTGGGATTACTAGTACTGCTGGGCTTACTAGTACTGCTGGGTTTACTAGTACTGCTGGGCTTACTAGTGCTGCTGGGCTTACTAGTACTTCTGGGCTTACTAGTACTGCTGGGCTTACTAGTACTGCTGGGCTTACTAGTACTGCTGGGTTTACTAGTACTTCTGGGCTTACTAGTACTGCTGGACTTAATAGTACTAGCTATGCTCACTAGAACTGCTTGAATTCTCTAACATGTACTGTACCCGTGATTCTTGCAAATAAGCTTGTTAATGCTGGCATCCAGAGGCTGTAAAGCTGAAGTGCCTCCAGAGATGACAATGACAGTCATGTTGCACTGATCCAAAGCTTCATTAACACTCTTTGATCAGTGAATAGTGAAGCTATCAATAGTGATGGCCGCTTTTTGGTGTACTTCACCGAAATAACCAACATCTGTTGCTCGTCCATCCAAGGAAAGATATTTCGACATCTTTGGACGCCATGCAGGGTTGTATACAGAAATTTTGCCAAGGGGGGGCGAACTTGAGATATGGAAAAATAAGGGGGGGCGGAGAGCCTGGATGGTGCGGAAAGGGGACGTGCACCCTGGGCTTCCGCGTGGAGTACGAAAGTGTTTTACCCACAGGTATTTTTGCAGTACTAACTGTATATATAGCTGCTACTTATGATGGCATGCACTTTTTCTAAAATCTTTAGTACAACATTCCATCTTAAATATTTGCTGAAGTTGCATGCTACGGCAATCAGCATATATAGATTAGATATAGTCACTTGTCACTCGTATAATGGAGGTGGGCTTTTGTGAAATCGAATTATGTTGCATTCCATGCATTTTCTTACAAAATCATGGACAACAGGTTTCATACACAATTTTTCTCTAGTTCTCTAGGGGGGGGGGGGGGGGTGGAAATGGTTGGTCACTTGGTGCCCTAATTTTTGTTAATATTTTCTTAACATGTTCATAAGTCGTAAAAGGGGGGTCTGGGGGGAAGATCCCCCCATATTTTTTTTTGCTTTTACAATGTCTGAGGATAGCTATTTTGACTGACTACCAATGGCATTATGCTATACCGAACTATGGCTAGACTGTATATATTTCTCATGATATTGTAGCTGCTTGGAAAAAGGAGAGCATGTGTCATGACACGATGACATCACACACCACCACGTGCTCTCCTTTGTAGGTTTGTCACTTCTTTTGTTTCTCCTTCTTTCCCACTCCCTCTCTCTCAGTATTTTTAACTCAGTCCATTATGTCATGGTCTTCAAGTCTAATCTTAGACATGATGTCATCACACGCCACCACGTGTTCTCCTTTGTAGGTTTGTCACTTCTTCAGTTCCCTCCTTCTTTCCCACTCTCTCTCAGTATTTTTAACTCAGTCCATTATGTCATGGTCTTAAAGTCATCACACAACACCACGTGTTCTCCTTTGTAGGTTTGTCACTTCTTCAGTTCCCTCCTTCTTTCCCACTCTCTCTCAGTATTTTTAACTCAGTCCATTATGTCATGGTCTTAAAGTCTCTATAAAAGAAACCTTACTAAACCTTACTAGCTGATTTCTCTTCATATTAATATGAATATTCGCTCATACTTTGCAAGTACTTCTCAAGCCTCTTCTCATGCTAATAGCAGCGATAGCGAAGATAGCAGAACAGATAGCTCTGAGCATGTCGAGGCATCTAGTCCTAGCCTTAGTCCTCCACCTTCAAAGAAAAGCAAGCAAAACAAACACCGCTCTTCTGTATCCACGAAGAGAAAATACTCTAAGAGCTGGGAGAAAGATTTCAGTTGGCTCTATTATGACGAGGATCTATTATGACGAGGATAGCGATGGTGCCTTTTGCAAGGTTTGCAAGCAATCTGGTCTGCAGCGTACTGGAGGAGTGTGGGTCACACAACCTTGCAGAAATTGGAAGAAAGCTGTTGAAAAAATGAAAGCTCATGCGAGAAGTGACTTCCATATCCATGCAACTCAAGCTCTTTTTGCAGCTAAAGGAGCAGCCAAAGGTGGAACAGTTGTACAGCAACTCCAGAATGTTTTAGCTCGCAAAAGAGCTCAGAACAGAGCTGCAGTGAAGTGCCTGATCCTACTCACTCATTTTCTTACGAAAGAACAAGTTGCACATTCGACAAAATTTGAGAAGCTGGTTGACGTGGTGGTTCGATGTGGCAGCCAACATTTGAAGCAATTCTTAGAAACTGCACCAAGAAATGCTGTGTACACATCAAGAGTGGCTGTGGTTGAATTCATCGAATCATTGGGGACATGGGTGGAGGAGTCGATTCTGAAGCGACTTCAAAAGGCACCTATGTACAGCCTCATGGCAGATGAGTGCACAGATGTCACCAACGTAGAAGAATTGTCTGTGTTTTGCCGCTGGGAGGAAGATGGTGTACCAGTAGAGTGCTTTCTGGAGCTTATTCCATTGAAGAAGGCTGATGCAGAGACCATCTATTCTAATCTCATCGATTGTTTAAAGAAGAAAGGTCTACAAGTCGGAAGAATAGTTGGATTGGGATTTGATGGAGCTGCAACTTTTTCTGGACGAAAGACCGGGGTTCAGGCACGTATCAAGAAACATACTCCTCACGCTCTGTTTATACACTGCCACTGTCACTTACTGCAGTTGGCTTGTGTGCAAGCTGCCAATAAAACTCCTGGAATTGCTCATGTTTACAGAACATTGACTACTCTTTGGAAGCATTTTCGCAATTCCCCCAAGCGAGCAGAGTGTCTGAAGGAGGTACAGCACGTTCTTGAACTTCCAGAAATGAAAGTGATCAAGCCATCTGACACACGCTGGCTGGCACATGAAAGGTGTGTCAAAGCTGTCAAAGCAAGTTATTCTGCAATTGTAATCACCATTGGGAACATCTACGAGACGTCCCACGAGCCAGAAGCTCTTGGAATCCATGGTGCCCTCTGCAAATTGTCTACGATTGCAGCTATATATTTGCTTGATTTCACTCTACCACAAGTAGCCAAGCTCAGCAAAGCACTTCAGGCAGAGCAGCTTGACCTCTCGTTGATATCATTCCTTGTTGATGCTACTGTTAAATCCTTGGATGATGCAGTTTTGCCTGGAGCGAACTGGGTGTTGGAGCTTCTTGAAAACGTTGAAGACTTGAAGTCATCTACAAAGGTGTCTATTGACGCTGATAAAATACTTTCGTTCCAGAATGTTGTTGGTAAGCCTTTTGTTGCTGATTTAAAGGCCAACATAACAAGCCGATTTTCTTCATCCAACGCTGTTGTATCAGCATTGTCTATATTCGATCCACGGAAAGTTCCAAAACCAGATTCAGTATCTTTTCCCACTTATGGAGACACGTCTGTTGAGAAACTGATTGCTCACTACGGAGAAGATAGAGATGCAGAAACATTGGATGGAGAAGAAACAGTGAAGACAGCCATGATTTCCACTGAAATACTTACAGAGTGGAAAACATTCCGCCAGCTGTTAGTCAAGCAACCACGGGATACTACTGCATCACAGCTGAAAGAACTTGTTTCAAACGACATGCTCAAGGCCATGTTTCCCAATTTGCACAAGATTGCCTCCATCTGCTTATCGATTCCAGTTTCTACTGCTTCTGTGGAGAGAAGCTTCTCACAGATGAAGATGATCAAGACTCGTTTGCGTAATTCTCTAAGTGACTGCAGCCTTTCTCACCTTATGAGGATTGCTATAGAGGCACCAGAAGTACTCTCTGAGAGCGACCTTGAAGAGATTGTGGACGTATGGCAGAGAAAACCAAGAAGAACCTCAGTTTGACATTCCTATCATTTGAACCTGATATCATAAGCTTATTACACCTTTCTTGTATTACACCTTTCTTGACATTATTTAAAAAAATATCTCTAATTTCAAGGGGGGGGGGCGAGAATGATACAAGGGGGGGCGAGAATGATACAAGGGGGGGCGAATGCCCCCCCCCCGCCCCCCCCCTAAATACACCCCTGCCATGACTCCACTAGTGCATCTAGGAGCAGTGTCTCTATATTGCCCCTGGTGCCAATATATCTCCATTTGACAGACACGCTAGCACAGCAGTTACATGATTTTTCTACAACTTGGTCGTCTTTATCCCTGACTGATCAGTAGCTTTAAAAAAACCAGGAGTTTAATCCATGCTTGCAGTTATCCGTATGTAAGATCTCCATTTCTTCGAACAAAATTGATGTCATGTTTGAATCTTAACCTTTATCTTCCATACCTGCTGGAAGCATTGGAGCTATAGCTGTTCCAGCTCGTAAAACTAAATTACACCATCAGAGAAAGTGTCAAAGCCATCCTGAAGAGCGGCAAAACTAGCCCAATTTTATACCTAAAGCTTTGATTTTTACACGTGGAAGAGGAGGGGTCTCCCTTGACTCTATTACCCATTTAAGTCAATAGTCTTCAAGGCTCTGAGGATACGATGTTTTTCTTCTCTGGTCATTATGATCTTTTGATAGGTCCCACTTGGTCTAGACTTTCTTCAGCCATCTGGCAACATTTTAAAGATGACTGTCATAATGGCGGCCTACTGGCCGTTCTCCATGGAATCGAGCACATTTAGCAAGTTTGGATGTCTGTCTCCTTGAATGTCAGTACCAGTAATAATTACATCACAACTCTCTTCTTCTCCTTCCTTCTCCTGCACTGTTGGTTCATCTTCATGGTCGTTGCTGACATCATGGACTTACGCAACTATCACTGGGCTGCTTCTTCCTGGGCTTTCCCACTACCTGTGGGGCCACAGATACAGAACAACTGCGCACTGCTGCTCTAAGGGGCTCAGTAGACCTTGCAAAGAAACTTTTCAAAGTTGACTGGTTAGACATTGGTTGAATCTTTCTTAGGGACCTATCCGCAGCTAGCTCGTAAGGTAGTAATAGGCACCACTAAAAATTAATTCTGAGGTTGGTTGGCACCTCAAATAGAGCTCTTCTAAAAGTGTGCACTTAAATTAGGCTGTCGCTGCACGGTAAGACTTGCAGCTGCAGGCGTGTATTTAGCTGCCAGTGCCCTGTTGTTGTAGTGCTAATGACGTGTGCATCATGTGATCACTGCAAGGTTGGGTACATAAGTACAGGATGAGCCAGGATAAGCTGGGTAAGTGAGGGGGGAGGGGTCTTGTTCGGTCTACTGGGAACTTTGAAGTTACCCCTACCCACGCTCGTAGTGCTCCTTTTAATCATGACATCATCAAATGGAAGTAGTTAAATGGGTGGGTGTGGTTTTGTGTAGGGTTAATATATTGCTGCTCTGTTTTTTTTTCCTTTCCTTCCTGGGGACAACCCTGAATTGTTCTGTCTCTAATCACGTTCACAGCAGCGGGCATTCACGCCTAACACGTGCAAATTTAATAATCCAGCAGAGGTGGTCATGGAAGTCATTCAAGGTGTGTGGGATCTCTGTGGCCACAGATGGCAGTGGAGATGGTGACAATCACTGCCTCAAGCTGGGAGAGATGGCAGCTGAAGCATGAACTCTATGGCTTACCTCTGAGCTAGAAAGAGAGGCTCTAGCAACCCATTCTCTGACCTCAACGACGAAACAATGGCGAAGAAAAGCTGGAAACCAACCAACTACTAGTAGGTGAGGACTAGCAAGCATTGTTGATGACTTTGTTCAGGGCACTGGGCTCATTTTCACTTCCTTCGACCTTTTAGTGCATGAGCTACAGCTGTGAAGAGCGACAGGGAGGAGGAGGTGTGTCTGCACATTGTGGCCATTAAAATGTGCGAATACATCACCAGCAACGAGAGCATTGGGTTCAGTTGTGGACGGACTCCAGCTGTGTTCGTCCTCGTCCAATGTTAGTTCCATGTGGACACCTGAGGGGTTTTGTACCCGTAGTAACCATATGGAGAAAAATAGCAATTGATTTTTAGTTGCACATTCAGAGCCATAACCCACTTGGCTGCTCAGGAATCAAACTTAACAGATGAGTAGCCTAGTTTGCGTCAGTGTCCTACATTCTTGTTCCCACCTACTCCAACCCTCCTCGGAAGGAAATCTTGAGTGAAGTCGTTGAGGATGCCTGCCTGTGTGGAAAACTAGGTAAGATAAAAGTCACCTACAGAATGCTGCAATGGAATATGTTTCAGTGTTTCTAAAGACATTCTTGAAGTCGATTAGTGTGCACTCGGCTGTTTGGCTGCAAATCCACCGGGCGGCTGACCTCCTATGTGCACTCTATGTACCCTGGCTCATGAACTTGTGATGGCTTTTTGTAATCTCTTAACCTATTGATGTCCTTACAATGACAATGATTGCTCGTTTTTGCATTCAACTCTATTGGATTGACCTGTTGAAGTGGAAACGAAACAAGATTGTTTCCATGGGGACTACATGGGGACTACATGGGGACTACAACATTTTACCATTCAAAATCATATCACCAATCATTGCAATATTAGTGTGGATGATTCTAAATGGTAAAGGGTCATCTATGTGTTTGTGGTCTACGTGGGGACCTGGTTTACTTTCCATTTTAACAGGTCAACTCAAATATAGTTTAAATAAAGGTTCTTGTTTCGTTTGTTAGTTAGTTTTGCACGGAGTTCTACTCAAGAGCTTGTTGTTGTTGGACGACATCAGTACATGCCATATCTTGTTGCTGTTGTTGAGTGCACCCATGTGCGGTCCAGCCTCCTTCAAGGACTTGGTAGACTTGGTAACAGTTCTACAGGAGAACTCCACCAACCAACCAACAAATGTTTTGGTAGCAGCAACAGCCTAATGTGTACTGGCAGCGGGTTCCCAGGAGCTAGAGCTCCACAAACTTAACTAACATAACTGAGCACGGCTCATTCCTTCTGCACTGCAGTGCCTGTGTTAGCTTGATTGCAGCACCTGTGTTAGCTTGATTGCAGCACTTGTGTTAGCTTGATTGCAGCGCCTGAGTTAGCTTGATTGCAGCACCTGAGTTAGCTTGATTGCAGCACCTGTGTTAGCTTGATTGCAGCACCTGTGTTAGCTTGATTGCAGCACCTGTGTGTGCTTGATTGCAGCACCTGTGTTAGCTTGATTGCAGCACCTGTGTTAGCTTGATTGCAGCACCTGTGTTAGCTTGATTGCAGCACCTGTGTTAGCTTGATTGCAGCACCAGTGTTAGCTTGATTGTGCAGCACCTGTGTTAGCTTGATTGCAGCACCTGTGTTAGCTTGATTGCAGCGCCTGTGTTAGCTTGATTGCAGTGCCTGTGTTAGCTTGATTGCAGTGCCTGTGTTAGCTTGATTGCAGTGCCTGAGTTAGCTTGATTGCAGCGCCTGTGTTAGCTTGATTGCAGCACCTGTGTTAGCTTTGATTGCAGCACCTGTGTGTGCTTTTTGATTGCAGCACCTGTGTTAGCTTGATTGTGCAGCACCTGTGTTAGCTTGATTGCAGCACCTGTGTTAGCTTGATTGCAGCGCCTGTGTTAGCTTGATTGCAGCGCCTGTGTTAGCTTGATTGCAGCGCCTGTGTTAGCTTGATTGCAGCGCCTGTGTTAGCTTGATTGCAGTGCCTGAGTTAGCTTGATTGCAGCGCCTGTGTTAGCTTGATTGCAGCGCCTGTGTTAGCTTGATTGCAGCACCTGTGTTAGCTTGATTGGAGCACCTGTGTTAGCTTGATTGCAGCGCCTGTGTTAGCTTGATTGCAGTGCCTGAGTTAGCTTGATTGCAGCACCTGTGTTAGCTTGATTGGAGCACCTGTGTTAGCTTGATTGCAGCGCCTGAGTTAGCTTGATTGCAGCGCCTGTGTTAGCTTGATTGCAGCGCCTGAGTTAGCTTGATTGCAGCGCCTGTGTTAGCTTGATTGCAGTGCCTGAGTTAGCTTGATTGCAGCACCTGTGTTAGCTTGATTGCAGCGCCTGTGTTAGCTTGATTGCAGCGCCTGAGTTAGCTTGATTGCATCATCGACAAAAGTTACTCACCATATGATCCAAGGTTACCAACTAATTTTATTCCGCAATTGAGAAACTGAGTAGCCGGACGAGCATTAGAACATTAGGAGTCTTCTAATAATAAATATTTTATGATTGTACGCAAGTTATGCGAGGGAGGAGGGGGAGGGGGGGGAGGGGGGGGGGATAGATACACTTCAGCGTTTTTTCCCAGACTTTCAACAGGTTTTTGGTTTGCGTATGGGATTCACGGCATGCTGGGAGTCTGCTTGCAGCTACCCCTGTAGCCCAGACCATTTAGGCAGCCAAGAAACTGTCTGTGAGAGTTTTAGCTGATATAATGGGCTTGGTTGGGGGGAGGCAGGTTGCCATCCGCCCTCTTGAATCACGGGTCAAACTAATACAGGAAGTGCTACGCATTCACATTACACCTGCTTGCAATTCCTTGCCTTCACTGTTTGTTCATCTCCCAGTGTGTATACCATGCAACTGATGCTGGAGGTGAAGAATTTCATCGTCAAGAAAGTCCCGCCTGAGAAGCGGAAAGAACTCAACTACACTGAGGTGGGACGACAGGCACTCGGCCCCCTTGGGGCCTGGATGGTAAACATCTCCGTGTTGGGCTGTAATCTCGGAGTGTGTGCCGGCTACATGATCTTCATCTCCACCAATTTGGAGGTGAGGCTCTCAGGTTCTGTGCACAAGTCTGTCAGTGTTGGGAGTGTGTCATGTTGCCAGGTAGTAAGCATACTGTGCCCATACAGAACTCCTCTTAACTACCATCAGGTTGGAGCGGACACTGCCTTAGAAAGCCAGAGTTTCAGCGTGCGTTTCTGACCTGCTGTTCAGAGATTTGCAGTAGACCACACCAGGTATTGCAGAGTGTGTCAGATAACTGGGACAACTTGAGTTTGCTGTCAAACTGTTTGTTTTTTAACATCACAGTGTTTTCTCTTTCAGGAAGTACTCAGAATGTGGGGAGCGATTTGGGCTGTAAAGTTTGGACAAGTTATATTGAAGTTCACTTTGGAGCAAAAATCGGAAGTGGTCAGTTGATGTTCGAGGACAAGTCATACACGAGTGTTAGGTGCGATATGCTCAAGAGTTCCGTGTGAGGTATGAGCGTCCATGAGTCAAAATACTGGGTTGAGAAGTCCAATATGTGACACATGGAACTCACTCATACTTCACATTGAACTTGCGAGGATATTGACATCGTGTAGGACTTGTCCTCGAATCACCAACTAACTTCTGCTCCATAGTGTGCCTCACAGTAATCACATGTCGTCCAAACTTTGGAGCGTCAAACTATCACATTTTCTGAGTACTTGCTGTGGCTGAAAGAGAGAAGGATGAACAGTGTAAATTAAGGAGCTCACTAATATAATGCATCTGCATCCAATAGCTGACATTGCAGGCTCACACTTTGAAGCAAAGGGCAGAAGGATGGGCCTACATACACTGCACTAACCTAGAGGGGAGGCAGCTCTATTCCTACCCAATTGCTGGACACTGCACTAACCTAGAGGGGAGGCAGCTCTATTCCTACCCAATTGCTGGACACTGCACTAACCTAGAGGGGAGGCAGCTCTATTCCTACCCAATTGCCCGACACTGCACTAACCTAGAGGGGAGGCAGCTCTATTCCTACCCAATTGCTGGACACTGCACTAACCTAGAGGGGAGGCAGCTCTATTCCTACCCAATTGCCCGACACTGCACTAACCTAGAGGAGAGGCAGCTCTATTCCTATCCCAATTGCTGGACACTGCACTAACCTAGAGGGGAGGCAGCTCTATTCCTACCCAATTGCCCGACACTGCACTAACCTAGAGGGGAGGCAGCTCTATTCTACCCAATTGCCCGACACTGCACTAACCTAGAGGGGAGGCAGCTCTATTCCTACCCAATTGCCCGACACTGCACTAACCTAGAGGGGAGGCAGCTCTATTCCTACCCAATTGCCCGACACTGCACTAACCTAGAGGGGAGGCAGCTCTATTCCTATCCAATTGCTCGACACTGCACTAACCTAGAGGGGAGGCAGCTCTATTCCTATCCCAATTGCTGGACACTGCACTAACCTAGAGGGGAGGCAGCTCTATTCCTATCCAATTGCTGGACACTGCACTAACCTAGAGGGGAGGCAGCTCTATTCCTACCCAATTGCCCGACACTGCACTAACCTAGAGGGGAGGCAGCTCTATTCCTACCCAATTGCCTGACACTGCACTAACCTAGAGGGGAGGCAGCTCTATTCCTACCCAATTGCCCGACACTGCACTAACCTAGAGGGGAGGCAGCTCTATTCCTACCCAATTGCTGGACACTGCACTAACCTAGAGGGGAGGCAGCTCTATTCCTACCCAATTGCCTGACACTGCACTAACCTAGAGGGGAGGCAGCTCTATTCCTACCCAATTGCTGGACACTGCACTAACCTAGAGGGGAGGCAGCTCTATTCCTACCCAATTGCCTGACACTGCACTAACCTAGAGGGGAGGCAGCTCTATTCCTACCCAATTGCCCGACACTGCACTAACCTAGAGGGGAGGCAGCTCTATTCCTACCCAATTGCTGGACACTGCACTAACCTAGAGGGGAGGCAGCTCTATTCCTACCCAATTGCCCGACACTGCACTAACCTAGAGGGGAGGCAGCTCTATTCCTACCCAATTGCTGGACATTGCACTAACCTAGAGGGGAGGCAGCTCTATTCCTACCCAATTGCTGGACACTGCACTAACTATTGTCACCTTGTGGGGCACTTGCAAAAGAACTGCTCTTGTGAAGGAAGAAAAGTATCCTCTTCAAGAACTTTGTGCATATCCTGACTTTGGTCTTTGCCATTATAACTTGACCACAGCTATTTATATATGTACATTCATGTGGAATTTTTAAATTAGTTTTGGGGTAAGGGTGGGGGTTGGGGGAGGCTCTGACAGTCTCCCCACCTTCCCGGTGGTGGTCCCGTCGCTCACCACCCCAAGGAGAATTTTTGTTTTTACTTTCTCTTGAGATTGCAATTTTGGATTGAAAATTGCCAAGATACACATTCAGTCCACTCTGAACATGTTTCAGTCTTGAGCCACTAAAATACGTGGTTCAGGAACTGAATGGAACGCATTCCAGTAATTAAAATCCAGCTGTCGCTTGATAGTTGTATGCATGCACAAACAACTTGTATAGGTGGTAGAGATGGCTGGTGAGCTACATGCATAAGTGGTAGAGATGGCTGGTGAGCTACATGCATAAGTGGTAGAGATGGCTGGTGAGCTGCATGTCTAAGTGGTAGAGATGGCTGGTGAGCTACATGCATGAGTGGTAGAGATGGCTGGTGAGCTACATGCATAAGTGGTAGAGATGGCTGGTGAGCTACATATATAAGTGGTAGAGATGGCTGGTGAGCTACATGCATGAGTGGTAGAGATGGCTAGTGAGCTACATGCATAAGTGGTAGAGATGGCTGGTGAGCTACATGCATGAGTGGTAGAGATGGCTGGTGAGCTACATGTCTAAGTGGTAGAGATGGCTGGTGAGCTACATGCATGAGTGGTAGAGATGGCTGGTGAGCTACATGTATAAGTGGTAGAGATGGCTGGTGAGCTACATGCATAAGTGGTAGAGATGGCTGGTGAGCTGCATGTCTAAGTGGTAGAGATGGCTGGTGAGCTACATGCATGAGTGGTAGAGATGGCTAGTGAGCTACATGCATAAGTGGTAGAGATGGCTGGTGAGCTACATGCATAAGTGGTAGAGATGGCTGGTGAGCTACATGTCTAAGTGGTAGAGATGGCTGGTGAGCTACATGCATGAGTGGTAGAGATGGCTGGTGAGCTACATGTATAAGTGGTAGAGATGGCTGGTGAGCTACATGCATAAGTGGTAGAGATGGCTGGTGAGCTGCATGTATAAGAGGTAGAGATGGCTGGTGAGGTACATTATGGCTTCCTCTTACCACTGATAGTTGTCTAGCAGTTTCTAATCAGGAGCCAGAACTGCAGAGTATTCAGGCATACAGGGTTTGAGGCCCCCAACTTTGATTGCATGTAACTGTAGCATGGCTATAGCTAAGTTTTATTATAGAGCGCACAGAGAGAAAGCTATCGTCTGACCTATATATTAGAGTGTGAAGTGTGCAGAAAGCCGTAACCACAGGGGTTTTTATTTGTAAAAAAAAGGTATCGTCCATTTAAGAAGTTGTCTCTATGCAACCATGTTGAATTGCCAGAAAGACTAGTCTTGATTTACTTTTCAATCATAGATGATCATAATTAAATTTCACAAGAACTAATTAAGAATTCACTTCTTAAAAAGAGGACCCACACCACAACCAGTTAGATGACCCTTCACCTTTTAATATCATTTAGCATATTGTGTACAGGAATAGCAATGGTAAAGGGTCTTCAAAGTGGTGGCCAGCATGGTACAGTGTCGTTTCCTTGGTTACAAAACATTTGACTCTGGTTAAAAAAATTTTTTTTTTAATTCTCTAACATATTGTACATTCTCATATCAGACTTGGAATAAACCCAAGTATACATTCTCATATCAGACTTGGAATAAACGCAAGTATTCGTAGTATTTTATTCCAAGTCTGATACTCAGAGATATGTGGGATCCAATATCTGGCTTTATGATTTTCACCGGAACATTAAGATGCATGAACGCTCTCCTCTTTGAAGCAATTGTACCTCTTGCTTGCCCAAATGCCATCCATATGAGGTGACTGCTCTGACCCCTTGACCTTTCATGTCTAGATTGGTCCTTCTACACTTCTCTTCGTTTGCTTCTCGCTTGTGCCTATGGCTGTGCCCTGCTCCTTGGCCATGCTGCTTCATCCTTCCCTGACGTGCTCCACCATGAGTTTGCTCTGCCTAAGGCTGTGCCCTGCTCCTTGGCCATGCTGCTTCATCCTTCCCTGACGTGCTCCACCATGAGTTTGCTCTGCCTATGGCTGTGCCCTGCTCCTTGGCCATGCTGCTTCATCCTTCCCTGACGTGCTCCACCATGAGTTTGCCGCTGCCTATGGCTGTGCCCTGCTCCTTGGCTATGCTGCTTCATCCTTCCCTGACGTGCTCCACCATGAGTTTGCTGCTGCCTATGGCTGTGCCCTGCTCCTTGGCCATGCTGCTTCATCCTTCTATGACATAGTCCGCCGGGCCCCAAGCACAACTAGACTTTTTCATCTGTATGTGGCAATGCTTTCTCTGTTCTCAACTTGTCCTGTGGAATTCTGCACACACATGGGCCAGTTGAAGTGTGAGGTTTTCATGCCTCTAAAGGTATCTCCAGCTAAAACCTGCATCTTTAGCTGATGTATTGCAGTGTGTGGCCATCTCAATAGCCCTTCAGGAACTTGCTAGCAGTTCCTCTCTTCCCTTGATAAGCAGGTGCTGGTGGATAATGAGGCTAGTATTCAGCCGTGGGGGAATGTCCAACTTATAGGCTGGAACTTCTGCTTCCTACTTGTCCACATGCTTCAGCTGGAGGTCAAGTGTGTGCTTGAGTGCATGGTCTTGTCCATCTTGTTACTCTTTCCACTTCTCTTTCATAGACATCTCACCCTCCTCACCTCTTCCCTTCTTCTGTTCTTGTCCTCTTCTTCCTCAACTCCTCTTGTCTTATCCTCTCCCTCCTCTGTTCTTGTCCTCTCCCCTTACTAACCTCCTCTGTTCTTGTCCTCTCCCCTTACTAACCTCCTCTCTTCTTGTCCTCTTCCATTCCTCACCTCCTCCTCTTGTCTTCCCTCCTCACCTCCTCTTGAGCTGACCTCTTCCCTTACTGACCTCCTCTCTGAGTGTCTTCTCTCTGTGATTGGGCCCATGATGTTGGGTACATAACTTTGGTGTGGTTATAGCTACTGTATGCCTTCAATATTATAATCAAAAGAAAGAGTGTAACTATGATGCATGTGGGTGGCACCCATCCATTTTTTCAATTTTGATATTACAACCTCACTAATCAACTGGGCTATTAGAACCTCCAAATCAAAATGGAGATGAGCAATTATATTCTAAGCTCTGCCAGTTCCTTGTGATTGAACCAAATAGGTTAGTACACAGCCAAGCAGCTATGTATACAAATTTGTGGTTTGTACAAGTAGATCTATAATGGGCTAAATTGTGTACTCTGTTACCCAACCTTGTACAGTATACCCCCCCCCCCCCCCATCCCTGTACACAATCACCACCATCACTCAGAAGAAGCTAACTGTGTAACACACTGTAGTTTCATGTACTCTGTAGTGCTGTATAAATTATTACCACTCACTACAGTAGAGTTATACAATCAGAACAGCCCTAGTATGGGCTATGTGGATCTGCAAGGTTGCAGTGTAGAGTTATACAATCAGAACAGCCCTAGGTACGGGCTATGTGGATCTGCAAGGTTGCACTGTAGAGTTATACAATCAGAACAGCCCTAGGTACGGGCTATGTGGATCTGCAAGGTTGCACAGTAGAGTTATACAATCAGAACAGCCCTAGGTACGGGCTATGTGGATCTGCAAGGTTGCACTGTAGAGTTATACAATCAGAACAGCCCTAGGTACGGGCTATGTGGATCTGCAAGGTTGCACTGTAGAGTTATACAATCAGAACAGCCCTAGGTACGGGCTATGTGGATCTGCAAGGTTGCACTGTAGAGTTATACAATCAGAACAGTCCTAGGTACGGGCTATGTGGATCTGCAAGGTTGCACAGTAGAGTTATACAATCAGAACAGCCCTAGGTACGGGCTATGTGGATCTGCAAGGTTGCACTGTAGAGTTATACAATCAGAACAGCCCTAGGTACTGGCTATGTGGATCTGCAAGGTTGCACTGTAGAGTTATACAATCAGAACAGCCCTAGGTACGGGCTATGTGGATCTGCAAGGTTGCACTGTAGAGTTATACAATCAGAACAGCCCTAGGTACGGGCTACATATGTGGATCTGCAAGGTTGCACAGTAGAGTTATACAATCATAACAGCCCTAGGTACGGGCTATGTGGATCTGCAAGGTTGCACTGTAGAGTTATACAATCAGAACAGCCCTAGGTACTGGCTATGTGGATCTGCAAGGTTGCACTGTAGAGTTATACAATCAGAACAGCCCTAGGTACGGGCTATGTGGATCTGCAAGGTTGCACTGTAGAGTTATACAATCAGAACAGCCCTAGGTATGGACTATGTGGATCTGCAAGGTTGCACTGTAGAGTTATACAATCAGAACAGTCCTAGGTACTGGCTATGTGGATCTGCAAGGTTGCACTGTAGAGTTATACAATCAGAACAGCCCTAGGTACGGGCTATATGGATCTGCAAGGTTGCACTGTAGAGTTATACAATCAGAACAGCCCTAGGTACGGGCTATGTGGATCTGCAAGGTTGCACTGTAGAGTTATACAATCAGAACAGCCCTAGGTACGGGCTATGCAAGGTTGCAGTGTCAATCAGAACAGCCCTAGGTACGGGCTATGTGGATCTGCAAGGTTGCACTGTAGAGTTATACAATCAGAACAGCCCTAAGTATACTGGCTATGTGGATCTGCAAGGTTGCACTGTAGAGTTATACAATCAGAACAGTCCTAGGTACGGGCTATGTGGATCTGCAAGGTTGCACTGTAGAGTTATACAATCAGAACAGCCCTAAGTACTGGCTATGTGGATCTGCAAGGTTGCACTGTAGAGTTATACAATCAGAACAGTCCTAGGTACGGGCTATGTGGATCTGCAAGGTAGCACTGTAGTCATAATTGTCCTTTTCCTTCTGTTCTCTCTTTTCTCCTCACACTTGCCATCTCACCCCTCACCCTCACCCCTCACCCTCACCCCTCACCCTCACACCACATCCCCCCCCCCCCTCTCTTCACTGCTGTTCTTGCTCTCCCCATGAAGGATCTGTATAAACTCTGCTTGTCTCCTGAGTGTAGTGTGTAGACACATTTGGTTTTAGTTTCACTTTGCATGGCAAGCTCTCTCTCTCTCTACTGGGTAACTGCTTAGAATATTATCAACTAGTGATGGCTGGACCTAACTTTAACCTTTGACCTTAACTAACTAACTTTTACTTGCAGCCTGACCAGTTCTTTCCACTTTGTACAACATGCAGGGTTTCATTTAGGGGGTGGGGGGGGTGGGGGTGGGGGGGGGGGGACCTGCCCCCCCTTGGAACCTTTTTGCCCCCCCCCCCCCCCCCCCCCCCCTGGAAATTATCACATCTTTAACCATCATGCCCCTCCTTAATATCCAGATTCCTCCAGTTGTCCACCCTTGGACAATTTTCTAAATGAAACCCTGACATGTATTGTTTCTATAGCTACAACAGAATACATACCGCCAGTTGTTAACTTTTGTGAGTTGTTGGCAATTTCTGGGTGACAGGCACCAGTTGGTCGCTAGGTGCTGAGAGAGATTCCATATGCAGTAGTTATGGCTGGTTTTTGTCCATCCTTCCTCAGTGGGTTTTTAACTGTGCTGCCGTGCGCACTTCTCACAGTCCCGTGTGCTTCAACACGTGGGAGGTCTACGCCATTCTGCTTCCCATCCTCATCCTCCTCACCTATCTCCCCTCATTCAAGGTCCTCGCCTACGCTGCCTACGTCGGCTCTGTCTTCCTCGTCATTGCCATGATAGTGAGTTAACAAAATTGGAACTCTTGGTTATCATTCCTTTCCCCCCATTCTGATTCTGATTAGCAATTGACACTCGCGGTGTAAAAGCTCGTCATTATTGTGTCATTGTCGTGACAGTGGGTCGGCAGTTGAAAATAGTGGTAAAGGGTCGTCAATTATCATTGTTGCTGTGATGAGGGGTGGAATTGAAACTCTGGGTTAGCAAGTTCATGTGTGGGCGTATGCACCATGACTACCTAATAGTTTATTCCTAATGGTTTATTGTAGCCATCTTGGTCGTCTGAAATAGTCTATATCTGACTGGTCTATATCTGACTGTCACTTTGTCTCCCCTCGCATCTAATTCCAACAACCCAAACAGCTAATTGTAGCATTCTAATAGAAAATAAAGTTACACCTATAAGTGGTTATTTAAAAACACACACAAATGAAGTGAGTGGCTAATGGTTAATCTTAATCGTGGTATAGTTGATCATGGTATTGTTGATCATGGTATAGTTGATCATGGTATAGTTAATCATGGTATAGTTAATCATGGTATAGTTAATCATGGTATAGTTAATCATGGTATAGATAATCATGGTATAGTTAATCATGGTATAGTTGATCATGGTATAGTTGATCATGGTATAGATAATCATGGTATAGTTGATCATGGTATAGTTAATCATGGTATTGTTGATCATGGTATAGTTGATCATGGTATAGTTAATCATGGTATAGTTGATCATGGTATAGTTAATCATGGTATAGTTGATCATGGTATAGTTGATCATGGTATAGTTGATCATGGTATTGTTGATCATGGTATAGTTGATCATGGTATAGTTGATCATGGTATTGTTGATCATGGTATAGTTGATCATGGTATAATTGATCATGGTATAGTTGGTCATGGTATAGTTAATCATGGTATAGTTGATCATGGTATAGTTGATCATGGTATAGTTGATCATGGTATTGTTGATCATGGTATAGTTGATCATGGTATAGTTGATCATGGTATAGTTGATCATGGTATAGTTGGTCATGGTATTGTTGATCATGGTCTAGTTGATCACGTGGTCTAGTAATCATGGTGCTTTCATGGCCTGCTCGAGTGTTCTTGTATCTCTGCACTTCGTGAACTATTTTTATTTGTTGTATTTCAACTCTCAACAACCTTACCTGCTCAAGATATCCTCGGGATTCTTAATGTCCCTAACTAGACAGCGTGTATCCCAGGGTACTTGTATCCCAGGGTACTTGTATCCCAGGGTACTTGTATCCCAGGGTACTTGTATCCCAGGGTACTTACTTGTATCCCAGGGTACTTGTGTCCCAGGGTACTTACTTGTATCCCAGGGTACTTGTGTCCCAGGGTACTTACTTGTATCCCAGGGTCCAGGGTACTTGTATCCCAGGGTATTTGTATCCCAGGGTACTTGTATCCCAGGGTACTTTTATCCCTGGGTACTTTTATCCCAGGGTACTTTTATCCGTGGGTACTTTTATCCGTGGGTACTTGTATCCCAGGGTACTTGTTTCCCAGGGTACTTGTTTCCCAGGGTGCTTGTATCCCAGGGTACTTGTTTCCCAAGGTACTTGTATCCCAGGGTATTTGTATCCCAGGGTACTTACTTGTATCCCAGGATACTTGGAACTCTCCCGGGGATGTCCGTAGATAAACACTGAGTATAACCCTAGCCCTACTGCTGATGCTGCTGTTAAGTCTGTCACCTTCACTATAGATGGAAATCCTGAAATAGGCCATGTGTCTTGGGAATCCTGGGATATCCTAGGATTTAGTTGAGACTCATGTGTCTTGGGAACCTGGGATATCCTAGGATTGGTTGTGGTCGTGGTGGACATGCTTTTCTTTCTTTCATCATAAGGAGGTGGTCACTAGCAGTACTTATTATCTACTTGGAGAGCACTCATCTTCCCAAAGCTACATGTATGCAAATGTGTGCGAAAGTGACAAATATTTGCCGCATAATCCTTTTCACAACTTCCTTCCCACAGCATGCGCTCCCCTCCCACAGGGCATGCGCTCCCCTCCCACAGGCATGCGCTCCCTTCCCACAGGCATGCTCTCATTAATATAATACAACACTGGGAATAATAATAAAAAAGGCACGTTTTGAGGATATTTGGTAATGATCATCTGTATTCTAAATGAAGCACCTCTTAATTTTAAAGCCAAATTTATTGTTGCTGTGGTTGCTTGGTTGTGTTGGGGTTGCTTGGTTGTGTTGGGGTTGCTTGGTTGTGTTGGGGTTGCTTGGTTGTGTTGTGGTTGCCTGTTTATGTTGTGGTTGCTTTGTTGTGGTTGGTTGTTGTTGTGGTTGCTTGGTTGTGTTGTTGTTGTGGTTGCTTGGTTGTGTTGAACTGTTGTTGTTATGGAGCCCTTCTATTTGCAGGACTGTTCACTGCAAGTCTACAAATATAAAAACAAAAGTGGACTTGGCCAGACGACATTTTGTGTTCCAAGGGACATAATTTATTAACCAAATGACCTTCATAAACCAATTTGTGTAAGTGTTTATAGGGCATCTTGGTGCTTATAGCTGATAAGTCACATCAAATGCACATGATACATGAAGCATCCGATTCCTGCAGTGTGGAGGTATGGCAATGTACGAGACAGGTGATGATGGGCATGGATTCATGTCCAAAGTAGTATTGAATGTTGAGAGCCAGCCAACCTCCATTTCTGCATCCCTGTTAGAGGACTGACCCTCAAGTGTGAGATGGTGTGCAGCGCCGCCTTCACTAGCAGTTCCCTCCATTTATGGCAGTGTCCCTGAGGTCTCCTCCAACAGGTCAGGGTGTTGGTGTCCCTGAGGTCTCCTCCAACAGGTCAGGGTGTTGGTGTCCATGATGTCTCCTCCAACAGGTCAGGGTGTTGGTATCCCTGAGGTCTCCTCTCTCCTCCAACAGGTCAGGGTGTTAGTGTCCCTGAGGTCTCCTCCAACAGGTCAGGGTGTTGGTGTCCCTGAGGTCTCCTCCAACAGGTCAGGGTGTTGGTGTCCCTGTGGTCTCCTCCAACAGGTCAGGGTGTTGGTGTTCCTGAGGTCTCCTCCAACAGGTCAGGGTGTTGGTGTCCCTGAGGTCTCCTCCAACAGGTCAGGGTGTTGGTGTCCCTGTGGTATCCTCCAACATTGGGTGTTGGTGTCCCTGTGGTCTCCTCCAACAGGTCAGGGTGTTGGTGTCCCTGTGGTCTCCTCCAACAGGTCAGGGTGTTGGTGTCCCTGTGGTCTCCTCCAATGGGTCAGGGTGTTAGTGGCTCTGTGACAGACTTCCTTATGCTCATGAAACCACACCCATCATCCACTTGTTGCCATGTTTCTACCATCACATGTCATGTGCACCGCATGTGACGTAGTGTGTTCTAAACCTTAGTCATTTGATCCTTTTAGGCTAGTGAATACACTTGCCTGCAGTATGTATTTATATAATGCACATTCTCAGCGACCTGGTTTTGGGGAAGGTCTCTGCTGTTAATCATCGCCAATCATCGTCACAGGCTGAGGATTCACTTCTCGGTAGGAAGACATACAGCTGCTCACCGACTCAGCTCAGCTATATATTACATGTGCACAGGCATGTTTATGATATTGATGATACTTTACTGATGTTTGGCGACTGATTAAAGTAAGGGGTTGTTGTTTTTGCAATAGTTTGGAGTCTTCTGGTAGTAAAATGGATATATTGCACACCGCAAGTTTGTGTGGAAAGAAAAGATGATTCATACATAGAAGATGATTCATACATAGAAGATGATTCATATATATATAG
This sequence comes from Cladorhizidae sp. MBARI D1340-BT2, assembly GCA_028752905.1. Lineage (NCBI taxonomy): Eukaryota > Metazoa > Porifera > Demospongiae > Poecilosclerida > Cladorhizidae > Cladorhizidae sp. MBARI D1340-BT2. Next base: position 20,814,713 of record JAQNBH010000017.1, on the reverse strand, counting down.
AAGATGATGCATACATAGAAGATGATTCGTACATAGAAGATGATTCATACATAGAAGATGATGCATACATAGAAGATGATGCATACATAGAAGATGATTCATACATAGAAGGTGATGCATACATAGATACATAGAAGATGATTCATACATAGAAGATGATTCATACATAGAAGATGATTCATACATAGAAGATGATACATACATAGAAGATGATATGTACATAGAAGATGATTCGTACATAGAAGATGATTCATACATAGAAGATGTTTCATACATAGAAGATGATTCATACATAGAAGATGATACATACATAGAAGATGATATGTACATAGAAGATGATACATACATAGAAGATGATATGTACATAGAAGATGATTCGTACATAGAAGATGATTCATACATAGAAGATGTTTCATACATAGAAGATGATTCATACAGAAGATGATACATACATAGAAGATGATATGTACATAGAAGATGATTCATACATAGAAGATGATTCATACATAGAAGATGATTCATACATAGAAGATGATACATACATAGAAGATGATATGTACATAGAAGATGATTCGTACATAGAAGATGATTCATACATAGAAGATGTTTCATACATAGAAGATGATTCATACAGAAGATGATACATACATAGAAGATGATACATACATAGAAGATGATTCATACATAGAAGATGATTCATACATAGAAGATGATTCATACATAGAAGATGATTCATACATAGAAGATGATGCATACATAGAAGATGATTCATACATAGAAGATGTTTCATACATAGAAGATGATACATACATAGATATCTGTTTCATACATAGAAGATGATTCATACATAGAAGTTGATTCATACATAGAAGATGATACTTACATAGAAGATGATTCATACATAGAAGATGATTCATACATAGAAGATGATTCATACAGAAGATGATACATACATAGAAGATGATACATACATAGAAGATGATTCATACATAGAAGATGATTCATACATAGAAGATGATTCATACATAGAAGATGTTTCATACATAGGAGATGATACATACATAGAAGATGATTCATACATAGAAGATGATACATAGAAGATGATTCATACATAGAAGATGATACATACATAGAAGATGATATGTACATAGAAGATGATTCGTACATAGAAGATGATTCATACATAGAAGATGATACATACATAGAAGATGATACATACATAGAAGATGTTTCATACATAGAAGATGATTCATTCTCTTGTGTGTTTCTCGTGATTTGATTGACTAACAACTGGGTTGGTGTAGATATGTCCTCGCCCCTGAGCATAGAATTAATCTACATGTATATCTCGTCAGCAAGGTAACGCATGCACGTGTCAATTAGTTGTCATGTAAACATTATAGCCTCACGTTTTCAGGCCACATTGCCATGCACATTGCCATGGCCTGGCATGAATGAGTGTATATCTGTAGTGACTGATATGTGCTCAATGTCTGCCATGAATGAGTGTATATCTGATATGTGCTCAATGTCCTGCCATGAATGAGTGTATATCTGTAGTGACTGATATGTGCTCAATGCCTGCCATGAATGAGTGTATATCTGTAGTGACTGATATGTGCTCAATGACCTGCCATGAATGAATGTAAATCTGTAGTGACTGATATGTGCTCAATGTCCTGCCATGAATGAGTGTATATCTGTAGTGACTGATATGTGCTCAATGACCTGCCATGAATGAGTGTATATCTGTAGTGACTGATATGTGCTCAATGCCTGCCATGAATGAGTGTATATCTGTAGTGACTGATATGTGCTCAATGTCCTGCCATGAATGAGTGTATATCTGTAGTGACTGATATGTGCTCAATGTCTGCCATGAATGAGTGTATATCTGTAGTGACTGATATGTGCTCAATGTCTGCCATGAATGAGTGTATATCTGTAGTGACTGATATGTGCTCAATGTCCTGCCATGAATGAGTGTATATCTGTAGTGACTGATATGTGCTCAATGACCTGCCATGAATGAGTGTATATCTGTAGTGACTGATATGTGCTCAATGTCTGCCATGAATGAGTGTATATCTGTAGTGACTGATATGTGCTCAATGTCCTGCCATGAATGAGTGTATATCTGTAGTGACTGATATGTGCTCAATGACCTGCCATGAATGAGTGTATATCTGTAGTGACTGATATGTGCTCAATGTCCTGCCATGAATGAGTGTATATCTGTAGTGACTGATATGTGCTCAATGTCCTGCCATGAATGAGTGTATATCTGTAGTGACTGATATGTGCTCATGTGTTTTTGTTCTACTAGATGCTATGAGTTATTAGGCTTGAGACAGGGGTTACCTCTAGTCCAGGAGCTCGTACATGGCAAGGCGAGCATGCACGAGCTATGTACACCCTACCCAACCTCGGCTAATAACTAATATACAAAATGTGTATATATATATATATATACATATATGATGTGTATCACACGCTGTGTTTCCACTGTCTAGGTCGTGTATACATTTGGGCATGGTAATGTCTTCTGTGCGGCGGACAATGTGAACGGGAACTTGAGGTACTTACCGGATGGTTGGGCAGGAATTGCCCAATGGTTTGGAGTGACGGCATTCCTATTCTGCGTCCACAGTATGGTAAGCACTGGACCCTCCCCCTCCCTCTCCCCCTCCCTCTCCCCTTCCCTCTCCCTCTCCCTCTCCACCTCCCCCTCCCCCTCCCCCTCCCCCTCCCCCTCCCTCTCCCCCTCCCTCTTCCCCTCCCTCTCCCCTCCCTCTCCCCTCCCCCTCTCCTCCCCCTCCCCTCCCCCTCCCTCCCTCTCCTCTCACTCTCTCCCTTCCCTCTCCTTTCTCTCTACTGTCTTAGTATCTGCAAATTTGAGCTCCCTGTGTACATCATATGAATACATCTGCTCTCTTACCATGCACTATCATTTTGCATTTTCTTGATCACTGCACACTATTCATCTGTTTTTAGACTAGTGGTGATTGGTAGGTATTGATGCAATTTAAACGAATAGGTCATCATTATTGTTGGATTTCCATCTACATGTAGCTGATCTATCTGCTAGGGTCTGAAAATCTCAGGGGGGAAGAGGAGAGGGCACATGGGAGGGTACAAATTGATCTCTACCCCCCCCCCCCCCCAAGCCTGAAGCATTGTCCTGCTTGCTTGCTTTAACCCTCCTCAACTTCCTCCAAGCCTGAAGCATTGTCCCACCTGCTTGCTTTAACCCTCCTCAACTTCCTCCAAGCCTGAAGCATTGTCCCACCTGCTTGCTTTAACCCTCCTCAACTTCCTCCAAGCCTGAAGCATTGTCCTGCCCGCTTGCTTTAACCCTCCTCAACTTCCTCCAAGCCTGAAGCATTCCTGCCTGCTTGCTTTAACCCTCCTCAACTTCCTCCAAGCCTGAAGCATTGTCCTTGCTTGCTTTAATCCTCCTCAACTTCCTCCAAGCCTGAAGCATTGTCCTGCCTCTTGCTTTAACCCTCCTCAACTTCCTCCAAGCCTGAAGCATTGTCCCACCTGCTTGCTTTAACCCTCCTCAACTTCCTCCAAGCCTGAAGCATTGTCCTGCCTGCTTGCTTTAACCCTCCTCAACTTCCTCCAAGCCTGAAGCATTGTCCTGCCTGCTTGCTTTAACCCTCCTCAACTTCCTCCAAGCCTGAAGCATTGTCCTTGCTTGCTTTAACCCTCCTCAACTTCCTCCAAGCCTGAAGCATTGTCCTTGCTTGCTTTAACCCTCCTCAACTTCCTCCAAGCCTGAAGCATTATCCTGCCTGCTTGCTTTAACCCTCCTCAACTTCCTCCAAGCCTGAAGCATTGTCCCGCCTGCTTGCTTTAACCCTCCTCAACCTCCTCCAAGCCTGAAGCATTGTCCCGCCTGCTTGCTTTAACCCTCCTCAACTTCTTCCAAGCCTGAAGCATTGTCCGGCCTGCTTACTTTAACCCTCCTCAACCTCCCAGCGTAAACATGATAATGAATCATAAAATATTAAAATATTAGATTGCATCACAAAGCAAAACTTAGTTTGCAAATTTCACTGCAATATATCTTCATGATAACTACGAATAAAGTGTCACGCAAAAGTTGAGGGGCATGTCACGCGAAGGTCGACTGTCATGTCACGCGAAGGTCGAGGGGTCAGCCCACATGAGAACCTAATGATGGCTGACAAGTTCCCTTTTGATAACATGCTGCAGCATTGATACACGATGACTTTGCAACGTCTAGGAGTGATTCTTGGGAGGAGGGTGAGCCCCACCATGGAGAGCCAGCTCACGATGACTTTGCAACGTCTAGGAGTGATTCTGGGGAGGAGGTTGAGCCGCACCATGGAGAGCCAACTCACGATGACTTTGCGATGTCTAGGAGTGATTCTGGGGAGGAAGGTGAGCCCCACCATGGAGACAGCTAACGATGACTTTGGAATGTCTAGGAGTGATTCTTGGGAGGAAGGTGAGCCCCACCATGGAGAGCCAGCTCATGATGGCTTTGCAATGTCTAGGAGTGATTCTGGGGAGGAGGTTGAGCCCCACCATGGAGCCAGCTCACGATGACTTTGCAACGTCTAGGAGTGATTCTGGGGAGGAGGTTGAGCCCCACCATGGAGAGGCATGTGCATCTGCTTGGTATGGATGTCATTAATAGCAGCTTGATTTTAGCCTGGCAGCTGTTCTGGTGTGATGAGGTGACCAGGCTAGCAGGATTGTTTTCTGTGCTTGTTGTTTGTGGCCATGACTACAATATCTCTTCCAGTTGAAGTGGCAGAATGATGGACTGTGCTGGTTATAAGGGCTTTTGAAATGTGTCCACAATATTATAACAACATTCATAGCTTTTACCACATTATTGTCCAATGCAAATGCTATCATGTGGTGTGTGACCATTAGCAAGTTTTGTTAACCACTATATGGTGTGAACTCGCAACTCATTGGGGGGGGGGGGGGGGGGGGGGATCATATGAATTGGTATTGCACGCCTATTCTCTGTATGCACATGCCCACTAAGTTATAAATCTATTTCTGGTTGGAAGAAAGAGATGGCAGGCTAAGCCCCTCCAAGAGCCGAGAAGGCCAAGAGAAGTGCACCTGTTAGCCCTGTAGTTCAAGGAGGAGGCCGTATTCTGTGACTTCTGCATTGAACAAGTAAAATTAAAGAATATTTTTAAATGGCTGACAATCACTATCTTTCTATCTATCTATCTATCTTATCTATCTACTATCTATCTATCTATCTGTCTGTCTGTCTGTCTGTCTGTCTGTCTGTCTGTCTGTCTATCTATCTATCTATCTATCAACTGCCTTCATGAACAGTCTCTTCCTGCTGTTTCTGGAGGTTCTTGTTCAGTGGCAAGCAGCACAGGCACCTGTGCTTACCAGGAATTTCTCTGAAATCCTTTGCTTTTGAGCAAGGAGGCACTCCTGGTTGGATTTCTTTGCTATAAGTTTTGTTGCCGACATATAGCGATGTAGTGCTGCACAGGTTCTGATGGCTTACTTCAACAGAGCTGGTTCTTATACTAAACTGCAGCTTATTGTATTTCCATTCTGATGATACTAAAAGTATAATTATTACAACAAACCACAAATAAAGTCATCGTTTAATTGATTAAACTAAAATATAATTATGGGCGTCTTTGTCACATTTTCCAACATTTCTGAATAAACTCAGCAGAAGATTTGAAGTTATGTTGGTAGTGCTGCAGTGTGACGTTCGTACCTGTACTAAGAGGAGATCATTGTTCATTTTCCATTGCCTAACCGGATCATCATAAGAAAATTTCCATGTTTCAAAGTAATCTTCATGATGCAGACAGCACAGAATATGGTCCCCTTGAACTACATGGCTAACAGGTCCACTTCTCTTGACCTTGGCCTTCTTGGGGGGGGCTGAGTCTGCCATCTCTTTCTTCCACATGCATACAGATGCTTTAACCCTCTGAATGCTGGAGAGTCCATTCAATTTTACTACCCCACCAACAGGGAAGATTTTAATCAAGACCAATTGCAAGCCTGAGGGCAATTACATACAGTAACCTATAGTGATTCTAATATCCCCTGATGTACAAGAAAATCAAACTCCAGGGGTCGAGCTATAACCTCAACCACATCTGCAGCTACTCAAGTCTGGCAGACCTCCCCACCTAGGTGTTGAATAAGTCTGGCAGACCTCCCCACCTAGGGGTGTTGAATAAGTCTGGCAGACCTCCCCACCTAGGTGTTGAATAAGTCTGGCAGACCTCCCCACCTAGGGGTGTTGAATAAGTCTGGCAGACCTCCCCACCTAGGGTTGCTGAATGGTGGCTTGCTCTGGAGCTATAATCTGTACTGTAGTTGTAACAATTTATACAGACTACATGTGTGCAGGTAACTTCATCCTTCCCAAGCTTTACTCTCTTCACCAGCTGCTTCACTCCCATGCTGAGTGAAGACTCCTTCTTTTTAACGTCAAAGATGGTGGACTGGCCAATTCCACACTCTTCACCGAGCACTGTATAAGACTTCCTTCCAATCTAGTCCAGCAACTTTAGAGCATGTAAGAATCTTGTGGGGCTCCTTTAACAACAACTCCTACAGCTGACGCCATTGCTCAAAATCAAACACCACAAGTGTGCCTTGTCTAATTATACTACAGTAGTAGGCTGGGTTTTAAACACTGCACACTGTATTGTAAATTTAGCCCATAGATTTACGTGTACACACCACAGAACGTGTATGCACACCATACACAGCTGATTGGTGAACCTCTTGGATTTGGATTAGCCCAGTTAGGATTAGACAGGTTACACTGTACTAATTCTGTGGTCACAGAAAATGAAAATAGTTTTGTGGCAACATTAACTCATAATGCTAAGCCTCCACTCAGTCAGTGATTAGAAGTGGATGAGCAGCTGTACAATGAAGAAGACCGAATGTTGTAGTTGTCTGGAGCACCTTCCATGAACAATGGTTGGCAGGGAATCGAGTGCCTTGCAATAGTCATCCAACATTATGTCCTCGTCAGTCCTGTGCATAACATGCCATCTCTCCCTTGGCTACTTAAACTTTGCATGCAAATGTGCTTGTGCAATTATTATGCTTAGCATCCGTCCTATATGTAATCTGACTTATGCTTAGCATCCTGTGTGTAATGCAGACTTATGCTTAGCATCCTGTGTGTAATGCAGACTTATGCTTAGCATCCTGTGTTTATGCAGACTTATGCTTAGCGTCCTGTGTGTAATGCAGACTTATGCTTAGCGTCCTGCGTGTAATGCAGACTTATGCTTAGCGTCCTGTGTTTATGCTGACTTATGCTTAGCATCCTGTGTGTAATGCAGACTTATGCTTAGCATCCTGTGTGTAATGCAGACTTATGCTTAGCGTCCTGTGTTTATGCAGACTTATGCTTAACATCTGTCCTGAATGTAATGCTGACTTATGCTTAGTGCCCTGTATGTAATATTGAGTTATGCATATCGTCCTATATGTAAAGCTGATTTATGCTTAATGTCCTGTCTCTAATGCTTAGTTTTGTCATTATGTATGCTTAGCATTGTGTATGTAATGCTGTGTAACACTGACTTATGTCATTAGTGCACTGCTGGTCTCTGCCCAACCTAGGTGATTCCACTTGAGTCTGTCATGAAGAAGCCGCAAGACATGCCAGTGCTTCTTGATGTAGCTGCCGTTCTGGTGGTGGGGGTTAATCTTCCCTTTGCTCTCTACGGGTACCTTCTCTTTGGAGACCAGATTCAAGGTAGGGTGTATGTGTGTGCATGTATGTCATGCCTGGCCCAAGGCTAGTTCAGTGTCTAACTACCAATATGCCTATACAGTCTTCGTGTTCTTTCTTGGATTGTTTGGTATACAGGATAACCGGGAAAAATTGGTGGGAATTAATTTTGGTGAATTGGTCTCAACTGATGCAGAAATCTAAGTTTACAGATTTGCATTTAGTAGGTATGAGAGACAAGGTCTTGTCTAGTGCTTGGCAAGGTGGTGTGTCGATGAGATATCTCCTTTATCTAGTTGCTCAGGGACATCACATTTAGGAGAGTGTTTGGAATTCCAGCATAGATTAAGAATTGCCCTGTAAGGGGAGAGGGTGGCAACGAAAATGATCTCATATGCTGCCAGTATTGTGAAGGAGCACCTATCGACTCCATATACCACGGAAGGTATAACTGCTCGTTCTTTGTCCTGCGAAGAAACTCTCTCTATCTCCTGTCTACAAAATATATTTGAGCAGCGCCATATTATTCTTGAACACACCTACTAGATAACAGTAACATCATGACAAAATATTGGCGGAGTTTAATTGCCCAGTGCCTCCAGCGATATTTAAAAGGGAGGATGTAACCACAGAAGATGTAAAAATGTATTACCTCATAACTTTTTAATTTTTAACACTATGCAGCTGATTTTGATATCAAAATGTAGACAATTGTATGTGCTTTCTATTGATATAATCTTGATGTATACCTACTCAGGTTATCCAGCTGTGACCTAATATGGGTGTCACTAAATTACACACAACTCAAGATCAATTAGTCCTAACCACTTCCCACTTAGACAGCACCTGTAGCAACCACAGTGGCTTGATTGCAGCAGAAGATTTGGTCATATCATGTACATGTAATTTTTAATAATTTTTAAAAGAAAATCAATGGATTTTTCAACATTCTGACTCATATACCCACCAAAGTTGACTTTAACAAAAATTCCTCTGTTGCATAGAAAGAGCAGAAAAAGAGCTTTCTGATGATATCTTGAAAGTGGGTATATGTAAAAAGAATAAGGCAGTTACATGTAATTTAGTGACTCCGAGTACATGATTTCAGATAAGAGCCTTCAAAGTTGAGAATGTCAATTATGTTAGTTCTTGTACTGCTCTTCTGTCCAGGGGTCCAGCCATTCACTCTAATGCATGTGGGCATAAAATAAGAAGGGTAATGCACAGTTTATGATACACAACAGGTATAACTTTCCTTTTAAGCTCGTAGATCTTGGGAAAATAAAATGGGTTGGGGGGGGGGGGGGGGGGGGGGTAGTAGGCTCAGTTTTCTCCTCGTCGCCTACTCCTCGCTAGAATTTGCCTGCCTCGTACGTGATTCCCTCTTCCTCCACAAGTGCTGCCTCTGACGCTTTCTCCGTGCTCTTCTTTGACTTCCTTCTCCGTTTGAACTCCTGAGTCTCCCTAGTCGCCACCCGTTTGATGCGAAATGTATCTTCAAAGACTAGGTACGACTTGCACAGGGGGCCAGGATGCAGATCCAGCTCTTCCATAATGGAGAGCAGAGCCTGCCGCCCACTGTTGAAAACCAAAACGGCATGACTGACAGCGATTTCTACGGTAGCTCTCCCGGAGAATTCGGTCTTCGGTGAACGAGCCTATATAAGCTTGTTGAAGCTCTCATTTTGGTTTTGCGTGGCACCCAGCAGGCATCTCCCGAGGAGCTCTTCATTACACAAATCCTCCCAGACTTCCTTCAATGGCTCCACGAAATTTGCCGGAATGGTGGTGTTATGTGGAGGCACACATCCTGACCTTCAGCTAGTGCGCGTTGGTACTTGCACCAGCTGCACCAACTGGGCAACATTGGTGCTGAGGATCATCGTCAGTAGAGAGGGAATGGTAGAACACAGCCCAACAAGCTCTGACCATACCCACCAGGTCGTCCCTGTGACTCCTGATTGCGTTGGCGTAGTAATCAGAAATACTTGTAATATTCTTGTCTTTCATAACTCCCTGGATGGAGGCCTTCAGCTCTTCAATTTCCAAGCAGGTGGCTTCTTCAAGATCCAACTGGTCCCTAGAGCTGCCTTGCTCCTTCTCTGCCCACCTCCCCCTTCCCTTGCCAACACTTCCAACCTTCTTCTTCAACTCCTTCTCCTTCTCCTTCAGCAAGTTGATCTTCTTCCTGACAGGTACTTTCCTGCCATTCACGATCACCTTCATCTTGCTGAATCTCTTCACCACCCGCTTCTTGACGTGTCCTACACATTCGTGCTTGAATATATCCACTTCATCACCATAAGGCTTCAGCTCATTCAATTTCTTCACTGTCTTAGCATCACCATCACATACAACACTACTGGTGTACCTTAGGTTATGGAGCTTCATAGATCGCTCCCAGATCTTGACGGCACCGGCAACTTCCATGGCTGGCGAGGATCCCATGTGGTTCTTCTCGCAAGAGTCCTTGTGATATTCAAACCGCTCCTCAAAATCATCCTCACTGATTCCTGTTGCACGCTTCCTGGCACAAACACCACATCGTTTCGTCAAGATATCGAAGTCAAGCACTTGCCCGGTCTCCAATGACATGACAACTACTACACCGTGTGTTGCTGTGTGACCACGCGTACACCAGGTTCCATCACAAGTAACCGCAGTATCAAGCACCTCCTTGGGATCAGCACCATGAAGAAGACGAAGTCGAGCAGAGGCAGCACTCATGTTCATGGAGCAAACTTTGATGGAGATCTCTGCCAGATGTTGGTTGTGATCTTGCCACGAAGGTCCACTCAGTGGCGGAAGCATGTCCATCATGCCACAAAAGGACTCAAGACTTTTCTTTCCTCGTCCTATGGCCCTCATGCCTAAGATAGATCGAGTGTTCAGACGCTTGGACTTCTTCGAGTAGGGGTCACACACCGCCGCCTCCTTGCCACACTCAGTGTTGGTGCAGCAAATCATCAGCTTTGATGCTAACCCCCTCCTGCTAACAAGACTCTCTCGAACAGTGAGAGGAGAGCTACATTCATGCACATACCGATCTTCATGACTGCTTCACACAGGTCTTCACAGTCCACAAGACGGTAGCCTTGCATTTCCCCCACATAGTCTAAATAAGATTCAGACTTTGAAGGCTCACCAGCGCTGGAAGTCTTGCTGGGCTGCGATGGTTGTAGCTCCCTAGATGGACAACGCGAGGCAGGGATGGCAAGCTTCTTAGAAGAAGCCGTGTCCACGGGGACAGGCCTCTCTAAATGAGCTTCTTCAGCTACAGGTGAGAGAGAAAGAGGCCTAGCAGGCATCAGGCAGCGAGTAACTCCCGAAAAAACCTTCGAACGCTTCTTACTGAATGACTTTGGTAGAGACATGACACAAAACAACTTACAGTCTTTGAGGGGAAAAAACGTGCTGACTGTAGTCAGGTGACAGGATGCGCAGATCATCACATTCCTCGCCCCTACCGCGCAGTTACTATGGCTATAGAGAGCTTACAATGAGCTTCAATTTGGTACCTTATTCGAGCTTCTAGTACCTAACGTTAGCGATCGCCACTCACGGTTGAGGCCCCTTCTTCTTCAATCTTTTGGTGTAACCCCCTGTGTAGCTTGATTGCATTCAATTGCATGGAAGAGCATGCACATAAAGGTGCATAACTTCATTGTGGAGCATTGAAATGCTCTGAAACTTGAAATATGACTACTAGATAGACAAAAGTATATATAGATGGCAAAAAAAAAATTTTTTTTTGTATTTTGACAAAAATCAAGAAAAAAATGGTTACATCCTCCCCTAACCCACTTGTTGATCAAGCCAGCCACAACTACTATAGGCAACTAATTGCGAGATGTGGCCAGAGTTAGCACCTTTTAGGGCCCAGTGTGAAATGGGTGCTAATGACATTGTCCTGCCAAATAGCACTTGCATGATACACTTGTGTGGCACTCTCCATGTCACCAAATCACACTGGTCTTATCCCCCCCCCCCTCCATTTTCTTGCTGGTTATGTACCCTAATGACATCATTATTTATTAGGCTTCATTACAAAATATGATGCAACTACTATATAGTGACTTAGTTAATTGAATCGCATTGCTCCAAACTGAGTAGCTGGATCCTACTCGGCAAATTTGAATAATCCTATTGAGCTGCTGAGCTGCCATCACATAGAGGGTCTCCGAGACGCCTGGAGTATAATGCCAGCTGATCCTTGGGTGTCTTAATATAAAGCATGTTTATGGAGACATCATTGCTTCCCTGTCTTGCTTTTGTAGTTGCTGCTCCACTCCTAAAACTCTTCTCTCGAGTAGACCTTGCTATCAACTCTGGCCTTTGTGAAAGCCTCCTTCACTTTCGACACCAGCTTCTCTAGCGTGAGGTGTTTCCCATCTCTGAGTTGACAGAAAGGGCCTGGGGGCTGAGGTGTCTAGCCACCATGTGTGATAATGCTACTGATAAAGGATACAGGGCAGAGAGCATTGTTCGTCCTGCCAACAAAGATGGCCACACCTACCCTAAATGGGTCGGTCTTGAATGTTTTTATCCTTACCCTTAGGACCTGGGGTTTCTCTATGCCTGCTGCCAACTGCCAAATCATTGAAGCTGTGTGCCTCTTCATCATATGCCAGCAGCAATCTGGGGGGGGGGGGAACACAGCGAGGCAGCCTCCCACACCGTGGATCCCCTTCCCTGCCCCTCTGATCCAGACCTGCTTTAATTTGATCACCTGCTCCAGACGAGCCATATGGTGCAAAGGCTCCTTGTAGCCTTCCACTATGTGGAGATGCCTAACTGCTGAGAGGTAGAGTTGTGACACACTTTTTGAACAGCTATCCAGGACACAAATTGTTTGTTCTGGGGCAGGTAGAGGGGGAAATATTTCCCCCCAACAGAACTCAAAATATCGCTTCTTTACGAAGTTGTATGCCTTCTGGGTGGAAGAGGCTAGACCGTTCCAAAATAAGGATTTACAGCCATGTTCAGCACCTTGATGTCCAGTCTGGCTTGGGCAGTGCTAATGTAGAACTTCTGGAGCCGCTGTTCCCTCTTGATCTGCCTGAGGATACAGTGCATAGAACAGAGGCATATTGTACCGAGGCATATTGTACCTTGACAGCTAACATGTGGCTACCCCTTTGATGTGGGTAGCCACTTTGATGTGAGCACTCACCAGGTGAAAGTCTAACTTTGCTCAGTAAAACCTAAGCATCTGTCGAGGTGCACAGCCTCATGGCATTTTGAAGATCTGCTGTTGACAATGCCTACGACTGCTGCATAGATGCATCGTGCCAAAACTTCCTTACCCTGTCATGCATGCACCCAGAGGGCTGCTGCGATGATGATGGGAACCAATTCCTTGACTGTCATGTGACAGTCTGAGATTGTAAGATATCAGAATCTGTCCTAATTGTCCTCGTCTTCGTCAGAGCTAACTACTCACACTCACACGATGAAATAAGATAATTTTTGAGACACCAAATTCCTTTTATGCAAGATTGACAAAACAATAGAGAACATTTGTCAGTCGTCAAATCAGTTCAGTTTCCCGACATCCTCAACTGACAGAGGCTCAGAAGTTAACTACAAATTGCAACAGAGGGTACTGGATATTCAAATAGTTTTACAATGCTAGTTCGTTAGTCTGCAGCTCCTGAATCCAGACCCTCCTCTCTTCATTGGCTCTTTGGGCTGCAGCGCGAACAGGGCGTCTCTTGGGTTCCGTTAGGACAGAGACAGTAGATTCTTCATCTGGGTCAAAGGTTGGATTTTCTTGAGTGGGTGCAGGCACATCCTTAGAGATGGATTTTGGTTCCTCTGCTTCACGAATCTCCAATGGATAGAGAAGTTGCAGTGGCCTTCTCAACAATGTGCTGTCTGTCTCTAGTAGCAACCCTCACCATTGCACCCCGAGGCATTCCATCCCGTCCAGTGAGAAGTTCCTGGATCCGTCCGAGTTTCCATAGACCACGGGGCAGTGCTTCATCATGGACAACAACAACGTCTCCCTTGGATACGTGAGGATGATGTGGAATCTTCTTCGCTGAGTAGCGATGACTCTCTCTGAGCTCGGTCAGATACTAAGACCCCAACGCCTCCAAAAGTGATTCAGAACACTTGACAGATGTTTCCTTCTTTTCGTCAGCTGACTGGAATTGACTTCAAAATCTTCATCTCCAGAATCCCACACACAGCCCAAGTGGTCAGGTAGGGTTAGCAACCTTCGTCCAACTAAGAGATGGGAAGGAGTGAGAGGTTCGTCGAAATCTGTGGAGGAAATGTACAACAGAGGTCGGGAATTGATGACAGCTTCTATCTCAACTATGGTAGTGAGTAGCTCGTCGTGGGAAAAGTTCGCTCTTCGTAAACAGCGTTTGGTGGATTTAATCATCCGTTCAAAGACACCACCCCACCAGGGTGCACGTTCGATGTTTAAAATCCACTGACTTCCTTGATTAGTCAAGTGCTCTTGAACAGTCTCGTCCTTGAAGACGGCACTAAGGAACCTGGCAGCAGCTTTGAAGGTCTTCCCGTTGTCAGAGAAACTTGCGCGGTAGGCCTCGTCTGGATGCAAATCGCTTCAAACATCGTATGAATATCTCGGTGGATAGATCGGACACGATATCCAAGTGTATGGCTCGAGTAATAAGACAAGTGAACATACAAATCCGTACCTTACTGCTGCCGTTGGGAGGTCCATGACGAATAAACAAAGGACCCGCAAAATCCACACCTGTGTATGTGAAGGCTGGACCCTAAACTCCGTCAAAGGTGGAGGTGGTGGGCCATGCAATGGTGCACCTTCATACTTCTTGCAAATAGTGCACCTGTGTATTGTAGATCTCATCAGACTTCGACCCTTTATGATCTAGTATCTTCAGACTTTAGTTAACGTATCCTTGACTCCATTGTGATGCACACATTGGTGAGCAGCACAAACTATTAGGGTGGTGAATGGATTACTTCGGGGCAGAAGAACTGGGTGTTTAGCTGAATAGGGGATCTCCGTATTTTGTAATCGGCCGCCACATCTCCATAAGCTCCTGTCATCACGAGCCTAATTGGCTCTTCAGAACATTGAAATCTTTCTGGAGGACCAACTGCCTTTGTGCATGGGAGATCCATAGTACTTCAGCTGCCGTGATCTCTTGAGGCGTCAATACAATCGGATGATTGGAGTGAGATTTCGTCTTGGTTTTGAAGCGCTCCACCGCTCTCACAACATATGCAGTGACCCTAATGAGCCTCTGCAGTGTACTGAAGTTTTGGCATGGCATTAGGTCTCCCAAAGGCGGGCTTTTTCTCAATGGCCAACAGATTGTGGGGACAACTTGCCAGTAGATTTCAACTCTTGCGAGCACGGCTCTCGCATGGGGTTTGACTCGACATCGGCATGAGAAAGTGAGTGTAAACCATGCCACTCGGGTCCAATGCGCCACAACTGACTGACTGATAACTCTACCATAGTGATTACTCTCGAGGGCAGATCCGCAGGGTTAGTAATGCCTGGGCAATGGTGCCAAAGATCGGGATGAACCTTGCGTCGTATCTCCTTTACTCTATTTTGGACAAAAGGTTTCCACTCCTTATCTGTTCCAAGAATCCCAATAAAGTGCGACCTTGGAATCAGTGTAACACCTTACATCAATAGGGGGCATCTGGTGTACACTGTCGTGCACAGAGACAATAAGTTTAGAGAGCAGACAACAGTTCCAATCGAGGGATTGTTAGAGCTTGTAAGGGTGCAACTCTCGTCTTAGCAGCACCGAATCTGACCACTCTGTGGGACTCGGTTTTCAGGACGAGATAGACCACCACCGCATAGGCCTTCGTGGATGCATCGCAGAACCCACAGAGTGTGGTTGAGCATAAGGAGTCTGCGTCATCGCATAGGTAGCTTCTTGGGAGAGAGATTTGGCAAGGTTTCGTTAAGATCTGATGTCAGTTCCTTCCATTCTGCTATCAGCCATTCTGTGACAACATCATCCCAGTCGGACTTGCACTGGCAAAGCTTCTGAAAAAGTATCTTGAATCTGATGATCACTGGAGAGAGGAATCCAAGAGGGTCATAGAACTTGCCGATGAGGCTGACAATGTTTCTCTTCGTTGAATTCATATCCAGAGCAAGTCTAGCAAGGTTAGTGACGTCAATGATGAGTTGGTCGGACTCAGGATTCCATGGTATTCCCAAGACCTTGTGTTCTTCTGTTTTTTTAACTTGAGAGACTCCAAGAGTGATTTCAAAGTAAGTCGGATCATGCTGCTTGGGTGGATTGTCGGCCTTTGAACTCTCTTGGAGGTCGATCCGTTCTTGTAGCCGCCTAGAGTTAGTCAGGAATTTTCTCAGGTTAAACCCTCCATCACGAAAAATCTTCTTCGATTCAGTGTACAAGTTGAAAGTTTCATCTTCAGTGTGTCCACCAGTTATAATGTCGTCGACATACGTGGAACAGAGCAGGCGACGAACAAGGCTCTCATGTGTCTCCAGGTACCTCTCCAAGAGATACCGTATGGTAGCATTAAGGAGAAATGGGCTGGAGGAAACCCCGAACACGACCCTAGTAAATCGATAGACGTTCAGGTCAGGGGAATCCTTAGAGACATCATCCACCCAGATGAATCGCAATACATTTCGGTCAGCCTTTTCCACAGACACCATTATAAATGCCTTTTCCAGATCTGCTATGAGAGCCATCCGGTATGATCGGAATCGCACCAAAAGGTCAAAAATGAGTTGGTTAAATTTCGGTCCCTTAAGGAGACAGTGATTGAGGGAAGGACAGTTGGCAGTCTTGGCAGAAGCATCATATACCAAGCGCATCTTCGATGTGGACTTGTCTCGATGCACAACGGCATGATAAGGCAAGTAGTGAGTAGTCCTCGGAAGAGCTTCATCTCCTGGAACGGCTTCAATGATTCCCTTTCTCAGCTGATCTTGGATTATGTCATCGTATTCCTTGAGGTTGGTTGGATCTTGTTTGAGTCGGCGAAGCAAGCTTCGGAGTCTGTTGACACTCAGCTGATAGTTGTCTGGCAATGGATGATGGAACTCCCTCCACGGTAAAGCGATCTCGTACCTCCCGTCCTCAAACTTGA
This sequence comes from Cladorhizidae sp. MBARI D1340-BT2, assembly GCA_028752905.1. NCBI lineage: Eukaryota > Metazoa > Porifera > Demospongiae > Poecilosclerida > Cladorhizidae > Cladorhizidae sp. MBARI D1340-BT2. The sequence continues at coordinate 20,797,882 of JAQNBH010000017.1, read as the reverse complement.
CTGCTTCTGTGAAGTCCTCATATAGCATCTTCTCTTCACTCTGGATTCCCAGGGCTTCTAGCTCCCAGAATGCTCGGAGTTGGTCATCCAATGTTTGAGGCTCCTTAGAATGAGTCTCGGCATGAAGTGTATGAGTAACATTCAGATAACCATCATCGGCTAAGCTCATTATGGTAAGAGTGTCCCGACAACACCCATCCCAGTTTAGTGTGTATGGCAGTAGGCCCATTGGCTCCCCTGCAAACACTCCCAGTTACCAACTCCCAATAGTAATCAGATCCAATCAAAACATCTATTGGCATGCTTGATTCAGCTCTCCAGAAATCAGCTAGTTCCAATCCCATGAGGTGGGGTTGACTCTCAACACATGCGGAGACTGTCCCACCAAAGGCTCACAAATGTGGGGCATCACATATAGAGAAATGGACATCGAGGGATAACCCCATAGACACATGCGTGCAATTACAATGCGACATACCCTTGCACTGCCTTCGTCGGACCCAAAGGTGGCGATGGAAAGAGACTGTTCTCCTGTAGCTTCCAAGTTGAGCAGGTCTCGGGCACGTTCGCTGATGTACGACTTTTGGCAGCCACCGTCGAGTAGGAAACGTACTTCAATCGATTTACGAGTCATTCGGATGGTGAATCACTGCACGTGCAGTCTGGAGGAATACGGCCTATAGGTTGTCAGAACAAAGGGTGCTAGTCGTTTGATTCGAATGGAATAGAGGTGCTGCTGAGTTTAGCCCAGATTCAACAGCATGGGCCAAGCTTGGAGGATTGCTCATACCGGCATCGCATATGGACGTGTGGTGTTTCTTCCTGCACTTCTGACATCTAGAGGTGGACTTGCAATCGCGGGAGAGATGATTCTTGCGTAGACAATTGAAATACCTGCCCCCGGTCTTGAGAGCCTGCTTGCGAACCGTAACATCAGTCACGGATGTGCAGCATGTGGACGAGGGAGATTGTTGACAATAGACACACTGAGGGTCACTCCTTGAATCTCGGGTGACAGAGAACAGAGTAGAGGCGGTGAGATGCAACCTCTCTTGACCTTGTCGGCCAGGTGCAGATGGTGATCTCTCTTGACCTCGTCTTGAAGGTCTGGGATTGGCTCTTTCTTGGGCAGTTAATTCCTCTTCGAAGGTGACTACGAAGGTGACTAGTAGTGCATCCATGTCCAAGTCGGTTTTGGATACCTTCCTTCTCACGATGAGCTTCAGGTCGGGGGGGGGGGGGGGGGGCTGCTTGGCTAGTAGGACAGGTGCGAGAAGGGCACTGTAAGAGGCTGCTTCAATTCCAAGTGATTTCAGACTGCGCACATGTGATTCAGTACTGTCGTAGAGCCGACGCAAATCTCTGAGGTTGTGATCAAGGGTTATGTTTTCCATATTCAATAGAGCGTCCATATGTTTTGAGATGATGACTTGTTTGTTGCCAAACCGCCTACGAAGAATCTCTATAGCTTGTTGGTAGTTGGCAGACGAGAGAGTGAGTCCAGCAATAGCATCAGAGGCTGAATGATCAAGGAGGGACCGTAAATAGTTGAATTTAGCAACTTCAGAGAGGTCTGAGTTTAGATGGATGGCAGACTGGTATGAGTCCCAGAAGGAGGTCCACCTAACAGGGTCACCATTGAATCGAGGCAGGGAGATTTTCGAGAGATTTGCTTCGGATCCCATAAGGGTGGTTCCAGGAGCGTTAAGCTCAGGTGGATCAACAGTTGGTAGTTCTATAGATGGTGGGTCATCTGTAGGCAGGTCCAAAGCAGGTGGGTCCCTGCAGACACTTCGAGTAGATGTACATAGTCAGATTGGTTGTATTTATCTAATCTTGATAAGGCAGTGTATATTCACTCCTCAACCTCGTCTGCTTGGGAAATCTCGGTTTCTATGGACTCTTCTGAGGCGAGCGCGAGTACTTCCTCATCCAAAACAGTCAGAGACTGTAGCTTGTCTTCGAGGCTTCGTTTCAACTGATTTATCTTGGAGACATCAAGGGGTTCACTAATAATAGAATGTTGGACTTGTCCCAAGATATGAGTAGTGGTAGCTCGATGTCCCGCACGGAGTCTCTTCTTCCTGGTTAACTCATCTGGTTCAGTCATATTGGAGTGTAGGTGTGCTTTTATTGGGACACTCGCTTGTCATCTTAAATCGTAGAATTCTTCTTCCAGCGGGATCCGGCTCGAAGGACCATGTAAGATATCAGAATCTGTCCCAATTGTCCTCGTCTTCGTCAGCGCTAACTACTCACACTCGCATGATGCAATAAGATAATTTTCGAGACACCGAATTCCTTTTATGCAAGATTGACAAAACAATAGAAAACATTCATGAGGTCACATGACCATTACTAAACACGCAATAAATCAGTTCAGTTTCCCGACAGAGATAGGGCTGGCCCATCTTGGCCAGAATCAACTTCCTCTGCAAAAGATCCCGCACTCCCAGTTTTCTGAAGCATTGGATGTCACTATGACTGCTGTAGTTGCATCTCTTATATCATCTTCATCATTGGGATTCCATTCCAATCTTCTGCATACACTGAGCCCACCGCTCAACATCTGCTCTTGCATCTCAGCTCGGGCGGACGTAATAGTCTAGATGCCTTGCCGCCATTGAGAGGTTAATTAGCCTGCGTGTTCTCCTTGCATTCAAGCGGGTCTGGGACCCCAGCATTATGTAATCATCAACATGGTGGGCCACCCCTTGCACTCCTCTCTGCTCCTTCATCCATTGGAGAGCACCTGCTACTGCTGAAAAAGGGGGCTGATCTCAGGCCAAAGCTGCATCCACGAATATGGCCCCTCCCCATTGCAACCTACCTGTCTGCAGCAACCACGACCACCTCGTCTACCGCTACATAAGGCAGGCTCTTGACTGAAACCGTCATTAACACTAGTCTTCTGGTGCTGTCATTAACACTAGTCTTCTGGTGCTGTCATTAACACTGTAGTCTTCTGGTGCTGTCATTAACACTGTATAGTCTTCTGGTGCTGTCATTAACACTAGTCTTCTGGTGCTGACATTAAACTAGTCTTCTGGTGCTGTCATTAACACTAGTCTTCTGGTGCTGTCATTAACACTAGTCTTCTGGTGCTGTCATTAAACTAGTCTTCTGGTGCTGTCATTAACACTAGTCTTCTGGTGCTGTCATTAACACTAGTCTTCTGGTGCTGTCATTAACACTAGTCTTCTGGTGCTGTCATTAAAACTGTAGTCTTCTGGTGCTGACATTAACACTAGTCTTCTGGTGCTGCCATTAACACTGTAGTCTTCTGGTGCTGTCATTAACACTAGTCTTCTGGTGCTGTCATTAACACTAGTCTTCTGGTGCTGTCATTAACACTAGTCTTCTGGTGCTGTCATTAACACTGTAGTCTTCTGGTGCTGTCATTAACACTGTAGTCTTCTGGTGATGTCATTAACACTGTAGTCTTCTGGTGCTGTCATTAACACTGTACTCTTCTGGTGCCATCATTAACACTAGTCTTCTGGTGATGTAATTAACACTGTACTCTTCTGGTGCCATCATTAACACTAGTCTTCTGGTGCTGTCATTAACATTAGTCTTCTGGTGCTGTCATTAACACTCGTCTTCTGATGCTGTCATTAACACTGTAGTCTTCTGGTGCTGTCATTAATCATTAACACTAGTCTTCTGGTGCTGTCATTAACACTAGTCTTCTGGTGCTATCATTAAAGCTAGTCTTCTGATGCTGTCATTAACACTAGTCTTCTGGTGCTATCATTAACACTAGTCTTCTGGTGCTATCATTAAAGCTAGTCTTCTGATGCTGTCATTAACACTAGTCTTCTGGTGCTATCATTAACACTGTAGTCTTCTGATGCTGTCATTAACACTGTAGTCTTCTGGTGCTGTCATTAACACTAGTCTTCTGGTGCTGACATTAACACTGTAGTCTTCTGGTGCTGTCATTAACACTAGTCTTCTGGTGCTGACATTAACACTGTAGTCTTCTGGAGCTGACATTAACACTAGTCTTCTGGTGCTGCCATTAACATTAGTCTTCTGGTGCTTATTTAACACTGTAGTCTTCTGGTGCTGACATTAACACTGTAGTCTTCTGGTGCTGTCATTAACACTGTACTCTTCTGGTGCCATCATTAACACTAGTCTTCTGGTGCTGTCATTAACACTGTAGTCTTCTGGTGCTGTCATTAACACTGTAGTCTTCTGGTGCTGTCATTAACACTAGTCTTCTGGTGCTGTCATTAACACTAGTCTTCTGGTGCTGTCATTAACACTAGTCTTCTGGTGCTGTCATTAACACTAGTCTTCTGGTGCTGACATTAACACTAGTCTTCTGGTGCTGACATTAACACTGTAGTCTTCTGGTGCTGTCATTAACACTGTAGTCTTCTGGTGCTATCATTAACACTAGTCTTCTGGTGCTGTCATTAACACTGTAGTCTTCTGGTGCTGTCATTAACACTAGTCTTCTGGTGCTGACATTAACACTGTACTCTTCTGGTGCCATCATTAACACTAGTCTTCTGGTGCTGTCATTAACACTGTAGTCTTCTGGTGCTGTCATTAACACTGTAGTCTTCTGGTGCTGTCATTAACACTCGTCTTCTGGTGCTGACATTAACACTGTAGTCTTCTGGTGCTGTCATTAACACTAGTCTTCTGGTGCTGTCATTAACACTAGTCTTCTGGTGCTGTCATTAACACTGTAGTCTTCTGGTGCTATCATTAAAACTGTGGTCTTCAGATGCTGTCATTAACACTAGTCTTCTGGTGCTGTCATTAACACTGTAGTCTTCTGGTGCTATCATTAACACTGTATGCTGTCATTAACACTGTAGTCTTCTGGTGCTGACATTAAAACTGTAGTCTTCTGGTGCTGTCATTAACACTGTAGTCTTCTGGTGCTGTCATTAACACTAGTCTTCTGGTGCTGACATTAACACTGTAGTCTTCTGGAGCTGACATTAACACTAGTCTTCTGGTTCTGCCATTAACATTAGTCTTCTGGTGCTTATTTAACACTGTAGTCTTCTGGTGCTGACATTAACACTGTAGTCTTCTGGTGTTGACATTAACACTGTAGTCTTCTGGTGCTGACATTAACACTGTAGTCTTCTGGTGCTGACATTAACACTAGTCTTCTGGTGCCGACATTAACACTGTAGTCTTCTGGTGCTGACATTAACACTAGTCTTCAGGTGCTGTCATTAACACTGTAGTCTTCTGGCGCTTCATTAACACTGTAGTCTTCTGGTGCTGACATTAACACTGTAGTCTTCTGGTGCTTCATTAACACTGTAGTCTTCTGGTGCTTCATTAACACTGTAGTCTTCTGGTGCTGACATTAACACTGTAGTCTTCTGGTGCTGACATTAACACTGTAGTCTTCTGGTGCTGTCATTAACACTGTAGTCTTCTGGTGCTGTCATTAACACTGTAGTCTTCTGGTGCTGACATTAACACTGTAGTCTTCTGGTGCTGTCATTAACACTGTGGTCTTCTGGTGCTGTCATTAACACTAGTCTTCTGGTGCTGTCATTAACACTGTAGTCTTCTGGTGCTGTCATTAACACTAGTCTTCTGGTGCTGACATTAACACTGTAGTCTTCTGGAGCTGACATTAACACTAGTCTTCTGGTTCTGCCATTAACATTAGTCTTCTGGCGCTTATTTAACACTGTAGTCTTCTGGTGCTGACATTAACACTGTAGTCTTCTGGTGTTGACATTAACACTGTAGTCTTCTGGTGCTGACATTAACACTGTAGTCTTACATTAACACTAGTCTTCTGGTGCCGACATTAACACTGTAGTCTTCTGGTGCTGACATTAACACTAGTCTTCAGGTGCTGTCATTAACACTGTAGTCTTCTGGTGCTTCATTAACACTGTAGTCTTCTGGTGCTGACATTAACACTGTAGTCTTCTGGTGCTTCATTAACACTGTAGTCTTCTGGTGCTTCATTAACACTGTAGTCTTCTGGTGCTGACATTAACACTGTAGTCTTCTGGTGCTGACATTAACACTGTAGTCTTCTGGTGCTGACATTAACACTGTAGTCTTCTGGTGCTGTCATTAACACTGTAGTCTTCTGGTGCTGTCATTAACACTGTAGTCTTCTGGTGCTGACATTAACACTGTAGTCTTCTGGTGCTGTCATTAACACTGTGGTCTTCTGGTGCTGTCATTAACACTAGTCTTCTGGTGCTGTCATTAACACTGTACATAGTCTTCTGGTGCTGTCATTAACACTGTAGTCTTCTGGTGCTGTCATTAACACTGTAGTCTTCTGGTGCTGTCATTAACACTGTAGTCTTCTGGTGCTGTCATTAACACTGTAGTCTTCTGGTGCTGACATTAACACTAGTCTTCTGGTGCTGTCATTAACACTGTAGTCTTCTGGTGCTGTCATTAACACTGTAGTCTTCTGGTGCTTCATTAAGACTGTAGTCTTCTGGTGCTGACATTAACACTGTAGTCTTCTGGTGCTGACATTAACACTAGTCTTCTGGTGCTGACATTAACACTGTAGTCTTCTGGTGCTGTCATTAACACTGTAGTCTTCTGGTGCTGTCATTAACACTGTAGTCTTCTGGTGCTGACATTAACACTGTAGTCTTCTGGTGCTGTCATTAACACTGTGGTCTTCTGGTGCTGTCATTAACACTGTAGTCTTCTGGTGCTGACATTAACACTGTAGTCTTCTGGTGCTGACATTAACACTGTAGTCTTCTGGTGCTGTCACTAACACTGTAATCTTCTGGTGCTGTCATTAAAGGCCTGTCTGCACTAGAGCAATGATCTACATCCGATCTATATAAATCCTGTCCGCACTGCACTCACATTTTTCCGGGTATGATCCGATCGCGATCCGACTGACCCACCTGGTGTAGGTAGATCTGATCGCTATAAGGTAAGATCTGAAATATATGGTGGGTGCGGCATTGTCACATGACAATAATGCGGCGACTACGTGAACTTCGTACCAAAGATACGAAAGGGCATGGCAGTTGGTTGGACTTGGGAGGAAACGAAGGCTTTGGTAGGGATCTGGGGGGGTGAGGATGTGCAGGCTCAGCTGGATGGCGTGGCCAGGAACAGGTCAGCCTACCAGCGTATTGCCAAAGCCATGGCAGACCTGGGACATGAACGGACGTGGCAGCAATGCAAAACGGAAATAAAGAACCTCACCCAGAAGTATAGGAAGGTAAGCATTTTAAGCTTTTTGGTTTTGCTGGATGGTTTAGACCGTTTATCTATAAGCACTTTAAGCTTTTTGGTTTTCTGGCTGTTTTTAAACTATCTACCAGCAAATATTAGCAAGATAATTTTTAGCTCTGTGGTCGATGGAGCTGATTAGTATGGTTATAAAACTGTCTGTTTATCAGGTGAAGGATGGCAATAAGGTGTCAGGGAAAGGGTGAATTACGTGCCCAATGTATGAAGAAGTCGATGCCATATTGGCTGCCTCTTGCCCACTTCTTGTGGTTGAGAGAAGCGGAGGGCAGCAGGAGCACACAAGAGGAGGTACATCACATGTGGTGGATGACAATGGTATGTCTGGTGAAGAGTTATTGGTAGAAAACTCAAGTTTATGTATAGGATAGCCTAATCAAAAGAGTGGGTTAAGCGCCTATGTAACCTCTGAGTTTGCGGTTACCCCGAGGCGAAGCCTCGGGATGTAACCGCAAACGAGTAGGTTACACTGGCGCATAACCCGCGAGTGGAGTATAGGCTATCTTACTTATACTACATTGCGCATGCGCTAAACTACATGCGGTTAAAAGTGTAGGCTATGTAACCTATAGTTATTAACCAATCAAATTAGCCACAGATCATGTGATGTAGTATAATTATCGTTAGATATCAGTGGACCCTCCCCTGAAGCAGAAGATGAGTACTCCTCTCGTACAGAAGGTAATGATTTCAATTTCAACAGTAACTTTTAATTGCTTTTTGTTTCATTACCTAATTTAGCCATTTCTGCTCCAAGCCTGCTTGTAGAGGGAACAAGTGACACTGCCACTGGGTCAAGCATTCCCTCTTCTCAGAGAAGTAATAATAAGTTATTATAAACAATATTAATGACTAATGAATTTTATTAGATACTTCTAGTTCTCAGCAGAGAAGAGAGGCAGTGACCGCTTGAAAGAAAGGTTTGTGTTCAGAAGTTTGTGCAATACAGTGTTAATAACTAAACCGGTGTAGGACAAAAACGTCGGCATGAGGACAGTGGGCTGAGGGAGCTTGCCCTTTTCCCCCACCAAGCTGAGCTGAGAGGGAAGCACAAATTCAAGCGAGGGAGCTAGCACTTGAGGAAAACAGGAGGGAAAGGGAAGATAGACATGAAGAACGCATGATGTTCATGTTTAGTAACGTAATTCAACAGCTGGCAAACGTTCGGTATTATCCTCCACCATCCACGTACCCTCCTAACACACAGTTTCCACACTCCTCTTCCCCCCCCCCCCCCCCTCCCCTCCCGCCCACCTTTTCCCCTTTTACCTTTCCCATCTGATCAACCACCACCAACTTCTTTTTCATCTCCTAACTTGCCTCACCACTATTCATCTTCACCTTCGCCATAGCTTATTATATTTTCTTTCAATTTTATTTACTATGATAAATCATTCTGATCTGCTAATAATTGTTAGTACAGTTTGTCTCTGATGGCATCTCTAATGGCTGTAGCTGTGCCACTGCTTGCTGCTGTGGTTGATACACTTGCACTTCCACTTCCTTCCCGATAGAGCTAGTTATCTTGACAACGATCACCATACATCTCACACACGTTATGCAATACTATGCATGAACTAACAAAGTTTGGTACATTGGTAAAGTTTGAGTCGATTCTCTTTAGTAGACATCGCCACCGTCCCTTCAACCAACCAAAAGCATTCTCCACCACATCCTTGCCCTGCTTTGCCTATAATTAAAGTTCAGTTCTTGTGGTGTACTGCTGGATGTCTCCAAGTAGGGTTTCATAAGCCATGGTGGAAGCGGATATGCTGGATTACCCAGAACAACAAGTGGCACTTCAACACCATTGAAGAGTTTTGACCAGCTGGGAAACAAAGACCCCATTTCTATGAAATGCGGAATTTGCAAAAGCACGGGCATCATGTACCTACAAATGGCATTCCTGGCTTGAATGATCCTCCTCATCCTTCTTCTCCTTTGTTTCATCATTATTGCCCTTCTCTGCCACCTATTCTGCTGATGTTGTTTAATTAATAACAGTGGCGATATAATATAGGGGGGAAAAACACAAAGCCAGGATATATCCAAAGTACAAGTAGAGCAGAGCAGCAGTCATGTGAGGGCTACCAGCTGTCATATGTGTGTGACAAGCAGCTGGTTGGAGGTGTAATTGTGGTTGTTCATTTTTGCAGTGCGGACAGGATTTATCCAGATCAGATCTAGATCAATAGTGGTCCCAGTGCAGACACTCCTTAAAACTGATGCTGTCATTAACACTGTAGTCTTCTGATGCTGCCGTTAACACTGTAGTCTTCTGGTGCTGACATTACCCTGTAGTCTTCTGGTGCTGTCATTAACACTGGTCTTCTGGTGACCTCATTAATTAACACTGGCCTTCTGGTGCAGACAGGTCTACAATGAGCTTCCACTTGCTAGGCCAGTTTCTCTTCAGGATCACACAAAAATTGTGGCACTGATAGCATAGTGTAAATCTCATGAAATTCATATTGCACTAAATTCATGTGCTTTTGGTTGAAAATACAGTACCTTCGAATTAAAATCTTGGAATCAAATTCATGCTAACTCAAGGGCTCATGAGTATAGGCAAAGAATTCCCATTGCTTTGGGTGTGTCGTGAATATCTGCCAGCATTTTGTGTTTACGTTGCATATGGGATTGAATGTCACATGATCAAGTTGAGTGGTCAATCAATAATCAAGAATACCTAATACTAATATGAGTTCAACATCAGTCCTTCTCTTCGTTAGATGAGAGATCTTGTGTGTGTGAGTAGGATTTGGTATGGCATCAGAGATTCCCCTCGAGCTAATATTAAGTAAATTATTTTTTAAATTCTTAAATAATCTTGTGGTTATGACTTTGGAGCTCCATAGATTCTTCACACTTTACACATATGAACTTGGTATATAGCTCAAAAGATAGATCTCTCTGTGTGCTCTATTTTGATACTAATTTTTTTTGCATGGCTGTAACGTTAACTGCAGCCAAAGTGGGCTGCCTCAAAATCGTGAAGGCCCTAGTTGGTTATAAGTGTGACTCCTGATAAGAAAGTGCTGGACAGTTGAGATTGGTATCTGTGGCTAGAGGAAGCTCTGCTCTACATGATGAGTGTTTTCATTAAGTGCTTAGTGTGCAGTGCACACCCTCACAGATTTAGACTTGAATATTTTGAGGTTCTGAAGATCAGCTTCTTGTAGGTTCCTCGAATTATGATTCAACCTTGTTATATCAGCAACATCCAGGACTTGAGTTGTTTGCCAGGAAATTATAATTACACATGCAAATTGATTGCTGACTAAATATTAGCTACCATCCTTCAAGTCTGGCTGGAGATAGCAGAGCTGGCATACTCCTGAGAGCTGGCTTGTGTTAGCAGAGCTGGCATACTCCTGAGAGCTGGCTTGTGTTAGCGGAGCTGGCATACTCCTGAGAGCTTGCTTGTGTTAGCAGAGCTGGCATACTCCTGAGAGCTTGCTTGTGTTAGCAGAGCTGGCATACTCCTGAGAGCTTGCTTGTGTTAGCGGAGCTGGCATACTCCTGAGAGCTTGGCGGAGCTAGCATACTCCTGAGAGCTGGCATGTGTTAGCGGAGCTGGCATACTCCTGAGAGCTTGCTTGTGTTAGTGGAGCTGGAATACTCCTGAGAGCTTGCTTGTGTTAGCGGAGCTGGCATACACCTGAGAGCTTGCTTGTGTTAGCGGAGCTGGCATACTCCTGAGAGCTTGCTTGTGTTAGCGGAGCTAGCATACTCCTGAGAGCTGGCGTGTGTTAGCGGAGCTGGTATACTCCTGAGAGCTGGCTAGAGTTAGCAGAGCTGGCATACTCCTAAGAGCTTGCTTGTGTTAGCGGAGCTGGCATACTCCTGAGAGCTTGCTTGTGTTAGCAGAGTGGCATACTCCTGAGAGCTGGAGCATGTTAGCGGAGCTGGCATACTCCTGAGAGCTTGCTTGTGTTAGCAGAGCCTGAGAGCTTGCTTGTGTTAGCAGAGCTGGCATACTCCCGAGAGCTGGCGCATGTTAGCGGAGCTGGCATACTCCTGAGAGCTTGCTTGTGTTAGCAGAGCCTGAGAGCTTGCTTGTGTTAGCAGAGCTGGCATACTCCTGTGAGAGCTGGCGCATGTTAGCGGAGCTGGCATACTCCTGAGAGCTTGCTTGTGTTAGCAGAGCCTGAGAGCTTGCTTGTGTTAGCAGAGCTGGCATACTCCCGAGAGCTGGCGCATGTTAGCGGAGCTGGCATACTCCTGAGAGCTTGCTTGTGTTAGCAGAGCCTGAGAGCTGGCTGGTGTTCACTGCCTTGAAGGCCGAGGAGGGACTGCTGGGGTGGCATTATGATGTGGAGAAAAGATCAAACTTTCCAGCAAGTTGGGGTTCATGTTACCAACTGTATCTATCAAGTGACTTGTTGGTTGTCAGGATAATTGCAATGCTGATCAATTTACCGACATCATCATCATCATCAAGTTCATCACCATTATATTCAATTATATTTCATCAACCATATCTTGACCAGTCCCTTTGTAAAATATGTCCACCACACCCCTACTGTATGTTGGAAACCTTCTGGAGTTAGTTATATTTCTGCCAAGTTGTACACTAATGTTGAGCTACATAGCCACCAATGCCCATGCAAGCTGAACTGAACTACTGGGAGGTTGGTGCACATTAGCCACCAATACGTACCTCCAACCACAAATGTCCAATTTGTAGGGGGCTTCCGGTCACATCTTACTTCTGGTGACACGAATAGACTTTAGCTTTTATTACTGTAGTAGTAGTAGTAGTAGTAGTAGTAGTAGTAGTAGTAGTAGTAGTTTATTATTATTATTATTATTATTATTATTATTATTATTATTATTATTATTATTATTATTATTATTATTATTATTATTATTATTACCTGGCAACTCTTCACTTCACTAACAGACATTAAGAAAAACCTGACACCTTCTCAACGGTTTTGCCGCAGCAAAGTGACGAGGACTGCAATTACAGCTGCTGCGCCTTTTCTATTGGACCTTATGTGGTCAGCTGGACATGGCCCTCCTGTAGCTGAAGCACTGCTGTGCATGTCCCTTTGTAGGACATGGCCCTCCTGTAGCTGAAGCACTGCTGTGCATGTCCCTTTGTAGGACATGGTCCTCCTGTAGCTGAAGCACTGCTGTGCATGTCCCTTTGTAGGACATGGCCCTCCTGTAGCTGAAGCACTGCTGTGCATGTCCCTTTGTAGGACATGGTCCTCCTGTAGCTGAAGCACTGCTGTGCATGTCCCTTTGTAGGACATGGCCCTCCTGTAGCTGTAGCACTGCTGTGCATGTCCCTTTGTAGGGACATGGCCCTCCTGTAGCTGAGAAGTTGTTGCCTACAGCTTAAAAAAAACTACTACACATGTCCCTTTGTTATCGGCAAGTCGTTAAAACCACACCCCTGCCAGTTTAGGGAACTTGCACGGACAATTCTTGCCCTGCTCCCAACATCGTTGCTTCTATGTGAACTCAACATCGTTGCTTCTATGTGAACTCAACATTGTTGCTTCTATGTGAACTCAACATCGTTGCTTCTATGTGAACTCAACATCGTTGCTTCTATGTGAACACAACATTGTTGCTTCTATGTGGGACTCAACATTGTTGCTTCTATGTGAACTCAACATCGTTGCTTCTATGTGAACTCAACATTGTTGCTTCTATGTGAACTCAACATCGTTGCTTCTATGTGTACTCAACATTGTTGCTTCTATGTGAACTCAACATCATTGCTTCTATGTGAACTTAGCATTGTTGCTTCTATGTGACTCAACATCGTTGCTTCTATGTGAACTCAACATTGTTGCTTCTATGTGAACTCAACATTGTTGCTTCTATGTGAACATTGTTGCTTCTATGTGAACTCAACATCGTTGCTTCTATGTGAACTCAACATTGTTGCTTCTATGTGGACTCAACATTGTTGCCTCTATGTGAACTCAACATTGTTGCTTCTATGTGAACTCAACATCATTGCTTTTATGTGAACTCAACATTGTTGCTTCTATGTGAACTCAACATCGTTGCTTTTATGTGAACTTAGCATTGTTGCTTCTATGTGAACTCAACATCGTTGCTTCTATGTGAACTCAACATCGTTGCTTCTATGTGAACACAACATTGTTGCTTCTATGTGGGACTCAACATTGTTGCTTCTATGTGAACTCAACATCGTTGCTTCTATGTGAACTCAACATTGTTGCTTCTATGTGAACTCAACATCGTTGCTTCTATGTGTACTCAACATTGTTGCTTCTATGTGAACTCAACATCATTGCTTCTATGTGAACTTAGCATTGTTGCTTCTATGTGACTCAACATCGTTGCTTCTATGTGAACTCAACATTGTTGCTTCTATGTGAACTCAACATTGTTGCTTCTATGTGAACATTGTTGCTTCTATGTGAACTCAACATCGTTGCTTCTATGTGAACTCAACATTGTTGCTTCTATGTGGACTCAACATTGTTGCCTCTATGTGAACTCAACATTGTTGCTTCTATGTGAACTCAACATCATTGCTTTTATGTGAACTTAGCATTGTTGCTTCTATGTGACTCAACATCATTGCTTCTATGTGTACTCAACATTGTTGCTTCTATGTGAACTCAACATCGTTGCTTCTATGTGAACATTGTTGCTTCTATGTGAACTCAACATCGTTGCTTCTATGTGAACTCAACATTGTTGCTTCTATGTGAACTCAACATTGTTGCTTCTATGTGAACATTGTTGCTTCTATGTGAACTCAACATCGTTGCTTCTATGTGAACTCAACATTGTTGCTTCTATGTGGACTCAACATTGTTGCCTCTATGTGAACTCAACATTGTTGCTTCTATGTGAACTCAACATCATTGCTTTTATGTGAACTTAGCATTGTTGCTTCTATGTGACTCAACATCATTGCTTCTATGTGTACTCAACATTGTTGCTTCTATGTGAACTCAACATTGTTGCTTCTATGTGAACTCAACATCGTTGCTTCTATGTGAACTTAGCATTGTTGCTTCTATGTGACTCAACATCGTTGCTTCTATGTGAACTCAACATTGTTGCTTCTATGTGAACTCAACATTGTTGCTTCTATGTGAACATTGTTGCTTCTATGTGAACTCAACATCGTTGCTTCTATGTGAACTCAACATTGTTGCTTCTATGTGGACTCAACATTGTTGCCTCTATGTGAACTCAACATTGTTGCTTCTATGTGAACTCAACATCATTGCTTTTATGTGAACTCAACATTGTTGCTTCTATGTGAACTCAACATCATTGCTTCTATGTGAACTTAGCATTGTTGCTTCTATGTGACTCAACATCGTTGCTTCTATGTGAACTCAACATTGTTGCTTCTATGTGAACTCAACATTGTTGCTTCTATGTGAACATTGTTGCTTCTATGTGAACTCAACATCGTTGCTTCTATGTGAACTCAACATTGTTGCTTCTATGTGGACTCAACATTGTTGCCTCTATGTGAACTCAACATTGTTGCTTCTATGTGAACTCAACATCATTGCTTTTATGTGAACTTAGCATTGTTGCTTCTATGTGACTCAACATCATTGCTTCTATGTGTACTCAACATTGTTGCTTCTATGTGAACTCAACATCGTTGCTTCTATGTGAACATTGTTGCTTCTATGTGAACTCAACATCGTTGCTTCTATGTGAACTCAACATTGTTGCTTCTATGTGAACTCAACATCGTTGCTTCTATGTGAACTCAACATCGTTGCTTCTATGTGAACTTAGCATTGTTGCTTCTATGTGACTCAACATCGTTGCTTCTATGTGAACTCAACATTGTTGCTTCTATGTGAACTCAACATTGTTGCTTCTATGTGAACATTGTTGCTTCTATGTGAACTCAACATCGTTGCTTCTATGTGAACTCAACATTGTTGCTTCTATGTGGACTCAACATTGTTGCCTCTATGTGAACTCAACATTGTTGCTTCTATGTGAACTCAACATCATTGCTTTTATGTGAACTCAACATTGTTGCTTCTATGTGGACTCAACATTGTTGCTTCTATGTGAACTCAACATTGTTGCTTCTATGTGAACTCAACATTGTTGCTTCTATGTGAACTCAGCATTGTTGCTTCTATGTGAACTCAACATTGTTGCTTCTATGTGAACTCAACATCATTGCTTCTATGTGAACTCAACATTGTTGCTTCTATGTGTACTCAACATTGTTGCTTCTATGTGAACTCAACATCGTTGCTTCTATGTGAACATTGTTGCTTCTATGTGAACTCAACATCGTTGCTTCTATGTGAACTCAACATTGTTGCTTCTATGTGAACTCAACATCGTTGCTTCTATGTGAACTTAGCATTGTTGCTTCTATGTGACTCAACATCGTTGCTTCTATGTGAACTCAACATTGTTGCTTCTATGTGAACTCAACATTGTTGCTTCTATGTGAACATTGTTGCTTCTATGTGAACTCAACATCGTTGCTTCTATGTGAACTCAACATTGTTGCTTCTATGTGGACTCAACATTGTTGCCTCTATGTGAACTCAACATTGTTGCTTCTATGTGAACTCAACATCATTGCTTTTATGTGAACTCAACATTGTTGCTTCTATGTGGACTCAACATTGTTGCTTCTATGTGAACTCAACATTGTTGCTTCTATGTGAACTCAACATCGTTGCTTCTATGTGAACTCAACATTGTTGCTTCTATGTGGACTCAACATTGTTGCCTCTATGTGAACTCAACATTGTTGCTTCTATGTGAACTCAACATCATTGCTTCTATGTGTACTCAACATTGTTGCTTCTATGTGAACTCAACATTGTTGCTTCTATGTGAACTCAACATCATTGCTTCTATGTGTACTCAACATTGTTGCTTCTATGTGAACTCAACATTGTTGCTTCTATGTGAACATTGTTGCTTCTATGTGAACTCAACATTGTTGCTTCTATGTGAACTCAACATTGTTGCTTCTATGTGGACTCAACATTGTTGCCTCTATGTGAACTCAACATTGTTGCTTCTATGTGAACTCAACATTGTTGCTTCTATGTGAACTCAAATTGTTGCTTCTATGTGAACTCAACATTGTTGCTTCTATGTGAACTCAACATTGTTGCTTCTATGTGAACTCAACATCGTTGCTTCTATGTGAACTTAGCATTGTTGCTTCTATGTGACTCAACATCGTTGCTTCTATGTGAACTCAACATCGTTGCTTCTATGTGAACTTAGCATTGTTGCTTCTATGTGACTCAACATCGTTGCTTCTATGTGAACTCAACATTGTTGCTTCTATGTGAACTCAACATTGTTGCTTCTATGTGAACATTGTTGCTTCTATGTGAACTCAACATCGTTGCTTCTATGTGTACTCAACATTGTTGCTTCTATGTGAACTCAACATTGTTGCTTCTATGTGAACTCAACATTGTTGCTTCTATGTGAACTCAACATCATTGCTTCTATGTGTACTCAACATTGTTGCTTCTATGTGAACTCAACATTGTTGCTTCTATGTGAACATTGTTGCTTCTATGTGAACTCAACATTGTTGCTTCTATGTGAACTCAACATTGTTGCTTCTATGTGGACTCAACATTGTTGCCTCTATGTGAACTCAACATTGTTGCTTCTATGTGAACTCAACATTGTTGCTTCTATGTGAACTCAAATTGTTGCTTCTATGTGAACTCAACATTGTTGCTTCTATGTGAACTCAACATTGTTGCTTCTATGTGAACTCAACATCGTTGCTTCTATGTGAACTTAGCATTGTTGCTTCTATGTGACTCAACATCGTTGCTTCTATGTGAACTCAACATTGTTGCTTCTATGTGAACTCAACATTGTTGCTTCTATGTGAACATTGTTGCTTCTATGTGAACTCAACATCGTTGCTTCTATGTGTACTCAACATTGTTGCTTCTATGTGAACTCAACATTGTTGCTTCTATGTGAACATTGTTGCTTCTATGTGAACTCAACATTGTTGCTTCTATGTGAACTCAACATTGTTGCTTCTATGTGGACTCAACATTGTTGCCTCTATGTGAACTCAACATTGTTGCTTCTATGTGAACTCAACATTGTTGCTTCTATGTGAACTCAAATTGTTGCTTCTATGTGAACTCAACATTGTTGCTTCTATGTGAACTCAACATTGTTGCTTCTATGTGAACTCAGCATTGTTGCTTCTATGTGAACACAACATTGTTGCTTCTATGTGAACTCAACATCATTGCTTTTATGTGAACTCAACATTGTTGCTTCTATGTGAACTCAACATTGTTGCTTCTATGTGAACTCAACATCGTTGCTTCTATGTGAACTCAACATTGTTGCTTCTATGTGAACTCAACATCATTGCTTTTATGTGAACTCAACATTGTTGCTTTTATGTGAACTCAACATTGTTGCTTCTATGTGAACTCAACATTGTTGCTTCTATGTGAACTCAACATTGTTGCTTCTACATGTATGTGAACTCAACATTGTTGCTTCTATGTGAACTCAACATCATTGCTTCTATGTGTACTCAACATTGTTGCTTCTATGTGAACTCAACATTGTTGCTTCTATGTGAACTCAACATTGTTGCTTCTATGTGAACTCAACATTGTTGCTTCTATGTGAACTCAACATTGTTGCTTCTATGTGAACTCAACATTGTTGCTTCTATGTGAACTCAACATCATTGCTTTTATGTGAACTCAACATTGTTGCTTCTATGTGAACTCAACATTGTTGCTTCTATGTGAACTCAACATTGTTGCTTCTACATGTATGTGAACTCAACATTGTTGCTTCTATGTGAACTCAACATCATTGCTTCTATGTGTACTCAACATTGTTGCTTCTATGTGAACTCAACATTGTTGCTTCTATGTGAACTCAACATTGTTGCTTCTATGTGAACTCAACATTGTTGCTTCTATGTGAACATTGTTGCTTCTATGTGAACTCAACATCGTTGCTTCTATGTGAACTCAACATCATTGCTTCTATGTGTACTCAACATTGTTGCTTCTATGTGAACTCAACATTGTTGCTTCTATGTGAACATTGTTGCTTCTATGTGAACTCAACATTGTTGCTTCTATGTGAACTCAACATTGTTGCTTCTATGTGGACTCAACATTGTTGCCTCTGTGAACTCAACATTGTTGCTTCTATGTGAACTCAACATTGTTGCTTCTATGTGAACTCAAATTGTTGCTTCTATGTGAACTCAACATTGTTGCTTCTATGTGAACTCAACATTGTTGCTTCTATGTGAACTCAACATCGTTGCTTCTATGTGAACTTAGCATTGTTGCTTCTATGTGACTCAACATCGTTGCTTCTATGTGAACTCAACATTGTTGCTTCTATGTGAACTCAACATTGTTGCTTCTATGTGAACATTGTTGCTTCTATGTGAACTCAACATCGTTGCTTCTATGTGAACTCAACATCATTGCTTCTATGTGTACTCAACATTGTTGCTTCTATGTGAACTCAACATTGTTGCTTCTATGTGAACATTGTTGCTTCTATGTGAACTCAACATTGTTGCTTCTATGTGAACTCAACATTGTTGCTTCTATGTGGACTCAACATTGTTGCCTCTATGTGAACTCAACATTGTTGCTTCTATGTGAACTCAACATTGTTGCTTCTATGTGAACTCAAATTGTTGCTTCTATGTGAACTCAACATTGTTGCTTCTATGTGAACTCAACATTGTTGCTTCTATGTGAACTCAGCATTGTTGCTTCTATGTGAACACAACATTGTTGCTTCTATGTGAACTCAACATTGTTGCTTCTATGTGAACTCAACTTCTATGTAAACTCAACATTGCTTCTGTGAACTCAACATTGTTGCTTCTATGTGAACTCAACATTGTTGCTTCTATGTGAACTCAACATTGTTGCTTCTATGTGAACTCAACATTGTTGCTTCTATGTGAACTCAACATTGTTGCTTCTATGTGAACTCAGCTTCTATGTGGACTCAACAATGGACTCATCATTGTTGCTTCTATGTGAACTCAACATTGTTGCTTATGTGAACTCAACATTGTTGCTTCTATGTGACTCAACATCGTTGCTTCTATGTGAACTCAACATTGTTGCTTCTATGTGAACTCAACATTGTTGCTTCTATGTGTACTCAACATTGTTGCTTCTATGTGAACTCAACATTGTTGCTTCTATGTGAACATTGTTGCTTCTATGTGGACTCAACATTGTTGCCTCTATGTGAACTCAACATTGTTGCTTCTATGTGAACTCAACATTGTTGCTTCTATGTGAACTCAAATTGTTGCTTCTATGTGAACTCAACATTGTTGCTTCTATGTGAACTCAACATTGTTGCTTCTATGTGAACTCAGCATTGTTGCTTCTATGTGAACACAACATTGTTGCTTCTATGTGAACTCAACATCATTGCTTTTATGTGAACTCAACATTGTTGCTTCTATGTGAACTCAACATTGTTGCTTCTATGTGAACTCAACATTGTTGCTTCTATGTGAACTCAACATTGTTGCTTCTATGTGAACTCAACATTGTTGCTTCTATGTGAACTCAGCTTCTATGTGGACTCAACAATGGACTCATCATTGTTGCTTCTATGTGAACTCAACATTGTTGCTTATGTGAACTCAACATTGTTGCTTCTATGTGACTCAACATCGTTGCTTCTGTGAACTCAACATTGTTGCTTCTATGTGAACTCAACATTGTTGCTTCTATGTGAACTCAACATTGTTGCTTCTATGTGAACTCAACATCGTTGCTTCTATGTGAACTCAACATCATTGCTTCTATGTGTACTCAACATTGTTGCTTCTATGTGAACTCAACATTGTTGCTTCTATGTGAACATTGTTGCTTCTATATGAACTCAACATTGCTTCTGTGAACTCAACATTGTTGCTTCTATGTGAACTCAACATTGTTGCTTCTATGTGTACTCAACATTGTTGCTTCTATGTGAACTCAACATTGTTGCTTCTATGTGAACTCAACATCATTGCTTCTATCTGTACTCAACATTGTTGCTTCTATGTGAACTCAACATTGTTGCTTCTATGTGAACATTGTTGCTTCTATGTGAACTCAACATTGTTGCTTCTATGTGAACTCAGCATTGTTGCTTCTATGTGAACTCAAATTGTTGCTTCTATGTGAACTCAACATTGTTGCTTCTATGTGAACTCAGCATTGTTGCTTCTATGTGAACACAACATTGTTGCTTCTATGTGAACTCAACATTGTTGCTTCTATGTGACTCAACATCGTTGCTTCTATGTGAACTCAACATTGTTGCTTCTATGTGAACTCAACATTGTTGCTTCTATGTGAACTCAACATTGTTGCTTCTATGTGAACTCAACATTGTTGCTTCTATGTGAACTCAACATCGTTGCTTCTATGTGAACTCAACATCATTGCTTTTATGTGAACTCAACATTGTTGCTTCTATGTGAACTCAACATTGTTGCTTCTACATGTATGTGAACTCAAATTGTTGCTTCTATGTGAACTCAACATTGTTGCTTCTATGTGAACTCAGCATTGTTGCTTCTATGTGAACTCAACATCGTTGCTTCTATGTGTACTCAACATTGTTGCTTCTATGTGAACTCAACATTGTTGCTTCTATGTGAACATTGTTGCTTCTATATGAACTCAACATTGCTTCTGTGAACTCAACATTGTTGCTTCTATGTGAACTCAACATCGTTGCTTCTATGTGTACTCAACATTGTTGCTTCTATGTGAACTCAACATCATTGCTTCTATCTGTACTCAACATTGTTGCTTCTATGTGAACTCAACATTGTGCTTCTATGTGAACATTGTTGCTTCTATGTGAACTCAACATTGTTGCTTCTATGTGAACTCAACATTGTTGCTTCTATGTGGACTCAACATTGTTGCTTCTATGTGAACTCAACATTGTTGCTTCTATGTGAACTCAACATTGTTGCTTCTATGTGAACTCAAATTGTTGCTTCTATGTGAACTCAACATTGTTGCTTCTATGTGAACTCAACATTGTTGCTTCTATGTGAACTCAGCATTGTTGCTTCTATGTGAACACAACATTGTTGCTTCTATGTGAACTCAACATCATTGCTTTTATGTGAACTCAACATTGTTGCTTCTATGTGAACACAACATTGTTGCTTCTATGTGAACTCAGCATTGTTGCTTCTATGTGAACTCAAATTGTTGCTTCTATGTGAACTCAACATTGTTGCTTCTATGTGAACTCAGCATTGTTGCTTCTATGTGAACACAACATTGTTGCTTCTATGTGAACTCAACATCATTGCTTTTATGTGAACTCAACATTGTTGCTTCTATGTGAACTCAACATTGTTGCTTCTACATGTATGTGAACTCAAATTGTTGCTTCTATGTGAACTCAACATTGTTGCTTCTATGTGAACTCAGCATTGTTGCTTCTATGTGAACACAACATTGTTGCTTCTATGTGGGACTCAACATCATTGCTTCTATGTGGGACTCAACATTGTTGCTTCTATGTGAACTCAACATTGTTGCTTCTATGTGAACTCAACTTCTATGTGAACTCAACATTGCTTCTGTGAACTCAACATTGTTGCTTCTATGTGAACTCAACATTGTTGCTTCTATGTGAACTCAACATTGTTGCTTCTATGTGAACTCAACATTGTTGCTTCTATGTGAACTCAACATTGTTGCTTCTATGTGAACTCAGCTTCTATGTGGACTCAACAATGGACTCATCATTGTTGCTTCTATGTGAACTCAACATTGTTGCTTATGTGAACTCAACATTGTTGCTTCTATGTGAACTCAACATTGTTGCTTCTATGTGAACTCAACATTGTTGCTTCTATGTGAACTCAACATTGTTGCTTCTATGTGAACTCAACATTGTTGCTTCTATGTGGACTCAACATTGTTGCTTCTATGTGGACTCGGCCTAACTTACTTATTATACTATGAACTGTAAATAATTGTAGGATTTTAAAAGGTAAAGGGTCACTAACTGATTGTGGTCTATGTGCGTACCTTTCTTTAAATTTATTTTGAAATGTAAACATTTTTTGTTCATAAAATAGCCCCTCCCCATGACACGAGTGCTCATAAAATAGCCCCTCCCCATGACAATAAAATAGCCCCTCCCCATGACACGAGTGCTCATAAAATAGCCCCTCCCCATGACACGAGTGCGGCTTCTGTTCCAGCCAGTATGGTAATTCTTACTTGCAGGCTATGTCTTCTCCAACCTCCCTGGCAATGCCTTCAACACCGTGGTTAGGGCACTCCTCTCTGTTGAGCTCATCTTTACCTTCCCTATTGTCATAAAGCCAGCGACTGATGTAGTGGAAGAGATCGTCAGGAATGCTCTTATGGTGAGTGAAGAGAGATAGGAGAAGAAACACGGTGTAGCTAAGTGCACTCCATGCAAAATACATTGATTGTTTTTTTGTTTTTAATCTTGTTGTTGTTGTCGTTGTTGTTGTTTAGTTTGTGGGCAGAAAGCTTGATTTCCGGCATATTGCAGCCATGTACAATGGCAAGGTATGTAATAGCTACTTTGTGCCTCTCACTTTATAATGTACTAGTCACACTCCATTGTGCGAGTGCTTCCAAGCTGGTGTCGCAGCCAGAGGCCTCTAAACACACACACGCATGCACAGCATGTATAGACCAACAGTTGTTGAAGCTGTCCCACCGAATTTCCTGATGTTGGTAGGGGGAGAAAAGGAAGAAAAAAATTTAAAAAGTGAATCATTCCAGCCACCATGAACTGGGAACCTTGAAATTGTATTTTGATGATGATTGCACCTAGTATTGAAATGGAGAGCTTGAATATCAAGCAAATGGAGAGGGGAAGAAGGAGGGGGAAGTGAAGATTCTGCCCAGAATCAAACCAGCAATTTAGAGCAGCACCAAAGTGAACGGACAAACCCACAGAACTACCCTTTACCGTATACCCTCGATTAGGAATCATCCCTCCAGTTGTAACTGCCCCTTCAATTGAAGCCACGTAGCTCACTAATTGGACCATGTTTTTGTTAGAGATTAGTACTATTGAAGCATTTAACAAACAATACATCACAGCCAAGATGAATGGCAGGAATCCAGTGCAGCAGGTCGATGAAGAAGAGCTGTACTGCAGCTCTCAAGCTTCAGTTACTCAATTTTCACAGCTGAACAGCAATTGCAATATAGGCAGACCATTAGAGGGGTAGACAAGCTGTGACTGACTGGGGTGAACCAGTGACTTTCCATTAAATGGCTTTCTACACTTGTCAAGTTGACAAGTTGTCTCAGAAAAATGAACAGCTCACTCAGCATGACTTGGCATGTAGAAAGTGTAGATTACATAACCAAGATCAACAAAGTTTGGCTATGGATATTCATCGATATTTTGGTCAGAGCTCTTCTAGACGGTAGGTTTTCTTTGCTGCTTGGACATCTTTATTCCCTTATGGGGTGGCATACATTTTTATTTCCGGGGGGGGGGGGGGGGGGGGGGGGAAAGGCGCTCCACTCCACATCCTGAAAGAAACCCAGCACAGGCAAGCCCATAGAGATGAAGTTATGAACCTGTGCATAAATAAAATCTTGTTTCAACAGTTGTAGTCATATAATGTTCCATCCAATCTATGAATCTGCCCAATCTATGAATGCCAATCTATTGCCTGCCAATCAATACACTTCAAAACATGGTAGCATATTAACACCCTTTGCAACAGATTCATAGATTGGATGGAACATATCGATCAGTACTTATTATCGACTAGTTATACTGAGCGAGTGTGCAAGCCAAATATCCAATTCCACCCACACGATATGGGATAGTCGACGGGAATTTACAAAGCCCGCACTACTCCCACGAAAAGAGAAGAAGGGAGAAGAGCTGTTTGAGAGGCAAGTTTCTCTACATTTGGGGACTAGAGCAGTTGTGCGAGTGTTCGTGGGTATTACAAACTGTGCATTATATCTTTTTTTGACAGAGCAATGTTCTTCAAATATATTTTTTGGCTCTAGCCATGTCACTTAAGTTCTTTATCTGCCAAGTCCATGTGGAACTTTTTCTCAGTGTCACTTTTTTCTACATCATTACATTCTCAGTTGCAATCATCTGGGTGCAGCTCAGGTTTCATCTGGATGCAGCTCAGGTTTCATCTGGGTGCAGCTCAAGTTTCATCTGGGTGCAGCTCAGGTTTCATCTGGATGCAGCTCAAGTTTCATCTGGGTGCAGCTCAGGTTTCATCTGTGTGTAGCTCAGGTTTCATCTGGGTCAGCTCAGGTTTCATCTGGGTGCAGCTCAGGTTTCATCTGGGTGCAGCTCAGGTTTCATCTGGGTGCAGCTCAGGTTTCATCTGGGTGCAGCTCAGGTTTCATCTGGGTCAGCTCAGGTTTCATCTGGGTCAGCGGTATCATCTGGGTGCAGCTCAGGTTTCATCTGGGTGCAGCTCAGGTTTCATCTGGGTGCAGCTCAGGTTTCATCTGGGTGCAGCTCAGGTTTCATCTGGGTGCAGCTCAGGTTTCATCTGGGTCAGCTCAGGTTTCATCTGGGTCAGCGGTATCATCTGGGTGCAGCTCAGGTTTCATCTGGGTGCAGCTCAGGTTTCATCTGGGTGCAGCTCAGGTTTCATCTGGGTCAGCTCAGGTTTCATCTGGGTGCAGCTCGGGTTTCATCTGGGTCAGCTCATGTTTCATCTGGGTCCAGCTCAGGTTTCATCTGGGTCAGCTCAGGTTTCATCTGGGTGCAGCTCGGGTTTCATCTGGGCGCAGCTCAGGTTTCATCTGGGTGCAGCTCAGGTTTCATCTGGAACCCGGTTCAGGTTTCATCTGGGTGGAGCTCAGGTTTCATCTGGGTCAGCTCAGGTTTCATCTGGGTGCAGCTTGGGTGCAGCTCAGGTGTTAATATGCTACCATGTTTGAAGTGTATTAATTGGCAGGCAATAGATGGGCATTCATAGATTGGGCAGATTCATAGATTGGATGGAACATATAATTATATTGCACTGATTTATTGGCATATAGTTGTCTTCATTATAGCTATCACTGGAGTAATTACCACTACAATGGATGTCTTAATAGTTGATAGCAACTCATCAAAGACTAAAGGCAAACCAGCATACACAAGGTCTTCCCAGAGGAAGAAGGCCAAAGACATCTCTTCCAGGACCAAAAGCTTCCACAATTGGCTGTAGCTCGGGTTTCATCTGGGTCAGCCAGGTTTCATCTGGGTGCAGCTTGGGTGCAGCTCAGGTTTCATCTGGGTGCAGCTCAGGTTTCATCTGGGTCAGCCAGGTTTCATCTGGGTGCAGCTAAGGTTTCATCTGGGTCAGCTCAGGTTTCATCTGGGTGCAGCTCAGGTTTCATCTGGGTGCAGCTCAGGTTTCATCTGGGTGCAGCTCAGGTTTCATCTGGGTGCAGCTCAGGTTTCATCTGGGTGCAGCTCAGGTTTCATCTGGGTGCAGCTCAGGTTTCATCTGGGTGCAGCTCAGGTTTCATCTGGGTCAGCTCAGGTTTCATCTGGGTGCAGCTCAGGTTTCATCTGGGTGCAGCTCAGGTTTCATCTGGGTGCAGCTCAGGTTTCATCTGGGTCAGCTCAGGTGTCATCTGGGTGCAGCTCAGGTTTCATCTGGGTGAGCTAAGGTTTCATCTGGGTTTCATCTGGGTGCAGCTCAGGTTTCATCTGGGTGCAGCTCAGGTTTCATCTGGGTGCAGCTCAGGTTTCATCTGGGTGCATCTCAGGTTTCATCTGGGTCTCAGCTAAGGTTTCATCTGTGTACAGCTCAGGTTTCATCTGGGTGCAGCTCAGGTTTCATCTGGGTGCAGCTCAGGTTTCATCTGGGTCAGCTCAGGTGTCATCTGGGTGCAGCTCAGGTGTCATCTGGGTGCAGCTCAGGATTCATCTGGGTGTAGCTCAGGTTTCATCTGGGTGCAGCTCAGGTTTCATCTGGGTGCAGCTCAGGTTTCATCTGGGTGCAGCTCAGGTTTCATCTGGGTGCAGCTCAGGTTTCATCTGGGTGCATCTCAGGTTTCATCTGGGTCAGCTCAGGTTTCATCTGGGTCAGCTCAGGTTTCATCTGGGTGCAGCTTAGGTTTCATCTGGGTCAGCTGGGTGCAGCTCAGGTTTCATCTGGGTGCAGCTCAGGTTTCATCTGGGCGTGGCTCAGGTTTCATCTGGGCGCGGCTCAGGTTTCATCTGGGTGCAGCTCAGGTTTCATCTGGGTGCAGCTCAGGTTTCATCTGCGTCAGCTAAGGTTTCATCTGGGTTAGCCAGGTTTCATCTGGGTGCAGCTCGGGTTTCATCTGTGTCAGCTCATGTTTCATCTGGGTCCAGCTCAGGTTTCATCTGGGTGCAGCTCAGGTTTCATCTTGGTCAGCTCAGGTTTCATCTGGGTGCAGCTCAGGTTTCATCTGGGTGCAGCTCAGGTTTCATCTGGTTGCAGATCAGGTTTCAGCTCAGGTTTCAGCTCAGGTTTCATCTGGGTGCAGCTCAGGTTTCATCTGGTTGCAGATCAGGTTTCAGCTCAGGTTTCATCTGGGTGCAGCTCAGGTTTCATCTGGGTGCAGCTCAAGTTTCATCTGGATGCAGCTCAAGTTTCATCTGGGTGCAGCTCAGGTTTCATCTGGGTGCAACTCAAGTTTCATCTGGGTGCAGCTCAGGTTTCATCTGGGTCAGCTCAGGTTTCATCTGGGTCAGCTCAGGTTTCATCTGGGTGCAGCTCGGGTTTCATCTGGGTGCAGCTCAGGTTTCATCTGGGTCAGCTCAGGTTTCATCTGGGTGCAGCTCAGGTTTCATCTGGGTGCAGCTCAGGTTTCATCTGGGTGCAGCTCAGGTTTCATCTGGGTGCAGCTCAGGTTTCATCTGGGTGCAGCTTAGGTTTCATCTGGGTCAGCTGGGTGCAGCTCAGGTTTCATCTGGGTGCAGCTCAGGTTTCATCTGGGCGTGGCTCAGGTTTCATCTGGGCGCAGCTCAGGTTTCATCTGGGTGCAGCTCAGGTTTCATCTGGGTGCAGCTCAGGTTTCATCTGCGTCAGCTAAGGTTTCATCTGGGTTAGCTCAGGTTTCATCTGGGTGCAGCTCGGGTTTCATCTGTGTCAGCTCATGTTTCATCTGGGTCCAGCTCAGGTTTCATCTGGGTGCAGCTCAGGTTTCATCTTGGTCAGCTCAGGTTTCATCTGGGTGCAGCTCAGGTTTCATCTGGGTGCAGCTCAGGTTTCATCTGGTTGCAGATCAGGTTTCAGCTCAGGTTTCAGCTCAGGTTTCATCTGGGTGCAGCTCAGGTTTCATCTGGGTGCAGCTCAAGTTTCATCTGGGTGCAGCTCAAGTTTCATCTGGGTGCAGCTCAGGTTTCATCTGGGTGCAGCTCAAGTTTCATCTGGGTGCAGCTCAGGTTTCATCTGGGTCAGCTCAGGTTTCATCTGGGTCAGCTCAGGTTTCATCTGGGTGCAGCTCGGGTTTCATCTGGGTGCAGCTCAGGTTTCATCTGGGTCAGCTCAGGTTTCATCTGGGTGCAGCTCAGGTTTCATCTGGGTGCAGCTCAGGTTTCATCTGGGTGCAGCTCAGGTTTCATCTGGGTGCAGCTCAGGTTTCATCTGGGTGCAGCTTAGGTTTCATCTGGGTCAGCTGGGTGCAGCTCAGGTTTCATCTGGGTGCAGCTCAGGTTTCATCTGGGCGTGGCTCAGGTTTCATCTGGGCGCAGCTCAGGTTTCATCTGGGTGCAGCTCAGGTTTCATCTGGGTGCAGCTCAGGTTTCATCTGCGTCAGCTAAGGTTTCATCTGGGTTAGCTCAGGTTTCATCTGGGTGCAGCTCGGGTTTCATCTGTGTCAGCTCATGTTTCATCTGGGTCCAGCTCAGGTTTCATCTGGGTGCAGCTCAGGTTTCATCTTGGTCAGCTCAGGTTTCATCTGGGTGCAGCTCAGGTTTCATCTGGGTGCAGCTCAGGTTTCATCTGGTTGCAGATCAGGTTTCAGCTCAGGTTTCAGCTCAGGTTTCATCTGGGTGCAGCTCAGGTTTCATCTGGGTGCAGCTCAAGTTTCATCTGGGTGCAGCTCAAGTTTCATCTGGGTGCAGCTAAGGTTTCATCTGGGTTAGCTCAGGTTTCATCTGGGTGCAGCTCGGGTTTCATCTGTGTCAGCTCATGTTTCATCTGGGTCCAGCTCAGGTTTCATCTGGGTGCAGCTCAGGTTTCATCTTGGTCAGCTCAGGTTTCATCTGGGTGCAGCTCAGGTTTCATCTGGGTGCAGCTCAGGTTTCATCTGGTTGCAGATCAGGTTTCAGCTCAGGTTTCAGCTCAGGTTTCATCTGGGTGCAGCTCAGGTTTCATCTGGGTGCAGCTCAAGTTTCATCTGGGTGCAGCTCAAGTTTCATCTGGGTGCAGCTCAGGTTTCATCTGGGTGCAGCTCAGGTTTCATTTGGGTCAGCTCAGGTTTCATCTGCGTCAGCTCAGGTTTCATCTGGGTGCAGCTCGGGTTTCATCTGGGTGCAGCTCAGGTTTCATCTGGGTCAGCTCAGGTTTCATCTGGGTGCAGCTCAGGTTTCATCTGGGTGCAGCTCAGGTTTCATCTGGGTGCAGCTCAGGTTTCATCTGGGTGCAGCTCAGGTTTCATCTGGGTGCAGCTCAGGTTTCATCTGGGTGCAGCTCAGGTTTCATCTGGGTGCAGCTCAAGTTTCATCTGCAGGTTTCATCTGGGTCAGCTCAGGTTTCATCTGGGTGCAGCTCAGGTTTCATCTGGGTGCAGCTCAGGTTTCATCTGGGTGCAGCTCAGGTTTCATCTGGGTAAGCTCAGGTGTCATCTGGGTGCAGCTCAGGTTTTATCTGGGTGAGCTAAGGTTTCAACTGGGTGAGCTAATGTTTCATCTGGGTGCAGCTCAGGTTTCATCTGGGTGCAGCTCAGGTTTCATCTGGGTGCAGCTCAGGTTTCATCTGGGTGCAGCTCAGGTTTCATCTGGGTCAGCTCAGGTTTCATCTGGGTGCAGCTAAGGTTTCATCTGGGTGCAACTCGGGTTTCATCTGGTTGTAGCTCAGGTTTCATCTGGGTGAGCTCTGGGTGCAGCTCAAGTTTCATCTGGGTGCAGCTCAAGTTTCATCTGGGTGCAGCTGAAGTTTCATCTGGGTGCAGCTCAGGTTTCATCTGGGTGCAGCTCAGGTTTCATCTGGGTGCAGCTCAGGTTTCGTCTGGGTGCAGCTCAGGTTTCATCTGGGTGCAGCTCAGGTTTCATCTGGGTGCAGCTCAGGTTTCATCTGGGTGCAGCTCAGGTTTCATCTGGGTGCAGCTCAGGTTTCATCTGGGTGCAGCTCAAGTTTCATCTGGGTGCAGCTCAAGTTTCATCTGGGTGCAGCTCAAGTTTCATCTGGGTGCAGCTCAGGTTTCATCTGGGTGCAGCTCAGGTTTCATCTGGGTGCAGCTCAGGTTTCGTCTGGGTGCAGCTCAGGTTTCGTCTGGGTGCAGCTCAGGTTTCATCTGGGTGCAGCTCAGGTTTCATCTGGGTGCAGCTCAGGTTTCATCTGGGTGCAGCTCAGGTTTCATCTGGGTGCAGCTCAGGTTTCATCTGGGTGCAGCTCAGGTTTCATCTGGGTGCAGCTCAAGTTTCATCTGGGTGCAGCTCAAGTTTCATCTGGGTGCAGCTCAAGTTTCATCTGGGTGCAGCTCAGGTTTCATCTGGGTGCAGCTCAGGTTTCATCTGGGTGCAGCTCAGGTTTCGTCTGGGTGCAGCTCAGGTTTCGTCTGGGTGCAGCTCAGGTTTCATCTGGGTGCAGCTCAGGTTTCATCTGGGCGCAGCTCAGGTTTCATCTGGGCGCAGCTCAGGTTTCATCTGGGTCAGCTAAGGTTTCATCTGGGTCAGCTCAGGTTTCATCTGGTTGCAGCTCAGGTTTCATCTAGGTACAGCTCAGGTTTCATCTGGGTGCAGCTCAGGTTTCATCTGGGTCAGCTCAGGTTTCATCTGGATGCAGCTCAGGTTTCATCTGTGTGCAGCTCAGGTTTCATCTGGGTGCAGCTCAGGTTTCATCTGGGTCAGCTCAGGTTTCATCTGGGTCAGCTCAGGTTTCATCTGGGTGAGCTAAGGTTTCATCTGGGTGCAGCTCAGGTTTCATCTGGGTGCAGCTCAGGTTTCATCTGGGTGCAGCTCAGGTTTCATCTGGGTGCAGCTCATGTTTCATCTGGGTGCAGCTCAGGTTTCATCTGGGTGCAGCTCAGGTTTCATCTGGGTCAGCTCAGGTTTCATCTGGGTGCAGCTAAGATTTCATCTGGGTGCAGCTCAGGTTTCATCTGGGTGCAGCTCAGGTTTCATCTAGGTACAGCTCAGTCTGGGTCAGCTCAGGTTTCATCTGGGTCAGCTAAGGTTTCATCTGGGTCAGCCTCATGTTTCATCTGGGTGCAGCTAAGGTTTCATCTGGGTCAGCTCATGTTTCATCTGGGTGCAGCTCGGGTTTCATCTGGGTGCAGCTCAGGTTTCATCTGGGTGCAGCTCAGGTTTCATCTGGGTCAACTCAGATGTCAACTGGGTGCAGCTCAGGTTTCATCTGGGTGCAGCTCAGGTTTCATCTGGGTCAGCCAGGTTTCATCTGGGTGCAGTTAAGGTTTCATCTGGGTTCAGCTCAGGTTTCATCTGGGTCAGCTCAGGTTTCATCTGGGTGCAGCTAAGGTTTCATCTGGGTCAGCTCAGGTTTCATCTGGGTCAGCTCAGGTTTCATCTGGGTGCAGCTCAGGTTTCATCTGGGTCAGCTCATGTTTCATCTGGGTCCAGCTCAGGTTTCATCTGGGTGCAGCTCAGGTTTCATCTGGGTCAGCTCAGGTTTCATCTGGGTGCAGCTCGGGTTTCATCTGGGTGCAGCTCAGGTTTTATCTGGGTGCCGCTCAGGTTTCATCTGGGTGCAGCTCAGGTTTCATCTGGGTGGAGCTCGGGTTTCATCTGGGTCAGCTCAGATTTCATCTGGGTCAGCTCAGGTTTCATCTGGGTGCAGCTCAGGTTTCATCTGGGTGCAGCTCAGGTTTCATCTGGCTGCAGCTCAGGTTTCATCTGGATCAGCTCAGGTGTCATCTGGGTGCAGCTCATGTGTCATCTGGGTGCAGCTCAGGTTTCATCTGGGTCAGCTCAGGTGTCATCTGGGTGCAGCTCATGTGTCATCTGGGTGCAGCTAAGGTTTCATCTGGGTGCAGCTCAGGTTTCATCTGGGTACAGCTCAGGTTTCATCTGGGTGCAGCTCAGGTTTCATCTGGTTGCAGCTCAGGTTTCATCTGGGTGCAGCTCAGGTTTCATCTGGGTGCAGCTCAGGTTTCATCTGGGTGCAGCTCAGGTTTCATCTGGGTCAGCTCAGGTTTCATCTGGGTACAGCTCAGGTTTCATCTGGGTCAGCTCAGGTTTCATCTCGGTCAGCTCAGGTTTCATCTGGGTGCAGCTCAGGTTTCATCTGGGTGCAGCTTAGATTTCATCTGGGTCAGCTAAGTCATCTGGGTGCAGCTCAGGTTTCATCTGGGTGAAGCTCGGGTTTCATCTGGGCGCAGCTCAGGTTTCATCTGGGTGCAGCTCGGGTTTCATTTGGGTGCATCTCAGGTTTCATCTGGGCGCAGCTCAGGTTTCATCTGGGTCGACTAAGGTTTCATCTGGGTCAGCTCAGGTTTCATCTGGGTCAGCTCAGGTTTCATCTGGGTGCAGCTCAAGTTTCATCTGTGTCAGCTCATGTTTCATCTGGGTCCAGCTCAGGTTTCATCTGGGTGCAGCTCAGGTTTCATTTGGGTGCATCTCAGGTTTCATCTGGGCGTAGCTCAGGTTTCATCTGGGTCAGCTCAGGTTTCATCTGGGTGCAGCTCAGGTTTCATCTGGGTGCAGCTCAGGTTTCATCTGGGTGCAGCTGGTTTCATCTGGGTGCAGCTCAGGTTTCATCTGGGTGCAGCTCAGGTTTCATCTGGGTGCAGCTCAGGTTTCATCTGGGTGCAGCTCAGGTTTCATCTAGGTGCAGCTCAGGTTTCATCTGGGTGCAGCTCAAGTTTCATCTGGGTGCAGCTCAAGTTTCATCTGGGTGCAGCTCAGGTTTCATCTGGGTGCAGCTCAGGTTTCATCTGGGTGCAGTTCAGGTTTCATCTGCGTCAGCTAAGGTTTCATCTGGGTTAGCTCAGGTTTCATCTGGGTGCAGCTCGGGTTTCATCTGTGTCAACTCATGTTTCATCTGGGTCCAGCTCAGGTTTCATCTGGGTGCAGCTCAGGTTTCATCTTGGTCAGCTCAGGTTTCATCTGGGTGCAGCTCAGGTTTCATCTGGGTGCAGCTCAGGTTTCATCTGGTTGCAGATCAGGTTTCAGCTCAGGTTTCAGCTCAGGTTTCATCTGGGTGCAGCTCAGGTTTCATCTGGGTGCAGCTCAAGTTTCATCTGGGTGCAGCTCAGGTTTCATCTGGGTGCAGCTCAGGTTTCATCTGGGTGCAGCTCAGGTTTCATCTGGGTGCAGCTTAGGTTTCATCTGGGTCAGCTGGGTGCAGCTCAGGTTTCATCTGGGTGCAGCTCAGGTTTCATCTGGGCGTGGCTCAGGTTTCATCTGGGCGCAGCTCAGGTTTCATCTGGGTGCAGCTCAGGTTTCATCTGGGTGCAGCTCAGGTTTCATCTGCGTCAGCTAAGGTTTCATCTGGGTTAGCTCAGGTTTCATCTGGGTGCAGCTCGGGTTTCATCTGTGTCAGCTCATGTTTCATCTGGGTCCAGCTCAGGTTTCATCTGGGTGCAGCTCAGGTTTCATCTTGGTCAGCTCAGGTTTCATCTGGGTGCAGCTCAGGTTTCATCTGGGTGCAGCTCAGGTTTCATCTGGTTGCAGATCAGGTTTCAGCTCAGGTTTCAGCTCAGGTTTCATCTGGGTGCAGCTCAGGTTTCATCTGGGTGCAGCTCAAGTTTCATCTGGGTGCAGCTCAAGTTTCATCTGGGTGCAGCTAAGGTTTCATCTGGGTTAGCTCAGGTTTCATCTGGGTGCAGCTCGGGTTTCATCTGTGTCAGCTCATGTTTCATCTGGGTCCAGCTCAGGTTTCATCTGGGTGCAGCTCAGGTTTCATCTTGGTCAGCTCAGGTTTCATCTGGGTGCAGCTCAGGTTTCATCTGGGTGCAGCTCAGGTTTCATCTGGTTGCAGATCAGGTTTCAGCTCAGGTTTCAGCTCAGGTTTCATCTGGGTGCAGCTCAGGTTTCATCTGGGTACAGCTCAAGTTTCATCTGGGTGCAGCTCAAGTTTCATCTGGGTGCAGCTCAGGTTTCATCTGGGTGCAGCTCAAGTTTCATCTGGGTGCAGCTCAGGTTTCATCTGGGTCAGCTCAGGTTTCATCTGGGTCAGCTCAGGTTTCATCTGGGTGCAGCTCGGGTTTCATCTGGGTGCAGCTCAGGTTTCATCTGGGTCAGCTCAGGTTTCATCTGGGTGCAGCTCAGGTTTCATCTGGGTGCAGCTCAGGTTTCATCTGGGTGCAGCTCAGGTTTCATCTGGGTGCAGCTCAGGTTTCATCTGGGTGCAGCTTAGGTTTCATCTGGGTCAGCTGGGTGCAGCTCAGGTTTCATCTGGGTGCAGCTCAGGTTTCATCTGGGCGTGGCTCAGGTTTCATCTGGGCGCAGCTCAGTTTTCATCTGGGTGCAGCTCAGGTTTCATCTGGGTGCAGCTCAGGTTTCATCTGCGTCAGCTAAGGTTTCATCTGGGTTAGCTCAGGTTTCATCTGGGTGCAGCTCGGGTTTCATCTGTGTCAGCTCATGTTTCATCTGGGTCCAGCTCAGGTTTCATCTGGGTGCAGCTCAGGTTTCATCTTGGTCAGCTCAGGTTTCATCTGGGTGCAGCTCAGGTTTCATCTGGGTGCAGCTCAGGTTTCATCTGGTTGCAGATCAGGTTTCAGCTCCGGTTTCAGCTCAGGTTTCATCTGGGTGCAGCTCAGGTTTCATCTGGGTGCAGCTCAAGTTTCATCTGGGTGCAGCTAAGGTTTCATCTGGGTTAGCTCAGGTTTCATCTGGGTGCAGCTCGGGTTTCATCTGTGTCAGCTCATGTTTCATCTGGGTCCAGCTCAGGTTTCATCTGGGTGCAGCTCAGGTTTCATCTTGGTCAGCTCAGGTTTCATCTGGGTGCAGCTCAGGTTTCATCTGGGTGCAGCTCAGGTTTCATCTGGTTGCAGATCAGGTTTCAGCTCAGGTTTCAGCTCAGGTTTCATCTGGGTGCAGCTCAGGTTTCATCTGGGTGCAGCTCAAGTTTAATCTGGGTGCAGCTCAAGTTTCATCTGGGTGCAGCTCAGGTTTCATCTGGGTGCAGCTCAAGTTTCATCTGGGTGCAGCTCAGGTTTCATTTGGGTCAGCTCAGGTTTCATCTGGGTGCAGCTCAGGTTTCATCTGGGTGCAGCTCAAGTTTCATCTGCAGGTTTCATCTGGGTCAGCTCAGGTTTCATCTGGGTGCAGCTCAGGTTTCATCTGGGTGCAGCTCAGGTTTCATCTGGGTGCAGCTCAGGTTTCATCTGGGTAAGCTCAGGTGTCATCTGGGTGCAGCTCAGGTTTTATCTGGGTGAGCTAAGGTTTCAACTGGGTGAGCTAATGTTTCATCTGGGTGCAGCTCAGGTTTCATCTGGGTGCAGCTCAGGTTTCATCTGGGTGCAGCTCAGGTTTCATCTGGGTGCAGCTCAAGTTTCATCTGGGTGAGCTCTGGGTGCAGCTCAAGTTTCATCTGGGTGCAGCTCAAGTTTCATCTGGGTGCAGCTGAAGTTTCATCTGGGTGCAGCTCAGGTTTCATCTGGGTGCAGCTCAGGTTTCATCTGGGTGCAGCTCAGGTTTCGTCTGGGTGCAGCTCAGGTTTCATCTGGGTGCAGCTCAGGTTTCATCTGGGTGCAGCTCAGGTTTCATCTGGGTGCAGCTCAGGTTTCATCTGGGTGCAGCTCAAGTTTCATCTGGGTGCAGCTCAAGTTTCATCTGGGTGCAGCTCAAGTTTCATCTGGGTGCAGCTCAGGTTTCATCTGGGTGCAGCTCAGGTTTCATCTGGGTGCAGCTCAGGTTTCGTCTGGGTGCAGCTCAGGTTTCGTCTGGGTGCAGCTCAGGTTTCATCTGGGTGCAGCTCAGGTTTCATCTGGGTGCAGCTCAGGTTTCATCTGGGTGCAGCTCAGGTTTCATCTGGGTGCAGCTCAGGTTTCATCTGGGTGCAGCTCAGGTTTCATCTGGGTGCAGCTCAGGTTTCATCTGGGTGCAGCTCAGGTTTCATCTGGGTGCAGCTCAGGTTTCATCTGGGTGCAGCTCAGGTTTCATCTGGGTGCAGCTCAGGTTTCATCTGGGTGCAGCTCAGGTTTCATCTGGGTGCAGCTCAGGTTTCATCTGGGTGCAGCTCAGGTTTCATCTGGGTGCAGCTCAGGTTTCATCTGGGTGCAGCTCAGGTTTCATCTGGGCGCAGCTCAGGTTTCTATGGGTGCAGCTCAGATTTCATCTGGGCGCAGCTCAGGTTTCATCTGGGCGCAGCTCAGGTTTCATCTGGGTCAGCTAAGGTTTCATCTGGGTCAGCTCAGGTTTCATCTGGTTGCAGCTCAGGTTTCATCTGGGTACAGCTCAGGTTTCATCTGGGTGCAGCTCAGGTTTCATCTGAGTCAGCTCAGGTTTCATCTGGATGCAGCTCAGGTTTCATCTGTGTGCAGCTCAGGTTTCATCTGGGTGCAGCTCAGGTTTCATCTGGGTCAGCTCAGGTTTCATCTGGGTCAGCTCAGGTTTCATCTGGGTGAGCTAAGGTTTCATCTGGGTGCAGCTCAGGTTTCATCTGGGTGCAGCTCAGGTTTCATCTGGGTGCAGCTCAGGTTTCATCTGGGTGCAGCTCATGTTTCATCTGGGTGCAGCTCAGGTTTCATCTGGGTGCAGCTCAGGTTTCATCTGGGTCAGCTCAGGTTTCATCTGGGTGCAGCTAAGATTTCATCTGGGTGCAGCTCAGGTTTCATCTGGGTGCAGCTCAGGTTTCATCTAGGTACAGCTCAGTCTGGGTCAGCTCAGGTTTCATCTGGGTCAGCTAAGGTTTCATCTGGGTCAGCTCATGTTTCATCTGGGTGCAGCTAAGGTTTCATCTGGGTCAGCTCATGTTTCATCTGGGTGCAGCTCGGGTTTCATCTGAGTGCAGCTCAGGTTTCATCTGGGTGCAGCTCAGGTTTCATCTGGGTCAACTCAGATGTCAACTGGGTGCAGCTCAGGTTTCATCTGGGTGCAGCTCAGGTTTCATCTGGGTCAGCCAGGTTTCATCTGGGTGCAGTTAAGGTTTCATCTGGGTTCAGCTCAGGTTTCATCTGGGTCAGCTCAGGTTTCATCTGGGTGCAGCTAAGGTTTCATCTGGGTCAGCTCAGATTTCATCTGGGTCAGCTCAGGTTTCATCTGGGTGCAGCTCAGGTTTCATCTGGGTCAGCTCATGTTTCATCTGGGTCCAGCTCAGGTTTCATCTGGGTGCAGCTCAGGTTTCATCTGGGTCAGCTCAGGTTTCATCTGGGTGCAGCTCGGGTTTCATCTGGGTGCAGCTCAGGTTTCATCTGGGTGCCGCTCAGGTTTCATCTGGGTGCAGCTCAGGTTTCATCTGGGTGGAGCTCGGGTTTCATCTGGGTCAGCTCAGATTTCATCTGGGTCAGCTCAGGTGTCATCTGGGTGCAGCTCATGTGTCATCTGGGTGCAGCTAAGGTTTCATCTGGGTGCAGCTCAGGTTTCATCTGGGTACAGCTCAGGTTTCATCTGGGTGCAGCTCAGGTTTCATCTGGTTGCAGCTCAGGTTTCATCTGGGTGCAGCTCAGGTTTCATCTGGG
This sequence comes from Cladorhizidae sp. MBARI D1340-BT2, assembly GCA_028752905.1. Classification (NCBI taxonomy): domain Eukaryota; kingdom Metazoa; phylum Porifera; class Demospongiae; order Poecilosclerida; family Cladorhizidae; species Cladorhizidae sp. MBARI D1340-BT2. The sequence continues at coordinate 20,760,866 of JAQNBH010000017.1, read as the reverse complement.
TGCAGCTCAGGTTTCATCTGGGTGCAGCTCAGGTTTCATCTGGGTCAGCTCAGGTTTCATCTGGGTGCAGCTCAGGTTTCATCTGGGTCAGCTCAGGTTTCATCTCGGTCAGTTCAGGTTTCATCTGGGTGCAGCTCAGGTTTCATCTGGGTGCAGCTTAGATTTCATCTGGGTCAGCTAAGTCATCTGGGTGCAGCTCAGGTTTCATCTGGGTGAAGCTCGGGTTTCATCTGGGCGCAGCTCAGGTTTCATCTGGGTGCAGCTCAGGTTTCATTTGGGTGCATCTCAGGTTTCATCTGGGCGCAGCTCAGGTTTCATCTGGGTCGACTAAGGTTTCATCTGGGTCAGCTCAGGTTTCATCTGGGTCAGCTCAGGTTTCATCTGGGTGCAGCTCAAGTTTCTTCTGTGTCAGCTCATGTTTCATCTGGGTCCAGCTCAGGTTTCATCTGGGTGCAGCTCAGGTTTCATTTGGGTGCATCTCAGGTTTCATCTGGGCGTAGCTCAGGTTTCATCTGGGTCAGCTCAGGTTTCATCTGGGTGCAGCTCAGGTTTCATCTGGGTGCAGCTCAGGTTTCATCTGGGTGCAGCTGGTTTCATCTGGGTGCAGCTCAGGTTTCATCTGGGTGCAGCTCAGGTTTCATCTGGGTGCAGCTCAGGTTTCATCTGGGTGCAGCTCAGGTTTCATCTAGGTGCAGCTCAGGTTTCATCTGGGTGCAGCTCAAGTTTCATCTGGGTGCAGCTCAAGTTTCATCTGGGTGCAGCTCAGGTTTCATCTGGGTGCAGCTCAGGTTTCATCTGGGTGCAGCTCAGGTTTCATCTGGGTGCAGCTCAGGTTTCATCTGCGTCAGCTAAGGTTTCATCTGGGTTAGCTCGGGTTTCATCTGGGTGCAGCTCGGGTTTCATCTGTGTCAGCTCATGTTTCATCTGGGTCCAGCTCAGGTTTCATCTGGGTGCAGCTCAGGTTTCATCTTGGTCAGCTCAGGTTTCATCTGGGTGCAGCTCAGGTTTCATCTGGGTGCAGCTCAGGTTTCATCTGGTTGCAGATCAGGTTTCAGCTCATGTTTCAGCTCAGGTTTCATCTGGGTGCAGCTCAGGTTTCATCTGGGTGCAGCTCAAGTTTCATCTGGGTGCAGCTCAAGTTTCATCTGGGTGCAGCTCAGGTTTCATCTGGGTGCTGCTCAAGTTTCATCTGGGTGCAGCTCAGGTTTCGTCTGGGTGCAGCTCAGGTTTCGTCTGGGTGCAGCTCAGGTTTCATCTGGGTGCAGCTCAGGTTTCATCTGGGTGCAGCTCAGGTTTCATCTGGGTGCAGCTCAGGTTTCGTCTGGGTGCAGCTCAGGTTTCGTCTGGGTGCAGCTCAGGTTTCATCTGGGTGCAGCTCAGGTTTCATCTGGGTGCAGCTCAGGTTTCATCTGGGTGCAGCTCAGGTTTCATCTGGGTGCAGCTCAGGTTTCATCTGGGTAAGCTCAGGTGTCATCTGGGTGCAGCTCAGGTTTTATCTGGGTGAGCTAAGGTTTCAACTGGGTGAGCTAATGTTTCATCTGGGTGCAGCTCAGGTTTCATCTGGGTGCAGCTCAGGTTTCATCTGGGTGCAGCTCAGGTTTCATCTGGGTGCAGCTCAGGTTTCATCTGGGTCAGCTCAGGTTTCATCTGGGTGCAGCTAAGGTTTCATCTGGGTGCAACTCGGGTTTCATCTGGGTGTAGCTCAGGTTTCATCTGGGTGAGCTCTGGGTGCAGCTCAAGTTTCATCTGGGTGCAGCTCAAGTTTCATCTGGGTGCAGCTCAGGTTTCATCTGGGTGCAGCTCAGGTTTCATCTGGGTGCAGCTCAGGTTTCGTCTGGGTGCAGCTCAGGTTTCATCTGGGTGCAGCTCAGGTTTCATCTGGGTGCAGCTCAGGTTTCATCTGGGTGCAGCTCAGGTTTCATCTGGGTGCAGCTCAAGTTTCATCTGGGTGCAGCTCAAGTTTCATCTGGGTGCAGCTCAAGTTTCATCTGGGTGCAGCTCAGGTTTCATCTGGGTGCAGCTCAGGTTTCATCTGGGTGCAGCTCAGGTTTCGTCTGGGTGCAGCTCAGGTTTCGTCTGGGTGCAGCTCAGGTTTCATCTGGGTGCAGCTCAGGTTTCATCTGGGTGCAGCTCAGGTTTCATCTGGGTGCAGCTCAGGTTTCATCTGGGTGCAGCTCAGGTTTCATCTGGGTGCAGCTCAGGTTTCATCTGGGTGCAGCTCAGGTTTCATCTGGGTGCAGCTCAGGTTTCATCTGGGTGCAGCTCAGGTTTCATCTGGGTGCAGCTCAGGTTTCATCTGGGTGCAGCTCAGGTTTCATCTGGGTGCAGCTCAGGTTTCATCTGGGTGCAGCTCAGGTTTCATCTGGGTGCAGCTCAGGTTTCATCTGGGTGCAGCTCAGGTTTCATCTGGGTGCAGCTCAGGTTTCATCTGGGCGCAGCTCAGGTTTCATATGGGTGCAGCTCAGATTTCATCTGGGCGCAGCTCAGGTTTCATCTGGGCGCAGCTCAGGTTTCATCTGGGTCAGCTAAGGTTTCATCTGGGTCAGCTCAGGTTTCATCTGGTTGCAGCTCAGGTTTCATCTGGGTACAGCTCAGGTTTCATCTGGGTGCAGCTCAGGTTTCATCTGGGTCAGCTCAGGTTTCATCTGGATGCAGCTCAGGTTTCATCTGTGTGCAGCTCAGGTTTCATCTGGGTGCAGCTCAGGTTTCATCTGGGTCAGCTCAGGTTTCATCTGGGTCAGCTCAGGTTTCATCTGGGTGAGCTAAGGTTTCATCTGGGTGCAGCTCAGGTTTCATCTGGGTGCAGCTCAGGTTTCATCTGGGTGCAGCTCAGGTTTCATCTGGGTGCAGCTCATGTTTCATCTGGGTGCAGCTCAGGTTTCATCTGGGTGCAGCTCAGGTTTCATCTGGGTCAGCTCAGGTTTCATCTGGGTGCAGCTAAGATTTCATCTGGGTGCAGCTCAGGTTTCATCTGGGTGCAGCTCAGGTTTCATCTAGGTACAGCTCAGTCTGGGTCAGCTCAGGTTTCATCTGGGTCAGCTAAGGTTTCATCTGGGTCAGCTCATGTTTCATCTGGGTGCAGCTAAGGTTTCATCTGGGTCAGCTCATGTTTCATCTGGGTGCAGCTCGGGTTTCATCTGGGTGCAGCTCGGGTTTCATCTGGGTGCAGCTCAGGTTTCATCTGGGTCAACTCAGATGTCAACTGGGTGCAGCTCAGGTTTCATCTGGGTGCAGCTCAGGTTTCATCTGGGTCAGCCAGGTTTCATCTGGGTGCAGTTAAGGTTTCATCTGGGTTCAGCTCAGGTTTCATCTGGGTCAGCTCAGGTTTCATCTGGGTGCAGCTAAGGTTTCATCTGGGTCAGCTCAGATTTCATCTGGGTCAGCTCAGGTTTCATCTGGGTGCAGCTCAGGTTTCATCTGGGTCAGCTTATGTTTCATCTGGGTGCAGCTCAGGTTTCATCTGGGTGCAGCTCAGGTTTCATCTGGGTCAGCTCAGGTTTCATCTGGGTGCAGCTCGGGTTTCATCTGGGTGCAGCTCAGGTTTCATCTGGGTGCCGCTCAGGTTTCATCTGGGTGCAGCTCAGGTTTCATCTGGGTGGAGCTCGGGTTTCATCTGGGTCAGCTCAGATTTCATCTGGGTCAGCTCAGGTTTCATCTGGGTGCAGCTCAGGTTTCATCTGGGTGCAGCTCAGGTTTCATCTGGGTCAGCTCAGGTGTCATCTGGGTGCAGCTCATGTGTCATCAGGGTGCAGCTCAGGTTTCATCTGGGTCAGCTCAGGTGTCATCTGGGTGCAGCTCATGTGTCATCTGGGTGCAGCTAAGGTTTCATCTGGGTGCAGCTCAGGTTTCATCTGGGTACAGCTCAGGTTTCATCTGGGTGCAGCTCAGGTTTCATCTGGTTGCAGCTCAGGTTTCATCTGGGTGCAGCTCAGGTTTCATCTGGGTGCAGCTCAGGTTTCATCTGGGTGCAGCTCAGGTTTCATCTGGGTCAGCTCAGGTTTCATCTGGGTACAGCTCAGGTTTCATCTGGGTCAGCTCAGGTTTCATCTCGGTCAGCTCAGGTTTCATCTGGGTGCAGCTCAGGTTTCATCTGGGTGCAGCTTAGATTTCATCTGGGTCAGCTAAGTCATCTGGGTGCAGCTCAGGTTTCATCTGGGTGAAGCTCGGGTTTCATCTGGGCGCAGCTCAGGTTTCATCTGGGTGCAGCTCAGGTTTCATTTGGGTGCATCTCAGGTTTCATCTGGGCGCAGCTCAGGTTTCATCTGGGTCGACTAAGGTTTCATCTGGGTCAGCTCAGGTTTCATCTGGGTCAGCTCAGGTTTCATCTGGGTGCAGCTCAAGTTTCATCTGTGTCAGCTCAGGTTTCATCTGGGCGTAGCTCAGGTTTCATCTGGGTCAGCTCAGGTTTCATCTGGGTGCAGCTCAGGTTTCATCTGGGTGCAGCTCAGGTTTCATCTGGGTGCAGCTGGTTTCATCTGGGTGCAGCTCAGGTTTCATCTGGGTGCAGCTCAGGTTTCATCTGGGTGCAGCTCAGGTTTCATCTGGGTGCAGCTCAGGTTTCATCTAGGTGCAGCTCAGGTTTCATCTGGGTGCAGCTCAGGTTTCATCTGGGTCCAGCTCAGGTTTTATCTGGGTCCAGCTCAGGTTTTTAGTAGGATTCTCTATAACTCTGGTCCCTTTCAGTCTAACTTCCTATTGAACCAGCTGTAAGGCTATAAACAGGGAATTTAAATATTGCATTCTGAGCGATCTTATTGGACTGCAGTATTTTTTCAGCGGTGACAAACTCAAAGTATTATCAGACCACCCCTCCACTGCTAGCATGAGGGTGTGTGGCTGTGCCAAACTAGTCAGCGTCATCCTTGCCCAGCACTGACTCGGCAGAGACCACAGTGTGCAACTCTGCAGGCATTCAATCAACACGGTGTGCCAGCTTGGTCTGCTTGCAATCAACACAGCGTGCCAGCTTGGTCTGCTTGCAATCAACACAGTGTGCCAGCTTGGTCTGCTTGCAATCAACACAGCGTGCCAGCTTGGTCTGCTTGCAATCAACACAGCGTGCCAGCTTGGTCTGCTTGCAATCAACACAGTGTGCCAGCTTGGTCTGCTTGCAATCAACACAGCGTGCCAGCTTGGTCTGCTTGCAATCAACACAGCGTGCCAGCTTGGTCTGCTTGCAATCAACACAGCGTGCCAGCTTGGTCTGCTTGCAATCAACACAGTGTGCCAGCTTGGTCTGCTTGCAATCAACACAGCGTGCCAGCTTGGTCTGCTTGCAATCAACACAGCGTGCCAGCTTGGTCTGCTTGCAATCAACACAGCGTGCCAGCTTGGTCTGCTTGCAATCAACACAGTGTGCCAGCTTGGTCTGCTTGCAATCAACACAGTGTGCTAGCTTGGTCTACTTGCAATCAACACAGCGTGCCAGCTTGGTCTGCTTACGATCAACACACTGTGCCTGCTTGCAATCAACGGTATGCAAAGAGCCCTACCTAAACTTGGCTGGCACTAGCCACAAACACTGCAAAGGTGGAGCTAGTCGTGGCACTTGGATAATAGTAACCACCCAACCAATAGTAGGTGTGGTTATAAATGGAACACAGATCCCTATTTACATTAAAAAAGGAGCCACAGTTACTATAGTTACATGTACCAGTATTTCAGACAAACTACCAGCAATTACAATTATTGCTGGTGATCTAATTCGAGGGAATCTTTCCGGCCAGTCCTACTTATTCCGTAAGCTGTTCTTGCGAGGAAGACTGCATAGTACCCATGCCTACTGGTAAGCTCTCTGAATCCTTTCTAAGGATGCACTCTTGGATGGATTTGCTTTGCTGTAGATTTTATTATGGACCTAGTTATTCATTTGCTTACTTCAATGGAGCTGATCTAACCAAACTGGAGTTGGTTGTATTTGCATTCTGGCAATCAAAAATGTTCTAGTGTGTCGGGTTGTCTGTCTAAGGCTGCATATTTGACAGTCATTGCTGGAGGTGTTGGTACTGCTGAAGGGGTGGTTCTTATAACCGTTTGAGACTGTAACAATCAGAGGGTCAGTTAGAACTGGAAGGGCAGTTCCTACTAAGACGCTATAGTCTTTACAGTGCCTCTTGTCTAAAGCTTCTTCCTACTTGTGTGTGTGTGTCAAAAATGAACTTGCAAAACTGACAACTCTATACTGACAACTCTATACTGAAAACTCTATAATGTTACTGGTAATGTTTTATTTATTTTAAAAAACAAGAATTTACGACCATAAACAAATATGGTATAAAAAAGGTAAAGGGTTCTTATGTTTTTGGTATATCCTTGCAATCTTTTGTACTCATTTTTGTGTTTGTTGTCTGTTGCTGTTGTTCTCTCTATGAATATTATAACCGCCAGCATCCTCCTTCAGGAACTTTGTAACAGTTACTCAGGATAGCATCTTCCATGGCATCTTGCCATCAAAGCCTCATCAAAGAAGGATGGTGATGCACCTAAATGTTTCTTCCAGGAAGAGCTCATTTGACCAACTAATTGTTAACTCTTTTGCAAAAACATGCAGCTGCTGGTTGGGCTGATTGTTGCACGCACACACACACACAAAAGCAAGATTATTGTGTTGACGATCTTTACCGCACTTCATGTTTTGCGATCGAGAAACAGGTTAGTCATTGCAAGGTATTGGTTAATCTTCTGGAGTATTCTGGTCAATCAAAAAACCTGCGGTAAGTAAGTTATGCGAGAGAAAAAGACCAGATAAATTTCAAGATTTTAAAGTGCTTTTCTTCTTGTTTCTGATATTGTACTTTCATCTTCTGTTGGTCTCCAGTCTTCTGTTGGTCTCCAGTCTTCTATTGGTCTCCAGTCTTCTCTTGGCCTCCAGTCTTCTGTTGGTTTCCAGTCTTCTGTTGGTCTCCAGTCTTCTGTTGGTCTCCAGTCTTCTGTTGGTCTCGCGTCTTCTGATGGTCTCCAGTCTTCTCTTGGCCTCCAGTCTTCTCTTGGCTTCCAGTCTTCTGTTGGTCTCCAGTCTTCTGTTGGTCTCCAGTCTTCTGTTGGTCTCCATCTTCTCTTGGCCTCCAGTCTTCTGTTGGTCTCCAGTCTTCTGTTGGTCTCCAGTCTTCTGTTGGTCTCCAGTCTTCTCTTGGCCTCCAGTCTTCTGTTGGTCTCCAGTCTTCTGTTGGTCTCCAGTCTTCTGTTGGTCTCCATCTTCTCTTGGCCTCCAGTCTTCTGTTGGTCTCCATCTTCTCTTGGCCTCCAGTCTTCTGTTGGTCTCCAGTCTTCTGTTGGTCTCCAGTCTTCTGTTGTTGTCCAGTCTTCTGTTGGTCTCCAGTCTTCTGCTGGTCTCCAGTCTTCTGCTGGTCTCCAGTCTTCTGTTGGTCTCCAGTCTTCTGTTGGTCTCCAGTCTTCTGTTGGTCTCCAGTCTTCTGTTGGTCTCCAGTCTTCTGTTGGAGTCCAGTCCTCTGTTGGTCTCCAGTCGTCTGTTGGTCTCCAGTCTTCTGTTGGTCTCCAGTCTTCTGTTGGTCTCCAGTCTTCTGTTGGTCTCCAGTCTTCTGCTGGTCTCCAGTCTTCTGCTGGTCTCCAGTCTTCTGCTGGTCTCCATTCTGCTGGTCTCCAGTCTTCTGCTGGTCTCCAGTCTTCTGCTGGTCTCCAGTCTTCTGCTGGTCTCCAGTCTTCTGCTGGTCTCCAGTCTTCTGCTGGTCTCCAGTCTTCTGCTGGTTTCCAGTCTTCTGTTGTCTCCAGTCTTCTGTTGGTCTCCAGTCTTCTCTTGGCCTCCAGTCTTCTGTTGGTCTCCAGTCTTCTGTTGGTCTCCATCTTCTCTTGGCCTCCAGTCTTCTGTTGGTCTCCAGTCTTCTGTTGGTCTCCAGTCTTCTGTTGGTCTCCAGTCTTCTGTTGGTCTCCAGTCTTCTGTTGGTCTCCATCTTCTCTTGGCCTCCAGTCTTCTGTTGGTCTCCAGTCTTCTGTTGGTCTCCAGTCTTCTGTTGGTCTCCAGTCTTCTGTTGATCTCCAGTCTTCTGCTGGTCTCCAGTCTTCTGCTGGTCTCCAGTCTTCTGTTGGTCTCCAGTCTTCTGTTGGTCTCCAGTCTTCTGCTGGTCTCCAGTCTTCTGTTGTCTCCAGTCTTCTGTTGGTCTCCAGTCTTCTGTTGGTGTCCAGTCTTCTGTTGATCTCCATCTTCTGTTGGTCTCCGGTCTTCTGTTGGTCTCCAGTCTTCTGTTGGTCTCCGGTCTTCTGTTGTTGTCCAGTCTTCTGTTGGTCTCCAGTCTTCTATTGGTCTCCCCTATGCAATACTGCCCACAGCTGCAAGGCATTTGGTGCCCAACATGAGTGTGTACTAGCCTTCGTTCTACACTAAGTTGTGCCCTCAGAGTCCTTCGTGATCTGATAACTACTCCGATGTTGAGCCTCCTGCAGACCTTCCTGATGTCTTCACTCGTCCATGTGGAGTTACTACCGTAGTATCCTTCTTGTCAGACTCATGACTGCCTGAATCTTCCTTTCTGTGTTTAGATGACCTGTAGAAGAATGGCTGATGAATGATGGCAGATAACCCTTTTATGAATGATTGCAGATAACCGTTCTTCATAAACAGTGTCCTGATGAAGACTGAAGTATTTGTTGGCAAAAGAAAAAAAGCAAAGAAAAATATATAATCTCTTCTTAATTTTGAAGAGGGTTTTTATGCAGAACCTGTGTCAGAATGTGGTTCCCATCACGTGGTGAGTAGCTAGCTATAATTATATCAACCTACCTGACTCTTAGCATCTCAGATGAAGGCTAGAGCATCTAGCTGAAAGAATCATCTCCATTTTCACTACTGGAATTGCATATTGGATTATCGTAACCCTGCACATGGTATATAGATTCACAACGCAGTGTACATATTATAATCTCGTGTGTGTATTACAGCACGTTTACGTGTTGCCACACTGCATGTCAACTTATTCCTACTCAATCAAAACAAAGCATTTGTGGGCCTACAATCACTATTTTTTCCAGCGGCTCCAAGTCTCCCGCTATAGCTGGAGATCTCCTGATTTTACTTCAACTTTGTGATTTCTTCCCGACACACACACACACACACACACAAGGGAGTTCCAAGATTTCTTACTGTTATGTAGTGATGCAACCATAAATTTGGAAACTCCAATTATGTTCATAGAGTTCCTCAGAGTCAAACGTTTTAGTTTGTTTTCACACTTTCAAGATTCACTTAACTTCACTGACATGTAGAGCTTTGGCCCAGAGGAAGTAATCGTGATTTTCTCAGGTTCTGCAAGGATGCTGCTCTCTTCTTCTTCCTCTTTTTTTTAATTTTTAATTTTCTGGCTGATGTTATCTTATACTTGGTGACATTTAAGCTTGAGGTGTTGTCCAGCTGTCCCATGTCTTGGAGGAATGCTGATCCTTACTTTCAGAAGATCAATCTGATTGTCCATGTCAGTGCATATACAGCATGGCCTCTCGCTTTAAAGTGGACAGAGGAACACTAGAAAGGAATGCACCATCTTCACTACTGCCCTGTCTGCTTGAGCTGCCTTCCATTTGACGTATTTTACGTATTTTATAGTATTCTGCTTACTGACACAAGCGGGTTTCACCAGAGAAACTGTGCGATCTGTCTGACTATTATTCAGCAATGCTTCACCAATTGATTTGGTGAAGTCCATTGCATTTTGCTCATCTTCCGACTCCATCTGTCCGACAGAGGGGAGGATGGCTTCGGGTAACTATCAGCTTTGTAGCACAGTGGGACAACCTTATTCAGCTTCTCTACATCCTCCTCACACATGGTCTTCAGGTGTTTCATCTCTGCCTTTCTTGCAGCCTCAGTGGGGTGACACATGATTTCTGGAAGAGCTCCTATTTTATGAGGTAATACTGCTGATGATGTAAGCATAATGTAGCTTCTGTGTGTGTTAGGCACTCACCACTAGGCAAACGTCAACACGTCTATCCTGGACTGGTTCTGATACAGCCAGGATGTAAGGCTGTGTCCTCAATAGGAATATAGGTAAAATATTTATTGTATTTCAAATGACCTACAGACTGAGAGTCTCTGATGTCTCAAAGCAGTCTAACTAGTCGGACTATCTCAGACCATACATACATACATATATTATCTCAGACCATACATACATACATACATATTGAAACATCTATGACAATGATGTAACCTCTGACCAGGTGTTTCCACACAGACAGTCAGGAGGGTTGCCACCATGTTGCATCATACATAATAGTTCAAGTCATTCACGCGTACTTAGTTAACATTACACTGTTCTATTCTGGATTTGGCAAGGGCTCAGGTCAAGGTTTGCTGCAGCCCAACATCACCTCCTCCTTCAAGAGGTTCTTGCCCATCTGTTGCTCTTCTGAGGGTGTCCACCAGGCTTGGCATGAGAGAGCATCCGCGCTTGCATTATCTTTGCCCGGTCGATGCTTGATGGAGAAGGTGAACTGTCTTAAGATGTCCATCCAACGTTCCAACGGGCGAGTCGATGAGAGTGGGGGTCTTTTAGTTCAAGGAATGAGAGAGCTTTATGGTCAGTGACCACAGTGAAGGGGTGGCCTAGCAGGTAGGGCGTGAAATGCATGCAGGCATTCACAACAGCCAAGTCCTCCTGCTCAGTAGCAGAATATCTGCGCTCCCTGGGCTGCATCTTCCTACTATAGTAGGTGTTCCTCTCTGCTTTCAGCCTCCTGTGCAAGCACAGAACCGATCCCGAGTCCGGAGGAGGCATCAGTTTGCAGAATGAATGGGCAGGAATAGTCTGGTGAGCTCAGCACTGGGTGGAGCATAGGGCCTCTTTTGAGGCAGCAAAGGCTGTCACACAATCTTCAATCCAATCCACGGGGTCAGGTTTGTGTATCTGTAGAAGGTCTGTGAGTGGTGCAGATAGGGTCGAGATGTGGGGGATAAATCTTCTGTAGTAGTTAATGAGTCCAATGAAGGTCCTGACTTCCTTTTTAGACTGAACTGCTGAGACCCTAGCCTCGTGTGGGGAGATGTGTCCTCCTCCAACCCTGTGTCCCAGAAAGACACAGGACATTGTGGCGAGGTGAGCCTTTGCTGCCTGAATTATTAAGCCAGCATTCAGAAGGATGTCAAATACCGTGGTGAGGTGACGCTTGTGCTCCTCCCATGAGTTGCTAAAGACTGCCACATCGTCTATATACACAAAGGTGTAATCTAGAAGTCTATCCATCATCCGCTGAAATGTGGCGGGCGCATTCCGCAGCCCGAATGGCACGACTATGAAGCAGAATTTGCCATATGGTAAGATGACAGTGGTTTTGCGCTTTATCTTCAGGGGCTATGGGCACCTGGTAAAATCCACTTGCCAAGTCTAGGATCGTGTAGAGAGAGGCAGCTGCCAGTTTCTCCAGTGCTTCCTCTATTCTAGGCTGGAAGTAGAGATCTGGTATCATAACTGCGTTCAGGCAGCATTAATTGCACACCAGCCTGATCTTTCCCGGGGTCTTTTGGGGGACAGGAAATATGGGAGCTGCCCAAGACGCATCCGATGGCTAAATGAAGCCTGCCTCAGCGAGCTTCTGAAGCTCCTCCTTAAAGGCATCCCGTCTGCTGTGGGGGATGGAATAAGGTCGAAGGTGCACTGGTGAGGTGTTTCCAACTCTGATGTGGTGTGTGGCCGCCTGGGTTCTTCCTGGTTTGGCACAGGTCACAGTCGGGAAGTCATCCCAGAGTCGTTGGAAGAATCATAGCTGCTCTTGCAAGAGGTGGTCTTGACCTTCTGGAAAAGGGTGGTTCTCGTCTGAGTGATAGTCTGGTAGGTCTGGACATTCTGTGTGCTCAACAGAGAGACATGCAATGTCATGTCCTGGCGGTAACCATACCTTCATTGCTGTGACATGCACAGTTGTTCCTTCTGTCTTGGGTGTCGACACAGTAGGTCACTGGGTATACTTGTTCTACCACCTTGAAGGGCGCCTTCCCATCTGTCCTGGAGTTTTGAGGCCTTGCTCCCGGTGATGACTGGGGTAAAGACGAGGACGAGGTCTCCTGGGCTGAAGGTAATCATCTTGGTGGTCTGGTCGTGCCATCTCTTTGTCCTCTCTTGGACTGTGGCCTGCTGATCTGGTGCTAACTTCCTCATCTTGTGTAGGTTATCCCTAAGTTTGAGAAGCCAGTCTGTAGCAAGTTGAGGAGAGCGACTGTTAGGTGTCCAGCTCTTCCATAGGATGTCTAGAGGCCGGCGGACGTGCTTGCCGAACACCAGTTCGAAGGGCGAGAATCCAGTGGTGGAGCACGGAGCTTCTCTACAAGCACAGAGTAGGTAGGGGAGGAGTGCATCCCATTGTTGTCCTTCTTGTGAGCTCCTAATCATCTGGAACAGAGAGGGATGGAAGCGCTCTACTGCTCCATTAGACTGGGGGTGGTAAGGTGCTATTTTTGAGTGATGGACTCCAAGGAACTTGAAGGCTTCCTTCAGAACCGCAGAGAGGAAGTTTGATCCTCTGTCGGAGAGAAGTTCCTCTGGTACTGATAGCCGAGAAATAATGGGCTTTCCCCACTTCTGTAGCTGTCGTCTTCTTGAGGGAGGTGGCTTCCGGATACCTTGAAAATCAATGTAGCTAAGAATGAACTGGTTCTTGCTACGAGTGAGGGGGAGTGGCTCCACGATATCAATGCCACTTTCTGAAATGGTCGACAAATTGGCAGGTTGGTAATAGTGAGAGGGGCATGGTTTTTGGTCCTCTTGGCAGTCTTTTGGCATCTTTCACAAGATCTGCAGAATTGTGTTGTCTCTTTTCCGATGCCAGGCAAGAAGAAATTCTTTAAGACTTTGAACTTGGTCCTGTTAGCTCCTGCATGTCCAGATGCTGGGGACGAGTGAGCCAGCTTCAGACTTCTAGTCGTCGCGATTTCGGTAGGACGACCTGGGTATAGGGTTCACCAAGTTTGTCTTTTGTCTTGCGCATCAAACTCCTTTGTTGGTCACAAATGGTGAGTGTTCCTTTTGGCTGACTTTCAGAGATCCTTCAGAGTGTCGTCTGCTCTTTGGTCCTGGATGAGATTGGTTGCGTTATTCTGCTGCATGTCTGCTTCTCCACTGGAGTCAGTGTCGCTGTCTGGGTCTGTCTGGTGCGACATGTTCATCCTTGGGAAATCATAGTCGGGCTTTAGCAGATCTTCAAGGGGGTTGGGTTTAAGCCCATCTTGGGCCTGGTTGGCTTGATCAGCAAGGTCTTGTCGAGCTTCTGTCTGGGTCTGGGCTCTTGTCTGGATGGCTAAGATGTCTTGAGGATCTGCTGCTGTGGCCTGGTTAACGAGTTCACGGATATTTCTGAAATTTCTGCCAAGAAGAGCATCATGGTCGAGGTTGTCAGTCACTGCCATGTTGACAAAGACTTCAGAACCTGCAAGGAGACATGGGAGATCAACTATTAGAGTAGCCTCGGACTTACCCCGAAGACGTCGGGTCATGATGGATCCTGATGGTTCTGGAACTGGTAGATTCCACTGCTTAAATTGTTCTATGATGCTAGAGTTGATGAGAGAGTGGTCTGCTCCAGAGTCTAGAAGGAATCGGATAGGTTTGCCGAAGAAGCTGCTTACCAGGAACAGCTTGGGCATGAAGGTAGGTGCTGGGGAGGTGTTGTCCTGGTCGTCTGTGGAGACAGCAAGCACATTCCTCAGGACACATGGCTCTGAGGTGACCCCACTTCTGACAGTTAAAGCACCAATGGTCCTTTGTCTTTGTCAAAGTACTTAGCAAGCTTATGCTGCGGCTTGAATTAGTTCCCATCTGAACCACCACACTGAGCTGAAGTGTAAGTTGGTGGTCTGACTCCGCCCTGCTGCTGGAAGTGAGGGGGTGGCTTGGGATGGTTGATCTGAGTCTGGGTCTGGGGTTGGGGCTGGGTCTGGGGTTGGGTCTGAGGCTGGGGTTGGATCTGAGGCTGGGTCTGGGGTTGGGTCTGGGCTTAAGGTTGTTGTTTGCTGAGACTTGTGACCGTTGAATGGCCTATGTATGGCTTCTGGTAGGTGGGTTGGGAGTTCAGTGTTCCTATTCCAGGCAGATTCCCTTCCTCTGCCACTGTCAGCAACATATTCATCAGCGATGCTCAACAATTCCTGCAAGGATGAGGGTTTCTGGGCTCTCACGTGAGTGGTTATTCTCGGGTTCAATTGTGGTAATGGCGTCAATAACTTCTTTGACGGAGGTGCAGTCTTTGCTGCAGGTTCTTGCTGCTTCAGCTGTTCTGTAACCCATCTGTGTGATGGTCTCTGTTGGGTTGATCTTGGGGTTGAACCAGTTATTGAACTGTGTTGATTTTGAGACACCCATATGGGCATACAATTGTCGCTTGAGGACATCATAATTGCCTAGCTCTTCTGTGGGCGTTGACATAGCCAAGTTAGTCAAGTCTCCTCTGAATAGAGCTCTTAATTAATTCTGTGGCCCAGGTACTTTTATTCACTCCATATGTTTTCATGTGTGCCTCAGAGCGGGCAATGTCTTGTTGGCCTTGAGGTCCACTGGAGATTGGTGGGAGAGTAGGTGGTTTGATCTGCTGAGCCACTGTGATAGGCCTGCCTATAGCCTTTGCTAATGTCTCATTGGTCTGCTGTTGGGCTTGTTGGAAGGCCGTATTTTTGTTTGGGGATCTGCTCTAGAATACGAAGGAGAGTAGGGTCAACAGCAGGAGTTGCTGCTTGGGCGACTGCTTCAGCTGCCACTGACTCTGTCTATGAGACATGGCGTGTTTCAGTTGGTTGATGCTGAGGGGGGTCTTGTTCCATAGAATGTTCATCTCTAATATTGTCTGCCATTCCAGTTTCAAGGTGGTCATTGTAGAAGCTGGATTGGGTATAGTCTTGTGAATGTGTCACCATTTTGGAGTCAAATTTCTCGTCCATCTCTGTGTTGATTGTATCCAGGTACAGATCCTGTTCTCTGGTAAAGGGTCGATAATATTTTCTGAGAGGGCCGAGAAAAACAAAGTTAGACAGAACAAGATGGCTTACTGTCCCTGTTGAGGGGGTTCAGGGTTGAGAATCTGCTGATAAGTCTGTAGGTCTTATGGAAGTAAGTGCTTGTCGTCTGTAGCTATTCGTGAGGGAGTAGGCACTGGGTCTGCAGTCGGTTGGGTGAAGAGGTAGTCTGGTCAGAGGTGTGGGCGAGTCTGCTTCGAAGGCTGAGTTCGTCTCGGTCGCTGCCACCAGATTTTAGGCACTTACCACTAGGAAAGCATCAACACGTCTATGCTGGACTGGTTCTGATATAGCCTTGTTGTAAGGCTGTGTTCTCAATAGGAATATAGGTAAAAGATTCAAAGGACTTACAGGCAGAGTCTTTGATGTCTCAGAGCAGTCTAACTAGTCTGGCTGTCTCAGACCATACATACATACATATATTGAAATGTCTATGACAATGATGTAACTTCTGACCAATCAGGTGCTTCCACACAGACAGTCAGGAGGTTTGCCACCATGTCATCATACATAATCGTTCAAGCAATTGACACGTACTTAGTTAACATTTACACTGTTCTATTCTGGATTTGGCAAGAGCGTCAAGGTTTGCTGCAATGTTGGGCAGATCCCAACATCCTGGGTCAATTCCTGATCTAAGATTTACAAGTTTTCTATCATCCTCTGATGGACAGCTCGGCTTCCCAGGGATTATTAGTGCTGTGCTAGTATATTCTGAAAGCATTAGTTTTGACATGAATTCCAATTTTACAAAGCTTACATTATTATGCTGACATACACACATGAAACATGATAGTCGATCACTAACCTAGCACAGTGGTTCAGATGACATTCTATATCTGCAAAACCAAAGGAACATCTTGGGATACTGCAGGTAGCCATGTTTAAGATTTAACTCGAGTAAAATCGCCACAATATTAATTGAAGATAAAATCCCAGTTAGGAATCAAAAGTAAATACTACTATATATTTCCTGGATTGTAAGAATCTTGGGTACAATAAGGTAATTGGGAGGTAATTTTTTTGTCCCGTTTGTTTCCTTGAAATTATTTGGATTCATGTGAATTATATTCCGTAGCAGCAAATATTTCCTGTAAATAATGAGGGTCAAAAACTTGTATGAGCATTGTTACTTAGTAAACGAAGGAATTGCCTAGGAAAAACGTGTCTTATATCAAAATAAAGAAGAGATCTTATACTTTAAACTGAAATTAATTGAAATTTTTTTCAGGCATTCACACATATGGACTTGTGCTCCAGCCAAACTTTGATCCTGCAGTATTTTTCTTGATTTGAAAGAACTGTCATCAAAACCCCAAAACAAATACTTTTAAAAAAAATATTATGACACCTTACAATTGAAATATGCATTACAAATTTGACATATACCCCTCACCCCCTTTACTAAGTAGGAAAAATAATCATCTGGCCACCCTAAAACTTTGCAAGGGGATACTGTACTGCAAACTTTTACTTGTTTAAATTGTCTGAGACCAAAGTGCGTGGGCCATTTATGTTGAATTGAGGTGGAATGACCCCCACAAAATGCAATTGTGCGTCGAAATTCACCAATTTCTATGCTTGATTTCTGAATGATGCATCATTGCTGATATCTGTTTCTGCATCGGTGTGTACTAATGAATCCTCTAGTGTCGCAGGGCGACTTGGATATCACCCAACGATGTATCGGTTAACTGGTAATTTCTGCCACCAGGTAGACTGACTACCATGTTAAAGGTCGGATTCAGATGTTGTCTCAATGACCTTTATGGCCAAAGTTATATACATAAGATAGACGGCTGTATGCTCGCAATCAACTCTCTTGGTAACTCTAACTAGGCTCCTTTTATAGGGACCAGTCAGACTAAACATGCAATGGGTTACAGTCATTAAATACCTATTCACAATTAATTAACAACTGACTGCATGACAGATCAGTGTGTGCAATATGATTACTTTGTGTAAGTGTTCAGTTAGAGTCTTGTCCAGGGACACCCTGTGACATTCCATCCTTCTTCTCTTGAGGTTGATCTTCTGGGGGTGGTTCACATGAGTTCCACAACTGCCTGGACATCCCGTCGGCGTTAGTGTTCTGTGCTCCGGGTTGGTGTTGCACTTCATAGAGGTACGGTTGTAGGGTGAGGGCCCATCTGGCTAGCCGTCCATTTTCATCCTTCATTGTCTCTAGATATTTCAGGCTGCTGTGATCATTGATGATCGTAAAGGCTGCTCCGCTGAGGTATACTCGGAAGTGTCGTACAGCTTCTACTACGGCCAAGCACTCTTTTCTGTCACAGTATATCGGGTTTCAGCATCCTTCAGTTTCCTCGAATAGTATGCTACTGGTTGGACTGTTCCTGGTTGGACTGTTCCATCATGTCCCTCCTGGCTGAGGACTGCCCCGATACCTACTCCCGAAGCATCGGTATGCAATAGAAAAGTCTTCTCCTCATTTGGGCTTAGTAGTACAGCATCTCCTGTAAGGCTGGTTTTGATATGCTGAAATGCGGCTATCTTCTCCGGTGTCCAGTTTATTTTATCAGGAGCCGCTTTTCTTGTGGAATCTGTTAGGGGCACGGCTATGGTTCCAAAACTGGGGATAAACCTCCTATAGTAGTTAGCCAGGCCTAGGAAGGCTCGGATATCCTTCTTCTTAACTGGTTGAATGTATCTCGACATTGCTTCGATCTTAGTGGTAATGGTTTGACTCTTCCTCCTCCTACTCGGTGGCCTAGATATTGGCAGTCTGGGCTGGCAAATGTGCACTTTGATCAGAGTCAAGCCTGCTGTCTCCAATCGGTGTAGGACCACCTTTAGGTGCTCCAGGTGTGTGTCGAATCCTTCACTGAACACCACAATGTCGTCGATATACACTGCTGCAAAGTCTGCTAGGTCTGCCAGGAGTCCATTCATCAGTCTTTGGAAGACGGAAGGAGCATTCTTAAGTCCGAAGGGCATCCGGAGATATTCCCACTTCCCATGGGGTGTAATGAATGCTGTCTTCGGTATGGATGTTGGGTGCACTTTCACTTGGTGGTAACCTCTAGCCAAGTCTAATGTGGAGATATGTGTTGCCCGTCCTAGTTTGTCCAGCAGCTTGTTGATTCGTGGCAGTGGAAATGGATCAGACTTCGTTACTGCGTTGAGTTTTCGATAGTCAATACAGAGGCGTACACCTCCTCCGCTTTTCCCGACTAGGAGAGCTGGGGAGGCCCAGGGGCTTCTTAATGGTTGTATAATTCCCAACCTTCTAACTTCTTCATCCATAGTTTTCAGTCTTTTTGTATCCAGTCGATACGGTGGCCTGCTAATCGGGTAGGCCTCTCAGGACTGTCTCTAGTCTGATCTCTGCATCTCTGGCACACCCGTGTCCGAAAATCTGGTTGTGATCCTTCAGCAATTTTCTCAGCATTTCTTCTTCGGTTTCTGTCAGTTCTGGGTTGATGGTTACCCTGTTTTCTTCATCTGGATGGGTGAAGCCGTCCTCTTCCGTTACTTCTGTGAAGACAAAGCATGCTGCCGTGGGAGAGTGAAACTCCTTCAGAAAATTTATGTGTCGCTTCACCTTTCTCCGGGGGTGATCAGGCATGCTCAGTTCATAGGTTGTTTCGTCAACCCTGTTGAGTATGGCATACGGGCCGTTCCACTCGGCTAAGAGTTTTGGTCCAGACTGCGGTGTTCTTAGTAGAACCAGTTCTCCAGGCCTGAATGTCCTCAGTTTGGCCTTCCGATCATGATATTCCTTATGTCTTGCCTTCTTAATCTCTTCTTGCTTTCTGGATAGGTCCTGCAAGTGTTCTAGTCGATCTTGGATTGTGGTTATATAAGTTACTACATCTTTCGGTACGGAAGTGGTCGATGTCCATCTTGCCCTTAGTGCTTGCAGTGGTCCTCTAATTTGACGACCATATAATAACTCGGAGGGTGTAAACCCAGTTGTTTCATGTGGGGCCCGCCTGTACTCTCCCAGTATGTGTGGTAGAGCCAGATCCCATTGTCCTTTCCACTGCTTGAGAGTTTTCTTCGTCATTGTTTTCATGGTGGAGTTCAACCTCTCCACCATGCCATCAGTTTCGGGGTGGTAGGGAGTTGTCCTTAGTCCTCGGATTCCCATGAGTCTGTGGAGTTCCTTCATGAGTCGGCTAATCAGGTTTGCACCGCAGTCGGTTACTATTTCCTCAGGTACTCCCAACCGAGTGAATAGTACCATCAGTGCTTCGGCTATTGTCCGACTGTCAGTCTGCTATAGGGGAATCGCCTCGGGCCAACGGGTGGCATAGTCCATTACCACTAGGATGAATCAGTTCCCTGCATTGGTTCGGGGTAGAGGTCCTACCAGGTCCATTCCAATTCGGTAGTATGGAGTGTCAATCACTGGCATTGGTCGTAATGGAGCTCTTTGTTTATGCTGGGGTGCTGTCTTTTGGTAATCCGGGCATGCTTCACATAGCTTCTTGACGTCTGTGTATTCTCCTGGCCAAAAATAGTCATCCAATATCCGTTGTGTGGTCCTGTCTCATCCCAGATGTACTGGTCGGTGGGCTAGGGATAGGACAAGGGTTCGGTGTTTCTTGGGTATGAGTAATTGTAGTAGTGGCTCTCCCATTCGATCCTCTGTCTTCCTCCATAAGAGGTTATCTTGGATCGTGAAGTCCAAGTCTGGTTGTTGTACCTTCTCCCAACATGGGTGCAATGATTCATCATGCTGTTGTTCCTTCTGGAACTCTGGGCGGTTATGATCCAGTGGATGGTCCTCTTGGTTTGTCATGAACAGGGCCCGTTTCTCACGTTTGCTGGCTCTGCTCTTGGGTGGATCATCTTCTGTTTCAGACTGCTCCGTTTCTTGCAGAGAGGGGTTGGACATCTGCCCCACATGATTGCTGACCATCTTCCATGCTCTCTGCTTCAGAGTCTCAGTGTCAAGCTCTTCAGCTGGGTGCTCATGGAAGTCATCCGATAGGGATTCTAATTTGTCTTTGCTTTGGGATCGGGTCTGTGCCATATTTACTAGTTCAGTGTATAGCAATCTCTTTCCCATTCCCCAGAGATCTGGGAAGTCGGTGCCCAGGAGTGCATCATAACCCAGATTGGGTTGAGCTGCCACTATCAGGTCTTCGGTACAGTCGCCGAACTTCAATCTGGCTCTGGCAAGAGGCAACTCAGTAACAGTGCCATTGAAAGCCCTTACTCGAATGGTGATTCCAGTCTTGTCTTGTTCAGATATTAGGGTGCTGTCTACGAGTGTTCTCTCAGCACCAGTGTCTAACAAGACCCTGCTCACGGGTTGGTCGTTAATTCTGCCGGTCACTAGTGTCTGTCGGTTCACTTCGGTTGAGACCAGGTCGACTTCTTGCCGGTTGGTCAGTGGTTGAGCTAGGTTGACACTCTCCAGCCTCGGTTTGGTTGTTTTCTTTCTTGGATTGTGACATTACGCCGAGAAGTGTCCGTATTTGTTACAGTTAAAGCAGCGAGGGTGATTCTTCTCATCAAATGGAGGGAGGAACCGGCGATTCATCTCGGTCTTTCCTGTAGTCTTTTCAGCAGGTGGTAGAGTGTTTGATCGTCCTTCTCCATGCTTGGATAGGGTGATTTGCTCCACGTTACAGCGATGTCTATGTTTTCTTTGCATGAGGTCTCTGTCATTTTCGGAGGTTGCATCATCATAGGTTCATCCTCTGGTAATGACAAAGTCATCAGCCAAACTGGTTGCTTCCTCTTAAGGAGGTTGGCTTTCGGTCTCGGACATACGTGGCCATTGGTCTGGGCATTAATTTCTGTATAGCATCAATTGAACACAGTTCTAGGACTTCTTTGGCAGATGTACCCCTCGGCCCATTTGGTAGATAGGTGTAAATGCCTCCGGCCGCAGGTACTCCAGGTTTCCTCAGGCTTGCGTCTAAGCTGATCCATCTTCAATCGGTAAGTTTCCCTGGTAATTCGGTAGTGGGATGGGAAAACAGGGCAACCTTCAAGGTGTCATAGTCTTGTCGATCGTCTGGATCCAACGAGACATAGACTCGTGTTGCTTCCGGAGTAAGGATAGGTACCAGGTTTCGGTTCCATTGTGTCTTGGGTAATGCATAGCACTCCATGTGTGCTTCAAAGGCCATGAAATATGATTCAACGTCTTCTTGAGGTTCTAGCTTTCGGAATCGGTTTACTCGGTCGGGAGTGCTGGCAGACGGACGTGGGGACTTTATGGCACTACGCTCAGTGGTTTGGGCCAGTAATTGCATCCAGCGCCGCTCTTGCTGCTCGTCTTTCTGTTCTTGTCTTTTTATCTCTTCTCTCCTCTGAGCTTCTCTACATTCCCGTTCTGCTGCTAATCTCTGTCCTTCCATCATGATTTGCATCATCTGCATTTGGTGGTACATCATAGTAGTTGGGTTTGGGGCCATTGGGTCCTGTCCATACCAAGGGGGCTGGTACGTACTTCCTCCTGAGAATCCTGTTGATCCAGCATCTGGCAAAATCCTCTGTCCTTCAGTGGGCTGTAAATTCATTTGAATGGGCACTGGCCTGTACTCTCTGTCCTCGACATTGAGGGGGGGGGGGGGGGGGGTAGACTCATCTTCATTGACTGGACGGGTCCTCAGATTGTAGGTACTGTTAGTAGTGCTGTCTGTCATTGCTCTTGACTAGTGGCTCTACTCAGTAATAGTGTTTAACGGTACAGTTGAATCAGTTTGTGCAGATCCTGTACGGAGGATTGGCTACACGACAGTGAATCTGTTTGTGCAGTTCCTGTACGGAGGACTGGCTACACGACGGTATCTGTTTGTGCAGTTCCTGTACGGAGGACTGGCTACACGACGGTATCTGTTTGTGCAGTTCCTGTACGGAGGACTGGCTACTCGACAGTATCTGTTTGTGCAGTACCTGTATGGAGGATTGGCTACACGACAGTATCTGTTTGTGCAGTTCCTGTACGAAGGATTGGCTACACGATGGTATCTGTTTGTGCAGTTCCTGTACGGAGGACTGGCTACACGACGGTATCTGTTTGTGCAGTTCCTGTACGGAGGATTGGCTACACGACGGTATATGTTTGTGCAGAGGATTGGCTACACGACGGTATCTGTTTGTGCAGTTCCTGTACGGAGGATTGGCTACACGACGGTATCTGTTTGTGCAGTTCTTGTACGGAGGATTGGCTACACGACGGTATCTGTTTGTGCAGTTCCTGTACGGAGGATTGGCAAAACAACGGTATCTGTTTGTGCAGTTCCTGTATGGAGAATTGGCTACACGACGGTATCTGTTTGTGCAGTTCCTGTACGGAGGATTGGCTACACGACGGTATCTGATATCGGTTGGCAGTATCCCACCCCTGCCACCAGTTGTCGCAGGGTGACTCGGATATCACCCAACGATGTAACGGTTAACTGGTAATTTCTGCCACCAGGTAGACTGACTACCATGTTACAGGTCTAATTCAGATGTTGTCTCAAAGACCTTTATGGCCAAAGTTATATACATAAGAATTAAGATAGACAGCTGTATGCTCGCAATCAACTCTCTTGGTAACTCTAACTAGGCTCCTTTTATAGGGACCAGTCAGACTAAACATGCAATGGGTTACAGTCATTAAATACCTATTCACAATTAATTAACAACTGACTGCATCAGTGTGTGCAATATGATTACTTTGTAAGTGTTCAGTTAGAGTGTCCCTGGACATCTAGCCTCTGTGATTAGAAAGATGGCTGTTGCCCCTGAACTTACTTCTCTTTCCATTGATCCTTCTCTTTCCATTGATCCTTCTTTTTCCATGGACTGCTAGAGGCCACCATGAAGATGGGGAATTATAGACTCCATTAACATGTGAAGAAGCCACAACTGGTTCAGAACATGACAATCTCCATGACAGGTATCATGTAGATACCTCTAACTAGCTAAACTCAATTCCGGAGGACTCACTTTTCCCAACAGAACAGAGTACTAGTTCTTCAGATGTACATAAAGTGTGCAGTAAAACTTCTAATATGAATATGCGCATCACAAATGAATGAGGATTTTTTACCATTTCTCATAAGTGGAGCCTTTTACAGTATTTCTATAATGAACATTTCTTGAAACATCAAAATAATGTATAAATATTATTATATGTTTGTATTATATTGACCGTGTTTGTCTTGCATTTGATTTTATGATGTGACCTCTACCCCAGACCTGGGCATACTCTTTGCTCCGAACTTTCATGATCTTTGTCCTGCGAGCACTTCTGGTGTTGATAGCATGGGGAGTGACTGTAGCCATCCCTCGCTTTGAGCTCTGTCTCGCTCTGGTAGGCAGCCTAACCACCACCATCCTTGCCTTCGTTCTTCCTCCCCTCTTCCACATGTTCCTCAAGTGGCACTACACTGCTATGGGACGGAACTTGTTCCACATGGCCCTGTTAGTGGTGGGCATTCTGGTCACTGTGATAGCTACATCCATTAACCTGTACATGGCCATTGAGTCGAAGGGAGGCAGAACCACTTGTGACGACTTCAAGATTATTTGTAATGTGACTTACCATGACTCCACGGACCACTGCTATGAAGTCATTGCAAACTGACTATCATCTATAAGTGCATTGACATTGTATGAGGGGGGAAATGTGAAACAAATATATTATAAAATTGTTCTGATGATGTTATTTTAACTGATCACTTTAAGCTGACATCACTTGAGATATCTCTTTTAATCAAGGTGTATTTTTTTTTCCCATGAAATTTCACCGAATGCTTCGGTCTTTATCTAAAAGATAAATCTATAAGTGTTTTTGTTGTCATTTTTATTATTGTTATTATTATTAGTAGTAGTAGTAGTAGCATTTATTATTAATATTACAATAACCTTCTCAATAATCAACTTGAAATTCTATTCTCTCGACGTTTCGACTACATGCTATAGCCTTCATCAGGAATAATGAGACACTAAAGACTCGGTGAGCCTGACCGGTAGCTAGCTATTCACCATGTGCTACAAAATCACACCTCGGCAATAAATAAAATAATAACATTAATAATAACGTTGATAATAATAATAATACTAAATAAATAATAATAATAATACTAAATAAATAAATATAATTATTAAATAATCTCAAGTTAAAATTCGACGAACCACGTTCCCATCATTTTCTCCAGAGAATTTCCATTGCCATCCAAGCGTGGGAACACTGCAGCTGTGCTCAGTACCAGTCAGTCTGCCTGTATATATATATATATGTATATATATATGATCTTTTAATTGACAAATAATAGTTTTGTTTCCCTTTTTATTATCTAATTATTATTATAAATGTAATAAAATAATAAATAAAACAATAAATAAAACAATAATATGTAAATGTAATAATAATATATATAACGATAAATAATAAAATAAATCAGATAAAATAAGAATAATTATGGAGGTTGTGGCTTCAAATTGAGGCTCTTGAGAGTGGTTACCCAGCAGCCAGGCAAGTCCATTCCACAGTCTCAATTGAACCGCTCACACTTTTAGGCTGATCTGCCATGCCTCTTGCAGTTGCTTCTGCAAGATGGTGGCTTCCTCCACAAACAAAATAGGATGTCCATTATCCCATGCATGTTCACCAATTGCAGACTCTTTAGCACACTTTCTAAAGGCATCTTGATTTTCTTTCACTGGTCTCCAGTCTTATGATGGTCTCCCCTATGTAGTATTTCCCCGGCTACAAGGGATGCAGTACACAATGCATGAGTGCCTATCAGCTGGTAAAACATCCTTCACTCTGTTCAGTTGTGTTCTCAGAGTTCTTCCCGATCTGAAAATGACTTTGATGGTGAACTTCCTGCAGATCCTCCTGTTGTCTTCACTCATCCCTTGCTGCATAAGGAATCACTATTCATAGGATCCTTCTTTTTAGACCCCTCATGTATCAGTGTACTTATATTCCCTTCTACGTTTAGATGAAGGCTTGCGGATAACCATTCTCTATAAAGAACTTATTCAAATGA
Source organism: Cladorhizidae sp. MBARI D1340-BT2 (assembly GCA_028752905.1). Taxonomy (NCBI): domain Eukaryota; kingdom Metazoa; phylum Porifera; class Demospongiae; order Poecilosclerida; family Cladorhizidae; species Cladorhizidae sp. MBARI D1340-BT2. Next base: position 20,735,948 of record JAQNBH010000017.1, on the reverse strand, counting down.
TGTTCTTCCTTCAAGGGTCCTCCTTCTCAGTCACTACTCCCTGCCTCTATCATACAAGCTCTTCACCACTCCTCTTCTGACATGGATGGGATGATGTGATATATAGTTAGGTACCGGTTGGTGTGTGTGGGTTATCTGTAAATGGTGGCAGTTAGCCTTGCAATCTTCTTTCCTGTGAAGGTGGCAATCCAGAAAGGGCAACGATCCGTCCACTTCAAGCTCCATGGTAAATTTTATAGATAGCTTGATATTGTTCAGATGGTCCAACAACTCCTGCTCACTTCCCTTCTTCACAATGCAGAAGGTATCATCCACATATCTCTTCCAAAACCTTGGCTTCAGTGGAGTAGTTGTGAGTGCCAATTCCTCATAGAATTCCATGTAAAGGTTGGCTAACACTGCAGACACTGGAGAGCCCATTGCTGCGCTGCGCCCTCTTTCTGCTCGTAGTCTATATTTTTCTTGATACCTGAAGTAGGTGGATATTTAGCATAATAGATTGTAAAAATATAAAATAAATACAAATAAGATAATTATGGTGGTCGTGGCCTTCCAAGTTCAGGCTCTTGAGAGGGTTCCTCAGCAGCCAGGCAAGTCTATTCCATAGTCAAGATTGAACCGCTCACTTTGGTGCTAGGCTGATGTGCAATGCCACCTTCACTAGCTGTCTTCTGGCATTATTATTTTTAATTATATAATTAGGGTTGGAGACGAGCCATTTCCCTAGTCATCATTTGAACTTGAGGGGAAGGGGGTTCTATAAACTATATGAATAAGCATGAATACGTTGGATTTTTAAAAAAATGCAAATTGAATTAAAATTTTTTATATAATTATAATATAATATATATATTGTTTTTTTTGGTAAAACAACAACTTAACATTAGTCCTTAGTTTATAGAACCCCCTCCCCTCAAGTTCAAATGTTCAATATATTGTTACATTTATATATTTTATTTATTTTTGTTTGTTTATTATTATTATGTTTATTTTTGTTTATTTATTTGTTATTATTTATATAATTTATTTATTTACTTTTTTTGGTTGGTTTGTTTGTTATTATTATTATATTTCATAATACTGTTGTATTTATCTTTCTCTTCGCATCCGGTTCATGTACTAGATGCGTGTGCCGAGTGGTTTTTATTATTATTAATGTTATTGTTATTGTTATTGTTATTGTTATTATTATTATTATTATTATTATATATTATTATTATTATATTATTATTATATTACTATTATCACTTTACAGTACATATTATATAGAAACATGAGTGGTGAGACTATGATTAGGGAGAAAGAATACTGATGGTCTACAAGTAAAATCAAGTAGCCAGATTTAAGTCTGTGGCTGAGCCCCCCCCCCCACATTTCGAAGTAGAGGGGCAGAGCCCCCACTTTCGAAAATTTGGGTATGAATTTGAGAATGCTGTGATTGACCAGCTGATTCGCAAACCTGTATTGTGGTTGACAAGGCAATTGACACCTACATTTAATCATTGCTCTCCATTTTAAAGATGGCAAAAAGACAGTCACAGCCTCAGGTATCCCTATTGAGCTTTTTGTCAACACCCAAGAAAGCAAGAAGAATTGAATCAAATCACCAAGGAGAGTTGGACTAGGAAGATGAGTTAGACCCTGTTCCAGTGATTGCATCTGAGCAAGATGACACCCCATTCGAATCCGATGCCATAAGTTTATCAGAAGGACAGAATACCACACCAGAAGATGTAGGCTGTTCATCACAGTGTTGTACCAGTGAAGAGAAAGCCTTTCAGCCTAATGGTAAGATTATACTGAAAACATTGAGCATGAAACAATCGAGTTGGTATAAACAATTTCCATGGATTAGTGTTTGTACATCTCGTAAGAAGCTTTTACTGTCGATATGCTGCCAGGCACAAATTGCTTACATTCAGTAAGTCTGCAGATAATGTGTTCATTGAAAATGGTTTCCAAAATTGGAAAAAAGCCATAGAGAAGTTTAAATCTCACGAGGATTCCTCTCCCTTACAGAGGCCAAAATGAAATGGATAGCTCAAGGAAGACCTACAATTGGGAGCCAGTTAAGTGCACAATTGAAAGATCAGCAACAAATGCGAAGAACAGGTCTTTTAAAGCAAATGAAGGGAATACAATTTCTTACTCGGCAAGGAATAGCCCTTCTAGGCCATACTGAGTCTGAAGAAAATCTGAAGCAACTAATGCTAATGTGGAGCCATGAAGATGAAGTGGTTAAAACCTGGGTCAAGGAAAATCGCTACACTTGTTATCAAACCGTAAATGGCTTCTTTCAATTATGGGTCAAAATTTGCTACGCAGCATATTGAAAAAAAGAAGGAAGGAAGCCCTGCATGGTTTTCAGTTATTGCAGATGAAGTAACTGATGTTTGCCATACTGAACAGCTGAACTTATCAATAGGCTGGGTGAATGATCAGTATGAAGTTCTTGAAGATCCCATAGGCTTATTCCGAGTACCTGATACAAAAGCCGAGACCTTATTTTACGGTGATCAAAGATCTCCCTATAAGGTGTAGCCTTTCATTAGATTTATGTTGGGGGCAAGCATATGATGGTGCAGCCAATATACAAGGGAAACGAACAGGAGTAGTGGCACAATTTTTAAGGAAAAATTCAGCAGCCATACCTGTGCACTGTTTCGCCCATTCTTTGAATTTGTGTCTTTAGGGAACTGGAAGGCAGATAGTATGCATAAGAGATGCTTTGGACACAGTGAAAGAAATTGGCAAACTAATTTTATTTTCTCCCAAAAGATCTCATCTATTCTCTTCAAAGCTCCAGCAAGCATGTAATGACACAGTGAGCCTAAAGTTGTTTTGCCCGACAAGGTGGACTGCTCGAACCTCAGCAATTAATGCTATTCTCAAAGATTATGGTGTGCTTCTACAGACATTAGAAGAAATTCATGCAACCACCCATGATGAGTATGGCATGAAAGCAAATGGTTTGCTGCAGTCACTGTAAAAGTTCAATACACTATTTGGCCTCATGCTCAGCCACCGATTGTTCAGTGCAGCCGAACAAGTATCACTTGTTCTGCAAAAGAAAAACATAGCAATTCAAGATGCTCTAGCTGCTGCAAAGAATTTTTTCAAACGTATCCGATCTGAGGAAGAGTTCAATCGATTCTACGAAGAGTGTATTCAGAAGGAGGGAATTGGACAACCAGTGCTACCTAGGAGTAGGAAACAACCTGCACGTTATGACAGTGGAAGTGAACCCTATCAGTTTAATTCATTGAAGGTCTACTACAGAAAATTCTACTTTGAAGCCTGTGATCGACTCTCTGGTGAACTTCAAAATCGCTTTGAAACCAAACAGATTCCATCAGTGGTATCAATGGAGCAAGCACTTATGAAGGCAGCAAACAAGAAAGATTTCAAGAATGAAGTAACAAAAACCGGGGAGTCTTGCTTCAAAAATGATGTAGACCTTGAAGAGTTAAAGGTGCAGTTAGCACTTCTTCCTGACGTCATCAAGAAAGGTACACCAGAAGTAAAGACCTTCACTTCAATACACACTGTGTGAAGCCATGAACAGCAATGAACTATTCATAGAAATGTTACCTGCTGTACACAAATTACAAATTGCTTCGACTCGATCTGACCATACCCATCACATCTGCTACAGCTGAAAGAACATTTTCTGCCCTCAAGCGTCTCTTCACCTACTTACGTTCAACCATGACTGAAAAACGGTTGAATAACTGTTTGATGCTTCATGTGCACAAAGAATTTACAGACTCATTAGATTTGATTTCTGTAGCCAAGATATTTGTGTCAGCATAATTATTATGATGAGTGTGAAAAGTACTTTGGTAATTACAATTAAAACTATTTTTCACTGTTCATTTTCAAAATACAGCTCCACTAGGTCGTTACCTCCCACATCCACTCCCTGCAGCTGCATCAGGTTCATACCCCCCTAAATTGTCAGCCCCACCCCCACTTTGAAAGTGGTGTCTCAGCCCCTGATTAAAGTGGTTGAAGTTAGGGGGGGGGGGTATATTAGTGCATTTGTTACATGGACATAGAAAATGTTATTATTTGGATCAAAGTTTGAAATGAAGTGATTAAGAAATGACCAGTTTAGTTGATATTTTATAATAGATACTCTGGAACTAAATGATATCTTATTTGTTGTAAAATCTCTTTTAAAAAACCATCTGAACATTTCAATATTCTTAATAACATTTCTACGTCCACTATAACTAACAGTTATCTAAAAATCATCAAGCTCGTAATGTAAAGAACCTCCACTAACTTTTCACTTGCATTCCTTGTCTTTGGATCTAGTATCATTAGAGGAAGAATTTTTAAACTAATAAGGTGATATTTGTAGTCTGACGAAAAATCTCTGAGGATAAACTTAGTTGCTCATTTTTGGATCTTTTCCAATGGGACCAAGTATTTCTTGAGATGATATTGGCGAGACATACATGAGTAGAGACTTTACTAGAGTGATGTAAAGTTGTTTCCTTGCACTCGCTGTGTTGCAATGATGGAAAGTACATCTAAGAAGCCCCTTGTAGCACGTGGTAAGTAGGTACGGCTCACCGAGTCTTTAGCGTCTCATTATTCCTGATGACATTGATTGAAAGTTTATTATTGGCAAGGTTATTGTTATGTCGACTTGGAGTTCATTGAGATATTATTATATATAATCTTGAAGTGTGGCTGACAGGAGAGAAGACTGCTTGTAGGAAATTAGAGTCAGCTCAGCTGAGAGTAGGAAGAAACCTATTAGGAGCTAGCAACATGGTGGCAGGAGTGGCAGTGCTGGGGGACTTGGGATGGAGGAAGTTGGCAGAGAGGAGCGGAGGAGAATTTTTTTCGTCTATGGTAGGAGGCTTGCACAGGTGGAGGAGGGTAGACCGATAAAAATTGTGGCAGAGGAGCTAAGAATGGAGGGATAGGAGGATGGTGGGAAGAATATATCCTGTTGAGGAGGAAATAATATGATCTGAATGCTGATCTGAATGCTGAGCTAGGGTCAGTGAGGCAATGGAAGGTGAAGATGAAGAGAAATGAGTGTGATTGGGAGAACGATGTCGAGAGTATGAGCAGTTCGAAGTGGTTGGCAAAAGGTGATGGAGCAGAAAGTCATTACAGGGATATGAGGTAGTGAGGTTGATGTTTAGATTGAGGACAGGATCAGCGCAGCAATGTAGGCTGTGTAGTGATGATAGATGCGTGTTGTGTGACAGGAAGGAAGTGGAAGATGTGGGGCACTTTCTATCAGACTGATGAATTTGGAAGGGAACGGAAAATGTTGATGAATGAGCTGATGGAATTGAGGGAGCTGGAATATGTTGGAGGAGTTTGAGATGGTGGGCACTGAGGGGAAGTTGGCATTGTTGCTTGGGAAGGAGGTGGAGGGTGTGAGTAATCGGGTGATGGTGGAAGTGTGTGGGTGCATTTTGCGGTGCATAGTGAAAGGTTGACAGAGGAGGAAGGGACTGATTTATGGCCTCCCCCCACCCACTCCACCATAACCAAGCAGTACAACTCATTTAGAACATTAACTTATCAGATATGTATGTCACAGTGTTTATTACAGGACAAGTCATCTTACGTCATTATTATTTATACTGCACTGCATGAGGGGCGATGGTCCCAAGGGACTCAGCATTTTGAGGATTTGATGCCGAGCCTGTTAAGGCCATCACATACTATTATATTCTTCAATGCTCAATACAGTATACCCTATATGCAAAAGTGGTTAACGTTGTTAATAAATAAATAAATAAATAAATAACAGACATTTTTCTTTCTTCTGCTAGATGCTGCAGATAAGTTATATTATAAAATTTGAATGCATAGCAATAACATGATTGTTGTGGGTGTCATGAGATTAATAATTAGTTCAAGTACACACGAGTGCAACAATTTGATGGATAAGCGCTGAAGTTATAGACATAAGTTGTTCCCTGTTCTCGCTCAGATAAACAAACTTTTCCGGTGTTCTGCAGCAACTTGTGCTGTGTGGTTAGGTTTTCGGTGTGGAAAACCAGCCACTCATTTCTGCAACCTCTGGAGTATCCCAGTTCTGTGTCAAACCGAATGTCGTGGTGCCAATCAATGTCATTGAATGGAGAAAGCCACGTGCCTAGCGCAACATCTTCATTGTTGTATGGGTAGAGGTAGGTCGCTTGAGAGTAGAGTCTCTGGACAAGTTTACTCGAGAGAATGTAGCCAGCGGAGTGTGCAAAGCGGATATATTTTGCACACAAGAACCAACCTTGCTCGTGGTGCTTCTTATGTGTTTTTCCCCTGGGGCTTTGCTTCCCTTGGAAGTATCCAAGGTAAGAATTGGCCTTGTTGTTTCGGAGTTTATGTACAAGTTCCGTCATGAGTTCTTTGAGGCGTACGTACATGGAATCCCTCGTCTTTAACAGGTACTCAAACTTTGTGTTCTTCCTCTGTGAAGCCCAGGCAAATTCTAAGAGCAGAGACTCACTTTCTGGAATGAGAGGAGCATCTAGAAACACAGCCATGTCTTTGTATATCATGCTCTCCATCTTTAACGCATGCAGCATGCTCACTGGAATGTTCTGAGCTGGGACGACAAACACAACTTCAACCCCAGGTGGGGCATTTCTCTTCCAGGAGTCCCGGATAGCATTTCTTTTGGGTTCACTCGAATCAGGGCTGGAGTGAACCAAAACTAGTAAGTTCAAAACAACCTCAGTGCTGCTGTCCCTTTTGCTTCCAGTTGAGGTGAAATCGATCACTCTTGCTTCCATTGCAGTCTGGTTCAGCAAGGTTTCTATGATCCCTGGAGAGAGTTGCTTCACAGGACTGGCCGAGATGAACGTTGAGATGTACTGTACTGGAGGTCTGTGACTTATTTCTGAACTTGCGTTTATTATCATAAAAATAGTTAGTATCCCGACGAACAAAACGAGTACACCTAGGATACAACAGATTAATCCTAAGTATTCATCAGAGTCATCGTCTTCATCTTCTAAATAGTGGTCCTCATCTTCTAAATAGTGGTCCTTATTCTCGCCCGGGCCCCCCCGACCATGGAGTACACACACCGGCATCATCTTGGTTATAAATGAGTCCTAGGGAACGGTGACTCTACCAATTGTGTGTTAGACCACGCCCCCCTACGTACTCTACAGTTGGGCCCGAATGGAACAGTAGGTTAACCTGAAATGTTGCGGCTTAGTTTAAATAAGGTTTTTTGGCCTTTATGCAAGATAGGTAGAATTCGGCTCCAATGTTGGGTTTTGTTTATCTTCTTGGTCAGCCTATTGACTTGGGTCTGTTTCACTGTGCGCCTGTACGCCACATGGCCAGCGCAAGTGGAAGAGCAGTTACCTCACTCCCGTATACGTTTACAAGAAGTTGATCCTGATCTAACAACAGTCCAAACTACTTCAGTTGTAATTAGTAAGTACCAAAAGGTCTGATGTACCAAACATTAGTTTCTATGTGTAAAATATATATATGCAAAGATGTAGTAGTCAGGGTAACACTTTGTACCAGAGAATATCCAAACTCTGACTACACATAGATGTCGTGCCACATCTCTAAAATACTCCCTTTCAGCCGCAAATACAGAGATATCTCCTTACTCTCCTTTCATTGCTGAGGCCAAAGGATAAATGGCTAACTCTACATTTATGCACACGGCCAAGTATTTTTATTTATGTGCATGAGCACATATTTCATACGTGATAATGCGTTGCTAATGCTTCAGTTCTCTGCTGCCATATATTTGCGTGTATGTGTGCATAATACACACCCACACACACACGCACGCACACACGACAGTTCCATATTGAAACCACTTAATTTCGACTTAAAGGGAGTTTCAATAATGCCATGTTTGTGCCACACACACTAGTTATTTAAATGCATATTGCATTCATTGTAGCTGGTTCAGTTTAAATGCAACTACTGTGAACCATGTGTAGTAGCATCCTCTTCATAGCTGGTACCCACTAAAGTGTTCCATAATTATGGTTGGTTACACGTAGTAACAGCCGGTGGCTGTGTCAATGTAAAAACTCAAGGACTGTGAACGGCCAATACCAAATTCATTTGCATAATATGGATGGAGCTGAAATTGATGACTTGAGAATTTTAGTGAGCCTGAGTGTCCAGAACGGGGAGCAGAGGCTAGGGCTCATTAAAACAACAAGCAAATTGTTACCTAGAGCTTTACTTCTAACTTCCCTGTTGTAAATGATCACATGGATGCCATAAAAGGGTATGCATCACTTAGAGTTGCAGGCGCCAGTTGAATAACACTAGCCCACCCCTTTCAATTTTGAGGGTGGAAGGCTACATGCACATGGCTGGGGCTAGGGCTAAGCTACATGCACATGACTGCTGAGGGCTAGGGCTAAGCTACATGCACATGGCCTAGGGCTAAGCTACATGCACATGGTTGCTGAGGGCTAGGGCTAAGCTACATGCACATGGCTAGGGCTAAGCTACATGCCCATGGCTGCTGAGGGCTAGGGCTAAGCTACATGCACATGGCTGCTGAGGCTAGGGCTAAGCTACATGCCCATGGCTGCTGAGGGCTAGGGCTAAGCTACATGCACATGGTTGCTGAGGGCTAGGGCTAAGCTACATGCACATGGTGGCTGAGGCTAGGGCTAAGCTACATGTACATGGCTGGGGCTAGGGCTAAGCTACATGCACATGGCTGCTGAGGCTAGGGCTAAGCTACATGCACATGGCTGGGGCTAGGGCTAAGCTACATGCACATGGTTGCTGAGGGCTACGGCTAAGCTACATGCACATGGCTGGGGCTAGGGCTAAGCTACATGCACATGGTTGCTGAGGCTAGGGCTAGCCCATGGTTGCTGAGAGCTAGGGCTAAGCTACATGCACATGGCTAGGGCTAAGCTACATGCACATGGCTGGGGCTAGGGCTAAGCTACATGCACATGGTTGCTGAGGCTAGGGCTAAGCTACATGCACATGGCTAGGGCTAAGCTACATGCCCATGGCTGCTGAGGGCTAGGGCTAAGCTACATGCACATGGTTGCTGAGGCTAGGGCTAAGCTACATGCACATGGCTGCTGATGGCTAGGGCTAAGCTACATGCACATGGCTGCTGAGGCTAGGGCTAAGCTACATGCTCATGGCTGCTGAGGGCTAGGGCTAAGCTACATGCACATGGTTGCTGAGGGCTAGGGCTAAGCTACATGCACATGGCCTAGGGCTAAGCTTCATGCCCATGGTTGCTGAGGGCTACGGCTAAGCTACATGCACATGGCTGGGGCTAAGCTACATGCACATGGCTGCTGAGGTCTAGGGCTAAGCTACATGCCCATGGTTGCTGAGGCTAGGGCTAAGCTACATGCCCATGGTTGCTGAGGGCTAGGGCTAAGCTACATGCCCATGGCTGCTGAGGGCTAGGGCTAAGCTACATGCACATGGTTGCTGAGGCTAGGGCTAAGCTACATGCCCATGGCTGCTGAGGCTAGGGCTAAGCTACATGCACATGGCTGCTGAGGGCTATGGCTAAGCTACATGCACATGGTTGCTGAGGTCTAGGGCTAAGCTACATGCCCATGGTTGCTGAGGGCTAGGGCTAAGCTACAAGCACATGGTTGCTGAGGCTAGGGCTAAGCTACATGCACATGGCTGCTGAGGGCTATGGCTAAGCTACATGCCCATGGTTGCTGAGGGCTAGGGCTAAGCTACAAGCACATGGTTGCTGAGGCTAGGGCTAAGCTACATGCACATGGTTGCTCTTAGGGCTAAGCTACATGCCCATGGCTGCTGAGTGTTGACTTGATTATGAATGATAACATAAGTATTAAACTAACTCTCAGTTGCCAGTGTAGATACAATAACTTTCTAGAATCAGCTTGAATTAATGGTTGTTTAGCACCTGGGATGTTTAGCACCCATTTAAACAATGAGCACTTGCATTGTAGCGTCAACATTTACTTTAATATGAGGCAGGGAGTGCTCATGTGGTTATACTTGGTAGTATACAGTTGTCATAGTTTCTTGCCGAGCCTCGTGCATTATGCATGAAAATGTAGCTAGTAGAACACTTCCAGTCCTAGCCCTGATTGCTTCGCAAGTGACTCCTCCTCCATGGCCTATGAAGTTCCAAAACACTTTCTATAGTTTAATCTGTTTGTCTATGGATTAAGCCTGTCCATGGAGGACCCCAACAGCCTGACTCATGGAGGACACCAACAGCCTGGCTCATGGAGGACCCCAACGGCCTGGCTCATGGAAGACGCCAACAGCTAGGCTGTTCTCCATGAGCCAGGCTGTTCTCCATGAGCCAGGCTGTTGGCGTCCTCCATGAGCCAGGCTGTGGGCATCCTCCATGAGCCAGGCTGTTGGTGTCCTCCATGAGCCAGGCCGTTGGCATCCTGTGAACGGGTGTTCAATGCTAGATACAGTGTATCCAATGGTAAGCAACAGGATGTTTGTGGACTAACTGTCCTGTGGTAAGCAACAGGATGTTTGTGGACTAACTGTCCTGTGGTAAGCAACAGGATGTTTGTGGACTAACTGTCCTGCTGTGAGGTAGGAGCTGTGAGTGTGGCAGTGTCTGCAAAGTTTCTTTAGCATTTTGGGTAAGGGGGTACCAAATCAGCGTTTGTGAAATAAAGGGGGACAGGCGTGGAAATTTAGAGGGGCAGATTTCCTCTCTCTCCCCTCCCCTTCATCCACCCACTCTCCTAAAAAGCAGTGGTGAAACACAAGAACAATGCACTCGTGATTGGTACGTCATGTATATTTGTACCCATACGTTCTCAGGGCCTGCCTTGTCCTTGCTGTTGGTCCTCATTCATGCAAGTGGGAGAGGTCAGGCAAGGAGGGAAGCCATCAGGAAGACTTGGTTATCTACAGAAACCCTGGACCACCTCAAGATGGCTGACAGCATCCATGTGGACTACAGGTACACGCATCATGTCATGTCATGTAACTCGATGCTACTTCCTCACTAAAAGCAGATCGTGTTAACCTCCCTTATCCAGGTAGCTTGAGACTGGCGGGTGTGCATGTAACTTAGAAATCGACGGCTGTGGTAGTCTGCTGCAGCTTAAAAGTTCTCTGCCTGGCATGTCTTGAAGCTGGGTTGTTGTTTTTCCATGGGACCTAAATCTTTGCTAAAATGCCAAAAGCGAGAAAGGTCTGGTTTATTTGCAATTTTATATCGTGCCAGCAAAATGGTGATGCTTGGCTAATCCTCGACACAATGTTGTTAGTTAGCACATCTGCATGTTGCTAGTTACCACATCTGCATGTTGCTAGTTAGCACATCTGCATGTTGTTAGTTACCACATCTGCATGTTGTTAGTTACCACATCTACATGTTGTTAGTTACCACATCTGCATGTTGATAGTTACCACATCTGCATGTTGTTAGTCACCACACCTGCATGTTGTTAGTTACCACATCTGCATGTTAGTTACCACATCTGCATGTTGATAGTTACCACATCTGCATGTTGTTAGTTACCACATCTGCATGTTGATAGTTACCACATCTGCATGTTGCTAGTTACCACATCTGCATGTTGCTAGTTACCACATCTGCATGTTGTTAGTTATCACATCTGCATGTTGTTAGTCACCACATCTGCATGTTGTTAGTTACCACATCTGCATGTTAGTCACCACATCTGCATGTTGTTAGTTACCACATCTGCATGTTATTTACCACATCTGCATGTTGTTAGTTATCACATCTGCATGTTGTTAGTTAGGGGTCCTTCACAATTATCAACATTTTCACAAGTGTACAAAACGTTAGAGAGGGGGGGTAAAGAAGGGGGGAGGGGGTAAAGACCTGCCGTACGCTCTCTATTAAAAAAAAAGACATTAATTTTTTTTTAATAACATTTTTTAATAACAATTAAAAAAAAATCTAACCAGAGACTCCCAATCTTGCAAGTGTCGAATGCTCTACCAAATTGCGTCCTAATTATGGACTGACCGACCAACTGAGCAAGCTAGAGAGCTGCCTCCCGTCGCTGCTAAAGATGAAGAACTTGGACTGGACAATGTCGCACATGCGTACTCTTCACCAAGTATCAACATTAGCGATACTTGACCTGCTCAGAATCTGTCCGAATGGCAGCTAGCTCACAGCGTTTCCAAACGGTCATTGACTTTGTAAAGGAGAGGCCATCTGCAGTGCACAAAAAGGCTTCAAGTTTGTACCACAATTTTATGAATGCTTTTGTGTTCGTACACGATAACATGAAGCGTGGAGATGCCATGTCTGCTGGACAAGCTCTTTGGAATCGAGTGAAATCAGGTGATCCAGACCAACTTGCTGCAGTTTTTGAAGAAGCACAGTCTAAAATGGAGAGAGTGAAGAGGAAGAAGCCGATAAGTATGCTGGATTTCCTCTCTAAGGTGGGTCTAATACTTCATCATTCACCTGAAACTGTGTTAAACTGGTGGAACTGTGTCAACTGTGCTATGTGTATGTATTTTAGGCAGGCTAGGCCTATGTGCTAAGGCTGAAAGTGTGGTTGGTCTTCATACTTTCAACATGTTTTCTTGGCTTCCTTCAGGCTACACCTGCTGCATCTGCGCAGACTGAGACTGCTGTTTCGCGTCCTACTCCTAGTCATGTGGAAGTTGAAGAACCAAAAGAGACTCCTGCTACAGCTTTGTCAAGTAGTGATCCACAATTCTTCATATCTGATAGCCAGGTGAATGCAGCGACATTCTTGTGTCAGAAACTAAAGATCCAGTCTTCAGGCCATCTACTGGAAACAAAAATTGACGTTGACTTTGCATTGATTTTGAAAAAATATCAACATTTTCTTGTACACTTTAGGGGGAGGGGGTCATGAAAAAGTGTACTCTTTGTACACTTGTGAAAATGTTGATAATTGTGAAGGACCCCTTACCACATCTGCATGTTGTTAGTTACCACATCTGCATGTTGTTAGTTACCACATCTGCATGTTGTTAGTTACCACATCTGCATGTTGTTAGTTACCACATCTGCATGTTGTTAGTTACCACATCTGCATGTTGTTAGTTACCACATCTGCATGTTGATAGTTACCACATCTTCATGTTGTTAGTTACCACATCTGCATGTTGTTAGTTACCACATCTGCATGTTGTTAGTTACCACATCTGCATGTTGTTAGATACCACATCTGCATGTTGTTAGATACCACATCTGCATGTTGTTAGTTACCACATCTGCATGTTGTTAGTTACCACATCTGCATGTTGTTAGTTACCACATCTGCATGTTGTTAGTTACCACATCTGCATGTTGATAGTTACCACATCTGCATGTTGTTAGTTACCACATCTGCATGTTGTTAGTTACCACATCTGCATGTTGCTAGTTACCACATCTGCATGTTGTTAGTTACCACATCTGCATGTTGTTAGTCACCACATCTGCATGTTGTTAGTCACCACATCTGCATGTTGTTAGTTACCACATCTGCATGTTGTTAGTCACCACATCTGCATGTTGTTAGTCACCACACATCTGCATGTTGCTAGTTACCACATCTGCATGTTGTTAGTTACCACATCTGCATGTTGTTAGTCACCACATCTGCATGTTGTTAGTTATTACATCTGCATGTTGTTAGTTATCACATCTGCATGTTGTTAGATACCACATCTGCATGTTGTTAGTTACCACATCTGCATGTTGTTAGTTATCACATCTGCATGTTGTTAGATACCACATCTGCATGTTGTTAGTTACCACATCTGCATGTTAGTTACCACATCTGCATGTTAGTTACCACATCTGCATGTTAGTTACCACATCTGCATGTTGTTAGTTACCACATCTGCATGTTGCTAGTTACCACATCTGCATGTTGTTAGATACCACATCTGCTGAGTATTAGTTGCTCCCCAAAAGTTGCTGGCAGCACACAAAAGTTTTGCAATTGCCGGAGCATCAATTGCACACTAAATAAAGCTCCCCATCTACCAGCATGCAAGGGCTAGAGTAAGCTCTGACCTCAACTTGATGTGATCTGGCTGACATTGGTGGTAACATTGCCAACTCCATCCTTCTCTAGTCTTGCACTAGCTTTTTTGCTTACTCTGTACTCCTGTGCAGCATTCCTAATACACCTGAAAATTCAGCAATTTTTAGTTGTAGTATGTAACTATATAATAGTTCAGACATTTCACACACACACACATAAAGATGGCATTGCAGCTGCAGTACGACGGTCACATGCTCTACTTGTGACTCCACCCAGTGATTCAGTTGGGGGGAAGCTGTAACATATTTGAAATTACCATAACTTTCCCTCCTTTATTTCTGTACGAGTATTATTTCTGTACGAGTAAATTAGATATCAAATTGTTTATCATTCTCTGTACTTTCAAATAATCCCCTGAATAGCTCTAGAGGCACATTTTCTTAGCCGGTATATACCTCCAGGAACATCAAGGGCACTCAAAAAAATTGCCTCTGCATTGAGGTCAGCTGCACATCTTTATCCTTCCTTCATCACTGGAATTATGCTTCTGATTAGCTGTTGTAAGTTTTTCGTGGTTATTGGCACAGTCACTTCTCTGTGGGAGGGATTGTCCACCAGTAGCTCAAGGCTGGGGATGACTTGTTGCCATGAAGATGTGTGTGTGTGCGTGTGTGTCGCGTGTACGTGCATGTGTGTGTTCTGTCCTCCCTAATGGTCCACTTAAGGACAACGTGTCTCCAGATGGAATTGTAAGGAAACTATCCAAATGTTCTACACATATGTACTCAACTAAAAGGCCTTTGCCATGTAATATGATGACTGGGCATCAACGTCAGCGGTGGTAGCTATGGGATGGAAAGAGTCTCTTTGTGTCGAGTTAAATTCAGATCCAGACATCTGTGGTGGATTTTAGTAAGTGTGTTTGAAGTCTTTGTTTATTGTTGCAATCATGCAAAGAAGTGTCTTTACCATTAGCATGCCTTCTCAATGGTAACTGCACTTAGAAGGTCTTCATGGCTCTGTGGCTCTGTTTGCTTGTCTGCTTCAAGATGTGCAGCATCTTCAACCTTGGAGTCAGTGCATCCATCATCTGAAGCACCACCAGAATGGCTGCAAATAGAACAACCTTAGGAGGACTGTTGGGTGTATTTCTCGAGTTCTAAGAACGTCTCAACCTCATTTGTTTTGTGAGATCATCATCTTCAATTGTGAGCCATCCCTCTAGTGTGCCCACTAGGCTAGCTGGGTCCACGTTAGAGTGCAAGTGGAGAGCTTCAAGTTCAGTTCAAGTTTGCTGGTCATTTGTGCAGTGTTGTTCATCCCAGATGCACCCTCAGGTAAGGACTCGTTTTGATTTGCTGGGATTTAGAGAAGTGTGCTGTTCCTCACAAAGTGTGTAGTTCTTCAGCAGCAGGTCCTCTCGCAGGTTGATGGTAAGTTCCAGTACACCGATGCAGCTGGTAAACATGATCGAATGGTAGAATATAGCCAGCAATTAGCCCCAAGTAACCCGAGACATGGAGTCCCATGATTCATCAATGGAATGAGAGAGATCTTTCTGGCTGATAGGAACATCCACTTCTGACATGTGGCACCAGTCAGGTTTACTGGCAGACTTGGCCAGGTTGACGAGGGTCAGGGCGATGTTTGGAGTCAGCCAGAGAATGTCCCAGGATCCTTGGAATGGATAGGGAGCTGATGAAGGCAGCAGGGGTGTAGCTCCAACAACTCTGTCATCTCCAGCACGGTCCCCTCTACAATAGCTAACTCTTCATCAGCTCTAGCAACTCTGTCATGTCCAGCACAGTCCCCTCTACAATAGCTAACTCTTCATCAGCTCTAGCAACTCTGTCATGTCCAGCACGGTCCCCTCTACAATAGCTAACTCTTCATCAGCTCTAGCAACTCTGTCATCTCCAGCACAGTCCCCTCTACAATAGCTAACTCTTCATCAGCTCTAGCAACTCTGTCATGTCCAGCACGGTCCCCTCTACAATAGCTAACTCTTTCAGCTCTAGCAACTCTGTCATGTCCAGCACGGTCCCCTCTACAATAGCTAACTCTTCATCAGCTCTAGCAACTCTGTAATCTCATGAACAAGAACAGAATCTCACAATTCATAGAGATATTTGGTTGCAGCTTTGATGTCCACATCTGGTGTGTGCTCTCTAATTCTTCAATACAATCATTTCCTTTTCCCTTTCCTCCAGATGTTCCCCAGCAAGTTTTACTCCAATATCCTTTTCAAGTGATCAATATCTGTTGGCTAACTCTTGATCACAGTTTACTTACCAATCCTCCAGGTCATGCCAGTGTCAGCCTACATGGTTTGTAGCTGGCTTCATCATCTTCATTAACTGTTTGCCCCCATGTCCAGACATCCACAGTTGGCAACTCAATAGTCATGGAAGGCACTGTATCCTATTATGTAACCACATTGCTGACGTATTAACTCTTTGCCAGCTTGGGTGCACAAGTATATGGTGAAGAAGCCGCTTCCTCTAATGAGTTCTAATGATTCCAGCATCCAAGGCTGCAATCTAGAGGGTGTTGGGAGGAAGACTAGTTTAACATTCGATCTGATAACATCTGGGTAGTTATCTATAAAGAGCTCTGCTCTCCACTATCATTTTAGCAGTTGAGCTTGTTGAGAGTCACTTGTCAGCCATGCTTTTCTGTTTGAAGCCTAGGTGCCTGGAAGACAGAGATGACTAGCAAACTTCATGAAGCTAGAGGGTTGTCCTATCACCAGTGGAGTAAGGTTTTCTCCAATGACAGAACAAACAGTGAGAACTGTGAATGACTACTTTCCCCCTTGGCTTCATCCCCTCTGACAACTAACCATCTTGTAGGCAGAGCTCTAACAGTAGGCCAGTTTTGTCAGCGTCAAAAATATCCTTAGAGACATATCCTTCACATATGCACATCATGACACCTCTGCAACTTTTGTAGACGCCATTAGAGTCAATAAAACCATCAAGGCCCATCTCTGCTTAACAAAGTTCTACTTGAGTCTTCTTCACACCAAGCTCTTCTGCTACACTAATTAAATGCATGATTGCAGCTAAACTGAACACATGTATACTTGCACGGATGACTTGCAGCATCACAGTACTTAGAAAGATGCAAGAGGGGAAACTGAGTTTGGCTGTTTTAGCTAAAACTTGTTGATAGTACAGATGCTGTCATACATGAGGTATGCCTTGGTGCTGGCAGCCTGTGCAATTGACCTGTCATACACGAGGTATGCCTTGGTGCTGGCAGCCTGTGCAATTGAGTTTGTTGTTTATACTGTGGGTAGTCTTACAAAAGAGGTGGTCTTTCATTACACTTTTACTAGAGGTGAGGTTTTATTGCAAATGCATCTCTGCATGCAAAGTTTGTCTTTGTCTCTCAAAAGAGGAGGTCTTCCATGGGAGGGTCTGCCATAAGAGGTGGTCTTCCATGGAAGGGGTCTGCCAAAAGAGGTGGTCTTCCATTGAAGGGGTCTGCCATAAGAGGTGGTCTTCCATTGAAGTGGTCTGCCAAAAGAGGTGGTCTTCCATGGAAGGGGTCTGCCAAAAGAGGTGGTCTTCCATGGAAGGGGTCTGCCATAAGAGGTAGTCTTCCATGGAAGGGGTCTGCCAAAAGAGGTGGTCTTCCATGGGAGGGGTCTGCCATAAGAGGTGGTCTTCCATGGGAGGGGTCTGCCATAAGAGGTGGCCATAAGAGGTGGTCTTCCATGGGAGGGGTCTGCCATAAGAGGTGGTCTTCCATGGAAGGGGTCTGCCAAAAGAGGTGGTCTTCCATGGGAGGGTCTGCCAAAAGAGGTGGTCTTCCATGGGAGGGGTCTGCCAAAAGAGGTGGTCTTCCATGGGAGGTGTCTGCCAAAAGAGGTGGTCTTCCATGGGAGGGGTCTGCCAAAAGAGGTGGTCTTCCATGGGAGGGGTCTGCCAAAAGAGGTGGTCTTCCCTGGGAGGAGTCTGCCAAAAGAG
Organism: Cladorhizidae sp. MBARI D1340-BT2; assembly: GCA_028752905.1. Classification (NCBI taxonomy): domain Eukaryota; kingdom Metazoa; phylum Porifera; class Demospongiae; order Poecilosclerida; family Cladorhizidae; species Cladorhizidae sp. MBARI D1340-BT2. The sequence continues at coordinate 20,718,019 of JAQNBH010000017.1, read as the reverse complement.
GTGGTCTTCCATGGGAGGGTCTGTCAAAAGAGGTGGTCTTCCATGGAAGGGGTCTGCCAAAAGAGGTGGTCTTCCCCGGGAGGAGTCTGCCAAAAGAGGTGGTCTTCCATGGGAGGGTCTGTCAAAAGAGGTGGTCTTCCATGGGAGGGGTCTGCCAAAAGAGGTCTTCCATGGGAGGGGTCTGCCAAAAGAGGTGGTCTTCCCCGGGAGGAGTCTACCAAAAGAGGTGGTCTTCCCCGGGAGGAGTCTACCAAAAGAGGTGGTCTTCCCCGGGAGGAGTCTGCCAAAAGAGTACTGTAACATGAAGTGTCGTAATGTGGAGAGAATGGTTTGCTTAAAGTTCAGGTCCATTTTCTCAGCTTTCTATCTGGTGTGACACACCTCTGCCAGATACCCCTAAGCAACATCACCTTCATCTAATACTGCCATCATTTGAAGTACTTGCTTAACCATTCAATACCTTCAGTAAGTCAAGACTATGCTTGTTAAACCACACCCATCATAGTCTGCCTGAGGTGTTGCCATGTTTATACACTCCTTATTCAGATGGGTCATGAACCACATGATGCATTTGTTGTGTGAAACGCATCGCCAATGAGTGTGGATGTGTTGCCAACAAGTGTGGATGTGTTGCCAATGAGTGTGGATGTGTTGCCAATGAGTGTGAATGTGTTGCCAAAGAGTGTGGATGTGTTGCCAATGAGTGTGGATGTGTTGCCAACGAGTGTGGATGTGTTGCCAACGAGTGTGGATGTGTTACCAATGAGTGTGGATGTGTTGCCAGTGAGTGTGGATGTGTTGCCAACGAGTGTGGATGTGTTGTCAACAAGTGTGGATGTGTTCTGTTGTTTTCTAGCTGGTGTAGTTTATTCCCATTAATAACATAAAGCTGATTAAACAGAAACCAAAATAATTGTGTGTCAGCTGAAAATAATCGCCCAACCTTCAGTCATGGAGCTATTGAAGGCTTCAACTCGAGCAGTCATGGTCAAGCTACATGTATTGAAGGCTCCAACTCGAGCAGTCATGGTGAAGCTATTGAAGGCTCCAACTCGAGAAAGAAGTTGTACTTCAGAATCTGAATCATCAACTGGATCTTCTGGCAGATGCACAATTGCTGTCAGAACTGTTGCTAGGTTTCAACCTACGTGCAGATGGGTTGTGGATATCTGGTAGGATTAGTGAGTTAGGACTATGAGGGAGCTGGACCAGTAGGGAGGATTTACTCGACTTGTGTACAGATTAAAGTGTTGTGTAGAGTGTGTATGCAAGGTGGGTCAGGGTGGTTTGGGTGGATGAGTTCACTATAAGGGAAGTGCTATTAGGGAGGATGTACTCGTCTACTTGTATGATACAGACTTAAACGAGATGGTTGGGTTTATATCCCTCTAGTACATACGCGCGCACAGATTCCCAGGTCCTTCCTGTCATACCGCGTATAAAAAGCGATGGCCTCATGAACTTTGACCCCAGATACAAAGTCAGCTTTTTTCCTGGGTTCTACTTATACTTCAGTATACGTACTAGACACATCTCATGCTCACAGTAGATTCACTCAACACTTCAGGCAGGGAATAGCTACATAAAGGCGGCAAGCTCACCAAATACAGCAAGGAACAACCAAGGCCAAGGATGGATATGGATCAAGGCATGGCTGCTTGAAGGAAGCTATCATAAATACTATATGTATACACACATGCACACGCATATATCTTCCTTTTTCCCTCTTACCTTTGTACAAATAATTATTAGATAAAAGCACACCACCATGGATGTATTCCAGACATTGCTGCAGAATATTTCAGGCATTTCTAAATATAATGTTTGAGTTTGATTGCACCGCTAGAGTGCATTGCCCAGCAAGAGACTCGGCCTCCCACTCTCTATTTCCAACACCAACGCTGAGTCAATCAACGTATGCACCGTCACCGAAGTTGCCTACCAAGACGAGGACACGAGGTTAAAGATGAGGACACGAGGTTAAAGATGAGGACACGAGGTTAAAGATAAGGACACGAGGTTAAAGATGAGGACACGAGGTTAAAGATGAGGACGCGAGGTTAAAGACGAGGACGCGAGGTTAAAGACGAGGACGCGAGGTTAAAGACGAGGACGCGAGGTTAAAGATGAGGACGCGAGGTTAAAGATGAGGACACGAGGTTAAAGATGAGGACACGAGGTTAAAGACGAGGACACGAGGTTAAAGATGAGGACACGAGGTTAAAGATGACACGAGGTTAAAGATGAGGACACGAGGTTAAAGATGACACGAGGTTAAAGACGAGGACACGAGGTTAAAGATGAGGACACGAGGTTAAAGATGACACGAGGTTAAAGATGAGGACACGAGGTTAAAGATGAGGACAGGAGGTTAAAGATGAGGACAGGAGGTTAAAGATGAGGACACGAGGTTAAAGATGAGGACACGAGGTTAAAGATGAGGACACGAGGTTAAAGATGAGGACACGAGGTTAAAGACGAGGACACGAGGTTAAAGATGAGGACGCGAGGTTAAAGATGAGGACACGAGGTTAAAGATGAGGACACGAGGTTAAAGATGACACGAGGTTAAAGACGAGGACACGAGGTTAAAGACGAGGACACGAGGTTAAAGATGAGGACACGAGGTTAAAGATGACACAAGGTTAAAGATGAGGACACGAGGTTAAAGATGACACGAGGTTAAAGACGAGGACACGAGGTTAAAGACGAGGACACGAGGTTAAAGACGAGGACACGAGGTTAAAGATGAGGACACTAGGTTAAAGATGAGGACACGAGGTTAAAGATGAGGACACGAGGTTAAAGATGAGGACGCGAGGTTAAAGATGAGGACACGAGGTTAAAGACGAGGACGCGCGGTTAAAGACGAGGACGCGAGGTTAAAGATGAGGACACGAGGTTAAAGATGAGGACGCGAGGTTAAAGACGAGGACACGAGGTTAAAGATGACACGAGGTTAAAGATGACACGAGGTTAAAGGCGCGGACACGAGGTTAAAGACGAGGACACGAGGTTAAAGACGAGGACACGAGGTTAAAGACGAGGACACGAGGTTAAAGATGACACGAGGTTAAAGGCGAGGACACGAGGTTAAAGATGAGGACACGAGGTTAAAGACGAGGACACGAGGTTAAAGATGAGGACACGAGGTTAAAGACGAGGACACGAGGTTAAAGATGAGGACACGAGGTTAAAGATGAGGACACGAGGTTAAAGATGACACGAGGTTAAAGATGAGGACACGAGGTTAAAGATGAGGACACGAGGTTAAAGATGACACAAGGTTAAAGATGAGGACACGAGGTTAAAGATGAGGACACGAGGTTAAAGACGAGGACACGAGGTTAAAGATGAGGACACGAGGTTAAAGACGAGGACACGAGGTTAAAGACGAGGACACGAGGTTAAAGACGAGGACACGAGGTTAAAGATGAGGACACGAGGTTAAAGATGAGGACACGAGGTTAAAGATGAGGACACGAGGTTAAAGATGAGGACACGAGGTTAAAGATGACATGAGGTTAAAGGCGAGGACACGAGGTTAAAGATGAGGACACTAGGTTAAAGATGAGGACACGAGGTTAAAGACGAGGACGCGAGGTTAAAGATGAGGACACGAGGTTAAAGATGAGGACATGAGGTTAAAGATGACACGAGGTTAAAGGCGAGGACACGAGGTTAAAGATGAGGACACGAGGTTAAAGATGAGGTAAAGATGAGGACACGAGGTATTTTGTAATAAATAAATAAAACATAATAATCTGATATTACATAAATCTATTTATAGGTCTGTCCTTCCCGCAACAGCCTCGACCTCCCACTGCTCCACTCCAGCAACAACTGTGATGCACCAAAGTTGCCTCCCAATAAGAGGACACAAAGTATTCTGGATAAACATACATCATAATTTCATTTCATGATGGATAACATAATTTGATGTTACATAAATCTACTTATGCTGAAAGTGATGGAAGAGACCCTCCTTCATTAGGAGGCAATCAATGACCCTCCCTGCCCTTTCTAACACTTGGGACACTGCATCATAGTGCAACAACCTAGCTGGCTAACTGGGTCCTCCTCTCCAAGCATGACCACAATGGTCACATGATAATCCATAAAGTTTTGGGGGATGCTTCAGCGCTTGAGAGATGGACGCAACATCTATATCTAGAGTATAAAGCCACCAAGACCGACTTGGCAGATGTGAGGGAGGTTATGCCAGAATGCATAGTGCAGGTAATACCTTTGTAGAAACACAACACAACCTGTATAACCTGTATAACCACAGAGCATTCCCTTTTAGGATGTGAGGTGGAGGTTTCCAAACCTAGCGGGTATGCCTTACGGAGATTTTGGACCATTTACCCTGCATAGCATAAAAATAACATTATATGTAATTCAAAATACTTTTATGAAATTCACAAGCAAGAAGCTGTTACACAAGTCAGAGAAGAAAAGGGAGCCAGGAGCCATCTTGAGCTAGTTTGCCAGCGAGCATGACTTTTAAACACACTACATCTTGTACAAAGTATAGCAACACACACACACACGTATTGTTCCCATGGCAACACAGCGTCCACAAACACAGCGTCCACAATAATTATGTACACTACACTGAAATTACTTCTGGTTCACAAGGTAGAGTCTGCCCATATTTCTTGAACTTGCCCACCAATGTTTCACCTGACACTACTTGTTTGTACACATAAATTCCACTCCAAGTGTGTGTCCCATCTACTAATTGGAAGTTCAACAGACAGTAAAATATTTTGTTGTGTTCCAGATCAAGGCAATAATAGCTAGCAATTTGAACCTAGCTAAATCCTAAAGGGTACCTGGCCCTGGCCATGTCATGAAACACAAAACAGCGCAACAAAAATAGCAGCTAGGGCCAGTAGGAGGGGAAAAATTGAACTCATCCATTCATTTCTCTATTTTCACTACATGGAATATGCACAATAATTTAGTTATGTGCAAGTTGTCGACATAATCACCTGTTTGTACAAGCCTGCCTCCCATCTGTTGTTCCCACAAGTACATGACTGAGTCGGACCAGTCACCAGCTGCTCAAGACACTCCATTCACACACAAACAATGAGTCTCCAATATCAGGTTGATATTACCATGTTAGTAATGCACTTAGCTTAGTAGTAGTCCTTATGCACAGTGGTTTCACACACGGACCTGATGAACCCAGCATAGATATTGACGAGACATTTTTCAACTGTTGCTTTTGCTGCTTATTTGAGTTGGCCTCCAACCTATCCAGCAGAAACAACAACAGCTGACTATTCTCCATTGAGCAGCCTGTAGACAAAATCTGTTTTGCTCGATCGTTCTCAGTCTCAAAAGTTAGCAGCATATGGTGGCAAAAGCGGTCCAGCTCACTTTAATGATGCAGTTTGAGAACTATCAGAGACGGTGCACTTAGCAGCCATTTTTTGGTGGCACATTTTCCTCCCACTTCTCGTGACCTTTGGCCAGCTTCCAGGGGGGTGGGGTTCCAAGTCACGCCCAGGGAAGCAGGCCAAGCAAGCCATATGCCTGTTTTAACGAGTAAAGCAGTCTCGCTAATTCAAGGACAGGCAGCCATTGACGACGAACCCTCACGAAAAATCACAACTTTTTATGCCATGCTACGCCCTTTATACCCAACCTTCTCGTTTAAGTGATGTGCTCGTTTAAGTGATGTGCTCGTTTAAGTGATGTGCACACAAACTGTTGTGTTGGTTTTGATGGCTATAAGGGAAGTGGACTATTAGGGAAGTGGACTATTAGGGAAGTTGGGAAGTGGACTATTAGGGAAGTGGACTATTAGGGAAGTTGGGAAGTGGATTATTAGGGAAGTGGACTATTAGGGAAGTTGGGAAGTGGATTATTTGGGAAGTGGACTATATGGGAAGTTGGGAAGTGGATTATTAGGGAAGTGGACTATTAGGGAAGTTGGGAAGTGGATTATTAGGGAAGTTGGGAAGTGGATTATTAGGGAAGTGGACTATTAGGGAAGTTGGGAAGTGGATTATTAGGGAAGTTGGGAAGTGGATTATTAGGGAAGTGGACTAGAAGGGAAGTGGACTATTAGGGAAGTGGACTAGCAGGGAAGTGGACTAGAAGGGAAGTGGACTAGAAGGGAAGTGGACTATTAGGGAAGTGGACTAGTAGGGAAGTGGACTAGTAGGGAAGTGGACTAGCAGGGAAGTGGACTAGAAGGGAAGTGGACTAGAAGGGAAGTGGACTATTAGGGAAGTGGACTAGTAGGGAAGTGGACTATTAGGGAAGTGGACTAGAAGGGGAGCATGTATTGTACAAGGGAGAACAGTCTCTACTTGTTATGTTTGTGTGGTCTGCTTGTAAATTGTGAAATCTAGGGAAGCTGCATTATTGCATCATGTGAGATCAGCCACACCTACTTATCTATCGATACCCCATACGATATGAATTATGTACCCCACTGTTCATGATTTTCAATGAATCCTTAATGCTGCCCCTGCAATATGCAGTAGTACATGATTATTCCTGATGAAGGCTGGAGCATCTAGTCGAAACGTAGATTTTTAAGTTGATTAAGGAGAAAGTCATTGCATCTCATTATGTCAAGTGGAAGTTTGTTGAGAATCACTTTATTATTCAGCTTTCTTTTCCATGGACACCATCACCACATACGTGCACACTCTCTCATAGTGTGCAGGCATGGACACCATCACCACATACGTGCACACTCTCTCATAGTGTGCAGGCATGGACACCATCACCACATACGTGCACACTCTCTCATAGTGTGCAGGCATGGACACCATCACCACATACGTGCACACTCTCTCATAGTGTGCAGGTATGGACACCATCACCACATACGTGCACACTCTCTCATAGTGTGCAGGTATGGACACCATCACCACATACGTGCACACTCTCTCATAGTGTGCAGGCATGGACACCATCACCACAGCACACTCTGTCGTAAGTCAATATCACAAATTGGGTGTTGGGTGTCACATGAAAACAGCTTGACCGATCTTTACCAAACTTGGTAGGCATATTAGGTAGTGCCTAAGGAGTGATTCATTTCCTTCTGAAAAGTGAAAGGTCAGTGGGAAGGGCCTTGTGTCCTGCTGAAGTTTATGCTGGACATGTCATCACAGGCAGCAATGTGCAGAGGTCTAAACTCTTACATGGGAGGAGGCTACCAGTGGGGGGCTACTTTTCCCCCCCTCCCAACCCCCAGCCCACAGGGAGGGGACGAGGGGGCAGCCTCTGGAGGTGAGGGGAGCCTCAGCAGCCTCAGCAGCAGTGTTATATGAGGATGGGGCTGTTTGTGCAACCCCCCCCCCCCCCCCCCCCCCCCCCCCTTCCCCCCTTCCCTTCAGGGGAACCATATCCTCACCACAGTGTGGTAGATCTATGTGAGGTTGGTGCTGCTTGTAAAGAGGTCCATATAGCATTTGTGGTTACTAGTTTGGGTGCAACAAGGAGACAGGTCTTGGAAAACAGGATGCACAAGGCCACGTCATAGAATGTCCCCCCACTTCCTGTAGCAGGGAATTTCTGTGGGGGAATATTTTCATGGAAGATTATTGGTGGAATATATAACTGCATTTATAGAGACCCATGCCCACAAATGAACACACACCCTCAGCATGGCTCTAGGAGATGACTCATTGAATTGTGCTGGACCATTAGCTAGCTTGCAATTTCTAGTTCCTATGCCATTAGCTAGCTTGCAATTTCTAGTTCCTAGGCCATTAGCTAGCTTGTAAGTTCTAGTTCCTAGGCCATTAGCTAGCTTGCAAGTTCTAGTTCCTAGGCCATTAGCTAGCTTGCAAGTTCTAGTTCCTAGGCCATTAGCTAGCTTGTAAGTTCTAGTTCCTAGGCCATTAGCTAGCTTGCAAGTTCTAGTTCCTAGGCCATTAGCTAGCTTGCAAGTTCTAGTTCCTAGGCCATTAGCTAGCTTGCAAGTTCTAGTTCCTAGGCCATTAGCTAGCTTGCAAGTTCTAGTTCCTAGGCCATTAGCTAGCTTGCAAGTTCTAGTTCCTAGGCCATTAGCTAGCTTGCAAGTTCTAGTTCCTAGGCCATTAGCTAGCTTGCAAGTTCTAGTTCCTAGGCCATTAGCTAGCTTGCAATTTCTTAATTCCATGGCCAATTAGCAATTTCTATTCCCATGGTCCCTCTATCGCTAACTTGCCCTCTAGCACTGCAACTATGCAATGAATCACTCCACCTCGTCGTAAATAGAGAACGGACTGAAGATGCCTTTCTGGGAACAGGGCCAACCATACGTCCAAACTTCAGCACCGCCACAGCAAAAACATCATGCCAATTACATGAGCACTTGGTTGCTTGCTTAAGGCAGCATCCCCAAGTTGCCTTACCTGTGGCAGCATCCAAGTTGCCTTACCTGTGGCAGCATCCAAGTTGCCTTACCTGTGGCAGCATCCAAGTTGCCTTACCTGCGGCAGCATCCAAGTTGCCTTACCTGTGGCAGCATCCAAGTTGCCTTACCTGTGGCAGCATCCAAGTTGCCTTACCTGTGGCAGCATCCAAGTTGCCTTACCTGCGGCAGCATCCAAGTTGCCTTACCTGCGGCAGCATCCAAGTTGCCTTACCTGTGGCAGCATCCAAGTTGCCTTACCTGCGGCAGCATCCAAGTTGCCTTACCTGCGGCAGCATCCAAGTTGCCTTACCTGCGGCAGCATCCAAGTTGCCTTACCTGCGGCAGCGTCCAAGTTGCCTTACCTGCGGCAGCGTCCAAGTTGCCTTACCTGCGGCAGCGTCCAAGTTGCCTTACCTGCGGCAGCGTCCAAGTTGCCTTACCTGCGTGCTAGGATGGAACAACATTCTTCTGCTTCAAAATGTTTTGCCACTTCAATGTACCAAATCCCCAGGAAAGAGGTGTGGTTTACCAAAGACGCATGATAATTAACAAGTTCATTATAAAGCCATGAATTCTGTCCCAGGAATTTGTTTGGTTATTGAAATCTACGAAATTATTGCCCCGCGGAAATTGTCTATCACAGGACAAGGTATCACAGCATCAGCTATACATGAGGTAGGCAGAGTTATGACTGTGCATAACTAGAACGACCTCTATTTACCGCCCTAGCTGCTGGACTGAGGCAGCCTATGACCTTACGTGTAGTGTGATGGCTGCTAGACTCCATCAGGACCTCCCCGGTCTCTTCCATGGCAATATAGAGGCCCCAACAGATGGAGAAACAGGAAATCTCACAATTATTTTGCTAGTACAATATCTCGACACTAATGGATGACTTGATCATTTGTTTTCTCTGCTTGTGTCATGCATGGCATGGAGTGAGTGGAGTGTGACCTGGTGGACTCTGCTCATGTGTGCCTGATGTGTGATTGCAGCTGGTACACCTCCTGCACCACACCATTGCTGCCAACTAGTAAACGACTGGAATTAGGTCAATGATGTGCATCGCAATGGGATGCACAGCATGTCTGGTAGGTTAATTCTCTGAGAATCTTGTTCTTCTAAGATGAGCTAAAGACAGCTGCTGTTTGGTTTGTGGAGTTCTCACGTGTCACTGCAACCAAGTCCTTGGAGGAGGTTGTAGCTGACCCTCTACCACTGCAACCAAGTCCTTGGAGGAGGCTGTAGCTGAACCTCTACCACTGCAACCAATACAACTGCAACCAAGTCCTTAGAGGAGGTTGTAGCTGACCCTCTACCACTGCAACCAAGTCCTTGGAGGAGGCTGTAGCTGACCCTCTACCACTGCAACCAAGTCCTTAGAGTAGGTTGTAACTGACCCTCTACAACTGCAACCAAGTCCTTGGAGGAGGTTATAGCTGACCCTCTACAACTGCAGCCAAGTCCTTAGAGGAGGTTGTAGCTGACCCTCTACAACTGCTTAGAGGAGGTTGTAACTGACCCTCTACAACTGCAACCAAGTCCTGGAGGAGGTTGTAGCTGACCCTCTACAACTGCAGCCAAGTCCTTAGAGGAGGTTGTAGCTGACCCTCTACCACCAAGTCCTTAGAGGAGGTTGTAGCTGACCCTCTACCACCAAGTCCTTAGAGGAGGCTGTAGCTGACCCTCTAACACTGCAGCCAAGTCCTTGGAGGAGGTTGTAGCTGACCCTCTACCACTGCAACCAAGGACTTGGAGGAGGCTGTAGCTGACCCTCTACCACTGCAACCAAGTCCTTAGAGGAGGCTGTAGCTGACCTTCTACCACTGCAACCAAGTCCTTAGAGGAGGCTGTAACTGACCCTCTACCACTGCAACCAAGTCCTTTAAGGAGGCTGTAGCTGACCCTCTACCACTGCAACCAAGTCCTTGGAGGAGGCTGTAGCTGACCCTCTACCACTGCAACCAAGAGGAGGTTTAACTGACCCTCTACAACTGCAACCAAGTCCTTAGAGGAGGTTGTAACTGACCCTCTACAACTGCAACCAAGTCCTTAGAGGAGGTTGTAGCTGACCCTCTACAACTGCAACCAAGTCCTTGGAGGAGGCTGTAGCTGACCCTCTACCACTGCAACCAAGTCCTTGGAGGAGGTTGTAGCTGACCCTCTACCACTGCAACCAATACAACTGCAACCAAGTCCTTAGAGGAGGTTGTAGCTGACCCTCTACCACTGCAACCAAGTCCTTGGAGGAGGTTGTAGCTGACCCTCTACAACTGCAGCCAAGTCCTTAGAGGAGGTTGTAGCTGACCCTCTACCACCAAGTCCTTAGAGGAGGTTGTAGCTGACCCTCTACCACCAAGTCCTTAGAGGAGGCTGTAGCTGACCCTCTAACACTGCAGCCAAGTCCTTGGAGGAGGTTGTAGCTGACCCTCTACCACTGCAACCAAGGACTTGGAGGAGGCTGTAGCTGACCCTCTACCACTGCAACCAAGTCCTTAGAGGAGGCTGTAGCTGACCTTCTACCACTGCAACCAAGTCCTTAGAGGAGGCTGTAACTGACCCTCTACCACTGCAACCAAGTCCTTTAAGGAGGCTGTAGCTGACCCTCTACCACTGCAACCAAGTCCTTGGAGGAGGCTGTAGCTGACCCTCTACCACTGCAACCAAGAGGAGGTTTAACTGACCCTCTACAACTGCAACCAAGTCCTTAGAGGAGGTTGTAACTGACCCTCTACAACTGCAACCAAGTCCTTAGAGGAGGTTGTAGCTGACCCTCTACAACTGCAACCAAGTCCTTGGAGGAGGCTGTAGCTGACCCTCTACCACTGCAACCAAGTCCTTGGAGGAGGTTGTAGCTGACCCTCTACCACTGCAACCAATACAACTGCAACCAAGTCCTTAGAGGAGGTTGTAGCTGACCCTCTACCACTGCAACCAAGTCCTTGGAGGAGGTTGTAGCTGACCCTCTACCACTGCAACCAAGTCCTTGGAGGAGGTTGTAGCTGAACCTCTACCACTGCAACCAATACAACTGCAACCAAGTCCTTAGAGGAGGTTGTAACTGACCCTCTACCAACCACTGCAACCAAGTCCTTGGAGGAGGCTGTAGCTGACCCTCTACCAAGGTGCTAACGCTAACAGCAAAGATAAGTCGGATAGGTATGTCCTGACTTGTGCAGAGGAAAAGAAGAGAGGAACAACAACAACAATAGCAGTCAACTACGGCTAGGGCTAGGGCTAACAGTATATTTATGGTTGCTGGACTAGAGTACTTCCCAACATGCATGGCTGACTCACTGCTCAGTTGTTGGGGAGTATTTATATTGGTTTGACCTTTATTTTAAAATGGTGGATGCCAAAACACACACACACGTGTACACACACACACAATAATGTATTTATCTCACTAAGACTCGCTTGGGCAGCTCCTTAATATCTTAAACAGAAATGCTTCCATCACTCCTTTAACCCCTTGCTAACGTAGTAAACTGGCAGCCCCAAAGCCAGTTAAAAGCTGTGGAACTTGTCTTCAAGATCTGTGAATCATCCTCTATGCTTCTCTCTAGTTCTCCCCACACACAACTTGTGTAAAATAGTTATCATTACTGACAGAAGGCTCTAAATTAATAACACCCAAAATTGGTAGGTAAAGTGCTCTCCACACAATAAACATACTTGTGGGAGTGAAATATTGAGCCTAGCAGCTGTGCTGATTCAGCACGTTTTCTCCTTTGGAAAAATTGCCAAGCAAAAAAGAAAGAAAAGATGATTGGCCAGCTAGGTGAAGCAGTGCGTTAATAGAACAAGGTCTGCAGCTGCTTTGTCTACTAGCAAGAAAGCGAGGGATGAGAGAATCTAAAAACAACCGTAGAGCAATATAACAGTCTGATCAGGTGTGCATGCCACATTTGTTCTGCTTGTAGTAGGTACAGGTACAGTCAACAACAGCAACAAATTGTGTGGCATGTGCTGGTTTGTGTAGTGTGAAGAAGCAAGTTAGACATAGAGTTTAAAAGTGCAGGAGTCTCACAGGCAGTTAGGAGTCGTGTAGTTCTTCACCGCTCAACTATAATGTATAACAACAACAGAGATTACCAAAACAACTTCTAACAAGAACATAATGTTTTGAAAGTTGTTTTTTTAACTATTCCCATCTCTACCACATATGACCCTTTACCATATAAACTCATTACATCAATAATGCTTTTTTTAACCTGTATAATTATTGGTGTGTATATGAGGGTCATATAACTGCGGTGGTATAGATGGGTGTGGTCTTGTTTCCTTCATTTTTTGACAGGCCAATCTGATATAATTTAGAACATAACATTATTTTAGCGTGTAAAATATTTAACGATTTTCAAGCGGACATCCTGTTAGCAGGTAGATAACAGTCCACCAATTTTAGCTCTCAATTCTCCATCACACACATGGTGAGTAGGCTCTTCTCTTCCTTGACTTTCCCTCAGTGCCAGAGGGCAAAGACGTAGCTTGTGCCACTCCCTTTGTTTCCAGCATCTTTTCTTTGTGTGGATAGTGACCTCTGAGGCTCACTTTCCTTGCTTGAAATAAAGGGAGTAAACAAAACATATTTGATCTTGTTAGAGCAGAGCACCACCAGTAGTGAGGAATGTGTGATTCCTTATTTAATACATGCCCGTAGCCAGTGAGTGGGGAGGGGGTTCAGAGGGCTCGATCGAACCACTCTTTTGAAGATTATTTAATTCTACCGATGTCAATCACGTATGTGCACACACGTCAACAGACTGAGTGTGATGACCTGGGTTGTGTGAGCTATACAGTGTACTAGAGTGTGTGCACTAACTGTCTGAGTCAACTGCCACTGCACTCTGGAGTCTGACTGTCTCTGTGACTACTGAAATGGAGGCAAGGCTGGCTGGGAGGGAAGAAGAAAGCGACTTCCAGAAGCATCCAGGACCAGTGTTTGCATTTTATCCGGGTAAAACCTATTTAACCCAACCCAGTGGGCAAACCTGTGTTTTAGGTATTTCGCCCAGGTTTTACCCCAATTTTACCCGGGTTTTACCCATGTATTACCCAGTGATATAAAAACACTTATTTGTAGCCCTGTCACAGCCCTGTCCCAGAGCCACAAGTATCTGGGTGGTGGTGGACACCAGGGCTATTTAAAAGGCAAGCAAATATCACAGGTCATCATTCACTGCTTACAGTTTAGTAAGTGTACTACAATTACAAAAATTAGAAAGCCCAGAAACTCGTCTTCTGCCACAAGCTCCTGCGAGGACCTCAGGAGATTGACTATTAAATCTGTTTAACTTGCTGGACTTTAATCCCATGAATCTTGTTTAAATATTTAAATAAATCATTAAATAAAAAATATATACTCTAGTAGACAACCTTGTCACTTGGTAAATAAATTGCTGAGTGAAACACAGCTCCTGTTTTTGTCTAGTTCTTTACAGTTGCCATTTATTGAATGTCTTACTTCCTGATTACAGAGTTAATTTCTTATAATATCTTTACAGTTTATAATAAATCTAGTGTGTCTATTATTTTATCCTGGGTTGTACCCATGTTTGAGTAAAACCTGGGTGAAACCCGGGTAAAAGGTATTTAACCCAACCCGGTTAAACCCCAAGCCCTGGGTAAAACCTGCGAACTCTGTCCAGGACGGGCTTTGAAGCAGGCCAGTGACTACTTTATCTCCTGAGAGTCTGTTACGCACTGCAACCAGTGGTGATGCAGCTGTTGATGTGAGCCACACACTATGTCCAGAGTGTCTGCTGCCAGTGGTGATGCAGCTGTTGATGTGAGCCACGTGCAGAGTGTCTGCTGCCAGTGGTGATGCAGCTGTTGATGTGAGCCACACACTATGTCCAGAGTGTCTGCTGCCAGTGGTGATGCAGCTGTTGATGTGAGCCACACACTATGTCCAGAGTGTCTGCTGCCAGTGGTGATAGCATTGCTCATGGGAGTGATGTTACTAGTTGACTTCTGTTGATCATCATTAGCTTGGATCTGCTGCTAGTTTGGATCATGTGAATGGTAACGCCAGCGAGTCTGGTGGTGAACCAGCTTAAGATTATTATTATTAGGAAAAGAAGAAGAACAACTATATTTAAAAATAGTTTTTTTTAAACCCTACAAACCTCTAGTGACAATGTCATTATCAACTCTGGTGGCCAAAGGGGCCAGTGCTAAGCAGTTTTCTCCTCAGGACTGCCACAGAATTCTCGTCTTTGTAGTCTGCCTCTCCTGCAGTGTGCCTCACTCTCAGACCAGGTCTCTGTGAAGGCAGTCACTGGATTCCACTTGTACAGAAACTCCTCGAGAGTGTGGCGCAGTCTTCACTGCAGGAAATTTGGTTGTGGTCAAATTCGCGTTACTGATTGTGCAATCAGGTGTGGTTTGCAAAAACAAGCTTAGCAATCTGTGAAAGTAGGTGTGATTCTGTGTTGCTACAACAAAATAAGAGAGCCCCCCTCTCAACAATCCTACCCATGGCCTGAGATATACATACAGCAATTATTCACTCCATGAACACTGTCCATGTACACTCTGCCACAGCAATGCCTGTGCTTCCTCTCTCACTCTGACTAACCCACAGCAATGCCTGTGCTTCCTCTCTCACTCTGACTAACCCACAGCAATGCCTGTGCTTCCTCTCTCACTCTGACTAACCCACAGCAATGCCTGTGCTTCCTCTCTCACTCTGACTAACCCACAGCAATGCCTGTGCTTCCTCTCTCACTCTGACTAACCCACAGCAATGCCTGTGCTTCCTCTCTCACTCTGACTAACCCACAGCAATGCCTGTGCTTCCTCTCTCACTCTGACTAACCCACAGCAATGCCTGTGCTTCCTCTCTCACTCTGACTAACCCACAGCAATGCCTGTGCTTCCTCTCTCACTCTCACTAACCCACAGCAATGCCTGTGCTTCCTCTCTCACTCTGACTAACCCACAGCAATGCCTGTGCTTCCTCTCTCACTCTGACTAACCCACAGCAATGCCTGTGCTTCCTCTCTCACTCTGACTAACCCACAGCAATGCCTGTGCTTCCTCTCTCACTCTGACTAACCCACAGCAATGCCTGTGCTTCCTCTCTCACTCTGACTAACCCACAGCAATGCCTGTGCTTCCTCTCTCACTCTGACTAACCCACAGCAATGCCTGTGCTTCCTCTCTCACTCTGACTAACCCACAGCAATGCCTGTGCTTCCTCTCTCACTCTGACTAACCCACAGCAATGCCTGTGCTTCCTCTCTCACTCTCACTAACCCACAGCAATGCCTGTGCTTCCTCTCTCACTCTCACTAACCCACAGCAATGCCTTTGCTTCCTTCTAAAGTAGTGGCTGATTGGACTTTCATGACAAAACTGTTCGTAGAGATGCACTGCTAAAACTTGTTGGCCAATAAGCATCAATCAGTCATCAATGAAATTATCTTGTTTGAAGGGGACTACAATGTGAAGACCCTGAGTATTGTCCAGTGCCATGTGCTTACATGTGGGCTATTCTTAAGTATTGTCCAGTGCCATGTGCTTACATGTGGGCTATTCGAGTATTGTCCAGTGCCATGTGCTTACATGTGGGCTATTCTTGAGTATTGTCCAGTGCCATGTGCTTACATGTGGGCTATTCTGTGTGTACAGTTTTTAATGGTAAAGATGCAGTTATCCATCCAATGAATTTTTTGATCAGTTCTGTAGAGAGGACCATCAATGATAGTGATATGTAATACCTCTCTATGAAGCTCTGGTATCACCTTCGTTAAGGATACATTGGTTCTGGCAGTGCATAGCTGGCATAGTCACACACCAGTCACACACCAGGACAGCATATTTCACAACACATTGGGAAGAGTGGACCATGCATACTATTAGCTGTAATTGTCCTTAGTGTCCTGACCATATTCTCCCACCGACCCTGTTGGTTCAGTAAGCCAAGGACCCCTGTAGCTTAGCTAAGCACCTATGTATTAACCGAAGATACCCCTATATCCAGCAGGCAGGACTACAGGCTCCTCCTTCTGGCCCAGCTGATTCAAGTGGTGCACGAGCTTCTTGTTGTCCTTGAGATTGTACTTACTCGACTCATCACCCTTTACCTAATTCTCTATGTAACAACAATTGTCCTTAGTGCCCTGCCACGCTTCTTGTTCTTTAGGAGAATGTAGTTGCCAGACAGTGCCACCCTTTACCTAATTTTATACGTATAGTATTAGTTACTTAGTGTCCTGGCGAGCTTCTTGTTGTTCAGGAGAATGTACTTACTTGACAATTCACCCGTTACTAAAATCTTACCTGTTAATTTACAGGTGACACTTTTCTCCGTGGCCTATATGACACTTCTCTTCCTCAGACTAGCTCATGAGCTGACACTTATCTCTTCCTCAGGCTGGCTCATGAGCTGACACTTATCTCTTCCTCAGACTAGCTCATGAGCTGACACTTATCTCTTCCTCAGGCTGGCTCATGAGCTGACACTTATCTATTCCTCAGGCTGGCTCATGAGCTGACACTTATCTCTTCCTCAGACTAGCTCATGAGCTGACACTTAGCTCTTCCTCAGGCTGGCTCATGAGTTGACACTTAGCTCTTCTTCAGGCTGGCTCATGAGTTGACACTTAGCTCTTCCTCAGGCTGGCTCATGAGTTGACACTTAGCTCTTCCTCAGGCTGGCTCATGAGTTGACACTTAGCTCTTCCTCAGACTAGCTCATGAGTTGACAGTTAGCTCTTCCTCAGACAAGCTCATGAGATGACAAATGTCACGCGGCATTCGCAATACTCAACACCTACTGCACAGAACTCGACGCAACGGAATACTGTGCATGTGTGATATTTACTATATTCTCAAAATGACATAATAATGGATCATAATAATGGATAAAGTAATATATACATAACATTTTCGTAGATTTCACCTCCTCAAGGATTCCTTCTTCCCTCCCTATCCCCCCTCTCACCTGAAATAGAGCCTTTCTTTTTCCCGTCCATCTTTTGGCCTCTATAGGCCAGAGCTGCTGTATCATATACTCACATGCATCCAGCACATTAGAAAGTCCATATACACCGGCAGAGGTGCCCCGCGCTCCCTGGGAAAGGATACAATATCTACCAGAAAAGATAAGGATTAGGCACATGGTTCCCCACCAACCCAAGGGTCATCCCCCCAATGTTACTCTCCCATGTTGATCCCCCAATGTTACTCTCCCATGTTGATCCCCCAATGTTACTCTCCCATGTTGACCCCCAATGTTACTCTCCCATGTTGACCCCTCAATGTTACTCCCCCATGTTGACCCCTCAATGTTACTCCCCCATGTTGACCCCTCAATGTTACTCTCCCATGTTGACCCCCCCAATGTTACTCTCCCATGTTGACCCCCCAATGTTACTCTCCCATGTTGACCCCCCAATGTTACTCTCCCATGTTGACCCCCCCAATGTTACTCTCCCATATTGACCCCTCAATGTTACTCTCCCATGTTGACCCCCCCAATGTTACTCTCCCATGTTGACCCCCCAATGTTACTCTCCCATGTTGACCCCTCAATGTTACTCTCCCATGTTGACCCCTCAATGTTACTCTCCCATGTTGACCCCTCAATGTTACTCTCCCATGTTGATCCCCCAATGTTACTCTCCCATGTTGACCCCTCAATGTTACTCTCCATGTTGACCCCCAATGTTACTCTCCCATGTTGACCCCCCAATGTTACTCTCCCATGTTGACCCCCCAATGTTACTCTCCCATGTTGATCCCCAATGTTACTCTCCCATGTTGATCCCAATGTTACTCTCCCATGTTGATCCCCAACGTTACTCTCCATGTTGACCCCCCAATGTTACTCTCCCATGTTGACCCCTCAATGTTACTCTCCCATGTTGATCCCCAATGTTACTCTCCCATGTTGATCCCCAATGTTACTCTCCCATGTTGATCCCCAATGTTACTCTCCCATGTTGATCCCCAATGTTACTCTCCCATGTTGACCCCCCCAATGTTACTCTCCCATGTTGATCCCCAATGTTACTCTCCCATGTTGACCCCCCCAATGTTACTCTCCATGTTGATCCCCAATGTTACTCTCCCATGTTGATCCCCAATGTTACTCTCCATGTTGACCCCCCAATGTTACATATCTCCCAAACACTTTTTATGACTAACTTCTTAAAAAAGTAAACTTTAAAAGTTGTCGCAAGGTGAAGACTTTGCCTCCCTTTGTATATCTCATGAGTTCAGCAACTGGAGTGTTTTTTCTCTAGGGCTGAAGCAGTACCTCGGTAGTAAACTGCTTGCATTAGGTGAGCTCTAGCGTAACTGGCGTAGTTATTATATTATGTTGTCATGTTGTGTTATCTGTGAGCTATCATTGCTCACGTGAAAAATGCATGCACAGGTTTATTTTTTTTAAATGGCTGACTCCCCGACAATGCCAGGTGCTGTCCGTCTGTAGGTGAAGTTTTATCTGTATCCTACCTTCCGTTTGACCGTGCATAGTTGAGAGAGACTGATAGACACACAGTCCTACTTTTCTATAGAGAGGAGGTGCCGGGCATTACCTAGGAATGGATAAATTAGCCAGCGGAGGAGCACAAAATGAGAACAAGGGTCATGGCCCCCCTCCTCCCCAGTGTTGACCTACCCACATTACTCCCCCAAACACTGTTGGCTAGTGTGTAGGTATGTACAATGACTACTTTTAAAAAATCAAGCATATGAGAACCTGTAGAAGGTCACACTGTCCTCTGTAAATCTTGCTATTTCAACGTTTTAATAACAGAGTAGGTCTAGAAGTAGCTTCACTAGCAAACTGTTTGCTATAGGTGAGGTCTAACATAGCTAGCGACTTCTTAGCTGTGTTGCTATAGGTGAGGTCTAACATAGCTAGCGACTTCATAGCTGTGTTGCTGTGTTGCTATAGGTGAGGTCTAACATAGCTAGCGACTTCTTAAGTATTGTTGCTGTGGTGCTGTAGGTGAGGTCTAACATAGCTAGCGACTTCTTAGGTATTGTTGCTGTGTTGCTATAGGTGAGGTCTAACATAGCTAGCGACTTCTTAGGTATTGTTGTTATGTTGCATTGTGTTGCTATAGGTGAGGTCTAACATAGCTAGCGACTTCTTAGGTGTTGTTGTTATGTTGCATTGTGTTGCTATAGGTGAGGTCTAACATAGCTAGCGACTTCTTAGGTGTTGTTATGTTGCATTGTGTTGCTATAGGTGAGGTCTAACATAGCTAGCGACTTCTTAGGTGTTGTTGTTATGTTTGCATTGTGTTGCTATAGGTGAGGTCTAACATAGCTAGCATACTTCTTAGGTATTGTTGTTATGTTGCATTGTGTTGCTATAGGTGAGGTCTAACATAGCTAGCGACTTCTTAGGTGTTGTTGTTATGTTGCTGTGTTACTATCATCACGAATGCGTGCACAGGTATATTCCTAAACAAAATGGCTAACTTCCCGACAACGCCAAGTGCCATGACCGGTGATGGTGGCTTTCAGTCCAAACCCTGACCAAATGTTTATTTATGCAGCCATCCAGTTCCCTGGGTGAAGTTTCATCCGATCCCACCTTCTGTTCTGCCGTGCATAGTGGACATATGTAATAGACCGACAGACACACAGTCCTACTTTATATATATATATATATTGTATTAGTTAATAGTGTTATGCCTTGTAATAGTGGACTTGCTTTCATTAGGTTCGTGTTGGGGGTGCAGAACATATCTGAAAGTCAACGGCACAACCTGACCACTGAGGCCGATTACTTCCAAGACATGATGCTGTTGGAGAGTGTCACAGACGAACACAAGTCTCTGACAAACAGAACTCTTCAGAGCTTCGTCCACGTCTCAAACAACTTCATGAGTGACTTCCATTATGTGCTCAAATGTGACGATGACAGTTTCATGAACCTTGTGGCGATTGTGCACCAGCTTGTTCAGATTGAGCACAGAGAGAGAATATTCTGGGGGGAATTCCTAGGATCTGGGTTGATCTTTGAGTATGGTCCGTACGCTGAGAAGGAGTGGAGCATCTGTGATAGCTACTTGCCATACGCCCTTGGAGGAGGCTATGTCCTCTCAATGGACCTGGTCAGATTGCTGGCGTCCAATGCCCCTTACTTAAAGATCTACAGGAACGAGGATGCTTCGGTGGGTGCATGGCTGGGACCCTACAATATCAACCGCATGTCAGACACAAGGTTCAACACTGGCGCCGTCAGTAGGGGCTGCAAGACACCCTTCATTGCCATGCACAAGGTGGACGTTAAGCTCATGCACAAGTTCCACAAGGCCGTGCAGGAAGAGGGCCGCATCTGCACGAGCAGCAACCAGTGGTACAAACTGCATGGCTACCTCTACAACTGGAAGGTGCTGCCACGCTTCTGCTGCAGAGTCACAAGAAGAATTCCCTGAGTTGTGATGTACATATGCTGTTGTCATGAGAACAGCCAGTGTTGCTTTTATGATTTTGTTTACAGTCAAAGGGGGGGAGGGGGGGGTCTAAACTTATGGGTGGGGGGCAGACATGTGGAAATTTAGTGAAATGCCCCCCTCCTCCCACCCACCCTCATGAGAGTTACACATCAT
The DNA here is from genome assembly GCA_028752905.1 of Cladorhizidae sp. MBARI D1340-BT2. Taxonomy (NCBI): domain Eukaryota; kingdom Metazoa; phylum Porifera; class Demospongiae; order Poecilosclerida; family Cladorhizidae; species Cladorhizidae sp. MBARI D1340-BT2. Next base: position 20,697,061 of record JAQNBH010000017.1, on the reverse strand, counting down.
CTTGCAAATGCAAGTGGCTATTATTTGGTGTTATTTTGGGAGGTCTGGACCTGTTTTCCCACCACCAATTAGCATGTTGTCAACACTTGTTTTGGTATCTGTGGAGTGTGTTGGTGGGAGAGAGAAACTCACTTTGGAGGTTACCGTGTGCTCAACTAAAAGTGATCCCAGAATTTGTGCTCCAGTTTGTTAGTGCAGATACCCCTAGACTGACTAGCCATTGATGATTCCTGCTCTTGAAAATGCGCATTTCTGCAACAGCTCCTCCCTCCATTAGCTGAGTGTTCCAAAACTATCTCTTGTATCAGGTGTTGTGGGAATAAATGGTGCTCTCTAGTGACTTTTACTTCTAGTGACCTTTACCTAAAGCTACGGGGTGTTTTATGGTGCTCTCTAGTGACTTACCTCTAGTGACCTTTACCTAAAGTTATGGGGTGTAGTGACTTTTACCTCTAGTGACCTTTACCTAAAGTTATGGGGTGTTTTATGGTGCACTCTAGTGACTTTTACCTCTAGTGACCTTTACCTAAAGTTATGGGGTGTTTTTTGGTGCTCTCTTAGTGACCTTTACCTCTAGTGACCTTTACCTAAAGTTATGGGCTCTAGTGACCTTTACCTAAAGCTATGGGGTGTTTTATGGTGCTCTCTAGTGACTTTTACCTCTAGTGACCTTTACCTAAAGCTATGGGGTGGTGTTTTATGGTGCTCTCTAGTGACTTTTACCTCTAGTGACCTTTACCTAAAGTTATGGGCTCTAGTGACCTTTACCTAAAGCTACGGTGTGTTTTATGGTGTTCTCTAGTGACCTTTACCTAAAGTTATAGTGTCTCTAGTGACCTTTACCTAAAGCTACAGGATGTTTTATGGTGGGTAAGAATGATAATTTCCTAGGGCTAGTGGTATAATAATAATAGTAATGGCAATAGTATTGTAATAGTAGTGGATAATAATAATAGTAATGGTATAATAACCATTTTAATAATAGTAGTTGTACAATAGTAATGGTATGATAATAGTAATGGTATAATAATAGTAATGGTATAATAAGTAATGGTATAATAATAATAATAGTGTAATAATAGTATATAACGAAGGATGGATGTACCCAGTAAAACCACGCCCATGTATTTGTAATAACTGGTCAACAATGTGAACGATAGATGCAGGAATTAACCATTCCTACTTCACAAAAACTATATTGGATGACTGGTAAGAAAGGAAACAAGCCTGTCTGTATAAAAACCACCAGGTAGATGACCTTTTACCAAGAATTTTATACCAATTGTTGTTGCATGGTAAAGGTTCGTCTAACTGGTTGTGGTCGACATGGGTATATACACTCCTGTCTCCTTTCAATTATTGTTATTATATTATTGTTCTCAACGAACTCTCATAAAATTACAATAGCTTTCTCAATAATCTACTTGAACAGTGCTATATACCCGAGTACATAACAGGCTCACGTGAGTCTTAGCATCTCATTATTCCTGATGAAGGCTAGAGCTTCTAGTCGAAACATCGAGATTTCATGTTGATTATTGAGAAGGTTATTATAAAATATACATTAAATATGTATATATTTTATATATATGCTCTACTATATACTCTCAGTTGACATAATAACATTACAATAACCTTCTCAATAATCAACTTGAAATTGTATTCCTCCACATTTCGACTTGATGCTCTAGCCTTCATCAGAATAATGAATTATGGTGGTCATGGCTTCCAGGTTAGAATATTGAAAATGGATCCAGCAGCCAGTTAAGTTCATTCCAGAATCTCTATTGAACCGCTCATTGCTAGGCTGATGCATAGTGCCTCTTTCACTAGCAGTTCCTTCTATCCCTTGCCTGGTCTAAGAAGGTGGTTTGCTCCCACCAGATAGGTTGTCCACATTGCCCCACACCATGTTCAGCTACTGCAGACTTTTCTTTGGCACACTTTTTGCAGGTGTCTTGTACTTTCATCTTCTGCTGGTCTCCATCTTCTGTTGGTCCCCAGTCTTCTGCTGGTCTCCAGTCTTCTGCTGGTCTCCATCTTCTGTTGGTCTCCATCTTCTGCTGGTGTCCAGTCTTCTGTTGGTCCCCAGTCTTCTGTTGGTCTCCAGTCTCTTCTGCTGGTGTCCAGTCTTCTGTTGGTCTCCAGTCTTCTGTTGGTCTCCAGTCTTCTGTTAGTCTCCAGTCTTCTGATGTATGTGTGTGTGTGGACACATATGTGGGTGTGTGCACATGTGTGTGAGGACGTGTGTGTGTGCACACGTATGTGGGTTGGTGTCCATGTATGTGTGTGTGCATGTATGTGTGTTTGTGTGTGTGTGTGTGTACACATGTATATGTGTGTGTGTGCCTCCAGTCTTCTGTTGGCTCCAGTCTTCTGTTGGTCTCCAGTCTTCTGTTGGTCTCCAGTCTTCTGTTGGTCTCCAGTCTTCTGTTGGCTCCAGTCTTCTGCTGGTCTCCAGTCTTCTGCTGGTCTCCAGTCTCTTCTGTTGGTCTCCAGTTATCTGTTGGTTGGACTCCAGTCTTCTCTTGGTCTCCAGTCTTCTGTTGGTCTCCAGTCTTCTGTTGGTCTCCAGTCTTCTGTTGGTCTCCAGTCTTCTGCTGGTCTCCAGTCTTCTGTTGGTCTCCAGTCTTCTGCTGGTCTCCAGTCTTCTGTTGGTCTCCAGTCTTCTGCTGGTCTCCAGTCTTCTGTTGGTCTCCAGTCTTCTGTTGGTCTCCAGTCTTCTGCTGGTCTCCAGTCTTCTGTTGGTCTCCAGTCTTCTGCTGGTCTCCAGTCTTCTGTTGGTCTCCAGTCTTCTGGTGGTCTCCAGTCTTCTGTTGGTCTCCAGTCTTCTGCTGGTCTCCAGTCTTCTGTTGGTCTCCAGTTATCTGTTGGTTGGACTCCAGTCTTCTCTTGGTCTCCAGTCTTCTGTTGGTCTCCAGTCTTCTGCTGGTCTCCAGTCTTCTGTTGGTCTCCAGTCTTCTGTTGGTCTCCAGTTATCTGTTGGTTGGACTCCAGTCTTCTGTTGGTCTCCAGTCTTCTGTTGGTCTCCAGTCTTCTGTTGGTCTCCAGTCTTCTGCTGGTCTCCAGTCTTCTGTTGGTCTCCAGTCTTCTGTTGGTCTCCAGTCTTCTGTTGGTCTCCAGTCTTCTGTTGGTCTCCAGTCTTCTGCTGGTCTCCAGTCTTCTGTTGATCTCCAGTTATCTGTTGGTTGGACTCCAGTCTTCTCTTGGTCTCCAGTCTTCTCTTGGTCTCCAGTCTTCTGTTGGTCTCCAGTCTTCTGCTGGCCTCCAGTCTTCTGTTGGTCTCCAGTCTTCTGTTGGTCTCCAGTCTTCTGCTGGTCTCCAGTCTTCTGTTGGTCTCCAGTTATCTGTTGGTTGGACTCCAGTCTTCTCTTGGTCTCCAGTCTTCTGTTGGTCTCCAGTCTTCTGTTGGTCTCCAGTCTTCTGCTGGTCTCCAGTCTTCTGTTGGTCTCCAGTCTTCTGTTGGTCTCCAGTCTTCTGTTGGTCTCCAGTCTTCTGCTGGTCTCCAGTCTTCTGTTGGTCTCCAGTTATCTGTTGGTTGGACTCCAGTCTTCTGTTGGTCTCCAGTCTTCTGTTGGTCTCCAGTCTTCTGTTGGTCTCCAGTCTTCTGCTGGTCTCCAGTCTTCTGTTGGTCTCCAGTCTTCTGTTGGTCTCCAGTCTTCTGTTGGTCTCCAGTCTTCTGTTGGTCTCCAGTCTTCTGCTGGTCTCCAGTCTTCTGTTGGTCTCCAGTTATCTGTTGGTTGGACTCCAGTCTTCTCTTGGTCTCCAGTCTTCTCTTGGTCTCCAGTCTTCTGTTGGTCTCCAGTCTTCTGCTGGTCTCCAGTCTTCTGTTGGTCTCCAGTCTTCTGTTGGTCTCCAGTCTTCTGCTGGTCTCCAGTCTTCTGTTGGTCTCCATCTTCTCTTGGCCTCCAGTCTTCTGCTGGTCTCCAGTCTTCTGTTGGTCTCCAGTCTTCTGTTGGTCTCCAGTCTTCTGTTGGTCTCCAGTCTTCTGTTGGTCTCGAGTCTTCTGTTGGTCTCCCCTATGCAGTACTTCCCACAGCTGCAAGGGATATGGTGCACAACATGAGTGTGTACTAGATTGTAGTTGTGCTTTCAGAGTCCTTTCTGATCTTAAAACAAGTCTGATGTTGACCCTCCTGCAGAACCCCTGATGTCTTCACTCTTCACTCCTACATTAGGAATTACTACCATGAGATCCTTCCTCTAGACTCATGACAGCTGTAGTGGTATCCTTATCTTCCTTTCTGCATTTATATGATATGTACCTACAGTGATGAAAGCTTGTGGATAACCCTTCTTAATATAATCTTTCTTCCATAGGTCTTCCTTCTCCTTACACCCTACTCTATCATACAAGCTCCTCACTGCTCCTCTTCTGAGTTGGACAGGGTAGTGTGACCTCTGTCTATGAGCATTTTTTGGAAACTGTTGCAGTTAACCTTCCATCTTCCTTTCTGTGTAGGTGGCATTCCAGAAAGGGCAATGATCCTTCCACTTCAAGCTCCAAGATAAACTTTATGGGTGTTGATGAGGTAATCCCTAACAACCCTGTTTCTCCCTTTTTACTATGCAGCAAGTGTCATTCATTTCTCTTTCAAACTTTTGGCTTCAGGAGGGCAGCAATTCCTCAAAGAATTCCATGTAAAGCTTGGCTACCACTGCACATACTGGAGATCCCACTGATGCGCCATCTATCTGCTCGTAGTATTTCCAGATGAATTTTATGCTAACAGTTCAGATATAGTGCAGTCCTCCCATGCAAGCTCTCATCTTTTGCCAACATTTCCAAAATTACCCACCAACTCATCTATGTGGACATTTGGTGAAAAGGGAAGATCCTCCGACAAATATTCACCCTGAATTAGCTCGATAAAATGTCCAGAATCCTTGACATATGTACTCGTGTTATAGGCTAGGGGTGATATCAACTCTGCTATGAACTTGGAAAGATTATACAAAAAGGTGAGTCTATACAAGACCAATCTAAATTAGTAAAGGGAACCTTCAGGTTGGAGCAGTGCTTGTCCAATTCCTGTGGGCTGAATTCTATTGTGTAAGGCAGTTGTTAATATGCTATCCTCTCTAGTACACTACTCAACCTATTTTCCTGTGTCATGCCAGAATCCTTCTTCAATGTTCCACATGTCTGGACTCAAACATTCTTGTTAGCTTTGAGTGGCAACTTCCTTTTGTCATCAGAGCCATTGTCTTTCCTTATCTGAGGGTAGGATGTCGATCTCCATACTTCTTAGCTCTCCCAAGACCTTACTCTGTTCCTTCATCAGGTTGTTCTCTTTACTTACTTTTCTCAAAATTCTACAAAGCTGTTCTCCCTCAAAGATCATGTATCTTATTGTTCTCCAGCTTCCTGCAAATCTCTTCTACTGCAGCTCCAGTATCCATCAAAAGAATCTCTTTGGAGCAGGGACCAAGTTAAGACCCAAAGCTAGCATTCTTCCCGAGTTGGAAAGAGATTCTTTTCTGTGAGATTCACCGCTCATCTGTTCATGCCTTCAGAGCACAACTTCACTTCATACTCAATCTCCTTCTTTTCAAGTGACACTGGTCAGCTTCTTTTAGGTTTTGCTGTAGGTCTTCTCTGCTGCTCCACTGCAGAGATTCTTGGTAGTTAAAAATATAAAAATAAAATTTTAATCATCAATCTCGATAAATAAATATAATAAATATATATATTGTTTTTCGGGGGGAGAGGTTGTCTTGTTGTTGTTTTTATTGTTGTTGTTAGTAGTTGAGTATTTTTTTGTTAAGTAGTTCAATAAAATTTAAATAAGTAAATACGCAATAAGTAAATACGCAAACATTTAACAGGAATAATGACTAGATGCTCTAGCCTTCATCAGGAATAATGACTAGATGTTCTAGCCTTCATCAGGAATAATGACTAGATGCTCTAGCCTTCATCAGGAATAATGACTAGATGCTCTAGCCTTCATCAGGAATAATGACTAGATGCTCTAACCTTCATCAGGAATAATGACTAGATGCTCTGCCTTCATCAGGAATAATGACTAGATGCTCTAGCCTTCATCAGGAATAATGACTAGATGCTCTAGCCTTCATCAGGAATAATGACTATATGCTCTAGCCTTCATCAGGAATAATGACTAGATGCTCTAGCCTTCATCAGGAATAATGACTAGATGCTCTAGCCTTCATCAGGAATAATGACTAGATGCTCTAGCCTTCATCAGGAATAATGACTAGATGCTCTAGCCTTCATCAGGAATAATGACTAGATGCTCTAGCCTTCATCAGGAATAATGACTAGATGCTCTGCCTTCATCAGGAATAATGACTAGATGCTCTAGCCTTCCATCAGGTAGATGCTCTAGCCTTCATCAGGAATAATGACTAGATGCTCTAGCCTTCCATCAGGAACAATGACTAGATGCTCTAGCCTTCATCGGAATAATGACTAGATGCTCTAGCCTTCATCAGGAATAATGACTAGATGCTCTAGCCTTCGTCAGGAATAATGACTAGATGCTCTAGCCTTCATCAGGATAATGACTAGATGCTCTAGCCTTCGTCAGGAATAATGACTAGACGCTCTAGCCTTCGTCAGGAATAATGACTAGACGCTCTAGCCTTCATCAGGAATAATGACTAGATGATCTAGGAATAATGACTAGATGCTCTTGCCTTCGTCAGGAATAATGACTAGATGCTCTAGCCTTCGTCAGGAATAATGACTAGATGCTCTAGCCTTCGTCAGGAATAATGACTAGATGCTCTAGCCTTCGTCAGGAATAATGACTAGATGCTCTAGCCTTCGTCAGGAATAATGACTAGATGCTCTAGCCTTTATCAGGAATAATGATTAGCTTTCATCAGGAATAATGACTAGGGGCTCTTGTCGAAACGTTGAGAGAGTAAAAATTAAAATTGGTTGATTTGAGCCATTTCCCTCCCTCTATCGCCCCCTCCCCTCTCCTTTTTTAACCCCTTCCCCTTCTTGCCTTACGTTCTTTCTTTATGGAACTTTATATTTAATATGTGTTGGCCACCACATAAAAACTCTTTTGAGTTTGATTGACTCCAGGAATAATATTAAATCGTGCTCATTGGTGTTGCAAAAAAGGATGAAGAGTAGTTCCTCTCTCACAGCTTGACCAGTTCTTCTGTTGTATATGACAAAGTGGGAACACATCGACATCAAGCGCCCGACAAAAGACCACAAAAACACTTTCAGATTACCGACCACTTCTCAACCACCAGAGTTGTGAATATGCCTATCACAAGCTGCCATACTTTGAAGTGGTTTACATTTCAGTGAATGCAGTTACTATTTAATTAAGGAGACAAGATTTACAAAGACTTTGGATGGAGAGAAGCAGACCAGAACAACTTGTGGGGTTCCTTGGGAAAATATTGCTGTATTTAAGACTCAGGGGAGCATTGTGATATGACGTACCATATATGACGTACCGCTCAATCAGAGACAGCTCCTGTTTAGTCTGCACTCCCTAAGTCTTCTCAACCGTGGCTTCTGAATGAGTACACAATTCAGCTTTGATCAAGTGGTCGAGCAGTTCATCGCATGATCATTTAGAAGCCATGGTTATTCATGCCTGGTATTTTGTGAATCAAGACCAAACTTGGAGGCAGGTTAAGCGAACAACTCATTAAAATTTGAACCCAAACCCTAAAGTGGATCTGCATCCTATAATGCTGTTTTATTGCAGCACGAGATACTATTTCCAACAAGAACAATAACAATAAAAATGTGCGTGTGTGTGTGTTTACTTATTATCGATGAGTAAATTGACACCAAATGTGATCCAATAAAAAATATAATTGTTGCAAGTTAGATGATAATGTGGTATGTGGCACAGGAATTGCATGCATTTAGTATTGAAAGGATGCAAGGCATTAGTAAAGCTCATGGAGATCAGAAATGTAGGAAGGGAGTAATAGAGAGGGCAACATTTTTACACAGTCATCAAGCTACTAGAATACTGGAGTCGATTTCTATGGACCCTAATACTGAGAGGAAATTGGTGATTTATACTTATTATTATCGTCATCATCATCATCATTTTATTATTACTTCTACTACTTCTACTACTATTACTACTACTATTATTATTATTAATAATAATAATATTATTTTTAATATTATTATTATATTATAAACAATAAACAGGCAATATCAGAGTCCATTCACACCTAATTAAGTATTAATTATTATAATTAAAAGTAGTCGGATGTTTCCTGCACCCGAGATGTTCCCAGCACAGCAGAAGCGTTTCCACGTTGTATTGCTACTGGCAACCGTTGGAGCTTAATTTTCCTGCCCAACTCCTTAATAATGGCCTCAACACCAAATACACCCGTGGTGTCGAAGCCCAGAGGAACGAAATAGTGGGTGTCTCTTATTGAACGATACTTTTGTTTCTTCAGGAATTCAGCTCTGTTGGCAACCGTTCCAGGATCTCCAGACCTCATATCCGCGTAAGAGGGAGCAAACATGTCTGAACATGTGGCATCCCAAACCAGAACCTTCCCATTCCTCCAAGGCACAACTGTGGCACCGTCAGGAAGTTTGCCATCATCACGATCCAAGCCTACTGGTTCCAGGTAAGAGGGGATTTTGGCGGAACATAGAGATCTTTGGATCACTTAATTAATAGCAGCGTGTCGAGAGTGGTGGCCCTGACTCTTTCTGCAATTGAGTCCATGAGTATATACCCTGCTGGTCAACTGAAGCTCCACACTGAAGACACTGGTGAGGACTACAAAGCGGTACACCAAGACGAAGACCTGTGGCAACACGAATCACATCGTCATCCATCCTCAAACCAACTGCAGACATAGGGAGGGCATGGAGCCAGGCACCTGCTTCACTCTTGGTAGCGGCTCTAACACGAGCACGCGCAGTATCATCCTGTGCTCCTTCCACAAGCTTGTTTAGGCAGGCCTTCACGTGCGGAGTGTCCCAACCCTTTGGGGAAAAGGATGACTCATCTGAGGGAGCGGGAACATTTATGTCTTTGCTCCACACCTCCATAACTAACTGAAAAGCAGGATCACTACAGCTCTCAAATTTACTGGGCAAGATTCGGTGAACTAGATCGAGGGAGCCCGAAGTGGATGCAAGGAAAGCTGATGGAGCCAACATGACAGCACTTCTGATCCCAAGGCCACCAAATTTGACTGGCAAAGAGGCATCACTGTGCGATGGGATGCTAACATTGGTGATATTTCTGAGGATGGCACACTCAACAGAGTCAAATTCTTTGAGCTTTAACAGAGAAGAAAAGCAGGGAGAAGTGCGGAGATTGTATAATAACTTCGGCATGGAGAAGGCATGACGGAGGAGACACAAAGCATCGTGTGAATAAAGATGGCTTAACCTTACTGCCTAAGAGCTCCAAGAGTTTAGTCCTGGACTCAATACATCTCTCAATGCCTTCCAGACCACCAATGGGAGAGCCTAATAAAGTGGCTACTACTTCAGAGTTTATCACTTGAATACCTGGGACAGCACATAAGAATAATAAGAATAATAATAATAATAATATTGTTGTTGTTGTTGTTGTTGTTGTTATTATTATTATTATTATTATTATTATTTGCAAATTATTTGGAAATTATTATTATTTGCAAATTAAATTATAATAATTGAGTTAATTGAGTAATAATAATAATAAATAATAATAATAAATAATTAATGATAATAATGATAATAATTAAGTTAAAAGTAGTCTGACGTTTCCTGCACCCGAGATGTTCCGAGCACAGCAGCAGCATTTCCACGATGTATTGCTACTGACAACCGTTGGAGCAAGTAGAAATGGGCCTTAGTAGTCTCCTCCTTAATTTTCCTACCCAACTCCTTAATAAAGGACATGGCCTCAACACCAAATACACCCGTGGTCTCGAAGCCCAGAGGAACGAAATAGTGGGTGTCTCGGATTGAACGATACTTTTGTTTCTTCAGGAATTCAGCTCTGTTGGCAACCGTTCCAGGATCTCCAGACCTCAAATCCGCATAAGAGGGAGCAAATATGTCTGAACATTATTACTATTACTATTATAATTATCATTGTTATTATTATCACCACTCTACAGTATACATGGATTACATATGAAGTGACAGAAATTAGGATGAAACTTCATGGTAATGGTCTACAGAGTAATAGTTGATAAAAGGCAGATAGTTCCAAATTTAAGGGACACGGTTAAGGAACTTTTGATTGTAGTTGGACGACAAAGTAGAGTTCTGCTGGCTCTTTTAAAGCTTTGACTAGGTTCAAATCTCATTAGGGGGATAGTTAGTCATTTGTAAAACATCATTAAGGGGAAGTAGTGGTTTGAATTTGGTTGGATGAAATCTTTCTTCAGGTAAAGGATGTTAGACTCACAATGACTGTATATAAGTGTAACAGAGATGACCCAAGGCTCCGAAGACGGCCCCGAAGACGGCCCGAAGACGACTGAATCCTCTATATCTTCCCCTATCCGGGTGGGGGGGGAGGGGGCTGCCCACGAAATATTTCAGTGTGCACGGGTAAACGGTTGGTGGCAGTTCTCCAATAGTACTAGATGTCATCTAGTCGTAAAATGAGTTCGTATTGTAAATCTTATTTCTTAGTTGGTTTGTTTACACACACCATTAGATAAAGGTTTAGGGGGGTTGTAAACGGCGGGGAGTGCTGTACAAGTCACGTGACACTAAATTGTGTGTAGCTTTCTCGGGAGAAGGGTTAGCGGCGAGTTGGATTGCCTGCGTGTAACGATCAAGACGTACTGCCATAGGAAGTAATTTTTTTGTGGGGTGAGTACTATCTAGATACTATCAGATCCAGGGCACGCTTGCACTCGCATTGTGTTTTGGAAGTTGTCATGTCTAGCTAGTCCAGCTGAGCGTTGTATTTAGTCACCTGTCACGTTTCCAAGGTGCGATCACAGTGCAGCCCAATGATGCATCGTCAATTCTGCATCGGTAGCTGTGTACTGTAGGATCAATAGACGTATCTTTTAAAACCCCATGTAAGCTCGAATTGAAGCTATGCTCTCTTCCTTGCCTAACTCTGGAGCTTGTTTGCTTTCATTGACTCCATGTAGTCAAGACCTAGCTAGCTACAGGTGTGGCAGTGTCCAATGGGTGCAGATCAATTGTTACTTTCCTAGCTCTGGCCCTAATCTCCGGCAGGCAGCGAGATAGTTCATTTTGACCTGCTGCTTAAATGTTAAGTTTCTTCAGCTAATACTCGCTGTTCTAGTTTGATCTGCTCTGAATTCTTTCAGTTTGAGAGAAGGCATAATTGTATAATGAAGCGTTTAGTTAAGTAAGTGCTTCTGTAACTGATTAATGGGGCTCTATCACACTTGTGCAATCTATTTTCTCCAATCTTGCATGTTCTTTCCCCCACTCTCCCCCACTCTCCCCTGTTCTCTCCCCCACTCTCTCCCACTCTCCCTTGTTCTCTCCCCCACTCTCCCCTGTTCTCTCCCCTGTTCTCTCCCCCACTCTCCCCCACTCTCCCTTGTTCTCTCCCCCACTCTCCCCTGTTCTCTCCCCCACTCTCCCCTGTTCTCTCCCCCACTCTCCCCTGTTCTCTCCCCCACTCTCCCCCACTCTCCCTTGTTCTCTCCCCCGCTCTCCCCTGTTCTCTCCCCCACTCTCCCCTGTTCTCTCCCCCACTCTCCCCCACTCTCCCTTGTTCTCTCCCCTGTTCTCTCCCCCACTCTCCCCTGTTCTCTCCCCCACTCTCCCCCACTCTCACCTGTTCTCTCCCCACTCTCCCCTGTTCTCTCCCCCACTCTCCCCAACTCTCCCCTGTTCTCTCCCCCACTCTCCCCTGTTCTCTCCCTTGTTCTCTCCCCCACTCTCCCCTGTTCTCTCCCCCACTCTCCCTTGTTCTCTCCCCCACTCTCCCCTGTTCTCTCCCCCACTCTCCCCTGTTCTCTCCTCCACTCTCCCTTGTTCTCTCCCCCACTCTCCCCTGTTCTCTCCCCCACTCTCCCCTGTTCTCTCCCCCACTCTCCCCTGTTCTCTCCCCTGTTCTCCCCCCCACTGTCCCTTGTTCTCTCCCCCACTCTCCCCTGTTCTCTCCCCCACTCTCCCCTGTTCTCTCCCCCACTCTCCCCTGTTCTCCCCCCCACTCTCCCTTGTTCTCTCCCCCACTCTCCCCTGTTCTCCCCCCCACTCTCCCCTGTTCTCCCCTGTTCTCTCCCCCACTCTCCCCCACTCTCCCCTGTTCTCCCCTGTTCTCCCCTGTTCTCTCCCCCACTCTCCCCTGTTCTCTCCCCCACTCTCCCCTGTTCTCCCCTGTTCTCTCCCCCACTCTCCCCTGTTCTCTCCCCCACTCTCCCCTGTTCTGTTCTCTCCCCCACTCTCCCTTGTTCTCTCCCCCACTCTCACCTGTTCTCTATCCCTCTCTGAAATGTTAGCAATTACTTGAGTACAGGAGACAGCAAGCGTATCTATATTCTGTGTGGCTTAACTTGCCCATACGATATTAGGAGAAGGGTGGAAAGAAAGGCCACTAATTTTGCAAGTATTATACAAACCTCTACACCAAAAAAATTATGTAAGGGTGGGTGGGGCATATCAGGGATTGTGAAATTATGGGGGAGGGGTAGATGGAAATTTATTAGTCACTCTCATAAGTCAATTTCAAGGATGAAGTAAGGAGGGGAAAACCAGATTGAAGGGGTAAGAAACCATGCTTCTTTATCCTACTTGTGGGTACAGTGTATTTCAAGTGATGTTTGTTGGTTTCTAACCAGACTTGCATTCCTGAGTGTGTAGAAGGTGCTACATGGATGAAGCACAGTGTAATGCAAGCCTACAAGTTGCACTGTTGCCTCACTATGAGTCATAGCACGTGCTGCAACTCTGATGAATGATGGCAATGCCTGCATCTGGATTATTCTTGCATAATACTGTAGGTCTGAGTGGAATCTAGATCTCTCGAAGCTTTGTTGTTCCTGCCAGAGCAGACACTTTGGCTCTAATTCAGAGTGAACAGGCCGAGGCTGTTCAAGTGTCATGGGTAAGTCTAATAAATTCTCTTGTGTGTTGTGTGTGAGGAGTCTGTATGGTGAGGTGTTAGGGCGTGGCTTTGTGTTAGGGCGTGGCTTTGAAGAGGATGTGAATTAATATGAGGTGGGGTTAAGTTGTGTGGGTTAAGTTGTGGTGCAATGAGGTGAAGGTGTGGAGGGTGTTGCTCGTGTTAGTGAAGTGTGGCCTGCAGTTGTGAGAGTGTGGCGTTGTGTGGAGAAGGTTTCTTAGGCAGATCTCTTAGGCAGATGGAGAAGGTCTCTTGGGCAGATGGAGAAGGTCTCTTGGGCAGATGGAGAAGGTCTCTTGGGCAGATGGAGAAGGTCTCTGAGGCAGATGGAGAAGGTCTCTGAGGCAGATGGAGAAGGTCTCTGAGGCAGATGGAGAAGGTCTCTGAGGCAGATGGAGAAGGTCTCTGAGGCAGATGGAGAAGGTCTCTTAGGCAGATGGAGAAGGTCTCTTAGGCAGATGGAGAAGGTCTCTTAGGCAGATGGAGATCTTAGGCAGATGGAGAAGGTCTCTTGGGCAGATGGAGAAGGTCTCTTGGGCAGATGGAGAAGGTCTCTTGGGCAGATGGAGAAGGTCTCTTGGGCAGATGGAGAAGGTCTCTTGGGCAGATGGAGAAGGTCTCTGAGGCAGATGGAGAAGGTCTCTGAGGCAGATGGAGAAGGTCTCTGAGGCAGATGGAGAAGGTCTCTGAGGCAGATGGAGAAGGTCTCTGAGGCAGATGGAGAAGGTCTCTTAGGCAGATGGAGAAGGTCTCTTAGGCAGATGGAGAAGGTCTCTTAGGCAGATGGAGATCTTAGGCAGATGGAGAAGGTCTCTTGGACAGATGAAGAAGGTCTCTTGGGCAGATGGAGAAGGTCTCTTAGGAAGATGGAGAAGGTCTCTTAGGCAGATGGAGAAGGTCTCTTAGGCAGATGGAGAAGGTCTCTTAGGCAGACGGAGAAGGTCTCTTAGGCAGATGGAGAAGGTCTCTTAGGCAGATGGAGAAGGTCTCTTAGGCAGATGGAGAAGGTCTCTTAGGCAGATGGAGAAGGTCTCTTAGGCAGATGGAGAAGGTCTCTAAGGCAGATGGAGAAGGTCTCTGAGGCAGATGGAGAAGGTCTCTGAGGCAGATGGAGAAGGTCTCTTGGGCAGATGGAGAAGGTCTCTTAGGCAGATGGAGAAGGTCTCTTAGGCAGATGGAGAAGGTCTCTGAGGCAGATGGGGAAGGTCTCTTAGGCAGATGGAGAAGGTCTCTTAGGCAGATGGAGAAGGTCTCTGAGGCAGATGGAGAAGGTCTCTTAGGCAGATGAAGAAGGTCTCTTAGGCAGATGGAGAAGGTCTCTGAGGCAGATGGAGAAGGTCTCTGAGGCAGATGGAGAAGGTCTCTTAGGCAGATGGAGAAGGTCTCTTAGGCAGATGGAGAAGGTCTCTGAGGCAGATGGAGAAGGTCTCTTAGGCAGATGGAGAAGGTCTCTTAGGCAGATGGAGAAGGTCTCTTAGGCAGATGGAGAAGGTCTCTTAGGCAGATGGAGAAGGTCTCCGAGGCAGATGGAGAAGGTCTCTTAGGCAGATGGAGAAGGTCTCTGAGGCAGATGGAGAAGGTCTCTGAGGCAGATGGAGAAGGTCTCTTAGGCAGATGGAGAAGGTCTCTTAGGCAGATGGAGAAGGTCTCTTAGGCAGATGGAGAAGGTCTCTGAGGCAGATGGAGAAGGTCTCTTAGGCAGATGGAGAAGGTCTCTTAGGCAGATGGAGAAGGTCTCTTAGGCAGATGGAGAAGGTCTCTTAGGCAGATGGAGAAGGTCTCTTAGGCAGATGGAGAAGGTCTCCGAGGCAGATGGAGAAGGTCTCTTAGGCAGATGGAGAAGGTCTCTTAGGCAGATATGTTACGAATATGAGGTAGAGGTGAGCTAATGCCACGTGAGGGCGACAGGTTTGAGGTGGAGAGTGTGAGCTGGTGCTGTGTGAGCTGGTGCTGTGTGAGCTGGTGCTGTGTGAGCTGGTGCTGTGTGAGCTGGTGCTGTGTGAGCTGGTGCTGTGTGAGCTGGTGCTGTGTGAGCTGATGCTGTGTGAGCAGGTGCTTCAGTAGAAGTGTTGGTGGAGAAGGGGATGTGGAGAAGGGGATGTGGAGAAGGGGATGTGGTATGAGAGTGGGTATCATATTTCAACTAATGACAGTGCATGCCAGCATCACCCAGTGCTTCTATATATGGTCGTCCCTGCAAATGAGAAGCGTATTCTTGTGCATTGATAAGGATTAACTACAGTCTGTTTTGCTCGGTTTATTTTGCCCAATCTTCTAAGCTTCTTTCCCTTGACTACCAGTTTTCTTAGGGTCTACTGCCGCTGTTCCTTGCTGTGTTATGCTCAGCAAAGATTCATAAAGACTTTTTTTGTTTAGGGGTGGGGTGGGGTGAGTGGTGAAACGATTGTGTGCCCTCCCTAATCATAATAATAAGCGCATATCTCAAGGATAGGGTGATGGAAAAGTCTTTGTCGCCCCCGCCCCCCATATAGGACCGCACTAGTACACACATACGGTACCATTGTCAACACTGGTTGACAATGTGGTGTGTTCACTTTTTGGTGCCCTCTCTTTAACACCCGCAGATGCCGAGGTGCTCTTTGACTACGATAAGACTCAGGACGATGAACTGACGCTGAGAGTAGGCACCATCATTCACAATGTCAAAGAGGTACCGTAAGCACCTTGTTCATGTCCATGTCCATGATTATGTCAGTGGTTGTGATGTGGTTGGTGGGTGCTGCGTAGTCATGGCGTGAGGTGAGAGAGACACATCTTAGAAACACCTGCACACACCATGTACATATAACAACCTGCAACAAAGCTTGTGCACACACGCACACACGCACATTCTATCTTGCCTGATATACCAGCATTGGGTGGGGGGATTGTATAAATTTTTCTAAGTGAACAGAATGCTACTGCATTAGCAGCTGCAGTGGACGGTGCATGGGAAATTGGATGTGCTCCAACCTACACTTTAGAGATACTGAAGCTAAATCTATACTTGTCTTACTTCACTGAACTAGTCCAAGTGTGTCCGTCTCACTTGCTGGAAATAGTTGATAGGAAATTATCGAGGTGTCTTTGAACGTGAATGTTAAGGGTTTTCTTACGTGTGTAGCACAACAGGCACCTCAGGGGAAGGAATAGGCAAGGGAAGATCTTCCAAGGCTTTATAGTTCTGTCTCCTCTGCCCTCCTCTTTCCCACTCCTCCTCCTCCTCACCTCTTCCCACCCTCCTCCTCTCCTCATCTCCCACAACCTCTTCCTTCCCTCCCTTCACCCTTCTCTCCTTTCCTCACCCTCACCCTTTCCTTCCACTTCTCTTTCTCTCCTTTCCCTCATTGTCCTCCTCTCACCCCACCCCACCCTCATTGTCCTCCTCTCACCCCACCCCACCGCCAAGCTTTACTTGTGACAACCACCCCCCACACTGCACACACACACACACACACATGTAGATTGACGAGGGGTGGTGCGAGGGAGAGCTCAATGGGTTCCGTGGCATGTTTCCGGATAACTTTGTGCAGCTGATATCAGTGCCTATACCTGCTGCAGTAGCTGCCCATGAACCTGTCAGCAACGTTCGTCTCCGGAGTAAGTTGAAGAGGATGGAGTGTTAGAATAGTCGGTGTTTGTTAGTACGTAAAATAGTATCGAAATACAGTGAGGTAAATGTTACTGAAGATTTGAATACCAGTCAAACCACAATCAATGAGACAGTGCAAGCTGGAGAGTGGGGGAAACACCAAGGTGATGTCATTACCTATACATGTACTGTATGTACTCTTGGGGGGGGGGAGAAATTATCAAGAAGAGGATGGCATGCTGGTTGAGTGGTTTCAAGGATAATCTCAGGGGATCTTTGGATGGATGTCTTACAGCTGCAACTTGTTGGTCTACAAGTGCCTAATCCTACCCAAAAGGGAGTTTATTTAAGCACCCAGCTGAAATGCTGATAGATGGGTGTGGTATGTTCCCATAGCAAGTCTAATTGCCACGTCTACCTGTCTAGTTGACATTATATATGCCAGATGTTTGGCCTGTCCAATATGAGGTTACAGGAGGCGTGAACTGGAGGGGTTACCACCAAATTGAAGAGAGCATGTCACAATTACAGAGTTTCTTTGTGTGTGTGTGGGGGGGGGGGGGGCATTAACAAGGTTCAAAGGTGAATTAATACCTGCCCAACAAGGCACCACAGCAAGGTCTTGGAGGGAACAAATTTGTAAGCAGACCAATTTACATGTATAGCTTCGAATCAAGACCTACCTCCTCCACTTGCTTCAGCCAGCTGTAAAAATAAGTTGATCAGCTGCAAAGGATCCCACAAAAGGGTCTGTATATTCCTGTCCTGCTTACCTTTGATCCACCTGACTGGTGACAACAATGCCTCAAAGGCAACCCTCCCACTGTGACAAGATAGAAGCTCTCCTTCAAGTCCAGGTCTAGCATCATTCCAACTCCACTGTGTATGTGTGTGTGTGTGTGTGTGTGTGCATGTGTGTGTGTGCGTGCATGTGTGTGCGCGTGCATGTGTGTGTGTGTGTGCGTGCATGCATGTTTTTCCCTTTTTTTGCTGGACAGCCACCACTGAGGCTAGTATTAGGCATGCCCACACTGCACCTAACTAATGTGCACTGGGTCAAGGAGCAAGTCAATACTCATTCATCGTGTCCACACTAGCACCGTACGAAACAAAAATAATCAACCTACCAAAATCAGTCAAAATCATCTACTGTGTCTGTAGTTGAGATGGAGTTTGCTTGTGCATCCATTCTTGCTGGTCAGCTACCTACCCTGCGCAGAAAACATTTTCTGCAGAGAAGAAAGAGGAGAGAGCTGAGGGAAAGGCACCAACAAAGGTTGCGACTGCACAAACTTCAGAAGTCCAGATGCAGGGCGTATGAACATAGCAACAGCTCTTTAGCTATATAATTGGTCTAGCTAGCTACTCTAGCTAACTAGTTTGGCAGCAGGCCACAGATAGTATACAGCTACAGTAGCTCCAAAGTTCCCAACTGTAGCATCAAGAAGACACGTGTTAATGCAATTCTTTTCAACGCACACTCGTGTAGTTATTTGAATGCTTTAATTGGTTGCTCTGATTCACATCAAACCACCTATCGAGGTGGATGCATTGTCTTGTTCAGTGTGGACATGCCTTCAGTGCTCTGCTGCTGGCGTTGTCTCCTAAGACAAGACTGCAAGTCAAGGGACGAAAGTTGTGGTCATTACTGCAAGGTGACTATTTGGGGAAGGCTCCCCCGCCTTCCTCTTGACGGCACCCTATTGTGATGTGGCGATCGGTAAAAGGTCTAGCTATGCAAGACTATATGGTCACCATTCCAGTTCGACTTAGGTTTCAATAGCAGCGTGACAGTTTCCACTCTGGGGTGTCAGTAGCAGTGACCGTTACCACTCTAGGGTGTCAGTAACAGTGTGACAGTTACCACTCTAGGGTGTCAGTAGCAGTGACCGTCACCACTCTAGGGTGTCAGTAGCAGTGACAGTTACCTCTAGGGTGTCAGTAGCAGTGCCAGTTACCACTCTAGGGTGTCAGTGTGACAGTTACCACTCTAGGGTGTCAGTAGCAGTGACAGTTACCTCTAGGGTGTCAGTAGCAGTGACAGTTACCACTCTAGGGTGTCAGTGACAGTGTGACAGTTACCACTCTAGGGTGTCAGTAGCAGTGACAGTTAACACCCTGAGCCCAGTAGTTGATCCCTCTGGGCACTTGGTAGTGGCAGGTGCCTACGAAATGGTGGAGTGAAGTGGTAATGTGTGTGAATCATTTCTTTTTAGCTGCACACATGCCATAAGTACAGTGGAGAGGTCTACAAGCTATTAATTCAAGCCCACTACTAGAGAGTTTGTGCAATGTTCTGTGAGTCGAGGACCACTTTGCAGCAATCAGCTAATTAATACTCGTGAACAACTTGGAGTAGTTGAGTGCATCTAAAGGCACTCAGAGTAATCACAGCAGCCACTGCCCTCATTTCTTGAACACAATCATGTTTATTTTGTCAGAGCACAAAATACCAGAAAAAGATGGTAGGACAGTTGTCATAGCAATTGCAATTTTGATGCTCAGACAAACATTCATTCCCTTTTTTGTGTAATAATTGAGTGCTAGCTACTTAGTAATGGCCAAAATAAGCTTGATGTTTCCGTTGTGTTGGATTCCGTGGTGAATCCACTGAGTGCGTGAACACGGCGTTTACTTCCTTCTTCCTTGGGGGTGGGTGGGGAGCTTCATCGCTGCCAGAGCTACAGCATTCGAGCAGGTCAGCTTTGTGGACTCCAAGACCTAATCCAGTATCCAGCTGAGCATCCTGTGAGCTGTGGTGATGTAGAGAGCTACTGCATTGAGCGTCAGTTAACTATAGCGATGTCTGGATACGCGTTCGAGTGAAGGTCGGCTATGGTGAAAGCTACTACAGTCGAACTGGTGTCTTGAACTGGTGTAGTCCTTATTCTTGAACTGGTGTGGTCCTTATTCTTGTGGTGTGGGCCTTATTCTTGAACTGGTGTGGGCCTTATTCTTGAGATGGTGTGGGCCTTATTCTTGAACTGGTGTGGGCCTTATTCTTGAACTGGTGTTGGCCTTATTCTTGAACTGGTGTGGGCCTTATTCTTGAACTGGTGTGGGCCTTATTCTTGAGATGGTGTGGGCCTTATTCTTGAACTGGTGTGGGCCTTTTTCTTGAACTGGTGTTGGCCTTTTTCTTGAACTGGTGTGGGCCTTATTCTTGAGATGGTGTGGGCCTTATTCTTGAACTAGTGTGGGCCTTATTCTTGAACTGGTGTGGGTCTTATTCTTGAACTGGTGTAGGCCTTATTCTTGAACTGGTGTGGCCCTTATTCTTGAACTGGTGTGGGCCTTATTCTTGAACTGGTGTGGGCCTTATTCTTGAGATGGTGTGGACCTTATTCTTGAACTGGTGTGGGCCTTATTCTTGAGATGGTGTGGGCCTTATTCTTGAACTGGTGTGGGCCTTATTCTTGAATTGGTGTGGGCCTTATTCTTGAACTGGTGTGGGCCTTATTCTTGAACTGGTGTTGGCCTTATTCTTGAACTGGTGTTGGCCTTATTCTTGAACTGGTGTGGGCCTTATTCTTGAACTGGTGTTGGCCTTATTCTTGAACTGGTGTTGGCCTTATTCTTGAACTAGTGTGGACCTTATTCTTGAACTGGTGTTGGCCTTATTCTTGAACTGGTGTTGGCCTTATTCTTGAACTGGTGTGGGTCTTATTCTTGAACTGGTGTGGGCCTTATTCTTGAACTGGTGTGGGCCTTATTCTTGAACTGGTGTTGGCCTTATTCTTGAACTGGTGTGGGCCTTATTCTTGAACTGGTGTGGGCCTTATTCTTGAACTGGTGTGGGCCTTATTCTTGAACTGGTGTTGGCCTTATTCTTGAACTGGTGTTGGCCTTATTCTTGAACTGGTGTGGGCCTTATTCTTGAACTGGTGTGAGCCTTATTCTTGAACTGGTGTGGACCTTATTCTTGAACTGGTGTGGGCCTTATTCTTGAACTGGTGTTGGCCTTATTCTTGAACTGGTGTGGACCTTATTCTTGAACTGGTGTGGGCCTTATTCTTGAGATGGTGTGGGCCTTATTCTTGAACTGGTGTGGACCTTATTCTTGAACTGATGTGGGCCTTATTCTTGAGATGGTGTGGGCCTTATTCTTGAACTGGTGTGGGCCTTATTCTTGAACTAGTGTGGACCTTATTCTTGAACTGGTGTGGGCCTTATTCTTGAACTGGTGTTGGCCTTATTCTTGAACTGGTGTTGGCCTTATTCTTGAACTAGTGTGGACCTTATTCTTGAACTGGTGTGGGCCTTATTCTTGAACTGGTGTTGGCCTTATTCTTGAACTGGTGTTGGCCTTATTATTGAACTGGTGTTGGCCTTATTCTTGAACTGGTGTTGGCCTTATTCTTGAACTAGTGTGGACCTTATTCTTGAACTGGTGTGGGCCTTATTCTTGAACTGGTGTTGGCCTTATTCTTGAACTGGTGTTGGCCTTATTCTTGAACTGGTGTTGGCCTTATTCTTGAACTGGTGTTGGCCTTATTCTTGAACTGGTGATGGCCACCGGCTAAGGATGTCAGCTGCGAAGGAGATAAGATGAACCCTTTGAAAGTATAACTTGAATGTTTTCAAGACCAAATAGATAGATAATAATGAAGTTTTAATTGTCAAAGATTGAACTCAGTGTAATTGTAATCAGATTGGTCGCATTGTTTGGAGGACAAGAATTCTAATTATGTGGTGCCTTGCCCTCTCCCAGCTTGCCCCACCCTCTCCCAGCTTGGATCCTAATGAGTAATACTTGCGGGTCAACCTTGTCTCAGACTGTCTCTGCCTTTATGCATTTAGTGGTTGCCAAAACCCACTTACAAATTTGAGAAATCTTTTTTACTGCTGGCACAACATAGCTCAGGATTGGTCCCGGAATGTGGAAGTGTTGCAGTGGAATACATACAGCTCAGGATTGGTCTCGATGGAGGTGCTTGGGCAGTGGCTAGTCTAGCTCAGGATTGGTCCCGGAATGGAGGTGCTGGAATGGAGGTGCTGCAATGGCCATCATGCTTGCTGTCACCACAGCAATAGTGTATCTGAGTGAGATCATATCTCCAAAGGTGACAGGTCAGGAAGCCTGCTCACAGTTATCAATACTTAAATATGGTAACAAAATGGCTTTGGTAGTTTTCTAATTAAAAAACAATATCTAAGTGCTGATCTCCTGACGTGTTGGACCGGTTGGACCGGACTGACGGTAGTAATAATGATGATGTTCATGGGCATAGATAATTTAATCCTTCAAGCATGCACGCATGCATGCACACACACACCTCCACACACACACACACACTACGAGCATGCACACACACCTCCACACACACACACTACGAGCATGCACACACACACACCTCCACACACACACACTACGAGCATGCACACACACACCTCCACACACACACACACTACGAGCATGCACACACACCTCGACACACACACACACACTACGAGCATGCACACACACCTCCACACACACACACTACGAGTATTATGATAGAGCACCTGCTTTTGTTTGCTGACCTGCACTCAAGTGTACCAAGTATGCTGACCTGCACTCAAGTGTACCAAGTATGCTGACCTGCACTCAAGTGTACCAAGTATGCTGACCTGCACTCAAGTGTACCAAGTATGCTGACCTGCACTCAAGTGTACCAAGTATGCTGACCTGCACTCAAGTGTACCAAGTATGCTGACCTGCACTCAAGTGTACCAAGTATGCTGACCTGCACTCAAGTGTACCAAGTATGCTGACCTGCACTCAAGTGTACCAAGTATGCTGACCTGCACTCAAGTGTACCAAGTATGCTGACCTGCACTCAAGTGTACCAAGTATGCTGACCTGCACTCAAGTGTACCAAGTATGCTGACCTGCACTCAAGTGTACCAAGTATGCTGACCTGCACTCAAGTGTACCAAGTATGCTGACCTGCACTCAAGTGTACCAAGTATGCCGACCTGCACTCAAGTGTACCAAGTATGCCGACCTGCACCCAGTGTACCAAGTATGCTGACCTGCACTCAAGTGTACCAAGTATGCTGACCTGCACTCAAGTGTACCAAGTATGCTGACCTGCACCCAGTGTACCAAGTATGCTGACCTGCACTCAAGTGTACCAAGTATGCTGACCTGCACTCAAGTGTACCAAGTATGCCGACCTGCACCCAGTGTACCAAGTATGCTGACCTGCACTCAAGTGTACCAAGTATGCTGACCTGCACTCAAGTGTACCAAGTATGCCGACCTGCACTCAAGTGTACCAAGTATGCCGACCTGCACTCAAGTGTACCAAGTATGCTGACCTGCACTCAAGTGTACCAAGTATGCCGACCTGCACTCAAGTGTACCAAGTAAGCTGACCTGCACTCAAGTGTACCAAGTATGCTGACCTGCACTCAAGTGTACCTAGTATGCTGACCTGCACCCAGTGTACCAAGTAAGCTGACCTGACTTCAGCCCTCCTAACCTAAAGTCCTGATGAATCACTACTGTAGCATCCACAGCTGACCTGACTTCAGCTTGATAAGTCTTCCGTTGTCCATGATATGTCTTCTTCCAGCTCTGTCTCCCAACATCAGATTTGCCTTGTAGCCAGTTCTCTCTAATAACAAGGTTGTGTAGAGGATTTCTTTGGCGAGAGGATTTCTTTGGCGAGGTGGGTGGAGGGAGGGTGTGTGTGGAGGTGGGTGGAGGGAAGGTGTGTGTGTGTGTGAAAAAGATAAGAGAATAAAAGTGTCTCCAAAGTTTTCTTTTTGTTCCATGAAATACTTAATGCCCCCAACCCACCCAACCCACAAGGGGGGAGGGATGATATTCCGTATATTCCGCCATCCTGTATGTAATTTGAACAATCTTCCAAACAAAGATCAGAACGTGAGGCTCTTTGTATTTTCTGAAGGCCATCCCTCTGTCTCTCTTCCCTCTGTCTTCTCTCTCTCTGTGTGTGTGTGTCGTCTCTCTTCAGTCTCTCTCTCTCTCCTATTCTTTCTCTTCTTTGTCTCTCGCTATCTCCTCGCTGTCCCACTCTCTCCTCTCTGTCTCTCCTCACTGTCCCTCTCTCTCTAACTCTCTCGTCACTGTCTCTCTCCTCTCTATCTCTCCTCACTGTACCTCTCTCTCTGACTCTCTCGTCACTGTCTCTCCTCACTGTCCCTCTCTCTCTGACTCTCTCGTCACTGTCTCTCTCCTCTCTGACTCTCTCCTCTCTGTCTCTCCTCACTGTCCCTCTCTCTCTGACTCTCCTCACTGTCCCTCTCTCTCTGACTCTCTCCTCTCTGTCCCTCTCTCTCTGACTCTCTCGTCACTGTCTCTCTCCTCTCTGTCTCTCTCATTGTCTCCAGAGCAAGGGGTTTCAGTTGCAAGTGTGCATCAGTTGCAACGTGCTTGGTTAGCAAGAATGGCTATGTACACGTATCTCCATAAATCTGAAAGTTTTGAGTTGGTTAGCAAAAAGTCATAAATGTACCCTGCGGGGAACTCTTCTATGATGACTCACTGGTTATAGAGTAGCTTGTGCATGTGATATCCATTTCCTATTGTGCAGGCACATGTACATATGTGTGTGTTTGCCGGCCCCACATGGTCTTGCATTGGAGTAGTCCGAAGACATATCATCACTAATTCAAGTGGTGTGTGTGTGTGTGTTGTGCATGTGTTGTGTGTGTGTGTTGTGTGTGTGTGTGTGTTGTGTATATGCTAACATCAATTAGATACTGATGCAATGAAAAAGATTCGTCGTGCAAGAGTCACCTTCAGCTATGCCGCAGACAATTCAGATGAACTCTCTCTACAACCCGGACAGGTCTGTCTCCTTGTTACTATTATTATTGTTCTTGTTGTTGCTGTTTACTACTCTTGTTACTATACCAAAACCTCTACTATGTACTACTACATCTACTACTACTACTATTACTACTACTACTACTACTAGTACATCTTCCAACTATAGTGCAAGCAGCCATAAACTTCCATTTTAACTCTCGCGAATAACTTGCGAACACTTTCTTGAAATGACTTTTTTTGTGTGTGCCATTGAACTTAGCCCTTTAAATAGATATATAGTTTTACTATGCTAGGGTCATGTTACTTGTCCTATGGGAAATCCAATACCAAATATATGGGCGTGGCATGTTTCCAAGGTAACCTAACATGTGCTAGAGCTTGTTTAGCTAATATGAGTGGGGGGGGGGAAGCTCAAATGGGTGGGGGGAAATCATTAGCTAGCCAGAGCTGAGAGCATGAGAGCTGCTAAAGCGCTAAGTATGACCAATATGAGTGAATCTTCAAGGACAGCTGTGTCACAGTTGCCTGAATTGGAGTCTGAACCATAAACAACACTTCTTTAAGAGTACCTAGCTCACAAGCTGGGACAACCACAATTTCATTGGATCCAAACTTCTATCCCTTGGATGACTCATTTATGCTGCCACCAGTTCATTCATCCGATGAAGAAAGTGACAATAATAGCTCCTGACAACCAAACCTTTACAGAAGAAGAAGCAACAGGTTGCTCTAAATAATGGGTCTCTAGTCAGCCAAAGTCTGTCCAGAAAATGTTTGCTATCATTCTTATGGAGATAAGGTTTGGACTTACAAATGTAGCAGCTGCTTATGAGGCAGGATCTGTAGGGTTCAGTAACAACTCGATTCGATCATGGAAGAATTAATTTTACAATCACAAGGGAGAGTTTGCTGAATCTCTAAGAGGAAAGCACAAGTGGCCCTATCATGTATTGGATGATGAGGAGTGTCGCTCGAAAGCACTGACATAGTTGTGGCAAAATGTCTATGAAAAAGGTCAACCAACCATGACAGCTGCTAGATTTGCTGCCTGGGTTAACCATGATTTGCTTCCCTACTCTCACCTCCCTCCTGGCTTTCCTCATAGCGTAATTCCTCGCACTGCGCTACATTATCTCGGCTTCCATCCTACATCTTACTGTAAGGGTGTGTACGTCGATGGTCACGAGAGGGAAGATGTAATTGAGTACAGGACTTACGAAACCACCAGAGTGTAAGGATGTAGGAAGAAAATGTAGGTTCCAGTACTGCCTTAAGAAAGCTTGTGCTTTTTGCCTGATGAGTCCACTTTTCATGCAAATGAAGGACCATCGTTGCAGTGGGCTGAAGCAGGGAAACTTACTATTCGACCGAAATCAATTGGACGTGTGATTATGGTGAGTGACTTTATTACTGAGCATCATGATCATCTACAGCTCAATGAGGAAGAACACGAACGAGCAAAGCAAATTTATCCAGCCATTCCAAGAGCTTCCAGGGTTTTGTTCAAGTATGGGGCCCAATCTGAAGGATACTGGAACTGTAAAAAGTTTCTGATTCAATTGTAAAATGTAGCCGAAACAAAATATCCTAGTGAAACACACTCAATGACTTTTATCTTTGACCAAAGGTCAGGACACATTGCCTATGCTGATAATACTTTAAATGCACATAGGATGAATGTAAGTGATGGTGGCAAGCAACCAAAGAGGCAAAACACATACTGGGATGGAGTGATGCAAGTGATGACTACAGCAAGTGTCCAACCAAAGGGCTTACGAACAGTCCTGGAAGAGCATGGTGTGGACACCACTGGCATGGTCAAAACTGAGATGATCCAAGTCCAGGAAAGCATGCATAATTTTAAGACCCAGAAAACTCGAGTGGAGGAGTTGGTTTGCAGTCACAAACACAGATGTATTTTCCTTCCGAAATACCATTTGTGAGTTAAACCCTATTGAACGGGTTTGGGGTCAGGCAAAACGGTTCACACGTGCTAACTGTGATTATACTTTTGGAGCTCTGGAGAAAATCATTCAACCAGCAGTTAGTCTTGAGTTGATGCAGAAGTATTATAGAAGAGTGATGGAATATCGTCGTGCATACCGCAAAGGAAAAACATGAGTTGTTGAAGTAGAAGATGCTGTGAAATTATATAAATTGCATCGTCGTGTTCCTGAAACAGAGCTATAGTAATCAATTTTTATTTTACAGATGTCGAGTGAATTGATAGTAGAACCTATATTTAGAATTTTGTAACTCTAACATAACTCATTGCCTTAAAATTACTAACTTCAGTATAACACCTTTTCTCAAACTCTGCCCCTCTGTTTTTAGTATGAAAAAAGTTAACGTAAAATTAGCTTTACAAAAACATTTCATTTGATGGAAAGTAATTACAAAGTAATTACACACCAAATTTCAATTCTTGTACACTACACTAACAGAATTAGAGAAATCATTCCAAGAAACAAACATAAAAGCGACACATCAATATTCATGAGATGTTGCCAATAGCAACCCAAATTTAAGCCCACAGTTTAAGACATTGTTCTAATTTTCACTGAAAATGAAAGTAGTTGTAACTAGTCATAATATAAAAAATGGAAGTTGATGGCTTCTTGCACTATACTACTACTACTACTATTACTATTAATTCTTGAAATCTGAAAGGCAGCAATGATTTCCCACAGGGGGAACTCTTTTGGTGGTATATCTATAATCAAAAATCAAAAGCTACCAAATGTTTTTTAAATTTAATTCTTATCCACCAAGATCTACAACTTGATGAGGGCTATATAGTATCAGAGTAGCTGTCCTGGTAGGAAGTATCTGGTTATAGTTTATGATTAACATTACTGGGTGTCTAGACAATAAGGCTTGACATAATGAGTGGCTAGCTGGCTAAGTTATAACAGCTATAACAAGGCCTGGCACTGGCAGCTGCCATTGACATTATCCTTTCATGTACTGTATTTTATCACTGATATTCACCATCAAAATTAATGGTGATCTCCCCATCAAATGGTGTTCTCCCCATCTAATGGTGTTCTCCCCATCAAATGGTGTTCTCCCCATCAAATGGTGTTCTCCCCATCAAATGGTGTTCTCCCATCAAATGGTGTTCTCCCCACCAAATGGTGTTCTCCCCATCAAATGGTGTTCTCCCCATCAAATGGTGTTCTCCCCATCAAATGGTGTTCTCCCCATCAAATGGTGTTCTCCATTACAAGGTCTGAACAATAATAGTACTTACCCACAAATGGCCTTTGCAACATGTGGACTCTCGCGCATGCGCAGATGATCTTAATGCTGATTGATAAAGTCAAGAACATTGAAAGGTTGGCAGTGAAGATGCTGCCTAAATAAGGTAGAGTGGAAACTGCCCGCACCACTAATTGCTGAGAAGGTCAGGGTTCTAGCAATCCTTTCTCGGACCTCAAAAATGATGACAAAGAACTGGAAACTGATAAAATACTAGTTGAGGACTGACGACTAGCAAACTCTGTTTCCAACTTTGTTCGTGCCTTAGCCAATATCACTACATTCAATTTCTTTGTTGCTATCGGTTTGTTGGCTGGAGCACAATAATGACTGGGAGGAATGACTGGGAGGAGCCGTTGCCTGAGGCTAAATGAGCTTGTGCATGCCTATAGCCTCTGGGTTTGGGATGAGTTGTGTACTCTCACTTAGTGTTCGCTCCATTAGCATTGCCTGAAACTATTTGAATCCATGGTAACCATTGGAAGAAATACAGTTATCTAGATGTATCTACATGTATGTACATGTAGGTACATGTAGGTATTGTGCTGCTAGAAGCTTGTTATAGGCAGAACAAACAAGCCTTATGGCTTGGGTAGCCACCCTGCCTATGTGTGGAGCTCTCTTTCAGGTTTCCTCACAGCTATAGGTCTGTCAGCTGCTTCTGGACAAGGCTTGGCTCAGCCAAGACATGCCCCACAGATGAAAACTAGCTACTGAAGTTTCAATCAGCCACAGCTTTACTCACTACGTAATTTACTTGATATGTGTATCGTTAGAGCTACAAACCACAGCAGTAGCTATAGAGCTGCTTCAGTGGACTCTGCTTAAGGATTTCTAAGGAGCGGGATGTCAACTAATGGAGATTTACTGAATTAGCCACTATGTTTCTAAGGGCCCACAGCTTAGGCTAGCTTAGCAACTTACTTGTATTATATAATATTGGGGGAAGGGGGGTTAAGTGCTGTAAGAAAGCTATGACTCTAAGCCACTGCTGTATGAGTAGCAGCACTGAAGTCCACTGATGAAAACCTACAAAATTAGCTGCTAGTTTTCCAAGTGGCTTCTAGTAGAGATGTCCACCATCTCAGACTGCAATTTTTGCTGGCATATTAATGTGTGGCCAGATTTGCGAAAACCTTGTTGTGAAATGATTTTATTTTTTTGCTGCGCGCACAGTTCAAATTTAAAAAAAAATTGCCCTTAGAACTGCCACTGTACAGTAATAAGCACTAAAGTAGCTAACTAAGGCCTAAATAAACTACAACTGTGCAGTTAATAGCACTACAGTAGCTAATTAAGGCCCAAAACAGCTAGTAAAAGAACTGTGATGTAATAAGCACTACAGTAGCTAACTAAGGCCTAAATAAACTCCAACTGTGCAGTTAATAGCTCTACAGTAGCTAATTAAGGCCTAAATCAACCCAAAATGGTCAGCTAGTAAAGAACTGTGCAGTAATAAGCACTACAGTAGCTAACTAAGGAAAGAACTGTGCAGTAATAAGCACTACAGTAGCCAACTAAGGCCTAAATAAACTCAAACAGGTCAGAGTTGACATGATTATTTTATTATTATTACCGGATGTATGGAATGTTGTCAAGGGAAGCCTTCGCATGGTGAATGCCCAGGAAATCCTCTTTGCAACTGTCCTCTTCAACAATACTCGGAAAGCTTTCGAGATTCTGCCTTATTTGAAGCCAATCTCGTGAGCATGTCCACACAGAAGGTTGCCTCAGCTCTCTACAGCTTCACTATCGGTGGCTTCAACCTTCTCTGGGAGGTCCAGCACTTGTAGGGAGAAGCCTCTTACTAGTGGGTTTTGATAATTGAGCACTAACTACTTTCTTAAAATTACTTTATCCAATAGTTGCCAGTGATGAAAAGGTTTGATCACTACCAGGTACTACTCCAATAGGTGAGCCACTAGAGGTGGATGCCAGAGAAGCAAGTGTGCCTTTCATCCAAGCAGCAGTTCCTCTTGCCTTACAGCCCAAAACATCCAGAGTCACATCAGTGTGCCTCGACACATGCACTAACCTTGGTAACCTATCCATACCAAAGTCATGTGACCTGTTGTATACGTTGCTAGGACAACGTTCGTGAACTTACACAGTTCTTGGAGAAGGTATGTAACTGCAAACAATTCCAGAGGAATGTCTGTTCCACCAACTCAACAGCGATCACTACGAAGATGTGCTCTCAATCTTCAGCTCTGACTTCAGCTCTCTCCAGAGATGACCAATCCAGCACCTCCATCACCTAAGAGACGTAGACAATGATTAACATTCATTATACTTCATACCATCTTTGTACTTCAAACTAGCTACATACCTCTAGGCTGGAGGTTAGTGGAGCTAAGCATCACAGGAAACCTATGGGTCTGGCAACTGCACTAGTGTTGGCTTACAGTACTATAACAAGCAGACTTCAACCGAGGCCTTAAAGAATAGCTCTGAGATTTGAGTTGGCTTTCAGTAGAGTAACTACTACTAACAATAGCACAACACTAGCACTAGAGCTAGCTATGCATCGAGTATATTCTTGCTCTGGGAGGTCTGTTGCTGTACTCTAGTTAGCTTGGAGGCAGAATATAGCTAGCAGGGTTTTATCTAGGATTTTTTGGAAGGGGGGGAATACCGACATATGTTCTCAAAATCAGCTCAGTGTGTTAGCATAAATTTTAGAGGCAATATATGATAATGGCATTTTGGTGACTTTGAGACTTTTCTTTTCATGCTCACGTAATTTTCCAGTAGCCTTTTTCCACGCCTTGAAAGGAGCCTTGATTCATGTTTGATGCAGCACACGATTTCCCTTTAATATTTCAGCCCACTTCTCACACAGAACAAAACATACCTTCGACACCAGGCTGCTCATCATACCAAAAGGAGCAATGCTCAGGACATGACTTCTACTGTACTTGCCAGTGAGTCACAGTGCTTAATGCTTCCTAATATAGTAAAACTTCTTCAAATCTATCAAATTATCCCACTAACGACAGCCAGTTGAAAGAAGCTTTTCACTTGTTAAGAGAAATTTCAGAAACCGTCTGAAGGACTGTACATTGGACAAGCATGCGAATAGCAATTGAAGGGCCGGACTCCCTATCAGATGATGACATTGAGGCAATAATTAAGATATGGAAGCAAAAAAAGACTAGGAGACTTATTGTGTGACTATGTTTATTATCTATTTTATTAAAACTCACGGACACTAGACACTCCAGTACATTACATTACTCTTTACATTACTGCCTATCTGAAGGGGGGGAAGACAGCCCTGAAGGGGGGGAAGATTGAAGGGGGGGAATCTTCCCCCCCTTCCCCCCCCCCTAGATAAAACCCTGGCTAGCCA
Source organism: Cladorhizidae sp. MBARI D1340-BT2 (assembly GCA_028752905.1). Lineage (NCBI taxonomy): Eukaryota > Metazoa > Porifera > Demospongiae > Poecilosclerida > Cladorhizidae > Cladorhizidae sp. MBARI D1340-BT2. Next base: position 20,666,030 of record JAQNBH010000017.1, on the reverse strand, counting down.
TTTAATGGCTGACCTATAACTCTATGCTTGGATCCTAGGCTTTGACCTTTAATATAGTAGCCACTACTAAAACTATCGATGGTTTTACCGGCTGTTTAGCGAACTAGAAGGGAAAACTCGAGAGCTCCCCTAATACATCACCAGACATTAGAACATAGCGCAGCGTAGCTAAGGAGATATTGAGATGCTTCTAAGCTTTATCTCCCCTTAACGAACTACTATTAATTAGTATAAACGCTGGCTTACTTCGACAATCCATCGTTCCCAGAAGAGAAGACTCCAACAGCTCCTTCCTCCTCGTCCAAACTCACGGATTATTTAATGCACAATATGGAGCCAATGAGTAGTTTACGGCATATTATTACACTATCCTTACCAACAAACTTATTGAACATTTTCTCGGAAGTGCCCAATACGTCAATAGTTTGCTTGGGAGAAAAATGGTTATATCTGGAAACCTGCAGGTCTAGACTAAAACTTGCACCATTTGGAGAATGTAATGTAACAGTATCTAATTAAAAAAGAATTTCAGCAAGTCTGGTTTTTGCAAACCCTGTCACATATATAATATGTGATCGGATTTACAACGAAATTTTCAACTTTATTCCTAGTCTGTATCAAATTTGTATGCTTAAAAAAAATTAAATTTCTGTAGCAGCCATCACAAGAACTCTTCCTCTCAACAACTGTGCAGTTTATAAGCACTGGGGTAGCTAACATCACAAGAACTCTTCCTCTCAGCAACTGTGCAGTTTATAAGCACTGGGGTAGCCTATATCACAAGAACTCTTCCTCTCAACAACTGTGCAGTTTATAAGCACTGGGGTAGCTAACATCACAAGAACTCTTCCTCTCAGCAACTGTGCAGTTTATAAGCACTGGGGTAGCCTATATCACAAGAACTCTTCCTCTCAACAACTGTGCAGTTTATAAGCACTGGGGTAGCTAACATCACAAGAACTCTTCCTCTCAACAACTGTGCAGTTTATAAGCACTGGGGTAGCCTATATCACAAGAACTCTTCCTCTCAACAACTGTGCAGTTTATAAGCACTGGGGTAGCTAACATCACAAGAACTCTTCCTCTCAGCAACTGTGCAGTTTATAAGCACTGGGGTAGCCTATATCACAAGAACTCTTCCTCTCAACAACTGTGCAGTTTATAAGCACTGGGGTAGCTAACATCACAAGAACTCTTCCTCTCAACAACTGTGCAGTTTATAAGCACTGGGGTAGCTAACATCACAAGAACTCTTCCTCTCAGCAACTGTGCAGTTTATAAGCACTGGGGTAGCCTACATCATAAGAACTCTTCCTCTCAACAACTGTGCAGTTTATAAGCACTGGGATAGCTAACATCACAAGAACTCTTCCTCTCAGCAACTGTGCAGTTTATAAGCACTGGGGTAGCCTATATAACAAGAACTCTTCCTCTCAACAACTGTGCAGTTTATAAGCACTGGGGTAGCTAACATCACAAGAACTCTTCCTCTCAGCAACTGTGCAGTTTATAAGCACTGGGGTAGCCTATATCACAAGAACCATTCCTCTCAACAACTGTGCAGTTTATAAGCACTGGGATAGCTAACATCACAAGAACTCTTCCTCTCAACAACTGTGCAGTTTATAAGTATTAAGGTAGCTAAGGGCAAAATTAGCACAAACCACAAGCGGGTTGGCTTATACTTACCAGATTTACAGACTGTTGCCAAGAGATGCTTCACACACAAAGTGCTCAGGATTTTTTTTTACCAGCTGTTCTTCTGTAGATCTTGCAGCTGTTGTTTTGTTAGCTTTCCTTGTCTTCGGCTGTCTGCCGGAATAGATACCACAGGTAGTGCTAACTTAGTCCACCTGTGGTGTGAGTAATAATGGTAGTTTGTTTGTTTTCTATTTCAAGATGGCAGATGGGGGGGGGGGGGGGGGGGGGGGTGGACCTCCAAAACAAATGTCCACATCTCAGTTGAAACTCACATAGGCAGCTTCCTAGTTGCCGAAGTGGAGGCTGCAGCGGATGTTAGCTCCAAGAAGACTCCCTGCATGTCCTAAATGCATCGCTGAGGGGGTAAACTGGCAACGCAAAACAAAAAAGAACGTACGGAAAGAAAAGTTAGAAATTCATCTTCGAGAATCGTGTTTCTACTGGTACGCATCGATCTCTCCCCCCCCCCCCCCCCCCCACACACACACAACTTGTGTACAAGAGTCCACTCATAATAAGTTGAGTACCAGATGACGCCAAATGTTCCGATGCATGTGTACGGCTGGCTACTCATGTTTCTCAGTTGCGGTTAGAGGGGGTGTGAAGTAGGGATTGTCGAACGTGCTATAGCTCACGAGCTGTATTATAAGCAGAACTAATGACCCACCCTCGTCTGCTGTTTGGATCGTGGAGTTCTTGCTCCCAGGAAGAAATGTAAAAAGGAGGCTATAGCTGATTGTCTATCTGTTTGATTGGTGGAGTTCTCTTGTGCGGTCAATAACAGCAACGAGACAGTCACATGGAGTATATATAATGATGGGCATATATGTGACCTGCCACAAGAAAAGGCCGTATAGAATTAAATGTTAGTTTTGAGAAAATCGAATTTTAAATTTCCCTTTATTTTAACTGAGCATGCTCAGTTAACTTGGACTTATCTAAATATCAGAACAAAGAAATTTTTCCCTGTACGAGATGATACTAGTTGCGTTCTGTTAGCTACTACAGCAACAAAGTTATAGCTACTGTGAAGTGCTAGCTCAAGATCTGATATGACTACCTTATCTTCAACTTTGACACTGGAAGAAGACTTTTTGTTAGCAGAGAAGGAATATGAAGTCCAAGCAACTGAAGATATTGATTCAGAGACTATGGATGACGATGATTTAAATTTCCCTTTATTTTAACTGAGCATGCTCAGTTAACTTGGACTTATCTAAATATCAGAACAAAGAAATTTTTCCCTGTACGAGATGATACTAGTTGCGTTCTGTTAGCTACTACAGCAACAAAGTTATAGCTACTGTGAAGTGCTAGCTCAAGATCTGATATGACTACCTTATCTTCAACTTTGACACTGGAAGAAGACTTTTTGTTAGCAGAGAAGGAATATGAAGTCCAAGCAACTGAAGATATTGATTCAGAGACTATGGATGACGATGAGCAGTCCCAAAATCCATACTTTTTGTCTTCCAGCCTTGAATTTGATACTAGTGTTCATGATGAGAATGAAAGGGCAGGTATTGTTGCTTTCAAATGTACTTGTCAACTTGGTGAAGGCACTACAGCTTGCTATAAGTCTGTTCCTGTGGATGACATTGTAACATTCAGAAGCAGTTGCTTAGAATTGCCCAAAAATTTGCTAGATCTCGTAGTTCTTGGACAGATTCACTGCATTATGTTTCTCATACTTCAGATTAAGAGAGTAGGAAAACAAGCACTTTTTTCTTCCATAGGAAGCCTATTTGTCTTAAAGCCTTCCTATTCTTCCATTCCATGAGTGATAAAAGATAGCGTAATTTGGTTGAGCACTACAGGGGGAACAGGCCACAAGTTAAAATAAGGGCTCAGCAATTTTGGGAAGTCGTCCTACAAAGTGATCAAGGATAAGCATCTATGTCTGCTGCAAAACGACAGAGAATGTGCAGTTATTGCAAGATACCAGGACATTTTGAGTCTAGGGGCACTAAAATAACATGTCCTAAGGTACTTGAGGAAAGAAACAAAAATGAATTGCCTATAATTCTGTTTCCATTTAATTTCTAATAAAACCACACCTCCAAGTGGTCTTTCAATAGTCATGTTATCTACATCAGTATTTTAATTTTATTAACTTTTGAAAGAACATGCTACGAGATAGTTAGTTAGAAAGCATGAAAAGTGAAATTTGATTTTCTGGTGGCAGGTCACATATTATTTTTAATGGTAAAGGGTCATACAACTGGTTGTGGTCTATGTGGGTACAATATCTTTAATCCAATGTTGTTGTTGTTGTTGTTGTTGTAAAATCATTTTGTCCTCGTGTTCATGTATACATGTGTGAGCCTGCCTGCCTTTCAGCATTTCCCACTCCACCCATGTGTGGGAGAGACTAGCCCCTCGGAAGCGTGAAGTCTACGTCTATGTAGCCAGCTAGTCGGACCTTTAATAAAAATTACATTAAAACGAGTTTGTGTGTGCATGTCAAGTTACATTAACACAAGTTTGTGTGTTCATGTCAACATGAGCTTGTGTGCTCACATCAAGTTAATTAACACGAGCTTGTGCATTCACGTCACACTGCTGCAAATGCTAATGGAATGCACGCAAATAAGCAAACTCCAGAATGTTGACGAGTCAGGAACAAAATGGTCCAGGGCATTTGACCATACCCTCTTGTATCATGCGTGTGCATGCGTTTGAGGGTGTGGCTAGCCAATATTTAGGATGTGTAATTCATGACATCTCAATACCTATACACCTATACATACATGTACACACAGTGTACACAATGTACATACATGCACACACAGTGTACACAATGTACATACATGCACATCCATGTGCATACATGCACATCCATATACATCCATGTACACACTATGTACATAATATACATTTTTGTACAACATGTACATCCATATACATCCATGTACATACATGTACATACATAGGCATACATGTACATCCATATACATCCATGTACATGCATGTAACACTGTACATGCATATACATCTGTGTACATACATGGGCATACATGTACATCCATGTACACACTATGTACATACATATACATCTGTGTACATACATGGACATACATGGACATACATGTGCATACATGTACATTCATGGACATATATACTCTCTTACACATTCAATCATTACTAATTTGTTGAGAATTAGATTTATTTTTGGATTAATTTTTTATAATATTTGTAGCAATAACTTTTTGGGAGAGAGACTTCCAAACTGTTCACATCATTAGAATGTGGAGACAGTGAGCTGCAGTTTTGTAGAGACAGTGAGCTGCAGTTTTGTAGAGACAGTGAGCTGCAGTTTGGTAGAGACAGTGAGCTACAGTTTGGTAGAGACAGTGAGCTACAGTTTAGTAGAGACAGTGAGCTGCAGTTTGGTAGAGACAGTGAGCTGCAGTTTGGTAGAGACAGTGAGCTGTAGTTTTGTAGAGACAGTGAGCTGTAGTTTGGTAGAGACTGAGCTGCAGTCTGGTAGAGACAGTGAGCTGTAGTTTGGTAGAGACAGTGAGCTATAGTTTGGTAGAGATAGTGAGCTGCAGTTTGGTAGAGACAGTGAGCTGCAGTTTGGTAGAGACAGTGAGCTGCAGTTTGGTAGAGACAGTGAGCTGCAGTTTTGTAGAGACAGTGAGCTGCAGTTTTGTAGAGACAGTGAGCTGCAGTTTGGTAGAGACAGTGAGCTGCAGTTTGGTAGAGACAGTGAGCTGCAGTTTGGTAGAGACAGTGAGCTACAGTTTGGTAGAGACAGTGAGCTACAGTTTAGTAGAGACAGTGAGCTGTAGTTTGGTAGAGACAGTGAGATGCAGTCTGGTAGAGACTGAGCTACAGTTTGGTAGAGACAGTGAGCTGCAGTTTGGTAGAGATAGTGAGCTGCAGTTTGGTAGAGACAGTGAGCTGTAGTTTGGTAGAGACAGTGAGCTATAGTTTAGTAGAGACAGTGAGCTGCAGTCTGGTAGAGACAGTGAGCTGCAGCTTGGTAGAGACAGTGAGCTGCAGTTTGGTAGAGACAGTGAGCTGCAGTTTGGTAGAGACAGTGAGCTGCAGTTTGGTAGAGACAGTGAGCTGCAGTTTGGTAGATACAGTGAGCTGCAGTTTGGTAGAGACAGTGAGCTGCAGTTTGGTAGAAACAGTGAGCTGCAGTTTGGTAGAGACAGTGAGCTACAGTTTGGTAGAGACAGTGAGCTGCAGTTTGGTAGAGACAGTGAGCTGCAGTTTGGTAGAGACAGTGAGCTGCAGTCTGGTAGAGACAGTGAGCTGCAGTTTGGTAGAGACTGAGCTGCAGTCTGGTAGAGACAGTGAGCTGCAGTTTGGTAGAGACAGTGAGCTGCAGTTTGGTAGATACAGTGAGCTGCAGTTTGGTAGAGACAGTGAGCTGCAGTTTGGTAGAGACAGTGAGCTGCAGTTTGGTAGATACAGTGAGCTGCAGTCTGGTAGAGACAGTGAGCTACAGTTTGGTAGATACAGTGAGCTGTAGTTTGGTAGATACAGTGAGCTGTAGTTTGGTAGATAAAGTGAGCTGTAGTTTGGTAGATACAGTGAGCTGTAGTTTGGTAGATACAGTGAGCTACAGTTTGGTAGAGACAGTGAGCTGTAGTTTGGTAGATACAGTGAGCTACAGTTTGGTAGAGACAGTGAGCTGTAGTTTGGTAGATACAGTGAGCTGTAGTTTGCCAGCTCCGTTGAGGTAAACAAACATAGGCTATGCAGCGCTACGTCGCTCTATGTTTTCAAAAAAACTTACAGCGAACTCCAGGAGTGCCTCCTTTATCCAGAGGGGTTCGCCGTAATTCCAGGTATGCAAGGGTAATTCCAGGTATGCAAGGGTAGTTGTGCAGCTTCCAGAGCAAATGAGCTGCAGTAAAAGGTAGTAAAAGGTCTCATTCATTACAGCAGTTATGATCATCAGCATCTGTTTCTTCTGTTGGCTCACCCCATCAAAGCTCAGGTCATATTTTCAGGTAGCTGCAGTAGTCACTGGGCATGTGCAGATAAGAAGATCCAATGTTTAAAACCTGCAACTCAAGAATTAATTTTCTTGTGAGCTGTTGCACTTGTTTTCACCTAATTATGGAGATCATTGGTTAATTATTGATCGGTGGGTGGGGGAATAGGCAGGTGTGGGTAGATTGTTGTGATGGGATGATAGTGATCGAGAATGAGATATGCACAAGATAGCGATGTCTCCACCCCTTCTGCTGGGCCGGTGTATTCACACCCAATGCCAGCTCACACTAGGGAGGAGCAAAGTAGCATGATCTGTTTTAAACTGCTGGGTGGGGAAGCCACACCCCATGGTTACGCACAGGCCAAACATGTCCTGTATTGGATTATGTGGAGTTTTATCTTGTAAGTTTTTGTGCATTGTAATTTGGTGCTGGGGGGTCTTGTCTAAATACCAACACGGGCAGAAATGGACCCCCAAAGCAGTTGAAATGGAACAAAATGGACTCGTGCAGGGCAGGACTACCCAAAGCAGGCACCAGCCACTAGCAAACTAAACTAAAACAGAAGAGAGCCAGTCAGCCCCAACCAGAACCAGAATCTAATGGAGGGACCACTAATATTGCAATACAAAGTTGTCTTTGGGAGGAGGTGGGCGGCGCTCACTTTACTCCTAATTAACTTTAAATCTCCTCACTCCATGTTTGGGCTGAGGCACTGGCCGTCAACAAAGGCTGGAGCATCTAGCCCAAACACCGAGGGAGTAAGTTAAGGAGAGAGTTATTGCATCTCATTATGTCAAGTGGGAGTTTGTTGAGAATCACTTTATTATTCAGCTTTCTTTTCCATGGACAACATCACCACATACGTGCACACTCTCTCATAGTGTGCAGGCATGGACACCATCACCACATACGTGCACACTCTCTCATAGTGTGCAGGCATGGACACCATCACCACATACGTGCACACTCTCTCATAGTGTGCAGGCATGGACACCATCACCACATATGTGCACACTCTCTCATAGTGTGCAGGCATGGACACCATCACCACATACGTGCACACTCTCTCATAGTGTGCAGGCATGGACACCATCACCACATATGTGCACACTCTCTCATAGTGTGCAGGCATGGACACCATCACCACATACGTGCACACTCTCTCATAGTGTGCAGGCATGGACACCATCACCACATACGTGCACACTCTCTCATAGTGTGCAGGCATGGACACCATCACCACATACGTGCACACTCTCTCATAGTGTGCAGGCATGGACACCATCACCACATATGTGCACACTCTCTCATAGTGTGCAGGCATGGACACCATCACCACATACGTGCACACTCTCTCATAGTGTGCAGGCATGGACACCATCACCACATACGTGCACACTCTCTCATAGTGTGCAGGTATGGACACCATCACCACATACGTGCACACTCTCTCATAGTGTGCAGGCATGGACACCATCACCACATACGTGCACACTCTCTCATAGTGTGCAGGCATGGACACCATCACCACATACGTGCACACTCTCTCATAGTGTGCAGGCATGGACACCATCACCACATACGTGCACACTCTCTCATAGTGTGCAGGCATGGACACCATCACCACATACGTGCACACTCTCTCATAGTGTGAAGGCATGGACACCATCACCACATACGTGCACACTCTCTCATAGTGTGCAGGCTAAAAGATTATCTTCCTCTCTATTTTATATTGCTCAACTTCTGCTTCTTATCTAGAATAACCCATAGCTCTAGAATACCCCATAGCTCCAGAATACCCCTAGCCCTAGAATACCCCATAGCTCCAGAATACCCATAGCCCTAGAATACCCCTAGCTCTAGAATACCCCATAGCTCTAGAATACCCAATAGCTCTAGAATACCCCATAGCTCTAGAATACCCCATAGCTCGAGAATACCTCATAGCTCGAGAATACCTCATAGCTCGAGAATAACTCATAGCTCTAGAATACCTCATAGCTCTAGAATACCCCATAGCTCTAGAATACCTCAGCTCTAGAATACCCCATAGCTCTAGAATACCCCATAGCTCTAGAATACCCCTAGCCCTAGAATATCCCTAGCCCTAGAATACCCCATAGCTCTAGAATAACCCATAGCTCTAGAATACCCCATAGCTCTAGAATACCCCTAGCCCGAGAATACCCCTAGTCCTATAATACCACATAGCTCTATAATACCACTAGCCCTAGAATACCCCATAGCTCTAGAATACCCCATAGCTCTAGAATACCCCATAGCTCTAGAATACCCCATAGCTCTAGAATACCCCATAGCTCTAGAATACCCCTAGCCCTAGAATACCCCTAGCCCTAGAATACCCCTAAGCTCTAGAATACCTCATAGCTCTAGAATACCCCTAGCTGAATACCCCTAACTCTCCATAGCTCTAGAATACCCCATAGCTCTAGAATACCCCTAACTCTAGAATACCCCATAGCTCTAGAATACCCATAGCTGAATACCCCTAACTCTAGAATACCCCATAGCTCTAGAATACCCCATAGCTCTAGAATACCCCATAGCTCTAGAATACCCCTAGCCCTAGAATACCCCATGGTTCTAGAATGCCCATAGCTTTGGAATACCCATAGCTTTGGAATACCCATAGCTTTGGAATACCCATAACCCAAGAAACCCCTACTCTAGACTATCCCTAGCCACGGACTAAGGGTTCTATGGTGTATAGTCAGCCCCCCTCATTGGATACCTCTTTGGTGTGTCCTGGAACTGGACAAGTGCTTGTATGTATGTTTCATTGGAGCTTGTCGTTTGCTGAGAGTAATGAGACTAGAGGCAGTCCACACTGCACAAGTCAACGCACGTTAATATGCATTAGAGGCAGTCCACACTGCACAAGTCAACGCACAAATATGCATTGGTAGAGTCCACACTGAATTCTAATTGCATTGACCAACGCACATTAATATGCATTGGTAGAGTCCACACTGAATTCTAATTGCATTGACCAACGCACATTAATATGCATTGGTAGAGTCCACACTGAATTCTAATTGCATTGACCAACGCACATTAATATGCATTGGTAGAGTCCACACTGAATTCTAATTGCATTGACCAACGCACATTAATATGCATTGGTAGAGTCCACACTGAATTCTAATTGCATTGACCAACGCACATTAATATGCATTGGTAGAGTCCACACTGAATTCTAATTGCATTGACCAACGCACATTAATATGATTGGTAGAGTCCACACTGAATTCTAATTGCATTGACGCGCATTGATTTTATCCACTTTGATAGGTGGTAAAGGACTGCAAGGTTGGACCTTTGAGGAGCTGGCTGTACACTACTGTGGCCTATGGTCAAACTAGCTAGCTACATAGCTAGAGAACTGTTACCATGTTTATATGTCGTGCATCTGCACTTCTGAAGTTCATGCAGTCGCGACCTTCATTGGTTCTGCCTTTCCCTCAGCTCTCTCCTCTTTCTTCTCCGCAGAAAATGTTACCTGCGCATCTATAAGTAGCTGATCAGCAAGAAAAGGACGTTAAAAACCACAACTCCATCTTGACCACAGCTACAGTGTATGATTTTGTCATGACTTCCCCTAACTTTGTGTGATTGAATATTTTTGCTTATTTCAGTGCTAGTGTGGATGTTGGAAAAAACGCGCATCGACTTGAAGAGTTTCCTCTAGGCCCTAATGTGCATTAATGTGTATCAGTTAGTGCAGTGGCATGTGCGTGCGATGCAAGGTGCTGTGCGTGGAGTGGTGATAAGTGTGTGAGAAGGGGATGTGTCCATAAATGTGCAAATGATGCATTTTGGCAACTAGTGCAGGACCCAGCCCAGCTGTAGTCACCTCTCCATATAAGGAGCTGAGCTAAGCGAGGCGTGTGGACCAGCTGCTAATTGTGTGTAGACTTTTGGGCTGCACTATATTTTGTATTGCACGTTTAGTTACCATGGAACCGTTTTGCTTGTCTGTACATGATGGGGTGTGGCCACATGTGGGTGTGGTTGACATCATGGTAGTGTGTATGCGTGCGTGGAGTGTGGCCATGTGGTATTCCTTACTGGTGACATCACAGTTGTATGTGGGTATTGGATGTCATGGTAGGGTGTGGTCACATGTAAGTGTTGTGGACATAAGGAAGGGTGTGGCCACACATGGGTGTTGGACGTCAAGGTGGGGTGTGGCCACGTGGGTGATGGACGTCAGGGTTGGGTGTAGCCACATGTGGGCGGTGGATGTCAAGAAAGGGTGTGGCCACATGGTTGGATGTCAAGGTAGGGTGTGGCCACATGTAGGTGGTGGCTACATGTGGGTGTGGTGGACGTCATGGTGTGGTGTGGTGGACATCATGGTGTGGTGTGGTGGACATCATGGTGTGGTGTGGTGGACATCATGGTGTGGTGTGGTGGACATCATGGTGTGGTGTGGTGGACATCATGGTGTGGTGTGGTGGACATCATGGTGTGGTGTGGTGGACATCATGGTGTGGTGTGGTGGACATCATGTTGTGGTGTGGTGGACATCATGGTGTGGTGTGGTGGACATCATGTTGTGGTGTGGTGGACATCATGGTGTGGTGTGGTGGACATCATGGTGTGATGTGGCCACATGGATATGGTAGGCGTCAGCTGGCCAGTCGATGTGTATAATATTATGTTACATCCAATCTGAATCTGCCCAATCTATAGATGGTGCAGCACAATCTATGAATTCATAGATTGGCAGATTGGCATCCATCTATAGATTGTGCTGCATTATCTATGAATGCCAATCTATTGCCTGCCAATCAATACACTTCAAAACATGGTAGCATATTAACAACCTTAGAAACAGAGAAAGTGATGATTGCAACTGAGAGTGTAATGATGTAGAAAAAAGTGATACTGAGAAAAAGTTCCACATGGACTTGGCAGATAAAAAAACTAGTGACATGGCAAGTTTAGAGCAAAAAAAGGTATTTGAAGAATATTGCTCTGTCAAAAAAGATATAATGCACAGTTTTTAATACCCACGAACACTCGCACAACTGCTATAGTCCCCAAATGTAGGGAAACTTGCCTCACAAACAGCTCTTCTCCCTTCTTCTCTTTTTGTGGGAGTAGCGCGGGCTTTGTAAATTCCCGTCGACTATCCCATATTGTGTGGGTGGGTTTGGATATTTGGCTTGCACACTCGCTCAGTACAACTAGTCGATAATAAGTATTGGTCGATATGTTCCATCCAATCTATGAATCTGTTGCAAAGGGTGTTAATATGCTACCATGTTTTGAAGTGTATTGATTGGCAGGTAATAGATTGGCATTCATAGATTGTGCAGCACAATCTCTGAATTCATAGATTGGATGGAACATGTACATGCAGGTTGCCAGGGATGCAGTGTTAGCTATGCAGTGTTGCCTTGGCAACAGTGTCTGGTAATTGTTGCTGTATGTGCTAATGCACATACTTGGGTGGGGTATAGTGAATGAAGTGGCTTCATAGTTCAGTATAGTACACGGTGCAGTTCAGAGTCAGTCACTGGACATTCCTGTGGTTTTCAAAATTTGTGTGTGAAGTATTTGTTGTGTTTAATTCTTTATTGATTTATTGATTATATATTTATTCACCTATTTATTTGTTTGTGTTTGATCATTAACTTGTTTGCTTGCTTGCTTGATTGCTTATTCTCTCTCACTTTTGTGTGTGCAGGTGATAGAGATTATTGAAGAGGAGGAGGAGGGATGGTGGAGGGGGAGGTTGGGTGTTAGGGAAGGTGTGTTCCCTAGCAACTTTGTGGAGGAGATACATGAGGAGCGAGCAGCCTCGAGTCCCGAGCCCCCCGCCTCTCAGGTGCCAGCGATCGATTCACAGACAGGAGAGAGACGTGAGTTAGTGGCGCAGCACATGGGAAGTGAAGTGCGTGGAGTGGTTCTGATTGGGTCAAGATTGCAGTTGCATTGTATAGCTGGTTAGCTTTGGAAGACCCGCCCGTGCTATGTGTCTTGGTGCAGGGTGGCACCACCAATCACCAGGCAAATTAAGGGTTTCATTAGGATTTTTTTTGATTGGGTCACGTATGTAGCGAGGAAGTGTTTGCTGTGCCTGAGATTATTTCCTTGGACCTCCCATTAAGGCAACAGCATGCAGTGGACTGATCTGGGGGGGGGGGGAGAGGTGCAGAAAGTGAGAAAAGAACCGTGAGATTCATTTTCAAGTGCCTCTCTATGTTTCTGTTTCAATCTTATGTCTTCCGCTGACATAACTTGCATACAACAAGTCCATTCATAATAACTTGAACAACAGAAAAGATGTAAAATGTCATCTAATTGGTCGTGGTCTATGATTCTAAATGGTAAAGGGTCATCTAACTGGTTGTGGTCTACATGGTTATACTGGTCTGAATTGATTCTAAATGGTAAAGGGTCACCTAACTGGTTGTGGTTATACTGGTCTGAATTGATTCCAAATGGTAAAGGGTCGTCTAATTGGTTGTGGTCTATATGACTGGTCTGAATTGATTCTAAATGGTAAAGGGTCGTCTAATTGGTTGTGGTCTATATGGTTATACTGGTCTGAATTGATTCTAAATGGTAAAGGGTCATCTAACTGGTTGTGGTCTACATGGTTATACTGGTCTGAATTGATTCTAAATGGTAAAGGGTCACCTAACTGGTTGTGGTTGTACTGGTCTGAATTGATTCTAAATGGTAAAGGGTCATCTAATTGGTTGTGGTCTATATGGTTATACTGGTCTGAAGGTAAAGGGTCATCTAACTGGTTGTGGTCTACATGGTTATACTGGTCTGAATTGATTCTAAATGGTAAAGGGTCATCTAACTGGTTGTGGTCTACATGGTTATACATGGTTATACTGGTCTGAATTGATTCTAAATGGTAAAGGGTCACCTAACTGGTTGTGGTTATACTGGTCTGAATTGATTCTAAATGGTAAAGGGTCATCTAGCTGGTTGTGGTCTACATGGTTAAACTGGTCTGAATTGATTCTAAATGGTAAAGGGTCACCTAACTTGGTTGTGGTTATACTGGTCTGAATTGCTTCTAAATGGTAAAGGGTCATCTAATTGGTTGTGGTCTATATGGTTATACTGGTCTGAATTGATTCTAAATGGTAAAGGGTCATCTAACTGGTTGTGGTCTACATGGTTATACTGGTCTGAATTGATTCTAAATGGTAAAGGGTCATCTAGCTGGTTGTGGTCTACATGGTTATACTGGTCTGAATTGATTCTAAATGGTAAAGGGTCACCTAACTGGTTGTGGTTATACTGGTCTGAATTGATTCTAAATGGTAATGGGTCATCTAATTGGTTGTGGTCTATATGGTTATACTGGTCTGAATTGATTCTAAATGGTAAAGGGTCATCCAATTGATCTAATTGGTCATGGTCTAAATGGTTATAGTGGTCTGAATTGATTCTAAATGGTAAAGGGTCATCTAATTGGTCGTGGTCTACATGGTTTGTACCACCATGTACAAACCGCGGGACAATGGACATCCTATTTTATGGGAGGCACACCATCTTACCAAGTCAGAAGACTGAGGAACTGCTATGTAGTGAAGGAGGCATTGCACATGAGCCTACCGTAATGTGAGCAGTTTAATTGCGATTGTGGAATGGACTTGCCTGGCTGCTGGGTGGGCACTCTCAAGAGCCTGAAACCATGCCCACCATAATTTCTATATTTATCTTCTTAGTTAATGTACTAGCATAATTATCTTAAATTAATCATTTGATATCTTTTAATTTGTTGTTGTTTTATTGTTTTTGTATTATTTTTGGGGGTTATTATTTTAATTGTATTTTATTATTTATTTCATAGATTTAATTAGTTGACTATAATTGTGTAGTTTTTATTTATTTTTTGCCGCATCTGGTTCACCTGCTGGATGCGTGTGCCAGGGTGTGGTTTTGTAGCATGCGGTGAATAGCTAGCAACCGGTGTATATATAGCAGGCTCACGCGAGTCTCAGCGTCTCTCATTCCTGATGAAGGTTAGAAGAGCATCTAGTCGATTCGTTGTGAGGGTAAATTTTAAGCGAAGGTCATTGCAATCCAATTACTTGTTTCTGTTTTAAAATTATGTTCTTGTGTGTACATTGTGACTTAAAAATGGAATAAAGTGACCAATATAGAGCACAAATGTTTGGTGACCCTTTACCTCTCAACATAAGGACACCAATCAGTGCCTCATGTTAATAGGTAAAGGGTCATCATGGGTCATCATGTAAATGTTTGTGTTCTAATTAGTAAACACTAGTCCATATACTTTTTGATGAGTCAACCAATTATATATGAATCTGCCCATGTGCAGGTTTCACTTCCTGATGATAGCAGGTATATCTGCCCATGTGCAGGTTTCACTTCCTGTTGATAGCAGGTATATCTGCCCATGTGCAGGTTTCACTTCCTGATGATAGCAGGTATATCTGCCCATGTGCAGGTTTAACTTCCTGATGATAGCAGGTATATCTGCCTATGTGCAGGTTTCACTTCCTGATGATAGCAGGTATATCTGCCTATGTGCAGGTTTCACTTCCTGTTGATAGCAGGTATATCTGCCTATGTGCAGGTTTCACTTCCTGATGATATGTAGCAGGTATATCTGCAGGTTTCACTTGGAGTATTCTTGCTTATGGAAAGTGGAGTGTTGTTGCTTGTGGAAAGAGTGTTGTTGCTTGTGGAAAGTGGAGTGTTGTTGCTTGTGGAAAGTGGAGTGTTGTTGCTTGTTAAAAGTGGAGTGTTCTTACTTGCGACTGTTGTACTGGGGACAAGAAGAAGAGCAGTTTGATGTAGTTCAGTTTGATGTAGTTCCTTGCCAGATGTTCACTCACCGGCGAACAAGAGAACTCGCGCGCGTACGCATGCAAATCTCCTCCTGGTCGGTGCTTCGGTGACCTTCTCCAGTACCTTTGTTGCCTGTCTATTAGGCGTCAAGAAGCTAAGTGAATGACGGTGATGTCTCATATACATGTATATACATGTATATGCGTGCAATTTTTCACTCTATTAATTGATGAATTTCGCATTGTGGGTTTAGGCACTTATCAGTTAGGTTTCTCTGGGAGAGGGATCCTTAGGCAATACAGGAGGTGAGCACTCACCTGCAGCTTGGGCCAGAACACTCACCAACTTGACTACGGTTAGAGCTATGGCTAGAGCTAGGGCAAGGATAGGGATAGAGCTAGGGCTAGGACTAGGGATAGAGCCAGGGCTAGGACTAGGGATAGAGCCAGGGCTAGGGATAGAGCCATGGCTAGGGATATAGGGATAGAGCTAGGGCTAGGACTAGGGATAGAGCTAGGGCTAGGACTAGGGATAGAGCCAGGACTAGGGATAGAGCCAGGGCTAGGACTAGAGATAGAGCCAGGGCTAGGACTAGGGATAGTGCCAGGGCTAGGACTAGGGATAGAGCCAGGGCTAGGACTAGGGATAGAGCCAGGGCTAGGACTAGGGATAGAGCTAGGGCTAGGACTAGGGATAGAGCCAGGGCTAGGGCTAGGGATAGAGCTAGGGCTAGGACTAGGGATAGAGCCAGGGCTAGGGCTAGGGATAGAGCCAGGGCTAGGACTAGGGATAGAGCCAGGGCTAGGGCTAGGGATAGAGCCAGGGCTAGGACTAGGGATAGAGCCAGGGCTAGGACTAGGGATAGAGCCAGGGCTAGGACTAGGGATAGAGCTAGGGCTAGGACTAGGGATAGAGCCAGGACTAGGGATAGAGCTAGGGCTAGGACAAGGAGACAAGGGCTAGGACTAGGGATAGAACCAGGGCTAGGACTAGGGATAGAGCTAGGGCTAGGACAAGGAGACAAGGGCTAGGACTAGGGATAGAGCCTGGGCTAGGACTAGTGTGTGCATGTGTCTTCTCCATGAGTTGGATTCGTATCGTCATCGATCTCTCAAAGTGGATAGGAACTCACTGCAAGTGCTAATGTACTAGTGGAGGAGCTGGAGGAGTTCAATGCAGAACAGTTGAACCACTGAGAGAAGTCTAGGAGACATTAGACACCCAGACTAAGGCCGAGAGTAAGAGAACAGCACTGTCTAATCACCCTGAACAGCGACAACAAAGATATGGAAATCCTGAGCTGTGAACTACACTACATCTATGCAGTGTACTTACCGGGAGAAGGAAACCCCTTACCAGGAGAGAGCATGAAATAACTTACATAAAGAGAAGGACACCCCTTACCAGGAGAGAAAAGGAATAACTTACCAGTAAAGATAAGGAAACCCCTTACCAGGAGAGAGATGGAACCCCCTTACCAGGAGAGAAAAGGAAACCCCTTACCAGGAGAGAAAAGGAAACCCCTAATTAGGAGAGAGAAGGAAACCCCTTACCAGGAGAGAGCACGAAATAACTTACATAAAGAGAAGGACACCCCTTAACCAGGAGAGAGAAGGAAACCCCTTACCGAGAGAGAAGGAAAGCCTTTTACCGGGAGGGAGTAGGAATCTCTTACCAGGAGAGAGCAGGAAATCCCCTTCCATGAGAGATAAGGATATCTCTGAGCATCATCTACATGATCTCGACACATTTAGACAAAGTGGACTTGTCAGGAGAGAGCAGGAAAGCTGAGAAGCACTAGCTGGATAGGCTGGTTATTCAAAGTGAGGTGCTGGGAGAAAGTGCTTGTACATAGCAATGCCCACTGCCCAGACCATCGACTTTAATAGTTACTCTTGTGATGTTTGCTCACAGCTGAGTATTCCACTCTCGTCCTGTTCCCGATTTCTCTCTCCCATTTTGTCCCTCTCAAACTTTCTTTGAACTATTTCTGATTATAGAAATTGGCTTTATTTTTTTAACTGTCACTTTTGAGCAGCATATTCCTTGGTCAGAGGAGGAACCTTTCCTTCTCCCCAGAATCTAGCACCACCTCCAGCTTGATTGTGACACGCGTGCTCGGACATGTGGGGGTAACTGAATAAACACTTTTGGAAGACTTTTTCCCTTCTCAACCTTTGGGCTCTAAGTTTCCCTATATTAGGTTCAGGCTACAGTAAATCTGGGTTTAGTATATTTCATGGCAATATATTTTGGGGGAACACGAGGCAATGAATGGTTTTTACTGATGTGGTTGGCCCCCCAGCGACTTCATAAGAGAAAGCAGCTATGGATGCAGTTGCTAGGCCATGCTGGGTAAGAAGCTCTCATGCTTATAGAGCTCTATGGGGTGCAGCAGTTGGTGAATTGCTTGGGTTGTGAAGGGGAGCATACTGACCTATAAGAGATAGCTTGGCAGTAATAGTGGAAATAGATGGCATCATTGTAGGACATGTCCCTAGGGAAGTCTCAAAGCTGTGCTCACTTCTCTGAACTAACTAGGAGAGACGTATTTCCAGCTCTTCAGAAGCCGGTCTTCTCTGCCCCTCTGGCTTTTTCTCAGACTCTGTCATGTATAGTTCATTGACAAGCAGGGAGGGTGTGGTAGGAATGGTGGCATGTAGTGAGTCAGGGAGGGCAGGAATGGTGGCATGTAGTGAGTCAGGGAGGGTGTGGTAGGAATGGTGGCATGTAGTGAGTCAGGGAGGGTAGGAATGGTGGCATGTAGTGAGTCAGGGAGGGTGTGGTAGGAATGGTGGCATGTAGTGAGTCAGGGAGGGTGTGGTAGGAATGGTGGCATGTAGTGAGTCAGGGAGGGTAGGAATGGTGGCATGTAGTGAGTCAGGGAGGGTGTGGTAGGAATGGTGGCATGTAGTGAGTCAGGGAGGGTGTGGTAGGAATGGTGGCATATAGTGAGTCAGGGAGGCAGGGCTGCCAAAAACTCAGATTTTATACAAATATTTGACCTTGTACAGTATCTTTGGATGTATTTTAATAATCGTTGTATTTAGGTACGTGACTATATATGACTCTGCCTGGCCTTATAGTCCTACTGCAACTGGAGATCTGCTTTGGGGGTTTAAAGTTATTGTTAGCTCTGTAGAACTTTTAACCCTGGGCAAGGTGATGGCAGAGCACATTGTCAGTGATCAGCAGGGACCTCAGGAGACAAGTATTGTGAGTAGTGCTAGTAGAAGTTCTAACCAGTCAGTGTCACTGTCAGAGTATAGCACCAGCAGCATTGTTGAACAAGAAGGCAGTTCTACTAATGATACATATAGTACTGATAGGCATAGCTTCCATCTAAGATTAAGAAGCCAAGGTATGTTTGTGCATTCAAGACAGACTATTCTAATAAGCTAAGCTTTCAAAAAAGGGTTCATGTTATGCATTCTGCAAATTATGTAATCATGATATTGGCATTGCATATGGCGGCACCAGAGACCTGAGAAAACATGAACAGATTGCTGTGCATATTTCAGCAAGTAAAAGTGTGTAATCTGCAAGCTCTCTTACCTCATACATTCAAAACAGAGATGGACCAAAGCGAGAAGAAGCTGTCATAGCAGCAGAGGTTAAGTTTGCTTTCTTTCTAGCAGAGCATCACCTCCGTTTTTGGTGGCTGATCACTGCTCAAAATTGTTTCCTGCACTATTTCCAGATTCTGCAATTGCAAAATCTATAAAATGTGGCCTGACTAAAGCCACGGCTATTGTGAAAGTAGTAGCTGAAGAAGTAGTTTATGATTTACTTACCCATCTTGATGAATCTAAGTTTTTCAGCTTACATATATACAGATGAAACTACAGTGGTCCCTCCCTATTAAGACCACCCAGGGAGCACTTCCAACTGGTCTTATTAGAGAGGTGGTCTTACTTGGGAATATCGCTCTCAGGCATGGCAGGGGTCTCGCAAAGCATTGCTCAATGGGATCTTGTTGTGTAGTGTACACGCATTTATAATATTAAACCAACTGCAAGCTCCCCAGACAAGATACTGTATTCTCATTTGGAATTATGGGTATCTTGATAAAGACATTGGTTATCATTGTACACATGTATGTATTGGACATTAGACTCATGCAGTGTCCTTAGGACACAGAAAGTCTGAGATACTGGACTGGACGGTCCGCTCCATCCTGTTCTGGATGACCATCTGCTCGATAGAATCAGCACATGCCACAAGCTTGGGAATGCCTCAATGAGTGGCAAAGTCACGCAGCTTGCACACTATTTCAAACACCTCTGACACAGTGACAGGAGTGGGCATGGGGCCATCCTACTCATCATCTGACTCAGGCTCCTCGTGGGAGGAGTCAGCAGGGGTGGCAAGGGCTTCGGCAAGGGCAGGGTCATAGTGGTCCTCACTGGTGGGCACCTCGTTGTCGATGTTGGCATAGCCATCCAGTGTCACACCCTCCAGCAGCTGCCCATTGATGACCATATCCTCAGCAGAGATGGTGAGCTCCTCGACCTCAGCAGCAGGGATAGTGGTGGTCGTGAAGCCAAGCACTTCTTGATGGTAGACACGTGGAGGTCATCCCAGGCCTTCTTGAGCCAGCGGATCGCCATCAGAACATCCACCTTCTTGACAAGCAAGCTCATTTTCTCAGTGCAACCACTATCGGCATTCACAGTGTCGTCCATGAGCTGGAGAATGTAGCGGATCATCTGCTTCCGATAGAGCAGCTTCATGGCCTGGATGATGCCAGCGTCCATAGGCTGAAGCTTGGAGGTGGTGTTGGCGGGCAGGAAGACGACCAGCTTGAGGTTTCTGAGGTTGATATCTGAGTGCGCTGAGCAGTCGTCTAAATGAAGATGATGATCTTCCGGCCTTCGGCAAGCATCTTATTGTTGGTGCGCTTGAGCCACTGCTCCCAGATGGGAGCGCTCATCCACACCTTGGCCTGTACCTCATACTTGATGCCGCGGTCCCTCTTTGGATCAATGTAGATGTAAATATGTACCAGTTTTTGATCTTTCACAGTTAATGGAAGGTAGATCTTCAAACAAAAAACAAAATTCACTGTATTCGTGGGTGCTTGGTCTTATTTGGGAGGATATTGACCCAGCCAAGTGGTCTTATAAGAGAGGTGGACTTATCTTCGAGGGTCTTACTTGGGAGGGGCAAAATAAAGCCAGCAAGCAAAAGTGGTCTTATAATGGAGGTGGTCTTACTTGGGAGGGTCTTAATACGGAGGGATCACTGTACTGACATTACCGTTAAATGCATCCGGTTCTTTGACAATACCACTGGAAAGGTTTTTCATAAAGTTGGTGTCAGTGCAGAAGGCTGATGCAGTAAGATTATTCCAGGTCCTAGACTCTAATTTCAGTGCCAATGGACTGATGGTGCTAATTCATGCTGGGAAAAAGAGATTCTGAATTTAAAACTAATCAACCCTCTTTGATGGCCTTTCACTGCAATTGCCATATAGCAGCTAATCATGCATGCAGTGTCTTGCCCGATATTCTTGATGACATTACAGTTCAAATTTGGTTATTTCTTCGTATTTCTTCCATAAAAGCCCAAAATGTCAAGTTTTCACCAATACCAAGCCACACAAGTTGCTTAAAACAGCACAAACGAGGTGGCTAAGCTTGAAAGTCTGTGTAAATAGACTACTAGAACAGTTTGATGCTCTTCTTTCTTATTTCTGAAGTACAGAACAGAAGCAAGCTGTTGTTCTCAGAATAAAAACTGGTCTTGAGAATCCACTTTGTTAGTGATTCATTGCCTGTTATTAACACCTTTAACAAAACGATGCAATTGCAATCCCCTACAATACATTTCCTTCACCAAGAGGTCCAGTCATTTTTTAAAAAGATTTTGCTACGGTTTTTTCCACCCTCTTCTGTGCAAAATGCTAGTATTTCAGCTCTTAATCTAGATGACGAGGACCAGTTTCTTCCCCTAGAAGGAGTATTTGTGGGTTAAAAAGCAGAAAGCTTTCTCTCTGGTGAGAATGATCTCTTGTTGAATGAAGTCAGAAAGTTCAGGGAGACATGCAGAAATTTTTGGGTGGCTGCAGCAACGTATGCTATTAAAAAACTGCCAGTTGATAATGACTTTTTGAAAAACTTAAGTTGGATTTCTCTTCACAACCAAGAGTGTGGATATGCTAGACAGGTACTGTTTGTTGCATCATGCCTTAAACAAGTCATCAAAGAAGACGAAAAAGGTCGGCTTAATGAAGAATTTATTGACTACTGCACTGCTGAGCTCCCTCCTGAAATTGTTGCTACAAAGGACAGTGATTGCTTCTGGGATCAAGTTGGGCAAGTCTAAGATGAATTTCGTTATCAGCTCCTCAGTAGGTTAGCTAAAGCAGTAATAATAATTTCCCATGGCAATGCAGATTTGGAGAGGACATTTAGTCATATTGGGCTGAATAAAACCAAGGTACGAAATAGTTTGAGTTGAGTTTTTTAGTTGGATACTTTATCTGCATTGCTTCGATTGCAAGTGAACACAAAGGAACCTTGTTTCGACTTCAAACCAACAGCAAGAATGCTTCAAAGATGCAAGAATGCTATTTCTGAACTCAGTTAACTTATTACTCTAAATATCAGTATTGTATTTGTATTTTTTAATAATACTTTGGATATATATATTTGGAGTTTTAACTGGTATAAAATTCAGAGTTCGAATAACATGTATTAGGATTAATGAGACAAGGGAGTTGGCAGTCCTGGGGAGGGTGTGTTTGGAATGGTGGCATGTAGTGATGTAGTGAGGCGGCCTTCCCCATCAGTGGCATCCAGACAACCTGACTGAACTTCACTTGCTCAGTGATCCCTCTAGACTAAGCTCAACATGACTCACTCTCTCTCTCCTCTTTTTTATGATTAATACTATTAATTTATTGTTGATATTATTTCTTATGATGAATATAATTAACCGGCGAGTGAAGTGGGTCGCTGTGTGGTCATGAAAACCCTCTTCTCTTCAGGTGTGCATACATACTCGTATATGTGCGTCATCACAGGGAGCAGTAAACAGCCTCTGTGTAAATGGACTTGGTTTCAATTAAATGTCTTCTTTATAGTGCTCATCATATAGCTAGCTATCTCCTCAATTTGGTTTCCATCCGTACACTTCCACTGCCTTCCCTTGACCCTGGCCCTAGCTCTAGCCCTAGCCCTAGCCCTAGCCCTAGCCCTAGCCCTAGCCCTAGCTCTAGCCCTAGCCCTAGCCCTAGCCCTAGCCCTAGCCCTAGCCCTAGCCCTAGCCCTAGCCCTAGCCCTAGCCCTAGCCCTGGCCCTAGCCCTGGCCCTAGCCCTGGCCCTAGCCCTGGCCCTAGCCCTGGCCCTAGCCCTGGCCCTGACTCCCAGCCCTGACTCCCAGCCCTGACTCCCAGCCCTGACTCCCAGCCCTGACTCCCAGCCCTGACTCCCAGCCCTGACTCCCAGCCCTGACTCCCAGCCCTGACTCCCAGCCCTGACTCCCAGCCCTGACTCCCAGCCCTGACTCCCAGCCCTGACTCCCAGCCCTGACTCCCAGCCCTGACTCCCAGCCCTGACTCCCAGCCCTGACTCCCAGCCCTGACTCCCAGCCCTGACTCCCAGCCCTGACTCCCAGCCCTGACTCCCAGCCCTGACTCCCAGCCCTGACTCCCAGCCCTGACTCCCAGCCCTGACTCCCAGCCCTGACTCCCAGCCCTGACTCCCAGCCCTGACTCCCAGCCCTGACTCCCAGCCCTGACTCCCAGCCCTGACTCCCGGCCCTGACTCCCAGCCCTGACTCCCGGCCCTGACTCCCGGCCCCGGCCCCGGCCCCCAGCCCTGGCCCTATGTTTGAAGTCTGTTAGTATATATATATACATGCATAAAATTCATCTGCTTCAGCAACCACTCCCCCTCCTTCCTCCCCCAAGAAGTATGAAGGCACAGTTGTTTAATTGATATCCAGTGTAGTGTCCTTGAGCAAGTGTGTGTCAGAATGTTTGCAACACCATGTGTGGTGTCTGAAATATCAATGTTCCAGTGTTCCCATGTTTGCAACACCATGTGTGGTGTCTGAAATATCAATGTTCCAGTGTTCCATGTACAGATGATGTCACTTTCCCTCCCAAAACCTGTTTGACAAACTTCTTTTCCTTGTGCCGTCAAATTCCTGGTACAAGTTGTGATGACAAATCTCACCCTGTTATTATTATTGTTGTTATTATTGTTGTTGTTATTATTGTTGTTGTTATTATCATCATCATCATCATCAGCTTTTTTATTATTATCATTATTATTATTATTATTATTATTATTATTATTATTATTATTATTATTATTATTATTATTATTATTATTATTATCATTATTATCATTATTATCATTATTATTATTATCATTATCATTATTATTATTATTATTATATATTATTATTATTATTATATTATTATTATTATTATTATTATTAGCAAGATTTGGGCATGCTATATCCTCCTGACCCAGCTATCTATGTGGTTGTATAGAAGGCAATGCCGCACACACACACACATACACACACACACACACACACACACACAATCTTGCTCATCCAAGTTCTGTTTAGTTAGTGTTAGCATCCTATAAGTGTCCATATTGGCTCCTACTTCTTGTTAAGGGCGTACTTGACTGTTTTGTTGGTTCTAGCTGGTTAGGTGTTGATTATGTTCTTCCATTGGGTGTCTAGACAGATTTGTATAATTGATGTCCATTTACGGGCATACTCCAGGCTTTGCTCTGCGAACACCACATACCTTCTGGTGGCCTACGTACACACACACTAATCCTATAAAAGGCTTGTGTTTTATGTCACGAGCATTTCTTGTTAAAGCAGCTGCTCAGGTGTTAAGTGGCCTTTTCTTGATGACTGAGGCTCTAAGTGCCCTGCTTAACGACAACCATAACAACCAGCCTTTGAACTATAACCTTTGTGGATCTAGTGAGCACTTCTTTTTAAATTCTTTATTTTTATTTTTATATTCCCTCTCTTTAGCCTCACCGAGTGGAGAGCAGGAGACTAAGTCTGGCGTGCGTGTTGGCAAGGGGATGCCCGCGTTTGACCCATCCAAGGCAAGGGCACAGCTGAAGCAAACCTCGAAGACAAATATGGCTGTGAGTTGCTTCACGTAATGTAGAGAGTGGCGTAATTGTCATTAAACTGGGAGAGGTTACCTTTAGCTCTTGTTGAACCTACCGCCATCAACCTCTCCACACCTATAAACCACAGATGGCAAGCTCTGGTGTGGACAGATGTCACTTCCTCTCGTTCTATAAATACCAACACTTCCTCGAATGGCGTTCTCCCTCCGATAGTGTTCACCCCATTACTAGGTGTGAATAATAATAGTATTCTCCTCCAATAGTAATAATAATAGTATTCTCCTCCAATAGTGTTCACCCATTACTAGGTGTGAATAATAATAGTATTCTCCTCCAATATTATGCGCACATCCAAATTGTCAGGGGGGTGGCAATGAAGGTACATAGCAAAATTTACTGCTTAAGGCAGGAAGAGGTGGCAGCTGAAGCCGCACCTCAAATTGCTGAGCTCAGTTTCAAGCTGGAAAATCGAGAATGTCAGGATTCTAATGATCCTTTCTCGGACCTTGACGATGACGAAGATGACTGGACTAGCAAACTCTGTTTCCAACTTTGTTCGTGTCTTAGCCAGTATCACTAGATTCAATTTCTTTGTGCTAGCATTTGTTGGCCGGAGCACAATAATGACTGGTTGCCTGAGGCTAAATGAGCTTGTGCATGCCTATAGCCTCTGGGTTTGGGATGAGTTCTGTACTCTCACTTAGAGTTCGCTCCATTAGCATCGCCTGAAACAATTTGAACTCGGTTGCCATTCGAGTAAATAAGTGGGTGTTTAAGAACCTGAACTGCATTAAACCTGAAGCGTGTGAATGTATATTCCAGTCCTTTCTGTTGTGTGACCCTTTACCTAACTGCAGCCTGATCCTTGAATTGTAGGGTGTTTGTGTGCTAGTAATAATAGTAATAAATATGATTGGGTCTTCATAGTATGTGATCCTTTACCTTATGCAATATTCATGTGTAAAATAGAGTCCTAGTGATAGTGCCAACCCTGTACCATATAAAGTATGCGACGTCCTTGTGGGAGTACTGTGTCAACGTTTAACCATGCTAAATAAATATTGTCGTATAGTTGCTGATGCAGCAATGAATGGACTAGAAGTTGGTAGGTTTTTGCAACATATTCATATTTTGGAGTACGTCACACTGGGAATAGTGTCTTTGCCTTGTGACACTATATGAGTCTTTACCTTATGTGAGAAGTGTGAAGTCCTTATTTCATTGTGTGACCCTTTACCTGATGTGTGTAGTCCACTGGGTGTAGTGACCCTTTACCTTGTAATGGAGGGGGGGGGGGGCACTCTAGCTAGCTATTGAATTCAGTTTCCCTGGCTACTATAATTGAAGAAGACCTGCTATTATGTCAGGTGTGCCATCTTAGCTCATCTGACTGGAATGAAATTTTGATGACGTGGGCATATCTTTCGTGCACTGCGACTAATTGCTTATTATTATTACGCCATCATGGTTATCTGCAACGGTCTAAAGGTTTATGGTTGACTGTCATTTTGTCTCCTCTTGCATCTAATTCCAGCAGCTCATGGCAGTAGCCCCCCTCCCCCCTCTCCCCCCTCTCCCTACTATAGAGCAGATATTTGATTGATGCACTGGGCTACTTCTAAAGTTAGGTTGCCAATTGACACTCTCTCTGTAAGGCTTATTAACAGATCTTGGCCCGCCCGCTGTAGACACGCCTGCTGCAGACACTGTCCTGTGAGCTGAAGAGCGGCTTTGTTGCGGCTTTTCATGTAGTGTGAGATTTGTTTGGGTGGTGTGAGAGTATGAGACAGGCCTGAGGGTGTGGTATGGGAGTGGCAACCCTGTGGCAAGTGTGATCTTTGATATATGCTCCTCATGACCATTTCTTGGGACCTTTGCACCTGCTATATTTCTCGGTTTGTTTACACCCCCTTTACGTGTGTGTGTATGTGTGTGTGTCTATGTATCTCTGTGGATAGCCTCCTCTGGAAAAGCCACCTGACAACAAGAAATCTGCGGCTCACTCTTTTCCTATCAAACCTCCAGGTTTGTGCACAAGTCCATCCTATACTTAGCATTGTGTACTGTAAGAGCTGCTTGTCTAGCAGGTATCTATATTAAGCACTTACTATTTGTTAAGCACCTACTTCACTGTTGGTTCTAGCCTCTATTTGTTAAGCACCTACTTCACTGTTGGTTCTAGCCTCTATTTGTTAAGCACCTACTTCACTGTTGGTTCTAGCCTCTATTTGTTATAAGCACCTACTTCACTGTTGGTTCTAGCCTCTATTTGTTAAGCACCTACTTCACTGTTGGTTCTAGCCTCTATTTGTTAAGCACCTACTTCACTGTTGGTTCTAGCCTCTATTTGTTAAGCACCTACTTCACTGTTGGTTCTAGCTTCTATTTGTTAAGCACCTACTTCACTGTTGGTTCTAGCCTCTATTTGTTAAGCACCTACTTCACTGTTGGTTCTAGCCTCTATTTGTTAAGCACATACTTCACTGTTGGTACTAGCCTCTATTTGTCTAGCCTCTATTTGTTAAGCACTGTTGGTTCTAGCCTCTATTTTAAGCACCTACTTCACTGTTGGTTCTAACCTCTATTTGTTAAGCACCTACAGTACTTTACTGCTGGTTCTAGCCTCTATTTGTTAAGCACCTACAGTACTTTACTGCTGGTTCTAGCCTCTATTTGTTAAGCACCTACTTCACTGTTGGTTCTAGCCTCTATTTGTTAGGCACCTACTTTACTGTTGGTTCTAACCTCTATTTGTTAAGTGTTGATCATGACTGTCTCCTCTTGCTGCTCAAGAGTCATTGTTTCTTCCATTTCTGGTGACTAGACAAGCTTCTAGTAGAGATGTCTACACCTGGGCTCTTCCCGCAATGGTTCAACACCACAAACCTGAAACACACACAGGACAATCCTTATCTACATGTTATGTTATGTTATAAGAAATACGTCTGTGCATGGGCACTGTTTGTTGTGCTCCTCTGCTTGGTGTTAAGGGGGAAAGAGGACTGCGTATCGCGTAGTCTCATATAAAGTACCATATCTTTGCTCGCATTCACTCTAGTTTCCTGATTTATATATCAAATTATAGCTTGCTGTCTGTGCTTTCTAATGGCAAGTCTCTTTTGTTAATTTGTTTCGTTATTTTGTTTGGCCATATTTTTTTCCTAGCTCATTATAGGCTCTTCCAGTGCGGACCGTAAGCCGTTAAGTAAACCACATTCCAGTAACGACCTTTGCGAGGCTCTTATTCGGTCTATTAGTCGATCATAGCGAGTACTACAAACTGTGCGTCTTGAAATTTGGGGGAAAAGTTTTTTTGTTGAACACAGCTTTATGACATCACGTTACATTTTCATCTATAGGTCTTTTTTAATAATCCTATCAAACAAAAACTCTCGCGCAAGTTGTAGAATATAAAATTTGCTTTCAAATGATATATATTTTTTTATGAAAGGATAAAAAATATTAAAGTTATCATTTGAACGGTTTTTGAAAAATCACTTCCAAGATATTGAGCTTTTAAGTCCAAGCAGTTTGTAATCACATCCCAGCTGCCAGAAACACCCCCTGCTTCACCAGAATACATCCCTTCATTACTAGAATTGTGTGTGTACCAAAATTTTTTTGAAAGCAACCAATTGACTTTTCACAGTCCTTTATTTTTTCAACAACAGCAGTATCCTACATCCTAACTACAACCTGAAAATCAACAATATATATATATATATATATATATATATATATATATATATATATACATATATACATATATACATACACATAAATTAAAGATGCATCAGACTTGTTATGTTGCTTTGCTAATATTGAATTAGCAAACATAAACACATCATCATTTGCAGGGCTCCCATGCCCAGGTCCATCCATCGTCACCATGTCTTCCGACGCCCTCCAGTAATCCCTGAAAAACAATAGAAAGAAAAATACACATAAACAAAAGTCATCCTCCAGTAATTCCTAAGCTTGACAAAAATACACATAAACAAAAGTATCTTCCAGTAATCCCTGCAAGCTTGACAAATGAAAGCAAAAGACACATAAACGAAATAAAAATGTTACAGGTCCCCCATGCCAGGACCATACGATGCTCCGCCCTCCATTGAAACTCTGCCGGGTCTTCAGCATCATCGTTGCCGTCCTTCTCCACCTCGCTTCTTCAGTAGCCTTCCTCTCCCGCTGGTGGTTCTCCCTAGACTCATCAGAACACTCAAAGGACATGTTAGCTCGCATACTAGATTACCTAGTTTAGACATAATCTTACCAAAGCCAACCTTCCTCCCAACATTGAAGCTCGCCACACCTAAATTGACGGCAAGCCTGACACTTGTTGCACTCATATGTTCTGTCTTACCCGCTCTACTCCACACAACAGAATTAAACTCTCCTTTTGGTTCTGTGTATAACCACCTAAACACTTGCACAAAAGATCCTCGGACATTAATTTATCAAAAACCTCCTAACATACCTAGCCTTGTCCAGAGGAATCATAGGCCTATGCAGGGGTGTATTTAGGGGGGGGCGGGGGGGGGCATTCGCCCCCCCTTGTATCATTCTCGCCCCCCCCCTTGAAATTAGAGATATTTTTTTAAATAATGTCAAGAAAGGTGTAATACAAGAAAGGTGTAATAAGCTTATGATATCAGGTTCAAATGATAGGAATGTCAAACTGAGGTTCTTCTTGGTTTTCTCTGCCATACGTCCACAATCTCTTCAAGGTCGCTCTCAGAGAGTACTTCTGGTGCCTCTATAGCAATCCTCATAAGGTGAGAAAGGCTGCAGTCACTTAGAGAATTACGCAAACGAGTCTTGATCATCTTCATCTGTGAGAAGCTTCTCTCCACAGAAGCAGTAGAAACTGGAATCGATAGCAGATGGAGGCAATCTTGTGCAAATTGGGAAACATGGCCTTGAGCATGTCGTTTGAAACAAGTTCTTTCAGCTGTGATGCAGTAGTATCCCGTGGTTGCTTGACTAACAGCTGGCAGAATGTTTTCCACTCTGTAAGTATTTCAGTGGAAATCATGGCTGTCTTCACTGTTTCTTCTCCATCCAATGTTTCTGCATCTCTATCTTCTCCGTAGTGAGCAATCAGTTTCTCAACAGACGTGTCTCCATAAGTGGGAAAAGATACTGAATCTGGTTTTGGAACTTTCCGTGGATCGAATATAGACAATGCTGATACAACAGCGTTGGATGAAGAAAATCGGCTTGTTATGTTGGCCTTTAAATCAGCAACAAAAGGCTTACCAACAACATTCTGGAACGAAAGTATTTTATCAGCGTCAATAGACACCTTTGTAGATGACTTCAAGTCTTCAACGTTTTCAAGAAGCTCCAACACCCAGTTCGCTCCAGGCAAAACTGCATCATCCAAGGATTTAACAGTAGCATCAACAAGGAATGATATCAACGAGAGGTCAAGCTGCTCTGCCTGAAGTGCTTTGCTGAGCTTGGCTACTTGTGGTAGAGTGAAATCAAGCAAATATATAGCTGCAATCGTAGACAATTTGCAGAGGGCACCATGGATTCCAAGAGCTTCTGGCTCGTGGGACGTCTCGTAGATGTTCCCAATGGTGATTACAATTGCAGAATAACTTGCTTTGACAGCTTTGACACACCTTTCATGTGCCAGCCAGCGTGTGTCAGATGGCTTGATCACTTTCATTTCTGGAAGTTCAAGAACGTGCTGTACCTCCTTCAGACACTCTGCTCGCTTGGGGGAATTGCGAAAATGCTTCCAAAGAGTAGTCAATGTTCTGTAAACATGAGCAATTCCAGGAGTTTTATTGGCAGCTTGCACACAAGCCAACTGCAGTAAGTGACAGTGGCAGTGTATAAACAGAGCGTGAGGAGTATGTTTCTTGATACGTGCCTGAACCCCGGTCTTTCGTCCAGAAAAAGTTGCAGCTCCATCAAATCCCAATCCAACTATTCTTCCGACTTGTAGACCTTTCTTCTTTAAACAATCGATGAGATTAGAATAGATGGTCTCTGCATCAGCCTTCTTCAATGGAATAAGCTCCAGAAAGCACTCTACTGGTACACCATCTTCCTCCCAGTGGCAAAACACAGACAATTCTTCTACGTTGGTGACATATGTGCACTCATCTGCCATGAGGCTGTACATAGGTGCCTTTTGAAGTCGCTTCAGAATCGACTCCTCCACCCATGTCCCCAATGATTCGATGAATTCAACCACAGCCACTCTTGATGTGTACACAGCATTTCTTGGTGCAGTTTCTAAGAATTGCTTCAAATGTTGGCTGCCACATCGAACCACCACGTCAACCAGCTTCTCAAATTTTGTCGAATGTGCAACTTGTTCTTTCGTAAGAAAATGAGTGAGTAGGATCAGGCACTTCACTGCAGCTCTGTTCTGAGCTCTTTTGCGAGCTAAAACATTCTGGAGTTGCTGTACAACTGTTCCACCTTTGGCTGCTCCTTTAGCTGCAAAAAGAGCTTGAGTTGCATGGATATGGAAGTCACTTCTCGCATGAGCTTTCATTTTTTCAACAGCTTTCTTCCAATTTCTGCAAGGTTGTGTGACCCACACTCCTCCAGTACGCTGCAGACCAGATTGCTTGCAAACCTTGCAAAAGGCACCATCGCTATCCTCGTCATAATAGAGCCAACTGAAATCTTTCTCCCAGCTCTTAGAGTATTTTCTCTTCGTGGATACAGAAGAGCGGTGTTTGTTTTGCTTGCTTTTCTTTGAAGGTGGAGGACTAAGGCTAGGACTAGATGCCTCGACATGCTCAGAGCTATCTGTTCTGCTATCTTCGCTATCGCTGCTATTAGCATGAGAAGAGGCTTGAGAAGTACTTGCAAAGTATGAGCGAATATCCATATTAATATGAAGAGAAATCAGCTAGTAAGGTTTCTTTTATAGAGACTTTAAGACCATGACATAATGGACTGAGTTAAAAATACTGAGAGAGAGTGGGAAAGAAGGAGGGAACTGAAGAAGTGACAAACCTACAAAGGAGAACACGTGGTGGTGTGTGATGACTTTAAGACCATGACATAATGGACTGAGTTAAAAATACTGAGAGAGAGTGGGAAAGAAGGAGGGAACTGAAGAAGTGACAAACCTACAAAGGAGAACACGTGGTGGCGTGTGATGACATCATGTCTAAGATTAGACTTGAAGACCATGACATAATGGACTGAGTTTAAAATACTGAGAGAGAGGGAGTGGGAAAGAAGGAGAAACAAAAGAAGTGACAAACCTACAAAGGAGAGCACGTGGTGGTGTGTGATGTCATCGTGTCATGACACATGCTCTCCTTTTTCCAAGCAGCTACAATATCATGAGAAATATATACAGTCTAGCCATAGTTCGGTATAGCATAATGCCATTGGTAGTCAGTCAAAATAGCTATCCTCAGACATTGTAAAAGCAAAAAAAAATATGGGGGGATCTTCCCCCCAGATCCCCCTTTTACGACTTATGAACATGTTAAGAAAATATTAACAAAAATTAGGGCACCAAGTGACCAACCATTTCCATCCCCCCCCCCCCCCCCCCCCCTAGAGAACTAGAGAAAAATTGTGTATGAAACCTGTTGTCCATGATTTTGTAAGAAAATGCATGGAATGCAACATAATTCGATTTCACAAAAGCCCACCTCCATTATACGAGTGACAAGTGACTATATCTAATCTATATATGCTGATTGCCGTAGCATGCAACTTCAGCAAATATTTAAGATGGAATGTTACTAAAGATTTTAGAAAAAGTGCATGCCATCATAAGTAGCAGCTATATATACAGTTAGTACTGCAAAAATACCTGTGGGTAAAACACTTTCGTACTCCACGCGGAAGCCCAGGGTGCACGTCCCCTTTCCGCACCATCCAGGCTCTCCGCCCCCCCCTTATTTTTCCATATCTCAAGTTCGCCCCCCCTTGGCAAAATTTCTGTATACAACCCTGCCTATGGGTACTGGTGGTACCTCACCTTTAGCACAAGCTGTATTAAACTTACACCAACTCAAAACTCCTGTAGGACAATACTCGTGTTGGGGATGTTCCATAGTTGACTGAGAGTGATTAAAAATCGCTTTCACATCACGAATCATCCCCTCTAGGTTGTCCTTATTGCTCCGCTATAGTACGTTTGCATTTTAACTATAGTTAAAAGTATTTAAAAAGCACTTGCTAACATGATTTACACACTCTACCTTCTCTATTTCAACACTAGGACCGTAAGGCTCGACTTCCAACAACCGTTTATGTGCATTTGTATCCCCATCACTAATTATGTGTGTGTACCTAAGCTTCAGTCTCTCCACTGAAAGCTAAAAAAGTTTTTTGTGTTCCTACAACTTCCATAGAACCCGAAGAGCCTTCAAAATTGGCTTCACAATTTGCCTTGTGACCCTCAAACCATTCTTTGTAACTTGCTTCTGTTTCATCTTCAGGTCTACGCGCACAAGCTTGACAGAACTTAGACATAAGATAATAATCTAAAACTTCTCCAGTGTCCCAAGACATCACCGCAACCAAGCCATAATTTGATTTGTGGCCCCGTCTATGCCACGTGCCGTCAACAGTAACACTAACATCAATGATGTCTTCATGCCTAACCCCATAAAAATCATGTAACCTATGAGCGGCATCCAACATAATACTCTCTGTTACTGCATTTGCGTCACTCCCTATTGACCTAGTATATTTATTAAAAAAACAAGTGGAACTAAGAGGGGGCAACATATCCATGACTGCAATGATGTCTTCCAGACCAGAATGACTAATTCCTACCAATGCGAGCAACCAGTACTGACTGGATGTTCAAAGAATGAGCTTCTACAGATACAGGGTTTGAGATGTCTTGAGTGTTACCACAATTTGAACAAAAAGTAAAAATATGAGACACCATGCCTACCCTACGGGAAAATTTTTCCTTCAGTTGCAAGGGAGCTCAGTTACCACATTGAATACACTTATTACACCTTTCTATGACCTCTCTAAGCTTATCTAAGTTTATTAAACGATTACCCTTATTCAGTTCTCCAACACCACCTGAGTCCAAAGAGGTAGATCCAGTAGCAACAGCCACAGAAGCAGCTGAACGATCCATGAGAGCCAACTCTTCCTGGTCATAGTCACTGGTCATAGTCACTGGTCATAGTCACTGGTCATAGTCGCCAATGGAACTGGAACTGGCCTCTCTTCAGACATTTTCAATTGATTGCAAGGTAAGTGACGGTTCACAGAAGGCGCTACCCCATCTACAGGATCCAAGAGACTCACTAACAAAGGAAGGAAACAGCCAGTAACTTTTTAGTACGGAGATAAACATTAAAACTTGCCTGGCGCGGCTACTGTAACAGGCTCAACAACAGCCACCTGTAGGGCTTTCTTCTTCTTGTCGTCACTCTTCTTAAATCCTTGGCCTTTCTGTTTCTCTTTTCTCTTCCCCATAACTCAACAGTGTGATACTTTCAAGTAATTCTGGCGAACTGACTATAAAAAAACGTGATTTTAAAAAACGTGCTCGCCTTAGCAGTTGTGCACTACCCCCCCCCCCCTCCGCCTGGCCAATTAATTGCACAAACGACTGGTAAGGGTCTCCATGAAATTGGCAACATTTTGATATATAAAAACTGTATTTCGGGTAAAAATGGCTATATCTTCTGATATAGCCAAGAAACTTGAAACTCAAACTACAGACAGATTATGAACCCTTTCGTTTTCAGCCCTCTTCCCCCCTTAAGCACGCGTCATCTTCTTGACTGGTGCCATAAATGCCCTAACCAGCTTTTACGTTGTGTTCCATTGTGGATTCACTGCATTGTGTGTAAGCATGGAGCCAGAGCTGTATGTCTCTTACAACTGCTGGCTTTTTAACAGGTTAGCAGGACAACACAAGGCAGTCCGTTCTGTTGAATATGTTAGTCCATTGCTGCATGTCTGTTTCCTTGGCCTGTGGTCTGCCATATGTCTGTTTCCTTGGCCTGTGATCTGCCACATGTCTGTTTCCTTGGCCTGTGGTCTGCCACATGTCTGTTTCCTTGGCCTGTGGTCTGCCGCATGTCAGCTTCCTTGGCCTGTGGTCTGCCACATGTCTGTTTCCTTGGCCTGTGGTCTGCCACATGTCTGTTTCCTTGGCCTGTGGTCTGCCGCATGTCTGTTTCCTTGGCCTGTGGTCTGCCACATGTCTGTTTCCTTGGCCTGTGGTCTGCCACATGTCTGTTTCCTTGGCCTGTGGTCTGCCACATGTCTGTTTCCTTGGCCTGTGGTCTGCCACATGTCGATTTCCTTGGCCTGTGGTCTGCCACATGTCTGTTTCCTTGGCCTGTGGTCTGCCGCATGTCTGTTTCCGTGGCCTGTGTGTCTGTTCCCATGGTGTGCGGCCTGCTAGCTAGGCTATATATCTGAATGTGTGATAAGCTCTGCCAAGCTCGTCTCTCTTAGCAATTTGAACTCTAAACAAGAGCAAGCTTTATTGATTGCTACGCTAGTAGCAATTGGTAAAGGGTCCCATTACACAAGACTACTTACAACATGTGCAGCTAAACACTTTTTTCCAAGCTTCTGCTGCCATGGTAACGATTTAAGAGGTGCTCCCAAACTACGACATGCTCAAGATCAAGGCAATATCACACGACAACACAACACACCCAGCGGGTTGCGTAATTTTTTTAACCTTAACCTTGCATTGTATTAGCCAGTGTTTGTTGTGTGATGTGCCATGCACGCCCACCTGATGATGTCATACACCCACCTGATGATGTCATGCATGCTCACCTGATGATGTCATGCACACCCACCTGATGATGTCGTGCACGCCCACCTGATGATGTCATGCATGCCCACCTGATAATGCCCACCTGATGATGCCATGCACGCGCATCTGATGATGTCATGCATGACCACCTGATGATGTCGTGCATGCCCACCTGATGATGTCATGCATGCTCACCTGATGATGCCATACACACCCACCTGATGATGTCATGCATGCCTGCCTGATGATGTCATGCACACCCACCTGATGATGTCATGCATGCCCACCTGATGATGTCGTGCACACCCACCTGATGATGTCATGCATGCCCACCTGATGATGTCATGCACACCCACCTGATGATGTCATGCACACCCACCTGATGATGTCATACATGCTCACCTGATGATGCCGTGCACTCTCACCTGATGTTGTACAAGCCCACCTCTAAATAAGTTACTGCCATTGTATTCTATTAGAGCTCTTCTAATGCGACTGTTTGTCTGTTCTTATTTGTGTGCGTTGTTTGTCCATGTCTGTAGCAGCTCCGGCAAAGCTGCAGGCAAAGGTCTCCTACGACTATGATGCAAATAATGAGGATGAGCTCACCATCAAGTTGGGGGAGCTGGTGGAAGTCGTTGACACAGAACCTGATGGCCAGGACGGCTGGTGGGAGGTGTGTGATGGGGAGGGTGAGAATGTGTCATGGAGGGTGTGAGGGTGAAGAGGTGTGGTGTGTGGGTGAAGGCTTGACGGCAGGTTTAAGAAACCAGGAAATTGGTAATGATCATCATTAAAGTGGATCTGACATATCAAGGGATATGACTGTATACAGTATATCTATTAACAACTTCTCATGTGTGTGTGTGTGTGGTGTGTGTGTGTGTGGTGTGTGTGTGTGTGGTGTGTGTATGTGTGTTTCAGGTGAGCCTAAGAGGTAAGGTCGGTCTCGTTCCGGACAACTTTGTGGAGCTGTTAGAGGCTGCGGAGACACTCCCACTTCAACCCAAGCTTCCGTCCACATCCAAGGAGGTAGTTGTCTCTCACATGTTTGCCAGTTAGGACATGTCCGTACTTCTGGTCAGATGCAAACAGCTGCATAGTAGATGTTGCACTTCCTTGAACATGACCGGGATTGCACACAGGGTTCATTCCTATGTGGCAGGGTTCATTGCTAGGTGGCAGGGCTCGTTGCTAGGTGCACACAGGGTTCATTGCTAGGTGGCAGGATTCATTGCTAGGTGGCAGGGTTCATTGCTAGGTGGCCAGGCTCATATCTAGGTGGCAGGGTTCATTGCTAGGTGGCAGGGTTCATTGCTAGGTGGCAGGGTTCATTGCTAGGTGGCAGGGTTCATTACTAGGTGGCAGGGTTCATTGCTAGGTGGCAGGGTTCATTGCTAGGTGGCCAGGTTCATTGCTAGGTGGCAGGGTTCATTGCTAGGTGGCAGGGTTCATTGCTAAGGTGGCCAGGTTCATTGCTAGGTGGCAGGGTTCATTGCTAGGTGCACACAGGGTTCATTGCTAGGTGGCAGGATTCATTGCTAGGTGGCAGGATTCATTGCTAGGTGGCAGGGTTCATTGCTAGGTGGCCAGGGTTCATTGCTAGGTGGCCAGGGTTCATTGCTAGGTGGCCAGGTTCATTGCTAGGTGGCAGGATTCATTGCTAAGGTGGCAGGGCTCTTTGCTAAGGTAGCAGGGTTCATTGCTAGGTGGCAGGGTTCATTGCTAGGTGGCCAGGTTCATTCCTAGGTGGCAGGGTTCATTGCTAGGTGCACACAGGGTTCATTGCTAGGTGGCAGGGTTCATTGCTAGGTGGCAGGGTTCATTGCTAGGTGGCCAGGTTCATTGCTAGGTGGCAGGGTTCATTGCTAGGTGGCCAGGTTCATTGCTAGGTGCACACGGTTCATTACTAGGTGGCAGGATTCATTGCTAGGTGGCAGGGTTCATTACTAGGTGGCAGGGTTCATTGCTAGGTGGCAGGGTTCATTGCTAGGTGGCAGGGCTCTTTGCTACGTGGCAGGGTTCATTGCTAGGTGCACACAGGGTTCATTGCTAGGTGGCAGGGCTCGTTGCTAGGTGGCAGGGTTCATTGCTACTGTAGGTGGCAGGATTCATTGCTAGGTGGCCAGGTTAATTCTAGGTGGACTGATTCATTTCTAAGTGGCAGGGTTCATTGCTAGGTGGCAGGGTTCATTGCTAGGTGGCAGGGTTCATTGCTAGGTGGCAGGGTACATTGCTAGGTACACACGGGGTTCATTGCTAGGTGGACAGATTCATTGCTAGGTGGCAGGGTTCATTGCTAGGTGGCAGGGTTCATTGCTAGGTGGCAGGGTTCATTGCTAGGTGGCAGGGCTCGTTGCTAGGTGGCAGGGCTCGTTGCTAGGTCGCAGGGTTCATTGCTAGGTGGCAGGGTTCATTCCTAGGTGGCAGGGTTCATTGCTAGGTGGCAGGGCTCGTTGCTAGGTGGCAGGGTTCATTGCTAGGTGGCAGGGTTCAGGGTTCATTGCTAGGTGGCAGGGTGCATTGCTAGGTGGCAGGGTTCATTGCTAGGTCGCAGGGTTCATTCCTAGGTGGCAGGGCTCGTTGGTGGCAGGGCTCGTTGCTAGGTCGCAGGGTTCATTGCTAGGTGGCCAGGTTCATTGCTAGGTGCACACAGGGTTCATTGCTAGGTGGCAGGGTTCATTGATAGGTGGCAGGGTTCATTGCTAGGTGGCAGGGTTCGTGGCTAGGTGGCAGGGTTCATTGCTAGGTGGCAGGGTTCATTGCTAAGGTAGCCAGGTTCATTGCTAGGTGGCAGGGTTCATTGCTAGGTGGTCAGGTTCATTGCTACGTGGCAGGGTTCATTGCTAGGTCGCAGGGTTCATTGCTAAGGTGGCAGGGTTCATTACTAGGTGGCAGGGTTCATTGCTAGGTGGCAGGGTTCATTGCTAGGTGGCAGGGTTCATTGCTAGGTGCACACGGTTCATTGCTAGGTGCACACGGTTCATTACTAGGTGGCAGGGTTCATTGCTAAGGTAGCAGGGTTCATTGCTAAGGTGGCAGGGTTCATTGCTAGGTGGCAGGGTTCATTGCTAGGTGGCAGGGTTCATTGCTAAGGTGGCAGGGTTCATTGCTAGGTGGCAGGATTCATTGCTAGGTGGCAGGGTTCATTCCTAGGTGCACACAGAGTTCATTGCTAGGTGGCAGGGCTCGTTGCTAGGTGGCAGGGTTCATTGCTACTGTAGGTGGCAGGATTCATTGCTAGATGGCCAGGTTAATTCTAGGTGGACTGATTCATTTCTAAGTGGCAGGGTTCATTGCTAGGTGGCAGGGTTCATTGCTAGGTGGCAGGGTTCATTGCTAGGTACACCTAAGTGGCAGGGTTCATTGCTAGGTGGCAGGGTTCATTGCTAGGTACACACGGGGTTCATTGCTAGGTGCACACCGGGTTCATTGCTAGGTGGCAGGGTTTATTGCTAGGTGGCAGGGTACATTGCTAGGTGCACACGGTTCATTGCTAGGTGGACAGATTCATTGCTAGTGGCAGGGCTCATTGCTAGGTACACACAGGTTCATTGCTAGGTGGCAGGGTTCATTGCTAGGTACACACGGGGTTCATTGCTAGGTGCACACAGGGTTCATTGCTAGGTGGCAGGGTTCATTGCTAGGTGGAGGCAATGTTTGGCGTGCCTGAAATTATTGCTCATGTTGACTGAGCCACCACTGTGTAAAGAACGTTGGGAGGAGCCAGAAGTGAGAGGTGCTCAAATCTTGGGCCTTTTTTCTTCTTTCTTCAAACAAGCTATCAAGCACACAAAAACGACAACCGATTATGTCGCTAATTAGATTATTTCTTGACACTTCATTTTGACTATTAAAAAAAAAGTGACATGTTCCATTGTGTGTCACATGTAGCTGTGTAACTTCTTGTGGCGCGTGCCCCCATATTAGCTGCCACTGCACCTCTTCCTAGCAGCTACAGATCATTGCATTTATTTGCGCACGAATACATTTGAAACTGACAAGACAGCGCACACACAAATGAAGTTGAAGAGCAGCAGCTCAGCTCTGCCTGCCATTAAGTTGCCACCTGTTTAGATGCCTGCTATTAAGTTGGAGCTGTTTAGATGCCTGCTATTAAAGTTGGAGCTGTTTAGATGCCTGCTATTAAGTTGGCACCTGTTTAGATGCCTGCTATTAAGTTGGCACCTGTTTAGATGCCTGCTATTAAGTTGGAGCTGTTTAGATGCCTGCTATTAAGTTGGAGCTGTTTAGATGCCTGCTATTAAGTTGGAGCTGTTTAGATGCCTGCTATTAAGTTGGAGCTGTTTAGATGCTTGCTATTAAGTTTGTGCCTGTTTAGATGCCTGCTATTAAGTTGGCACCTGTTTAGATGCCTGCTATTAAGTTGGCACCTGTTTAGATGCCTGCTATTAAGTTGGCACCTGTTTAGATGCCTGCTATTAAGTTGGCACCTGTTTAGATGCCTGCTATTAAGTTGGCACCTTTTTAGATGCCTGCTATTAAGTTGGAGCTGTTTAGATGCCTGCTATTAAGTTGGAGCTGTTTAGATGCCTGCTATTAAGTTGGCACCTGTTTAGATGCCTGCTATTAAGTTGGCACCTGTTTAGATGCCTGCTATTAAGTTGGCACCTGTTTAGATGCCTGCTATTAAGTTGGCACCTGTTTAGATGCCTGCTATTAAGTTGGCACCTGTTTAGATGCCTGCTATTAAGTTGGCACCTGTTTAGATGCCTGCTATTAAGTTGGCACCTGTTTAGATGCCTGCTATTAAGTTGGCACCTGTTTAGATGCCTGCTATTAAGTTGGCACCTGTTTAGATACCTGCTATTAAGTTGGCACCTGTTTAGATGCCTGCTATTAAGTTGGCACCTGTTTAGATGCCTGCTATTAAGTTGGAGCTGTTTAGATGCCTGCTATTAAGTTGGAGCATGTTTAGATGCCTGCTATTAAGTTGCCACCTGTTTAGATGCCTGCTATTAAGTTGGCACCTGTTTAGATGCCTGCTATTAAGTTGACACCTGTTTAGATGCCTGCTATTAAGTTGGAGCCTGTTTAGATGCCTGCTATTAAGTTGGCACCTGTTTAGATGCCTGCTATTAAGTTGGCACCTGTTTAGATGCCTGCTATTAAGTTGGCACCTGTTTAGATGCCTGCTATTAAGTTGGTGCCTGTTTAGATGCCTGCTATTAAGTTGGCACCTGTTTAGATGCCTGCTATTAAGTTGGCACCTGTTTAGATGCCTGCTATTAAGTTGGAGCTGTTTAGATGCCTGCTATTAAGTTGGCACCTGTTTAGATGCCTGCTATTAAGTTGGCACCTGTTTAGATGCCTGCTATTAAGTTGGCACCTGTTTAGATGCCTGCTATTAAGTTGGAGCTGTTTAGATGCCTGGTATTAAGTTGGAGCTGTTTAGATGCCTGCTATTAAGTTGGCACCTGTTTAGATGCCTGCTATTAAGTTGGCACCTGTTTAGATGCCTGCTATTAAGTTGGTGCCTGTTTAGATGCCTGCTATTAAGTTGGCACCTGTTTAGATGCCTGCTATTAAGTTGGTGCCTGTTTAGATGCCTGCTATTAAGTTAGAGCTGTTTAGATGCCTGCTATTAAGTTGGAGCTGTTTAGATGCCTGCTATTAAGTTGGCACCTGTTTAGATGCCTGCTATTAAGTTGGAGCTGTTTAGATGCCTGCTATTAAGTTGGCACCTGTTTAGATGCCTGCTATTAAGTTGGCACCTGGGATTATACCTAAGGCAAGGGATGCAGGGCTAGGATTATACTGAAGGCAAGGGATGCAGGGCTAGGATTATACTGAAGGCAAGAGATGCAGGGCTAGGATTATACTGAAGGCAAGAGATGCAGGGCTAAGATTATACTGAAGGCAAGAGATGCAGGGCTAGGATTATACCTAAGGCAAGAGATGCAGGGCTAGGATTATACTGAAGGCAAGAGATGCAGGGCTAGGATTATACTGAAGGCAAGAGATGCAGGGCTAGGATTATACTGAAGGCAAGAGATGCAGGGCTAGGATTATACCTAAGGCAAGAGATGCAGGGCTAGGATTATACTGAAGGCAAGAGATGCAGGGCTAGGATTATACTGAAGGCAAGGGATGCAGGGCTAGGATTATACTGAAGGCAAGAGATGCAGGGCTAGGATTATACTGAAGGCAAGAGATGCAGGGCTAGGATTATACTGAAGGCAAGGGATGCAGGGCTAGGATTATACTGAAGGCAAGGGATGCAGGGCTAGGATTATACCTAAGGCAAGGGATGCAGGGCTAGGATTATACTGAAGGCAAGGGATGCAGGGCTAGGATTATACTGAAGGCAAGAGATGCAGGGCTAGGATTATACTGAAGGCAAGGGATGCAGGGCTAGGATTATACTGAAGGCAAGGGATGCAGGGCTAGGATTATACTGAAGGCAAGGGATGCAGGGCTAGGATTATACCTAAGGTAAGAGATGCAGGGCTAGGATTATACTGAAGGCAAGAGATGCAGGGCTAGGATTATACTGAAGGCAAGAGATGCAGGGCTAGGATTATACTGAAGGCAAGGGATGCAGGGCTAGGGTTATACCATGCACGATACATGTCAGGGTTTCATTTAGAAAATTGTCCAAGGGGGGGCAACTGGAGGAATCTGGATATTAAGAGGGGGGGCATGATGTCAAGCACTTATCAACATCTAGTATCCCTAACTTAAATCTCAACTAGAAAATAATTTTAAACAAGCTGGTTTCAACTGATTTTAGTAGGTATGGGTGTCAAGATTTACCAAAAAAAAGTAAGGTGGGGTAGGGGGTGGGGAAAACTTTTTCTGGGGTTAAAGGTCATTTATCCCCGGCCTAAATCACTTAAACTTGTATCTCGGTAACAAAACAAGGTCATGTGGTTGATCCTGGTGTCAAAATGCACAGAATTATGCAAGAAGGGCCCCCCAATTTTTTTTGGGCCCTTAGTTACCAAACCTTGACCTCCAAATGTGAGGTCAAAGGTCAAAAAGTGTCATTGACATGGCATAATATTATTATGTATCATATAATTTTGAAGCTGCATGGTGTCAAACAATGCATCAAAGAATCAAGTGCAAAGAATCAAGTAGTAAACAAATAATTGAAATACTGATTACAGCATAGCTATAACATATTTAGTCATTTTCCTCTTCATCGCTACCAAGTTCCTCTACATCTGCTCCATTAGAACAGTGTCCACAGCACACACCACATGCAGAAACACATGACATGCCAGCTCTCATGCAGCTGCATTTCATGGTTTGGCACTGCCTCTCCCCTTCCTTGCAGTTGCAGCACCTGACTTTCCATCTAAGGTTATCAAATCATGGTCCATGTTGTCACCAATGTGCTGCTCAATCTGCTTCTCCAGTACTGCCATTGATGCTGCATGTGTGTTATTAGTCGAGTCAATGTATGTGTACTTGTAGTCCGTACCCTCTTTTGGACTTTCACATATGCCAATCCTGTGCATGATGTTAATCAGCTGATCTGAACCGAACTTATGATCAAGGTATAAGCTCATGCCGAGCTGGAAAGGCATCTTGGATGATCTTGAGCGTTGTGAAGATATAATATTTTGCCCTGCAACATTTCTCCTGACTGATGAATGCGGCATTAAACATGTTAACAACAGTTCAAGAGATTCTGGTAGCTCATAATGGGATGTCATTTCTATAAGCGAGGGAAATTCCTCTTTGCTGAAGTTAAGACACTTTATGTCATTCATAATGAGCAAAGCAGCCATTTTAATGATGGCTTTCTTTTTCTCGTCTTCATTACCTGTTTCCATCTTCTTGTGGTAGTCTCTGGTGATATCTGCCGTGCAGTTCCTAAAGCAGACAACATCCTTCCTATGTTTTTGATTTGTAATGAATATACTATTACCATAGTGCCTCTCGAGTGCTTGTTTCAAATATTTCTCATGATACACTGGAAGGTCATCATCACCTACTAATATCTTCATTTGCTCTTGCAATTGGCTTACAGTGTAAACACCACTCTCCATTTCACTGTCAAACCACCCGCAGAGCTTGTAGAAGGCATTTTCCTTAGAACCATCCACAGGCCTTCCAGATTTCTGAAAATAAAGTTTTTTTGGAATAATTAATTATGGTATACATACTCTAGCAATTTTACTAACATTACGTCGACCTGGTACATCATACAGGGTGCAGTAGCATTTGCAATGATAGACAGCCTCTTCTGCTACAAGATCTGCAATGCCTTCCAAGCGTCCTTGGACAGCCATTCCAAGACTATCTTTTCTTGCACTTGCTATTCTCAGAAGTGATGTCTTAAGTGTGATAGTTGATGCCCGACGTATGGTCTGCTGTCTGGCAGGATGTCTTTCGTCAAAATGGATGTCCTCATTGCAGATGATACATCTTTCACTGTACGGAAATCGTGTAGGACCCCGGTCTGAAATTATTATCTGGACTAAGTTAGCCAAATCAACAGTATATTGTATGCATGTTATGTAGGGGATTGCAATAAGATTATGGGGAATTCAAGTGACTCTTACCATTATCGTCATTTACAGATTGTGACACTTTTTGACGTTTAGGGCGTGGTTCATGCTCCTGTTCTTCAACATCAGGCTCCTTTTGCATGAAAAGGGCTCTGCATCTTTGATGGACGGTCATAGGAATGTTGCTAGTCCATTTTCTTTCCAATCGCTCTAACAAGGAAGAGTCGCTGATATGTCTACAATGCTCAATTAGGTTCTCATAGCCCTTAGTGTACAACTTCTGTAGCTTTCCTGCTTCTGATGAGTCCTCAGTACAAATCTCACACCTCCTTTCCATTTTGCTCGAATGGAGTAAGATACCAACCTTATGCCAATGTCTAGTCCTTTTATAGACAAACGCAGCAGCACACATAATGTTCTTGGAGAATCCTGCACAAACCACCAACTCCCATCAAAGGGTGCAAGCTGGGCAGGATCATGCAGGTTTTGTGCAAGATCCTGCAGGTTTCTAAGCAAACCTGACCACAAGCCACAACTACTCCCATCAAAGGGTGCAAGCTGGGCAGGATCATGCAGGTTTTGTGCAAGATCCTGCAGGTTTCTAAGCAAACCTGACCACAAGCCACAACTACTCTCAATACAGATAACACCCACAAACATCTCTCAAGAGTTGGTCCTAAAGGATCCCAGATTTTTTGTGCATCATCATGGTACAATTCTGAGCATTTTGACACCAAGATAAAAAATGTTGGGTATTTAGTTGTCGAGATACAATGTTTTACAATTTTGGGGCGATCGATGACCTTTTGACCCCCCAAAAGTTTTACCCACCCCCTACCCCACCTTCCTTTTTTTTGGTAAGTCTTGACACCCATACTTACCCAT
This sequence comes from Cladorhizidae sp. MBARI D1340-BT2, assembly GCA_028752905.1. Classification (NCBI taxonomy): domain Eukaryota; kingdom Metazoa; phylum Porifera; class Demospongiae; order Poecilosclerida; family Cladorhizidae; species Cladorhizidae sp. MBARI D1340-BT2. The sequence goes on along the minus strand of JAQNBH010000017.1, from coordinate 20,621,320 downwards.
ACTTACCAAAATCAGTTGAAACCAGCTTGTTTAAAATTATTTCTTAGATTGGATCTAAATATGGCTAATTTTAGGATACTAATCAATAAGAACTATTTCCAGGGGGGGGGGGGGGCAAAAAGGTTCCAGCAGCCCCCCCCCCCCCCCTAAATGAAACCCTGCATATGTATAATTCCCCTGGCTTGTCCGCTGCTACTGAGCCATCTCTGAGTGTGCATGGTCAGTGCATGCAACTGCTCTCACTTGACCCTGGAGTGGTACTAGCTGTACGTACCTATGTGTGCGGCAGCCACTCGAGACGGCTCGGGTGGAATTCAAAACTATCGAATGAGGAGAGTGCCTTCATGTACTTGTTGGACATTAGGAGAGCTCTTGAGCCTTCTTCACGGAGTAAAAAGAAGAAGGAAGAAGGAAAGTGTATGAGCGATGAAGATACTTTTGGTGCTGATAATAATTGATTACTTGGTTGATCTTTGGTGGGAGTGGGAGGGGATCTCTGTCAGTGGGTGGGTATGTTCCTCTTTCTGTCGCCCTTGTATGACACATTGACTGTCTGGCTGAGGTGTGGGTGGTAGGTGCATCTTTGTCTGGCTGAGGTGTGGGTTGATGTGGTGATAGGTGTAGCTCCGACTACCAATGCCTTGAGGCATTGTTTACAATATGTCAATGACCATTCAGTCTCCGGAAATATATGAACTCTGCCCCATCTGTGTACGTGAACTTCAAATCCATATTCCAAATGCAAGTGCACTCTCAGGCATTGGACAGTAAAGATGGCGATCACTACTGAGTGAGGAGGAGCTCCACTTGCTGCAGTCACTACTGAGTGAGGAGGAGCTCCACTTGCTGCAGTCACTACTGAGTGAGGAGGAGCTCCACTTGCTGCAGTCACTACTGAGTGAGGAGGAGCTCCACTTGCTGCAGTCACTACTGAGTGAGGATGAGCTCCACTTGCTGCAGTCACTACTGAGTGAGGAGGAGCTCCATTGCTGCAGTCACTACTGAGTGAGGAGGAGCTCCACTTGCTGCAGTCACTACTGAGTGAGGAGGAGCTCCACTTGCTGGGTCACTACTGAGTGAGGAGGAGCTCCACTTGCTGCAGTCACTACTGAGTGAGGAGGAGCTCCACTTGCTGCAGTCACTACTGAGTGAGGAGGAGCTCCACTTGCTGCAGTCACTACTGAGTGAGGAGGAGCTCCACTTGCTACTGAGTGAGGAGGAGCTCCACTTGCTGCAGTCACTACTGAGTGAGGAGGAGCTCCACTTGCTGCAGTCACTACTGAGTGAGGAGGAGCTCCACTTGCTGGGTCACTACTGAGTGAGGAGGAGCTCCACTTGCTTTACCTTTTGGTTGTAACAGGAGGAAGAGAAACATATGGAGACTTTAACCTTTGCACAGGAGGCAGCCGGGAGAGTACTAAAAGCAAGTTTAACTCCTCTCAAATTCTAGGAAAGTTTATCAAGCCTGACCATCCTATCATTACCATTCACAGTTGAACTCAAATAAAGCACATCGCTCTGCCGCAACCTACTCATTGCAACAGATGCAAGAATAAAACTCGAGACTTCAATGCATAGGGTAGCAGATCGGTACTCTGCGACTATGTATTGCACAGGATCGCAACACCAGTGCAAGCATCGTGCTGTGAACTAGCCTTGGGATGTAGAGACTATCACAACACCAGTGCAAGCATCAGAGCTGTGAACTAGCCTTGGGATGTAGAGACTATCGCAACACCAGTGCAAGCATCGTGCTGTGAACTAGCCTTGGGATGTAGAGACTATCACAACACCAGTGCAAGCATCAGAGCTGTGAACTAGCCTTGGGATGTAGAGACTATCACAACACCAGTGCAAGCATCGTGAGCTGTGAACTAACCTTGGGATGTAGCGACTATCGTAACACCAGTGCAAGCATCGTGAGCTGTGAACTAGCCTTGGGATGTAGCGACTATCGCAACACCAGTGCAAGCATCGTGAGCTGTGAACTAGCCTTGGGATGTAGAGACTATCACAACACTAGTGCAAGCATCGTGCTGTGAACTAGCCTTGGGATGTAGAGACTATCGCAACACCAGTGCAAGCATCAGAGCTGTGAACTAGCCTTGGGATGTAGAGACTATCACAACACCAGTGTAAGCATCGTGCTGTGAACTAGCCTTGGGATGTAGAGACTAGCACAACACCAGTGCAAGCATCGTGAGCTGTGAACTAGCCTTGGTATGTAGAGACTATCACTACACCAGTGCAAGCATCGTGAGCTGTGAACTAACCTTGGGATGTAGCGACTATCGTAACACTAGTGCAAGCATCGTGAGCTGTGAACTAGCCTTGGGATGTAGAGACTATCGTAACACCAGTGCAAGCATCGTGAGCTGTGAACTAGCCTTGGGATGTAGAGACTATCACAACACCAGTGCAAGCATCGTGCTGTGAACTAGCCTTCGGATGTAGAGACTATCGCAACACCAGTGCAAGCATCGTGAGCTGTGAACTAGCCTTGGGATGTTGACTGCTCAACTCTCTTATTGATTTTTCTTTTATTTGTCGTCAAGCGGAGTGAGATACTTTGTGATCACAAAATCTCTTTTTCCCTCAGGCATGAGTGTTCATCACTCGGAGCAATAAATGGCCTCCATATGTGTGTGTGAACTGCAACATTGTAATTCTCTGAGCATGCACGTAATTGCGCTGCTAGGAGGCAGGTCAGTGTAAGGATGAACCAAGAGTAAGCTAATTAAAATGGGAGCAAGAAATAGGAAGTGAGTGAGGAAAAGTTAAGTGTAGTTTAGAAACAGAGGAACTGAGGAGAACTGGGCTATCAAAGAACCTTTTTCCTTGAGTGTGTGTGCATCGGCCTCCATATAAGGATGTACAACTTGAATTTTCTCGTCGTTTAGCCTCCACCCAGACATTGCCACGCGCCTTCCCTCGACACCCTGTGTTTGAATATTGTTTTTTAAGTTAGTGCTCTAATCAGGTGGATGAGTTGGTGTGAAGTTTTGCAGCTTCCACACTAGCAGCTATTAGATATTTCTTCCTCTCTCTCTCTCTCAGTAGTCGGTGGATTTGTAGTTTTATCTGTACTCAAAATCCCCAGTTCAATCCCGAACAGAATGACTCATTTCCTCCTTCCCCCTCATCCTGTTTTCTTGGTACTCAAGGTCACCACCAGTTTGATCACTGCACACACTTTGTGATGGTAGCCAACAGCCAAACCAATCAACACACTCTGTATACAAACATGTGCATGGCTGTCCATGTGTGTGCATGTGTGTGCATGTATGTACACATGTGTGCATATGACTACATGTGTGTGTGCATGTATGTCTGACTGTACATGTGTGTGTATATGTGTGTGTATGTATGTACACATGTGTGCATATGACTGTACATGTGTGTGTACATGTGTGTTAGAGAATTAGCCGTAGGCTGAGCGGACAATGATGGGAAAGGAGATTATTGAAGGATGCTTCACTCAAGATACAACTTAGCTGGGCCTCTCTGGGCCTCTGGCAGGTCCCTTAAATAGGCTATCTACCGGAGTCCCAGTCAGGACCTTATTTGGTAATAGGCCTACTTAAACAGGTGCATGTAAGTGTGCATTCTAGTGGTCATGGTATGGCTTTATGTCCTAATAAGGAAATAGTATCAGTTTGATGATCGACCTAGAGTACACAAGTATAGACAGCTCAAAGAATCACTTCAATATGTTAATGCTGCTGGAAACTCAAACCTCAAGACATGCGCCAGTTCTATTAATTTTATGGAAAAACAAACTTATATATCCAAAGAACTAACCTATTTATCCAAAGATAAAAAATAATTTGCCAACATCATCCTCTTTGCTCGTTATCTTAATTGCCCGCTTGTGATAATAACTCTCACACTTGAAATTGGCATTTTGCAAAACCAATAGCCTAGTAGGCTTTATTCTTATTGTGCACCAGTAATAAACAGGTATTTGCCATATTACATAAAACGCATGCAAATCCAAGCTAAGTGAGTTTTGTAAACGTGTTAAAATACTAGAAGAAAAATCTGATGATTTAAAGGGAAAATTAAGTGCTGCTTGGGGGAGGGGTGGGGTGGGGTCTCTCCCGGTGGGTTGGGGATCCCCAACAATGTGTCTGTACATGTCTGTACATGATGTACGTATCTATGTCTGTAAAGTATCTATAGCAACTGTACAGCTCCCATAGAACAAATAGAAACCTTCCAAGCTTACTTTTGAAGATTGTGCATGTGTGTGTGTGTGTGTGCGTGCATGTGCATGCGTGTGTGTGTGTGTGTGTGTGTGTCTCATAGGAAGTGAAGCATTAACCACAGCCATGGGTTGGGGTTCCCCAACAATGTGTGTGTACATGTACACTACATGTCTGTACATGTGCAATGTATGTATCTATGTCTGTAAGTGGGTGCTGCTCTACAGCAACTGCACAACTCCATAGAACAAATAGAAGCCTTCCAAGCTTCCTTTTGAAGGTCACTGAGGTCATGTGTCTGTGTGTGTGTATATAAAGGCTGTCCTAGGAAGTGAAGCATTACCAGCAGCTAGCATGTGTTACTTTACATTCAGATAAGTAGAGCTTTGTGAAGAATAGTAAGAAGCTCTGCTGTGGGTTATTTTCAAACTCTGCATGAACCCCGATTGTTGTGATTCTATATGTAGCCTCCTTCCAAGCAAATGGTGCCTCCTCCTGCTCCTAAGAAGGCAGACAGTAAGAAGGCACCGATAATTCCTGCCAAAGCAGAGCCAGCTGCGATGGACCCAACAGGTTTGTGGTTGTGTGTGGGGTTACTTCAGTTCAGACTCGGGGGAGGGGAGAGGCATAAATATTCCTGTGATTTCAAAAGCCTCATCCATCTTGAGTTGACAAGAACTGGTTGCCGGAATACAGTTATGCTCCATTGGGAAGCTCAACATAATGTACGAGATTATTATTGAGCTGTTGACTTAGTCTGAAGCAAGCTGTCTTGTGTGTGGTGTGCTGAACAAGAGGTGTGTAGAGTGTGGGTGGTGGTTAGAGGGATGTGTGTGTGTGTGTAGGGAGGGGGAGGGGGGTGGGCTGTCATCAGGATAGTGTGCTAGAGGTTGTGAGGAATAACACTCAGAGCAGCGGAGGAACTCTAGGGGAAGCAGGTTCCTAGCGGTTGTGCCTCCTGTAGTATGTAGGCTCAATATGTACCAGTGTGTATGTACAGTGGAGCCTCACTGACCTGGGCAGTGTGGGATGCCTCCTGTAGTATGTAGGCTCAATATGTACCAGTGTGTATGTATAGTGGAGCCTCACTGATCTGGGCACGAGCCGCAGCTCCGCCCCCACCTGCATGTGTGCATGAGCCACTAATTTTTCTCACCTTTTTTAATTTTTGTAAAGACTATGAAAGTTTATAAAGAACGAAAAATTTCACAGATGTGCTATATACAGAGACACTTTCAGTCCCTTACCAAATTAGGCACCTATCACTTAATTACTTACTCATAGCCACTTATTATTTATTTTATTAAATATTATTATTATTGTTATTAATATTGTTATTATTACTATTATTATTATTATTATTATTTATTATTATTATTATTATTATTATTATTATTATTATTATTATTATTATTATTGTTATTATTATTATTATTATTATTATTATTATTATTATTATTATTATTATATACTACTACTTATATACTACTACTATTATTATTATTATTACTACTATTGTTATTATTACTACTACTATTGTTATTATTATTATTATTATTACTACTACTACTACTACTATTATTTTATTTTACTGCAAAAATAATACTGCCAACAGCATCAACCCAAAAAAGGGGGGTGGAGTTTTATCTTGGCCAATGGTCTAATAAGTGATTATTGTCGTGTGCCAGCTGGCATTTTTGGTGTGTCTGCTGTACAAGGACCAATGATGTGGCAAGTCTGCAAGCAAAGGGGGTGATGAGGGCACTTTTGCACGGCCATTGAAGGAGCTTGGGAGAAGCAGGCCTGGAGGAAGACAGATGGCCGCTCCTGACATGCTGATGGGCGTGGCCATGCACAATGTTGTCTTAGTTGAGCTGCTGCCATCGGTCCTCTAACTACCACACATATTAGCCTAGCCTTGATATAAAGCCATGCCCCAGTAGTGTTGGCATTAGTTGGCTGTAAGTGCACACAGGTTGAAGGTGCAGAGATCCTTTACCGGTCTAACTTGACAGTGTACTCTTATACCTAAACGGTCGCCCACTACAACGCTTGTGGCAATATTGCCACTAATTCTCATTAGCTAACTGTCCGAGGGAGGGTGGCTACACCCACTACTGTTCACCATGACAACTAGGTTAGAACAGTGACATCGTCGTTGTTGAGAAATCTTTAATACACCGTATGTAGACAACCGTGAGGTCAGCATAATGCACGCCTGATTCTGATTGGTAAACATTATATATCCACTAATTACCTGCTAATTACCTGCACACACAAATAATCACCTAAATAATGCTGACTAAGCGGTGTTTGTGAGAGTGGTAATTCTTAATTAGGTGTGCTCTATTTGAATGCATAGGAGTAGGAGAACTGAAGATAGTGAATAGGTTTGACTAGGAAAGCATCGGCATGGCAACCACACAAGACTGTTTTGCACTCCCACCCTAGGAGGAGTTCTAGGCCTAGCTATAGCCCCAGCAATGGAGAACAATCAAGTATCACTCCCCACCCTAGGAGGAGTTCTAGGCCTAGCTATAGCCCCAGCAATGGAGAACAATCAAGTATCACTCCCCACCCTAGGAGGAGTTCTAGGCCTAGCTATAGCCCCAGCAATGGAGAACAATCAAGTATCACTCCCCACCCTAGGAGGAGTTCTAGGCCTAGCTATAGCCCCAGCAATGGAGAACAATCAAGTATCACTCCCCACCCTAGGAGGAGTTCTAGGCCTAGCTATAGCCCCAGCAATGGAGAACCATCAAGTATCACTCCCCACCCTAGGAGGAGTTCTAGGCCTAGCTATAGCCCCAGCAATGGAGAACAATCAAGTATCACTCCGGAGTTCTGACTAGCAGTAGACCCAGCAACTAAGGACAACCATGATAGTCAAGTATTACTACCCCTACATCCTTGGCCTAGCAATAGCCCCAGCAACTGAGAGTAAACATGATAGTCAAGTATCACTCCCACACTAGGAGGAGTTCTGGGCCTAGCAGCAGCCCCAGCAACTGAGAGCAATAATGATGATAGTCAAGTTTCACTCCCACACTAGGAAGAGTTCTGGGCCTAGCAATAGCCCCAGCAACTGAGAGCAAACATGATAGTCATTTCATTTCAATTTCCATTATAAAAGATGGGGGGGGGGGGGGGTAGGGGGCACCATCATCATGCCATTCGTAGGTCAGGAGCTGCCATCTCCATTGCCCCCTCTCCTCCAGACCTTCCGCCCTTTGACGAGCATATGAAACTGCCGTCACTGTGCCAGTTTACAGAGCACGAGGAGCTGCTATCTGCACTCATCTTGCCTCTAGGCATGCTCCACCCTGCATCCTTGCCCATTAATACAGTACCATAAGTAAACTTGGTCCTAATGAAAAACTGGACCTTTTTCAGGCAGACACTTTCAGCTAGTAAAAGCAATGACAATAAATATCACCGACACGTTGCGGGCGCCAAAATAACGAGATAGTCTGATATTGCTGTCTATCCAGCTGTTTTTAAATTTGGTCAAGTGGCATGCTTTACTGAGCGGCAATAGTGAAGGCGCGTACTTATTTTAGAACTGAGTGCAGCAGAAGGCCACTTATCCAAACACACTGGGATCGGAGGATGTTCGGGTGACTGAACTCCAGGTCTTCAGCTTATCCTTGCCCCGCATCGTGGCTTTCCAACATCTCATTCCACCACTCCTCGAGCTAAACTCTATTAAAGGAAGGAATAATCAAATTATTCAAATAAATATTGATATATATACACTGTAGTTCATGTACGTAGTCTTTCTGTTTCAAGTTTCAGAGCATTTGACGGCTCTATTGCAATTGACAACGTCAATTCTTCAGTGGTGAACCTGAAAGGAAGACGGAGAACATATTATGTTCACTTTCCTGACATTCAAGTTTCAACACTTTTCTCAACATGAGTGACTTCAAATTTGTGTGCATGTGACTTGCTTTGGCCATACTAACTTTTTTCTTACTCCGGATTGTATGGGGGAGATATGGGCCTTGGAATGTGTAAATTTACTGACCTGAAATCCATTTTACAGTTGTGACCTGTATGTCAATGTGCTCTAAGTTGGTGTCCAATTTGGAAGTGGTTATGTCACACTGGTGGTGAGTCATGTGCAATAATGTGCAGTCACCATGGTTTCCACAACTCCTACTAGGAAGTATATATATAGCTAGGTCAGAAACTAAATATACCATTGGGAAGTTGTCTGAATAAGCAGGAGTGTTTTTACTTCAACATCACTGTGTATAGAACCTAAAAGTTATAAGCGATTTAGTCTGTCTGCTGTGACACGGAGAGCAGAAGGATCTAGAGAAGCCACTGGACGAGGTTCCACGTTTAGAGGAGGGTATATATTCTTGTGTGTGCATTGCGCTAAGGAATTTCCCCCACAACGTGGAAAGAAGTACACCGCCAAGTAACTGGCATTTCCACAGGTGTGGCTAGCCATGCTGTGGGCGTGGCTTCTTGTAGCGTTCGGTTGACGGGTGACGTGTTGGGATAAGTGGCCTCGTGCTAAGCTGAGGTGTGTCGCTTCATCAAGTGGGCGTGGTTTTAAGAGGTGGTGCAGTAGGCTGCATGCCCATGTTTGTGTGTATGTGCATGCATGTACCATAACAACTGGTTGTTAAGCATGGTGTTTATAGAATCAGTCTGCATGGATATGGCGCTCAACACCCGCCACATGTCTAAACATATTCATGAGCCCACGTGCAGATGAAAGCCCCACCCACACACTTAATTATGCATGTGTAAAAGGCCACACCCATGAATTGTAGGAGGGACAAATGTAAGATAATGGTGGAACCAAGAAGCAGGAGGAGTTGATGTGAGGTCATCAACACTTGACCTGACTGCAGGGTGGATGGCTGGGTGTGTATACCACACCGGTCATCAGCACTTGAGGTGGACCTGACTACAGGGTGGATGGCTGGGTGTGCATACCACACCAGTCATCGGCACTTGAGGTGGTGCACCTGACTACAGGGTGGATGGCTGGTGTGCATACCACACCAGTCATCGGCACTTGAGGTGGTGCACCTGACTACAGGGTGGATGGCTGGGTGTGCATACCACACAGGTCATCAACACTTGAGGTGGTGCACCTGACTACAGGGTGGATGGCTGGGAGTGCATACTGGGATCCCAGAGAGTGCCGCGCGTGGTGTCTGTATCTATGAATTTATCTAGCAACCAGAAATGGAAGGGACACTTTTTTTTAGCAGCAGGACACATCATGATCAACACTCAACAAATAGAGGCTAGAGCCAGCAGATTGGTGTGTAGGCATGCATGTATTGTGGCAGCTGCTGGTTGCTAGGGAGCTGTCGGTTGCTAGGGAGCTGTCTCTTGCTATCACACAGTCAATGTGTGCTTAGTCGGTTCTTGAAAGAAGTAGTTGCTAAAAATTGAGTGATCTCTGCCAACCAACCTTGCCTACTATGCTCGCTGCTCAGAGCTGTCCCTCACCTTGTGCTCGCTGCTCAGAGCTGTCCTCCCTCACCTTGTGCTCACTGCTCAGAGCTGTCCTCCCTCACCTTGTGCTCACTGCTCAGAGCTGTCCTCCCTCACCTTGTGCTCGCTGCTCAGAGCTGTCCTCCCTCACCTTGTGCTCACTGCTCAGAGCTGTCCTCCCTCACCTTGTGCTCACTGCTCAGAGCTGTCCTCCCTCACCTTGTGCTCGCTGCTCAGAGCTGTCCTCCCTCACCTTGTGCTCACTGCTCAGAGCTGTCCCTCACCTTGTGCTCACTGCTCAGAGCTGTCCTCCCTCACCTTGTGCTCGCTGCTCAGAGCTGTCCTCCCTCACCTTGTGCTCACTGCTCAGAGCTGTCCCTCACCTTGTGCTCGCTGCTCAGAGCTGTCCTCCCTCACCTTGTGCTCACTGCTCAGAGCTGTCCCTCACCTTGTGCTCACTGCTCAGAGCTGTCCTCCCTCACCTTGTGCTCACTGCTCAGAGCTGTCCCTCACCTTGTGCTCACTGCTCAGAGCTGTCCTCCCTCACCTTGTGCTCACTGCTCAGAGCTGTCCTCCCTCACCTTGTGCTCACTGCTCAGAGCTGTCCCTCACCTTGTGCTCACTACTCAGAGCTGTCCCTCACCTTGTGCTCGCTGCTCAGAGCTGTCCTCCCTCACCTTGTGCTCACTGCTCAGAGCTGTCCTCCCTCACCTTGTGCTCACTGCTCAGAGCTGTCCTCCCTCACCTTGTGCTCACTGCTCAGAGCTGTCCCTCACCTTGTGCTCACTGCTCAGAGCTGTCCTCCCTCACCTTGTGCTCACTGCTCAGAGCTGTCCTCCCTCACCTTGTGCTCACTGCTCAGAGCTGTCCTCCCTCACCTTGTGCTCACTGCTCAGAGCTGTCCCTCACCTTGTGCTCACTGCTCAGAGCTGTCCCTCACCTTGTGCTCGCTGCTCAGAGCTGTCCTCCCTCACCTTGTGCTCGCTGCTCAGAGCTGTCCTCCCTCACCTTGTGCTCACTGCTCAGAGCTGTCCTCCCTCACCTTGTGCTCACTGCTCAGAGCTGTCCCTCACCTTGTGCTCGCTGCTCAGAGCTGTCCTCCCTCACCTGCTCAGAGCTGTCCTCCCTCATCTTGTGCTGCGCTGTTTTCCTGCTCTCAGCCTTTGCTCTCCCTGGTCCGCACTCCCTCCTCCTTGCTCTCAGCCTTTGCTCTCCCTGGTCCGCACTCCCTCCTCCTTGCTCTCAGCCTTTGCTCTCCCTGGTCCGCACTCCCTCCTCCTTGCTCTCAGCCTTTGCTCTCCCTGGTCCACACTCCCTCCTCCTTGCTCTCCCTGGTCCGCACTCACTCCTCCTTGCTCTCAGCCTTTGCTCTCCCTGGTCCGCACTCACTCCTCCTTGCTCTCCCTGGTCCACACTCCCTCCTCCTTGCTCTCCATGGTCCGCACTCCCTCCTCCTTGCTCTCCCTGGTCCACACTCCCTCCTCCTTGCTCTCCATGGTCCGCACTCCCTCCTCCTTGCTCTCCCTGGTCCACACTCACTCCTTGCTCTCAGCCTTTGCTCTCCCTGGTCCACACTCACTCCTCCTTGCTCTCCCTGGTCCACACTCCCTCCTCCTTGCTCTCCCTGGTCCGCACTCACTCCTGCTTGCTCTCCCTGGTCCGCACTCACTCCTTGCTCTCAGCCTTTGCTCTCCCTGGTCCGCACTCACTCCTCCTTGCTCTCAGCCTTTGCTCTCCCTGGTCCACACTCACTCCTCCTTGCTCTCCCTGGTCCGCACTCCCTCCTCCTTGCTCTCAGCCTTTGCTCTCCCTGGTCCACACTCACTCCTCCTTGCTCTCAGCCTTTGCTCTCCCTGGTCCACACTCACTCCTCCTTGCTCTCAGCCTTTGCTCTCCCTGGTCCGCACTCCCTCCTCCTTGCTCTCCCTGGTCCGCACTCCCTCCTCCTTGCTCTCAGCCTTTGCTCTCCCTGGTCCGCACTCACTCCTCCTTGCTCTCAGCCTTTGCTCTCCCTGGTCCACACTCACTCCTCCTTGCTCTCCCTGGTCCGCACTCCCTCCTCCTTGCTCTCAGCCTTTGCTCTCCCTGGTCCACACTCACTCCTCCTTGCTCTCAGCCTTTGCTCTCCCTGGTCCGCACTCACTCCTCCTCCAGTCTACCACATTTCTTTCGGTAGTTCTAACTGTTCAACGCAGAACCATGAGAGTTTGTGACTGTTCCTCCAGTTCCTCCAGTTCTGAGCGAACGAGTGTTACTTGATTTTGTTTCAAGTTTGTACGTACACAACAACTGACAAGTAAATGTATTATAAGTATATACAGAGAGAGAAACTTCCATTATGATGTCTCGACACTCTGTTGCCGAGACAAATAGATGGGTATACTTGGGTGAGAGGCCAAGCCCTGTGTAAGTGGTGTTGTAAAGAAGTGGTTGGTTCATAGCTACTTAAATCTCAAGGCACCAAGTTTTAGCAGTCTTGACAGGTTCTGTGGGGACACACACTGGATCAACATCGCACTGGGTTGAAGTAGGTTGAGAATAGCTCTATGGGGACACACACTGGATCAACATCACACTGGGTTGAGGCAGGTTGACAGAGCTCTATGGGGACACACACTGGATCAACATCACACTGGGTTGAGGCAGGTTAACAGAGCTCTAAGGGGACACACACTGGATCAACATCACACTGGGTTGAAGTAGGTTGAGAATAGCTCTATGGAGAGACACACTGGATCAACATCACACCGGGTTGAAGTAGTCTGACAGCAGCTCTATGGGGACACACGTTGGAACAGCACCACGCTGGGTTGAGATTGGGACATACTGGGTCAAACAACCAGCGTGCTCTCCCCTAGGGGCAGATCTAACCTGCTAACTTCATTGCAACAACACAAACTATCATGAGATGAGAGCAGAGGGGTTGGGTCGTTTAGCAACTCAATGCCAGTTCCCAATATCAAGCACCCACTGCTCAGAGCAAGCACCCACTGCACCCACTGCTCAGAGCAAGCGCCCACTGCACAGAGCAAGCACCCACTGCACCCACTGTTCAGAGCAAGCGCCCACTGCACAGAGCAAGCACCCACTGCACAGAGCAAGCACCCACTGCACAGAGCAAGCGCCCACTGCACAGAGCAAGCACCCACTGCACAGAGCAAGCACCCACTGCTCAGAGCAAGCGCCCACTGCACCCACTGCACAGAGCAAGCGCCCACTGCACAGAGCAAGCACCCACTGCACCCACTGCTCAGAGCAAGCGCCCACTGCACAGAGCAAGCACCCACTGCACAGAGCAAGCGCCCACTGCACAGAGCAAGCACCCACTGCACAGAGCAAGCACCCACTGCTCAGAGCAAGCGCCCACTGCACAGAGCAAGCGCCCACTGCACAGAGCAAGCACCCACTGCTCAGAGCAAGCACCCACTGCACAGAGCAAGCACCCACTGCTCAGAGCAAGCATCCACTGCTCAGAGTAAGCGCCCACTGCTCAAGAGCAAGCGCCCACTGCACAGAGCAAGCGCCCACTGCACAGAGCAAGCACCCACTGCACAGAGCAAGCGCCCACTGCCACCACTGCACAGAGCAAGCGCCCACTGCACAGAGCAAGCACCCACTGCACAGAGCAAGCGCCCACTGCACAGAGTAAGCGCCCACTGCACAGAGCAAGCGCCCACTGCCACCACTGCACAGAGCAAGCACCCACTGCACAGAGCAAGCGCCCACTGCACCCACTGCACAGAGCAAGCGCCCACTGCACAGAGCAAGCACCCACTGCTCAGAGCAAGCGCCCACTGCACAGAGCAAGCACCCACTGCTCAGAGCAAGCACCCACTGCACAGAGCAAGCACCCACTGCTCAGAGCAAGCATCCACTGCTCAGAGTAAGCGCCCACTGCTCAAGAGCAAGCACCCACTGCACAGAGCAAGCGCCCACTGCACAGAGCAAGCACCCACTGCACAGAGCAAGCGCCCACTGCCACCACTGCACAGAGCAAGCGCCCACTGCACAGAGCAAGCGCCCACTGCACAGAGCAAGCACCCACTGCACAGAGCAAGCGCCCACTGCACAGAGTAAGCGCCCACTGCACAGAGCAAGCGCCCACTGCCACCACTGCACAGAGCAAGCACCCACTGCACAGAGCAAGCACCCACTACTCAGAGCAAGCATCCACTGCTCAGAGTAAGCGCCCACTACACAGAGCAAGCGCCCACTGCTCAGAGCAAGCGCCCACCAAGCGCCCACTGCTCAGAGCAAGCGCCCACTGCTCAGAGCAAGCATCCACTGCTCAGAGTAAGCGCCCACTGCTCAAGAGCAAGCGCCCACTGCACAGAGCAAGCGCCCACTGCTCAGAGCAAGCACCCACTGCCACCACTGCACAGAGCAAGCACCCACTGCCACCACTACACAGAGCAAGCGCCCACTGCTCAGAGCAAGCATCCACTGCTCAGAGTAAGCGCCCACTACACAGAGCAAGCGCCCACTGCTCAGAGCAAGCGCCCACTACACAGAGCAAGCACCCACTACACAGAGCAAGCACCCACTGCCACCACTGCACAGAGCAAGCACCCACTACACAGAGCAAGCGCCCACTGCTCAGAGCAAGCACCCACCGCCACCACTGCACAGAGCAAGCACCCACTGCCACCACTACACAGAGCAAGCGCCCATTGCACAGAGCAAGCGCCCACTGCACAGAGCAAGCGCCCACTACACAGAGCAAGCGCCCACTGCCACCACTGCACAGAGCAAGCGCCCACTGCACAGAGCAAGCGCCCACTGCCATCACTCATCACTACACAGAGCAAGCACCCACTACACAGAGCAAGCGCCCACTACACCACTGCACAGAGCAAGCGCCCACTGCACAGAGCAAGCGCCCACTGCACAGAGCAAGCGCCCACTGCCACCACTGCACAGAGCAAGCGCCCACTACACAGAGCAAGCGCCCACTGCACAGAGCAAGCGCCCACTGCACCCACTGCGGCAAGCACATTCTTTTTTTAATAGTGGGAGGCAATCCCACCCAAAAATCAAAGCTCATATATCAGCTTAGATTGGCAGCTTCTTGCTGCCTGACTGGACTGGTGCTTTTGATCGCTATTAGCTCCAAAAAGATTCCGAGCGTGCCTTGGATTCTCAGCTGAGGAAATTATAACTGGGAGACCTAAAACTATAAGAAGTGAGAAGGAAAGCCCTTGAAATTCCTCTTCAACATTCTTCTGTCTGTTTATACTCACTCACACTACTATAGGAGGCTATAGATCGTGCCCAAAACATCTGCTGTTTGGTTACTAAGACCAAAGGAGGCTGTGGCTGACCCTACATCTACGTGGGTACAGTCACACAATAGCAAGAAGACATGGCATGTGCTGATATGTGTAGTGCACAGTTGGAAAAGGTTTAAAAACCATGGCTTTTTTTGAGTTGGACTTTGTAGAACTCTGGCTTGGCCTAGTCCCTAGTCCTCTCTACTGCTCAACTGAAATATACAGAAATAATAAGCAAGCATATAAAACTTGAAGTATGAACAAAATGTTTGAATAATAATAAGAAGAGGAAATCAAGAAAAACTACATTCGATTTTTGTTGAAACAAGACGATATCTGTGTAGACCCCAACAAGTTAATGACCCTTTACCAATTTCTACATGATTTTAAATGGTAAAGGGTCATCTGACTGTGGTCACTTGTCTAAGTTGTTCTTTTCTTACCTCATCATCACCACCGTCACTATCATCATCATCATATCATAATCATCATCATAATCATCATAATAATCATCATAGCATGCACTCTCTGAATATGTGCTTGAGAGGTGCTTCTTGCACTCCAATATCTAGTCAATGGTTTGTAGAAATGAAGCCATGCTATCACTGTGTGTGTTGGTGTTGGTGTTTGTAGTGGTGGGAGGGGTTGGGTTATAAAGTGTGGCTCTCTATGTTCTATAACAGGACTTTGTATACTAGTGGAGGTTGGCCAACCAGAGTGAATATTTCGATCGAGTCCAACATTTAAATATCTGACTTCTGTAGTTGTTCACGTATTATATCATAAGAGGAGTGAGAGGGGGAGTGGTTTTCCATGGCGATTGAGCACCTTTGACGTGTGCTTTTCTCCGGTAGATTTTCCAGTTCCCAAGACCACACCTCTAG
Organism: Cladorhizidae sp. MBARI D1340-BT2; assembly: GCA_028752905.1. Lineage (NCBI taxonomy): Eukaryota > Metazoa > Porifera > Demospongiae > Poecilosclerida > Cladorhizidae > Cladorhizidae sp. MBARI D1340-BT2. The sequence continues at coordinate 20,605,498 of JAQNBH010000017.1, read as the reverse complement.
ACACGTCTGCCATTAAAGACAGACCAAAGCACAAGAACAGGCCACCTTCAAACAGGAGCACTGTAAGCCACACCCACTTTACCGTGTGTGTTGTTTGATTGTTGTGTTTGTTCTGTCCAGCACCAGGTCAATCACGAAGAAGACGTGTTGGTAAGTGCCACAACAATTTCATTGTGTAGCGAGTGTGCTGGGGGTATAAAGTATACACTTAGTGCCCATGGGGGCTTAACCTTTCACCTTGAAAACCGGACAGGTGGGTGCTTGCATCATGAAACTGGCCTATATGATTCTAATTGTTGCACACCTCTGTAAGTCATGTTCACAAGATCATTTTCAAAAGTAGTTAGTAAGTCAGAGCTAGTGTCTCTAGGAGAGGATGTGCTGGTTGTTATCATGTCCAGCTCTGCTTTGGCTAGCCAATTGTTACTGATCCTCACATACTCTAAAACTTCCATGTCGTCGGTTTCATGTACAATTTCAACAAAACTCATCATATACTATACACTAGCTACATGTGCCCTGCCTAACCCTAGATCACTAGGATGCAGTAGCTCTGGGGGGGTGTCCACGTGCAGAGGCTCTGAGGGGTGTGTCCATGTGCAGTAGCTCTGAGGGGTGTGTCCACATGCAGTAGCTCTGAGGGGTGTGTCCACGTGCAGTAGGGCTCTGGGGGTGTGTCCACATGCAGTAGCTCTGAGGGATGTGTCCACGTGCAGTAGCTCTGGGGGTGTGCCCACGTGCAGTAGCTCTGGGGGTGTGTCCACGTGCAGTAGCTCTGAGGGGTGTGTCCACGTGCAGTAGCTCTGGAGGGGTGTCCACTTGCAGTAGCTCTGAGGGGTGTGTCCACGTGCAGTAGCTCTGAGGGGTGTGTCCACGTGCAGTAGCTCTGGGGGGGGGGGGGGGGTGTACAATGTTTCTTCATACGTAGGTAGCCAATTAGGGCCGTGCGTGCATTGATAGACTTATTACTACTACTGTTGTAAAAACCCGTGCCACCTCCCACAAACTGAAGCTATTGGGACTCCATTTCATGTCCCAACTCTAACCATTGCCCCCACTATTTACTTCGCTACTGCTTCTTGTAACTTCACAAGCGTCATCTCCCTTCAGGAAGAGTCAACTCTCTCAGAAGACTCGGGAAAGGCTCTTCCTCCATGGAAAGCCGAGCTGATGGCCAAGAAGAAGCAACCCAAGTTAGCACCCAAGCCTGGCAACAAGCCCAAGCCAGCCGTAGCAGGTGAGTAGTGTGGGTGTGGCATGGTGTATGTACCTACAGACCATGTGTCAGTGTTTTTATGGAACTCGTGATAGGTTTTGATGCTGTCCCCACACCATTGCCACATAATTAGTAGCACGTGTGCCTCTTTTTGCTCCTTTTATTCCCACCTTCTGTGTGTGTTGCCTCGCTCTACTGCCCCCTCTCCTCCTCCTCCTCCCTCAGTTGGCAAACCAGACCTATCCCCAGTTGCTAGGGCTAGATTCGACTCAGAAGGTTGGCTACCATACATAATATACCAGGAAACATTTAAAATGAAAGCTAGAGGAAACATGTGTGTCTTGTGCCTCTCCACTTGCTGTGGCTAGGCCTTGCGTGTGTGGTGCTAATTCTGCTGCATATTCCGCAGGTTCTGCAAGTTCTAAGACCGAATTGAACCTTCCTCCAGCAACAACACAGTCCAAGGCAACAACAGCAGCAAAGCCTGCTGGCACCTCTCCAGCAACAGCTGTGAATAAGGTGGTTCCTCCAGTGACGAAGCCAGCTGCAGCCAAGCCAGCTGCCACTCCTGTCGAGGCACCGACCAAGACCTCGCCTCCATTAACCAAGCCTGCCACACCTGGTGGTAAACCCAAGCCAGTGGAAACCAAAACTATCACACCTGGCGGTAAACCCAAGCCAGTAGAAACCAAGGTAACTGCACACTGGTAGGAATGAGGTTATGGGAAAACAAGTAATATTTACGTTACTTGGTGATGAACTTGGAATTAGCTATGGAATCATATTTGCACTACTGTGATCAGGTCAATCAACTTAGTTAGCTACGGAATCACATTTGCATTAACTGACAATCTCAATCAACTTAGTTAGCTACGGAATCACATTTGCATTAACTGACAATCTCAATCAACTTAGTTAGCTACGGAATCACATTTGCATTAACTGACGATCTCAATTAACTTAGTTACTGTAGCTACGGAATCACATTTGCATTAACTGACGATCTCAATCAACTTAGTTAGCTACGGAATCACATTTGCATTCTGGTTTGCCCCCCTCCCCCCTTAAAAATGGTTTGCCCCCTCTCCCCTTAAAAATGGTTTGCCCCCCTCCCCCCTTTGAATCTGGTTTTTCCCCCCTGAAAGAAGTATGTCGCATGTGAACTCCGTCATAACCTTCTTTTCTTGCCACGCCCACAGCCTCCACCATCGACCTCAACCTCTTCTTCCTCCACCTCCAACACTGACCCTCCCCCCTCATCAACACCAGCCCCCATCGCGCCCTCTCCAGCCGACACCGCATGGAAGGACGCCGTCGACAAACTACGAGAGGACTTTGCAAAGTTCAAGGTGCAGGTTACAGAGAAGATAGACATTTTGACTGACGATTTGGACAAAGAAAGAAAGCACAGGGCCTCGCTGGAAATAGACATTGATCGGTTGAAAAAAGAAAAGCGCTCGCTAGTAAACTAAGGAACATGCTGCATTTACTGGGCTGTTATTTCTTTTTTTCCTATGCACACAATTGTGTAGTTTTGTGATAACACGATGATTTGTCTCGTGCTGCTATATAGGCACCAGCAATATAGTTCTCTTAGGAGCTATTTTTTTAATTGAGTATGTATACTGTTCCTAGCACTCTGGTTTTGTTGAGCTGCTCCGTGTGTGACTACTGTGCAGCAATTAGAACAGAATCATGTTGATCGTGTCCCGCTGCAATGCATTTTTTCTATCAAGTGATACTAATTGCTGTCAATGACAATAGGTATCCAAGCTTGTGGATATCCTTGGATGCGCCATTTTGCTGGATGACTAACAGCATATAATGTATATAAATTGAAATATTGGGAACATGAGCTTAACTGTTATTATGAGTGTATGCTAAGATAGTGCCGCTCGGTGTCGTGCTGCAAATGTATCAGTCCTTGTGTGGAAAGTGATGCCTTTTTAAGGCCATGTAATCTTTGCTCTGTTCGCTTTTGCACCTCCGGATGACTTGCCTGCCAGATTACCACTGAATACACTCACTACTGCAGAGCCGCGGATCAAAGGTTGCGTGACGGTGATCGCTGCCTGAACACTGTAGCCACCCCCTGAGGATATCGGCGACAGCTTGGAAGTAACAGCAGAGATTCCTGAGCGGAGAGACTCGGGTGAAGCCGCAGAAGTTAGGACTCGGGAGACTGTGGTGGGAGCGGTGGGGGTGGGAATATCTGCAGAGGGTAAGGCCACCAAGAGTCTCTTTGTGGGCGAGAAAAGTTCTTTGTCTTCAGACTCGCCTAATGGTAGCTTGCTGCAAACCAACAGAGATACAACACGTGATAAAATACACACACACATGCACACACGCACACAATGGATGGGTACGAGTTACAGATAGTTGCTATGGATTTGCAAGAATAACATTATGAACAGCAGCTGCTGTAATTGTGATGCCAAATCATCAGTCCCCCCCCCCCAATTTTTTTAAAGTTATTACCATTTGTACCACCCAAGTCTATATATCGAGCCATATTGGTCATTGATGTCAAATGTGGTAAACTTACTTAACTTTGGCTGATTTTTTAATATTTTGATAGACGTGCACAAAACATAACATGAGAACATTATGACACTTTTTAAAGTCACGCAATCTGTAAAAAAAAGAACAATTTTCATAGAGCTGCCCAACCATGAAGAAGTTGCTCACAGAGTTGATGTAGGCACATACTAAGGTCAGATACATACACTCCTGTGTGGTGCAAGTTTCAACACATCCACCAGAAGAGGGCATGTTTATTTTTTATTTTTCTTCGGGTTGATCTGAATTTAGATCACCAGCCATACCTTTAGTCTAGGCTTGCTTGGAGTTATACCCCTGTACCTAGAGATGATGCATCTGCAAGTTGGACCTGTACCTAGAGATGATGCATCTGCAAGTTGGGCCTGTACCTAGAGATGATGCATCTGCAAGTTGGGCCTCCTCAAATGGTGTGGGCATTAGGCAAACATATTGGGGGGAAAAATCCAATTTCACCATCAAAACATGTGTTGTGTTTTTATGCGTCCCCAACTTTAAATAAAGTAAGACACACCCAGTGCTGTTGAGGGCAGACTTGGAGTGTTTGCATATAAACTACTCAGGGCTTCAGTTTTCAACTTGTGGCTGTTTCCAATCAAAACAATATGAGCCTCTCAAAATGAGAAAAATCATTGACGTGACCCAGAAGGTGGAGTGTCACATTTTTTTAGGGATTTCAAAAGGAGTTGGATTATGTGTGGTGTGTGTGTGTGGTGTGTGTGTGTGGTGTTGTGTCTGTGTGTGTGTGTTTGTAATATCCACAAAGGAATATTTTGATGGAGTTCCATCAGAATCTGCGAAGGTCACCTGTGGACTCCAGGGTCACTTGGGGTAGGCATCAGCAGCTCCATTGAAGTAAGCAAACGAGAGCTATGCTCGTCACTTTATGTCTACAACAAAACTCACCGCCAAGAAAGAAAGAAATCCATCCTGGAGCGCCTCCTTGGTTCAGAGCGAAGGAACTCAGAGTAGAGTGGTTCCTGGCACGCACAGGTGCCTGTATAGCTTTACATCGAAGAAGAACTTCCAGGAAGAGACTATTCACGAAGGCAGCTGCGACTGTCAGCCATTGAAAATCATCTTTAATTTTGCTCGCTAGGCCCGTCCAACCAGAAGTGAAGTATTTAAAATCAAAGGAGAAGTCTATTGGACATGTGCATACCAGGAATGGGCACGTTGTTCAAATTCGTCAATTTAATTCCCCCCCCCCAACGATGTCAGACCTTGCACCATACGACATTGAACCAGTTAACCGATGCAGTGTAATATGACCTGGCCGTCAGCACTCTAGTATCAGCACACAACCAGGGATCTCAATAACCAAGTCAGATGTCTAGCTTCCTGACTCACTGAGCAATAGTTAAGTAATTATTGTAACAACTATAATGTTGTGGTGTGCTTTATTTTCAATCATTCCAGGGACGGATGCGCGGGGAAGGGGGGATGGAAAAGACTCAAGAAAAACCCCTTCTCCCAGAGAGAGGCTCACCTATTCCAATCCTGCATAGGCACTGCTCCATATACTAAATATCATTCATGTGTGTAGCCAGTAGGAGAACTCACTAGTTGATGTACCGTAACATCAGATGTTCAGTGCCCCACTACTAACTTAACTTACAAGAAACCAGCGCTTCCCTGCGAATAGGAGCTTATTAAACACTATTACAAAATAATGCACACCACTGATTCTTCTACGACCCATTTTGCACTAGTCTTTGTAGCTGGAAGGAGGAGCCAGAGATGACATCTCACTGGAGGGAGGAGCTAGAGATGACATCTCACTGGAGGGAGGAGCTAGAGATGGCATCTCACTGGAGGGAGGAGCTAGAGATGGCATCGGAGGAGCTAGAGATGACATCTCACTGGAGGGAGGAGCTAGAGATGACATCTCACTGGAGGGAGGAGCTAGAGATGACATCTCACTGGAAGGAGGAGCGATGACATCTCACTGGAGGGAGGAGCTAGAGATGACATCTCACTGGAGGGAGGAGCTAGAGATGACATCTCACTGGAAGGAGGAGCTAGAGATGACATCTCAAACGTACAAACTGATTTGGACACCCATCATTGGCGAAAGGCTCGTCTTGGGGAAGGAGGAAAACAATTCTCGAGAGAGAGAGAGAGACCTGCTGTAGACATCCTCTACGCCTTGTATCTTGTATATCCCTGTTTCAAGTACACCAAGACTGGCGCTTCTTAGCGAGGTACCACGTACACGCCTAACAAAGAAGTTTGTGAGGACAGCGAGACCAGCGCTTAGCAGCTTATTATGCAATAAACATCGAGAGGCTAACATCTAAGTTTTATGGTAGAGTTTAATTAGGTAAAGGATCATCTAACCATAGAGCTGTGCCGCACTACCTTGCTGTAATATGTACACACTAACTGCTGATGACTCAGCCCACAGCACTGTCAAGAAACCCCGCTTTTCAAAATTTTGCATGTATCCCCCCCCCCCCCCCTATATCCACCTACATCAACCAAGTGCATGTAACTGAAAAAATAATACAAGACAAGAGCCCTGCACACATCCCCTTCCCTATCTGCTGGAGCCCAGGGCTCAGTGGCTAGGGTTTAGGTATCAATCTCGTTAACAAACATTGACATGTGTAGAGGTTTGCAAAGGATGACCTGTTAATGACGACATGTGTATAATGACGACATGTGTAGTGGTTGGTAAAGGGTGACCTGTTCATGCTCAAATGCTCAACTGAGGTAGATCAAGTTATAGCAAGTTATAGCTACTTAATTATCTCTACAGATTTGGCCTGCTGAACGGAGAGGTCTAGAAGTATTTTGCAGCAATTAAGCGAGTATTGAGTTTAAAGTAAATATTCCGGCATTCTCTTGCCCCCAGACAAACATGTATACGCGTGCAAGTGTGTGTATGAATGAATTTGCATGCATGTGTGGGTGTGTGTTTGGGGAGGGGGTGGGGAGAGGTAAATTGACAGAAAATGAATCATTCAAAATCAGACTTCATCTACGCAAATGCCTGATCTTGAACTTCAGGCTTTCATATATATATATATATATATATAGAAAAGTACTGGGATGGCTAGTCCTACTGCAGTTTCATGCTAATGCAGTAGGACTAGCCATCCCAGTACTTTTCTATATTCAATAGCTCTGCCTAACACAGCATTGAGCACTATTTGTAGCCTTCATCGGCAAACTACCTTCTAAGTATATATATATATATATGGGGGATGGGTTTACAAGCTGCTTCATCATTCTGTAGATAATTTTATGCTCTTTGATACTTCCTAGAACTCTTATTACTCTGTACAGTGCAACCCTATGGAATATTGGCTGGACAGTATGCCCAACTTAATTGCATTAAATATTCATTCATTAGCAAGTGGCAAGTGGCTAGAGAACCAGTAACTATCAGGTGAGTTATCTGTATTCACATCAGCAATATCCTAGTGAGCTTATCTCCACTCACTTCCTAATGGTAAAGGATCTCTCAGAGATAAATCTTCATACCTACCAGTTTTCTAGCCACAACCAAAAAGTAGGTACCGTTTCTTGAGTATTACAGTGCTCCCTCCAATCCCATTAGTAGACCAGTCATCTCTTCCATCGCTCACATCCACCTTCACTCCTTGCTTGTCCCACAGCCACTTCTCCCCTCCCCCAACATCCTCCTTCCCCTCATTCCTCCTCCTCTTCCTCCACCGTTGCTTGCTCCTTTGCGGTTGTGGCAGCACGTTGGTCTTATACAAGTACAGCAGCCTCTCCCTGCTGGGTCTGCCATCGGAATAAACCGGAATGGGTACCTTGATCCTCTTCAGAGCTTCAACCAGCCGTTCATTACTCATGAGCTCCGGTTGTTGCAGATCCATATCTACAGGAGGAACGGACTCATTTTTCTCTCCACCACGCTGGGAAATGAGCTTGTTTTCCCCTAACTCTTTCTCTAAATGCAAGGTTTCCTCTATTTCCTTCCTACCGATCACGATTATTTTTTCTCTCGGCCTTGTCTTTCCCCACGATCTTTTCTTCACTACTTCAGACATTTTCCCCCCCAAGAGCTCGAAGGTCAAAATTTCACCTGTCACTGGAAAAGTATGCGCATGCCCTGTAGAACCAGTGGCCAGAACACGTGCGGCCACCAATAGAAGATGGGGTTTGAGAAGGTAAGGAATTATGTGAGTCCACAACAAGGGGTACAGTGACTGTCACTTTCCTACATACAGCAAATCCTGATAGACGCCTCTGGGCACTTATTAGGTCGCCTAGCATCCACCACTGCTAAAGCTATTTTACAAGGTATAGCTGTAAGTGTACATAAAGAATTAAATGCTATCAACTGTTGTGGTTCCAGGTCAAAGAATTGTCGTTGTTCGATGTGAAAGTTTGAATATCAGTGGCAGTTTCTACAGGAACAAATGTAAGTGATCAGGTAATCTGATGTTGTCTCCCTTCTAGTGAAGGGTTGGTAGCAGTGAACTGGACAAGCATTACCTGTCATTTGAAATGGCTAGGGATGATGTCAACATGGATGATGTCAACATGGGGCAACGTACCTAGTCAATCTTAAAATGAAGTAGGTTATGATCCACCTGTGTGTGTAACAAGCTTTATAAACAAAGTGCTCAGCACAAAGCAGTCAAGAGCCAGCTATGTATGGAACTGATGATAGCAAGTGCAAGTCGGGTGATTTGGTTTACGCGGAGGAGTTATAAAAGTAGTGGCAATTATTGTTATACTGCTGACCAATGCAAATGCAGTTATTATAAAAATTGAAGGTTCACTAATCATCGGTATTAATTAAAATTAAAGCACAGCATAATTTCTTTCCAAGGGTGGGAAGCGTCCTTCAAGTGTCTCGGGGTTGAAAATCAATTTCCTAAAATTCATTTTCCAAATGGGCGCTTGACCACATACTTAAGTTTAAGTGCCTAATGAAACAAGTTGTTGTACAGAGTAGTGCTTTCTTGAGCCACTGGTGCTAATTTGTATTGTAGTACAGTGAAGGTGTAGGCAATCAGGTTTTTGAGGTACCCCCACTTTAGCTCCTATAACTTGGGCATAGTTGTAGCTATGAAAAATGTTTTGTTATCAAAAGAGAGCACGCATCAAAAGAGAGCACGCAGAGAGACCTATCTTTTGAGCTATATATCAAGTCCATACCATGCAGAATCTTAGCTATAAATTGGTAACCACAAGTATTTTAACACTTGACCACTAAAATGGTTTCGCCCACCCCTTAGTAAAGTCCTAAATATGTGCTGTACACTATTGGGAATGTACCTGCTTCTCTCTTGTTATTTGCTTGCAGTGAAATACCTCAAATACTTGAAGTTGCGATGCAACGTCAACCCCAAACGAGGACCCTTCCATTTCCGAGCTCCTAGTCGTATATTCTGGCACACAGTGCGCGGGATGGTTCCACACAAGACCAAGAAAGGTGCAGCAGCCTTGAACAGATTGAAGGTGTGTGTGTGCATTTGCCAGTCCCTCTCTTTACTGCAGTTATAGCAAGATTGTATGTAGCATGACTTCTAACAAGTGAAGTCTAGAAATAATTTTTTAGCTAGTGTATCATGGTTGATGATACATACTGATAAGCACAGAGATTGTGAGGTTGCGACACCGTATTTGGGTCACAGCCATGGTATCTTTAAAATAAAATAAATTAGATTATTTATTTATTTTATTAATTTAATATATTTTTACCATAATCACCAAGATGTTGCCATGACTTTCCAAGCCTCTCCTTGCCTCAGGTATTTGAAGGGATCCCTCCACCTTACAACACACAGAAGAGGATGGTTGTGCCTGGTGCCCTTCGTGTGCTCAAGCTGAAGCCAGGACGCAGGGTTGGTGTACAAAATATTTATGCTGTGCCTGCATACTCTCCAGGATTTGTTACTTCTCGACAAAGGAAGTGAGAAAATGGAGTCACTTGTACAGAAAATTACTTTCAAGGCTTTCTTTTGGTATCTATCCAAGCCCTCGGACCAAGGCTTTTGGAGTTTTTGTTAAATTAGAGTTAATCTAACTCTGATGAGATTATATAGAATTGTTGATGTGGTGTGTATAGTTTTTAAATATAATAATTGCTTGTGATTCCCCTTCATCAATGTAATGCTGCAACCTTGTGTAGGACATCACTAGGATACTAGGCATTACCTTGACATGTCCCCCTTGAGAGAGATTGCTATACATCAGGGGTCACACTGATCCTTTGCCCCCCCCTTCAACTCAATCCTAAATGCAGCCCTGGTGAGGGAGACGGCTAAAGAGCGTTTTAAGGTCAATGGGTAGTCTAGGGCTAGGGATAGTCCCAAGTATCCCTGCATTCCTGGGATGTCGTAGGAAAGGTTGCTGCAGTACTGGACAGTCCCTTACTTCTAACATCCTCATCACATTGCATATGTTAACAGGCTCATTGTATTGTATGTCATGTGTTTTATAGTTCTGTGTAGTTAGTCGGCTATCCCATGAAGTTGGCTGGAAATACCAGGTACTTGTTTATTACACGAGTCAGAAAGGCAACAAAAGTTGTCATTATATATATAAACGAGGTATAGAGTCACATGCTGGATTTTCTGGTGGTGTTCAGTGTGTGCTATTACCTCGTGATATAAATCTTGCACTTTCTATTCACTGATGGTTCTCTTTTAAAGTGAATATCTTCAGTCACCAGAGGAGCATACAAATTGAACACATGCTGTATATATTCACAAATATGATTGCTGTGAGGGAGGGCGTAGTATCCATGCAGGTAGCGCAAGTTATCAGTGTGTCAATTTTGTGATGATGGTGACCCGTCACCCTAGTAGTACTTTATATAATACTAAACACTGGAAATGGCTTGACGGTCAACTCTAGTGTATCGGTAAGGTGTGTGCTCCTCCAGAATATTCTTGAAGCACAACTCCTACCATAAAATTGGATGTTTAGCAGCCGGCTTCATACCATCTCGAGAGCAGATTCTGGTTAACTTTTAAATTGGTGGTGTTGTGGGGATCATTGATGAAGGACTTTGCTTGGGTAAAGATGAAAGCGACTTAACAACTCTCAAGATGGACATGCTATATATAGACATCCTCTATGTCTAGCATTTTTATTTTACTACAACAGTAAGACTGGGGCTACATATCCGTCTAACAAAGACAGTTTGTAACGACAGCCCGTAACATCTCATTCTGCGCTAAACATTGAGAGGCTTAGCATCCAGATTTTATGGTATATTAGCAGTACCCATCACTGATATTCATTGCTTGTTGAAATACACTTGCTACTATTTTTTTATTTGGTGGAACTTCTTTTGTAGATGAAGGTGCAAGTACTACTACCATTGCTTATGTTGTTTCCAGGAAATTGTGAAGACTCTTGAAGAGAAGAGAAAAGCAAAAGCCAAGGAGTATTACGAGCAGAAGAAACGGAGCAAAGTAAGATGAATGTGTGGTTAAAATGCATCTTTTGCTGCTTTCACTCTTTGCTTCTTTCATCAGAACTTGCTGGAGAAGGCCAAGCAATTGGCTCTGCCTCAGTTGGTGGAGATCAACAAACAGCTGGAAGGATTGGGCTATGCATAACTCTGGAAACCTTTTGAGTCTCATTTACATGTGGCATTTTTCTCCTCAATTTGTTTGGTGATGAGTTATATTACTGGAAATAGCATGCAACTGTGTAGAAGTCGACTGTGTGTGGTAGGAAAATATATCTGCCATCATATTTTTTTTAATTTAAAAAAAAAAAAAATTTTTTTGAGAGAGAAGTCAGCTTGGCTTGGCTGTAAAAATGTTCAACATGGAGCACAGTGCACAATATAGTCGAAAGTTATATTGAAAACAATTGTACAGCAAAGATGACAGAGCTGGGTTTCCTGAACCATGCAGCAAAGTGGGTGTGGGGCTAATGTTTAGTGTGTTATGGACAAGGTGGTGACAATAGTCCTTGGCCACTGCAGATGGATGTCGAAACTTGGTGAGCTTGCCACTGAACTGGCAAACATGGGCCATGTTTGCATCCACCCAGGGATGCAAGATGTTTTTTTACTATTGATACTGGTTAGGATTAGTTAACGGCAGTAATAATGGGTATAATTCTAGTTTTTGGGATGTGGACGTAACACGACTTGGATTTCCAGCAGGTGAGATAATAATATACCTGCTTGTCAGTTACCACAAACATGAAAGATGCCAGAGAAGATCCCAAAACAATTTTATGAAGGGTAAAGTCTGATATGTTAATTGAGCACTAAATCAATACCCTCTCCACGAATCCCCACGGCAAATAATGTTTGAAATTTACGAAAGAACAAATGCAAAAAAGCAATAATACTAGCAAGGTCAAATATAAAACCCTCCTTTATTAGAGAAGCAATTCGAAAATAAATTGTTTTTCTTGTAACCATAATAAAGTTGTTAATTGGCCCAACTGATGGGATAATTTGTTATTGAACTTTCTATCTGGCTCTCGACCAGATTTGATATACAGAGACCATAAATTTTAAGTGTTGTGACTGATAATAATGGGCATAATTCGGCAGGGCCTATATATATAGAGAGGGGGAATGGCTTATCTATATTGGGGTCTGTCTGGGAGTTGAACTTGTAGTTATTTAGTTACTTTATGTATGTACGTATTTTATTAGCTATGTATTTTAATTGTTAATCAACTTTTTCATACCCTAAATGTTTAGTTATAAATATGTTTGTTAATTCTAGTTGTTGTTTTTCTTGATGTAAAATAATAATACTTTCTTTAGTCAACAAAAACAAAAGAATTGTGGACATTAGAAAAATTTGGATTCCTTATAATTATTGCAGTTAGAGATGAAGGAACAGATGTTTATTTACTTTTAGGTGTGTTAATTAATTACCTTAGTGAAGGTTCAAGGCTCGCTGAGGGCTCTAGGAGCTAATAATTGCTGAAACCATTACTTGGGCTGAAGAAACGCCAAAGTGAGTTTTTGAGTTTTAGCTTTGTTATTGGCATTTGGGAAGTCAGCCAAGCTGTGGAAACCAAACACTAGCAGATTGTGACGGTAGATAACTATCTGATGTTATCAAAATGTTCGTGTCATCTCACTTTGGAAATTTATTCCAAGAAATTCCAGAGTAACCCTCCCAGTGTTTTCAACAATCAAGTTCTGTGTAATTGCAAGCCAAAAGGCAATTTTGTGGTGATTTGCTTTTAGTTATCTGGTGACATCTACAACTCCAATAAGGGGAGTAGGTTAGCACAACACTGAATTAAAAATTAAATCATGTGATGTTTGACAATTGCATTAGCTTAGTTGTGCTATGTAATAAGCTAGTGTCAACCATCAGGTGTTAACTGGTTGACTGAAAATTGCATGTAGTGATCGCCATTTGAGCTGTCATTAATATATGCAGTATTTACCACCCAGTCTAATTTACCTCGTCTTAGTGATAATTGTTCATCTTGTAGCATGTCAGAAAAAGGTGTTAGTGGGATGCAACCTGTCCAGATACGCTTTCCCAGTCATATCAGGTGCAGCAGTGAGTGGTGCTGGAGCTGTGGCTGCTATGGCTTCATATCAGGTGCAGCAGTGAGTGGTGCTGGAGCTGTGGCTGCTATGGCTTCATATCAGGTGCAGCAGTGAGTGGTGCTGGAGCTGTGGCTGCTATGGCTTCATATCAGGTGCAGCAGTGAGTGGTGCTGGAGTTGTGGCTGCTATGGCTGAGGAGAAAAAAGTGGCCTAGTATACCAGCCTAGATCCTTGCCACTTTTTTGTGCCTGTGGCCATCGAGTCATTGGGGGTCATCGGGAACAGGTGGATGGCTTAGGAGCTTAGCCTCAGGATAAGGCAAAGAGGGGAGGTGAATGCCCATGCTCACCTCCTTCAGCGTCTCTCAGTGGCAGTCCAGCAGGGGGAATGCCTTGTCTGTTTTGGGGTCAGTCGGGAGTTGAACTGTTAGCTTTTCTTATGTATTTATTGTTAATTAGTTATTTGGTTTGTATATAACTAGCATGTATTGATTAGGTTAATGAACTTGGTATGATATATGTCCATTGTTTGTTTGTTAAAGTTCCTTTTAGTACTTTTTGTCTGTGGATATGGCATTTATTAATTTTGATAAAATCACTGAGAGTATATTTGCTCATTACAACTTACCACAGCTGTAAGTGAATCACACCAACCCCAATATTTTTCTTTCCTGAAAAGATTTGGAACAAAATCAGTTGATACTATATAGACGATCCTTTACCATTTAAAATACCCGACTTGTTTCTTAATTTAGCCCCATTCCCATGTCAATTTAAGACTCCAAACTGTCCGGTGATCAGTTGATTTCCTCAGAACTCAGAACATGCACACTATTTTTGGTCTTGTATATATATATATATATATGAAATGACCTGCCTCCCCCCAAAAAAGGAGGGTAGACAACAAATGTTTAGTGGAGCTTTTACTTGACAGTTAAAAAATATATAAATATTAAACTATATATTATATATATGTGTGATTTTATTTATTATTCATCGATATAATATAATAATACATTTAATTTAATTAATTATTATTTATTCTACAAAAATATATTCTACAATAATAAAACATTTAATGCAGATAACCTTTTTTTAAGTAGCATACTTCAAGTAAATGTTTGTGGTCAACATTGGTAAACTCTGATAAATTTATAATATATACATATATATATAGCTAGACCTGCTCTATGGCTTATGGGGTTCTCACCGTCATAATCGCCTATGGGTGCAAAATGAACGACCATCACAAAACAATTCATATAACATTTGCATCAACAATGGAAACAGACGGAGTGGAAGCTGCACGTGTTGTTTGAGGCACACAGAGTGGAAGCTGCTTGTGTTGTTTGAGGCAGACAGAGTGGAAGCTGCTTGTGTTGTTTGAGGCAGACAGAGTGGAAGCTGCTCGTGTTGTTTGAGGCAGACAAGAGTGGAAGCTGCTCGTGTTGTTTGAGGCAGACACAGTGGAAGCTGCTCGTGTTGTTTGAGGCAGACAAGAGTGGAAGCTGCTCGTGTTGTTTGAGGCAGACATAGTGGAAGCTGCTCGTGTTGTTTGAGGCAGACAGAGTGGAAAAGACTAACTTTGATCTGGCACCTCAGAGTGTTTATGGACAGAATGTGGTCCATGATTGGGAGAACATTCCACAACCTTATCAAATGGTTCAAGTAAATGTGTCTGGGTGTTGTTGAATGACCTTGTGTTGGCCAGTTTAAGGGTACCTGGTCCTGGGATGGGACAAGTATGTTGAAAGAGTTGGTGATGTTGGAGATGTAGAAGATAATGTCGTTAAGCTCATAAAGAATCGTTAGTGGAAGAACATTGAGAGAGCATGTCGTTCTATCAATACACAATGGAATAGCTCGTAATAGATACTAAGATATATAGGTGAGTGAAAGGTCAAATTTGAAGTGGCAGGGTGGCAGATCTGAAAAGATGCCAAGAGAGGTTGTTTCTGATGAAGTAGACAATCGTGATTCAGGAGATCAGTTTCAAGGTAAGTAAGTAGAGATGTATAGTCAGTCAATGTTTATAGAAACTAGAAGAATTGTCTTCTCTCTGTTCTCTCTGTGACGGGTTCTGTCCCAGACTTGGGAATCTGGTTCACTTACTCTCCACTAGCTTCATCTTGTCCCTTGCACTCTCCTCCTCCTCCACTACTGTCCTCACCTCCAATTTATTGGTCAAGTATTAAGGGCAGACAAGAGTGGAATGCAAAATTTGTGGATGTGACCATAGCATGACTTGCTTGAAAGAAGTTCATTGCTAGGCAGCTAAGTTTCTCCACAATGTTGGCAATTCATGAGCAATCTAAATATTGTTGCTAGCAACTACTTGAATAATGTTGTAGCCTTTTATAAAGTCGGCAGAGAGAAAGTTCAATAACACAGCCCCCCTAGCTAAATACCAGGAACTGCAGGGATCCATGGACACCACTAGAAACAAAGTCTACAGTACTAACAGGATGTATACCATGTCTGCTGGTCAGGGAAAAGAGGGGGGGAACTAATGAGACAAGTTGTTGGATCACAGCACATTGAGAACCTCGTAAGTTAATGCAAAATTTGTGGATGTGACCATAGCATGACTTGCTTGAAAGAAGTTCATTGATATCTTGTATATATAATAGATACCCTAGCTGACTAGCTCTAGTCCAATAGTTATGTCAAGGTTGCACCAATTCAGTTCTCATACAATTTACAATTTGCAAGGTTCTCAAGGACTCGTGCGTTCTACATGCAGTCATCAGCAAGCAGGTGAATTAGAGGTTGACAAAGGTCCCCCTTAGGCACATGAGAGAAAACAGAAGTTAACTCATCAAGTGGTTTGTCACTTCCCCTTAGAGACCCAGTTAGATCCAATATAGAACCAGGAGATTTCTTCAGATTTCTTCAAGTCACTCCCACAGAAAGTGTTGACATGCACCCCCAAACAGAGTTGGTGATGGCTGAATCAACCTGAAAATGTGCCCTCCAATTGTATACAAGTATGTTATATGTATGTATGTATGTATGTATAAGTATGTGGTATATATGTATGTATAAGTATGTTATATGTGGGTATGTGGGTATGTATGTATATAAGCACATTATATGTGGATATGTATATATGTATGTGTATAAATATGTATGTATGTGGGTATATATGTATGTATGTGGGTATAAGCATGTTATATGTATATATGTATGTAGGTATGTGTATATAAGTTTATATGTATGCATCTATGCAACTACGATGTTGTTGAGTCCCTCTGGTGGGGATAATGAACCAATGCCCACTATGCATTCTTTGTAAACATTTTGGCAGAGAGGTGACTTTTCTGTGTCACTCTTGTAGCTTCCTTGTTTTACATCAGGCAGTTACACTGGTTATGTAATGCTCACTGGACATGGAACACAGCTTGAGGGAAGGAAGTTCAGCAGAGCACGTATTCAACACACCTTGGCTGCTGCATCTCTGATGAAGGCTGGAGCCAAAACATTGAGACAAACTTCAAGTGGATTGAGACATTTTTGTTGATTTTGAAGAATGTTTCGTTTAGATGGGAGGTATGCCTTATTTTGTAGCCTTCAAGAAGACTAGCTCACCATAGCACAAAGTGCGTTATATGTATATAATGGCTGATCAATTTAAGCAAGTCCCACACACACACACACACACACACATATTAGCTTTAGGATTTCTCAGATTAGCCATAATTTGCGATGTTAACTTGGGTATGGAGATCACAGCCAAAAGTTGCCAGCCATATATATAGGTCAGGTTCGATAGCTTAGACATGCAAGCCAGCACCCTCCCACCAGGACATCATGACTTCAGGTCGTCTTGTGTAGCTCACCCTCTACCACCGTGTGGGGAGGTATACACTGCAGATGTTATGAGAATCAAGAGAAATTAATGTGTACAGTGTATCGGTGGTGGATCCATCATGGTACCTCCTTTCTGACAGCCTCTATATGTGGATTATCAATGGTCTAGAATCGTCATATACACATATTTTGTTTTCAACTCCACAGGTTTCTTTTTGTCTGGGCATGCAGTCAACTTCTGGCCTTGTCTGGGCATGCAGTCAACTTCTGGCCTTGTCTCGGCATGCAGTCAACTTCTGGCCTTGCTTACATGCAACTTCCCTGGCCCAGCGTAGCAGTTTTGGTAAAATGGTCTTTTCAAGCTCAAGTGAATGATGTCAGTCATGTGGATTGCATGTTTGGTATGTTTAAGAAACTGGTGAATATTAGGCAAGTGAAAGATAGTTCAAGCATATTGCACCAAAGCAGACAGTATGCAAATACATGTAGTAAAAAGGAAGTGGTAGGCACATTCACTAGCCAAAATGTGTGATGTTCAACTAGCTCATGCACGTGAGACACACTTCTGCTATGATGTTTTCCCAGTATATAGCCCAAGTTGGTCTGCATCTTTAGGTCTGGGTCTGGTGACAAGAACAACTTGCAGATTTAAAATGAGCATGGGTACACAAAATTGCATTCCACTAGAACTGACAAGGTATTGCATTGTCACCAGATCATCCCTCCTCATTGGCACAGCAATGGATGAAGTATCGAAATTAGGCAGGTCATATCCACCAATATATATATTATATACATGTATATATATGTGACCTGGCAAGCAAAAAGGGCCCTAAGGGGAGACGGTTGTATTTTTTAAACTTTTTTATTTTTACTTGTGGTTACACCCGCACGCTTGACCATGTACTAAAATTTTAACGCCCAATGAAAAAGGTCATTGCATGCTCTAGGGCTTCCTCTAGCCACTCGTACCAATTTCAATTCTTTTTGCACTTATATATATAGCAATCTGGAGTTATTCTGGATGGGGACTTTGGGATGCAGGTTTTTGAGGTCCCTCCACTTTAGGGTCTAGTAACTTGCCTATAGTTATCCTATGAAACATATTTTTAGCATCAAAAGAGAGAGACCTATCTTTTGAGCTATATATCAAGTCCATACCATGAAGTTTGCAGAATATACGGAAAGTTGTAACAAGTTTTAAAAAAAAGTATATATAAAATAAAATAAAACAACTGTCTCCCCTTAGGGCCCTTTTAGGGCCCTTTTTGCTTGCCAGGTCACATATATATATCACTTTGAAATGTTGTTGTACCCAACATGAGTTCCACTAGCTAGCTACTACCCAACCATCAGCTTCTTTCAGCAAATGACTAAATTATTCTTAGAGCTCAAAATACTATGAGGAGTTTGAGATTAATGTTTGCTATAACAGAGTTTTTGTTATAAAGAGGTTCTACGCACAATATCTTATAGAAAGAAGAGAGCACTTGCTTATGGCACCAGAATAAGCTGTGCTGTAGACATTTAGTTCTACATGTACATAGAGCAGTGTAGAGGCATGGAATGTTGTCATGCATGAAATAACTGGCTTTGGTAGCAGAAGGCCAGGACATTAGAGGACATTAATTAAAGTATGTTACAGTCGTTTTTCCTGTTTTAATTTAGGTGGTTTTAACACGGTGATCTTGGTCTTCTTCTTCTTCTTCTTCCCTTTGTCCTGGAAGGTCCTCCAACTGTCCACCCGGTCAGTCCTGCTGGCCTGCATGGAACAAGCAACAGCACGGGCCACTAGGAAATGCGTAACATCAGCAGCTTTCTTGCACTGGTATTTCATGCTTGTGCTGGGCTAGCAGCCTCGGGGGAAAAGCTGGCGTTAAGACACCTTCAGCCTCCCACTAACACGATGGCAGAAGGAATCTGAACAATGGCAATTTAATTAGGGGACCATATCCTCCCCCCCACCCCCCCTCCCACTAACCTAATCAGAGGACCTTCCCCCCAACTACACAAATAGACATTATACTATTATTAGTGTGCCTCTTCCTTTGACTAAAATAATATTATGATTGTGATGACGTAATCAGATCAGTACTGGACTTAGGGCTTCAGCTTAGGCAAGGCAAGGCATTGGCTAGGACTAGGGCAAAGCAATGCAACCTAGCCAGGGAAATGGTTGGGGTTATGGCCAGGGCTTGGCTAGGGCAGTTGCTAAGGGTAGGGCCAGGGCATTGGCTAGGTTTGGGGCAGTAGCTAGGGCTAGGGCAAAGGATAGAGCAATCCAATCCAACAATGCTGGTGACATTATGATGGCATTCTTTGCCTATCCTATGGGGAACCAGTCATAAGACAGAGCTTATGGGGGAAGACAAACACTCCTAGCAGATTAGCAATTATAGAATATGTATATAACTCTTTAAAAAAACAACTCAATCTGTCTACCACGCTTGGTTTAGATCCACCAGACTGATTCTTTGTTAACACAGGCCAGCATAACTCACTAATACATGCACATCATGCAGAGTTATTGTGCAGTGGAGCTCTGAGGGTGCAATGTTCTATGGCCTCACTAATACATGCACATCATGCAGAGTTATTGTGCAGTGCTATATAGTGGAGCTCTGAGGGTGCAATGTTCTATGGCCTCACTAATACATGCACATCATGCAGAGTTATTGTGCAGTGCTATATAGTGGAGCTCTGAGGGTGCAATGTTCTATGGCCTCACTAATACATGCACATCATGCCGAGTTATTGTGCAGTGCTATATAGTGGAGCTCTGAGGGTGCAATGTTCTATGGCCTCACTAATACACACACTTATGGCCCAGTACTTATTACTGTAATGTCACCAATATTAGTGCTCGTTATCGGGGGGGGAATAATGTCCAAAAAAATACACCTCGACAATACCAATCATAACTTCCACCCACTACACCCTATCAACATAATTTTTGTACCAAAATGTAGCTTGGAAAATAAGCTATTTAATGATGTATTTATAGGTATTTTTTATGCCAAAAGTGTCAGCCAGGCAATCCAACATTTGCCCTGTCCTTGAATTAAAAATCCATTAACAATGCTAAGTAGCTGTTAGGTGGTTTATGGTAAGAGTACGTGTAGTAGTTTCACCTAAACTATTTGAATCAGTATGATAATGCACCACAGGAGAGGGGGCCCATACAAACCACATGACAGATATGCTGGTCTATATGAAACACATTCTCATAACAGTGAAAATAGATTAGCTTAGGTTAAAGAGCACACAATAAGCATTCTGGTGATATATAAATTATGGAGTTTGGGTGAGAAATTAGGGGAGAAATTTGTGGAAATTCTTCTAATCTAACGCGACGCGATTCTTCTTCATTTCCTTGCTGGGTTTCTGATGAAAACAGTGAGTGCAAAAGCTGTCGTAACTGCATCATAGAATCTTCAAATGTTCTGAAACTTGGAATATGACTTCAATATGAGCAATTAAAAGTTTGAAAAATTAGTTTAAAAAGTGAAAAATTAGCATTTTGACATTATTCCCCCCTTAATAGGGTAAAGGGTCATCCAATCAAGCAGCCACCTACATACAAGAAGGACCCAGTACAACACCAGAACTTATATGTCAATAGGTAAAGGGTCCTAAATGTTTATTGTCTGCATTGGTAAATCATTTGCGCCTCATTTGCGCCTCTTTCTTGACCGCATTAGGTATTAACAGATACATGACCCACAACAGGCTATTTCAACATGTGCCATTAATTCCCTGAGGTGAGCTTCTGAGATTCCCTGAGGTGAGCGTCTGAGATTCCCTGAGGTGAGCTTCTGAGGAAACCAACTCATCAAATGTATAGTGCTTGTTGGCTCGGCTCAGTTTGACTTGATATTCCACATGCAAAAACATGTCTATTGTGTTGGTGATCTTTTACCGATTTTGGGTGTTGCATAGTTGCTGTGATGCATTGTGGAAGAATGCACACGTTAAGAAAGATACAAGATGTTGAGGTCGAATTTCAACTTTTAACGTTTTTGGGGGCTTTAAAACAAACTTGCAGAAACTCCTGAACTAACCAATCATAGCAGGCATTCTTCCTTACCATGTCCATTCCCAAGGTAGAGAGACACAGGGAGATACAGCCTGGCTTTGTTGAAGGACAATGCTGTAAAGCTACTGTACACAGTTGTTTTTCAATTGTTTTGCAGAGTAATTGTCAAGGTTATTGCAACCACTTATCACACCTCATTATTGATTGGAGGGCACAACTTTTGTGTCTAGGATCTAGTCCACAAAGACATAGCTCCTCGCGAAGCGCTATACACAAGTCAAGAGAGTAAGCTTCTCGGTAAACTAATTGTCCAACCTCTTTGCAGCTAAAATGGCTGCTAAATCAGCTCAGCTATATTTAATTTCCAGGTATTCTACTGCCTTGAGATGCAGATTAGCTGCTACAATGCACTGGACGATGCGGAGTCTTCTGGAAATAGAAGTTGTAATGAAAGGAGCTATTGAGTACACACGTTATGTGTGACAAGTAGATGGCAGATAGATCTTTGAGAACATGTTTCAGTTTTGGGGGCTGTCAGTTACTATATACCTTAGCAAGCAATTCCAGACATGCTAATGCTTTCTTGCGAGCTAAAATTGGCCGAAACTACCTCTAAGTGCCACCTCTTAAGTTGCCACCTCTTGGGTTGCCACCTCTTGGGTTGCCACCTCTTGGGTTGCCACCTCTTGGGTTGCCACCTCTTGGGTTGCCACCTCTTGGGTTGCCACCTCTTGGGTTGCCACCTCTTGGGTTGCCACCTCTTGGGTTGCCACCTCTTGGGTTGCCACCTCTTGGGTTGCCACCTCTTGGGTTGCCACCTCTTGGGTTGCCACCTCTTGGGTTGCCACCTCTTGGGTTGCCACCTCTTGGGTTGCCACCTCTTGGGTTGCCACCTCTTGGGTTGCCACCTCTTGGGTTGCCACCTCTTGGGTTGCCACCTCTTGGGTTGCCACCTCTTGGGTTGCCACCTCTTGGGTTGCCACCTCTTGGGTTGCCACCTCTTGGGTTGCCACCTCTTGGGTTGCCACCTCTTGGGTTGCCACCTCTTGGGTTGCCACCTCTTGGGTTGCCACCTCTTAAGTTGCCACCTCTTGGGTTGCCACCTCTTGGGTTGCCACCTCTTGGGTTGCCACCTCTTGGGTTGCCACCTCTTGGGTTGCCACCTCTTGGGTTGCCACCTCTTGGGTTGCCACCTCTTGGGTTGCCACCTCTTGGGTTGCCACCTCTTGGGTTGCCACCTCTTAAGTTGCTACCTCTTAAGTTGCTAAGAAAAAGTTAAACAGTTTTAGCCAATGGGTCTTTTGTTGGCATCCTCCATTTTGAATAGGTGCTACACGAGGATGCCTGTTCTTTCTAGAAATGTAGCCGGCTTATAATCTATGAATTTCTAGACAGCAACGGAAAGGAGTCCACAGTCTACGTTAGTGTAGTCCACAGTCTGCCAGTCTATAGTGTAGTCCACAGTCTGCCACAGTCTATAGATGTAGTCCACAGTCTATAGATGTAGTCCACAGTCTGTCACAGTCTATAGATGTAGTCCACAGTCTGCCACAGTCTATAGATGTAGTCCACAGTCTGCCACAGTCTATAGATGTAGTCCACAGTCTGCCACAGTCTATAGATGTAGTCCACAGTCTGTCAGTCTATAGATGTAGTCCACAGTCTGCCACAGTCTATAGATGTAGTCCACAGTCTGCCACAGTCTATAGATGTAGTCCACAGTCTGCCACAGTCTATAGATGTAGTCCACAGTCTGTCACAGTCTATAGATGTAGTCCAGTCTGCCACAGTCTATAGATGTAGTCCACAGTCTGCCACAGTCTATAGATGTAGTCCATAGTCTGCCACAGTCTATAGCGTAGTCCACAGTCTGCCACTGTCTATAGTATAGTCCACAGTCTATAGATGTAGTCCACAGTCTGTCACAGTCTATAGATGTAGTCCACAGTCTGTCACAGTCTATAGATGTAGTCCACAGTATGCCACAATCTATAGATGTAGTCCACAGTCTGCCACAGTCTATAGATGTAGTCCACAGTCTGCCACAGTCTATAGATGTAGTCCACAGTCTGCCACAGTCTATAGATGTAGTCCACAGTCTGTCACAGTCTATAGATGTAGTCCAGTCTGCCACAGTCTATAGATGTAGTCCACAGTCTGCCACAGTCTATAGATGTAGTCCATAGTCTGCCACAGTCTATAGCGTAGTCCACAGTCTGCCACAGTCTATAGTATAGTCCACAGTCTGCCACAGTCTATAGATGTAGTCCACAGTCTGTCACAGTCTATAGATGTAGTCCACAGTCTGCCACAGTCTATAGATGTAGTCCACAGTCTGTCACAGTCTATAGATGTAGTCCACAGTCTGTCACAGTCTATAGATGTAGTCCATAGTCTGCCACAGTCTATAGATGTAGTCCAGTCTGCCACAGTCTATAGATGTAGTCCACAGTCTGTCACAGTCTATAGATGTAGTCCACAGTCTGTCACAGTCTATAGATGTAGTCCACAGTCTGCCACAGTCTATAGATGTAGTCCACAGTCTGCCACAGTCTATAGATGTAGTCCACAGTCTGTCACAGTCTATAGATGTAGTCCACAGTCTGCCACAGTCTATAGATGTAGTCCACAGTCTGTCACAGTCTATAGATGTAGTCCACAGTCTGCCACAGTCTATAGATGTAGTCCACAGTCTGTCACAGTCTATAGATGTAGTCCACAGTCTGTCACAGTCTATAGATGTAGTCCATAGTCTGCCACAGTCTATAGATGTAGTCCAGTCTGCCACAGTCTATAGATGTAGTCCACAGTCTGTCACAGTCTATAGATGTAGTCCACAGTCTGCCACAGTCTATAGATGTAGTCCACAGTCTGTCACAGTCTATAGATGTAGTCCACAGTCTGTCACAGTCTATAGATGTAGTCCACAGTCTGTCACAGTCTATAGATGTAGTCCACAGTCTGCCACAGTCTATAGTGTAGTCCACAGTCTGTCACAGTCTATAGATGTAGTCCACAGTCTGCCACAGTCTATAGATGTAGTCCAGTCTGCCAGTCTATAGTGTAGTCCACAGTCTGTCACAGTCTATAGATGTAGTCCACAGTCTGCCACAGTCTATAGATGTAGTCCACAGTCTGCCACAGTCTATAGATGTAGTCCACAGTCTGGCACAGTCTATAGATGTAGTCCACAGTCTGCCACAGTCTATAGATGTAGTCCACAGTCTGCCACAGTCTATAGATGTAGTCCACAGTCTGCCACAGTCTATAGATGTAGTCCACAGTCTGCCACAGTCTATAGATGTAGTCCACAGTCTGCCACAGTCTATAGATGTAGTCCACAGTCTGTCACAGTCTATAGATGTAGTCCACAGTCTGCCACAGTCTATAGTGTAGTCCACAGTCTGTCACAGTCTATAGATGTAGTCCACAGTCTGCCACAGTCTATAGATGTAGTCCACAGTCCGCCACAGTCTATAGATGTAGTCCACAGTCTGTCACAGTCTATAGATGTAGTCCACAGTCTGTCACAGTCTATAGATGTAGTCCACAGTCTGTCACAGTCTATAGATGTAGTCCACAGTCTGCCACAGTCTATAGATGTAGTCCACAGTCTGGAATGACAAACAAATTTTCCAATAACTTGACAGAACTCACCAACCCATTGAAGTAGCTACCAAGCAGCAGATGCTTCATCCTATGCACCGGGGGAAGTCCTCCTTCAGGAGCATGGAAATGATGGAAGCCAGAGTCCCACGCATCTTGTTCGAGGACAGAAACAGTACGATGCCATGCACAAATTGGAAAGGAGGCAGCGGCAACTGCTTGGCAGTGAGAAGTTTGCAAGTTATATCCTGGGCATAGAGTTTGCAAGTTATATCCCGGACATGGAGTTTGTAAGTTATATCCCGGGCATAGAGTTTGCAAGTTATATCCCGGACATGGAGTTTGTAAGTTATATCCCGGGCATGGAGTTTGCAAGTTATATCCCGGGCATGGAGTTTGCATGTTATATCCCGGGCATGGAGTTTGTAAGTTATATCCCGGGCATGGAGTTTGCAAGTTATATCCTGGGCATGGAGTTTGCTTTATATCCTGGGCATGGAGTTTGCTGTGGAAAGTGAGAACTCCATCCACCCGATTATTATGGAAGCTTGACTTCCCTGAGAAAGGGAGATATGGCAAACTGTCCAAGTGTTTATATGCTAGTGCTCTGCTGCAGTCGGAGACACTCTAGAAGCTACTGTTTGTCTATTAATAGATGTTGGGTATATAAGTAGCTCTTGTGTTGTATAAAGGGACTTCAATCACTCATCTACAAACACCTCAAGAACTGATGTATCTGCTTCGAGTATCTTGCTTTATTTTGAGAGAAACTTGTAAGGAACTCGACATGCCTTGCTAGGGTCATCATGCCAGTGGATAGTGACATGTGTGTGTGTGTGTGTGTGTGCATGCATACAAGTGAAGATGTCGATGAGTGCAGCTTTCTGCTATTGGTCGTGTGAAGTGTGTAACACTAGCAATGTTATAGTTAAGTGGCTGTGACATTATTCTCCGTCTTTATTGGTGCGGGGGCGTGCATGGGAGGCCAGGTGCCCTGAAGTCGCAGACACTTTGTCACTAACCACAACC
This sequence comes from Cladorhizidae sp. MBARI D1340-BT2, assembly GCA_028752905.1. NCBI lineage: Eukaryota > Metazoa > Porifera > Demospongiae > Poecilosclerida > Cladorhizidae > Cladorhizidae sp. MBARI D1340-BT2. The sequence continues at coordinate 20,579,768 of JAQNBH010000017.1, read as the reverse complement.
CCCTCAGATGTTGGATGCTGCAACGAACATGCTGGAAAGATTTGTCGTTCTTCTTTATGATAAAACAAGTTTCAAATGCCATACAAATGAGGCTTGAGTTGACTTGTTGCCATGCACTGGCTGGAATGCTCATCACACTCCACTGACAAAAGGAGGGGCTGGGTGGTGTCGCACCCGTCTCTAAAAACAGTGGCAGAGGTATCGCAGCCACAGGAGGGCAGGGCTGGGCATGTACGCCTCAGGAACAGGGTGGGATGAGGAGCCATCTTGCCGAGGCAAGCCGAGTATGCCGAGAACTTTTGCGCTAGGCTTGCACCAGAGGCTGTTGTAAAGCTGAACTGGTCTGCACGGCTTGTGAAAGTGTGCCGGTCGTCGTCAGCAAACAAGGATTAGCTGCAGTGCTTCAGATATTTTATACCAGCCATGAATGCAAGGCAGGCATTGTGTGGCCACCTGAAGCACTCGGACAAAGCTTTTGTTTCCTGCCTATTTCATTAGTACAGGCATATTTGCTCTTGACAGATGCCCAACCCGTGCATGGCTGGGGGTGCACCTCAAAGCAACAGGCTGGCTGGTTGGGAGACAGACATACGTGAGTGGAACATGGCAGAGAAAGAGAGAGAGGCGAGTTTTTCTTGGAAGCAGCTTCTCCTGAAGATGGAAAGCACACTAACAGTGAAGAAGTTACCTGCAAGTGCTTGCTGACTGATGGAACCGTCACAGAGCACTCAAGGGAAGACTATGTAGTGACAGGCCAGGCATTATGAGTGATGTCATAAGCAGTGACAGGCCAGGCATTATGAGTAATGTCATAGGGCAGTGCTTGCTTGCCAGCTGATTACCAGCCAAGTCCTGATAGCTAATAGCAGACAACTTCAGAGATTTCCTTTAGATGTTTTGCACTCTTGACCTGTTTATGTTCTCCATAACTGCCAAACCTCTCCTCCATTCAGTTGTGTTGCCTCTATGTAGCCAATCATCTCTTACACTCCCCCATCAAGGCAGCTGCAAGTGGCAGTGCACTCAAGGAATTCCTGACACCTTGCCAAGTTTGAATCCCTCATGACAGTCTAACAAACCCTTCCCCCCCCTCCTCCGTAACTGTGGGGAGGAATTGAGCAGATATGTCGTATGTGTTGTATGCAAGAACTCCATCACTCCTGCCATGACAGCCACTAACTAAGCAACCCGTCAGCATACCTGTTAGCCAGTTCTCTCCCCTCCTTCGAATAGGCAGCTCTTCCCGGTGACCACCATTTCCAGTTGATGTAGGCGCATTCCATTATATTTTAGCCATTCGTACTCTTTCACGGCCGAACATACGATGACTACATACATAGATACGGCCATGCATACCTCCCCGTCCAAATCACCATCGAGGGCTATCTTAGCTCGCCAATAAACCTCTCCAACAAACTAGTTATAAACATCACTACATCACTACCTCAAATAATGCGAAATGTAAATAAATAAAAATTAAATAAGTTTTAAAAAAATTAAAAGGGGGAGGGGGGTTGGTGTTAATTACTACCTGGTGTATGCATTAAGAAAGTGGTGCTTCACACTAACGATTTCTGAGACAGGTACTTGCATTAAAATGCTTAATATGGAATTCTCTCATCCTTGCATCCCATGAACAGAATAAACGTTTCCTAGGTACATATATACATACCTGACTGTTGGTTGTTTCCTAGGTACATACATATCTGACTGCTGGTTGTTTCCTAGGTACATACATATCTGACTGCTGGTTGTTTCCTAGGTACATACATATCTGACTGCTGGTTGTTTCCTAGGTACATACATACCTGACTGTTGGTTGTTTCCTAGGTACATACATATCTGACTGCTGGTTGTTTCCTAGGTACATACATATCTGACTGCTGGTTGTTTCCTAGCTACATACATATCTGACTGCTGGTTGTTTCCTAGGTACATACATATCTGACTGTTGGTTGTTTCCTAGGTACATACATATCTGACTGCTGGTTGTTTCCTAGGTACATACATATCTGACTGCTGGTTGTTTCCTAGGTACATACATATCTGACTGCTGGTTGTTTCCTAGCTACATACATATCTGACTGCTGGTTGTTTCCTAGGTACATACATATCTGACTGTTGGTTGTTTCCTAGGTACATACATATCTGACTGCTGGTTGTTTCCTAGGTACATACATATCTGACTGTTGGTTGTTTCCTAGGTACATACATATCTGACTGCTGGTTGTTTCCTAGGTACATACATATCTGACTGTTGGTTGTTTCCTAGGTACATACATATCTGACTGTTGGTTGTTTCCTAGGTACATACATATCTGACTGCTGGTTGTTTCCTAGGTACACACATATCTGACTGTTGGTTGTTTCCTAGGTACATACATATCTGACTGTTGGTTGTTTCCTAGGTACATACATATCTGACTGCTGGTTGTTTCCTAGGTACATACATATCTGACTGTTGGTTGTTTCCTAGGTACATACATATCTGACTGCTGGTTGTTTCCTAGGTACATACATATCTGACTGCTGGTTGTTTCCTAGGTTCATACATATCTGACTGCTGGTTGTTTCCTAGGTACATACATATCTGACTGCTGGTTGTTTCCTAGGTACATACATATCTGACTGCTGGTTGTTTCCTAGGTACATACATATCTGACTGTTGGTTGTTTCCTAGGTACATACATAGCTGACTGTTGGTTGTTTCCTAGGTACATACATATCTGACTGCTGGTTGTTTCCTAGGTACATAGATATCTGACTGCTGGTTGTTTCCTAGGTACATACATATCTGACTGTTGGTTGTTTCCTAGGTACATACATATCTGACTGCTGGTTGTTTCCTAGGTACATACATATCTGACTGTTGGTTGTTTCCTAGGTACATACATATCTGACTGCTGGTATTTTCCTAGGTACATACATATCTGACTGTTGGTTGTTTCCTAGGTACATACATATCTGACTGTTGGTTGTTTCCTAGGTACATACATATCTGACTGTTGGTTGTTTCCTAGGTACATACATATCTGACTGCTGGTTGTTTCCTAGGTACATACATATCTGACTGCTGGTTGTTTCCTAGGTACATACATATGGTTGTTTCCTAGGTACATACATATCTGACTGTTGGTTGTTTCCTAGGTACATACATATCTGACTGCTGGTTGTTTCCTAGGTACATACATATCTGACTGTTGGTTGTTTCCTAGGTACATACATATCTGACTGCTGGTTGTTTCCTAGGTACATACATATCTGACTGCTGGTTGTTTCCTAGGTACATACATATCTGACTGCTGGTTGTTTCCTAGGTACATATATATCTGACTGTTGGTGTAGTACATGCATATCTGACTGTTGGTTGTTTCCTAGGTACATATATATCTGACTGCTGGTTGTTTCCTAGGTACATACATATCTGACTGCTGGTTGTTTCCTAGGTACATACATATCTGACTGCTGGTTGTTTCCTAGGTACATGCATATCTGACTGCTGGTTGTTTCCTAGGTACATGCATATCTGACTGCTGGTTGTTTCCTAGGTTCATACATATCTGACTGCTGGTTGTTTCCTAGGTACATACATATCTGACTGCTGGTTGTTTCCTAGGTACATGCATATCTGACTGCTGGTTGTTTCCTAGGTACATGCATATCTGACTGCTGGTTGTTTCCTAGGTTCATACATATCTGACTGCTGGTTGTTTCCTAGGTACACACATATCTGACTGCTGGTTGTTTCCTAGGTTCATACATATCTGACTGCTGGTTGTTTCCTAGGTACATACATATCTGACTGTTGGTTGTTTCCTAGGTACATACATATCTGACTGCTGGTTATTTCCTAGGTACATACATATCTGACTGTTGGTTGTTTCCTATGTACATACTGTTGGTTGTTTTGTGGCCTGGATTATCTATCACTTGCTATGAGAAGGTAGTCATCTTTGATGTGGTGGATGGAGTGGTCAGACACTACCAACAATGCTTTATCTGACCTCTGTGGCACTGGTGACCTATAGCGATCTCGACACAAAATTTGGGATTTGGTTTCCAAGGTATGTGGACACGACAGCCATTTTGAAATATGAATGGCACACCCCCAAAGCTGAATCCGAGCAAGCAATCCATCTAAAGTTACAGGCGCAATGCAAGTTCCATGACACAAGCACAACTTCACCTGCTGCACTGGCAGACTGTGACTGCAGCTTCACCGTGACTTGTCCTGACACAACACTAGTATGGGTACCATGACAAGTGCCAACCTGATCAGATACACCATCATTCCATGCACACATGGTTAGATCCCGTCACAGGCCTTGCAATGCATCAGATAAGTATGGCGGACTGTCAACTCCCCTCCACTACTATTTAATGTATAGACTGCACAGCTCATTTTAAATGGGTCAAGTTTCTAGAATGAGAGGAACATAGGTATTATATATACCGTGTAGGAATCAATACGCCTCTAGTTTCTTAAGGCAATTAATTAACACCCTAATTGGGTTCCAATTGCTTTAATGTGCATGTGGGAGGTGATTGTTGAGGGAATGCCACAGCTCCAGTGCACCACATGGACCAGCTGGGAGGGTTCCAACTGTTCCAGTGCACCAGTGAAACACATGGACTAGCTGGGAGGGTTCCAACTGTTCCAGTGCACCAGTGAAACACATGGACTAGCTGGGAGGGTTCCAACTGTTCCAGTGCACCACAGTGGAACACATGGACTAGCTGGGAGGGTTCCAACTGTTCCAGTGCACCAGTGAAACACATGGACTAGCTGGGAGGGTTCCAACTGTTCCAGTGCACCAGTTAAACACATGGACTAGCTGGGAGGGTTCCAACTGTTCCAGTGCACCAGTGAAACACATGGACTAGCTGGGAGGGTTCCAACTGTTCCAGTGCACCAGTTAAACACATGGACTAGCTGGGAGAGTTCCCACTGTCCAGTGCACCAGTGAAACACATGGACTAGCTGGGAGGGTTCCAACTGTTCCAGTGCACCACAGTGGAACACACGGACTAGCTGGGAGGGTTCCAACTGTTCCAGTGCACCAGTGAAACACATGTACCAGCTGGGAGGGTTCCAACTGTTCCAGTGCACCAGTTAAACACATGGACCAGCTGGGAGGGTTCCAACTGTTCCAGTGCACCAGTTAAACACATGGACTAGCTGGGAGGGTTCCAACTGTTCCAGTGCACCACAGTGGAACACATGGACTAGCTGGGAGGGTTCCAACTGTTCCAGTGCACCAGTGAAACACATGGACTAGCTGGGAGGGTTCCAACTGTTCCAGTGCACCAGTTAAACACATGGACTAGCTGGGAGGGTTCCAACTGTTCCAGTGCACCAGTGAAACACATGGACTAGCTGGGAGGGTTCCAACTGTTCCAGTGCACCAGTTAAACACATGGACTAGCTGGGAGAGTTCCCACTGTCCAGTGCACCAGTGAAACACATGGACTAGCTGGGAGGGTTCCAACTGTTCCAGTGCACCACAGTGGAACACACGGACTAGCTGGGAGGGTTCCAACTGTTCCAGTGCACCAGTGAAACACATGTACCAGCTGGGAGGGTTCCAACTGTTCCAGTGCACCAGTTAAACACATGGACCAGCTGGGAGGGTTCCAACTGTTCCAGTGCACCAGTTAAACACATGGACCAGCTGGGAGGGTTCCAACTGTTCCAGTGCACCAGTTAAACACATGGACTAGCTGGGAGGGTTCCAACTGTTCCAGTGCACCAGTTAAACACATGGACCAGCTGGGAGGGTTCCAACTGTTCCAGTGCACAAATGAAACATATGGACCAGCTGGGAGAGTTCCAACTGTTCCAATGCACCACAGTGAGACACATGGACTAGCTAGGAGGGTTCCAACTGTTCCAGTGCACCAGTTAAACACATGGACTAGCTGGGAGGGTTCCAACTGTTCCAGTGCACCAGTTAAACACATGGACTAGCTGGGAGGGTTCCAACTGTTCCAGTGCACCAGTTAAACACATGGACCAGCTGGGAGGGTTCCAACTGTTCCAGTGCACCAGTTAAACACATGAGAGGGTTCCAACTGTTCCAGTGCACCACAGTGAGACACATGGACTAGCTAGGAGGGTTCCAACTGTTCCAGTGCACCAGTTTAAACACATGGACCAGCTGGGAGGGTTCCAACTGTTCCAGTGCACCAGTTAAACACATGGACCAGCTGGGAGGGTTCCAACTGTTCCAGTGCACCACATTGAAACACATGGACTAGCTGGGAGAGTTCCCACTGTCCAGTGCACCAGTGAAACACATGGACCAGCTGGGAGGGTTCCAACTGTTCCAGTGCACCAGTGAAACACATGGACCAGCTGGGAGGGTTCCAACTGTTCCAGTGCACCACAGTGATGAAACACATGGACTAGCTGGGAGGGTTCCAACTGTTCCAGTGTATCACAGTGAAACACATGGACTAGCTGGGAGGGTTCCAACTGTTCTAGTGCACCAGTTAAACACATGGACTAGCTGGGAGGGTTCCAACTGTTCCAGTGCACCACAGTGAAACACATGGACTAGCTGGGAGGGTTCCAACTGTTCCAGTGCACCAGTGAAACACATGGACTAGCTGGGAGGGTTCCAACTGTTCCAGTGCACCAGTGAAACACATGGACTAGCTGGGAGGGTTCCAACTTTCCAGTGTATCACAGTGAAACACATGGACTATATAACTGGGAGGGTTCCAACTGTTCCAGTGCACCACAGTGAAATACATGGACTAGCTGGGAGGGTTCCAACTGTTCCAGTGCACCGTGCAGTGAAATACATGGACTAGCTGGGAAGGTTCCAACTGTTCCAGTGCACCAGTGCACCAGTGAAACACATGGACCAGCTGGGAGGGTTCCAACTGTTCCAGTGTATCACAGTGGAACACATGGACCAGCTGGGAGGGTTCCAACTGTTCCAGTGTACCAGTGAAACACATGGACCAGCTGGGAGAGTTCCCACTGCTCCCACCTGACCTACAATCTATCCAATTTGCAGGTTAGATATAGCCTTCCTATTAGGCCTAGCAAGTCACACACACCACTAGTGTGACTCATGCACCGCCCATGTGGTACATGCACTGCCCGTGACACACACATCACCCGTATGACACACGGATTAGGCCACCCACTTCATACGCAGAAGACAATCTCAAGATGGCAACAATCTCATGGTATTCAGCAGAGCAGGTATGCCCTAAAATCAGTCAAAGGTCAGGGTATGCGTAATGTAGAGATGAAGCATACCTCCATTGCCAGCTGCAGTAGATCACTTCCAATTCAGTAGAGGAAAAGAGTCCAGGGGTAATGCAACTGGTGCACCCTGTCTGCGCAAAGTCCAGAGCTGCACATATATTATGTATTTTCGGCCAGAGTGGACTTAAGATGGTCTTTCATCAGCGAAGGTTCTAACAAGTACCGTTGCTGGTGTAGTATCTGCCGAGTGGAATGATCCTGTGTTCATCAAGGAAGAACAGATTTGGAGCAGCATGTGAGTGCTGACGGTTACACCAGGAAACTAGGGAAGTGAAATCCAGTGGAAGAACACAAAACTACTTCATTGCAGCACCAACTGCAGATACAATGGCGCTCAGGTGAGGAGAGCTGAGGTTAAAATGACAGCCACAATGGTGAAGCCCAATGTTCCTCTTGCATTTGCTGATCACCTTAGCCCATTACTTTACAACTAAGGCATACAATACCCGACCACATGCATCCTGAACAGAGCACTAGGCCACTCTACAATGAGTTCATTGACATCTGGGCCTATATAACTATTGATGGTTCCAGGGACACACAAATGGATCCTATCACGACAGTGTGAATTTTGGATGAGAACAGGGTGGAGCACAAGTTCCTTGATATGTGCACCGCCTAGGGCTAAGGAGCAGGAACAGCTGAGGTCATTTTTAGCAAGATGGATGCAGTTCTTTCATAATACAGTGTGCTGTGGAATTACTGTGTCTGTCAGTCACTGATATTTTTTCCCTCCATTCTGAGAGATGAAAGCTTTCTTGAAGGACTGAGTGAGTAGGCAGAAGTGAGGGAGGAAGTCGATGGCGATGAAATGGGAGTATCACCAAAATTAATGGGTGTATTGTGGGCACAGCTCGGCAGCACAAAAGATCTAGCCACTGGCCAGCCTGGCTTCTCAGTCTTGTCAAATGTTGCAATACTAGTGCTAACACTCCCCCCATTCCAATGCTGCTGAGGAACTAACACTTCCCCATTCCAATGCTTCCGAGGAATGGGTGTTCTCTTATGCCAGACAGAACAAGACTGCCTCTAGAAGTTCTCTGCCACCAGATGCTCCGCTGGCTAGTGTTCTCTGCCACCAGATGCTCCACTGGCTAGTGTTCTCTGCCACCAGATGCTCCACTGGCTAGTGTTCTCTGCCACCAGATGCTCCACTGGCTAGTGTTCTCTGCCACCAGATGCTCCACTGGCTAGTGTTCTCTGCCACCAGATGCTCCGCTGGCTAGTGTTCTCTGCCACCAGATGCTCCACTGGCTAGTGTTCTCTGCCACCAGATGCTCCGCTGGCTAGTGTTCTCTGCCACCAGATGCTCCACTGGCTAGTGTTCTCTGCCACCAGATGCTCCACTGGCTAGTGTTCTCTGCCACCAGATGCTCCACTGGCTAGTGTTCTCTGCCACCAGATGCTCCACTGGCTAGTGTTCTCTGCCACCAGATGCTCCACTGGCTAGTGTTCTCTGCCACCAGATGCTCCACTGGCTAGTGTTCTCTGCCACCAGATGCTCCGCTGGCTAGTGTTCTCTGCCACCAGATGCTCCACTGGCTAGTGTTCTCTGCCACCAGATGCTCCGCTGGCTAGTGTTCTCTGCCACCAGATGCTCCACTGGCTAGTGTTCTCTGCCACCAGATGCTCCGCTGGCTAGTGTTCTCTGCCACCAGATGCTCCACTGGCTAGTGACATTAAAACAACAAGTGAGGAACCCTGTTACAACTTTGAAGCTTCACCAGAGGTCATTAAGTCTTCCAAAAAGGATGGCTGGGAATACAACAAAGAACACAGCAAGACCAGGGGAGGAGGAAGCTCGGCTGCATTGGTAAGGCCAATGAAACCACGCCCACTGAAACTACGCCCCCTAGACGGTGTGCCAAAGAAACATGTGTTACAGGAACAGGAAATAGAAATATGAAGTGCTATCGTATTCATTACATTGTTTTATTGTTTTACAGTTTTAGGGATCTCCCTCCTAGTATAAGCCCTGACTAGACCCTAACCCCCCAAGAGGACATATGAGATAGAGCGAACTATCTGAGCTATATAGTCTAAACAAAGTCACCATGATCAACATTTAATTAATGAACACAGGTGATTCTTCATGTTGACTAGCCAATTCTGATTGGCCAGAAAATAGTGTTTGATGCATTACTATTAACATTATATCATTATGGACTGACTAGCTATGTACCAGGCAGTAGCCTATTCAAAGGAGCTGGTATTACTTACAAGTGTCCAGTTATTGTGAATTATGTTATCCTATTTCTAAGAGATAGCAGGATTCTGAAATTCTTGAAATCCGGCCCAGGTTGGTTTGGATTCTCCCCTGCAATATCAGAGGTACTAGCTATTGCTAATGCTAAGTTTGTTGCGATCAAGAAATCTGAGCGGGCAGCAGTCACGTTTGTCAACTACGCACGCGCAGCAATAAAATAAAAAAATAATAATAAAATATTTAAAAAATAAAAATTAAATAAATTTTAAAAAGTGCAATAATATTGCTACGGCCATGGCCGTAGTGGCCGTACCGCTTGCGCCGCCCCTGAAGACATGAACAATTCATCATTAAAATAATGTGTAACTATCTGTTATCTAATTCCAACGTCTTTATGAAGTCCTGTATGTATTCTGCCTATCTCCCTTATGTTTTAGTATGTAGTACAATATGATATCAGTTTTGCAAGTCGTTGCCATGTCAGGCACCTGACACCTGTTCACTCATCAATGGACACGAGTAGTGTATTGCTCATTTTTATGTCAACCAAGTGTGCATAATGCTTCTCACAGTGTCTGTGGTTTGGATGTCATGCCGACCAGCATGTATATAGTGCAAGTGAATATATATATAAAGCCTATATACATCACCACTCCTCTCTCAGTCACATGATATAACTAATAAACTCATTATTCCCCCCTTAAATACTGCAATGACCTCAATAATCAACTTGAAATCCACTCTTAGAGTCAACTTCAATTTGATTATTGAGAAGGTCATTGTAACTTCATTACGTCATCTGAGAGCTCATTGAGCACTTGATTTTCTCACAGGAATTTTTGGTAGAGAGGTGGAGGAGTGAGTGGGGGAGTGGGTACACTTGGAGTGCCTGAAATTACTTTCTAATCTTATTTCTCCACCCTAATCCACGTGTGTACATGTACAATGGTATAGTCATCCACATGGAAGGAGAGTTCTCCACCCTAATCCATGTGTGTGCATGTACAATGGTATACATATGGAAGGGGAGGGGTACGAAATACCTTCATAATGTCATAGTTAGTTGCCATAGCAGCAAATATCAAGCTCATCATGCTATTTGCTCAGTGTCAAATACTTCTCTAACTGCCCAGTGTTATATATATATATATATATGGTATATACACATTATATATACATATATATATACATATATACACATATATATACACATATATATAGTCAATTGGGGTTAAAAAAAAGCCGTTTCCCTTAACTTTACCTTTTAAGAGCCAGAGTAAAGGATTTACTAAAAACACATGTGCCATCCTCTAGTACTTTACTATCAAATGATGACTACATAAATTTAAAAAAATTATCCTATGTCCTATAATGAAATATTAATAAAAATATGGTGGCTTTTTTTTACCCCATGAAAGGGGTAAAAAAAAGCCGGTTCGGGGTAAAAAAACCCCACCCCTTTAAAAATATCCTAAACAGTAAAATCAAATTTAAATCCTTCAATATTTTATCAATTGAATATTTTTTCATTAAAATTTGTTCAAATACTACAATAAATAGTACAGTAATGGTTAACAGTTGGGTTTTATTGCATACTTGAAAATGTTTATCACTTTTGCTTCACACTCGAACTTCAGCAGTGCCTTCCCTCGACTAACTGTTTCCATTACTGGCTGAACAGGGCCATACATGCAATGATCCACTGCTACTATCTCCACATCTTCCTGCTTTGGCCAATCGTAGAAAATGCGTGTTGAGCCTGTGCTTCGCTCTTTTTTTTGTGATGGAAGGTAAATTCAGCTGATGTGGGATCAGCATCTTCGTCATCACTGAAAACTTTTGTTATGATGAAATAGTCCATGTACCATTGATAATCAATGACTAAAGTTGGTTTATTCATATTCAGTTACTCACATTATATATATATATATACTATTGTATCATTCTGTCCATCAGAATGATGCAATAGTCCATGTACCATTGACTAGGTGGTTTATAATTCATATTACTCACAATTATGCTTTAACTCACAAATTAGCATGACTGGAGAAGAAAAAATGAAAATATTATCGAAAAAAGACCAGAAAAAAATTGCAAAAAAAAAACTGGCTTTTTTTTTACCCCGAGTGACCAAAAATATCTGGGGTAAAAAAAAGGCGGTCCAAAAAACTCTAAAATATCAAAAAAAAATGAATTTTTTTTTGTCAATGAATAAACCATTTAGTAACTATTTTCTTTTGGCTATCATTCATAATTTACTAACTAGTTTGATTAATCTACCCAAAAGTTCAGGTGAGTCAGAAAAAAGTTAATTTCGGGTATTTTCTACATGTTTAGGTTCTTTATTTTGTCATGTCCTCCATGTCAATATTTTTATACAAAAACACACATTAATGAAAAGCCCATTAAAAGTACTTGACAGATCAAGGATTGTTTAAATTCTTAAAGCAGCTGTGTCTTCCCCAGACCCCTGGTCTTTTTTTACCCCAACTTACCCCCCGGCTTTTTTTTACCCCAATTGACTATACATATAATTATATATACATATATATATATAGAAAAGTACTGGGATGGCTAGTCCATTTTCTATATTCAATAGCTCTGCCTTAACACAGCATTGAGCACTATTTGTAGCCTTCATCAGCAAACTACCTTCTAAGTATATATATATATACAGTAGGAAGTCAGTTATCCGAACACCTTGGGACCGAGGGTGTTCGGATAACTGAAATGTTCGAATAACTGGTCACACAAAATAAATTTAGCGATACGGGATATTATGACATTTTACTACACATAATCAATAAAAGTGGATGCATATTGTATGTAATCTAACATTTAGAATATCTAGTCTGCAGCTTGAGTAAAGTAATCTGTAACTTTTGTTTGTTTCTTATTTACAAATCTTTTTTTTTGCAGTTTCAATTAGGAGATTATTTAGCACTACAGTTGTGCTCAGTGGGATTCCAGGCTGCTCCTGGACATATGCTAGAACTGTCTCTAGTGCAGTGCAAGCTTGGGAATGGGACACAGCTGGAAGACTCTCCTCTTCCTCTTCCTATCACTTTTGTCACCTTCTGTAGCAAGTGCCACAATCTCCTCTTCTGTCAGTTCATGGTAGCCTGCATCGTTGTCGTCAGCCAAATGCCAACCGATTCTCTCTTCTGGTGGAATGGCCAAGTTATTGAGAAGAGTGTCAATTTCTGGTGTTTCCACCTCCTCTTCCTCCCAAAATGATTTGGGCATCAACAGCTAGCAGCCTACGTTTATGCGCATGAGCACGAGTGCACACTATTGAAGGAAGGTAAAAAAATATAATAAAATAAATAATAATAAAAAAATATAATAAAAAAATTAAATGGGTGGTAGGTGTGGCTTCATTTAGCGTTCGGTTGACCGACGTGTGCGGATAACTGACATTCGGATAACTGACTTCCTACTGTACATACATACATATATAACATACATACATATATATACATATATACATGTATATATATACACACATATATATATATATGTAATGCTTATTTGCTCAGTCAAATTCTTCTCTAATTGCTCAATATCTGCAGTTAATTCCTTACTATTAAATTCTTCTCTAACTGCTCCCTGTCCAATTCTTACCTAATCAGTCACCATTGCCTGGAAGTGTACAAACCTCCAGCAATGCTAGACGCCCACAGGAATGCTAGACACCCACAGGAATGCACTTCACTTGCTCCCAAGCAGACGGTGTGAGCCGGCAAGTAATTCATGACATCATATAACGAGCATGTTGTAGACCAAGTGTCTGGCACGAATGTTACACCCCTCTGGGTGTGGTCAACTAGCCACAGAGGAACAACTCTGGTCAGGAATGCTCGGTCATGCATAAACTGTTTAGCCGCTGCGTGGAAAAATGCAAACTTTCCTTTGCGGGCACGGGAAAGTGAAGGGGAACTTGATTTCCTGCCCATATCTCTTATAGTGAGCACCCTCAGAGCCCAGCAAGTGTCCTCATTCATTGCAAACATGATTATGAGTTTGAAAAAATACATCTCGTCTAGTCTCCAGCTTCTACAAGGTTCACACTAGAATGTTCGCACGCACGCACGTAAAGAAACGTATATATATTTGTATCGGGGGGTATATATATACAGGCTATATATTTGTATCGGGGGGTATATATACGCCTGTATATATTTGTATTGGGGGGTATATATATACAGGCAATATATTTGGATTGGGGGGTATATATACAGGCAATATATTTGGATTGGGGGGAATATATACAGGCTATATATTTGTATCGGGGGGTATATATACAGGCTATATATTTGTATCGGGGGGTATATATACAGGCTATATATTTGTATCGGGGGGTATATATACAGGCTATATATTTGGATTGGGGGGAATATATACAGGCTATATATTTGTATCGGGGGGTATATATACAGGCTATATATTTGTATCGGGGGGTATATATACAGGCTATATATTTGTATCGGGGGGTATATATACAGGCTATATATTTGTATCGGGGGGTATATATACAGGCTATATATTTGTATCGGGGGGGTATATATACAGGCTATATATTTGTATCGGGGGGTATATATACAGGCTATATATTTGGATCGGGGGGGGGGGGGGGGGGGGACCAAAAAGCAATACAAAGCCCCACCCCTTTAAACCACACAAAATGCTAGAAATCTGGTCATGTCTACTCAGGAACCAGATGTTAGGAACCAGATGTTAGGAACCAGATGTTAGGAACCAGATGTTAGGAACCAGATGTTAGGAACCAGATGTTAGGAACCAGATGTTGCACAGTTACAATTGAATTTAAGGCATGGGGGAACCCATTGGAACCGTGAAAAATATGACCAAGTCAACTTCAGCACAATGCAATGTGCTGTGCAAGGCACTCCACATCAACTCGGCAATAACCCAGGAACCTATAGTAGAGAAATGAATGACCACTATAAGTATGAGGTCTAAACTGCGGGGCCAAGCAGAACCCTCAGGCACACGGGGTAAGCAGGCCTGTGACCATGATTCCGAATGCCTGCCAAATATCATCTGTGGAGTATGACTATTTTGGGCCAGCCACAGGCACCAGTTATGACATGCATAATTATTCCTTCTATATATTCTAGATTTTTTAAGGTGCATGTGATAAATAGCCTCATCGGAGACTGGACAGGATGCCCCTGCAGACACTCCACACGGGATATCCCCCTACTTCAGCACCTACAACAGCTGAATCCCCGCCTCTATACCCTTCCCCCGGGGATATCCCCTACTTCAGCACCTACAACAGCTGAATCCCCGCCTCTATGCCCTTCCCCCGGGGATATCCCACCTACTTCAGCACCTACAACAGCTGAATCCCTGCCTCTATGCCCTTCCCCCGGGGATATCCCACCTACTTCAGCACCTACAACAGCTGAATCCCCGCCTCTATGCCCTCCCCTGGGGATATCCCCCTACTTCAGCACCTACAACAGCTGAATCCCCACCTCTATGCCCTCCCCCGGGGATATCCCCCCTACTTCAGCACCTACAACAGCTGAATCCCCACCTCTATGCCCTTCCCCCGGGGATATCCCCCCTACTTCAGCACCTACAACAGCTGAATCCCTGCCTCTATGCCCTTCCCCCGGGGATATCCCACCTACTTCAGCACCTTGAATCCCCACCTCTATACCCTTCCCCCAAGTGGAGCTGACAGCCTCTGGAACGTTCGATGCTGTGAACACTTTTCACACAGAGAGGTTGAAGGCTAGAGCATTTGGTCCAAACGTCGAGAGAATAAAATTTCAAGTTGATTATTGAGAAGGTTATTGTCAAGTCATATTTTCCAGATGCCCATGTGTCTATACGGTCTTAAGAGCGACCTCATACATCATCCTATGTACAGAGCACCGATCAGTGCCACTATGCATGACCTCTTGACCAACTCACTACAGCCAACTATCCATTGTGTCACAGACTCACGAAAGAACGGTCCATACAATATTCACACCATCCAAGTCTGACAAAAGATCAGCATGACAGAAATACACAGCTCTAGGTGAATAAAAGTTGGAGTGTCAATATGTGTCTTTGATGAGCTAACATGTCTCAAAGAACATGAATGACCATGTGCCACTGACTGGTAGTGTGTGTACGGATAGCCATGTCTTGAAGATTGGATGACCATGTGCCACTGACTGGTAGTGTGTGTACGGATAGCCATGTCTTGAAGATTGGATGACCATGTGCCACTGACTGGTAGTGTGTGTATGGATAGCCATGTCTTGAAGATTGGATGACCATGTGCCACTGACTGGTAGTGTGTGTACGGATAGCCATGTCTTGAAGATTGGATGACCATGTGCCACTGACTGGTAGTGTGTGTACGGATAGCCATGTCTTGAAGATTGGATGACCATGTGCCACTGACTGGTAGTGTGTGTACGGATAGCCATGTCTTGAAGATTGAATGACCATGTGCCACTGACTGGTAGTGTGTGTACGGATAGCCATGTCTTGAAGATTGGATGACCATGTGCCACTGACTGGAGTGTGTGTACGGATAGCCATGTCTTGAAGATTGGATGACCATGTGCCACTGACTGGTAGTGTGTGTACGGATAGCCATGTCTTGAAGATTGGATGACCATGTGCCACTGACTGGTAGTGTGTGTACGGATAGCCATGTCTTGAAGATTGGATGACCATGTGCCACTGACTGGTAGTGTGTGTATGGATAGCCATGTCTTGAAGATTGGATGACCATGTGCCACTGACTGGTAGTGTGTGTACGCAGGGGTGTATTTAGGGGGGGGCGGGGGGGGGCATTCGCCCCCCCTTGTATCATTCTCGCCCCCCCCCCCCTTGAAATTAGAGATTTTTTTTAAAATAATGTCAAGAAAGGTGTAATACAAGAAAGGTGTAATAAGCTTATGATATCAGGTTCAAATGATAGGAATGTCAAACTGAGGTTCTTCTTGGTTTTCTCTGCCATACGTCCACAATCTCTTCAAGGTCGCTCTCAGAGAGTACTTCTGGTGCCTCTATAGCAATCCTCATAAGGTGAGAAAGGCTGCAGTCACTTAGAGAATTACGCAAACGAGTCTTGATCATCTTCATCTGTGAGAAGCTTCTCTCCACAGAAGCAGTAGAAACTGGAATCGATAAGCAGATGGAGGCAATCTTGTGCAAATTGGGAAACATGGCCTTGAGCATGTCGTTTGAAACAAGTTCTTTCAGCTGTGATGCAGTAGTATCCCGTGGTTGCTTGACTAACAGCTGGCGGAATGTTTTCCACTCTGTAAGTATTTCAGTGGAAATCATGGCTGTCTTCACTGTTTCTTCTCCATCCAATGTTTCTGCATCTCTATCTTCTCCGTAGTGAGCAATCAGTTTCTCAACAGACGTGTCTCCATAAGTGGGAAAAGATACTGAATCTGGTTTTGGAACTTTCCGTGGATCGAATATAGACAATGCTGATACAACAGCGTTGGATGAAGAAAATCGGCTTGTTATGTTGGCCTTTAAATCAGCAACAAAAGGCTTACCAACAACATTCTGGAACGAAAGTATTTTATCAGCGTCAATAGACACCTTTGTAGATGACTTCAAGTCTTCAACGTTTTCAAGAAGCTCCAACACCCAGTTCGCTCCGGGCAAAACTGCATCATCCAAGGATTTAACAGTAGCATCAACAAGGAATGATATCAACGAGAGGTCAAGCTGCTCTGCCTGAAGTGCTTTGCTGAGCTTGGCTACTTGTGGTAGAGTGAAATCAAGCAAATATATAGCTGCAATCGTAGACAATTTGCAGAGGGCACCATGGATTCCAAGAGCTTCTGGCTCGTGGGACGTCTCGTAGATGTTCCCAATGGTGATTACAATTGCAGAATAACTTGCTTTGACAGCTTTGACACACCTTTCATGTGCCAGCCAGCGTGTGTCAGATGGCTTGATCACTTTCATTTCTGGAAGTTCAAGAACGTGCTGTACCTCCTTCAGACACTCTGCTCGCTTGGGGGAATTGCGAAAATGCTTCCAAAGAGTAGTCAATGTTCTGTAAACATGAGCAATTCCAGGAGTTTTATTGGCAGCTTGCACACAAGCCAACTGCAGTAAGTGACAGTGGCAGTGTATAAACAGAGCGTGAGGAGTATGTTTCTTGATACGTGCCTGAACCCCGGTCTTTCGTCCAGAAAAAGTTGCAGCTCCATCAAATCCCAATCCAACTATTCTTCCGACTTGTAGACCTTTCTTCTTTAAACAATCGATGAGATTAGAATAGATGGTCTCTGCATCAGCCTTCTTCAATGGAATAAGCTCCAGAAAGCACTCTACTGGTACACCATCTTCCTCCCAGCGGCAAAACACAGACAATTCTTCTACGTTGGTGACATCTGTGCACTCATCTGCCATGAGGCTGTACATAGGTGCCTTTTGAAGTCGCTTCAGAATCGACTCCTCCACCCATGTCCCCAATGATTCGATGAATTCAACCACAGCCACTCTTGATGTGTACACAGCATTTCTTGGTGCAGTTTCTAAGAATTGCTTCAAATGTTGGCTGCCACATCGAACCACCACGTCAACCAGCTTCTCAAATTTTGTCGAATGTGCAACTTGTTCTTTCGTAAGAAAATGAGTGAGTAGGATCAGGCACTTCACTGCAGCTCTGTTCTGAGCTCTTTTGCGAGCTAAAACATTCTGGAGTTGCTGTACAACTGTTCCACCTTTGGCTGCTCCTTTAGCTGCAAAAAGAGCTTGAGTTGCATGGATATGGAAGTCACTTCTCGCATGAGCTTTCATTTTTTCAACAGCTTTCTTCCAATTTCTGCAAGGTTGTGTGACCCACACTCCTCCAGTACGCTGCAGACCAGATTGCTTGCAAACCTTGCAAAAGGCACCATCGCTATCCTCGTCATAATAGAGCCAACTGAAATCTTTCTCCCAGCTCTTAGAGTATTTTCTCTTCGTGGATACAGAAGAGCGGTGTTTGTTTTGCTTGCTTTTCTTTGAAGGTGGAGGACTAAGGCTAGGACTAGATGCCTCGACATGCTCAGAGCTATCTGTTCTGCTATCTTCGCTATCGCTGCTATTAGCATGAGAAGAGGCTTGAGAAGTACTTGCAAAGTATGAGCGAATATCCATATTAATATGAAGAGAAATCAGCTAGTAAGGTTTCTTTTATAGAGACTTTAAGACCATGACATAATGGACTGAGTTAAAAATACTGAGAGAGAGTGGGAAAGAAGGAGGGAACTGAAGAAGTGACAAACCTACAAAGGAGAACACGTGGTGGTGTGTGATGACTTTAAGACCATGACATAATGGACTGAGTTAAAAATACTGAGAGAGAGTGGGAAAGAAGGAGGGAACTGAAGAAGTGACAAACCTACAAAGGAGAACACGTGGTGGCGTGTGATGACATCATGTCTAAGATTAGACTTGAAGACCATGACATAATGGACTGAGTTAAAAATACTGAGAGAGAGAGGGAGTGGGAAAGAAGGAGAAACAAAAGAAGTGACAAACCTACAAAGGAGAGCACGTGGTGGTGTGTGATGTCATCGTGTCATGACACATGCTCTCCTTTTTCCAAGCAGCTACAATATCATGAGAAATATATACAGTCTAGCCATAGTTCGGTATAGCATAATGCCATTGGTAGTCAGTCAAAATAGCTATCCTCAGACATTGTAAAAGCAAAAAAAAATATGGGGGGATCTTCCCCCCAGACCCCCCTTTTACGACTTATGAACATGTTAAGAAAATATTAACAAAAATTAGGGCACCAAGTGACCAACCATTTCCACCCCTCCCCCCCCCCCCCCCCCCTAGAGAACTAGAGAAAAATTGTGTATGAAACCTGTTGTCCATGATTTTGTAAGAAAATGCATGGAATGCAACATAATTCGATTTCACAAAAGCCCACCTCCATTATACGAGTGACAAGTGACTATATCTAATCTATATATGCTGATTGCCGTAGCATGCAACTTCAGCAAATATTTAAGATGGAATGTTGTACTAAAGATTTTAGAAAAAGTGCATGCCATCATAAGTAGCAGCTATATATACAGTTAGTACTGCAAAAATACCTGTGGGTAAAACACTTTCGTACTCCACGCGGAAGCCCAGGGTGCACGTCCCCTTTCCGCACCATCCAGGCTCTCCGCCCCCCCTTATTTTTCCATATCTCAAGTTCGCCCCCCCTTGGCAAAATTTCTGTATACAACCCTGGTACGGATAGCCATGTCTTGAAGATTGGATGACCATGTGCCACTGACTGGTAGTGTGTGTACGGATAGCCATGTCTTGAAGATTGAATGACCATGTGCCACTGACTGGTAGTGTGTGTACGGATAGCCATGTCTTGAAGATTGGATGACCATGTGCCACTGACTGGTAGTGTGTGTACGGATAGCCATGTCTTGAAGATTGGATGACCATGTGCCACTGACTGGTAGTGTGTGTACGGATAGCCATGTCTTGAAGATTGGATGACCATGTGCCACTGACTGGTAGTGTGTGTACGGATAGCCATGTCTTGAAGATTGGATGACCATGTGCCACTGACTGGTAGTGTGTGTACGGATAGCCATGTCTTGAAGATTGGATGACCATGTGCCACTGACTGGTAGTGTGTGTACGGATAGCCATGTCTTGAATATCGACAGCCCTAGTTCCATCACTATGACAGGCTGAGTACCACAATATGCAGGACACTCAACCTCATAGTGTTTGCATGAAGTGTCTGTGATCCTGGCAGACACTTCTTCAGCCAGCCACACATTTTGAACTCTTTGCAGATGGCACCTACTGGTGGGGGGCAATAAAACCCAAGTCTGTTTCCAATAAGGGAGTTTCCCCAGACATGACCTGCCTGGTAGGTGGTCACCATGGGGTGCTGCACGATATCTCTGGCAGGAAGAATGTTCTCACAGAATATCTCTGGCAGGAAGAATGTTCTCACAGAATATCTCTGGCAGGAAGAATGTTCTCACAGAATATCTCTGGCAGGAAGAATGTTCTCACAGAATATCTCTGGCAGGAAGAATATTCACAGAATATCTCTGGCAGGAAGAATGTTCTCAATTTCTTCAAGGGAAAAACTTCCCATTGGTGACCAGTAAGGCTGGGCGAGTCGCTGGGAGGGCAGTCGTATCTTATATCTCTGACGCAAACAGAAAGTCATTGAGAGGAGTTGGTGAGATCAAAACTGAAGATCCAAGTGATGAGTGTGGATACACACAGCTTGGTGGTTTGCAGTCTGTGGTTGCTAGGGCACAGCAGTCCGCTGCAGTGCCAGGGTGGCGTCCTTGACCTGTGGGTATCTTCACACAGCAGAGCAGTCAGCTGCCGTGTCAGGGTGGCGTCCTTGACCTGTGGGTATCTTCACACAGCAGAGCAGTCAGCTGCAGTGTCAGGGTGGCGTCCCTGACCTGTGGGTATCTTCACACAGCAGAGCAGTAAGCTGCCAAGTAGGAATGTTCTAAGCATGAATCTTGTGGATGCTAGGGCCAGCTAAATTTGGCTGCATTTCAAACTCTTAGTCTTTTGCGTCAGAATCTTCAAGGAGAAAACACTTTTTATTCAAAAAAGGCCATTGCAGACAAGATATCTTCTCAGTCTCTGTAATCATGTTTGCAATGAATGAGAACACCTGCTGGGCTCTGAGGGTGCTCACCATAAGAGATATGGGCAGAAAATCAAGTTCCCCTTCACTTTCCCGTTCCCGCAAAGGAAAGTTGTGCATTTTTCCATGTAGCAGCCAAACAGTTTAAGCGTAACCAGAGATCCCTGACCAGAGTTGTTCCCTCAGCAGCTAATTGACCGCCCCAGAGGGTCAATGAAACATTCGTGACAGGAGTTGGTCCAGTATGGTCGGTAATATGCTCACTAATGCAAGCCGTCCAAAGGTGAAATGACCGAGGAGCTGTTGTTAGTTGGGACAAGTGCAAGTGGACAGAGCCCTTGGGGAGGGAGGTGCCAGTGCTTCTAAATCCAACAATAAAGACTCCTGGTTCGATAGCCAGGAGGAGGAGATTTATGGATCTAGAAAAAAAAGTGTATCCCTAATATAGAGGTCCAGTCTTCAACCAGATGGTGCCTGGCTGTTGATCAATATGAAAAGGAGCTATGGCACAGGCATCTAGTATACTACAGGAAGTACTTAGTATACCACAGGAAGTGTTGTAAGAGACTCATAAAGGAATAATCCCACAAACTCTAGACCCAATTAGAAAGTTTTACAAACTCTAGACCCAATTAGAAAGTTTGTAGCTTTCGAGACCTCCACCACGTGAAGCATGCTGGTGAGAGTGGAGGAGTGTAGCTCTCTGTTGGTGTAGACATGTGGAGCATGCTGGTGAGAGTGGAGGAGTGTAGCTCTCTGTTGGTGTAGACATGTGGAGCATGCTGGTGGGAGTGGAGGAGTGTAGCTCTCTGTTGGTGTAGACATGTGGAGCATGCTGGTGAGAGTGGAGGAGTGTAGCTCTCTGTTGGTGTGGACATGTGTAGCATGCTGGTGGGAGTGTAGCTCTCTGTTGGTGTAGACATGTGGAGCATGCTGGTGGGAGTGGAGGAGTGTAGCTCTCTGTTGGTGCAGACATGTGGAGCATGCTGGTGGGAGTGGAGGAGTGTAGCTCTCTGTTGGTGTAGACATGTGGAGCATGCTGGTGGTGGGAGTGGACGAGTGTAGCTCTCTGTTGGTGCAGACATGTGGAGCATGCTGGTGGGAGTGGAGGAGTGTAGCTCTCTGTTGGTGCAGACATGTGGAGCATGCTGGTGGGAGTGTAGCTCTCTGTTGGTGCAGACATGTGGAGCATGCTGGTGGGAGTGGAGGAGTGTAGCTCTCTGTTGGTGCATGTGGAGCATGCTGGTGGGAGTGGAGGAGTGTAGCTCTCTGTTAGTGTAGACATGTGGAGCATGCTGGTGGGAGTGGAGGAGTGTAGCTCTCTGTTGGTGCAGACATGTGGAGCATGCTGGTGAGAGTGGAGGAGTGTAGCTCTCTGTTGGTGCAGACATGTGGAGCATGCTGGTGGGAGTGTAGCTCTCTGTTGGTGTAGACATGTGGAGCATGCTGGTGGGAGTGGAGGAGTGTAGCTCTCTGTTGGTGTGGACAAGTGATCAAATAGCAGCTGCAATTTTGCTACAAGTCTAGGGAGGAGTCAAGCAGTAAATGTTTGAGATCAAAACAGTGTGGTGCGATTGGCAAGGTCAGATAGAGGTCACTGGCCTTTAGCAACTACTCGGGCAAGATATGGTGCAAGATACGGCTAAGTATATGGACAGTGTGTAAAAGCTCCTTTTACATATAAGATTAGCTATAGACCTGCATCTTCTTTGGGCTACATTAATAGCTATAAACCTACATCTTCTCTGGGCAACATTAATAGCTATAAACCTACATCTTCTCTGGGCTACATTAATAGCTATAAGATCTGCATCTTCTCTGGGCTACATTAATAGCTATAGACCTACATCTTCTTTGGGCTACATTAATAGCTATAGCTCTGGGCTACATTAATAGCTATAGACCTGCATCTTCTCTGGGCTACATTAATAGCTATAGACCTGCATCTTCTTTGGGCTACATTAATAGCTATAGCTCTGGGCTACATTAATAGCTATAAACCTGCATCTTCTCTGGGCTACATTAATAGCTATAGATCTGCATCTTCTCTGGGCTACATTAATAGCTATAGATCTACATCTTCTTTGGGCTACATTAATATCTATAGACCTGCATCTTCTCTGGGCTACATTAATAGCTATAAACCTACATCTTCTCTGGGCTACATTAATAGCTATGGACCTGCATCTTCTCTGGGCTACATTAATATGAAGAAGGGAAATGACCAGAGGAAAAAATAAATGGGGAAAAAACGAACTCGACTTCAGCTATCTGCATTTATCTTTCTCGGTGATGGCTGGAAGCACATGGTCATCAATATGGCTGCCGACATGTAGAATAGACTGCTGAGAGACCAACCACATGCTTCTTTCGACACTGCAACTGTAGGCATACATATAGCCATGGCCACTTCACTGATACATGTAAAGCCACCTCACAGTGTGTGGTGAGGTGCCCATGGCTTCATTGCTAATCCACTTACAGGCCAGTGTGGTAACCCCTACGGGCCAGTGTGGTAACCTCCTATCAGCCTACGGGCCAGTGTGGTAACCTCCTATCAGCCTACGGGCCAGTGTGGTAACCTCCTATCAGCCTACGGGCCAGTATGGTAACCTCCTATCAGCCTACGGGCCACAGACATACCCACTAATGAAGTGGGAATATATTTTGATACATGTTCACTCAATTGCTTCACAGATCATTAGGCAATGCAGCATTGCTGAACCCACACCAGGACCTGCAGTTCAGGACACCCCCTGTGTGTGTGTGTGTGTGTGTGTGTGCATGGGGGTGGCTAGCATTGAGTAGTTTACAGAACCAGGATCTGTAGTTCTGTAGATCTGGACACTCTCATGTGGGATAGCAACCTTATAACACTGTCACACTGAGGCCAGGTGCAGATAACTTGATGGTGGGCACTCCTATACCCAGTATTGGAGAGGTACAAGGAAGGACCGTTTTTAATTAAAAGAAAAAAACATCATCACTAAAGGTGGTTCACAACACGACGCTGGCCGAGCGCTGCATTGCATTGCGTTGCGTGTTGTCAATTGACCCGAGCCGCCGCGGACACGCGATGTTCTGATTGGTCTGATGCTACGTTTCTGATGCTGGATTAGAAAAAAGTTCTAATCCAGCGTCTGAAATGCAGCGTCGGACCAATCAGTGTTCGTCTTTGTTGAGCGTGATTCGAGAGTCAAAGGTCAATTGACTACACTCGGCGCTCGGCCAGCGTCGTGTTGTGAACCAGCCTTAAGAGGATGCATATATTGAAGTTATGGACATAGAATGTTGTTTCTGGTTTGACAGGAAGAGTGAACAAAAAAACACCCAAATGGCTGACAATAGCAACTGCCACCGTGAACAGCCTACTTCCTGGCCGTTATACTTGCTGCTATTTCTGGAAGCCAGTCCTCTGTGGAGGAAAGATGCACAGGCAATTATGCTTACCTGGAATGGCTCTTTGCTCGTGAGAAAGAGGCCACTCCTGATGGGATTTCCTTGCCGTAATTCTTGTGGGTACATAATGAGACACCTTTTATTTGCTCAGTACCCTCAATGGATTCTACCAATTGACCAATTTGAAAAGTTTATTCCAGGAAGAAAGATATAAGCTATAAATATTATGCTTATTAAAAAAACACCAATAAAGTTTGTGGTCACCATCCAAACAGGATGATGACGAGGATAATGTCATTGCTATCATTCAATGGCTGATGCTCAGTCGTTATGAAATAAAGTAACTTGAATTGAAAGTTAAACTAATGTTTCAGCTAGCCATCACCAACACACACACACACACACAAAGTAGTCACCGCAACTCCAGCTTTTTTGGTGTCTTTTCACCAGATGATGGCTAGCTGAAATATTTAAAGTTGTGAAATTATGGTCATTATCATCATTATTGTTGTTGTTGTTGTTGTTGTTATTAATTATGAGCTTCTTGAGAAACAAAAAAGTAATTTAAAAAGTTTCTTTGTTTAGTTGGCAAAGATAACTCTGTCAGTTTTTACTTCCTATAAGAAGCACTTTCTCTGCTCTACAAAATAAAACTCTAAACTTTTGACTACAGCTAGATACAGAGATGTTCCAGAGGGCGACCTCTTCAAAGAGTCAGCGTCAGCACGTGCTGAAAATGATCACCTCTTAGGATGAACCTTATTGTATAACTACTGGGTACTTGAGCCACCCAGTTTGAAACCCACTAAGTCTGACCAGGAGAGAGCTTTGCAAGAATCCACATGAATGACCTCAACTATCTTGCCTGGCATTCACCCAATATCTCAACTATCTTGCCTGGCATTCACCCAATATCTCAACTATCTTGCCTGGCATTCACTCAATATCTCAACTATCTTGCCTGGCATTCACCCAATATCTCAACTATCTTGCCTGGCATTCACCCAATATCTCAACTATCTTGCCTGGCATTCACCCAATATCTCAACTATCTTGCCTGGCATTCACCCAATATCTCAACTATCTTGCCTGGCATTCACCCAATATCTCAACTCTCTTGCCTGGCATTCACCCAATATCTCAACTATCTTGCCTGGCATTCACCCAATATCTCAACTATCTTGCCTGGCATTCACCCAATATCTCAACTATCTTGCCTGGCATTCACCCAATATCTCAACTATCTTGCCTGGCATTCACCCAATATCTCAACTATCTTGCCTGGCATTCACTCAATAATGTACCCACCCCCTCATTATATATCATTTAGGACCGTCTGTGTGTCGGACCGTCTGTGTGTCTGTCTGTGTCTGTGTGTATGTCTGTATGTCTGTCGGTGTGTCTGTCTGTGTGTCTGTCTCTGTGTGTCGGACCGTCTGTGTGTCTGTGTGTGTCTGTCTGTCTGTGTGTATGTCTGTCTGTGTGTGTGTCTGCCTGTGTGTCTGTCTGTCTGTGGCTGTCTGTCTGTGTGTCTGTCTGTCTGCCTGTCTCTGTCTGTCTGTGTGTGTCTGTCTGTCTGTGTGTATGTCTGTCTGTCTGTGTGTGTGTCTGTCTGTGGCTGTCTGTCTGTGTGTCTGTCTGTCTGCCTGTCTCTGTCTGTCTCTGTGTGTGTCTGTCTGTCTGCCTGCCTGTCTCTGTCTGTGTGTGTGTCTGCCTGTGTGTCTGTCTGTGTGTCTGTCTGTGTGTCTGTGTGTATGTCTGTGTGTCTGTCTGTGTGTCTGTCTGCTATGCACGGCTGAATGGAAGGTTGGACGTGGATGAAACTTTACTAGACGATCATGGATAGTTTTTGAAACATTTGGCCATGGCTCGGACTTGAAGCCACCATCGGCACTTGGCTTCGTCTTGTTTGGGAGTATACCAGCGCATGTGTCTTTTTACATTCACGACAACTACGCCAGCTACGCTAGACCTCAACATGACAGCACATTATAGCAACTACGCCAGCTACGTTAGACTTCACCTAATGCAACATGACACCACATTATAGCAACTATGCCAGCTACGCTAGACCTCACCTAATGCAACATGACAGCACATTATAGCAACTACGCCAGCTACGCTAGACCTCACCTAATGCAGTTTACAAGCGAGGTGCTTCAGCCCTGGCCTTCAGAAACACCGCAGTGGCTGAAATGGTGGGATTTATCGAGGACAGCGTCGTCTTCAACTGGTTCTGATGATTTATTAATTTTTTTAGGGTTGACAGCAGATATATCCACATGTGCATGTGCCACTTATTATGATAGTGGATATATCCACATGTGCATGTGCCACTTATCATGATAGTGGACATATCCACACAAAGATCGCAATAGGTTGCCATTACTAACAGCTTCACTAGAGCTCGCACGTTGAAATCCAACCCAAGCTGCTGGCTAGAGAGGCTGCATCTAACCTTACTCTACTAGAATAACATCTCAGGTACTGAGATAGAGAGGAACCCTACTCTACTAGAATAACATCTCAGGTACTGAGATAGAGAGGAGCCCTACTCTACTAGAATAACACCTCAGGTGCTGAGATAGAGAGGAACCCTACTCTACTAGAATAACATCTCAGGTACTGAGATAGAGAGGAAACCTACTCTACTAGAATAACATCTCAGGTACTGAGATAGAGAGGAACCCTACTCTACTAGAATAACATCTCAGGTACTGAGATAGAGAGGAGCCCTACTCTACTAGAATAACATCTCAGGTGCTGAGATAGAGAGGAACCCTACTCTACTAGAATAACATCTCAGGTACTGAGATAGAGAGGAACCCTACTCTACTAGAATAACATCTCAGGTGCTGAGATAGAGAGGAACCCTACTCTACTAGAATAACATCTCAGGCGCTGAGATAGAGAGGAACCCCTACTCTACTAGAATAACATCTCAGGTGCTGAGATAGAGAGGAACCCTACTCTACTAGAATAACATCTCAGGTGCTGAGATAGAGAGGAACCCTACTCTACTAGAATAACATCTCAGGTGCTGAGATAGAGAGGAACCCTACTCTACTGGAATAACATCTCAGGTGCTGAGATAGAGAGGAACCCTACTCTACTAGAATAACATCTCAGGTGCTGAGATAGAGAGGAACCCTACTCTACTAGAATACCATCTCAGGTGCTGAGATAGAGAGGAACCCTACTCTACTAGAATAACATCTCAGGTGCTGAGATAGAGAGGAGCCCTACTCTACTAGAATACCATCTCGGGTGCTGAGATAGAGAGGAGCCCTACTCTACTAGAATACCATCTCGGGTGCTGAGATAGAGAGGAACCCTACTCTACTAGAATAACATCTCAGGTGCTGAGATAGAGAGGAACCCTACTCTACTAGAATAACATCTCAGGTGCTGAGATAGAGAGGAACCCTACTCTACTAGAATAACATCTCAGGTGCTGAGATAGAGAGGAGCCCTACTCTACTAGAATAACATCTCAGGTGCTGAGATAGAGAGGAACCCTACTCTACTAGAATAACATCTCTGGTGCTGAGATAGAGAGGAACCCTACTCTACTAGAATAACATCTCAGGTGCTGAGATAGAGAGGAACCCTACTCTACTAGAATAACATCTCAGGTGCTGAGATAGAGAGGAACCCTACTCTACTAGAATAACATCTCAGGTACTGAGATAGAGAGGAACCCTACTCTACTAGAATAACATCTCAGGTGCTGAGATAGAGAGGAACCCTACTCTACTAGAATAACATCTCAGGTGCTGAGATAGAGAGGAACCCTACTCTACTAGAATACCATCTCAGGTACTGAGATAGAGAGGAACCCTACTCTACTAGAATAACATCTCAGGTGCTGAGATAGAGAGGAACCCTACTCTACTAGAATACCATCTCAGGTGCTGAGATAGAGAGGAACCCTACTCTACTAGAATAACATCTCAGGTGCTGAGATAGAGAGGAGCCCTACTCTACTAGAATACCATCTCGGGTGCTGAGATAGAGAGGAGCCCTACTCTACTAGAATACCATCTCGGGTGCTGAGATAGAGAGGAACCCTACTCTACTAGAATAACATCTCAGGTGCTGAGATAGAGAGGAACCCTACTCTACTAGAATAACATCTCAGGTGCTGAGATAGAGAGGAGCCCTACTCTACTAGAATAACATCTCAGGTGCTGAGATAGAGAGGAACCCTACTCTACTAGAATAACATCTCTGGTGCTGAGATAGAGAGGAACCCTACTCTACTAGAATAACATCTCAGGTGCTGAGATAGAGAGGAACCCTACTCTACTAGAATAACATCTCAGGTGCTGAGATAGAGAGGAACCCCACTCTACTAGAATAACATCTCAGGTGCTGAGATAGAGAGGAGCCCTACTCTACTAGAATAACATCTCAGGTGCTGAGATAGAGAGGAACCCCACTCTTCACTCTACTAGAATAACATCTCAGGTGCTGAGATAGAGAGGAACCCTACTCTACTGGAATAACATCTCAGGTGCTGAGATAGAGAGGAACCCTACTCTACTAGAATACCATCTCAGGTGCTGAGATAGAGAGGAACCCTACTCTACTAGAATAACATCTCAGGTGCTGAGATAGAGAGGAACCCCACTCTACTAGAATAACATCTCAGGTGCTGAGATAGAGAGGAGCCCTACTCTACTAGAATAACATCTCAGGTGCTGATATAGAGAGGAACCCTACTCTACTAGAATAACATCTCTGGTGCTGAGATAGAGAGGAACCCTACTCTACTAGAATAACATCTCAGGTGCTGAGATAGAGAGGAACCCCACTCTACTAGAATAACATCTCAGGTGCTGAGATAGAGAGGAACCCTACTCTACTAGAATAACATCTCTGGTGCTGAGATAGAGAGGAACCCTACTCTACTAGAATAACATCTCAGGTGCTGAGATAGAGAGGAACCCCACTCTACTAGAATAACATCTCAGGTGCTGAGATAGAGAGGAACCCCACTCTACTAGAATAACATCTCAGGTGCTGAGATAGAGAGGAACCCCACTCTTCACTCTACTAGAATAACATCTCAGGTGCGAGGAGCCCTACTCTACTGGAATAACATCTCAGGTGCTGAGATAGAGAGGAACCCTACTCTACTAGAATAACATCTCAGGTGCTGAGATAGAGAGGAGCCCCACTCTACTAGAATAACATTAGAATAACATCTCAGGTGCTGAGATACAGAGGAACTCTACTCTACTAGAATAACATCTCGGGTGCTGAGATAGAGAGGATCTACTGGAATAACATCTCAGGTGCTGAGATAGAGAGGAACCCTACTCTACTAGAATAACATCTCAGGTGCTGAGATAGAGAGGAACCTTACTCTACTAGAATAACATCTCGGGTGCTGAGATAGAGAGGAGCCCTACTCTACTAGAATACCATCTCAGGTGCTGAGATAGAGAGGAACCCTACTCTACTAGAATAACATCTCAGGTGCTGAGATACATGTAGGGAGGTTTACAATAGCAAGTGCTGTCTTACAAAAAGCAAAAGGTGAGTAGTCCATGGCTAGCTCTAGCTGAAGGCAACAAATGAAGTGGAACTCTCTGAGAGGGAGTCATTGCCTGCTGTACTAGAGCTTGAAGATGGAGGTACCAGCTAGCTAGGAACTAAAATGACTGCTAGGTGATTGGCCTAAACGCTAGCGAACTAGAGAAACAACAACAACAACAACAACAAGCATTCCAAGTATTTTGTTTACTTATATTGCTACTAGGACAGTGCCCTAGTCCTAGCCCTAGTCCTAGCCCTAGCCCTAGCTAGCATATCTGATGAAGCACCACAAAGCCATGAAGAAAGCACTGTTGACTAGAGTTGCTATACATCACATGACTTTAAATAAAAGTCAGGCAGACATGTGTCGCGTTATTCTAATGTTCGTCCCTGAAGATAGGTAGCTACATGCAGCTATCAAAGGGGTTCGGGAGATTAATGTTCAATACTTTGGGGAGCTGGGGAGCAGGGAGGGGAAACCACATCCCTCGGTCTCATTTTGTGCTCCTCTACCATATCCTTTCCCAGGGTGTGCTAGTATTATATAATTATATGTAATATTACACCCACAAAAAGCGTCATTTTCTCACACATTTATATCCACAGGGAAACAAAAAAAGTTACAGGTCTTAGAAAACACTTTTTTTATTTTAATTTGACCTTTATTGGCCCCTTGAAATAACCTTAATAGATCGCCATGTCCATGGTCAGAGTCAGTGTGGTAAGCCATCAGGTTAAGGATCCCTTTTGGGTGTGTTGCCAGCTGCACGTGGCCTGTGACTCAAGGCCGGTTCACAATATGTCGCGAAGCCTTCATATTGCTTGGCCTTGTGTTGCTTGGCCTTGAGTTGCTTGGCCTTTTTGCTTGGCATTGAGCTGCTTGGCCTTGCATTGCTTGGCCTTGAGTTGCTTGGCCTTGCATTGCTTGGCCTTGAGTTGCTTGGCCTTGCATTTGCTTGGCCTTGAGTTGCTTGGCCTTGCATTTCTTGGCCTTGCATTGCTTGGCCTTGAGTTGCTTGGCCTTGCATTGCTTGGCCTTGAGTTGCTTGGCCTTGCATTGCTTGGCCTTGAGTTGCTTGGCCTTGCATTGCTTGGCCTTGAGTTGCTTGGCCTTGAGTTGCTTGGCCTTGAGTTGCTTGGCCTTGAGTTGCTTGGCCTCGCATTGCTTGGCCTTGCGTTGCTTGGCCTTGAGTTGCTTGGCCTTGAGTTGCTTGGCCTTATTGCTTGGCCTTGCATTGCTTGGCCTTGAGTTGCTTGGCCTTGTGTTGCTTGGCCTTGTGTTGCTTGGCCTTGAGTTGCTTGGCCTTGCGTTGCTTGGCCTTGAGTTGCTTGGCCTTGAGTTGCTTGGCCTTGTTGCTTGGCATTGAGTTGCTTGGCCTTGCGTTGCTCGTTGCTTGGCCTTGAGTTGCTTGGCCTTGCATTGCCTGGCCTTGCGTTGCTTGGCCTTGCATTGCTTGGCCTTGAGTTGCTTGGCCTTGTTGCTTGGCATTGAGTTGCTTGGCCTTGCGTTGCTCGGCCTTGAGTTGCTTGGCCTTGAGTTGCTTGGCCTTGCATTGCCTGGCCTTGCTTGGCCTTGCATTGCTTGGCCTTGAGTTGCTTGGCCTTGTTGCTTGGCATTGAGTTGCTTGGCCTTGCGTTGCTCGTTGCTGGCCTTGAGTTGCTTGGCCTTGAGTTGCTTGGCCTTGCATTGCTTGGCCTTGTGTTGCTTGGCCTTGTGTTGCTTGACCTTGAGTTGCTTGGCCTTGCATTGCTTGGCCTTGCATTGCTTGGCCTTGAGTTGCTTGGCCTTGAGTTGCTTGGCCTTGAGTTGCTTGGCCTTGAGTTGCTTGGCCTTGCATTGCTTGGCCTTGCATTGCTTGACCTTGCATTGCTTGGCCTTGAGTTGCTTGGCCTTGCATTGCTTGGCCTTGAGTTGCTTGGCCTTGCATTGCTTGGCCTTGCATTGCTTGGCCTTGAGTTGCTTGGCCTTGAGTTGCTTGGCCTTGAGTTGCTTGGCCTTGAGTTGCTTGGCCTTGAGTTGCTTGGCCTTGAGTTGCTTGGCCTTGAGTTGCTTGGCCTTGAGTTGCTTGGCCTTGAGTTGCTTGGCCTTGAGTTGCTTGGCCTTGAGTTGCTTGGCCTTGAGTTGCTTGGCCTTGAGTTGCTTGGCCTTGAGTTGCTTGGCCTTGCATTGCTCGGCCTTGCATTGCTTGGCCTTGCCTTGAGTTGCTTGGCCTTGAGTTGCTTGGCCTTGAGTTGCTTGGCCTTGAGTTGCTTGGCCTTGAGTTGCTTGGCCTTGCGTTGCTTGGCCTTGTGTTGCTTGGCCTTGTGTTGCTTGGCCTTGAGTTGCTTGGCCTTGCGTTGCTTTGGTTTGCACTGCACCGAGCAGTTCACAATATTGGTCTCGTCACTTTGAATTTTGAAATTGAACTTTTAACCCAAATTACGAACTCTACCCATTAATTAATGAGCCCAATCACTTGTGGGATACAGCCATATATATATATACTAGGAAAGTTCCTCACTGCCTCCTAAATCACTTGTGGGATACTATATACTAGGAAAGTTCCTCACTGCCTCTATCAATCTCTAAATCACTTGAGGGATACTATATACTAGGACAGTTCCTCACTGCCTCTATCAATCTCTAAATCACTTGTGGGATACTATATAGGAAAGTTCCTCACTGCCTCTATCAATCTCTAAATCACTTGTAGGATACTATATACTAGGAAAATTCCTCACTGCCTCTATCAATCTCTAAATCACTTGTGGGATACTATATACTAGGAAAGTTCCTCACTGCCTCTATCAATCTCTAAATCACTTGAGGGATACTATATACTAGGAAAGTTCCTCACTGCCTCTATCAATCTCTAAATCACTTGTGGGATACTATATACTAGGAAAGTTCCTCATAAATCACTTGAGGGATACTATATACTAGGAAAGTTCCTCACTGCCTCTATCAATCTCTAAATCACTTGTGGGATACTATATACTAGGAAAGTTCCTCACTGCCTCCATCAATTTTTCCTCATTCATTTCTTCCTTGGAAGGAGAAACCTTTTTTTCCCATAAACACAAATAAAGCACACCAACATGTGTCCACCATCGTGTTGCAATCAGAAATCGAGTCTATTCAAGTGAAGTGACGCGACTTCATGTCCACAATATCACAAAATTGATGCATTGCGTTGCTTCGCTAGTGCGACTGGCATATTG
Source organism: Cladorhizidae sp. MBARI D1340-BT2 (assembly GCA_028752905.1). Taxonomy (NCBI): domain Eukaryota; kingdom Metazoa; phylum Porifera; class Demospongiae; order Poecilosclerida; family Cladorhizidae; species Cladorhizidae sp. MBARI D1340-BT2. The sequence goes on along the minus strand of JAQNBH010000017.1, from coordinate 20,546,501 downwards.
GGAACCAACCTGAAGCCTCCAAGCCCGACACCAACACTCTCTCCCTCCCTCCCCTCAGTTACCGTAAATGCTGGTTGTTAAGCAGGTGTCTAAATATTTGTTAAAGCACGAACTTCACTTTTGGTTCTAGTCTTCATTTGTTAAGCATCGGTTCTGACCATTGTCTTGAGAGTCGGTGTTTCTACCACTTCTGGCAAACAGACAAATGTGTAGATGGGATGTGCACATATGAAGCTCTCCAGGCTGGCTCTGCAACACTCCAACTTCTACATTGCTCAATTCTCATTGATCAGTACCTATAAGAAATTGACTGTCTGCAAATGGGCATTGCTTGTTAAGTGGGTACCGAGTATTTTAAGTGCCATTCATCTCGCTGACTCTGACAGATGCTATAAGCACCCAGCTTAACAACCAGCTCTCCCAGCCTTCAGAGACTGACCATTATCACCCACCTCCCACTCTGTCTTCCACTGTTTATCCTTCTTGGTCTTGAACTCCACTGCATCCTCCTCTTCTCTCTGCCTCTTCCTGTCCTTGCTGTCCTGCTCCTCCATCTTCTGCTTCTTCAGCTCCAGGTCTGCAAAGAGCTTGGTCATGGAGTTCCTGTACTGCTGCTTGTACTGCAGAGAGAAAGACAAAAGTTAAAATCAAGGAGTTGCCTAGAAGACAAAAAGAGAACTTAAAACCCCTTCCTTGTACTCGATGTATATATATGCTAGCTATTTTAGTGGCTAACGTTAGACCAGTCTGTGCAAAATATTAGGTCAGTGTTTCTTAGGAATTGATATAAGGGGGGGGGGGGGGGGGGGGGGGACGGGGGGCAAGTCAGGGGTCATGAAATTATGGAGGGGGCAGATATGCAGAAAATCACTCACACGCTTAATTCAGTCATTTCCAAGAGGAGACAAACCAGATACAAGGGTAAATTCCCCCCCCCCCCACAAAATAATAATTATAATAACAGTAGTAGTAGTAGTAATAGTAGTAGTAGTAGTAATAGTAGTAATAATAGTAATAATAGTAATAATAGTAATAAATAATAATAATAGTAATAGTAAAAATAAAAATAAATAGTAATAATAATAGTAATAATAACAACAACAACAACAACAACAACAAAACTCTGCAAGAGGTGCTCCTGAGGTGCTCCTGGAAAGAAAAACACACTAAACAACAAACCCTTCAAAACAATTAAAAACTTCTTGAAAGTGATCTGACAGAGAATCATGCTACTCTAATGAGTATATAGAGAGAAGATTCGCTGGCCTGCACAAACATCATCATGACAAGCAGACTTTACCAGCTATACTTGCAACTGCTGCCTGATCACCATGAGTTTCATCACCTCTGCACTAGGCGGGACTCAACCATGACACTAAAGCAACAACACTATACTAGTTATGACTTTGGAGCTCCATAGATTCTGCACACTTAACTGATACATACATATATAGCTCAAAAGATGATCTCTTTGTGTGCTCTCTTTTGATACTAAAAAGTGTGTTGAATGTTATATCACAGCAAAATCATCTGCATGGGAGGTACTGGGTAAAAATTACATGCCTTGGACTTCATTTGACCTTAAGGTCGCCGTAAGTGACGTGCCTTTATTAATTCAAATTACCAATAACACATCCATGCAACTGAGAGGAGGCTGGCCCAGCATACCTCAGTCGTGAATACTGTTAAGCCTGGTTGTTGCTCCTCAGTGCTAAGCTCTGTCTCGCCATCGTCACAAAGACTGTTTATGTATGCGTAATGAGGGTGCACATTATATAGATATTCTCGCCTTTGTGTCTGCTGATTTCGGTAGAAGCTGGAGCAGGATCTCTCATGGTGTAGCACAAGCCACAGCACCTCTCATGGTGTAGCACAAGCCACAGCACCTCTCATGGTGTAGCACAAGCCACAGCATCTCTCATGGTGTAGCACAAGCCACAGCATCTCTCATGGTGTAGCACAAGCCACAGCACCTCTCATGGTGTAGCACAAGCCACAGCATCTCTCATGGTGTAGCACAAGCCACAGCACCTCTCATGGTGTAGCACAAGCCACAGCACCTCTCATGGTGTAGCACAAGCCACAGCATCTCTCATGGTGTAGCACAAGCCACAGCATCTCTCATGGTGTAGCACAAGCCACAGCATCTCTCATGGTGTAGCACAAGCCACAGCATCTCTCATGGTGTAGCACAAGCCACAGCACCTCTCATGGTGTAGCACAAGCCACAGCACCTCTCATGGTGTAGCACAAGCCACAGCACCTCTCATGGTATAGCACAAGCCACAGCACCTCTCATGGTGTAGCACAAGCCACAGCACCTCTCATGGTGTAGCACAAGCCACAGCATCTCTCATGGTGTAGCACAAGCCACAGCACCTCTCATGGTGTAGCACAAGCCACAGCACCTCTCATGGTGTAGCACAAGCCACAGCACCTCTCATGGTGTAGCACAAGCCACAGCACCTCTCATGGTGTAGCACAAGCCACAGCATCTCTCATGGTGTAGCACAAGCCACAGCATCTCTCATGGTGTAGCACAAGCCACAGCACCTCTCAGGCTGAGGCAAGTTAACTACCACTTTACAATAGCATCAAGTTAACTCCACTATCACTTTATTTTCGCTATATCTGCGGCCCAACGGTAGGCATGAAAATTAAGATATTCAATATTTCATTATACTTAATTAAAGCATATGCTTAACAATATATTGTGTGGTTAGTTCTCTAGAGTTGGCAACAGCTGGGCATCTCTCGACCTGATTCAAGCCAGGTAATGGGGGCACTCCACAATGACTGGCATTCTGAACCTCCTGTTACTGGGAGCACTCCTCTCTCAACCTCCTGTTTTAAGAGGGAGACAGTTGCATTTTTTAATTCCCCCCCCAAAAAAAAACTTATGGTTAACACTTTAGAGCTCCGTAGATTCTGCAGGTATGGACTTGATATATAGCTCAAAAGATAGGTCTCTCTGTGTGCTCTCTTTTGATACTAAAATATGTTTCATAGGTACTATATAACTACTATAGGCAAGTTACTAGACCCTAAAGTGGAGGGACCTCAAAACCTGAATATGCCTGAAACCTCCACATAAAATAACTCCAGATTGCTAAGTGCTAAAGATTTAAAATTAGCACCCGTGGCTAGAGGAAGCCCTACTCTATGTAATGAGTGTTTTCATTAGGCGTTAAAATGTAAATGCGCGGGTCGGTGCGTGGGTGGAAAATGAGTTTTATGGATTTTTAACGAAATTCATTTTCCACCCACGCGTACTTACATTTTAACGCCTAATGAAAACATTGCATAGAGTAGGGCTTCCTCTAGCCACGGGTGCTAATTTTAAATCTTTAGCACTTAGCAATCTGGAGTTATTTATGTGGAGGTTGCAGGCATTCAGGTTTTTTAGGGTCCCCCCTCCCTTAACTTGGCTATAGTTATACTTATAAAAAATAGTTTAGTATCAACAGAGAGCACAAAGAGAGACCTATCTTTTGAGCTATATATCAAGTCCATAACCTGAAGTTTACAGAATCTATGGACTTATAAAGTGGTAACCACAACAAAACAAAAAACACAAAAAACCCATGTGGGTCATTCCCTCCCCAAAAATGCAACTGTCTCCCCTTTTAAGCCAGGTACTGGGGATACTCCACCAAGGACTGGCACTCTCAACCTCCTGCTTCATGCCAAGTACTGGGGGCACTCCACCAAGGACTGGTATCTCTCAACCTGCTTCAAACCAGGTACTGGACCACCAAGGACTGGCATCTCTCAACCTCCTGCTTCATGCCAAGTACTGGGGGCACTCCAGCAAGGACTGGCACCTCTCAACCTCCTGTTTCAAGCCAGGTACTGGACCACCAAGGACTGGCATCTCTCAACCTCCTGCTTCAAGTCAGGCACTGGACCACCAAGGACTGGCATCTCTCAACCTCCTGCTTCAAGTCAGGTACCGGAGATCTCGACAATCAGCCAAGTCCAATTCAGCTAGATCGAAACACTAGCTAAACAAAAAGCACTCAAGTCCAAAGATCGAGGAACAATAACTCATGCTATGTATGTACCTGCAACCATGGAACTGTTAATGCCGATCTCGAACTTACAATCCATCTTTGGAGCAAATCCTAAAAGAGCCCTACTCTACTAGATAGACACCTCAGTTGCTGAAATGGCAGGACCTGCAGAGGGCAGCGTTGTCTTCGATTGGTTCTGACAAAAAAAATTAAACTTTTATTAATTAAAAAAAAGAAGTAGGTACTGTATTCCCTTTGTCCTTCTCCTTGTCCATATTTATGTCGTAATATTCACTACAAGTGAAGTCCTTTTCCTCAGCAGTCATTGCCACTTGTGTGTGTGTGCATGCGTGCATGTGTGTGTGTGTGTGTGTGTGTGTGTGTGTGCGTGCTTAGTGATGGCCTATCTCGAGGCTCAATAGAACAATTAAATCATTAGTGGGTACTCAATGAACTCTCAATTGACATAATAAAATTATAATCACCTTCTACTTCAAAATGTATTCACTCGACGTTTCGACTAGATGCTCTAGGGCTAGAGCATCTAGTCGAAATGTCGAGTGAATACAATTTGAAGTTGATTATTGGGAAGGTGATTATAATATTAGTAGGTAGCTTACTATAAAAGGAGAGTAATGTTAATGGGGTGGAGGGGAGGGACCACATCCCTGTTCTCATTTTGTACTCCTCTGTTGGATATTTTATCCTTTCCACGGGCAATGCGGCTCCTCTGCTTGCTAGAACAAACAATTCTAATCTGTGGGAGAGGCGTCCCATATGGCAGGAACTTTGATTAGATGGCTTGCTATTCTAATCTGGGAGAGGTGTCCCATACGGCAGGCACTTTGATTAGATGGCTTGCTAGAACAAATAATTCTAATCTGGGAGAGGCGTCTCATACGGCAGGCACTTTGATTAGATGGCTTGCTAGAACAAATAATTCTAATCTGGGAGAGGCGTCCCATACAGCAGGCACTTTGATTAGATGGCTTGCTAGAACAAATAATTCTAATCTGGGAGAGGCGTCCCATACGGCAGGCACTTTGATTAGATGGCTTGCTAGAACAAATAATTCTAATCTGGGAGAGGCGTCCCATACGGCAGGCACTTTGATTAGATGGCTTGCTAGAACAAATAATTCTAATCTGGGAGAGGCGTCCCATACGGCAGGCACTTTGATTAGATGGCTTGCTAGAACAAATAATTCTAATCTGGGAGAGGCGTCCCATACGGCAGGCACTTTGATTAGATGGCTTGCTAGAACAAATAATTCTAATCTGGGAGAGGCGTCCCATACGGCAGGCACTTTGATTAGATGGCTTGCTAGAACAAATAATTCTAATCTGGGAGAGGCGTCCCATACGGCAGGCACTTTGATTATATGGCTTGCTAGAACAAATAATTCTAATCTGGCAGAGGCGTCCCATACGGCAGGCACTTTGATTAGATGGAGATTGGGAGGTCGCGCAACCTTAAAGAACAGAACTATACATCCTGATTAAGGCTGGAGCATCCTGTCCAAATATATACCAAGAGAGTAAATTTCAAGTTGATTATTGAGTAGATCATTGCAGGATCATACACTTTAAATCTATTCCCCTGGAATCTTCCTCCCTCCGAGATATATGTCAATATTCCAACCCTCGATCAACTGGCAGTGTTTTTTAGGAAGAGAAATATATATACTGAAATATCAAGTTTCAACGTAATCAAGATCAAGCATCACACCACAGAGGTCAGTTGTTAAGCAGGTGTCTATATCAACTCTCACCGCTAAGTTTTTAGACTACAACATTACAAAATCAGTAGTTTAGAAATGTACCTAGCAACCATATCTTACTAGATTGCCCATGAATTGGCCAACATTATGGTGACACTTGGTTGCCTAGCAACTACGCCACATGTGAATATGTACGTTCCCCCCCTCCCCCCCCACTTGTTACTTCAATAGATAGGAGGAGAGAAAAGTGGTAGAGGAGGATAGTACAAGGGAGAAGAAGCTAGAGGAGAATACGATTGAGCTTACAGATTTCAAGTCTGAGAGAACATGTCAGAGAAGAGAAGGATATTATATTTTATTGCAGAATCTATGATAGTATTATTTACCTAGCTATGTATATAAAATCATAGTAGGTATAATAACAACCTTGCTCTATTTTGCATATCCATACTTAACTATAGCAAAATTTCCCCATTGTTCTAGCTATCTGACTGCATCTATCTATAGTTACAATAAACTTCTCAATAATTAACTTGAAATTGTATTCTCTAGACGTGCTCTAGCCTTCATATTCCTGATAAATAATATTCCTTATAATATTCGAGTCTAGAGAATACAATTTCAAGTTGATTATTGAGAAGGTTATTGTAATGTTGTTATGTCAACTGAGTTCATTGAGAATCTATATATAGTTAACTTCAAACTGATCTCCTGAACCACTAGAGTCTTCTCCATCAGAAACAACAGCTCTCCTGAGATCTGCCATGTCCTCAGGGTGCACAGCATCATCTGCAAGGTACACCTGCATCCCAGCATCTTCTTCATCACTGCCCTTGCTGTCTGAGAGGGTGAAGTCGTCGTCAAACAGCATCCAAAGCCCTGTCTGGGTCAAACCGTAATGCCATCCTTCCATCCACAACTTCAACTTTGACCTCACAGTTACCTTAGTTACTTAGAAGCTATTCATAGATCAACCCTTTCAACATTTTCTGGCAAAATATCGAATCGGTTGATTTGTTATAATATTTCTTTTTGTGTAATCAGCGTGCATTTTGCACCTGTAGGCGCTTATGGTGGTAGGTGGGGCATCTACTTAATGTTAAGCACGTACTCTACTGCTGGTTCTAGCCTCTATTTGTTAAGCACCTACTTCACTGTTGGTTCTAGCCTCTATTTGTTAAGCACCTACTTCACTGTTGGTTCTAGCCTCTATTTGTTAAGCACCTACTTCACTGTTGGTTCTAGCCTCTATTTGTTAAGGGGGGACTCTACCTGAAACCACCAAAATTTGAACGCATTTTTGTAGCCATCATAACTTTCCCTCCCTTTCTTCTGTGAAGATATTTTTTGATACCAACTTGTTGCTCATTCTGTGTGCTTTAAGATGATATGTGAAATGTCTCTATAGGCAAATTTTCTTAGCCTCTATTTGTTAAGCACCTACTTCACTGTTGGTTCTAGCCTCTATTTGTTAAGCACCTACTTCACTGTTGGTTCTAGCCTCTATTTGTTAAGGGGGGACTCTACCTGAAACCACCAAAATTTGAACGCATTTTTGTAGCCATCATAACTTTCCCTCCCTTTCTTCTGTGAAGATATTTTTTGATACCAACTTGTTGCTCATTCTGTGTGCTTTAAGATGATATGTGAAATGTCTCTATAGGCAAATTTTCTTAGAAGATACATCCAAAAAGGCAAGGGTCACTCCAAAAATTGCACCCCCCAAACTGCGGCGAGGATATTTCCCAAGTGCCTGGTCTACAGATGCCCAAATTTGGTTTGTAGCTTACCAAGACATTTAGTTGTGATATAACGGAGGCATATTTTTCAACACATCTCTTGTTCATTAGTTCTAAGGCATTTCATTTCCAACCACACAAAATAAACGCAAAATCTGTGACAGTCACCTCTTCTAATCACCATAACTCGGCAATGCTTCAAGTTTAAAAAAATATCAAACCGTTATATCACAGATCACTAAAAGAGCTCTCAAATGAATCCTCACATATTGAAATTGAGTCAAGTGTGGCAAAGGTATGTTCGCCGCAAAATCAGAACAAAATAGATTTTCAAAATTCCTGGCAATAATGTGTTGAAGGAGGGACAGTTGCATTTTTTGGGGAGAGTGACCCACATGTATTTCCCCCCCTTTTTCTTCTTGTGGTTACCACTTTATAACTCCATAGATTCCGTAAACTTCATGGTATGGACTTGATATATAGCTCAAAAGATAGGTCTCTCTTTGTGCTCTCTGTTGATACTAAAATATTTTTCATAGGTATAACTATAGCCAAGTTACAGGAGCTACAAGTGGAGGGAACCTCAAAAACCTGAATGCCTGAACTGGCAGTATAAATATCTCCTGATTGCCAAGTGCTAGAGAGTTGAAATTAGCACCAGTGGCTAGAGGAGGCCCTACTCTATTCCACGAGTGTTTTTATTAGGCGTTAAAATCTAAGTACGTGGTCAAGCGCGTGGGTGGAAAATGAATTTCGTTAATAATCCATAAAACTCATTTTCCACCCGCGCGCTTGACCACCTACTTACATTTTAGCGCCTTATGAAAACACTCATTGAAGAGAGTAGGGCCTCCTCTAGCCACTGGTGCTAATTTCAACCCTCTAGCACTTGGCAATCAGGAGATATTTATACTGCCAGTTCAGGCATTCAGGTTTTTGAGGTTCCCTCCACTTTAGGTCCAGTAACTAGGCTATAGTTATACCCATTAAAAATATTTTAGTATCAACAGAGAGCACAAAGAGAGACCTATCTTTTGAGCTATATATCAAGTCCATACCATGAAGTTTACAGAATCTACAGAGCTATAAAGTGGTAACCACAAGTTTATTTGTTTTAATTTAAAAAATGGTGCTGTCCCCCCCCTTTAGTGTTCCTTGTTGGTTTCTCTTCAAATCAATAAGAAATGCATGGACAAAAACCATCATAACTTTGAAATGGAGCATCCAATAGCTCTAAAACTTTAGAATTGGCTAGTAGATATGTACAGCAAATGTTTGAACTGATAAAAAAAATTTAAAAAACCTCCAAAGTTTTTCAGGTGTAGTCCCCCATTTAAGCACCTACTTCACTGTTGGTTCTAGCCTCTATTTGTTAAGCACCTACTTCACTGTTGGTTCTAGCCTCTATTTGTTAAGCACCTACTTCACTGTTGGTTCTAGCCTCTATTTGTTAAGCACCTACTTCACTGTTGGTTCTAGCCTCTATTTGTTAAGCACCTACTTCACTGTTGGTTCTAGCCTCTATTTGTTAAGCACCTACTTCACTGTTGGTTCTAGCCTCTATTTGTTAAGCACATACTTCACTGTTGGTTCTAGCCTCTATTTGTTAAGCACCTACTTCACTGTTGGTTCTAGCCTCTATTTGTTAAGCACATACTTCACTGTTGGTTCTAGCCTCTATTTGTTAAGCACCTACTTCACTGTTGGTTCTAGCCTCTATTTGTTAAGCACCTACTTCACTGTTGGTTCTAGCCTCTATTTGTTAAGCACATACTTCACTGTTGGTTCTAGCCTCTATTTGTTAAGCACCTACTTCACTGTTGGTTCTAGCCTCTATTTGTTAAGCACATACTTCACTAGCCTCTATTTGTTAAGCACCTACTTCACTGTTGGTTCTAGCCTCTATTTGTTAAGCACATACTTCACTGTTGGTTCTAACCTCTATTTGTTAAGCACTGTTGGTTCTAGCCTCTATTTGTTAAGCACCTACTTCACTGTTGGTTCTAGCCTCTATTTGTTAAGCACCTACTCTACTGCTGGTTCTAGCCTCTATTTGTTAAGCACCTACTTCACTGTTGGTTCTAGCCTCTATTTGTTAAGCACATACTTCACTGTTGGTTCTAGCCTCTATTTGTTAAGCACCTACTTCACTGTTGGTTCTAGCCTCTATTTGTTAAGCACCTACTTCACTGTTGGTTCTAGCCTCTATTTGTTAAGCACATACTTCACTGTTGGTTCTAGCCTCTATTTGTTAAGCACCTACTTCACTGTTGGTTCTAGCCTCTATTTGTTAAGCACATACTTCACTAGCCTCTATTTGTTAAGCACCTACTTCACTGTTGGTTCTAGCCTCTATTTGTTAAGCACATACTTACTGTTGGTTCTAACCTCTATTTGTTAAGCACTGTTGGTTCTAGCCTCTATTTGTTAAGCACCTACTTCACTGTTGGTTCTAGCCTCTATTTGTTAAGCACCTACTCTACTGCTGGTTCTAGCCTCTATTTGTTAAGCACCTACTTCACTGTTGGTTCTAGCCTTTTGTTAAGCACCTACTTCACTGTTAAGCACATACTTCACTGCTGGTTCTAGCCTCTATTTGTTAAGCACATACTTCACTGTTGGTTCTAGCCTCTATTTGTTAATTAAGCACATACTTCACTGTTGGTTCTAGCCTCTATTTGTTAAGCTCTTACTTCACTGTTGGCTCTAGCCTCTATTTGTTAAGCACCTACTTCACTGTTGGTTCTAGTCTCTATTTGTTAAGCACCTACTTTACTGTTGGCTCTAGCCTCTATTTGTTAAGCACCTACTTCACTGTTGGCTCTAGCCTCTATTTGTTAAGCACCTACTTCACTGTTGGTTCTAGCCTCTATTTGTTAACCCTCCAACTGTCACAAGCGACTTTTGGCGCAGAGCGATCTAGCGGCGCAATAATAAAAGTTCAAACCGTATATTTTATATTATAAAATTGCTTTTTTTAAACTCTATTTATGCACTAAATAATGTAACCGTATGTACCAGGTAACTAGAGGAAATTAAACGTTTGGATTATTTCAATCGCATGATGGGCTGAACGACCGTCTCTCGAAAAGGTCCTTGCTCTTGTTCAAGACGACGATTTTGACTATGAGGATTGTTCCAGCTATGAAGAAGGGGATGGCATCCATGCATACTTCGGAGAGAGAAAATCTTGCTCTGGAGCCGTAGAATTATTTGCTACTGAGGTTGCATCTGCTTGCCGGCCAGCTGATTGTAGCATTACAGCTGATCACAATGTTTTTCTCTCCGATGATCAATAAGGAAGTGATGAACAAAATTACTCGGGTTTGTCATGGATTCTAGCTAGCTATGGATAAAGATTTATCTTTCTAGTAGCTAAGTGGGGCTTATTTTTTTTTACTTGTGTAGCAGGCAGGATAGCTTGTGCATGCAATAAGTTTTTATTGTATGTACATACAGACAACATGATTGGATATCGGACAGCCTGTGCTGCTTTCACCAGTGTCTACAACAGCTTCTTTCTCTCCTTCAGTGAAAGAAGCTGGCACGTCTCCAGAGATTGATTAGATAATCATATTCATAGCTTGTGGTCGGTTGCTTAGCAATCAGTTGTCGACCACAATGTTTATCAATACCAATACTATCCCATCAACCATGGTTGCTAGGAACTTTAGTGCACCTCTGACCTGGTATTTATTATTTTATATACCATGGTAATTTTTTTTTTAATGCTGTGTAAATCCGACGGTGAAAGTGTTTAAGCACCCACTTCACTGTTGGTTCTAGCCTCTATTTTGGCAAGTATTGATTGTGACCGTGTCTCCTCCTGCCGCAGTGTTTCTGATGATTAGACAAATTTGTAGATGGGTTGTCCACATTTGACCTCTGGGTAATTGTATGTCAACTCACACACTTGGATGCAAATATTTGCAAGTCACATCCGATTTCTTTGTAATTTGGCACACTTGTAGGGCCTGGTGAAAAATGATTCCACACCAAATTTTAGGTCCCTAAGTCAAAGGGTCTCCGAGATATGACGTTCCAAAGATCTGACCTGAAGTGACCTCTGGAAGGTCACGGGTTCACTTACCTGATCTAACTCCATTGTTTCTGGCTCAATTTGGCCAATTCAAACACCATTGGAAAGTTGTTTCAAGGGCTTTCCAACAGTATCTGAATCATTGTCCTACCTAAATAAATGGGGAAGTTAGCTTTTGGGGCAAGGGCATGACCTTTGACCTTCTATTACTCAAATCCCATACTTCAAAATAAAAAGGTTTAATGGCTATATTGAAGCTGACACAAGTGACTATCAGTATCAGTATCTCAGTGCCAAAAATCATGGTGGGATTCCTATGGGATCCATAGAAATTCCTTATTTTCACTTGAAACCCTGATCTGGATCAACTGGCTGACTCCCTCTGGGTATAGAACAAGGCATCTGGAATGCACCACAGTGTGTGACAATCCTGAATAGAAGGAGGAACCTCATTAGCTGCTTTCTCTGAGTCATATTATGACTTGCTCAGTGCCTGCTTGTGCTTGCAAAAACCTGCAGGATCTTGCTACTGCAAGTCTTGCCAGAACTCTTTGATGTGTGTTGTGATCTGTGGATGATTCTGCTTGCACAGTTTTGTGTCTATAAAAGAACTGCTCATGTTTTGTTCTGGGTCTGTTCAACTGTGTTCTGTCTGGCAAGCTGCCTCTATCGAGTGAACATACTTTAGTCATGAGAGAGGGCCTGATTCTGAGTCTGCTTGAATTGGTGAGTCTACTAATGTTGGCCGTGGCTTGCCTAGATGCAGCAATGGCAGATTGTTGGTGAACTAAATAATGCAGTCAGGATGGATAATGATTCTCTATCTGCAGATGGCTTGCTCAATTGGAGGCATCATTGGTGATTATTGTTAAGGTGGGAGCATATTCATAGACCTGACCTCAAGGGAAAAGGACTTGGTGTCGTTAAGACACAAAGCTGCGAAAAGCCTTATTACAAGCTGCCGTAAGCACTTCGATAAATATATTTCTTCGTATGCAAACTGACAAATGGCATGTGCCAATCCGTTAGGTCTGCACAAGAAGCCTAAATAGGGAAATAGGGAAAAGATCTCAGACAAATCAGCCTTGAATATGCAATCCACTGGTAAATTCATAACTATTTTCAGTTTACCATTATATATTTCTAACCAAAAAAGAGAGTAATTTTCTTTTGCTTGCATATGTGGACATCATCCCGGGACAAAAGTTGTGTTCCACTTGCCGGAAAAGTATGGCACGGATGGAGAAAGACCATCCTTCTTCATCAAGCAGCACTTCTGGGGAAGAATCCAATGAGGAGCCTTCAGTGGAAGAACAGGAAGTCATCCATCAAGACAACATAGCAACGCTTGATGAGTCATTGACAGCCTTTGGAGTTTCCCCCCTTGACCGCCGAAAGTTGGGTGGAAAATACTACTCAATAGAAAAAGCGAAGACAATTGAAGGAATTGCGAGGAAAAAACGATGTCTAGATTCCCCAGAACCAGCAGAAGTTGTGAACGAAGATGTTGCAGGCTATGAGGAGATGATCAAGCAACTAAAAGAGAAATTTCAACAGGAAGACAAATAAAGTGACAAAGTCCTGACGATGCTTCCCAAAAGTTGGAGCATCAGGAGGGTACAAGAAGAACTTGGGGCAACTCAACATATGGTGAGGACCTTGAAAAGACTTGTCTATGAAAAAGGCATCCTTTCAACATCAAATCCCAAGGTTGGGAAAACTTTGAGTGGTGAAACAGCCATGGCAGTATGAGCATTCTATAAGCAAGATGACATGAGCAGGATGATGCCTGGAAAAAAGACTGTGCATCTCTGACGGTGAATGACGTAAAACAAAATGTGCAGAAGCCATTGCTCTTATGTAACCTTGTAGAGGCCTGCAGAAAACTCAAGGAGAGTGGACCCCAAATTAGGTGCTCGAAATTTGCCCAGTTGCGGCCAAAGAATGTGGTGCTGGCAGGTTCTAGTGGTACACACAGCATGTGTCTGCACCATTCATCAGAATGTAAAGTTAATGGTGGAGGCATGCAAAATGAACTCGTACCCTGACTTCAAGTGTACACCATTACCAAGGATGCTGCACATGAAGCTGCAACAAAGCTGACAAAGGTAAGCGTAAAGCTTTTGGACGAATCAGCCATGAATGACTAAAAGGTTCCAAACATTTTCATAACCGAAACAACTTAATAACTTTTTTTTGCAGGTTCTGTAGGAGCACCAGTAGCTCATGACTGAGCTCAGGCCACCATTAACCTGCCAGTGCCAAGGCCCTACATTGTTCAATTTTTTTTGTAGTTCTGATTTCACTTGTTCGTTAATTCGTTAATGAAAGTTTGCATTATCTATCTGTAAAAATCCTTGATTTTGCAACTGTGATGTATCTCTGGATCCCCTAGGAATTCCACCATGATTTTTTGGCACTGAGATAGCCACTTGTGTCAGCTTCAATATATAGTCATTAAACTTTTTTATTTCAAGGTATGGGTTTTGAGTAATAGAAGGTCAAAGGTCACGACATTGACCAAAAAGCTAACTCCCGCATTTATTTAGGTAGGACAATAATTCAGATGCTGCTGGAAACCCCTTGAAAACAGCTTTCCAATGGGCTTGAATGGGCCAAATTGAGTCAGAAACAATAGAGTTGGATCAGGTCAAGTGAACCTGTAACCTTCCGGAGGTCACTTCAGGTCAGATTTTTGGAACTCTGTATCTCAGAGACCATTTGAACTTAGGGATCTAAAATTTGGTGTGGAATCATTTTTTACCAAGTCCTACAAGTGTGCCAAATTACAAAGAAATCGGAAGTAGCTTGCAGAATAGGTGTGTGAGTTGACATAGAATGACTCTCCTCCAGACTCCGCTCAACAACAGTTCAACCTTTCACCTTCCCCAAAGGAAATCTATTACAACTGTGCTTGGGCATTACTTGTTAAGCTCCTGCTCGGTGTTAAGCAGCCATCTTCTTCTTTTATGGTACATGTACATAAGAACAGATCTGTGATTATGTTTTATGTCAAAAATAAATGAACGTTACCATGCAGACCACAACCAGTTAGATGACCCTTTACCATTTACAATCCTGTATACCGATTATCATACTGAATTCAAAAGCAGTATAACATAGGCGTACACCATTCTGAAAGGTAAAGGGTCATCTAAATGCTTGTCATTATATAGTACAGTCTCGTTTTCTTTATTCATTGTTGATGAGTCAACCTTCTTTACCGTTTATATTCATTGTTGATGAGTCATCCTTCTTTACTGTTTATATTCATTGTTGACAAGTCATCCTACTTTACTGTTTATATTCATTGTTGATGAGTCATCCTTCTTTACTGTTTATATTCATTGTTGATGAGTCATCCTTCTTTACTGTTTATATTCATTGTTGATGAGTCATCCTTCTTTACTGTTTATATTCATTGTTGATGAGTCATCCTTCTTTAGTTTATATTTATTGTTGATGAGTCATCCTTCTTTACTGTTTATATTTATTGTTGATACGTCATCCTTCTTTACTGTTTATATTCATTGTTGAGTCATCCTTCTTTACTTTTTATATTCATTGTTGATGAGTCATCCTTCTTTACTGTTTATATTCATTGTTGATGAGTCATCCTTCTTTAGTTTATATTTATTGTTGATGAGTCATCCTTCTTTACTGTTTATATTTATTGTTGATGAGTCATCCTTCTTTACTGTTTATATTTATTTTTGATGAGTCATCCTTCTTTACTGTTTATATTTATTGTTGATGAGTCATCCTTCTTTACTGTTTATATTCATTGTTGATGAGTCATCCTTCTTTACTGTTTATATTCATTGTTGATGAGTCATCCTTCTTTACTGTTTATATTTGTTGTTGACGAGTCATCCTTTATCCAAGGCATGCCTCTCTGAATGCAGTGGCCGAGACAAGTCAGGACTCTGCAGAGATCCCATCTCGACTAGAACCCAATGGAGTGTTTAGATCAGATGGCCAACGGCTGGATGGCACCAGTTGGTTCCATGGAGTGGTTGAACATTAGTGTGGGATTTTACACGCCCAGACCCCTATGCACCATCCCCTATGCACCATCCCCTATGCACCACCCCCTATGCACCACCCCCTATGCATCATCCCCTATGCCTATGCACCATCCCCTATGCACCATCCCCTATGCACCATCCCCTATGCGCCATCCCCTATGCGCCATCCCCTATGCACCATCCCCTATGCACCATCCCCTATGCACCATCCCCTATGCACCATCCCCTATGCGCCACCCCCTATGCGCCATCCCCTATGCACCATCCCCTATGCACCATCCCCTATGCACCATCCCCTATGCGCCATCCCCTATGCGCCATCCCCTATGCGCCATCCCCTATGCACCATCCCCTATGCACCATCCCCTATGCACCATCCCCTATGCACCATCCCCTATGCACCATCCCCTATGCGCCATCCCCTATGCGCCATCCCCTATGCACCATCCCCTATGCACCATCCCCTATGCACCATCCCCTATGCACCATCCCCTATGCACCATCGCATTTGGCCGATATTGAGCTGGCAGTGTGGCCGCTGAAGCCAAATACCTGCAATATGCGGCCTTTTGACTGACCTTGGCAAACGGGTTGCAAACCAGTTAGAGGACGCCCGGATCATATTCCTTTTTGCTTCAGCATGTGACCATCGAAGTTCAGCGGAGTAATCCAGCGGCTATATTAGACTGTGCCTTAATTAAGTAGTTTAATTTGTTGGCTTGTTTGTGTTTGTTAATATTTACTGTCGTTTGTATAATAATAATATTATTATTTTTGTTGTTGTTGTTGTTATTATTATTACTACTATAATAATATTATTATTGTTGTTGTTGTTGTTGTTGTTGTTATTACTACTACTACTACTACTACTACTACTACTACTACTACTACTATTATTATTATTATTATTATTAATTGAACTGTAATGAGACGTCTATAAAATATTTTTGTGGTCTGCACTGGTATATTGTTTTTGACTAGTCAAGCCAATATATATTAGTTTGTCTTGTTTCTATTTGTTTCTATAATTAAGCAGCCACTTACAAGAAATAGTAATTACATTCTTTGTTCTCGTTCCAGTTGTTTTCCGAGTTTTTCCTAATGGAGAGCAGTGGGTCAGCTGTGGTCATGTTAGAGACGTTCTCCGACTTGTTCAAGTTTTGCACTGCACCCGTCAGCACATACCAAGCCTTGTTGTTGTTGTTGTTGTTATTTATTGTTATTGGAGTCGGCTCCTGGTAGAGGTCCAGCTACACCCTCCTTCAAGGACTTGGGCAGGAAGACTTCACTAACCAAACAGTAGAGAAGAACGAGATTCTCTTCAAATCAACTGAGTCAGTTTATAACACAATAATGAGCTAGAGTTAGAGAAAGTTGACGAACCTAATATTCTGATGATCTTTACCCAAGGTTTTTCACCTGCAATTGTTATTCATGGACAAGTGGGTGGAGTCTTATGGTGCTAAAATTGTTATGAATGGATCTACTGTACACAAGTATTGTGAGGAAGGAACAAACAACCCCCTCCCCCACCAGAGAAACAACCCCTCCCCCACCAGAGAAACAACCCCTCCCCCACCAGAGAAACAACCCCCTCCACTGCCAGAGAAACAACCCCCTCCCCACCAGAGATTCAACCCCCTCCCCACCAGAGAAACAACCCCCTCCCCACCAGAGATTCAACCCCCTCCCCACCAGAGAAACAACCCCCTCCCCGCCAGAAAAACAACCCCCTCCCCACCAGAGATTCAACCCCCTCCCCCACCAGAGAAACAACCCCCTCCACTGCCAGAGATTCAACCCCCTCCCCACCAGGGAAACAATCCCCTCCCCACCAGGGAAACAATCCCCTCCCCACCAGAGATTCAACGAAACAACCCCCTCCTTTGCCAGAGATTCAACCCCCTCCCCACCAGAGAAACAACCCCCTCCCCCACCAGAAATTCAACCCCCTCCCCACCAGAGAAACAACCGCCTCTGCCGCCAGAGATTCATATAGACAGATATACATAAGCAAGATAGATCACTGACAAGAATGTTTTTGTGTCTAATTACTAGCTTAGGATTCAAGGCAAACACTGTTTAGGTGCTGCTAGATAGTTGCTAATGTGAGTTGGGGGGGGGGGGGGGTTTAGACTTCCGACATTTTAAAAAGTAGGTGGTCAGACCAGTATGGGGTGTGCCAGCATACACCCTCATCATCACACAGCTGAGCATACACCCTCATCTATACATTACATCACACAGCTGAGCATACACCCTCATCTATACATTACATCACACAGCTGAGCATACACCCTCATCTATACATTACATCACACAGCTGAGCATACACCCTCATCTATACATTACATCACACAGCTGAGCATACACCCTCATCTATACATTACATCACACAGCTGAGCATACACCCTCATCTATACATTACATCACACAGCTGAGCATACACCCTCATCTATACATTACATCACACAGCTGAGCATACACCCTCATCTATACATTACATCACACAGCTGAGCATACACCCTCATCTATACATTACATCACAAGGGAAGAGCAGCTTCCACCAACACAGCATCTTTCTCTGGAGTTGCTTCACCGAGATATCTTAATTAATCACCCACCTTCGCAGGGTCATCCTCATCTATGCTTGTCTTGCCCTCCTTCTTGGCCTGCTTCCTCTTCTCCTCCAGCTTCTGATCCAGCAGCTGTCTGGCCTCCTCTGCCACGCTCATGCAATACTGCACCTGTTCTTCATCATCAAACATCTTGTGGGCCCGGTTCACAGCTGCGGCACAGAGAAGGAGAGGTACACATCACCACCACCACCATCAGCATACTCACTATTGCCATATCATAACCACACCAACTCATCACATCCACCATTACCATCACCACAACATCTATCACACCACCACCACAGCATACCCACCATTACACCAGCTATCATCACAACCATCACCACTGTGATCAGCATACCCACCTGTGACCACTATCAACACCACCACAACCATCAGCACCACCCTCACCACAGTACACCCACCACCATCCTCACCACCACCAACCCATCATCACCATTCCTGTCACATAGTAGTGCATGCAGATCTATGCAGCAGATTGTTTCTGAAAGTGCATGAACACATCAAACATGCAAGACTATCTGAACGTGAATGTGTCCTACCAAGTGTAGGCACACGTCAAGCACTTCAATACCTGTTTACGCTAATTCAAGATTCATTCTACCAGAGAAGGAAGCCTTCACAACTCCAATGGTAAATGGGAATGGGGGGAGTTAGAGTGGACCTTGTTAGGGGTGTAGGGAACTACCGTCTGCAGCCTAAACAACAAGATGTCAGACCAGTGAAGCCCTACGGAGTGGTGCAAGATGAATAAGGAGCATGTGTATTCTACAAGCCTCTAGATTCAAGACAGATCACCAGCACCTGCAAAATATGTCAATAGACTAGATGATGCAGTCGGAGGATTGATGGAAATTAACAATCATTCAGCAAACATTTCTGCGTAAGCTTCTCCCCCTCCAGGGATAAGGGGTGATACACAGGGTTAACGAGGGATTCTGTATGGCCAGAAAAGCCTCACACATAATTCATATTATTTGGTCCATATGGAGGTAGGTGGAGGCCCTATCCTGAAGAGTGATTATTGGGTAGGCGTGGCTTAAAAACGGCACTACATGTATATGCATGCAACATTCTCTCTCCACACACACACACACACACACACACACACACACACCCCCACACACACACACCACACACACATAACTCCTACTCTTCCTTGTTGTTGTTGTTGTCCATATCTGGGCCCTTCCATATCTGGGCCCTTCCTGGTGCTAACAAACACATTTGGTGCCAAAGTGTGTACACAAAACATTTACACATCTGGCAGCATAGCAACACATGGAGGTGCTAACAAGTTCTACCACAACACTGTTGCTAGGTTTGCCAGATTTTGGTCTAGGTGACAACACTCGAGGTGCGACATTACTGAAGGAAAATATTACACATGGGAGTAGAGGGAGGAGACTACTAGAGGTCAGTGTTGGAGGACACCTGCTGCTATAGGCCAGTGTTGGAGAGCACCTGCTGCTATAGGCCAGTGTTGGAGGGTACCTGTCACTATAGGCCAGTGTTGGAGGGCACCTGCTGCTATAGGCCAGTGTTGGAGGGTACCTACCGCTACAGGCCAGGGTACCTGCCGCTATAGGTCAGTGTTGGAGGCACCTGCTGCTTTAGGTCAGTGTTGGAGGACACCTGCTGCTATAGGCCAGTGTTGGAGGCACCTGCTGCTATAGGCCAGTGTTGGAGAGCACCTGCTGCTATAGGCCAGTGTTGGAGGGCACCTGCTGCTATAGGCCAGTGTTGGAGAGCACCTGCCGCTATAGGTCAGTGTTGGAGAGCACCTGTCACTATAGGCCAGTGTTGGAGGGCACCTGCTGCTATAGGCCAGTGTTGGAGGGTACCTACCGCTACAGGCCAGGGTACCTGCCGCTATAGGTCAGTGTTGGAGGCACCTGCTGCTTTAGGTCAGTGTTGGAGGACACCTGCTGCTATAGGTCAGTGTTGGAGGCACCTGCTGCTATAGGCCAGTGTTGGAGGCACCTGCTGCTATAGGTCAGTGTTGGAGGCACCTGCTGCTATAGGCCAGTGTTGGAGGCACCCGCTGCTATAGGCCAGTGTTGGAGGGCACCTGCTGCTATAGGTCAGTGTTGGAGGCACCTGCCGCTATAGGCCAGTGTTGGAGGCACCTGCTGCTATAGGATAGTGTTGGAGGGTACCTGCTGCTATAGGTCAGTGTTGGAGGCACCTGCTGCTATAGGCCAGTGTTGGAGGCACCTGCGGCTATAGGCCAGTGTTGGAGGGCACCTGCTGCTATAGGCCAGTGTTGGAGGGCACCTGCTGCTATAGGCCAGTGTTGGAGGCACCTGCTGCTATAGGCCAGTGTTGGAGGCACCTGCTGCTATAGGTCAGTGTTGGAGGCACCCGCTGCTATAGGCCAGTGTTGGAGGGCACCTGCTGCTATAGGTCAGTGTTGGAGGCACCTGCCGCTATAGGCCAGTGTTGGAGGCACCTGCTGCTATAGGATAGTGTTGGAGGGCACTTGCCGCTATAGGCCAGTGTTGGAGGCACCTGCTGCTATAGGTCAGTGTTGGAGGCACCTGCTGCTAGTGTTGGAGGACAGCTATTGAGGTGGCATACAGCTTAAGTGGCATCTAACAAAGTGAAGGTGCTGAAAACTTCAAAGACCTTGGAGCAAGATTCAGTTTGTGTGTTAACTGATATTAGATTACATCACAATGACAAGGGGGTGTTTGTTCTCGGCACACAGTACACACCGACTCCCTGGGAATATCCTAGTACTCCCCATATGGTTTTGACCTACTCATTAAAGATTCAGTTTGTGTGTTAACTGATATTAGATTACATCACAATGACAAGGGGGTGTTTGTTCTCGGCACACAGTACACACCGACTCCTGGGGAATATCCTAGTACACCCCATATGGTTTTGACCTACTCATTAAACGGCAGAGAGCAAACCCTCTCCTCCCCCCCCCCCCTGCACACACACACGCTGAAGACTCTATTGGAAACCTCTCAACTGCCTATATTATCATGGTGGTTTTAGCCGCTATTAGCTCTAGTCCATTGCCTCGCAGACCTATTAACGATCATTATCTGTGATACTTGGGACTGTCCTGGGATGTCCCTTGTGAGGGTGTGTTCATACAGCATGCATGCATGACTCCCCGACATACTTAGCATTCATGGAATATTATGTATTCCATGACTGATACCGTGTAGTCAGTCACCCTCACCAGGGACATCCCAGGAGGGATGTTAGCTGTTGTGGGATCCACACTCCATGCTGTGAAGTCTGTCACCCCGGGAAGGGATATCCTGGCATAACCAAAGTATCCCGGGATGCTAAGTAACCTGGTGGCATCCCGGGACATCGTGGGGCTTAATCGCCAGCCCTAAAAAAACCTTGGAAAGTGTCAATAAACCTTGAAATTCATCTTCAAGGATCATCTCACATCTACCTACCTCTGTTTTCTGTCACACACAGCTTGAGTATAATAGGTCCAATCACAAAAATAATTTTGCAACAGAAAAGACTGCAAATGTTCCAATGTACTTGCATGACTAGTCTGTGTCTCCATTGCGGAGTAAAGCAGTTGGTAAAGATCATTGGTGGTAACTTGGTTAGCAAGCTACATGCTGTATTATTAGCAGAATGAATGACACACGCTCAGATATGGTGTTCCGTTTATGGTGATCTTGTTCGTGGGAAACTGTTACCAAAGTGCAAAGGAAGTTGTAGCTGATCGTCAACCAAAATATCTGTTGTTTGGTAAGTGAAGTTCTCAAGTACAGTTGCTACGAAGTCCTTGAAGAAAGCTGTAGCTGATCCTACATGAGCACAATCACAAAAGGCATGTCACTTGCTGCTTGGGTGTAGTGTACTACAAGAAGAAACAAGTTAGAAAAGTGTTTAGAAGACCTGGAGAACCTGGAGCTCTGAAATACAGTTTGTAGAATTTTGACTTGACGTCAACTATAACATACAGAAACAACAACAACAAACAAACAAACAAAAACACTTGAAACAGAAACAAAAATGCTTTCACTTAACATTGGATTGACCTGCCAAAGAAGCAAGGAAGCAAGACCACACCCATGTAGACCACAACACGTGTGATGACCCTTTACCATTTGAATGGGTTTCTGGTTGTGTGCATGATTTTTAAATTTTAAATGGTAAAGGGTCATTTAAATGGTTAGAGTCTAGAACATTTTTGTACTTATGAAAGAATGGATTTTGAGATAAACATTAAGGGGTGTGGCAGTAAGGAGAACACTAAAGGGTGTGGCAGTGAGGGAACACTAAGGGGTGCGGCAGTGAGGGGAACACTAAAGGGTGTGGCAGTGAGGGGAACACTAAAGGGTGTGGCAGTGAGGGAACACTAAGGGGTGTGGCAGTGAGGGGAACACTAAAGGGTGTGGCAGCGAGGGAACATTAAGGAGTGGGGCAGTGAGGGGGAAACTAGAGGAGGTGAAAGAGTACACCATAATTATATGCAGCATATCAAAATGTATAAACCTGTTGCATCCACCCTTCCTCCTGTGGCTATGCTGCTTCTGTTTACCTTCAAATGCTTTCTGTGCTCTGTCTCTGTCTGTAAGGTTCTTATCAGGGTGCACGAGAAACGATAGCTACAGGACCGACAGCAACAGTTGTGCATACAGTCAATACATACAACATAATATTCTCCTGTGTATGTATGTGTGTGTGTGTGTGTAGGTAATATGTGTATGTGTATGCATATTTATATACGTGTGTGTAGGTAATACATGTATGTGTATGCATATGTATGTATGCGTTGAGTGTATAGGCACATGCACGTGTGTATGCATGCAAGTAGGAAGGTAAGCATGTTGTACCTTTCTGTAAGTCTTCCTGCGCAAGTTCTCAGGAGTATCTGGGTCAATCATTAGTACCTGCAGAACCAGAAACAAAAGTTATAAATCCCAAAGCATGCTGTCCTAGGAGGTGAGGAGGGATGGTTAAAATCATTAAATCACATCTCTGAGGAGAAGAAATCACACCTCTTACAAATGGAAACCATCCCTCCCTCTCCCTAGACCCAACTCTAGTTCATGGACAACAAGAACTTGTTCCTAGAACCAATGCTCTGCACCAATTAGAGCGACCTTTTCCACCCCAATTTTTATTTATATATATATTTATTTACAGACTTATATTTCAGGTATACATTGTGAAGGATGGCAAACTCCACAAAGACTCATCAGGTGCTGTTTTTTGTTTGTTTTGGGGGGGGGGGTTTCCTGCAGGGAGCTGGAGGCCCTTATGGAGGATAAAAGTAGAAATTCCATGACCCTTTTAACCGACAGACAACTTAACTACTTTGCCCTGCTCAGTGCAAATGCGACGCATGTCAATACTGGCTCAAAGTGTTGTGTCGTTCTACTTCTTATGACAGTAGTTATTCAGGCCCACACCAGTTCAAGAATAAGGCCCATACCAGTTCAAGAATAAGGCCCACACCAGTTCAAGAACATGGCCCACACCAGTTCAAGAATAAGGCCCACACCAGTTCAAGAATAAGGCCAACACCAGTTCAACAATAAGGCCCACACCAGTTCAACAATAAGGCCCACACCAGTTCAACAATAAGGCCCACACCAGTTCAAGAACATGGCCCACACCAGTTCAAGAATAAGGCCAACACCAGTTCAAGAATAAGGCCCACACCAGTTCAAGAATAAGGCCCACACCAGTTCAAGAACATGGCCCACACCAGTTCAAGAATAAGGCCCACACCAGTTCAAGAATAAGGCCCACACCAGTTCAAGAACATGGCCCACACCAGTTCAAGAATAAGGCCCACACCAGTTCAAGAACATGGCCCACACCAGTTCAAGAACAAGAACTTCACCCACAACTGCATTTAGAGTCTCATTTAGAGTCTTCCATCACCAAAATGGGTATGCACATGCACAGTACATGTGTGCAACTAAAAAATTGAAATGATGCACACACAACATTATTTCACTCTACCACTTGGTGGATACAAAAGTGGGTCAGCTACTTGGCTCCCGGTGGTGGCCGTCCCACTGCTAGACTGCCACACATGCTGGTGGAATTGCTGTCTTGCATAGACAGATCTCTTACCAATCGCTACACCAAAATAAAGTGTGGTCTAGGAGGGAAGCCATTCCCAAATGTTCACCTTGCACTCTTGTCGTTGAAGGTGACAAAGCCATTGAAGGTGACAAAGCCAGCAACAAAATTTAATAGCCTTACATGACAACAGCATCACTACTATTTGTCATGCTAGGAGGGTGTGCACGAGGAGTAAAGGGGAGACTGACATAAAAACTACATAATAATAATAAACCTGCCACACACTATGGACAAATGCCCCGAGCACTTTAATACTAGGGCCAGCTTTTCACTGCGAGAACCAAACTTATTGGAGTAGCAATGACTGGTTTAGACAGCAATACTACACTTCTCATGCAGCCATCAATAATATGGGGGGAGGGGGGAAATACATTCAAGCTCTCAATCATGAATTAGCGGGACCCAGGACTATAAAAGTGGGCCATGTGTGAACTCTATACAGGCAAAGAGTCTCTCAAGTCTAGACTTACCAAGCACCATAACATCAAGCCAGTGACATTGGTCTCATTAATAGCAGGTCAATGGAGTTCTGCACATGCTCCCAAGGGACCCATTGACATCACTGCTTGAAATGAATCTCCACTATTCCAAACACTACCACCTAGGGACCCGGTATTGCCAAGGACACTGTACCACACTAGACTATTTAGCACTAGAGGATGGGCACTGTTGAAGTGTTTGACCAACATGCTTGCACTGGTCACAAAGCTGTACATGAAGGAGAACAATTTCCAATTTGAGAGGACCTAGTCTCACAAAGCTGACCTTTTAATGACAGCTTGACTGCTGCAGGTCTGGCATACTAACATATGCATTTTGTTGCAAGGGTTCATTTCATAGGCGTCTCCGGTGGCGATTTAAAAAATACATATATATTTTTAATAATGCTTTACAATATGCACAGGATTGGGTGCATGTGCATTAATGCTAGTATTCTAGATATGGTGTATGCTGAAGGTCATACTAGATAATACTAGCAGCCTGAACATGCTAATGTTAAAAAATGGGTGAAGGTGGAAGGCATGAACATTTAGAACAAGGACAAAGGAAATGGAAAGAGCATGGATTGGGTGTTATGAACGCACTAAGATTGGGGTACATTCGGAACACATCCTTACCTCTCTGGTAAAGGATCAGCTACCCAAGGCTATCATGGACCAACAATTACATACTGCATAGCCAAATGTGTACCTCAAAGGGGTTAAGGTTGCTGTATTTTGACCCCGGCCGAAGAAGCCGATCAATCTGTTGGGCACTGGTGAGAACAGCATCTCGTTTCTCTATTTCTTTCACCTACAACCACACAACACAAGTGCATGCTTGACAGGAAGAAACCCGCAAAAAAGAAAGTATTTGTGATACAAGAAGCACAGAAGTTGAAGAATTGTCTTTAAAGCAGCTGCACACATTAAGTCCAGTTGAGATACTCTGGTAGGATACTTCATACCTCGTTCATAAACTTGTTGAATGTGTTGTCTGTAGTGTCAGCATTGCTGGATGAGGCTATTCCACCACCTCCTCCTCCTACACCTGCATTAGCCGCCATTTTTAACTTATTCAATATTTCGCGGCCATTCATAAATGGATCGCTCTGCGGTATAATCAGACTGCGTGACGGTAAACGACAGTAGCAACATTCGTAGCTAAGTAGACAAAAGCAGGAGTGTTTTCTGTTCGGCTATCTCTAAACATTTGCGTGTTTATCCACGTCTAGCAGCTGAAATACGTTAAAGAGTTGCATGCTGGTAGAATGATTGAGTGGTGGACTTGTTACAATATCCAGCAGCTGCAGAACGTTTCGTGTGTCATATTTGTTTGAATTCCGTGAACGGACTGATTTCATCGACTAGCAGTCAACAACTTGGCTCTGGTTTGCCGGTTAAGGTGAGTTAGTATAGTGATCTGTGTTTGCTGCACTAGTACAACTGTAAATTAAAAGTGACCTAACAAGATGTAGATCTTTAGGCTGCTGCAAAAGGCGTGAACAGAACCTCAGAACTCTGTGCTTGTACCATATACCTAAGCAAATGCAACATGGCAATGCTATCTGGCCTTCTTACCAATTCATGTATGATGCATTTTTTTTGAAGATACCATATCAGCTATAGATTTACCTCAGATACCCTATACAAATACAGACTAAAGTCTCCTCTCATATGATGAATCCATGCCAAGAAATTGAGGACTTAAATGAACGTACTCCATTATTATGGTGAACACATGCCAAGGAAATGAAGGCCAGGGTGAAGTCTATAAGGTCGAAGGTATTGTGACTGGCACTGAAATATAGACCATAATTTAAAAAACTCGTTATTCCTGACGAAGACTAGAGCATCTAGTCGAAACGTCGAGTGAATAAAATTTGAAGTTGATTATTGAGAAGGTTATTTGAGAAGTTTATTTAAAATAAAAACTTCTGTGTTCAGCAGCGATTATCCCTGAGTCAGCTTCTACTTACCGTGACAACAACCCTCATTGGCCAAAGAGCCTTGTTGTGATTCTATAAGCATGTCACACTTGCCAATTTCCACACTTGCCAATTTCCAGCCAAGCTTTTTGGGATTCTTTCTTCTTGGAGTGATCTATTTATTTAGGTTGCCTGTCTTAGTTAAAGAGGTATTAGAATAGGTATTAGAATATCACTTTTTCCAAAGGAATCTCCTTAGAGTTGTTGTGTGCAATTGAAATCAATGTATTCTGGGAATTGGGATCCGATAAGTACTTTGACTGCGAAAGTAATAAGATAATAATAGTAATAGTATAATTAATAATAATAATAATAATAATAATAATAATAATAATAATAATAATAATAATAATAATAATAATAATAATAATAATAATAATAATATTACAATCGAAAAATAAATCTATCCTGGGAATGTCTGGCAAATGTTTTATTTCTCACACTCTCCAAGATGCATGCGAACACAAAAGCCTTCAAAGGAAGTGCGATCTAATTATATATCTTGTAATTTGGTATTTGCTAGGTGTGCTGCATTATTACTGGGGTTTGTCTTTGTCTGCAATAATAGCAATAATAGTACTAATTCTTGTGTTCACTTAATTACACGATGTCTTGGACAACTCTTCCCCTGATATAATAAGTATTAACCCTCTCTCCCTCTGTCCATTAACCCTCTCCCTCCCTTTACTAAAACTCCTTTCTCCTATTAATTGTCCTCATCTTCCATTAACCCTCTCCCCCCTCTATTTTATCAGTTCATCATGATTGTTCTAAAAACATGCAATGGTAAATGAATGCACTTGTAGCAATGGAAGACAAGACTGTCTACTCAAAGTTGTGCTTGCTGCTGCTACTGCTGCAGGCTCGTTTCCCCAGCAACCACGCTACATACTCCGTCTTCATCAGCACATCTGAACTGGAGAGGTACTTTCAAGGAACTCCAGCTCTTGAAAATGTCCAAGGCAAGTCATAAAAATTGAAGAATGGTATGTATATTCTCTCCTTCCAAGTTTGCCCCACTTGAAGGAATTGTATTACAGTGGTTTCTCGCCAGTTACTTGTCTGTGACATCACTGGCCTAACTTGAAGGAATTGTATTGCAGTGGTTGCTTGCCAGCTACTTGTCTGCGACATCACTGGCCTAGTACATTAACATGAGCATCTAATTATTCTACATCTTATGAGAGAGAGTTGCTGAGTTGTCTGATTATGTACAATTCCCAGGATTTCTACAGCCTAGAAGAACAGCTCCACGTGCTTAAAGGGTGTACATTGTTCAGTTAAGAGCTAGCCCAATGTTTATCATTTCACTTTGATGTGCTCAGCGCCTTTGTGGAATTTATTTTTATTATTATTATATTATGGGTTCCTTCTTGGAATTGTGTGGGCAGTAACTAAAGTTACAAATACTCAGCAGAACCTTACGTTGAGAAGGAGATGTGCCTCTCTTCTCTCTCGGATTCCCTAGTCCCAATGTGTGGACTGAGAATCAGATCGGCTGGTTTATTTCCCCCTTCCTTCCCCCTCCCCTTGCACCTGAAGTTTCTCCAGGCCCCCAGGTAGTTCAAGCCCCCCCTCCCCCTTGTGGTTAGAGTCCCACCCATGTGCCACCCTTGCAGTTAGACTCCCACCCCTATTTCCTGCTATTTCCTGAGCCAGCTATCAACTGAGTTAGAGCAATATGCACCTCATGAATAGGCCTTGCATCTCCCAACACCATCACAAGAGAAACCAGCATGGTGAAAGGCTAGAAGCCTGGAGGAGCTATCAATAGCGTGTTGGTAATTGTAGACTGCACTTTTGACAGGGCACTCTTCTTTCAAATTTCCTGCCCCGTACTGGGAAAGTTGTTACTGCATCTTGGACTTTTCCTGTGATGAGCACATTAGCCACTGAAGACTTGTTGTTGTGTTTCTACCAAATGCTCAAATGCTTTTGTCTTCATCTGCTGAATATGAAGACTGAAGTGTTCAATTGAAGTGTTTGCAAAATCAACAACAAGTGCTGATTAAAAGTTAAATACTCAGTGCTGCATGGTTTATGATATTAGTTATCTGCAGTGAGCTGGTAGTTTGCAAGTTAAATACTCAGTGCTGCATGGTTTATGATATTAGGTATAATTATAGTTATCTGCAGTGTTGATAGCTGGTAGTTTGCAAGTTAAATACTCAGTGCTGCTGTGGTTTATGATATTAGGTATATAGTTATCTGCAGTGTTGATAGCTGCAAGTTAAATACTCAGTGCTGCATGGTTTATGATATTATAGTTATCTGCAGTGTTGATAGTTGGTAGTTTGCAAGTTAAATACTCAGTGCTGCTGTGGTTTATGATATTAGGTATATAGTTATCTGCAGTGTTGATAGCTGCAAGTTAAATACTCAGTGCTGCATGGTTTATGATATTATAGTTATCTGCAGTGTTGATAGTTGGTAGTTTGCAAGTTAAATACTCAGTGCTGCATGGTTTATGATATTAGTTATCTGCAGTGTTGATAGCTGGTAGTTTGCAAGTTAAATACTCAGTGCTGCATGGTTTATGATATTAGGTATATAGTTATCTGCAGTGTTAATAGCTGGTAGTTTGCAAGTTAAATACTCAGTGCTGCATGGTTTATGATATTAGTTATCTGCAGTGTTGATAGCTGGTAGTTTGCAAGTTAAATACCATACTCAGTGCTGCATGGTTTATGATATTAGGTATATAGTTATCTGCAGTGTTTTCACACTCACACCAGTAAAGATTAATATTTTTATTTTTATTTTCTATTTTTGTTTGAGATTTGGGAGGGATGGAGGGATGGACTCCGTTTGTTTTGGACAACTTGTAGCAACTGTTGGGTTTACAGTCACCAAACTCCCAAGACTTCTTGCTCTTGACTGCAACTCAGTCTGGCAGGACTTAAATGTCGGTGGAAGTGACAATGGTTAGTGAGCAGTTATGCCACTTGGACCTCCAGAGTTGTGGTAATCAGATGGCTGGTTGGCATGGTGACATGAGGTGTCCTGTGTTTGCTCTTACTAACAGCCAGCAGGAGACCCTCCTGCACAGTGACCTTACAGAGCCACGAACAGCTGCAGTTCCTCTAAATGTGTAGATTGTTTAGCCAGGTTGTGGACTACAGGTACACAACAACTCTGGGCATTTATAACTGAAGGCCAGATGGATTTGATCTCTCCACAATAGAGTAAACCCTGTTGTTAAGTCACTTAATGGTTAGCGCTCAACCAGCTGTTTTAAGTGTCTCTCCTTTGTCATTACAAGTTGTCTTTGTTAGGCGTCCATTTGGTATCTGGCTGTGAAGTGGTGGTCTCTCTATCATTGAAAGAAGTATCAATTTGTGCATGCATATTATAGGCTTCTTCACTGTTCGTGGCAACATATTTCACAAAGCATTGAGGCTAGAGTTACTGCATGACTGTGTCCATGAAGCTATCTACAGCTGTCTTTAGTTTCCCAATACTCTTCCTGCTGCTCATTTGCAGGACACTTCCAGTCCCTTGCCCAGTCTACTTTGCAGGTAACTCCTCCTCCATGGCCTATGAAACCAAAATACTTCCCAACAAACACATCTTCCCTTAGAATGCCAGTTGAGTGCCTGTCACAAGCTCGTTCTCAACTTCTGTCCCTTCTGCTGCTTTGATCAGAACCCAACGCCTGTAGAGTAATCCATTCTTAGTCGAGCTCAAGATAGTCCGTATCGCAAGACTTCTTCTACTGCCAGTCCATTCTATAAAAAAATCTTTTTAAAGCATGCCAAGTATTTGATCACTTTTTTGATGCTCAACTTACACAATTTGTTACTCGACGTTTCATTATTCCTGATGAAGGTTAGAGCAGCTAGCCAAAATGCTGAGTAACAAAGTTTAAGTTAATTACCAAGCGAGTCACTATATTCTGCTAAGCAAAGTCGTTTAGTAAGCGTCTCTTTGCAGTTAAAAGCACCAGTGGCCTCGCAGGTTGGGAGGAGGAGTGGATCAAAGTTTATTGGTCAAATACCGCAGTCCTAAAATTATCCTAGGAGTTCCCCCTTGACATCCCAGGTAAGATTGTGGCACACCCCTAGCTACCATACTTGTTTTAATTATTAATTAAGTATATAATAAATTAAGTATATAAAACCAGAGGAACCTGTCCTCTCGGCTCGCTCCCCCCCCTTATTCCACTTGCCGATGCAACATTACCTCGTGGTTGGCCGGAGAAAGGAAATAGCTTTTATTTAAATTGAGTGTTAAGACTTAGAGTGTTCATGTTCATTAGGTGTATTTAGCACAACTCAGGTCTCCATCTTGTCTGCTTTCTTTCATCACCAGACATGAACAAATAAGCTTTCAAATTTTTTATGAGGTTAATTAATCTTTTTTTAAGATCAACATGGAGGCCATGAAGTTGCTGCCCAACTTTATGAGGTCGCCTACACATACATCTGTTGTCATGGTGACACACATCTTCACTCTGCCTAGTCATAGCAACCATATACATACCCATCTATCCAGCAGCTGCCCAATTGGCACACCACTGACTAAGCACGTCTTATTTGCATACCTGGGAGTGCAGACTTTCTATATTTGGTAGATTGTGTCTCACAAGTTTTGGCAATATTTGGCTCTGTGGAGCACTATTTAGAGATGGTTGCTAAGTGGCTCTAATTTAGTATGCCCAAAGTTTATTCAATCTATGGGCGTGATCTGGCCGAGGCTCATAAATAGCGAGGAGCGGTATTGTTGAAATAGGTTGAAACACTGTGGCAGATCTTGAGGGTGTGATTCTGCACCTCCCTGCCTCGACTAGACCAGGGAAGTGGTATAGGTGATAACATTATTACAACTCGCACATGTGGAATATTTTCGAGCCACTGAACATTTCCCCCTCCCAACCAAAGAAGATGGCAGCTTGGGGTAGTTAAGAAGACACTCAACACGAGGGTCCAGTCAGGGATAATGGTGGCCAGCTCCACGGTTGCACTTTGTGAGAGGAGAGGTCGATTACACCTCTCACAGTAGGATCTTTCAAACTAAGCCACCTCAAGCTAGGACCCCTCAAATTTTCAGACTACGACCCCTCAAAGTTTCAGATTACGAACCCTCAAAGTAAGACCTCTCAAACTAGGCCCCTCAAAGTAAGACCTCTCTAAGTAGGGCACCTCAAAGTAAGACCTCTCAAACTAGGGCCCCTCAAAGTAAGACCTCTCAAACTAGGACCCCTCAAAGTTTCAGATTACGAACCCTCAAAGTTTCAGATTACGAACCCTCAAAGTAAGACCTCTCAAACTAGGCCCCTCAAAGTAAAACCTCTCAAAGTAGGGCACCTCAAAGTAAGACCTCTCAAACTAGGCACCTCAAAGTAAGACCTCTCAAACTAGGGCACCTCAAAGTAAGACCTCTCAAACTAGGGCCCCTCAAAGCAAACTAGGACCCCTCAAAGTAAGACCTCTCAAACTAGGACCCCTCAAAGTAAGACCTCTCAAAAGTAAGACCTCTCAAACTAGGGCCACTCAAAGTAAGACCTCTCAAACTAGGGCCCCTCAAAGCAAACTAGGACCCCTCAAAGTAAGACCTCTCAAACTAGGGCCCCTCAAAGTAAAACCTCTCAAACTAGGGCACCTCAAAGTAAGACCTCTCAAACTAGGACCCCTCAAAGTAAGACCTCTCAAAAGTAAGACCTCTCAAACTAGGGCCCCTCAAAGCAAACTAGGACCCCTCAAAGTAAGACCTCTCAAACTAGGGCCCCTCAAAGTAAAACCTCTCAAACTAGGGCACCTCAAAGTAAGACCTCTCAAACTAGGACCCCTCAAAGTAAGACCTCTCAAACTAGGGCCATTCAAAGCAAACTAGGGGTACCTTCAAACTAGCGCCCCTCAAAGTAACCTTTCAAATTAGGGCCCCTCAGAGTAAAGGCTGGTTCACAATATGTTTATGAGGCCTTCGGGTCGCATCACTCCAGGTCGCTCCGCTTCGAGCAGTTCACCATATCTGCATGGTCATCTCGCATCACTTTACTTCGAATGATTGAACTTTAACCTCCAATTACGAAACTTATTAAGAAATACAGCCATAGATTAAGCAAGTTCCTCACTGCCTCGAGTAACCTTTCCACATTCCTCTCTTCCTTGGAGAAACTTTCCCCCCCAAAAACACAAATAAAGCACACCAACACATGTCAACCGACGTGTCACGGCCGGAACTAGAATAGAAATCGAGTCTATTCAAATGATGCGACTTCATATTCACAATGTCACAACATTGACACATCGCTAGTGCGAGCAACATATTGTGAACTGGCCTTGAGACCTCTCAAAGCAAGACCTCTCAAGCTAGGATCCCTCAGAGTAAAACCTGTCAAACTAAAAGCCCTCAAAGTAAGATCTCTCAAACTAAGACCCCTCAAAGTAACTCTCAACCTAATAAACCAAGACCCTTCAAAGTGTGACCTCTCAAACTAAGACCCCTCAAAGTAAGACCTCTCAGACTAAGACCCCTTTATATTAAAGAAAGACTTCTCAAACTAAAAGACCTCTCAATGTCATTATCGCTTCATCTTTCCATGATCAATTTTGATAAACTAATCACGACCATAGTCAATAATTACTTGCTAACTGTTCTAAATAAGTAACTGCTCCTCTGCCACAGAGTGGTGGCTTTCAGTAATTTGACCAAGATTTTAAAGGCAGCACTCTGTGGCAGAAGTGGAGCTCCTTATTAAGAACTCATTAGCAAGTAGTTATTGCTAGCAGTCTTAATGGGAGGTAATGACTTGCTCCAATAGCTGATCATCCAGGAAAAGAAATGGCATTAAAATGCATACAACATTCCAAACTTCAAAGAGGACCAATACGGTTAAAAAACATCTGTATGTGAATTAATTAATCTCAGAGTGCATAGTCTTCCTACTCTGTTGTGCAAGATAGTTGACATGCCAGTGCACTACTATGGCTTATATGTTATATTAGTGAGTGTGAGAGTTGGATGTCTTCTCAAAGTAGTACCTCTCAGAGCAAGACCTCTCACAATGAAATCGGGATTCTCACTGCTAACTTGCTCACCGAATTGTGCCACAATGTGAGAATTGAACCAGAACTATAGCCAATTATAGGGGAAACCGACTTGTGCAAGACCTCTCAGAGCAAAACCACAAGACCTCTCAGAGCAAGACCTCTCAGAGCAAGACCTCTCACAGCAAGACCCCTCAGAGCAAGTCCTCTCAGAGCAAGTCCTCTCAGAGCAAGTCCTCTCAGAGCAAGTTCTCTCAGAGCAAGTTCTCTCAGAGCAAGTTCTCTCAGAGCAAGTCCTCTCAGAGTAAGTTCTCTCGGAGCAAGACCTCTCGGAGCAAGACCTCTCAGAGCAAGACCTCTCACAGCAAGACCTCTCAGCCTCTCAGAGCAAGTCCTCTCAGAGCAAATTCTCTCAAAGCAAGTTCTCTTGGAGTAAAAATAGAATATTAGGATCTGCATATCTGTTGTCATCTCAACTCTACTGACTTGACTGGCACATGTGATGAACTTGTGCAAAAATACCAGTTCCATGCATCTTGACCCCTGAGGTAAGGTGCCTTATGTATCATGTATCTGTACAGTGCATATCATCGAACTGTCAACATAGCAAGTGACTGCATACAATATGGCAGGCCTGGACAATGGTGTGTGTGTGTGTGCGCGTGCGTGTGTGTGTGTGTGTGGGTGCGAGTGTCACTCCACTTAATAAGTTCAGAATGCTGTGCTGATAGTCAGAGAGAGGGCCTCTGTATTTCTCCTCTGGTTGATGTTATCAGGAGGTCTGGATTTTATCTTACCCCATCATGCACATTATGCCTGGTAGCTGAGTTGCTATGACAATTAGTGATGGGGGGGTGTAGCTTAACCATGCTCAAAGGTAGGAGTGAGGGGTCAGGGTGCATTCTCTTAGCTAAGCGTGATTTATTCTCTCTCTTTCCCTGCAATGTCATTGTCATGGTGCTTGTTGTACAAACAGCAACAAGGTCCCCCCATTGCAGGAACTGTTTGCATGACTAATCCACAGTTGTTTTATGGAAAACACGGTATCCTGACTTGGCATCTTGTGGAAAACACCGTATCCTGACTTGGCATCCTCTCTGTGTCTTGCTGAACACCGGCACTTTGATTCATGCCATTGGGTTAAAACAGCCATGCACGCATGCTTTGCCATAATTGCTGTGAGAAGAGAGTGTCCTTTTCGCAAACTTGGGACTGGGACTGTTGTAGTACATGTATGGCACAAGTGTGTGGGAATGGAATGCATCTGTGTGTGTGTGTGTGTGTGTGTGTGTGACACATGTGACTGTTAGTTTGTGTGTGTGTGTGTGTATGTGTGTGACTGCTAGTTTGTGTGTGCATGTGTGTGTGACACATGTGACTGCTAGTTTGTGTTTGTGGTGTGTGACATGTGACTGCTAGTTTGTGTGTGTGTGACACATGTGACTGCTAGTTTGTGTGTGTGGTGTGATACATGTGACTGCTAGTTTGTGTGTGTGGTGTGTGACGCGTGACTGCTAGTTCATGTGTGTCCCATGGGCAATAGCTTGTGTGTGCCAGTCATCGCAAAGAAACGCACAAAACAGTTGCTCCTCACTAACCCCCTTCAATCAAGGCCTGACTTGCCCCCTTCAATCAAGGCCTGACTTGCCCCATTCAATCAAGGTCTGACTTGCCCCATTCAATCAAGGTCTGACTTGCCCCATTCAATCAAGGCCTGACTTGCCCCCTTCAATCAAGGCCTGACTTGCCCCCTTCAATCAAGGCCAGACTTGCCCCCTTCAATCAAGGCCTGACTTGCCCCCTTCAATCAAGGCCTGACTTGCCCCCTTCAATCAAGGCCTGACTTGCTCCCTTCAATCATGGCCTGACTTGCCCCCATCAAGGCCTGGCACTTTTGTTATTGATGAAGTGTGGGAAGTTGCTGTGGCGATTATGGTGGTTGGGCTGAATCTTCGGTCCTCCAAATCTTCTCTCTATCTGTGTGTATGTAGTTATATAGTGAACAGTTTCGACAACGCTAGGGTTGACCAAAAGTTCAAAGTTGTTTTCCACCTAATCCAGCCCCACCCCCAACCCTAGCCCTAGCCCTGCCCCAAGCTCTAGCCCTGGCCCTATCCCAAGCCCTAGCCCTGGCCCGGGCCAAGCCCTAGCCCTAGCCTGTATCCGCATTCTTAGACAAGACAACACATCCACAGGTGGCTCTAGGGTTGTCCACCTTGGCATTGCTGGTACATGCATATATATGTGTGCTATATATGTGTGTGTGCTTGTCAGCATATTGTGTTGGCTGAAGCCCCACATGCATCCTGTCGGAAAGCCCTCAGGGTACAAGCCTGCTTGCGACTTGAAATGCTGATAGTGTCAGTGCTAATGCCAGTTAATCACAGTTGTGAAGTGTAAGTTCCCAGGCATGTAAGTGCCTCTCCTTCATGCTTAAAGCACGACACAGTATTGGGTTCATAAGCGCCTCCTTGTGTGGATGCACTGGCATAATAGCCCGGGGATGTCCGCAACGTTGTCATAATTATTGGCAACTTGAGGCGTATCTATTACATTCCCCTGTTGGGGTGGAGCTGCGGATCATTCTTGAGTGAAGCCACCCTGCTCACAATTTATAACCACAGGTTGTGCCTTTGTTATGAGGGTTTGTTTGTTTGTTTGTGCGTCCTTGCTTATCTGTCTTCAGGCCTCTCTGTTGGTATAATCCATGATGGAGTGTCCTTGGTGCTTGGAGATGGATCTCTCCAGTTGGTGCTCGGTGAAGGAGGAGGAGGAGGTGGTCCCACAGAGAGTCCAACGGATTCAGGATTGGGATCTGGGATGTCTGTAGACAGTGAGGTAGAACAAGGTCCCACTGAGACCCCCGTGGGATCTGGGATGAGTGCACTCCTCGGAAGCTTTTCCTCTGTCATCCCCTCTCTTCCTCCGCATGTTGACGAAGTGGCCTTCAGTTGGTTTGCAAGCACCAACAATGTGAGTATGCCTGCAACATGTGCCACACATGTGTCGTACATGGCTGTGTGGGTAATATGTACCTGCAGGTCAGTGAATGGGATGGTATGTGAGCTCTCCTGTGTTATTAAATAGGACATAAAATAGATGGATAGATAGATAGATAGATAGATAAATATTTTAGGTGATGGACTCATGGCTTGATTGTTGCGCTAGCAAGACAAGATGCAGTGCATGTGATCTATGAGGTGCTTGCTGATGGTAAGGTTTAGAGCTCTTCCCGGTGCCATTCTGTTTCTAGTTGTGGTATCTAGAAATCCTCCCCCCTCCCTCGTGAGAGCCCGCTTCATGAGACCAACCTTTCAAGAGTCAAGAAGCTGTCGACTAAAAAGCATCTTACTTTAGGAACCTCAGCCCACAGTGATCTTGGGTGATGACCACATGTTCTGCCATCAGTTGAGTATCATATTGCGAGGTAATTTCGAGGATTAACTATCCAGCTTAGAGCCAGCACAAATGTGTCGGGGTTCATAGTCAAACTTCCTAGCATGTAAGATGTTTGTGAATGACTGAGGTCCTGTTTCAGCTGATGCATCTTGCAGTTGTACCTGTAACAAGACAAACAGGGGAGTCCATCACCTTGGCTATCCCACGTGTAGCTAATGGTAATTACAACCCTTGGAGACACAACAGATTAAGGCTAGCATAAGTGTTCTTATTTGTCGTCGTCGTCGACCAGAGATTTGTGCATGTGTGCGTAATGTCCGTGCCTCTGCCTCACAAACAGCGCTCTAGTGTTTTAGGAGGCCTTATGGTGGGGTGGGGTTATCGCTGGCACCCAATGTCGGTGGAATGCTCCACTTGAGTGAGAATGGAGACCGCCAACAATGGTGTAGCCACTAAACTCAGCATAGCGACTCTCCTGAAGCATCGTGTTGGAATTTGCCCTGTGTTCTTGGGATGAAAAGAGTACAGAAAACTGCAATTTTCTTGTGTGTTTGTGTGTGCATGCGTGCATAGGCATTGGCTCAATGTGTGTGTGTATGAGTGTGTGTGCATGTATGAGTGTGTGTGCATGTATGAGTGTGTGTGTATGAGTGTGTGTGCATGTATGAGTGTGTGTGCATGTATGAGTGTGTGTGTGTATGAGTGTGTGTGCATGTATGAGTGTGTGTGCATGTATGAGTGTGTGTGCATGTATGAGTGTGTGTGCATGTATGAGTGTTTGTGCATGTATGTGTGAGTGCTTCTGTCTCCATGCTCTTGTTGTGGAGCTGCTGGGGTGTGTTAGTCTTTGTGGTGGGCGTACCTATAGTTTAGGTTAGAAGACCGCCAGAGGTGGGTAACTTGGAGGCGTGTCTGTCTCCCAACCAATGCAACATTGTGAAGGATCATTCGATCATTTTAGCCTGCTTTGCATGCAGATTGTAACTACTGCTGCTTCAACTCTGACAGCTGCCGAATCTCAGTGGGCTTCTGATTAGGACAAGACTGTGTAGGTCTTATCCCAGTCTCATAGTGTCTCTGTGTCCTGTTTGTCGGCCATCTTCTGTACATCTCCCACTCGACTGACAGTGCAGCCAGTTTACTCCTGCACATTTCCACCACACAGGCGGCCAACTTTCATGGACTCTCATGGATGTCTGTTGGCAAAGGCACATGCAAAGCTGTACATGTTTAGGATAGCTGCTCCCTCTTTCAAATTTAGTACAGATGACTCCCTTCAAATTTAGGACAGGTAGCCCCCTTAGGACCGTAACCCCTTGGATGGGTAACACCTCCCTTCTTAGGACGGGTCATCCCCTCAAATAAAGGATGGGCAGTGGTATGGTAGCTGCAAAACAACTTTGAACTCTGGAGACAGCCATAGCTGATCAAAGATGGCACTCTTTAGATGAGGAATGGGGTGGGCTATTATTTGGATATCAATATTCAAGAGCACCTTTTTTCTCCCTCTCAAGACATAAGAGGACTTTGGAGCATGCAGGAACACCATGAAGACTGGAACTGTGCTAATGTGGGCGTGGCACGTGTGGGCAAGGCATGTATGGGCGGCAGTTCTGTGATTGGCTGCTAGGCAGCTGTTGAGGTTAGCTAACCAGTCTGTAGCTTCTACCACCTTTAGTGCACCATGACCGCATGTTCTGCTCATGAGGTTAGCTAACCAGTCTGTAGCTTCTACCACCTTTAGTGCACCATGACTGCATGTTCTGCTCATGAGGTTAGCTAACCAGTCTGTAGCTTCTACCACCTTTAGTGCACCATGACCGCATGTTCTGCTCATGAGGTTAGCTAACTAGTCTGTAGCTTCTACCACCTTTAGTGCACCATGACCGCATGTTCTGCTCATGAGGTTAGCTAACCAGTCTGTAGCTTCTACCACCTTTAGTGCACCATGACCGCATGTTCTGCTCATGAGGTTAGCTAACCAGTCTGTAGCTTCTACCACCTTTAGTGCACCATGACCGCATGTTCTGCTCATGAGGTTAGCTAACCAGTCTGTAGCTTCTACCACCTTTAGTACACCATGCCCGCATGTTCTGCTCATGAGGTTAGCTAACCAGTCTGTAGCTTCTACCACCTTTAGTGCACCATGACCGCATGTTCTGCTCATGAGGTTAGCTAACCAGTCTGTAGCTTCTACCACCTTTAGTGCACCATGACCGCATGTTCTGCTCATGAGGTTAGCTAACCAGTCTGTAGCTTCTACCACCTTTAGTGCACCATGACCGCATGTTCTGCTCATGAGGTTAGCTAACCAGTCTGTAGCTTCTACCACCTTTAGTGCACCATGACCGCATGTTCTGCTCATGAGGTTAGCTAACCAGTCTGTAGCTTCTACCACCTTTAGTGCACCATGACCGCATGTTCTGCTCATGAGGTTAGCTAACCAGTCTGTAGCTTCTACCACCTTTAGTGCACCATGACCGCATGTTCTGCTCATGAGGTTAGCTAACCAGTCTGTAGCTTCTACCACCTTTAGTGCACCATGACCGCATGTTCTGCTCATGAGGTTAGCTAACCAGTCTGTAGCTTCTACCACCTTTAGTGCACCATGACCGCATGTTCTGCTCATAAGAGGATTAATTAAGGCAGCAGGCATGGAAGAGATTTTCATTCAGAAAAATTGCCATCGGCCACGCATGTGTGGAGACCTTTAAGAGCTAGGTCATGCCAAATCAGTTACTGGCAATATTATTGTCTTAACCTCTGGATGCTCATGCTATAATAGACGGCTTCTCTGCCTTGCCCTTGAGTAAAGTTGATACAAGCCAGCAGATCTATATAAAACATACATGGGTGTGGTTAAGATTTGACGTTGAAAACCAGATCTGTTCTACCTATCTTGCCCAGGAAACCAATGGCAACAATTACACTTCAAACAATACATAGTTAGAGAGTGTGTGTGCAGAGCCTCCAAGGTAGTCTCCGTAGGAACCTGTAATATGAAAGGGAGGAGGGATTTCTGCTCGTTAATAACAATAGCCCATCGTCTTAGCTTCAAGTTTAAGATGAGTGCGCCCTGCCCCCCCCCCCCCCCCCCCCGCCGCACACACACACACACATCATGCAATGGGGTGGCTGGAGACATGCACATCATAATACACATGCACAGCTGCTAGAATAGCCTTGGACTTGCTCAGTCATCCAACGACCATGTTTGAGGTCTCTGAATGGCATTATAGTTGCCTATTAGATTTCATCTCTTTTCGAGCTCGCTAGATGAGGAACGATGATCTGTGTGTTCTCAATGGAAGCACAAATTTGAGTGAGAATGAAAGAGGTCAGGTAATCCTGGGAACATCCCGGGAACATCCTGGGAACATGGTGGTATTATGCACGTTTTCCTTTGCCAGGAGTCTCTTTTCAGCATTGTCCATGTACTGATGTACACTGTGTCATGTGTGTGTGCGTGCGTGGCATTTATTGAGGCATCTAATGTATGGCTTGAATGGCGGTCATTTTGTTAACCATATCTTCCCATTATCTCTCGTAGTCAACTCTTCACCATCCCAGCATGGAGGAAGGGGGGGGGGGGGGGGGGGGGGGTTGCTAGGAAAACTGGTTTAGTGAGGTTTGTTCTCG
Source organism: Cladorhizidae sp. MBARI D1340-BT2 (assembly GCA_028752905.1). Lineage (NCBI taxonomy): Eukaryota > Metazoa > Porifera > Demospongiae > Poecilosclerida > Cladorhizidae > Cladorhizidae sp. MBARI D1340-BT2. The sequence continues at coordinate 20,505,739 of JAQNBH010000017.1, read as the reverse complement.
TTGCCACTACAGTGGCGAAGGTTGATCAGTGCTTAGCTAATGATTCAGAACTTCATTTCCTTCTGCCTCTTAATGTTGAGGAGGTCAGCTTCACTGAGGGTGTCAGCTTCACCGAGGAGAGGTCAGCTTCACTGAGGAGAGGTCAGCTTCACTGAGGAGAAGTCAGTTTCACTGAGGGGGTCAGCTTCACTGAGGAGAGGTCAGCTTCACTGAGGAGAGGTCAGCTTCACTGAGGAGAAGTCAGTTTCACTGAGGGGGTCAGCTTCACTGAGGAGAGGTCAGCTTCACTGAGGAGAGGTCAGCTTCACTGAGGAGAGGTCAGCTTCACTGAGGAGAGGTCAGCTTCACTGAGGAGAGGTCAGCTTCACTGAGGAGAGGTCAGCTTCACTGAGGGATCAGCTTCACTGAGGAGAGGTCAGCTTCACTGAGGAGAGGTCAGCTTCACTGAGGAGAGGTCAGCTTCACTGAGGAGAGGTCAGCTTCACTGAGGAGAGGTCAGCTTCACTGAGGAGGTCAGCTTCACTGAGGAGAGGTCAGCTTCACTGAGGAGAGGTCAGCATCACTGAGGAGAGGTCAGCTTCACTGAGGAGAGGTCAGCTTCACTGAGGAGAGGTCAGCTTCACTGAGGAGAGGTCGGCTTCACTGAGGAGAGGTCGGCTTCACTGAGGAGAGGTCGGCTTCACTGAGGAGAGGTCAGCTTCACTGAGGAGAGGTCAGCTTCACTGCACAAGCCGAACATGTGAAGCATCTTCTCTTGACATCGTGTATGTTATCTACATCTGGCTCCTCCCACATTGACCCCAGTTCATGGCAACTCCATCTATTTAGAGCAGCCGGTAATTACATTCCGGCAGAACATGTTTAGCATGCTGGCATTCCCCGAACCTCTACTGAAAAGGAAGGATTGGAAGCAACACATTAATCTGCCCTCTCACTTGCTCATCTGCATTTGTAAACACACCTAGTTGAGCATAAGCGAAGGTTGAGTCATCTAGACAGACAGAACTTGAGCCTATGTACTGGACACCATTTTTGGTAGTGAATGGTAGATTTACACCTAGAGCAACAGGGGTGTTGCCAGGCATTGAATGTTGCTTATATTTAGGTAGATTTACACTTAAAGCAACAGGGGTGTTGCCAGACATTGAATGTTGCTTGTATTTAGTGGTGGATGGTAGACTTACACCTAGAGCAACAGGGGTGTTGTCAGGCATTGAAAGTGTCCTGTGTTGAAATTTTTTATTAATCATTTGCATAATACTAGTGTGGAATTTCTCCTGCTGGAAGATGTCCCAGCCAGCTGAGTGTGGCTCAAGCTGATTCTTTCTCACTGATGCACTTCATTGCTGTCTTCCATCACCTTCAGAGATGCACAAATGTTAACATCTGGTGTCTGTTGATTGGCTGCATATTGCTGCAAATTGATCTAGCTGCGGAATTTTGTTAATTGCACACTTCAGATGTCTGAATAGAGAGACTTTTAGCCTCAGGCATGAGAGCTGAAAGCCTCTCTGCACACATTACTGCAAGTTTTGGGAAACTTTTGTACAAACAAGAGGAAGATTTGGGAAAGTAATGATTAGCCTTACACCTCCAGCAAACACCTCCAGCAAAAACATGTTCTTAAACTCCCTAAATCTCCATGGGCAATGAATCCCATTCTAGTGGCTACAAGTCCAAGACCCGCAGTGGCCCAGAAGATGTTATTTTAATAACTAGCAGATATCTTTGAAGCTAGACAAGCATCTGCTCTCTGTGGTGCACCCACATGACTGTTGGTTCCAGCCAATTAAGCATTGGTCTGTCACTTGTCTGCTCCTACTGAGAGTTGATGTTTCACCCGTTGCTGGTGACCAGACGGACATATGATGTCCGTACTGCCACCCTTCAGCCTGTGCCTCAAACAGTCCAACTGTCTTTTATCCTTTCTAACTAGCCCAACATGCACACATAGTGACTAGAAGAAATCGATATATATATATGCACATTGGCATTGCCCATAGGCACGTGCTCAGTGTTAAGCAACCATCTTCTTGCTGACTGGTATTAGAAGTGCCTGATTCAACTAGCATCTTGTATTCATGTGACTAAACTTCCAAAATGCCCCACCCCCTTGGTTGACCTGGAAATGTGGCAGCGGTGCTCTGGGGTGCACTTTGTGGTGTGTGTGAGTGTGTGTGAGATATGTGTGTGTGTGGGCTCACACAGGTGTAGAACCACGTGTGGCCGTGTGGCGCTTACGGGAGATCCAGGGATTAAAATGAAGGAGAAGTATGCAGGGAAGCTGATCAATCACACACACACCTCAATAAGGACTAGCTGAAACCAGACGTTTCAACCAACTTGCTTTGACCTTTGTCTCAACAATCCCCAGCTGAGAAATTTTTCTTTTTCCCCTCCCTGCAAATGAAAAGGCAAGGTTTTAAGAGTGCAAGGTTTCAGAGTGGTCACGTTGGACTACTACAGTCGCAGTGCTGGTTTGTACTGTTTCAATAGGAATGGTAGAATCCGATGAAGAATGAAAGAGAATTCTTTATCTTGTCAGCAGATAGTCATCGTTCCAGTTCCTTGTGCTCGGGAGGACAACAGGAGTCCACTGCCAAATAGTAGAAGAGAAGAAGCTTACCACATCAGTCAAGGCTATAGATATGCTTGCTTCTGCTATCAAATATAGAGCCACTTGCCTTTGAGAGGAGGCCAAGAGGAAGATAAAGGAGATGCTGATGAGGTCGCTTCACCATGTTCGGAAGATCTAGTGAAAGGTAATCTTCTGTCACAACTCCATTCATTCCATGCCAATTACAGAATAGAAGGTAGCATATTTGAAATGGGAAGATGGTGTCTATGAATTTAGTTATGTATTTCTTGTCTCTCATGGACAGCCAAACCACCGAGTTAAGGGACCATGGAGATCAGCTCCAATCTAAGGGGTTGGGCACCTTGGACTCCAAGGTCCATTTCCAAAATAAAGCAGTTACCATTGTTGCCCATTTTTTGGCCATATTTTAAAATCTACGAGGCTGATACATATACCTGCACATGCCAGCTGATACATATACCTGCACATGTCCACTGATACGCACATACCTACACATGCGAGCTGATACATATACTTGCACATGCCCGCTGATACATATACCTGCACATGCCAGCTGATACGCACATACCTGCACATGCCAGCTGATATGCACATACCTGCACATGCCAGCTGATACGCACATACCTGCACATGCCAGCTGATACGCACATACCTGCACATGCCAGCTGATATGCACATACCTGCACATGCCAGCTGATATGCACATACCTGCACATGCGAGCTGATACATATACCTGCACATGCCAGCTGATACATATACCTGCACATGCCAGCTGATACGCACATACCTGCACATGCCAGCTGATATGCACATACCTGCACATGCCAGCTGATATGCACATACCTGCACATGCCAGCTGATACATATACTTGCACATGCCCGCTGATACATATACCTGCACATGTCTGCTGATACGCACATACCTGCACATGCCAGCTGATATGCACATACCTGCACATGCCAGCTGATACATATACTTGCACATGCCCGCTGATACATATACCTGCACATGTCTGCTGATACGCACATACCTGCACATGCCAGCTGATACGCACATACCTGCACATGTGAGCGGTACATATACCTGCACATGCCCACTGATACACATATACCTGCACATGCATTTTTCACATTCCCGATGATAACGGATGGTTTCCCTTGACATGAAATCATGAAATAAGTAGTGGTAGCAAATGTGTATAGCAGTACTGCAGACTGTGCACCTAGCTGACTGTACTGCCACTGCAGACTGTGCACCTGCTGACTGTACTGCCACTGCAGACTGTGCACCTGCTGACTGTACTGCCACTGCAGACTGTGCACCTAGCTGACTGTACTGCCACTGCAGACTGTGCACCTGCTGACTGTACTGCCACTGCAGACTGTGCACCTAGCTGACTGTACTGCCACTGCAGACTGTGCACCTGCTGACTGTACTGCCACTGCAGACTGTGCACCTAGCTGACTGTACTGCCACTGCAGACTGTGCACCTAGCTGACTGTACTGCCACTGCAGACTGTGCACCTAGCTGACTGTGCAGCCACTGCAGCCTGTGCACCTAGCTGACTGTACTGCCACTGCAGACTGTGCACCTAGCTGACTGTACTGCCACTGCAGACTGTGCACCTAGCTGACTGTACTGCCACTGCAGACTGTGCACCTAGCTGACTGTGCAGCCACTGCAGCCTGTGCACCTAGCTGACTGTACAGCCACTGCAGACTGTGCACCTAGCTGACTGTACTGCCACTGCAGACTGTGCACCTAGCTGACTGTACTGCCACTGCAGACTGTGCACCTAGCTGACTGTGCAGCCACTGCAGACTGTGCACCTAGCTGACTGTACAGCCACTGCAGACTGTGCACCTAGCTGACTGTACTGCCACTGCAGACTGTGCATCTAGCTGACTGTACTGCCACTGCAGCCTGTGCACCTAGCTGACTGTACCAGCCACTGCAGACTGTGCACCTACTGACTGTACAGCCACTGCAGACTGTGCACCTACTGACTGTACTGCCACTGCAGACTGTGCACCTAGCTGACTGTACTGCCACTGCAGACTGTGCACCTAGCTGACTGTACTGCCACTGCAGACTGTGCACCTAGCTGACTGTACAGCCACTGCAGACTGTGCACCTAGCTGACTGTACTGCCACTGCAGCCTGTGCACCTAGCTGACTGTACTGCCACTGCAGACTGTGCACCTAGCTGACTGTACTGCCACTGCAGACTGTGCACCTAGCTGACTGTACTGCCACTGCAGACTGTGCACCTAGCTGACTGTACTGCCACTGCAGACTGTGCACCTAGCTGACTGTGCTGCCACTGCAGACTGTGCACCTAGCTGACTGTACTGCCACTGCAGACTGTGCACCTACTGACTGTACTGCTACTGCAGACTGTGCACCTAGCTGACTGTACTGCCACTGCAGACTGTGCACCTAGCTGACTGTACTGCCACTGCAGACTGTGCACCTAGCTGACTGTACTGCCACTGCAGACTGTGCACCTAGCTGACTGTACTGCCACTGCAGACTGTGCACCTAGCTGACTGTACAGCCACTGCAGACTGTGCACCTAGCTGACTGTACAGCCACTGCAGCCTGTGCACCTAGCTGACTGTACTGCCACTGCAGCCTGTGCACCTAGCTGACTGTACTGCCACTGCAGACTGTGCACCTAGCTGACTGTGCTGCCACTGCAGACTGTGCACCTAGCTGACTGTACTGCCACTGCAGACTGTGCACCTAGCTGACTGTACTGCCACTGCAGCCTGTGCACCTAGCTGACTGTACTGCCACTGCAGCCTGTGCACCTAGCTGACTGTACTGCCACTGCAGACTGTGCACCTAGCTGACTGTACAGCCACTGCAGCCTGTGCACCTAGCTGACTGTACTGCCACTGCAGCCTGTGCACCTAGCTGACTGTACAGCCACTGCAGCCTGTGCACCTACTAACTGTGCAGCCACTGCAGCCTGTGCACCTAGCTGACTGTACAGCCACTGCAGCCTGTGCACCTAGCTGACTGTACTGCCACTGCAGACTGTGCACCTAGCTGACTGTGCAGCCACTGCAGACTGTGCACCTAGCTGACTGTACAGCCACTGCAGCCTGTGCACCTAGCTGACTGTACTGCCACTGCAGACTGTGCACTAGCTGACTGTACTGCCACTGCAGACTGTGCACCTAGCTGACTGTGCTGCCACTGCAGACTGTGCACCTAGCTGACTGTACTGCCACTGCAGACTGTGCACCTAGCTGACTGTACTGCCACTGCAGACTGTGCACCTAGCTGACTGTACTGCCACTGCAGACTGTGCACCTAGCTGACTGTACTGCCACTGCAGACTGTGCACCTAGCTGACTGTACTGCCACTGCAGACTGTGCACCTAGCTGACTGTACAGCCACTGCAGACTGTGCACCTAGCTGACTGTACTGCCACTGCAGACTGTGCACCTAGCTGACTGTACTGCCACTGCAGCCTGTGCACCTAGCTGACTGTACTGCCACTGCAGACTGTGCACCTGCTGACTGTACTGCCACTGCAGACTGTGCACCTAGCTGACTGTACTGCCACTGCAGACTGTGCACCTAGCTGACTGTACAGCCACTGCAGCCTGTGCACCTAGCTGACTGTACTGCCACTGCAGACTGTGCACTAGCTGACTGTACAGCCACTGCAGACTGTGCACCTAGCTGACTGTACTGCCACTGCAGACTGTGCACCTAGCTGACTGTACTGCCACTGCAGACTGTGCACCTAGCTGACTGTACTGCCACTGCAGACTGTGCACCTAGCTGACTGTACTGCCACTGCAGCCTGTGCACCTAGCTGACTGTACAGCCACTGCAGACTGTGCACCTAGCTGACTGTACTGCCACTGCAGCCTGTGCACCTAGCTGACTGTACTGCCACTGCAGACTGTGCACCTAGCTGACTGTACTGCCACTGCAGCCTGTGCACCTAGCTGACTGTACTGCCACTGCAGCCTGTGCACCTAACTGACTGTACTGCCACTGCAGACTGTGCACCTAGCTGACTGTACAGCCACTGCAGACTGTGCACCTAGCTGACTGTACTGCCACTGCAGCCTGTGCACCTAGCTGACTGTACAGCCACTGCAGACTGTGCACCTAGCTGACTGTACTGCCACTGCAGCCTGTGCACCTAGCTGACTGTACTGCCACTGCAGACTGTGCACCTAGCTGACTGTACTGCCACTGCAGCCTGTGTGCACCTAGCTGACTGTACAGCCACTGCAGACTGTGCACCTAGCTGACTGTACTGCCGCTGCAGCCTGTGCACCTAGCTGACTGTACAGCCACTGCAGACTGTGCACCTAGCTGACTGTACAGCCACTGCAGACTGTGCACCTAGCTGACTGTACTGCCACTGCAGACTGTGCACCTAGCTGACTGTACTGCCACTGCAGACTGTGCACCTAGCTGACTGTACTGCCACTGCAGACTGTGCACCTAGCTGACTGTGCTGCCACTGCAGACTGTGCACCTAGCTGACTGTACTGCCACTGCAGACTGTGCACCTACTGACTGTACTGCTACTGCAGACTGTGCACCTAGCTGACTGTACTGCCACTGCAGACTGTGCACCTAGCTGACTGTACTGCCACTGCAGACTGTGCACCTAGCTGACTGTACTGCCACTGCAGACTGTGCACCTAGCTGACTGTACTGCCACTGCAGACTGTGCACCTAGCTGACTGTACAGCCACTGCAGACTGTGCACCTAGCTGACTGTACAGCCACTGCAGCCTGTGCACCTAGCTGACTGTACTGCCACTGCAGCCTGTGCACCTAGCTGACTGTACTGCCACTGCAGACTGTGCACCTAGCTGACTGTGCTGCCACTGCAGACTGTGCACCTAGCTGACTGTACTGCCACTGCAGACTGTGCACCTAGCTGACTGTACTGCCACTGCAGCCTGTGCACCTAGCTGACTGTACTGCCACTGCAGCCTGTGCACCTAGCTGACTGTACTGCCACTGCAGACTGTGCACCTAGCTGACTGTACAGCCACTGCAGCCTGTGCACCTAGCTGACTGTACTGCCACTGCAGCCTGTGCACCTAGCTGACTGTACAGCCACTGCAGCCTGTGCACCTACTGACTGTGCAGCCACTGCAGCCTGTGCACCTAGCTGACTGTACAGCCACTGCAGCCTGTGCACCTAGCTGACTGTACTGCCACTGCAGACTGTGCACCTAGCTGACTGTGCAGCCACTGCAGACTGTGCACCTAGCTGACTGTACAGCCACTGCAGCCTGTGCACCTAGCTGACTGTACTGCCACTGCAGACTGTGCACTAGCTGACTGTACTGCCACTGCAGACTGTGCACCTAGCTGACTGTGCTGCCACTGCAGACTGTGCACCTAGCTGACTGTACTGCCACTGCAGACTGTGCACCTAGCTGACTGTACTGCCACTGCAGACTGTGCACCTAGCTGACTGTACTGCCACTGCAGACTGTGCACCTAGCTGACTGTACAGCCACTGCAGACTGTGCACCTAGCTGACTGTACTGCCACTGCAGACTGTGCACCTAGCTGACTGTACTGCCACTGCAGCCTGTGCACCTAGCTGACTGTACTGCCACTGCAGACTGTGCACCTGCTGACTGTACTGCCACTGCAGACTGTGCACCTAGCTGACTGTACTGCCACTGCAGACTGTGCACCTAGCTGACTGTACAGCCACTGCAGCCTGTGCACCTAGCTGACTGTACTGCCACTGCAGACTGTGCACTAGCTGACTGTACAGCCACTGCAGACTGTGCACCTAGCTGACTGTACTGCCACTGCAGACTGTGCACCTAGCTGACTGTACTGCCACTGCAGACTGTGCACCTAGCTGACTGTACTGCCACTGCAGACTGTGCACCTAGCTGACTGTACTGCCACTGCAGCCTGTGCACCTAGCTGACTGTACAGCCACTGCAGACTGTGCACCTAGCTGACTGTACTGCCACTGCAGCCTGTGCACCTAGCTGACTGTACTGCCACTGCAGACTGTGCACCTAGCTGACTGTACTGCCACTGCAGCCTGTGCACCTAGCTGACTGTACTGCCACTGCAGCCTGTGCACCTAACTGACTGTACTGCCACTGCAGACTGTGCACCTAGCTGACTGTACAGCCACTGCAGACTGTGCACCTAGCTGACTGTACTGCCACTGCAGCCTGTGCACCTAGCTGACTGTACAGCCACTGCAGACTGTGCACCTAGCTGACTGTACTGCCACTGCAGCCTGTGCACCTAGCTGACTGTACTGCCACTGCAGACTGTGCACCTAGCTGACTGTACTGCCACTGCAGCCTGTGTGCACCTAGCTGACTGTACTGCCACTGCAGACTGTGCACCTAGCTGACTGTACTGCTATGCAACACTGCAGTGTGTGTACCTAGATACAGCCATGCAACACTGCAGTGTGTGTACCTAGATACAGTCATGCAACACTGCAGTGTGTGCACCTAGATACAGTCATGCAACACTGCAGTGTGTGCACCTAGATACAGCCATGCAACACTGCAGTGTGTGTACCTATATACAGCCATGCAACACTGTAGTGTGTGTACCTAGATACAGTCATGCAACACTGCAGTGTGTGTACCTAGATACAGCCATGCAACACTGCAGTGTGTGTACCTATATACAGCCATGCAACACTGCAGTGTGTGCACCTAGATACAGCCATACAACACTGCAGTGTGTGTACCTAGATACAGCCATGCAACACTGCAGTGTGTGCACCTAGATACAGCCATGCAACACTGTAGTGTGTGCACCTAGATACAGCCATGCAACACTGCAGTGTGTGTACCTAGATACAGCCATGCAACACTGCAGTGTGTGCACCTAGATACAGCCATGCAACACTGCAGTGTGTGCACCTAGATACAGCCATGCAACACTGCAGTGTGTGTACCTAGATACAGCCATGCAACACTGCAGTGTGTGTACCTAGATACAGTCATGCAACACTGCAGTGTGTGTACTTAGATACAGCCATGCAACACTGCAGTGTGTGCACCTAGATACAGCCATGCAACACTGTAGTGTGTGCACCTAGATACAGTCATGCAACACTGCAGTGTGTGCACCTAGATACAGCCATGCAACACTGCAGTGTGTGCACCTAGATACAGTCATGCAACACTGTAGTGTGTGCACCTAGATACAGTCATGCAACACTGCAGTGTGTGCACCTAGATACAGCCATGCAACACTGCAGTGTGTGCACCTAGATACAGTCATGCAACACTGTAGTGTGTGCACCTAGATACAGCCATGCAACACTGCAGTGTGTGCCACTAGGTAGAGGCTTTAATACTAGGTAGGTAGGTATTGAACTGCACTATGCATAAGTGCTGATGATGCACATCATCAATTTATATGAACGCATGCACACACTCACATATATAACTCACACACACTCACATATACACACATACACTCACACACACTTACACATACACACATACACTCACATATACACACATACACTCACACACTCACATACACTCATACACTCACACACACACTCACATATACACTCACACACACGCAAATGCACACACTCACATAATCATACATAACTCCCAGTCACACACACACACATGCACCATGCACACACTCACATATACACATACAAACACACATCACACATACACACACACACAGTGCATCTGACCCATTAAGTGAAAATAGTGCTAGCCGACCTCACAGGAACTCAGAATTAACACTAGTGTATGTATATGCATAATTTATTGGGCATGTCAGAACCAGTTTATATTCACAGATCCTGCGAGTTGTTTACCTGCCACCAACCAACACTGAAAGTCAACACTCCTTTTCTTAACCTGCCAAGCTCTGGGAATGGCTATGATGTCCATAAGTGTTGATGGAAGAGTTGGACTGGAAGTATGTAGCTAATTAGCTTTGTTGTCAAAGTGACTACAAGAGAAGCCGACTCCGCACAAGGCCATTCCCTTACATGATAGCTGTGATAACCTCTTAAAAGTGTTGAGTCAGGGGGAGAAGGGTGTGTGCATTGTGCATGCTAGTGTTTGCATCATAGCTGTGATCAAATCTCTGTGTGTGCATTGTGCATGCTAGTGTTTGCATCATAGCTGTTAAAAGTCTCTGTACATATGTAGCCAGGAGGAGAAGTGTATATGTGTGCATGTTAACTTTGGGTTGTGTGCACATGCACACATGTATAAATGCTATTATTATTGTTGTTGTTGTTAGTATTAGTATTATTATTTTTTTATTTATTGTTGTTGTTGTTGTTGTTGTTGTTATTATTATTACTACTACTACTACTACTATTATTATTATTAGTATTATTATTATTATTATTACTAATAATACTATTACTATTACTATTATTATATTACAGTATTATAGTTATATAATAATCAACAATAAATACATAAATAAATAACTAAAAAGCTAACAAGTTCAACTCCTGACCGACCCCTTATTGCTTCTACTACTACTACTACTACTATATTACTATTATTATTATTATTACTACTACTATTACATTATTATATTATTATTAATATTATTATTGATTATTATTTTATTATTATTTTATTGTGTTATTGTGTTATTATTATTTTATGTGTATATTTATTGTTATAATTATACAGTACACCCTTGCATATCTGACCTCGATTATCCAAACTTGGTTTAATAAAACATGGTAATGATCACCTATAGGGGGGGAAATAAGTTGGGTGGGGCAGGCTAAAGATTCGTAAGTGAAAGTCTGAATCAGTTTGCTAAGACGACCAGCAAAAGGTAGTTTTGTCTATTGAGCCTTAGTTAGATATTCTTAGCAAGATATCCTAAGGAACCACTCAAACTGGACTCTCAGAAGAGTATAGTGTTGGAATGACAATGATAAACAGAGATCATAAAAGAATGAAGCCAAACTTTGAGAGTTTGCAAGTACCCTTGATGATAAGTTCAAGTTGTAATGCCATGTACCTTGCTAAAGGCAGCCAGCTGGAAAGTGTCTATACATTCAGAAAAAGGGGCAAGGTACTCCAGTCAGTAGACTGTTGTAAGAGTAAAGTCGCAGAATTCCATGAAAAGTTACATGAAGGGAATCAGAAACACCATTTACTGGAGTGCAGGCTGGCTACTGATGATAAGATAGACCACCAATGGATGCAAGCAGTATGTTCTGAATCCTCCGAGACATTGCTGATGGTCCTAAGAAGTGAAATGTCTGGCATGCAAGAAGAGGCGTGATAACCTGGAGCAAATAACTTAAATGATACTGTATGTACAGAACTTAATTGTGATCAACAATTGCTTATTCACAATACATGCAATACTAATGTAGTGCATGGCAGCTACTGAGGACATAGCCAGGACCAGGAGTAAGCTAGACAGCATGGCAGCTACTGAGGACATGGCTGCTTCTCCTCCACGACCAGGAGTAAGCTAGACAGCATGGCAGCTACTGAGGACATGGCTGCTTCTCCTCCACGACCAGGAGTAAGCTAGACAGCATGGCAGCTACTGAGGACATGGCTGCTTCTCCTCCAGGACCAGGAGTAAGCTAGACAGCATGGCAGCTACTGAGGACATGGCTGCTTCTCCTCCAGGACCAGGAGTAAGCTAGACAGCATGGCAGCTACTGAGGACATGGCTGCTTCTCCTCCAGGACCAGGAGTAAGCTAGACAGCATGGCAGCTACTGAGGACATGGCTGCTTCTCCTCCAGGACCAGGAGTAAGCTAGACAGCATGGCAGCTACTGAGGACATGGCTGCTTCTCCTCCAGGACCAGGAGTAAGTTAGACAGCATGGCAGCTACTGATGCTTCTCCTCCGGGACCAGGAGTAAGTTAGATAGCATGGCAGCCACTGAGGACATGGTTTTTTCTCCTCCAGGACCAGGGAGTAAGCTAGACAGCATGGCAGCTACTGAGGACATGGCTGCTTCTCCTCCAGGACCAGGAGTAAGTTAGATAGCATGGCAGCCACTGAGGACATGGTTTTTTCTCCTCCAGGACCAGGGAGTAAGCTAGACAGCATGGCAGCTACTGAGGACATGGCTGCTTCTCCTCCGGGACCAGGAGTTAGCTAGACAGCATGGCAGCTACTGAGGACATGGCTGCTTCTCCTCCGGAACCAGGAGTAAGTTAGACAGCATGGCAGCTACTGATGCTTCTCCTCCGGGACCAGGAGTAAGTTAGATAGCATGGCAGCCACTGAGGACATGGTTTTTTCTCCTCCAGGACCAGGAGTAAGCTAGACAGCATGGCAGCTACTGAGGACATGGTTTTTTCTCCTCCAGGACCAGGGAGTAAGCTAGACAGCATGGCAGCTACTGAGGACATGGCTGCTTCTCCTCCAGGACCAGGAGTAAGCTAGACAGCATGGCAGCTACTGAGGACATGGCTGCTTCTCCTCCAGGACCAGGAGTAAGTAAGATAGCATGGCAGCCACTGAGGACATGGTTTTTTCTCCTCCAGGACCAGGGAGTAAGCTAGACAGCATGGCAGCTACTGAGGACATGGCTGCTTCTCCTCCGGGACCAGGAGTAAGTTAGACAGCATGGCAGCTACTGATGCTTCTCCTCCGGGACCAGGAGTAAGTTAGATAGCATGGCAGCCACTGAGGACATGGTTTTTTCTCCTCCAGGACCAGGGAGTAAGCTAGACAGCATGGCAGCTACTGAGGACATGGTTTTTTCTCCTCCAGGACCAGGGAGTAAGCTAGACAGCATGGCAGCTACTGAGGACATGGCTGATTCTCCTCCAGGACCAGGGAGTAAGCTGCTCACATCCCAAGGCCATGCAGATATAAATCGTTAATGATATTAGCAATTATTTCAAACTCTGCGAGTCAGTATTTTAATTATATTCATGGGTTTATAATAACCTTCATGCTTTTTGTGTATCCGTATCTGAACTATATCCCAATGCATTTGTATATGTGAGGTGTGCATACCGCTCTAGTACTAGTAGTAGAAGTAGTATTATTATTATTCTTGTTACTATTGTTGTTCTTATTATTATTATTATTATTATTATTATTATTATTATTATTATTATTATTATTATTACTATTACTATTACTATTACTAGTACTACTACTGTTATCCACAAGAGACATTCACTCAGCAGTACTTGGTACCAGTAGTGATATTGAGGGAGGGGGGGTTGGAGGGGTGGGGGGAAGCAAGGAAGACAGAAGTATACAGTACTTGTGGTTTAAAAAATATATATATATATATTATATGTAGGTTTATACAGTAGTAGGTTTATACAGTAGTCAATTTTTTGAGAGACTCCTCCCACTAAATACCACCTCTAGTATAAGACCAGAGGCACCATTGCACTTCCCACACAGCATACCTCTAGTCCATACCACCTATTGCACCAACAGAGCAGCATTACAATCACCACCCAAAGCAACTTCCACTCACTATCACCACTTGACCCCCTTGTCAGCACCACTTGACCCCCTTGTCAGCACCACTTAGAATAGTGAGGCCACTCCCCTGGTGCTCTACAACTTCCTAGTGACAGAACCATGGCCCTGTGTGAGTAGTTGTGGACAGGTTGCTGGGCAGGTTGCTGGGCAGGTTGCTAGGGTCTGCCAATCCACCTTTTCCTCCCTTTTTTTAGCCCATTCTGGTGTGCTCCACTGCTTTTGTAGTTCACCTCAAACCTATTCTACATTGTGAGTTGTTTTTTTCTTTTTTGCAAAATACATTACTAATGACTGTTATATTGCAGTAGATGCTTCAGCATAATCTTTTAAATGTTGTGTCTGATTTCCAAGTGAAGCATTGCAAATGGAGAAAACTCGTTCAGCAGCAGCTGATGATGGCTGTAGCAAGATAGCCTTCTTGACTGCAGAGGACCAGTCTGGTAGACAATCCTCATTTCCCTTCCACCATTCCAAAGTTGGACCGACATCAGCAGATTTTAGGGCAGTGCTCTGGGCTAGTTGTAGTAGCACAACCATTCATAAATGGGATTGCCTCCAGTGAATCGACATCAGGAGCTGATGGTTGCATTGCCTTCTGATAGGGTATGAAGTACCTAGCAGCTTTAAATGCATTAATGAGAAAGAGAGTCATCACCAAACTTGCTGTGCAAGTACAGCAAGCCATGGCACAACTAAGCATGTTTGAACTAGATGGTTGCCTCCAGCTAGCACATAGCAAACAGCCTCTCTGTTGGGCTAGTGTGCAACTTGAATAGCAGATCCTTTATGATTTCCTCATAAGCACTTCATTACCAAAGGACCATCTCTTTCCAAATTGTAAGTGGATTTCACAAAATGATCTCCAACATACACAACAGCAGCCAACTCAATTTTCAGTAGGGAAATACTGTACCATGAGCATTATTGAGATATCAATAGCTCTGCTCTTCATGAGGAACCAAGGTCGTGGTTTCTATTCAAGAAAGGAACTAAATCCACAAATGTAGCCTCACTTGTAGCATCCACAGACTCCACCATCACTTGCAGCATTAACTCCCACAAACTCCACCATCACTTGCAGCGTTACCTCCCACAAACTCCACCATCACTTGCAGCGATACCTCCCACAAACTCCACCATCAAGTGTTGCCATAGACTTATTAGCTTGTTCCTTCCAGAGAGCCTTAGTCTTTGGACTTGTGAGAACAATGGATCCAGCAAATATGCTGAGAGTAGCATTATTAAATTTGTTATATCCAAAGTATGGGGAGAGACCCGACATCTAGAACATTGGTGTCCTCATAGCAACTAACTAACTCCATCCCTGATGCAAAGAAGATGACTGGTAAAACCGTAACAAGTTCACACATAGTGTCACTTCCTTCCCAGTTATGCTTTTGAAAAATTCAAGCCAAATCACGATGGGTAATTTTCCAACTTCAACAAATCGGACATATAGCTAATAATATAGTTAATACTATTACTAATACTATAGCTAATGCTATAACTAATACTATAGCTAAGACAATAGCTAGTGCTATAGCTGATACTATAGCTAGTGCTATAACTAGTACTATAGCTAATACTCTAGCTAGTGCTATAGCTGATACTATAGCTAATACTCTAGCTAGTGCTATAGCTGATACTATAGCTAGTGCTATAGCTAGTGCTATAGCTAGTGCTATAGCTGATACTATAGCTAGTGCTATAGCTAGTGCTATAGCTAGTGCTATAGCTATATAGCTAGTGCTATAGCTAGTGCTATAGCTGATACTATAGCTAGTGCTATAGCTAGTGCTATAGCTGATACTATAGCTAATACTCTAGCTAGTGCTATAGCTGATACTATAGCTAGTGCTATAGCTAGTGCTATAGCTAGTGCTATAGCTGATACTATAGCTAGTGCTATAGCTAGTGCTATAGCTAGTGCTATAGCTATATAGCTAGTGCTATAGCTAGTGCTATAGCTAGTGCTATAGCTAGTGCTATAGCTGATACTATAGCTAGTGCTATAGCTAGTGCTATAGCTAGTGCTATAGCTAGTGCTATAGCTAGTGCTATAGCTAGTGCTATAGCTAGTGCTATAGCTGATACTATAGCTAGTGCTATAGCTAGTGCTATAGCTAGTGCCGGTGCTAGTATATTTTTAGCATGAGGCTATTGTCAGTTAAATGCATGGCATTTTCTTCCAGAAATGTACAAATAAATTTCTGCTCGCAGGAATACTGGCAGTCATTTTATCTGGTAGACTTGTGTTGCTCATCTGAAAGATTTTCTCCAACAGATGAACCAATGTACTTGTTAAGAGCACTTGCAATATCTGCTTCCTTCATGTGCAACATTTCCTTCTTCATGCTTGGATGACAATATGATCAGAAACAGTTCTTCTCGATAGAGTTTCTCTGCATGTATTGCAGAAAAGACGTCCAATAGCAGAAACTACTGACACTCCTTCCCCCTTTGCTATGGCTCTACCTAAGTTACTTCTTTAGATGTTTGCCAGAAGACCTCTTCTTTCCACTGGAAGGATCAAACTGAATCTCTTCCTTGAAAGGTTTGACCTTTTTGGATCCTTTAGTCTCTCTAATGGAGAAACAACTCTAACTGTTCTTGTATAGCTTCATGTCCAGGTCCTGATTCTCGGCATCACTATGAATTGTAGCTATGACAGGTAGACTTAGGCTCAGCTAGATTTACAGCCATGTTAAAAGATCAGAGTATCTTCAAGCACAAGGCATGATGTGATTAGTAGGATGCTGGCTCAGTCAGTGATGAGTCGGCTTGCTGACTCACTACCTTGACTCTGATCAGTCTGCTGAGTTGAGTGTATGTACATGGATGACCTCATTATAGCATGGCATACTACATGCTGAGTTGAGTGTATGTACATGGATGACCTCATTATTAGCATGGCATACTACATGCTGAGTTGAGTGTATGTACATGGATGACCTCATTATTAGCATGGCATACTACATGCTGAGTTGAGTGTATGTACATGGATGACCTCATTATTAGCATGGCATACTACATGCTGAGTTGAGTGTATGTACATGGCTGACCTCATTATTAGCATGGCATACTACATGCTGAGTTGAGTGTATGTACATGGATGACCTCATTATTAGCATGGCATACTACATGCTGAGTTGAGTGTATGTACATGGATGACCTCATTATTAGCATGGCATACTACATGCTGAGTTGAGTGTATGTACATGGATGACCTCATTATTAGCATGGCATACTACATGCTGAGTTGAGTGTATGTACATGGATGACCTCATTATTAGCATGGCATACTACATGCTGAGTTGAGTGTATGTACATGGATGACCTCATTATTAGCATGGCATACTACATGCTGAGTTGAGTGTATGTACATGGATGACCTCATTATTAGCATGGCATACTACATGCTGAGTTTTAACAAGTCTTCTGTAATTAACTAGAAATTGTTTTGCCTAATCTGCCTACTCAAAGTTCTGCCTATTCTGCTCAAAGTTCTGCCTATTCTGCCTATTCTGCTCAAAGTTCTGCCTATTCTGCTCAAAGTTCTGCCTATTCTGCTCAAAGTTCCGTCTATTCTGCTCAAAGTTCTGCCTATCATCCATTATTCATGAGAATCACACACAAGTTGGCCCACTCCATTGCTCCACCACCTAGTGACAGATCATCTCCTTTTGAGAGACCATTTTAGTGCAGATTGAAGGTGGTCTCTCAGAAGAGGAACTACTGTATAGAACATGCTAGGTTTGGGATTATATAGGGGCATCTAGGATTACGCAAGGGCATCTAGGTTTATATCAGAAGGATTATATAGGGGCATCTAGGTTTATATATATGGGACCTCTATGTTTATATAGGGACATCTAGGTTTATATAGGGGCATCTAGGATTATTAGTCAGGAAAAACAATAGGTGACAGAAAGCAAGGCAAGGGTGTGGTTAGTTGTGTAACAGAAACTGTACAGTGCTGTGCTGAAGGGCTCACGTTTCCTTGGACTCCACTGTAGAAGCACAGCGAGACATTAACTTACACGGAGGTCAGTCTCCCTGGTCCCTGCCTCTCAGGCAAGGAGGTCAGCCTCCCAGGTTCCTGCCTCTCATGCAAGGAGGTCAGCCTCCCAGGTTCCTGCCTCTCATGCAAGGAGGTCAGTCTCCCAGGTCCTTGCCTCTCATGCAAGGAGGTTCCTGCCTCTCATGCAAGCCTCTCATGCAAGGAGGTTAGTCTCCCAGGTCCCTGCCTCCCATGCAAGGAGGTCAGGTTCCTGCCTCTCATGCAAGGAGGTTAGTCTCCCAGGTCCCTGCCTCCCATGCAAAGGAGGTCAGGTTCCTGCCTCTCATGCAAGGAGGTTAGTCTCCCAGGTCCCTGCCTCCCATGCAAGGAGGTCAGGTTCCTGCCTCTCATGCAAGGAGGTTAGTCTCCCAGGTCCCTGCCTCCCATGCAAGGAGGTCAGGTTCCTGCCTCTCATGCAAGGAGGTTAGTCTCCCAGGTCCCTGTCTCTCATGCAAGGAGGTTAGTCTCCCAGGTCCCTGCCTCCCATGCAAGGAGGTCAGGTTCCTGCCTCTCATGCAAGGAGGTTAGTCTCCCAGGTCCCTGTCTCTCATGCAAGGAGGTCCCTGCCTCCCATGCAAGGAGGTCAGTCTCCCAGGTCCCTGCCTCCCATGCAAGGAGGTTCCTGCCTCCCATGCAAGGAGGTCAGTCTCCCAGGTCCTTGCCTCTCATGCAAGGAGGTCCCTGCCTCCCATGCAAGGAGGTCAGTCTCCCCTCATGCATGCCTCTGTGAGAAGAGGGTGTTGGTTGAAGGGTCGGGCTCTGCAGGGTTGCATGCAGGACTTGATCTATTGTGGGGTGGGATAAGCCTAAAATTATTTTCTTGGTCCGCCCACTCTTATAAAGATAAAAGCTGGAAGGACCAGAAGTGAGTGATGCGTTCCCTCTGAAGGAGCTAACTTTCCTGGCCTGGGGGGGGGGGGGGGGGATTTCTGTGAGGGGATATTCCCCTCCTGCCAGTGACACACTTTTCACCAATTAATTAGACTGCCCATGACCTTCGTCCTCAATGATGCTTGCTAAATCTCATCTTTTTGGTGGTATTTGCAGGTCAACTATGAACTGTCTCTGTCTGCGGACCTCTTCCAGGAGATCTCCCTCAACGTGTCCTCATATGGCACTATTCCACTGCAGCAATCAGGTATGTGGTTGGGGTGGTCTAGTGTGTGGGTACACACACCCATGTTAGTCATCATGTTAGTCATCATCACTGATGGGGCACACCATCACAAATCTCTGCCACTCTTTCGTGTTTTGTGTAAATGACGGTCAAGAATCCAAAATGTGTGCTAGTTATGAAGATATTATTGTTGTTGTTGTTATTTTATTGTTTTATTTATTATTATTATCATCATCATCATCATCATCATTATTATTTTATTATTATTATTATTATTATTATTATTATTATTATTATTATTATTATTATTATTATTATTATTATTGTTATTGTTATTGTTATTGTTATTGTTATTGTTATTATTAAGATTCAGCTTGCATGATAGGAGCATGCCACTTAGCACCTTAACCTCATGCCAATGGTACTAACCAGGAGGCTTTATATAGTTTCATGCGGAGGAGGGTTGATATCTATGCCCCTCCCCCCTCTCCTGGTCCCACACCCAAAGTCCAGAGCTTCTCTATCGCAATCACAATGCTAAATTATTTTACTGCATCTGGGTTGCTCTAGAAAGAGTATTATTTCCTGGAATGATTCCCCATATCTCCTCTTCCATGCTTCAAAGAAGCGCACTTGCCCCTCCCCCTCCTACCCTCCCCAACCCAAATCATGTATGAAATATTTGTGTGCGTTAGCTTATGACTCTCTCTCACACACACACACACACACACACACATGCGCACATATGCACACCCTTCTTGTTTTCTTTTCTGTAAAACCTTTGGGGAGCGGAGAGGGGGGTTAGCTTAAATTGGGTGGTCCTCAAGGGTCATCGGCCAGCTGAGATGTCAGGGGTATGTCAGCACATGTGAGTACTTGCACCATGTCTTGTTTGTCCATGCCACACCAGATACTCCCACTAGTGCACATAATGCAGAGTTGGTTGGGTGTGCATGTGCTGGATACAGATGCATGATGGCTACTTGCACAATGCAATGTGGGCCAGGTCCAGTGTGCAGTTCCAAGCCTGGATCACAGTTTCTTGTTGCCTGGGATAGGAGGGAACGTTTCCGAAGTTATTTTCTCTGTCCATCCAATCGTACAAAAGGCAACACCCTATAAAAATAACAAGGAAGGAGCAGAAGTGAGTGATGCTCCCTTTGAAAATATCTTTGCCTGGTCTGGGGGGAGGGGGGGGGGGGGAGGGGTTCTGCTGTGGGTTGATATCATACCACCCCTTCACCTGCATCTGGCACACTGTTAGCCCTATCAGATGTAATTGTACCTTGTATCTCTGCACCTCTCGTGCCAAGTAAGTTTGCTTACTTGTAGTGTGCACAGAGAACGCCGACTGTGTTACTCACCGAACAAGGGTGCTCCTATTTAATGTCTGCCAAGCAAGACCTTGTTGGTAGGTTTCGCAGCAGCAGCTAGCGCTGTTGTCTTCCCGTGACTGAACATAGCGTGGCTTCGCTGTGACGATGTCTACATGATGGGAGGAAGTGCGACAGTGTGTAGTGGAAGTCATATAAGTGGTGCACTTCAAATTGAAGCAGAGGCAACAACACTTGAATTATGCTGATCAATGGAGGAGTATGTTTACGACATAAAGCTGGTTATTACTTATAAGCCTAAAGGCCAGTCAACAAGAAGATAGGTGCTTACCCTTTTAATCACACTCTCAAAATGGCAAAGTGATTGGTCTGGTAGAGAGGTGACAGGAGAAATGTGGGATCTCTTTGGTGAATCAAGTAAGGATGAAGGAGAAGGCATACATACTTGGCTAGGTCTTTCTAATGAGCAGCAGTGGAATCCTTGGTAGCTGTGGCCATTCGACAACCACACGCTAGTGCTATAGCTTAAAGTGATGGCACCCTATCTGATGGGGAGGATACAGATGAGGAAGGTTCTTCAGGTTTGTGAAGGGATCTAGTGTGTTAGAAATGTCTGGTATGGTTTATAAGCAATAGAAACAATGTTCTTGCAATGCAGGATATTCATATTTTGTGGTCAGTGTGTGAGGACCTGACTTTGGCTGCACCTAACTTGGGTATGCCTATACTTATACCTACAGTCTTACACATAGATAGAGCTATCATATATCAAGTCCATACCATGCAGTACTGCTGTAGAGCTACAAACCAAGACCCTTGTTGCCATTAATTGTATTCATATTTTTGGTCATCCTGCGGTCAATAAAATTTGACCATGATGGCTGTCAGCAATGGTGCTAACAGATGACTTAATTAATTGCAAGAGGTATGAGTGCATCCCTGATTTTATATTGAATTTTAACCGGAACTGATTTCAATTTGGAATAGTCCACAATGCCGAGGGTGAGAGGGTTAACAGCGAGCATGGCTTAACACTAAGCATATGCTTATCAGCGAGCATGGCTTAACACTAAGCATATGCTTATCAGCGAGCATGGCTTAACACTAAGCATGTGCTTATGAGCGAGCATGGCGTTAACACTAAGCATGTGCTTATCAGAGAGCATGCTCATAATTGTGCGTATAACAACATTGATTGTCATTTGTTCGTGTACTTGCCGCTATTGAGTGCATGGGAATCGAGAAGCCTTACTGGGAAAATCTGACGACCTTGACCATTTCTTCTTGGGCGTGGCTCCTTCTTGTTTGGACGGGAGAATCAACTCAAAATCAGTCGCACTGCCTCTGCCATTTCCAGGTGCCTTGGTACCATCTCCCTGCTGCCATTTCCAGGTGCCTTGGACCATCTCCTTGCTGCCATTTCCAGGTGCCTTGGTACCATCTCCCTGCTGCCATTTCCAGGTGCCTTGGTACCATCTCCCTGCTGCCATTTCCAGGTGCCTTGGACCATCTCCCTGCTGCCATTCCAGGTGCCTTGGTACCATCTCCCTGCTGCCATTTCCAGGTGCCTTGGTACCATCTCCCTGCAGGTGCCTTGGTACCATGCTGGTGCCTTGGACCATCTCCCTGCTGCCATTTCCAGGTGCCTTGGTACCATCTCCCTGCTGCCATTTCCAGGTGCCTTGGTACCATCTCCCTGCTGCCATTTCCAGGTGCCTTGGTACCATCTCCCTGCTGCCATTTCCAGGTGCCTTGGTACCATCTCCCTGCTGCCATTTCCAGGTGCCTTGGTACCATCTCCCTGCTGCCATTTCCAGGTGCCTTGGTACCATCTACCTGCTGCCATTTCCAGGTGCCTTGGTACCATCTCCCTGCTGCCATTTCCAGGTGCCTTGGTACCATCTCCCTGCTGCCATTTCCAGGTGCCTTGGTACCATCTCCCTGCTGCCATTTCTAGGTGCCTTGGTACCATCTCCCTGCTGCCATTTCCAGGTGCCTTGGACCATCTCCCTGCTGCCATTTCTAGGTGCCTTGGTACCATCTCCCTGCTGCCATTTCCAGGTGCCTTGGTACCATCTCCCTGCTGCCATTCTAGGTGCCTTGGTACCATCTCCCTGCTGCCAGGGTGAGTTTGTGTCTATAGACCTGGTGCTCTAGGTGCCACACGAGAACACTTGTCGCCCAGGCCCTATCCTGCTCTGCTGGTGTGGCTAACTGATATGCCTTGAAATCAATAGTAAAGTAGGTGCTTAACAAAATCCAACACAGGTGCTTAATAGAGGAGCAACCAGCTTTGGTGGTGTCTACTTCATGACCTGCACAATGCCAGTCATCAGGAAGTGCGGTACTTGGCCAGCTGAACTGATCCACATGTGGGGTGACCTTTAGGCTACCCGCTGCTCAAAGGAGTGCTTCTTCCATAGCTTGTGACTAGACCGATTTGTAGATGGGATGTCCACATGTGAGATTCTCGTGGCTCTGCTCTGCAGCATCCAGAATTCCTTCATGGCCATGCCAGTGCATTCATACACTGTCGTGGCTCTGCCTGCAGCATCCACCATTCCTTCATGTCCATACCAGTGCATTCATACACTGTCGTGGCTCTGCCTGCAGCATCCACCATTCCTTCATGGCCATGCCAGTGCATTCATACACTGTCGTGGCTCTGCCTGCAGCATCCACCATTCCTTCATGTCCATGCCAGTGCATTCATACACTGTCGTGGCTCTGCCTGCAGCATCCACCATTCCTTCATGTCCATGCCAGTGCATTCATACACTGTCGTGGCTCTGCCTGCAGCATCCACCATTCCTTCATGGCCATGCCAGTGCATTCATACACTGTCGTGGCTCTGCTCTGCAGCATCCACCATTCCTTCATGCATGCCAGTGCATTCATAAACTGTCGTGGCTCTGCTCTGCAGTATCCACCATTCCTTCATGGCTAGCTGGTGCATATGCTCGGCAGTCCATACATATGATAAATTGGTTACATCTCGCAGGGGCAGTGACGGCACAGTTTAACTCAGTCAATTATTTGTCTTAGTAAATGATTTTAATATCATCTGAAAGCTCTTTATTTTCTCTATCATATGAATCAGTTTTCATTTCATCCCTTTTCTCACGAGATCGAGTGCAGTCTGTATGATCACTTCACATGATGGGCTAGTAGCATCATATCTGTGATTACTCTGCTAGTATCCTAAATGGCAGTGTTGATGACCCATCCTTGGGTTTAAAAAGGTAATGCTATTGCTAGTAATTGACATGGTTGAGTTAGCCCCTACTCCACAAATATCATTGCTCAGCACTGAAGAGGCAATCTTTTGAGACAAAATTATTGAAAATGGATGAAGCATTAAAAAGTTATGGTGTTGTTGTTGGGAAAAACATGGATCCTCCCTGTAAGGAGTTGGTGGACAGTAACAATAGGCCGGCCGGCTATCCGACAAGGCTTGCGCTGAAGGTTGCAGCAAAACCCTCCACAGTTAAGTGGGCAGCCTACTGATTGCCATAACCTGTAGTAATTCAGAGACAATCTAGTGACTGAGGCACTTATAAAGGACCGTCCACCCTGCACACAGGAATAAGCCAGCTCCTAACAGGCCCGTACCCAGGGGGGGTTCGAGGGGTTCGATCAAACCCCCCTTTCAACTTGCAGAAAAGCTAGTAAGGTACGTCCGTCACGTGTGCTTGTTTTTCTGAGCAGAGTTGGCAGCTGATAATGGCGAGCAAGAGAAAGTTACTGTTTGGCAACCCTAGCGGGCTTCTGAAATATTTGAAAAGGGTGGTAGAAGTCGAAGAAGAGCAGAGTGAACTAGGACAGAACCCTGTTGGGCAGGAAGACACTGCGTATTCATATTTCTATGGATGTTATAAATTTATGGTCACTGCTTTCGAAGGAATAGGACTTGGATTGCACATTGATACATTCACCGCTAATTTTAGTAATGCTGTGTGGGATTTTGAGTCAAGAAGCAAAGCCACTTCTCTTCTGCATGCTCTCACAGAATTTGAGTTCATTATTGTTTTCCTGATAATTTATCAGTTTCTTTCACATGTGGCTGGCATTACTGTAAAGTTACAGAGTACAAATGTAGTTCAGGCATTTCAGCAGATTGATGGTGTTTTATCATACTACAAGGTAATAAGGACTAATATCAATAATGAATTTCATAAAATATATATACATGCTGAAAGAATGGCGTCATCAGTGAATGTACAGCCATGTAAGCCCAGGAGCTGCGAAAGGCAGAGAAACAGGCCTAATGTAGTGACAAGCACAATTGAGGAGTGGCTTAAAATAAATGTAGCTCTCCTTTGTTGACCATATAATATGTGACTTAGAGACTCGATTCTCACCATTATTCAAAACTTCATCCTCTTTGCTATGTCTTGTCCCTTCTATTTTGTGTACGAAGAATGATGTAAATTTTTCTGATAGTGTGGATGTTTTTAGTGATTTGCCATCACCTGAGCTTTTTTCCAAGAACTTGGCCGTTGGAAACAAAGTTTTGTCTGCATGCCTGCTTCAGAAAGGCCCAGTACTTGTGCTATATACTGCCCTGAAAGAGTGTGATCAACTTTTGTTCCCCAATGTATACACATTGAAGATTGCTTGCACCATACCTGTCACTTCCTGTAAACGAAACGCTAGTACTGTACGCAGATTACATAATTTTATGAGATGTAGTATGACCGAAGATCGATTGACATCTCTGGCGTTGATGCATATACATTACCAGCATCACACTGATCTAGATCAGGTTGTGGATCCTTTTTCCAGGCTGCACCCAAGGCGGTTGCACTTGAGCAGTGTATTTCTGGATTGATCACAGATTACCCACACATATATAGCACTCTATATTGAGCCATTGTACCTGAAGCTCCTGTACCTGAGCTTCTGCCTTTCATCCTGAACTTCATGATGATGATTGTCTTTCCAATGTTTTGCAATTAACGGTTTTTAATGCATGAATAGACTACATGTTTACATGCATTTATATTGAACAAGATCAATTTATTTGTATATTAATATATAGAAGGAAAGAAGGAAAATATAATATATAGCTGTGACTGGCCATCATTTGTTTTGTTTGTTTTATTATTATTATTATTACTTGATTTTTGATTTAATTATTATAGTATTTCAATTTTAATTAACTTAATTCTAATTTAATGTTTGTGGCAGACTCCATCAACACTTAATGAACTACTTTGTTGTATATATCCATAGTAATATATTGTTATTAAGTATATAATTTATAGTTTATCTTATAGTTTATCTTATTAAAAATAATATATATATTTTTAAATCAAGTAGGACCTCCGAGTTATGGACCCCTTGGGAAACTGGGTGTTCCGTAACTGAAACGTATGTTCTTTAGTATGCAATAGAGTTGGGGTCAGAAAACATAATGTAGAATACAAAATCCTGATACAAGGCAGCTATAGGCTCTACTGTAAATTTACCAGGTAATTAGGTCAAGATTACAAAACACCAGTGATGGACCCCCCTTTTCGGAAGTCTGGGTACGGGCCTGCCTAACCAGCTCCTTGGTTGGTTGGGATCTAGATAGATTGCGTTCACATTGCCCAATAAGAAGAATGGCACTTTAAGTGGATTCATTAGCTATGTTCCGTGGCAACCATGCGTAAACAACCCATTAAAGCAATTACTGTGTGACAAGCAGTTGGTTTGTTGTTGCTGCTGGCCTTGTTTTGTTCATTCAACATCGTCGCATGCTGGTTGCTAAGGAGGGTGCAAGGTGAGAGGTGGCTTCCCATGGAACTGCTGGGAGCATGAGAGGTGGCTTCCCATGGAACTGCTGGGTGCTAGAAGAGCATGAGAGGTGGCTTCCCATGGAACTGCTGGGTGCTAGAAGAATGTGGGAGGTGGCTTCCCATGGAACTGCTGGGTGCTAGAAGAGCATGAGAGGTGGCTTCCCATGGAACTGCTGGGTGCTAGAAGAGCATGAGAGGTGGCTCCCCATGGAACTGCTGGGTGCTAGAAGAGCATGAGAGGTGGCTTCCCATGGAACTGCTGGGTGCTAGAAGAGCATGAGAGGTGGCTTCCCATGGAACTGCTGGGTGCTAGAAGAGCATGAGAGGTGGCTCCCCATGGAACTGCTGGGTGCTAGAAGGGTGGCTCCCCATGGAACTGCTGGGTGCTAGAAGAGCATGAGAGGTGGCTTCCATGGAACTGCTGGGTGCTAGAAGAGCATGAGAGGTGGCTTCCCATGGAACTGCTGGGTGCTAGAAGAGCATGAGAGGTGGCTCCCCATGGAACTGCTGGGTGCTAGAAGAATGTGAGAGGTGGCTCCCCATGGAACTGCTGGGTGCTAGAAGAGCATGAGAGGTCGCTCCCCATGGAACTGCTGGGTGCTAGAAGAATGTGAGAGGTGGCTTCCCATGGAACTGCTGGGTGCTAGAAGAGCATGAGAGGTCGCTCCCCATGGAACTGCTGGGTGCTAGAAGAGCATGAGAGGTGGCTCCCCATGTAACTGCTGGGTGCTAGAAGAGTGTGAGAGGTGGCCCAATGGAACTGCTGGGTGCTAGAAGAGCATGAGAGGTGGCTCCCCATGGAACTGCTGGGTGCTAGAAGAATGTGAGAGGTGGCTTCCCATGGAACTGCTGGGTGCTAGAAGAGCATGAGAGGTCGCTCCCCATGGAACTGCTGGGTGCTAGAAGAGCATGAGAGGTGGCTTCCCATGGAACTGCTGGGTGCTAGAAGAGTATGAGAGGTGGCTCCCCATGGAACTGCTGGGTGCTAGAAGAGCATGAGAGGTGGCTCCCCATGGAACTGCTGGGTGCTAGAAGAGCACGAGAGGTGGCTTCCATGGAACTGCTGGGTACTAGAAGAGCATGAGAGGTGGCTCCCCATGTAACTGCTGGGTGCTAGAAGAGCACGAGAGGTGGCTTCCATGGAACTGCTGGGTACTAGAAGAGCATGAGAGGTGGCTCCCCATGTAACTGCTGGGTGCTAGAAGAGCATGAGAGGTGGCTTCCCATGGAACTGCTGGGTGCTAGAAGAGCACGAGAGGTGGCTCCCCATGGAACTGCTGGGTGCTAGAAGAGCATGAGAGGTGGCTCCCCATGGAACTGCTGGGTGCTAGAAGAGCACGAGAGGTGGCTTCCATGGAACTGCTGGGTACTAGAAGAGCATGAGAGGTGGCTCCCCATGTAACTGCTGGGTGCTAGAAGAGCATGAGAGGTGGCTTCCCATGGAACTGCTGGGTGCTAGAAGAGCATGAGAGGTGGCTCCCCATGGAACTGCTGGGTGCTAGAGCCTGAGAGAGCTAGCTTCCCTTGGAACTGCTGGGTACATATAAACATACATGCATCCATACATACATATACATACACCCATGCATATACCCATACATACATATATATCCACCCATGCATATACCCATACATACATATACATCCACCCATGCATATACCCATACATACATATACATCCACCCATGCATATACCCATACATACATATACATCCACCCATGCATATACCCATACATACATATACATACACCCATGCATACACCCATACATACATATACATACACACATGCATACACCCATACATACATATACATACACCCATGCATATACCCATACATACATTACACATTATATACACATATATGCACGCACACGCACGCACATATTACACGACTGGCCCATAGCAAATACCTTCGATCTTCCATGCTGTGTACAGATGGGGGTGGGTCATTACACCCTTGCTCCTCCCACTTCCCTCCCAATTTCAATTTAGAATGCTATTAATATCTGCATTATACAGACTTCAGCCAAGTATGTATGTGTGTGTGGCTGTAAGTGGGTGAGAGTTTTGCCTTAAAATCACCCTGCTTCAAATACATCACCCAGAACTTTGATCAGCCATGTTGTCCTGTTCCCTTCCTCTATGCGTAGGATTCACCATCAGGTTTCCCTGCTCTGACAATGTCTCGGGGGTTGGGACTCTCTGGGTCAATCTCACCTCCTCCACCTCCAACACCTCCCGCCTGGCACCTGACGAGAACATCATGGTGACCAGCTTCAAGTTGGTGAAGAAGTGTCAAGGTGAGAGAGCTGGGGAATGGAAATGGAAGGCTATGTGCACAGACATGTCCACACATTGCCTTGGCCTCTTTGCCCTTGTTAACATATTAGCTTTAAAAGTGTACAATAATGGCAAGTATTTTACTCCTTCTGGAGCAGGGTCCCCAAACTTTTTTAAAATAAATCAAGGCCAGATTATGTTGAGTGACTCTCTCTTACAGGGGACTGTGTGCATTTGTTTGGGGGGGGGAGGGAGGGGGGGAGGGGGGGAGGGGGAGGGGGGACAACCCCACAAGTGCCTGCAACAAACTCAGCCCCAAAAAATGAACCTCAGTTGTGCTAAACACTGAATTTTAATCTGCACTTTCCCAGTGGAGTTACTGCTCTATTGATGCAATTTAGTCACAAAACTTTACTTCTGCTTGAGGGGAGAGTGAGAAAAATGGGGGAAAAAGGCGCAAGTTATGACTGGTCTCTTCTTGGCCTTCACTGCTTCTCCAGAGAAAAGCTACACAGGTTTCTGTGTGCTCACCTGGAGTTGCTCTGATCCCTTTGCAAAGATTTGTTCTGGATGGATTTCTTTGGTGTAAGTTTAGCGGTAGACCTATAGTGATGTAGCGATGCGTAGCTTTTGCTTGCTTGCCTCAAGGGAGCTGATTCTTACACCAACTGCAGCTCAATGTGAACAGGTTTGTTTTTGACAAAAAAGTTATAGCTATTGATACGATTGTTAGGAAAAGCACAAATATAGTCGCTGGTCAAGTGATTGAGCAAACCAATATGAGCAGCATCTAGTATACTAATATGAGCAGCATCTAGTATACTAATATGAGCAGCATCTAGTATACTAATATAATCAGCATCTAGTATACTAATATGAGCAGCATCTATTATACTAATATGAGCAGCATCTATTATACTAATATGAGCAGCATCTATTATACTAATATGAGCAGCATCTATTATACTAATATGAGCAGCATCTATTATACTAATATGAGCAGCATCTATTATACTAATATCAGCAGCATCTATTATACTAATATGAGCAGCATCTATTATACTAATATGAGCAGCATCTAGTATACTAATATGAGCAGCATCTATTATACTAATATGAGCAGCATCTATTATACTAATATGAGCAGCATCTATTATACTAATATGAGCAGCATCTATTATACTAATATGAGCAGCATCTATTATACTAATATGAGCAGCATCTAGTATACTAATATGAGCAGCATCTATTATACTAATATGAGCAGCATCTATTATACTAATATGAGCAGCATCTATTATACTAATATGAGCAGCATCTATTATACTAATATGAACAGCATCTATTATACAGCATCTAGTATACTAATATGAGCAGCATCTATTATACTAATATCAGCAGCATCTATTATACTAATATGAGCAGCATCTATTATACTAATATGAGCAGCATCTAGTATACTAATATGAGCAGCATCTATTATACTAATATGAGCAGCATCTATTATACTAATATGAGCAGCATCTATTATACTAATATGAGCAGCATCTATTATACTAATATGAGCAGCATCTATTATACTAATATGAGCAGCATCTAGTATACTAATATGAGCAGCATCTATTATACTAATATGAGCAGCATCTATTATACTAATATGAGCAGCATCTATTATACTAATATGAGCAGCATCTATTATACTAATATGAACAGCATCTATTATACAGCATCTAGTATACTAATATGAGCAGCATCTAGTATACTAATATGAGCAGCATTTATTATACTAATATGAGCAGCATTTATTATACTACTAATATGAGCAGCATCTATTATACTAATATGAGCAGCATCTAGTGTACTAATATGATCAGCATCTAGTATACTAATATGAGCGTCTATTATTATGTGTAGATGTTGTAAGCTGCTGTCGGGTAGATACACTTTAGCATAAATCGGTAAGGCAAACCACCGCTTAACAAGAAGCACACGCCTAACAAGAAGCACGCACCTAACAAGAAGCACGCGCCTAACAAGAAGCACGTGCCTAACAAGAAGCACGCATCTAACAAGAAGTACGCGCCTAACAAGAAGCACGTGCCTAACAAGAAGCATGCGTCTAACAAGAAGTACGCGCCTAACAAGAAGCATGCACCTAACAAGAAGCACGCGTCTAACAAGAAGCATGCACCTAACAAGAAGCACGTGCCTAACAAGAAGCACGCGTCTAACAAGAAGTACGCGCCTAACAAGAAGCACGTGCCTAACAAGAAGCACGCACCTAACAAGAAGCACGCACCTAACAAGAAGCACGCGCCCAACAAGAAGCATGCGCCTAACAAGAAGCACACGCCTAACTAGAAGCACTCACCTAACTAAAAGCACAGACCTACCTAACAAGAAGCATGCGCCTAACAAGAAGCACGCACCTAACAAGAAGCACCCGCCTAACAAGAAGCACGCGCCTAACAAGAAGCACGCGCCTAACAAGAAGCACGCGTCTAACAAGAAGCACGCACCTAACAAGAAGCATGCACCGTCCTAACAAGAAGCATGCACCGTCCTAACAAGAAGCATGCGCCTAACAAGAAGCATGCGCCTAACAAGAAGCATGCGCCTAACAAGAAGCACGCGCCTAACAAGAAGCACGCGCCTAACAAGAAGCATGCACCGTCCTAACAAGAAGCATGCACCTAACAAATACTTCATACTCATGAGCACTAAGCAGTGCGTGCTATCACTTGTTTAGCGAGGCTTGAGAGGTCCGTAGTGCTAGCAGTGGTCTCAACCGCAGTCGGCAGAGAAACATTACATATGTGGAGTGAGGAATATGTGTAGTGAGGACAAAGATTTTGTTTTGTATAGACATGCTTGGCATCTTCCTTGAGACAGACATCGTTGCCATTTCAGAGCAGTTTCTCTGCCTGGCCTACCAACAGCTTGCATCTCCCCTCGCGTTCCTCAGCAATAACAGTCAGCAAAATGATTTGTGCTTGTGGGGTCATAGGTTCAATTAATAACGACTCACATATGCACACCTAATAATGAGCATTCAAATCAACATGAGGATATAGTGTTCTCCCCAGAGCATTTAAGCGTAACCCGATATCCCTTTGAAATGTTATGGCGTACCGGCCAACACGCCTCACATTTGTACTATTACACTTCAAAGTTCATTTTTATCAAATTGATGATGCAATAACATTTCATTTATACGTATTGTGGGTGTGGTTGGTGAAAAATTGCAGCCATTCTGGCTCCACAGCAGCTCGCGCCCCGCGAGTGAGACTTACCGAAGTGTGGAAGTCCAGGCCAAGGTGTGCCTAGCAGAGCTCAAACAAGCACAGGGAGGCTGGCACTAAAATGGGAGTTGAACTTTCCATGGATGTTAGAGTTGGAGGATGGGTAAGGCATGGCAGGCGTATTCACTGCTGATAACATAATCGTAGGCCTAGGAAGGTCGCCATCGGCCAAGCGACATGGATCAACTTGCCTCACACGACTCTAACAAGGCAGAACTTAAAGCATGCTAAGAGTGAGTGCCAGATCATGGCAGGCTGACTTGAATTTGGGGTGATGCGCACTGCCTAGGAGAGATTGTAGCTCAGCCATCACTTTCCACCTAAAGAGTCTCCCTTTTCCTCTCTCTTGGTGTTTATGAAACCATTTCATCATATACCAGTGCTCACCAGTTACTTCAGCCATGAAATAGTTCAAGAAAATTATTTCACTGAGCGTTCAGTATAACTTGTAGAATATGTTCAGTATAACTTGTAGAATATCTGTATGTTAATCGCTGATTCATAGCTCTTTTACATGTAACAATATTATGTCTAGTCCAGTGCACTCCTGCAACCTGTAAACACAATAATGAATATATACAAGTCCAAAAAACACAGACCACCATGATTTATTCATCCGCTACTTGACTGATCACATTCCAATATCCCTTACTGGGGAGGACACTGGGATATGCGCCTAACATAAGGTGTGTGCCTAATAGTAATGCACGCTCAATGACCAGCTTCTACGGTATCTGGTTCTATGTGTAGAGATGTATATTTGGCACAGGATTGGTGTGTATCTGACATGCACTGCAAAGCAGCTGCTATGCCAAGTGCTGCTCACAATGTTTCCAATTTCCAACCAATGCACACCATCATCATCAAAATACTTACAAATTGCCTACAAATCAGGGGCTGTGTTTGTGAGCCTCAGTGGCTGGGGGTGTTTCTGTGGTTTCTATGGCAACTTGCTGCAAGTCTCCAGCTGTGATGGGCTTGCAATTGCAAGTCTGAAGTACTAGAGGAGACAGGTGGTCAAAATGTAGTGCTCAGGTGGGCTTCTTGGAGATTCACATAAGCTATCTACTTTACCTGAAAACTGCTTACTTGTAGGCACCTAGGGAACTGTTAGTTACAGCCACTGTTTGTTACAGGCACTGTTAGTTGCAGGCACTCTTGCACACTGTGCCTTCCTTGACCTATGCACTCTTCTCTTTGTTGCCTTGTCATGAAATGCCTGTGTGCTCAGCTAAAGTGGTTCCAGTTACCAAGAGAGCTTGTGCAATTACATGATTACTCCAGTGGCTGTAGGAGGGACTGTTACAATAATACTGGGTGAGCGTTCACTTGAGAAACTACTTTTTCCTTTTAAGAAGACACTAGTTAATTGGAACTATTTACTAGAGTTGTCTACTTAAAGGCTTGCAATATGGTGTGCTTGATTATACTTGGCATAGGAAAGTGGATGGCCACACATGAACAGGCCACCTACAGCCACTGGAGTGACCATGTAATTGCACAAGCTGGAACTCTTAGTAACTGGAACCACTTTAGCTCAGCACACAGGCATTTCATGATCCAGCATAACAGAGAGGAGAGCACATAGGTCGAGGCGCAGTGTTTGCCAATAGGAAGAGGGACAAAGAATATTGCTTGAAAAGTGGGTAATATAAAGTTTTGAGCTGATAAGAAGTGAAGCCAATTCTTTATGAAATGGTTTATATCTATACATTAGCAGAGGTGTCCGGGGAAATAACCAGCAGAGGAGCACAAAATGAGAATGAAGGGCATGATCCCCCCCCCCCCCAACCCCTTGTTGGGGAAATGATAAAATGTCTGGCAGAGGAGCACAAAATGAGAATGAGGGGTGTGGTCCCAAACATCTTACTTTCCCAAACGCTAGCTACTTACTTTCAAAAATAAGTTAAAAAAATAAAATTAAATAAATAACCAGAAGCAAGCAAAGGAGCTCAAATGGGAATGAGGGGTGTGTTGACCCTCTCTCCCAAACCACACCCCTATTATAGCTAGCCATCCACTTTAATGGGGAAGTCAAACCAGACCAAGACCACACCTCCCTCTATAAATATCTCGATCTCAGCAACTGCATTTCCCCCCTAAAAGAGTAGGGCTGGCTAGGAAAGCTAGCAATTAGGTGAGGTCTAATGTAGCTAGCATGGTTATTGGTAGTTGTTGCCATGTTGTGTTATTTGTGAGCTCGTCGCTAACATGAAAAACACATGTGCAGGTATATTCCTAAACAAAATGGCTGACTTCCCGACAACGCCAAGTGCCATGACCGGTGATGGTGGCTTTCAGTCCAAACCCTGACCAAATGTTTATTTATACAGCCATCCAGTTCCTTGGGTGAAGTTTCATCCGATCCCACCTTCTGTTTGGCCCTGCATAGTGGACATACATCAAACACACTGTCTTAAAACACACATGCACACACGCATCTTGCCTTGTGTCTGCGTGTGTGTGTGTGTGTGGCGGTGTGTGACAGGGTCTGAAAAAAGGTGAGGAATGGATTTAAGAGCTGTTTCAAGTTCCATTCTGAGCTGGTTTGTGTCCTGATGAAAGCTAGAGCATCTAGCTGAAATGTTGAGAGACAAATTTCAAGTTGATAGAAGTCATTTACTCAGATTGTGTTCCTCCGCACTGTGGGCGAAATTCTGTCGGCTGCTAGGGGTGTGGCTCCACTTCCTAGTTTATGAAGTGGTTTAGTGTTTATATTGCATATACTTGATGTCCTGGTGTAGTGCACACAGCTGGTGTCCTGGTAAAGTGCACATAGTTGGTGTCCTGGTGTAGTGCACACACCTGGTGTCCTTGGGTAGTGAACACACCTGGTGTCCTGGTGTAGTGCACACACCTGGTGTCCTGGGGTAGTGCACACAGTTGGTGTCCTGGTATAGTGCACACAGCTGGTGTCCTGGTGTAGTGCACACACCTGGTGTCCTGGTGTAGTGCACACAGCTGGTGTCCTTGGGTAGTGCACATACAGTGTCTTGGTGCAGATGCTTGATGTCCTGGGGGGTTGGCTTTATGACTTCTCGGAAGTGCCACATGAATTAAAAGGACAGTCTGAACTACTGTCATTTTAAAACTTGCTTTTGTGTTGCAAGCTTCTGTGTTGCAAGCTTCTGTGTTGCAAGCTTCTGTGTTGCAAGCTTATGTGTCAAGCTTCTGTATTGCAAGCTTCTGTGTAGCAAGCTTCTGTGTTGCAAGCTTCTGTGTTGCAAGCTTATGTGTCAAGCTTCTGTATTGCAAGCTTCTGTGTAGCAAGCTTATGTGTTGCAAGCTTCTGTGTTGCAACTTCTGTGTTGCAAGCTTCTGTGTAGCAAGCTTATGTGTTGCAAGCTTCTGTGTGTCAAGCTTCTGTGTTGCAAGCTTCTGTGTTTGTAATATGTAATGAACTTGGCAGCATGTGTTCTGGGATGATGTCTGACATCTACCTGCATGTTGACTAGCATGGCGGTTAGCTAGACTTTGTTAGATGGTAAAGAATAATCCTGCAAGCTAACAAGTCTACGCGAATGAACACAAAAAATTCATAGTTCAGCCACTCTCATTCACCACTCTCAAAACCCCAAAAACAAAGTGGCCCAAGTAACCTATCTTACTGCACATGTGACGGCACATGTGACAGCACATGTGCAACATGTGCTGGTACAAGATGAATGAAGTCCACTGTCCTCACAACTAGAGTTGTAGAGAAGTAGACATTACATTAGTGATCATTCTGTTCTCTAACTCACTTGCTCTCTGCAGCTGATCTCTCCAGTGACATGTCCTCCATGACTAGTACTCCCATGCCCTCCCATCTAACTGCCATCTCAACTGCCTCCCCATCCTTGGACTATTCAGGAAAAGCCACGCCCATGGGTTCGGTCACTCCGACACCCATAGGGTCGGTCACACCCACACCTGTCACAGTGGAGCAGTTGGTTACCTCCTCCTCCTCGGAGACACTGCTCCTCCCTTACTTCACTATCATGCCGGAACCTGACAGCTCCACCGATGGGACGACATCTGCCTCATCCTCCACCTCCTTCTCTCCCACCCCAGTCCTCTCCACCACACCTCCCACACCACACCTCCCCTCATCATTCCCTCCTCCACCCTCTTCACACGTACCGAGTGTGTCTCAGTCGGTTGTGGAAGTGACGGGAACGAGCATGCTTCCTACTCCTGGCGTCAACATTACTCCCCCTTCTGGGGGCCCCACAGCAGGTAAACATTTCTCAGTGGTCAGAAAATTGTTAGTCTTTTTCCAAGGAGCGTGTGTGTGTGCATGTGTGTGTGTGTGTGTGTGTGTGTGCATGTGTGTGTGTGTGTGTGCATGTGTGTGTGTGTGGTTAGCTGCGGCCTAAGCTCTGAGGCTAATTGACAGAGAACCTCCTAGCAACCGTGCTACATAAGTACAAGTGATTATTCCATACCTGTATGTGGTCTATTAAGAGCAATAGGAACCTTGCGAGCTAAGTATTTCAATCCAATCTTCCAGTGATTACTATAGAAGGGCAGTTACTGTTATCTATATGTTAGTTCCTTTGCATGACAAATTTAATAGGTTCCTTTGCATGACAAATTTAATAGCACTGCCATCTGATGATGTTGGTTTCTGTCTGGTCAATCCTTCTGACATAGTTTCTTTGCTTAATTCAATGGAGCCGATTCCTCTACCAAGCTGTAGCTTGTTGTAAATTATTCCTAAATAGACTTTAGTTAGAAATTTGACATCATTGTTGGGTCTAGAGAGAAAGTGGATGAAACACGAAGATAAAAATGGGAGGTGGCTCAGTATTCAAACAAGAATATTCTGCATGCCCTTGTATGAGGACTGTTGGCAGAAATGTGCAAAGTAACTCCCAGTAATCCACTGCAGTAATCCACTGATCAGCTAATACTTCCGCAAACACGGACATCAGACACAAAATATATGGAATCTATGCAGTAAATTTTACCTGCACGTGCCCAGTAGTTAGCTGCACATTAGCTGCATGTGCCCAGTAGTTAGCTGCATGTTCCCAGTAGTTAGCTGCACATGCCCAGTAGTTAGCTGCACGTGCCCAGTAGTTAGCTGCACGTGCCCAGTAGTTAGCTGCACGTGCCCAGTAGTTAGCTGCACGTGCCCAGTAGTTAGCTGCACGTGCCCAGTAGTTAGCTGCACGTGCCCAGTAGTTAGCTGCACGTGCCCAGTAGTTAGCTGCACGTGCCCAGTAGTTAGCTGCACGTGCCCAGTAGTTAGCTGCACGTGCCCAGTAGTTAGCTGCACGTGCCCAGTAGTTAGCTGCACGTGCCCAGTAGTTAGCTGCACGTTCCCAGTAGTTAGCTGCACGTTCCCAGTAGTTAGCTGCATGTTCCCAGTAGTTAGCTGCACATGCCCAGTAGTTAGCTGCACGTGCCCAGTAGTTAGCTGCCGTGCCCAGTAGTTAGCTGCATCGCTATAAAATTTTACTTCTGGGGTGAGAACAAGAAATTTTTTACAATAACCTTCTCAATAATCAAACTTGAAATTGTATTCTCTCGACGTTTGGCTCTAGCCTTCATCATTATTTTTGATGAAGGCTAGAGCATTTAGTCAAAACGTCAAGAATACAATTTGAAGTTGATTATTGAGAAGGTTATTGTAATGTTATTATGTCAACTGAGAGTTCAGCGAAAGAAATCATTTTTTATATTTTATTTTATTTTATGGCTTATGGTTGCAACTGTTGTCATGAACTGAACAGTTCTTCCTGGTCTTTACTGCTGTTTCTTGACGCCTTCTGCAGAGGAAAGCTACACACACACACACACACACAGAAAGAGAGAGAGAGGCCCACAACATGCTTACAATAAGAACAATATGTTTCTAGTATATAAGCAAGAGCTTAATAACACACAAATATAACTTGGCAATTGCTACATATACTTGTGTGTGTCTACATACACATGTGTATAGCAATTGACAATGCTGAAAATGTATCATTGTGACAGCAGGTGATGAGGGTTGAGTTGTATTGCAAGCAACCTTTAGTTGTGATGGCAGCGTGAAGAGGCTGAGTATAGCAAGCAACCTTTAGTTGTGATGGCAGCATGAAGAGGCCGAGCAACCTTTAGTTGTGATGCAGCGTGAAGAGGCTGAGTATAGCAAGCAACCTTTAGTTGTGATGCAGCGTGAAGAGGCTGAGTATAGCAAGCAACCTTTAGTTGTGATGGCAGCATGAAGAGGCTGAGTATAGCAAGCAACCTTTAGTTGTGATGCAGTGTGAAGAGGCTGAGTATAGCAAGCAACCTTTAGTTGTGATGCAGTGTGAAGAGGCTGGCAACCTTTAGTTGTGATGGCAGCGTGAAGAGGCTGAGTATAGCAAGCAACCTTTAGTTGTGATGCAGTGTGAAGAGGCTGAGTATAGCAAGCAACCTTTAGTTGTGATGCAGCGTGAAGAGGCTGAGTATAGCAAGCAACCTTTAGTTGTGATGCAGTGTGAAGAGGCTGAGTATAGCAAGCAACCTTTAGTTGTGATGGCAGCATGAAGAGGCTGAGTATAGCAAGCAACCTTTAGTTGTGATGGCAGCGTGAAGAGGCTGAGTATAGCAAGCAACCTTTAGTTGTGATGCAGTGTGAAGAGGCTGAGTATAGCAAGCAACCTTTAGTTGTGATGCAGCGTGAAGAGGCTGAGTATAGCAAGCAACCTTTAGTTGTGATGCAGTGTGAAGAGGCTGAGTATAGCAAGCAACCTTTAGTTGTGATGCAGCGTGAAGAGGCTGAGTATAGCAAGCAACCTTTAGTTGTGATGCAGCGTGAAGAGGCTGAGTATAGCAAGCAACCTTTAGTTGTGATGGCAGCATGAAGAGGCTGAGTATAGCAAGCGACCTTTAGTTGTGATGGCAGCATGAAGAGGCTGAGTATAGCAAGCAACCTTTAGTTGTGATGCAGTGTGAAGAGGCTGAGTATAGCAAGCAACCTTTAGTTGTGATGCAGTGTGAAGAGGCAGAGTATAGCAAGCAACCTTTAGTTGTGATGCAGTGTGAAGAGGCTGAGTATAGCAAGCAACCTTTAGTTGTGATGGCAGCATGAAGAGGCTGAGTATAGCAAGCAACCTTTAGTTGTGATGCAGTGTGAAGAGGCTGAGTATAGCAAGTGGCCTTTAGTTGTGATGCAGTGTGAAGAGGCTGAGTATAGCAAGCAACCTTTAGTTGTGATGCAGCATGAAGAGGCTGAGTATAGCAAGCAACCTTTAGTTTTGATGGCAGCATGAAGAGGCTGAGTATAGCAAGCAACCTTGAATGGATTTGGCTAGCCTGTGGCAGGGGAAATTTTGTTTCTGGAGTGAAGGCATGTACATACATGCATCTGTCCCAATTTCCCTGCTCTTGGTGCATGTGTGCTCTAGAGTATGCAATGCCTAGAGTATGCAGTGCACGTATAGTTCTAGCAGCAGGCTGGTGCTCGCACGCACACTTGCTGTGTGCTCTAGAGTATGCAATGCCTAGAGTATGCAGTGCACGTATAGTTCTAGCAGCAGGCTGGTGCTCGCACGCATACTTGCTGTGTGCTCTAGAGTATGCAATGCACTTGGAATCACTTACAAAAATATATGTCTCACTCTCCATGGTGGTCCAGTGTGCCTTGGAAAATCGCAGGCTATCTGTGAGGTCCAAAATTCAAATCTATTGCCCCCCTAGCCCTACCCTGAGGGCCAGATAAGTTTGGACATCCATAGATAGCCTGCAATTGCCCTGGCAGAATTGTGTGCAAAGTTTTGGGGTGCAACTTAAAGCACCCAAAGTCAGATTTGCTGATCTTAAACAGCCTGTCAGGCTTGGTATGAGGAGGAGTTATTCCTGCACTTGTCTCACTGTATGAGGTGGAGTTAGTCCTGCACTTGTCTCACTGTATGAGGTGGAGTTAGTCCTGCACTTGTCTCACTGTATGAGGTGGAGTTAGTCTGCACTTGTCTCACTGTATGAGGTGGAGTTAGTCTGCACTTGTCTCACTGTATGAGGTGGAGTTAGTCTGCACTTGTCTCACTGTATGAGGAGGAGTTAGTCCTGCACTTGTCTCACTGTATGAGGAGGAGTTAGTCCTGCACTTGTCTCACTGTATGAGGAGGAGTTAGTCCTGCACTTGTCTCACTGTATGAGGAGGAGTTAGTCCTGCACTTGTCTCACTGTATGAGGTGGAGTTAGTCCTGCACTTGTCTCACTGTATGAGGAGGAGTTAGTCCTGCACTTGTCTCACTGTATGAGGAGGAGTTAGTCCTGCACTTGTCTCACTGTATGAGGAGGAGTTAGTCCTGCACTTGTCTCACTGTATGTGGAGGAGTTAGTCCTGCACTTGTCTCACTGTATGAGGAGGAGTTAGTCCTGCACTTGTCTCACTGTATGAGGAGGAGTTAGTCCTGCACTTGTCTCACTGTATGAGGTGGAGTTAGTCCTGCACTTGTCTCACTGTATGAGGAGGAGTTAGTCCTGCACTTGTCTC
This sequence comes from Cladorhizidae sp. MBARI D1340-BT2, assembly GCA_028752905.1. Taxonomy (NCBI): domain Eukaryota; kingdom Metazoa; phylum Porifera; class Demospongiae; order Poecilosclerida; family Cladorhizidae; species Cladorhizidae sp. MBARI D1340-BT2. The sequence continues at coordinate 20,465,328 of JAQNBH010000017.1, read as the reverse complement.
ACTGTATGAGGAGGAGTTAGTCCTGCACTTGTCTCACTGTATGAGGTGGAGTTAGTCTGCACTTGTCTCACTGTATGAGGAGGAGTTAGTCCTGCACTTGTCTCACTGTATGAGGAGGAGTTAGTCCTGCACTTGTCTCACTGTATGAGGTGGAGTTAGTCCTGCACTTGTCTCACTGTATGAGGTGGAGTTAGTCCTGCACTTGTCTCACTGTATGAGGAGGAGTTAGTCCTGCACTTGTCTCACTGTATGAGGTGGAGTTAGTCCTGCACTTGTCTCACTGTATGAGGTGGAGTTAGTCCTGCACTTGTCTCACTGTATGAGGAGGAGTTAGTCCTGCACTTGTCTCACTGTATGAGGTGGAGTTAGTCCTGCACTTGTCTCACTGTATGAGGAGGAGTTAGTCCTGCACTTGTCTCACTGTATGAGGTGGAGTTAGTCCTGCACTTGTCTCACTGTATGAGGTGGAGTTAGTCCTGCACTTGTCTCACTGTATGAGGAGGAGTTAGTCCTGCACTTGTCTCACTGTATGAGGAGGAGTTAGTCCTGCACTTGTCTCACTGTATGAGGAGGAGTTAGTCCTGCACTTGTCTCACTGTATGAGGAGGAGTTAGTCCTGCACTTGTCTCACTGTATGAGGAGGAGTTAGTCCTGCACTTGTCTCACTGTATGAGGTGGAGTTAGTCCTCCACTTGTCTCACTGTATGAGGAGGAGTTAGTCCTGCACTTGTCTCACTGTATGAGGAGGAGTTAGTCTTGCACTTGTCTCACTGTATGAGGAGGAGTTAGTCCTGCACTTGTCTCACTGTATGAGGAGGAGTTAGTCCTGCACTTGTCTCACTGTATGAGGTGGAGTTAGTCCTGCACTTGTCTCACTGTATGAGGAGGAGTTAGTCCTGCACTTGTCTCACTGTATGAGGAGGAGTTAGTCCTGCACTTGTCTCACTGTATGAGGAGGAGTTAGTCCTGCACTTGTCTCACTGTATGAGGAGGAGTTAGTCCTGCACTTGTCTCACTGTATGAGGAGGAGTTAGTCCTGCACTTCTCTCACTGTATGAGGAGGAGTTAGTCCTGCACTTGTCTCACTGTATGAGGAGGAGTTAGTCTGCACTTGTCTCACTGTATGAGGAGGAGTTAGTCCTGCACTTGTCTCACTGTATGAGGAGGAGTTAGTCCTGCACTTGTCTCACTGTATGAGGAGGAGTTAGTCCTGCACTTGTCTCACTGTATGAGGAGGAGTTAGTCCTGCACTTGTCTCACTGTATGAGGAGGAGTTAGTCCTGCACTTGTCTCACTGTATGAGGAGGAGTTAGTCCTGCACTTGTCTCACTGTATGAGGAGGAGTTAGTCCTGCACTTGTCTCACTGTATGAGGTGGAGTTAGTCCTGCACTTGTCTCACTGTATGAGGAGGAGTTAGTCTTGCACTTGTCTCACTGTATGAGGAGGAGTTAGTCTTGCACTTGTCTCACTGTATGAGGAGGAGTTAGTCCTGCACTTGTCTCACTGTATGAGGAGGAGTTAGTCCTGCACTTGTCTCACTGTATGAGGAGGAGTTAGTCTTGCACTTGTCTCACTGTATGAGGAGGAGTTAGTCCTGCACTTGTCTCACTGTATGAGGTGGAGTTAGTCCTGCACTTGTCTCACTGTATGAGGAGGAGTTAGTCCTGCACTTGTCTCACTGTATGAGGAGGAGTTAGTCCTGCACTTGTCTCACTGTATGAGGTGGAGTTAGTCCTGCACTTGTCTCACTGTATGAGGAGGAGTTAGTCCTGCACTTGTCTCACTGTATGAGGAGGAATTAGTCCTCAACTTGTCTCACTGTATGAGGAGGAGTTAGTCCTGCACTTGTCTCACTGTATGAGGAGGAGTTAGTCCTGCACTTGTCTCACTGTATGAGGAGGAGTTAGTCCTGCACTTGTCTCACTGTATGAGGTGGAGTTAGTCCTGCACTTGTCTCACTGTATGAGGAGGAGTTAGTCCTGCACTTGTCTCACTGTATGAGGAGGAGTTAGTCCTGCACTTGTCTCACTGTATGAGGAGGAATTAGTCCTCAACTTGTCTCACTGTATGAGGAGGAGTTAGTCCTCAACTTGTCTCACTGCAGTATGAGACAAGTTGAGGACTAATTCCTCCTCACCATTGGTTGGTGCCAAGTTCATTAGCCACACCTTTCTTTGTAGGAGCACGCACACAATGTGCAGTATGGCTGTAATCAGCGCTCATGGCATGACATGGCATTGCACACACACACAGAGCCTGCATGGCATTGCACACACACACAGAGCCTGCATGACATGGCATTGCACGCACACACACAGAGCCTGCATGACATGGCATTGCACACACACACACAGAGCCTGCATGACATGGCATTGCACACACACACAGAGCCTGCATGACATGGCATTGCACACACACACAGAGCCTGCATGACATGGCATTGCACACACACACACAGAGCCTGCATGACATGGCATTGCACACACACACAGAGCCTGCATGACATGGCATTGCACACACACACAGAGCCTGCATGACATGGCATTGCACACACACACAGAGCCTGCATGACATGGCATTGCACACACACACAGAGCCTGCATGACATGGCATTGCACACACACACACAGAGCCTGCATGACATGGCATTGCACACACACACAGAGCCTGCATGACATGGCATTGCACACACACACAGAGCCTGCATGACATGGCATTGCACACACACACAGAGCCTGCATGACATGGCATTGCACACACACACAGAGCCTGCATGACATGGCATTGCACACACACACAGAGCCTGCATGACATGGCATTGCACACACACACACAGAGCCTGCATGACATGGCATTGCACACACACACAGAGCCTGCATGACATGGCATTGCACACACACACAGAGCCTGCATGACATGGCATTGCACACACACACAGAGCCTGGAGTTCCATTTATCTGCATAATAATTATAGTGGGAGGAATTACAAAGGAATGCCAGCCAACTATGATGATGGTGGACGAGTTGTGGGGAATTTCTGATCAGCTATTGAGTGAGAGACGACATTCTTGGCAATGCTAGTGAAGTCAGCATTACTTGCCGCCTGTGGTCTGTTATGCTGAGGCTGCATGTTTCTAGCAGGTGTTCAGGACATGGGAAATATGTATCCATCAGGCCATAGGCTGGACTTCAGATAGGTTTCAGGACAGCCTATGCCTTGATGGGTACATCTTTCCCATGACCTGGAACCTATCTGAAGTCCAGCAGCCTATATGGCCTGATGGGTACATCTTTCCCATGTCCTGAAACTATCTGAAGTCCAGCCCATGCCCTGATGGGTACATTTTCGGAAAGATGTACCCATCAGGGCACAGGCTGGACTTCAGATAGGTTTCAGGACATGGGAAAGATGTACCAATCAGGCCATAGACTGGACTTCAGATAGGTTTCAGGACATGGGATGGACCTTGGATAGGTAGCATTCAGGACGTGGGTAAAGCATCCTTCAGAAGAAGAGGGTGATCCAGGTCTGGTAATGTATCTCCTCACAACAAAAAGAAAAACAAGACTAGTTTAGTGATGATGAGGGAGATGTGTCGATGGCTAGGGTGGCAGGAGAGCAGCGGTGGTGAGGGAGATGTGTCGATGGCTAGGGTGGCAGGAGAGTAGCGGTGATGAGGGAGATGTGTCGATGGCTAGGGTGGCAGGAGAGCAGCGGTGATGAGGGAGATGTGTTGATGGCTAGGGCGGCAGGAGAGCAGCGGTGATGAGGGAGATGTGTCGATGGCTAGGGTGGCAGGAGAGCAGCGGTGATGAGGGAGATGTGTCGATGGCTAGGGTGGCAGGAGAATAGCGGTGATGAGGGAGATGTGTCGATGGCTAGGGTGGCAGGAGAGTAGCGATGATGAGGGAGATGTGTCGATGGCTAGGGTGGCAGGAGAGCAGCGGTGATGAGGGAGATGTGTCGATGGCTAGGGTGGCAGGAGAGCAGCGGTGATGAGGGAGATGTGTTGATGGCTAGGGTGGCAGGAGAGCAGCGGTGATGAGGGAGATGTGTCGATGGCTAGGGTGGCAGGAGAGTAGCGGTGATGAGGGAGATGTGTCGATGGCTAGGGTGGCAGGAGAGCAGCGGTGATGAGGGAGATGTGTCGATGGCTAGGGTGGCAGGAGAGTAGCGGTGATGAGGGAGATGTGTCGATGGCTAGGGTGGCAGGAGAGCAGCGGTGATGAGGGAGATGTGTCGATGGCTAGGGTGGCAGGAGAGCAGCGGTGATGAGGGAGATGTGTTGATGGCTAGGGTGGCAGGAGAGCAGCGGTGATGAGGGAGATGTGTCGATGGCTAGGGTGGCAGGAGAGTAGCGGTGATGAGGGAGATGTGTCGATGGCTAGGGTGGCAGGAGAGCAGCGGTGATGAGGGAGATGTGTCGATGGCTAGGGTGGCAGGAGAGCAGCGGTGATGAGGGAGATGTGTTGATGGCTAGGGTGGCAGGAGAGCAGCGGTGATGAGGGAGATGTGTTGATGGCTAGGGTGGCAGGAGAGTAGCGGTGATGAGGGAGATGTGTCGATGGCTAGGGTGGCAGGAGAGCAGCGGTGATGAGGGAGATGTGTCGATGGCTAGGGTGGCAGGAGAGCAGCGGTGATGAGGGAGATGTGTTGATGGCTAGGGTGGCAGGAAAGCAGCCTCAAGGTAGAAAAGGTTCTATAGTGCCCATGGGATTGCATTGACTTGCTCACAAGCAACAATAAAATTGCAAGTTTGGGCATCAGGGTTGAGAGCAGTCCTGTGTGTGGGTGTGGGTGTGTGTGTGTGTGTGTGGATGAGTGGGTGGAGCATGCAATAGTGTTGAGGTTTGTGCTTCACATTAGTAGCAGTGTACAAGGTGACTGTCTCTTGGCTGACTTTGTTGCTTGCTAGCTTAGGGGGAGGAAGGTGCCCTGGAAGAGCCTGTAGCATGTGCAATGGAAGACTGTTTGAGTGCAGTGTAATTGCATTCTTGAAGCCCTTCTCTTGGCAAGGTCTTCCTAAAAGAGAGTATACATTTATAAACACTACCACCTCAAATGGCTCTCTGAAATGAAAACTATTTAACATGGAAGATCTGTCCCATCTCTCTCTCTCTCTCTGAAGCGGATGTGGTGGATGCCATGGCAACATAATAACTGCACGACTGTAAAAACAATCAGCTGTGCTCCCAGTGTGTTGCTGACGCAATCTTTAAAAAACTGACCAATCACTTCACAGCATTTGGGGAACTGGAAATTATTCAGCTGGAACAGTTTCCTCTCCAGCTGATGTGTATAAAACCACCATCTTCAACAAGATGGTTGCTAATGGAAGAATCTGCTCAGCAACAAGTTGGCAAGGAGGTTGTTGTCCAGTTTACTGATGTAATTTACTACTCTGAGAAACAGGCTCGAGACTGAAACTTCAGGAAAGTCCGTTCCAGTCTCCAATGAGGGATCAGAGCTCTCTGTGTGTGTTTCACCCGCGGAGGAGCTAAAACAACCCCTCCCCTCTGCCCTCCCTCTTCCCAAGTCCCTCCCCTCCTCTGCCGTCCCCTCCGCCTTCCTCTGGCAATTCTTTGCTGTTCAGAATATCTAATTATTGTTTACTATCACACATGCCGTCTCCATACTTAATCAAATCTTGAAAAGTAGTTGACCTCTGTCTGACCTTGCCAATTGTACCACTCTGTGTTGGTACTTGCAGAGGTTTCTGCTTGGCTCATCCCCACACTTGCAGCGAGCTTCCATCTCTGCATCATCATCAACCTGGACTCCACTCACACCAGCATGCTCCATGGCCGATTCAAAAGCAACGAGCCAACTACAAACACTGTACATTACATGCTAATAATTATGACCCTGGGGCCATGAATTATTAATGATGATGTCATTTGCTGATCCAGCTATATATAAACACTTTCCTCTCCTATAATATTTAATTTTATTTTATATTAATTAGAGACAGCAAAATATATTAACACAAAATAAGCCACTCACACACACACACACACACACTCACACACACACACACAACACACACACACAAAGTGAAGTGCTTTCTAGGATCTATTTTGCCTTACCAGAATTCATCTCAGAAGATCGATATAAGATACTATTATTCTGTAGCAAGCACCACATATGCACGTCTTACACATTACTCACTTGAAAAGTGAGTAATGCCACATGGTGCCACATTCACCCTCTCCACCTTCCTTCTCTTCTTTCTCCCCCTCCCTCTTCCCATCTCATCGTGCATCCCTCGCTCTTGCATCCCATCCTTACAGACGAGCAGTTTGTGGTTCTGCTTCTGCTTGTCTTCTCTCCTGTGGTGTGTGTCCTCATCCTCTCCATCTGCATCATCTGCTGCTCCATCTGCATGTGCATCTATTGCAGCAAGAAGAGAAGAAAGTGAGTCAACTCTCCATTGACTCTCAGGGGGGGGGGGTCCCATGGTGCCACACACATTCACTCAGCAGGGGTCCCTGTGGTGCCACATTCACTCAGCAGGGGTCCCTGTGGTGCCACACACATTCACTCAGCAGGGGTCCCTGTGGTGCCACATTCACTCAGCAGGGGTCCCTGTGGTGCCACACATTCACTCAGCAGGGGTCCCTGTGGTGCCACACACATTCACTCAGCAGGGGTCCCTGTGGTGCCACACATTCACTCAGCAGGGTTCCCTGTGGTGCCACACACATTCACTCAGCAGGGGTCCCTGTGGTGCCACACATTCACTCAGCAGGGGTCCCTGTGGTGGCACATTCACTCAGCAGGGGTCCCTGTGGTGCCACACACATTCACTCAGCAGGGGTCCCTGTGGTGCCACACATATTTACTCAGCAGTGGTCCCTGTGGTGCCACACATTCACTCAGCAGGGGTCCCTGTGGTGCCACACATTCACTCAGCAGGGGTCCCTGTGGTGCCACACACATTCACTCAGCAGGGGTCCCTGTGGTGCCACACACATTCACTCAGCAGGGGTCCCTGTGGTGCCACATTCACTCAGCAGGGGTCCCTGTGGTGCCACACATTCACTCAGCAGGGGTCCCTGTGGTGCCACACACATTCACTCAGCAGGGGTCCCTGTGGTGCCACACATTCACTCAGCAGGGGTCCCTGTGGTGCCACACACATTCACTCAGCAGGGGTCCCTGTGGTGCCACACATTCACTCAGCAGGGGTCCCTGTGGTGGCACATTCACTCAGCAGGGGTCCCTGTGGTGCCACACACATTCACTCAGCAGGGGTCCCTGTGGTGCCACACATATTTACTCAGCAGTGGTCCCTGTGGTGCCACACATTCACTCAGCAGGGGTCCCTGTGGTGCCACACATTCACTCAGCAGGGGTCCCTGTGGTGCCACACACATTCACTCAGCAGGGGTCCCTGTGGTGCCACACACATTCACTCAGCAGGGGTCCCTGTGGTGGCACATTCACTCAGCAGGGGTCCCTGTGGTGCCACATTCACTCAGCAGGGGGTCCCTGTGGTGCCACATTCACTCAGCAGGGGGTCCCTGTGGTGCCACACACATTCACTCAGCAGGGGTCCCTGTGGTGCCACACACATTCACTCAGCAGGGGTCCCTGTGGTGCCACATTCACTCAGCAGGGGTCCCTGTGGTGCCACACACATTGACTCTGCAGTGGGTGCCCATGGTCAGGATAGCTTGGATGTCTAACCTCAGATTGTTGCCCACCTATATCCCTACATCCCTAGCCCTGCGATCCTAGCCCTAGCCATGATTTGGTGAGCAAGGACTTTGAATGTTCATAGACCAACCAAGGGGAGAGGTCAGGGGTTGGGTGGGTGGCAGGGTGAGTGATATCTGGTTGGTAGGGGATTGGGGGGGGTATAAGATGGATGCAAGCCTGCATGCTGATATTCAAGTGCTGCAGTCCTGAAGAGGACAGGAGAAGAAAGTGTGCAGCAGATGTGATTTACGGATGTGGCTAACATACTTGTGTGGCTGGTTGTGAGCATGTATAGGGGTTGCCGGCATTCCTCCGGGGAGTCTGCCGGCACCCCTCAGTCCCTCCGGGGAGGGGAGTCTGCCGTCTATGGAGACTTGCTGTGTTATTTTTGTATTTTTCTTTTTCTTCAGTGCTGACCCTGCGGCACTCTCGGTTAATCCACTCCCCAACAATGACTACCTGAATCCAGTGACGATAGAGATGGACGAGAGTAAATACGAAGTCCCAATCTCTCTGTGGATGGGTGGGTCTATAAAATAGATATTTAGTTATTGGGTGTGTAATCCTCACAGATGCGTATTACTAGTATTATATTTCTCTGAATGGTTACCGTGGACACAAATAACAGATGTCCAAACAGAGTGAGCTCTAGACTGGGAAAACGCAACTAAAGAGTGTGTGGGTCCACAAATACTCTCCATCTCTTGGTCGCGTGGACTATGCAAACATTTTCACATTTACATGGCTCCACACATCACCTCCACTCTCTGTCACTGGCACCATACTCAATATGTGCATGCGTGCAAAAGCAACAAAGAAGGATCATTGGAACTGAAAAGATGGGGAGCGGGGACCCAAACATTGGGATGGGGAGCAGGGACCCAAACATTGCAATGGGGAGCAGGGACCCAAACATTGGGATGGGGAGCAGGGACCCAAACATTGGAATGGGGAGCAGGGACCCAAACATTGGGATGGGAAGCAGGGACCTAAACATTGGGATGGGGAACAGGAACCCAAACATTGGGATGGGGAGCAGGGACCCAAACATTGGGATGGAGAGCAGGGACCCAAACACTGGGATGGGGAGAAGGGACCCAAACATTGGGATGGGGAACAGGGACCCAAACATTGGGATGGGGAGCAGGGACCCAAACATTGGGATGGGGAGCAGGGACCCAAACATTGGGATGGGGAGCAGGGACCTAAACATTGGGATGGGGAGCAGGGACCCAAACAATTAGAGGCCAACACTATTTCATTATAATAACCTTCTCAATAATCAACTTCAAATTGTATCCACTCGACGTTTCGACTAGATGCTCTAGCCTTCATCAGGAATAATTTGGAATTTCATAAATAGGAGAGCTCAATATGAGGTAAATACTATTAAGGGTGCTCACTATTTGATGAACTGTGGCATCAGAAGGTGCTTTGGTTTGACCCCTGTTTCAAAATGGCGGATGTCCAAAACACATAGAAGCACAAAGCACATCCGAGGTAGAACTCGCTTTTAAAGCTCCTTAGCTAGCTAAAAAGAACACTTCCAGCTTGTCTTGATCGTTTGCTGGTTGTAGTCTGGCAGCCAAAAATACGGTTTTAAAAACTTTAAATTGGTCGTCAAGGATGTTTCTAATTATCGATGTGTCTTATCATCTTCTTTTCTCCAACCCATAACTTACAATAAGTGCATTCAACACAATTACACCACAACAAGACTCCCTCCCAATGGTGCGTGCAGCACAATTACACCACAACAAGACTCCCAATGGTGCGTGCAGCACAATTACACCACAACAAGACTCCCAATGGTGCGTGCAGCACAATTACACCACAACAAGACTCCCAATGGTGCGTGCAGCACAATTACACCACAACAAGACTCCCAATGGTGCAGCACAATTACACCACAACAAGACTCCCAATGGTGCGTGCAGCACAATTACACCACAACAAGACTCCCAATGGTGCGTGCAGCACAATTACACCACAACAAGACTCCCAATGGTGCGTGCAGCACAATTACACCACAACAAGACTCCCAATGGTGCGTGCAGCACAATTACACCACAGCAAGACTCCCAATGGTGCAGCACAATTACACCACAACAAGACTCCCAATGGTGCAACACAATTACACCACAACAAGACTCCCAATGGTGTGTGCAGCACAATTACACCACAACAAGACTCCCAATGGTGTAGCACAATTACACCACAACAAGACTCCCAATGGTATAGCACAATTACACCACAACAAGACTTCCAATGGTGCAGCACAATTACACCACAACAAGACTCCCAATGGTGCAGCATAATTACACCACAACAAGACTCCCAATGGGGCAGCACAATTACACCACAACAAGACTCCCAATGGGGCAGCACAATTACACCACAACAAGACTCCCAATGGTGTGTGCAGCACAATTACACGACAACAAGACTCCCAATGGTGCAACACAATTACACCACAACAAGACTCCCAATGGTATGTGCAGCACAATTACACCACAACAAGACTCCCAATGATGCAACACAATTACACCACAACAAGACTCCCAATGGTGTGTGTAGCACAATTACACCACAACAATCCCAATGGTGCAGCAAAATTACACCACAACAAGACTCCCAATGGTGCAGTATAATTACACCGCAACAAGACTCCCAATGGTGTGTGCAGCACAATTACACCACAACAAGACTCCCAATGGTGTGTGCAGCACAATTACACCACAACAAGACTCCCAATGGTGCAGTATAATTACACCACAACAAGACTTCCAATGGTGCGTGCAGCACAATTACACCACAACAAGACTCCCAATGGTACAGCACAATTACACCACAGCAAGACTCCCAATGGTGCAGTATAATTACACCACAACAAGACTCCCAATGGTACAGCACAATTACACCACAACAAGACTCCCAATGGTGTGTGCAGCACAATTACACCACAGCAAGACTCCCAATGGTGCAGTATAATTACACCACAACAAGACTCCCAATGGTGCGTGCAGCACAATTACACCACAACAAGACTCCCAATGGGTTTTGGTTTTTTGGGGGGTTTTTGAAAGAAAAATTAAATTAATATATGTATATAGGGGGGGGGGGAAATATGGGATGATATAATTGTCTCACAGATGAAATAGTCACTTATCAGAAATGTAAGATTCTGATGCGACGAGATCCACAGAAGCAGGTGGCTTAGCGGCGTGTCCTTTAGAGGATCTTGCTCCTCTGATAGCTTGGATGGAGGAGCGGAGTAGGGAGAAGTTCAGGCGACATCGCAGCCAGCATAGGGTCTTGCTGTAGGGGGAGTCCCATTTCTGGGCTAGCATGGCGGCCAGGCATTTATAAAAATTAGTGGCTTCAATGCCCATGCCTCCTGTAGCAGAGAGAACAAGGGGGGTGAAGGAAGAGTGCTCAACTTCGCGTATCCGCTGCTCATACGCCCTCTTCTTCTCACGTTCGTGCTTCCTGTATGTTGCGGCTAGAGCCTGATTATTATTGGAGGGAGCGAAGGGGTTGAACACTCTCACATCGTAGAATGACTTCTCGTATCTACCACCCCACACTCCGTTTGCAGACACATCTAGCCTTGCACCAGAGAATTTGCTGAGGCACCGTTGAGCTGGTTGGATGTCACTGGCTGCAGATCTGGTTCAATACGCACATCACTGCACACCTCAGTAAGTAGGGCGGCGGTGATGTCTCGGATTTCGTTATGTCGGAGCGATGGGAAACCTCCCTTTGCGCAGGAGAGTGCATGTTCAACGGTGAAGCTGTTGCCGCAATCACATTTGGAAGGCAGTTTGGATGGTGTCCAACCATATCTCAGAGCTAGAGCATCATGAAAGGCGGACTTGTGAAGTGTAAACCCGTCCTCAGTGAGGGGTAAGGCAGTGAGCCAAATGGAGGCACCCTTTTCCTGAGCCAATTCCATGGCCTTCTGCAGTGAAGCTGGCAGTTGTATCTGGAGTTGATCGGCTATGGTGCAATTACACCACAAGACTCCCAATGGTGCACACAATTACACCACAACAAGACTCCCAATGGTGCGTGCCGCACAATTACACCACAACAAGACTCCCAATGGTGCAGCACAATTACACCACAACAAGACTCCCAATGGTGCAGCACAATTACACCACAACAAGACTCCCAATGGTGTGTGCCGCACAATTACACCACAACAAGACTCCCAATGGTGCAGCATAATTACACCACAACAAGACTCCCAATGGTGCAGCACAATTACACCACAACAAGACTCCCAATGGTGCAGCATAATTACACCACAACAAGACTCCCAAAGGTGCAATTACACCACAAGACTCCCAATGGTGCAGCACAATTACACCACAACAAGACTCCCAATGGTGCGTACAGCACAATTACACCACAGCAAGACTCCCAATGGTGCAGTATAATTACACCACAACAAGACTCCCAATGGTGTGTGCAGCACAATTACACCACAACAAGACTCCCAATGGTGCGTGCAGCACAATTACACCACAACAAGACTCCCAATGGTACAGCACAATTACACCACAACAAGACTCCCAATGGTGTGTGCAGCACAATTACACCACAACAAGACTCCCAATGATGCGTGCAGCACAATTACACCACAACAAGACTCCCAATGGTCTGTGCAGCACAATTACACCACAACAAGACTCCCAATGGTGCAGCACAATTACACCACAACAAGACTCCCAATGGTATAGCACAATTACACCACAAAAAGACTCCCAATTGTGTGTGCAACACAATTACACCACAACAAGACTCCCAATGGTGCGTGCAGCACAATTACACCACAACAAGACTCCCAATGGTGTGTGTAGCACAATTACACCACAACAAGACTCCCAATGATGCGTGCAGCACAATTACACCACAACAAGACTCCCAATGTGGCAGCATAATTACAACACAACAAGACTCCCAATGGTGCAATTACACCACAAGACTCCAAAGGGTGCACACAATTACACCACAACAAGACTCCCAATGGTGCGTGCCACACAATTACACCACAACAAGACTCCCAATGGGTTTTGGTTTTTTGGGGTTTTTTTGAAAGAAAAATTAAATTAATATATGTATATAGGGGGGGGGGGAAATATGGGATGATATAATTGTCTCACAGATGAAATAGTCACTTATCAGAAATGTAAGATTCTGATGCGACGAGATCCACAGAAGCAGGTGGCTTAGCGGCGTGTCCTTTAGAGGATCTTGCTCCTCTGATAGCTTGGATGGAGGAGCGGAGTAGGGAGAAGTTCAGGCGACATCGCAGCCAGCATAGGGTCTTGCTGTAGGGGGAGTCCCATTTCTGGGCTAGCATGGCGGCCAGGCATTTATAAAAATTAGTGGCTTCAATGCCCATGCCTCCTGTAGCAGAGAGAACAAGGGGGGTGAAGGAAGAGTGCTCAACTTCGCGTATCCGCTGCTCATACGCCCTCTTCTTCTCACGTTCGTGCTTCCTGTATGTTGCGGCTAGAGCCTGATTATTATTGGAGGGAGCGAAGGGGTTGAACACTCTCACATCGTAGAATGACTTCTCGTATCTACCACCCCACACTCCGTTTGCAGACACATCTAGCCTTGCACCATATTGAGAATTTGCTGAGGCACCGTTGAGCTGGTTGGATGTCACTGGCTGCAGATCTGGTTCAATACGCACATCACTGCACACCTCAGTAAGTAGGGCGGCGGTGATGTCTCGGATTTCGTTATGTCGGAGCGATGGGAAACCTCCCTTTGCGCAGGAGAGTGCATGTTCAACGGTGAAGCTGTTGCCGCAATCACATTTGGAAGGCAGTTTGGATGGTGTCCAACCATATCTCAGAGCTAGAGCATCATGAAAGGCGGACTTGTGAAGTGTAAACCCGTCCTCAGTGAGGGGTAAGGCAGTGAGCCAAATGGAGGCACCCTTTTCCTGAGCCAATTCCATGGCCTTCTGCAGTGAAGCTGGCAGTTGTATCTGGAGTTGATCGGCTATGGTGCAATTACACCACAAGACTCCCAATGGTGCACACAATTACACCACAACAAGACTCCCAATGGTGCGTGCCGCACAATTACACCACAACAAGACTCCCAATGGTGCAGCACAATTACACCACAACAAGACTCCCAATGGTGCAGCATAATTACACCACAACAAGACTCCCAATGGTGCGTACAGCACAATTACACCACAACAAGACTCCCAATGGTGCACACAATTACACCACAAGACTCCCAATGGTGCGTACAGCACAATTACACCACAACAAGACTTCCAATGGTGCAGCCAAATTACACCACAGCAAGACTCCCAATGGTGCAACACAATTACACCACAACAAGACTCCCAATGGTGTGTGCAGCACAATTACACCACAACAAGACTCCCAATGGTGCAACACAATTACACCACAACAAGACTCCCAATGGTATGTGCAGCACAATTACACCACAACAAGACTCTCAATGGTGTGTGCAGCACAATTACACCACAACAAGACTCCCAATGGTGCAGCACAATTACACCACAACAAGACTCCCAATGGTGTGTGCAGCACAATTACACCACAACAATCCCAATGGTGCAGCAAAATTACACCACAACAAGACTCCCAATGGTGCAGTATAATTACACCGCAACAAGACTCCCAATGGTGCGTGCAGCACAATTACACCACAACAAGACTCCCAATGGTGTGTGCAGCACAATTACACCACAACAAGACTCCCAATGGTGCAGTATAATTACACCACAACAAGACTCCCAATGGTGCGTGCAGCACAATTACACCACAACAAGACTCCCAATGGTGCGTGCAGCACAATTACACCACAACAAGACTCCCAATGGTGCAACACAATTACACCACAACAAGACTCCCAATGGTGTAGCACAATTACACCACAACAAGACTCCCAATGGTGCAGACAATTACACCACAACAAGACTCCCAATGGTGCAACACAATTACACCACAACAAGACTCCCAATGGTGTGTGCAGCACAATTACACCACAACAAGACTCCCAATGGTGCAGCACAATTACACCACAACAAGACTCCCAATGGTATGTGCAGCACAATTACACCACAACAAGACTCTCAATGGTGTGTGCAGCACAATTACACCACAACAAGACTCCCAATGGTATAGCACAATTACACCACAACAAGACTCCCAATGGTGCAGCACAATTACACCACAACAAGACTCTCAATGGTGTGTGCAGCACAATTACACGACAACAAGACTCCCAATGGTGCAACACAATTACACCACAACAAGACTCCCAATGGTATGTGCAGCACAATTACACCACAACAAGACTCCCAATGATGCAACACAATTACACCACAACAAGACTCCCAATGGTGTGTGTAGCACAATTACACCACAACAATCCCAATGGTGCAGCAAAATTACACCACAACAAGACTCCCAATGGTGTGTGCAGCACAATTACACCACAACAAGACTCCCAATGGTGTGTGCAGCACAATTACACCACAACAAGACTCCCAATGGTGCAGCACAATTACACCACAAAAAGACTCCCAATTGTGTGTGCAACACAATTACACCACAACAAGACTCCCAATGGTGCGTGCAGCACAATTACACCACAACAAGACTCCCAATGGTGTGTGTAGCACAATTACACCACAACAAGACTCCCAATGATGCGTGCAGCACAATTACACCACAACAAGACTCCCAATGTGGCAGCACAATTACACCACAACAAGACTCCCAATGGTGCAGCACAATTACACCACAACAAGACTCCCAATGGTGCAGCATAATTACAACACAGCAAGACTCCCAATGGTGCGTGCCACACAATTATACCACAACAAGACTCCCAATGGGTTTGTTTTTTTTGTTGTTGTTGTTTTTGAAAGAAAAATTAAATTAATATATGTATATAGGGGGGGGGGGGAATATGGGATGATATAATTGTCTCACAGATGAAATAGTCACTTATCAGAAATGTAAGATTCTGATGCGACGAGATCCACAGAAGCAGGTGGCTTAGCGGCGTGTCCTTTAGAGGATCTTGCTCCTCTGATAGCTTGGATGGAGGAGCGGAGTAGGGAGAAGTTCAGGCGACATCGCAGCCAGCATAGGGTCTTGCTGTAGGGGGAGTCCCATTTGTGGGCTAGCATGGCGGCCAGGCATTTATAAAAATTAGTGGCTTCAATGCCCATGCCTCCTGTAGCAGAGAGAACAAGGGGGGTGAAGGAAGAGTGCTCAACTTCGCATATCCGCTGCTCATACGCCCTCTTCTTCTCACGTTCGTGCTTCCTGTATGTTGCGGCTAGAGCCTGATTATTATTGGAGGGAGCGAAAGGGTTGAACACTCTCACATCGTAGAATGACTTCTCGTATCTACCACCCCACACTCCGTTTGCAGACACATCTAGCCTTGCACCATATTGAGAATTTGCTGAGGCACCGTTGAGCTGGTTGGATGTCACTTGCTGCAGATCTGGTTCAATACGCACATCACTGCACACCTCAGTAAGTAGGGCGGCGGTGATGTCTCGGATTTCGTTATGTCGGAGCGATGGGAAACCTCCCTTTGCGCAGGAGAGTGCATGTTCAACGGTGAAGCTGTTGCCGCAATCACATTTGGAAGGCAGTTTGGATGGTGTCCAACCATATCTCAGAGCTAGAGCATCATGAAAGGCGGACTTGTGAAGTGTAAACCCGTCCTCAGTGAGGGGTAAGGCAGTGAGCCAAATGGAGGCACCCTTTTCCTGAGCCAATTCCATGGCCTTCTGCAGTGAAGCTGGCAGTTGTATCTGGAGTTGATCGGCTATGGTGCAATTACACCACAAGACTCCCAATGGTGCACACAATTACACCACAACAAGACTCCCAATGGTGCGTGCCGCACAATTACACCACAACAAGACTCCCAATGGTGCAGCACAATTACACCACAACAAGACTCCCAATGGTGCAGCACAATTACACTACAACAAGACTCCCAATGGTGCAGCACAATTACACCACAAGACTCCCAATGGTGCAACACAATTACACCACAGCAAGACTCCCAATGGTGCAACACAATTACACCACAACAAGACTCCCAATGGTGTGTGCAGCACAATTACACGACAACAAGACTCCCAATGGTGCAACACAATTACACCACAACAAGACTCCCAATGGTATGTGCAGCACAATTACACCACAACAAGACTCTCAATGGTGTGTGCAGCACAATTACACCACAACAAGACTCCCAATGGTGCAGCACAATTACACCACAACAAGACTCCCAATGGTGTGTGCAGCACAATTACACCACAACAATCCCAATGGTGCAGCAAAATTACACCACAACAAGACTCCCAATGGTGCAGTATAATTACACCACAACAAGACTTCCAATGGTGCGTGCAGCACAATTACACCACAACAAGACTCCCAATGGTGTGTGCAGCACAATTACACCACAACAAGACTCCCAATGGTGCAGCATAATTACACCACAACAAGACTCCCAATGGTGCAGCACAATTACACCACAACAAGACTCCCAATGGTGCAGCATAATTACACCACAACAAGACTCCCAATGGTGTGTGCAGCACAATTACACCACAACAAGACTCCAAATGGTACAGCACAGTGAAGCCACTATTCTGTGTCTGGATTCCATAAAACATGAAGATCCTCTGGAATAATCAGTCACGCAGGCTTGTAGGATACTTGAGCCATCCAGGCAGAGCTTATTCATTCAGCAGTTACATGTCTTACAGGGAAAAGTGAACCGTCAGTTCTGCTCTGCTCACTGTGATATTATTTATATAGAGGGATGTGCAAGGCAAGCAAGACAAGATTAAAAACTCAAAACTCTTAAAAAGCTTGGTACAAATTATTTTAAAAGGTAAAGGGTCATCTAAACATGTGGTCTACTTCGTTAAGATAATAGATCAGATATTTTTGTCTTGTATAGATAACACATAGTACAGTATATATATATATACAGCAGGCGGCTCCAACAGTTTAGTTTTGGCCGGACCACTTTGTAATTTATGGGTGTGGTTGTTAGGAGACACATGCGCATTCTGTAGCACCAGACGATCATTTCGTGCCATGCGTTGAGTGAAATCATATTTGCGCCCCACTCTCTCACCAAGAGAGACTGAGCAACTCCATGCTCACAAGGACCTCACAGACAAACCTCCGGAGTTTCTCCATTAGAAGTGACGAAGCTGACTGAAGAGCACGAAACTAGATGTTCAAGGAAACTTGAATTGATGGTTGGAGTACGAACACTGCTACTATAACTATCAATAATTGTCACCTGTTTGAGACCGCTGATCGCATGCAACTATTGCGTGCATTACTATTGTTAGTCATGTTGAAATAATAGAGCGTACCTTCGAACAGCACACAGAGTTGGAAGCTCATTAGTATGTGACGCTAGGCAGCTCATGAGAATGCACGGGGTAATCGAGGAAGCACGTATTTGATGTAGCCAATGAATGACTCTGTAGGTAAAGGATGAGCATAGACAACAAATATTTGAATCACTTCTGCTGTACTAAAAATTAATATTATGTCCAATTATGTGTACAATACTTATTGTGTTAAGCCACACCCTCACATCCTGGCCTGCCCACTTTAAAAATTCCTGAGCCGCCTCTGGTATACATAAGGACAGACCCAGACATGATGAGTTTGGTGGAGGTGGAGGTATATATCTGCTGTTATGTCCTTCAGGTGGTCTCAAGTGATACCACGGTGTAGTAGCCATTGTTGGGCTAGATGTGATGCCAGCACATGTCTCCCCCCCCCCCCTCCTCCTCTCCTCCTCCCCACCCCCTCCTCCTCCCCCCTATCCCATACTCCCTTCCCCTCTGTCTCTCTCTTCCTCTATCCCACACCCTTCATCCACCTCCCTTCCCCTCCTACCCTCTCCCACCCTCTCCCATTCTCCTTATCCCTCCGTCCTCCTTCCTTGATCTCTCATAGCTTTGCCATGGGGCACTGTGTCCAGCCTGCCTGCTGGCACACAAGGAGTGATTAGACGTCATAATATCGACCGGCTATCTCTCAGCATCCTATCCACCATCTCTAGAGGTACACACATGCAGACATGTAGAGGAGAACTCATAAGTGGCAGACTTGCTATCTCTCAGCATCCTGTCCACCATCTCTAGAGGTACACACATGCAGACATGTAGAGGAGAACTCATTGTTATCTCTCAGCATCCTGTCCACACCAGCTCTAGAGGTACACACATGCAGACATGTAGAGGAGAACTCATAAGTGGAGACTTGCTAGCAGTGCACGTCCAGCTCTGCCCCAACCTTTCCTGTGACATCCGGATTCCCGGGGGAGTTTGGCCCCAGATTCCCGGGGGACGGATTCCCGGGGGAGTTAGGCACGTCTCTATTGAGGATGACTGACTATACACCATACGCCCCTGAATCAGGACTAGGGCTATTCTAGGGCTAGGTTATTCTAGGGCTAGGGCTATTCTAAGGTTAGAGCTAGGGCTATTCTAGGGTTAATACTAGGGTTATTCTAGGGCTAAGCTAGGGCTATTCCAGGGTTAGAGCTAGGGCTATTCTAGGGCTAGAGCTGGCTATTCTAGAGCTAGGGCTATTCTAGAGTTAGAGCTAGGGCTAGAGCTAGGGCTATTCTAGGGCTAGAGCTAGGGCTATTCTAGAGTTAGAGCTAGGGCTATTCTAGGGTTAGAGCTAGGGTTATTCTAGGGTTAGAGCTAGGGCTATTCTAGGGCTAGAGCTAGGGCTATTCTAGGGTTAGAGCTAGGGCTATTCTAGGGTTAGAGCTAGGGCTATTCTAGGGTTAGAGCTAGGGCTATTCTAGGGCTAGAGCTGGCTATTCTAGAGTTAGAGCTAGGGCTATTCTAGGGCTAGAGCTGGCTATTCTAGAGTTAGAGCTAGGGCTATTCTAGGGCTAGAGCTGGAGTTAGAGCTAGGGCTATTCTAGGGTTAGAGCTAGGGCTATTCTAGGGTTAGAGCTAGGGCTATTCTAGAGTTAGAGCTAGGGCTATTCTAGGGTTAGAGCTAGGGCTATTCTAGGGCTAGAGCTGGCTATTCTAGAGTTAGAGCTAGGGCTATTCTAGGGTTAGAGCTAGGGCTATTCTAGGGCTAGAGCTGGCTATTCTAGAGTTAGAGCTAGGGCTATTCTAGGGCTAGAGCTGGAGTTAGAGCTAGGGCTATTCTAGGGTTAGAGCTAGGGCTATTCTAGGGCTAGAGCTGGAGTTAGAGCTAGGGCTAGGGCTATAGCTGGCTATTCTAGGGTTAGAGCTAGGGCTATTCTAGGGTTAGAGCTAGGGCTATTCTAGGGCTAGAGCTGGCTATTCTAGAGTTAGAGCTAGGGCTATTCTAGGGTTAGAGCTAGGGCTATTCTAGGGCTAAAGCTAGGGCTATTCTAGGGTTAGAGCTAGGGCTATTCTAGGGTTAGAGCTAGGGCTATTCTAGGGTTAGAGCTAGGGCTAGAGCTAGGGCTATTCTAGGGTTAGAGCTAGGGCTATTCTAGAGTTAGAGCTAGGGCTATTCTAGGGTTAGAGCTAGGGCTATTCTAGGGTTAGAGCTAGGACTATTCTAGGGTTAGAGCTAGGGCTATTCTAGGGTTAGAGCTAGGGCTATTCTAGGGTTAGAGCTAGGGCTATTCTAGGGTTAGAGCTAGGGCTAGAGCTAGGGCTATTCTAGGGTTTGAGCTAGGGCTATTCTAGAGTTAGAGCTAGGGCTATTCTAGGGTTAGAGCTAGGGCTATTCTAGGGTTAGAGCTAGGACTATTCTAGGGTTAGAGCTAGGGCTATTCTAGGGTTAGAGCTAGGGCTATTCTAGGGTTAGAGCTAGGGCTATTCTAGGGCTAGAGCTAGGGCTATTCCAGGGTTAGAGCTAGGGCTATTCTAGGGCTAGAGGGGCTATTCTAGGGCTAGAGCTGGCTATTCTAGAGCTAGGGCTATTCTAGAGAGCTAGGGCTAGAGCTAGGGCTATTCTAGGGCTAGAGCTAGGGCTATTCTAGAGTTAGAGCTAGGGCTATTCTAGGGTTAGAGCTAGGGCTATTCTAGGGCTAGAGCTAGGGCTAGAGCTAGGGCTAAGGGATGGCTAAAGAAGTCGCAGGATGGTTCCAAGCATACCTGGAAACAAGTGTTCTGTGCTTGTCACCCCTCACTCAGGATATCCTGGGGTCAGGATTCATCCCAAAGTATCCTTGACACAGTGCTGACATGCTTCACTAAAAGAAACTATTTGTGACTGACTATTCACTACATGGTATATTACACATCTTGTCAGGTGATTTTGGGTGCATTGTGAAGGGCCAGTTGATAGTGGACCAAGCCTACCCTGTGAGTGGCAACAGAGGAGTCATGATGAAGATGTGCATAGGTGCGTTGCTATCATATGTAGTGTGTGCTCCTCAATGTACAAGGACCACGAGGAACTTGTATTATTTCACCTCCTTCTCCCTCTCCTCCACCGACCCTCCGACTCTCATCCCTCCTGCACCCCCAACAGGTTTCCAGAAGCAATACGGCCATCGTGATGAGATTAGCAGATTCCTGGAGTGCAGTACTCTGCTGCGCGACATGGACCACGCCCACGTGCACTCTGTGCTGCACGTCAGCGTGGAGGACAACTATGTTCCTGTGGTGGTCTATCCCAGCATGGAGTATGGTAACCTCCACCATTTCCTCACCCTCTGCAGGATCACTCCTCTGGATAGTCCTCTTAATGTAAGGATGAAGTGTGGTGGGTGGGGGAGGAGGGAGGGGGGGGGGGGGAGGAGGGGGAGGGGGGAAGAGGATAGACTGGAAAACAAAGAAAACACATTCCAAGAATTCATGCCTCGCTCTTCATGTAGTTATTGGCCCAGGCCTGGTTACTGGCCCAGTTCAAGTCAGTGAACGGGTGATTGGTGCGTCAGCATGAGCACTGAACCATGTATAGTGCCTACAGTTACAGCGACCTATCTACCGCCCTAGCTGCTGGACTGAGGCAGCCTATGACCTTACGTGTAGTGTGATGGCTGCTAGACTCCATCAGGACCTCCCCGGTCTCTTCATGGCGATATAGAGGCCCCAACAGAGGGAGAAACAGGAAATCTCACCATTATTTTGCTACAATATCTACTAATCTATATTTAGCTACATATTTGTTGTATCTACACAGTTCCCTATCTATCTATCCATATACATAATATATATGCAATATTTCCTGACGGATGATTCCTTGATGTTGTCATGAATCTGTGCTAATCCTCTTCTCGCTCTTTCTCTCCCCACGTGTTCCCTCGTGTGTTCCCTTCCCTGCAGCCCATCACTATCCAGCACAAGGTGAGCTTTGCTCTCCAGATAGCCAGTGGCATGAAGCATCTCAGTGAGAAGGGCGTCGTCCATCCTGACCTAGCTCTACGCAATTGTTTGTAAGTTCAAGTGGTGCACATATTATACAGTGCGGTACTTAACCCTACTTTGCATGTATGCATGTATTAACAGCGCCATACTTTACCCTAATTCACACATATTATGCAATGAGTACTTTACCCCACTTTGCACGTGTGCATGTATTATACCGTGTGGTACTTTACCCTATTTCACGCAGTCTACTTTGCATATGTGTGGAATGTGGCAATAATGCAGCGCAATTGTTGCCTGCTAGTGTTCATTATTTACATGCAAATGCCAGGAGACTGCCTGATTGTTATAGAATCATGCACATGCCAGGAGACTGCCAGATTGTTATAGAATCATGCACATGCCAGGAGACTGCCAGATTGTTATAGAATCATGCACTGCCAGGAGACTGCCAGATTGTTATAGAATCATGCACTGCCAGGAGACTGCCAGATTGTTATAGAATCATGCACATGCCAGGAGACTGCCTGATTGTTATAGAATCATGCACTGCCAGGAGACTGCCAGATTGTTATAGAATCATTCACCTCCAGGAGACTGCCGGATTGTTATAGAATCATGCACGTGCCAGGAGACTGCCAGATTGTTATAGAATCATGCACGTGCCAGGAGACTGCCAGATTGTTATAGAATCATGCACATGCCAGGAGACTGCCTGATTGTTATAGAATCATGCACTGCCAGAAGACTGCCAGATTGCTATAGAATCATGCACATGCCAGGAGACTGCCTAATTGTTATAGAATCATGCACTGCCAGGAGACTGCCAGATTGTTATAGAATCATGCACTGCCAGGGGACTGCCTGATTGTTATAGAATCATGCACTGCCAGGAGACTGCCAGATTGTTATAGAATCATGCACTGCCAGAAGACTGCCTGATTGTTATAGAATCATGCACTGCCAGGAGACTGCCAGATTGTTATAGAATCATGCACGTGCCAGGCAGGAGACTGCCTGATTGTTATAGAATCATGCACGTGCCAGAAGACTGCCAGATTGTTATAGGATCATGCACTGCCAGGAGACTGCCTGATTATTATAGAATCATGCACTGCCAGGAGACTGCCCGATTGTTATAGAATCATGCACTGCCAGAAGACTGCCAGATTGTTATGTGCACGTGCCAGAAGACTGCCTGATTGTTATAGAATAGTTGGCGGAGGATAGTTGTCTTCCTGTGCGTGGGTGGAGATGCAGGTCAATGTTCTAATTGGAAACAAATGGTGGCAATCGCAGCTGCTACAACTGCTGATTTGTTTGGCGTGTCTCTCCCAGGCTGCAGCTCCTGCACTCTGTTCTGCTGAGGCAATGTATACAGGAATCAATGCATGTATGTGTGTTTGTATGCCTTCTGGAAATCACTTGGAATCCCTCTAGATGAAGGAGGAACTCGTGGAGGAATTCCTTGGCTGTAAGTTTTGTTGTAGAAGTGGCACAGCTTAGTGCTTATCTGAGTGGAGTCCATTCTCCTACCAAACTGAAGCTTATTGTATTTGCCCTCTAATGATGGGATTTTCCCTCTTTTCTCCAAAGAACAGCTGTGGGTATGTTAGGGGGGCGATTTTTAGCTGACCCCTGTATAGTGTAAACGTTTATCTTTCAATCAACTCATTTTTTATGTCAACATTACAACTGAACTAGTTTGTATTTGTCCTGTCGACCGAAGCGGTTTGTTTGGCATAAAACCAAATTTCAGCTCATTAACAGATAGCCCTTCAATTTAAGTATGTTGGTAATGAAGATGCACACACTGATTAAGCCAGGCACTAGCTGCGGGTAGTTCTCAGGAAAATATTGTTAGCTTGTTTGTTGTTGAGGTTTGGTGGCATTGTGTTTGTGTTAACATGCTGTGTTAGCCTTCAATGTAAGGGATTAGCTGAGCTGTGTTTGTGTTAACATGCTGTGTTAGCCTTCAGTGTAAGGGAATAGCTGAGTTGTGTTTGTGTTAACATGCTGTGTTAGCCTTCAGTGTAAGGGATTAGCTGAGCTGTGTTTGTGTTAACATGCTGTGTTAGCCTTCAGTGTAAGGGATTAGCTGATTTGTGTTTGTGTTGACATGCTGTGTTAGCCTTCAGTGTAAGGGATTAGCTGAGTTGTGGTTGTGTTAACATGCTGTGTTAGCCTTCAGTGTAAGGATTAGCTGAGCTGTGTTTGTGTTAACATGCTGTGTTAGCCTTCAGTGTAAGGGATTAGCCGAGTTGTGTTTGTGTTAACATGCTGTGTTAGCCTTCAGTGTAAGGGATTAGCTGAGTTGTGTTTGTGTTAACATGCTGTCTTAGCCTTCAGTGTAAGGGGTTAGCTGAGCTGTGTTTGTGTTAACAGAGGCCAATAACTAAGGGTCTGAAATCGAAACTATAAAGGTCTGAAATCGAAACTATTCCTAATATCATAAGATTTGATGTCGGCCGACAATAACTACAAAGGTCTGAAATCGAAACTAAAAATCAAGCGAAATTCTGTGAGTAGCGACGAGCGAAAGTAGAAGGGTGTCATTTGAGAGTATCAAAGAGGGTAACAACATGCTGTTAAAGATATCCGTATACAGACAGCTGTGATCCAATCATTCCTGACTGCTTACATGATAACTTGATGCTTGCCAGACCAAAAAAATGGAGGGAAGAAACTGAAGGAAAAAATTACTCTATATCTTCTATATAGAAAAATTGTCTGCCTGTGTGTGTGCTTTGTTCTTGATGCATGGCCGCAGTTTTGAAGCTAGGAAGCCCACACTTTTCATGAAGGTCCATGGGATAGATATACACTACGTTGTGTTAGGTGGCATTTAGACTCCAAGCTCACTGGAAGCAACCATCATCAAACACATCCTGGCACTTGCAGTAGTCAGCCATTTTGTTTGGGAATCTACCTACACATGGATTTTCAAGTCCAAATGATAGCCCCCAAATAGCGCACCATGGCAGCATACCAGCAAACTCTGCTGGCTTCATTACAGCTCATATAATGCAAACAGTTTGCTAGCGAGGCTGCCTCTAAGCCTACTCTATTAGAAACACACCACAGTTGCTGAAATGGTGACATTTATAGAGGGAAACGTTGTCATCAACGGCTTTGACACAAAAAAGAGTGAGTGGTCACAATTGAAAGCTGTGTCTCTGTGTTGTGTGTGTGTGTGTGTGGGCACGCGTTTGGAACCGCTATGCCACCAGCTTGGAAATATTCCTGCAACATAGTTCAGGTATCTATGACATATATACATATAAACTATATAATGCCCTCTTTTCCATCTTCGAAAAAGGTGTGAGACAAATTTTGACTCTGGAGCTGCTCTCAACATCATCACAACAGATGACTCAACATCATCATGCTCTCAACATCATCACAACAGATGACTGCTTGGCTGTGCTCTCAACATCATCACAACAGATGACTGCTTGGCTGAACTCTCAACATCATCACAACAGATGACTGCTTGGCTATGCTCTCAACATCATCACAACAGATGACTGCTTGGCTGTGCTCTCAACATCATCACAACAGATGACTGCTTGGCTGAGCTCTCAACATCATCACAACAGATGACTGCTTGGCTGAGCTCTCAACATCATCACAACAGATGACTGCTTGGCTGTGCTCTCAACATCATCACAACAGATGACTGCTTGACTGAGCTCTCAACATCATCACAACAGATGACTGCTTGGCTGTGCTCTCAACATCATCACAACAGATGACTGCTTGGCTGTGCTCTTAACATCATCACAACAGATGACTGCTTGACTATGCTCTCAACATCATCACAACAGATGACTGCTTGGCTGAGCTCTCAACATCATCACAACAGATGACTGCTTGGCTGTGCTCTCAACATCATCACAACAGATGACTGCTTGGCTGTGCTCTCAACATCATCACAACAGATGACTGCTTGACTATGCTCTCAACATCATCACAACAGATGACTGCTTGGCTGAGCTCTCAACATCATCACAACAGATAACTGCTTGGTTGTGCTCTCAACATCATCACAACAGATGACTCAACATCATCATGCTCTCAACATCATCACAACAGATGACTGCTTGGCTGTGCTCTCAACATCATCACAACAGATGACTGCTTGGCTGAACTCTCAACATCATCACAACAGATGACTGCTTGGCTATGCTCTCAACATCATCACAACAGATGACTGCTTGGCTGAGCTCTCAACATCATCACAACAGATGACTGCTTGGCTGTGCTCTCAACATCATCACAACAGATGACTGCTTGGCTGAGCTCTTAACATCATCACAACAGATGACTGCTTGGCTGAGCTTTCAACATCATCACAACAGATGACTGCTTGGCTATGCTCTCAACACCGTCACAACAGATTACTGCTTGGCTGTGCTTCAATATCATCACAACAGATGATAGACAGCTTTGCTGCAGTAGATCTCCACATTCTCACAGCTGTTATCTCAACTAGAGACAACAAATCTCAAGCAAAACTGCTGGACCTACAACCTTTCTTAAAATGAGTTTCTCAGAAAACAAGACCCTCCACCCTCTCTGGAATTTGCACGGTGCAGATTAGAAAAGAAACAGTTTTTTTTTTTTACACTTGTATAATTAGGTCAGTGAAGAACTTAAGAACACACCAAAACAAATGCAAGCCCCCCATCCCCCATCCCCTCCTGCCCCATAAAGAAAAATAAATAAGAAATTTGAAATAGCCATGATTCAGGCACTGCAGGCTGTAGCAAACAGCTTTAGTGTGCCTTGATTTTCAATATTGAGTCTGTTGGAGCCATCACATGCAATACCAGCCACACCTGCCATCAACATTCACTATCACTCTGGAGCGCTACACTTAAAATTTAGTTCTAGTCCTCGAAGATATGCCAGGAGCTAATCCATTATTGGCTAGAATGATTAGTGTGACATCCTGCGCCATGGCTACATAAAGACTACACCTAGCTGCATTCTAGCCTCAAGCTAGATATATCGCTAGCTAATCATCTGACGACATATATAATGGTGGATGACGGTGATTATTCCTGTTCACCTATTACAGAATCTTGGCTCACTAAGGCAGGACGAGCATTGTTGAGTCTATTGCTTGAAAGCTATCAAACAGGGGTGTGGCAATGGGCACCTTTGATCTTGTAATGAGTGGTGCAGCAACAGTGGACTATTCAAGATGGAAGCATTGATGAACAAGCCAAATAATCTCTTAGGAAAGTTGAAAGCAGTTGGCTGGTGAGGTCGCAGGAATTGCTTGCCCTCCTGGAGCTGAAGTAGGCGTGGAGAGAGTCAGTCAGTTGGTCCATAAACAGCCACGCCCACAATGGGACAAGTACTATAAGTACTATAAGCAGGAAATTATAAACTGACAAGTGTTCTTTGTGAGGTTCAACTCCATGCTCACCGGAGCCACACCCATTTTTTATTTTGGTGCTCGAAAACAGGTACCACCCAAACTGGACCTGCCGGACCTCTTGCTATGAGACTATAAACTGGATCTACACACGTATATGTGCGGTATGACCATCACCCTGTGTGTCCACATGTACACATATCCATGTGTGCTAGAACCACATGCTGGGGGTCCACATTACACATATCCATGTGCACTAGAACCACATGCTGGGGTCTACATTACACATATCCATGTGCGCTAGAACCACATGCTGGGGGTCCACATTACACATAATCCATGTATGAACCATGTGCTGTGGGAACATATCCATGTACACTAGAACCCATGTGCTGGGGCTCACATCTGTTGTGTACTTGTTGACCCCTTCCTGCTGTGTGTCTTGCAGTCTGGACACCAACTATCAGGTGAAGGTCTCGGATGGGGCATTGGCTCCGTGCTTCCACCCAGAATGCTACTACTCTGTGCGCGGCACTGTGCGGCCAGTCAGGTGGGCAGCCGTAGAGACACTCCAGGAGGGACTCTGCACCTCTCATAGCAATGTGGTGAGTGACTCATATTGTCATCCTCCTCATCCTTCCTATACTCATCCTTCTCTCCCCAATCACCTTTTTCCTTGTCCCTCTCCCCCCCCCGCTTCTCTCCTCATCCTCCCTCTCCCTCCGCCTCTCCCTTCTTCATGCTCCCATTCCCTCCTCTCCTTCCCTTTCGCTCTTCTTATCTCCCCTTTCACATCCTCCACCTCCTCCTTCTCCTGCCATCCTCCTCCCCCATCCCTCCTCTCCTCTCTCTCCCCCTCTTTTCCTCATTCTCCTCCTCTCCCTCGTCTTCCTTCTGGCTCTCCCGCCATTCGGTGTTGCTACTACTAAATCACTAGTGGTCATACGGAGTGACTCTGTGGGAGGTGATGACATTGTCGAAGCTGCCGTACTGTGCAGAACTGGATCACAATCGCTGTGTTCTCTCTCACCTTCTCATGGGGAACAGACTGGGCCAGCCAGAAGATTGCCCTGACAACATGTGAGTAGAAGGACCTTTCTATGAGAACATGTATATATAGCAAAAATATTTATGGTGTATAGCAGATGCCAAAAACTCGAAGCATGACTTTGATGATGGCATAATGATATTTCCTCTGCTAAAGCTAGTGAAATTATCCATGTCACAAGCATAACTGTCTTTTTAAATATAAAAAATATTTTATTGTTAAGATATTCTCTGATGACGGATTGTTGGAAAAAGTCTGCGGAAAGCAGGCCCAACTTGAGCTCTGTTCACTCTACATTTGTGGACATTCATAGCAAGTATGTTGCAGAGCCGAGCACAGTGTCCAGCACATCACATTTGCTCAGTAACACCAACTACTCCACATTTGGCAAGGATATCAGACCTCAGTTATCCGTGGAATCTGCAGGGGGGTACTCTTCGCGCAACAGACGCAAGAGGAGTATTAGTCAGAGGAACACACCACAGGCAGACAAGCTCAGCATCACCTTCAGTGTGTTGAGCGATGACAACTATGTGGATCATAGTAGCGAGAGCGAGACAGAAGAATTGGAAGGGAGAGAGTTTGCAGTTGATGTGCCTGTGTTGAATAACTGCGAACGACAACTATACCCACCAACTATGCACACTGACATGGAGCACTCCTCACCCATTGGCTCTGTGAATGGCATGTCCACTTTTCTCGGAGAATGCAATGTTCCTCACTCCATACTTGATCATACTAGCGGTACATCCTCCTTCCATCCTCCCCATGCCACAACCGGGATACGTCACTCCCGCCCACCTCCTCCTCCTCCTCCTCATGTTGCTCCCCCTGATGTCACAGTTTCAGCAATAGATCATTCCCCCCAACATGTGACACACACCAAAGTACCGTCCAATCAATCCCTCAGACCCTTGGTGGAAAGTGGTACTCTTCTTCCTCCATGCCATCTCTCAAACACCACCCTTCATTCAAATGCCGCTACGACTTCCTCGATCCTCATGGCCAAGGGTTATTCCGATACTGGAAGCAAAGCTTCCACTCTCGATTCCATCGCTACCTTTGGGTCCGGGCCTGGGGCCAATTGCAATACACCTTCTGGTCACATTCTGGGCCTGCCTGGTGGCTCCTACAACAGAACCAGTGTGAGCATAGATGACGTCAAGCTGAGAAATAAGTCTCTCCTCTCGGCAAATGGACAAACTGGTACAGGTGAACCCTCGTGCACCCCCAGCGCAACTTCCAAGTCTGACTCTGGCATACGCAGTGACGATGAAGCTGACTTGATGCTTTCCAATGGATGTGCACCACCACCAATGGAGGTGGTGGCAAAAAGGGTATCTATCAGGAACATGGAAGGCTCTGAAGCCAACTTTGGGATCAGTAACCTCTCTAGTGACCTTATGAGTGCCTTTGCTTCATGGGGGAAATGATATTATACTGTCTGTCTGTCTGTGTCTGTCTCATCTGTTCTCATCTTCAGCATGAGCACTGCTATCATTTTTTTCCTATCATCACATCTTATTATATATTGGGACTTGTAAGAGCAGCATTGGTTCATTGATACATAAACGCATTTTTGTACTTATTATCTAGTAGTAGCGTCTGCCTGCATGTGTGACGTATGTCCGCATGTGTGACGTATGTCCGCTAAGCATGGTCAAATGGAAGTTCAGGCAAGGGGAAAAACTTCACCTATGGAACTAAATGGATGCCTGGATGGTTTCAGACTATATAGAAGCCACCAACGAATGGCATAGCACTTGATATTGGGATATTAAAATAAGAAAATGCATAACAAAATTAAAATTTAATGGCTGAGAGAGAAAAACGTCAATGCTCATGTTAATCCCATGATGGTCCTAAGGTGAAGTCAGGGATGAAGGCAACAAGAATAAAGATTATTATGTTTGCCCGATTTGTAGGATGTCTGAAATCATAGACCATGAATGATCCTCTCTACTGCGATGGGTGGTGTGCCACGAGACTGCACAAGAGGATGTGCAGGACAAGCAAAGAACCCTAGACACCATTTTGAAAATACCCATTCTTTGCTTCATTGTAGGCTGAACTGCCGAGAGAAAGAAACCTCTATGCTAAGGAACACCTTGGAACTTAATGGAAGCTCTTAGAGCAACATCTCTCTCCTCCTTCATGCCTTCTGAACACTCAATATACAAATTGTCCTGCACCATCTTACGTGTATGGATTCAGTGGGGTAATTTCCATCTGAAAGTTGGGGGCGCCAAAAGCGGTGCTAGCAAGTTTTTATTTAACTGGAAATGTAGCCAAAATCATTATGTGACATGACCAGATATGATTATCATAAAGTTTGAGAGAGAGGTTATCTGAATGAAAACAATGGCAAGCTGAAGTCTATGGAAGAAACTAAAAGTTTGCATTTTAGCATGCACTCCAATTATTCTTGCCCTCACGTCAGAGTCACTGACATGTCTTGTGCCCAGTCCCAGAGCTTTAGTTTTTCAGAATTGCACTCGGTGATGCACCTCAGACAGTCCACCTTGTTGGGCAGAGGATTTTCAGAGTTGGTGAGTCAATATCTTATGCATGGAGATCACATTCAATTTGTCCAAGAATTTCTGCATGTTTTCTTGTTTCAAGCCTTTCTTTTAGGACTCTTCTTTATAAATTTAGTGATTTCATAAGCAATATCAAGTATGTCTTTCAGCAGGGGAATATATTTTGTTGCATTCCCTACAGCAAGGTTAGTGAGTGGCAGTAGCAGTGTGTCAGCAGACATTTTTCATTCAGTTTCTTGATTTGTGCAGCAACCCACTTTTTGGTTCCAGTCTCATGGTCGAACATTTGTCATAGCACTGCCCACGGGCATCTTGAGTTCTGAGATTCATACACAGCAGTACATCTTTTATGCAAGCAACAGTTGTATCTGCATCGATCAGCATCAGATCAATATATTCCTCATGTACTGTCATCTCCACCCAATGTATGCAAATATTAATGTTGCTCCCATCAGCCATGATACTGTAGCATCCAGATTCAGCTATGTCACTTGCTATATCATGCAGCACTTTTAGAGCTTTGGTTTGTAGTATTTCATTCTGAGCACCCGGGCTCATATGCTTGTCATAAAAATTCCCCTTCAATCCGCTTTCGAAGCACTTCATTGTCTTCAGCTCAGAGAAGGAGGAGCTGTTTGAAATTTGACTCCTCTTGCTTGCCCTTATGAAGGGCAATGCCGTAGGCAGGTGAGGTAGGAGGACAATTTTCAAGAGGTGGTTCCTTTTTCTCCTTTTGACTCTTGAGCTGATCCTTCAGCTTCTCATCATGTGACCTGGTTGAGTTAACATAGTAATTGCATGTTTGTGACATTGCGAGCTCTCATGCTGACAGAAACCCTTTGGTTTTGTACAGAGCATTTTTCCAATTTCTGAGTCCATCAGACAAGAATGAGTTTTCAGATCTCGTATCAAGATAAAGCAGTCCCTTCAAATTGGCTGTGGCACAAGTGTGGTAAATTACAGAATCTGAAACTGGAAGGTAATGCAGCCATGAAAATTGCAAGTACCAGCCTGGTTGGAAAGCTTGTTGGTGATCCACTTTGGTTTTAAGGTTTTTGATGTTAACTGGCTGGCAGTTGAGGAAGGGTATTCAGAGTTGAGGATATTTTACTGACTCCAGGTTTCTGCACCTAAGAAACACAAAGTGTTTATAAATATCTGCTTGTTATTTTGCTATATACATACTCATAATACTTCAGCTTGAGTGAAAGTTAAATTTTTCAAAATAAACAACATGGCATGACAATGCCTATAGTTTAATGGCTCGCTATTTCAGGGGCCAAGAGATCACCAAAATGTTGTTGGTTCAATGTTGACATCATATGTGATGGATCATGGCATGCATGGTCAGACTCTTCAGATACATGTTCAGATTCTTCTGGGCTATCTTCAACTTGTGCATCAGCTTGGCGATCAGAGTCATCTGATTCTTGGTCTTGATCTGCATCACCCTTCTCGGATTCTTTTGTTTCTTGTGTATATTTTGACAAAAACTAAACTGTCTTTCAGCCACAATTCACTCTGCACCAAATACATGCGGCCTGGAATGTTCTAGAACTATTTGCACTCAACAGTTATGAGAATATTGCAATTTTCACATTAATTAACCATGAATGTGTTAAAACATCTTGGAAAAAACAAGTTGTTTGCCAAAAGCTGGGGGGGGTTCTGTCAAAACTTTCTAGGAAGTCAAAAGTGATTTTATGGCATACTCAGCAACTGTTACATGTAGAGTTGAATAACCAAGCAATGGGCAAGAGTTTGATCGTAAGTTTAATTCAATCATTATGGTTTGAAAAAGATTTAGACTCCTTGTCTGAAGTTCTATTTTCTGACCAAAACTGAGTTGGTGTAACCAACCAAGAGAAATCTCGCCTTTTGTTGGTGAAGTTGACTGGAGCTTGTGATGTGGCTGATATCCAGCAAACTATGCTAGACCTGCTAGTAAAGACATCTCAATAAGCATAAAATATCTGTGACTGAGTGATGCGCTGAGTCCATTTTTCTGAAAGAAGGAGGAGCACTCATAATAGCTCGGAACCAAATTTGCAGTAAGGGAAAATTGTGTCCTTTGCTTTAGCAAAACCTGTGCCCCTTGATTACCTACCCAATACTGTGCAAACATATGCAGATATATAAGTGGATCTGACAAAAACCTGTCCTCTATTACTGCCAATATACAAGTATTAGCAACACGTAAGTTTATTTCTATTTGTTAGTTTACTCCCGTTCTCCGCATGTTGTTGCCAAGAAGCTGCTATGTGCGGGTAAGAGCATGTTTTAAAAAGTGATTTTTTTTGTATAAAGTGGACGAAAGGAAAGCAGTGAAATATAAACCACCTGATAGCCTCGCCCCCTCCCCAGGAAAGCAGTGAAATATAAACCACATGATAGCCTCGCCCCCACCCCAGGAAAGCAATGAAATATAAACCACTTGATAGCCCGGGCCTCAGCCAGGAAATTCTAATTATATACGGCTCAATAATTTCTGAGCCAATAACTTGAAATAAAGGAGGTACAAAAAGGCAAGATAGAGAAGGAAAAAGGATTTGGAACAGGATGCAATAACATGTGCCAAAATAACGCCATTTGCAACAAAAGTGAACAAGCCTCATCTTACTTAGTGGTAAGTTATATGATCTGCACTAGTCCTAGTGGTAAGTTATATGACCTAGTGGTAAGTTATATGACCTACACTAGTCCTAGTGGTAAGTTATATGACCTACACTAGTCCTAGTGGTAAGTTATATGACCTACACTAGTCCTAGTGGTAAGTTATATGACCTACACTAGTCCTAGTGGTAAGTTATATGACCTACACTAGTCCTAGTGGTAAGTTATATGACCTACACTAGTCCTAGTGGTAAGTTATATGACCTACACTAGTCCTAGTGGTAAGTTATATGACCTACACTAGTCCTAGTGGTAAGTTATATGACCTACACTAGTCCTAGTGGTAAGTTATATGACCTACACTAGTCCTAGTGGTAAGTTATATGACCTACACTAGTCCTAGTGGTAAGTTATATGACCTGTGCACTACCATAAATGGTTTGTGAGCTGGTGTTTTTTATCCTGCTTTTTCCCCCCTAGCTACGCTATGTACTCTGGTGTGAATCAATCCATGAACCCTGGTGTTCATCAAGCCTTGAACTCTGGCTTGCAGCAAGCCATGAACTCTGGTCTGCATAAAGCTATGAGCTCTCTACCTTCAGTGTCTAGGTTCCAATCAAGGAATGAGCTGGCATTTTCTATAGTGGGTTTTATCCACTTTTCAAACTGGCAGATGGAACTTCCCCTGAGCATCGACAACAAAAATTAAAATTAAAAAATCTCAAGCTAAAATTCACACCTGACAGCTTCTTTACTGGCTAATGTTAGCCCCCTTTAACTCCAACAAGATACCAGAATCTATCCTTAACTGGCAAACCTAAAACTAGTAGGTTTGTAAAAATGCCCCTGGAATTTTTCTTCTAGGATTTATTTTTCCCTCTCATTACCTACGTCTAATAGGGTCCTCCATAAAACCTTTAATACCAGAAGATTCCCAATGTTCCAATGCACGTTAATGACTAGCTACTTCTGTTTCTTGTTTGTGGAATGTAGCATGTAAGTAATTTCATCGGTGGAGCAGTCAAGGTAATGCATGTGCTGTGTTATAAGCAGCCATGCTTAATTCAGTTGTTTACTGAAGGTCATTTAAAAAATTCTGATCTTGGTTGGTGGAGATCACCTGTGCAATGTTACAAGTCTTTGAAGGAGGCTGTAGCTGATTCCACATGGCAACAATAAAGGGCCCCTAGTAACTATCAGTTCATCCGCTCAGTGTACTCCTCACCATCTTCTCTTTTCTGGGGTGACTAGACCATCTCATGAGAAGAGGATCCTCTGGATCCACTCCTTTTTTTGCTTGACCATCCACTGACATTGCTTACTTTTATCAGCTGAGTTTTACGTGATGCATCTGGACGATATCATCCTCTAGGAGAGAACCCAGTAGACATGCATCCGATGGATCAACCTCCAGATATTCTCGAAATAAGGTTCCCTCTTGTAACTGATCCATCGCAATATTCGAAATTAGAACAATCTCTGCAAAGACCCTAAGACCTTTAGATCATGCAGAATCTCTACAGCCACCCAGCAATACAGGTTGTATATCTGATACTTTCATGGACAAGATCATCTGCCTGGAAATGATGGGTAGAAGGCTAAAATAACTCTTAGCTCATGCTAGCATTGTTCATCTCCAAAACTATTGGAAATGCAGCCTGCACCAGGAATGCCAGGAACATCACAACAGTAGCCACCACTGTGACTTCTCTCGTGGATAATACAATGACTTGACCTGAGATCATTTCAACCAAGGAGTCAGGTGCATAGCTTCATGCCATTTCCATTTCTTCCCTGGGATTGTGAGACCAGAGTGGCTATAGGCCTTCACACTTGGTGTCATCCCCACTACTGCCAACATTATGAGGCTGAGGTGGACCATTTTTTCAATACATGGGCTCAGCAGTAGGAAGAGCGAGGAACACTATCATCATGCAGCTACAATGATATTTTGAACAGGGCTCTGGCATTGGCACACTTCCCTTCAAGGCTGGAGCCTTTTTACCTGGACCAGTCTGATAGAAATGGCCAGGTGAAGTAACAATGGTCTCGTGGAATATGGCAAACCTCTTGTTTGGGATGCAAATTGTCTGGACTCTCTCACTCTGTCATGCTGTTGCCATGCCATCAGTAGCACGAGAGCAATGGAGACTTTGGCTGAGGAGTAGAAGGCAACATTATGTCTACTCAATCCTTCTCCCCAATTGCTATTGAGACTCTGGGGGCAATAGCAATGAAGTCTTGAGCATTCCTGAAGGGGCTGGGCTGAAGAGCAACAGTGAAGGTCAGGGGAGGTGAAGGTCCTTGCATACCTCCTATACCAGTAATCTGTAAAGGACAGGGGAGGTGGAGGTCCTTGCATACCTCTACAGGGGAGGTGGAGGTCCTTGCATACCTCCTATACCAGTGAAGGACAGGGGAGGTGGAGGTCCTTGCATACCTCCTATACCGTCTCTCGGTGGCTGTTCAGACGGGAAATGCAGTGTCCATCTTGGTGCCAGTGGGAGGCTGACGAGGGATAGACCTGTTTGTTTGTATATAACTGTGTGTGTATGTTTTGCTGTTAGTTATTATTTATTTTTTTTTGGTCTTAATTCTATTATTTGTTATATATGTGGTTTCTTAGTAGCCTATCTTATTAACTAGTGTATTAGTATATAGTATTTGGTGTTTTAAACATAAAACATGTTTCCATCAGTTTATCCTTCAGAGAATGTCTATTCCCATCGAGTGCACTGCAACTGTGCTATATATATATATATAGGTTATAGTCAGTCCACCAGTACAATTACTCCAGGCAAGCACTCCATTGATGTGGCTATTAGGTAAAGTATCTCTCACTCTGGCTGCTGTCATCAGCCTTCGAGGTCTGTCATGAAAAAGGTGCTGGATGTTTAGAGGAACACCCTTTATATTTAAGAGGAACTTGTTCTTTATATATATATAAAATATATTATATATGGATTTAAAATTTTCTAACTTACAAACCTTTTGTGCTTCACATGCGTTAACGATTTTCATTTTATTATTATTGCCTTTGTTGTTGTTATTGCATATTATTTACATATATTCCTTCTATTTTTTATCGTATGCATACTAATGTGAACACGACTGCCTCATGTGTGTACTTCCACTTCATCACACATCCTCAGCATTTCTATTGTAACTCCTCTTCAGCATTGCCACCATAAATGAAGTATTTGTACTCCTTGATTGAGACCAACTACTTCCAGATTGTCTAATATTATTCATGCCATGTAGTGGACTTCTGAGATAACTTGTTTTGATATTCCTATGATAGAACCTATCTGAGATTGCAGAGTTAATATATATCACCTCTACAGATATAGTTTCTATTTTTTAAAAAGGCATATACTTCAAATCCAGGGACAATTCCCTTTCCCCCCCCCCCCCCTCCCCCCCCCTTTTCAGTATATAGGTGGATGGGGCAAAAAAATTACCCTCATACAATAATTCCATAAATCATTCCAGTTTCATCAGCTGGCTGTTAACCTTTGATGATCACCTCATCAAAGCTTGGCAGTAGTTAAAAACTAGTAGCTGTATCACATGGGATGTTAGCCTGCTTACACATGAGTTTCTCTACTGGTCTAGAAAGGTCAATAGTGATGCTATTGCTCATTGCTAGATTCCGACTCACACAGTGTAGCTACAATGAACTAGGATGTAGACCTCTGCTCCTATCAGTAGACTTTAGGTATAGCTAATATTAGTAAAATACCCACTCCATGTTAACAATTTATATTTGCTTGGGTTCAACTTGCTAATTTTTTGGGCAGTCCAAGGTACCCGATGATCAACTAATCCAGAATAGGATTCCAGAAGCACTTTCAAGCATCTACAAATGCAATACAACAGTAAGAAGTTTAAAGGAAGCTCTTACAGAAGATATTTCAACCTTGAATGTTGAAAGAGCTTTCTTTGCATATTCAGGCATGATGGTGGATGATATTGCTTAAGCTGTGCTCTCTTTCCGGTCAAAAGCCATGCCATTGGGAAAAGTTGTTAATAACTTCATCTTCAAAATTTGGAAAGTTACTCATGCAGACCTTCAAAAGCTTGATTACCATAAATCATAAGATTTGTTGCAGAGGGCATTTTTGTAAGTTGGGCAAGGGTAGCAACAGGAGGTATATAGATATTTAAATATCCACTGCAAGTTATCAGCAAGCACATCGTAATCTGAAAAATTATCCGGAATTTTGTGGTTGACATGGTATTGCCGTTAGGGCATAGGAATGCTGATCAAGAAATTTTAGAGACATGGTATTGACGTTAGGGGTATGGGAATGTTTCAACCTTTAATCAAGATAATTCTAGAGCACTTCTGGATCTCAGAATTGATGCTGGAGATATTGCAACATATAATCATAAAAAAATTGTACAAAATGCAACAGACATTTCCAAAACAACACTGCTAAACTGTGTCCTGAAATTTTTCATATAGCTACTTTCAATCCAAGTTTCCTTGAACCACTTCAGCATACAAGCTGATGAAGTAGCTGATGCTTCAAACATGAGAAGCTGTATGTTACCTTAAGAAAACCGTAAAGGAAGAGCTCTTTGTGGTGGCACAATTCATTTCCCTAACACGTCAATTTTAGACCTGAAATCTGTAGAGCTCAAACATATGATGGAGCTGCTAGCATGGGGCTGGTCACTTTTAATGGGTGTGCTACTTTCTTAAAGACAAAGTTTACCAGGGGTTACTTACCACCATTGTGCCAGTATAACAATATAATCCTGCCTTGTCAAAAACCACAAGGTGCCAGAGATTAACTCGTGTTGAGCACATTGACACATTTTCTTCAAATATTCACTTGAGGGGTGGCATCATCTAGAGCTCAGTGAGTTGTGTGCACAAGACCAAACTTAAAACTGTAGATGGATGCAGTGGAATACTTTAGTGTTGTTCTCACCAAATGCCTGGATGACATTGTTTGCAACCTATGGAATGGAATGACCATAGCAGAAGAAAATGCTCTCCTGTTCAACATTACATCTCCAGCCTTTATTGTAGAATTCAAGGTATGGCTCTACATAATTATTATGATATACAAAGCCACTCATTGTACTCCTTCAAGATTCAGCTGTGGATATTCTGTGTGTACCAAGACCAAGAGATAAACAATACTGTCAAAGGAGAAGGAGAAAGAGTTTGGCCCAATATATCCGCAATGATCGTTTAATAAAGCAGCTTTGAAGGATTTCTTATTCCAAGAAGGTGTGGAGATCAGACAGCATGGAGTAATTGAATTTTCCAACACCAGAAGAATATTGGAGAAGAGCTGTACTTGTGCCATTCATGGATCACCGCATGGAGGAATTTGAAGAACAGTTCAGTCAGCCAAGTGAGGGCTCTGTGATGGCTCATTCCTGAAAGACTAACTGACCAATCAGCTGGAGACGAAGATGCCATTCCCATTGACATATAACTACTTGGGAAGTAAGGTGGAAACCATTTTGGATTGGTTGGTCCAAACAAGTTCCTAACTCACACTCATTTATTGGTGACTCTAGTAACTGTGTCCAAGCCCTCATGGCATGAGTCTCCCTCTCTCCTCTCAAGTGTTACACATTAGGGCTATTAAAGATGGTAATACAATTTGCTTATATCCTTCACTCTCACACACACACACACACACACACATTCCTCCTCTTCTGTCAGTGCAGGGTGCGCAGTCATCATCATTTCCAGTATGATAAAGCCAATCTAAGCATATGGCAAACTACTGGGTCAGCACAGTGTGCACAGAATCTTGCTTGTTATTTTGGAAAGAATTCCCTGTGAAATGTCAGTTTACCACAATCTGCATATTCATGCCTGTGGCTTACAGGGTAAACTTACTGTGTATTGAACCTTTGACTTTTTTAATACACATAGTTGTTCTTTATAAACAAAGTTCTGCTCTTTTTTTCCCTTTCTTCATAAGCAGTGCCGTTTTCACTTGCCCGTGCAGCCATTTCTTCCTTCAGCTAAGGAAGGGGACACATGCCAATGCATGAGTGCATACTAGCTGGTATTTCATCCTTTACTCAGCTATGTTGTGCTGAAAATGACTCTGATGTTGAACTTTCTGCAGACTCTTCTGATGTCTTCTCTCACCCACAATTACCACCATAGGATCCTTCTGCCCAGATCACAGATTGCCTGTATCGGTGTTGTTATCTACCTTCAGAGGAAAGGTCATGAAGGCTTGGGGAAAACCATTCTCCATAAAAACCCTATTCAAATGATGTTCTTGAACTGCTATATATATAATGAAGGAAGGAGAAGAGGTATTGCACACCAGCCTAGCACCAGAGTGTGAGCGGTTCAATTGAGATTGTGGAATTGACTTACCCAGCTGCTGGGTGGTTACTCTCAAGAGCCTTGACAGGGTTTACAATAGCCTAAGCTTAAAATTGTACTCTCTCGATATTTCGACAAGATTCTCTAGCCTCCATTATTTATTTATTATTTCTGCCATATCCAGTTCATGTGCAGGATGTGGTAAGCATCACATGGTGGATAGCTATATAGCTACCAGTATACATCAAGAG
Source organism: Cladorhizidae sp. MBARI D1340-BT2 (assembly GCA_028752905.1). NCBI lineage: Eukaryota > Metazoa > Porifera > Demospongiae > Poecilosclerida > Cladorhizidae > Cladorhizidae sp. MBARI D1340-BT2. The sequence goes on along the minus strand of JAQNBH010000017.1, from coordinate 20,425,085 downwards.
CCTGAACTTGAAACCATGACCACCACAATTTAGCATTTTTCAGCATATAATTAAAATTATTATGAGAGGCTTTTCCTTCTCTTCCAGATGTCTAAGAGTGCGGTGTGGTCAGCATTGGTCCTTAGCATCTGGGGTTAATAAGCAGCTGAGAGAGGAGGAAGATACCCCTGATCCAAGAAACCTTCCTATGGCTGAGAGGTGTGATGCCACCTTTTCTGCTCTCAGATAGAAGTACCCCTCTCCTCATCCTGATGCGTCCATCCCACCCACCCCTGAGTCTTTCCTGTGTCATTGACTGTTTCAGAAGGGGATGTTGCTCGAGCAATCGGATCCTTTCCCTGTGGGTCGGCTGGTGGTCCTGATGGTTTTTAAGACCACAATATCTGAAGGACATGCTGAAGCATCCTCTCTCAGCATTAGCTGCCTTCTCTACCATGGCCCTTCTCTACCATGGCCCTTCTCTACCATGGGAAGAATTCTTTCCTCTCTCCGTCCTTTCTTTTGAGGGGCTTCCCTAATGGCTTTAGAGAAGAAAGGAGGTGGAGTCAGACTAGTGGCCAAGGTAGCTGGGAATGTGGTCAGCGAGGACATAGCATCCCTGCTATATAGCACCCAGGCAGCTGGGTTTTGGGATTAGTGGGGGGGGGGGGGGGGGGGGGGGAGCGAAGCAGCCACCAGGCAGTTTCTTAACAGCCTGCAGCCTAACCATGCAGTAGTAAAGCTTGACATAAAAAAAAGGTTTCAATTCCATGCCAGACACAAGATGTTAGAAGCTGTTTATACCGTAATCTACCTTTTTGTTCATTCTGTGTGCTCTTCATTATCCTCCTTGTTCTGGGGTGACAGTCCTTGCAATCAGCCGAAGGGGTGCAGCAGGGAGATCCTCTTCCCTCTCCTATTTTGTCTTTTACTCGATCATAACTGCACTCAGTTGTTATTGGAGTTGTGTGTAATGTTTCTAGATGACATCACTCAGGGGAGCTCAACGGAAGATATAATTCTTGATCTTGTCATCAAACAAGATTGGGTTAATTTTGAACAACGACAAGTCTGAGATTATATGATGCAGTTTTGAGAGGAACCATCTTATGCTCTCTCCTAGAAGCTCATGTGGTTGATCCCTCTGATGCCCGTCTCCTGGGTAGCATGGATTCTGTCTCAACTGTTCTCGGAGACAAAATCAGTGCCCTTGAGGTCGTGGGGGACAGACTCAGATTCGCTTCTGCTCATGATGCCTTAATCCTGTGTAATTCATTTTCTATCCCTAAGCTTCTATACACCCTCAGGATATCTCCATGTTTTCTCTCTCCTGCCCTGATTATGATGAAAGTCTCAAGTCAATTGTAAGTAGTATTTCTAACATTAATTTCACTGAAGATGTCCGTTCTTGGTTGCAGGCCACTCTCCCTGTTGGTGTAGGGGGCCTTGGAATCAGGAGTGCAGTGCAGCTTGCTCCCTCTGCCTTCTTGGCCTCAGCTTCTGCCGCTCATGACCTGGTCCAAGCCATCCTGCCACCTCACTTGTTTTCACTCCCTGTCCCTTTTGTGGACGATGCAGGTTTATGGATCATGGCAATCCCCCACCATCGGGTCATTGCAGCATGCTGCCAGAAATCGTGGGATACGTGCATGGTGTCAAAGTCAGTGGAATCACAGAATGCACCTGATGATTTGGCTCGAGCCGGCTTTTGGCTGCTTCATCTGGTGCATGGCTAAATGCCCCCACCATCTCATCGCTGTGTTTGAGGAGGGATGCGATACCATCAGGGTTACCGTGGGTCTCCGCTTAGGCTCCACTTTGTGTCCCCATAATTTCCAGCCTGTGGAACAGAAATGGATCATCCCACGCATGGTCTAAGCTGCAAGAGGAGTGAAGGACATTTCTACCGTCTTAACGCCACGAACGACATCCTCTTCCAGGCATTGTCATCTGCAGGTGCCCCTTCCAGGCTGGAACCGTCGGGTCTCTTTCATTCTGACGGGGAAAGGCCTGATGGGAACTATGGTGCCATGGAAGAATGGCAAGCAACTGGTGTGGGATGCGACCTGTCCAGATATGCTTGCCCAGTCATATCGGGATGCGGCAGTGAGTAGTGCTGGAGCTGCTCTATGAGTGGCCAAGTATGCCAGTCTAGATCCTTGCCACTTTTTGTGCCCATAGCCAGGAGTCATTGGGGGTCATCAGGAACAGGTAAATGGCTTTCCTGAATGAGCTCAGCCACAGGATAAGGCAAAGAACTGGGGAGGGGAATGCCTCCTTCAGCATCTCTCACAGAATGCCTTGTCTGTTTTGGGGGTCGGTTGGGACTTGAACTTGTCGTTAGTTATTTCTGAATTTTTTGTTTTTGTATGAACTTGTAATTTTTTTTGTTGAGTGCACAGGGCAGACCGCCCTCTCTGCACTGCCATCGAGAGCCTCTGCAGGAAGCACTGGTGTGCTTTAATGATTATTCACTTCATCATTCTTTGTTGTGTCGTAAGCAGTCCTCCATGGCTATAAATTATATCATTGTCTTGCAGTTATTTTTTAATTTTATTTATTATTTCTGCCACATTCGGCTCACGTGCAGGATGTCAGGGTGTGGTTAGCATGGATAGCTCTACCAGCCTCATGTGAGTCTTAACATTTGATGAAGGGTATATATAGCATCTAGCCAAAACGTCGAGTGAGTAAATTCAAGAGAAAGTCATTGTATATAACAACCAGTAACATTATTTTAACACCAAATGCATACTAAATCACAACACTTTGGACAAAGGACAGTTTTTTTACACCATTTGCTCAAATTGGAGGGAATTTCTGGTAGTCCACTGACACTTCGAATAGTTCTTCATAGCAATAAGGACAGTTTCCTCTAAGCGCATCGTAAGGTAGGTATGAACAGCCAGGTTGAACACACAGGACCTTCTCCACCACATCATCATCTCCACTCTTCACATTAGCACCACCACTACTCCCACCAGCTCCACCATCACCACCATCATTATGACCACCATCAATGGGCAGCCTTCTCGGGTTGTTTCCATCCTGGTAGGCATGAGGGTTTTGCTGAGGATCATCTGGTGTGTAATGATTTACATCACCACTAATAGGCTTTCCAGCAGGATGATAAGAAAATTCACCACTGATCCTTCCTTGCTCAGCACTACCTCTCCTTCCTTGCTCAGCACTACCTCTCCTTCCTTGTTCAGCACTACCTCTCCTTCCTTGCTCAGCACTACCACTCCTTCCTTGCTCAGCACTACCTCTCCTGTGCTGAAGGAGTCTGTTACCACCCTCATGAAAACTGCTCCGTGTTTGTCCCCGTAGTGCTTCAATAGCATGTATTTTACAAATTACAAATGTTTCAGACTGTGAACTGAGAAGATCATCCTTGCCATTGCACAAGATGCACTCAGTGTGCAGGTGACCTGCCTCTTTGCTAGAGTGCAGGGTTTGCACACGGGATGGCGGGGAAGCATACATAGGGTAGTCATAAGGTCCTTCACTCTGTGCTCCTCCACTCACGCCACCTCTATTGGGTTCATTGAATACCAAGCGACTGACACCAGACGATGCCAAGGAAGATCCTCCAGATGGTAGCGTTGATTTCATGAAACATTCGTGACATAGTCCATCGTATTCCTCACTGGCAAAATATGCATAACAGTTGCTGCACTTTGGAGGGTTACTTGCCGAGGATGAACCACTCCCCCCTCTTTCTCTAGGATCCATATGTGCCGAAGTTGAGCGAATAGGAGAAACACCAGAAATTGGAGGTTCTTCTTGATCAGCTTCCTTCAAGATACTTTGTAGGTTGCTATCAAAGCACTTGGAACAGTAAAATCGGCACTCCTCAGTGCCATAAAAAGTGCAGCCTATTTTGCGACACAAGCTCTTTTTCTTGAGATTGCGTGGGAGAGGAACAGATGGAGGCTTCTCACTGGCTGGACTATCACAAATTGCTGGAGGCAGTGTTTCATAGATCGTATTACCATCAGCAGATTGAGTCCTGTTGTAGCACCTCCTGCACCTCCCAAGGAACTGAGGGTAGCCTGGCTCAGAGCATTCCGAACATTTGAGAGTCCCTCTTCCTCTGTCACTTCCAGCCTGGTTAGACGTCCTGGACTTCAACTGTGGATCATTGCCCAAGTCTAACAGGTTCTGGTTCCCCATTTGAGGTTGGCTATGAGACCATGGCTGAATGGCACTACTTGGTACATGCTCGCCATGGGAGCTAACCAACTCGCGTTCCTGGTAACACTGAAAGCAGAAATGAGAATATTTCGCTTCACCATAGTTACCACATACATTCTTGCAAAGGTGCATTCCCTCCCGAAGAGTCTCTCTCCTTTCACCCTGGTAACCCAATCCCTTCTCATCACCACTACTATTGGAAGGGTGATTAGACTCCCAACCACGTCTGATGATATTTTCCTGTTCAAAAGCTACTGCACATGAACTTACGAAGGCAGAAGTAAGTGACTTTACGAAATTGTCAGATTTATCAGGTAGAGTGAGCTTAGAGCAGCTGATTCCTGGAGAATCCTCATGGATTCTTTTCTGGATCAGATCAAGATAATCAATGCAAAGCGTACTCTTGTCTTCCATAGCCATTGTAAACTTGATGGGGAGATGGTGACCATGACTGTTCACGAGGGGGAGCACAAGGTTCCCAGTCTTGGACTGATCAGGTGACTCCACCACAGTCAGGGCAGAAAAGTGACCATTGCAGAAAGCTAAGGGAAGAGGATTCCTTTTACACAAAGATGCATGCCACAAGAGTGGCAAATACACACCCTCAAAGTTAAGTTCCTGCAAGGACCCATTTCCACAGATAGATCTATACTTAGAGGATGCATACATGATGATTGGACGGCGGAGGACATTAGCCAGCACAAACACGTGGAAGTCGTCCAGACCATCAAAGTTCTGTCCAATCACAATATCTGTTGCTGCCTGACGCTTCACACACAGCCACTCTTTCTCCCATACATCGGGCGTCAAATGGAATCCTACTAGGTTGTTCTCCACCTCTCGACTTTGTTTCCACCGCTCATATAGAGTGTTTTCAGTCTGACACTCAAGAGCGTCATATAAGGCATTTCTCAGGGTGCAGTGTCTGTCTTGGAAACCCCACATACCCAGAGACGCAGCATGCAGGAGGCAATTTCCATCCCCAATAGTATTTAAGGGAACAACCTTAGCGACCAAGCTACACCAGTTAATGATGTGTTCATCCTCCAATGACTTCTGAACTGAGTTGTCCACAAGCACACCAAGAACATAACTCTTCAAGTCAGCTAGGTTGTCCAGACATGGGATGGTGAGAGTGAACATAGGTGTGGTGCTAAAAAAATTGGTACCTCCGTGTGGAGCTTCTCGGACGAAATCTCTCTTGACTATGTCCTTCGATAGATTTGTTAGCTCCAAGTTGGCAGAGGAGATGGACCTCGGAAGAGTCCCCCTAATAGGGGGAGTGCCAGCTGGGGGGATTTGGCTTTGGTACTTCGACAACGGATGAACCTCCCTTTCCGCACTCCTCGGGGAAAAGAGATCTTGATACCGAGGATGCTCAATGGGGGGATAGTTACCTGCCATAGAAATTTCTATAGCACTACGATAGTTATACGTTCATTCATCAACTAACTACAGCCCGAGTTTTACCATGGCGCGTCAGACCGGGAAGCCCCCAATATATACTACGTACATGTACATATAATTATATGACCCTCTAGGTTGGTAAAGGGTAATTTCTCGAGACAGCTCAGCTTGGCAATCAGACTTCCACTTCAAATTTGTTTTTGTTTCTTATACCCCTAATGGATCCTATGGAGCAGTCAGCCATTTTGTATTATTACGAGTATATTGATCAAACTGTGAGTTGAGGTGCAACAGCCATCTGGAGTCTCTACAGGTCCAGTCAAAATTAAAGGACATAGTCAGTCTGGAAAAGGATACACATATATGCTGGCCAACTGTCCTTTCTCCTGAAAGCCAGATCCGAACACCCTCCCACTGGAAGGTACAAGTTGGGGCAAAATGTCAGCTATGCGGCTCTCCTAGATCTACAACTGCACATATCCTTAATGGCTGTCACGTGGCACTGAACTGGGGCAGATACACCTGGAGACATGACTCGGTTTTGGCTCATCTGGTAAGGGAGTTTAAAAAACTCTTGCCCAAGGACACAAAGATTTATGCAGACATGAGGGGAACAGGGCTGGAAAAAATCCACCGGCCACTATCCCTCCAGATATATTTCCTTCTCCCTTGCGGCTTGATATAGTCACCATCGACCAAGAAAAGTATGTATATTTGCTGGAGCTAACCGTCCCAAATAATTCTCCACTGGGGCCTATAGAAAGCCAGCCTAAGGAAACAGGGTAAGGAAGAATACCACCATCTAATTTTGGATATGCAATCTAAAGGCCTCCAAGTACAATACAACACCATTGAGATTGGATCCCTTGGCTATTTCACAACCGAATCCACGGATTCCCTAATTGATGTCCTACCAATAGAACACACTAAACAATCCGTACCCATCCTTGTGAAGGCCTCACAACTATATAGCAATATCTTGCTCTCAGCAAATATTTGCCGCCCACAAGCTCCAAAAATGGAATGAATATAAACCTTTGCAAACGTAACTATCTAACTTAACTTTTATTTCAGATAACTGTATAACATGCCATACCTCAAGTTAAAAAGTTTAAAAGTTCATGCGATGACTAGGGAAATGGCTCGTCCCCAACCCTGATGGCAAAGATCCCATTACTGAGGCTGCATTACTATTTTACTCTATCTTACTCTATCTTTATCCTTTTCTTTAAAATGTAATTGCATTTCTACCCCACCTCCCTCTTGCCCTTGCCATGCCCATCCCTACATTCTAACAGACATGTATCATGATGTATGCATGTGTCCGAGGTATTGTCAAGATATATATATAACTTTGTCTTTCTCTGAATGGATGATCATACAATCGTGACGCCAAATTTACTGTGGATGGTATATTTAGTGAAAACGTATATCAAGTCTGGATGGATGTGGTGGCGGTGGACGTGGGAGGGGGGATGGGAGAATTTTATGATGACTTTAGACAATGCAAACAGGGTGAAACGGTGTGTGCCTAGATATGTTAATCAAGTACAAGATGAAGTGTTCTAATATGGTAATTACAAGACTAGTGAAAGCAAAGGAATTGGACAAGGAATGATTCATGACCATGAACGTTTGGTGAGTGGGGGAGATTGTTTGACTGTCATAAAAGCAATAATAATTGTCTTCTGTTGCTGAACCCTGTTGGCCAGTACCACATGCTCAAGCAAGGGCCCTCCAGCTATATAGCAGCTTCTGCAACTGATAAATCATTTAGGTACCTGGCTGAGCATTCTACCCATCCCTTCCCTGCAAGTGAGTCAGGTCCCTCGCAGAGCACTCGGGCTGTCCCTTTCCTGCACCTTTGAAAGAACGATGCCACCTGCCAGGTAGCTGTTGGCCTCATACATGCCATCACTGTGGGTCTGAGGGGGAGCATTGAGGCACCCATGGTCTGTTGTTACCGAATGTGAGGGTCATCATTACCAACATGCAGTGGTAAATGACATGGCACCCAGAGCTCTAGCATCTACACACTTGCCATCCAGACTGTAGCCACCTTGTGTCTATTGTTCGATGGCAAGTCCCCAGGTGGCACACAGTAGTACTTTGGAGGGAAGGCAAGCTGAATGATATCGGCATTTTTGCACCATCATATACCATGAATGCTACTAGTGAAGTTGGGCAGTTGCATCATTAGCAGAGAAAAAATATGCTCACCTAGATCCCTCACACTTTTTCACCCCAGCAGTTGTGGAGACATCAGGGGTGTTAGGCCGAGGACACTTGCTAACTGGGTCATTGTATATATCAGGCAATAGAGGAGAAGGCCTTTATGTACCTCCAACAATGTTTAGCTGTCACTGCAGAGAGAAGAACACGGTGTCTTGTTGGGTACAACAGAGGGAGGGGACTATCCTCACTCAGACTTCATTTTGTCCTAGTTATTATTGTTGATGATGTTTATATTTGTTATTATTATTGTAATGTAATAATGAATGTTTAGTTAACAGAAATATACTAGCAGGTGTACCCAGTGTTGCTGGACCCAGGGTCTGACCCAGCTGTGAATGAACCTCTGATAACCATGACTTGAGAGGAGTCACCTGACCCAGAGGGAGGTGCGGAAACAACATGGGTCCTGTCAGAAAACCCTATGAGGGGTGGAGACTGTGCATCAGAAGTGATGGGAGTTGTAGATGCAGTAGCAGATACGTGATAAAGAGCTCATAATCCTATCTGCTCGGTTCTTCTGGGGAGGTTCAATAGGAGAGTTTAGATGCAGGAGATATTCTGTCAGTACACAACAATGGATCGCTAGGTGGGCCCATACTATCTGCCCAAGAAGGTGATAAGGGCAGTAAAACCCAGTGAGATAATTTCATGTTGACACTAGCATGAACTTACCCATAACGGTGTGTTCGGTTTGATTTTGACTAGTACCAGCCGAGGGAAATCAAGTCTCAAGTGGTATAAGCTAGCTAAAGAAGAATTTGGACAAGAAAGATATGTAAGAGGATTCAGTAACACAGGGGAAGTGAGGCTGAGATTTAGGTTAAGGACGGCATCAGCGGGACTTTTGGGTGACAAGGTTAGGTGTGGTACGTGCCGGGATGGTAGATGTGAGCTATGTGATGAAGGTGTTGTGGAAGATGTTGTGCACTTCTTGTTGTACTGTGGGGAGTTTGCTGGTGATCGAGAAAGATTATTGGATATGGTTGAGGGCATTGAAGGGTCTGAAGAGTGGGTTGTAGAATGGAGAAATGAAGATCATCCAATCTCTCCTGGTCACTTCACACAAACAATGTACGTTCTAAGTCAAGAAAAGTATTAGGAGTAATTTACCGCAGCCTCTACCAACACCTTTCTACCCGCACGCTTCTCACACTTTACACTGCTCTGGTCCTCCCTCATCTTACCTACTGCTCCACTGTTTGGGCGCCCTCTCCTTCTTCATGCAACTCCAAGTCTTTGGAACGTGTTCAACATTTTGCTCTCCGACTCTGCACACAAAACTGGTCTTCTGACTATTCCTGCCTCCTCTCCACCCTTAATCTTCCTTATCTTTCAAACATGCGCCAAGCTTCATCCTACTCTACAAGATTATACACAACCTCATCTATCTTCCTCCAGAATTCATCCAACCAGCCTTAATTCCTCTCAGAACCTCTCGCCGTTACCACCCATCAGATGTCTTAATTCCGTTTTCTCGCACCTCTGCCATGCAATCTTCATTTGTTCCCACTGACACTATGGAACTCTCTTCCACCATACATCAGATCCTCTTCCTCTCTTTTGTCATTTAAACGTTTAGTTAAGAAATTGTACCTAACCAAATCCTCACAGGGTCTTTAACTACTATACACACTTGAACTATCTTACAATTCACATATCTGCTACATGCACATTCCCTTACTCATTTGTAAAACTCAGGATTAGCTTTTGCTATTGTATTTTCTTTTCAAAAAAAAAGAAGAAGAAAAAAAGGGGAAAAAAGAAGGAAAAAATGAGGAAAAAAGCAAGAGGTGTTGGATAGGGTAGACAGAATTATAATGGGAAATGTGCTTAAATGGTGGGAGAAGAGGAAATACTTAATGTTTGCCACCTAGGCTCCCATGTCTTTGGCACCTCCCCCCCCATCGTCATCCCCAAACTCTTTATAATTCATTATTTTGCTGTAATAATCATTCAAATAGTTGCTTGATGTTGCTGTTTTCTAGTACTGAATTACTTGATTAATTCCTCATGGCACAACCATGACTAGCTATCATCAAGATGACATCAGTAGTCATTGTCATCTATTGTTTGTACTGTACTTCTATATCAAGGCTCAACAGAACAATTAAATTATTATAAAAAATATCAGTTATATATGAGTGTCCCTCTGCTCAAGGAGGGGGTGGAGGGGGGGGGGGGGGGGGAAGGGAGGGGAGGGGACCAAAGATCATTCCTCAGTTCACCATACAAAAGTTCCTTTCTTCTCTGCCGCCACTTCCCTACCCAATACATAACACACTCGCCCACCTCTTCATCACTGCATCACTTATTAATGGCTACACAAAATTTAGTCTCTGGTCCCCGAGAAATAAGCGGTCATACAAAAGCCCCATACGTCCTTCTATAATTGGGAAGTGCGGTGGTCCTATATCCCTATTTTTATGGTGGTCAAAAAAACACCGCATCTCACCTATAACTCACTTTGGCAGCTTCTTAATATCATAAAATGGCCGATTTGACCCCTCAAACACTTCCTGCTTTGAATCCTTCTCCGAGGTAAGCGTGGGGGGGCGGGGGGCTGAATTTTAGTCTTCAAGATATTGCATTTAAAATTTATCTTCTTCTCTTCCCCCACACATAACTTGCCTCTAGTCCGTTCACTTATTTCCCTATATCTAACTACGTCCATTTGTCTGTCATAATTTCACTGTCAGAAGGCTCTGAGCTGGGTCAGAAAGCAGTTGCACATTTTCGACTGTGAAGTGATCTGGTTTCCTCAGAACTTGACTCTCTTAATACCGACAAAGCTTCAACCAAACTAGACTTATATAATGCATGGAAGGAGGAAGTACAGCAAGAGTTATGCTGAAGTTGTATAACTTGGCAAAGAATGGTGCAGGGGTGGAGAGGTATGTGAGGTTGATGCACTGTCAGGAAGATGTGAGGTTGCAATTTAGACTGAGGGACTGCATCAGCTGGGTTGTCAGAGGATAAGAAGATGTGGAATAATTAGGGATGAGAGGTGTATAATGTGTGATAGTGAGCAGGGTAAGATGGGGGACATTTCTTGGTGATGTGCAGGGAATTCGAGAGGAATCGACTGGTACTGGAGGTGTGCAGAATTGTAGGGGCTGGACAGTGGCTGCATGAATATAGAAGAGTGGGTAAGGATGGAAAGGTGGCTTACTGTTGGGGAAAGGGTGTGGATGGAGTAGTGATGAAGTTATGGAGGATGTGGGCGAGTGTGCTATGTATTGGGTAGGGAAGTGGTGGCAGAGGAGAAAGGACTGTTCTTTGACAAGCTGTTGAATGATCTTTGGTCCCCTCCCCTCCCCCCTCCTTGAGCAGTCAGATACTCTTAGCTATTAATATTATTATTAATTAAGTACTGTTGATTGTAATTAGTGTTATATAGTTTCACACTGTTATATGTGGTGGCCTTAACAGTATCAAGATTAAATTATGCACATGTATCAGGTGGTTTCCTCCGAAGCTTATTCCTACGGACAATAGTTAACAGCACAGAACTGAGCTGAGTCTTAACAGCTACACATTTTGGTACCAAGAAATGATCCTCAGAAGTTCACAACTGTGAAAATAGTTAACACACAGACCTTTAATAATTTTATTTGTGATGTCTGTGTCTATGTGTATTATATGCCTGAGTATATAGTAATCATATATAAGTATTCTGTTGTTATAAACTGAATAACTTGTGTATAGATGACTGCTCTATTAGAAAACAAAACAACTATCTAGAAACGAGACAAAAATGTGACTCTATTATCTAGCACGAATGATCTACCAGCACGAATGTCCCTAAATATCGTGAAAAGCTGCTCCAGATAGTAATTTTTCATATTAAGATAAAACTAGTTTGACTTGTTGCCATGTAAACCAGTCATATCATCGACAATGTGCTATTGTGTTCTACAATTATTGCAAAAGTGGTTTCTTGAGTCGAGTGTTCTCAGTTTGATGAAGATACAGTGATGTCTGCTAATCACAAAAAGAAGCTATTCACTGCTAAGATGGTGGTTGCTAGAGGATATGAGAACTTGTAACTTTTTCCACCCTCTCAACTTAAATTGTATGTAACTTTTGCAAACTCTAATAATATAACAATAACCTTATCAATAAGCAACTTGAAATTGTACTGTCTCGATGCTTCGACTAGATGCTCTAGCCTTCATCAGGAATATATATTCCTGATGAAGGCTAGAGCATCTAGTCAAAACAATGAGAGAGTACAATTCAAGTTGATTATTGAGAAGGTTATTGTAACTTTAGTAAATATTGTCCTCTGACCATTTTGTAACATTGTTTTCTGTGCATCTAATTACCTATAAGAGTGATTTCAAGGTGCTCACAAACATTTCTTTATGCACTTGTGGTTAACACTATCAGTGCGGCGGTGTGTGCCAAGGTTCTCCCATCAATTGACCAAGTCTCAGAGTGTACAATGATTTCTATATGGACTTAGCACTGATATGTTAAACATATTTGGGACATTTATTATGTTAAACATATTTGCTGGCAAGCATAAAGAGAATGAAACAAGAATTTACCAAAGTAGATATCAAAGATTTACAGGGTCTTTTCTCTGTTAATAATGAAGACCAATATCATAAAACTGCTTTAAATAAAATAAAAATTTGATCCAAAGGGGGAGAAAGCTGACATGAGAGCTTACTCTCAGGAGAGATATTGCAGTAATCCAGAAGGAGAAAAACCTGACATGCATGCTTACTCTCTGAAGAGATATCACAGTAACCTGGAGGGTAAAAAACCTGACATGCGTGTTTCTCTCACACAAGTATTGCCTATAGCAGAAATCCCCACCAAATGATCATGCTTTCAAATCTATCGATGTAAACAAAATCAACGAATATTTTGCAGGTTACTTCGCAAGTACTCAGCAAAGCACAGGGCAATGGCAAGAGTTTAATAAAAGCATGAGATATGTACGAGTTGTTGGAACCTACAAAAAACAATACATGCGAGAGGCAAAGTTAAACATGTGTGGTGACAATGCAGTTCTTGAAGCAATGCTAAAAATACTTCAGAGAGCAGCACAAGCATTTCGCTGAACAGGTAACTGGACATTGTTGCTCCAATTTAGTTGATTAAACAAAGCCCTGCGATTGCACAAGAAGCACACTTGGTCCTAGTTAGGAAAATTAAAAAACTTGGTGTCATCAAGGACAAAGGTGACTTTTGTGAGACATATCTCTGAGCCATTATTTTAAGACTCTGCATACCAAATACCTGACAAGAGCGCAGACATTGTTCTTGCAATGAACAGTGAAGGAAAGGGCAGTATGTGTGAAAGAAACAATCTTTTGAAAGAGCTGCTTATCGCACCACCTGATGATAGATAGGCATCTAAAGGCGACACACCCGAAAGGTGGAAGTGTTCTGTGCAATGCAAGCGTCTCAGTGCCACTGAAATAAATGCAATTGCCCTCTATGCAAAGGAACTCTAGTGTTGAGAGAGCTGTCTCTGTGAAAGACATTAAAATGGGTAGTGTAGGATAAGAGGTGTGGCAAGGGAGTTGAGATGTCCTGGGTTGGAACAAGATTTTGCAACAGTTGTACCAACAACCAAGATGCATAACCAAGATGCATTCATAGAAAGCATGCACCCTACTACTGATTGATGTTACTCTAAAGCAGACATTTGAAAAGCCAATTAAACACATGCTTGACTCCTGCAATGGGGGTTGTCTAAATCAGCACTTACAGTGAAACGTTTGCTGAAGTGCTTAATGTAGACAGCTTGATGAGAGACAGAGACATGATTGTCGATCGAATAGATCACCTTCTTGTGTGTTTCAATGGCGGTGAGTGCAGTAGTACTTTGAGAATTCTCAGGTCTGCATCTATACATTATTCAGTGTGGTGTGCTTCTTGAAATATATTCTTAGGGTAATGAGGGCACACTATTGCATTTATTGCATGGATGTGCTCTGGTAATTACCAGCACTTATAGACCATGATCAAGGTCGATGGATTTGCAGAGCTTTTGAGCAAGAACTGCAGTCTCCCCATGATGAGTCCTCTCAGATAGCATCAGAGTTGAGGAAACCTATCCTAGATTTTAGACCCACGATTAAACCACAAACTGTCCCTCTTGGATAGCATAGGAAGCAAGGTGTTTGCCAAAGGTTAGGAAATTTTGAAGAAAGAAATTCCAGGTTTTACTGAAGGGCGACTTTTGATCTGCATTCATTGCAAGCCCCAAATAAAGCAAGGTGTATTGCCACCTTTGGTTTGCAATGAACGGACTGTGTACCATCCCGATACTGGACAAGTTGAGATTAGACTCGCTGAGCAGGCAACTGATTCAGCTTGCCAGGTCATCAGACTGTGGTGAGGTTGAGTACCTAACAGCCAAGTGCTATCAGACTGTGTTAAGGTTGAGTACCTACACAGCGAAGTGCTTCCAGACTGTGGTGAAGTTGGGTACCTATACAGCCAAAGTCCTTCAGTAAAATTCTCTGAAAGTGTAAAGGAACAATCTTCTTCCTTCCTTTGCCATTCAGTAAGACTATCAAAACTTTGGATTAGGTGCACTGTAAAGATGATACTGATCAGTGCAGCTTACCATAACTGGAGCTGTTCATAATAATCAGTGGCAAGCCCACCAAGCAGAAACGTGGTTTGGCGTACTCTTGTGAATGTCAGCAATGTCAAATTGGCTGTTCAAAAGTTGAAAGAAATGAACAGGCTCTAGCAACAAGGATGTGCAAAGTTACCAAGCAGGTTTCGAATTGGTAAGCAACTGACTTATGGTCACCAATGACAACATTGCTGGCTTTCATTCATACACCATCAGAAACTTGGAGATCAAGCTTTCCACAGAGCCCTGACATTGATCAGTACATGTTGAACACCATCAAAGAGGTTCTACTGGACAACAGGCAAGGAGGTCACATGTTTCTAGTGCCTTGATGGGGACGGTTTGTTGAGTACAATCCCCAAGATCAAAAACTGAGTCACAGTGACTATGTCAAGTCACGACTCCTGAACAAAGATTCCCATTTCAGAAAGGATCCTCAGTATGTGTTCTACTTGCTCCATCAGGAAGAAATGAGAGAGCTTTCGGCTGGTATCTACAATGTCTTAAGCACTCCACTAAATCCAAACCAATCAGTTGGTGCACTTTTAAGATGCAGACATCCGATAAGCAACTGGAAGCAAATTTGAGCATGATGCTGCAGTCAGTGCGAGCACCAAGCAACTAGTATGCCCACCAGAAGTGCATGATCTGAGAGTGGGAACACCCACTCTGTTTCTCATTTTTAGTTGTGCCGAATAAAATTTGGCAGACATCAGCGACTACTTCAAAAAGGCTAATGACGTGCCATCGGATCCAGTTACAATATTGGAAGGCTCTGCACTGAAGATACTGTTCAGTGTCCATAAAGTTTTCCATCAAGTTTCACAAATTCTTCCAAAAAGTTTTGGTAAAAGGTGCTGTTCTGGGAATAGTCAATCACTTCGAATGGAAGGAAAGAATACCATGCACATCTATCATGTCCCCCTGTGTGCCTAGGCACATTGGGATCCTCACCATGTCCCCCTGTGGGGCTAGGCATGTGGGCTCCACATCACCATTGACAACAGAGAGTGCTTCAGCACCAGTCTGACAACAGAGAGTGCTTCAGCACCAGTCTGACAACAGAGAGTGCTTCAGCACCAGTCTGACAACAGAGAGTGCTTCAGCAGTCTGACAACAGAGAGTGTGCTTAAGCACCAGTCTGACAACAGAGAGTGCCTCAGCACCAGTCTGACATCAGAGAGTGCTTCAGCCAGTCTGACAACAGAGAGTGCTTCAGCAGTCTAACAACAGAGAGTGCTTCAGCAGTCTGACAACAGAGAGTGCCTCAGCACTAGTCTGACATCAGAAAGTGCCTCAGCACCAGTCTGACAACAGAGAGTGCCTCAGCACCAGTCTGACAACAGAGAGTGCTTCAGCACCAGTCAGACAACAGAGAGTGCTTCAGCAGTCTGACAACAGAGTGTGCTTCAGCACCAGTCTGACAACAGAGAGTGCTTCAGCACCAGTCTGACAACAGAGAGTGCTTCAGCAGTCTGACAACAGAGAGTGTGCTTCAGCACCAGTCGGACAACAGAGAGTGCTTCAGCACCAGTCTGACAACAGAGAGTGCTTCAGCACCAGTCTGACAACAGAGAGTGCTTCAGCCAGTCTGACAACAGAGAGTGCTTCAGCAGTCTGACAACAGAGAGTGCTTCAGCAGTCTGACAACAGAGAGTGTGCTTCAGCACCAGTCTGACATCAGAAAGTGCCTCAGCACCAGTCTGACAACAGAGAGTGCTTCAGCACCAGTCTGATAACAGAGAGTGTGCTTCAGCACCAGTCTGACATCAGAAAGTGCCTCAGCACCAGTCTGACAACAGAGAGTGCTTCAGCAAGTCTGACAACAGAGAGTGCTTCAGCACCAGTCTGACAACAGAGAGTGCTTCAGCCAGTCTGACAACAGAGAGTGATTCAGCAGTCTGACAACAGAGAGTGCTTCAGCAGTCTGACAACAGAGAGTGTGCTTCAGCACCAGTCTGACATCAGAAAGTGCCTCAGCACCAGTCTGACAACAGAGAGTGCTTCAGCACCCGTCTGATAACAGAGAGTGTGCTTCAGCACCAGTCTGACAACAGAGAGTGCTTCAGCACCAGTCTGACAACAGAGAGT
The DNA here is from genome assembly GCA_028752905.1 of Cladorhizidae sp. MBARI D1340-BT2. NCBI lineage: Eukaryota > Metazoa > Porifera > Demospongiae > Poecilosclerida > Cladorhizidae > Cladorhizidae sp. MBARI D1340-BT2. The sequence continues at coordinate 20,408,572 of JAQNBH010000017.1, read as the reverse complement.
GCTTCAGCACCAGTCTGACAACAGAGAGTGCTTCAGCAGTCTGACAACAGAGAGTGTGCTTCAGCACCAGTCTGACAACAGAGAGTGCCTCAGCACCAGTCTGACATCAGAGAGTGCTTCAGCCAGTCTGACAACAGAGAGTGCTTCAGCAGTCTGACAACAGAGAGTGCTTCAGCAGTCTGACAACAGAGACTGCCTCAGCACCAGTCTGACATCAGAAAGTGCCTCAGCACCAGTCTGACAACAGAGAGTGCCTCAGCACCAGTCTGACAACAGAGAGTGCTTCAGCACCAGTCAGACAACAGAGAGTGCTTCAGCAGTCTGACAACAGAGTGTGCTTCAGCACCAGTCTGACAACAGAGAGTGCTTCAGCACCAGTCTGACAACAGAGAGTGCTTCAGCAGTCTGACAACAGAGAGTGTGCTTCAGCACCAGTCGGACAACAGAGAGTGCTTCAGCACCAGTCTGACAACAGAGAGAGCTTCAGCACCAGTCTGACAACAGAGAGTGCTTCAGCAGTCTGACAACAGGGTGTGCTTCAGCACCATTCTGACAACAGAGAGTGCTTCAGCACCAGTCTGACAACAGAGAGTGCTTCAGCACCAGTCTGACAACAGAGAGTGCTTCAGCCAGTCTGACAACAGAGAGTGCTTCAGCAGTCTGACAACAGAGAGTGCTTCAGCAGTCTGACAACAGAGAGTGTGCTTCAGCACCAGTCTGACATCAGAAAGTGCCTCAGCACCAGTCTGACAACAGAGAGTGCTTCAGCACTAGTCTGATAACAGAGAGTGTGCTTCAGCACCAGTCTGACATCAGAAAGTGCCTCAGCACCAGTCAGACAACAGAGAGTGCTTCAGCAGTCTGACAACAGAGTGTGCTTCAGCACCAGTCTGACAACAGAGAGTGCTTCAGCACCAGTCTGACAACAGAGAGTGCTTCAGCAGTCTGACAACAGAGAGTGTGCTTCAGCACCAGTCGGACAACAGAGAGTGCTTCAGCACCAGTCTGACAACAGAGAGTGCTTCAGCACCAGTCTGACAACAGAGAGTGCTTCAGCCAGTCTGACAACAGAGAGTGCTTCAGCAGTCTGACAACAGAGAGTGCTTCAGCAGTCTGACAACAGAGAGTGTGCTTCAGCACCAGTCTGACATCAGAAAGTGCCTCAGCACCAGTCTGACAACAGAGAGTGCTTCAGCACCAGTCTGATAACAGAGAGTGTGCTTCAGCACCAGTCTGACATCAGAAAGTGCCTCAGCACCAGTCTGACAACAGAGAGTGCTTCAGCAAGTCTGACAACAGAGAGTGCTTCAGCACCAGTCTGACAACAGAGAGTGCTTCAGCCAGTCTGACAACAGAGAGTGATTCAGCAGTCTGACAACAGAGAGTGCTTCAGCAGTCTGACAACAGAGAGTGTGCTTCAGCACCAGTCTGACATCAGAAAGTGCCTCAGCACCAGTCTGACAACAGAGAGTGCTTCAGCACCCGTCTGATAACAGAGAGTGTGCTTCAGCACCAGTCTGACAACAGAGAGTGCTTCAGCACCAGTCTGACAACAGAGAGTGCTTCAGCACCAGTCTGACAACAGAGAGTGCTTCAGCAGTCTGACAACAGAGAGTGTGCTTCAGCACCAGTCTGACAACAGAGAGTGCCTCAGCACCAGTCTGACATCAGAGAGTGCTTCAGCCAGTCTGACAACAGAGAGTGCTTCAGCAGTCTGACAACAGAGAGTGCTTCAGCAGTCTGACAACAGAGAGTGCCTCAGCACCAGTCTGACATCAGAAAGTGCCTCAGCACCAGTCTGACAACAGAGAGTGCCTCAGCACCAGTCTGACAACAGAGAGTGCTTCAGCACCAGTCAGACAACAGAGAGTGCTTCAGCAGTCTGACAACAGAGTGTGCTTCAGCACCAGTCTGACAACAGAGAGTGCTTCAGCACCAGTCTGACAACAGAGAGTGCTTCAGCAGTCTGACAACAGAGAGTGTGCTTCAGCACCAGTCGGACAACAGAGAGTGCTTCAGCACCAGTCTGACAACAGAGAGAGCTTCAGCACCAGTCTGACAACAGAGAGTGCTTCAGCAGTCTGACAACAGGGTGTGCTTCAGCACCATTCTGACAACAGAGAGTGCTTCAGCACCAGTCTGACAACAGAGAGTGCTTCAGCACCAGTCTGACAACAGAGAGTGCTTCAGCCAGTCTGACAACAGAGAGTGCTTCAGCAGTCTGACAACAGAGAGTGCTTCAGCAGTCTGACAACAGAGAGTGTGCTTCAGCACCAGTCTGACATCAGAAAGTGCCTCAGCACCAGTCTGACAACAGAGAGTGCTTCAGCACTAGTCTGATAACAGAGAGTGTGCTTCAGCACCAGTCTGACATCAGAAAGTGCCTCAGCACCAGTCTGACAACAGAGAGTGCTTCAGAACCAGTCTGACAACAGAGAGTGCTTCAGCCAGTCTGACAACAGAGAGTGATTCAGCAGTCTGACAACAGAGAGTGTGCTTCAGCACCAGTCTGACAACAGAGAGTGCTTCAGCACCCGTCTGATAACAGAGAGTGTGCTTCAGCACCAGTCTGACATCAGAAAGTGCCTCAGCACCAGTCTGACAACAGAGAGTGCTTCAGCAAGTCTGACAACAGAGAGTGCTTCAGCACCAGTCTGACAACAGAGAGTGCTTCAGCACCAGTCTGACAACAGAGAGAGCTTCAGCACCAGTCTGACAACAGAGAGTGCTTCAGCAGTCTGACAACAGAGTGTGCTTCAGCACCATTCTGACAACAGAGAGTGCTTCAGCACCAGTCTGACAACAGAGAGTGCTTCAGCACCAGTCTGACATCAGAGAGTGCTTCAGCCAGTCTGACAACAGAGAGTGCTTCAGCAGTCTGACAACAGAGAGTGCTTCAGCAGTCTGACAACAGAGTGTGCTTCAGCACTAATCTGACAACAGAGAGTGCCTCAGCACCAGTCTGACATCAGAAAGTGCCTCAGCACCAGTCTGACAACAGAGAGTGCTTCAGCACCAGTCTGATAACAGAGAGTGCTTCAGCACCAGTCTGACATCAGAAAGTGCCTCAGCACCAGTCTGACAACAGAGAGTACTTCAGCAAGTCTGACAACAGAGAGTGCTTCAGCAGTCTGACAACAGAGAGTGCTTCAGTAGTCTGACAACAGAGAGTGTGCTTCAGCACCAGTCTGGCAACAGAGAATGCTTCAGCAGTCTGACAACAGAGTGTGCTTCAGCACCAGTCTGACAACAGAGAGTGCTTCAGCACCAGTCTGACAACAGAGAGTGCTTCAGCACCAGTCTGACAACAGAGAGTGCTTCAGCAGTCTGACAACAGAGAGTGTGCTTCAGCACCAGTCTGACAACAGAGAGTGCTTCAGCACCAGTCTGACATCAGAGAGTGCTTCAGCCAGTCTGACAACAGAAAGTGCTTCAGCAGTCTGACAACAGAGAGTGCTTCAGCAGTCTGACAACAGAGAGTGTGCTTCAGCTCCAGTCTGACAAAAGAGAGTGCCTCAGCACCTGTCTGACATCAGAAAGTGCCTCAGCACCAGTCTGACAACAGAGTTCAGCACCAGTCTGATAACAGAGAGTGCTTCAGCAACAGTCTGACATCAGAGAGTGCTTCAGCACCAGTCTGACAACAGAGAGTGCTTCAGCAATCTGACAACAGAGAGTGTGCTTCAGCACCAGTCTGACCACAGAGAGTGCTTCAGCACCAGTCTGACAACAGTGAGTGCTTTAGCACCAGTCTTACAACAGAGAGTGCTTCAGCACAGTCTGACAACAGAGAGTGCTTCAGCACCAGTCTGACAACAGAGAGTGCTTCAGCACCAGTCTTACAACAGAGAGTGCTTCAGCAGTCTGACAACAGAGAGTGTGCTTCAGCACCAGTCTGACAACAGAGAGTGCTTCAGCACCAGTCTGACATCAGAGAGTGCTTCAGTCAGTCTGACAACAGAGAGTGCTTCAGTCAGTCTGACAACAGAGAGTGCTTCAGCAGTCTGACAACAGAGAGTGCTTCAGCAATCTGACAACAGAGAGTGTGCTTGAGCACCAGTCTGACAACAGAGAGTGCTTCAGCACCAGTCTGACAACAGAGAGTGCTTCAGCACCAGTCTGACAACAGTGAGTGCTTCAGCACCATTCTGACAACAGAGAGTGCTTCAGCACCAGTCTTACAACAGAGAGTGCTTCAGCACCAGTCTGACAACAGAGAGTGCTTCAGCAGTCTGGCAACAGAGAGTGTGCTTCAGCACTAGTCTGACAACAGAGAGTGCCTCAGCACCAGTCTGACATCAGAAAGTGCCTCAGCAACAGTCTGACAACAGAGAGTGCTTCAGCAGTCTGACAACAGAGTGTGCTTCAGCACCATTCTGACAACAGAGAGTGCTTCAGCACCAGTCTGACAACAGAGAGTGCTTCAGCACCAGTCTGACAACAGAGAGTGCTTCAGCACCAGTCTGACAACAGAGAGTACTTCAGCAGTCTGACAACAGAGAGTGTGCTTCAGCACCAGTCTGATAACAGAGAGTGCTTCAGCACCAGTCTGACAACAGAGAGTGCTTCAGCACCAGTCTGACATCAGAGAGTGCTTCAGCCAGTCTGACAACAGAGAGTGCTTCAGCAGTCTGACAACAGAGAGTGCTTCAGCAGTCTGACAACAGAGTGTGCTTCAGCACTAATCTGACAACAGAGAGTGCCTCAGCACCAGTCTGACATCAGAAAGTGCCTCAGCACCAGTCTGACAACAGAGAGTGCTTCAGCACCAGTCTGATAACAGAGAGTGCTTCAGCACCAGTCTGACATCAGAAAGTGCCTCAGCACCAGTCTGACAACAGAGAGTACTTCAGCAAGTCTGACAACAGAGAGTGCTTCAGCAGTCTGACAACAGAGAGTGCTTCAGTAGTCTGACAACAGAGAGTGTGCTTCAGCACCAGTCTGGCAACAGAGAATGCTTCAGCAATCTGACAACAGAGTGTGCTTCAGCACCAGTCTGACAACAGAGAGTGCTTCAGCACCAGTCTGACAACAGAGAGTGCTTCAGCACCAGTCTGACAACAGAGAGTGCTTCAGCAGTCTGACAACAGAGAGTGTGCTTCAGCACCAGTCTGACAACAGAGAGTGCTTCAGCACCAGTCTGACATCAGAGAGTGCTTCAGCCAGTCTGACAACAGAAAGTGCTTCAGCAGTCTGACAACAGAGAGTGCTTCAGCAGTCTGACAACAGAGAGTGTGCTTCAGCTCCAGTCTGACAAAAGAGAGTGCCTCAGCACCTGTCTGACATCAGAAAGTGCCTCAGCACCAGTCTGACAACAGAGTTCAGCACCAGTCTGATAACAGAGAGTGCTTCAGCACCAGTCTGACATCAGAGAGTGCTTCAGCACCAGTCTGACAACAGAGAGTGCTTCAGCAATCTGACAACAGAGAGTGTGCTTCAGCACCAGTCTGACCACAGAGAGTGCTTCAGCACCAGTCTGACAACAGTGAGTGCTTTAGCACCAGTCTTACAACAGAGAGTGCTTCAGCACAGTCTGACAACAGAGAGTGCTTCAGCACCAGTCTGACAACAGAGAGTGCTTCAGCACCAGTCTTACAACAGAGAGTGCTTCAGCAGTCTGACAACAGAGAGTGTGCTTCAGCACCAGTCTGACAACAGAGAGTGCTTCAGCACCAGTCTGACATCAGAGAGTGCTTCAGTCAGTCTGACAACAGAGAGTGCTTCAGCAGTCTGACAACAGAGAGTGCTTCAGCAATCTGACAACAGAGAGTGTGCTTGAGCACCAGTCTGACAACAGAGAGTGCTTCAGCACCAGTCTGACAACAGAGAGTGCTTCAGCACCAGTCTGACAACAGTGAGTGCTTCAGCACCATTCTGACAACAGAGAGTGCTTCAGCACCAGTCTTACAACAGAGAGTGCTTCAGCACCAGTCTGACAACAGAGAGTGCTTCAGCAGTCTGGCAACAGAGAGTGTGCTTCAGCACTAGTCTGACAACAGAGAGTGCCTCAGCACCAGTCTGACATCAGAAAGTGCCTCAGCACCAGTCTGACAACAGAGAGTGCCTCAGCACCAGTCTGACAACAGAGAGTGCTTCAGCAGTCTGACAACAGAGAGTGCTTCAGCAGTCTGACAACAGAGAGTGTGCTTCAGCACCAGTCTGACAACAGAGAGTGCTTCAGCCAGTCTGACAACAGAGAGTGCTTAGCAGTCTGACAACAGAGAGTGCTTCAGCAGTCTGACAACAGAGAGTGTGCTTCAGCACCAGTCTGACAAAAGAGAGTGCCTCAGCACCAGTCTGACATCAGTAAGTGCCTCAGCACCAGTCTGACAACAGAGAGTGCTTCAGCAAGTCTGACAACAGAGAGTGCTTCAGCAGTCTGACAACAGAGAGTGCTTCAGCAGTCTGACAACAGAGAGTGTGCTTCAGACCAGTCTGACAACAGAGAGGGCTTCAGCAGTCTGACAACAGAGAGTGCCTCAGCACCAGTTTTACAACAGAGAGTGCTTCAGCACCAGTCTGACAACAGAGAGTGCTTCAGCACCAGTCTGACAACAGAGAGTGCTTCAGCAGTCTGACAAAAGAGTGTGCTTCAGCACCAGTCTGACAACAGAGAGTGCTTCAGCACCAGTCTGACAACAGAGAGTGCTTCAGCAGTCTGACAACAGAGAGTGCCTCAGCACCAGTTTGACAACAGAGAGTGTGCTTCAGCACCAGTCTAACAACAGAGAGTGCTTCAGCACCAGTCTGACAACAGAGAGTGCTTCAGCAGTCTGACAACAGAGTGTGCTTCAGCACCAGTCTGACAACAGAGAGTGCTTCAGCACCAGTCTGACAACAGAGAGTGCTTCAGCACCAGTCTGAGAACAGAGAGTGCTTCAGCAGTCTGACAACAGAGAGTGTGCTTCAGCACCAGTCTGACAACAGAGAGTGCTTCAGCACCAGTCTGACATCAGAGAGTGCTTCAGCCAGTCTGACAACAGAGAGTGCTTCAGCAGTCTGACAACAGAGAGTGTTTCAGCAGTCTGACAACAGAGAGTGTGCTTCAGCACCAGTCTGACAAAAGAGAGTGCCTCAGCACCAGTCTGACATTAGAAAGTGCCTCAGCAAGTCTGACAACAGAGAGTGCTTCAGCAGTCTGACAACAGAGAGTGTTTCAGCAGTCTGACAACAGAGAGTGTGCTTCAGCACCAGTCTGCAACAGAGAGTGCTTCAGCCAGTCTGACAACAGAGAGTGCTTCAGCAGTCTGACAACAGAGAGTGCTTCAGCAGTCTGACAACAGAGAGTGTGCTTCAGCTCCAGTCTGACAAAAGAGAGTGCCTCAGCACCTGTCTGACATCAGAAAGTGCCTCAGCACCAGTCTGACAACAGAGTTCAGCACCAGTCTGATAACAGAGAGTGCTTCAGCACCAGTCTGACATCAGAAAATGCCTCAGCACCAGTCTGACAACAGAGAGTGCTTCAGCAAGTCTGACAACAGAGAGTGCTTCAGCAGTCTGACAACAGAGAGTGCTTCAGCAGTCTGACAACAGAGAGTGTGCTTCAGACCAGTCTGACAACAGAGAGGGCTTTAGCAGTCTGACAACAGAGTGTGCCTCAGCACCAGTTTTACAACAGAGAGTGCTTCAGCACCAGTCTGACAACAGAGAGTGCTTCAGCACCAGTCTGACAACAGAGAGTGCTTCAGCAGTCTGACAACAGAGTGTGCTTCAGCACCAGTCTGACAACAGAGAGTGCTTCAGCACCAGTCTGACAACAGAGAGTGCTTCAGCAGTCTGACAACAGAGAGTGCCTCAGCACCAGTTTGACAACAGAGAGTGTGCTTCAGCACCAGTCTAACAACAGAGAGTGCTTCAGCACCAGTCTGACAACAGAGAGTGCTTCAGCAGTCTGACAACAGAGTGTGCTTCAGCACCAGTCTGACAACAGAGAGTGCTTCAGCACCAGTCTGACAACAGAGAGTGCTTCAGCACCAGTCTGAGAACAGAGAGTGCTTCAGCAGTCTGACAACAGAGAGTGTGCTTCAGCACCAGTCTGACAACAGAGAGTGCTTCAGCACCAGTCTGACATCAGAGAGTGCTTCAGCCAGTCTGACAACAGAGAGTGCTTCAGCAGTCTGACAACAGAGAGTGCTTCAGCCAGTCTGACAACAGAGAGTGCTTCAGCAGTCTGACAACAGAGAGTGTTTCAGCAGTCTGACAACAGAGAGTGTGCTTCAGCACCAGTCTGACAAAAGAGAGTGCCTCAGCACCAGTCTGACATTAGAAAGTGCCTCAGCACCAGTCTGACAACAGAGAGTGCTTCAGCACCAGTCTGATAACAGAGAGTGCTTCAGCACCAGTCTGACATCAGAAATTGCCTCAGCACCAGTCTGACAACAGAGAGTGTGCTTGAGCACCAGTCTGACAACAGAGAGTGCTTCAGCACCAGTCTGACAACAGAGAGTGCTTCAGCACCAGTCTGACAACAGTGAGTGCTTCAGCACCATTCTGACAACAGAGAGTGCTTCAGCACCAGTCTTACAACAGAGAGTGCTTCAGCACCAGTCTGACAACAGAGAGTGCTTCAGCAGTCTGGCAACAGAGAGTGTGCTTCAGCACTAGTCTGACAACAGAGAGTGCCTCAGCACCAGTCTGACATCAGAAAGTGCCTCAGCACCAGTCTGACAACAGAGAGTGCCTCAGCACCAGTCTGACAACAGAGAGTGCTTCAGCAGTCTGACAACAGAGAGTGCTTCAGCAGTCTGACAACAGAGAGTGTGCTTCAGCACCAGTCTGACAACAGAGAGTGCTTCAGCCAGTCTGACAACAGAGAGTGCTTAGCAGTCTGACAACAGAGAGTGCTTCAGCAGTCTGACAACAGAGAGTGTGCTTCAGCACCAGTCTGACAAAAGAGAGTGCCTCAGCACCAGTCTGACATCAGTAAGTGCCTCAGCACCAGTCTGACAACAGAGAGTGCTTCAGCAAGTCTGACAACAGAGAGTGCTTCAGCAGTCTGACAACAGAGAGTGCTTCAGCAGTCTGACAACAGAGAGTGTGCTTCAGACCAGTCTGACAACAGAGAGGGCTTCAGCAGTCTGACAACAGAGAGTGCCTCAGCACCAGTTTTACAACAGAGAGTGCTTCAGCACCAGTCTGACAACAGAGAGTGCTTCAGCACCAGTCTGACAACAGAGAGTGCTTCAGCAGTCTGACAACAGAGTGTGCTTCAGCACCAGTCTGACAACAGAGAGTGCTTCAGCACCAGTCTGACAACAGAGAGTGCTTCAGCAGTCTGACAACAGAGAGTGCCTCAGCACCAGTTTGACAACAGAGAGTGTGCTTCAGCACCAGTCTAACAACAGAGAGTGCTTCAGCACCAGTCTGACAACAGAGAGTGCTTCAGCAGTCTGACAACAGAGTGTGCTTCAGCACCAGTCTGACAACAGAGAGTGCTTCAGCACCAGTCTGACAACAGAGAGTGCTTCAGCACCAGTCTGAGAACAGAGAGTGCTTCAGCAGTCTGACAACAGAGAGTGTGCTTCAGCACCAGTCTGATAACAGAGAGTGCTTCAGCACCAGTCTGACATCAGAGAGTGCTTCAGCCAGTCTGACAACAGAGAGTGCTTCAGCAGTCTGACAACAGAGAGTGTTTCAGCAGTCTGACAACAGAGAGTGTGCTTCAGCACCAGTCTGACAAAAGAGAGTGCCTCAGCACCAGTCTGACATTAGAAAGTGCCTCAGCAAGTCTGACAACAGAGAGTGCTTCAGCAGTCTGACAACAGAGAGTGTTTCAGCAGTCTGACAACAGAGAGTGTGCTTCAGCACCAGTCTGCAACAGAGAGTGCTTCAGCCAGTCTGACAACAGAGAGTGCTTCAGCAGTCTGACAACAGAGAGTGCTTCAGCAGTCTGACAACAGAGAGTGTGCTTCAGCTCCAGTCTGACAAAAGAGAGTGCCTCAGCACCTGTCTGACATCAGAAAGTGCCTCAGCACCAGTCTGACAACAGAGTTCAGCACCAGTCTGATAACAGAGAGTGCTTCAGCACCAGTCTGACATCAGAAAATGCCTCAGCACCAGTCTGACAACAGAGAGTGCTTCAGCAAGTCTGACAACAGAGAGTGCTTCAGCAGTCTGACAACAGAGAGTGCTTCAGCAGTCTGACAACAGAGAGTGTGCTTCAGACCAGTCTGACAACAGAGAGGGCTTCAGCAGTCTGACAACAGAGAGTGCCTCAGCACCAGTTTTACAACAGAGAGTGCTTCAGCACCAGTCTGACAACAGAGAGTGCTTCAGCACCAGTCTGACAACAGAGAGTGCTTCAGCAGTCTGACAACAGAGTGTGCTTCAGCACCAGTCTGACAACAGAGAGTGCTTCAGCACCAGTCTGACAACAGAGAGTGCTTCAGCAGTCTGAAAACAGAGAGTGCCTCAGCACCAGTTTGACAACAGAGAGTGTGCTTCAGCACCAGTCTAACAACAGAGAGTGCTTCAGCACCAGTCTGACAACAGAGAGTGCTTCAGCAGTCTGACAACAGAGTGTGCTTCAGCACCAGTCTGACAACAGAGAGTGCTTCAGCACCAGTCTGACAACAGAGAGTGCTTCAGCACCAGTCTGAGAACAGAGAGTGCTTCAGCAGTCTGACAACAGAGAGTGTGCTTCAGCACCAGTCTGACAACAGAGAGTGCTTCAGCACCAGTCTGACATCAGAGAGTGCTTCAGCCAGTCTGACAACAGAGAGTGCTTCAGCAGTCTGACAACAGAGAGTGCTTCAGCCAGTCTGACAACAGAGAGTGCTTCAGCAGTCTGACAACAGAGAGTGTTTCAGCAGTCTGACAACAGAGAGTGTGCTTCAGCACCAGTCTGACAAAAGAGAGTGCCTCAGCACCAGTCTGACATTAGAAAGTGCCTCAGCACCAGTCTGACAACAGAGAGTGCTTCAGCACCAGTCTGATAACAGAGAGTGCTTCAGCACCAGTCTGACATCAGAAATTGCCTCAGCACCAGTCTGACAACAGAGAGTGCCTCAGCACCAGTCTGACAACAGAGAGTGCTTCAGCACCAGTCGGACAACAGAGAGTGCTTCAGCACCAGTCAGACAACAGAGAGTGCTTCAGCAGTCTGACAACAGAGAGTGTGCTTCAGCACCAGTCTGCAACAGAGAGTGCTTCAGCCAGTCTGACAACAGAGAGTGCTTCAGCAGTCTGACAACAGAGAGTGCTTCAGCAGTCTGACAACAGAGAGTGTGCTTCAGCTCCAGTCTGACAAAAGAGAGTGCCTCAGCACCTATCTGACATCAGAAAGTGCCTCAGCACCAGTCTGACAACAGAGTTCAGCACCAGTCTGATAACAGAGAGTGCTTCAGCACCAGTCTGACATCAGAGAGTGCTTCAGCAGTCTGACAACAGAGAGTGCTTCAGCACCAGTGTGACAACAGAGAGTGCTTCAGCACCAGTTTTACAACAGAGAGTGCTTCAGCAGTCTGACAACAGAGAGTGTGCTTCAGCACCAGTCTGACAACAGAGAGTGCCTCAGCACCAGTCTGACAACAGTGAGTGCTTCAGCACCAGTCAGACAACAGAGAGTGCTTCAGCAGTCTGACAACAGAGAGTGTGCTTCAGCACCAGTCTGCAACAGAGAGTGCTTCAGCACCAGTCTGACAACAGAGAGTGCTTCAGCCGTCTGACAACAGAGAGTGTGCTTCAGCACCAGTCTGACAACAGAGAGTGCTTCAGCCAGTCTGACAACAGAGAGTGCTTCAGCAGTCTGACAACAGAGAGTGCTTCAGCAGTCTGACAACAGTGAGTGTGCTTCAGCTCCAGTCTGACAAAAGAGAGTGCCTCAGCACCTGTCTGACATCAGAAAGTGCCTCAGCACCAGTCTGACAACAGAGTTCAGCACCAGTCTGATAACAGAGAGTGCTTCAGCACCAGTCTGACATCAGAGAGTGCTTCAGCAGTCTGACAACAGAGAGTGCTTCAGCAATCTGACAACAGAGAGTGTGCTTCAGCACCAGTCTGACCACAGAGAGTGCTTCAGCACCAGTCTGACAACAGTGAGTGCTTTAGCACCAGTCTTACAACAGAGAGTGCTTCAGCACAGTCTGACAACAGAGAGTGCTTCAGCACCAGTCTGACAACAGAGAGTGCTTCAGCACCAGTCTTACAACAGAGAGTGCTTCAGCAGTCTGACAACAGAGAGTGTGCTTCAGAACCAGTCTGACAACAGAGAGTGCTTCAGCACCAGTCTGACATCAGAGAGTGCTTCAGCCAGTCTGACAACAGAGAGTGCTTCAGCAGTCTGACAACAGAGAGTGCCTCAGCACCAGTTTTACAACAGAGAGTGCTTCAGCACCAGTCTGACAACAGAGTGTGCTTCAGCAGTCTGACAACAGAGTGTGCTTCAGCACCAGTCTGACAACAGAGAGTGCTTCAGCACCAGTCTGACAACAGAGAGTGCTTCAGCACCAGTCTGACATCAGAGAGTGCTTCAGCCAGTCTGACAACAGAGAGTGCTTCAGCAGTCTGACAACAGAGAGTGTTTCAGCAGTCTGACAAAAGAGAGTGCCTCAGCACCAGTCTGACATTAGAAAGTGCCTCAGCACCAGTCTGACAACAGAGAGTGCTTCAGCACCAGTCTGATAACAGAGAGTGCTTCAGTACCAGTCTGACATCAGAAATTGCCTCAGCACCAGTCTGACAACAGAGAGTGCTTCAGCACCAGTCTGACAACAGAGAGTGCTTCAGTAGTCTGACAACAGAGAGTGTGCTTCAGCACCAGTCTGACAACAGAGAATGCTTCAGCAGTCTGACAACAGAGTGTGCTTCAGCACCAGTCTGACAACAGAGAGTGCTTCAGCACCAGTCTGACAACAGAGAGTGCTTCAGCACCAGTCTGACAACAGAGAGTGCTTCAGCACCAGTCTGACAACAGAGAGTGCTTCAGCAGTCTGACAACAGAGAGTGTGCTTCAGCACCAGTCTGACAACAGAGAGTGCTTCAGCACCAGTCTGACATCAGAGAGTGCTTCAGCCAGTCTGACAACAGAAAGTGCTTCAGCAGTCTGACAACAGAGAGTGCTTCAGCAGTCTGACAACAGAGAGTGTGCTTCAGCTCCAGTCTGACAAAAGAGAGTGCCTCAGCACCTGTCTGACATCAGAAAGTGCCTCAGCACCAGTCTGACAACAGAGTTCAGCACCAGTCTGATAACAGAGAGTGCTTCAGCACCAGTCTGACATCAGAGAGTGCTTCAGCACCAGTCTGACAACAGAGAGTGCTTCAGCAATCTGACAACAGAGAGTGTGCTTCAGCACCAGTCTGACAACAGTGAGTGCTTTAGCACCAGTCTTACAACAGAGAGTGCTTCAGCACCAGTCTGACAACAGAGAGTGCTTCAGCACCAGTCTGACATCAGAGAGTGCTTCAGCCAGTCTGACAACAGAGAGTGCTTCAGCAGTCTGACAACAGAGAGTGCTTCAGCAATCTGACAACAGAGAGTGTGCTTGAGCATCAGTCTGACAACAGAGAGTGCTTCAGCACCAGTCTGACAACAGTGAGTGCTTCAGCACCATTCTGACAACAGAGAGTGCTTCAGCACCAGTCTTACAACAGAGAGTGCTTCAGCACCAGTCTGACAACAGAGAGTGCTTCAGCAGTCTGGCAACAGAGAGTGTGCTTCAGCACTAGTCTGACAACAGAGAGTGCCTCAGCACCAGTCTGACATCAGAAAGTGCCTCAGCACCAGTCTGACAACAGAGAGTGCTTCAGCACCAGTCAGACAACAGAGAGTGCTTCAGCAGTCTGACAACAGAGAGTGCCTCAGCACCAGTCTGACAACAGAGAGTGCTTCAGCAGTCTGACAACAGAGAGTGCTTCAGCAGTCTGACAACAGAGAGTGTGCTTCAGCACCAGTCTGACAACAGAGAGTGCTTCAGCCAGTCTGACAACAGAGAGTGCTTAGCAGTCTGACAACAGAGAGTGCTTCAGCAGTCTGACAACAGAGAGTGTGCTTCAGCACCAGTCTGACAAAAGAGAGTGCCTCAGCACCAGTCTGACATCAGTAAGTGCCTCAGCACCAGTCTGATAACAGAGAGTGCTTCAGCACCAGTCTGACATCAGAAAATGCCTCAGCACCAGTCTGACAACAGAGAGTGCTTCAGCAAGTCTGACAACAGAGAGTGCTTCAGCATTCTGACAACAGAGAGTGCTTCAGCAGTCTGACAACAGAGAGTGTGCTTCAGACCAGTCTGACAACAGAGAGGGCTTCAGCAGTCTGACAACAGAGAGTGCCTCAGCACCAGTTTTACAACAGAGAGTGCTTCAGCACCAGTCTGACAACAGAGAGTGCTTCAGCACCAGTCTGACAACAGAGAGTGCTTCAGCAGTCTGACAACAGAGTGTGCTTCAGCACCAGTCTGACAACAGAGAGTGCTTCAGCACCAGTCTGACAACAGAGAGTGCTTCAGCAGTCTGACAACAGAGAGTGCCTCAGCACCAGTTTGACAACAGAGAGTGTGCTTCAGCACCAGTCTAACAACAGAGAGTGCTTCAGCACCAGTCTGACAACAGAGAGTGCTTCAGCAGTCTGACAACAGAGTGTGCTTCAGCACCAGTCTGACAACAGAGAGTGCTTCAGCACCAGTCTGACAACAGAGAGTGCTTCAGCACCAGTCTGAGAACAGAGAGTGCTTCAGCAGTCTGACAACAGAGAGTGTGCTTCAGCACCAGTCTGACAACAGAGAGTGCTTCAGCACCAGTCTGACATCAGAGAGTGCTTCAGCCAGTCTGACAACAGAGAGTGCTTCAGCAGTCTGACAACAGAGAGTGTTTCAGCAGTCTGACAACAGAGAGTGTGCTTCAGCACCAGTCTGACAAAAGAGAGTGCCTCAGCACCAGTCTGACATTAGAAAGTGCCTCAGCACCAGTCTGACAACAGAGAGTGCTTCAGCACCAGTCTGATAACAGAGAGTGCTTCAGCACCAGTCTGACATCAGAAATTGCCTCAGCACCAGTCTGACAACAGAGAGTGCCTCAGCACCAGTCTGACAACAGAGAGTGCTTCAGCACCAGTCAGACAACAGAGAGTGCTTCAGCAGTCTGACAACAGAGAGTGTGCTTCAGCACCAGTCTGCAACAGAGAGTGCTTCAGCCAGTCTGACAACAGAGAGTGCTTCAGCAGTCTGACAACAGAGAGTGCTTCAGCAGTCTGACAACAGAGAGTGTGCTTCAGCTCCAGTCTGACAAAAGAGAGTGCCTCAGCACCTGTCTGACATCAGAAAGTGCCTCAGCACCAGTCTGACAACAGAGTTCAGCACAAGTCTGATAACAGAGAGTGCTTCAGCAGTCTGACAACAGAGAGTGTGCTTCAGCACCAGTCTGACAACAGAGAGTGCTTCAGCCAGTCTGACAACAGAGAGTGCTTCAGCAGTCTGACAACAGAGAGTGCTTCAGCAATCTGACAACAGAGAGTGTGCTTCAGCACCAGTCTGACCACAGAGAGTGCTTCAGCACCAGTCTCACAACAGTGAGTGCTTTAGCACCAGTCTTACAACAGAGAGTGCTTCAGCACAGTCTGACAACAGAGAGTGCTTCAACACCAGTCTGACAACAGAGAGTGCTTCAGCACCAGTCTTACAACAGAGAGTGCTTCAGCAGTCTGACAACAGAGAGTGTGCTTCAGCACCAGTCTGACAACAGAGAGTGCTTCAGCACCAGTCTGACATCAGAGAGTGCTTCAGCCAGTCTGACAACAGAGAGTGCTTCAGCACCAGTCTGACAACAGAGAGTGCCTCAGCACCAGTTTTACAACAGAGAGTGCTTCAGCACCAGTCTGACAACAGAGAGTGCTTCAGCAGTCTGACAACAGAGTGTGCTTCAGCACCAGTCTGACAACAGAGAGTGCTTCAGCACCAGTCTGACAACAGAGAGTGCTTCAGCAGTCTGACAACAGAGAGTGCCTCAGCACCAGTTTGACAACAGAGAGTGTGCTTCAGCACCAGTCTGACAACAGAGAGTGCTTCAGCACCAGTCTGACAACAGAGAGTGCTTCAGCACCAGTCTGACAACAGAGAGTGCTTCAGCACCAGTCTGACAACAGAGAGTGCTTCAGCACCAGTCTGACATCAGAGAGTGCTTCAGCCAGTCTGACAACAGAGAGTGCTTCAGCAGTCTGACAACAGAAAGTGCCTCAGCACCAGTTTTACAACAGAGAGTGCTTCAGCACCAGTCTGACAACAGAGAGTGCTTCAGCAATCTGACAACAGAGTGTGCTTCAGCACCAGTCTGACAACAGAGAGTGCTTCAGCACCAGTCTGACAACAGAGAGTGCTTCAGCAGTCTGACAACAGAGAGTGCCTCAGCACCAGTTTGAAACAGAGAGTGTGCTTCAGCACCAGTCTGACAACAGAGAGTGCTTCAGCACCAGTCTGATAACAGAGAGTGCTTCAGCAGTCTGACAACAGAGTGTGCTTCAGCACCAGTCTGACAACAGAGAGTGCTTCAGCATCAGTCTGACAACAGAGAGTGCTTCAGCAGTCTGACAACAGAGAGTGTGCTTCAGCACCAGTATGACAACAGAGAGTGCTTCAGCACCAGTCTGACATCAGAGAGTGCTTCAGCCAGTCTGACAACAGAGAGTGCTTCAGCAGTCTGACAACAGAGAGTGTTTCAGCAGTCTGACAACAGAGAGTGTGCTTCAGCACCAGTCTGACAAAAGAGAGTGCCTCAGCACCAGTCTGACAACAGAGAATGCTTCAGCACCAGTCTGATAACAGAGAGTGCTTCAGTACCAGTCTGACATCAGAAATTGCCTCAGCACCAGTCTGACAACAGAGAGTGCCTCAGCACCAGTCTGACAACAGAGAGTGCTTCAGCACCAGTCAGACAACAGAGAGTGCTTCAGCAGTCTGACAACAGAGAGTGTGCTTCAGCACCAGTCTGCAACAGAGAGTGCTTCAGCCAGTCTGACAACAGAGAGTGCTTCAGCAGTCTGACAACAGAGAGTGCTTCAGCAGTCTGACAACAGAGAGTGTGCTTCAGCTCCAGTCTGACAACAGAGAGTGCCTCAGCACCAGTCTGACAACAGTGAGTGCTTCAGCACCAGTCAGACAACAGAGAGTGCTTCAGCAGTCTGACAACAGAGAGTGTGCTTCAGCACCAGTCTGCAACAGAAGTGCTTCAGCACCAGTCTGACAACAGAGAGTGCTTCAGCAGTCTGACAACAGAGAGTGTGCTTCAGCAACAGTCTGACAACAGAGAGTGCTTCAGCCAGTCTGACAACAGAGAGTGCTTCAGCAGTCTGACAACAGAGAGTGCTTCAGCAGTCTGACAACAGAGAGTGTGCTTCAGCTCCAGTCTGACAAAAGAGAGTGCCTCAGCACCTGTCTGACATCAGAAAGTGCCTCAGCACCAGTCTGACAACAGAGTTCAGCACCAGTCTGATAACAGAGAGTGCTTCAGCACCAGTCTGACATCAGAGAGTGCTTCAGCAGTCTGACAACAGAGAGTGTGCTTCAGCACCAGTCTGACCACAGAGAGTGCTTCAGCACCAGTCTGACAACAGTGAGTGCTTTAGCACCAGTCTGACAACAGAGAGTGCTTCAGCACCAGTCTGACAAAAGAGAGTGCTTCAGCACCAGTCTTACAACAGAGTGCTTCAGCAGTCTGACAACAGAGAGTGTGCTTCAGCACCAGTCTGACAACAGAGAGTGCTTCAGCACCAGTCTGACATCAGAGAGTGCTTCAGCCAGTCTGACAACAGAGAGTGCTTCAGCAGTCTGACAACAGAGAGTGCCTCAGTACTAGTCTGACATCAGAAAGTGCCTCAGCACCAGTCTGACAACAGAGAGTGCTTCAGCACCAGTCTGACATCAGAAAGTGCCTCAGCACCAGTCTGACAACAGAGAGTGCTTCAGCAAGTCTGACAACAGAGAGTGCTTCAGCAGTCTGACAACAGAGAGTGCTTCAGCAAGTCTGACAACAGAGAGTGCTTCAGCAGTCTGACAACAGAGAGTGCTTCAGCAGTCCGACAACAGAGAGTGTGCTTCAGCACCAGTCTGACAAAAGAGAGTGCTTCAGCAGTCTGACAACAGAGTGTGCTTCAGCACCAGTCTGACAACAGAGAGTGCTTCAGCACCAGTCTGATAACAGAGAGTGCTTCAGCACCAGTCTGACATCAGAGAGTGCTTCAGCACCAGTCTGACAACTGAGAGTGTGCTTCAGCACCAGTCTGACAACTGAGAGTGTGCTTCAGCACCAGTGTGACAACAGAGAGTGCTTCAGCCAGTCTGACAACAGAGAGTGCTTCAGCATCTGACAACAGAGAGTGCTTCAGCAGTCTGACAAGAGAGAGTGCTTAGCAGTCTGACAACAGAGAGTGCTTCAGCAGTCTGACAACAGAGAGTGTGCTTCAGCACCAGTCTGACAAAATAGAGTGCCTCAGCACCAGTCTGACATCAGAAAGTGCCTCAGCACCAGTCTGACAACAGAGAGTGCTTCAGCAAGTCTGACAACAGAGAGTGCTTCAGCAGTCTGACAACAGAGAGTGCTTCAGCAGTCCGACAACAGAGAGTGTGCTTCAGCACCAGTCTGACAACAGAGAGTGCTTCAGCAGTCTGACAACAGAGTGTGCTTCAGCACCAGTCTGACAACAGAGAGTGCTTCAGCACCAGTCTGACAACAGAGAGTGCTTCAGCAGTCTGACAACAGAGAGTGTTTCAGCAGTCTGACAACAGAGAGTGTGCTTCAGCACCAGTCTGACAAAAGAGAGTGCCTCAGCACCAGTCTGACAACAGAGAATGCTTCAGCACCAGTCTGATAACAGAGAGTGCTTCAGTACCAGTCTGACATCAGAAATTGCCTCAGCACCAGTCTGACAACAGAGAGTGCCTCAGCACCAGTCTGACAACAGAGAGTGCTTCAGCACCAGTCAGACAACAGAGAGTGCTTCAGCAGTCTGACAACAGAGAGTGTGCTTCAGCACCAGTCTGCAACAGAGAGTGCTTCAGCCAGTCTGACAACAGAGAGTGCTTCAGCAGTCTGACAACAGAGAGTGCTTCAGCAGTCTGACAACAGAGAGTGTGTTTCAGCACCAGTCTGACAACAGAGAGTGCCTCAGCACCAGTCTGACAACAGTGAGTGCTTCAGCACCAGTCAGACAACAGAGAGTGCTTCAGCAGTCTGACAACAGAGAGTGTGCTTCAGCACCAGTCTGCAACAGAAGTGCTTCAGCACCAGTCTGACAACAGAGAGTGCTTCAGCAGTCTGACAACAGAGAGTGTGCTTCAGCACCAGTCTGACAACAGAGAGTGCTTCAGCCAGTCTGACAACAGAGAGTGCTTCAGCAGTCTGACAACAGAGAGTGCTTCAGCAGTCTGACAACAGAGAGTGTGCTTCAGCTCCAGTCTGACAAAAGAGAGTGCCTCAGCACCTGTCTGACATCAGAAAGTGCCTCAGCACCAGTCTGACAACAGAGTTCAGCACCAGTCTGATAACAGAGAGTGCTTCAGCACCAGTCTGACATCAGAGAGTGCTTCAGCAGTCTGACAACAGTGAGTGCTTTAGCACCAGTCTGACAACAGAGAGTGCTTCAGCACCAGTCTGACAACAGAGAGTGCTTCAGCAGTCTGACAACAGAGAGTGTGCTTCAGCTCCAGTCTGACAAAAGAGAGTGCCTCAGCACCTGTCTGACATCAGAAAGTGCCTCAGCACCAGTCTGACAACAGAGTTCAGCACCAGTCTGATAACAGAGAGTGCTTCAGCACCAGTCTGACATCAGAGAGTGCTTCAGCAGTCTGACAACAGTGAGTGCTTTAGCACCAGTCTGACAACAGAGAGTGCTTCAGCACCAGTCTGACAAAAGAGAGTGCTTCAGCACCAGTCTTACAACAGAGTGCTTCAGCAGTCTGACAACAGAGAGTGTGCTTCAGCACCAGTCTGACAACAGAGAGTGCTTCAGCACCAGTCTGACATCAGAGAGTGCTTCAGCCAGTCTGACAACAGAGAGTGCTTCAGCAGTCTGACAACAGAGAGTGCCTCAGTACTAGTTTGACATCAGAAAGTGCCTCAGCACCAGTCTGACAACAGAGAGTGCTTCAGCACCAGTCTGACATCAGAAAGTGCCTCAGCACCAGTCTGACAACAGAGAGTGCTTCAGCAAGTCTGACAAAAGAGAGTGCTTCAGCAGTCTGACAACAGAGAGTGCTTCAGCAGTCCGACAACAGAGAGTGTGCTTCAGCACCAGTCTGACAAAAGAGAGTGCTTCAGCAGTCTGACAACAGAGTGTGCTTCAGCACCAGTCTGACAACAGAGAGTGCTTCAGCACCAGTCTGACAACAGAGAGTGCTTCAGCACGAGTCTGACAACAGAGAGTGCTTCAGCACGAGTCTGACAACAGAGAGTGCTTCAGCACCAGTCTGACAACAGAGAGTGCTTCAGCACCAGTCTGACAACAGAGAGTGTGCTTCAGCACCAGTCTGACAACAGAGAGTGCTTCAGCACCAGTCTGACATCAGAGAGTGCTTCAGCACCAGTCTGACAACTGAGAGTGTGCTTCAGCACCAGTCTGACAACAGAGAGTGCTTCAGCACCAGTCTGACATCAGAGAGTGCTTCAGCCAGTCTGACAACAGAGAGTGCTTCAGCATCTGACAACAGAGAGTGCTTCAGCAGTCTGACAACAGAGAGTGCTTAGCAGTCTGACAACAGAGAGTGCTTCAGCAGTCTGACAACAGAGAGTGTGCTTCAGCACCAGTCTGACAAAATAGAGTGCCTCAGCACCAGTCTGACATCAGAAAGTGCCTCAGCACCAGTCTGACAACAGAGAGTGCTTCAGCAAGTCTGACAACAGAGAGTGCTTCAGCAGTCTGACAACAGAGAGTGCTTCAGCAGTCCGACAACAGAGAGTGTGCTTCAGCACCAGTCTGACAACAGAGAGTGCTTCAGCAGTCTGACAACAGAGTGTGCTTCAGCACCAGTCTGACAACAGAGAGTGCTTCAGCACCAGTCTGACAACAGAGAGTGCTTCAGCAGTCTGACAACAGAGAGTGTTTCAGCAGTCTGACAACAGAGAGTGTGCTTCAGCACCAGTCTGACAAAAGAGAGTGCCTCAGCACCAGTCTGACAACAGAGAATGCTTCAGCACCAGTCTGATAACAGAGAGTGCTTCAGTACCAGTCTGACATCAGAAATTGCCTCAGCACCAGTCTGACAACAGAGAGTGCCTCAGCACCAGTCTGACAACAGAGAGTGCTTCAGCACCAGTCAGACAACAGAGAGTGCTTCAGCAGTCTGACAACAGAGAGTGTGCTTCAGCACCAGTCTGCAACAGAGAGTGCTTCAGCCAGTCTGACAACAGAGAGTGCTCCAGCAGTCTGACAACAGAGAGTGCTTCAGCAGTCTGACAACAGAGAGTGTGCTTCAGCACCAGTCTGACAACAGAGAGTGCCTCAGCACCAGTCTGACAACAGTGAGTGCTTCAGCACCAGTCAGACAACAGAGAGTGCTTCAGCAGTCTGACAACAGAGAGTGTGCTTCAGCACCAGTCTGCCACAGAAGTGCTTCAGCACCAGTCTGACAACAGAGAGTGCTTCAGCAGTCTGACAACAGAGAGTGTGCTTCAGCACCAGTCTGACAACAGAGAGTGCTTCAGCAGTCTGACAACAGAGAGTGTGCTTCAGCTCCAGTCTGACAAAAGAGAGTGCCTCAGCACCTGTCTGACATCAGAAAGTGCCTCAGCACCAGTCTGACAACAGAGTTCAGCACCAGTCTGATAACAGAGAGTGCTTCAACACCAGTCTGACATCAGAGAGTGCTTCAGCAGTCTGACAACAGTGAGTGCTTTAGCACCAGTCTGACAACAGAGAGTGCTTCAGCACCAGTCTTACAACAGAGTGCTTCAGCAGTCTGACAAAAGAGAGTGTGCTTCAGCACCAGTCTGACAACAGAGAGTGCTTCAGCACCAGTCTGACATCAGAGAGTGCTTCAGCCAGTCTGACAACAGAGAGTGCTTCAGCAGTCTGACAACAGAGAGTGCCTCAGTACTAGTCTGACATCAGAAAGTGCCTCAGCACCAGTCTGACATCAGAAAGTGCCTCAGCACCAGTCTGACAACAGAGAGTGCTTCAGCAAGTCTGACAACAGAGAGTGCTTCAGCAGTCTGACAACAGAGAGTGCTTCAGCAGTCCGACAACAGAGAGTGTGCTTCAGCACCAGTCTGACAACAGAGAGTGCTTCAGCAAGTCTGACAACAGAGAGTGCTTCAGCAGTCTGACAACAGAGAGTGCTTCAGCAGTCCGACAACAGAGAGTGTGCTTCAGCACCAGTCTGACAAAAGAGAGTGCTTCAGCAGTCTGACAACAGAGTGTGCTTCAGCACCAGTCTGACAACAGAGAGTGCTTCAGCACCAGTCTGACAACAGAGAGTGCTTCAGCACGAGTCTGACAACAGAGAGTGCTTCAGCACGAGTCTGACAACAAGAGTGCTTCAGCACCAGTCTGACAACAGAGAGTGCTTCAGCACCAGTCTGACAACAGAGAGTGTGCTTCAGCACCAGTCTGACAACAGAGAGTGCTTCAGCACCAGTCTGACATCAGAGAGTGCTTCAGCACCAGTCTGACAACTGAGAGTATGCTTCAGCACCAGTCTGACAACAGAGAGTGCTTCAGCACCAGTCTGACATCAGAGAGTGCTTCAGCTAGTCTGACAACAGAGAGTGCTTCAGCATCTGACAACAGAGAGTGCTTCAGCAGTCTGACAACAGAGAGTGCTTAGCAGTCTGACAACAGAGAGTGCTTCAGCAGTCTGACAACAGAGAGTGTGCTTCAGCACCAGTCTGACAAAATAGAGTGCCTCAGCACCAGTCTGACATCAGAAAGTGCCTCAGCACCAGTCTGACAACAGAGAGTGCTTCAGCAAGTCTGACAACAGAGAGTGCTTCAGCAGTCTGACAACAGAGAGTGCTTCAGCAGTCCGACAACAGAGAGTGTGCTTCAGCACCAGTCTGACAACAGAGAGTGCTTCAGCAGTCTGACAACAGAGTGTGCTTCAGCACCAGTCTGACAACAGAGAGTGCTTCAGCACCAGTCTGACAACAGAGAGTGCTTCAGCAGTCTGACAACAGAGAGTGTTTCAGCAGTCTGACAACAGAGAGTGTGCTTCAGCACCAGTCTGACAAAAGAGAGTGCCTCAGCACCAGTCTGACAACAGAGAATGCTTCAGCACCAGTCTGATAACAGAGAGTGCTTCAGTACCAGTCTCAGTCTGACAACAGAGAGTGCTTCAGCACGAGTCTGACAACAGAGAGTGCTTCAGCACGAGTCTGACAACAGAGAGTGCTTCAGCACCAGTCTGACAACAGAGAGTGCTTCAGCACCAGTCTGACAACAGAGAGTGTGCTTCAGCACCAGTCTGACAACAGAGAGTGCTTCAGCACCAGTCTGACATCAGAGAGTGCTTCAGCACCAGTCTGACAACTGAGAGTGTGCTTCAGCACCAGTCTGACAACAGAGAGTGCTTCAGCACCAGTCTGACATCAGAGAGTGCTTCAGCCAGTCTGACAACAGAGAGTGCTTCAGCATCTGACAACAGAGAGTGCTTCAGCAGTCCGACAACAGAGAGTGTGCTTCAGCACCAGTCTGACAAAAGAGAGTGCTTCAGCAGTCTGACAACAGAGTGTGCTTCAGCACCAGTCTGACAACAGAGAGTGCTTCAGCACGAGTCTGACAACAGAGAGTGCTTCAGCACGAGTCTGACAACAGAGAGTGCTTCAGCACCAGTCTGACAACAGAGAGTGCTTCAGCACCAGTCTGACAACAGAGAGTGTGCTTCAGCACCAGTCTGACAACAGAGAGTGCTTCAGCACCAGTCTTACATCAGAGAGTGCTTCAGCACCAGTCTGACAACTGAGAGTGTGCTTCAGCACCAGTCTGACAACAGAGAGTGCTTCAGCACCAGTCTGACATCAGAGAGTGCTTCAGCCAGTCTGACAACAGAGAGTGCTTCAGCATCTGACAACAGAGAGTGCTTCAGCAGTCTGACAACAGAGAGTGCTTAGCAGTCTGACAACAGAGAGTGCTTCAGCAGTCTGACAACAGAGAGTGTGCTTCAGCACCAGTCTGACAAAATAGAGTGCCTCAGCACCAGTCTGACATCAGAAAGTGCCTCAGCACCAGTCTGACAACAGAGAGTGCTTCAGCATCTGACAACAGAGAGTGCTTCAGCAGTCTGACAACAGAGAGTGCTTCAGCAGTCCGACAACAGAGAGTGTGCTTCAGCACCAGTCTGACAACAGAGAGTGCTTCAGCAGTCTGACAACAGAGTGTGCTTCAGCACCAGTCTGACAACAGAGAGTGCTTCAGCACCAGTCTGACAACAGAGAGTGCTTCAGCAGTCTGACAACAGAGAGTGTTTCAGCAGTCTGACAACAGAGAGTGTGCTTCAGCACCAGTCTGACAAAAGAGAGTGCCTCAGCACCAGTCTGACAACAGAGAATGCTTCAGCACCAGTCTGATAACAGAGAGTGCTTCAGTACCAGTCTGACATCAGAAATTGCCTCAGCACCAGTCTGACAACAGAGAGTGCCTCAGCACCAGTCTGACAACAGAGAGTGCTTCAGCACCAGTCAGACAACAGAGAGTGCTTCAGCAGTCTGACAACAGAGAGTGTGCTTCAGCACCAGTCTGCAACAGAGAGTGCTTCAGCCAGTCTGACAACAGAGAGTGCTTCAGCAGTCTGACAACAGAGAGTGCTTCAGCAGTCTGACAACAGAGAGTGTGCTTCAGCACCAGTCTGACAACAGAGAGTGCCTCAGCACCAGTCTGACAACAGTGAGTGCTTCAGCACCAGTCAGACAACAGAGAGTGCTTCAGCAGTCTGACAACAGAGAGTGTGCTTCAGCACCAGTCTGCAACAGAAGTGCTTCAGCACCAGTCTGACAACAGAGAGTGCTTCAGCAGTCTGACAACAGAGAGTGTGCTTCAGCACCAGTCTGACAACAGAGAGTGCTTCAGCACCAGTCTGACATCAGAGAGTGCTTCAGCCAGTCTGACAACAGAGAGTGCTTCAGCATCTGACAACAGAGAGTGCTTCAGCAGTCTGACAACAGAGAGTGCTTCAGCAGTCCGACAACAGAGAGTGTGCTTCAGCACCAGTCTGACAACAGAGAGTGCTTCAGCAGTCTGACAACAGAGTGTGCTTCAGCACCAGTCTGACAACAGAGAGTGCTTCAGCACCAGTCTGACAACAGAGAGTTCTTCAGCAGTCTGACAACAGAGAGTGTTTCAGCAGTCTGACAACAGAGAGTGTGCTTCAGCACCTGTCTGACAAAAGAGAGTGCCTCAGCACCAGTCTGACAACAGAGAATGCTTCAGCACCAGTCTGATAACAGAGAGTGCTTCAGTACCAGTCTGACATCAGAAATTGCCTCAGCACCAGTCTGACAACAGAGAGTGCCTCAGCACCAGTCTGACAACAGAGAGTGCTTCAGCACCAGTCAGACAACAGAGAGTGCTTCAGCAGTCTGACAACAGAGAGTGTGCTTCAGCACCAGTCTGCAACAGAGAGTGCTTCAGCCAGTCTGACAACAGAGAGTGCTTCAGCAGTCTGACAACAGAGAGTGCTTCAGCAGTCTGACAACAGAGAGTGTGCTTCAGCACCAGTCTGACAACAGAGAGTGCCTCAGCACCAGTCTGACAACAGTGAGTGCTTCAGCACCAGTCAGACAACAGAGAGTGCTTCAGCAGTCTGACAACAGAGAGTGTGCTTCAGCACCAGTCTGCAACAGAAGTGCTTCAGCACCAGTCTGACAACAGAGAGTGCTTCAGCAGTCTGACAACAGAGAGTGTGCTTCAGCACCAGTCTGACAACAGAGAGTGCTTCAGCCAGTCTGACAACAGAGAGTGCTTCAGCAGTCTGACAACAGAGAGTGCTTCAGCAGTCTGACAACAGAGAGTGTGCTTCAGCTCCAGTCTGACAAAAGAGAGTGCCTCAGCACCTGTCTGACATCAGAGAGTGCTTCAGCACCAGTCTGACATCAGAGAGTGCTTCAGCAGTCTGACAACAGTGAGTGCTTTAGCACCAGTCTGACAACAGAGAGTGCTTCAGCACCAGTCTGACAAAAGAGAGTGCTTCAGCACCAGTCTTACAACAGAGTGCTTCAGCAGTCTGACAACAGAGAGTGTGCTTCAGCACCAGTCTGACAACAGAGAGTGCTTCAGCACCAGTCTGACATCAGAGAGTGCTTCAGCCAGTCTGACAACAGAGAGTGCTTCAGCAGTCTGACAACAGAGAGTGCCTCAGTACTAGTCTGACATCAGAAAGTGCCTCAGCACCAGTCTGACAACAGAGAGTGCTTCAGCACCAGTCTGACATCAGAAAGTGCCTCAGCACCAGTCTGACAACAGAGAGTGCTTCAGCAAGTCTGACAACAGAGAGTGCTTCAGCAGTCTGACAACAGAGAGTGTTTCAGCAGTCTGACAACAGAGAGTGTGCTTCAGCACCAGTCTGACAAAAGAGAGTGCCTCAGCACCAGTCTGACAACAGAGAATGCTTCAGCACCAGTCTGATAACAGAGAGTGCTTCAGTACCAGTCTCAGTCTGACAACAGAGAGTGCTTCAGCACGAGTCTGACAACAGAGAGTGCTTCAGCACGAGTCTGACAACAGAGAGTGCTTCAGCACCAGTCTGACAACAGAGAGTGCTTCAGCACCAGTCTGACAACAGAGAGTGTGCTTCAGCACCAGTCTGACAACAGAGAGTGCTTCAGCACCAGTCTGACATCAGAGAGTGCTTCAGCACCAGTCTGACAACTGAGAGTGTGCTTCAGCACCAGTCTGACAACAGAGAGTGCTTCAGCACCAGTCTGACATCAGAGAGTGCTTCAGCCAGTCTGACAACAGAGAGTGCTTCAGCATCTGACAACAGAGAGTGCTTCAGCAGTCCGACAACAGAGAGTGTGCTTCAGCACCAGTCTGACAAAAGAGAGTGCTTCAGCAGTCTGACAACAGAGTGTGCTTCAGCACCAGTCTGACAACAGAGAGTGCTTCAGCACCAGTCTGACAACAGAGAGTGCTTCAGCACGAGTCTGACAACAGAGAGTGCTTCAGCACGAGTCTGACAACAGAGAGTGCTTCAGCACCAGTCTGACAACAGAGAGTGCTTCAGCACCAGTCTGACAACAGAGAGTGTGCTTCAGCACCAGTCTGACAACAGAGAGTGCTTCAGCACCAGTCTGACATCAGAGAGTGCTTCAGCACCAGTCTGACAACTGAGAGTGTGCTTCAGCACCAGTCTGACAACAGAGAGTGCTTCAGCACCAGTCTGACATCAGAGAGTGCTTCAGCCAGTCTGACAACAGAGAGTGCTTCAGCATCTGACAACAGAGAGTGCTTCAGCAGTCTGACAACAGAGAGTGCTTAGCAGTCTGACAACAGAGAGTGCTTCAGCAGTCTGACAACAGAGAGTGTGCTTCAGCACCAGTCTGACAAAATAGAGTGCCTCAGCACCAGTCTGACATCAGAAAGTGCCTCAGCACCAGTCTGACAACAGAGAGTGCTTCAGCAAGTCTGACAACAGAGAGTGCTTCAGCAGTCTGACAACAGAGAGTGCTTCAGCAGTCCGACAACAGAGAGTGTGCTTCAGCAACAGTCTGACAACAGAGAGTGCTTCAGCAGTCTGACAACAGAGTGTGCTTCAGCACCAGTCTGACAACAGAGAGTGCTTCAGCACCAGTCTGACAACAGAGAGTGCTTCAGCAGTCTGACAACAGAGAGTGTTTCAGCAGTCTGACAACAGAGAGTGTGCTTCAGCACCAGTCTGACAAAAGAGAGTGCCTCAGCACCAGTCTGACAACAGAGAATGCTTCAGCACCAGTCTGATAACAGAGAGTGCTTCAGTACCAGTCTGACATCAGAAATTGCCTCAGCACCAGTCTGACAACAGAGAGTGCCTCAGCACCAGTCTGACAACAGAGAGTGCTTCAGCACCAGTCAGACAACAGAGAGTGCTTCAGCAGTCTGACAACAGAGAGTGTGCTTCAGCACCAGTCTGCAACAGAGAGTGCTTCAGCCAGTCTGACAACAGAGAGTGCTTCAGCAGTCTGACAACAGAGAGTGCTTCAGCAGTCTGACAACAGAGAGTGTGCTTCAGCACCAGTCTGACAACAGAGAGTGCCTCAGCACCAGTCTGACAACAGTGAGTGCTTCAGCACCAGTCAGACAACAGAGAGTGCTTCAGCAGTCTGACAACAGAGAGTGTGCTTCAGCACCAGTCTGCAACAGAAGTGCTTCAGCACCAGTCTGACAACAGAGAGTGCTTCAGCAGTCTGACAACAGAGAGTGTGCTTCAGCACCAGTCTGACAACAGAGAGTGCTTCAGCACCAGTCTGACATCAGAGAGTGCTTCAGCCAGTCTGACAACAGAGAGTGCTTCAGCATCTGACAACAGAGAGTGCTTCAGCAGTCTGACAACAGAGAGTGCTTCAGCAGTCCGACAACAGAGAGTGTGCTTCAGCACCAGTCTGACAACAGAGAGTGCTTCAGCAGTCTGACAACAGAGTGTGCTTCAGCACCAGTCTGACAACAGAGAGTGCTTCAGCACCAGTCTGACAACAGAGAGTGCTTCAGCAGTCTGACAACAGAGAGTGTTTCAGCAGTCTGACAACAGAGAGTGTGCTTCAGCATCTGTCTGACAAAAGAGAGTGCCTCAGCACCAGTCTGACAACAGAGAATGCTTCAGCACCAGTCTGATAACAGAGAGTGCTTCAGTACCAGTCTGACATCAGAAATTGCCTCAGCACCAGTCTGACAACAGAGAGTGCCTCAGCACCAGTCTGACAACAGAGAGTGCTTCAGCACCAGTCAGACAACAGAGAGTGCTTCAGCAGTCTGACAACAGAGAGTGTGCTTCAGCACCAGTCTGCAACAGAGAGTGCTTCAGCCAGTCTGACAACAGAGAGTGCTTCAGCAGTCTGACAACAGAGAGTGCTTCAGCAGTCTGACAACAGAGAGTGTGCTTCAGCACCAGTCTGACAACAGAGAGTGCCTCAGCACCAGTCTGACAACAGTGAGTGCTTCAGCACCAGTCAGACAACAGAGAGTGCTTCAGCAGTCTGACAACAGAGAGTGTGCTTCAGCACCAGTCTGCAACAGAAGTGCTTCAGCACCAGTCTGACAACAGAGAGTGCTTCAGCAGTCTGACAACAGAGAGTGTGCTTCAGCACCAGTCTGACAACAGAGAGTGCTTCAGCCAGTCTGACAACAGAGAGTGCTTCAGCAGTCTGACAACAGAGAGTGCTTCAGCAGTCTGACAACAGAGAGTGTGCTTCAGCTCCAGTCTGACAAAAGAGAGTGCCTCAGCACCTGTCTGACATCAGAGAGTGCTTCAGCACCAGTCTGACATCAGAGAGTGCTTCAGCAGTCTGACAACAGTGAGTGCTTTAGCACCAGTCTGACAACAGAGAGTGCTTCAGCACCAGTCTGACAAAAGAGAGTGCTTCAGCACCAGTCTTACAACAGAGTGCTTCAGCAGTCTGACAACAGAGAGTGTGCTTCAGCACCAGTCTGACAACAGAGAGTGCTTCAGCACCAGTCTGACATCAGAGAGTGCTTCAGCCAGTCTGACAACAGAGAGTGCTTCAGCAGTCTGACAACAGAGAGTGCATCAGTACTAGTCTGACATCAGAAAGTGCCTCAGCACCAGTCTGACATCAGAAAGTGCCTCAGCACCAGTCTGACAACAGAGAGTGCTTCAGCAAGTCTGACAACAGAGAGTGCTTCAGCAGTCTGACAACAGAGAGTGCTTCAGCAGTCCGACAACAGAG
Source organism: Cladorhizidae sp. MBARI D1340-BT2 (assembly GCA_028752905.1). Lineage (NCBI taxonomy): Eukaryota > Metazoa > Porifera > Demospongiae > Poecilosclerida > Cladorhizidae > Cladorhizidae sp. MBARI D1340-BT2. The sequence goes on along the minus strand of JAQNBH010000017.1, from coordinate 20,378,782 downwards.
AGTGTGCTTCAGCACCAGTCTGACAAAAGAGAGTGCTTCAGCAGTCTGACAACAGAGTGTGCTTCAGCACCAGTCTGACAACAGAGAGTGCTTCAGCACCAGTCTGACAACAGAGAGTGCTTCAGCACGAGTCTGACAACAGAGAGTGCTTCAGCACGAGTCTGACAACAGAGAGTGCTTCAGCACCAGTCTGACAACAGAGAGTGCTTCAGCACCAGTCTGACAACAGAGAGTGTGCTTCAGCACCAGTCTGACAACAGAGAGTGCTTCAGCACCAGTCTGACATCAGAGAGTGCTTCAGCACCAGTCTGACAACTGAGAGTGTGCTTCAGCACCAGTCTGACAACAGAGAGTGCTTCAGCACCAGTCTGACATCAGAGAGTGCTTCAGCCAGTCTGACAACAGAGAGTGCTTCAGCATCTGACAACAGAGAGTACTTCAGCAGTCCGACAACAGAGAGTGTGCTTCAGCACCAGTCTGACAAAAGAGAGTGCTTCAGCAGTCTGACAACAGAGTGTGCTTCAGCACCAGTCTGACAACAGAGAGTGCTTCAGCAGTCTGACAACAGAGAGTGTGCTTCAGCACCAGTCTGACAACAGAGAGTGCTTCAGCACCAGTCTGACATCAGAGAGTGCTTCAGCCAGTCTGACAACAGAGAGTGCTTCAGCATCTGACAACAGAGAGTGCTTCAGCAGTCTGACAACAGAGAGTGCTTAGCAGTCTGACAACAGAGAGTGCTTCAGCAGTCTGACAACAGAGAGTGTGCTTCAGCACCAGTCTGACAAAATAGAGTGCCTCAGCACCAGTCTGACATCAGAAAGTGCCTCAGCACCAGTCTGACAACAGAGAGTGCTTCAGCAAGTCTGACAACAGAGAGTGCTTCAGCAGTCTGACAACAGAGAGTGCTTCAGCAGTCCGACAACAGAGAGTGTGCTTCAGCACCAGTCTGACAACAGAGAGTGCTTCAGCAGTCTGACAACAGAGTGTGCTTCAGCACCAGTCTGACAACAGAGAGTGCTTCAGCACCAGTCTGACAACAGAGAGTGCTTCAGCAGTCTGACAACAGAGAGTGTTTCAGCAGTCTGACAACAGAGAGTGTGCTTCAGCACCAGTCTGACAAAAGAGAGTGCCTCAGCACCAGTCTGACAACAGAGAATGCTTCAGCACCAGTCTGATAACAGAGAGTGCTTCAGTACCAGTCTGACATCAGAAATTGCCTCAGCACCAGTCTGACAACAGAGAGTGCCTCAGCACCAGTCTGACAACAGAGAGTGCTTCAGCACCAGTCAGACAACAGAGAGTGCTTCAGCAGTCTGACAACAGAGAGTGTGCTTCAGCACCAGTCTGCAACAGAGAGTGCTTCAGCCAGTCTGACAACAGAGAGTGCTTCAGCAGTCTGACAACAGAGAGTGCTTCAGCAGTCTGACAACAGAGAGTGTGCTTCAGCACCAGTCTGACAACAGAGAGTGCCTCAGCACCAGTCTGACAACAGTGAGTGCTTCAGCACCAGTCAGACAACAGAGAGTGCTTCAGCAGTCTGACAACAGAGAGTGTGCTTCAGCACCAGTCTGCAACAGAAGTGCTTCAGCACCAGTCTGACAACAGAGAGTGCTTCAGCAGTCTGACAACAGAGAGTGTGCTTCAGCACCAGTCTGACAACAGAGAGTGCTTCAGCCAGTCTGACAACAGAGAGTGCTTCAGCAGTCTGACAACAGAGAGTGCTTCAGCAGTCTGACAACAGAGAGTGTGCTTCAGCTCCAGTCTGACAAAAGAGAGTGCCTCAGCACCTGTCTGACATCAGAAAGTGCCTCAGCACCAGTCTGACAACAGAGTTCAGCACCAGTCTGATAACAGAGAGTGCTTCAGCACCAGTCTGACATCAGAGAGTGCTTCAGCAGTCTGACAACAGTGAGTGCTTTAGCACCAGTCTGATAATAGAGAGTGCTTCAGCACCAGTCTGACAAAAGAGAGTGCTTCAGCACCAGTCTTACAACAGAGTGCTTCAGCAGTCTGACAACAGAGAGTGTGCTTCAGCACCAGTCTGACAACAGAGAGTGCTTCAGCACCAGTCTGACATCAGAGAGTGCTTCAGCCAGTCTGACAACAGAGAGTGCTTCAGCAGTCTGACAACAGAGAGTGCCTCAGTACTAGTCTGACATCAGAAAGTGCCTCAGCACCAGTCTGACAACAGAGAGTGCTTCAGCACCAGTCTGACATCAGAAAGTGCCTCAGCACCAGTCTGACAACAGAGAGTGCTTCAGCAAGTCTGACAACAGAGAGTGCTTCAGCAGTCTGACAACAGAGAGTGCTTCAGCAGTCCGACAACAGAGAGTGTGCTTCAGCACCAGTCTGACAAAAGAGAGTGCTTCAGCAGTCTGACAACAGAGTGTGCTTCAGCACCAGTCTGACAACAGAGAGTGCTTCAGCACCAGTCTGACAACAGAGAGTGCTTCAGCACGAGTCTGACAACAGAGAGTGCTTCAGCACGAGTCTGACAACAGAGAGTGCTTCAGCACCAGTCTGACAACAGAGAGTGCTTCAGCACCAGTCTGACATCAGAGAGTGCTTCAGCAGTCTGACAACAGTGAGTGCTTTAGCACCAGTCTGACAACAGAGAGTGCTTCAGCACCAGTCTGACAAAAGAGAGTGCTTCAGCACCAGTCTTACAACAGAGTGCTTCAGCAGTCTGACAACAGAGAGTGTGCTTCAGCACCAGTCTGACATCAGAGAGTGCTTCAGCCAGTCTGACAACAGAGAGTGCTTCAGCAGTCTGACAACAGAGAGTGCCTCAGTACTAGTCTGACATCAGAAAGTGCCTCAGCACCAGTCTGACAACAGAGAGTGCTTCAGCACCAGTCTGACATCAGAAAGTGCCTCAGCACCAGTCTGACAACAGAGAGTGCTTCAGCAAGTCTGACAACAGAGAGTGCTTCAGCAGTCTGACAACAGAGAGTGCTTCAGCAGTCCGACAACAGAGAGTGTGCTTCAGCACCAGTCTGACAAAAGAGAGTGCTTCAGCAGTCTGACAACAGAGTGTGCTTCAGCATCAGTCTGACAACAGAGAGTGCTTCAGCACCAGTCTGACAACAGAGAGTGCTTCAGCACGAGTCTGACAACAGAGAGTGCTTCAGCACGAGTCTGACAACAGAGAGTGCTTCAGCACCAGTCTGACAACAGAGAGTGCTTCAGCACCAGTCTGACAACAGAGAGTGTGCATCAGCACCAGTCTGACAACAGAGAGTGCTTCAGCACCAGTCTGACATCAGAGAGTGCTTCAGCACCAGTCTGACAACTGAGAGTGTGCTTCAGCACCAGTCTGACAACAGAGAGTGCTTCAGCACCAGTCTGACATCAGAGAGTGCTTCAGCCAGTCTGACAACAGAGAGTGCTTCAGCATCTGACAACAGAGAGTGCTTCAGCAGTCCGACAACAGAGAGTGTGCTTCAGCACCAGTCTGACAACAGAGAGTGCTTCAGCCAGTCTGACAACAGAGAGTGCTTCAGCAGTCTGACAACAGAGAGTGCTTCAGCAGTCTGACAACAGAGAGTGTGCTTCAGCTCCAGTCTGACAAAAGAGAGTGCCTCAGCACCTGTCTGACATCAGAAAGTGCCTCAGCATCAGTCTGACAACAGAGTTCAGCACCAGTCTGATAACAGAGAGTGCTTCAGCACCAGTCTGACATCAGAGAGTGCTTCAGCAGTCTGACAACAGAGAGTGCTTCAGCACCAGTCTGACAACAGAGAGTGCTTCAGCACCAGTCTGACAACAGAGAGTGTGCTTCAGCACCAGTCTGACAACAGAGAGTGCTTCAGCACCAGTCTGACATCAGAGAGTGCTTCAGCACCAGTCTGACAACTGAGAGTGTGCTTCAGCACCAGTCTGACAACAGAGAGTGCTTCAGCACCAGTCTGACATCAGAGAGTGCTTCAGCCAGTCTGACAACAGAGAGTGCTTCAGCATCTGACAACAGAGAGTGCTTCAGCAGTCTGACAACAGAGAGTGCTTAGCAGTCTGACAACAGAGAGTGCTTCAGCAGTCTGACAACAGAGAGTGTGCTTCAGCACCAGTCTGACAAAATAGAGTGCCTCAGCACCAGTCTGACATCAGAAAGTGCCTCAGCACCAGTCTGACAACAGAGAGTGCTTCAGCAAGTCTGACAACAGAGAGTGCTTCACCAGTCTGACAACAGAGAGTGCTTCAGCAGTCCGACAACAGAGAGTGTGCTTCAGCACCAGTCTGACAACAGAGAGTGCTTCAGCAGTCTGACAACAGAGTGTGCTTCAGCACCAGTCTGACAACAGAGAGTGCTTCAGCAGTCTGACAACAGAGAGTGTTTCAGCAGTCTGACAACAGAGAGTGTGCTTCAGCACCAGTCTGACAAAAGAGAGTGCCTCAGCACCAGTCTGACAACAGAGAATGCTTCAGCACCAGTCTGATAACAGAGAGTGCTTCAGTACCAGTCTGACATCAGAAATTGCCTCAGCACCAGTCTGACAACAGAGAGTGCCTCAGCACCAGTCTGACAACAGAGAGTGCTTCAGCACCAGTCAGACAACAGAGAGTGCTTCAGCAGTCTGACAACAGAGAGTGTGCTTCAGCACCAGTCTGCAACAGAGAGTGCTTCAGCCAGTCTGACAACAGAGAGTGCTTCAGCAGTCTGACAACAGAGAGTGCTTCAGCAGTCTGACAACAGAGAGTGTGCTTCAGCACCAGTCTGACAATAGAGAGTGCCTCAGCACCAGTCTGACAACAGTGAGTGCTTCAGCACCAGTCAGACAACAGAGAGTGCTTCAGCAGTCTGACAACAGAGAGTGTGCTTCAGCACCAGTCTGCAACAGAAGTGCTTCAGCACCAGTCTGACAACAGAGAGTGCTTCAGCAGTCTGACAACAGAGAGTGTGCTTCAGCACCAGTCTGACAACAGAGAGTGCTTCAGCACCAGTCTGACATCAGAGAGTGCTTCAGCATCTGACAACAGAGAGTGCTTCAGCAGTCTGACAACAGAGAGTGCTTCAGCAGTCCGACAACAGAGAGTGTGCTTCAGCACCAGTCTGACAACAGAGAGTGCTTCAGCAGTCTGACAACAGAGTGTGCTTCAGCACCAGTCTGACAACAGAGAGTGCTTCAGCACCAGTCTGACAACAGAGAGTGCTTCAGCAGTCTGACAACAGAGAGTGTTTCAGCAGTCTGACAACAGAGAGTGTGCTTCAGCACCAGTCTGACAAAAGAGAGTGCCTCAGCACCAGTCTGACAACAGAGAATGCTTCAGCACCAGTCTGATAACAGAGAGTGCTTCAGTACCAGTCTGACATCAGAAATTGCCTCAGCACCAGTCTGACAACAGAGAGTGCCTCAGCACCAGTCTGACAACAGAGAGTGCTTCAGCACCAGTCTGACAACAGAGAGTGCTTCAGCACCAGTCAGACAACAGAGAGTGCTTCAGCAGTCTGACAACAGAGAGTGTGCTTCAGCACCAGTCTGCAACAGAGAGTGCTTCAGCCAGTCTGAAAACAGAGAGTGCTTCAGCAGTCTGACAACAGAGAGTGCTTCAGCAGTCTGACAACAGAGAGTGTGCTTCAGCACCAGTCTGACAACAGAGAGTGCCTCAGCACCAGTCTGACAACAGTGAGTGCTTCAGCACCAGTCAGACAACAGAGAGTGCTTCAGCAGTCTGACAACAGAGAGTGTGCTTCAGCACCAGTCTGCAACAGAAGTGCTTCAGCACCAGTCTGACAACAGAGAGTGCTTCAGCAGTCTGACAACAGAGAGTGTGCTTCAGCACCAGTCTGACAACAGAGAGTGCTTCAGCACCAGTCTGACATCAGAGAGTGCTTCAGCCAGTCTGACAACAGAGAGTGCTTCAGCATCTGACAACAGAGAGTGCTTCAGCAGTCTGACAACAGAGAGTGCTTAGCAGTCTTACAACAGAGAGTGCTTCAGCAGTCTGACAACAGAGAGTGTGCTTCAGCACCAGTCTGACAAAATAGAGTGCCTCAGCACCAGTCTGACATCAGAAAGTGCCTCAGCACCAGTCTGACAACAGAGAGTGCTTCAGCAAGTCTGACAACAGAGAGTGCTTCAGCAGTCTGACAACAGAGAGTGCTTCAGCAGTCCGACAACAGAGAGTGTGCTTCAGCACCAGTCTGACAACAGAGAGTGCTTCAGCAGTCTGACAACAGAGTGTGCTTCAGTACCAGTCTGACAACAGAGAGTGCTTCAGCACCAGTCTGACAACAGAGAGTGCTTCAGCAGTCTGAAACAGAGAGTGTTTCAGCAGTCTGACAACAGAGAGTGTGCTTCAGCACCAGTCTGACAAAAGAGAGTGCCTCAGCACCAGTCTGACAACAGAGAATGCTTCAGCACCAGTCTGAGAACAGAGAGTGCTTCAGCACCAGTCTGACAACAGAGAGTGCCTCAGCACCAGTCTGACAACAGAGAGTGCTTCAGCACCAGTCAGACAACAGAGAGTGCTTCAGCAGTCTGACAACAGAGAGTGTGCTTCAGCACCAGTCTGCAACAGAGAGTGCTTCAGCCAGTCTGACAACAGAGAGTGCTTCAGCAGTCTGACAACAGAGAGTGCTTCAGCAGTCTGACAACAGAGAGTGTGCTTCAGCACCAGTCTGACAACAGAGAGTGCCTCAGCACCAGTCTGACAACAGTGAGTGCTTCAGCACCAGTCAGACAACAGAGAGTGCTTCAGCAGTCTGACAACAGAGAGTGTGCTTCAGCACCAGTCTGCAACAGAAGTGCTTCAGCACCAGTCTGACAACAGAGAGTGCTTCAGCAGTCTGACAACAGAGAGTGTGCTTCAGCACCAGTCTGACAACAGAGAGTGCTTCAGCCAGTCTGACAACAGAGAGTGCTTCAGCAGTCTGACAACAGAGAGTGCTTCAGCAGTCTGACAACAGAGAGTGTGCTTCAGCTCCAGTCTGACAAAAGAGAGTGCCTCAGCACCTGTCTGACATCAGAAAGTGCCTCAGCACCAGTCTGACAACAGAGTTCAGCACCAGTCTGATAACAGAGAGTGCTTCAGCACAAGTCTGACATCAGAGAGTGCTTCAGCAGTCTGACAACAGTGAGTGCTTTAGCACCAGTCTGATAATAGAGAGTGCTTCAGCACCAGTCTGACAAAAGAGAGTGCTTCAGCACCAGTCTTACAACAGAGTGCTTCAGCAGTCTGACAACAGAGAGTGTGCTTCAGCACCAGTCTGACATCAGAGAGTGCTTCAGCCAGTCTGACAACAGAGAGTGCTTCAGCAGTCTGACAACAGAGAGTGCCTCAGTACTAGTCTGACATCAGAAAGTGCCTCAGCACCAGTCTGACAACAGAGAGTGCTTCAGCACCAGTCTGACATCAGAAAGTGCCTCAGCACCAGTCTGACAACAGAGAGTGCTTCAGCAAGTCTGACAACAGAGAGTGCTTCAGCAGTCTGACAACAGAGAGTGCTTCAGCAGTCCGACAACAGAGAGTGTGCTTCAGCACCAGTCTGACAAAAGAGAGTGCTTCAGCAGTCTGACAACAGAGTGTGCTTCAGCACCAGTCTGACAACAGAGAGTGCTTCAGCACCATTCTGACAACAGAGAGTGCTTCAGCACGAGTCTGACAACAGAGAGTGCTTCAGCACGAGTCTGACAACAGAGAGTGCTTCAGCACCAGTCTGACAACAGAGAGTGCTTCAGCACCAGTCTGACATCAGAGAGTGCTTCAGCAGTCTGACAACAGTGAGTGCTTTAGCACCAGTCTGACAACAGAGAGTGCTTCAGCACCAGTCTGACAAAAGAGAGTGCTTCAGCACCAGTCTTACAACAGAGTGCTTCAGCAGTCTGACAACAGAGAGTGTGCTTCAGCACCAGTCTGACATCAGAGAGTGCTTCAGCCAGTCTGACAACAGAGAGTGCTTCAGCAGTCTGACAACAGAGAGTGCCTCAGTACTAGTCTGACATCAGAAAGTGCCTCAGCACCAGTCTGACAACAGAGAGTGCTTCAGCACCAGTCTGACATCAGAAAGTGCCTCAGCACCAGTCTGACAACAGAGAGTGCTTCAGCAAGTCTGACAACAGAGAGTGCTTCAGCAGTCTGACAACAGAGAGTGCTTCAGCAGTCCGTCAACAGAGAGTGTGCTTCAGCACCAGTCTGACAAAAGAGAGTGCTTCAGCAGTCTGACAACAGAGTGTGCTTCAGCACCAGTCTGACAACAGAGAGTGCTTCAGCACCAGTCTGACAACAGAGAGTGCTTCAGCACGAGTCTGACAACAGAGAGTGCTTCAGCACGAGTCTGACAACAGAGAGTGCTTCAGCACCAGTCTGACAACAGAGAGTGCTTCAGCACCAGTCTGACAACAGAGAGTGTGCATCAGCACCAGTCTGACAACAGAGAGTGCTTCAGCACCAGTCTGACATCAGAGAGTGCTTCAGCACCAGTCTGACAACTGAGAGTGTGCTTCAGCACCAGTCTGACAACAGAGAGTGCTTCAGCACCAGTCTGACATCAGAGAGTGCTTCAGCCAGTCTGACAACAGAGAGTGCTTCAGCATCTGACAACAGAGAGTGCTTCAGCAGTCCGACAACAGAGAGTGTGCTTCAGCACCAGTCTGACAACAGAGAGTGCTTCAGCCAGTCTGACAACAGAGAGTGCTTCAGCAGTCTGACAACAGAGAGTGCTTCAGCAGTCTGACAACAGAGAGTGTGCTTCAGCTCCAGTCTGACAAAAGAGAGTGCCTCAGCACCTGTCTGACATCAGAAAGTGCCTCAGCACCAGTCTGACAACAGAGTTCAGCACCAGTCTGATAACAGAGAGTGCTTCAGCACCAGTCTGACATCAGAGAGTGCTTCAGCAGTCTGACAACAGAGAGTGCTTCAGCACCAGTCTGACAACAGAGAGTGCTTCAGCACCAGTCTGACAACAGAGAGTGTGCTTCAGCACCAGTCTGACAACAGAGAGTGCTTCAGCACCAGTCTGACATCAGAGAGTGCTTCAGCACCAGTCTGACAACTGAGAGTGTGCTTCAGCACCAGTCTGACAACAGAGAGTGCTTCAGCACCAGTCTGACATCAGAGAGTGCTTCAGCCAGTCTGACAACAGAGAGTGCTTCAGCATCTGACAACAGAGAGTGCTTCAGCAGTCTGACAACAGAGAGTGCTTAGCAGTCTGACAACAGAGAGTGCTTCAGCAGTCTGACAACAGAGAGTGTGCTTCAGCACCAGTCTGACAAAATAGAGTGCCTCAGCACCAGTCTGACATCAGAAAGTGCCTCAGCACCAGTCTGACAACAGAGAGTGCTTCAGCAAGTCTGACAACAGAGAGTGCTTCACCAGTCTGACAACAGAGAGTGCTTCAGCAGTCCGACAACAGAGAGTGTGCTTCAGCACCAGTCTGACAACAGAGAGTGCTTCAGCAGTCTGACAACAGAGTGTGCTTCAGCACCAGTCTGACAACAGAGAGTGCTTCAGCACAGTCTGACAACAGAGAGTGTTTCAGCAGTCTGACAACAGAGAGTGTGCTTCAGCACCAGTCTGACAAAAGAGAGTGCCTCAGCACCAGTCTGACAACAGAGAATGCTTCAGCACCAGTCTGATAACAGAGAGTGCTTCAGTACCAGTCTGACATCAGAAATTGCCTCAGCACCAGTCTGACAACAGAGAGTGCCTCAGCACCAGTCTGACAACAGAGAGTGCTTCAGCACCAGTCAGACAACAGAGAGTGCTTCAGCAGTCTGACAACAGAGAGTGTGCTTCAGCACCAGTCTGCAACAGAGAGTGCTTCAGCCAGTCTGACAACAGAGAGTGCTTCAGCAGTCTGACAACAGAGAGTGCTTCAGCAGTCTGACAACAGAGAGTGTGCTTCAGCACCAGTCTGACAATAGAGAGTGCCTCAGCACCAGTCTGACAACAGTGAGTGCTTCAGCACCAGTCAGACAACAGAGAGTGCTTCAGCAGTCTGACAACAGAGAGTGTGCTTCAGCACCAGTCTGCAACAGAAGTGCTTCAGCACCAGTCTGACAACAGAGAGTGCTTCAGCAGTCTGACAACAGAGAGTGTGCTTCAGCACCAGTCTGACAACAGAGAGTGCTTCAGCACCAGTCTGACATCAGAGAGTGCTTCAGCCAGTCTGACAACAGAGAGTGCTTCAGCATCTGACAACAGAGAGTGCTTCAGCAGTCTGATAACAGAGAGTGCTTCAGCAGTCCGACAACAGAGAGTGTGCTTCAGCACCAGTCTGACAACAGAGAGTGCTTCAGCAGTCTGACAACAGAGTGTGCTTCAGCACCAGTCTGACAACAGAGAGTGCTTCAGCACCAGTCTGACAACAGAGAGTGCTTCAGCAGTCTGACAACAGAGAGTGTTTCAGCAGTCTGACAACAGAGAGTGTGCTTCAGCACCAGTCTGACAAAAGAGAGTGCCTCAGCACCAGTCTGACAACAGAGAATGCTTCAGCACCAGTCTGATAACAGAGAGTGCTTCAGTACCAGTCTGACATCAGAAATTGCCTCAGCACCAGTCTGACAACAGAGAGTGCCTCAGCACCAGTCTGACAACAGAGAGTGCTTCAGCACCAGTCAGACAACAGAGAGTGCTTTAGCAGTCTGACAACAGAGAGTGTGCTTCAGCACCAGTCTGCAACAGAGAGTGCTTCAGCCAGTCTGACAACAGAGAGTGCTTCAGCAGTCTGACAACAGAGAGTGCTTCAGCAGTCTGACAACAGAGAGTGTGCTTCAGCACCAGTCTGACAACAGAGAGTGCCTCAGCACCAGTCTGACAACAGTGAGTGCTTCAGCACCAGTCAGACAACAGAGAGTGCTTCAGCAGTCTGACAACAGAGAGTGTGCTTCAGCACCAGTCTGACAACAGAGAGTGCTTCAGCAGTCTGACAACAGAGAGTGTGCTTCAGCACCAGTCTGACAACAGAGAGTGCTTCAGCCAGTCTGACAACAGAGAGTGCTTCAGCAGTCTGACAACAGAGAGTGCTTCAGCAGACTGACAACAGAGAGTGTGCTTCAGCTCCAGTCTGACAAAAGAGAGTGCCTCAGCACCTGTCTGACATCAGAGAGTGCCTCAGCACCAGTCTGACAACAGAGTTCAGCACCAGTCTGATAACAGAGAGTGCTTCAGCACCAGTCTGACATCAGAGAGTGCTTCAGCAGTCTGACAACAGTGAGTGCTTTAGCACCAGTCTGACAACAGAGAGTGCTTCAGCACCAGTCTGACAAAAGAGAGTGCTTCAGCACCAGTCTTACAACAGAGTGCTTCAGCAGTCTGACAACAGAGAGTGTGCTTCAGCACCAGTCTGACAACAGAGAGTGCTTCAGCACCAGTCTGACATCAGAGAGTGCTTCAGCCAGTCTGACAACAGAGAGTGCTTCAGCAGTCTGACAACAGAGAGTGCCTCAGTACTAGTCTGACATCAGAAAGTGCCTCAGCACCAGTCTGACAACAGAGAGTGCTTCAGCACAAGTCTGACATCAGAAAGTGCCTCAGCACCAGTCTGACAACAGAGAGTGCTTAAGCAAGTCTGACAACAGAGAGTGCTTCAGCAGTCTGACAACAGAGAGTGCTTCAGCAGTCCGACAACAGAGAGTGTGCTTCAGCACCAGTCTGACAAAAGAGAGTGCTTCAGCAGTCTGACAACAGAGTGTGCTTCAGCACCAGTCTGACAACAGAGAGTGCTTCAGCACGAGTCTGACAACAGAGAGTGCTTCAGCACGAGTCTGACAACAGAGAGTGCTTCAGCACGAGTCTGACAACAGAGAGTGCTTCAGCACCAGTCTGACAACAGAGAGTGCTTCAGCACCAGTCTGACAACAGAGAGTGTGCTTCAGCACCAGTCTGACAACAGAGAGTGCTTCAGCACCAGTCTGACATCAGAGAGTGCTTCAGCACCAGTCTGACAACTGAGAGTGTGCTTCAGCACCAGTCTGACAACAGAGAGTGCTTCAGCACCAGTCTGACATCAGAGAGTGCTTCAGCCAGTCTGACAACAGAGAGTGCTTCAGCATCTGACAACAGAGAGTGCTTCAGCAGTCCGACAACAGAGAGTGTGCTTCAGCACCAGTCTGACAACAGAGAGTGCTTCAGCAGTCTGACAACAGAGAGTGTGCTTCAGCACCAGTCTGACAACAGAGAGTGCTTCAGCACCAGTCTGACATCAGAGAGTGCTTCAGCCAGTCTGACAACAGAGAGTGCTTCAGCATCTGACAACAGAGAGTGCTTCAGCAGTCTGACAACAGAGAGTGCTTAGCAGTCTGACAACAGAGAGTGCTTCAGCAGTCTGACAACAGAGAGTGTGCTTCAGCACCAGTCTGACAAAATAGAGTGCCTCAGCACCAGTCTGACATCAGAAAGTGCCTCAGCACCAGTCTGACAACAGAGAGTGCTTCAGCAAGTCTGACAACAGAGAGTGCTTCAGAAGTCTGACAACAGAGAGTGCTTCAGCAGTCCGACAACAGAGAGTGTGCTTCAGCACCAGTCTGACAACAGAGAGTGCTTCAGCAGTCTGACAACAGAGTGTGCTTCAGCACCAGTCTGACAACAGAGAGTGCTTCAGCACCAGTCTGACAACAGAGAGTGCTTCAGCAGTCTGACAACAGAGAGTGTTTCAGCAGTCTGACAACAGAGAGTGTGCTTCAGCACCAGTCTGACAAAAGAGAGTGCCTCAGCACCAGTCTGACAACAGAGAATGCTTCAGCACCAGTCTGATAACAGAGAGTGCTTCAGTACCAGTCTGACATCAGAAATTGCCTCAGCACCAGTCTGACAACAGAGAGTGCCTCAGCACCAGTCTGACAACAGAGAGTGCTTCAGCACCAGTCAGACAACAGAGAGTGCTTCAGCAGTCTGACAACAGAGAGTGTGCTTCAGCACCAGTCTGCAACAGAGAGTGCTTCAGCCAGTCTGACAACAGAGAGTGCTTCAGCAGTCTGACAACAGAGAGTGCTTCAGCAGTCTGACAACAGAGAGTGTGCTTCAGCACCAGTCTGACAACAGAGAGTGCCTCAGCACCAGTCTGACAACAGTGAGTGCTTCAGCACCAGTCAGACAACAGAGAGTGCTTCAGCAGTCTGACAACAGAGAGTGTGCTTCAGCACCAGTCTGCAACAGAAGTGCTTCAGCACCAGTCTGACAACAGAGAGTGCTTCAGCAGTCTGACAACAGAGAGTGTGCTTCAGCACCAGTCTGACAACAGAGAGTGCTTCAGCCAGTCTGACAACAGAGAGTGCTTCAGCAGTCTGACAACAGAGAGTGCTTCAGCAGTCTGACAACAGAGAGTGTGCTTCAGCTCCAGTCTGACAAAAGAGAGGGCCTCAGCACCTGTCTGACATCAGAAAGTGCCTCAGTACCAGTCTGACAACAGAGTTCAGCACCAGTCTGATAACAGAGAGTGCTTCAGCACCAGTCTGACATCAGAGAGTGCTTCAGCAGTCTGACAACAGTGAGTGCTTTAGCACCAGTCTGACAACAGAGAGTGCTTCAGCACCAGTCTTAGAACAGAGTGCTTCAGCAGTCTGACAACAGAGAGTGTGCTTCAGCACCAGTCTGACAACAGAGAGTGCTTCAGCACCAGTCTGACATCAGAGAGTGCTTCAGCCAGTCTGACAACAGAGAGTGCTTCAGCAGTCTGACAACAGAGAGTGCCTCAGTACTAGTCTGACATCAGAAAGTGCCTCAGCACCAGTCTGACAACAGAGAGTGCTTCAGCACCAGTCTGACATCAGAAAGTGCCTCAGCACCAGTCTGACAACAGAGAGTGCTTCAGCAAGTCTGACAACAGAGAGTGCTTCAGCAGTCTGACAACAGAGAGTGCTTCAGCAATCCGACAACAGAGAGTGTGCTTCAGCACCAGTCTGACAAAAGAGAGTGCTTCAGCAGTCTGACAACAGAGTGTGCTTCAGCACCAGTCTGACAACAGAGAGTGCTTCAGCACCAGTCTGACAACAGAGAGTGCTTCAGCACGAGTCTGACAACAGAGAGTGCTTCAGCACGAGTCTGACAACAGAGAGTGCTTCAGCACCAGTCTGACAACAGAGAGTGCTTCAGCACCAGTCTGACAACAGAGAGTGTGCTTCAGCACCAGTCTGACAACAGAGAGTGCCTCAGCACCAGTCTGACAACAGTGAGTGCTTCAGCACCAGTCAGACAACAGAGAGTGCTTCAGCAGTCTGACAACAGAGAGTGTGCTTCAGCACCAGTCTGCAACAGAAGTGCTTCAGCACCAGTCTGACAACAGAGAGTGCTTCAGCAGTCTGACAACAGAGAGTGTGCTTCAGCACCAGTCTGACAACAGAGAGTGCTTCAGCACCAGTCTGACATCAGAGAGTGCTTCAGCCAGTCTGACAACAGAGAGTGCTTCAGCATCTGACAACAGAGAGTGCTTCAGCAGTCTGACAACAGAGAGTGCTTAGCAGTCTGACAACAGAGAGTGCTTAGCAGTCTGACAACAGAGTGTGCTTCAGCACCAGTCTGACAAAATAGAGTGCCTCAGCACCAGTCTGACATCAGAAAGTGCCTCAGCACCAGTCTGACAACAGAGAGTGCTTCAGCAAGTCTGACAACAGAGAGTGCTTCAGCAGTCTGACAACAGAGAGTGCTTCAGCAGTCCGACAACAGAGAGTGTGCTTCAGCACCAGTCTGACAACAGAGAGTGCTTCAGCAGTCTGACAACAGAGTGTGCTTCAGCACCAGTCTGACAACAGAGAATGCTTCAGCACCAGTCTGACAACAGAGAGTGCTTCAGCAGTCTGACAACAGAGAGTGTTTCAGCAGTCTGACAACAGAGAGTGTGCTTCAGCACCAGTCTGACAAAAGAGAGTGCCTCAGCACCAGTCTGACAACAGAGAATGCTTCAGCACCAGTCTGATAACAGAGAGTGCTTCAGTACCAGTCTGACATCAGAAATTGCCTCAGCACCAGTCTGACAACAGAGAGTGCCTCAGCACCAGTCTGACAACAGAGAGTGCTTCAGCACCAGTCAGACAACAGAGAGTGCTTCAGCAGTCTGACAACAGAGAGTGTGCTTCAGCACCAGTCTGCAACAGAGTGTGCTTCAGCCAGTCTGACAACAGAGAGTGCTTCAGCAGTCTGACAACAGAGAGTGCTTCAGCAGTCTGACAACAGAGAGTGTGCTTCAGCACCAGTCTGACAACAGAGAGTGCCTCAGCACCAGTCTGACAACAGTGAGTGCTTCAGCACCAGTCAGACAACAGAGAGTGCTTCAGCAGTCTGACAACAGAGAGTGTGCTTCAGCACCAGTCTGCAACAGAAGTGCTTCAGCACCAGTCTGACAACAGAGAGTGCTTCAGCAGTCTGACAACAGAGAGTGTGCTTCAGCACCAGTCTGACAACAGAGAGTGCTTCAGCCAGTCTGACAACAGAGAGTGCTTCAGCAGTCTGACAACAGAGAGTGCTTCAGCAGTCTGACAACAGAGAGTGTGCTTCAGCTCCAGTCTGACAAAAGAGAGTGCCTCAGCACCTGTCTGACATCAGAAAGTGCCTCAGCACCAGTCTGACAACAGAGTTCAGCACCAGTCTGATAACAGAGAGTGCTTCAGCACCAGTCTGACATCAGAGAGTGCTTCAGCAGTCTGACAACAGTGAGTGCTTTAGCACCAGTCTGACAACAGAGAGTGCTTCAGCACCAGTCTGACAAAAGAGAGTGCTTCAGCACCAGTCTTACAACAGAGTGCTTCAGCAGTCTGACAACAGAGAGTGTGCTTCAGCACCAGTCTGACAACAGAGAGTGCTTCAGCACCAGTCTGACATCAGAGAGTGCTTCAGCCAGTCTGACAACAGAGAGTGCTTCAGCAGTCTGACAACAGAGAGTGCCTCAGTACTAGTCTGACATCAGAAAGTGCCTCAGCACCAGTCTGACAACAGAGAGTGCTTCAGCACCAGTCTGACATCAGAAAGTGCCTCAGCACCAGTCTGACAACAGAGAGTGCTTCAGCAGTCTGACAACAGAGAGTGCTTCAGCAGTCCGACAACAGAGTGTGCTTCAGCACCAGTCTGACAAAAGAGAGTGCTTCAGCACCAGTCTGACAACAGAGAGTGCTTCAGCACCAGTCTGACAACAGAGAGTGCTTCAGCACGAGTCTGACAACAGAGAGTGCTTCAGCACGAGTCTGACAACAGAGAGTGCTTCAGCACCAGTCTGACAACAGAGAGTGCTTCAGCAGTCTGACAACAGAGAGTGTGCTTCAGCACCAGTCTGACAAAATAGAGTGCCTCAGCACCAGTCTGACATCAGAAAGTGCCTCAGCACCAGTCTGACAACAGAGAGTGCTTCAGCAAGTCTGACAACAGAGAGTGCTTCAGAAGTCTGACAACAGAGAGTGCTTCAGCAGTCCGACAACAGAGAGTGTGCTTCAGCACCAGTCTGACAACAGAGAGTGCTTCAGCAGTCTGACAACAGAGTGTGCTTCAGCACCAGTCTGACAACAGAGAGTGCTTCAGCACCAGTCTGACAACAGAGAGTGCTTCAGCAGTCTGACAACAGAGAGTGTTTCAGCAGTCTGACAACAGAGAGTGTGCTTCAGCACCAGTCTGACAAAAGAGAGTGCCTCAGCACCAGTCTGACAACAGAGAATGCTTCAGCACCAGTCTGATAACAGAGAGTGCTTCAGTACCAGTCTGACATCAGAAATTGCCTCAGCACCAGTCTGACAACAGAGAGTGCCTCAGCACCAGTCTGACAACAGAGAGTGCTTCAGCACCAGTCAGACAACAGAGAGTGCTTCAGCAGTCTGACAACAGAGAGTGTGCTTCAGCACCAGTCTGCAACAGAGTGTGCTTCAGCCAGTCTGACAACAGAGAGTGCTTCAGCAGTCTGACAACAGAGAGTGCTTCAGCAGTCTGACAACAGAGAGTGTGCTTCAGCACCAGTCTGACAACAGAGAGTGCCTCAGCACCAGTCTGACAACAGTGAGTGCTTCAGCACCAGTCAGACAACAGAGAGTGCTTCAGCAGTCTGACAACAGAGAGTGTGCTTCAGCACCAGTCTGCAACAGAAGTGCTTCAGCACCAGTCTGACAACAGAGAGTGCTTCAGCAGTCTGACAACAGAGAGTGTGCTTCAGCACCAGTCTGACAACAGAGAGTGCTTCAGCCAGTCTGACAACAGAGAGTGCTTCAGCAGTCTGACAACAGAGAGTGCTTCAGCAGTCTGACAACAGAGAGTGTGCTTCAGCTCCAGTCTGACAAAAGAGAGGGCCTCAGCACCTGTCTGACATCAGAAAGTGCCTCAGCACCAGTCTGACAACAGAGTTCAGCACCAGTCTGATAACAGAGAGTGCTTCAGCACCAGTCTGACATCAGAGAGTGCTTCAGCAGTCTGACAACAGTGAGTGCTTTAGCACCAGTCTGACAACAGAGAGTGCTTCAGCACCAGTCTGACAAAAGAGAGTGCTTCAGCACCAGTCTTACAACAGAGTGCTTCAGCAGTCTGACAACAGAGAGTGTGCTTCAGCACCAGTCTGACAACAGAGAGTGCTTCAGCACCAGTCTGACATCAGAGAGTGCTTCAGCCAGTCTGACAACAGAGAGTGCTTCAGCAGTCTGACAACAGAGAGTGCCTCAGTACTAGTCTGACATCAGAAAGTGCCTCAGCACCAGTCTGACAACAGAGAGTGCTTCAGCACCAGTCTGACATCAGAAAGTGCCTCAGCACCAGTCTGACAACAGAGAGTGCTTCAGCAGTCTGACAACAGAGAGTGCTTCAGCAGTCCGACAACAGAGTATGCTTCAGCACCAGTCTGACAAAAGAGAGTGCTTCAGCACCAGTCTGACAACAGAGAGTGCTTCAGCACCAGTCTGACAACAGAGAGTGCTTCAGCACGAGTCTGACAACAGAGAGTGCTTCAGCACGAGTCTGACAACAGAGAGTGCTTCAGCACCAGTCTGACAACAGAGAGTGCTTCAGCAGTCTGACAACAGAGAGTGTGCTTCAGCACCAGTCTGACAAAATAGAGTGCCTCAGCACCAGTCTGACATCAGAAAGTGCCTCAGCACCAGTCTGACAACAGAGAGTGCTTCAGCAAGTCTGACAACAGAGAGTGCTTCAGAAGTCTGACAACAGAGAGTGCTTCAGCAGTCCGACAACAGAGAGTGTGCTTCAGCACCAGTCTGACAACAGAGAGTGCTTCAGCAGTCTGACAACAGAGTGTGCTTCAGCACCAGTCTGACAACAGAGAGTGCTTCAGCACCAGTCTGACAACAGAGAGTGCTTCAGCAGTCTGACAACAGAGAGTGTTTCAGCAGTCTGACAACAGAGAGTGTGCTTCAGCACCAGTCTGACAAAAGAGAGTGCCTCAGCACCAGTCTGACAACAGAGAATGCTTCAGCACCAGTCTGATAACAGAGAGTGCTTCAGTACCAGTCTGACATCAGAAATTGCCTCAGCACCAGTCTGACAACAGAGAGTGCCTCAGCACCAGTCTGACAACAGAGAGTGCTTCAGCACCAGTCAGACAACAGAGAGTGCTTCAGCAGTCTGACAACAGAGAGTGTGCTTCAGCACCAGTCTGCAACAGAGAGTGCTTCAGCCAGTCTGACAACAGAGAGTGCTTCAGCAGTCTGACAACAGAGAGTGCTTCAGCAGTCTGACAACAGAGAGTGTGCTTCAGCACCAGTCTGACAACAGAGAGTGCCTCAGCACCAGTCTGACAACAGTGAGTGCTTCAGCACCAGTCAGACAACAGAGAGTGCTTCAGCAGTCTGACAACAGAGAGTGTGCTTCAGCACCAGTCTGCAACAGAAGTGCTTCAGCACCAGTCTGACAACAGAGAGTGCTTCAGCAGTCTGACAACAGAGAGTGTGCTTCAGCACCAGTCTGACAACAGAGAGTGCTTCAGCCAGTCTGACAACAGAGAGTGCTTCAGCAGTCTGACAACAGAGAGTGCTTCAGCAGTCTGACAACAGAGAGTGTGCTTCAGCTCCAGTCTGACAAAAGAGAGGGCCTCAGCACCTGTCTGACATCAGAAAGTGCCTCAGTACCAGTCTGACAACAGAGTTCAGCACCAGTCTGATAACAGAGAGTGCTTCAGCACCAGTCTGACATCAGAGAGTGCTTCAGCAGTCTGACAACAGTGAGTGCTTTAGCACCAGTCTGACAACAGAGAGTGCTT
The DNA here is from genome assembly GCA_028752905.1 of Cladorhizidae sp. MBARI D1340-BT2. Classification (NCBI taxonomy): domain Eukaryota; kingdom Metazoa; phylum Porifera; class Demospongiae; order Poecilosclerida; family Cladorhizidae; species Cladorhizidae sp. MBARI D1340-BT2. Next base: position 20,359,671 of record JAQNBH010000017.1, on the reverse strand, counting down.
CAGCACCAGTCTTAGAACAGAGTGCTTCAGCAGTCTGACAACAGAGAGTGTGCTTCAGCACCAGTCTGACAACAGAGAGTGCTTCAGCACCAGTCTGACATCAGAGAGTGCTTCAGCCAGTCTGACAACAGAGAGTGCTTCAGCAGTCTGACAACAGAGAGTGCCTCAGTACTAGTCTGACATCAGAAAGTGCCTCAGCACCAGTCTGACAACAGAGAGTGCTTCAGCACCAGTCTGACATCAGAAAGTGCCTCAGCACCAGTCTGACAACAGAGAGTGCTTCAGCAAGTCTGACAACAGAGAGTGCTTCAGCAGTCTGACAACAGAGAGTGCTTCAGCAATCCGACAACAGAGAGTGTGCTTCAGCACCAGTCTGACAAAAGAGAGTGCTTCAGCAGTCTGACAACAGAGTGTGCTTCAGCACCAGTCTGACAACAGAGAGTGCTTCAGCACCAGTCTGACAACAGAGAGTGCTTCAGCACGAGTCTGACAACAGAGAGTGCTTCAGCACGAGTCTGACAACAGAGAGTGCTTCAGCACCAGTCTGACAACAGAGAGTGCTTCAGCACCAGTCTGACAACAGAGAGTGTGCTTCAGCACCAGTCTGACAACAGAGAGTGCCTCAGCACCAGTCTGACAACAGTGAGTGCTTCAGCACCAGTCAGACAACAGAGAGTGCTTCAGCAGTCTGACAACAGAGAGTGTGCTTCAGCACCAGTCTGCAACAGAAGTGCTTCAGCACCAGTCTGACAACAGAGAGTGCTTCAGCAGTCTGACAACAGAGAGTGTGCTTCAGCACCAGTCTGACAACAGAGAGTGCTTCAGCACCAGTCTGACATCAGAGAGTGCTTCAGCCAGTCTGACAACAGAGAGTGCTTCAGCATCTGACAACAGAGAGTGCTTCAGCAGTCTGACAACAGAGAGTGCTTAGCAGTCTGACAACAGAGAGTGCTTAGCAGTCTGACAACAGAGTGTGCTTCAGCACCAGTCTGACAAAATAGAGTGCCTCAGCACCAGTCTGACATCAGAAAGTGCCTCAGCACCAGTCTGACAACAGAGAGTGCTTCAGCAAGTCTGACAACAGAGAGTGCTTCAGCAGTCTGACAACAGAGAGTGCTTCAGCAGTCCGACAACAGAGAGTGTGCTTCAGCACCAGTCTGACAACAGAGAGTGCTTCAGCAGTCTGACAACAGAGTGTGCTTCAGCACCAGTCTGACAACAGAGAATGCTTCAGCACCAGTCTGACACAACAGAGAGTGCTTCAGCAGTCTGACAACAGAGAGTGTTTCAGCAGTCTGACAACAGAGAGTGTGCTTCAGCACCAGTCTGACAAAAGAGAGTGCCTCAGCACCAGTCTGACAACAGAGAATGCTTCAGCACCAGTCTGATAACAGAGAGTGCTTCAGTACCAGTCTGACATCAGAAATTGCCTCAGCACCAGTCTGACAACAGAGAGTGCCTCAGCACCAGTCTGACAACAGAGAGTGCTTCAGCACCAGTCAGACAACAGAGAGTGCTTCAGCAGTCTGACAACAGAGAGTGTGCTTCAGCACCAGTCTGCAACAGAGTGTGCTTCAGCCAGTCTGACAACAGAGAGTGCTTCAGCAGTCTGACAACAGAGAGTGCTTCAGCAGTCTGACAACAGAGAGTGTGCTTCAGCACCAGTCTGACAACAGAGAGTGCCTCAGCACCAGTCTGACAACAGTGAGTGCTTCAGCACCAGTCAGACAACAGAGAGTGCTTCAGCAGTCTGACAACAGAGAGTGTGCTTCAGCACCAGTCTGCAACAGAAGTGCTTCAGCACCAGTCTGACAACAGAGAGTGCTTCAGCAGTCTGACAACAGAGAGTGTGCTTCAGCACCAGTCTGACAACAGAGAGTGCTTCAGCCAGTCTGACAACAGAGAGTGCTTCAGCAGTCTGACAACAGAGAGTGCTTCAGCAGTCTGACAACAGAGAGTGTGCTTCAGCTCCAGTCTGACAAAAGAGAGTGCCTCAGCACCTGTCTGACATCAGAAAGTGCCTCAGCACCAGTCTGACAACAGAGTTCAGCACCAGTCTGATAACAGAGAGTGCTTCAGCACCAGTCTGACATCAGAGAGTGCTTCAGCAGTCTGACAACAGTGAGTGCTTTAGCACCAGTCTGACAACAGAGAGTGCTTCAGCACCAGTCTGACAAAAGAGAGTGCTTCAGCACCAGTCTTACAACAGAGTGCTTCAGCAGTCTGACAACAGAGAGTGTGCTTCAGCACCAGTCTGACAACAGAGAGTGCTTCAGCACCAGTCTGACATCAGAGAGTGCTTCAGCCAGTCTGACAACAGAGAGTGCTTCAGCAGTCTGACAACAGAGAGTGCCTCAGTACTAGTCTGACATCAGAAAGTGCCTCAGCACCAGTCTGACAACAGAGAGTGCTTCAGCACCAGTCTGACATCAGAAAGTGCCTCAGCACCAGTCTGACAACAGAGAGTGCTTCAGCAAGTCTGACAACAGAGAGTGCTTCAGCAGTCTGACAACAGAGAGTGCTTCAGCAGTCCGACAACAGAGAGTGTGCTTCAGCACCAGTCCGACAACAGAGAGTGTGCTTCAGCACCAGTCTGACAAAAGAGAGTGCTTCAGCAGTCTGACAACAGAGTGTGCTTCAGCACCAGTCTGACAACAGAGAGTGCTTCAGCACCAGTCTGACAACAGAGAGTGCTTCAGCACGAGTCTGACAACAGAGAGTGCTTCAGCACGAGTCTGACAACAGAGAGTGCTTCAGCACCAGTCTGACAACAGAGAGTGTGCTTCAGCACCAGTCTGACAACAGAGAGTGCTTCAGCACCAGTCTGACATCAGAGAGTGCTTCAGCACCAGTCTGACAACTGAGAGTGTGCTTCAGCACCAGTCTGACAACAGAGAGTGCTTCAGCACCAGTCTGACATCAGAGAGTGCTTCAGCCAGTCTGACAACAGAGAGTGCTTCAGCATCTGACAACAGAGAGTGCTTCAGCAGTCTGACAACAGAGAGTGCTTAGCAGTCTGACAACAGAGAGTGCTTCAGCAGTCTGACAACAGAGAGTGTGCTTCAGCACCAGTCTGACAAAATAGAGTGCCTCAGCACCAGTCTGACATCAGAAAGTGCCTCAGCACCAGTCTGACAACAGAGAGTGCTTCAGCAAGTCTGACAACAGAGAGTGCTTCAGCAGTCTGACAACAGAGAGTGCTTCAGCAGTCCGACAACAGAGAGTGTGCTTCAGCACCAGTCTGACAACAGAGAGTGCTTCAGCAGTCTGACAACAGAGTGTGCTTCAGCACCAGTCTGACAACAGAGAGTGCTTCAGCACCAGTCTGACAACAGAGAGTGCTTCAGCAGTCTGACAACAGAGAGTGTTTCAGCAGTCTGACAACAGAGAGTGTGCTTCAGCACCAGTCTGACAAAAGAGAGTGCCTCAGCACCAGTCTGACAACAGAGAATGCTTCAGCACCAGTCTGATAACAGAGAGTGCTTCAGTACCAGTCTGACATCAGAAATTGCCTCAGCACCAGTCTGACAACAGAGAGTGCCTCAGCACCAGTCTGACAACAGAGAGTGCTTCAGCACCAGTCAGACAACAGAGAGTGCTTCAGCAGTCTGACAACAGAGAGTGTGCTTCAGCACCAGTCTGCAACAGACAGTCTGACAACAGAGAGTGCTTCAGCAGTCTGACAACAGAGAGTGCTTCAGCAGTCTGACAACAGAGAGTGTGCTTCAGCACCAGTCTGACAACAGAGAGTGCCTCAGCACCAGTCTGACAACAGTGAGTGCTTCAGCACCAGTCAGACAACAGAGAGTGCTTCAGCAGTCTGACAACAGAGAGTGTGCTTCAGCACCAGTCTGCAACAGAAGTGCTTCAGCACCAGTCTGACAACAGAGAGTGCTTCAGCAGTCTGACAACAGAGAGTGTGCTTCAGCACCAGTCTGACAACAGAGAGTGCTTCAGCACCAGTCTGACATCAGAGAGTGCTTCAGCCAGTCTGACAACAGAGAGTGCTTCAGCATCTGACAACAGAGAGTGCTTCAGCAGTCTGACAACAGAGAGTGCTTCAGCAGTCTGACAACAGAGAGTGTGCTTCAGCACCAGTCTGACAAAATAGAGTGCCTCAGCACCAGTCTGACATCAGAAAGTGCCTCAGCACCAGTCTGACAACAGAGAGTGCTTCAGCAAGTCTGACAACAGAGAGTGCTTCAGCAGTCTGACAACAGAGAGTGCTTCAGCAGTCCGACAACAGAGAGTGTGCTTCAGCACCAGTCTGACAACAGAGAGTGCTTCAGCAGTCTGACAACAGAGTGTGCTTCAGCACCAGTCTGACAACAGAGAGTGCTTCAGCACCAGTCTGACAACAGAGAGTGCTTCAGCAGTCTGACAACAGAGAGTGTTTCAGCAGTCTGACAACAGAGAGTGTGCTTCAGCACCAGTCTGACAAAAGAGAGTGCCTCAGCACCAGTCTGACAACAGAGAATGCTTCAGCACCAGTCTGATAACAGAGAGTGCTTCAGTACCAGTCTGACATTAGAAATTGCCTCAGCACCAGTCTGACAACAGAGAGTGCCTCAGCACCAGTCTGACAACAGAGAGTGCTTCAGCACCAGTCAGACAACAGAGAGTGCTTCAGCAGTCTGACAACAGAGAGTGTGCTTCAGCACCAGTCTGCAACAGAGAGTGCTTCAGCCAGTCTGACAACAGAGAGTGCCTCAGCACCAGTCTGACAACAGTGAGTGCTTCAGCACCAGTCAGACAACAGAGAGTGCTTCAGCAGTCTGACAACAGAGAGTGTGCTTCAGCACCAGTCTGCAACAGAAGTGCTTCAGCACCAGTCTGACAACAGAGAGTGCTTCAGCAGTCTGACAACAGAGAGTGTGCTTCAGCACCAGTCTGACAACAGAGAGTGCTTCAGCCAGTCTGACAACAGAGAGTGCTTCAGCAGTCTGACAACAGAGAGTGCTTCAGCAGTCTGACAACAGAGAGTGTGCTTCAGCTCCAGTCTGACAAAAGAGAGTGCCTCAGCACCTGTCTGACATCAGAAAGTGCCTCAGCACCAGTCTGACAACAGAGTTCAGCACCAGTCTGATAACAGAGAGTGCTTCAGCACCAGTCTGACATCAGAGAGTGCTTCAGCAGTCTGACAACAGTGAGTGCTTTAGCACCAGTCTGACAACAGAGAGTGCTTCAGCACCAGTCTGACAAAAGAGAGTGCTTCAGCACCAGTCTTACAACAGAGTGCTTCAGCAGTCTGACAACAGAGAGTGTGCTTCAGCACCAGTCTGACAACAGAGAGTGCTTCAGCACCAGTCTGACATCAGAGAGTGCTTCAGCCAGTCTGACAACAGAGAGTGCTTCAGCAGTCTGACAACAGAGAGTGCCTCAGTACTAGTCTGACATCAGAAAGTGCCTCAGCACCAGTCTGACAACAGAGAGTGCTTCAGCACCAGTCTGACATCAGAAAGTGCCTCAGCACCAGTCTGACAACAGAGAGTGCTTCAGCAAGTCTGACAACAGAGAGTGCTTCAGCAGTCTGACAACAGAGAGTGCTTCAGCAGTCCGACAACAGAGAGTGTGCTTCAGCACCAGTCTGACAAAAGAGAGTGCTTCAGCAGTCTGACAACAGAGTGTGCTTCAGCACCAGTCTGACAACAGAGAGTGCTTCAGCACCAGTCTGACAACAGAGAGTGCTTCAGCACGAGTCTGACAACAGAGAGTGCTTCAGCACGAGTCTGACAACAGAGAGTGCTTCAGCACCAGTCTGACAACAGAGAGTGCTTCAGCACCAGTCTGACAACAGAGAGTGTGCTTCAGCACCAGTCTGACAACAGAGAGTGCTTCAGCACCAGTCTGACATCAGAGAGTGCTTCAGCACCAGTCTGACAACTGAGAGTGTGCTTCAGCACCAGTCTGACAACAGAGAGTGCTTCAGCACCAGTCTGACATCAGAGAGTGCTTCAGCCAGTCTGACAACAGAGAGTGCTTCAGCATCTGACAACAGAGAGTGCTTCAGCAGTCCGACAACAGAGAGTGTGCTTCAGCACCAGTCTGACAACAGAGAGTGCTTCAGCCAGTCTGACAACAGAGAGTGCTTCAGCAGTCTGACAACAGAGAGTGCTTCAGCAGTCCGACAACAGAGAGTGTGCTTCAGCTCCAGTCTGACAAAAGAGAGTGCCTCAGCACCTGTCTGACATCAGAAAGTGCCTCAGCACCAGTCTGACAACAGAGTTCAGCACCAGTCTGATAACAGAGAGTGCTTCAGCACCAGTCTGACATCAGAGAGTGCTTCAGCAGTCTGACAACAGTGAGTGCTTTAGCACCAGTCTGACAACAGAGAGTGCTTCAGCACCAGTCTGACAAAAGAGAGTGCTTCAGCACCAGTCTTACAACAGAGTGCTTCAGCAGTCTGACAACAGAGAGTGTGCTTCAGCACCAGTCTGACAACAGAGAGTGCTTCAGCACCAGTCTGACATCAGAGAGTGCTTCAGCCAGTCAGACAACAGAGAGTGCTTCAGCAGTCTGACAACAGAGAGTGCCTCAGTACTAGTCTGACATCAGAAAGTGCCTCAGCACCAGTCTGACAACAGAGAGTGCTTCAGCACCAGTCTGACATCAGAGAGTGCCTCAGCACCAGTCTGACAACAGAGAGTGCTTCAGCAAGTCTGACAACAGAGAGTGCTTCAGCAGTCTGACAACAGAGAGTGCTTCAGCAGTCCGACAACAGAGAGTGTGCTTCAGCACCAGTCTGACAAAAGAGAGTGCTTCAGCAGTCTGACAACAGAGTGTGCTTCAGCACCAGTCTGACAACAGAGAGTGCTTCAGCACCAGTCTGACAACAGAGAGTGCTTCAGCACGAGTCTGACAACAGAGAGTGCTTCAGCACGAGTCTGACAACAGAGAGTGCTTCAGCACCAGTCTGACAACAGAGAGTGCTTCAGCACCAGTCTGACAACAGAGAGTGTGCTTCAGCACCAGTCTGACAACAGAGAGTGCTTCAGCACCAGTCTGACATCAGAGAGTGCTTCAGCACCAGTCTGACAACTGAGAGTGTGCTTCAGCACCAGTCTGACAACAGAGAGTGCTTCAGCACCAGTCTGACATCAGAGAGTGCTTCAGCCAGTCTGACAACAGAGAGTGCTTCAGCATCTGACAACAGAGAGTGCTTCAGCAGTCTGACAACAGAGAGTGCTTAGCAGTCTGACAACAGAGAGTGCTTCAGCAGTCTGACAACAGAGAGTGTGCTTCAGCACCAGTCTGACAAAATAGAGTGCCTCAGCACCAGTCTGACATCAGAAAGTGCCTCAGCACCAGTCTGACAACAGAGAGTGCTTCAGCAAGTCTGACAACAGAGAGTGCTTCAGCAGTCTGACAACAGAGAGTGCTTCAGCAGTCCGACAACAGAGAGTGTGCTTCAGCACCAGTCTGACAACAGAGAGTGCTTCAGCAGTCTGACAACAGAGTGTGCTTCAGCACCAGTCTGACAACAGAGAGTGCTTCAGCACCAGTCTGACAACAGAGAGTGCTTCAGCAGTCTGACAACAGAGAGTGTTTCAGCAGTCTGACAACAGAGAGTGTGCTTCAGCACCAGTCTGACAAAAGAGAGTGCCTCAGCACCAGTCTGACAACAGAGAATGCTTCAGCACCAGTCTGATAACAGAGAGTGCTTCAGTACCAGTCTGACATCAGAAATTGCCTCAGCACCAGTCTGACAACAGAGAGTGCCTCAGCACCAGTCTGACAACAGAGAGTGCTTCAGCACCAGTCAGACAACAGAGAGTGCTTCAGCAGTCTGACAACAGAGAGTGTGCTTCAGCACCAGTCTGCAACAGAGAGTGCTTCAGCCAGTCTGACAACAGAGAGTGCTTCAGCAGTCTGACAACAGAGAGTGCTTCAGCAGTCTGACAACAGAGAGTGTGCTTCAGCACCAGTCTGACAACAGAGAGTGCCTCAGCACCAGTCTGACAACAGTGAGTGCTTCAGCACCAGTCAGACAACAGAGAGTGCTTCAGCAGTCTGACAACAGAGAGTGTGCTTCAGCACCAGTCTGCAACAGAAGTGCTTCAGCACCAGTCTGACAACAGAGAGTGCTTCAGCAGTCTGACAACAGAGAGTGTGCTTCAGCACCAGTCTGACAACAGAGAGTGCTTCAGCCAGTCTGACAACAGAGAGTGCTTCAGCAGTCTGACAACAGAGAGTGCTTCAGCAGTCCGACAACAGAGAGTGTGCTTCAGCACCAGTCTAACAACAGAGAGTGCTTCAGCAGTCTGACAACAGAGTGTGCTTCAGCACCAGTCTGACAACAGAGAGTGCTTCAGCACCAGTCTGACAACAGAGAGTGCTTCAGCAGTCTGACAACAGAGAGTGTTTCAGCAGTCTGACAACAGAGAGTGTGCTTCAGCACCAGTCTGACAAAAGAGAGTGCCTCAGCAACAGTCTGACAACAGAGAATGCTTCAGCACCAGTCTGATAACAGAGAGTGCTTCAGTACCAGTCTGACATCAGAAATTGCCTCAGCACCAGTCTGACAACAGAGAGTGCCTCAGCACCAGTCTGACGACAGAGAGTGCTTCAGCACCAGTCAGACAACAGAGAGTGCTTCAGCAGTCTGACAACAGAGAGTGCTTCAGCAGTCTGACAACAGAGAGTGCTTCAGCAGTCTGACAACAGAGAGTGTGCTTCAGCACCAGTCTGACAACAGAGAGTGCCTCAGCACCAGTCTGACAACAGTGAGTGCTTCAGCACCAGTCAGACAACAGAGAGTGCTTCAGCAGTCTGACAACAGAGAGTGTGCTTCAGCACCAGTCTGCAACAGAAGTGCTTCAGCACCAGTCTGACAACAGAGAGTGCTTCAGCAGTCTGACAACAGAGAGTGTGCTTCAGCACCAGTCTGACAACAGAGAGTTCTTCAGCCAGTCTGACAACAGAGAGTGCTTCAGCAGTCTGACAACAGAGAGTGCTTCAGCAGTCTGACAACAGAGAGTGTGCTTCAGCTCCAGTCTGACAAAAGAGAGTGCCTCAGCACCTGTCTGACATCAGAAAGTGCCTCAGCACCTGTCTGACAACAGAGTTCAGCACCAGTCTGATAACAGAGAGTGCTTCAGCACCAGTCTGACATCAGAGAGTGCTTCAGCAGTCTGACAACAGAGAGTGCTTCAGCACCAGTCTTACAACAGAGTGCTTCAGCAGTCTGACAACAGAGAGTGTGCTTCAGCACCAGTCTGACAACAGAGAGTGCTTCAGCACCAGTCTGACATCAGAGAGTGCTTCAGCCAGTCTGACAACAGAGAGTGCTTCAGCAGTCTGACAACAGAGAGTGCCTCAGTACTAGTCTGACATCAGAAAGTGCCTCAGCACCAGTCTGACAACAGAGAGTGCTTCAGCACCAGTCTGACATCAGAAAGTGCCTCAGCACCAGTCTGACAACAGAGAGTGCTTCAGCAAGTCTGACAACAGAGAGTGCTTCAGCAGTCTGACAACAGAGAGTGCTTCAGCAGTCCGACAACAGAGAGTGTGCTTCAGCACCAGTCTGACAAAAGAGAGTGCTTCAGCAGTCTGACAACAGAGTGTGCTTCAGCACCAGTCTGACAGAGAGTGCTTCAGCACCAGTCTGACAACAGAGAGTGCTTCAGCACGAGTCTGACAACAGAGAGTGCTTCAGCACGAGTCTGACAACAGAGAGTGCTTCAGCACCAGTCTGACAACAGAGAGTGCTTCAGCACCAGTCTGACAACAGAGAGTGTGCTTCAGCACCAGTCTGACAACAGAGAGTGCTTCAGCACCAGTCTGACATCAGAGAGTGCTTCAGCACCAGTCTGACAACTGAGAGTGTGCTTCAGCACCAGTCTGACAACAGAGAGTGCTTCAGCACCAGTCTGACATCAGAGAGTGCTTCAGCCAGTCTGACAACAGAGAGTGCTTCAGCATCTGACAACAGAGAGTGCTTCAGCAGTCTGACAACAGAGAGTGCTTAGCAGTCTGACAACAGAGAGTGCTTCAGCAGTCTGACAACAGAGAGTGTGCTTCAGCACCAGTCTGACAAAATAGAGTGCCTCAGCACCAGTCTGACATCAGAAAGTGCCTCAGCACCAGTCTGACAACAGAGAGTGCTTCAGCAAGTCTGACAACAGAGAGTGCTTCAGCAGTCTGACAACAGAGAGTGCTTCAGCAGTCCGACAACAGAGAGTGTGCTTCAGCATCAGTCTGACAACAGAGAGTGCTTCAGCAGTCTGACAACAGAGTGTGCTTCAGCACCAGTCTGACAACAGAGAGTGCTTCAGCACCAGTCTGACAACAGAGAGTGCTTCAGCACGAGTCTGACAACAGAGAGTGCTTCAGCACCAGTCTGACAACAGAGAGTGCTTCAGCACCAGTCTGACAACAGAGAGTGTGCTTCAGCACCAGTCTGACATCAGAGAGTGCTTCAGCCAGTCTGACAACAGAGAGTGCTTCAGCATCTGACAACAGAGAGTGCTTCAGCAGTCTGACAACAGAGAGTGCTTCAGCAGTCTGACAACAGAGAGTGTGCTTCAGCACCAGTCTGACATCAGTAAGTGCCTCAGCACCAGTCTGATAACAGAGAGTGCTTCAGCACCAGTCTGACATCAGAAAATGCCTCAGCACCAGTCTGACAACAGAGAGTGCTTCAGCAAGTCTGACAACAGAGAGTGCTTCAGCAGTCTGACAGCAGAGAGTGCTTCAGCAGTCTGACAACAGAGAGTGTGCTTCAGCAAGTCTGACAACAGAGAGGGCTTCAGCAGTCTGACAACAGAGAGTGCCTCAGCACCAGTTTGACAACAGAGAGTGCTTCAGCACCAGTCTGACAACAGAGAGTGCTTCAGCAGTCTGACAACAGAGTGTGCTTCAGCACCAGTTTGACAACAGAGAGTGTGCTTCAGCACCAGTCTGACAACAGAGAGTGCTTCAGCACCAGTCTGACAACAGAGAGTGCTTCAGCAGTCTGACAACAGAGTGTGCTTCAGCACCAGTCTGACAACAGAGAGTGCTTCAGCACCAGACTGACAACAGAGAGTGCTTCAGCACCAGTCTGAGTACAGAGAGTGCTTCAGCAGTCTGACAACAGAGAGTGTGCTTCAGCACCAGTCTGACAACAGAGAGTGCTTCAGCACCAGTCTGACATCAGAGAGTGCTTCAGCCAGTCTGACAACAGAGAGTGCTTCAGCAGTCTGACAACAGAGAGTGTTTCAGAAGTCTGACAACAGAGAGTGTGCTTCAGCACCAGTCTGACAAAAGAGAGTGCCTCAGCACCAGTCTGACATTAGAAAGTGCCTCAGCACCAGTCTGACAACAGAGAGTGCTTCAGCACCAGTCTGATAACAGAGAGTGCTTCAGCACCAGTCTGACATCAGAAATTGCCTCAGCACCAGTCTGACAACAGAGAGTGCCTCAGCACCAGTCTGACAACAGAGAGTGCTTCAGCACCAGTCAGACAACAGAGAGTGCTTCAGCAGTCTGACAACAGAGAGTGTGCTTCAGCACCAGTCTGCAACAGAGAGTGCTTCAACACCAGTCTGACATCAGAGAGTGCTTCAGCCAGTCTGACAACAGAGAGTGCTTCAGCAGTCTGACAACAGAGAGTGCTTCAGCAATCTGACAACAGAGAGTGTGCTTGAGCATCAGTCTGACAACAGAGAGTGCTTCAGCACCAGTCTGACAACAGAGAGTGCTTCAGCACCAGTCTGACAACAGTGAGTGCTTCAGCACCATTCTGACAACAGAGAGTGCTTCAGCACCAGTCTTACAACAGAGAGTGCATCAGCACCAGTCTGACAACAGAGAGTGCTTCAGCAGTCTGGCAACAGAGAGTGTGCTTCAGCACTAGTCTGACAACAGAGAGTGCCTCAGCACCAGTCTGACATCAGAAAGTGCCTCAGCACCAGTCTGACAACAGAGAGTGCTTCAGCACCAGTCAGACAACAGAGAGTGCTTCAGCAGTCTGACAACAGAGAGTGCCTCAGCACCAGTCTGACAACAGAGAGTGCTTCAGCAGTCTGACAACAGAGAGTGCTTCAGCAGTCTGACAACAGAGAGTGTGCTTCAGCACCAGTCTGACAACAGAGAGTGCTTCAGCCAGTCTGACAACAGAGAGTGCTTAGCAGTCTGACAACAGAGAGTGCTTCAGCAGTCTGACAACAGAGAGTGTGCTTCAGCACCAGTCTGACAAATGAGAGTGCCTCAGCACCAGTCTGACATCAGTAAGTGCCTCAGCACCAGTCTGATAACAGAGAGTGCTTCAGCACCAGTCTGACATCAGAAAATGCCTCAGCACCAGTCTGACAACAGAGAGTGCTTCAGCAAGTCTGACAACAGAGAGTGCTTCAGCAGTCTGACAACAGAGAGTGCTTCAGCAGTCTGACAACAGAGAGTGTGCTTCAGACCAGTCTGACAACAGAGAGGGCTTCAGCAGTCTGACAACAGAGAGTGCCTCAGCACCAGTTTTACAACAGAGAGTGCTTCAGCACCAGTCTTACAACAGAGAGTGCTTCAGCACCAGTCTGACAACAGAGAGTGCTTCAGCAGTCTGACAACAGAGTGTGCTTCAGCACCAGTCTGACAACAGAGAGTGCTTCAGCACCAGTCTGACAACAGAGAGTGCTTCAGCAGTCTGACAACAGAGAGTGCCTCAGCACCAGTTTGACAACAGAGAGTGTGCTTCAGCACCAGTCTAACAACAGAGAGTGCTTCAGCACCAGTCTGACAACAGAGAGTGCTTCAGTAGTCTGACAACAGGGTGTGCTTCAGCACCAGTCTGACAACAGAGAGTGCTTCAGCACCAGTCTGACAACAGAGAGTGCTTCAGCACCAGTCTGAGAACAGAGAGTGCTTCAGCAGTCTGACAACAGAGAGTGTGCTTCAGCACCAGTCTGACAACAGAGAGTGCTTCAGCACCAGTCTGACAACAGAGAGTGCTTCAGCACCAGTCAGACAACAGAGAGTGCTTCAGCAGTCTGACAACAGAGAGTGTGCTTCAGCACCAGTCTGCAACAGAGAGTGCTTCAGCCAGTCTGACAACAGAGAGTGCTTCAGCAGTCTGACAACAGAGAGTGCTTCAGCAGTCTGACAACAGAGAGTGTGCTTCAGCACCAGTCTGACAATAGAGAGTGCCTCAGCACCAGTCTGACAACAGTGAGTGCTTCAGCACCAGTCAGACAACAGAGAGTGCTTCAGCAGTCTGACAACAGAGAGTGTGCTTCAGCACCAGTCTGCAACAGAGAGTGCTTCAGCACCAGTCTGACATCAGAGAGTGCTTCAGCCAGTCTGACAACAGAGAGTGCTTCAGCATCTGACAACAGAGAGTGCTTCAGCACCAGTCTGACATCAGAGAGTGCTTCAGCCAGTCTGACAACAGAGAGTGCTTCAGCATCTGACAACAGAGAGTGCTTCAGCAGTCTGACAACAGAGAGTGCTTCAGCAGTCCGACAACAGAGAGTGTGCTTCAGCACCAGTCTGACAACAGAGAGTGCTTCAGCAGTCTGACAACAGAGTGTGCTTCAGCACCAGTCTGACAACAGAGAGTGCTTCAGCACCAGTCTGACAACAGAGAGTGCTTCAGCAGTCTGACAACAGAGAGTGTTTCAGCAGTCTGACAACAGAGAGTGTGCTTCAGCACCAGTCTGACAAAAGAGAGTGCCTCAGCACCAGTCTGACAACAGAGAATGCTTCAGTACCAGTCTGATAACAGAGAGTGCTTCAGTACCAGTCTGACATCAGAAATTGCCTCAGCACCAGTCTGACAACAGAGAGTGCCTCAGCACCAGTCTGACAACAGAGAGTGCTTCAGCACCAGTCAGACAACAGAGAGTGCTTCAGCAGTCTGACAACAGAGAGTGTGCTTCAGCACCAGTCTGCAACAGAGAGTGCTTCAGCCAGTCTGACAACAGAGAGTGCTTCAGCAGTCTGACAACAGAGAGTGTGCTTCAGCACCAGTCTGACAACAGAGAGTGCCTCAGCACCAGTCTGACAACAGTGAGTGCTTCAGCACCAGTCAGACAACAGAGAGTGCTTCAGCAGTCTGACAACAGAGAGTGTGCTTCAGCACCAGTCTGACAACAGAGAGTGCTTCAGCAGTCTGACAACAGAGAGTGTGCTTCAGCACCAGTCTGACAACAGAGAGTGCTTCAGCCAGTCTGACAACAGAGAGTGCTTCAGCAGTCTGACAACAGAGAGTGCTTCAGCAGTCTGACAACAGAGAGTGTGCTTCAGCTCCAGTCTGACAAAAGAGAGTGCCTCAGCACCTGTCTGACATCAGAAAGTGCCTCAGCACCAGTCTGACAACAGAGTTCAGCACCAGTCTGATAACAGAGAGTGCTTCAGCACCAGTCTGACATCAGAGAGTGCTTCAGCAGTCTGACAACAGTGAGTGCTTTAGCACCAGTCTGACAACAGAGAGTGCTTCAGCACCAGTCTGACAAAAGAGAGTGCTTCAGCACCAGTCTTACAACAGAGTGCTTCAGCAGTCTGACAACAGAGAGTGTGCTTCAGCACCAGTCTGACAACAGAGAGTGCTTCAGCACCAGTCTGACATCAGAGAGTGCTTCAGCCAGTCTGACAACAGAGAGTGCTTCAGCAGTCTGACAACAGAGAGTGCCTCAGTACTAGTCTGACATCAGAAAGTGCCTCAGCACCAGTCTGACAACAGAGAGTGCTTCAGCACCAGTCTGACATCAGAAAGTGCCTCAGCACCAGTCTGACAACAGAGAGTGCTTAAGCAAGTCTGACAACAGAGAGTGCTTCAGCAGTCTGACAACAGAGAGTGCTTCAGCAGTCCGACAACAGAGAGTGTGCTTCAGCACCAGTCTGACAAAAGAGAGTGCTTCAGCAGTCTGACAACAGAGTGTGCTTCAGCACCAGTCTGACAACAGAGAGTGCTTCAGCACGAGTCTGACAACAGAGAGTGCTTCAGCACGAGTCTGACAACAGAGAGTGCTTCAGCACGAGTCTGACAACAGAGAGTGCTTCAGCACCAGTCTGACAACAGAGAGTGCTTCAGCACCAGTCTGACAACAGAGAGTGTGCTTCAGCACCAGTCTGACAACAGAGAGTGCTTCAGCACCAGTCTGACATCAGAGAGTGCTTCAGCACCAGTCTGACAACTGAGAGTGTGCTTCAGCACCAGTCTGACAACAGAGAGTGCTTCAGCACCAGTCTGACATCAGAGAGTGCTTCAGCCAGTCTGACAACAGAGAGTGCTTCAGCATCTGACAACAGAGAGTGCTTCAGCAGTCCGACAACAGAGAGTGTGCTTCAGCACCAGTCTGACAAAAGAGAGTGCTTCAGCAGTCTGACAACAGAGTGTGCTTCAGCACCAGTCTGACAACAGAGAGTGCTTCAGCAGTCTGACAACAGAGAGTGTGCTTCAGCACCAGTCTGACAACAGAGAGTGCTTCAGCACCAGTCTGACATCAGAGAGTGCTTCAGCCAGTCTGACAACAGAGAGTGCTTCAGCATCTGACAACAGAGAGTGCTTCAGCAGTCTGACAACAGAGAGTGCTTAGCAGTCTGACAACAGAGAGTGCTTCAGCAGTCTGACAACAGAGAGTGTGCTTCAGCACCAGTCTGACAAAATAGAGTGCCTCAGCACCAGTCTGACATCAGAAAGTGCCTCAGCACCAGTCTGACAACAGAGAGTGCTTCAGCAAGTCTGACAACAGAGAGTGCTTCAGCAGTCTGACAACAGAGAGTGCTTCAGCAGTCCGACAACAGAGAGTGTGCTTCAGCACCAGTCTGACAACAGAGAGTGCTTCAGCAGTCTGACAACAGAGTGTGCTTCAGCACCAGTCTGACAACAGAGAGTGCTTCAGCACCAGTCTGACAACAGAGAGTGCTTCAGCAGTCTGACAACAGAGAGTGTTTCAGCAGTCTGACAACAGAGAGTGTGCTTCAGCACCAGTCTGACAAAAGAGAGTGCCTCAGCACCAGTCTGACAACAGAGAATGCTTCAGCACCAGTCTGATAACAGAGAGTGCTTCAGTACCAGTCTGACATCAGAAATTGCCTCAGCACCAGTCTGACAACAGAGAGTGCCTCAGCACCAGTCTGACAACAGAGAGTGCTTCAGCACCAGTCAGACAACAGAGAGTGCTTCAGCAGTCTGACATCAGAGAGTGTGCTTCAGCACCAGTCTGCAACAGAGAGTGCTTCAGCCAGTCTGACAACAGAGAGTGCTTCAGCAGTCTGACAACAGAGAGTGCTTCAGCAGTCTGACAACAGAGAGTGTGCTTCAGCACCAGTCTGACAACAGAGAGTGCCTCAGCACCAGTCTGACAACAGTGAGTGCTTCAGCACCAGTCAGACAACAGAGAGTGCTTCAGCAGTCTGACAACAGAGAGTGTGCTTCAGCACCAGTCTGCAACAGAAGTGCTTCAGCACCAGTCTGACAACAGAGAGTGCTTCAGCAGTCTGACAACAGAGAGTGTGCTTCAGCACCAGTCTGACAACAGAGAGTGCTTCAGCCAGTCTGACAACAGAGAGTGCTTCAGCAGTCTGACAACAGAGAGTGCTTCAGCAGTCTGACAACAGAGAGTGTGCTTCAGCTCCAGTCTGACAAAAGAGAGGGCCTCAGCACCTGTCTGACATCAGAAAGTGCCTCAGTACCAGTCTGACAACAGAGTTCAGCACCAGTCTGATAACAGAGAGTGCTTCAGCACCAGTCTGACATCAGAGAGTGCTTCAGCAGTCTGACAACAGTGAGTGCTTTAGCACCAGTCTGACAACAGAGAGTGCTTCAGCACCAGTCTTAGAACAGAGTGCTTCAGCAGTCTGACAACAGAGAGTGTGCTTCAGCACCAGTCTGACAACAGAGAGTGCTTCAGCACCAGTCTGACATCAGAGAGTGCTTCACCCAGTCTGACAACAGAGAGTGCTTCAGCAGTCTGACAACAGAGAGTGCCTCAGTACTAGTCTGACATCAGAAAGTGCCTCAGCACCAGTCTGACAACAGAGAGTGCTTCAGCACCAGTCTGACATCAGAAAGTGCCTCAGCACCAGTCTGACAACAGAGAGTGCTTCAGCAAGTCTGACAACAGAGAGTGCTTCAGCAGTCTGACAACAGAGAGTGCTTCAGCAATCCGACAACAGAGAGTGTGCTTCAGCACCAGTCTGACAAAAGAGAGTGCTTCAGCAGTCTGACAACAGAGTGTGCTTCAGCACCAGTCTGACAACAGAGAGTGCTTCAGCACCAGTCTGACAACAGAGAGTGCTTCAGCACGAGTCTGACAACAGAGAGTGCTTCAGCACGAGTCTGACAACAGAGAGTGCTTCAGCACCAGTCTGACAACAGAGAGTGCTTCAGCACCAGTCTGACAACAGAGAGTGTGCTTCAGCACCAGTCTGACAACAGAGAGTGCCTCAGCACCAGTCTGACAACAGTGAGTGCTTCAGCACCAGTCAGACAACAGAGAGTGCTTCAGCAGTCTGACAACAGAGAGTGTGCTTCAGCACCAGTCTGCAACAGAAGTGCTTCAGCACCAGTCTGACAACAGAGAGTGCTTCAGCAGTCTGACAACAGAGAGTGTGCTTCAGCACCAGTCTGACAACAGAGAGTGCTTCAGCACCAGTCTGACATCAGAGAGTGCTTCAGCCAGTCTGACAACAGAGAGTGCTTCAGCATCTGACAACAGAGAGTGCTTCAGCAGTCTGACAACAGAGAGTGCTTAGCAGTCTGACAACAGAGAGTGCTTAGCAGTCTGACAACAGAGTGTGCTTCAGCACCAGTCTGACAAAATAGAGTGCCTCAGCACCAGTCTGACATCAGAAAGTGCCTCAGCACCAGTCTGACAACAGAGAGTGCTTCAGCAAGTCTGACAACAGAGAGTGCTTCAGCAGTCTGACAACAGAGAGTGCTTCAGCAGTCCGACAACAGAGAGTGTGCTTCAGCACCAGTCTGACAACAGAGAGTGCTTCAGCAGTCTGACAACAGAGTGTGCTTCAGCACCAGTCTGACAACAGAGAATGCTTCAGCACCAGTCTGACAACAGAGAGTGCTTCAGCAGTCTGACAACAGAGAGTGTTTCAGCAGTCTGACAACAGAGAGTGTGCTTCAGCACCAGTCTGACAAAAGAGAGTGCCTCAGCACCAGTCTGACAACAGAGAATGCTTCAGCACCAGTCTGATAACAGAGAGTGCTTCAGTACCAGTCTGACATCAGAAATTGCCTCAGCACCAGTCTGACAACAGAGAGTGCCTCAGCACCAGTCTGACAACAGAGAGTGCTTCAGCACCAGTCAGACAACAGAGAGTGCTTCAGCAGTCTGACAACAGAGAGTGTGCTTCAGCACCAGTCTGCAACAGAGTGTGCTTCAGCCAGTCTGACAACAGAGAGTGCTTCAGCAGTCTGACAACAGAGAGTGCTTCAGCAGTCTGACAACAGAGAGTGTGCTTCAGCACCAGTCTGACAACAGAGAGTGCCTCAGCACCAGTCTGACAACAGTGAGTGCTTCAGCACCAGTCAGACAACAGAGAGTGCTTCAGCAGTCTGACAACAGAGAGTGTGCTTCAGCACCAGTCTGCAACAGAAGTGCTTCAGCACCAGTCTGACAACAGAGAGTGCTTCAGCTGTCTGACAACAGAGAGTGTGCTTCAGCACCAGTCTGACAACAGAGAGTGCTTCAGCCAGTCTGACAACAGAGAGTGCTTCAGCAGTCTGACAACAGAGAGTGCTTCAGCAGTCTGACAACAGAGAGTGTGCTTCAGCTCCAGTCTGACAAAAGAGAGTGCCACAGCACCTGTCTGACATCAGAAAGTGCCTCAGCACCAGTCTGACAACAGAGTTCAGCACCAGTCTGATAACAGAGAGTGCTTCAGCACCAGTCTGACATCAGAGAGTGCTTCAGCAGTCTGACAACAGTGAGTGCTTTAGCACCAGTCTGACAACAGAGAGTGCTTCAGCACCAGTCTGACAAAAGAGAGTGCTTCAGCACCAGTCTTACAACAGAGTGCTTCAGCAGTCTGACAACAGAGAGTGTGCTTCAGCACCAGTCTGACAACAGAGAGTGCTTCAGCACCAGTCTGACATCAGAGAGTGCTTCAGCCAGTCTGACAACAGAGAGTGCTTCAGCAGTCTGACAACAGAGAGTGCCTCAGTACTAGTCTGACATCAGAAAGTGCCTCAGCACCAGTCTGACAACAGAGAGTGCTTCAGCACCAGTCTGACATCAGAAAGTGCCTCAGCACCAGTCTGACAACAGAGAGTGCTTCAGCAAGTCTGACAACAGAGAGTGCTTCAGCAGTCTGACAACAGAGAGTGCTTCAGCAGTCCGACAACAGAGTGTGCTTCAGCACCAGTCTGACAAAAGAGAGTGCTTCAGCACCAGTCTGACAACAGAGAGTGCTTCAGCACCAGTCTGACAACAGAGAGTGCTTCAGCACGAGTCTGACAACAGAGAGTGCTTCAGCACGAGTCTGACAACAGAGAGTGCTTCAGCACGAGTCTGACAACAGAGAGTGCTTCAGCACCAGTCTGACAACAGAGAGTGCTTCAGCACCAGTCTGACATCAGAGAGTGCTTCAGCAGTCTGACAACAGTGAGTGCTTTAGCACCAGTCTGACAACAGAGAGTGCTTCAGCACCAGTCTGACATCAGAGAGTGCTTCAGCCAGTCTGACAACAGAGAGTGCTTCAGCAGTCTGACAACAGAGAGTGCCTCAGTACTAGTCTGACATCAGAAAGTGCCTCAGCACCAGTCTGACAACAGAGAGTGCTTCAGCACCAGTCTGACATCAGAAAGTGCCTCAGCACCAGTCTGACAACAGAGAGTGCTTCAGCAAGTCTGACAACAGAGAGTGCTTCAGCAGTCTGACAACAGAGAGTGCTTCAGCAGTCCGACAACAGAGTGTGCTTCAGCACCAGTCTGACAAAAGAGAGTGCTTCAGCAGTCTGACAACAGAGTGTGCTTCAGCACCAGTCTGACAACAGAGAGTGCTTCAGCACCAGTCTGACAACAGAGAGTGCTTCAGCACGAGTCTGACAACAGAGAGTGCTTCAGCACGAGTCTGACAACAGAGTGCTTCAGCACCAGTCTGACAACAGAGAGTGCTTCAGCACCAGTCTGACAACAGAGAGTGTGCTTCAGCACCAGTCTGACAACAGAGAGTGCTTCAGCACCAGTCTGACATCAGAGAGTGCTTCAGCACCAGTCTGACAACTGAGAGTGTGCTTCAGCACCAGTCTGACAACAGAGAGTGCTTCAGCACCAGTCTGACATCAGAGAGTGCTTCAGCCAGTCTGACAACAGAGAGTGCTTCAGCATCTGACAACAGAGAGTGCTTCAGCAGTCCGACAACAGAGAGTGTGCTTCAGCACCAGTCTGACAACAGAGAGTGCTTCAGCCAGTCTGACAACAGAAAGTGCTTCAGCAGTCTGACAACAGAGAGTGCTTCAGCAGTCTGACAACAGAGAGTGTGCTTCAGCTCCAGTCTGACAAAAGAGAGTGCCTCAGCACCTGTCTGACATCAGAAAGTACCTCAGCACCAGTCTGACAACAGAGTTCAGCACCAGTCTGATAACAGAGAGTGCTTCAGCACCAGTCTGACATCAGAGAGTGCTTCAGCAGTCTGACAACAGTGAGTGCTTTAGCACCAGTCTGACAACAGAGAGTGCTTCAGCCAGTCTGACAACAGAGAGTGCTTCAGCACCAGTCTGACAACAGAGAGTGCTTCAGCACCAGTCTGACAACAGAGAGTGTGCTTCAGCACCAGTCTGACAACAGAGAGTGCCTCAGCACCAGTCTGACAACAGTGAGTGCTTCAGCACCAGTCAGACAACAGAGAGTGCTTCAGCAGTCTGACAACAGAGAGTGTGCTTCAGCACCAGTCTGCAACAGAAGTGCTTCAGCACCAGTCTGACAACAGAGAGTGCTTCAGCAGTCTGACAACAGAGAGTGTGCTTCAGCACCAGTCTGACAACAGAGAGTGCTTCAGCACCAGTCTGACATCAGAGAGTGCTTCAGCCAGTCTGACAACAGAGAGTGCTTCAGCATCTGACAACAGAGAGTGCTTCAGCAGTCTGACAACAGAGATTGCTTAGCAGTCTGACAACAGAGAGTGCTTAGCAGTCTGACAACAGAGTGTGCTTCAGCACCAGTCTGACAAAATAGAGTGCCTCAGCACCAGTCTGACATCAGAAAGTGCCTCAGCACCAGTCTGACAACAGAGAGTGCTTCAGCAAGTCTGACAACAGAGAGTGCTTCAGCAGTCTGACAACAGAGAGTGCTTCAGCAGTCCGACAACAGAGAGTGTGCTTCAGCACCAGTCTGACAACAGAGAGTGCTTCAGCAGTCTGACAACAGAGTGTGCTTCAGCACCAGTCTGACAACAGAGAATGCTTCAGCACCAGTCTGACAACAGAGAGTGCTTCAGCAGTCTGACAACAGAGAGTGTTTCAGCAGTCTGACAACAGAGAGTGTGCTTCAGCACCAGTCTGACAAAAGAGAGTGCCTCAGCACCAGTCTGACAACAGAGAATGCTTCAGCACCAGTCTGATAACAGAGAGTGCTTCAGTACCAGTCTGACATCAGAAATTGCCTCAGCACCAGTCTGACAACAGAGAGTGCCTCAGCACCAGTCTGACAACAGAGAGTGCTTCAGCACCAGTCAGACAACAGAGAGTGCTTCAGCAGTCTGACAACAGAGAGTGTGCTTCAGCACCAGTCTGCAACAGAGTGTGCTTCAGCCAGTCTGACAACAGAGAGTGCTTCAGCAGTCCGACAACAGAGAGTGTGCTTCAGCACCAGTCCGACAACAGAGAGTGTGCTTCAGCACCAGTCTGACAACAGAGAGTGCTTCAGCACCAGTCTGACATCAGAGAGTGCTTCAGCACCAGTCTGACAACTGAGAGTGTGCTTCAGCACCAGTCTGACAACAGAGAGTGCTTCAGCACCAGTCTGACATCAGAGAGTGCTTCAGCCAGTCTGACAACAGAGAGTGCTTCAGCATCTGACAACAGAGAGTGCTTCAGCAGTCTGACAACAGAGAGTGCTTAGCAGTCTGACAACAGAGAGTGCTTCAGCAGTCTGACAACAGAGAGTGTGCTTCAGCACCAGTCTGACAAAATAGAGTGCCTCAGCACCAGTCTGACATCAGAAAGTGCCTCAGCACCAGTCTGACAACAGAGAGTGCTTCAGCAAGTCTGACAACAGAGAGTGCTTCAGCAGTCTGACAACAGAGAGTGCTTCAGCAGTCCGACAACAGAGAGTGTGCTTCAGCACCAGTCTGACAACAGAGAGTGCTTCAGCAGTCTGACAACAGAGTGTGCTTCAGCACCAGTCTGACAACAGAGAGTGCTTCAGCACCAGTCTGACAACAGAGAGTGCTTCAGCAGTCTGACAACAGAGAGTGTTTCAGCAGTCTGACAACAGAGAGTGTGCTTCAGCACCAGTCTGACAAAAGAGAGTGCCTCAGCACCAGTCTGACAACAGAGAATGCTTCAGCACCAGTCTGATAACAGAGAGTGCTTCAGTACCAGTCTGACATCAGAAATTGCCTCAGCACCAGTCTGACAACAGAGAGTGCCTCAGCACCAGTCTGACAACAGAGAGTGCTTCAGCACCAGTCAGACAACAGAGAGTGCTTCAGCAGTCTGACAACAGAGAGTGTGCTTCAGCACCAGTCTGCAACAGACAGTCTGACAACAGAGAGTGCTTCAGCAGTCTGACAACAGAGAGTGCTTCAGCAGTCTGACAACAGAGAGTGTGCTTCAGCACCAGTCTGACAACAGAGAGTGCCTCAGCACCAGTCTGACAACAGTGAGTGCTTCAGCACCAGTCAGACAACAGAGAGTGCTTCAGCAGTCTGACAACAGAGAGTGTGCTTCAGCACCAGTCTGCAACAGAAGTGCTTCAGCACCAGTCTGACAACAGAGAGTGCTTCAGCAGTCTGACAACAGAGAGTGTGCTTCAGCACCAGTCTGACAACAGAGAGTGCTTCAGCACCAGTCTGACATCAGAGAGTGCTTCAGCCAGTCTGACAACAGAGAGTGCTTCAGCATCTGACAACAGAGAGTGCTTCAGCAGTCTGACAACAGAGAGTGCTTCAGCAGTCTGACAACAGAGAGTGTGCTTCAGCACCAGTCTGACAAAATAGAGTGCCTCAGCACCAGTCTGACATCAGAAAGTGCCTCAGCACCAGTCTGACAACAGAGAGTGCTTCAGCAAGTCTGACAACAGAGAGTGCTTCAGCAGTCTGACAACAGAGAGTGCTTCAGCAGTCCGACAACAGAGAGTGTGCTTCAGCACCAGTCTGACAACAGAGAGTGCTTCAGCAGTCTGACAACAGAGTGTGCTTCAGCACCAGTCTGACAACAGAGAGTGCTTCAGCACCAGTCTGACAACAGAGAGTGCTTCAGCAGTCTGACAACAGAGAGTGTTTCAGCAGTCTGACAACAGAGAGTGTGCTTCAGCACCAGTCTGACAAAAGAGAGTGCCTCAGCACCAGTCTGACAACAGAGAATGCTTCAGCACCAGTCTGATAACAGAGAGTGCTTCAGTACCAGTCTGACATTAAAATTGCCTCAGCACCAGTCTGACAACAGAGAGTGCCTCAGCACCAGTCTGACAACAGAGAGTGCTTCAGCACCAGTCAGACAACAGAGAGTGCTTCAGCAGTCTGACAACAGAGAGTGTGCTTCAGCACCAGTCTGCAACAGAGAGTGCTTCAGCCAGTCTGACAACAGCGAGTGCTTCAGCAGTCTGACAACAGAGAGTGCTTCAGCAGTCTGACAACAGAGAGTGTGCTTCAGCACCAGTCTGACAACAGAGAGTGCCTCAGCACCAGTCTGACAACAGTGAGTGCTTCAGCACCAGTCAGACAACAGAGAGTGCTTCAGCAGTCTGACAACAGAGAGTGTGCTTCAGCACCAGTCTGCAACAGAAGTGCTTCAGCACCAGTCTGACAACAGAGAGTGCTTCAGCAGTCTGACAACAGAGAGTGTGCTTCAGCACCAGTCTGACAACAGAGAGTGCTTCAGCCAGTCTGACAACAGAGAGTGCTTCAGCAGTCTGACAACAGAGAGTGCTTCAGCAGTCTGACAACAGAGAGTGTGCTTCAGCTCCAGTCTGACAAAAGAGAGTGCCTCAGCACCTGTCTGACATCAGAAAGTGCCTCAGCACCAGTCTGACAACAGAGTTCAGCACCAGTCTGATAACAGAGAGTGCTTCAGCACCAGTCTGACATCAGAGAGTGCTTCAGCAGTCTGACAACAGTGAGTGCTTTAGCACCAGTCTGACAACAGAGAGTGCTTCAGCACCAGTCTGACAAAAGAGAGTGCTTCAGCACCAGTCTTACAACAGAGTGCTTCAGCAGTCTGACAACAGAGAGTGTGCTTTAGCACCAGTCTGACAACAGAGAGTGCTTCAGCACCAGTCTGACAACAGAGAGTGTGCTTCAGCACCAGTCTGACAACAGAGAGTGCTTCAGCACCAGTCTGACATCAGAGAGTGCTTCAGCACCAGTCTGACAACTGAGAGTGTGCTTCAGCACCAGTCTGACAACAGAGAGTGCTTCAGCACCAGTCTGACATCAGAGAGTGCTTCAGCCAGTCTGACAACAGAGAGTGCTTCAGCATCTGACAACAGAGAGTGCTTCAGCAGTCCGACAACAGAGAGTGTGCTTCAGCACCAGTCTGACAACAGAGAGTGCTTCAGCCAGTCTGACAACAGAGAGTGCTTCAGCAGTCTGACAACAGAGAGTGCTTCAGCAGTCCGACAACAGAGAGTGTGCTTCAGCTCCAGTCTGACAAAAGAGAGTGCCTCAGCACCTGTCTGACATCAGAAAGTGCCTCAGCACCAGTCTGACAACAGAGTTCAGCACCAGTCTGATAACAGAGAGTGCTTCAGCACCAGTCTGACATCAGAGAGTGCTTCAGCAGTCTGACAACAGTGAGTGCTTTAGCACCAGTCTGACAACAGAGAGTGCTTCAGCACCAGTCTGACAAAAGAGAGTGCTTCAGCACCAGTCTTACAACAGAGTGCTTCAGCAGTCTGACAACAGAGAGTGTGCTTCAGCACCAGTCTGACAACAGAGAGTGCTTCAGCACCAGTCTGACATCAGAGAGTGCTTCAGCCAGTCAGACAACAGAGAGTGCTTCAGCAGTCTGACAACAGAGAGTGCCTCAGTACTAGTCTGACATCAGAAAGTGCCTCAGCACCAGTCTGACAACAGAGAGTGCTTCAGCACCAGTCTGACATCAGAGAGTGCCTCAGCACCAGTCTGACAACAGAGAGTGCTTCAGCAAGTCTGACAACAGAGAGTGCTTCAGCAGTCTGACAACAGAGAGTGCTTCAGCAGTCCGACAACAGAGAGTGTGCTTCAGCACCAGTCTGACAAAAGAGAGTGCTTCAGCAGTCTGACAACAGAGTGTGCTTCAGCACCAGTCTGACAACAGAGAGTGCTTCAGCACCAGTCTGACAACAGAGAGTGCTTCAGCACGAGTCTGACAACAGAGAGTGCTTCAGCACGAGTCTGACAACAGAGAGTGCTTCAGCACCAGTCTGACAACAGAGATGCTTCAGCACCAGTCTGACAACAGAGAGTGTGCTTCAGCACCAGTCTGACAACAGAGAGTGCTTCAGCACCAGTCTGACATCAGAGAGTGCTTCAGCACCAGTCTGACAACTGAGAGTGTGCTTCAGCACCAGTCTGACAACAGAGAGTGCTTCAGCACCAGTCTGACATCAGAGAGTGCTTCAGCCAGTCTGACAACAGAGAGTGCTTCAGCATCTGACAAAAGAGAGTGCTTCAGCAGTCTGACAACAGAGAGTGCTTAGCAGTCTGACAACAGAGAGTGCTTCAGCAGTCTGACAACAGAGAGTGTGCTTCAGCACCAGTCTGACAAAATAGAGTGCCTCAGCACCAGTCTGACATCAGAAAGTGCCTCAGCACCAGTCTGACAACAGAGAGTGCTTCAGCAAGTCTGACAACAGAGAGTGCTTCAGCAGTCTGACAACAGAGAGTGCTTCAGCAGTCCGACAACAGAGAGTGTGCTTCAGCACCAGTCTGACAACAGAGAGTGCTTCAGCAGTCTGACAACAGAGTGTGCTTCAGCACCAGTCTGACAACAGAGAGTGCTTCAGCACCAGTCTGACAACAGAGAGTGCTTCAGCAGTCTGACAACAGAGAGTGTTTCAGCAGTCTGACAACAGAGAGTGTGCTTCAGCACCAGTCTGACAAAAGAGAGTGCCTCAGCACCAGTCTGACAACAGAGAATGCTTCAGCACCAGTCTGATAACAGAGAGTGCTTCAGTACCAGTCTGACATCAGAAATTGCCTCAGCACCAGTCTGACAACAGAGAGTAACTCAGCACCAGTCTGACAACAGAGAGTGCTTCAGCACCAGTCAGACAACAGAGAGTGCTTCAGCAGTCTGACAACAGAGAGTGTGCTTCAGCACCAGTCTGCAACAGAGAGTGCTTCAGCCAGTCTGACAACAGAGAGTGCTTCAGCAGTCTGACAACAGAGAGTGCTTCAGCAGTCTGACAACAGAGAGTGTGCTTCAGCACCAGTCTGACAACAGAGAGTGCCTCAGCACCAGTCTGACAACAGTGAGTGCTTCAGCACCAGTCAGACAACAGAGAGTGCTTCAGCAGTCTGACAACAGAGAGTGTGCTTCAGCACCAGTCTGCAACAGAAGTGCTTCAGCACCAGTCTGACAACAGAGAGTGCTTCAGCAGTCTGACAACAGAGAGTGTGCTTCAGCACCAGTCTGACAACAGAGAGTGCTTCAGCCAGTCTGACAACAGAGAGTGCTTCAGCAGTCTGACAACAGAGAGTGCTTCAGCAGTCCGACAACAGAGAGTGTGCTTCAGCACCAGTCTAACAACAGAGAGTGCTTCAGCAGTCTGACAACAGAGTGTGCTTCAGCACCAGTCTGACAACAGAGAGTGCTTCAGCACCAGTCTGACAACAGAGAGTGCTTCAGCAGTCTGACAACAGAGAGTGTTTCAGCAGTCTGACAACAGAGAGTGTGCTTCAGCACCAGTCTGACAAAAGAGAGTGCCTCAGCAACAGTCTGACAACAGAGAATGCTTCAGCACCAGTCTGATAACAGAGAGTGCTTCAGTACCAGTCTGACATCAGAAATTGCCTCAGCACCAGTCTGACAACAGAGAGTGCCTCAGCACCAGTCTGACAACAGAGAGTGCTTCAGCACCAGTCAGACAACAGAGAGTGCTTCAGCAGTCTGACAACAGAGAGTGCTTCAGCAGTCTGACAACAGAGAGTGCTTCAGCAGTCTGACAACAGAGAGTGTGCTTCAGCACCAGTCTGACAACAGAGAGTGCCTCAGCACCAGTCTGACAACAGTGAGTGCTTCAGCACCAGTCAGACAACAGAGAGTGCTTCAGCACCAGTCTGACAACAGAGAGTGCTTCAGCACCAGTCTTACAACAGAGAGTGCTTCAGCACCAGTCTTACAACAGAGAGTGCTTCAGCAGTCTGACAACAGAGAGTGTGCTTCAGCACCAGTCTGACAACAGAGAGTGCTTCAGCACCAGTCTGACATCAGAGAGTGCTTCAGCCAGTCTGACAACAGAGAGTTCTTCAGCAGTCTGACAACAGAGAGTGTGCTTCAGCACCAGTCTGCAACAGAAGTGCTTCAGCACCAGTCTGACAACAGAGAGTGCTTCAGCAGTCTGACAACAGAGAGTGTGCTTCAGCACCAGTCTGACAACAGAGAGTTCTTCAGCCAGTCTGACAACAGAGAGTGCTTCAGCAGTCTCACAACAGAGAGTGCTTCAGCAGTCTGACAACAGAGAGTGTGCTTCAGCTCCAGTCTGACAAAAGAGAGTGCCTCAGCACCTGTCTGACATCAGAAAGTGCCTCAGCACCTGTCTGACAACAGAGTTCAGCACCAGTCTGATAACAGAGAGTGCTTCAGCACCAGTCTGACATCAGAGAGTGCTTCAGCAGTCTGACAACAGTGAGTGCTTTAGCACCAGTCTGACAACAGAGAGTGCTTCAGCACCAGTCTGACAAAAGAGAGTGCTTCAGCACCAGTCTTACAACAGAGTGCTTCAGCAGTCTGACAACAGAGAGTGTGCTTCAGCACCAGTCTGACAACAGAGAGTGCTTCAGCACCAGTCTGACATCAGAGAGTGCTTCAGCCAGTCTGACAACAGAGAGTGCTTCAGCAGTCTGACAACAGAGAGTGCCTCAGTACTAGTCTGACATCAGAAAGTGCCTCAGCACCAGTCTGACAACAGAGAGTGCTTCAGCACCAGTCTGACATCAGAAAGTGCCTCAGCACCAGTCTGACAACAGAGAGTGCTTCAGCAAGTCTGACAACAGAGAGTGCTTCAGCAGTCTGACAACAGAGAGTGCTTCAGCAGTCCGACAACAGAGAGTGTGCTTCAGCACCAGTCTGACAAAAGAGAGTGCTTCAGCAGTCTGACAACAGAGTGTGCTTCAGCACCAGTCTGACAGAGAGTGCTTCAGCACCAGTCTGACAACAGAGAGTGCTTCAGCACGAGTCTGACAACAGAGAGTGCTTCAGCACGAGTCTGACAACAGAGAGTGCTTCAGCACCAGTCTGACAACAGAGAGTGCTTCAGCACCAGTCTGACAACAGAGAGTGTGCTTCAGCACCAGTCGAGTGCTTCAGCACCAGTCTGACATCAGAGAGTGCTTCAGCACCAGTCTGACAACTGAGAGTGTGCTTCAGCACCAGTCTGACAACAGAGAGTGCTTCAGCACCAGTCTGACATCAGAGAGTGCTTCAGCCAGTCTGACAACAGAGAGTGCTTCAGCATCTGACAACAGAGAGTGCTTCAGCAGTCTGACAACAGAGAGTGCTTAGCAGTCTGACAACAGAGAGTGCTTCAGCAGTCTGACAACAGAGTGTGCTTCAGCACCAGTCTGACAACAGAGAGTGCTTCAGCACCAGTCTGACAACAGAGAGTGCTTCAGCAGTCTGACAACAGAGAGTGTTTCAGCAGTCTGACAACAGAGAGTGTGCTTCAGCACCAGTCTGACAAAAGAGAGTGCCTCAGCACCAGTCTGACAACAGAGAATGCTTCAGCACCAGTCTGATAACAGAGAGTGCTTCAGTACCAGTCTGACATTAGAAATTGCCTCAGCACCAGTCTGACAACAGAGAGTGCCTCAGCACCAGTCTGACAACAGAGAGTGCTTCAGCACCAGTCAGACAACAGAGAGTGCTTCAGCAGTCTGACAACAGAGAGTGTGCTTCAGCACCAGTCTGCAACAGAGAGTGCTTCAGCCAGTCTGACAACAGAGAGTGCCTCAGCACCAGTCTGACAACAGTGAGTGCTTCAGCACCAGTCAGACAACAGAGAGTGCTTCAGCAGTCTGACAACAGAGAGTGTGCTTCAGCACCAGTCTGCAACAGAAGTGCTTCAGCACCAGTCTGACAACAGAGAGTGCTTCAGCAGTCTGACAACAGAGAGTGTGCTTCAGCACCAGTCTGACAACAGAGAGTGCTTCAGCCAGTCTGACAACAGAGAGTGCTTCAGCAGTCTGACAACAGAGAGTGCTTCAGCAGTCTGACAACAGAGAGTGTGCTTCAGCTCCAGTCTGACAAAAGAGAGTGCCTCAGCACCTGTCTGACATCAGAAAGTGCCTCAGCACCAGTCTGACAACAGAGTTCAGCACCAGTCTGATAACAGAGAGTGCTTCAGCACCAGTCTGACATCAGAGAGTGCTTCAGCAGTCTGACAACAGTGAGTGCTTTAGCACCAGTCTGACAACAGAGAGTGCTTCAGCACCAGTCTGACAAAAGAGAGTGCTTCAGCACCAGTCTTACAACAGAGTGCTTCAGCAGTCTGACAACAGAGAGTGTGCTTCAGCACCAGTCTGACAACAGAGAGTGCTTCAGCACCAGTCTGACATCAGAGAGTGCTTCAGCCAGTCTGACAACAGAGAGTGCTTCAGCAGTCTGACAACAGAGAGTGCCTCAGTACTAGTCTGACATCAGAAAGTGCCTCAGCACCAGTCTGACAACAGAGAGTGCTTCAGCACCAGTCTGACATCAGAAAGTGCCTCAGCACCAGTCTGACAACAGAGAGTGCTTCAGCAAGTCTGACAACAGAGAGTGCTTCAGCAGTCTGACAACAGAGAGTGCTTCAGCAGTCCGACAACAGAGAGTGTGCTTCAGCACCAGTCTGACAAAAGAGAGTGCTTCAGCAGTCTGACAACAGAGTGTGCTTCAGCACCAGTCTGACAACAGAGAGTGCTTCAGCACCAGTCTGACAACAGAGAGTGCTTCAGCACGAGTCTGACAACAGAGAGTGCTTCAGCACGAGTCTGACAACAGAGAGTGCTTCAGCACCAGTCTGACAACAGAGAGTGCTTCAGCACCAGTCTGACAACAGAGAGTGTGCTTCAGCACCAGTCTGACAACAGAGAGTGCTTCAGCACCAGTCTGACATCAGAGAGTGCTTCAGCACCAGTCTGACAACTGAGAGTGTGCTTCAGCACCAGTCTGACAACAGAGAGTGCTTCAGCACCAGTCTGACATCAGAGAGTGCTTCAGCCAGTCTGACAACAGAGAGTGCTTCAGCATCTGACAACAGAGAGTGCTTCAGCAGTCCGACAACAGAGAGTGTGCTTCAGCACCAGTCTGACAACAGAGAGTGCTTCAGCCAGTCTGACAACAGAGAGTGCTTCAGCAGTCTGACAACAGAGAGTGCTTCAGCAGTCCGACAACAGAGAGTGTGCTTCAGCTCCAGTCTGACAAAAGAGAGTGCCTCAGCACCTGTCTGACATCAGAAAGTGCCTCAGCACCAGTCTGACAACAGAGTTCAGCACCAGTCTGATAACAGAGAGTGCTTCAGCACCAGTCTGACATCAGAGAGTGCTTCAGCAGTCTGACAACAGTGAGTGCTTTAGCACCAGTCTGACAACAGAGAGTGCTTCAGCACCAGTCTGACAAAAGAGAGTGCTTCAGCACCAGTCTTACAACAGAGTGCTTCAGCAGTCTGACAACAGAGAGTGTGCTTCAGCACCAGTCTGACAACAGAGAGTGCTTCAGCACCAGTCTGACATCAGAGAGTGCTTCAGCCAGTCAGACAACAGAGAGTGCTTCAGCAGTCTGACAACAGAGAGTGCCTCAGTACTAGTCTGACATCAGAAAGTGCCTCAGCACCAGTCTGACAACAGAGAGTGCTTCAGCACCAGTCTGACATCAGAGAGTGCCTCAGCACCAGTCTGACAACAGAGAGTGCTTCAGCAAGTCTGACAACAGAGAGTGCTTCAGCAGTCTGACAACAGAGAGTGCTTCAGCAGTCCGACAACAGAGAGTGTGCTTCAGCACCAGTCTGACAAAAGAGAGTGCTTCAGCAGTCTGACAACAGAGTGTGCTTCAGCACCAGTCTGACAACAGAGAGTGCTTCAGCACCAGTCTGACAACAGAGAGTGCTTCAGCACGAGTCTGACAACAGAGAGTGCTTCAGCACGAGTCTGACAACAGAGAGTGCTTCAGCACCAGTCTGACAACAGAGAGTGCTTCAGCACCAGTCTGACAACAGAGAGTGTGCTTCAGCACCAGTCTGACAACAGAGAGTGCTTCAGCACCAGTCTGACATCAGAGAGTGCTTCAGCACCAGTCTGACAACTGAGAGTGTGCTTCAGCACCAGTCTGACAACAGAGAGTGCTTCAGCACCAGTCTGACATCAGAGAGTGCTTCAGCCAGTCTGACAACAGAGAGTGCTTCAGCATCTGACAACAGAGAGTGCTTCAGCAGTCTGACAACAGAGAGTGCTTAGCAGTCTGACAACAGAGAGTGCTTCAGCAGTCTGACAACAGAGAGTGTGCTTCAGCACCAGTCTGACAAAATAGAGTGCCTCAGCACCAGTCTGACATCAGAAAGTGCCTCAGCACCAGTCTGACAACAGAGAGTGCTTCAGCAAGTCTGACAACAGAGAGTGCTTCAGCAGTCTGACAACAGAGAGTGCTTCAGCAGTCCGACAACAGAGAGTGTGCTTCAGCACCAGTCTGACAACAGAGAGTGCTTCAGCAGTCTGACAACAGAGTGTGCTTCAGCACCAGTCTGACAACAGAGAGTGCTTCAGCACCAGTCTGACAACAGAGAGTGCTTCAGCAGTCTGACAACAGAGAGTGTTTCAGCAGTCTGACAACAGAGAGTGTGCTTCAGCACCAGTCTGACAAAAGAGAGTGCCTCAGCACCAGTCTGACAACAGAGAATGCTTCAGCACCAGTCTGATAACAGAGAGTGCTTCAGTACCAGTCTGACATCAGAAATTGCCTCAGCACCAGTCTGACAACAGAGAGTGCCTCAGCACCAGTCTGACAACAGAGAGTGCTTCAGCACCAGTCAGACAACAGAGAGTGCTTCAGCAGTCTGACAACAGAGAGTGTGCTTCAGCACCAGTCTGCAACAGAGAGTGCTTCAGCCAGTCTGACAACAGAGAGTGCTTCAGCAGTCTGACAACAGAGAGTGCTTCAGCAGTCTGACAACAGAGAGTGTGCTTCAGCACCAGTCTGACAACAGAGAGTGCCTCAGCACCAGTCTGACAACAGTGAGTGCTTCAGCACCAGTCAGACAACAGAGAGTGCTTCAGCAGTCTGACAACAGAGAGTGTGCTTCAGCACCAGTCTGCAACAGAAGTGCTTCAGCACCAGTCTGACAACAGAGAGTGCTTCAGCAGTCTGACAACAGAGAGTGTGCTTCAGCACCAGTCTGACAACAGAGAGTGCTTCAGCCAGTCTGACAACAGAGAGTGCTTCAGCAGTCTGACAACAGAGAGTGCTTCAGCAGTCCGACAACAGAGAGTGTGCTTCAGCACCAGTCTAACAACAGAGAGTGCTTCAGCAGTCTGACAACAGAGTGTGCTTCAGCACCAGTCTGACAACAGAGAGTGCTTCAGCACCAGTCTGACAACAGAGAGTGCTTCAGCAGTCTGACAACAGAGAGTGTTTCAGCAGTCTGACAACAGAGAGTGTGCTTCAGCACCAGTCTGACAAAAGAGAGTGCCTCAGCAACAGTCTGACAACAGAGAATGCTTCAGCACCAGTCTGATAACAGAGAGTGCTTCAGTACCAGTCTGACATCAGAAATTGCCTCAGCACCAGTCTGACAACAGAGAGTGCCTCAGCACCAGTCTGACGACAGAGAGTGCTTCAGCACCAGTCAGACAACAGAGAGTGCTTCAGCAGTCTGACAACAGAGAGTGCTTCAGCAGTCTGACAACAGAGAGTGCTTCAGCAGTCTGACAACAGAGAGTGTGCTTCAGCACCAGTCTGACAACAGAGAGTGCCTCAGCACCAGTCTGACAACAGTGAGTGCTTCAGCACCAGTCAGACAACAGAGAGTGCTTCAGCAGTCTGACAACAGAGAGTGTGCTTCAGCACCAGTCTGCAACAGAAGTGCTTCAGCACCAGTCTGACAACAGAGAGTGCTTCAGCAGTCTGACAACAGAGAGTGTGCTTCAGCACCAGTCTGACAACAGAGAGTTCTTCAGCCAGTCTGACAACAGAGAGTGCTTCAGCAGTCTGACAACAGAGAGTGCTTCAGCAGTCTGACAACAGAGAGTGTGCTTCAGCTCCAGTCTGACAAAAGAGAGTGCCTCAGCACCTGTCTGACATCAGAAAGTGCCTCAGCACCTGTCTGACAACAGAGTTCAGCACCAGTCTGATAACAGAGAGTGCTTCAGCACCAGTCTGACATCAGAGAGTGCTTCAGCAGTCTGACAACAGTGAGTGCTTTAGCACCAGTCTGACAACAGAGAGTGCTTCAGCACCAGTCTGACAAAAGAGAGTGCTTCAGCACCAGTCTTACAACAGAGTGCTTCAGCAGTCTGACAACAGAGAGTGTGCTTCAGCACCAGTCTGACAACAGAGAGTGCTTCAGCACCAGTCTGACATCAGAGAGTGCTTCAGCCAGTCTGACAACAGAGAGTGCTTCAGCAGTCTGACAACAGAGAGTGCCTCAGTACTAGTCTGACATCAGAAAGTGCCTCAGCACCAGTCTGACAACAGAGAGTGCTTCAGCACCAGTCTGACATCAGAAAGTGCCTCAGCACCAGTCTGACAACAGAGAGTGCTTCAGCAAGTCTGACAACAGAGAGTGCTTCAGCAGTCTGACAACAGAGAGTGCTTCAGCAGTCCGACAACAGAGAGTGTGCTTCAGCACCAGTCTGACAAAAGAGAGTGCTTCAGCAGTCTGACAACAGAGTGTGCTTCAGCACCAGTCTGACAGAGAGTGCTTCAGCACCAGTCTGACAACAGAGAGTGCTTCAGCACGAGTCTGACAACAGAGAGTGCTTCAGCACGAGTCTGACAACAGAGAGTGCTTCAGCACCAGTCTGACAACAGAGAGTGCTTCAGCACCAGTCTGACAACAGAGAGTGTGCTTCAGCACCAGTCTGACAACAGAGAGTGCTTCAGCACCAGTCTGACATCAGAGAGTGCTTCAGCACCAGTCTGACAACTGAGAGTGTGCTTCAGCACCAGTCTGACAACAGAGAGTGCTTCAGCACCAGTCTGACATCAGAGAGTGCTTCAGCCAGTCTGACAACAGAGAGTGCTTCAGCATCTGACAACAGAGAGTGCTTCAGCAGTCTGACAACAGAGAGTGCTTAGCAGTCTGACAACAGAGAGTGCTTCAGCAGTCTGACAACAGAGAGTGTGCTTCAGCACCAGTCTGACAAAATAGAGTGCCTCAGCACCAGTCTGACATCAGAAAGTGCCTCAGCACCAGTCTGACAACAGAGAGTGCTTCAGCAAGTCTGACAACAGAGAGTGCTTCAGCAGTCTGACAACAGAGAGTGCTTCAGCAGTCCGACAACAGAGAGTGTGCTTCAGCATCAGTCTGACAACAGAGAGTGCTTCAGCAGTCTGACAACAGAGTGTGCTTCAGCACCAGTCTGACAACAGAGAGTGCTTCAGCACCAGTCTGACAACAGAGAGTGCTTCAGCACGAGTCTGACAACAGAGAGTGCTTCAGCACCAGTCTGACAACAGAGAGTGCTTCAGCACCAGTCTGACAACAGAGAGTGTGCTTCAGCACCAGTCTGACATCAGAGAGTGCTTCAGCCAGTCTGACAACAGAGAGTGCTTCAGCATCTGACAACAGAGAGTGCTTCAGCAGTCTGACAACAGAGAGTGCTTCAGCAGTCTGACAACAGAGAGTGTGCTTCAGCACCAGTCTGACATCAGTAAGTGCCTCAGCACCAGTCTGATAACAGAGAGTGCTTCAGCACCAGTCTGACATCAGAAAATGCCTCAGCACCAGTCTGACAACAGAGAGTGCTTCAGCAAGTCTGACAACAGAGAGTGCTTCAGCAGTCTGACAGCAGAGAGTGCTTCAGCAGTCTGACAACAGAGAGTGTGCTTCAGCAAGTCTGACAACAGAGAGGGCTTCAGCAGTCTGACAACAGAGAGTGCCTCAGCACCAGTTTGACAACAGAGAGTGCTTCAGCACCAGTCTGACAACAGAGAGTGCTTCAGCAGTCTGACAACAGAGTGTGCTTCAGCACCAGTTTGACAACAGAGAGTGTGCTTCAGCACCAGTCTGACAACAGAGAGTGCTTCAGCACCAGTCTGACAACAGAGAGTGCTTCAGCAGTCTGACAACAGAGTGTGCTTCAGCACCAGTCTGACAACAGAGAGTGCTTCAGCACCAGACTGACAACAGAGAGTGCTTCAGCACCAGTCTGAGTACAGAGAGTGCTTCAGCAGTCTGACAACAGAGAGTGTGCTTCAGCACCAGTCTGACAACAGAGAGTGCTTCAGCACCAGTCTGACATCAGAGAGTGCTTCAGCCAGTCTGACAACAGAGAGTGCTTCAGCAGTCTGACAACAGAGAGTGTTTCAGAAGTCTGACAACAGAGAGTGTGCTTCAGCACCAGTCTGACAAAAGAGAGTGCCTCAGCACCAGTCTGACATTAGAAAGTGCCTCAGCACCAGTCTGACAACAGAGAGTGCTTCAGCACCAGTCTGATAACAGAGAGTGCTTCAGCACCAGTCTGACATCAGAAATTGCCTCAGCACCAGTCTGACAACAGAGAGTGCCTCAGCACCAGTCTGACAACAGAGAGTGCTTCAGCACCAGTCAGACAACAGAGAGTGCTTCAGCAGTCTGACAACAGAGAGTGTGCTTCAGCACCAGTCTGCAACAGAGAGTGCTTCAACACCAGTCTGACATCAGAGAGTGCTTCAGCCAGTCTGACAACAGAGAGTGCTTCAGCAGTCTGACAACAGAGAGTGCTTCAGCAATCTGACAACAGAGAGTGTGCTTGAGCATCAGTCTGACAACAGAGAGTGCTTCAGCACCAGTCTGACAACAGAGAGTGCTTCAGCACCAGTCTGACAACAGTGAGTGCTTCAGCACCATTCTGACAACAGAGAGTGCTTCAGCACCAGTCTTACAACAGAGAGTGCATCAGCACCAGTCTGACAACAGAGAGTGCTTCAGCAGTCTGGCAACAGAGAGTGTGCTTCAGCACTAGTCTGACAACAGAGAGTGCCTCAGCACCAGTCTGACATCAGAAAGTGCCTCAGCACCAGTCTGACAACAGAGAGTGCTTCAGCACCAGTCAGACAACAGAGAGTGCTTCAGCAGTCTGACAACAGAGAGTGCCTCAGCACCAGTCTGACAACAGAGAGTGCTTCAGCAGTCTGACAACAGAGAGTGCTTCAGCAGTCTGACAACAGAGAGTGTGCTTCAGCACCAGTCTGACAACAGAGAGTGCTTCAGCCAGTCTGACAACAGAGAGTGCTTAGCAGTCTGACAACAGAGAGTGCTTCAGCAGTCTGACAACAGAGAGTGTGCTTCAGCACCAGTCTGACAAATGAGAGTGCCTCAGCACCAGTCTGACATCAGTAAGTGCCTCAGCACCAGTCTGATAACAGAGAGTGCTTCAGCACCAGTCTGACATCAGAAAATGCCTCAGCACCAGTCTGACAACAGAGAGTGCTTCAGCAAGTCTGACAACAGAGAGTGCTTCAGCAGTCTGACAACAGAGAGTGCTTCAGCAGTCTGACAACAGAGAGTGTGCTTCAGACCAGTCTGACAACAGAGAGGGCTTCAGCAGTCTGACAACAGAGAGTGCCTCAGCACCAGTTTTACAACAGAGAGTGCTTCAGCACCAGTCTTACAACAGAGAGTGCTTCAGCACCAGTCTGACAACAGAGAGTGCTTCAGCAGTCTGACAACAGAGTGTGCTTCAGCACCAGTCTGACAACAGAGAGTGCTTCAGCACCAGTCTGACAACAGAGAGTGCTTCAGCAGTCTGACAACAGAGAGTGCCTCAGCACCAGTTTGACAACAGAGAGTGTGCTTCAGCACCAGTCTAACAACAGAGAGTGCTTCAGCACCAGTCTGACAACAGAGAGTGCTTCAGTAGTCTGACAACAGGGTGTGCTTCAGCACCAGTCTGACAACAGAGAGTGCTTCAGCACCAGTCTGACAACAGAGAGTGCTTCAGCACCAGTCTGAGAACAGAGAGTGCTTCAGCAGTCTGACAACAGAGAGTGTGCTTCAGCACCAGTCTGACAACAGAGAGTGCTTCAGCACCAGTCTGACAACAGAGAGTGCTTCAGCACCAGTCAGACAACAGAGAGTGCTTCAGCAGTCTGACAACAGAGAGTGTGCTTCAGCACCAGTCTGCAACAGAGAGTGCTTCAGCCAGTCTGACAACAGAGAGTGCTTCAGCAGTCTGACAACAGAGAGTGCTTCAGCAGTCTGACAACAGAGAGTGTGCTTCAGCACCAGTCTGACAATAGAGAGTGCCTCAGCACCAGTCTGACAACAGTGAGTGCTTCAGCACCAGTCAGACAACAGAGAGTGCTTCAGCAGTCTGACAACAGAGAGTGTGCTTCAGCACCAGTCTGCAACAGAGAGTGCTTCAGCACCAGTCTGACATCAGAGAGTGCTTCAGCCAGTCTGACAACAGAGAGTGCTTCAGCATCTGACAACAGAGAGTGCTTCAGCACCAGTCTGACATCAGAGAGTGCTTCAGCCAGTCTGACAACAGAGAGTGCTTCAGCATCTGACAACAGAGAGTGCTTCAGCAGTCTGACAACAGAGAGTGCTTCAGCAGTCCGACAACAGAGAGTGTGCTTCAGCACCAGTCTGACAACAGAGAGTGCTTCAGCAGTCTGACAACAGAGTGTGCTTCAGCACCAGTCTGACAACAGAGAGTGCTTCAGCACCAGTCTGACAACAGAGAGTGCTTCAGCAGTCTGACAACAGAGAGTGTTTCAGCAGTCTGACAACAGAGAGTGTGCTTCAGCACCAGTCTGACAAAAGAGAGTGCCTCAGCACCAGTCTGACAACAGAGAATGCTTCAGTACCAGTCTGATAACAGAGAGTGCTTCAGTACCAGTCTGACATCAGAAATTGCCTCAGCACCAGTCTGACAACAGAGAGTGCCTCAGCACCAGTCTGACAACAGAGAGTGCTTCAGCACCAGTCAGACAACAGAGAGTGCTTCAGCAGTCTGACAACAGAGAGTGTGCTTCAGCACCAGTCTGCAACAGAGAGTGCTTCAGCCAGTCTGACAACAGAGAGTGCTTCAGCAGTCTGACAACAGAGAGTGTGCTTCAGCACCAGTCTGACAACAGAGAGTGCCTCAGCACCAGTCTGACAACAGTGAGTGCTTCAGCACCAGTCAGACAACAGAGAGTGCTTCAGCAGTCTGACAACAGAGAGTGTGCTTCAGCACCAGTCTGACAACAGAGAGTGCTTCAGCAGTCTGACAACAGAGAGTGTGCTTCAGCACCAGTCTGACAACAGAGAGTGCTTCAGCCAGTCTGACAACAGAGAGTGCTTCAGCAGTCTGACAACAGAGAGTGCTTCAGCAGTCTGACAACAGAGAGTGTGCTTCAGCTCCAGTCTGACAAAAGAGAGTGCCTCAGCACCTGTCTGACATCAGAAAGTGCCTCAGCACCAGTCTGACAACAGAGTTCAGCACCAGTCTGATAACAGAGAGTGCTTCAGCACCAGTCTGACATCAGAGAGTGCTTCAGCAGTCTGACAACAGTGAGTGCTTTAGCACCAGTCTGACAACAGAGAGTGCTTCAGCACCAGTCTGACAAAAGAGAGTGCTTCAGCACCAGTCTTACAACAGAGTGCTTCAGCAGTCTGACAACAGAGAGTGTGCTTCAGCACCAGTCTGACAACAGAGAGTGCTTCAGCACCAGTCTGACATCAGAGAGTGCTTCAGCCAGTCTGACAACAGAGAGTGCTTCAGCAGTCTGACAACAGAGAGTGCCTCAGTACTAGTCTGACATCAGAAAGTGCCTCAGCACCAGTCTGACAACAGAGAGTGCTTCAGCACCAGTCTGACATCAGAAAGTGCCTCAGCACCAGTCTGACAACAGAGAGTGCTTAAGCAAGTCTGACAACAGAGAGTGCTTCAGCAGTCTGACAACAGAGAGTGCTTCAGCAGTCCGACAACAGAGAGTGTGCTTCAGCACCAGTCTGACAAAAGAGAGTGCTTCAGCAGTCTGACAACAGAGTGTGCTTCAGCACCAGTCTGACAACAGAGAGTGCTTCAGCACGAGTCTGACAACAGAGAGTGCTTCAGCACGAGTCTGACAACAGAGAGTGCTTCAGCACGAGTCTGACAACAGAGAGTGCTTCAGCACCAGTCTGACAACAGAGAGTGCTTCAGCACCAGTCTGACAACAGAGAGTGTGCTTCAGCACCAGTCTGACAACAGAGAGTGCTTCAGCACCAGTCTGACATCAGAGAGTGCTTCAGCACCAGTCTGACAACTGAGAGTGTGCTTCAGCACCAGTCTGACAACAGAGAGTGCTTCAGCACCAGTCTGACATCAGAGAGTGCTTCAGCCAGTCTGACAACAGAGAGTGCTTCAGCATCTGACAACAGAGAGTGCTTCAGCAGTCCGACAACAGAGAGTGTGCTTCAGCACCAGTCTGACAAAAGAGAGTGCTTCAGCAGTCTGACAACAGAGTGTGCTTCAGCACCAGTCTGACAACAGAGAGTGCTTCAGCAGTCTGACAACAGAGAGTGTGCTTCAGCACCAGTCTGACAACAGAGAGTGCTTCAGCACCAGTCTGACATCAGAGAGTGCTTCAGCCAGTCTGACAACAGAGAGTGCTTCAGCATCTGACAACAGAGAGTGCTTCAGCAGTCTGACAACAGAGAGTGCTTAGCAGTCTGACAACAGAGAGTGCTTCAGCAGTCTGACAACAGAGAGTGTGCTTCAGCACCAGTCTGACAAAATAGAGTGCCTCAGCACCAGTCTGACATCAGAAAGTGCCTCAGCACCAGTCTGACAACAGAGAGTGCTTCAGCAAGTCTGACAACAGAGAGTGCTTCAGCAGTCTGACAACAGAGAGTGCTTCAGCAGTCCGACAACAGAGAGTGTGCTTCAGCACCAGTCTGACAACAGAGAGTGCTTCAGCAGTCTGACAACAGAGTGTGCTTCAGCACCAGTCTGACAACAGAGAGTGCTTCAGCACCAGTCTGACAACAGAGAGTGCTTCAGCAGTCTGACAACAGAGAGTGTTTCAGCAGTCTGACAACAGAGAGTGTGCTTCAGCACCAGTCTGACAAAAGAGAGTGCCTCAGCACCAGTCTGACAACAGAGAATGCTTCAGCACCAGTCTGATAACAGAGAGTGCTTCAGTACCAGTCTGACATCAGAAATTGCCTCAGCACCAGTCTGACAACAGAGAGTGCCTCAGCACCAGTCTGACAACAGAGAGTGCTTCAGCACCAGTCAGACAACAGAGAGTGCTTCAGCAGTCTGACATCAGAGAGTGTGCTTCAGCACCAGTCTGCAACAGAGAGTGCTTCAGCCAGTCTGACAACAGAGAGTGCTTCAGCAGTCTGACAACAGAGAGTGCTTCAGCAGTCTGACAACAGAGAGTGTGCTTCAGCACCAGTCTGACAACAGAGAGTGCCTCAGCACCAGTCTGACAACAGTGAGTGCTTCAGCACCAGTCAGACAACAGAGAGTGCTTCAGCAGTCTGACAACAGAGAGTGTGCTTCAGCACCAGTCTGCAACAGAAGTGCTTCAGCACCAGTCTGACAACAGAGAGTGCTTCAGCAGTCTGACAACAGAGAGTGTGCTTCAGCACCAGTCTGACAACAGAGAGTGCTTCAGCCAGTCTGACAACAGAGAGTGCTTCAGCAGTCTGACAACAGAGAGTGCTTCAGCAGTCTGACAACAGAGAGTGTGCTTCAGCTCCAGTCTGACAAAAGAGAGGGCCTCAGCACCTGTCTGACATCAGAAAGTGCCTCAGTACCAGTCTGACAACAGAGTTCAGCACCAGTCTGATAACAGAGAGTGCTTCAGCACCAGTCTGACATCAGAGAGTGCTTCAGCAGTCTGACAACAGTGAGTGCTTTAGCACCAGTCTGACAACAGAGAGTGCTTCAGCACCAGTCTTAGAACAGAGTGCTTCAGCAGTCTGACAACAGAGAGTGTGCTTCAGCACCAGTCTGACAACAGAGAGTGCTTCAGCACCAGTCTGACATCAGAGAGTGCTTCACCCAGTCTGACAACAGAGAGTGCTTCAGCAGTCTGACAACAGAGAGTGCCTCAGTACTAGTCTGACATCAGAAAGTGCCTCAGCACCAGTCTGACAACAGAGAGTGCTTCAGCACCAGTCTGACATCAGAAAGTGCCTCAGCACCAGTCTGACAACAGAGAGTGCTTCAGCAAGTCTGACAACAGAGAGTGCTTCAGCAGTCTGACAACAGAGAGTGCTTCAGCAATCCGACAACAGAGAGTGTGCTTCAGCACCAGTCTGACAAAAGAGAGTGCTTCAGCAGTCTGACAACAGAGTGTGCTTCAGCACCAGTCTGACAACAGAGAGTGCTTCAGCACCAGTCTGACAACAGAGAGTGCTTCAGCACGAGTCTGACAACAGAGAGTGCTTCAGCACGAGTCTGACAACAGAGAGTGCTTCAGCACCAGTCTGACAACAGAGAGTGCTTCAGCACCAGTCTGACAACAGAGAGTGTGCTTCAGCACCAGTCTGACAACAGAGAGTGCCTCAGCACCAGTCTGACAACAGTGAGTGCTTCAGCACCAGTCAGACAACAGAGAGTGCTTCAGCAGTCTGACAACAGAGAGTGTGCTTCAGCACCAGTCTGCAACAGAAGTGCTTCAGCACCAGTCTGACAACAGAGAGTGCTTCAGCAGTCTGACAACAGAGAGTGTGCTTCAGCACCAGTCTGACAACAGAGAGTGCTTCAGCACCAGTCTGACATCAGAGAGTGCTTCAGCCAGTCTGACAACAGAGAGTGCTTCAGCATCTGACAACAGAGAGTGCTTCAGCAGTCTGACAACAGAGAGTGCTTAGCAGTCTGACAACAGAGAGTGCTTAGCAGTCTGACAACAGAGTGTGCTTCAGCACCAGTCTGACAAAATAGAGTGCCTCAGCACCAGTCTGACATCAGAAAGTGCCTCAGCACCAGTCTGACAACAGAGAGTGCTTCAGCAAGTCTGACAACAGAGAGTGCTTCAGCAGTCTGACAACAGAGAGTGCTTCAGCAGTCCGACAACAGAGAGTGTGCTTCAGCACCAGTCTGACAACAGAGAGTGCTTCAGCAGTCTGACAACAGAGTGTGCTTCAGCACCAGTCTGACAACAGAGAATGCTTCAGCACCAGTCTGACAACAGAGAGTGCTTCAGCAGTCTGACAACAGAGAGTGTTTCAGCAGTCTGAC
Source organism: Cladorhizidae sp. MBARI D1340-BT2 (assembly GCA_028752905.1). Classification (NCBI taxonomy): domain Eukaryota; kingdom Metazoa; phylum Porifera; class Demospongiae; order Poecilosclerida; family Cladorhizidae; species Cladorhizidae sp. MBARI D1340-BT2. Next base: position 20,317,042 of record JAQNBH010000017.1, on the reverse strand, counting down.
AACAGAGAGTGTGCTTCAGCACCAGTCTGACAAAAGAGAGTGCCTCAGCACCAGTCTGACAACAGAGAATGCTTCAGCACCAGTCTGATAACAGAGAGTGCTTCAGTACCAGTCTGACATCAGAAATTGCCTCAGCACCAGTCTGACAACAGAGAGTGCCTCAGCACCAGTCTGACAACAGAGAGTGCTTCAGCACCAGTCAGACAACAGAGAGTGCTTCAGCAGTCTGACAACAGAGAGTGTGCTTCAGCACCAGTCTGCAACAGAGTGTGCTTCAGCCAGTCTGACAACAGAGAGTGCTTCAGCAGTCTGACAACAGAGAGTGCTTCAGCAGTCTGACAACAGAGAGTGTGCTTCAGCACCAGTCTGACAACAGAGAGTGCCTCAGCACCAGTCTGACAACAGTGAGTGCTTCAGCACCAGTCAGACAACAGAGAGTGCTTCAGCAGTCTGACAACAGAGAGTGTGCTTCAGCACCAGTCTGCAACAGAAGTGCTTCAGCACCAGTCTGACAACAGAGAGTGCTTCAGCTGTCTGACAACAGAGAGTGTGCTTCAGCACCAGTCTGACAACAGAGAGTGCTTCAGCCAGTCTGACAACAGAGAGTGCTTCAGCAGTCTGACAACAGAGAGTGCTTCAGCAGTCTGACAACAGAGAGTGTGCTTCAGCTCCAGTCTGACAAAAGAGAGTGCCACAGCACCTGTCTGACATCAGAAAGTGCCTCAGCACCAGTCTGACAACAGAGTTCAGCACCAGTCTGATAACAGAGAGTGCTTCAGCACCAGTCTGACATCAGAGAGTGCTTCAGCAGTCTGACAACAGTGAGTGCTTTAGCACCAGTCTGACAACAGAGAGTGCTTCAGCACCAGTCTGACAAAAGAGAGTGCTTCAGCACCAGTCTTACAACAGAGTGCTTCAGCAGTCTGACAACAGAGAGTGTGCTTCAGCACCAGTCTGACAACAGAGAGTGCTTCAGCACCAGTCTGACATCAGAGAGTGCTTCAGCCAGTCTGACAACAGAGAGTGCTTCAGCAGTCTGACAACAGAGAGTGCCTCAGTACTAGTCTGACATCAGAAAGTGCCTCAGCACCAGTCTGACAACAGAGAGTGCTTCAGCACCAGTCTGACATCAGAAAGTGCCTCAGCACCAGTCTGACAACAGAGAGTGCTTCAGCAAGTCTGACAACAGAGAGTGCTTCAGCAGTCTGACAACAGAGAGTGCTTCAGCAGTCCGACAACAGAGTGTGCTTCAGCACCAGTCTGACAAAAGAGAGTGCTTCAGCACCAGTCTGACAACAGAGAGTGCTTCAGCACCAGTCTGACAACAGAGAGTGCTTCAGCACGAGTCTGACAACAGAGAGTGCTTCAGCACGAGTCTGACAACAGAGAGTGCTTCAGCACGAGTCTGACAACAGAGAGTGCTTCAGCACCAGTCTGACAACAGAGAGTGCTTCAGCACCAGTCTGACATCAGAGAGTGCTTCAGCAGTCTGACAACAGTGAGTGCTTTAGCACCAGTCTGACAACAGAGAGTGCTTCAGCACCAGTCTGACATCAGAGAGTGCTTCAGCCAGTCTGACAACAGAGAGTGCTTCAGCAGTCTGACAACAGAGAGTGCCTCAGTACTAGTCTGACATCAGAAAGTGCCTCAGCACCAGTCTGACAACAGAGAGTGCTTCAGCACCAGTCTGACATCAGAAAGTGCCTCAGCACCAGTCTGACAACAGAGAGTGCTTCAGCAAGTCTGACAACAGAGAGTGCTTCAGCAGTCTGACAACAGAGAGTGCTTCAGCAGTCCGACAACAGAGTGTGCTTCAGCACCAGTCTGACAAAAGAGAGTGCTTCAGCAGTCTGACAACAGAGTGTGCTTCAGCACCAGTCTGACAACAGAGAGTGCTTCAGCACCAGTCTGACAACAGAGAGTGCTTCAGCACGAGTCTGACAACAGAGAGTGCTTCAGCACGAGTCTGACAACAGAGTGCTTCAGCACCAGTCTGACAACAGAGAGTGCTTCAGCACCAGTCTGACAACAGAGAGTGTGCTTCAGCACCAGTCTGACAACAGAGAGTGCTTCAGCACCAGTCTGACATCAGAGAGTGCTTCAGCACCAGTCTGACAACTGAGAGTGTGCTTCAGCACCAGTCTGACAACAGAGAGTGCTTCAGCACCAGTCTGACATCAGAGAGTGCTTCAGCCAGTCTGACAACAGAGAGTGCTTCAGCATCTGACAACAGAGAGTGCTTCAGCAGTCCGACAACAGAGAGTGTGCTTCAGCACCAGTCTGACAACAGAGAGTGCTTCAGCCAGTCTGACAACAGAAAGTGCTTCAGCAGTCTGACAACAGAGAGTGCTTCAGCAGTCTGACAACAGAGAGTGTGCTTCAGCTCCAGTCTGACAAAAGAGAGTGCCTCAGCACCTGTCTGACATCAGAAAGTACCTCAGCACCAGTCTGACAACAGAGTTCAGCACCAGTCTGATAACAGAGAGTGCTTCAGCACCAGTCTGACATCAGAGAGTGCTTCAGCAGTCTGACAACAGTGAGTGCTTTAGCACCAGTCTGACAACAGAGAGTGCTTCAGCCAGTCTGACAACAGAGAGTGCTTCAGCACCAGTCTGACAACAGAGAGTGCTTCAGCACCAGTCTGACAACAGAGAGTGTGCTTCAGCACCAGTCTGACAACAGAGAGTGCCTCAGCACCAGTCTGACAACAGAGAGTGCCTCAGCACCAGTCTGACAACAGTGAGTGCTTCAGCACCAGTCAGACAACAGAGAGTGCTTCAGCAGTCTGACAACAGAGAGTGTGCTTCAGCACCAGTCTGCAACAGAAGTGCTTCAGCACCAGTCTGACAACAGAGAGTGCTTCAGCAGTCTGACAACAGAGAGTGTGCTTCAGCACCAGTCTGACAACAGAGAGTGCTTCAGCACCAGTCTGACATCAGAGAGTGCTTCAGCCAGTCTGACAACAGAGAGTGCTTCAGCATCTGACAACAGAGAGTGCTTCAGCAGTCTGACAACAGAGATTGCTTAGCAGTCTGACAACAGAGAGTGCTTAGCAGTCTGACAACAGAGTGTGCTTCAGCACCAGTCTGACAAAATAGAGTGCCTCAGCACCAGTCTGACATCAGAAAGTGCCTCAGCACCAGTCTGACAACAGAGAGTGCTTCAGCAAGTCTGACAACAGAGAGTGCTTCAGCAGTCTGACAACAGAGAGTGCTTCAGCAGTCCGACAACAGAGAGTGTGCTTCAGCACCAGTCTGACAACAGAGAGTGCTTCAGCAGTCTGACAACAGAGTGTGCTTCAGCACCAGTCTGACAACAGAGAATGCTTCAGCACCAGTCTGACAACAGAGAGTGCTTCAGCAGTCTGACAACAGAGAGTGTTTCAGCAGTCTGACAACAGAGAGTGTGCTTCAGCACCAGTCTGACAAAAGAGAGTGCCTCAGCACCAGTCTGACAACAGAGAATGCTTCAGCACCAGTCTGATAACAGAGAGTGCTTCAGTACCAGTCTGACATCAGAAATTGCCTCAGCACCAGTCTGACAACAGAGAGTGCCTCAGCACCAGTCTGACAACAGAGAGTGCTTCAGCACCAGTCAGACAACAGAGAGTGCTTCAGCAGTCTGACAACAGAGAGTGTGCTTCAGCACCAGTCTGCAACAGAGTGTGCTTCAGCCAGTCTGACAACAGAGAGTGCTTCAGCAGTCCGACAACAGAGAGTGTGCTTCAGCACCAGTCCGACAACAGAGAGTGTGCTTCAGCACCAGTCTGACAACAGAGAGTGCTTCAGCACCAGTCTGACATCAGAGAGTGCTTCAGCACCAGTCTGACAACTGAGAGTGTGCTTCAGCACCAGTCTGACAACAGAGAGTGCTTCAGCACCAGTCTGACATCAGAGAGTGCTTCAGCCAGTCTGACAACAGAGAGTGCTTCAGCATCTGACAACAGAGAGTGCTTCAGCAGTCTGACAACAGAGAGTGCTTAGCAGTCTGACAACAGAGAGTGCTTCAGCAGTCTGACAACAGAGAGTGTGCTTCAGCACCAGTCTGACAAAATAGAGTGCCTCAGCACCAGTCTGACATCAGAAAGTGCCTCAGCACCAGTCTGACAACAGAGAGTGCTTCAGCAAGTCTGACAACAGAGAGTGCTTCAGCAGTCTGACAACAGAGAGTGCTTCAGCAGTCCGACAACAGAGAGTGTGCTTCAGCACCAGTCTGACAACAGAGAGTGCTTCAGCAGTCTGACAACAGAGTGTGCTTCAGCACCAGTCTGACAACAGAGAGTGCTTCAGCACCAGTCTGACAACAGAGAGTGCTTCAGCAGTCTGACAACAGAGAGTGTTTCAGCAGTCTGACAACAGAGAGTGTGCTTCAGCACCAGTCTGACAAAAGAGAGTGCCTCAGCACCAGTCTGACAACAGAGAATGCTTCAGCACCAGTCTGATAACAGAGAGTGCTTCAGTACCAGTCTGACATCAGAAATTGCCTCAGCACCAGTCTGACAACAGAGAGTGCCTCAGCACCAGTCTGACAACAGAGAGTGCTTCAGCACCAGTCAGACAACAGAGAGTGCTTCAGCAGTCTGACAACAGAGAGTGTGCTTCAGCACCAGTCTGCAACAGACAGTCTGACAACAGAGAGTGCTTCAGCAGTCTGACAACAGAGAGTGCTTCAGCAGTCTGACAACAGAGAGTGTGCTTCAGCACCAGTCTGACAACAGAGAGTGCCTCAGCACCAGTCTGACAACAGTGAGTGCTTCAGCACCAGTCAGACAACAGAGAGTGCTTCAGCAGTCTGACAACAGAGAGTGTGCTTCAGCACCAGTCTGCAACAGAAGTGCTTCAGCACCAGTCTGACAACAGAGAGTGCTTCAGCAGTCTGACAACAGAGAGTGTGCTTCAGCACCAGTCTGACAACAGAGAGTGCTTCAGCACCAGTCTGACATCAGAGAGTGCTTCAGCCAGTCTGACAACAGAGAGTGCTTCAGCATCTGACAACAGAGAGTGCTTCAGCAGTCTGACAACAGAGAGTGCTTCAGCAGTCTGACAACAGAGAGTGTGCTTCAGCACCAGTCTGACAAAATAGAGTGCCTCAGCACCAGTCTGACATCAGAAAGTGCCTCAGCACCAGTCTGACAACAGAGAGTGCTTCAGCAAGTCTGACAACAGAGAGTGCTTCAGCAGTCTGACAACAGAGAGTGCTTCAGCAGTCCGACAACAGAGAGTGTGCTTCAGCACCAGTCTGACAACAGAGAGTGCTTCAGCAGTCTGACAACAGAGTGTGCTTCAGCACCAGTCTGACAACAGAGAGTGCTTCAGCACCAGTCTGACAACAGAGAGTGCTTCAGCAGTCTGACAACAGAGAGTGTTTCAGCAGTCTGACAACAGAGAGTGTGCTTCAGCACCAGTCTGACAAAAGAGAGTGCCTCAGCACCAGTCTGACAACAGAGAATGCTTCAGCACCAGTCTGATAACAGAGAGTGCTTCAGTACCAGTCTGACATTAAAATTGCCTCAGCACCAGTCTGACAACAGAGAGTGCCTCAGCACCAGTCTGACAACAGAGAGTGCTTCAGCACCAGTCAGACAACAGAGAGTGCTTCAGCAGTCTGACAACAGAGAGTGTGCTTCAGCACCAGTCTGCAACAGAGAGTGCTTCAGCCAGTCTGACAACAGCGAGTGCTTCAGCAGTCTGACAACAGAGAGTGCTTCAGCAGTCTGACAACAGAGAGTGTGCTTCAGCACCAGTCTGACAACAGAGAGTGCCTCAGCACCAGTCTGACAACAGTGAGTGCTTCAGCACCAGTCAGACAACAGAGAGTGCTTCAGCAGTCTGACAACAGAGAGTGTGCTTCAGCACCAGTCTGCAACAGAAGTGCTTCAGCACCAGTCTGACAACAGAGAGTGCTTCAGCAGTCTGACAACAGAGAGTGTGCTTCAGCACCAGTCTGACAACAGAGAGTGCTTCAGCCAGTCTGACAACAGAGAGTGCTTCAGCAGTCTGACAACAGAGAGTGCTTCAGCAGTCTGACAACAGAGAGTGTGCTTCAGCTCCAGTCTGACAAAAGAGAGTGCCTCAGCACCTGTCTGACATCAGAAAGTGCCTCAGCACCAGTCTGACAACAGAGTTCAGCACCAGTCTGATAACAGAGAGTGCTTCAGCACCAGTCTGACATCAGAGAGTGCTTCAGCAGTCTGACAACAGTGAGTGCTTTAGCACCAGTCTGACAACAGAGAGTGCTTCAGCACCAGTCTGACAAAAGAGAGTGCTTCAGCACCAGTCTTACAACAGAGTGCTTCAGCAGTCTGACAACAGAGAGTGTGCTTTAGCACCAGTCTGACAACAGAGAGTGCTTCAGCACCAGTCTGACAACAGAGAGTGTGCTTCAGCACCAGTCTGACAACAGAGAGTGCTTCAGCACCAGTCTGACATCAGAGAGTGCTTCAGCACCAGTCTGACAACTGAGAGTGTGCTTCAGCACCAGTCTGACAACAGAGAGTGCTTCAGCACCAGTCTGACATCAGAGAGTGCTTCAGCCAGTCTGACAACAGAGAGTGCTTCAGCATCTGACAACAGAGAGTGCTTCAGCAGTCCGACAACAGAGAGTGTGCTTCAGCACCAGTCTGACAACAGAGAGTGCTTCAGCCAGTCTGACAACAGAGAGTGCTTCAGCAGTCTGACAACAGAGAGTGCTTCAGCAGTCCGACAACAGAGAGTGTGCTTCAGCTCCAGTCTGACAAAAGAGAGTGCCTCAGCACCTGTCTGACATCAGAAAGTGCCTCAGCACCAGTCTGACAACAGAGTTCAGCACCAGTCTGATAACAGAGAGTGCTTCAGCACCAGTCTGACATCAGAGAGTGCTTCAGCAGTCTGACAACAGTGAGTGCTTTAGCACCAGTCTGACAACAGAGAGTGCTTCAGCACCAGTCTGACAAAAGAGAGTGCTTCAGCACCAGTCTTACAACAGAGTGCTTCAGCAGTCTGACAACAGAGAGTGTGCTTCAGCACCAGTCTGACAACAGAGAGTGCTTCAGCACCAGTCTGACATCAGAGAGTGCTTCAGCCAGTCAGACAACAGAGAGTGCTTCAGCAGTCTGACAACAGAGAGTGCCTCAGTACTAGTCTGACATCAGAAAGTGCCTCAGCACCAGTCTGACAACAGAGAGTGCTTCAGCACCAGTCTGACATCAGAGAGTGCCTCAGCACCAGTCTGACAACAGAGAGTGCTTCAGCAAGTCTGACAACAGAGAGTGCTTCAGCAGTCTGACAACAGAGAGTGCTTCAGCAGTCCGACAACAGAGAGTGTGCTTCAGCACCAGTCTGACAAAAGAGAGTGCTTCAGCAGTCTGACAACAGAGTGTGCTTCAGCACCAGTCTGACAACAGAGAGTGCTTCAGCACCAGTCTGACAACAGAGAGTGCTTCAGCACGAGTCTGACAACAGAGAGTGCTTCAGCACGAGTCTGACAACAGAGAGTGCTTCAGCACCAGTCTGACAACAGAGATGCTTCAGCACCAGTCTGACAACAGAGAGTGTGCTTCAGCACCAGTCTGACAACAGAGAGTGCTTCAGCACCAGTCTGACATCAGAGAGTGCTTCAGCACCAGTCTGACAACTGAGAGTGTGCTTCAGCACCAGTCTGACAACAGAGAGTGCTTCAGCACCAGTCTGACATCAGAGAGTGCTTCAGCCAGTCTGACAACAGAGAGTGCTTCAGCATCTGACAACAGAGAGTGCTTCAGCAGTCTGACAACAGAGAGTGCTTAGCAGTCTGACAACAGAGAGTGCTTCAGCAGTCTGACAACAGAGAGTGTGCTTCAGCACCAGTCTGACAAAATAGAGTGCCTCAGCACCAGTCTGACATCAGAAAGTGCCTCAGCACCAGTCTGACAACAGAGAGTGCTTCAGCAAGTCTGACAACAGAGAGTGCTTCAGCAGTCTGACAACAGAGAGTGCTTCAGCAGTCCGACAACAGAGAGTGTGCTTCAGCACCAGTCTGACAACAGAGAGTGCTTCAGCAGTCTGACAACAGAGTGTGCTTCAGCACCAGTCTGACAACAGAGAGTGCTTCAGCACCAGTCTGACAACAGAGAGTGCTTCAGCAGTCTGACAACAGAGAGTGTTTCAGCAGTCTGACAACAGAGAGTGTGCTTCAGCACCAGTCTGACAAAAGAGAGTGCCTCAGCACCAGTCTGACAACAGAGAATGCTTCAGCACCAGTCTGATAACAGAGAGTGCTTCAGTACCAGTCTGACATCAGAAATTGCCTCAGCACCAGTCTGACAACAGAGAGTAACTCAGCACCAGTCTGACAACAGAGAGTGCTTCAGCACCAGTCAGACAACAGAGAGTGCTTCAGCAGTCTGACAACAGAGAGTGTGCTTCAGCACCAGTCTGCAACAGAGAGTGCTTCAGCCAGTCTGACAACAGAGAGTGCTTCAGCAGTCTGACAACAGAGAGTGCTTCAGCAGTCTGACAACAGAGAGTGTGCTTCAGCACCAGTCTGACAACAGAGAGTGCCTCAGCACCAGTCTGACAACAGTGAGTGCTTCAGCACCAGTCAGACAACAGAGAGTGCTTCAGCAGTCTGACAACAGAGAGTGTGCTTCAGCACCAGTCTGCAACAGAAGTGCTTCAGCACCAGTCTGACAACAGAGAGTGCTTCAGCAGTCTGACAACAGAGAGTGTGCTTCAGCACCAGTCTGACAACAGAGAGTGCTTCAGCCAGTCTGACAACAGAGAGTGCTTCAGCAGTCTGACAACAGAGAGTGCTTCAGCAGTCCGACAACAGAGAGTGTGCTTCAGCACCAGTCTAACAACAGAGAGTGCTTCAGCAGTCTGACAACAGAGTGTGCTTCAGCACCAGTCTGACAACAGAGAGTGCTTCAGCACCAGTCTGACAACAGAGAGTGCTTCAGCAGTCTGACAACAGAGAGTGTTTCAGCAGTCTGACAACAGAGAGTGTGCTTCAGCACCAGTCTGACAAAAGAGAGTGCCTCAGCAACAGTCTGACAACAGAGAATGCTTCAGCACCAGTCTGATAACAGAGAGTGCTTCAGTACCAGTCTGACATCAGAAATTGCCTCAGCACCAGTCTGACAACAGAGAGTGCCTCAGCACCAGTCTGACAACAGAGAGTGCTTCAGCACCAGTCAGACAACAGAGAGTGCTTCAGCAGTCTGACAACAGAGAGTGCTTCAGCAGTCTGACAACAGAGAGTGCTTCAGCAGTCTGACAACAGAGAGTGTGCTTCAGCACCAGTCTGACAACAGAGAGTGCCTCAGCACCAGTCTGACAACAGTGAGTGCTTCAGCACCAGTCAGACAACAGAGAGTGCTTCAGCACCAGTCTGACAACAGAGAGTGCTTCAGCACCAGTCTTACAACAGAGAGTGCTTCAGCACCAGTCTTACAACAGAGAGTGCTTCAGCAGTCTGACAACAGAGAGTGTGCTTCAGCACCAGTCTGACAACAGAGAGTGCTTCAGCACCAGTCTGACATCAGAGAGTGCTTCAGCCAGTCTGACAACAGAGAGTTCTTCAGCAGTCTGACAACAGAGAGTGTGCTTCAGCACCAGTCTGCAACAGAAGTGCTTCAGCACCAGTCTGACAACAGAGAGTGCTTCAGCAGTCTGACAACAGAGAGTGTGCTTCAGCACCAGTCTGACAACAGAGAGTTCTTCAGCCAGTCTGACAACAGAGAGTGCTTCAGCAGTCTCACAACAGAGAGTGCTTCAGCAGTCTGACAACAGAGAGTGTGCTTCAGCTCCAGTCTGACAAAAGAGAGTGCCTCAGCACCTGTCTGACATCAGAAAGTGCCTCAGCACCTGTCTGACAACAGAGTTCAGCACCAGTCTGATAACAGAGAGTGCTTCAGCACCAGTCTGACATCAGAGAGTGCTTCAGCAGTCTGACAACAGTGAGTGCTTTAGCACCAGTCTGACAACAGAGAGTGCTTCAGCACCAGTCTGACAAAAGAGAGTGCTTCAGCACCAGTCTTACAACAGAGTGCTTCAGCAGTCTGACAACAGAGAGTGTGCTTCAGCACCAGTCTGACAACAGAGAGTGCTTCAGCACCAGTCTGACATCAGAGAGTGCTTCAGCCAGTCTGACAACAGAGAGTGCTTCAGCAGTCTGACAACAGAGAGTGCCTCAGTACTAGTCTGACATCAGAAAGTGCCTCAGCACCAGTCTGACAACAGAGAGTGCTTCAGCACCAGTCTGACATCAGAAAGTGCCTCAGCACCAGTCTGACAACAGAGAGTGCTTCAGCAAGTCTGACAACAGAGAGTGCTTCAGCAGTCTGACAACAGAGAGTGCTTCAGCAGTCCGACAACAGAGAGTGTGCTTCAGCACCAGTCTGACAAAAGAGAGTGCTTCAGCAGTCTGACAACAGAGTGTGCTTCAGCACCAGTCTGACAGAGAGTGCTTCAGCACCAGTCTGACAACAGAGAGTGCTTCAGCACGAGTCTGACAACAGAGAGTGCTTCAGCACGAGTCTGACAACAGAGAGTGCTTCAGCACCAGTCTGACAACAGAGAGTGCTTCAGCACCAGTCTGACAACAGAGAGTGTGCTTCAGCACCAGTCGAGTGCTTCAGCACCAGTCTGACATCAGAGAGTGCTTCAGCACCAGTCTGACAACTGAGAGTGTGCTTCAGCACCAGTCTGACAACAGAGAGTGCTTCAGCACCAGTCTGACATCAGAGAGTGCTTCAGCCAGTCTGACAACAGAGAGTGCTTCAGCATCTGACAACAGAGAGTGCTTCAGCAGTCTGACAACAGAGAGTGCTTAGCAGTCTGACAACAGAGAGTGCTTCAGCAGTCTGACAACAGAGAGTGTGCTTCAGCACCAGTCTGACAAAATAGAGTGCCTCAGCACCAGTCTGACATCAGAAAGTGCCTCAGCACCAGTCTGACAACAGAGAGTGCTTCAGCAAGTCTGACAACAGAGAGTGCTTCAGCAGTCTGACAACAGAGAGTGCTTCAGCAGTCCGACAACAGAGAGTGTGCTTCAGCATCAGTCTGACAACAGAGAGTGCTTCAGCAGTCTGACAACAGAGTGTGCTTCAGCACCAGTCTGACAACAGAGAGTGCTTCAGCACCAGTCTGACAACAGAGAGTGCTTCAGCACGAGTCTGACAACAGAGAGTGCTTCAGCACCAGTCTGACAACAGAGAGTGCTTCAGCACCAGTCTGACAACAGAGAGTGTGCTTCAGCACCAGTCTGACATCAGAGAGTGCTTCAGCCAGTCTGACAACAGAGAGTGCTTCAGCATCTGACAACAGAGAGTGCTTCAGCAGTCTGACAACAGAGAGTGCTTCAGCAGTCTGACAACAGAGAGTGTGCTTCAGCACCAGTCTGACATCAGTAAGTGCCTCAGCACCAGTCTGATAACAGAGAGTGCTTCAGCACCAGTCTGACATCAGAAAATGCCTCAGCACCAGTCTGACAACAGAGAGTGCTTCAGCAAGTCTGACAACAGAGAGTGCTTCAGCAGTCTGACAGCAGAGAGTGCTTCAGCAGTCTGACAACAGAGAGTGTGCTTCAGCAAGTCTGACAACAGAGAGGGCTTCAGCAGTCTGACAACAGAGAGTGCCTCAGCACCAGTTTGACAACAGAGAGTGCTTCAGCACCAGTCTGACAACAGAGAGTGCTTCAGCAGTCTGACAACAGAGTGTGCTTCAGCACCAGTTTGACAACAGAGAGTGTGCTTCAGCACCAGTCTGACAACAGAGAGTGCTTCAGCACCAGTCTGACAACAGAGAGTGCTTCAGCAGTCTGACAACAGAGTGTGCTTCAGCACCAGTCTGACAACAGAGAGTGCTTCAGCACCAGACTGACAACAGAGAGTGCTTCAGCACCAGTCTGAGTACAGAGAGTGCTTCAGCAGTCTGACAACAGAGTGTGCTTCAGCACCAGTCTGACAACAGAGAGTGCTTCAGCACCAGTCTGACATCAGAGAGTGCTTCAGCCAGTCTGACAACAGAGAGTGCTTCAGCAGTCTGACAACAGAGAGTGTTTCAGCAGTCTGACAACAGAGAGTGTGCTTCAGCACCAGTCTGACAAAAGAGAGTTCCTCAGCACCAGTCTGACATTAGAAAGTGCCTCAGCACCAGTCTGACAACAGAGAGTGCTTCAGCACCAGTCTGATAACAGAGAGTGCTTCAGCACCAGTCTGACATCAGAAATTGCCTCAGCACCAGTCTGACAACAGAGAGTGCCTCAGCACCAGTCTGACAACAGAGAGTGCTTCAGCACCAGTCAGACAACAGAGAGTGCTTCAGCAGTCTGACAACAGAGAGTGTGCTTCAGCACCAGTCTGCAACAGAGAGTGCTTCAACACCAGTCTGACATCAGAGAGTGCTTCAGCCAGTCTGACAACAGAGAGTGCTTCAGCAGTCTGACAACAGAGAGTGCTTCAGCAATCTGACAACAGAGAGTGTGCTTGAGCATCAGTCTGACAACAGAGAGTGCTTCAGCACCAGTCTGACAACAGAGAGTGCTTCAGCACCAGTCTGACAACAGTGAGTGCTTCATCACCATTCTGACAACAGAGTGTGCTTCAGCACCAGTCTTACAACAGAGAGTGCATCAGCACCAGTCTGACAACAGAGAGTGCTTCAGCAGTCTGGCAACAGAGAGTGTGCTTCAGCACTAGTCTGACAACAGAGAGTGCCTCAGCACCAGTCTGACATCAGAAAGTGCCTCAGCACCAGTCTGACAACAGAGAGTGCTTCAGCACCAGTCAGACAACAGAGAGTGCTTCAGCAGTCTGACAACAGAGAGTGCCTCAGCACCAGTCTGACAACAGAGAGTGCTTCAGCAGTCTGACAACAGAGAGTGCTTCAGCAGTCTGACAACAGAGAGTGTGCTTCAGCACCAGTCTGACAACAGAGAGTGCTTCAGCCAGTCTGACAACAGAGAGTGCTTAGCAGTCTGACAACAGAGAGTGCTTCAGCAGTCTGACAACAGAGAGTGTGCTTCAGCACCAGTCTGACAAAAGAGAGTGCTTCAGCACCAGTCTGACATCAGTAAGTGCCTCAGCACCAGTCTGATAACAGAGAGTGCTTCAGCACCAGTCTGACATCAGAAAATGCCTCAGCACCAGTCTGACAACAGAGAGTGCTTCAGCAAGTCTGACAACAGAGAGTGCTTCAGCAGTCTGACAACAGAGAGTGCTTCAGCAGTCTGACAACAGAGAGTGTGCTTCAGACCAGTCTGACAACAGAGAGGGCTTCAGCAGTCTGACAACAGAGAGTGCCTCAGCACCAGTTTTACAACAGAGAGTGCTTCAGCACCAGTCTTACAACAGAGAGTGCTTCAGCACCAGTCTGACAACAGAGAGTGCTTCAGCAGTCTGACAACAGAGTGTGCTTCAGCACCAGTCTGACAACAGAGAGTGCTTCAGCACCAGTCTGACAACAGAGAGTGCTTCAGCAGTCTGACAACAGAGAGTGCCTCAGCACCAGTTTGACAACAGAGAGTGTGCTTCAGCACCAGTCTAACAACAGAGAGTGCTTCAGCACCAGTCTGACAACAGAGAGTGCTTCAGTAGTCTGACAACAGGGTGTGCTTCAGCACCAGTCTGACAACAGAGAGTGCTTCAGCACCAGTCTGACAACAGAGAGTGCTTCAGCACCAGTCTGAGAACAGAGAGTGCTTCAGCAGTCTGACAACAGAGAGTGTGCTTCAGCACCAGTCTGACAACAGAGAGTGCTTCAGCAACAGTCTGACATCAGAGAGTGCTTCAGCCAGTCTGACAACAGAGAGTGCTTCAGCAGTCTGACAACAGAGAGTGTTTCAGCAGTCTGACAACAGAGAGTGTGCTTCAGCACCAGTCTGACAAAAGAGAGTGCCTCAGCACCAGTCAGACATTAGAAAGTGCCTCAGCACTAGTCTAACAACAGAGAGTGCTTCAGCACCAGTCTGATAACAGAGAGTGCTTCAGCACCAGTCTGACATCAGAAATTGCCTCAGCACCAGTCTGACAACAGAGAGTGCCTCAGCACCAGTCTGACAACAGAGAGTGCTTCAGCACCAGTCAGACAACAGAGAGTGCTTCAGCAGTCTGACAACAGAGAGTGTGCTTCAGCACCAGTCTGCAACAGAGAGTGCTTCAGCCAGTCTGACAACAGAGAGTGCTTCAGCAGTCTGACAACAGAGAGTGCTTCAGCAGTCTGACAACAGAGAGTGTGCTTCAGCTCCAGTCTGACAAAAGAGAGTGCCTCAGCACCTGTCTGACATCAGAAAGTGCCTCAGCACCAGTCTGACAACAGAGTTCAGCACCAGTCTGATAACAGAGAGTGCTTCAGCACCAGTCTGATATCAGAGAGTGCTTCAGCAGTCTGACAACAGAGAGTGCTTCAGCACCAGTCTGACAACAGAGAGTGCTTCAGCACCAGTTTTACAACAGAGAGTGCTTCAGCAGTCTGACAACAGAGAGTGTGCTTCAGCACCAGTCTGACAACAGAGAGTGCCTCAGCACCAGTCTGACAACAGTGAGTGCTTCAGCACCAGTCAGACAACAGAGAGTGCTTCAGCAGTCTGACAACAGAGAGTGTGCTTCAGCACCAGTCTGCAACAGAGAGTGCTTCAGCACCAGTCTGACAACAGAGAGTGCTTCAGCAGTCTGACAACAGAGAGTGTGCTTCAGCACCAGTCTGACAACAGAGAGTGCTTCAGCCAGTCTGACAACAGAGAGTGCTTCAGCAGTCTGACAACAGAGAGTGCTTCAGCAGTCTGACAACAGAGAGTGTGCTTCAGCTCCAGTCTGACAAAAGAGAATGCCTCAGCACCTGTCTGACATCAGAAAGTGCCTCAGCACCAGTCTGACAACAGAGTTCAGCACCAGTCTGATAAAAGAGAGTGCTTCAGCACCAGTCTGACATCAGAGAGTGCTTCAGCAGTCTGACAACAGAGAGTGCTTCAGCAATCTGACAACAGAGAGTGTGCTTCAGCACCAGTCTGACCACAGAGAGTGCTTCAGCACCAGTCTGACAACAGTGAGTGCTTTAGCACCAGTCTTACAACAGAGAGTGCTTCAGCACAGTCTGACAACAGAGAGTGCTTCAACACCAGTCTGACAACAGAGAGTGCTTCAGCACCAGTCTTACAACAGAGAGTGCTTCAGCAGTCTGACAACAGAGAGTGTGCTTCAGCACCAGTCTGACAACAGAGAGTGCTTCAGCACCAGTCTGACATCAGAGAGTGCTTCAGCCAGTCTGACAACAGAGAGTGCTTCAGCAGTCTGACAACAGAGAGTGCCTCAGCACCAGTTTTACAACAGAGAGTGCTTCAGCACCAGTCTGACAACAGAGAGTGCTTCAGCAGTCTGACAACAGAGTGTGCTTCAGCACCAGTCTGACAACAGAGAGTGCTTCAGCACCAGTCTGACAACAGAGAGTGCTTCAGCAGTCTGACAACAGAGAGTGCCTCAGCACCAGTTTGACAACAGAGAGTGTGCTTCAGCACCAGTCTGACAACAGAGAGTGCTTCAGCACCAGTCTGACAACAGAGAGTGCTTCAGCAGTCTGACAACAGAGTGTGCTTCAGCACCAGTCTGACAACAGAGAGTGCTTCAGCACCAGTCTGACAACAGAGAGTGCTTCAGCACCAGTCTGAGAACAGAGAGTGCTTCAGCAGTCTGACAACAGAGAGTGTGCTTCAGCATCAGTCTGACAACAGAGAGTGCTTCAGCACCAGTCTGACATCAGAGAGTGCTTCAGCCAGTCTGACAACAGAGAGTGCTTCAGCAGTCTGACAACAGAGAGTGTTTCAGCAGTCTGACAACAGAGAGTGTGCTTCAGCACCAGTCTGACAAAAGAGAGTGCCTCAGCACCAGTCTGACATTAGAAAGTGCCTCAGCAACAGTCTGACAACAGAGAGTGCTTCAGCACCAGTCTGATAACAGAGAGTGCTTCAGTACCAGTCTGACATCAGAAATTGCCTCAGCACCAGTCTGACAACAGAGAGTGCTTCAGCACCAGTCTGACAACAGAGAGTGCTTCAGCACCAGTCTGACAACAGAGAGTGCTTCAGCAGTCTGACAACAGAGTGTGCTTCAGCACCAGTCTGACAACAGAGAGTGCTTCAGCACCAGTCTGACAACAGAGAGTGCTTCAGCACCAGTCTGAGAACAGAGAGTGCTTCAGCAGTCTGACAACAGAGTGTGCTTCAGCACCAGTCTGACAACAGAGAGTGCTTCAGCACCAGTCTGATATCAGAGAGTGCTTCAGCCAGTCTGACAACAGAGAGTGCTTCAGCAGTCTGACAACAGAGAGTGTTTCAGCAGTCTGACAACAGAGAGTGTGCTTCAGCACCAGTCTGACAAAAGAGAGTGCCTCAGCACCAGTCTGACATTAGAAAGTGCCTCAGCACCTGTCTGACAACAGAGAGTGCTTCAGCACCAGTCTGATAACAGAGAGTGCTTCAGCACCAGTCTGACATCAGAAATTGCCTCAGCACCAGTCTGACAACAGAGAGTGCCTCAGCACCAGTCTGACAACAGAGAGTGCTTCAGCACCAGTCAGACAACAGAGAGTGCTTCAGCAGTCTGACAACAGAGAGTGTGCTTCAGCTCCAGTCTGACAACAGAGAGTGCTTCAGCACCAGTCTGACATCAGAGAGTGCTTCAGCAGTCTGACAACAGAGAGTGCTTCAGCACCAGTCTGACAACAGAGAGTGCTTCAGCACCAGTTTTACAACAGAGAGTGCTTCAGCAGTCTGACAACAGAGAGTGTGCTTCAGCACCAGTCTGACAACAGAGAGTGCCTCAGCACCAGTCTGACAACAGTGAGTGCTTCAGCACCAGTCAGACAACAGAGAGTGCTTCAGCAGTCTGACAACAGAGAGTGTGCTTCAGCACCAGTCTGCAACAGAGAGTGCTTCAGCACCAGTCTGACAACAGAGAGTGCTTCAGCACCAGTCTGACAACAGAGAGTGTGCTTCAGCAGTCTGACAACAGAGAGTGCTTCAGCAGTCTGACAACAGAGAGTGTGCTTCAGCTCCAGTCTGACAAAAGAGAGTGCCTCAGCACCTGTCTGACATCAGAAAGTGCCTCAGCACCAGTCTGACAACAGAGTTCAGCACCAGTCTGATAACAGAGAGTGCTTCAGCACCAGTCTGACATCAGAGAGTGCTTCAGCAGTCTGACAACAGAGAGTGCTTCAGCAATCTGACAACAGAGAGTGTGCTTCAGCACCAGTCTGACCACAGAGAGTGCTTCAGCACCAGTCTGACAACATTGAGTGCTTTAGCACCAGTCTTACAACAGAGAGTGCTTCAGCACAGTCTGACAACAGAGAGTGCTTCAGCACCAGTCTGACAACAGAGAGTGCTTCAGCACCAGTCTTACAACAGAGAGTGCTTCCGCAGTCTGACAACAGAGAGTGTGCTTCAGCACCAGTCTGACAACAGAGAGTGCTTCAGCACCAGTCTGACATCAGAGAGTGCTTCAGCCAGTCTGACAACAGAGAGTGCTTCAGCAGTCTGACAACAGAAAGTGCCTCAGCACCAGTTTTACAACAGAGAGTGCTTCAGCACCAGTCTGACAACAGAGAGTGCTTCAGCAGTCTGACAACAGAGTGTGCTTCAGCACCAGTCTGACAACAGAGAGTGCTTCAGCACCAGTCTGACAACAGAGAGTGCTTCAGCAGTCTGACAACAGAGAGTGCCTCAGCACCAGTTTGAAACAGAGAGTGTGCTTCAGCACCAGTCTGACAACAGAGAGTGCTTCAGCACCAGTCTGACAACAGAGAGTGCTTCAGCAGTCTGACAACAGAGTGTGCTTCAGCACCAGTCTGACAACAGAGAGTGCTTCAGCAGTCTGACAACAGAGAGTGTGCTTCAGCACCAGTCTGACAACAGAGAGTGCTTCAGCACCAGTCTGACATCAGAGAGTGCTTCAGCCAGTCTGACAACAGAGAGTGCTTCAGCAGTCTGACAACAGAGAGTGTTTCAGCAGTCTGACAACAGAGAGTGTGCTTCAGCACCAGTCTGACAAAAGAGAGTGCCTCAGCACCAGTCTGACAACAGAGAATGCTTCAGCACCAGTCTGATAACAGAGAGTGCTTCAGTACCAGTCTGACATCAGAAATTGCCTCAGCACCAGTCTGACAACAGAGAGTGCCTCAGCACCAGTCTGACAACAGAGAGTGCTTCAGCACCAGTCAGACAACAGAGAGTGCTTCAGCAGTCTGACAACAGAGAGTGTGCTTCAGCACCAGTCTGCAACAGAGAGTGCTTCAGCCAGTCTGACAACAGAGAGTGCTTCAGCAGTCTGACAACAGAGAGTGCTTCAGCAGTCTGACAACAGAGAGTGTGCTTCAGCACCAGTCTGACAACAGAGAGTGCCTCAGCACCAGTCTGACAACAGTGAGTGCTTCAGCACCAGTCAGACAACAGAGAGTGCTTCAGCAGTCTGACAACAGAGAGTGTGCTTCAGCACCAGTCTGCAACAGAAGTGCTTCAGCACCAGTCTGACAACAGAGAGTGCTTCAGCAGTCTGACAACAGAGAGTGTGCTTCAGCACCAGTCTGACAACAGAGAGTGCTTCAGCCAGTCTGACAACAGAGAGTGCTTCAGCAGTCTGACAACAGAGAGTGCTTCAGCAGTCTGACAACAGAGAGTGTGCTTCAGCTCCAGTCTGACAAAAGAGAGTGCCTCAGCACCTGTCTGACATCAGAAAGTGCCTCAGCACCAGTCTGACAACAGAGTTCAGCACCAGTCTGATAACAGAGAGTGCTTCAGCACCAGTCTGACATCAGAGAGTGCTTCAGCAGTCTGACAACAGTGAGTGCTTTAGCACCAGTCTGACAACAGAGAGTGCTTCAGCACCAGTCAGTCAAAAGAGAGTGCTTCAGCACCAGTCTTACAACAGAGTGCTTCAGCAGTCTGACAACAGAGAGTGTGCTTCAGCACCAGTCTGACAACAGAGAGTGCTTCAGCACCAGTCTGACATCAGAGAGTGCTTCAGCCAGTCTGACAACAGAGAGTGCTTCAGCAGTCTGACAACAGAGAGTGCCTCAGTACTAGTCTGACATCAGAAAGTGCCTCAGCACCAGTCTGACAACAGAGAGTGCTTCAGCACCAGTCTGACATCAGAAAGTGCCTCAGCACCAGTCTGACAACAGAGAGTGCTTCAGCAGTCTGACAACAGAGAGTGCTTCAGCAGTCCGACAACAGAGAGTGTGCTTCAGCACCAGTCTGACAAAAGAGAGTGCTTCAGCAGTCTGACAACAGAGTGTGCTTCAGCACAAGTCTGACAACAGAGAGTGCTTCAGCACCAGTCTGACAACAGAGAGTGCTTCAGCACGAGTCTGACAACAGAGAGTGCTTCAGCACGAGTCTGACAACAGAGAGTGCTTCAGCACCAGTCTGACAACAGAGAGTGCTTCAGCACCAGTCTGACAACAGAGAGTGTGCTTCAGCACCAGTCTGACAACAGAGAGTGCTTCAGCACCAGTCTGACATCAGAGAGTGCTTCAGCACCAGTCTGACAACTGAGAGTGTGCTTCAGCACCAGTCTGACAACAGAGAGTGCTTCAGCACCAGTCTGACATCAGAGAGTGCTTCAGCCAGTCTGACAACAGAGAGTGCTTCAGCATCTGACAACAGAGAGTGCTTCAGCAGTCTGACAACAGAGAGTGCTTAGCAGTCTGACAACAGAGAGTGCTTCAGCAGTCTGACAACAGAGAGTGTGCTTCAGCACCAGTCTGACAAAATAGAGTGCCTCAGCACCAGTCTGACATCAGAAAGTGCCTCAGCACCAGTCTGACAACAGAGAGTGCTTCAGCAAGTCTGACAACAGAGAGTGCTTCAGCAGTCTGACAACAGAGAGTGCTTCAGCAGTCCGACAACAGAGAGTGTGCTTCAGCACCAGTCTGACAACAGAGAGTGCTTCAGCAGTCTGACAACAGAGTGTGCTTCAGCACCAGTCTGACAACAGAGAGTGCTTCAGCACCAGTCTGACAACAGAGAGTGCTTCAGTACGAGTCTGACAACAGAGAGTGCTTCAGCACCAGTCTGACAACAGAGAGTGCTTCAGCACCAGTCTGACAACAGAGAGTGTGCTTCAGCACCAGTCTGACAACAGAGAGTGCTTCAGCACCAGTCTGACATCAGAGAGTGCTTCAGCCAGTCTGACAACAGAGAGTGCTTCAGCATCTGACAACAGAGAGTGCTTCAGCAGTCTGACAACAGAGAGTGCTTCAGCAGTCTGACAACAGAGAGTGTGCTTCAGCACCAGTCTGACATCAGTAAGTGCCTCAGCACCAGTCTGATAACAGAGAGTGCTTCAGCACCAGTCTGACATCAGAAAATGCCTCAGCACCAGTCTGACAACAGAGAGTGCTTCAGCAAGTCTGACAACAGAGAGTGCTTCAGCAGTCTGACAACAGAGAGTGCTTCAGCAGTCTGACAACAGAGAGTGTGCTTCAGCAAGTCTGACAACAGAGAGGGCTTCAGCAGTCTGACAACAGAGAGTGCCTCAGCACCAGTTTGACAACAGAGAGTGCTTCAGCACCAGTCTGACAACAGAGAGTGCTTCAGCACCAGTCTGACAACAGAGAGTGCTTCAGCAGTCTGACAACAGAGTGTGCTTCAGCACCAGTTTGACAACAGAGAGTGTGCTTCAGCACCAGTCTGACAACAGAGAGTGCTTCAGCACCAGTCTGACAACAGAGAGTGCTTCAGCAGTCTGACAACAGAGTGTGCTTCAGCACCAGTCTGACAACAGAGAGTGCTTCAGCACCAGACTGACAACAGAGAGTGCTTCAGCACCAGTCTGAGTACAGAGAGTGCTTCAGCAGTCTGACAACAGAGAGTGTGCTTCAGCACCAGTCTGACAACAGAGAGTGCTTCAGCACCAGTCTGACATCAGAGAGTGCTTCAGCCAGTCTGACAACAGAGAGTGCTTCAGCAGTCTGACAACAGAGAGTGTTTCAGCAGTCTGACAACAGAGAGTGTGCTTCAGCACCAGTCTGACAAAAGAGAGTGCCTCAGCACCAGTCTGACATTAGAAAGTGCCTCAGCACCAGTCTGACAACAGAGAGTGCTTCAGCACCAGTCTGATAACAGAGAGTGCTTCAGCACCAGTCTGACATCAGAAATTGCCTCAGCACCAGTCTGACAACAGAGAGTGCCTCAGCACCAGTCTGACAACAGAGAGTGCTTCAGCACCAGTCAGACAACAGAGAGTGCTTCAGCAGTCTGACAACAGAGAGTGTGCTTCAGCACCAGTCTGCAACAGAGAGTGCTTCAGCACCATTCTGACAACAGAGAGTGCTTCAGCCAGTCTGACAACAGAGAGTGCTTCAGCAGTCTGACAACAGAGAGTGCTTCAGCAGTCTGACAACAGAGAGTGTGCTTCAGCTCCAGTCTGACAAAAGAGAGTGCCTCAGCACCTGTCTGACATCAGAAAGTGCCTCAGCACCAGTCTGACAACAGAGTTCAGCACCAGTCTGACAACAGAGAGTGCTTGAGCACCAGTCTGACATCAGAGAGTGCTTCAGCAGTCTGACAACAGAGAGTGCTTCAGCAATCTGACACAGAGAGTGTGCTTCAGCACCAGTCTGACCACAGAGAGTGCTTCAGCACCAGTCTGACAACAGTGAGTGCTTTAGCACCAGTCTGACAACAGAGAGTGCTTCAGCACCAGTCTGACAACAGAGAGTGCTTCAGCACCAGTTTTACAACAGAGAGTGCTTCAGCAGTCTGACAACAGAGAGTGTGCTTCAGCACCAGTCTGACAACAGAGAGTGCCTCAGCACCAGTCTGACAACAGTGAGTGCTTCAGCACCAGTCAGACAACAGAGAGTGCTTCAGCAGTCTGACAACAGAGAGTGTGCTTCAGCACCAATCTGCAACAGAGAGTGCTTCAGCAGTCTGACAACAGAGAGTGCTTCAGCCAGTCTGACAACAGAGAGTGCTTCAGCAGTCTGAGAACAGAGAGTGCTTCAGCAGTCTGACAACAGAGAGTGTGCTTCAGCACCAGTCTGACAACAGAGAGTGCTTCAGCACCAGTCTGACATCAGAGAGTGCTTCAGCCAGTCTGACAACAGAGAGTGCTTCAGCAGTCTGACAACAGAGAGTGTTTCAGCAGTCTGACAACAGAGAGTGTGCTTCAGCACCAGTCTGACAAAAGAGAGCGCCTCAGCACCAGTCTGACATTAGAAAGTGCCTCAGCACCAGTCTGACAACAGAGAGTGCTTCAGCACCAGTCTGATAACAGAGAGTGCTTCAGCACCAGTCTGACATCAGAAATTGCCTCAGCACCAGTCTGACAACAGAGAGTGCCTCAGCACCAGTCTGACAACAGAGAGTGCTTCAGCACCAGTCAGACAACAGAGAGTGCTTCAGCAGTCTGACAACAGAGAGTGTGCTTCAGCACCAGTCTGCAACAGAGAGTGCTTCAGCCAGTCTGACAACTGAGAGTGCTTCAGCAGTCTGACAACAGAGAGTGCTTCAGCAGTCTGACAACAGAGAGTGTGCTTCAGCTCCAGTCTGACAAAAGAGAGTGCCTCAGCACCTGTCTGACATCAGAAAGTGCCTCAGCACCAGTCTGACAACAGAGTTCAGCACCAGTCTGATAACAGAGAGTGCTTCAGCACCAGTCTGATATCAGAGAGTGCTTCAGCAGTCTGACAACAGAGAGTGCTTCAGCACCAGTCTGACAACAGAGAGTGCTTCAGCACCAGTTTTACAACAGAGAGTGCTTCAGCAGTCTGACAACAGAGAGTGTGCTTCAGCACCAGTCTGACAACAGAGAGTGCCTCAGCACCAGTCTGACAACAGTGAGTGCTTCAGCACCAGTCAGACAACAGAGAGTGCTTCAGCAGTCTGACAACAGAGAGTGTGCTTCAGCACCAGTCTGCAACAGAGAGTGCTTCAGCACCAGTCTGACAACAGAGAGTGCTTCAGCAGTCTGACAACAGAGAGTGTGCTTCAGCACCAGTCTGACAACAGAGAGTGCTTCAGCCAGTCTGACAACAGAGAGTGCTTCAGCAGTCTGACAACAGAGAGTGCTTCAGCAGTCTGACAACAGAGAGTGTGCTTCAGCTCCAGTCTGACAAAAGAGAATGCCTCAGCACCTGTCTGACATCAGAAAGTGCCTCAGCACCAGTCTGACAACAGAGTTCAGCACCAGTCTGATAACAGAGAGTGCTTCAGCACCAGTCTGACATCAGAGAGTGCTTCAGCAGTCTGACAACAGAGAGTGCTTCAGCAATCTGACAACAGAGAGTGTGCTTCAGCACCAGTCTGACCACAGAGAGTGCTTCAGCACCAGTCTGACAACAGTGAGTGCTTTAGCACCAGTCTTACAACAGAGAGTGCTTCAGCACAGTCTGACAACAGAGAGTGCTTCAACACCAGTCTGACAACAGAGAGTGCTTCAGCACCAGTCTTACAACAGAGAGTGCTTCAGCAGTCTGACAACAGAGAGTGTGCTTCAGCACCAGTCTGACAACAGAGAGTGCTTCAGCACCAGTCTGACATCAGAGAGTGCTTCAGCCAGTCTGACAACAGAGAGTGCTTCAGCAGTCTGACAACAGAGAGTGCCTCAGCACCAGTTTTACAACAGAGAGTGCTTCAGCACCAGTCTGACAACAGAGAGTGCTTCAGCAGTCTGACAACAGAGTGTGCTTCAGCACCAGTCTGACAACAGAGAGTGCTTCAGCACCAGTCTGACAACAGAGAGTGCTTCAGCAGTCTGACAACAGAGAGTGCCTCAGCACCAGTTTGACAACAGAGAGTGTGCTTCAGCACCAGTCTGACAACAGAGAGTGCTTCAGCACCAGTCTGACAACAGAGAGTGCTTCAGCAGTCTGACAACAGAGTGTGCTTCAGCACCAGTCTGACAACAGAGAGTGCTTCAGCACCAGTCTGACAACAGAGAGTGCTTCAGCACCAGTCTGAGAACAGAGAGTGCTTCAGCAGTCTGACAACAGAGAGTGTGCTTCAGCATCAGTCTGACAACAGAGAGTGCTTCAGCACCAGTCTGACATCAGAGAGTGCTTCAGCCAGTCTGACAACAGAGAGTGCTTCAGCAGTCTGACAACAGAGAGTGTTTCAGCAGTCTGACAACAGAGAGTGTGCTTCAGCACCAGTCTGACAAAAGAGAGTGCCTCAGCACCAGTCTGACATTAGAAAGTGCCTCAGCACCAGTCTGACAACAGAGAGTGCTTCAGCACCAGTCTGATAACAGAGAGTGCTTCAGTACCAGTCTGACATCAGAAATTGCCTCAGCACCAGTCTGACAACAGAGAGTGCTTCAGCACCAGTCTGACAACAGAGAGTGCTTCAGCACCAGTCTGACAACAGAGAGTGCTTCAGCAGTCTGACAACAGAGTGTGCTTCAGCACCAGTCTGACAACAGAGAGTGCTTCAGCACCAGTCTGACAACAGAGAGTGCTTCAGCACCAGTCTGAGAACAGAGAGTGCTTCAGCAGTCTGACAACAGAGTGTGCTTCAGCACCAGTCTGACAACAGAGAGTGCTTCAGCACCAGTCTGATATCAGAGAGTGCTTCAGCCAGTCTGACAACAGAGAGTGCTTCAGCAGTCTGACAACAGAGAGTGTTTCAGCAGTCTGACAACAGAGAGTGTGCTTCAGCACCAGTCTGACAAAAGAGAGTGCCTCAGCACCAGTCTGACATTAGAAAGTGCCTCAGCACCAGTCTGACAACAGAGAGTGCTTCAGCACCAGTCTGACAACAGAGAGTGCTTCAGCACCAGTCAGACAACAGAGAGTGCTTCAGCAGTCTGACAACAGAGAGTGTGCTTCAGCTCCAGTCTGACAACAGAGAGTGCTTCAGCACCAGTCTGACATCAGAGAGTGCTTCAGCAGTCTGACAACAGAGAGTGCTTCAGCACCAGTCTGACAACAGAGAGTGCTTCAGCACCAGTTTTACAACAGAGAGTGCTTCAGCAGTCTGACAACAGAGAGTGTGCTTCAGCACCAGTCTGACAACAGAGAGTGCCTCAGCACCAGTCTGACAACAGTGAGTGCTTCAGCACCAGTCAGACAACAGAGAGTGCTTCAGCAGTCTGACAACAGAGAGTCTGCTTCAGCACCAGTCTGCAACAGAGAGTGCTTCAGCACCAGTCTGACAACAGAGAGTGCTTCAGCAGTCTGACAACAGAGAGTGTGCTTCAGCAGTCTGACAACAGAGAGTGCTTCAGCAGTCTGACAACAGAGAGTGTGCTTCAGCTCCAGTCTGACAAAAGAGAGTGCCTCAGCACCTGTCTGACATCAGAAAGTGCCTCAGCACCAGTCTGACAACAGAGTTCAGCACCAGTCTGATAACAGAGAGTGCTTCAGCACCAGTCTGACATCAGAGAGTGCTTCAGCAGTCTGACAACAGAGAGTGCTTCAGCAATCTGACAACAGAGAGTGTGCTTCAGCACCAGTCTGACCACAGAGAGTGCTTCAGCACCAGTCTGACAACAGTGAGTGCTTTAGCACCAGTCTTACAACAGAGAGTGCTTCAGCACCAGTCTGACAACAGAGAGTGCTTCAGCACCAGTCTTACAACAGAGAGTGCTTCAGCAGTCTGACAACAGAGAGTGTGCTTCAGCACCAGTCTGACAACAGAGAGTGCTTCAGCACCAGTCTGACATCAGAGAGTGCTTCAGCCAGTCTGACAACAGAGAGTGCTTCAGCAGTCTGACAACAGAAAGTGCCTCAGCACCAGTTTTACAACAGAGAGTGCTTCAGCACCAGTCTGACAACAGAGAGTGCTTCAGCAGTCTGACAACAGAGTGTGCTTCAGCACCAGTCTGACAACAGAGAGTGCTTCAGCACCAGTCTGACAACAGAGAGTGCTTCAGCAGTCTGACAACAGAGAGTGCCTCAGCACCAGTTTGAAACAGAGAGTGTGCTTCAGCACCAGTCTGACAACAGAGAGTGCTTCAGCACCAGTCTGACAACAGAGAGTGCTTCAGCAGTCTGACAACAGAGTGTGCTTCAGCACCAGTCTGACAACAGAGAGTGCTTCAGCATCAGTCTGACAACAGAGAGTGCTTCAGCAGTCTGACAACAGAGAGTGTGCTTCAGCACCAGTCTGACAACAGAGAGTGCTTCAGCACCAGTCTGACATCAGAGAGTGCTTCAGCCAGTCTGACAACAGAGAGTGCTTCAGCAGTCTGACAACAGAGAGTGTTTCAGCAGTCTGACAACAGAGAGTGTGCTTCAGCACCAGTCTGCAACAGAGAGTGCTTCAGTGCTTCAGCAGTCTGACAACAGAGAGTGTGCTTCAGCACCAGTCTGACAACAGAGAGTGCCTCAGCACCAGTCTGACAACAGTGAGTGCTTCAGCACCAGTCTGACAACAGAGAGTGCTTCAGCAGTCTGACAACAGAGAGTGTGCTTCAGCACCAGTCTGACAACAGAGAGTGCTTCAGCCAGTCTGACAACAGAGAGTGCTTCAGCAGTCTGACAACAGAGAGTGCTTCAGCAGTCTGACAACAGAGAGTGTGCTTCAGCTCCAGTCTGACAAAAGAGAGTGCCTCAGCACCTGTCTGACATCAGAAAGTGCCTCAGCACCAGTCTGACAACAGAGTTCAGCACCAGTCTGATAACAGAGAGTGCTTCAGCACCAGTCTGAC
This sequence comes from Cladorhizidae sp. MBARI D1340-BT2, assembly GCA_028752905.1. Classification (NCBI taxonomy): domain Eukaryota; kingdom Metazoa; phylum Porifera; class Demospongiae; order Poecilosclerida; family Cladorhizidae; species Cladorhizidae sp. MBARI D1340-BT2. The sequence continues at coordinate 20,290,443 of JAQNBH010000017.1, read as the reverse complement.
ATCAGAGAGTGCTTCAGCAGTCTGACAACAGTGAGTGCTTTAGCACCAGTCTGACAACAGAGAGTGCTTCAGCACCAGTCAGTCAAAAGAGAGTGCTTCAGCACCAGTCTTACAACAGAGTGCTTCAGCAGTCTGACAACAGAGAGTGTGCTTCAGCACCAGTCTGACAACAGAGAGTGCTTCAGCACCAGTCTGACATCAGAGAGTGCTTCAGCCAGTCTGACAACAGAGAGTGCTTCAGCAGTCTGACAACAGAGAGTGCCTCAGTACTAGTCTGACATCAGAAAGTGCCTCAGCACCAGTCTGACAACAGAGAGTGCTTCAGCACCAGTCTGACATCAGAGAGTGCCTCAGCACCAGTCTGACAACAGAGAGTGCTTCAGCAGTCTGAGAACAGAGAGTGTGCTTCAGCACCAGTCTGACAACAGAGAGTGCTTCAGCAGTCCGACAACAGAGAGTGTGCTTCAGCACCAGTCTGACAAAAGAGAGTGCTTCAGCAGTCTGACAACAGAGTGTGCTTCAGCACAAGTCTGACAACAGAGAGTGCCTCAGCACCAGTCTGACAACAGATAGTGCTTCAGCACCAGTCTGACATCAGAAAGTGCCTCAGCACCAGTCTGACAACAGAGAGTGCTTCAGCAAGTCTGACAACAGAGAGTGCTTCAGCAGTCTGACAACAGAGAGTGCTTCAGCAGTCCGACAACAGAGAGTGTGCTTCAACACCAGTCTGACAAAAGAGAGTGCTTCAGCAGTCTGACAACAGAGTGTGCTTCAGCACAAGTCTGACAACAGAGAGTGCTTCAGCACCAGTCTGACAACAGAGAGTGCTTCAGCACGAGTCTGACAACAGAGAGTGCTTCAGCACGAGTCTGACAACAGAGAGTGCTTCAGCACCAGTCTGACAACAGAGAGTGCTTCAGCACCAGTCTGACAACAGAGAGTGTGCTTCAGCACCAGTCTGACAACAGAGAGTGCTTCAGCACCAGTCTGACATCAGAGAGTGCTTCAGCACCAGTCTGACAACTGAGAGTGTGCTTCAGCACCAGTCTGACAACAGAGAGTGCTTCAGCACCAGTCTGACATCAGAGAGTGCTTCAGCCAGTCTGACAACAGAGAGTGCTTCAGCATCTGACAACAGAGAGTGCTTCAGCAGTCTGACAACAGAGAGTGCTTAGCAGTCTGACAACAGAGAGTGCTTCAGCAGTCTGACAACAGAGAGTGTGCTTCAGCACCAGTCTGACAAAATAGAGTGCCTCAGCACCAGTCTGACATCAGAAAGTGCCTCAGCACCAGTCTGACAACAGAGAGTGCTTCAGCAAGTCTGACAACAGAGAGTGCTTCAGCAGTCTGACAACAGAGAGTGCTTCAGCAGTCCGACAACAGAGAGTGTGCTTCAGCACCCGTCTGACAACAGAGAGTGCTTCAGCAGTCTGACAACAGAGTGTGCTTCAGCACCAGTCTGACAACAGAGAGTGCTTCAGCACCAGTCTGACAACAGAGAGTGCTTCAGTACGAGTCTGACAACAGAGAGTGCTTCAGCACCAGTCTGACAACAGAGAGTGCTTCAGCACCAGTCTGACAACAGAGAGTGTGCTTCAGCACCAGTCTGACAACAGAGAGTGCTTCAGCACCAGTCTGACATCAGAGAGTGCTTCAGCCAGTCTGACAACAGAGAGTGCTTCAGCATCTGACAACAGAGAGTGCTTCAGCAGTCTGACAACAGAGAGTGCTTCAGCAGTCTGACAACAGAGAGTGTGCTTCAGCACCAGTCTGACATCAGTAAGTGCCTCAGCACCAGTCTGATAACAGAGAGTGCTTCAGCACCAGTCTGACATCAGAAAATGCCTCAGCACCAGTCTGACAACAGAGAGTGCTTCAGCAAGTCTGACAACAGAGAGTGCTTCAGCAGTCTGACAACAGAGAGTGCTTCAGCAGTCTGACAACAGAGAGTGTGCTTCAGCAAGTCTGACAACAGAGAGGGCTTCAGCAGTCTGACAACAGAGAGTGCCTCAGCACCAGTTTGACAACAGAGAGTGCTTCAACACCAGTCTGACAACAGAGAGTGCTTCAGCACCAGTCTGACAACAGAGAGTGCTTCAGCAGTCTGACAACAGAGTGTGCTTCAGCACCAGTTTGACAACAGAGAGTGTGCTTCAGCACCAGTCTGACAACAGAGAGTGCTTCAGCACCAGTCTGACAACAGAGAGTGCTTCAGCAGTCTGACAACAGAGTGTGCTTCAGCACCAGTCTGACAACAGAGAGTGCTTCAGCACCAGACTGACAACAGAGAGTGCTTCAGCACCAGTCTGAGTACAGAGAGTGCTTCAGCAGTCTGACAACAGAGAGTGTGCTTCAGCACCAGTCTGACAACAGAGAGTGCTTCAGCACCAGTCTGACATCAGAGAGTGCTTCAGCCAGTCTGACAACAGAGAGTGCTTCAGCAGTCTGACAACAGAGAGTGTTTCAGCAGTCTGACAACAGAGAGTGTGCTTCAGCACCAGTCTGACAAAAGAGAGTGCCTCAGCACCAGTCTGACATTAGAAAGTGCCTCAGCACCAGTCTGACAACAGAGAGTGCTTCAGCACCAGTCTGATAACAGAGAGTGCTTCAGCACCAGTCTGACATCAGAAATTGCCTCAGCACCAGTCTGACAACAGAGAGTGCCTCAGCACCAGTCTGACAACAGAGAGTGCTTCAGCACCAGTCAGACAACAGAGAGTGCTTCAGCAGTCTGACAACAGAGAGTGTGCTTCAGCACCAGTCTGCAACAGAGAGTGCTTCAGCACCATTCTGACAACAGAGAGTGCTTCAGCCAGTCTGACAACAGAGAGTGCTTCAGCAGTCTGACAACAGAGAGTGCTTCAGCAGTCTGACAACAGAGAGTGTGCTTCAGCTCCAGTCTGACAAAAGAGAGTGCCTCAGCACCTGTCTGACATCAGAAAGTGCCTCAGCACCAGTCTGACAACAGAGTTCAGCACCAGTCTGACAACAGAGAGTGCTTCAGCACCAGTCTGACATCAGAGAGTGCTTCAGCAGTCTGACAACAGAGAGTGCTTCAGCAATCTGACACAGAGAGTGTGCTTCAGCACCAGTCTGACCACAGAGAGTGCTTCAGCACCAGTCTGACAACAGTGAGTGCTTTAGCACCAATCTGACAACAGAGAGTGCTTCAGCACCAGTCTGACAACAGAGAGTGCTTCAGCACCAGTTTTACAACAGAGAGTGCTTCAGCAGTCTGACAACAGAGAGTGTGCTTCAGCACCAGTCTGACAACAGAGAGTGCCTCAGCACCAGTCTGACAACAGTGAGTGCTTCAGCACCAGTCAGACAACAGAGAGTGCTTCAGCAGTCTGACAACAGAGAGTGTGCTTCAGCACCAATCTGCAACAGAGAGTGCTTCAGCAGTCTGACAACAGAGAGTGCTTCAGCCAGTCTGACAACAGAGAGTGCTTCAGCAGTCTGACAACAGAGAGTGCTTCAGCAGTCTGACAACAGAGAGTGTGCTTCAGCTCCAGTCTGACAAAAGAGAGTGCCTCAGCACCTGTCTGACAACAAAGAGTGCTTCAGCACCATTTTTACAACAGAGAGTGCTTCAGCAGTCTGACAACAGAGAGTGTGCTTCAGCACCAGTCTGACAACAGAGAGTGCCTCAGCACCAGTCTGACAACAGTGAGTGCTTCAGCACCAGTCAGACAACAGAGAGTGCTTCAGCAGTCTGACAACAGAGAGTGCTTCAGCAGTCTGACAACAGAGAGTGTGCTTCAGCACCAGTCTGACAACAGAGAGTGCTTCAGCCAGTCTGACAACAGAGAGTGCTTCAGCAGTCTGACAACAGAGAGTGCTTCAGCAGTCTGACAACAGAGAGTGTGCTTCAGCTCCAGTCTGACAAAAGAGAGTGCCTCAGCACCTGTCTGATATCAGAAAGTGCCTCAGCACCAGTCTGACAACAGAGTTCAGCACCAGTCTGACCACAGAGAGTGCTTCAGCACCAGTCTGACAACAGTGAGTGCTTTAGCACCAGTCTTACAACAGAGAGTGCTTCAGCACAGTCTGACAACAGAGAGTGCTTCAGCACCAGTCTGACAACAGAGAGTGCTTCAGCACCAGTCTTACAACAGAGAGTGCTTCAGCAGTCTGACAACAGAGAGTGTGCTTCAGCACCAGTCTGACAACAGAGAGTGCTTCAGCACCAGTCTGACATCAGAGAGTGCTTCAGCCAGTCTGACAACAGAGAGTGCTTCAGCAGTCTGACAACAGAGAGTGCTTCAGCAGTCTGACAACAGAGAGTGCCTCAGCACTAGTCTGACATCAGAAAGTGCCTCAGCACCAGTCTGACAACAGAGAGTGCTTCAGCACCAGTCTGACAACTGAGAGTGTGCTTCAGCACCAGTCTGACAACAGAGAGTGCCTCAGCACCAGTCTGACAACAGTGAGTGCTTCAGCACCAGTCAGACAACAGAGAGTGCTTCAGCAGTCTGACAACAGAGAGTGTGCTTCAGCACCAATCTGCAACAGAGAGTGCTTCAGCAGTCTGACAACAGAGAGTGCTTCAGCCAGTCTGACAACAGAGAGTGCTTCAGCAGTCTGACAACAGAGAGTGCTTCAGCAGTCTGACAACAGAGAGTGTGCTTCAGCTCCAGTCTGACAAAAGAGAGTGCCTCAGCACCTGTCTGACAACAAAGAGTGCTTCAGCACCATTTTTACAACAGAGAGTGCTTCAGCAGTCTGACAACAGAGAGTGTGCTTCAGCACCAGTCTGACAACAGAGAGTGCCTCAGCACCAGTCTGACAACAGTGAGTGCTTCAGCACCAGTCAGACAACAGAGAGTGCTTCAGCAGTCTGACAACAGAGAGTGCTTCAGCAGTCTGACAACAGAGAGTGTGCTTCAGCACCAGTCTGACAACAGAGAGTGCTTCAGCCAGTCTGACAACAGAGAGTGCTTCAGCAGTCTGACAACAGAGAGTGCTTCAGCAGTCTGACAACAGAGAGTGTGCTTCAGCTCCAGTCTGACAAAAGAGAGTGCCTCAGCACCTGTCTGATATCAGAAAGTGCCTCAGCACCAGTCTGACAACAGAGTTCAGCACCAGTCTGATCACAGAGAGTGCTTCAGCACCAGTCTGACAACAGTGAGTGCTTTAGCACCAGTCTTACAACAGAGAGTGCTTCAGCACAGTCTGACAACAGAGAGTGCTTCAGCACCAGTCTGACAACAGAGAGTGCTTCAGCACCAGTCTTACAACAGAGAGTGCTTCAGCAGTCTGACAACAGAGAGTGTGCTTCAGCACCAGTCTGACAACAGAGAGTGCTTCAGCACCAGTCTGACATCAGAGAGTGCTTCAGCCAGTCTGACAACAGAGAGTGCTTCAGCAGTCTGACAACAGAGAGTGCTTCAGCAGTCTGACAACAGAGAGTGCCTCAGCACTAGTCTGACATCAGAAAGTGCCTCAGCACCAGTCTGACAACAGAGAGTGCTTCAGCACCAGTCTGACAACTGAGAGTGTGCTTCAGCACCAGTCTGACAACAGAGAGTGCTTCAGCACCAGTCTGACAACAGAGAGTGCTTCAGCATCTGATAACAGAGAGTGCTTCAGCAGTCTGACAACAGAGAGTGCTTAGCAGTCTGACAACAGAGAGTGTGCTTCAGCACCAGTCTGACAAAATAGAGTGCCTCAGCACCAGTCTGACATCAGAAAGTGCCTCAGCACCAGTCTGACAACAGAGAGTGCTTCAGCAAGTCTGACAACAGAGAGTGCTTCAGCAGTCTGACAACAGAGAGTGCTTCAGCAATCCGACAACAGAGAGTGTGCTTCAGCACCAGTCTGACAACAGAGAGTGCTTCAGCAGTCTGACAACAGAGTGTGCTTCAGCACCAGTCTGACAACAGAGAGTGCTTCAGCACCAGTCTGACAACAGAGAGTGCTTCAGCACGAGTCTGACAACAGAGAGTGCTTCAGCACCAGTCTGACAACAGAGAGTGCTTCAGCACCAGTCTGACAACAGAGAGTGTGCTTCAGCACCAGTCTGACAACAGAGAGTGCTTCAGCACCAGTCTGACATCAGAGAGTGCTTCAGCCAGTCTGACAACAGAGAGTGCTTCAGCATCTGACAACAGAGAGTGCTTCAGAAGTCTGACAATAAAGAGAGTGCTTCAGCAGTCTGACAACAGAGAGTGTGCTTCAGCACCAGTCTGACATCAGTAAGTGCCTCAGCACCAGTCTGATAACAGAGAGTGCTTCAGCACCAGTCTGACATCAGAAAATGCCTCAGCACCAGTCTGACAACAGAGAGTGCTTCAGCAAGTCTGACAACAGAGAGTGCTTCAGCAGTCTGACAACAGAGAGTGCTTCAGCAGTCTGAAAACAGAGAGTGTGCTTCAGCAAGTCTGACAACAGAGAGGGCTTCAGCAGTCTGACAACAGAGAGTGCCTCAGCACCAGTTTGACAACAGAGAGTGCTTCAGCACCAGTCTGACAACAGAGAGTGCTTCAGCACCAGTCTGACAACAGAGAGTGCTTAAGCAGTCTGACAACAGAGTGTGCTTCAGCACCAGTTTGACAACAGAGAGTGTGCTTCAGCACCAGTCTGACAACAGAGAGTGCTTCAGCACCAGTCTGACAACAGAGAGTGCTTCAGCAGTCTGACAACAGAGTGTGCTTCAGCACCAGTCTGACAACAGAGAGTGCTTCAGCACCAGACTGACAACAGAGAGTGCTTCAGCACCAGTCTGAGTACAGAGAGTTCTTCAGCAGTCTGACAACAGAGAGTGTGCTTCAGCACCAGTCTGACAACAGAGAGTGCTTCAGCACCAGTCTGACATCAGAGAGTGCTTCAGCCAGTCTGACAACAGAGAGTGCTTCAGCAGTCTGACAACAGAGAGTGTTTCAGCAGTCTGACAACAGAGAGTGTGCTTCAGCACCAGTCTGACAAAAGAGAGTGCCTCAGCTCCAGTCTGACATTAGAAAGTGCCTCAGCACCAGTCTGACAACAGAGAGTGCTTCAGCACCAGTCTGATAACAGAGAGTGCTTCAGCACCAGTCTGACATCAGAAATTGCCTCAGCACCAGTCTGACAACAGAGAGTGCTTCAGCACCAGTCAGACAACAGAGAGTGCTTCAGTAGTCTGACAACAGAGAGTGTGCTTCAGCACCAGTCTGCAACAGAGAGTGCTTCAGCACCATTCTGACAACAGAGAGTGCTTCAGCCAGTCTGACAACAGAGAGTGCTTCAGCAGTCTGACAACAGAGAGTGTGCTTCAGCTCCAGTCTGACAAAAGAGAGTGCCTCAGCACCTGTCTGACATCAGAAAGTGCCTCAGCACCAGTCTGACAACAGAGTTCAGCACCAGTCTGACAACAGAGAGTGCTTCAGCACCAGTCTGACATCAGAGAGTGCTTCAGCAGTCTGACAACAGAGAGTGCTTCAGCAATCTGACACAGAGAGTGTGCTTCAGCACCAGTCTGACCACAGAGAGTGCTTCAGCACCAGTCTGACAACAGTGAGTGCTTTAGCACCAGTCTGACAACAGAGAGTGCTTCAGCACCAGTCTGACAACAGAGAGTGCTTCAGCACCAGTTTTACAACAGAGAGTGCTTCAGCAGTCTGACAACAGAGAGTGTGCTTCAGCACCAGTCTGACAACAGAGAGTGCCTCAGCACCAGTCTGACAACAGTGAGTGCTTCAGCACCAGTCAGACAACAGAGAGTGCTTCAGCAGTCTGACAACAGAGAGTGTGCTTCAGCACCAGACTGCAACAGAGAGTGCTTCAGCAGTCTGACAACAGAGAGTGCTTCAGCCAGTCTGACAACAGAGAGTGCTTCAGCAGTCTGACAACAGAGAGTGCTTCAGCAGTCTGACAACAGAGAGTGTGCTTCAGCTCCAGTCTGACAAAAGAGAGTGCCTCAGCACCTGTCTGACAACAAAGAGTGCTTCAGCACCAGTTTTACAACAGAGAGTGCTTCAGCAGTCTGACAACAGAGAGTGTGCTTCAGCACCAGTCTGACAACAGAGAGTGCCTCAGCACCAGTCTGACAACAGTGAATGTTTCAGCACCAGTCAGACAACAGAGAGTGCTTCAGCAGTCTGACAACAGAGAGTGCTTCAGCAGTCTGACAACAGAGAGTGTGCTTCAGCACCAGTCTGACAACAGAGAGTGCTTCAGCCAATCTGACAACAGAGAGTGCTTCAGCAGTCTGACAACAGAGAGTGCTTCAGCAGTCTGACAACAGAGAGTGTGCTTCAGCTCCAGTCTGACAAAAGAGAGTGCCTCAGCACCTGTCTGATATCAGAAAGTGCCTCAGCACCAGTCTGACAACAGAGTTCAGCACCAGTCTGACCACAGAGAGTGCTTCAGCACCAGTCTGACAACAGTGAGTGCTTTAGCACCAGTCTTACAACAGAGAGTGCTTCAGCACAGTCTGACAACAGAGAGTGCTTCAGCACCAGTCTGACAACAGAGAGTGCTTCAGCACCAGTCTTACAACAGAGAGTGCTTCAGCAGTCTGACAACAGAGAGTGTGCATCAGCACCAGTCTGACAACAGAGAGTGCTTCAGCACCAGTCTGACATCAGAGAGTGCTTCAGCCAGTCTGACAACAGAGAGTGCTTCAGCAGTCTGACAACAGATAGTGCTTCAGCAGTCTGACAACAGAGAGTGCCTCAGCACTAGTCTGACATCAGAAAGTGCCTCAGCACCAGTCTGACAACAGAGAGTGCTTCAGCACCAGTCTGACAACTGAGAGTGTGCTTCAGCACCAGTCTGACAACAGAGAGTGCTTCAGCACCAGTCTGACATCAGAGAGTGCTTCGCCAGTCTGACAACAGAGAGTGCTTCAGCATCTGACAACAGAGAGTGCTTCAGCAGTCTGACAACTGAGAGTGCTTCAGCAGTCTGACAACAGAGAGTGTGCTTCAGCACCAGTCTGACAAAATAGAGTGCCTCAGCACCAGTCTGACATCAGTAAGTGCCTCAGCACCAGTCTGATAACAGAGAGTGCTTCAGCACCAGTCTGACAACAGAAAATGCCTCAGCACCAGTCTGACAACAGAGAGTGCTTCAGCAAGTCTGACAACAGAGAGTGCTTCAGCAGTCTGACAACAGAGAGTGTGCTTCAGACCAGTCTGACAACAGAGAGGGCTTCAGCAGTCTGACAACAGAGAGCGCTTCAGCAGTCTGACAACAGAGAGTGCCTCAGCACCAGTCTGACAACAGAGAGTGCTTCAGCACCAGTCTGACAACAGAGAGTGCTTCAGCACCAGTCTGACAACAGAGAGTTCTTCAGCAGTCTGACAACAGAGTGTGCTTCAGCACTAGTCTGACAACAGAGAGTGCTTCAGCACCAGTCTGATAACAGAGTGTGCTTCAGCACCAGTCTGACATCAGAAATTGCCTCAGCACTAGACTGACAACAGAGAGTGCCTCAGCACCAGTCTGACAACAGAGAGTGCTTCAGCACCAGTCAGACAACAGAGAGTGCTTCAGCAGTCTGACAACAGAGAGTGTGCTTCAGCACCAGTCTGCAACAGAGAGTGCTTCAGCACCAGTCTGACAACAGAGAGTGCTTCAGCCAGTCTGACAACAGAGAGTGCTTCAGCAGTCTGACAACAGAGAGTGCTTCAGCAGTCTGACAACAGAGAGTGTGCTTCAGCTCCAGTCTGACAAAAGAGAGTGCCTCAGCACCTGTCTGACATCAGAAAGTGCCTCAGCACCAGTCTGACAACAGAGTTCAGCACCAGTCTGATAACAGAGAGTGCTTCAGCACCAGTCTGACTTCAGAGAGTGCTTCAGCAGTCTGACAACAGAGAGTGCTTCAGCACCAGTCTGACAACAGAGAGTGCTTCAGCACCAGTCTTACAACAGAGAGTGCTTCAGCAGTCTGACAACAGAGAGTGTGCTTCAGCACCAGTCTGACAACAGAGAGTGCTTCATCACCAGTCTGACAACAGAGAGTGCCTCAGCACCAGTCTGACAACAGTGAGTGCTTCAGCACCAGTCAGACAACAGAGAGTGCTTCAGCAGTCTGACAACAGAGAGTGTGTTTCAGCACCAGTCTGCAACAGAGAGTGCTTCAGCACCAGTCTGACAACAGAGAGTGCTTCAGCAGTCTGACAACAGAGAGTGTGCTTCAGCACCAGTCTGACAACAGAGAGTGCTTCAGCCAGTCTGACAACAGAGAGTGCTTCAGCAGTCTGACAACAGAGAGTGCTTCAGCAGTCTGAAAAACAGAGAGTGTGCTTCAGCTCCAGTCTGACAAAAGAGAGTGCCTCAGCACCTGTCTGACATCAGAAAGTGCCTCAGCACCAGTCTGACAACAGAGTTCAGCACCAGTCTGATAACAGAGAGTGCTTCAGCACCAGTCAGACAACAGAGAGTGCTTCAGCAGTCTGTCAACAGAGAGTGTGCTTCAGCACCAGTCTGCAACAGAGAGTGCTTCAGCACCAGTCTGACAACAGAGAGTGCTTCAGCCAGTCTGACAACAGAGCAGTCTGACAACAGAGAGTGTGCTTCAGCACCAGTCTGACAAAAGAGAGTGCCTCAGCTCCAGTCTGACATTAGAAAGTGCCTCAGCACCAGTCTGACAACAGAGAGTGCTTCAGCACCAGTCTGATAACAGAGAGTTCTTCAGCACCAGTCTGACATCAGAAATTGCCTCAGCACCAGTCTGACAACAGAGAGTGCCTCAGCACCAGTCTGACAACAGAGAGTGCTTCAGCACCAGTCAGACAACAGAGAGTGCTTCAGTAGTCTGACAACAGAGAGTGTGCTTCAGCACCAGTCTGCAACAGAGAGTGCTTCAGCACCATTCTGACAACAGAGAGTGCTTCAGCCAGTCTGACAACAGAGAGTGCTTCAGCAGTCTGACAACAGAGAGTGTGCTTCAGCTCCAGTCTGACAAAAGAGAGTGCCTCAGCACCTGTCTGACATCAGAAAGTGCCTCAGCACCAGTCTGACAACAGAGTTCAGCACCAGTCTGACAACAGAGAGTGCTTCAGCACCAGTCTGACATCAGAGAGTGCTTCAGCAGTCTGACAACAGAGAGTGCTTCAGCAATCTGACACAGAGAGTGTGCTTCAGCACCAGTCTGACCACAGAGAGTGCTTCAGCACCAGTCTGACAACAGTGAGTGCTTTAGCACCAGTCTGACAACAGAGAGTGCTTCAGCACCAGTCTGACAACAGAGAGTGCTTCAGCACCAGTTTTACAACAGAGAGTGCTTCAGCAGTCTGACAACAGAGAGTGTGCTTCAGCACCAGTCTGACAACAGAGAGTGCCTCAGCACCAGTCTGACAACAGTGAGTGCTTCAGCACCAGTCAGACAACAGAGAGTGCTTCAGCAGTCTGACAACAGAGAGTGTGCTTCAGCACCAGACTGCAACAGAGAGTGCTTCAGCAGTCTGACAACAGAGAGTGCTTCAGCCAGTCTGACAACAGAGAGTGCTTCAGCAGTCTGACAACAGAGAGTGCTTCAGCAGTCTGACAACAGAGAGTGTGCTTCAGCTCCAGTCTGACAAAAGAGAGTGCCTCAGCACCTGTCTGACAACAAAGAGTGCTTCAGCACCAGTTTTACAACAGAGAGTGCTTCAGCAGTCTGACAACAGAGAGTGTGCTTCAGCACCAGTCTGACAACAGAGAGTGCCTCAGCACCAGTCTGACAACAGTGAGTGCTTCAGCACCAGTCAGACAACAGAGAGTGCTTCAGCAGTCTGACAACAGAGAGTGCTTCAGCAGTCTGACAACAGAGAGTGTGCTTCAGCACCAGTCTGACAACAGAGAGTGCTTCAGCAGTCTGACAACAGAGAGTGTGCTTCAGCTCCAGTCTGACAAAAGAGAGTGCCTCAGCACCTGTCTGATATCAGAAAGTGCCTCAGCACCAGTCTGACAACAGAGTTCAGCACCAGTCTCACCATAGAGAGTGCTTCAGCACCAGTCTGACAACAGTGAGTGCTTTAGCACAAGTCTTACAACAGAGAGTGCTTCAGCACAGTCTGACAACAGAGAGTGCTTCAGCACCAGTCTGACAACAGAGAGTGCTTCAGCACCAGTCTTACAACAGAGAGTGCTTCAGCAGTCTGACAACAGAGAGTGTGCATCAGCACCAGTCTGACATCAGAGAGTGCTTCAGCCAGTCTGACAACAGAGAGTGCTTCAGCAGTCTGACAACAGATAGTGCTTCAGCAGTCTGACAACAGAGAGTGCCTCAGCACTAGTCTGACATCAGAAAGTGCCTCAGCACCAGTCTGACAACAGAGAGTGCTTCAGCACCAGTCTGACAACTGAGAGTGTGCTTCAGCACCAGTCTGACAACAGAGAGTGCTTCAGCACCAGTCTGACATCAGAGAGTGCTTCGCCAGTCTGACAACAGAGAGTGCTTCAGCATCTGACAACAGAGAGTGCTTCAGCAGTCTGACAACAGAGAGTGCTTCAGCAGTCTGACAACAGAGAGTGTGCTTCAGCACCAGTCTGACAAAATAGAGGGCCTCAGCACCAGTCTGACATCAGTAAGTGCCTCAGCACCAGTCTGATAACAGAGAGTGCTTCAGCACCAGTCTGACAACAGAAAATGCCTCAGCACCAGTCTGACAACAGAGAGTGCTTCAGCAAGTCTGACAACAGAGAGTGCTTCAGCAGTCTGACAACAGAGAGTGTGCTTCAGACCAGTCTGACAACAGAGAGGGCTTCAGCAGTCTGACAACAGAGAGGGCTTCAGCAGTCTGACAACAGAGAGTGCCTCAGCACCAGTCTGACAACAGAGAGTGCTTCAGCACCAGTCTGACAACAGAGAGTGCTTCAGCACCAGTCTGACAACAGAGAGTGCTTCAGCAGTCTGACAACAGAGTGTGCTTCAGCACTAGTCTGACAACAGAGAGTGCTTCAGCACCAGTCTGATAACAGAGAGTGCTTCAGCAGTCTGACAACAGAGAGTGCCTCAGCACCAGTTTGACAACAGAGAGTGTGCTTCAGCACCAGTCTGACAACAGAGAGTGCTTCAGCACCAGTCTGACAACAGAGAGTGCTTCAGCAGTCTGACAACAGAGTGTGCTTCAGCACCAGTCTGACAACAGAGAGTGCTTCAGCACCAATCTGACAACAGAGAGTGCTTCAGCACCAGTCTGAGAACAGAGAGTGCTTCAGCAGTCTGACAACAGAGAGTGTGCTTCAGCACCAGTCTGACAACAGAGAGTGCTTCAGCACCTGTCTGACAACAGAGAGTGCTTCAGCAGTCTGAGAACAGAGAGTGTTTCAGCAGTCTGACAACAGAGAGTGTGCTTCAGCACCAGTCTGACAAAAGAGAGTGCCTCAGCACCAGTCTGACATTAGAAAGTGCCTCAGCACCAGTCTGACAACAGAGAGTGCTTCAGCACCAGTCTGATAACAGAGAGTGTTTCAGCACCAGTCTGACAACAGAAATTGCCTCAGCACCAGACTTACAACAGAGAGTGCCTCAGCACCAGTCTGACAACAGAGAGTGCTTCAGCACCAGTCAGACAACAGAGAGTGCTTCAGCAGTCTGACAACAGAGAGTGTGCTTCAGCACCAGTCTGCAACAGAGAGTGCTTCAGCACCAGTCTGACAACAGAGAGTGCTTCAGCCAGTCTGACAACAGAGAGTGCTTCAGCAGTCTGACAACAGAGAGTGCTTCAGCAGTCTGACAACAGAGAGTGTGCTCCAGCTCCAGTCTGACAAAAGAGAGTGCCTCAGCACCTGTCTGACATCAGAAAGTGCCTCAGCACCAGTCTGACAACAGAGTTCAGCACCAGTCTGATAACAGAGAGTGCTTCAGCACCAGTCTGACTTCAGAGAGTGCTTCAGCAGTCTGACAACAGAGAGTGCTTCAGCACCAGTCTGACAACAGAGAGTGCTTCAGCACCAGTCTTACAACAGAGAGTGCTTCAGCAGTCTGACAACAGAGAGTGTGCTTCAGCACCAGTCTGACAACAGAGAGTGCTTCAGCACCAGTCTGACAACAGAGAGTGCCTCAGCACCAGTCTGACAACAGTGAGTGCTTCAGCACCAGTCAGACAACAGAGAGTGCTTCAGCAGTCTGACAACAGAGAGTGTGTTTCAGCACCAGTCTGCAACAGAGAGTGCTTCAGCACCAGTCTGACAACAGAGAGTGCTTCAGCAGTCTGACAACAGAGAGTGTGCTTCAGCACCAGTCTGACAACAGAGAGTGCTTCAGCCAGTCTGACAACAGAGAGTGCTTCAGCAGTCTGACAACAGAGAGTGCTTCAGCAGTCTGAAAAACAGAGAGTGTGCTTCAGCTCCAGTCTGACAAAAGAGAGTGCCTCAGCACCTGTCTGACATCAGAAAGTGCCTCAGCACCAGTCTGACAACAGAGTTCAGCACCAGTCTGATAACAGAGAGTGCTTCAGCACCAGTCAGACAACAGAGAGTGCTTCAGCAGTCTGTCAACAGAGAGTGTGCTTCAGCACCAGTCTGCAACAGAGAGTGCTTCAGCACCAGTCTGACAACAGAGAGTGCTTCAGCCAGTCTGACAACAGAGCAGTCTGACAACAGAGAGTGTGCTTCAGCTCCAGTCTGACAAAAGAGAGTGCCTCAGCACCTGTCTGACATCAGAAAGTGCCTCAGCACCAGTCTGACAACAGAGTTCAGTACCAGTCTGATAACAGAGTTCAGCACCAGTCTGACATCAGAGAGTGCTTCAGCAGTCTGACAACAGAGAGTGCTTCAGCAATCTGACAACAGAGAGTGTGCTTCAGCACCAGTCTGACCACAGAGAGTGCTTCAGCACCAGTCTGACAACAGTGAGTGCTTTAGCACCAGTCTTACAACAGAGAGTGCTTCAGCACAGTCTGACAACAGAGAGTGCTTCAGCACCAGTCTGACAACAGAGAGTGCTTCAGCACCAGTCTTACAACAGAGAGTGCTTCAGCACCAGTCTTACAACAGAGAGTGCTTCAGCAGTCTGACAACAGAGAGTGTGCTTCAGCACCAGTCTGACAACAGAGAGTGCTTCAGCACCAGTCTGACATCAGAGAGTGCTTCAGCCAGTCTTACAACAGAGAGTGCTTCAGCGATTCTGACAACAGAGAGTTCTTCAGCAGTCTGACAACAGAGAGTGCTTCAGCACCAGTCTGACATCAGAGAGTGCCTCAGCACTAGTCTGACATCAGAAAGTGCCTCAGCACCAGTCTGACAACAGAGAGTGCTTCAGCACCAGTCTGACATCAGAGAGTGCCTCAGCACCAGTCTGACAACAGAGAGTGCTTCAGCAAGTCTGACAACAGAGAGTGTGCTTCAGCACCAGTCTGCAACAGAGAGTGTTTCAGCACCAGTCTGACAACAGAGAGTGCTTCAGCAGTCTGACAACAGAGAGTGTGCTTCAGCACCAGTCTGACAACAGAGAGTGCTTCAGCCAGTCTGACAACAGAGAGTGCTTCAGCAGTCTGACAACAGAGAGTGCTTCAGCAGTCTGAAAAACAGAGAGTGTGCTTCAGCTCCAGTCTGACAAAAGAGAGTGCCTCAGCACCTGTCTGACATCAGAAAGTGCCTCAGCACCAGTCTGACAACAGAGTTCAGCACCAGTCTGATA
Source organism: Cladorhizidae sp. MBARI D1340-BT2 (assembly GCA_028752905.1). NCBI lineage: Eukaryota > Metazoa > Porifera > Demospongiae > Poecilosclerida > Cladorhizidae > Cladorhizidae sp. MBARI D1340-BT2. The sequence goes on along the minus strand of JAQNBH010000017.1, from coordinate 20,274,893 downwards.
ACAGAGAGTGCTTCAGCACCAGTCAGACAACAGAGAGTGCTTCAGCAATCTGACAACAGAGAGTGTGCTTCAGCACCAGTCTGACCACAGAGAGTGCTTCAGCACCAGTCTGACAACAGTGCGTGCTTTAGCACCAGTCTTACAACAGAGAGTGCTTCAGCACAGTCTGACAACAGAGAGTGCTTCAGCACCAGTCTGACAACAGAGAGTGCTTCAGCACCAGTCTTACAACAGAGAGTGCTTCAGCAGTCTGACAACAGAGAGTGTGCTTCAGCACCAGTCTGACAACAGAGAGTGCTTCAGCACCAGTCTGCAACAGAGAGTGCTTCAGCACCAGTCTGACAACAGAGAGTGCTTCAGCAGTCTGACAACAGAGAGTGTGCTTCAGCTCCAATCTGACAAAAGAGAGTGCCTCAGCACCTGTCTGACAACAGAGAGTGCTTCAGCACCAGTTTTACAACAGAGAGTGCTTGAGCAGTCTGACAACAGAGAGTGTGCTTCAGCACCAGTCTGACAACAGAGAGTGCCTCAGCACCAGTCTGACAACAGTGAGTGCTTCAGCACCAGTCAGACAACAGAGAGTGCTTCAGCAGTCTGACAACAGAGAGTGTGCTTCAGCACCAGTCTGCAACAGAGAGTGCTTCAGCACCAGTCTGACAACAGAGAGTGCTTCAGCAGTCTGACAACAGAGAGTGTGCTTCAGCACCAGTCTGACAACAGAGAGTGCTTCAGCCAGTCTGACAACAGAGAGTGCTTCAGCAGTCTGACAACAGAGAGTGCTTCAGCAGTCTGAAAAACAGAGAGTGTGCTTCAGCTCCAGTCTGACAAAAGAGAGTGCCTCAGCACCTGTCTGACATCAGAAAGTGCCTCAGCACCAGTCTGACAACAGAGTTCAGCACCAGTCTGATAACAGAGAGTGCTTCAGCACCAGTCAGACAACAGAGAGTGCTTCAGCAATCTGACAACAGAGAGTGTGCTTCAGCACCAGTCTGACCACAGAGAGTGCTTCAGCACCAGTCTGACAACAGTGAGTGCTTTAGCACCAGTCTTACAACAGAGAGTGCTTCAGCACAGTCTGACAACAGAGAGTGCTTCAGCACCAGTCTGACAACAGAGAGTGCTTCAGCACCAGTCTTACAACAGAGAGTGCTTCAGCAGTCTGACAACAGAGAGTGTGCTTCAGCACCAGTCTGACAACAGAGAGTGCTTCAGCACCAGTCTGACATCAGAGAGTGCTTCAGCCAGTCTGACAACAGAGAGTGCTTCAGCCAGTCTGACAACAGAGAGTTCTTCAGCAGTCTGACAACAGAGAGTGCTTCAGCAGTCTGACAACAGAGAGTGTGCTTCAGCACCAGTCTGACAACAGAGAGTGCCTCAGAACCAGTCTGACAACAGTGAGTGCTTCAGCACCAGTCAGACAACAGAGAGTGCTTCAGCAGTCTGACAACAGAGAGTGTGCTTCAGCACCAGTCTGCAACAGAGAGTGCTTCAGCACCAGTCTGACAACAGAGAGTGCTTCAGCAGTCTGACAACAGAGAGTGTGCTTCAGCACCAGTCTGACAACAGAGAGTGCTTCAGCCAGTCTGACAACAGAGAGTGCTTCAGCAGTCTGACAACAGAGAGTGCTTCAGCAGTCTGAAAAACAGAGAGTGTGCTTCAGCTCCAGTCTGACAAAAGAGAGTGCCTCAGCACCTGTCTGACATCAGAAAGTGCCTCAGCACCAGTCTGACAACAGAGTTCAGCACCAGTCTGATAACAGAGAGTGCTTAAGCACCAGTCAGACAACAGAGAGTGCTTCAGCAGTCTGACAACAGAGAGTGTGCTTCAGCACCAGTCTGCAACAGAGAGTGCTTCAGCACCAGTCTGACAACAGAGAGTGCTTCAGCCAGTCTGACAACAGAGAGTGCTTCAGCAGTCTGACAACAGAGAGTGTGCTTCAGCTCCAGTCTGACAAAAGAGAGTGCCTCAGCACCTGTCTGACATCAGAAAGTGCCTCAGCACCAGTCTGACAACAGAGTTCAGTACCAGTCTGATAACAGAGTTCAGCACCAGTCTGACATCAGAGAGTGCTTCAGCAGTCTGACAACAGAGAGTGCTTCAGCAATCTGACAACAGAGAGTGTGCTTCAGCACCAGTCTGACCACAGAGAGTGCTTCAGCACCAGTCTGACAACAGTGAGTGCTTTAGCACCAGTCTTACAACAGAGAGTGCTTCAGCACAGTCTGACAACAGAGAGTGCTTCAGCACCAGTCTGACAACAGAGAGTGCTTCAGCACCAGTCTTACAACAGAGAGTGCTTCAGCACCAGTCTTACAACAGAGAGTGCTTCAGCAGTCTGACAACAGAGAGTGTGCTTCAGCACCAGTCTGACAACAGAGAGTGCTTCAGCACCAGTCTGACATCAGAGAGTGCTTCAGCCAGTCTGACAACAGAGAGTGCTTCAGCCAGTCTGACAACAGAGAGTTCTTCAGCAGTCTGACAACAGAGAGTGCTTCAGCAGTCTGACAACAGAGAGTGCCTCAGCACTAGTCTGACATCAGAAAGTGCCTCAGCACCAGTCTGACAACAGAGAGTGCTTCAGCACCAGTCTGACATCAGAGAGTGCCTCAGCACCAGTCTGACAACAGAGAGTGCTTCAGCAAGTCTGACAACAGAGAGTGCTTCAGCAGTCTGACAACAGAGAGTGCTTCAGCAGTCTGACAACAGAGAGTGTGCTTCAGCACCAGTCTGACCACAGAGAGTGCTTCAGCACCAGTCTGACAACAGTGAGTGCTTTAGCACCAGTCTGACAACAGAGAGTGCTTCAGCACCAGTCTGACAACAGAGAGTGCTTCAGCACCAGTTTTACAACAGAGAGTGCTTCAGCAGTCTGACAACAGAGAGTGTGCTTCAGCACCAGTCTGACAACAGAGAGTGCCTCAGCACCAGTCTGACAACAGTGAGTGCTTCAGCACCAGTCAGACAACAGAGAGTGCTTCAGCAGTCTGACAACAGAGAGTGTGCTTCAGCACCAGTCTGCAACAGAGAGTGCTTCAGCACCAGTCTGACAACAGAGAGTGCTTCAGCAGTCTGACAACAGAGAGTGTGCTTCAGCACCAGTCTGACAACAGAGAGTGCTTCAGCCAGTCTGACAACAGAGAGTGCTTCAGCAGTCTGACAACAGAGAGTGCTTCAGCAGTCTGACAACAGAGAGTGTGCTTCAGCTCCAGTCTGACAAAAGAGAGTGCCTCAGCACCTGTCTGACAACAGAGAGTGCTTCAGCACCAGTTTTACAACAGAGAGTGCTTCAGCAGTCTGACAACAGAGAGTGTGCTTCAGCACCAGTCTGACAACAGAGAGTGCCTCAGCACCAGTCTGACAACAGTGAGTGCTTCAGCACCAGTCAGACAACAGAGAGTGTGCTTCAGCACCAGTCTGCAACAGAGAGTTCTTCAGCACCAGTCTGACAACAGAGAGTGCTTCAGCAGTCTGACAACAGAGAGTGTGCTTCAGCACCAGTCTGACAACAGAGAGTGCTTCAGCCAGTCTGACAACAGAGAGTGCTTCAGCAGTCTGACAACAGAGAGTGCTTCAGCAGTCTGAAAAACAGAGAGTGTGCTTCAGCTCCAGTCTGACATCAGAAAGTGCCTCAGCACCAGTCTGACAACAGAGTTCAGCACCAGTCTGATAACAGAGAGTGCTTCAGCACCAGTCAGACAACAGAGAGTGCTTCAGCAATCTGACAACAGAGAGTGTGCTTCAGCACCAGTCTGACCACAGAGAGTGCTTCAGCACCAGTCTGACAACAGTGAGTGCTTTAGCACCAGTCTTACAACAGAGAGTGCTTCAGCACAGTCTGACAACAGAGAGTGCTTCAGCACCAGTCTGACAACAGAGAGTGCTTCAGCACCAGTCTTACAACAGAGAGTGCTTCAGCAGTCTGACAACAGAGAGTGTGCTTCAGCACCAGTCTGACAACAGAGAGTGCTTCAGCACCAGTCTGACATCAGAGAGTGCTTCAGCCAGTCTGACAACAGAGAGTGCTTCAGCCAGTCTGACAACAGAGAGTTCTTCAGCAGTCTGACAACAGAGAGTGCTTTAGCAGTCTGACAACAGTGAGTGCTTTAGCACCAGTCAGACAACAGAGAGTGCTTCAGCAGTCTGACAACAGAGAGTGTGCTTCAGCACCAGTCTGCAACAGAGAGTGCTTCAGCACCAGTCTGACAACAGAGAGTGCTTCAGCAGTCTGACAACAGAGAGTGTGCTTCAGCACCAGTCTGCAACAGAGAGTGCTTCAGCACCAGTCTGACAACAGAGAGTGCTTCAGCAGTCTGACAACAGAGAGTGTGCTTCAGCTCCAGTCTGACAAAAGAGAGTGCCTCAGCACCTGTCTGACAACAGAGAGTGCTTCAGCACCAGTTTTACAACAGAGTGTGCTTCAGCAGTCTGACAACAGAGAGTGTGCTTCAGCACCAGTCTGACAACAGAGAGTGCCTCAGCACCAGTCTGACAACAGTGAGTGCTTCAGCACCAGTCAGACAACAGAGAGTGCTTCAGCAGTCTGACAACAGAGAGTGTGCTTCAGCACCAGTCTGCAACAGAGAGTGCTTCAGCACCAGTCTGACAACAGAGAGTGCTTCAGCAGTCTGACAACAGAGAGTGTGCTTCAGCACCAGTCTGACAACAGAGAGTGCTTCAGCCAGTCTGACAACAGAGAGTGCTTCAGCAGTCTCACAACAGAGAGTGCTTCAGCAGTCTGAAAAACAGAGAGTGTGCTTCAGCTCCAGTCTGACAAAAGAGAGTGCCTCAGCACCTGTCCGACATCAGAAAGTGCCTCAGCACCAGTCTGACAACAGAGTTCAGCACCAGTCTGATAACAGAGAGTGCTTCAGCACCAGTCAGACAACAGAGAGTGCTTCAGCAATCTGACAACAGAGAGTGTGCTTCAGCACCAGTCTGACCACAGAGAGTGCTTCAGCACCAGTCTGACAACAGTGAGTGCTTTAGCACCAGTCTTACAACAGAGAGTGCTTCAGCACAGTCTGACAACAGAGAGTGCTTCAGCACCAGTCTGACAACAGAGAGTGCTTCAGCACCAGTCTTACAACAGAGAGTGCTTCAGCAGTCTGACAACAGAGAGTGTGCTTCAGCACCAGTCTGACAACAGAGAGTGCTTCAGCACCAGTCTGACATCAGAGAGTGCTTCAGCCAGTCTGACAACAGAGAGTGCTTCAGCCAGTCTGACAACAGAGAGTTCTTCAGCAGTCTGACAACAGAGAGTGCTTCAGCAGTCTGACAACAGAGAGTGTGCTTCAGCACCAGTCTGACAACAGAGAGTGCCTCAGCACCAGTCTGACAACAGTGAGTGCTTCAGCACCAGTCAGACAACAGAGAGTGCTTCAGCAGTCTGACAACAGAGAGTGTGCTTCAGCACCAGTCTGCAACAGAGAGTGCTTCAGCACCAGTCTGACAACAGAGAGTGCTTCAGCAGTCTGACAACAGAGAGTGTGCTTAAGCACCAGTCTGACAACAGAGAGTGCTTCAGCCAGTCTGACAACAGAGAGTGCTTCAGCAGTCTGACAACAGAGAGTGCTTCAGCAGTCTGAAAAACAGAGAGTGTGCTTCAGCTCCAGTCTGACAAAAGAGAGTGCCTCAGCACCTGTCTGACATCAGAAAGTGCCTCAGCACCAGTCTGACAACAGAGTTCAGCACCAGTCTGATAACAGAGAGTGCTTCAGCACCAGTCAGACAACAGAGAGTGCTTCAGCAGTCTGACAACAGAGAGTGCTTCAGCACCAGTCTGCAACAGAGAGTGCTTCAGCACCAGTCTGACAACAGAGAGTGCTTCAGCCAGTCTGACAACAGAGAGTGCTTCAGCAGTCTGACAACAGAGAGTGTGCTTGAGCTCCAGTCTGACAAAAGAGAGTGCCTCAGCACCTGTCTGACATCAGAAAGTGCCTCAGCACCAGTCTGACAACAGAGTTCAGTACCAGTCTGATAACAGAGTTCAGCACCAGTCTGACATCAGAGAGTGCTTCAGCAGTCTGACAACAGAGAGTGCTTCAGCAATCTGACAACAGAGAGTGTGCTTCAGCACCAGTCTGACCACAGAGAGTGCTTCAGCACCAGTCTGACAACAGTGAGTGCTTTAGCACCAGTCTTACAACAGAGAGTGCTTCAGCACAGTCTGACAACAGAGAGTGCTTCAGCACCAGTCTGACAACAGAGAGTGCTTCAGCACCAGTCTTACAACAGAGAGTGCTTCAGCACCAGTCTTACAACAGAGAGTGCTTCAGCAGTCTGACAACAGAGAGTGTGCTTCAGCACCAGTCTGACAACAGAGAGTGCTTCAGCACCAGTCTGACATCAGAGAGTGCTTCAGCCAGTCTGACAACAGAGAGTTCTTCAGCAGTCTGACAACAGAGAGTGCTTCAGCAGTCTGACAACAGAGAGTGCCTCAGCACTAGTCTGACATCAGAAAGTGCCTCAGCACCAGTCTGACAACAGAGAGTGCTTCAGCACCAGTCTGACATCAGAGAGTGCCTCAGCACCAGTCTGACAACAGAGAGTGCTTCAGCAAGTCTGACAACAGAGAGTGCTTCAGCAGTCTGACAACAGAGAGTGCTTCAGCAGTCTGACAACAGAGAGTGTGCTTCAGCACCAGTCTGACCACAGAGAGTGCTTCAGCACCAGTCTGACAACAGTGAGTGCTTTAGCACCAGTCTGACAACAGAGAGTGCTTCAGCACCAGCCTGACAACAGAGAGTGCTTCAGCACCAGTTTTACAACAGAGAGTGCTTCAGCAGTCTGACAACAGAGAGTGTGCTTCAGCACCAGTCTGACAACAGAGAGTGCCTCAGCACCAGTCTGACAACAGTGAGTGCTTCAGCACCAGTCAGACAACAGAGAGTGCTTCAGCAGTCTGACAACAGAGAGTGTGCTTCAGCACCAGTCTGCAACAGAGAGTGCTTCAGCACCAGTCTGACAACAGAGAGTGCTTCAGCAGTCTGACAACAGAGTGTGCTTCAGCACCAGTCTGACAACAGAGAGTGCTTCAGCCAGTCTGACAACAGAGAGTGCTTCAGCAGTCTGACAACAGAGAGTGCTTCAGCAGTCTGAAAAACAGAGAGTGTGCTTCAGCTCCAGTCTGACAAAAGAGAGTGCCTCAGCACCTGTCTGACATCAGAAAGTGCCTCAGCACCAGTCTGACAACAGAGTTCAGCACCAGTCTGATAACAGAGAGTGCTTCAGCACCAGTCAGACAACAGAGAGTGCTTCAGCAGTCTGACAACAGAGAGTGCTTCAGCACCAGTCTGCAACAGAGAGTGCTTCAGCATCAGTCTGACAACAGAGAGTGCTTCAGCCAGTCTGACAACAGAGAGTGCTTCAGCAGTCTGACAACAGAGAGTGTGCTTGAGCTCCAGTCTGACAAAAGAGAGTGCCTCAGCACCTGTCTGACATCAGAAAGTGCCTCAGCACCAGTCTGACAACAGAGTTCAGTACCAGTCTGATAACAGAGTTCAGCACCAGTCTGACATCAGAGAGTGCTTCAGCAGTCTGACAACAGAGAGTGCTTCAGCAATCTGACAACAGAGAGTGTGCTTCAGCACCAGTCTGACCACAGAGAGTGCTTCAGCACCAGTCTGACAACAGTGAGTGCTTTAGCACCAGTCTTACAACAGAGAGTACTTCAGCACAGTCTGACAACAGAGAGTGCTTCAGCACCAGTCTGACAACAGAGAGTGCTTCAGCACCAGTCTTACAACAGAGAGTGCTTCAGCACCAGTCTTACAACAGAGAGTGCTTCAGCAGTCTGACAACAGAGAGTGTGCTTCAGCACCAGTCTGACAACAGAGAGTGCTTCAGCACCAGTCTGACATCAGAGAGTGCTTCAGCCAGTCTGACAACAGAGAGTTCTTCAGCAGTCTGACAACAGAGAGTGCTTCAGCAGTCTGACAACAGAGAGTGCCTCAGCACTAGTCTGACATCAGAAAGTGCCTCAGCACCAGTCTGACAACAGAGAGTGCTTCAGCACCAGTCTGACATCAGAGAGTGCCTCAGCACCAGTCTGACAACAGAGAGTGCTTCAGCAAGTCTGACAACAGAGAGTGCTTCAGCAGTCTGACAACAGAGAGTGCTTCAGCAGTCTGACAACAGAGAGTGTGCTTCAGCACCAGTCTGACCACAGAGAGTGCTTCAGCACCAGTCTGACAACAGTGAGTGCTTTAGCACCAGTCTGACAACAGAGAGTGCTTCAGCACCAGCCTGACAACAGAGAGTGCTTCAGCACCAGTTTTACAACAGAGAGTGCTTCAGCAGTCTGACAACAGAGAGTGTGCTTCAGCACCAGTCTGACAACAGAGAGTGCCTCAGCACCAGTCTGACAACAGTGAGTGCTTCAGCACCAGTCAGACAACAGAGAGTGCTTCAGCAGTCTGACAACAGAGAGTGTGCTTCAGCACCAGTCTGCAACAGAGAGTGCTTCAGCACCAGTCTGACAACAGAGAGTGCTTCAGCAGTCTGACAACAGAGAGTGTGCTTCAGCACCAGTCTGACAACAGAGAGTGCTTCAGCAGTCTGACAACAGAGAGTGCTTCAGCAGTCTGACAACAGAGAGTGCCTCAGCACTAGTCTGACATCAGAAAGTGCCTCAGCACCAGTCTGACAACAGAGAGTGCTTCAGCAAGTCTGACAACAGAGAGTGCTTCAGCAGTCTGACAACAGAGAGTGCTTCAGCAGTCTGACAACAGAGAGTGTGCTTCAGCACCAGTCTGACAACAGAGAGTGCTTCAGCAGTCTGACAACAGAGTGTGCTTCAGCACCAGTCTGACAACAGAGAGTGCTTCAGCACCAGTCTGACAACAGAGAGTGCTTCAGCACGAGTCTGACAACAGAGAGTGCTTCAGCACCAGTCCGACAACAGAGAGTGCTTCAGCACCAGTCTGACAACAGAGAGTGTGCTTCAGCACCAGTCTGACAACAGAGAGTGCTTCAGCACCAGTCTGACATCAGAGAGTGCTTCAGCCAGTCTGACAACAGAGAGTGCTTCAGCCAGTCTGACAACAGAGAGTTCTTCAGCAGTCTGACAACAGAGAGTGCTTCAGCAGTCTGACAACAGAGAGTGTGCTTCAGCACCAGTCTGACAACAGAGAGTGCCTCAGCACCAGTCTGACAACAGTGAGTGCTTCAGCACCAGTCAGACAACAGAGAGTGCTTCAGCAGTCTGACAACAGAGAGTGTGCTTCAGCACCAGTCTGCAACAGAGAGTGCTTCAGCACCAGTCTGACAACAGAGAGTGCTTCAGCAGTCTGACAACAGAGAGTGTGCTTCAGCACCAGTCTGACAACAGAGAGTGCTTCAGCCAGTCTGACAACAGAGAGTGCTTCAGCAGTCTGACAACAGAGAGTGCTTCAGCAGTCTGAAAAACAGAGAGTGTGCTTCAGCTCCAGTCTGACAAAAGAGGGTGCCTCAGCACCTGTCTGACATCAGAAAGTGCCTCAGCACCAGTCTGACAACAGAGTTCAGCACCAGTCTGATAACAGAGAGTGCTTCAGCACCAGTCAGACAACAGAGAGTGCTTCAGCAGTCTGACAACAGAGAGTGTGCTTCAGCACCAGTCTGCAACAGAGAGTGCTTCAGCACCAGTCTGACAACAGAGAGTGCTTCAGCCAGTCTGACAACAGAGAGTGCTTCAGCAGTCTGACAACAGAGAGTGTGCTTGAGCTCCAGTCTGACAAAAGAGAGTGCCTCAGCACCTGTCTGACATCAGAAAGTGCCTCAGCACCAGTCTGACAACAGAGTTCAGTACCAGTCTGATAACAGAGTTCAGCACCAGTCTGACATCAGAGAGTGCTTCAGCAGTCTGACAACAGAGAGTGCTTCAGCAATCTGACAACAGAGAGTGTGCTTCAGCACCAGTCTGACCACAGAGAGTGCTTCAGCACCAGTCTGACAACAGTGAGTGCTTTAGCACCAGTCTTACAACAGAGAGTGCTTCAGCACAGTCTGACAACAGAGAGTGCTTCAGCACCAGTCTGACAACAGAGAGTGCTTCAGCACCAGTCTTACAACAGAGAGTGCTTCAGCACCAGTCTTACAACAGAGAGTGCTTCAGCAGTCTGACAACAGAGAGTGTGCTTCAGCACCAGTCTGACAACAGAGAGTGCTTCAGCACCAGTCTGACATCAGAGAGTGCTTCAGCCAGTCTGACAACAGAGAGTTCTTCAGCAGTCTGACAACAGAGAGTGCTTCAGCAGTCTGACAACAGAGAGTGCCTCAGCACTAGTCTGACATCAGAAAGTGCCTCAGCACCAGTCTGACAACAGAGAGTGCTTCAGCACCAGTCTGACATCAGAGAGTGCCTCAGCACCAGTCTGACAACAGAGAGTGCTTCAGCAAGTCTGACAACAGAGAGTGCTTCAGCAGTCTGACAACAGAGAGTGCTTCAGCAGTCTGACAACAGAGAGTGTGCTTCAGCACCAGTCTGACCACAGAGAGTGCTTCAGCACCAGTCTGACAACAGTGAGTGCTTTAGCACCAGTCTGACAACAGAGAGTGCTTCAGCACCAGCCTGACAACAGAGAGTGCTTCAGCACCAGTTTTACAACAGAGAGTGCTTCAGCAGTCTGACAACAGAGAGTGTGCTTCAGCACCAGTCTGACAACAGAGAGTGCCTCAGCACCAGTCTGACAACAGTGAGTGCTTCAGCACCAGTCAGACAACAGAGAGTGCTTCAGCAGTCTGACAACAGAGAGTGTGCTTCAGCACCAGTCTGCAACAGAGAGTGCTTCAGCACCAGTCTGACAACAGAGAGTGCTTCAGCAGTCTGACAACAGAGAGTGTGCTTCAGCACCAGTCTGACAACAGAGAGTGCTTCAGCAGTCTGACAACAGAGAGTGCTTCAGCAGTCTGACAACAGAGAGTGCCTCAGCACCAGTCTGACAACAGAGAGTGCCTCAGCACCAGTCTGACAACAGAGAGTGCTTCAGCAAGTCTGACAACAGAGAGTGCTTCAGCAGTCTGACAACAGAGAGTGCTTCAGCAGTCTGACAACAGAGAGTGTGCTTCAGCACCAGTCTGACAACAGAGAGTGCTTCAGCAGTCTGACAACAGAGTGTGCTTCAGCACCAGTCTGACAACAGAGAGTGCTTCAGCACCAGTCTGACAACAGAGAGTGCTTCAGCACGAGTCTGACAACAGAGAGTGCTTCAGCACCAGTCCGACAACAGAGAGTGCTTCAGCACCAGTCTGACAACAGAGAGTGTGCTTCAGCACCAGTCTGACAACAGAGAGTGCTTCAGCACCAGTCTGACATCAGAGAGTGCTTCAGCCAGTCTGACAACAGAGAGTGCTTCAGCATCTGACAGCAGAGAGTGCTTCAGCAGTCTGACAACAGAGAGTGCTTAGCAGTCTGAAAACAGAGAGTGCTTCAGCAGTCTAACAACAGAGAGTGTGCTTCAGCACCAGTCTGACAAAAGAGAGTGCCTCAGCACCAGTCTGACATTAGTAAGTGCCTCAGCACCAGTCTGATAACAGAGAGTGCTTCAGCACCAGTCTGACATCAGAAAATGCCTCAGCACCAGTCTGACAACAGAGAGTGCTTCAGCAAGTCTGACAACAGAGAGTGCTTCAGCAGTCTGACAACAGAGAGTGCTTCAGCAGTCTGACAACAGAGAGTGCCTCAGCACCAGTTTGACAACAGAGAGTGCTTCAGCACCAGTCTGACAACAGAGAGTGCTTCAGCACCAGTCTGACAACAGAGAGTGCTTCAGCAGTCTGACAACAGAGTGTGCTTCAGCACCAGTTTGACAACAGAGAGTGTGCTTCAGCACCAGTCTGACAACAGAGAGTGCTTCAACAGTCTGACAACAGAGAGTGCCTCAGCACCAGTTTGACAACAGAGAGTGTGCTTCAGCACCAGTCTGACAACAGAGAGTGCTTCAGCACCAGTCTGACAACAGAGAGTGCTTCAGCAGTCTGACAACAGAGTGTGCTTCAGCACCAGTCTGACAACAGAGAGTGCTTCAGCACCAGTCTGACAACAGAGAGTGCTTCAGTACCAGTCTGAGAACAGAGAGTGCTTCAGCAGTCTGACAACAGAGAGTGTGCTTCAGCACCAGTCTGACAACAGAGAGTGCTTCAGCACCAGTCTGACATCAGAGAGTGCTTCAGCCAGTCTGACAACAGAGAGTGCTTCAGCAGTCTGACAACAGAGAGTGTTTCAGCAGTCTGACAACAGAGAGTGTGCTTCAGCACCAGTCTGACAAAAGAGAGTGCCTCAGCACCAGTCTGACATTAGAAAGTGCCTCAGCACCAGTCTGACAACAGAGAGTGCTTCAACACCAGTCTGATAACAGAGAGTGCTTCAGCACCAGTCTGACATCAGAAATTGCCTCAGCACCAGTCTGACAACAGAGAGTGCCTCAGCACCAGTCTGACAACAGAGAGTGCTTCAGCACCAGTCAGACAACAGAGAGTGCTTCAGCAGTCTGACAACAGAGAGTGTGCTTCAGCACCAGTCTGCAACAGAGAGTGCTTCAGCACCAGTCTGACAACAGAGAGTGCTTCAGCCAGTCTGACAACAGAGAGTGCTTCAGCAGTCTGACAACAGAGAGTGTGATTCAGCTCCAGTCTGACAAAAGAGAGTGCCTCAGCACCTGTCTGACATCAGAAAGTGCCTCAGCACCAGTCTGACAACAGAGTTCAGTACCAGTCTGATAACAGAGTTCAGCACCAGTCTGACATCAGAGAGTGCTTCAGCAGTCTGACCACAGAGAGTGCTTCAGCACCAGTCTGACAACAGTGAGTGCTTTAGCACCAGTCTTACAACAGAGAGTGCTTCAGCACAGTCTGACAACAGAGAGTGCTTCAGCACCAGTCTGACAACAGAGAGTGCTTCAGCACCAGTCTTACAACAGAGAGTGCTTCAGCAGTCTGACAACAGAGAGTGTGCTTCAGCACCAGTCTGACAACAGAGAGTGCTTCAGCACCAGTCTGACATCAGAGAGTGCTTCAGCCAGTCTGACAACAGAGAGTGCTTCAGCCAGTCTGACAACGGAGAGTTCTTCAGCAGTCTGACAACAGAGAGTGCTTCAGCAGTCTGACAACAGAGAGTGCCTCAGCACTAGTCTGACATCAGAAAGTGCCTCAGCACCAGTCTGACAACAGAGAGTGCTTTAGCACCAGTCTGACAACAGAGAGTGCTTCAGCACCAGCCTGACAACAGAGAGCGCTTCAGCACCAGTTTTACAACAGAGAGTGCTTCAGCAGTCTGACAACAGAGAGTGTGCTTCAGCACCAGTCTGACAACAGAGAGTGCCTCAGCACCAGTCTGACAACAGTGAGTGCTTCAGCACCAGTCAGACAACAGAGAGTGCTTCAGCAGTCTGACAACAGAGAGTGTGCTTCAGCACCAGTCTGCAACAGAGAGTGCTTCAGCACCAGTCTGCAACAGAGAGTGCTTCAGCACCAGTCTGACAACAGAGAGTGCTTCAGCAGTCTGACAACAGAGAGTGTGCTTCAGCACCAGTCTGACAACAGAGAGTGCTTCAGCAGTCTGACAACAGAGAGTGCTTCAGCAGTCTGACAACAGAGAGTGCCTCAGCACTAGTCTGACATCAGAAAGTGCCTCAGCACCAGTCTGACAACAGAGAGTGCTTCAGCAAGTCTGACAACAGAGAGTGCTTCAGCAGTCTGACAACAGAGAGTACTTCAGCAGTCTGACAACAGAGAGTGTGCTTCAGTACCAGTCTGACAACAGAGAGTGCTTCAGCAGTCTGACAACAGAGTGTGCTTCAGCACCAGTCTGACAACAGAGAGTGCTTCAGCACCAGTCTGACAACAGAGAGTGCTTCAGCACCAGTCTGACATCAGAGAGTGCTTCAGCCAGTCTGACAACAGAGAGTGCTTCAGCATCTGACAACAGAGAGTGCTTCAGCAGTCTGACAACAGAGAGTGCTTAGCAGTCTTAAAACAGAGAGTGCTTCAGCAGTCTAACAACAGAGAGTGTGCTTCAGCACCAGTCTGACAAAAGAGAGTGCCTCAGCACCAGTCTGACATCAGTAAGTGCCTCAGCACCAGTCTGATAACAGAGAGTGCTTCAGCACCAGTCTGACATCAGAAAATGCCTCAGCACCAGTCTGACAACAGAGAGTGCTTCAGCAAGTCTGACAACAGAGAGTGCTTCAGCAGTCTGACAACAGAGAGTGCTTCAGCAGTCTGACAACAGAGAGTGCCTCAGCACCAGTTTGACAACAGAGAGTGCTTCAGCACCAGTCTGACAACAGAGAGTGCTTCAGCACCAGTCTGACAACAGAGAGTGCTTCAGCAGTCTGACAACAGAGTGTGCTTCAGCACCAGTCTGACAACAGAGAGTGCTTCAGCACCAGTCTGACAACAGAGAGTGCTTCAGCACCAGTCTGAGAACAGAGAGTGCTTCAGCACCAGTCTGAGAACAGAGAGTGCTTCAGCAGTCTGACAACAGAGAGTGTGCTTCAGCACCAGTCTGACAACAGAGAGTGCTTCAGCACCAGTCTGACATCAGAGAGTGCTTCAGCCAGTCTGACAACAGAGAGTGCTTCAGCAGTCTGACAACAGAGAGTGTTTCAGCAGTCTGACAACAGAGAGTGTGCTTCAGCACCAGTCTGACAACAGAGATTGCTTCAGCACCAGTCTGACATCAGAGAGTGCTTCAGCCAGTCTGACAACAGAGAGTGCTTCAGCAGTCTGACAACAGAGAGTGTTTCAGCAGTCTGACAACAGAGAGTGCTTCAACACCAGTCTGATAACAGAGAGTGCTTCAGCACCAGTCTGACATCAGAAATTGCCTCAGCACCAGTCTGACAACAGAGAGTGCCTCAGCACCAGTCTGACAACAGAGAGTGCTTCAGCACCAGTCAGACAACAGAGAGTGCTTCAGCAGTCTGACAACAGAGAGTGTGCTTCAGCACCAGTCTGCAACAGAGAGTGCTTCAGCACCAGTCTGACAACAGAGAGTGCTTCAGCCAGTCTGACAACAGAGAGTGCTTCAGCAGTCTGACAACAGAGAGTGTGCTTCAGCTCCAGTCTGACAAAAGAGAGTGCCTCAGCACCTGTCTGACATCAGAAAGTGCCTCAGCACCAGTCTGACAACAGAGTTCAGTACCAGTCTGATAACAGAGTTCAGCACCAGTCTGACATCAGAGAGTGCTTCAGCAGTCTGACCACAGAGAGTGCTTCAGCACCAGTCTGACAACAGTGAGTGCTTTAGCACCAGTCTTACAACAGAGAGTGCTTCAGCACAGTCTGACAACAGAGAGTGCTTCAGCACCAGTCTGACAACAGAGAGTGCTTCAGCACCAGTCTTACAACAGAGAGTGCTTCAGCAGTCTGACAACAGAGAGTGTGCTTCAGCACCAGTCTGACAACAGAGAGTGCTTCAGCACCAGTCTGACATCAGAGAGTGCTTCAGCCAGTCTGACAACAGAGAGTGCTTCAGCCAGTCTGACAACGGAGAGTTCTTCAGCAGTCTGACAACAGAGAGTGCTTCAGCAGTCTGACAACAGAGAGTGCCTCAGCACTAGTCTGACATCAGAAAGTGCCTCAGCACCAGTCTGACAACAGAGAGTGCTTTAGCACCAGTCTGACAACAGAGAGTGCTTCAGCACCAGCCTGACAACAGAGAGCGCTTCAGCACCAGTTTTACAACAGAGAGTGCTTCAGCAGTCTGACAACAGAGAGTGTGCTTCAGCACCAGTCTGACAACAGAGAGTGCCTCAGCACCAGTCTGACAACAGTGAGTGCTTCAGCACCAGTCAGACAACAGAGAGTGCTTCAGCAGTCTGACAACAGAGAGTGTGCTTCAGCACCAGTCTGCAACAGAGAGTGCTTCAGCACCAGTCTGCAACAGAGAGTGCTTCAGCACCAGTCTGACAACAGAGAGTGCTTCAGCAGTCTGACAACAGAGAGTGTGCTTCAGCACCAGTCTGACAACAGAGAGTGCTTCAGCAGTCTGACAACAGAGAGTGCTTCAGCAGTCTGACAACAGAGAGTGCCTCAGCACTAGTCTGACATCAGAAAGTGCCTCAGCACCAGTCTGACAACAGAGAGTGCTTCAGCAAGTCTGACAACAGAGAGTGCTTCAGCAGTCTGACAACAGAGAGTGCTTCAGCAGTCTGACAACAGAGAGTGTGCTTCAGTACCAGTCTGACAACAGAGAGTGCTTCAGCAGTCTGACAACAGAGTGTGCTTCAGCACCAGTCTGACAACAGAGAGTGCTTCAGCACCAGTCTGACAACAGAGAGTGCTTCAGCACGAGTCTGACAACAGAGAGTGCTTCAGCACCAGTCCGACAACAGAGAGTGCTTCAGCACCAGTCTGACAACAGAGAGTGTGGTTCAGCACCAGTCTGACAACAGAGAGTGCTTCAGCACCAGTCTGACATCAGAGAGTGCTTCAGCCAGTCTGACAACAGAGAGTGCTTCAGCATCTGACAACAGAGAGTGCTTCAGCAGTCTGACAACAGAGAGTGCTTAGCAGTCTTAAAACAGAGAGTGCTTCAGCAGTCTAACAACAGAGAGTGTGCTTCAGCACCAGTCTGACAAAAGAGAGTGCCTCAGCACCAGTCTGACATCAGTAAGTGCCTCAGCACCAGTCTGATAACAGAGAGTGCTTCAGCACCAGTCTGACATCAGAAAATGCCTCAGCACCAGTCTGACAACAGAGAGTGCTTCAGCAAGTCTGACAACAGAGAGTGCTTCAGCAGTCTGACAACAGAGAGTGCTTCAGCAGTCTGACAACAGAGAGTGCCTCAGCACCAGTTTGACAACAGAGAGTGCTTCAGCACCAGTCTGACAACAGAGAGTGCTTCAGCACCAGTCTGACAACAGAGAGTGCTTCAGCAGTCTGACAACAGAGTGTGCTTCAGCACCAGTCTGACAACAGAGAGTGCTTCAGCACCAGTCTGACAACAGAGAGTGCTTCAGCACCAGTCTGAGAACAGAGAGTGCTTCAGCAGTCTGACAACAGAGAGTGTGCTTCAGCACCAGTCTGACAACAGAGAGTGCTTCAGCACCAGTCTGACAACAGAGAGTGCTTCAGCACCAGTCTGACAACAGAGAGTGCTTCAGCCAGTCTGACAACAGAGAGTGCTTCAGCAGTCTGACAACAGAGAGTGTTTCAGCAGTCTGACAACAGAGAGTGTGCTTCAGCACCAGTCTGACAACAGAGAGTGCTTCAGCACCAGTCTGACAACAGAGAGTGCTTCAGCCAGTCTGACAACAGAGAGTGCTTCAGCAGTCTGACAACAGAGAGTGTTTCAGCAGTCTGACAACAGAGAGAGTGCTTCAACACCAGTCTGACATCAGAAATTGCCTCAGCACCAGTCTGACAACAGAGAGTGCCTCAGCACCAGTCTGACAACAGAGATTGCTTCAGCACCAGTCAGACAACAGAGAGTGCTTCAGCAGTCTGACAACAGAGAGTGTGCTTAAGCACCAGTCTGCAACAGAGAGTGCTTCAGCACCAGTCTGACAACAGAGAGTGCTTCAGCCAGTCTGACAACAGAGAGTGCTTCAGCAGTCTGACAACAGAGAGTGTGCTTCAGCTCCAGTCTGACAAAAGAGAGTGCCTCAGCACCTGTCTGACATCAGAAAGTGCCTCAGCACCAGTCTGACAACAGAGTTCAGTACCAGTCTGATAACAGAGTTCAGCACCAGTCTGACATCAGAGAGTGCTTCAGCAGTCTGACCACAGAGAGTGCTTCAGCACCAGTCTGACAACAGTGAGTGCTTTAGCACCAGTCTTACAACAGAGAGTGCTTCAGCACAGTCTGACAACAGAGAGTGCTTCAGCACCAGTCTGACAACAGAGAGTGCTTCAGCACCAGTCTTACAACAGAGAGTGCTTCAGCACCAGTCTGACATCAGAGAGTGCTTCAGCCAGTCTGACAACAGAGAGTGCTTCAGCCAGTTTGACAACAGAGAGTTCTTCAGCAGTCTGACAACAGAGAGTGCCTCAGCACTAGTCTGACATCAGAAAGTGCCTCAGCACCAGTCTGACAACAGAGAGTGCTTCAGCACCAGTCTGACATCAGAGAGTGCCTCAGCACCAGTCTGACAACAGAGAGTGCTTCAGCAAGTCTGACAACAGAGAGTGCTTCAGCAGTCTGACAACAGAGAGTGCTTCAGCACCAGTCTGACAACAGAGAGTGTGCTTCAGCACCAGTCTGACAACAGAGAGTGCTTCAGCAGTCTGACAACAGAGTGTGCTTCAGCACCAGTCTGACAACAGAGAGTGCTTCAGCACCAGTCTGACAACAGAGAGTGCTTCAGCACCAGTCTGACAACAGAGAGTGCTTCAGCACCAGTCTGACAACAGAGAGTGCTTCAGCACCAGTCTGACAACAGAGAGTGTGCTTCAGCACCAGTCTGACAACAGAGAGTGCTTCAGCACCAGTCTGACATCAGAGAGTGCTTCAGCCAGTCTGACAACAGAGAGTGCTTCAGCATCTGACAACAGAGAGTGCTTCAGCAGTCTGACAACAGAGAGTGTGCTTCAGCAGTAGTCTGACAACAGAGAGTGCCTCAGCACCAGTCTGACATCAGAAAGTGCCTCAGCACCAGTCTGACAACAGAGAGTGCTTCAGCGGTCTGACAACAGAGAGTGCTTCAGCAGTCTGACAACAGAGAGTGTGCTTCAGCACCAGTCTGACAACAGAGAGTGCTTCAGCACCAGTCTGACAACAGAGAGTGCCTCAGCACCAGTCTGACAACAGAGAATGCTTCAGCAGTCTGACAACAGAGAGTGTGCTTCAGCACGAGTCTGACAACAGAGAGTGCTTCAGCACCAGTCTGACAACAGAGAGTGCTTCAGCACCAGTTTGACAACAGAGAGTGCCTCAGCACCAGTCTGCAACAGAGAGTGCTTCAGCACCAGTCTGACAACAGAGAATGCTTCAGCAGTCTGACAACAGAGAGTGTGCTTCAGCACCAGTCTGACAACAGAGAGTGCTTCAGCACCAGTTTGACAACAGAGAGTGCCTCAGCACCAGTCTGCAACAGAGAGTGCTTCAGCACCAGTCTGACAACAGAGAATGCTTCAGCAGTCTGACAACAGAGAGTGTGCTTCAGCACCAGTCTGACAACAGAGATTGCTTCAGCCAGTCTGACAACAGAGAGTGCTTCAGCAGTCTGACAACAGAGAGTGTGCTTCAGCTCCAGTCTGACAAAAGAGAGTGCCTCAGCACCTGTCTAACATCAGAAAGTGCCTCAGTACCAGTCTGACAACAGAGAGTGCTTCAGCACCAGTCTGATAACAGAGAGTGCTTCTGCACCAGTCTGACATCAGAGAGTGCCTCAGCACCAGTCTGACATCAGAGAGTGCTTCAGCCAGTCTGACAACAGAGAGTGCTTCAGCAGTCTGACAACAGAGAGTGCTTCAGCAGTCTGACAACAGAGAGTGCCTCAGCACTAGTCTGACATCAGAAAGTGCCTCAGCACCAGTCTGACAACAGAGAGTGCTTCAGCACCAGTCTGACATCAGAAAGTGCCTCAGCACCAGTCTGACAACAGAGAGTGCTTCAGCAAGTCTGACAACAGAGAGTGCTTCAGCAGTCTGACAACAGAGAGTGCTTCAGCAGTCTGACAACAGAGAGTGTGCTTCAGCACCAGTCTGACAACAGAGAGTGCTTCAGCACCAGTCTGACAACAGAGAGTGCTTCAGCAGTCTGACAACAGAGTGTACTTCAGCACCAGTCTGACAACAGAGAGTGCTTCAGCACCAGTCTGACAACAGAGAGTGCTTCAGCACCAGTCTGAAAACAGAGAGCGTGCTTCAGCACCAGTCTGACAACAGAGAGTGCTTCAGCACCAGTCTGACATCAGAGAGTGCTTCAGCCAGTCTGACAACAGAGAGTGCTTCAGCATCTGACAACAGAGAGTGCTTCAGCAGTCTGACAACAGAGAGTGTGCTTCAGCACTAGTCTGACAACAGAGAGTGCCTCAGCACCAGTCTGACATCAGAAAGTGCCTCAGCACCACTCTGACAACAGAGAGTGCTTCAGCGGTCTGACAACAGAGAGTGCTTCAGCAGTCTGACAACAGAGTGTGCTTCAGCACCAGTCTGACAACAGAGAGTGCTTCAGCACCATTCTAACAACAGAGAGTGCCTCAACACCAGTCTGCAACAGAGAGTGCTTCAGCACCAGTCTGACAACAGAGAATGCTTCAGTAGTCTGACAACAGAGAGTGTGCTTCAGCACCAGTCTGACAACAGAGAGTGCTTCAGCACCAGTCTGACAACAGAGAGTGCTTCAGCACCAGTCTGACAACAGAGAGTGCCTCAGTACCAGTCTGCAACAGAGAGTGCTTCAGCACCAGTCTGACAACAGAGAATGCTTCAGCAGTCTGACAACAGAGAGTGTGCTTCAGCACCAGTCTGACAACAGAGAGTGCTTCAGCCAGTCTGACAACAGAGAGTGCTTCAGCAGTCTGACAACAGAGAGTGTGCTTCAGCTCCAGTCTGACAAAAGAGAGTGCCTCAGCACCTGTCTGACATCAGAAAGTGCCTCAGCACCAGTCTGACAACAGAGAGTGCTTCAGCACCAGTCTGATAACAGAGAGTGCTTCAGCACCAGTCTGACATCAGAGAGTGCCTCAGCACCAGTCTGACAACAGAGAGTGCTTCAGCAGTCTGACAACAGAGAGTGCTTCAGCAATCTGACAACAGAGAGTGTGCTTGAGCACCAGTCTGACAACAGAGAGTGCTTCAGCACCAGTCTGACAACAGAGAGTGCTTCAGCACCAGTCTGACAACAGTGAGTGCTTCAGCACCATTCTGACAACAGAGAGTGCTTCAGCACCAGTCTGACATCAGAGAGTGCTTCAGCCAGTCTGACAACAGAGAGTGCTTCAGCAGTCTGACAACAGAGAGTGTTTCAGCAGTCTGACAACAGAGAGTGTGCTTCAGCACCAGTCTGACAAAAGAGAGTGCCTCAGCACCAGTCTGACATCAGAAAGTGCCTCAGCACCAGTCTGACAACAGAGAGTGCGTCAGCACCAGTCTGATAACAGAGAGTGCTTCAGCACCAGTCTGACATCAGAAATTGCCTCAGCACCAGTCTGACAACAGAGAGTGCCTCAGCACCAGTCTGACAACAGAGAGTGCTTCAGCACCAGTCAGACAACAGAGAGTGCTTCAGCAGTCTGACAACAGAGAGTGTGCTTCAGCACCAGCCTGCAACAGAGAGTGCTTCAGCACCAGTCTGACAACAGAGAGTGCTTCAGCCAGTCTGACAACAGAGAGTGCTTCAGCAGTCTGACAACAGAGAGTGCTTCAGCAGTCTGACAACAGAGAGTGTGCTTCAGCTCCAGTCTGACAAAAGAGAGTGCCTCAGCACCTGTCTGACATCAGAAAGTGCCTCAGCACCAGTCTGACAACAGAGAGTGCTTCAGCACCAGTCTGATAACAGAGAGTGCTTCAGCACCAGTCTGACATCAGAGAGTGCTTCAGCAGTCTGACAACAGAGAGTGCTTCAGCAATCTGACACAGAGAGTGTGCTTCAGCACCAGTCTGACCACAGAGAGTGCTTCAGCACCAGTCTGACAACAGTGAGTGCTTTAGCACCAGTCTGACAACAGAGAGTGCTTCAGCACCAGTCTGACAACAGAGAGTGCTTCAGCACCAGTCTGACAACAGAGAGTGCTTCAGCACCAGTCTTACAACAGAGAGTGCTTCAGCAGTCTGACAACAGAGAGTGTGCTTCAGCACCAGTCTGACAACAGAGAGTGCTTCAGCACCAGTCTGACATCAGAGAGTGCTTCAGCCAGTCTGACAACAGAGAGTGCTTCAGCAGTCTGACAACAGAGAGTGCTTCAGCAGTCTGACAACAGAGAGTGCCTCAGCACTAGTCTTACATCAGAAAGTGCCTCAGCACCAGTCTGACAACAGAGAGTGCTTCAGCACCAGTCTGATAACAGAGAGTGCTTCAGCACCAGTCTGACATCAGAGAGTGCCTCAGCACCAGTCTGACAACAGAGAGTGCTTCAGCAAGTCTGACAACAGAGAGTGCTTCAGCAGTCTGACAACAGAGAGTGCTTCAGCAGTCTGACAACAGAGAGTGTGCTTCAGCACCAGTCTGACAACAGAGAGTGCTTCAGCACCAGTCTCACAACAGAGAGTGCTCCAGCACCAGTCTGAGAACAGAGAGTGCTTCAGCAGTCTGACAACAGAGAGTGTGCTTCAGCACCAGTCTGACAACAGAGAGTGCTTCAGCACCAGTCTGACATCAGAGAGTGCTTCAGCCAGTCTGACAACAGAGAGTGCTTCAGCAGTCTGACAACAGAGAGTGTTTCAGCAGTCTGACAACAGAGAGTGTGCTTCAGCACCAGTCTGACAAAAGAGAGTGCCTCAGCACCAGTCTGACATCAGAAAGTGCCTCAGCACCAGTCAGACAACAGAGAGTGCTTCAGCAGTCTGACCACAGAGAGTGTGCTTCAGCACCAGTCTGACAACAGAGAGTGCTTCAGCACCAGTCTGACAACAGAGAGTGATTCAGCCAGTCTGACAACAGAGTGTGCTTCAGCACCAGTCTGACAACAGAGAGTGCTCCAGCACCAGTCTGAGAACAGAGAGTGCTTCAGCAGTCTGACAACAGAGAGTGTGCTTCAGCAGTCTGACAACAGAGAGTGTGCTTCAGCACCAGTCTGACAACAGAGAGTGCTCCAGCACCAGTCTGAGAACAGAGAGTGCTTCAGCAGTCTGACAACAGAGAGTGTGCTTCAGCACCAGTCTGACAACAGAGAGTGCTTCAGCACCAGTCTGACATCAGAGAGTGCTTCAGCCAGTCTGACAACAGAGAGTGCTTCAGCAGTCTGACAACAGAGAGTGTTTCAGCAGTCTGACAACAGAGAGTGTGCTTCAGCACCAGTCTGACAAAAGAGAGTGCCTCAGCACCAGTCTGACATCAGAAAGTGCCTCAGCACCAGTCTGACAACAGAGAGTGCTCCAGCAGTATGACAACAGAGAGTGTGCTTCAGCACCAGTCTGACAACAGAGAGTGCTTCAGCACCAGTCTGACAACAGAGAGTGCTTCAGCACCAGTCTGACAACAGTGAGTGCTTCAGCACCATTCTGACAACAGAGAGTGCTTCAGCACCAGTCTGACATCAGAGAGTGCTTCAGCCAGTCTGACAACAGAGAGTGCTTCAGCAGTCTGACAACAGAGAGTGTTTCAGCAGTCTGACAACAGAGAGTGTGCTTCAGCACCAGTCTGACAAAAGAGAGTGCCTCAGCACTAGTCTGACATCAGAAAGTGCCTCAGCACCAGTCTGACAACAGAGAGTGCTTCAGCACCAGTCTGATAACAGAGAGTGCTTCAGCACCAGTCTGACATCAGAAATTGCCTCAGCACCAGTCTGACAACAGAGAGTGCCTCAGCACCAGTCTGACAACAGAGAGTGCTTCAGCACCAGTCAGACAACAGAGAGTGCTTCAGCAGTCTGACAACAGAGAGTGTGCTTCAGCACCAGTCTGCAACAGAGAGTGCTTCAGCACCAGTCTGACAACAGAGAGTGCTTCAGCCAGTCTGACAACAGAGAGTACTTCAGCAGTCTGACAACAGAGAGTGCTTCAGCAGTCTGACAACAGAGAGTGTGCTTCAGTTCCAGTCTGACAAAAGAGAGTGCCTCAGCACCTGTCTGACATCAGAAAGTGCCTCAGCACCAGTCTGACAACAGAGAGTGCTTCAGCACCAGTCTGATAACAGAGAGTGCTTCAGCACCAGTCTGACATCAGAGAGTGCTTCAGCAGTCTGACAACAGAGAGTGCTTCAGCAATCTGACACAGAGAGTGTGCTTCAGCACCAGTCTGACCACAGAGAGTGCTTCAGCACCAGTCTGACAACAGTGAGTGCTTTAGCACCAGTCTGACAACAGAGAGTGCTTCAGCACCAGTCTGACAACAGAGAGTGCTTCAGCAC
This sequence comes from Cladorhizidae sp. MBARI D1340-BT2, assembly GCA_028752905.1. NCBI lineage: Eukaryota > Metazoa > Porifera > Demospongiae > Poecilosclerida > Cladorhizidae > Cladorhizidae sp. MBARI D1340-BT2. The sequence continues at coordinate 20,250,961 of JAQNBH010000017.1, read as the reverse complement.
CAGTCTTACAACAGAGAGTGCTTCAGCAGTCTAACAACAGAGAGTGTGCTTCAGCACCAGTCTGACAACAGAGAGTGCTTCAGCACCAGTCTGACATCAGAGAGTGCTTCAGCCAGTCTGACAACAGAGAGTGCTTCAGCAGTCTGACAACAGAGAGTGCTTCAGCAGTCTGACAACAGAGAGTGCCTCAGCACTAGTCTTACATCAGAAAGTGCCTCAGCACCAGTCTGACAACAGAGAGTGCTTCAGCACCAGTCTGATAACAGAGAGTGCTTCAGCACCAGTCTGACATCAGAGAGTGCCTCAGCACCAGTCTGACAACAGAGAGTGCTTCAGCAAGTCTGACAACAGAGAGTGCTTCAGCAGTCTGACAACAGAGAGTGCTTCAGCAGTCTGACAACAGAGAGTGTGCTTCAGCACCAGTCTGACAACAGAGAGTGCTTCAGCACCAGTCTCACAACAGAGAGTGCTCCAGCACCAGTCTGAGAACAGAGAGTGCTTCAGCAGTCTGACAACAGAGAGTGTGCTTCAGCACCAGTCTGACAACAGAGAGTGCTTCAGCACCAGTCTGACATCAGAGAGTGCTTCAGCCAGTCTGACAACAGAGAGTGCTTCAGCAGTCTGACAACAGAGAGTGTTTCAGCAGTCTGACAACAGAGAGTGTGCTTCAGCACCAGTCTGACAAAAGAGAGTGCCTCAGCACCAGTCTGACATCAGAAAGTGCCTCAGCACCAGTCAGACAACAGAGAGTGCTTCAGCAGTCTGACCACAGAGAGTGTGCTTCAGCACCAGTCTGACAACAGAGAGTGCTTCAGCACCAGTCTGACAACAGAGAGTGATTCAGCCAGTCTGACAACAGAGTGTGCTTCAGCACCAGTCTGACAACAGAGAGTGCTTCAGCACCAGTCTGACAACAGAGAGTGCTCCAGCACCAGTCTGAGAACAGAGAGTGCTTCAGCAGTCTGACAACAGAGAGTGTGCTTCAGCAGTCTGACAACAGAGAGTGTGCTTCAGCACCAGTCTGACAACAGAGAGTGCTCCAGCACCAGTCTGAGAACAGAGAGTGCTTCAGCAGTCTGACAACAGAGAGTGTGCTTCAGCACCAGTCTGACAACAGAGAGTGCTTCAGCACCAGTCTGACATCAGAGAGTGCTTCAGCCAGTCTGACAACAGAGAGTGCTTCAGCAGTCTGACAACAGAGAGTGTTTCAGCAGTCTGACAACAGAGAGTGTGCTTCAGCACCAGTCTGACAAAAGAGAGTGCCTCAGCACCAGTCTGACATCAGAAAGTGCCTCAGCACCAGTCTGACAACAGAGAGTGCTCCAGCAGTATGACAACAGAGAGTGTGCTTCAGCACTAGTCTGACAACAGAGAGTGCCTCAGCACCAGTCAGACAACAGAGAGTGCTTCAGCAGTCTGACCACAGAGAGTGTGCTTCAGCACCAGTCTGACAACAGAGAGTGCTTCAGCACCAGTCTGACAACAGAGAGTGCTTCAGCCAGTCTGACAACAGAGAGTGCTTCAGCAGTCTGACAACAGAGAGTGCTTCAGCAGTCTGACAACAGAGAGTGTGCTTCAGCACCAGTCTGACAACAGAGAGTGCTTCAGCAGTCTGACAACAGAGTGTGTGCTTCAGCACCAGTCTGACAACAGAGAGTGCCTCAGCACCAGTCTGACAACAGAGAGTGCTTCAGCAGTCTGACAACAGAGTGTGTGCTTCAGCACCAGTCTGACAACAGAGAGTGCCTCAGCACCAGTCTTACAACAGAGAGTGCTTCAGCACCAGTCTGACAACAGAGAGTGCTTCAGCAAGTCTGACAACAGAGAGTGCTTCAGCAGTCTGACAACAGAGAGTGTGCTTCAGCACCAGTCTGACAACAGAGAGTGCTTCAGCACCAGTCTGACAACAGAGAGTGCTTCAGCACCAGTCTGACAACAGACATTGCTTCAGCAGTCTGACAACAGAGAGTGTGCTTCAGCACCAGTCTGACAACAGAGAGTGCTTCAGCACCAGTCTGACAACAGAGAGTGCTTCAGCACCAGTCTGACAACAGAGAGTGCTTCAGCAGTCTGACAACAGAGAGTGTACTTCAGCACCAGTCTGACAACAGAGAGTGCTTCAGCACCAGTCTGACAACAGAGAGTGCTTCAGCAGTCTGACAACAGAGAGTGTTCTTCAGCACCATTCTGACAACAGAGAGTGCTTCAGCACCAGTCTGACAACAGAGAGTGCTTCAGCAGTCTGACAACAGAGAGTGTGCTTCAGCACCAGTCTGACAGAAGAGAGTGCCTCAGCAGTCTGACAACAGAGAGTGCTTCAGCAGTCTGACAACAGAGAGTGTTCTTCAGCACCATTCTGACAACAGAGAGTGCTTCAGCACCAGTCTGACAACAAAGAGTGCTTCAGCAGTCTGACAACAGAGAGTGCTTCAGCAGTCTGACAACAGAGAGTGTGCTTCAGCACCAGTCTGACAACAGAGAGTGCTTCAGCACCAGTCTGACAACAGAGAGTGCTTCAGCAGTCTGACAACAGAGAGTGCTTCAGCAGTCTGACAACAGAGAGTGTGCTTCAGCACCAGTCTGACAACAGAGAGTGCTTCAGCACCAGTCTGACATCAGAGAGTGCCTCAGCACCAGTCTGAGAACAGAGAGTGCTTCAGCAGTCTGACAACAGAGAGTGTGCTTCAGCACCAGTCTGACAACAGAGAGTGCTTCAGCACCAGTCTGACATCAGAGAGTGCTTCAGCCAGTCTGACAACAGAGAGTGCTTCAGCAGTCTGACAACAGAGAGTGTTTCAGCAGTCTGACAACAGAGAGTGTGCTTCAGCACCAGTCTGACAAAAGAGAGTGCCTCAGCACCAGTCTGACATCAGAAAGTGCCTCAGCACCAGTCAGACAACAGAGAGTGCTTCAGCAGTCTGACCACAGAGAGTGTGCTTCAGCACCAGTCTGAAAACAGAGAGTGCTTCAGCACCAGTCAGACAACAGAGAGTGCTTCAGCAGTCTGACCACAGAGAGTGTGCTTCAGCACCAGTCTGACAACAGAGAGTGCTTCAGCACCAGTCTGACAACAGAGAGTGCTCCAGCACCAGTCTGAGAACAGAGAGTGCTTCAGCAGTCTGACAACAGAGAGTGTGCTTCAGCAGTCTGACAACAGAGAGTGTGCTTCAGCACCAGTCTGACAACAGAGAGTGCTCCAGCACCAGTCTGAGAACAGAGAGTGCTTCAGCAGTCTGACAACAGAGAGTGTGCTTCAGCACCAGTCTGACAACAGAGAGTGCTTCAGCACCAGTCTGACATCAGAGAGTGCTTCAGCCAGTCTGACAACAGAGAGTGCTTCAGCAGTCTTACAACAGAGAGTGTTTCAGCAGTCTGACAACAGAGAGTGTGCTTCAGCACCAGTCTGACAACAGAGAGTGCTCCAGCAGTATGACAACAGAGAGTGTGCTTCAGCACTAGTCTGACAACAGAGAGTGCCTCAGCACCAGTCAGACAACAGAGAGTGCTTCAGCAGTCTGACCACAGAGAGTGTGCTTCAGCACCAGTCTGACAACAGAGAGTGCTTCAGCACCTGTCTGACAACAGAGAGTGCTTCAGCCAGTCTGACAACAGAGAGTGCTTCAGCAGTCTGACAACAGAGAGTGCTTCAGCAGTCTGACAACAGAGAGTGTGCTTCAGCACCAGTCTGACAACAGAGAGTGCTTCAGCAGTCTGACAACAGAGTGTGTGCTTCAGCACCAGTCTGACAACAGAGAGTGCCTCAGCACCAGTCTGACAACAGAGAGTGCTTCAGCAGTCTGACAACAGAGTGTGTGCTTCAGCACCAGTCTGACAACAGAGAGTGCCTCAGCACCAGTCTGACAACAGAGAGTGCTTCAGCACCAGTCTGACAACAGAGAGTGCTTCAGCAAGTCTGACAACAGAGAGTGCTTCAGCAGTCTGACAACAGAGAGTGCTTCAGCACCAGTCTGACAACAGAGAGTGCTTCAGCACCAGTCTGACAACAGACATTGCTTCAGCAGTCTGACAACAGAGAGTGTGCTTCAGCACCAGTCTGACAACAGAGAGTGCTTCAGCACCAGTCTGACAACAGAGAGTGCTTCAGCACCAGTCTGACAACAGAGAGTGCTTCAGCAGTCTGACAACAGAGAGTGTACTTCAGCACCAGTCTGACAACAGAGAGTGCTTCAGCAGTCTGACAACAGAGAGTGTTCTTCAGCACCATTCTGACAACAGAGAGTGCTTCAGCACCAGTCTGACAACAGAGAGTGCTTCAGCAGTCTGACAACAGAGAGTGTGCTTCAGCACCAGTCTGACAGAAGAGAGTGCCTCAGCAGTCTGACAACAGAGAGTGCTTCAGCAGTCTGACAACAGAGAGTGTGCTTCAGCACCAGTCTGACAACAGAGAGTGCTTCAGCAGTCTGACAACAGAGTGAAGCACAAGTCTGACAACAGAGAGTGCTTCAGCACCAGTCTGACAACAGAGAGTGCTTCAGCAGTCTGACAACAGAGAGTGTTCTTCAGCACCATTCTGACAACAGAGAGTGCTTCAGCACCAGTCTGACAACAGAGAGTGCTTCAGCAGTCTGACAACAGAGAGTGTTCTTCAGCACCATTCTGACAACAGAGAGTGCTTCAGCACCAGTCTGACAACAAAGAGTGCTTCAGCAGTCTGACAACAGAGAGTGCTTCAGCAGTCTGACAACAGAGAGTGTGCTTCAGCACCAGTCTGACAACAGAGAGTGCTTCAGCACCAGTCTGACAACAGAGAGTGCTTCAGCAGTCTGACAACAGAGAGTGCTTCAGCAGTCTGACAACAGAGAGTGTGCTTCAGCACCAGTCTGACAACAGAGAGTGCTTCAGCACCAGTCTGACAACAGAGAGTGCTTCAGCAGTCTGACAACAGAGAGTGCTTCAGCAGTCTGACAACAGAGAGTGTGCTTCAGCAACAGTCTGACAACAGAGAGTGCTTCAGCAGTCTGCAGTCTGACAACAGAGAGAGTGTGCTTCAGCACCAGTCTGACAACAGAGAGTGCTTCAGCAGTCTGACAACAGAGTGTGCTTCAGTACCAGTCTGACAACAGAGAGTGTGCTTCAGCACCAGTCTGACAACAGAGAGTGCCTCAGCACCAGTCTGACAACAGAGAGTGCCTAAGCACCAGTCTGATAACAGAGAGTGCCTCAGACATCTACACCTCTGAAAAAAGAGAATACATCTTAAAGACATGCTATGAGTCTATATTGGATCTCATTACAAACATAATTGACAGAGAGTTCAGCATCACATTTCGCACTGTCATGTATTATTTGACATGTCAATATTGTCATGAGCACAAGTTAGTATGCATGAAACTGCCAATCTGTTGCTCACCATTCTTGAGCATTTGCAGTGAACTTCACAATAAGGCAACTTGAGTTGTGTACAAAGGTGGAACTAATTAATTGTGGGTATTTGAGCTTTAAATTAGGTCTGCCTCAATTTTGGGGGGTTACCATGCACTTCAGGGTCCTCTCGGCCTGTAAATAGTAAAGTGGGGAAACCTCATTAGTGAACCATATGCAATTCTATATCTTTGATGCCAATTGGGAGTACTAATATGGAAACGAATTTACCCAGTTTACTCAAACAGGAAGAAAGGGAGAGAGGAGAGAGGGAGAGAGACAACACACACACACACACACAACTCCTTGTCATACATGCACATACACAACCAGATACACAAGCACACATCTTAATTGAAACAATGCATATAGGATGCAGATGAATTATCTTGCTTTAATTCCTCACTAAAATCACTTTGTCTTTGTCCTTCTCTCAACCTACACCACTTTGCATAGCACCCCGCCACATATCAATAATACCAAATTTAAAAAAATCCAGGGGCTCCTAATAATTTATTATTATTTAATTACGGCGCTAGTGGTGAAGTCCATAAAAGTACATTTTTATTTATAATGTCTCGTGTTGACCCGTTATGAAGTAGTCATGCAGGGCAGACCAAATTAGGTGACTCTTTATCATATTTTTTCCCATGTAAACCAACCAAATATATATGAGCATTTCAAAGCATATTTGTATACGTGGTTTTCAATTTTAAGAGGTAAAGGGTCATCTAATGAGGTGTGGTCGGCATAAATGTTTATAATAAAGTGTTCTATAGGTGGGTGTGGCCAAATGACAAATCTCTCTCTTTCCTCATCTAAATCACTTTTTGTTCCCTTACCATATAACAATGCAGTTGCATGTATATAGATGTACAAGACAGTTCTTGCAGCTGCAAATAATATACTGTGCTGATGTATATATGTAATATATATGATTGCAAGTACAGCTGGCATCAAGATGCCATAAATTCTCATCAAAGTACATGACAACAATATGTGGCACACACACACCCAAACATGATACACACACACACATGATACACACACCATGACACACACATGCATGCACATACACACACACACCATGACATACACACCATGACACATACATGCATGCATGGATCATACACATGCATGGACATACACATGCATGCATGCACACACACACACACACATGAACACACACACACACATGCATGCATACACACACATGCATGCATACACTCATACACACACATGCATGCATACACATACATGCATTCACACACACACATGCATGCATACACACACATGCATGCACACACACATGCATGTACACACATGTACACTGGTAAAATGTTTTAATGTTTTTCTGGAATCACACGAAAAAAATAATACCCACCATCTCTCTGACATACCCATATACACAACATGAAACACACATGTTGGCAATTCTTGTTCAATAAGGAATTCAACTTTACTACAAATTTCACACTGTATGCAAATATAACACAATGATGAAAACACATGAGTAACAATCAATAAGACATGAATAGGAACGTACCGAGTTTGCTACATCTTATGAATCAAGAACAAAAGGAAGATTGAGAGAGATACAGAACTAGCCATCAACTGTCTATCTAAAAGTTCAGAACAACGTGGCATATCCATGTGCATGTACACACGGATGACGATGACGACAAATGACGATAATTGACGAACAGATAATGAACGATGTAATAGACACACACACGCAACTAACAAATACACCACAACACACACCATCATACACACACCAACATGACACACACACACACAACATGACACAACACACACACACACCATGACACATACACACACCATGACACACACCATGACAAACACACACTATGACACATGCACCACCATGACACACACATTACCATGACATACACATCATGACACACACACACACACACACACAAACCATGTAGAGACATATACCACACAACTAAAAATCATATGATAATGCACACCCACACATGGTACAATCACCTGCATGCATTTTTATACACTTGCACATGCATACACACTCACATTCTTAAGACACAAGCCTGCATATACATGCCAAGTTCTTTTCTTAGGAGATAAGAGAATTTTTAATTTTTAATTTAAGCTCTTGATCGCCTCTATTTTGGCTTCACCTGGCCACGACCCACCTGGTGTCTGAGGTAGAGGCACTCTTTCATCGCCACTTGGCACTTATTGCTCTTTATCATTAGTACCACTTCCCTGATGCTGTCCAATGCTTCTAGGATGTGGTCGAGGTATTTGGTCCATGTTTTACTGAAAATGATGACATCATCAAGGTAAGCAGCTACATGGTCAGAAACATCTCCGAACAGGGCATTCATTATACGTTAGAAGGTGGCAGTGCCCATCAGTCCAAATGGCATGATGGTAAACTCGTACTTCCCAAAGGCTGTGATGAAGGGCACTCGGCAGTATCCTTTAGTCAGGTGGAGGGTAATGAATTCCACTGTGGCTAGCTTGCTAATAATAATAATAATAATAATAAGAAGAAGAATAAGAATAAGATAACAACAACAACAACAACAACAATAATAATAACAACATAATAATAACAATAATAACAATAATAACAACAACAACAACAATAATAACAATAACAACAACAACAACAACAGAATAACAACAACAACAACACCAATAATAATAACATAATAATAACAATAATAACAATAACAACAATAACAACAACAACACTAATAATAACAATAATAACAACAACAACAACAATAATAACAACACCACCAAAACAACAACAACATAACAACAACAACAATAACAATAACAACAACAACAACAACAACAACAACAACAATAATAATAATAATAATAATAATAATAATAATAATAATAATAATAATAATAATAATAATAATAATAATAATAATAATAATAATAATAATAATAATAATAATAATAAACAACAACAACAACAACACCAAACAAACAAACAAAAATAATAAAAGATAATAAATAAATAATAAAATAAATATGATATTGATAATGATAATTATAATAATAATAGTAATAAATATTAAATAAATAAATTTAAAACAATGTAATTATGGTGGTCATGGCGTCAAGTTCAAGCTCTTGAGAGTGGCTCCCCAGCAGCCAGGCAAGTCCATTCCACAGTCTCGATTGAACTGCTCACACTTTGGCGGCTAGGCTGATGTGTAATGCCTCCTTCATAGCAGTTCCATCTGTCTTCTGGCCTGCCAAGATGGTGGCTTCTTAGGATGTCCATTATCCCATGCATGCTCAGCAATTGCAGACTTCTCTTTATTACATTTTCTATAGGCATCTTGATGTTCTTTCACTCTGGTCTCCAGTCTTCTAATTGTCTCTCCTATGAGTATTTCCCACAGTACAAGGGATGGGTACACAACACAAGAGTGCATATTAGCTGGTAAAACATCCTTCACTCTGCTCAGTTGTGTCCTCGGAGTTCTTCCCGATCTGAAGACGACTTTGATGTTGAACTTCCTGCAGACCCTCCTGATGTCTTCACTCATCCCTGCTGCATAAGGAATCACTATCATAGGATCCTTCTTTTTAGACCCCTCATTGCCTGTACTGGTGTATTCATCTTTCTTTCTGCGTTTAGATGTTTCTGCAGACGAAAAGTTGATGAAGGCTTGTGGATAACCGTCTCGATGAAGAACTTATTCAAATGATGCTCTTCCTTCCAAAGGTCCTCCTTCTCAGTCACTACTCTTCTGGCTCTATCATACAAGCTCTTCACCACTCCTCTTCTGACATGGATAGGATGATGTGATCTATAATCAAAGTTACTGGTTGGTATGCGTGAGTTTTCTGTAGATGATTGCAGTTAGACTTCCATCTTCCTTCCTGTGTATGTGAGTCCAGAAAGAGCAACGATCCGTCCACTTCAAGCTCCATGGTAAACTTTATGGATGGCCTGATGTTGTTCAGATGGTCCAACAACTCCTGCTCACTTCCCTTCTTCACAATGCAGAAGGTATCATCCACGTATCTCTTCGGCTTCAGTGGGGCAGTTGTGAGTGCCAATTCCTCAAAGAATTCCATATAAATGTTGGATACTGGAGAGCCCATTACTGCACCCTCTTTCTGCTCGTAGTATTTTTCTTGATACCTGAAGTAGGTGGATTTCAGGCACAACTCCAACAGTTCAGAAATTCTGTCAGCACCTAGTGTAGTCCTCTCAAGCAAGTTCTCATCTTTCGTCAACATTTCAAAAATTACTTCCACAGACTCATCTATTGGAACATTGGTAAAAAGAGAAGACACATCTAAACTGACAAAACACTCATCCTGTGCCAAACATTCATCTTGAATAAACTTGATAAATTGCCTAGAATCCTTGACATATGTACTTGTATTTCCAGCTAGAGGTGATATCAAATTATGCAATGAACTTGGAAAGATTATACAATGGTGCACATATACAAGACATGATAGGCCTAAGGGGAACCTCAGAGGTTTATGTATCTTAGGGAAGCCATAAATTAGTGGTGGTCTACTTCCAGTGGCCCTATATAATGCAGTTGTTATTTCTCCCATCTTCTCCATATTCTTTAACACACGCTTTCCTGTGCCTTGGTAGGATCCTTCTTCAGTATTCCATATTCTATATTGTTATTATTGCTATTGCTGTTTTTGTTGTTATTGTTGTTGTTGTTGTTGTTATTATTATTATTAACTACTATTATTATTAATATTATTATTACTATTATTATTACTATTATTATTAATATTATTATTACTATTATTATTACTATTATTATTACTACTATTATTATTACTACATGTATTATTATTACTATTATTATTACTATTGTTATTACTATTATTATTACTATTATTATTACTATTATTAATATTGTATTATTATTATTATTATTATTATTATTATTATTATTATTATTATTATTATTATTATTATTATTATTATTATTATTATTATTATTATTATTATTATTATTACTATTGTTATTACTGGTGGCTATTATTATTGCTATTATTATTGCTATTATTATTACTACTATTATTACTACTACCATTATTACTACCATTATTTACTACCATTATTACTATTGTTATTACTATTATTATTACTACTATTATTATTACTACTATTATTATTACTATTATTATTACTACTATTATTACTACTATTATTACTACTATTATTATTACTACTACTATTACTAATACTATTATTACTATTATTATTACTATTATTATTACTATTATTATTACTATTATTATTACTATTATTATTACTATTATTATTAATATTATTATTACTATTATTACTATTATTATTACTATTATTATTACTATTATTATTACTATTATTATTACTATTATTATTACTATTATTACTATTATTATTAGTATTATTATTACTATTGTTATTATTATTACTACTATTATTATTACTACTATTATTATTATTACACTATTATTATTATTACTATTATTATTATTACTATTATTATTATTACTATTACTATTATTACTATTACTATTATTACTATTACTATTATTACTATTACTATTATTACTATATATTACTATTATTACTATATATTACTATTATTACTTACAGTATTACTATTATTATTATTATTATTATTATTATTATTATTATTATTATTATTATTATTATTATTATTATTATTATTATTATTATTATTATTATTATTATTATTATTATTATTATTATTATTATTATTATTATTATTATTATTATTATTATTATTATTATTATTATTATTATTATTATTATTATTATTATTATTATTATTATTATTATTATTATTATTATTATTATTATTATTATTATTATTATTATTATTATTATTATTATTATTATTATTATTATTATTATTATTATTATTATTATTATTATTATTATTATTATTATTATTATTATTATTATTATTATTATTATTATTATTATTATTATTATTATTATTATTATTATATGTATTATTATTATTATTGTTGTTGTTATATTATTGTTTTATTTTTTGGTTGTTGTTATTATTATTGTTGTTATATTATTGTTGTTTTTTGTTGTTATTATTATTATTGTTATTCTTATTGTTATTATTATTGTTATTATTATTGTTATTATTGTTGTTATTATTGTTGTTATTATTATTGTTATTATTATTGTTATTATTATTGTTATTATTATTGTTATTATTATTGTTATAATTATTGTTATTATTATTGTTATTATTATTATTATTATTAACCTTACCATACGCAATATAAAATCGGAAGTCAGTAAAATTATTTGATAGTTAATGTGAAGAGCAAAATAATGTGAAGAGCAAAAATGAGAAATAAACAATAGTCTGGTGGAACTAAGGGGGCAACATATCCATGTTGGTAGTGATGATAGATTGACAATGAATATAGTAATATCTTTAATGTAATTAGATGAGAATTCCAGAGCCTTGTAACAGCAGGGAGAAGGATGGCTGAGTTCTGTAGGAGATTAGAAGGCAGTTACAGGGATAGAACGATAGTAGGGAGAGGGTTGACATGATGGGAAACTGGAAGAAAACTTGGGAAAAACATCTTTTTGTCATTTAGGTGGTGAGTGGAAGGTGAAGCTTAGTATAGAAGTGTAGAATAAGTTACATGTATTTTTTTCCTAGATGTGATGAGCGAGAGAAGAGGATTCAAAGGAAACAAAATCAGGATGGATAAGAGAGAGAAGTGTAGAGGAAAATATTCTGTCCACTAGCCGAGACTTTACTACATCTTTTCAGAGTGATGCTATAGACATCAGACCATCTACTACTGGGTATATGGTATTTCAGTCCTCTATAACTAAGGCTGGATTCAGCAAGCTTCCAACAGCACATGCTTGATGCTGATATCAGGGACAAGGATATGCCACAAGCAATCTCACAAGCAATCTCTCATTTCGGATGCACTAGTGCCTGCTGGCTGAAAACATGAATCATTAGGCTTGTCAGTGCTGTTCTGGTGGATGTCCAAGACTGGCTGGGGATTCCAATTTTACCTTCCTCCTCCATGCTTACTTGTTCTTGCTTCTCAAGCATTGCTCAGTCAGGCATTGCTCAATGCTCTGCAGCATCTAACACTAAGAGGGAACAAGGGAATGGTAAATGAAGATTCCTCAAGGCCAGGAAACATTAATTTTTTCAGATTTCAAGAATGCCAATCCCACATACTTTGGTGAGCACATTCAAGGCAAGCTTCATGAATCTGGAACTTGCTTGTGATGGAGTAGAGGCAGCTAATGTACATGACAGGAAGCATGAGAGGATGGTGAGGGGGGGGGGAGTATGTTGTCCCACTTGTAGTAGAATGTGCTTATAGCAACTTGAGAGTATTTCTCTATGTACCACCACCACGACGAGTGATCGGAGAGTCAGCCACATCTAATGACCCAATTAAAAGGTTGTCTGTGCAGCTATGGTGTTAAAATGCCAAACTAATTCTGAGCCATTACTCGTGTCAATGAAAACTAAATTAAAAACATTACCCGACAGCATTCCAGACCACACAACAGCATTCCAATGCCTTCCCCTGTAGTCATGTCACCCACCCTTGTTTCATACCCTTGAATTAGATAATTGCACACTCTACTTGCTCTGCCTTAGGGGAAAGGTGTGTCTGGGGGAGGATGGGGGCAGGGGGAGGGGGGCTCAGACATGCCCCTTTCCACTCCCCAGGTACACTCCTCTCTTCTCCATTATGTCATATATCAGCCTTGTCTCAAATTCCACTGTCTCCTCAGCAAGACATGAATAGTTATTGGTGAGAAGCAAGCCCTCAGTGAGTGTGGAGTTGGATGCAAAATTTGTCGCTGTTCATGGTGCATCTATGTGTGTATGTATCTATGTGTGTATGTATCCATGTATGTTATTCACTGTACGTTCACCTGCAAAACAAAAACGAATGGGTCACCACTTTAAATGACGTGGGCTTGTGTAAATCGGGAATGGTTGTCATAATGAAGGGAATGATATCTAGGAGAATGTCTGGCAGCAGATTTGAAGTTCGACTGGCCTGGCTGTGCTGCGCAAGTGAGAAAGATTAACACCTGATGCGACTCCTTACCAGATAACACAACACAACCTGGAATAGCAAGCCAAGACTCTAATAACCCCCGGCAGGCACTCCAAAACCACCTCCACAATAGGCTCCATAATAAGCTGCACAGGCAGGTGAGCATGGCTGACATAAAAGGCTGATAGACCAAGTTATTCGGTTCATGAACACCTTCTAGCTTTCCATTTCTTCACTCATTGCTAAGCATTCATTACTAGTAGTAGACACAGGGCACTGCCACACGCTAAGCATTCATTACTAGTAGTAGACACAGGGGACTGGCACACTAACATACGTAAGACCAATTCATTTTTCACACATCAACCATTTCTAGAGATGTTGAATGATTCTGATTGCATTGGTCTCAGCCACCTTGCATGCGGCACTTTATTGGTCAAGCAATGAAACCAAAACTCAATCACCCCTCCCCTCTCCGCCCCCAGCCCTCATCCAAGGTGAGGTGTGAGAAATAAATAGATTGGCATAGGGACTACACTAGACCTTTAATATGAGCTGACTATTGCAATTGTTAAAAAAATTTTAACCTTATCGGCAAGACCATTGGTGAATAAGGTTGGGGGAAACGTTAAGGTCTTATCTATTGCAGGAGTCCCACTGACCAGCAACTGTGTAGAGATCACTGCCTATACCTTTAATCTTTTACATGCAAGCAGACGCGTCCTTATAGGTTATATGTTCCTCGAGTGAGGGACCTCTAAGTCCTTCTGTTCCATTGACAATTTTTTAAATCCTGGCTATGTATAGGAGTAAACTAGGATACTACCCAGTGCACTGTAGAATCCCACATTATATATACTACTGCTTATATAGAATCAACAAAGTCAATACTAAACAGGTGCTATCCTACTTGTGGTATATTCTTAGATAACCTCAAGGTGCTGTAAAATAGATGCCAAATTTACCTCAAGAAATTGTTCCCTATAAAATGTTTTAAAAAGAAAATTATTACATTATTGTTTTGGGATGTATATGGTCAGTGTGTGTATGCATGTGTGTCTGTGTGTGTATGTGTGTGTGTGTGTGTGTGTGTGTGTGTGTTTGTCTTGTTTTCATCCATGCTACTTGTATTTTTATGTGAAAACAGTCGTTTGTGTGTGTTTGTGTGTGTGTAGAGAGAGAAAGAGTATGTGTGTATGTGTGTGTGTGGGGGGGGGGGGGAAGCGGGGGTGCCTGAGTGTGTGTGTATGTTGCACGCATGTATTTGTATGTGTATGTTTGTGTGTGGGGTGGCATCTGTGAATGTGTGTGTGTGTGTGTGTGTGTATGTCTATGGTGTTCTGAATGCAACTAATAGCTGTATTCACTGGGAAATGGACACAACATTCTCCACAGCTGTCATTCAAAAACTTACTTGGTGTTTTCTAGTGCAAGATATTTAATTAAATTACAAAGACCACCTTCGCGCTGGCTTTACCACGTAAATGTCACTGCCCTATGTTTGAATGGTACAACCTTCAGTTGTCTCAAGTTGTAGCTTGTTAAAGCAGTTGTTCTCTATTCATGCCAGAGAGCATAGCAAGATGTTCTCCTTAGAGAAAAGAATTTTCCTGAAATATGGACTGATTAATCGGGCATGTTCTCGCTTTGTTCAGGATCTTGGAGTATTAGAGTAGAAGGACACTGAACCCCAAATTCAGATACGTCTGTTTGCTGTATGTCAATCTCTTCACAAGGTTTTTCCATGTGCATGTGCATCTCTATAGATGAACCCGCTCATGTCAATCAGACACCATTGTTTCTTAGTGCTGTGCTTGTGACCATTAGCCACACCTACACAGAACCACAACAACTTGGCCAATGTCACTTGACAGATTTATCATGGTCTGCCTGGGTAGTGATACTGTCTACTTGGCAGTTAAGGGTTATTACTGCCTTTGTATGTACATGGAGAAGTAGAAGGCAGCAAATTAGTTTTTCACTTGCCTGAGAAATATTTAGAAATGGAATTATTTGTCAGTTCCCAGCAGAAGTGCAGAGTGGATGGTGGGCCTTCCCCAATGGCAAACCAGAACCCTCTTCTGCCTTCGTGGTATTTACCCTACAGCAAAAATCAACACAGATTTATACGAGGACAAAAGTAGCTGGCTATATACCAAATGCTTCACTTCATTTTTTCACAGTTGAGACACAAAATCATGTGCAGCTAAGACCTTATAGAGTAGGAATTGGTTTCATTTTCATTTGGTCTTAAGTTTCGCTTGTAGCTTAATTTGGAGGAAAAGGATATTAACTTATATTAACATTCAAACTTCCAGGAGCTGTGATTGATTACAGCTGCAGTCAGCCATATGTGTTGCGCAGTCACCCACCCAGTATGTTTGTGTATGCATAAATATATAAATCTTTCATCTTTGATGCAGCACTTTTTCACCATCTAGCCAGACATATCTCTTGCGAGCACCTGCTGTGTATGTGCCTCTAGAAGAATGCTTAAACACGTCCACACACACACATTGAAATCTTACCTGTGCACTTTTATATTTTTTATGTGTGTATGAAAACTCCAATTCGCAAAAATATCTTGCAATACTTCAGACTCAAAATTGAAACTTTATCCCTATGTGCTGACAGGTGTGAAAGCTAGCACCATACTAGAGCCAAGTTTCCACGATGTTCTGTACAGTTTGCAAGGTTGACATCAAACCTAAGTCTTGTCCACATTGTTAAATTCTGCAACACCTGTAGGAGTACTAGTTGCAGCTCCTTTGACAACACTGCGTCCTCACAGCAAGTGAATGCATTGTGAACATAGTCGGTAACACATCTCCTGAATACTCGTACTTGTCAAAAACACACAAAAGATACTGTAAGCACGTTCCATGCATTGCTTTTCAATGCCAATAATGACAGTAGTGCTGATCTTGTAAATAGAAGACCTTTCTGTTGTGCACAGATCAAGGTCGATTCACTTCAAAGTTTTCAATTGTTAACATATGGTATAAAGGAGGTAATAGTTGGGTCCTGCTTCATTTACCAACACTGCCAGGTTTGTGTTGCAATCTCTTCGACTAGTCTGCTCAGACTATTCCAGGATTCCAGCAAGGTATAACTGACAACTCTTTGTGGTGTATTTTGTCGCAGTAATTTTGTTATAGTAAGACTTTATCATATTCCACTTGCTTATTCCAATAGGAGAAAGTGACAGGTTGGAAAGATGACAGAAGCTATCAGTGATGGGGTAGTGTCCTCTGCAACTAGTATGGGGAGCATATCAACCGCTGCTTCTATTGCCACTTCAGCTGGCTCCGATATCACCAACATGCTACTGGCCACCAACTCGACACTAATGGATAATGCCACAACTATGGAGCCTGGCTCACCTTCCTGTGCCAGCCAGACTGAAGTCTGGGTCCAAGTTGTTGGTGCGATACTCTTCTTCATGGTGTGGCCATTCATTGTGCTGGACATGAAATGGTTCCCACTTGGTAGACCAGCAGCTGCTCTGGTTGGTGCTGCTCTCATGGTAATATTCACCATTGTTGCTCAGCTGGAAGTGTATGCGATTGAAGGTGCCATGGGTAACTTGCAAGCCCTCTTCTTGCTCATTGGTATGATGCTTCTGTCCTACTACTTCGACAGAGAAGGGATTTTACGCATAGTGGCTCTCTGGATATTTGGCAAGAACAAGGATGTCAAGTTTCGCTTTGTTCTCTGGAAGGTATGCTTTTTGGCTGCAGTTCTTGCAGCGTTCATCACCAATGATGCAACCTGCCTTGTGCTTTCTCCTCTCTTCATTGGTGCATTCATCAAGCAAGGTAGGCCAAAGAGAGAGCTCCTTCCTCTTTGCTTGGGTATCGCAACTTCTGCCAACATTGGTAGTGCCTCTACTGTTTTTGGCAACCCACAAAATGCGTTCATTGCTTCTGCAGCAGGTAATGTATCACTGATTGACTTCTTCACAGCCCTGCTGCCAGCAGCCATTATTGGGATGTGCATTAGTGTGAGCCTGCTCTATCTAATCTTCATTCGTGAGATATTCTTCATACATGATAGTGACAATGATGATGAAGAAGCTCAGAAGCAAGACAATCTTGAGATGAAGCCATATGGTGGTGGCTCTCTGGCTGCTGAGCGAGAATCCATTGCACTCAGTTACGATCAGAGCCAGGATCCCTTCCACACCAGCAGGATTGCTGCTGAGAGGGAGATGATGTACAGCAATGAGCACCTGAGCACTTCTGGTTCCATGAACCGTCTGCCCAAGAGTAGGAGCAGGAACAGCATGAGGCCATTTGCCAGCAACCCAAACCTTCAAGTACCTACCTCCCACTCCATCCCAGAAATCAAAGTCGAGGGAGATGACGCAACCATTGAGAATGGTCTAAAGAAGCATGCTGAAATCCGAAAAGCTGACACTGAAGGCAAGGAAGAGGTCACCACAAATGGAAATGCAATCACTCAAGAACCAGCGGAAGAGGAAGAAGAAGATTTTGGTCAAATGAAGCCCATCAGGGAGAGAAGTTGGCGCGAGCTTGGTTTCCTGATTTGGTTGATCCTTGCTTGTGTGGTCATGGTCATCCTGCTAACAATCCCTCCACCACCAACTGTGCCCGTGATCTTCAACCTTGGCCTTGTTCCCTTGGGTACTGGAATCATGACCATGCTTGTAGACACCATCTTCAACAGAAAGTATGCTTTTGATGCCATGCAAAGGGTTGACTGGACTGTCATCCTGATGTTCATGGGCCTCTTCACATGGCTTGGTGGCTTTCAGAATACCTGCATTCCTGAGATCCTCGTGGACACCCTTGCTCCTTACATGAACCTCATGAAGTTTGAGGGTGTTCTCCTTTTCACGGTCATGGTGGCTCTTGGCTCCAATATTTTCTCCAATGTGCCCTTGGTTATCCTCATTGTGAATCGCATCGATGAATTGTGCGGTGACGAGCCATGCAAAGGGCCACTTCCTGCTCTTCTTCTTGCGTGGGTCTCTACCATCGCCGGAAACTACACTCTCATCGGGAGTATTGCCAACCTCATCGTTGCTGAGAAGGCCAGGAGTGTGGCCAACTATCAAGTCACGTTCTTTCGATATATTCGATTTGGGTTTGTTTCTACCTTCTGCGTTATGTTTGGCTGCCTCCCGATAGTCTACTTCTTGGGCTCTCTGGCATGAAGACTTTTGTCTAAGGGGAGAGAGAGAGACTGTGTTCTAACTTTACGTGTATTATTTATTGTAGGACATTTTTGGAAAGTACAATTACTACAAACTTAAATCTTGTTTTTGTACACGCTGATATTTGTTATTGTTTGTATTTTTGTTTGTATTTCTGTAGCAATTGTATGCTCTTTAATATGGAGAAGTGCTCGCTGATTAATAATCTTTAATATGGAGAAGTGCTCGCTGATTAATAGTGTGATTGTGTTGCTGATAAATGTATAGTAGGTGTTAGCTAATCTCGCTAACCAAACCAATTGCCAAATCAGTACACTGGGAGAAGGGTGTGGTTTTCTGAGGACTGCTGCTAGGTTTCTATGGGTACTCCTTGACAGAACTGTTTCAGATGCCATTAGTTGGCGGCCACATATATATTCAGAATACTGCAGAAGAAAAACAAGAATGCAGCACTTTAGACAACACCCATTAAATAAAATTCAAACTAAGTTTAGTAAGTCCATGGAATGTTTGTGGCAATATATAGTGCTCAATGCACAGCAGAGTTAGCACAATAAACTATAGCAAGACATATGGATCTTTTACTTCTTCGCAGCAGTTGCATGCACTAGACAACGACCAGGACTGAAGGATTGGTCGCGTGGAAGTGCTTATATAATGTACAAAGTTATTAGTGGTAACTAGTGCAGACTGACAGGTTAGGAAGGCAGATGTGCAGATGACTTACTGGATATTTCTTAGAAGAACTTACTCTTTGGCATTTTGAGATGTCTTTGGTTTTTTTAATGTGGAATTTTGTCTGAGTAGATGTTGTGAAGTGTTTTAGTGAAGCACACATTATTTAGCTCTGTATGGTAGTACTCCCTATACTGGTTTGACCTCCATAAAAAAATAACACTCCCCATGCTTCTTGTTGGCTGGATACTATTTTCAAAAAAGACTCCTAGCATGCTTTGAATCAAATTTATCTTTGAATTCATCTTGCCTTGAAATTAATCTTTGTACTGCTTTATAAAATCAGTGTAATGATGATGTAAGTGATAATGGCTATTAGTGGTCATCGTGGGTGGAGCTTTGTTTCCTTTATTTATTTACAGAAAATAAAACATATTTTTGGTTGCTTGTTGTTTGTTTGTTGTTGCTTGTTGTTTGTTTGTTTCTATATATTAGCTAAAGAAGGACTGCAAACAGTTCTTCAAAGTCCAACTCAAAGCTGTTGGACACTACACATAATCAACACGTGCCATGTCTTGTTGCTATTGCTGACTGCACCCATGCACACCACATTCTTCACTACACAAGAATCAGCACATTCCATGTCTTGTTGCTATTGTTCACTGTATCCATGCAGGGTCAGCTACAGCCTCTTCAAGGACTTGTTAACAATTGCACTGGAGAATTCCACAAACCAAACAGCAGATGTTTTGTTAGAGGGTCAGCCACTGTCACCTTTGCACTCCATGAACAGAACGACAGAGAGCTGAGGTTCTGCTAAAAAAAACATCACAAGCATTAACTAGCTTGCATCACAAGCATTCACTTGCTTGCATGACAACCATTCACTTGCTTGCATCACAAGCATTCACTTGGTTGCATCACAGGCATTCACTTGCTTGCATCACAAGCATTCACTAGCTTGCATCACAAGCATCCACTTGCTTGCATCACAAGCATCGACTTGCTTGCATCACAAGCATCGACTTGCTTGCATCACAAGCATCGACTTGCTTGCATCACAAGCATCGACTCGCAAGCATCCACTTGCTTGCATCACAAGCATTCACTTGCTAGCATCACAAGCATCCACTTGCTAGCATCACAAGCATCGACTTGCTTGCATCACAAGCATCCACTTGCTTGCATCACAAGCATCGACTTGCAAGCATCGACTTGCTTGCATTATTGATGAAATTACTTATCAAATGCTCCCTGCCAACTGGTTTGTTTCACAGTAAGTAACAGAGCAGCCATGGATGTTGCAGTGCAACATTTTGGAATGCTGAGAAATAACATTTGGTTTACTGGAGGTTTTCTATCCACCATTTGGAAATGGAGATCAAACCAATATACAGAGTACCACTGCAGTCCTGAATAGTGTTGTTGTCATTATTACAAGATGAATATTCCCACTGAGAACATGTCTCTACCAAACCTACCACTGCCAATTTCTGGATGAAGAAAGTACAATGACATCTTCCTTGAAGCATACTTGATTTTCCAGCTCAGAACGTTGAACATGGTGATAATGTTGGGTTCAAATACTCCTGAATATTTCATGGCTACGGATTGGAAGCATGTGGTGGGTCCAAGTTTGCACACTTGACTTTTCTCCTCCCCTCCCCATAGTGAGCACTGCATGTGCCCACTGTATAGTGACACTTGATGAGTGTCAGGGAATGTGCTAGTTCTGCCTGTATTCTTTAACTTCATTTACCACTATTGAAACAGGTGGGCATTAATGGCTAATGTCAATCTGAAACCTGATATAGGGTAGATATAAGAGTCAATAAAGATGAGGGTTAAATTACCAAGGTTGTCTATGGGAACATGAATGGTGACCTCACACCTATTTCATGTGTCTTCTCTGGGAACCAAGGAAAACCTATTCCAAGCTACCTCAACATGTTTTTCATAGTAACTGACTGGCACTCTAAAGCTGTGACAAATGCCATTCTAGGAAATTTCATCATAAATTATTCACAGCCTTGATCTCTCTCAAATATTTTAGAGCTTTCTAGTGCACAGATTTTATCACAGAAATATAGAGGGAAGGAAACCGCCATCACCTATGGACTGCAGGACATCCATCAGTCTTGTGACCACTAGAATAGGTGTCCACTGGCTGATTTGATTTTCATATTAAACAAGGGCTCTCTATATGAAGACTGTATAAGAGTGCAAGAATCTGCATGAGGGAACACCAAGAGGCTGGTTCACAAAATCTTTCAAATTTAATACAGACTTGTGACTAATTAATGCACTCATTTTATGGGAAACGATATATATTAAAAAAAAATTCTCAATGAAATATATATATATATATATATTGAAAATTACAATGCACTACATAGATATATTAATTTTTCAATTTATGATCTAGTTAAAAGATCAAGAACCACACACTTTTCCCAGAGATTATTGCACCCTCTTTTGTTGGATCTTTGTCTGCATGTGCATGTATAAACATCGAAAAGTTGGGAGGGGGAGTGCACAAATGCCACACCCCTGTGTTCTATTTGCAACAGCAATTGATCATAGTTATTTCCATTAGCTTGCTTTGTAGAATGTAATCTCACTCGGAGTGAGCAAAGGACTGAAAATTATCCAGTATTGCTATTGTTCCACAGAGTCATACATTTTCTTTCCATCCAATGCGGATGCATCTATATAGCCAGTTATCACCAAGTGAAGAAACTGTTCAATAGGTTGTTCTCTAGACTGAAACAAAGTTGAACCAAGAAAGGGAGGCAGTGGTGTTTCAATAGACCATCCAGTGTCATGCACACTTTCTTAAAACCAGCTCCTTCCATAATGTTGCTTTGTAGTCTTCTTCCGCATAATTCTATAAGAATGTGCCTGGGCTTCATCTGGCTCCTTCATTGCCAATCTTGGGATTTTTAGAAGAAAGATACAACTCAGAGTGCTGCTGCCATCACCAACCTTATGCTTCAATCAGTCACATACTTCATATTTCTTATAGAAGTAAAAAATATGGTTATCGGAATATGTTTTCTGTGGAATAGTGTCTTGTTTTACTGTGTCCAGACCAACCCAAGCAGCAGAGAGATGTAGATGCAGCAAAGGTCTTCCTAAGGATGTGATTTATATTCAAACTGTCATTGCTATAAAACAACCACGGAAGTTGCCATGTTTTCTCCAGCTCTTCTCCAACTGCAGCTAGCCTTATTAAATTATTGCATAATTATGGTAGCTTCACCAAAAGTGTCCAGAGAAACTTCAGTCATCCTACTGATCTAGCTTCTCCGACCCTAGAGCTTTATTTGGTGCAGGGGCATTTTAAACTGACAATGCGTGAATGAGCATTTACGGTAGCAAGTATTGATCTTGAAAATTGCTTAGGGCCGAATCATCAATAAGGACCTACTTTATGGAGTATGAGTTGAGTGAGTCTGTGTAAAAGTGTGGAGATAATGACCAAGCTACAATAGAGCCTGTATTGAATTGTAATAGTGTGCATATATTAGAATGCAGACTTCCTTGTCTTTTCATGTAGTGACAAAACAAAAGCGGTTCTTGAACAACTATTTTCATTCTCTTAGGAATTGGCTATATAGCTAGGAACAAGGTGGGTGGGTGAATCGACAGGTAACGGTGTATTTACAGCTGGTAGGGGATGTTCAGACCGTCTCTGCAAATACTTTAGAGCGTGCTTGTACTGCAAAAATAAACACTCTTCCTATTGAATGGGTCTTTGGATAGAGCCCGGAATGCGTCAACCACCTGAAAGCACAATTGTGTTTGATTGATATGGCTGGAAAACGAAGAGAGAGCTCTCAGTTGGCACAATAAAATTACAATGCCCATCAAGTTGACGTCTACTCTCTCGATGTTTAGGCTAGGGGCTCTTCTTCAGAAAATAATCCATGCAATCTGTGATTTCAATAAACTGTCATAACCCATTAGACTGGAAATTCAATAACAAATTTTATGTGCTTACAAGATAGTTTTTAAATTAGCTATGCTCATTATTAGCTGATAGAAAACCTTTGCAAGCTGAATGCCCTACAACTTTCCCCACAAGTGCTCACCTGTATCGGTGAGAACCCAGGCAATTCGACTAGGACTTCTTCTGAAAAATTATTAATAACTGTACCTTGGACAAGACAATCGTTAGTCAGAAATTAGACTTGTCAGTTACAGAGTTATTTACTTGACAATTAGAAGCTATGAGTTCTACTTATGAACCTCTGGTGTGAATAGATTGGTCAGTTACATTGACTTGGACACTTCTGTGCATTTGCTATGAAGGGGATGCCTCGCCCAACAGAATCTAAAACCTGAGGCCCTCTCTGGTGATCCTGCTCATGCAGTTAGAGCCCAAACCTTCTAAATGCCGGAGATGTCTGGATCCTTGGTCTCGGAGTAGAGACAACTTCCGTCCCTTCATTTACAACTTCATCTAATTTAACAATTAGTTATGTAAATTATACATGAAATCATTTCTAGTGTATTGAATTGTAGTTTGTGTGACAATATGGCCAGGCATAGACCAGAGTGGGGGAGGGAGCAGTGAAAGGTGTTGTATTCACTAGGCATAGACCAGAGTGAGGGAGGGAGCAGTGAAAGGTGCTGTATTCACTAGGCATAGACCAGAGTGGGGGAGGGAGCAGTGAAAGGTGCTGTATTCACTAGGCAGGGACCAGAGTGAGGGAGGGAGCAGTGAAAGGTGTTGTATTCACTAGGTATAGACCAGAGTGAGGGAGGGAGCAGTGAAAGGTGTTGTATTCACTAGGCATAGACCAGAGTGAGGGAGGGAGCAGTGAAAGGTGCTGTATTCACTAGGCAGGGACCAGAGTAAGGGAGGGAGCAGTGAAAGGTGCTGTATTCACTAGGTATAGACCAGAGTGAGGGAGGGAGCAGTGAAAGGTGTTGTATTCACTAGGCATAGACCAGAGTGAGGGAGGGAGCAGTGAAAGGTGCTGTATTCACTAGGCAGGGACCAGAGTGAGGGAGGGAGCAGTGAAAGGTGCTGTATTCACTAGGTATAGACCAGAGTGAGGGAGGGAGCAGTGAAAGGTGTTGTATTCACTAGGCATAGACCAGAGTGAGGGAGGGAGCAGTGAAAGGTGCTGTATTCACTAGGCAGGGACCAGAGTGAGGGAGGGAGCAGTGAAAGGTGCTGTATTCACTAAGCAGGACCAGAGTAAGGGAGGGAGCAGTGAAAGGTGCTGTATTCACTAGGCAGGGACCAGAGTGAGGGAGGGAGCAGTGAAAGGTGCTGTATTCACTAGGCAGGGACCAGAGTGAGGGAGGGGCAGTGAAAGGTGCTCTATTTACTAGGCAGGGACCAGAGTGAGGGAGGGAGCAGTGAAAGGTGCTGTATTCACTAGGCAGGGACCAGAGTGAGGGAGGGAGCAGTGAAGGGTGCTGTATTCACTAGGCAGGGACCAGAGTGAGGGAGGGAGGGAGCAGTGAAAGGTGCTGTATTCACTAGGCAGGGACCAGAGTGAGGGAGGGAGCAGTGAAAGGTGCTGTATTCACTAGGCATAGACCAGAGTGAGGGAGGAGCAGTGAAAGGTGCTCTATTCACTAGGCAGGGACCAGAGTGAGTGAGGGAGCAGTGAAAGGTGCTGTATTCACTAGGCAGGGACCAGAGTGAGGGAGGGAGCAGTGAAGGGTGCTGTATTCACTAGGCAGGGACCAGAGTGAGGGAGGGAGCAGTGAAAGGTGCTGTATTCACTAGGCAGGGACCAGAGTGAGGGAGGGAGCAGTGAAAGGTGCTGTATTCACTAGGCAGGGACCAGAGTGAGGGAGGGAGCAGTGAAAGGTGCTGTATTCACTAGGCAGGGACCAGAGTGAGGGAGGGAGCAGTGAAAGGTGTTGTATTCACTAGGCAGGGGCCAGAGTGAGGGAGGGAGCAGTGAAAGGTGCCAGGCAGGGACCAGAGTGGGGGAGGGAGCAGTGAAAGGTGCTGTATTCACTAGGCAGGGACCAGAGTGAGGGAGGGAGCAGTGAAAGGTGCTGTATTCACTAGGCAGGGACCAGAGTGAGGGAGGGAGCAGTGAAAGGTGCTGTATTCACTAGGCAGGGACCAGAGTGAGGGAGGGAGCAGTGAAAGGTGTTGTATTCACTAGGCAGGGGCCAGAGTGAGGGAGGGAGCAGTGAAAGGTGTTGTATTCACTAGGCATAGACCAGAGTGAGGGAGGGAGCAGTGAAAGGTGTTGTATTCACTAGGCAGGGACCAGAGTGAGGGAGGAGCAGTGAAAGGTGCTGTATTCACTAGGCAGGGACCAGAGTGAGGGAGGGAGCAGTGAAAGGTGTTGTATTCACTAGGCAGGGACCAGAGTGAGGGAGGGAGCAGTGAAAGGTGCTGTATTCACTAGGCAGGGACCAGAGTGAGGGAGGGAG
This sequence comes from Cladorhizidae sp. MBARI D1340-BT2, assembly GCA_028752905.1. Taxonomy (NCBI): domain Eukaryota; kingdom Metazoa; phylum Porifera; class Demospongiae; order Poecilosclerida; family Cladorhizidae; species Cladorhizidae sp. MBARI D1340-BT2. The sequence goes on along the minus strand of JAQNBH010000017.1, from coordinate 20,225,217 downwards.
CAGTGAAAGGTGCTGTATTCACTAGGCATAGACCAGAGTGAGGGAGGGAGCAGTGAAAGGTGCTGTATTCACTAGGCAGGGACCAGAGTGAGGGAGGGAGCAGTGAAAGGTGATGTATTCACTAGGCATAGACCAGAGTGAGGGAGGGAGCAGTGAAAGGTGCTGTATTCACTAGGCAGGGACCAGAGTGAGGGAGGGAGCAGTGAAAGGTGCTGTATTCACTAGGCATAGACCAGAGTGAGGGAGGGAGCAGTGAAAGGTGCTGTATTCACTAGGCATAGACCAGAGGGAGGGAGGGAGCAGTGAAATGTGCTGTATTCACTAGGCAGGGACCAGAGTGAGGGAGGGAGCAGTGAAAGGTGCTGTATTCACTAGGCATAGACCAGAGGGAGGGAGGGAGCAGTGAAAGGTGCTAGGCTAATTCCACTAGGATTTGAACTGAGAGATATTGCAGAGCCTCTTGCATACGAGTATGTTGTAGTGGGACAAGGACGAGGAAGGAAAAGAACTTGTTGGCTACCCCCCCCCCCCCCCTCCCCCGTCTCTTGTGTACATGCTATATGACTTCAAGACTTCAAGACAAGGATAAGGAAGGAGGCAACTTGTGGGCTCCCTCACTCCTTTCCCACTCCCCCGCTCATTCTCCATTCACACTTCCCTAAAATTAATGTATACAGTGTTCTGCAGGACTAGCTAACCAGAGATATGGTGACACATATGCACAGCCCTGCCTCAGAGCAGAGATATGGTGACACATATGCACAGCCCTGCCTCAGAGCAGAGATATGGTGACACATATGCACAGCCCTGCCTCAGATATGGTGACACATATGCACAGGCCTGCCTCAGAGCAGAGATATGGTGACACATATGCACAGCCCTGCCTCAGAGCAGAGATATGGTGACACATATGCACAGCCCTGCCTCAGAGTAGAGATATGGTGACACATATGCACAGGCCTGCCTCAGAGCAGAGATATGGTGACACATCCACACAGCCCTGCCTCAGAACAGAGATATGGTGACACATAAGCAAATCCCTGCCTCAGAGCAGAGATATGGTGATACATATGCCCAGCCCTGCCTCAGAGCAGAGATATGGTGGCACATACACACAGCCCTGCCTCAGAGCAGAGATATGGTGGCACATACACACAGCCCTGCCTCAGAGCAGAGATATGGTGACACATAAGCAAATCCCTGCCTCAGAGCAGAGATATGGTGATACATATGCCCAGCCCTGCCTCAGAGCAGAGATATGGTGATACATATGCCCAGCCCTGCCTCAGAGCAGAGATATGGCGACACATCCACACAGCTCTGCCTCAGAGCAGAGATATGGTGATACATATGCACAGCCCTGCCTCAGAGCAGAGATATGGTGGCACATATGCACAGCCCTGCCTCAGAGCAGAGATATGGTGACACATATGCACAGCCCTGCCTCAGAGCATAGATATGGTGACACATATGCACAGCCCTGCCTCAGAGCAGAGATATGGTGGCACATACACACAGGCCTGCCTCAGAGCAGAGATATGGTGGCACATATGCACAGCCCTGCCTCAGAGCATAGATATGGTGACACATATGCACAGCCCTGCCTCAGAGCAGAGATATGGTGACACATATGCACAGCCCTGCCTCAGAGCAGAGATATGGTGGCACATACACACAGGCCTGCCTCAGAGCAGAGATATGCCACACTGCCCTGCCTCAGAGCAGAGATATGGTGATACATATGCCCAGCCCTGCCTCAGAGCAGAGATATGGTGATACATATGCCCAGCCCTGCCTCAGAGCAGAGGTATGGCGACACATCCACACAGCTCTGCCTCAGAGCAGAGATATGGTGATACATATGCCCAGCCCTGCCTCAGAGCAGAGATATGGCGACACATCCACACAGCCCTGCCTCAGAGCAGAGATATGGTGGCACATATGCACAGCCCTGCCTCAGAGCATAGATATGGTGACACATATGCACAGCCCTGCCTCAGAGCAGAGATATGGTGGCACATATGCACAGCCCTGCCTCAGAGGATAGATATGGTGACACATATGCACAGCCCTGCCTCAGAGCATAGATATGGTGACAAATATGCACAGCCCTGCCTCAGAGCAGAGATATGGTGGCACATACACACAGCCCTGCCTCAGAGCAGAGATATGGTGGCACATACACACAGCCCTGCCTCAGAGCAGATATATGGTGACACATATGCACAGCCCTGCCTCAGAGCATAGATATGGTGACACATATGCACAGCCCTGCCTCAGAGCAGAGATATGGTGGCACATACACACAGCCCTGCCTCAGAGCAGAGATATGGTGGCACATACACACAGACCTGCCTCAGAGCATAGATATGGTGACACATATGCACAGCCCTGCCTCAGAGCAGAGATATGGTGGCACATACACACAGCCCTGCCTCAGAGCAGAGATATGGTGGCACATACACACAGCCCTGCCTCAGAGCATAGATATGGTGACACATATGCACAGCCCTGCCTCAGAGCAGAGATATGGTGGCACATACACACAGCCCTGCCTCAGAGCAGAGATATGGTGGCACATACACACAGCCCTGCCTCAGAGCATAGATATGGTGACACATATGCACAGCCCTGCCTCAGAGCAGAGTTCCCCCCCATGTATACCTGCATGCAATCATCAGTGAGACTCTCCCCCAAAAGACAAACTCTGAGTGGATAGATGTCCACCTGTAAACTATGGCAAACATTTCCATGGCAGTCCCGCCATTTGAGAGTGGTAGATGTCCAGGACATAACATATGGTTTAGTTGAGCCCAAATCTCCCCTCCCACCTCCCCTCAGGTTATGTGAAGGTCATGTGTGACTTCACCTTTCCTACACTCTTAAAGGACAAAGATTGTCCACACGTCTGACTTACATAGTCACCAACTATAACTAGACACTATAGCTCCATAGAGCATGAAACATTTGGTGTTCGTAAGATAAGGTCAATTTAGAGCAGCAAAGTTGAATCTGCATTCCAACACTTCATGGACCTATACGATGCGAATGATGTGAACAGGAAAAAACCCCGAAGATCTCATCCTGCATTCCAGCACCTTATGGACTAATAACTGACCAATATGATGGACACTGAAGAAACTTGTTAACCTCAAACTGCAGTGTATGGGCTCAATGGAGTTGTGCAGAGGAACAGATTTATGAGGGTGGATGAATGGACCGTACGAAGCATCAAGCTGGGCCCTGGTCTGTTACATGTAATGCTGAGAGACACACTACTCATTTACAATCTGCTACAACTTTGTTGAATACAAAACAATGCCATTGATTTCTAAAGTCAACAGAGTGGACAGAGGGACACAATGTTCACGGACTTTGGTGGCTGTGCTTCTAGTTAAATGCACACAACACAATAAAAAGTAAATATTAAAAAAGTGGTACAGGCTGTCAGTGTGACAACAGCTTTCACAAAGGAATTCTGAATATATAATCCTTGGAAGATTCAGTTTCCAGCCATTTGTAGCTCCTAGTATCAGCAGAGGTGGAGAGCAGCTAGGTAGGTTTTATATTTGCAGTAAGAGTTGTGCAGACTAGTAGGACTCTTTTTACTGCAACACTATTTTTCTCACTCCATCTGCAGAACCTGGCAAACACTGCAGCCATGGTTCAGCCAATCAATCTCTCCAGTGTTGCAAGCTCCTTCAGCCTTGGTGAGCATATTGATGGAGATGAATATGAAAATCAATGCAAGGATGGGGCTTCAGCACCACTCTACGTCCAGATCGTCGGCACGATTATATTTGTTGCTGTCTGGCCCTTCATTGTGCTGGACATGAAATGGTTTCCGTTGGGCAGACCGGCCGCTGCTTTGGTAGGTGCAGGGATGATGATCCTTGGCAATGTTGTCACACAGGATGAGGTCTACTGGATTGAGTCAGAATTGGGCAATATGAAGACCATCTACTTGCTGGTGGGCATGATGTTGATTTCTTACTACTTTGACAGGGAGGGCTTATTACGATTGGTTTCTCTCAAGATCTTTGGTAACAATAAACCATTCAAGTCCATCCTTTGGAAGGTTTGCCTTCTCTCTGCCGTGATGTCAGCATTTGTGACAAATGATGCCACTTGTCTTGTAATTACACCACTTCTTCTGATGGAGTTCATGAAGCAAGGACGCAACCGTAGAGAACTCCTCCCACTTTGCCTTGGTATTGCAACATCAGCTAACATAGGCAGTGCTGCAACCATCTTTGGCAATCCTCAGAATGCATTCATTGCATCTGCAGCTGGTGTTTCTCTACTCGAGTTCTTCATGGCTTTGCTGCCAGCAACAGTGATAGGAATGGTTTGTAGTGTGGTTATGCTTTACATTTTCTTCTGGCGTATCGTCTTGGAAAAGTACTCAACCACTGTAGATGATTCCGAGAGAGAAGGGCTGAGAGAGGGAAACAATCGCAACTACACTATCCCTGGTACCTTGGCCGAGGAAAGGGAGTCCGTTGCTCTGAGCTACGACCAGAGCAATGATCCCTACATTTCCAGCCGCATTGCTGCAGAGAGAGATGGACTCTACAGCCACGAACGAGATGGCAAGTCAGAGTCTTACCAGCGTCTTCCTCGCACTCGATCACGTCACAGTGTTGGACGTGGGACAAGTCCTTACCCTCGCTCCAAGCAGTCACACCTTAGGCCTCCTGAGATCAGAATCGACAAGGATGAAAACCAACATATCGTGGAGAACGGAAGAAAGAAGCGTCTGTCCAATGTCTCCGAGAGTGTAACCACAGAGTCCACCAAGGAAGACGAAATGGTAAAAGTAAAGTCCCTGAAAGAGCGTACATGGAGAGAGAAACTTTTCGTCATTTGGCTCTGTTTTGTCACTCTCCTTGTCGTGGTTCTGCTAGCTATCCCACCACCACCCATTGTCAGCTTTCAGTTTGATCTAGGCTTGGTTCCCTTAGGTGCGGGAGTCTTCACTATGCTCGTGGATACCATCTTAAACAGGACATACTCCTACGACGCCATGCTCAAGATTGACTGGTCCGTGATTCTGATGTTCATGGGGCTCTTTATCTGGCTGGGTGGCTTCCAAAACACATGCTACCCTGAAATTGTCTTCGATAAGCTTGCACCATTCATGAACCTGTACAAGTTTGAGGGAGTCTTGTTGTTCACCGTTGTCACCATAATCGGTTCCAACATCTTCTCCAATGTTCCCTTTGTGATTATTGTTGTGAATAAGATTAACAACTTGTGTGGGGAAGAAGAATGCGAAGGGCCATTACCAGGACTACTTCTTGCTTGGATCTCCACCATTGCTGGTAATTTCACCCTCATAGGCAGCGTGGCTAACCTCATAGTGGCAGAGAAAGCTCGCTCTTCTGCCGATTATAGAATAAGCTTCTGGGACTATTTCAAGTTTGGTGGTATATCTACATGTGTTGTCCTCTTTGGTATGCTTCCTATTGTGTACTTTGTTGGAGTATCTGTCTAAACAATCTTAGATTTCATATAATCAAGTCTATTATTCAATTATTATGGCATTGCGAGATTTTGTTGTGTTGTTGTAAAGAGCAACTACTTAGAAGACTAGTTGATTCTATTTATTTATTTATTTATTGTGTACCATTTTGTTGTTGTTGTTTTTTGATATGCAGTTTTTGGTTACTTGGAATTAAAGTTAATTCGAGAAAAAGACAATTTTTAATGTCACCCTGCAATAATGTGGGACTAATTACTTAAGATGGCTGAACTCCATAACTGGAATAACTAATTCAAAACAAGAGGAATGAAAGAAAGAAAACAACAACAAAGAATCAACAAATAACAAATAGAACAAAAACACACATCAAATGTAACTACTCACTGATAAGTGATGTGCTACTTCCCTCAGCACAACAGCACAATTAGCACAATTAGCGGATGTTTACTCAAAAGGTCATTAGGCAGCTTCTTCCTGGTGTAGAAACCATCAAGGTTCTTCAAGGGCCTCATTACTTCTTAGCATCAAGTGTGCCTGGTGTAGAAACCATCAAGGTTCTTCAAGGGCCTCTTCTTAGCATCAAGTGTGCCTGGTGTAGAAACCATCAAGGTTCTTCAAGGGCCTCATTACTTCTTAGCATCAAGTGTGCCTGGTGTAGAAACCATCAAGGTTCTTCAAGGGCCTCTTCTTAGCATCAAGTGTGCCTGGTGTAGAAACCATCAAGGTTCTTCAAGGGCCTCATTACTTCTTAGCATCAAGTGTGCCTGGTGTAGAAACCATCAAGGTTCTTCAAGGGCCTCTTCTTAGCATCAAGTGTGCCTGGTGTAGAAACCATCAAGGTTCTTCAAGGGCCTCATTACTTCTTAGCATCAAGTGTGCCTGGTGTAGAAACCATCAAGGTTCTTCAAGGGCCTCTTCTTAGCATCAAGTGTGCCTGGTGTAGAAACCATCAAGGTTCTTCAAGGGCCTCATTAGGCAGCTTCTTAGCATCAAGTGTGCTGGTGTAGAAACCATTAAGGTTCTTCAAGGGCCTCATCTTCGTCATTCTTTGTGCAATACTTTTTTGTGCCAAGTTTTTTCAAAGTCCTGACTCATCTTCCAGAAAAAAATCACAATGGGTATGTAGAAGGATCGTAGACTCAATCAAGATAACTGACGTGCCTCAGAAGTGAGATCAGTCGTATAAACCTCAGTGCTATCACAATCAGTCAAGATATCATCGTGTGTGCTGAGATTATGATAAAAGTAGAGGTATCTGATCGAATGCTCGTGGACCGTGCATGCAACTTCATCTGCTGCTTGGTTAGTTGAGGATCTACCTCCTTCAACTTTCAACTCCTTGAAAGATGCTGAAGTCGGTCCTCTGCCGCAGGAGGTAACAAAACAACAAAAACAAGAAAATGTGTACGTGCGCAAGCAAACAAACAACAACACACAACAAAAACCACAAAACAATAAACGAGGTAACATTTAATAGTCTCACGCGAGTCTTAGCACCCATTATTCCTGATGAAGGCTAGAGCATCTGGTTGAAATGTTGCGAGTCAATTTGAAGTGATTGTAATTTTGTTATGTCAACTGAAAAGTTTGAGAATATATATAGCATGTGTTTGACCTGTGGACAATAATAGTGCATGTAAAAAGACATGTACATGTAAGTTTCGACTCCTTTGTATTTGGTGCAAGTTTATAAATGGTAAAGGGTGGCCTTAGTTTTAGCTGAGATACATGTATGTACAATGGAACCTCACTTATCCCAGTGTGGACAACTGGGATCAAGAAGCTTTGACATTGCCTGTAACTCTACCTATTCCCATCATGAAGTATGTGTATATATGTGTGTGTAACTAAACACTGGTCATGTACACATGAATCATAGTCCACTCATATTGTGTAATTTGCAATAAGCCATATAGTTACAGACTACAGGTGTACAAACCACTGATCCCAACCGAATGAGGAGCATCTAGTGGGCGGCTATCTTCCTCTCCTTGCCTACATTGAGAGCATGCCCTTGGGTGGAGGCAGCTCCTTCCAAATGACATGACGTCAACAGCAAGCTCCCCCATCTTCCAATTAGGGAGGAACACATCAGCCAGCAGAGAGGCTGCGGGAGTTAGGGATGACGAATGGCATTTGTTTCAGGGGCATGAGGGCAGCAGAGTGAGATGCGGAGGAAAGTGCATCCCTGATGGTAACATGCGAAGAATCCTATCCCCATTCTCCCTGCATCCCACCTGGTAGTCCCCGAAAGAGTCAGACCCAACATGGCAGATGGGACAAGGAGTACTTTTTGGAAACATCTCGACACAGAGCCCGTACTGGAGGCAGAGACGGAAATCCTGATCCAGTAAATGGAGACCCAGGGCCTGCAGGGAATGGTGTTCAACCAGACCTGCGTGGGGAATAGCAGTGGATCCAGGGCCTTACAGCAGAAACTGGGAGCCGAAGTTACCTAGGAGGCTAGGTCAATGTAGTGGAAGAGGACACACTGACTGATCTAGCTCTGTCCACTGACAAGCCAGCTTGGCTCTCCTTGGAAGACATTGACACCACCATCTGGCAAAGTAGAGGATTTATGGTAAGAAGTCTGAGGAATCCTCCCTAGGAATCTAGTGACAATGTCATGAGACTGGTCGAGGGAGCCTAGGAAGGCAGATCATGGAGGGAGGCTAGTCTGATGGAGAGGCCACTTCGAGAGACTGGAAGGATGGAGTTGGAAATAAGGCCATCTACAACCGATGACACAGCTTCCAGGGGAGGAGGAAGCTCGGCTGCATTGGTAAGGCCATTGAAAACACGCCCACTGAAACCACGCCCCCTAGATGGTGTACCAAAGAAACATGTGTTACAGGAACAGGAAATAGAAATATGAAGTGCTATCGTATTCATTACATTGTTTTATTGTTTTACAGTTTTAGGGATCTCCCTCCTAGTATAAGCCCTGACTAGACCCTAACCCCCAAGAGGACATATGAGATAGAGCGAACTATCTGAGCTATATAGTCTAAACAAAGTCACCATGATCAACATTTAATTAATGAACACGGTGATTCTTCATGTTGACTAGCCAATTCTGATTGGCCAGAAAATAGTGTTTGATGCATTACTATTAACATTATATCATTATGGACTGACTAGCTATGTACCAGGCAGTAGCCTATTCAAAGGAGCTGGTATTACTTACGAGTGTCCAGTTATTGTGAATTATGTTATCCTATTTCTAAGAGATAGCAGGATTCTGAAATTCTTGAAATCCGGCCCAGGTTGGTTTGGATTCTCCCCTGCAATATCAGAGGTACTATCTATTGCTAATGCTAAGTTTGTTGCGATCAAGAAATCTGAGCGGGCAGCAGTCACGTTTGTCAACTACGCACGCGCAGCAATAAAAAAAAATTATAATAATAAAAAAATTAAAAAAATTAATAAAAAAAAAATTAAAATTAAAAAAAAGTGCAATAATATTGCTACGGCCATGGCCGTAGTGGCCGTACCGCTTGCGCCGCCCCTGGCTTCCTGCATGGAAGAATCGAAGACAGCCAAGGCACCTTTAGTATGTCTGGGGTACCAAGATCTGAGGGCCAAGGCAAAGGCAATCTTGTATGGAGAGACACGAGGAGGGAGGTCTCCATCTGTGAGTCTTCAAGATCAGGAACCCTAGCAAGGACTTCTTCCACTTTCCTAACAATGGAAGAGTCACAGTGAGAGGGAGGGCCAATGGGGGAACTAGGGTCAAATCTTCTCTTACGATGGAGACTTGGCTGCCCACTTCGATGCTTGTCATTCAGTTGGGGTGATCTTCATTCCTCTGGTTATCGAGTCCCTGGGTGATTGGGGTCCAGAAGCAGTGGATCTGTTGGCTGCCTTCAGGGAGGGGACAGAGGTTAGGTACCTCTCTTCAGATTTGCTGTGACATCCTTTTCAGAGGCTCTCGGTTGCATGGAGAGGAAAGGCTGCTCATTCGGCCAATAGAGTCCCTATCTGCCCCTCCCCACATTGATGGGGTCTTCTAGTTTGAATATTCCTTATGGATTAGACCCCACCAGGAAGCCATAAATGAAAAATTACCCCTCCCCCTAAAATGCCGGTCGACTGGGTTGCAAGTTGCCTGGAACTGCATCAACTTGACAAGCAACATTCCACCGTACTTTGATCATGGGCATCTATTTGAAAACCTCTCAGAAAATGATAGGTCATGTATATAAATCAAGCACTCAGCATTAAATGGAATGTAAACCCAGAGCCTTCCCTATTCAATTTGCACGTCCAGTCACAACCTGAAGCCAAGACAAACTGAACCACATTTATGAATAATATATCACTTCAAATGCAGCCATTGTAACAGAAAGTTATCATTCCAAGTGATCTTCTCTACAATACGCAAGTGCGAGACTTCCCACAAGCACACAAATGCTTCCATTTGGGGCCAGGCAATGAAGATGTACGCGACTGTTATTAAATAGAAGTGTTTATTCAAAACAACAACAAAATCACAAGAATGCAATTATGAGCATAAAATAACCGGTTTGATTTAAAATATAACATGCCAAATCACCAGCACCACCATTGAGTTAGTTGGTGCACCCAGGGCCATTGTGTGCATAACAAAGCATTCAGGTATCTCCAAGAGGACAGTGCCACCTGTTGAAACCTACAACAAGTTCCCCTGAAATATCACAACGATGCAAGCAAAAGTGGTCCTCCATGTTATGAGGTACATCAGAAATAGTGTGCACTTCTAAATGAAAACAACACAAACAAGAACTGAGACACACAGAGAAAGAGGGAGGGCAGATGAAAGAGGGCATGTCTGAGAAATGGAGTTGAACAGAAGGAGATAAGTTCATTTTGGCTAAATGTCCAAGGACCAGAGTAACACAAAGGTGTCCTCGCTGTCTCTGGGTGACATGAGAGGTTCGATCAGTCTCCCCGCCACGCCCTGGTAGCCTTGTCCCACACTCGCCACTAGCCTCGTCTGTCTTCCCACCATTGTGGCCAAGATATGCTTGACCTCTTTCTCATCCACCAAGTCCCTGGACAGAACACCCAATCAATATACTTGTGTGGTATACAGTCTCATCTACAATATGAGGCACACCAGTAGTAATATACTTGTGTGGTGTAGTCTCATCTACAATATGGGGCCCACCCAGTAGTAATATACTTGTGTGGTGTAGTCTCATCTACAATATGAGGCCCACCCAGTAGTAATATACTTGTGTGGTGTAGTCTCATCTACAATATGAGACCCACCCAGTAGTAATATACTTGTGTGGTGTAGTCTCATCTACAATATGAGGCCCACCCAGTAGTAATATACTTGTGTGGTGTAGTCTCATCTACAATATGAGGCCCATCCAGTAGTAATATACTTGTGTGGTGTAGTCTCATCTACAATATGAGGCCCATCCAGTAGTAATATACTTGTGTGGTGTAGTCTCATCTACAATATGAGACCCACCCAGTAGTAATATACTTGTGTGGTGTAGTCTCATCTACAATATGAGGCCCACCCAGTAGTAATATACTTGTGTGGTGTAGTCTCATCTACAATATGAGGCCCACCCAGTAGTAATATACTTGTGTGGTGTAGTCTCATCTACAATATGAGGCCCACCCAGTAGTAATATACTTGTGTGGTGTAGTCTCATCTACAATATGAGACCCACCCAGTAGTAATATACTTGTGTGGTGTAGTCTCATCTACAATATGAGACCCACCCAGTAGTAATATACTTGTGTGGTGTAGTCTCATCTACAATATGAGGCCCACCCAGTAGTAATATACTTGTGTGGTGTAGTCTCATCTACAATATGAGACCCACCCAGTAGTAATATACTTGTGTGGTGTAGTCTCATCTACAATATGAGGCCCACCCAGTAGTAATATACTTGTGTGGTGTAGTCTCATCTACAATATGAGGCCCACCCAGTAGTAATATACTTGTGTGGTGTAGTCTCATCTACAATATGAGACCCACCCAGTAGTAATATACTTGTGTGGTGTAGTCTCATCTACAATATGAGGCCCACCCAGTAGTAATATACTTGTGTGGTGTAGTCTCATCTACAATATGAGACCCACCCAGTAGTAATATACTTGTGTGGTGTAGTCTCATCTACAATATGAGGCCCACCCAGTAGTAATATACTTGTGTGGTGTAGTCTCATCTACAATATGAGACCCACCCAGTAGTAATATACTTGTGTGGTGTAGTCTCATCTACAATATGAGGCCCACCCAGTAGTAATATACTTGTGTGGTGTAGTCTCATCTACAATATGAGACCCACCCAGTAGTAGTAATATACTTGTGTGGTGTAGTCTCATCTACAATATGAGACCCACCCAGTAGTAATATACTTGTGTGGTGTAGTCTCATCTACAATATGAGGCCCACCCAGTAGTAATATACTTGTGTGGTGTAGTCTCATCTACAATATGAGGCACACCAGTAGTAATATACTTGTGTGGTGTAGTCTCATCTACAATATGAGGCCCACCCAGTAGTAATATACTTGTGTGGTGTAGTCTCATCTACAATATGAGGCCCACCCAGTAGTAATATACTTGTGTGGTGTAGTCTCATCTACAATATGAGGCCCACCCAGTAGTAATATACTTGTGTGGTGTAGTCTCATCTACAATATGAGGCCCACCCAGTAGTAATATACTTGTGTGGTGTAGTCTCATCTACAATATGAGGCCCACCCAGTAGTAATATACTTGTGTGGTGTAGTCTCATCTACAATATGAGGCCCACCCAGTAGTAATATACTTGTGTGGTGTAGTCTCATCTACAATATGAGACCCACCCAGTAGTAATATACTTGTGTGGTGTAGTCTCATCTACAATATGAGGCCCACCCAGTAGTAATATACTTGTGTGGTGTAGTCTCATCTACAATATGAGACCCACCCAGTAGTAGTAATATACTTGTGTGGTGTAGTCTCATCTACAATATGAGGCCCACCCAGTAGTAATATACTTGTGTGGTGTAGTCTCATCTACAATATGAGGCCCACCCAGTAGCAATATACTTGTGTGGTGTAGTCTCATCTACAATATGAGGCCCATCCAGTAGTAATATACTTGTGTGGTGTAGTCTCATCTACAATATGAGGCCCACCCAGTAGTAATATACTTGTGTGGTGTAGTCTCATCTACAATATGAGGCCCACCCAGTAGTAATATACTTGTGTGGTGTAGTCTCATCTACAATATGAGACCCACCCAGTAGTAATATACTTGTGTGGTGTAGTCTCATCTACAATATGAGGCCCACCCAGTAGTAATATACTTGTGTGGTGTAGTCTCATCTACAATATGAGACCCACCCAGTAGTAATATACTTGTGTGGTGTAGTCTCATCTACAATATGAGGCCCACCCAGTAGTAATATACTTGTGTGGTGTAGTCTCATCTACAATATGAGGCCCACCCAGTAGTAATATACTTGTGTGGTGTAGTCTCATCTACAATATGAGACCCACCCAGTAGTAATATACTTGTGTGGTGTAGTCTCATCTACAATATGAGACCCACCCAGTAGTAATATACTTGTGTGGTGTAGTCTCATCTACAATATGAGGCCCACCCAGTAGTAATATACTTGTGTGGTGTAGTCTCATCTACAATATGAGGCCCACCCAGTAGTAATATACTTGTGTGGTGTAGTCTCATCTACAATATGAGACCCACCCAGTAGTAATATACTTGTGTGGTGTAGTCTCATCTACAATATGAGGCCCACCCAGTAGTAATATACTTGTGTGGTGTAGTCTCATCTACAATATGAGGCCCACCCAGTAGTAATATACTTGTGTGGTGTAGTCTCATCTACAATATGAGGCCCACCCAGTAGTAATATACTTGTGTGGTGTAGTCTCATCTACAATATGAGACCCACCCAGTAGTAATATACTTGTGTGGTGTAGTCTCATCTACAATATGAGACCCACCCAGTAGTAATATACTTGTGTGGTGTAGTCTCATCTACAATATGAGGCCCACCCAGTAGTAATATACTTGTGTGGTGTAGTCTCATCTACAATATGAGGCACACCCAGTAGTAATATACTTGTGTGGTGTAGTCTCATCTACAATATGAGGCCCACCCAGTAGTAATATACTTGTGTGGTGTAGTCTCATCTACAATATGAGACCCACCCAGTAGTAATATACTTGTGTGGTGTAGTCTCATCTACAATATGAGGCCCACCCAGTAGTAATATACTTGTGTGGTGTAGTCTCATCTACAATATGAGGCCCACCAAGTAGTAATATACTTGTGTGGTGTAGTCTCATCTACAATATGAGACCCACCCAGTAGTAATATACTTGTGTGGTGTAGTCTCATCTACAATATGAGACCCACCCAGTAGTAATATACTTGTGTGGTGTAGTCTCATCTACAATATGAGGCCCACCCAGTAGCAATATACTTGTGTGGTGTAGTCTCATCTACAATATGAGACCCACCCAGTAGCAACATACTTGTAATAATTGATGACGTTGTCGCGTCCCATGATGCTGGGTAGCCAGTGTCGTGGCAGAGTGCGTGCACCAAGGGAGAGCATTCCATATACCTGCTTGGCATGCCCCCGCAGTTCTGTGGAGGACACAATCCTCGACCCATCAGTCATCAGCTGGAACACCTTCCCTGTTTCCACGGCAAAGAGAAGGCGTGTGTCCATGACAGAGAAGAATGAAACTAGGGAAGAAGGAAATGCAGGAACTAAACTGATGTTTGAGTGATGACTGACATTATTAATACCCAAACAACAAGGCCACACTAACTGGAGTCGGGAGTGTACTGTCTCATGTCAATCCGACTCAGTACCATCTCGTTGACAGTGTCCCAGCAATAGAGGATGCCGCTGGGATGTGTGAACGCCCATACATTAGTCATGGTCACCCCGGGACCCACTCTAGTCTCTGTCGTCACAATAGAGGCCACGTGGTCACCATAGTTAACCTCATAACGTGATCTGTTATAGAGCTTCTGTGTATGGCTGATGAGGTTCTCGGAGATGTCCAGGGAAATTATCATCTCATAGTGAGTCCCACACCAAATGCTCCACTTGGTGTGGCCAGACAGAGTTACAGAGACGGCAGTCGAGCACAGGATGGGGAGTGGCTCGGGGAACCTCGACACCGAGCGAACGGGGAGGGCGGTCGAGTTTTGTCGGTTGTCGAAGGTGCTTGTGTCTGCCAAGTTGAGGTTTTCTGTGTCCTCCTTGCAGATAATGAGATAGCCATCCTTCCTGGCTATCACCACACGCCTGCACAAGCACGTGTGTGTGTGTGTGTATGTGTGACACAATTTGTCCTATAGATAGGCAGTGGCAATATAATCTAGAAAGTGCAGACACAGACATGAATGCAAGTTCTTTGTGAACATAATTATGTTCCTCCACAACGATATCCTAGTATTCCCTGACTACATACATACGTATGCGTGGACAAAATGGAGGCAGAGATCACATGACATCATATTATTGCTGAACTCACACACATGTGTGTCAGTGTGACAAAATGGAGGCAGAGATATGATTAATGTTCGATGTGTGCTGTACACTGTGGTTGCTAACTATTTCAGACCATCTACACCTGGCACTATTATAGGAAAGGCTTACTCGTACACAAGTTCCGGTTGAAAGAGTGGCAAATTTTTGAATGGTCGCTGATTGCAACCAAAACCTTTGCTTGCAACCAAAACCTTTGCTTGTCTCTTCCTGACAGATCCCATTGTGCCTGAAAGCTCCTCTGCTGAGCTAGGCTGCACAGGCACCTATGCCTACCAGGAGGCTGCACAGGCACCTATGCCTACCAGGAGGCTGCACAGGCACCTATGCCTACCAGGAGGCTGCACAGGCAGCTATGCCTACCAGGAGGCTGCACAGGCAGCTATGCCTACCAGGAGGCTGCACAGGCACCCATGCCTACCAGGAAAAGCCCATACAACATACCTCCTCCTGCATGGATTTCTTAGCTAAAGTTATGCTGTACGTTTTGTTGTAGACGTAGCGCAATGCCTAGCTTACCTCAAGTAGCACGCCTAGCTTTAATTGGCTTACCTCAAGTAGCACCGCCTAGCTTTAATTGGCTTACCTCAAGTAGCACCACCTAGCTTTAATTGGCTTACCTCAAGTAGCACCACCTAGCTTTAATTGGCTTACCTCAAGTAGCACCACCTAGCTTTAATTGGCTTACCTCAAGTAGCACTGCCTAGCTTTAATTGGCTTACCTCAAGTAGCACCGCCTAGCTTTAATTGGCTTACCTCAAGTAGCACCACCTAGCTTTAATTGGCTTACCTCAAGTAGCACCACCTAGCTTTAATTGGCTTACCTCAAGTAGCACTGCCTAGCTTTAATTGGCTTACCTCAAGTAGCACTGCCTAGCTTTAATTGGCTTACCTCAAGTAGCACTGCCTAGCTTTAATTGGCTTACCTCAAGTAGCACCACCTAGCTTTAATTGGCTTACCTCAAGTAGCACCACCTAGCTTTAATTGGCTTACCTCAAGTAGCACCACCTAGCTTTAATTGGCTTACCTCAAGTAGCACTGCCTAGCTTTAATTGGCTTACCTCAAGTAGCACCGCCTAGCTTTAATTGGCTTACCTCAAGTAGCACCACCTAGCTTTAATTGGCTTACCTCAAGTAGCACCACCTAGCTTTAATTGGCTTACCTCAAGTAGCACTGCCTAGCTTTAATTGGCTTACCTCAAGTAGCACTGCCTAGCTTTAATTGGCTTACCTCAAGTAGCACCGCCTAGCTTTAATTGGCTTACCTCAAGTAGCACCGCCTAGCTTTAATTGGCTTACCTCAAGTAGCACCACCTAGCTTTAATTGGCTTACCTCAAGTAGCACTGCCTAGCTATAATTGGCTTACCTCAAGTAGCACCACCTAGCTTTAATTGGCTTACCTCAAGTAGCACTGCCTAGGCTTACCTCAAGTAGCACGCCTAGCTTTAATTGGCTTACCTCAAGTAGCACCACCTAGCTTTAATTGGCTTACCTCAAGTAGCACAGCCTAGCTTTAATTGGCTTACCTCAAGTAGCACCACCTAGCTTTAATTGGCTTACCTCAAGTAGCACTGCCTAGCTTTAATTGGCTTACCTCAAGTAGCACTGCCTAGCTTTAATTGGCTTACCTCAAGTAGCACCACCTAGCTTTAATTGGCTTACCTCAAGTAGCACTGCCTAGCTATAATTGGCGTAGCACCACCTAGCTTTAATTGGCTTACCTCAAGTAGCACTGCCTAGGCTTACCTCAAGTAGCACGCCTAGCTTTAATTGGCTTACCTCAAGTAGCACCGCCTAGCTTTAATTGGCTTACCTCAAGTAGCACCACCTAGCTTTAATTGGCTTACCTCAAGTAGCACCACCTAGCTTTAATTGGCTTACCTCAAGTAGCACCACCTAGCTTTAATTGGCTTACCTCAAGTAGCACTGCCTAGCTTTAATTGGCTTACCTCAAGTAGCACCGCCTAGCTTTAATTGGCTTACCTCAAGTAGCACCACCTAGCTTTAATTGGCTTACCTCAAGTAGCACCACCTAGCTTTAATTGGCTTACCTCAAGTAGCACTGCCTAGCTTTAATTGGCTTACCTCAAGTAGCACGCCTAGCTTTGCTTTAATTGGCTTACCTCAAGTAGCACCGCCTAGCTTTAATTGGCTTACCTCAAGTAGCACCACCTAGATTTAATTGGCTTACCTCAAGTAGCACCGCCTAGCTTTAATTGGCTTACCTCAAGTAGCACTGCCTAGCTTTAATTGGCTTACCTCAAGTAGCACCACCTAGCTTTAATTGGCTTACCTCAATGGAGCATAGTCTCACACCACACTGCAGCTAATTGTAATTGCGAAAAAAATTTACTCTCAGAGTACTCTCAGAGTACATGCATATAAATAAATAGTACATACATACATACACACATACATACATGTATAATATAGTTAGCTTGAGGGTGGAGAAGTTTAAGGAGACTGTCTAGAAGCTGACCTGAGAGGGAGGAGGTGGTAGAGACCCACAATGCTCTGCTCGCTGTGCACGGCCAGGTAGCGGCGGAAGAGCGGATGTTTGGAGAACACGTCAAGGATGACAATCTCGCCGTGCTCTGTGCCCAGCCACATGGAGCAGTTGACCCCACACATGGCCGTGATCTTGGAGTTGCACACGGGAAATGACTGCAGATGAGAATTGGAAGAGAGGGGGGGGGGGCATGCTTGACCTTCTGCTCACACTAGTCATATTCATAAATGCCACATGATATCATGAAAAAATCCGTAGGGGCACCTACCTACACTATATCCACGTTCTTTCCCACCTAATACCAGCTAGGGCTAGAGCAACACCTACAAACTTCAGACATCCATGGATGATTGCAAGAGCATGCGCTGCATTTGCATACTTCAGTCCACCAAAACATTATGCCAATACTTGGGCAGCTTCCATATAGATAGTGTGTCAGAACTTCCAAGCACATGCACAGATTTATATGAGGCAGCTTCCATATAGATAGTGTGTCAGGACTTCCAAGCACATGCACAGATTTATATGAGGCAGTCTCCATATAGATAGTGTGTCAGAACTTCCAAGCACATGCACAGATTTATATGAGGCAGCTTCCATATAGATAGTGTGTCAGGACTTCCCAGCACATGCACAGATTTATATGAGGCAGTTTCCATATAGATAGTGTGTCAGAACTTCCAAGCACATGCACAGATTTATATGAGGCAGCTTCCATATAGATAGTGTGTCAGGACTTCCAAGCACATGCACAGATTTATATGAGGCAGTTTCCATATAGATAGTGTGTCAGAACTTCCAAGCACATGCACAGATTTATATGAGGCAGCCTCCATATAGATAGTGTTTCAGAACTTCCAAGCACATGCACAGATTTATATGAGGCAGCCTCCATATAGATAGTGTGTCAGAACTTCCAAGCACATGCACAGATTTATATGAGGGAGCTTCCATATAGATAGTGTGTCAGAACTTCCAAGCACATGCACAGATTTATATGAGGCAGCCTCCATATAGATAGTGTGTCAGAACTTCTAAGCACATGAACAGATTTATATGAGGAAGCTTCCATATAGATAGTGTGTCAGAACTTCCAAGCACATGCACAGATTTACATGAGGAAGCTTCCATATAGATAGTGTGTCAGAACTTCCAAGCACATGCACAGATTTATATGAAGCAGCTTCCATATAGATAGTGTGTCAGAACTTCCAAGCACATGCACAGATTTATATGAGGCAGCCTCCATATAGATAGTGTGTCAGAACTTCTAAGCACATGAACAGATTTATATGAGGAAGCTTCCATATAGATAGTGTGTCAGAACTTCCAAGCACATGCACAGATTTACATGAGGAAGCTTCCATATAGATAGTGTGTCAGAACTTCCAAGCACATGCACAGATTTATATGAAGCAGCTTCCATATAGATAGTGTGTCAGGACTTCCAAGCACATGCACAGATTTATATGAGGCAGCTTCCATATAGATAGTGTGTCAGGACTTCCAAGCACATGCACAGATTTATATGAAGCAGCTTCCATATAGATAGTGTGTCAGGACTTCCAAGCACATGCACAGATTTATATGAGGCAGCTTCCATATAGATAGTGTGTCAGGACTTCCAAGCACATGCACAGATTTATATGAGGCAGCTTCCATATAGATAGTGTGTCAGAACTTCCAAGCACATGCACAGATTTATATGAGGCAGTTTCCATATAGATAGTGTGTCAGAACTTCCAAGCACATGCACAGATTTATATGAAGCAGCTTCCATATAGATAGTGTGTCAGAACTTCCAAGCACATGCACAGATTTATATGAGGCAGCCTCCATATAGATAGTGTGTCAGAACTTCCAAGCACATGCACAGATTTATATGAGGCAGCCTCCATATAGATAGTGTGTCAGAACTTCCCAGCACATGCACAGATTTATATGAAGCAGCTTCCATATAGATAGTGTGTCAGAACTTCCAAGCACATGCACAGATTTATATGAGGCAGCTTCCATATAGATAGTGTGTCAGAACTTCCAAGCACATGCACAGATTTATATGAGGCAGCTTCCATATAGATAGTGTGTCAGAACTTCCAAGCACATGCACAGATTTATATGAGGCAGCTTCCATATAGATAGTGTGTCAGAACTTCCAAGCACATGCACAGATTTATATGAGGCAGCTTCCATATAGATAGTGTGTCAGAACTTCCAAGCACATGCACAGATTTATATGAAGCAGCTTCCATATAGATAGTGTGTCAGAACTTCCCAGCACATGCACAGATTTATATGAGGCAGCTTCCATATAGATAGTGTGTCAGAACTTCCAAGCACATGCACAGATTTATATGAGGCAGCTTCCATATAGATAGTGTGTCAGGACTTCCAAGCACATGCACAGATTTATATGAGGCAGCTTCCATATAGATAGTATGTCAGGACTTCCAAGCACATGCACAGATTTATATGAGGCAGCTTCCATATAGATAGTGTGTCAGAACTTCCAAGCACATGCACAGATTTATATGAGGCAGCCTCCATATAGATAGTGTGTCAGAACTTCCAAGCACATGCACAGATTTATATGAGGCAGCTTCCATATAGATAGTGTGTCAGAACTTCCAAGCACATGCACAGATTTGATTTACACTCCAGTGTTCACAACTGCAATGTGTGTATAAGAAGTGCGAGTTTGAGGAATGTACAAAGCATGGCAGAAGTTGCTGCTGGCGACTCTCAAGGTCCTAATTGCGCTGAGCTGTGTTAGTGTGACCAAGTAACCACAGGAGCACTTGGGCTCTCCCAAAGCCGATGCCCCCAAGCAAAAAAGGTACATGGTCTCCACACTTGCTTGCTCAAGCCAATCACTATGTTGAACACCATTGTGACGGAAAGAACATAAAAAAACACCCTAAGAATCCAATTGTGGATGCAACTTGAGCTCAGCGATGCCTGCAGATATTGGGATGACACAATTAATGTCTTGCTGCTCTTTACTTCGAAGCTTCCCTGCAGCAGGTTTTCCTTTCTAGCAGGCCAAGAATGCAATGTTTTATATCTTTACCATTTCTCATTCAGCCTGCTGCTTTGCAATGAAAGAGGTGAGTATATGTTTGCTATTGACTCGCATCTAAGACCCTCTGAATGGCGATGCAGACACTTAAAGCATCTTCACACTGTAGGCACATCAGACTTTGAATTTTTACAACTTGAAAACAAATTCTTCAGAGGTAACACCTTTCTTTTAACAACCTTATGAGTTTTACGGCAGACACTTGCAATGTAACAAAGGGGAAAAAAAGCTCTATTTAAAAGCAACCTATTTGGATTGACTTTGTCCAAAAAATAGCCAAAAAGGAAAAAAATAGTTTACCGTATTTGCCGGAGTATAAGTCGCACCTGAATATAAGTCGCACCCCCCAAAGTTGGCCATCATTTTGAAAATCTATAATAGTTGGAGTATAGGTCGCATGCGCAATGACAATAGGTAAAGTTTCGAATACCACTCCTTCCTTCCTTTGGCAGCGTTGTCAAAACACTCTTCTTCATTCTCCAGTCCCTGGCCGATTTTTCACTGACTCTATACTCTCTTTCCGCTGCTCTGTTTCCGAACTTCTCTGCATACCCAACTACTTTGAGCTTAAAGCCAGCAATGTAACTCATTCGCTTCCCAGACATTTTATCGACACACGTGCCACTAGAGACCCCGCCCAGTTGTTTAGGAAAAGCGGCATGTTCGGATTATAAGTCGCACCCCTCAATTGGAGAAGAAGATTTGGAGCTACTACTGCGACTTATACTCCGGCAAATACGGTAGCCATCTCTCTACCAATTCATGAACAAGTACAAATGCAACCCCCCAAACCAACAAACCAAAAAGCAGCCTAGTATGGCATGCACATGCTTAAACTTGAATATGAAGTGAAGGGTAGCCAAGAGGGATGGTCTAATAGGGTACATACTTTTTGTCTTACCACTAAAGGGTTGATAAGTGTTTGTTTTGATAGATATGCTGCTGGTCGCCTCCTTGCGAAGGAAGGGCAGAGAAGTTCAAAACCACACCCTCCCAAAGCATTAAGAATCACTACACATGTGTCAAAGTGTGCCCTTCACACTATTAGCAAGCTGCTCAGAGCTGGAAGAACCAGCAGTCTAGCATGGAACCAGCACAGTCTAGCGTGGAACCAGCACAGTCTAGCGTGGAACCAGTACAGTCTAGCGTGGAACTACTACAGTCCAGCATGGAACCAACACAGTCCAGCGTGGAACCAGCACAGTCTAGCGTGGAACCAGCACAGTCTAGCGTGGAACCAGCACACTCTAGCGTGGAACCAGCACAGTCTAGCATGGAACCAGCACAGTCTAGCATGGAACCAGCACAGTCAAGCATGGAACCAGCACAGTCTAGCATGACAGTCTAGCGTGGAACCAGCACAGTCTAGCATGGAACCAGCACAGTCTAGCGTGGAACCAGCACAGTCTAGCATGGAACCAGCACAGTCTAGCGTGGAACCAGCACAGTCTAGCATGGAACCAGCACAGTCTAGCATGGAACCAGCACAGTCTAGCGTGGAACCAGCACAGTCTAGCATGGAACCAGCACAGTCTAGCGTGGGTGGCCCCACAGAGCGTGAAAGAAAAACTACTGAAAATTATGCAAGAAAAATATTTGAGGAAGGAGCCCAGACCAGTAGGAGCAGAGGCAGAGAGAAAGGTTTGAGGAAGAAACAGACACTGGAAAGTGCAGAGGCTGAGAAAAAGGTTTGAGGAAGGAACAGAGACTGGCGAGTGCAGAGGCTGAGAGAAAGGTTTGAGGAAGGAACAGACACTGGCAAGTGCAGAGGCTGAGAGAAAGGTTTGAGGAAGGAACAGACACTGGCAAGTGCGGAGGCCGAGAGAAAGGTTTGAGGAAGGAACAGAGACTGGCGAGTGCAGAGGCCGAGAGAAAGGTTTGAGGAAGGAACAGACAGCAAAGGCCGAGAGAAAGGTTTGAGGAAGGAACAGACATTGGCGAGTACAGAGGCTGAGAGAAAGGTTTGAGGAAGGAACAGACACTGGCAAGTGCAGAGGCCGAGAGAAAGGTTTGAGGAAGGAACAGAGACTGGCAAGTGCAGAGGCTGAGAGAAAGGTTTGAGGAAGGAACAGAGACTGGCGAGTGCAGAGGCTGAGAGAAAGGTTTGAGGAAGGAACAGACACTGGCAAGTGCAGAGGCTGAGAGAAAGGTTTGAGGAAGGAACAGACACTGGCAAGTGCAGAGGCTGAGAGAAAGGTTTGAGGAAGGAACAGAGACTGGCAAGTGCAGAAGCTGAGAGAAAGGTTTGAGGAAGGAACAGACACTGGCAAGTGCAGAGGCCGAGAGAAAGGTTTGGGGAAGGAACAGAGACTGGTGAGTGCAGAGGCGGAGAGAAAGGTTTGAGGAAGGAACAGAGACTGGCAAGTGCAGAGGCCGAGAGAAAGGTTTGAGGAAGGAACAGACACTGGCAAGTGCAGAGGCAGAGAGAAAGGTTTGAGGAATGAACAGACACTGGCAAGTGCAGAGGCCGAGAGAAAGGTTTGAGGAAGGAACAGACATTGGCGAGTACAGAGGCTGAGAGTGTATATATTTGTGTAGGGTGGAAAAGAGGGAAAAAAGAGAAGAGAAAGGGAGATGGACAGCGAGCACAAGGTGAGGGATGAAAGCTCTGTGCAGCCGGCAATAAAGGTCTAGACAGAGGACATGCAAGGAGTAAGAGCAGGAAGTCTCTGAGCAATGTCAATAACTTTGACACTGGCTGAGACAAAACAGGCATGACAGGAGAGAGAGAGTGCCTCTGAACAGCATCAACAACATTTAGACAGGAAGAGAAAGTGGGACAGGAGAGAGCAGCACAGCTGGGCAGGAATACCTGAAATAGTCCTCTCAAAGGCTACTCTCAGAAGGCGATTATGAGCTGATGATCAGTAGATAGCTAAAATTGGTAATTCCAACAAAGTTTTTCCAATCACATACTAGCCTCCCTGACATGGAGTGCATCTCTTCATCATCCATCCTGAAAAAGGCCCAAGTATGTTGGCTGAAACATTGGCAATTAAGCCGATAGGAAGAGAAATCCATTGTTAGAGTAAGGCTCACCTTTCTATGGACATGTCTATTCTCACTGTTTATTGACAAACTAAAAATAAACACTTTTCTCTTGTTTCTCACTTGTGTGTGTGTGTCTGTGTGAGTGTGTGTGTGTGTGTGTGAGAGTATGTTTGTTTGTTTCTTTATAAATATGCTGTTAGAGTGCAGGAGTCTGTTGCCTGTGGCAATGCTGGGGAGGGAAGCTATACATGTACTCTAGTCAAATCCAGTTTCCTAAGGCAGAGTTAATTACCTGTTGATTTGATTTGAGTGTCAACTCCCAAAGCAAATGTTATACACACACATAGTTTCACACTGGGTTTCTCCCTCTTGTACTCTCTCCAAGATAGCACATCTCGTGTTGCTGCTGTTGTCATGTACACTCCCCATCCACACCGCCTCAATAGGAGTATCTCTACTGTGATTGTAAGCTTCAATACATACACCAGCCAGGAAGCATATTCCATGGCAGACTGTATAAGATTCTCAGTAAACTAGTCGGCTTCCTTACACGAGCTATTGTCTCACACTTGCTAAGAGTGCATCACAATCTTACCAATCTCCCCACCGATTGGAAGCAAGAAGAAAATTAGTCTGGCAAGTCATTTCTGGTAGTTCTATGGACATGCAAACAAGAGAAGTCCTTGAAAACTAATTGACAAGCTTATTACCCTCCTTATTCAAGGCATGTCTGAAGTGCTCAGGAACTCCTAACAGCTGAAAATAGTCTGCCAAGCAACTGCCCTTTTAGTTTTAGCCGAGAAATGGGCTTTGTTTTGGCATTTTGGGGGGTCTGTGTCATTTTGAAATAGGGGGGCAAGGCAATGTAGGAATGCTACCACACTCGTTGATGAAGAGAAGACAAGGCGAGATATAGCAATGCTACAAGACAAGGCGAGATATAGCTTTTGTCCCAATCTCAATGAAGAACTTACACAAACACTGTTCGCTACAACTAGCAAACGTCTGGCACCAACCTGCTCAGCTTTTCCTTTGAAATTGATGACAACTATATCTGATGTTTTCTCTCGTCCATTGTACCTGGCCAACCAGAGCTCTTCCTGCAGATCCCCTTGAGTCACGTGAGCGTGGGTTGGAGTGTGAGGAGCATACGCAGAAGACACCCCCTCACTGCTCATCTCGGGGTCGTTAGGAGACATGAGTTCAAAGGGCAAGGTGCAGATGCAAACACATGTGATAGTGTCAGAATTATGTAGAGTGATAGCATCCACAAGGTAAGGGATAGAAGGATTGGTGAGTACGTCCGTGAGCTGGCTGGCAGAGGGACGGTTACGGAAGTCCTGTTGCCAGCACCAGCGCATGACGTCCAAGTAGAGCATAGGACTGTTCAGCTCCTGCATGGGGTGGAAGTGAGAGCGAGGGATGGGAAGGTGAGGAAAGGGAAGAGGAGGAAGTAAGGATGGATGTAAGGATGGACACAGGAGGAGGTCAGTGGAAGGTGGAGAAAAGGAGTAGGTGAGGTCAGAGCATTAGTGAGAGTAGTTGAGGGAGGAGTACATAGGTGAGGGAGGAGTAGGTGAGGGAGGAGTAGGTGAGGGAGGAGTAGGTGAGGGAGGAGTAAGTGAGGGAGGAGTAAGTGAGGGAGGAGTAGGTGAGGGAGGAGTAAGTGAGGGAGGAGTAAGTGAGGGAGGAGTGGGTGAGGGAGGAGTAGGTGAGGGAGGAGTAAGTGAGGGAGGAGTAAGTGAGGGAGGAGTAGGTGAGGGAGGAGTAAGTGAGGGAGGAGTAAGTGAGGGAGGAGTGGGTGAGGGAGGAGTAAGTGAGGGAGGAGTGGGTGAGGGAGGAGTGGGTGAGGGAGGAGTAAGTGAGGGAGGAGTGGGTGAGGGAGGAGTAAGTGAGGGAGGAGTAAGTGAGGGAGGAGTAGGTGAGGGAGGAGTAGGTGAGGGAGTAGTGGGTGAGGGAGGAGTAGGTGAGGGAGGAGTAGGTGAGGGAGTAGTGGGTGAGGGAGGAGTAAGTGAGGGAGGAGTGGGTGAGGGAGGAGTAAGTGAGGGAGGAGTGGGTGAGGGAGGAGTAGGTGAGGGAGGAGTAAGTGAGGGAGGAGTGGGCGAGGGAGGACTAAGTGAGGGAGGAGTGGGTGAGGGAGGAGTAAGTGAGGGAGGAGTAGGTGAGGGAGGAGTAGGTGAGGGAGTAGTGGGTGAGGGAGGAGTAGGTGAGGGAGGAGTAGGTGAGGGAGTAGTGGGTGAGGGAGGAGTGGGTGAGGGAGGAGTGGGTGAGGGAGGAGTAGGTGAGGGAGGAGTGGGTGAGGGAGGAGTAAGTGAGGGAGGAGTAGGTGAGGGAGGAGTAGGTGAGGGAGGAGTAAGTGAGGGAGGAGTAGGTGAGGGAGGAGAAGTGATGGTGGATTAGGGGCGAAAGAATTGAAGGAGAAAGAATTGAGGGAGGAGACAAGGAAGTGAGGGAGAAAAGTGAGAGGCAGAGAGCTAGGGATGACTGTTACAGAGCACAGCATTCTTAGAAGCTACACATGGACATACATCTCCACCACTCGAGACATAGAACACAAGATAATGGCGTGGTCAGCCAATCTGCAGTACTTAGTGCACGCACCAGCACACCACCTCCGCTCTGCAACTCACCCTGCTCTGCAATGGTGGTCGCTCTCCATCAATCACCAGCTTCTCTATCTGAGCATGCATGAGGTTCTGCTTCTCAAAGGGGAAGTGGAGAGAGATAGTCTCGTAGAGGAACATGGCATAGGAGTAGATGTCCACTTGTTCACTGCATGCTTCTGTGCCCACATACTTAAGGATCTCAGGAGCCATGAACCCCGGCGAACCCTTGAACCCCATCACACCCCCAGGAGACAAGATCTGACTGATGCCCAGATCAGCGATTTTTAAGTAGACGTTAGAAGCTGCAGAGAGGCATAGAGAACAGAGAAGTTTAGGTGCACAGACATGCATCCACCTGGCGACTATCAACAACTCCCAATGGACAAGACTTGTTCAGTGGTGGGGACTTCATGTGGCACGTGCAGTGAAGCAACCATCTCCCCCTGCACCTCCCGCTAGCAACCTGCCAACCACATTCATCCTCCCACTATGATATGCAAGAGGTCACATGCTAATTATAGAAATTATGGCTCGATCAATATTCGGCTCTAGCCATGAAGAGTTGTTGATAGGGAAGCAGACGTTGAGTCTCTTCTCTATGCACGTGAGCATAAGAAAACTACTAGCCAGCACTTGTGTACACACACACACACACATCAGGAAGACAATCCTGAAGCTGTACCAGATAAAATACTGTCTCCTCAAACTTAACAGGTTCAAGCTACTCTAAAATTAATAAAGACCAGGACCTAGAGTTGCCATGGATACACACATGTGCATGCACACACACCAGGACCTAGAGCTACCATGGACACACACATGTGCATGCACACACACTAGGACCTATAGCTGCCATTGACACACACATGTACATGCACACACACCAGGACCTACAGCTGCCATGGACACACACATGTGCATGCACACACACCAGGACCTAGAGCTGCCATGGACACTCACATGTACATGCACACACACCAGGACCTAGAGCTGCCATGGACACACACATGTGCATGCACACACACTAGGACCTATAGCTGCCATTGACACACACATGTACATGCACACACACCAGGACCTACAGCTGCCATGGACACACACATGTGCATGCACACACACTAGGACCTATAGCTGCCATTGACACACACATGTACATGCACACACACCAGGACCTACAGCTGCCATGGACACACACATGTGCATGCACACACACCAGGACCTAGAGCTGCCATGGACACTCACATGTACATGCACACACACCAGGACCTAGAGCTGCCATGGACACACACATGTGCATGCACACACACTAGGACCTATAGCTGCCATTGACACACACATGTACATGCACACACACCAGGACCTACAGCTGCCATGGACACACACATGTGCATGCACACACACCAGGACCTAGAGCTGCCATGGACACACACATGTGCATGCACACACACCAGGACCTAGAGCTGCCATGGACACACACATGTGCATGCACACACACCAGGACCTAGAGCTGCCATGGGATACAAACATGTGCATGCACACACACACCAGGACCTAGAGCTGCCATGGACACTCACATGTACATGCACACACACCAGGACCTAGAGCTGCCATGGACACACACATGTGCATGCACACACACCAGGACCTACAGCTGCCATGGACACTCACATGTACATGCAGGACCTATAGCTGCCATGGACACACACATGTGCATTCACACACACCAGGACCTAGAGATGCCATGGACACACACATGTGCATTCACACACACCAGGACCTATGGACACACACATGTGCATGCACACACCAGGACCTACAGCTGTCATGGACACA
Source organism: Cladorhizidae sp. MBARI D1340-BT2 (assembly GCA_028752905.1). Lineage (NCBI taxonomy): Eukaryota > Metazoa > Porifera > Demospongiae > Poecilosclerida > Cladorhizidae > Cladorhizidae sp. MBARI D1340-BT2. The sequence goes on along the minus strand of JAQNBH010000017.1, from coordinate 20,197,184 downwards.
CACATGTGCATGCACACACACCAGGACCTAGAGCTGCCATGGACACACACATGTGCATGCACACACACCAGGACCTAGAGCTGCCATGGACACTCACATGTACATGCACACACCAGGACCTAGAGCTGCCATGGACACACACATGTGCATGCACACACACCAGGACCTACAGCTGCCATGGACACACACATGTGCATGCACACACACCAGGACCTAGAGCTGCCATGGACACACACATGTGCATGCACACACACCAGGACCTACAGCTGCCATGGGCACACACATGTGCAAGCACACACACCAGGACTTAGAGCTGCCATGGACACACACATGTGCATGCACACACACCAGGACCTAGAGCTGCCATGGACACACACATGTGCATGCACACACACCAGGACCTAGAGCTGCCATGGACACACACATGTGCATGCACACACCAGGACCTGCATGTAGCTGCCATGGACATGCACTGTACACCGGCTCGAGCTGCAAGCACATACCAGGACTAGTGGAGTTTTTGGGAGAAGGAGTAGAGCACTGGTCCATGAACCCTTGACCCTGAGTGGCTGACAAGCTCTCTTGTATGCTGGGGAACTGAAACACAAGAATGTTTGGACTCTTGAGGTCGTAGTATACAATCTTGTGCTCATGGAGGTAAGCCAGTCCAGATGCAACCTGCAGCAAAATAGACGCATTATTATTATTATTATTATTACATTCATTCATTCGGGACTGAGTAACAGAGCACAACACTAATCGTTGATGGTATTGCACGGTATAATGATTATACTGGTTGTCATGGGAGCGTTATCTGTGATCGATGATGCATGCTAGTAGAACACGCATACATACAGCAGATGGAAGCACATAATGTGACAAGTAGAACATTTCTTCTGGTTCTCTTACTGCACATCTACAGAACCCCTCCCCCCCTCTCCCGATGCCTCAAGATGCTTGACTTGATGGAATTCCACACTCCATCCACAACATTTCTGAGAGGTTTCCTTGGTTTGTTTGTTATGGAACATCTACTTGTAGGGCGAGTCCTTTTACAAATCTCCAACACTGACCGACAAGATGAGAGAGCAATTTGCTAGAAGAAATGAAACATGGAGTCCACATGATGTTGGAGTTGTTAGGACATGTCTTCACAGCATAAGCTGTTATGTTGGGTGCTTCATGACTACTCCCTGCTACCTTATAAGGTAGTTCTATGCCATGCCTTCTACACACCTGTACAGCTGCTAACTGCCCGTGCTTCTAGTGCACCTCGCACTACAAGATTACTGACAGCATTTCATAATACATACATACTCTATATAATACATAATGTGCACCCGAGCTATTTATTTCCAGGTGGAATTCTGGCATTGCGTTGATATTGCCAGCACCTCAACCTTTCACATGTAATATTTTCTCACTTATATATTGGGCGCTTCACACTGAGACTATTGGCAGTGACCATCTAAAGGGCCACCCATCCCACCATCACGATGACAGACTTATAGCACTGTGGCCACCCATCCCACCATCACGATGACAGACTTATAGCACTGTGCCCACCCATCCCACCATCACGATGACAGACTTATAGCACTGTTGCCTTGCACACTCACTAGTAGGACTGGACACTGGACCATTTTGAAATGTGCCTTTGGAATCCCGGGTTGAGAGGCAACATGAATGGCATAGCAGACATTTTGAAGACACCGTCATTCCATTACTACCCAAAGCCTGCTCATGACTCATTCAGTGACGGTTGAAGCTTTCCTTTCTAGAGCATGACTCGGGGATGACAGCAGATCATCACTGTGGTTGCTGCTACTGCCACCTGTTGTTAGAGGCCTCCCAGGCAGCAGTTGCTTGCGGAGGAGCTTCACTAACTTATCCTGGCCTTCAACCTCCTTCCTTCTTCTACTTCTAAGTAGACAACAGTGGACTTGCTTCTGGCAGCTTCATATAATTTAGTCTTACCATAGCGTGTGCTATGGTCAAGCTGGTCCCAAGCACAGTACCCATAGCCTACCATGCAGTTGCCATGTACGTGCATAATAACATGTTAATAAATAAAGAAAAATAAATGGTGGTAAAGTGTTGCGTCCTACCTAGTATATTTATATGTCTAGATCAACACCAACTATTTTCACGACATAAAAAATGGAGTTTTGATGGTAGCTTGTGTTTAGAAGAGGGAGTGAGTATTGGAGAGAACTCCCCTGGAGTCATCCATCACCTCACTACTCACCTGGTAGGCAGTCTTCTGCAAAGCCTTGGGTGAGATCCTGCCATCCATTTTCCGATATTTCTGCAGAACAGAATGAAGACTTCCTCCAATGGCCCACTCTAGGATGAAGCAGAGAGGCTGGAGCACCACTCCGATGAAGTCTATGACATGTGGGTGTTGGAGACGATGAAGGATGGATACTTCAGCACGAACCTGCAGGTCACACACAGGTAATGGTGCACATGTGGGAGGGGTTTTGCATGGAGAGGAGAGAAGAGTCGAGACAAAAGACACCTCACACCTGTATACATGCATGCACACATTAGTATACATGCATGCACACACCAGTATACATGCATGAACACCGTACACATGCATATAGCACACATGCATGCACACACCAGTATACATGCATGAACACTGTACACATGCATGCACACACCAGTATACATGCATGAACACTGTACACATGCATGCACACCAATATACATGCATGCACAAAGTAAAAATGCATGCACACTGTACACATGCATGCACACCAATATACATGCATGCACACTGTACACATGCATGCACACTGAACACATGTATGCACACTGTACACATGCATGCACACCAATATACATGCATGCACAGAGTCCAAATGCACACTGTACACATGCATGCAAACATTAGTATACATGCATGTGCACTGTACACATGCATGCACACACAAGTACACATGCATGCACACACCGGTACACATGCATGCACACACGGGTACACCTATACACACATGAACACATCTGTATACATGCATGCACTGTACACATGCACGCACACCAGTATACATGCATGCATACCTCTATACACACATGAGCACATCTGTATACATGTATGCACTGTACACATGCATGTACACCAGTACACATGCATGCACACACGAGCACATCTGTATACATGCATGCACTGTACACATGCATGCACACACCTATACATGCACGAACACATCTGTATACATGCATGCACTGTCCCCATGCATGCACACACCTATACATACATGAACACATCTGTATACATTCACACTGTACACATGCATGCACACACCAATAGACATGCATGCACACACCAGTATACATGCATGCACAGACCAGTACACATGCATGCATACTGCACTCATGTATGCACACCTTTATACACACATGAACACATCTGTATACATGCATGCACACATCTGTATACATGCATGCACACACACCAGTACATATGCATGCACTGTATAATACATGCACACATCTGTATACATGCATGCACACATCAGTACACATGCATGCACACACCAGTACACATGCATGCTCACTCCAGTATACATGCATGCACACTGCACCCATGCAAGCATACACCAGTACACATGCATGCACACTCCAGTATACATGCATGTACACTGCACCCATGCAAGCACAAACCAGTACACATGCATACACATGCATGCACACACCTCTATACACATATATATACATGCAAACACCTCTATACACATATATATACATGCAAACACCTCTATACACATATATATATGCATGCACACACCAGTACACATGCATGCACACTCCAGTCACATGCATGCACACTCCAGTATACATGCATGCACACTGTGCACATGCATGCACATACCAGTACACATGCATGCACACACCTCTATACACATATATGCATGCACACTGTACACATGCATGCACATACCAGTACACATGCATGCACACTCCAGTATACATGCATGCACACTCCAGTATACATGCATGCACACTGTACACATGCATGCACACTCCAGTATACATGCATGCACACTGAACACATGCAAGCACACACCAGTACACATGCATGCACATTACACATGCATGCACACACCAGTACACATGAATGAACACTGTACACATGCATGCACATACCAGTACACATGCATGCACACTCTAGTATACATGCATGCACACTCCAGTATACATGCATGCACCTGTACACATGCATGCACACTCCAGTATACATGCATGCACACTGAACACATGCAAGCACACACCAGTACACATGCAAGCACACACCAGTACACATGCATGCAAATACCAGTACACATGAATGAACACTGTACACATGCATGCATACACCGGTACACATGCATGCACACACCAGTACACATGCATGCACACACCAGTACACATGCATGTGGACTGTACACATGCATGCACACACCTGTACACATGCATGCACACACCAGTACACATGCATGCACACACCAGTACACATGCATGCACACTGTACACATGCATGCACACACCAGTACACATGCATGCACACTGTACACGTGCATGCACACACCACACCCATACATGCATGCACACGTAGCTGACCTCTACATAAGATTTGGTGGCAGTTTCAGCAGTGAACTTCTTGGAGTCCAGGCGATCAATCTTGATGGCCACTTCCCTCCCCTCATCATCCTGCGGGAGAGCAAGCAGCAGCAACCCGACATAATCACAACTGGGAGAGGTGAGAGCTCTAGCCATGGTGAATGGGTAACTGAGGTGCTTAGATTTCAATACTCAACAGAACTTCACACTTCACAGTAGAAGTTGGCTTCTCATGCGGTAAACCACATCTCATGAATATATAATGAGCACTGCAGCTAGACCTTGACCGGTCAGGACTTGGTCTAAGTTTCAGGAATATTGAAAAGCTATGCCGAATTTGTGCTATGTTTAGAGTCAGAGCTCACCCCATGCACTTGATGCAGAGCTTGAACATTTAAAAAATAACTCTGTAGCTGCTGAAATCTGTTTCCCCCCTCAATGGCAACTAATGGCTACAGTGATGGCTCTAAGCGGCAACTTTCAGGAATATTGAAAAGCTATGCAAAGGGAGCTGAATTTGTGCTATGTTTAGAGTCAGAGCTCACCCCATGCACTTGATACAGAGCTTGAACATTTAAAAATAACTGTAGCTGCTGAAATCTGTTTCCCCTCAATGGCTACAGTGATGGCTCTAAGCGGCAACTTCGTGACAAGTGAAGGTAACTGGGTCAAACATCAAGATCTGAAGTATATTGAAAAGAGGTGTCTTCCATAACTTCCATCTGCACCACTTATTATTAACAAAAAACATGAAACTATTTCTTTTGGCACCAAAGCAAGAGATGTAACTGCATGTACTACCCATCATAGGAGACCTACAGGACGTGTAGATATAACTGCATGTACTACCCATCATAGGAGACCTACAGGATGTGTAGATATAACTGCATGTACTACCCATCATAGGAGACCTACAGGACATGTAGATATAACTGCATGTACTACCCATCATAGGAGACCTACAGGACGTGTAGATATAACTGCATGTACTACCCATCATAGGAGACCTACAGGACATGTAGATATAACTGCATGTACTACCCATCATAGGAGACTTACAGGACATGTAGATATAACTGCATGTACTACCCATCATAGGAGACCTACAGGACATGTAGATATAACTGCATGTACTACCCATCATAGGAGACCTACAGGACGTGTAGATATAACTGCATGTACTACCCATCATAGCCTACAGGACGTGTAGATATAACTGCAAGTACTACCCATCATAGGAGACCTACAGGACATGTAGATATAACTGCATGTACTACCCATCATAGGAGACTTACAGGACATGTAGATATAACTGCATGTACCTACCTATCATAGGAGACCTACAGGACATGTAGATATAACTGCATGTACTACCCATCATAGGAGACCTACAGATATAACTGCATGTACCTACCTATCATAGGAGACCTACAGGACATGTAGATATAACTGCATGTACTACCCATCATAGGAGACCTACAGATATAACTGCATGTACCTACCTATCATAGGAGACCTACAGGACATGTAGATATAACTGCATGTACTACCCATCATAGGAGACCTACAGGACATGTAGATATAACTGCAAGTACTACCCATCATAGGAGACCTACAGGACGTGTAGATATAGCTGCATGTACCTACCTATCATAGGACAGGACATGTAGATATAACTGCATGTACTACCCATCATAGGAGACCTACAGGACGTGTAGATATAACTGCATGTACTACCCATCATAGGAGACCTACAGGATGTGTAGATATAACTGATGTACTACCCATCATAGGAGACCTACAGGATGTGTAGATATAACTGCATGTACTACCCATCATAGGAGACCTACAGGATGTGTAGATATAACTGCATGTGCTACCCATCATAGGAGACCTACAGGATGTGTAGATATAACTGCATGTACTACCCATCATAGGAGACCTACAGGATTTACATATCTGAGAGGTCATCAGTTCAAATTCAACAGCTGAATCTTGTATGGTTTATGGTGCAGGGTCACAGGTTCATACACGATTCTTTGCTAGGAAATGGATATGTTTGGTATGCTTCAAAAGGTGGAAGGACCAAAAATAACTGAATCTCCTTTTGAAGAAATCTTGGACATGCTAATAATAGTTGATTACTTGAGTGGCTGGTCTTGGGAGGGGGGTTTCTGCTAGAAAGGACTAATTTGACACACCGAGAGCTAACACCAGGGAGGTACACCAGGGAGGTACACATAATGCACCCGAGTCTATGAGCACACATGGTGTACATGTTTTAATTGGTAAAGGGTCGCCCAATACATGGGTAAAGGGTCATTAAATACAGTTTATACAGGTAAAGGGTCATCTAACATGGGTATTAAATAAGACATGTATATTGGTAAAGGACTTTCTAAAACAGGAAAAGGATCGTCTAATAAATGTGGGTATCGGTAAAGGGTCACCAAGAAAACATTATATTTGGTAAAGGGTCATCTAACACATGGGAATATTGGCAAATGGCCACCCAGCCAAAATGTTATATTGGTAAAGGGTCGTCTAACACAAAGGGTCGTCTAACACATGGACATATATATAGGTAAAGGATCACCCAGACATTGGTCATATTGGTAAGGGTCATCTAACACATGGGCATATTGGTAAAGGATATTGGTAAAGGATCATGGGCATATTGGTAAAGGATCATGGGCATATTGGTAAAGGGTATTGGTAAAGGATCATCTAACACATGGGAATATTGGTAAAGGATTATCTAATATACATGAGTATAGTGATGCTTCCTTCTTTCTTTTTCTTGGACACGTCAATTAAAAAAATATAACGTGTATCTGAGTGTACGCATGCATATGTTCACCAGGAGAGTGTGGGTCTCTCTGTGTGTGTGTGTATAATCAAGGCTATATATGCAGCTTCAGAGTTGCTTAAGATCTAAATATTCATGAAATGTGATAGTAGGCAAGGCATGCACCAAGGTTTAGAAATGGCAGGCAGGAACTATTTTGACTCCTCACCATTAACATCTCATAACACTTTAATGATGACCACTTACCTACCTGTAAGATGTATGAATATGTGTATTATGCATGCAGGCATGCATGTGTGTGTGTGTAATGCATCTGATTCAAAGTTCAAGTTCTGATGTCATTTTGCTATGTACAGACATACCACATGAACTAGTTTGTCAAGGGAAATCTACAATAGTGTAGCTAATTCCCCAGCAAGGAGATGATCATGAAACAGGTCTCACAACTATAAAAAACTAGAGCTTACCGTGGCAGTTACAGATGGGTAAACAGCTCCATGATAAATGTCTCCAAATGTACCATGGTCAATATACTCCCCTTTGTCCACGCACGCTGGATTTAGCAAGTACGATGCGGGGAGATCAGCAAACACCTATAAAATAATACAGAGTCTAGGAAAACTGGTAAGTGGTCACCCAAAATAAAAATAAGCTGGAAACCAAGGTAGAGGTCGCACAAGGTCAATCTGGAGTTATTATGACATCCAAGAGTCTATTTCTCAACCGACTTGAACCTAGTGCAATGTTGATCTGGTGTTACTTGTGGTGACACACACATACTCTTCCACCCAGCGAACAATTGTGGAGTATGTATGTGTGTGTTATATAATAGTGCACTTTCTTATGTATATATGTATGTACGAATGACACGTGTGTGTGCATGAATGTATTTTATGTAGTGTACGTATCATTATATTTATGTATATATGTATGATGTATGTGTATGTATGTAAATATGTGTGTATGTATGTGTATAATCATGATGTACACATGTACTTGCATGCATGTATATATGTATGTATATATGATGTATATATGTGTGTATATATGTGTGTATATATATATATGTATGTATATATGTATGTATGCATGATGGACACATGTGCTTGCATGTACATGTATGTATATATGTGTATATATGATATGTGTGTATATATGTATATATATATATATATATATGTATATGTATGTATGCATGATGAATATGCATCAACCAGCTTTCTGAGCTTACCAGGTCAGGTGCAATGTCTCTAATGGGAAGCTGGTGGTTAGGATGGGCAGGGCAGATTACGGGCTGGGAGTTGCGAGCGGCGACAATGCAGGTTTCAATCATGAATCCAAACTTGGAGATCACTGTCATGGCTGGCTCCAGCTTCTTGGGCTCTTTCAGCACCGGCACATCTGGTGACAAGGAGAAGAGCAGTACAACAGACATGGTGTGCATTATATTAATATCTACACGGTATTTACACCACTGTCCTTATAATGGATGCTGTACAAGCACTAATTGATGGAGGACTTCTATACCACTCTTACATTAGATATATTTGCCATGCTTACCCTTGCCATGGTTATCATTGCCATGGTTATCATTGCCATGGTTACCATTGCCATGGTTACCCTTGCCATGGTTACCCTTGCCATGGTTACCCTTGCCATGGTTGTACTTGCCAAACTATAAGAAGCGAATAACTGCCTACAATCCTTTCTTTCCTGTCAACTATGACGACCTGCCTGTGTAGCAAATATATTTTTTGTATGAGGGCCTATGGGTGAGATGATTTTGTAGGGCTTGTGTGTGTGCGCACGCGGGTTTTTTATTACAGTCCATTTTCAGTTGCAGAGCGCAGCCAGGCCAGTTTAGCTTAGAACCAACTGCCGGGTGTTTTCTCATCTCTTCACAACCATTCCTGATCTACCTAGGTCCGCATCAGGTGAGCTGTTCATATTTTTTCAATAGGTGGATGTATGCTGCATGTATGCTGCATAGATAGATGAGCCATGCGCAGTAATACCAAGTTTTCCATCCAGCACCCCCACCGAGGGCTCGCTACGCTGGCCAATTAACATAATAACATGCCGAACAGGGACTGCAACAGACTAATTAACATAATGTGCATTTAGGATTGAGTTGAAGGGGCGGAGGCAAAAGCAGTATTTTGAAAAAAAGGGGGGTGGGGAACGCAGAAGGGGGGGGGGGGGGGGAACGCAGAAGGGGGGGGGGAACGCAGGAGTTTTGATGGGCTGTAAGGCACACCAAAAGCTAGGGGGGTCTGGGGCATGCTCCCCCAGGAAATGTTTTCATTTTAGACTTCCTGAGATCGCATTCTCAGACATTTTGCCGACAATGAGGTAAGAAGTGACCAGCACTGGAACTATTAACACTTAATACAGTCAGCATTCTCACAATAATCAGCAGATTACACTCTTGTGAGAATGTTGACTGTATTAAGTGCCAGTGCTGAGTCTGCCACATCAGCTAGTTAAATAGTAGCAGAGAGGCAACTTTCTTGCATGATTGTCATGGTAGTCATGAGTAGGAGTATCCGCTCTCACTTCGGTGCTAGTTTTTCCTCTACCTAAGCTCAGTCTAGCACTGCTAAAACTGTAGAGGCAGATAGCTCCTCTTCTGAATCTGATCAAGACATTGAGCCCCCCCCCCTCCCCCCAAAGAAAAAGTGCACTCACTGATAAAGCGAAGTCTGTCACTAAAAAGAGGTATTCTCTGAGCTGGAGAAAGGTGTTTAGCTGGTTGATGTATGATGAGGAAAGTGAAGGTGTCTTCTGTCGTTTTTGCAAGGAATCAGGGAGACCAGTACAGCGCACAGGAGGGGTATGTGTCACTAAGCCTTTCAAAGACTGGAAGAAAGCGATGGAAAAGACGACAGCACATGAAAGAAGTGAGTCCCATATCCAAGCAAGTGAGGCTGTTCTGCTTAGCTTCCAAAAAAGGAACAATCTTACAACACCTGCAGAGCATAGGAATGCAGGAGAGGGGAGAGGGGGGAGGGAATAGTTCTCTCATGTTCTCACTCGTCAGAGCATACTGCTCATTCTACTAACTTTACTCAGTTAGTTGATTTGGTAGTGTGTGCGGTGCCCAGGATCTGGAGATTTTTATTGAAAATGCCTCCAGGTACACATCTCGTGCAGCGGTGGTCAACTTCATTGAAGCACACTCGGTATATGGGTTGAAGAAGGTTTCCTGAAATGACTTCAGAAAGCATCTGTCTTCAGTTCAATGAGTGACGAATGTACAGACATTACAACAGTCGAGGAATTGTCCATTTTCTGTCGGTGGGAGGAAGATGGTGTTCTTATAGAGTTTTTCTGGACATTCTCCCATTGAAGAAAGTGCAGAGAGTGTTTACTCATCTCTCATGAAGTATCTGAAGGACAAGAATCTCCAAGCAAGTAAGCTCATTGAATGGGTTTTGAAGGTGCTGCTACTTATTCTGGACGCATGATAGGTGTCCAAGGGAGGCTGAAGAAACATGCTCCTCATGCAATATTTGTGCAGTCACTTGCTACAGTTGACCTGTGTACAAGCTGCCAGCGGACTGATGGAATAAAGCATGTCTTTACGACCTTGACAACCCTGTGGAAATATTTCCATTACTCACCGAAAAGAGCACAGTCTTTGAAAGATATTCAACATGTTCTTGATCTGCCAGAAATCAAAATCATCCAGCCCTCTGACACTCATTGGTTGGCCCATGAGCGATGCTGCGTTAAGCAGTGAAGGCCAATTACGCAGCACTTGTTGTTAGCCTTGACAGCAACCACGAGAATTTCCATGAGCCAGAAGGTCTTGGAATCAGTAAGGCCCTTTCGAAGTTCTCTACAACTGCAGCCATTTTTCTGCTGGACTACACCTCGTCAAATACAGCCAAGCTCAGTAAAGCACTTCGGACAAAACGCTTGATTTGACTCTGATTTCAACACTCGTCAATGGTACCCTCGAATCACTGGATGGTGCTGTTTCGCCTGCTGCAAACATGGGTCTTGGAACTTCTAGACTGCAGTGATAATATGCTACAGAACAAACCATCAACACCAGTGATCAAGTCATTTCTGGATTCTGTTGCAAGACCGTGCATATCCCACCTCAAGGAAAACATTTCAAACCGATTTTCATCACCTCACAAAGTTGTGTCAGCACTCGCCATCTTCGATCTTCGCAAAGTGCCAAGTGCAGAATCTGCCAGTTTACCTACTTATGGGAATGAGTCGATGGACGTGCTCCTTGATCACTACGGCAAAGACAAACCTGCCCTAACAGTACTCGGAGATGAAACAGTGAAATCAGCCATGCTAGCCTCTGAAGTCCGAGCTGAGTGGTGAAGCTTTCATTCTCTCTTGGCAAAGAAACCTGCAGTTAGCACTGCTTCACAGCTCAAGCAACTGGTTACAAATGATATGTTGATCGCAATGCTGCTGAACCTAAACAAGATGGCCACTGTAAGCTTGGCGATTCCCGTTATTGACAGCTTCCATTGAGAGAAGTTTTTCAAAGATGAAGCTTATTAAAACTCATTTACAGAACTCTCTCGCTGAATCTAGTCTGTCACACCTGATGAAGAGCTCCATATAGAGTCACCAGACAAACTAACAGAGAATACCCTTGAAGAAATATTGGAAGTTTGGAATTAAAGTCCATGAAGAATAGCTCTAACAACTCGAAGTAATAAGTTAACTGCCTACTGTATATAATCTTATGCATTTTGTTTGGCACTTCATATTTAACAACACTACACAATAATACAATATCCCAAGGGGGGAGGGGGCGTAGGATCAAATCCCCCCCCCCCCTAAATGGCCAACTATAAAGGCTGGTTCACAACACGACGCTGGCCGAGCTGCATTGCGTGTTGTCAATCGACCTTTGACACGACCATGCTCACAAATACAGATACATGATAATTCTGATTGGTCCGACACTGCATTTCAGATGCTGGATTAGAAAAAAGTTCTAATCCAGCATCTGAAATGCAGCGTCGGACCAATCAGTGTCCATCTTTGTTGAGTGTGATTTGAGGGTCAAAGGTAAATTGATAACACGCAACACTTGGTCAGCATCGTGTTGTGAACCAGCCATTAGGACTACAACAGACTATTAATGATATGCCAATGCAATCAGTTAATCATGCCCAACTATAAGGACTGCAACAGACTAACATAATGACTTGCCACAACTACAAGGACTGCAACAGACTAATTAATAAATTAACATAATGCATGCCAAACTGCAATAGATGATAATTCTATAGCCTTATGATCTGTACTATTATCTGTATCAAGCACGAGATATTTTCATAGAAAATTCTCTTGCGGCAAAGAGTACAGATATCACTTATATTAGAATGGCTCAAGGTTTTGTATATCGGGTATAATGACATGCCAAACTATAAGGACTGCACCAGACTATGTAATTAACATAACGACATGCCAAACTATAAGGACTACAATAGACTAATTAACATAACGACATGCCAAACTGCAACAGACTAATTAACATAATGACATGCAAACTATAAGGACTGCAACAGACTAAAGACACTCATAATGACATGCAAACTATAAGGACTGCAACAGAGTAGCCAAGCTTTAAAGACTGCAACAGACTAATTAATATAATGACATGCAAACTATAAGGACTGCAACAGAGTAGCCAAGCTTTAAAGACTGCAACAGACTAATTAACATAATGACATGCAAACTATAAGGACTGCAACAGACTAAAGACACTCATAATGACATGCAAACTATAAGGACTGCAACAGAGTAGCCAAGCTTTAAAGACTGCAACAGACTAATTAATATAATGACATGCAAACTATAAGGACTGCAACAGAGTAGCCAAGCTTTAAAGACTGCAACAGACTAATTAACATAATGACATGCAAACTATAAGGACTGCAACAGACTAAAGACACTCATAATGACATGCAAACTATAAGGACTGCAACAGAGTAGCCAAGCTTTAAAGACTGCAACAGACTAATTAACATAATGACATGCAAACTATAAGGACTGCAACAGACTAAAGACACTCATAATGACATGCAAACTATAAGGACTGCAACAGAGTAGCCAAGCTTTAAAGACTGCAACAGACTAATTAATATAATGACATGCAAACTATAAGGACTGCAACAGAGTAGCCAAGCTTTAAAGACTGCAACAGACTAATTAACATAATGACATGCAAACTATAAGGACTGCAACAGAGTAGCCAAGCTTTAAAGACTGCAACAGACTAATTAATATAATGACATGCAAACTATAAGGACTGCACCAGACTAACTAATTAACATAATGACATGCAAACTATAAGGACTGCAACAGACTAACATAATATGGTTGAAAAATAATTAGCACTATATGTATCTGTAATGAAGCACACCATGTTTGCCATGTAGCTCCAGCAGACTGCCTTGGCGTCTTGTGGTTCTCTCCTCTGAAGAACCCAAGACCACACCCTCCTGAGGCACAATGTCTTCTGAATTACTGCATCGACTATCTGTTTTAGGGAAGAGAGAACGCTTGGCCTTGGAAGATGATGGTGAGGAGGAGAGAGGAGGAGATGAAGAGGAAGAGTTAGAGTTCCTCGTCCTCTTCCATGGAACCTTGAAGCTTTTGTTTGAGTTGGGGCCGTAAGGGTTACCATCATTCTCCTTAGCCTGGGGGGGGGGGGGGGGGGGTGAGAGAGAAAATAGTGAGATCAGTATGGCACTTGGTATTTACACGGCTCAAAATGGAGCTGATAAATCTGCAATCCATTTTGATTTTTTCCAAAGTTATTTTGGAAGTTGTTTAGAACACCACTTTAGGGAAATGAGAACGCTTGTAAGTTCAACATGATTAGTCGAGTCGCTACACAGGGTGTTAATTAATCGTGCATGTGGCATTGAACACCAGCCGGCTCTCAGGATTATGCCAGCTCTGCTAACTCTAGCCAGCTAGTATGCCAGTTCTGCCAGTTCTCTCAGGAGTACACTAGCTCTGCTACAGACTGAAAGGCTTAGCCATACCTTAATTAACAGAAATTAATTTGTCATGTATAATTTCTTAGCTTATACACTGAAATCCCGGATGTTACTGTCATTATTTGGTGTAACAAAGTTGAATCATATGACGACTTACAAGAAGCTGATCTTCAGAATGATGTGCACTGCACACAAAGCACATGATCACATTCCATCTGGTTCATACGCTGTCTGTAAGAATGCTATACTTTCTTTATGGACTACACCCCTAGATCTGTGCTAGTATGTCAGACACTACCATAGGAAGGAGCGGAACATCATCAGGATCAGTTGGAGGTTGTCTGAAATATTGGAATTGAGTGAGTATTTCGAGTTTTATCATGATTTTCTCACCGACAAAGTGAAAAGGAATAGACTTTAGTTATTCTCCACGTGACAGAAATCCTATGTTGTTAAAGTGCATTGGCATAATCACACCAATGTTATCAATCACACTAGCTACATATAATATAGACTTTAGTGTACTCCACGTGACAGAAATCCTATGTTGCTAAAGTGCATTGGCATAATCACACCAATGTTATCAACCACACTAGCTACATATAGTTGAGTGGCTTGGAAAGTTTCCCCTGCTTCCATTACCATACAGGCACATGACCTCACCTTCTCTGCCATATCCTCTTCCAAAGAGATAGCTCTGTTGATGCAAAAGGGGCAAGGAATGACCCTGTTCACGTAAGGGATGTAGTCCATGGTCTTCGCTCCCTCCCTGGAGCCGAGCCCAGGGTACCAGTCCTCCAGCAGCGTGTCAATAAAATCCACAGAATAGGCCAGTAGCTCTGCACTCATCCAGTGCATCTCATACTCAGGACACCAGCTGTCTTCGTCAATGTCGGGAGAGTGGGGGGCATTATTGCTCAGGCAGGAGGTGGAGGATCTGTGTGAGAGAGAGAGGGAAGGGAAGAGGAGAGAGGAAAGATGTAAATCAGGAAGCAAGGAAGAAGAGATGGAGAGTGGACTTGAGTTCCTAAATGTGCACATACATATATATTACTGCATGCTCTACATGCAGAGCCTTTAACTGAAGACCCATCCCTCCATTATTGCAGCAGGATTTATGCACATTTATAATCCTTACACCTCCTTACACCATTGAGATAAGAGATAGTACGCTATAAACTCATGAATTATTCAAGTTTTTTGTTGGACCTTGTAACTTTTTTTGCCCACTTTACAAAGGTAAATTTTTTTAATTTTATAATGGTGTTTATAAGATATAACCTGTTTCCTGCCGAGTGATTGGTGGACATGCAGAGGACCTCGACAGACATCACCCCAACAGTTGTAGCCCAAGATGGACAGTGCTCATCACTTCCTCTTTCAAATTGGAGCTACTAAAAATTGCCAAAAGTAATCAGCTGATCAAAATTACCACAAGTGTGGTAGACACATGCTGCATAAAATGTGAATGCACCACCTTCCCTGGCTCGTGCAGAGAAAGAGCTACAAAATGAGCTATCATATGTGTAAACTACAACTGCTGGGGGAGTATTTTTATTATGTCATTGGCAAATTCTCCAATAACTCTGCAAGGAACAGCTTATATTATACAATTAGAATCACCTTGGTAGAGGCAGGCAAAAAGTTATAAGGTCCAACAAAACTTTTGAAAATTCATGAGTTCATGGTTTACTTGGGGGAGGGAGGGTCTAGGAATGCCCTCTGCTCTGTACTCAAGGTTGGAGAGGGAAAGGAGGTTTTGGTAAGCGCAGGTGTCTGCACAACCTTAAGGGCTTGTAGAGCTGGTCAAAGACAGCAGTTGGCACCTCATTAAGCCTGAACCCACTCAACCAGGAAGGATAGTCTTCTGATAATTATAGGGAGGGCCACACCCTCCATATGGGCTTGATTATTATAGCAGGGAGTGCCACACCTCCATATGGGCTTGATTATTATAGCAGGGAGTGCCACATCCGCTTGATTATTATAGCAGGGAGTGCCACACCCTCCATATGGGCTCGATTATTATAGCAGGGAGTGCCACACCCTCCATATGGGCTTGCTTATTATAGCAGGGAGTGCCACACCCTCCATAAGGGCTTGATTATTATAGCAGGGAGTGCCACACCCTCCATATGGGCTTGATTATTATAGCAGGGATGCCACACCCTCCATATGGGCTTGATTATTATAGCAGGGAGTGCCACACCTCCATAAGGGCTTGATTATTATAGCAGGGAGTGCCACACCTCCATATGGGCTTGGCAGGGAGTGCCACACCCTCCATATGGGCTTGATTATTATAGCAGGGAGTGCCACACCCTCCATATGAGCTTGATTATTATAGCAGGGAGTGCCACACCTCCATATGGGCTTGATTATTATAGCAGGGAGTGCCACACCCTCCACAAGGGCTTGATTATTATAGCAGGGAGTGCCACACCCTCCATATGGGCTTGATTATTATAGCAGGGATGCCACACCCTCCATATTGGCTTGGCAGGGAGTGCCACACCCTCCATATGGGCTTGATTATTATAGCAGGGAGTGCCACACCTCCATATGGGCTTGATTATTATAGCAGGGAGTGCCACACCTCCATATGGGCTTGATTATTATAGCAGGGAGTGCCACACCCTCCATATGGGCTTGATTATTATAGCAGGGAGTGCCACACCCTCCATATTGGCATGTGCCTAATATATATACAGGCTCCCATAGCATCATATGTACATAGTCCAATATGCCTATATATATATATATATATAGGCTTCTTGAAATCTTATTACGCCTGTAGGTAGCAATGGCTATAATGGTATTGGAGAGGAGGGAGGAGGCAGCTCACAAGCAGTTTTATGTATAGCTGAGGACTGCCAGCTGCTGGTGTGTTTATTTTCTAAACTGTGACCTAGAGCTGACTAACCAGTGGAACAGACCCGAGACTTCGTTGAGTTATCCAGTGTAGGTACCCAATCAAAAGTAGGGGCCTATGCTCCTGGCTACAGACTAACTGCAGACATCCACAGAGCTCAAAATTAGAGATAAAGCCTTCTATAGTGAGCTGAACGGCTTATTAGATCGCTAGGAGGTTTCCAAAGGCCACAAAACAAAGAAGGTGTGTGCAAGTTAATTGACCATGGAAGTATAGGCTGTTCTTTTCTTTGCTTGTGAAGTTCTCAGATATACCCTCAAGAAACCTCTAGATACTGAACAAGAACACAAAGCAGACAATATCCCTAAAAACCTAAAGAGGAAAGGCAGTCTAGAGCAAGCTAACTCTTGCCTTTCTTACTCAAAAGAAATGTTGCTGAGGGAGGGACTAACCCATGTAATAATATATGGTGTGGAGGGCATGCTAATTGATAGTCCTGTGCAAAGTGTTCAAAGGCTACACAATGTTTGATCTAGATAGGCTTATGGCTTGTTGAGAAATAAGCAGTCCACCAAAAAAACGACTACTACTTTGCATACACAATGGCTAATATATTATACATTTACCAATCCACTGGACATGTGCAGATTAAAAAAATAACAATTTTCAGTTTTGAAACAAATTTGTTTGTGAATAATAGCCGGAGTCAGTGAAGATCCAGTGGAACATCCCTCCTCCAGACCCGCCTGAACTGGACCCCCACAAGGGAGAACTCTCTATTAAGACTTTACATGCCAAAACCGAATACTAACTTCTAATCGCCCCACCCCCTGGCAAATGACGCACAGAAAAACAACATGCAAAATATATATAAATCCAACATCGACCGTTTCTAGAGAAGCGCGAGGTTAAGAGATGGATGTGTTTGAAAGAACCTGCTGTATTCATGGCTGGCATGTCCAGCATGCGAACAAGAACTCCATAATCAATGACAGGTATGCAGTAGCAGTCAAGGAAGACAGTGTTATTTATGTAGCTCATCTTCAACCTCTCCATCAGCTACTGCTATAGCGTGTGAATGAAGTGATGTTCATAGCGTGGCCTTTGGGATCAGACAGCAATGTTAGGCTTAAACTACTTGTGGAGAGCCATAGCAAACCCCCTGGCTCTGACAGTGATGGCGCAGCTGGTTAACAATGGAAAAAATGGAAAAAACGACAGTAGTTTCAACATGAATTGTAGTACAGCCTGGTACAGTTCCCACAACCACTGGTTTAGATAAGATCAGGATGGTCTACCCATTTTAGGGGAGCTTCCCAGCTGAGGACATGCACTATTTCACTCAAGATAATAAATGGTGGGGGTTGGTCCACACAAGGAGGGTGTGGAGTTGTCGGGTGTGACCTACTCAGAGGAACAATGTGTAAATATTTCTAGCAGCTTAGCTGAATGCCCACCACATAAAACAAAGAGAATGCTCAGCAGAAAACTGACCCTTGGATGAAGCCCTTCACATCACAGCAGCTAATTAATGATCGGCTGGAGTACTGGAACATACATAGCTCTTGATGTCGACACAGTGGTCTGACCGACTGCTCCACTAACCAGCTCTCAACAGGCACAGCTGACAGGACTAGACTGCAGTAGCTCTCAATATTGCCCCAGCTCACCGGTTGCTTATGGAGGACTACTCTCGACATTGTCCCTCACTACTACACCTCAAGGCATGCTCTCAATATTGCCACAGCATACTCGCCACTCGTGATGAAGCTCTTGACACTCCCCCCTACCCCTCACAGTCTCTTAGGGTGAGTTACCTTTCGACATAGCCCTATCTCTCCAACCACTCAACTGTAGTAGCTCTTGACAAGCCACAGGTGATAAGGCACTTGACTGGAGTCTGCATTAGTTCCTGGCAACAGCACAGTGCCATGCCACTCGACTGCAGTGGCTCGCGACATTGACATAGCGATAAAGCCAGTTCAATTCCTTAATACACTGTTGAAGATGAATTCCAAGGAGTGCATACTTGCCATGACCAGCAGCAATGGAAACTACTTGTGGCTGCTAGTGTAAGTAAGGTGGAGGGAACCAGCAGCAATGGTGGCTGCTAGTGTAAGTAAGGTGGGGAAGTTCTAACCCACGGCAGATCACAATAGCCATTACTTTCAAAGTTAGGGGCAATTTATTAAGAGTATCCACAGGTCCCACGCTGCTCGGGACAAGGGAAGTGCAACTGTACTTGTCATAGTGAGCAATCAGTCCATGGCCTGCCAGCATGCAGACTCCACCCACACCAACCTTCACTCCTCAACTACACTCGTACATACATACATACAATGTGTGTGGACCACTTGCTAACATTGTTACTCACGTGGAGTTGGGCACGTCCTGGAGGCAATTCTGCAGCATGCTTAGACACACAGCGTCGGGGACCAGGATTTCAATCCCCCTGTTGGGGTTCATGTCCACAGGGATCCATCTTCCATTCAACTCAAATGTCAGGTCCCTAGTATCCACAGAGGGCTCTATCGGGGAGCTCGCAGAGTTGGCAAAAATGGAAGGGCTGGACTTGCAGCCATGGAAGGAACCCTCTGGATTAATCTCACAGAGCCGCATCAGACTCAGACCTTTGTACCAAAGCTCGATTCCTGTCTTCCAGTATGCCCATTCCAGATCCAATCCCGTTGCCTTGGAGTCTACGCAGGCCAGCTGTTCCGTCAGCTCCTTCACCTGCGCTTGGTCGCACCCCAAGTTGCGCAGGACAATGGCCATAAATTCAGATGAAGCCAGGAAGCGAGAGATGAGACGGGCCCAGAAGCCACTGGGCACATATGACATGAAGTAAAACCGACGTAGGATCAGACCTGTCCGGAAAAACTCCTCTGATGTCTGCATTATCGGTGATGTAGGGGAAGTGGGTGTGATTTCTGTTACTGATTTAATTGGTGTGTGCTGACTGCAGGATGACTTGGATGAAGAAGATGAGATAGAAGAGGATGAAGGAGTCAATGGTACGGAGGACTGATGTCCTGAAAACAACTTCTGGGTCTCTGGGGCTCTCTGGAGGATAGAAAAGAGAGGGGGACGGGGGAAGACGTTATTGAAGCGATGAACGGTGAAGACTGGCTTCTGTGGCAGCATGGAAGGTACGAGCAGGCGATGTCTGTCCAGGTAGAGGGCCACCTCAAACTTGCCCAGGAGCTCGATGTACTCCTTGCGGTGAGCCTGTGGAAACATGTCTCCCTTGAAGACATGGGAGAGGACCGTGGTACGCAGGATACCAGCCTCTGGACCTGTAGGTATGTGAATGTAGGGGGGAGGGGGTAGAAGTATAGAGAAATATTATTAGATTTGGTACCACCAGCTGCGATATGTTACTACTCACTGTCCTGTCTGGGGATGAACCTGTTGACCTCTGGTACAGTCACGATATGAGCCAACATGTCACAGAGCCACTGTGGATCCACAAAGTACAGGTGGCTGAGAGCTGGCGTCGCATAGTGCAGCATTATCCCTAGGGAGAGGGGAAAAAAGAGTTCCTTGATAATATGTACTTCGGATCTTTAATAGAAAAAAAGAATAAAAATTAAATAAACAACAACAACAACAAAACTGTTAGATTGACTCGAAAAAGAAGGCAACAGGAATGTACTCGTGTAGAGTTAGATGATCCTTTACCACTTCAAATTGGTATAGGGTCATCCAACTGATGGGAGACAGGGTCATCTAAATGTTTGTGGTACACTCTTGTGCCTTTCTTTGCTAGACAGGTAGAGTTGTTTGTTCCTATATAAAAACATGTTTTGATATTTTTTGCTTTTTTTTGGGGGGGGGGGGGGGGGGGGGGGGATCAACGGTTTTGATGACAAACAACATGTGAGCTCACAGCACCATTGACAACCACCACTACCCACACCATTTGCTGCAATCAAGTGACCGGTGGGTCTTGGACGTGCATTGGAAGGTTTGGAGCCTGTCAGTATATACTAAAGTTTTTATGAGCGAACATTGTGTGAGAAGGGGGGGGAAAAGATAGAAACAGATTGAAGACCAATGTCAAGATTTTTTCACACTTCTACATTCTTTTTGTGCCGCCAATTGTGCCGCCAATTAACTATCTTAGCATATGGTTCATGGCATGCTTGGAGTTCTTTTTGTGCCAATATTGGCTGAAGCTGCAAGATGTGGGAGTTTCAGGGTCTTTTTTTTTGCTTTTTTTTTTGCGTCTGCCATTTAAAAAAGTGGGTCAATCTAATATGGAGAGTGCTAGTGTATCCCCTAACACAAAATATGAAAGTCAATGTCAACACTCCTTGCTGGAAGCCAATGTTGGACAGTAGCATGGTGGTGATTGCAGTGATACAGGGGTCCACCCCATAGGGGTTTACACCATTTACAGTACAGGGGTCCACCCATAACAGTTGATACAGGGGTTTACATTGCAGTGATACAGGGGTTTACCCCATTACAGTGATACAGGGGTCCACCCATAGTGATACAGGGGTTTACCACAGGGGTTTACTCCATACCAGTGACAGGAGTTTTGATACAGGGGTTTACAGTGATACAGGGGTTAACCCCATTACAGGGGTCACCCAGTGATACAGGGGTTTACCCCATTTGCAGTGATACAGGGGTTTACCCCATTACAGGGGTCACCCAGTGATACAGGGGTTTACCCCATTTGCAGTGATACAGGGGTTTACCCCATTGCAGTGATGCAGGGGTTCATCCCACTGCAGTGATACAGGAGTTAACCCCATTGCAGGTGATGTAGAGCAGGCTCCAGTATTGGATACAAGGTGTTGTGGGTGAGCTGAAGCTCCTTGCTAAATCTTGTGTTTCCTGTCTTTATTTTGTATATGAAATCATAGCACTGCTGGATTGTATTGTTCTAGCTATTGCCCTAGTTTCTATCCAGGCAACGCTAGCCATTGTCCTGGCCCTAGTCATTTCCTTGTCTCTATCCATTGCCCTGGCCCTAACCATAGCCTCCTTGGCCCTGGTCATACCTTGGCTCTAACCCTAGCCCTGGCTATTGTCGTTCCTAACCCGAGCCACGCCATTGCCTTGGCTCTAACCCTAGCTCTTGATTGGCTATAGTCGGCTTTACCCATAGCCCTTCTCTGGTTATAGTCGGCCCAAATCCTAGCCATGCCCTGGTGTTATCATTCCCTAAGTTCTAACCTAGCCATTGCAATGACCCCAACTATAGTCCTGGCCCTAACCCTTAGTCATTTCCTTGGCTCTAACCTTAGCCATTGCCATAGTCCTACCCAATGCCATGGCCCTAAGCCTAGTCATTTCCCTAACCCTAGCCCTAGTCATTCCCTTGGTGCTAACCCTAGCCATTTTATCAGCAGAAATGAGCATGGGTCATTCGTGCTGCTTATAATACAGCACATGCTTTAGCTTGATTGCATCATCATGACCCATTAGCTGATCTTTATCAACCACAACCGAGAAGCAGATTAGTCCTGGGTGTGTATTGGATTATTTAGTGCTACTAAAATTTCATGACCTATTGTATGTATAAGTTATGTGAGTGGGAAAACACACACACACACACACACAAAATAGATCCTTAATTAAAGATGAATTTCAAGATTTTTCTACAGTTTTTGGGGACATGGGGACACCTGCTACTACTGCCAACTGAGGTTATTTGTGCCATATTATATTCTGCAACCATATTGTACTGTACGTATGCTTAGCAGTAGATCCTCCGGACCCCGTGGATATACAGTGACTTGTGGTGATGACGAGAAAAGTGCTACTATGTGAATATTAGTTTGGCACCATTCCATTGGCGTAGTCTGCAGGATAAGCTTACCTGCCCAACTCTAGCAACATCAACAAGACCTTTAGTTCTACCTGAATCATATATTGGCAAAGGAAGTTGGGCGCAAGGGGACTACCACTTCCTTAATGTCGCGGCAGTGGATGATTGTCAGAAACTTAATTAAATGGCTTAAACCACGGCTTACAGGAAGAGCCCAAATGGCCTTTCAGCATTTTCCAGAGGTGACTAGGGCCAGTTGTTGCAATGAAGGCGCTGAAAGAGATATTTTAACCCATCACTCGGAAGAAGAGGTATCAAGTAGAATTGCGTATTCAGAGCAAGAAAAGAAGTGAGACATGGCAGGATTCACAGATGACCTGAAGCTTCCAGAACTGGAAGATAATGCTGAGGAGAGATCGGCTATGGATGCATATTTAGCTCAGACTTACAATCCTCAGGGGCCTTTGGTGTCGAGCAGAAGACTCCTCAGACAATGGATGAGGCAGTGACAGCTACTTGAGAGCTGGAACCATATCTTAGTCCAAAAAGGCTATTGCAGACAGTTTAGAGACCAATCACTGATTCCAAGGAAGAACAAGTAAGTGTTGCAGCAGTAACTAAGGCAGATACTGAAAACTTGGGGAGAACTTGATGCACAGGATGGACAAGATGGAAATGTCACCTATAGGGCATGGCATGGGATTCTGAAGGTAACCATGGAGGAGATCCGAGGATGATGCCAGACTGCTGAGAGGTTCTATAGAGAGATTAGCAAGAGAGCATGTTTGCTGGACATTGGACAAAAAGGCCACCTGAAAAGGCAGTGATGCATGAGATAGACTTCAGTCACTAGGAAACAGGCAACCCACTGCACAGGGGGCCGAGTGCAGGAGGGTGTAAAGGAAATGGCCCAGCCACACGACTTTAGTCACTCCTACAGCAGGCTACCTCTATAGATGGTTGTGACACGGCTTTTCTAGTAGACACTGGAGCTGCAGTGACACTTGCGATGAGAGACATGAGACAACATGAGCAGTATGAGGAGGGTGGAGCTCAAGCCATGGCCTGAACAGCAACTAGTGAGTGTGAATGCAACTTCCCTGGATGTGCTGTGGTGGATCTCACCTTTGAGGAACTCTCCTACCAAGTTGTGGTGAGCTACTGCTACGCTAGGCCTAGACTTCCTAAAAAAAACAAGCAAGGTGTGAACCGTATCGGCAAGACTCCGAAGTTGATGTGGGGAACTCTATCTCTGCTTCACATAGGAAGTCAAGCATCGCTTGGTTTGCATCAGTCTGTCTGGGCTGGTGTTAATACGTGCAGAGTGCACATTATTGGGACAATCCACTTACCCCATTCTCTGAGCAAGTGGTTATGTATCAGGTGAAAGAATGAAGTGCAAGGGAGAGTGTGTATCCTAGAACCACAAATTGGGAAACAGTTACCTTTTGCAGTAGCCAGAGTACTGGTTGAGCCCAAGGTACCTTGTAAGGTTGCTAAATCCCAGGCCTGAGTCAGTAACTGTGCAGGCTCATCTAGCAGTGGCTACTTATGGAGTCTGTTGAGCTTTGCGCAGAAAAAATGGTTGCAAGTGTGTCAACTGCAATTAGACCTTGAAAATCTATGGGAGATAGTGGAAAAGAGTGCAGCTGAGTTAGACAAAGAAAAGAAGGAACAATTGTTCACGCTCTTAGAGGAGTATAATGACGTTTTGGCCTTTTCCAAAACACATTTTGAATGTACTAGTAAACTTCATCATGAAATTAACAGCCCTCCAATTCGACAAGCTGCTTGTAGACTTCCAAGAACAGAAGTGAAGCAGCTCTTAGCAAGCATGCCAGCAAATGAAGTAGTGCAACCATCAAGCAGTCCTTGGGATTCTCCAGTTGCCTTAGTTAGCAGGAAAGACAACAGCTTCCGATTTTGCGTGGACTAACGTAAACTGAATGAGGTAACACAGACATATGCTTATCCTGCTAAAGACACGTTCAACACACTAGCTGTCTCTCAGTGGTTTTCTACATTAGAACTTCTTAGCGGTTTGGCAAGTCAAGGTGGCTGAAAAGAACAGGCCCAAAACTGCATTTTGCACAACCGAAGGTAAATGCTCTTTGGCCTTTGCAATGGACCAGCCACTTTTCAATGCTTGATAACCTAGTACTTGCAGGATTGTAGTGGTCACAATGTTTGGCATACTTGATGATGTTATCATTCTAGGTAAAACCTTTCACGAGCACCTATCCAATCTGAAGTTAGTGTTTGATTGTCTATGGGAAGCTGGATTAAAGTTACACCCAAAGAAATGTCAGTTTTATCTAAGGACATATCGTTTCAGACCATGGGATATTCACTAATCCAAGTAAAATCTACAAAGTAGCTTCCTGGACAATATCTGGGTCCAACAAAGAAGTCCAACGGTTCATAGGTTTAGCGAGCTATTACAGACGTTTCATCTGTGATTTGGCTGAGATCGCCGGCCACTTCACAGACTGACTGAACATAATGCATGCTTCAAGCGGACAAGTGAGTGCCACTCTGTTTTTGAGCACTTGGTCTCAGCTCGTGGTATTAGCTTACCCTGACTTCACTACCTTTCACACTTGCTAGCGACACAGGCATTGGTGCTGTTTTATCACATAATGGATAAGATGGTAGAGAACAAGTGATAGCATATGCTAGCAGGTGCTAAGCAAACCTGAGCACAGGTAAGGTGTGACAAGACGGGAATTACTGGCAGTGGTTACACTTATTTATAATTGCTGGCATTTTCTGGTTGGCCTGCACTTCACACTACATCTAACCATGTTTCTCTTACCTGGCTAAACAACTTGAAGGAACCAGAAGGACAGATGGCTCGTTGGTTAGAGGTCTTACACAGCAATTCATAATCCATTGACCAGGCAAGAAAGATGGCACTCCCCATGCATTGTCACGCTTACCTTGCCATCAGTGCTGATGGATATATGCTGAGGACAAAATCACTATCGCTGCTACACACTTGACTTCAGGAACACATAGGCAAGATGCAGCTAGAAGACAAAGCAATTAGTGTGGTGCTCTAAGCAAAACTGTGCTATTGTATGTCCACTGCAACAGGTGAAGGCATTTAGTGGAAACACAAGGCAACTTTACCAGCTGTGGGATCAACTAGTCGTCAAGGAGGACACACTCTATCGTCAGTATGTGAAACAAAATTGTACTCTGCAGTTGGCGATTTCTCAGACAAAGATTAAAGAAGTATTAAGGGAAATGTATGGGTACACTGGGTGGCCACTTAGGAGGGCAAGACTCTCCGGCACGTTAAAGAGCATTGTTACTTGAAGGATTGGTGCAAAACATGCTCTCATCTTGTGCTCAGAGGAAAACAACTGCACCCAACAACAATGCCACACTTCAGAGTAGGCAGTCTAGTTGAATCACATGGTACATTCTTGTAGCAGGTGGATTATTTCACCCGCTGGATGGAAGCTTATGCTATTGCAAATCAGGAAGCCTTGACCGTTGCTCGTGTTTTAACTTATGAATGTTTTTCATCGCTTCCCCTCACCTGAATTGCATTCAGACCAGGGGGAAACAATTTGAACCTGAGCTCATCCCCCCACCAGAATAATTGCATTCAGACCAGGGGAAACAATTTGAACCTGAGCTCATTCCCCCACCAGAATAATTGCATTCAGACCAGGGGAAACAATTTGAACCTGAGCTCATCCTCCCCACCTGAATAATTACATTCAGACCAGGGGAAACAATCTGAACCTGAGCTCATCCCCCCACCTGAATAATTACATTCAGACCAGGGGAAACAATCTGAACCTGAGCTCATCCCCTCACCTGAATAATTACATTCAGACCAGGGGAAACAATCTGAACCTGAGCTCATCCCCCCACCTGAATAATTACATTCAGACCAGGGGAAACAATTTGAACCTGAGCTCATTCCCCCACCAGAATAATTACATTCAGACCAGGGGAAACAATCTGAACCTGAGCTCATCCCCCCCACCCGAATGATTACATTCAGACCAGGGGAAAACAATTTGAACCTGAGCTCATCCCCCCACCTGAATAATTACATTCAGACCAGGGGAAACAATTTGAACCAGAGCTCATCCCCCCACCTGAATAATTACATTCAGACCACAGGGGTCAGACCACAGGGGAAACAATTTGAACCTGAGCTCACCCCCCCACCTGAATAATTACATTCAGACCAGGGGAAACAATCTGAACCTGAGCTCACCAAGGAAGTAAGCCAACTATTGGGGATCTCAAAAACACAAACTTCTCCATGTCATCGGATGGACTTATCGAATGGTTTAATTGCACATCACTGAATATGCTAGCAACTGCTGCAACTGAGCACCCTTTCAGCTGGGAAAACTTTTCAGCTGGGAAAACTACCTGCAGCCACTGTGCCATGGCCTATAAGACTAGCAATCATCTTTGGTTACTCTCCATTCTTTCTCATGTTTGGGTGCACAGTATAGATGCCTCTGGATATTATGTATGGGCAACCTCCTTCAGATATAGCACACCAGTCCACATCCGAATATGCCACGTCAACCACGTGCTACATTACAAGAAGCTTACCAAAGAGTACGAGAACAAATGGGTATTACATTGCATCAACAAAAAGACCTTTACGACAGAAAAGTTCATCGAGAACCATTTCAGGAGAAGGACCTTGTATGGTTACACAGTCTCATCCATAAAGGGTGTGCACCAGCTTCATCATCCATGGACTGGACCCTTCAAGATAGTGAAATACCTGTCCAGGACCATCTACTATACCACCTGTCCCAGACCATCTATCACCTCCAGAACTTAACTCACATAAGCATATCTAGTCGTGCACTTCAACAGACTTAAAGGCTGTCCTAACAATATTCGTTTGCCTTGAACAACATCTCAACAGCACCAACTTCCACCTTCCTCAACTTATTGTCCATCAGGCACTAACCTCTTCATCGTTCCAGATGATGCCCATCATATCCCATTATTCACACCGATATCATCAGCCACCCAATCGCTTTATGCCCAGCATTGTTACTCATTGACAATTCGAGACAGATTTTATTTCCAAGGGGAGCTGTATAACATATCTAACTCAGATTATTTGTGTCGTATTATATTATGCAACCATATTGTATTGTGCACACATGCTCAGCAGTAGATCCTCCGGGGGTGCATGCCCCATGGATGACTTGTTGTGGTGATGATTGTTAGTTTAGAAAAGTGCGACTAACTTGTTGGTTGTGTTGTGCGAGTACTATTTTCAAAAGTTCGGCACCATTATACGGAAGAAGGCATGCTTGGAGTTTGAGCTAATAATAGTGGCCAAAACCATCAATTAGGTAGCTAAGAAGCTGTCAATGCGAGTTTTAACCGAGATATGAGCTTTGGGGTTTCCCCTTCGGTCATTTTGAAAAGGGATTGAAATAGCTGTCATATACATTATCGTACATGTGTAGGAAAACTAAAGCAGAAGAGTAAAAAAAGCTCCCCCTCATACCTGCGCCAGTAAGGTAGACTGTCTAGGCACTTCAGCACAGCCCTAAGCTACAGTAGCATAGTGTCCAGGCACCCTGCTGATACAGACCTAAGCTACCCGTATCAATTGGTTACCATCACATCCAACTTATTCAGGAATTTGCAAATAGGTAACCCTTAGCAAGTTGGCTATCGATGGAGAAGTAGCTGCATTTTCAAGACTGGCCAGAGCTCCTAGGAGTCATTGTCAATCCTTCTTTTTTGGCTGTTTTCTGGCATTAACTAAACTTCTTTGGTCAACCAAGGCTTCTTTCAGATCTCCACCATAGCTTGAAAAAGCTCACCAAGAAACCGCCATCCCTGCTACACTAAGTATTCATCAATGCTACCTCCAGACAATGCATACTGCGGAATGGCACACACACACACACACTAATTATATACTATTATTTTGACTATTAAAGAACAGAATAACAAAGTTGTGCTGTGCCCCTTAAAATCTGTACAAAAATTGGTGTACACATTTCAAATCACAAGGATCGTTAAGTGGCTGTGGTCTACATCAGTGCAGTGTTCCTTCTTAACTATATACAATAGAATCTTAGTAAGGATCTTTAAGTGGCTGTGGTCTACATCAGTGCAGTGCAGTATTTCTTCTTCTTAACTACAATGGAATCTCGGTAAGGATCATCAAGTGGCTGCAAACACGTGTAAAGTATATACCTTCTGCCTGATATCTGGTGTGTTCAGGTGAAAGGTGACTGAGGGTAATCCCACTTACAGGTTGGCCCAAATATTGCTACTTCCTCCATTAAAAACACACGCAAAATCAAGAAAATGGTTAACTTAAAAGCCTTCTTTCGGTGGTCCTTAAACACCATACAAAGTTATGGTCTGGATCCCCCAATGACATTTCTATATACGGTTACCAGGCACTGCCAGGACCAATAAAAGAAGGAATAACGCCATTATTGATAGCAGTCATACATACATAGCTGTTAAAGCTAACTTTTACAGGGAGGTGTAAATGCTCACAAAACTCTCAAAGGGTCAAAAATCAACTATTTTCTCCGTAACACAGTAGTTTTGGGCTCCCCATGAAGCAGGGCTTAGGCCCCCTCTGGCTCCCCATGAAGCAGGGCTTAGGCCCCCTCTGGCTCCCATGAAGCAGGGCTTAGCCCCTCTGGCTCCCCATGAAGCAGGGCTTAGGCCCTCTGGCTCTCCATGAAGCAGGGCTTAGGCCCCCTCTGGCTCCCCATGAAGCAGGGCTTAGCCCCTCTGGCTCCCCATGAAGCACGGCTTAGCCCCTCTGGCTCCCCATGAAGCAGGGCTTAGGCCCCCTCTGGCTCCCATGAAGCAGGGCTTAGCCCCTCTGGCTCCCCATGAAGCAGGGCTTAGGCCCTCTGGCTCTCCATGAAGCAGGGCTTAGGCCCCCTCTGGCTCCACATGAAGCAGGGCTTAGGCCCCCTCCCCATGAAGCAGGGTCTAAACAAAATGGCTATTTACGATCGTAAATAGCATGAAAAGAGCTCATTTCAAAAGTCAATATATTTTTTGCTCAAAGCCTTCCTTGCGTGGTTTTTAGTTTTTAAAGGCTACACAAAGTTTCGCCTGGAGAGGTATGTAAGTTCCCGAGAAATAAGCGGCACACAAAACCCAATAGAAACAGACGCATGTATTATACATGTATATAAACTTCATTTGCGTTGGGCTTTAATGCACAAAATATTAATGCACAAAATAAGAAATGCACAAGCAACGCAAAAGCAACGTATTGCAAATGCAACGCATGCGCACTACACCACGTGTTCGAGAGGGCACGTAAAGTCAGTCGTCCTTTGGTAGATCAGATTGTGACGTTTTGTTGTAGCTTCTACTTTCGGGAATTGCTCTAGAAGAACTCTCGCTACTACCTTCGCTAGTATAACACTACATGTAGGTAGAACTCCAATGCTTGTAGCTCTAGCACCTATGTACCTGTAGCAGTGACCAAGCCTTCACTTCAGTGTAGGTTTTAGTGTTATTTAGTCATTTTTAGCAACATTGCTGGAAAATAAAAGCTAGCACATGCAGTGGCCCCAGTACCTTGAACTATTGTTTGGTCTTCTGGCAGAATGAAAATTCTGTGCAGCAATGTCTTAGAGGAATCCTCAGTGGGAGATGACTGTGAGGTCAAGGCAGGGAGTCTGATATACAAAGGCATGATTTCAGCTATTGGTAAGTTTGAAAGAACAAATTAGGCTGTGATTTTATTATTTTGAAATGTAGTTACCCAGGCAGCCATGGAGAAGCTAGAGGAAGAATTCAAGCCCATCATGGAAGCCAGGATAATAGTTCTTTGCTCTCTAGCATCTGTGGGATCAGTGGGAGTCTCCTTCCGGACTGGACTAGTTTGATAACTAGATAGTTGTTTTGAAATTATCGTTGTTAATAAAAAAAAATTAAAAAAATAAAAAATAAAAAAACCCTCCAGTACCACTCAAACACCACAAACGTTTTGCTGACTTGAAGTTCAGGAACATTGCTTGGCAAATGATTTCCAATATTAAACAGTCAGTAGCCTGTAGCCCAACCCTCCAGATGTCTCATCTACATACTTCTGACAATGTCCACAGTTGATCAAAATTGTGTTATGCCATCCACCAATTCAGCTTGGTCTTGGGCTTCACTTCTCTCCTGATGTACTCATTCAACTCGTGCCACAGGTTTTCAATGGGGTTGGCATCTGGAAACTCAGGAGGCATCCTCCACCAATTTATTGTTCATTTCAAAGAACTCCTTAGCTAGCCTGAATGCGTGCTTGGAGTCATTGTCTTGCATGAAGCGGTGATGGGGGCAAACATCCTTCACGAAAGGTAAAAAGGGTCTGGTGAAGAATTTGAACAAAAAGTATGGCATAGTACCAACTATATGATGCTCCAGCCCACACATGCACCTTCACCAAATGTTTCACCCTATCTTTCGGCAACAAACGCCTTGTGTTTCCAATTGAACTATGCGCTCATATGACAGTTAACCATTGGGCGCCTCTTCAAGGTCTGTTGACCTATAGGATAGGGATAAATGACACCACCATTGATCATATGCTTATTACATGAGTCACTAAACAAATTCACCATTATTCTATATCAATATCTTGTCCTAGTCGTAGGGTATCACGTCTACAAAGTATATGCCCAAGCTATATATATTTTAAATCCAATGGCTTATCTCAATCGGATTCTAATACATTGGTTCTAGCTAAACTGCCATCAAGACCCAGGCCTAGATTATCATTAGCCACTAGCAACCAACTTAGCTTCAGTGTGCCACGAGAAAGCTTGTACACTGGATATTAACTTTCATGTAGCTAAATCCCAAAACTATGTTCAACACAAACCTAGTTGGCTTCTCTTATCAGTTGGCAGTATGCACTGCCTCGGAAAATCCACACAAGCAATAACAAGACTGGGTTCCTCTTGCTGTGAAGGAGAATTGCAGTTGGTGCGCTGTCTTCTCGTCATCTTCTCCTACGATTTTCTGGACAGCAGCTGTAACCAATGAAGATCTCCCGCTCCATGGCTGTCAGGCAATACCACTCTCGCGGTGCTTGACAAAACTGTGGACACTCTGCCTTGTTGCTGTCATGCCCTCCTTCAAAATACAGACGATAGCTGCAGCCTTGAATCCTCTAGATTCCAAAGAATAGAATTCTCTCACTTTCTTATGCTAGAATAAGGCATCTTCATTCCAATAAGCTCAAAGAAAGTAACTGCTAGAGCAACGACCGCTAGCCTTTCTCCCGCCTTTGTCGATCGCTGGACATGTGCAAGTGAAATTCAATGTCAACAGTTAACGATCCCTGCCTAACGTTCTGTTCGTGTAGTTGGCAAACATTTAGCGAACGTTTGGCGAACAGTACAGAAATGCTGTGACTCAAAACATACCACAAACGTCCAACATAAACAGTACATAATGTTTTTTGTGGCCTGTACTGAATGTGTGTGTGTATGCGAGTAGTGTACAAGCCGCCAGTCAGTCAGAGCATTAACACACTCCAGAACACAATAGCTGGTAAGGGAGGGAGGAAGTCCCTGGGTATCCTCCTTCCCCTCCTACCCCAAGAATTATGAAATGAAATTTTGTGTAACTTTTACATGCATGCTTCTGCTCAAGCCTTGTACAAGTACACGGAGCAGGTCTATTAACCACCTTGGCAGTTTCCAACCCAAAATTCCACTCCCAGAGAAAGTAAAAGTATCTATACATACACACATATACTGGAGGACTGGAGGAACCCAGCATGCGTCAATGCTTGAATGACAGGTTCTCTCCTCCCCACCATCCCTAATGTAAATGCAAAATCCTGTCTGGAATACTCCCATTACTCTTCAACCCCTCCCCCCTTCCACCCACACCCCTCTCCATCCACCCTCACTCCTTTCCCCGCCTCCCCAATCCCACCAGCTCACCATTCTCGTGTAGAAAGGTGACTGCTTGATTTAGCTCCCTGGGATTGGCTATGGTATCTTTTGTCTTCTCTCTAAACATGATTAAAAAATACATACACACACACACATGTACACACATACATACACACACACACACACACATAGAGAGAGCATGTCAAATAACACAGACAGAAATGCACAAGACAGTCAGCCATTACCACAGAACAAAGGCCCATGCTAACTCACCCAGTGTGCTAACACTGACTAGCATTCTCTCCATGGTGTCTATAAGTTCATCACACAACTAGCAAACCTCCTCCGAAGTTACCATCTTTGCAGAATGAGCAGATATTCATTCGCCAAGGACACTACTACTATTGCATGGTTGCCCAGGTAACGGTGGACATAAATTTAATTCTGGTGGGTGTGGCCTATTTCTGCCTATGGGATACCCTCGGCAGAATATCCTCAGCTGTCTTACTAGCGATTCTTAAGGCAAGTTCAACACCAACAGATGGTCACAGAGCATACACAACACACTGTATGATCCCACACTCACGACAACATCACCATACATGTGTGAATACCATTAACTTTTACTCATGCTTTGTGAGTTATTTGGCTAGAATGACCAGGCTTCAGTGAGGTCACTAGCAGTGGCACGCTACTGTAAAGTGTGTGTGTGAGTGTGTTGTGTGCATGTGTGTGCGTGCGTACCTAAATACTTGCTCCTTCAGGACTGGAGGGATGTTGTTTTGCTTACAGCTGGCTGCAACATGTCTGACAACCTCCTCTAGCCGCAGGAAGCTGGCAGGGATGGGCTGCTCTAGGAGCTTGGTCTTGCAGTTGCCCGCTGTATGCATACATATGTATGTAAGCAGTTACACATACACACAGTACATGCACACATGTGAAATACACACACCAAAAAAGTGTTCTAAAATTCTCGACTAATAACAACTCCAAAACGTAACCAAACAAAAGGACCACATAAAGTGTGCACTGTTGTTGTTGCTATACCTGCACCAGCGGACGGCATAAAATAATCAGAAAACAGCTTCTATTCTGTTGGCCACTGCTATCATGGACCGGCCGTTGCAACCTTTATGGCTGTTTCGCAGGCTCTTCTGCTGAGGAAGCCAGAGACACCTAAATCCCTCCTCTGTTGAGAAAGGAGGTGCTCCTGGATGAACTTGCATGCTGTAAAGTTTAGTTGTATAGCACAAGGTAGTGCTGTGAAGCTTTTGTTTGCTTACACTCCCTCAATGAGCCAAACACTTGTACCAAACTGCAGCTTAGTGCAGTTGCATTCTAATGAGAGGAACAGTTTGAAAAGTTTTTCACTGAAGAAATAAATATTTCTACAAATGTAACAAGCCCACATCGATTAACTTGAGTAAGGTCAATTAGCTAATATTAGGGGTTCAATTGGACATCCCCTCTACTCCTTCCAAGAATTTGAAATCTCAATCCTGAATATTCAGCATCAGTAGGTGGTTCCAATGCTGTAAAAAAATTAAAAACCTACAAAAATACAACTGCTCTTCCTCCAACAACTTTTCAATCTTGAACGCCACTATGCAGCTGAGCTGTAGCTATTCTTTCCTTCTGGTTACTCTCATACATAAGAGCAAGCTGTGAACATGGTTTTAGGTCTTGCTGACAGGCTAACATCACACTAACACCTCCGACCTAGACATGACAGGTGCCAATGAAGCTGATTCTGTCCGCATACAGAGTAACTTCAATATTACACTACAGCTGTGTAGCAGCAAGTATACATCAGCCTCGAGATGTGTAGCAGCCACTACAGTGAGTATTCATCAGCCTTGAGCTGTGTAGCAGCCACTACAGTGAGTGTTCATCAGCCTTGGGCTGTGTAGCAGTCACTACAGTGAGTATATTCATCAGCCTTGAGCTGTGTAGCAGCCACTACAGTGAGTGTTCATCAGCCTTGGGCTGTGTAGCAGCCACTACAGTGAGTATTCATCAGCCTTGAGCTGTGTAGCAGCCACTACAGTGAGTATTCATCAGCCTTGAGCTGTGTAGCAGCCACTACAGTGAGTATTCATCAGCCTTGAGCTGTGTAGCAGTCACTACAGTGAGTATATTCATCAGCCTTGAGCTGTGTAGCAGCCACTACAGTGAGTATTCATCAGCCTTGAGCTGTGTAGCAGCCACTACAGTGAGTATACATCAGCCTTGAGCTGTGTACCAGCCACTACAGTGAGTATTCATCAGCCTTGAGCTGTGCAGCAGCCACTACAGTGAGTATTCATCAGCCTTGAGCTGTGTAGCAGCCACTACAGTGAGTATTCATCAGTCTTGAGCTGTGTAGCAGCCACTACAGTGAGTATACATCAGCCTTGAGCTGTGTACCAGCCACTACAGTGAGTATTCATCAGCCTTGAGCTGTGCAGCAGCCACTACAGTGAGTATTCATCAGCCTTGAGCTGTGTAGCAGCCACTACAGTGAGTATTCATCAGCCTTGAGCTGTGTAGCAGTCACTACAGTGAGTGTTCATCAGCCTTGAGCTGTGTAGCAGCCACTACAGTGAGTATTCATCAGCCTTGAGCTGTGTAGCAGCCACTACAGTGAGTATTCATCAGCCTTGAGCTGTGTAGCAGCCACTACAGTGAGTATTCACAGCCTTGAGCTGTGTAGCAGCCACTACAGTGAGTATTCATCAGCCTTGAGCTGTGTAGCAGTCACTACAGCATCAGCCTTGAGCTGTGTAGCAGCCACTACAGTGAGTATTCATCAGCCTTGAGCTGTGTAGCAGCCACTACAGTGAGTATTCATCAGCCTTGAGCTGTGTAGCAGCCACTACAGTGAGTATACATCAGCCTTGAGCTGTGTAGCAGCCACTACAGTGAGTGTTCATCAGCCTTGAGCTGTGTAGCAGTCACTACAGTGAGTGTTCATCAGCCTTGAGCTGTGTAGCAGCCACTACAGTGAGTATTCATCAGCCTTGAGCTGTGTAGCAGCCACTACAGTGAGTATTCATCAGCCTTGAGCTGTGTACCAGCCACTACAGTGAGTGTTCATCAGCCTTGAGCTGTGTAGCAGCCACTACAGTGAGTGTTCATCAGCCTTGAGCTGTGTAGCAGTCACTACAGTGAGTGTTCATCAGCCTTGAGCTGTGTAGCAGTCATTACAGTGAGTATTCATCAGCCTTGAGCTGTGTAGCAGCCACTACAGTGAGTGTTCATCAGCTTGAGCTGTGTAGCAGCCACTACAGTGAGTATTCATCAGCCTTGAGCTGTGTAGCAGCCACTACAGTGAGTATTCATCAGCCTTGAGCTGTGTAGCAGCCACTACAGTGAGTGTTCATCAGCCTTGAGCTGTGTAGCAGTCACTACAGTGAGTATTCATCAGCCTTGAGCTGTGTAGCAACCACTACAGTGAGTATTCATCAGCCTTGAGCTGTGTAGCAGCCACTACAGTGAGTATTCATCAGCCTTGAGCTGTGTAGCAGCCACTACAGTGAGTATACATCAGCCTTGAGCTGTGTAGCAGCCACTACAGTGAGTATTCATCAGCCTTGAGCTGTGTAGCAGCCACTACAGTGAGTATTCATCAGCCTTGAGCTGTGTAGCAGCAAGTATACATCAGCCTTGAGCTGTGTAGCAGCCACTACAGTGAGTGTTCATCAGCCTTGAGCTGTGTAGCAGCCACTACAGTGAGTGTTCATCAGCCTTGAGCTGTGTAGCAGTCACTACAGTGAGTGTTCATCAGCCTTGAGCTGTGTAGCAGTCATTACAGTGAGTATTCATCAGCCTTGAGCTGTGTAGCAGCCACTACAGTGAGTGTTCATCAGCTTGAGCTGTGTAGCAGCCACTACAGTGAGTATTCATCAGCCTTGAGCTGTGTAGCAGCAACTACAGTGAGTATTCATCAGTCTTGAGCTGTGTAGCAGCCACTACAGTGAGTGTTCATCAGCCTTGAGCTGTGTAGCAGCAACTACAGTGAGTATTCATCAGCCTTGAGCTGTGTAGCAGCCACTACAGTGAGTGTTCATCAGCCTTGAGCTGTGTAGCAGCAACTTCAGTGCAGTAGTGTACTAGTCCACTTTGTTGGTGTAGTAATTGTGCTAGCTGCCTAGCTCTGTTTGTTGCTTAACCAACAAGTTCAAGTTGTTCTTGGAAGAAGTTGTTACACTGCTATGCCTGGGAGTAGCGATGTCTCAGTCTCAAAGCTTAAGAAAACTAACAACAGGAGGAATTCCTCTCGACATCGGCACAGCTGAACGAAAGTTCAGTCATTGCCTGAGCTGACCGTGGATTGAATGATTGAATTAGCTCCTGGAAATGCTACAGATGGAAAACAGCTGGACTGGAGTGGCGGAGTGGCTTCTTAATTTCGCCTCAGCTCACTGGCCACTCGACTGCAGCAGCTTTCAACATCACCATAGCTGACCCTCACTCGAACGCAGTATCTAGACATCGCTGTAGTTAACGGATGCCCAATGCAGCTTTCTACATCACCACAGCTCACAGGACGCTCGGCTGGATATTGGACTAGCGCTTGGAATCCACAAAGCTGACCTGCTTGAATGCTGTGGCTCTGGACAGGACACAGCGATGAAGCTGCCCCACCCACAAGGAAGTAAACGCTGTTAAAAATGAATTTCATGGATGGTCCACGCACTCCGTGGATTCTGCACGGAATTCAACACAATGGAAACGTCAAGCATATTTTGGCCATTACTATGTAGCTAGCACTCAATTATTACACAAAAAAGTGAATGAATATTTGTCCGAGCCATCTAGAATAGTGGCCATCAAAATTGCAATTGCTATGACAAATGTCCTCCATCTTTATTCTGTTATTCTGTGCACTGCAGTGTGTATTCATCAGCGTTGAGACTGTAGCTGTTGTTATTCTGTGCACTGCAGTGTGTATTCATCAGCGTTGAGACTGTAGCTGTCCACCTTGACAACTTTTAATCCAAAATTGCAGTTTCAGTGAAAGTGCACTGAAACTGTTTAAAAAAAGTAATAATAATAATGTCGCTTAGAAAAATGGCTAGAGGAGAACCAAGAGGTTCTCTTCCTTCCCCCTCCCCCCCCCCCAGACCAAACTCAAACTGTGGAAAGGGAGAGAATTAATACCATTGATATGTGTACCCACAGGCACACACATGTAGGTATCCACATGTGCCACATATACCCACGTGCAGATGCTTCTACATGCACCTATGTACCCACCTACATGCACTCATGTGGACACACACGCACATGAACCCATGTACACGTGAATTCACATGCACCATGTGTGCCCACGTGTGCCACATGGATATGCATGCACATGAACCACGTGTGCCACATGGATATGCATGCACATGAAACACGTGTGCCACATGGATATGCATGCACATGAAACACGTGTGCCACATGGATATGCATGCACATGAACCACATGTGCCACATGGATTTGCATGCACATGAACCACATGTGCCACATGGATATGCACACACATGAACCACGTGTGCCACATGGATATGCATGCACATGTGCCACATGGATATGAATGCACATGAACCACATGTGCCACATGGATATGCACACAAATGAACCACTTGGATATGCATGCACATGAACCACATGTGCCACATGGATTTGCATGCACATGAACCACATGGATATGAATGCACATGAACCACATGTGCCACATGGATATGCATGCACATGTTCCACATGGATATGCATGCACATGAACCACATGGATATGCACACACATGTACCACATGGATATGCATGCACATGTTCCACATGGATATGCATGCACATGAACCACATGGATATGCACACACATGTACCACGTGTGCCACATGGATATGTACGCACATGAACCACATGTCACATGGATATGTATGCACATGAACCACATGGATATGCACGCACATGAACCACATGTGCCACATGGATATGCACGCACATGAACTACATGTGCCACATGGATATGTACGCACATGAACCACATGGATATGCATGCACATGAACCACATGGATATGCATGCACATGAACCACATGGATATGCATGCACATGAACCACATGTGCCACACACATATATGCACGCACATGAACCTACATATGTGCATGTGTACCCATGTGGATACTGTGAATGTCATATGCACCATATGTGTGCATACCTTTCTCATTTGCAGACAGGGAGAAGGCAATGTCGTAGAGTGCTGCCCTCAGCTCTGCCACTCCCTCTGGACGTCCATTGAGGGGACATCCCACGTAGATGACGTCCAGGATCTTGGGCAGCCCCCTCTCGCGCAGCTGCTGGGAACCGTGGCCAACAAGGTATTTCTGGTAGATGCTGTGGTTGAGGTCAGCCTTGCGCTTCTCCTTCTCTGTGTCTGGCTTCAGAGAGTCACAGTGTGTTCCCACGATGACCACAGGAGAACCTGGTGCACGTGCCTGGGTGAGTGAGTAAAGGGTAACAGAAGAGGAAGGCGAGTGGGGTGGGAGTGGGGGTGCCTGTGTACGTGTGTGTGTGTGTGTATTCACAAGATCTTCCCAAGGCAGATAAGCTGGAGTGATGCTGATGTCAAGGCTATTTCACGATCACTCAAGATCCTAACCATATTCCTACAAGAAGCTGTCGCCCTAGCCAACACCCTCTAGTTCCCAAGTCCTGTACATGTGTTTGACCAAACTCTCTTGCTGTACACTGTCCTCAGCATAGGGCTATAGAATAATTATAACTGCAATGCCCCATCAACATCTTCATGTACTGTATTGTATTGTATTGTATGTATGCATGTATGTATAAAAACATGATGTATGTATGTATGTATGTATGTATAAACATGTATGTATGTATAAACATGTATGTATGTATAAACATGTATGTATGTATAAACATGTATGTATGTATAAACATGTATGTATGTATAAACATGTATGTATGTATAAACAAACATGTATGTATAAACATGTATGTATAAACATGTATGTATGTATAAACATGTATGTATGTATACACATGTATGTATGTATAACATGTATGTATGTATAAACATGTATGTATGTATAAACATGTATGTATGCATGTATAAACATGTAATGTATGTATAAACATGTATGTATGTATGTCTACCTGAATGTTGTGTAGCCATAGTCCGAGGTTTTCTATGCCTTGTTCTCCATCCATGACACTCCACACTACCAAGTACAGGGAGCGGGTGGAGAGGAAGCACTGGTGCGTCACGTAGTACTCCTCCTAACACCACAAATATAAAGGGACACATGCACATACATGCATATATATATATATATATTCTGTGAACCAGGAGTTCTTCGCTGCTGATAAATATTCGTGGTCCAACTAACCTTCGCAAATTAAAAACTCGAAAAATCAAATGTTAATTAGGTAAGATGGCTAGTGCTCATGCATGCACACCTCATGGGGCAGAGAAGACGGGCTTCTAAACTTTGACACTTCCCTAGGGACATGTCCTACAATGATGCCATCTACTTCCACTACTACTGCCAAGCTATCTCTTATAGCTCCCCTTCACAACCCAAGCAATTCACCAACTGCTGCACCCCATTGAGCTCTATAAGCATGAGAGTCACTTACCCAGCAGGGCCTAGCAACTGCATCCATAGCTGCTTTCTTTTATGAAGTCTTGTAGCTTAGTCATGTCAGTAAAAAAAACATCTTTCAGCGTGCCAGTTCCACGAAAATATAACAACATGAAATCTATTCACGCAGATTGCTTTAAAACACAAAGTACTCCATATTTATGGTTACAAACAGACCCACACACACCAACACCAACATACACAGTGTTCAGAATCCATACACATTGTGAGGGAGGAGGAGCTACATTGAAAACCACACCCACTGATTATATTTTGACCATATCAAACACAAGATACATAGGTAGGGCAGAAGGGAGACATGTGTAGCGCATCTCCTTGTAGTGGCTAGCTACACCTGTAACAATACTGACTTCAACAATTACTGACTTCAACATAACACCACACCCTGTTACGAATCTGTCGTCCACCACACCCAACTACGAATCTGTCGTCCACTATACCCAGTTACAAACCTATCCCCATCACACCTTTGTAGTTACTAACCTGTCTCCCACCACGCCCAACTACAAACCTGTCCCCTACCATGCCCAGTTACGAACCTGTCCTCCAAAGTCCCATGTGTAGAAAGTGACACACCTCAAGGACCTGTTTCCCTTCCTCTTGATGCGTAGGTAGTCCCCCTCCAGGTCCTTGCGGTACTTCCAGATGCCCAAGTCGACGCCCACCGTAGACAGCGTCTCTACACAGACATGAGTATAAATAAATACAGGAAGTGTGAATTGCCTGCAGGGTCAAAGGTCATACACAGGACTCCACTTGTGAGCAGCATGTATTATCACCAAGACTGGGTGTATCCATGTATGCACACTGTTCCTCTGGCTTAATACTGTACTCTACAAGACTGGGTGTATCCATGTATGCACACTGTTCCTCTGGCTTAATACTGTACTCTACAAGACTGGGTGTATCCATGTATGCACACTGTTCCTCTGGCTTAATACTGTACTCTACAAGACTGGGTGTATCCATGTATGCACACTCTGTTCCTCTGGCTTAATACTGTACTCTACAAGACTGGGTGTATCCATGTATGCACACTCTGTTCCTCTGGCTTAATACTGTACTCTACAAGACTGGGTGTATCCATGTATGCACACTCTGTTCCTCTGGCTTAATACTGTACTCTACAAGACTGGGTGTATCCATGTATGCACACTCTGTTCCTCTGGCTTAATACTGTACTCTACAAGACTGGGTGTATCCATGTATGCATACACTGTTCCTCTGGCTTAATACTGTACTCTACAAGACTGGGTGTATCCATGTATGCACACACTGTTCCTCTGGCTTAATACTGCACTCTACAAGACTGGGTGTATCCATGTATGCACACTCTGTTCCTCTGACTTAATACTGTACTCTACAAGACTGGGTGTATCCAAGTATGCACACTCTGTTCCTCTGGCTTAATACTGTACTCTACAAGACTGGGTGTATCCATGTATGCACACTCTGTTCCTCTGGCTTAATACTGTACTCTACAAGACTGGGTGTATCCATGTATGCACACACTGTTCCTCTGGCTTAATACTGTACTCTACAAGACTGGGTGTATCCATGTATGCACACACTGTTCCTCTGGCTTAATACTGTACTCTACAAGACTGGGTGTATCCATGTATGCACACACTGTTCCTCTGGCTTAATACTGTACTCTACAAGACTGGGTGTATCCATGTATGCACACTCTGTTCCTCTGGCTTAATACTGTACTCTACAAGACTGGGTGTATCCATGTATGCACACACTGTTCCTCTGGCTTAATACTGTACTCTACAAGACTGGGTGTATCCATGTATGCACACACTGTTCCTCTGGCTTAATACTGTACTCTACAAGACTGGGTGTATCCATGTATGCACACTCTGTTCCTCTGGCTTAATACTGTACTCCACAAGACTGGGTGTATCCAAGTATGCACACTCTGTTCCTCTGGCTTAATACTGTACTCTACAAGACTGGGTGTATCCATGTATGCATACTCTGTTCCTCTGGCTTAATACTGCACTCTACAAGACTGGGTGTATCCATGTATGCACACTCTGTTCCTCTGGCTTAATACTGTACTCTACAAGACTGGGTGTATCCATGTATGCATACTCTGTTCCTCTGGCTTAATACTGCACTCT
Organism: Cladorhizidae sp. MBARI D1340-BT2; assembly: GCA_028752905.1. NCBI lineage: Eukaryota > Metazoa > Porifera > Demospongiae > Poecilosclerida > Cladorhizidae > Cladorhizidae sp. MBARI D1340-BT2. Next base: position 20,154,446 of record JAQNBH010000017.1, on the reverse strand, counting down.
ACAAGACTGGGTGTATCCATGTATGCACACACTGTTCCTCTGGCTTAATACTGTACTCTACAAGACTGGGTGTATCCATGTATGCATACTCTGTTCCTCTGGCTTAATACTGCACTCTACAAGACTGGGTGTATCCATGTATGCACACACTGTTCCTCTGGCTTAATACTGTACTCTACAAGACTGGGTGTATCCATGTATGCACACTCTGTTCCTCTGGCTTAATACTGTACTCTACAAGACTGGGTGTATCCATGTATGCACACTCTGTTCCTCTGGCTTAATACTGTACTCTACAAGACTGGGTGTATCCATGTATGCACACTCTGTTCCTCTGGCTTAATACTGTACTCTACAAGACTGGGTGTATCCATGTATGCATACACTGTTCCTCTGGCTTAATACTGTACTCTACAAGACTGGGTGTATCCATGTATGCACACTCTGTTCCTCTGGCTTAATACTGTACTCTACAAGACTGGGTGTATCCATGTATGCACACACTGTTCCTCTGGCTTAATACTGTACTCTACAAGACTGGGTGTATCCATGTATGCACACTCTGTTCCTCTGGCTTAATACTGTACTCTACAAGACTGGGTGTATCCATGTATGCACACACTGTTCCTCTGGCTTAATACTGTACTCTACAAGACTGGGTGTATCCATGTATGCATACTCTGTTCCTCTGGCTTAATACTGTACTCTACAAGACTGGGTGTATCCATGTATGCACACACTGTTCCTCTGGCTTAATACTGTACTCTACAAGACTGGGTGTATCCATGTATGCATACTCTGTTCCTCTGGCTTAATACTGTACTCTACAAGACTGGGTGTATCCATGTATGCATACTCTGTTCCTCTGGCTTAATACTGTACTCTACAAGACTGGGTGTATCCATGTATGCACGCACTGTTCCTCTGGCTTAATACTGCACTCTACAAGACTGGGTGTATCCATGTATGCACACTCTGTTCCTCTGGCTTAATACTGTACTCTACAAGACTGGGTGTATCCATGTATGCACACTCTGTTCCTCTGGCTTAATACTGCACTCTACAAGACTGGGTGTATCCATGTATGCACACACTGTTCCTCTGGCTTAATACTGTACTCTACAAGACTGGGTGTATCCAAGTATGCACACTCTGTTCCTCTGGCTTAATACTGTACTCTACAAGACTGGGTGTATCCATGTATGCACACACTGTTCCTCTGGCTTAATACTGTACTCTACAAGACTGGGTGTATCCATGTATGCACACACTGTTCCTCTGGCTTAATACTGTACTCTACAAGACTGGGTGTATCCATGTATGCACACTCTGTTCCTCTGGCTTAATACTGTACTCTACAAGACTGGGTGTATCCATGTATGCACACTCTGTTCCTCTGGCTTAATACTGTACTCTACAAGACTGGGTGTATCCATGTATGCACACACTGTTCCTCTGACTTAATACTGTACTCTACAAGACTGGGTGTATCCATGTATGCACACACTGTTCCTCTGGCTTAATACTGTACTCTACAAGACTGGGTGTATCCATGTATGCACACTCTGTTCCTCTGGCTTAATACTGTACTCTACAAGACTGGGTGTATCCATGTATGCGCACACTGTTCCTCTGGCTTAATACTGTACTCTACAAGACTGGGTGTATCCATGTATGCACGCACTGTTCCTCTGGCTTAATACTGTACTCTACAAGACTGGGTGTATCCATGTATGCACACTCTGTTCCTCTGGCTTAATACTGTACTCTACAAGACTGGGTGTATCCATGTATGCACACACTGTTCCTCTGGCTTAATACTGTACTCTACAAGACTGGGTGTATCCATGTATGCACACTCTGTTCCTCTGGCTTAATACTGTACTCTACAAGACTGGGTGTATCCATGTATGCACACTCTGTTCCTCTGGCTTAATACTGTACTCTACAAGACTGGGTGTATCCATGTATGCACACTCTGTTCCTCTGGCTTAATACTGTACTCTACAAGACTGGGTGTATCCATGTATGCACACTCTGTTCCTCTGGCTTAATACTGCACTCTACAAGACTGGGTGTATCCATGTATGCATGCACTGTTCCTCTGGCTTAATACTGTACTCTACAAGACTGGGTGTATCCATGTATGCACGCACTGTTCCTCTGGCTTAATACTGTACTCTACAAGACTGGGTGTATCCATGTATGCACACTCTGTTCCTCTGGCTTAATACTGTACTCTACAAGACTGGATGTATCCATGTATGCACACACTGTTCCTCTGGCTTAATACTGTACTCTACAAGACTGGGTGTATCCATGTATGCACACTCTGTTCCTCTGGCTTAATACTGTACTCCACAAGACTGGGTGTATCCATGTATGCGCACACTGTTCCTCTGGCTTAATACTGCACTCTACAAGACTGGGTGTATCCATGTATGCACACTCTGTTCCTCTGGCTTAATACTGTACTCTACAAGACTGGGTGTATCCATGTATGCACACACTGTTCCTCTGGCTTAATACTGTACTCTACAAGACTGGGTGTATCCATGTATGCACACACTGTTCCTCTGGCTTAATACTGTACTCTACAAGACTGGGTGTATCCATGTATGCACGCACTGTTCCTCTGGCTTAATACTGTACTCTACAAGACTGGGTGTATCCATGTATGCACACTCTGTTCCTCTGGCTTAATACTGTACTCTACAAGACTGGGTGTATCCATGTATGCACACACTGTTCCTCTGGCTTAATACTGTACTCTACAAGACTGGGTGTATCCATGTATGCACACTCTGTTCCTCTGGCTTAATACTGTACTCTACAAGACTGGGTGTATCCATGTATGCACACACTGTTCCTCTGACTTAATACTGTACTCTACAAGACTGGGTGTATCCATGTATGCACACACTGTTCCTCTGGCTTAATACTGTACTCTACAAGACTGGGTGTATCCATGTATGCACACACTGTTCCTCTGACTTAATACTGTACTATACAAGACTGGGTGTATCCATGTATGCACACTCTGTTCCTCTGACTTAATACTGTACTCTACAAGACTGGGTGTATCCAAGTATGCACACTCTGTTCCTCTGGCTTAATACTGTACTCTACAAGACTGGGTGTATCCATGTATGCACACTCTGTTCCTCTGGCTTAATACTGCACTCTACAAGACTGGGTGTATCCATGTATGCACACACTGTTCCTCTGGCTTAATACTGCACTCTACAAGACTGGGTGTATCCATGTATGCACACACTGCTTAAATACTCTACAATACTAAGCAGACCACAATGGTTGAGATGACTCGTGACCAATTCTATATTACCTGTGAGACCCACCCTGTTTGGATAAGTGGATATGTGAAGCAGTTGTTACATAAACATGATTGTGGTCAAGAAATGAGTGCTGTGGCAGGTTTGCATGTCTCTTAACAACAGCTAAAGTGGAAGATAGCCCACAGAAAGAACAGTCTTGATCTGAAGAGATGTCTTTCAGTTGCACTTGTGTATTTAGCTGCCAGTGCAATGTGGTTTTAGTGCTAATGACTTGCGTATTAGCTGATTGCTGCAAGGTCAAGTACATAAGTGCAGTACAATGTGAAGTATGTAGTAGGACTGTCTATACAATAAATACAAGATAGGGCCAAGAGTCTCCATTGGTAAATTCTACACGTCAAAAACATTTTTTTTGTCTTGTCTCCGTAAATATAATTGAGCAGATTCCTTCAAGAACTTTGATGAAACATGTCTAACTCCAGAACTATCCAATCATAGCAGATGCTATCCTTCCCTGTTTTAAATTACTAAAATCACACACACACCACACACACACACGCACACACACACATTGCAAACCATAGTGTTGAGGTCTGTGCTGTGAACTATGTCAGCATCATTATATAATCTCTCATCCATTCATTGACTGTGATAACTCTCAAAGCAGCCGCATGCTTTCATTAGTCGGAACCTTCAACAAACTCTCAGATCACACAGAACTTCAAAACCTTCTCAACAGTCAGCTTAGTTATTTTAATTGTTGGACATTTGGGCCAGTGCTCCCGTTGCTTCATAAATAACTGACCGTTCATTAGCCTCACCTTATGTAGTTGCTTTTTATCTCATTGCTACAGAAGACGACAGGATCTAGCCGAATCATCCAATGAGAGAAATAGATGAGCTGTTGCAAGGTGTTGGATAATCTGGAGTCTTCTGAGGAAAAGTCATTATGAGTACACGTAGATAGGAGAGGGTGTTACCTATGACTATACATCTGTAGCTTTTGCCTTAGCAAAGGATCCAAGGCCTGGTGGAAGTTATTGTTCGAAGCTAAAAAATGGCTGAAACCGCTGTTTAACCAATTAAACAACATACTGTATGGCGCAAGCTTGGATATTGTCACGAAGAAGAAAAATTAAACCGAAGAATTTGTACTATGCCCCCATACTCCGTATGCACATGCCCCCATACTCCGTATGCACATGCCCCATACTCCGTATGCACATGCCCCCATACTCCATATGCACATGCCCCATACTCCGTATGCACATGCCCCATACTCCGTATGCACATGCCCCCATACTCTGTATGCACATGCCCCCATACTCCATATGCACATGCCCCATACTCCGTATGCACATGCCCCATACTCCGTATGCAATGCCCCCATACTCCATATGCACATGCCCCATACTCCGTATGCACATGCCCCATACTCTGTATGCACATGCCCCCATACTCCATATGCACATGCCCCATACTCCGTATGCACATGCCCAATAGACTGCTTGATTGATTAAAAATAGATATAAAACCTTCCTTCCAGTTGGATGGGGAGAGCAATAAATTAATTTTTAAACGGCTGACGATTGCAACTGCCTTCATGAACAGTCTCTTCCTGGCTTTTCCTTGTTTCTGGATGTTCTTCTTCTTTGGAAAGCTGCACAGGCACCTGTGCTTACCAGGAATCACTCTGAATTCCTTCGCTCATGAACAAGGATGAGCTCCTGCATGGATTCCTTGCTATAAGTTTTGTTGTACACATGTAGCAACATAGCGCTGCACAGGTTCTGATGGCTTACTTCAACAGAGCTGATTCTTATACTAAACTGCAGCTTATTGTATTTCCATTCTAATGATATGAATAGCTTGAGAAGTTTATTAAAAATTAGGAAGTTATGGCTAAAAATATAATTATTACAACAAACCACAAATACAGTCAGCGCTCAGTCGGTCAAGAAGTTGTCAAAGTGAGTTGTGGCTCAGATATGTTGTATGTGGTCAAGTGTGTGTATGCATGTGTGTTTGGCATCCTCCATTTTGAAATGGGGATCAATGAAAGGAGTGGGTGTATTACTGATAACTAGAGATAGCCAATTGTTCATTAAGGAATGCAATACCCATGCACAGTTAAGAATAATCATTCCACAGGTTCAAGCGTTCTTGAAACACAGCCAAAACTATCCACAAATTACCAGCTACTTATTGTCATCACCATAAAAGCTGATATAAGCTTGCTGGTGCCCTGCTTGCAGACAGTAGTCACCATAAAGACTGCTTGCTGGTGCCCTGCTTGCAGACAGTAGTCACCATAAGGACTGCTCGCTGGTGCCCTGCTTGCAGACAGTATTCACCATAAAGACTGCTTGCTGGTGCCCTGCTTGCAGACAGTAGTCACCATAAAGACTGCCTGGTGCCCTGCTTGCAGACAGTAGTCACCATAAAGACTGCCTGGTGCCCTGCTTGCAGACAGTAGTCACCATAAAGACTGCTTGCTGGTGCCCTGCTTGCAGACAGTAGTCACCATAAAGACTGCTTGCTGGTGCCCTGCTTGCAGACAGTAGTCACCATAAAGACTGCTTGCTAGTGCCCTGCTTGCAGACAGTATTCACAGCAAAGACTTCTTGCTGGTTCCCTTGCTTGCAGACTGTAGTCACCATAAAGACTGCTCACTGGTGCCCTGCTTGCAGACAGTAGTCACCGTAAAGACTGCTTGCTTAGTGCCCTGCTTGCAGACAGTATTCACCATAAAGACTGCTTGCTGGTGCCCTGCTTGCAGACAGTAGTCACCATAAAGACTGCTCGCTGGTGCCCTGCTTGCAGACAGTATTCACCATAAAGACTGCTCGCTGGTGCTCTGCTTGCAGACAGTATTCACCGTAAAGACTGCTTGCTTAGTGCCCTGCTTGCAGACAGTAGTCACCATAAAGACTGCTCGCTGGTGCTCTGCTTGCAGACAGTAGTCACCGTAAAGACTGCTTGCTTAGTGCCCTGCTTGCAGACAGTAGTCACCATAAAGACTGCTTGCTCAGTGCCCTGCTTGCAGACAGTAGTCACCTTAAAGACTGCTTGCTCAGTGCCCTGCTTGCAGACAGTATTCACCATAAAGACTGCTCGCTGGTGCTCTGCTTGCAGACAGTATTCACCGTAAAGACTGCTTGCTTAGTGCCCTGCTTGCAGACAGTAGTCACCATAAAGACTGCTCGCTGGTGCTCTGCTTGCAGACAGTAGTCACCGTAAAGACTGCTTGCTTAGTGCCCTGCTTGCAGACAGTAGTCACCATAAAGACTGCTTGCTCAGTGCCCTGCTTGCAGACAGTAGTCACCTTAAAGACTGCTTGCTCAGTGCCCTGCTTGCAGACAGTAGTCACCATAAAGACTGCTCGCTGGTGCTCTGCTTGCAGACAGTATTCATCGTAAAGACTGCTTGCTTAGTGCCGTGCTTGCAGACAGTAGTCACCGTAAAGACTGCTTGCTTAGTGCCCTGTTTCAACAAGAAAAACCTGCTAATAATGCATGGGTGCTAACTATACTAAATAAAGCACACCCACTGATTCCCCTACCAAAATGAATAGCATATTTAGATGTGTGCAGAGAAGGAGCTCTTCTCATGAGGCAGATGAAAGAAGAGTGTTGGTACTAAGCTTGCTCTCCAAAATATCATTTGAGATCACCAAGTGATTTGGATGCCGTTTTATTGGCAAAACACTCTACTTAGCCAAATATGAAGATAATCCTTGTGACAGACACACTTGTCTTCATCCTTCATGAGCCAGATGCAATCATTGGGCATGTTCAGATTGAACTATCAAAAAGGTGTCTTGGAACTTTATAGATAGGCATAGAGGAGTTAAGTAACAGCTGCTAAAATACTGGGCTAAGTTATTTGCAGCTGTTGCTTGATCTGCACTCCAGGTCATCAGCTTGCTCCACTGGTGGACAGTCACAAAAGCATGCTTCCATCGGTTACAGTGGGTCAAGAGTTTGTGGAGTCATTACTTCATGAATATCATTACAATACTTGCTGTACCAGACACTTGTGCAATTGCACGGGTAATACCATACAGCTGGAAAAAGGATTTATTTGAATAGCTGGTCAGGCACTGATGCTCAACTTTCTCACCTGCCACCTTCACTTCTGGTCCGACAACTCCTTGTAGGCACCTTTATCTGCAGGCTTACTTTTCTTGACATACTATATATCTGCAGGCTTACTTTTCTTGGCACCTTTATCTGCAGGCTTATTTCTTGGCACCTTTATCTGCAGCTTACTTTTCTTGGCACCTTTATCTGCAGGCTTGCTTTACTTGACGTACTTTAGCTTGCAGCAAAAGTTAAGTGGAAAGTGGACCTGGTTATATCAGGTGAGCGTCATGCATGCGGAGGATGTGCTTGCATTGGCTGTCATTTTATTTGGTGGTTTTAGTTTTCTATTGCCAAATTAATTCTCTGTCACTATTTCAGACTAAATGGTAGCTATGTAAATGATAGCCAGGTAACCAAGCACACTTAAGCAACCAGCTTCAATTCCCCCCCCCCCCCCCCCCCACCCATTAGCTTATTAAAATCCCCTTTTGTAATAATTAATTGACACACTAAAACAAGAATAATGGCAACAACAACACCACAAATAATATGTGGTTGGCGTTTTAGCAGCAGAGGATCTTATATAGCCACCCCCACCCCCATCATAGACAGACGTATGGCATCATTATTATAAGTTGAGGACCCACAAAATAATGTCAGGCAACCCCTCCCATACACACAGAAGACTATCCTGGGGACCCCACTATAGATATCTCCTCACCTATCCTGCCCTTTTTGGGGGGCTTGGCTGGTTCCTCTCCAGTGACCCTCTGGGTGAAGGTGGTGAATGGAGTGACCTTCTCATGGACCTCCCTGAGTCTGGAGAGTAGAGTGGTCTTGCCCATCCTCTGGTATCCCACCAGCATCAGCTTCATGCTCTCATTAGGTTTGGCACTGAGTCAAGAAAGGTGGTCATTTCCAGTTAAAATAGTAATAATACAACAACAAAATTAAGCAAACAAACTAAACAAATAAATAAACAATTTTAAAATAATTAGAACTAAAAAAATGTTAGGGACTGTTCTGGGTGTCCTTCCTTTCCCACGGTGAGCAAGGTCCAAGGCCTCTGACGAACATCCCAGGATCACCCAAGGATGGCCAAGTGTATCTGGCACTCCTTCAGTGTAACGGATTCCCTTGCTGTGAGGTACGGGAGGCACCTGGCCAACCACGATCCCAGCAGGAGAAGTAGACTAGGTTGGCAACAAGTTTAAGCTTCAGATCTCAAGGACCACACAGCAATTGTGCACATTACCAGTGGACGTAATCTGCTCTGCAAATGTATGTAGTAATATGTTGCATATCTTCAAGCTTTTTTTTTTTGGCTAGCACCTGTGGCGGACTTGTATACACATACTATTCCCCCCCCCCCCCCCCCCCCCCCGGTCCCATCCTCCCTGGGTGTGTGAAGACCAAGAAACACAGACAGACTGGAAAAAAAAGTTCCAGTGCCGACCCTATATTTGCTTTGGGGGCATGGCATGGCCAAGGAAGATGACCCACGAGCCTAAAACCCCGGCCATGTTCCTCGTGAGCACCCACTAAGGGCAGAGAAACACATAGAATGGCCAAGAAGAAAAACACACACACACACACTGTGGTAGAGAAGTGAGCAGCGTTGGGCCTATTTGTAACATGAAACAGAGGATCCCACAGCTAGTGTAATCCTCTGCTCAACCTAACTGAGTAATATTTTCTACCAACTAATGATATAACAACTTTAATAGCAACTTTTACATGACATCACAGGTGGCATCATAATAGCAAACTAACAGATGCTGAAAGTGACTGTTGTTTAACCAAAAATTATTTTATAACAATTATTATATGTATTTTCAATTTGGCTTAAGGAGGGAAAAGGATCTGACCAGGTCTGACCTCATGTATTTTTGTTATAAAGTATATCATATGTTTGCACACACTCTTGCTATGGTCCTGATTTGTATACCAAAATGTAGCCCATTCAATATGCTTACTAATTCTTTTCCCATACATGTTTTTGTTTTGGAACTTCAGGTTGGAATGTGAAGCTAATCACCCCCACAATCCGGTGTTGAGCAAGTACGGTCCATTAAAAAAATAATTGTGACTGGTGTACATAATGGAGCCTATCTACTAGTATCATCCTGTGGTCTGGGCTACTCCAGAGTACACAAGTATTATGTGTCGACACATCCACAAGAGTTAAGTATGGATTCCAGAACATAGTAAAAACATCTCAAAGGCCTTCCAAGGTATGATGGAAGGAAGGGTGAAGGAGAGGAGGAAGGAGAAGTAGAGAGAAAGGATGTGGAGGGAGACATGCCCATGGAAAGCGGGGGAACAAGGTGGGGAGGAGGAGGAGGAGGGGATAACGAACATTTGAGAGAGAGAGAGAGAAAAGAGACAAATGAAGCAGGAAAGAACGGAATACAAGGAGAGAAGGAAAAGAGCAAGTTGGAGGAGACTAAAGGCACTCACTCATGCAGGAGGGAGCGCATGTAGAGGAGTTTGTCAGAGGCCAGCCTGAACTTGTCCAGGTCCTGCTTTGGTGGGTTGGTGAGCGGACATCCCTCGTACTCCAGATTCCACAAGTGCTCGAGATTGCTCAGTTCCAAGGGTAGAGTATCTATGTCCTGGTTGTAGCTAAGCAGCAGACAGGACAAGCTGCCGATGTGGTGTATGTTAGTCGGGACGCTACGCAGGAAGTTGTGGGAGAGCTCTAGCGTGGCAAGCGTAGGATAAAGAAGATGTATCACCACAGACACCGGAGAGGAGGACCCCTCCCCCTCCCCTTTTGAGTTCTGTCCGTCCTGTGAGCCATCACTGTGGGTGGAGCCAGAGCTCTTTCCCGTGTCGTGGTTAGTACCCGTGGTGCTGGTACTGTTGCCTCCACCTCCCTGTAAACTAGCCTTTCTGGAGATAGATAGAGCCGATGCACGAGAGTACAGAACATTGCCCACGCTCTTGGAAAGCACCTCCAGTTTGGACCCAGTTGTTACTGGTGCTGACGGCGGATTAATGACCACAGCAAAAGGATCACTGGAGGTGTGAGAGCGAGGTTTGGAGGTCTCCTCGAAAGAGGCTCCTAGCTCTGCGGGTCCTCTTGTGTTCTTGCTCACAGAGCGGTAGAGCTGGAGGTCCATGAGTCTGTTGTGGTTTAGCTTGAGTGTGGAGAGCTTCCTGAGGTTCTTGTGCATTCGATGGCTGCATAGCTTGTGGTAGGTCGGTGAGCCAGAGAGAGAGGTATCCAAGCTGGTCATGGACAACTGCATAGGTAGGTCGGGAGAAAAACCAGGAGATGAGGACAGCAGCTTTCTGGCACAGAAGGGAACACTGCTGCGTCGATCGGCCAAGCCCAGAGATGGGGCTATGGCCGTGTGAAGGAGATTGTTGGAGACATCCAAAAACTCGATGTCCATGGGATAGTCACTGATGTTGCCAAGGTATTTGATCCTGTTCTTGGACACGTTGAGTTTGGTTAGCTTGGGAGTGAGGCAAGACAGGTAGGGAATGATCACTGTCAGCTTGTTGGCGGAGAGATCCAGGACTTCCAGAGAGAACACATCATTGTCCTCGCTACCCAGACCTCCCTCATCCAAATCGTCCAGCTCCTCTACCTCCACATTGGTGTTGTGGAAGCTCTCCATGCGTCGGCTGATGACGGCCTGTGTCTGGATGGCAGCTGGCTTGCTACGATCCACCGCCCGAAGCTTGGACAGAGCGTTGACAGGACCACAAGGAATCTGAAACCTGGACGGTGGGGGAACATCAGTTTCACTGTTCCCCCCAGTTCCCCTTCCTTCTTGCGAGTGTGCTCTGGTCATCTCGAAGCTCATGGCGTCCATCTGGTGTGAAAGGTTGCTATGCACATCACTCCGATAACCTGAATCTGATATTGCTGAATTCACAGGACTGATGGGGGAGAGAGAGTTCATTTGAGGAGGGCTGCCCGACACATTCCAGAGGGGTTCATCTGCCTCTAAAAGTATCTGCTTCGGAGAGGGAAAGCTCTCTAAACAATTTCCTGCCAAGTATAACCGCTTCAGCTTGGGTGCCGTCCACACACCAGGAGAGATGAAGGTGATCTTGTTGGAGCAAGCATTTAATTCCTTCAGCTCGCTCAGTCTGAAGAGACACGGGGGCAGAGAACAGAGGTTGTTTTTGATGCACTCGAGAGTGGCAAGTCGGCAGCACTTCCAGCCACCATGGGGCTTGTCTTCATCGTAAGGCAGGAATCCAATCTGGTTCCGACTGATGTCCAAGTTCACGAGAGATGGGAGCTTAAATATTTCAACAGGAAGCTCTGTGATCTGGTTGGATGAAATATCCAGTTGTGCGATGGCACAGAGGCGATCGGGAGCTCTGGGAAACTCTGTCACCACCAGATCCAGCCACTGCTTGCAGATAAACTTGAGGTTCTTGCTGTTCCACATTACTTGAAGAAAAATCTTGGAGATGTCAGAGGAGAGCCCCAAAGCTTTCCTCACATCCGACATCATTTCCCTCAGGTAGTTGCTATTGCAGAGCAAGATTCCGGCCACGTCATACAGCGAGCCTTTTAGAGAGCGACTCAGAGCCTTGAGCCGGGCATCCTTGGCTCCATGATGGAGTAAGAATCGCACAGTTTCCAACTGGTTCATCAGACAAGCTTGCACCAGTGCCGTCAAGTCAGTGTTAATAGTGCGATCCAAGTCAATGTTCATGAAGGCATTGATGTCAGCCCCGGCCTGCAGCAGGATCTTCATGACCTTGAAGTGCTTGTGACGGGAAGCCTCGTGGAAGGCCGTGCGTCCCTTCAAAGTCATGATGTCTATGCCAGGCACTGGCTCACTAGGCCTCCCTTTGCTAATGTTGCCGGGAGGCTGAGAGTTGTGTTTCCCAAAGGCTGGGCCATCCAGATTGCTCTGTTGTGGTGACATGTTGTGCTTGCTTGAGTGGAAATTTCCTCTCCCTAAGCTGGTGTTGCTGGCGCTCGCCAGATTCCTGCCTTGCCTGGGACTCTGACTGTTATTCCTCAGGAAATCCACTAACAGCTGGACAATTTCAGGATTGCCGGAGATTGCAGCATCATGTAGTGGTGTCCTCTGATCCGAGTTGCTCTTGGCCATGATGTCAATCTCGATCTCAGGTAAGGACTCATTCATTACATGTTTGTGTTTGTCCTTGTCGTAGAGATAGGCTGGCTCCACACCCAACAAGTCCCACTCTTCCCTACGAGGACAGTCCGGACTCTTCAGGACTGCTGTCTGCTCTGCCACCCTCAGGAGGTTCCGAACAATATCCACATGTCCCTTCCGGGAGGCAATGTGGAGAGATGTCTCCCCCGGTGAGTCGTCTATCATCAGCAGAGCTGGAAGATGGTTGAGAAGTGTCACCACTATGTCAGTGTGTCCATACTCACAGGCATAGTGGAGGGCTGTCTTGTTGGTGAGAGGGTTGGCTATGGCCAATGCACCCATACTCAGGAAGTACTCCACGATGGTCAGGTGACCATGCTCTACAGCACTGCAAGGAAAAAAGAAAGAGAAAGAGCAGACAGAGTTAAGAGAGAGAGGACAAGGAAGTGAGGGTAGAGCAGAAGTCGGGAAGAACAGGGAGTGTAGTGGGAGTGGGGTGGGGGTGTTGAGATCGAGGGGGAGGAGAGGGATAGAGAGAAAAATATTTGAGGGGAAGAGATACGGAAGAGGCCAATCAGAGAGAGGAAGGAGGGAAATAAGTAATGCCACTATTCTGCTGATGTTGTCCAGCTACTGACTCTGCCTGCTCACCAAATCATAAGGTTATCTTTATTGTTGCCATAGAACTGGTTGAGGGCATCGTTGAAATGAGGAAGGAGGCTCGTGACCGTGTCCAAATCACCCTCCTTGCAGGACGCAAATAAGCCTGATATACATAGCAGCACACAAGAACAAAGCAAAACAACTAAAAACAACACAACTGAAGCAGGTTTATAAATATGCACCATCTCCCACACTGAAAAGAACATTCACTAGTTGCTGCACTGAACACATGCAGGGCCACGTGGGATCAAGAAGGGGATAATCCATCACTTGTGAGCACTGTTGGGAATTGTCCACTCATCCAGATGGTAATGACATTCATGGATTTGTCAGAGCCATCCCACAAATTAACCCTTAACCAGCCTTAGAGCTTGACCACCACATGTATTAACCCTTAGCCAGCCCAACCGTTAGCTGCCTCACAGTTTCAAACAGTGTTCTCTGCTGCTGCTGGGTGGTGGTTGGGGGTGGAGGTTACATGTTTAGAGTGCCTGAAATTATTACCTTGGTCCACCAAATTTTACAAGCCAACATTCTATAAAATAAGGCGGAAGGACAAGAATGAATGCTGTCAAAATCTTGAGGTTTTCAAGAAAACCCCCAGACATATTGCATGCTAAGGGGGGGTTTCCATGTATGACACCTTATTGAAGTGTGACGACCAGTAATGCATATGTATGCACACTTAGCAGTCTACTAATTGCACACAATGAAACACCTTCTTGAGCTCAATGTGCACAAGAGCAGCTAATGGCTCCTAATGTTAGTAAACAAAGAATGCTGTTTTCTTTTCTTCATTTTCATAACCCTTGAGGAGTCAGTGACATGGATGGGGATGGGCATCCCTAGGGCTAGTGGAAAACCCTTATGCCTTGGCCTTGGGAACTGCAGGTGTGTAGATCAAACCTAGGTTGTGTAGTGTGTGTGTGTGCGCGTGCACCAACTGAAGCCAATGGGTGGTGGCAGTGTTCTCATATGCTTCCCCCAGCCCCATGCCAGGCACATGCCAGGCACATGCTAAGTGAAGTTGAACCAAACAACTTATAATCAGATAAGATTATGTACGTCTGCTTAACCCAATAATTTCCAACACCCTAATTTGGCCCACTCCATCCCTTCATCCCTGCATTAATTAAAGAAATGTTAATAGACAAGATTTTCTCTTCTCACCCCCTCTCAATTTTTTTAAAAATTATCCCCATCAGTGGTGTTCCTTATTAATATTCATCCTATAATATTAACTCTGTTGTCTATCTTGCCAACCCTCAAGATACAGGTATAGTGTGTTTTAGTCATTAATTTTGGCGTTTGTTCATATTCTGTCTTATTTGGCACATACCTAGAACACAAGCAAACACCATTCTGCTGCACGTAGATTTACTCATTGCATCTTGATTTTCCTACCCTAGCTCAAGCCCCACTTTTAGATTAGCCCTAGCCCTACTCTCCTAGCCTTAGATATAGTCAAACTCTCGATTAGCCCTAGCTTTAACTCTGGATTTAGAAACATTATTATATAAATGGGGGATGAGGGGGTGGATATCTGGGTGCAAGAAAATTGTAAGGTATTTTCAATGTCAGGGTGTCGTCCTACAGGCCAGCCACTAGTCCAGTGTGTCCGTCCTGCTGATGGTTATACTCTACAGGCCAGCCACTAGGACAGTGTGTCTCTCCTGCTGTAGCTACAGGCCAGCCACTAGGACAGTGTGTCTCTCCTGCTGTTGGCTACAGGCCAGCCACTAGGACAGTGTGTCTCTCCTGCTGATGGCTGTAGGCCAACCACTAGCCAGTGTGCTCCTGCTGATGGCTGTAGGCCAGCCACTAGGACAGTGTGTCTCTCCTGCTGATGGCTAGGCCAGCCACTAGGAGAGCTGATGGCTGTCCTACAGGCCAGCCACTAGGACAGTGTGTCTCTCCTGCTGATGGCTGTCCTACAGGCCAGCCACTAGGACAGTGTGTCTCTCCTGCTGATGGCTACAGGCCAGCCACTAGGACAGTGTGTCTCTCCTGCTGATGGCTACAGGCCAGCCACTAGGACAGTGTGTCTCTCCTGCTGATGGCTGTGCTACAGGCCAGCCACTAGGACAGTGTGTCTCTCCTGCTGATGGCTGTGCTACAGGCCAGCCACTAGGACAGTGTGTCTCTCCTGCTGATGGTTGTCCTACAGGCCAGCCACTAGGACAGTGTGTCTCTCCTGCTGATGGCTGTGCTACAGGCCAGCCACTAGGACAGTGTGTCTCTCCTGCTGATGGCTGTGCTACAGGCCAGCCACTAGGACAGTGTGTCTCTCCTGCTGATGGCTGTCCTACAGGCCAGCCACTAGGACAGTGTGTCTCTCCTGCTGATGGCTACAGGCCAGCCACTAGGACAGTGTGTCTCTCCTGCTGATGGCTGTGCTACAGGCCAGCCACTAGGGCAGTGTGTCTCTCCTGCTGATGGCTGTCCTACAGGCCAGAGACTAGGACAGTGTGTCTCTCCTGCTGATGGTTGTACTACAGGCCAGCAACTAGGGCAGTGTGTCTCTCCTGCTGATGGCTGTCCTACAGGCCAGAGACTAGGACAGTGTGTCTCTCCTGCTGATGGTTGTACTACAGGCCAGCAACTAGGACAGTGTGTCTCTCCTGCTGATGGCTGTACTCCATATTAACACAGAGATTGGAAGTGAAGATCACATGCTCGCTGCTATGGATTTTTATTATGCATTAGAAAATGCATAAGGTGCGCGACATGGGGCTTGATCACAAAACTCGGTAAAACCTGTGAACATAGCCAGAAGCATCACTTCTGATGCCGAGAGTGAGCGAGTCCTAAGCCCACTATCCTTGATACAGCCATCTTCAGTGATGTTAGTTTTATTAGTGTCATCTCTGAAATAGATGCTACTTCTTTTTCCAGTACCAGTGAATTTCTACAATGGTATGGATATTTATGGAGTCTGGACTTAGCTAAAGTACTCCCTATAAAGAATAGCTTCTACGTTAGAGAAGGCTATGTAGTTTGGTTGTTGATAGAGTTACGCATGGAAACTTACTTGATGTTCTGGGGGAGACTCCACTGGTTATTAGATATGGTTTGCTGGCAATCCTCATTTACTCTATGAGTTTGCACAAACTCGATTGGTATACAGGTAGATGGGTTAAATCTGATCAGTGCTGTTCCTTGTTGGATCAACATTCCAGTATAGAAAGAGCCTGAAGTGAGAGAAATGATTTGCTTCACAGTCGTCTTCAAAATTCTTCCCCAAAACTGAACATGACCCAAAACTGAACGTGAGCATTACTAGATTTGTACCTTGCACTGCAATCTTGCAATCAACGCTCACATTCAACTTGCTCAAATCTCTTGCACGCACTAGTTTTTTAATTTTATATGTTGACATGCTTCAATATATTATAGAAATAAAGGTACCTCACTGATTAAAATTGAGTTTGAAAGTTGCTCAAAAGATTCATAACAGAATCTAGTAAAAGTTAGCTGCTCACTTTCTTCCTGACAAACTAGTCAAGTACCTGCTGTCTCATCTCTCATCCTTGTTAATTGAGAACATGGTTTTACCAATCACTAGCTGTACTGGATAGTCCACTATCCCATTTAGTGCTCATACCCAGGTGCTAATGGGCATCAGAGTTAATTAAGTATGCAACATTTCCCCCCTTCAGGTCCCAATCCCCCTACCTCTATATTAGGCATGAGCTCATACAAACCTTATGTCAACTACATCTTTTGACATGTTTGAAGTGCTTATAATTTCAAATGAGATCATGATATACAGGTAGAGAAACAAACTACCTTCACTCAATATTGCAGCCCCCCCCCCCCCCCCGGGAAAAACAACAACAGGTGGCCCTATCTAAGGAGAAAGACAGCCATTTATGTATCAAGTCCTGGCTGAAAGACATCTTTCTGGAATCATGTCTTGCTGCCATAACATGTGCAAGATTACTGACTGTGTTCCCAATGGTATACTAACCTTGTAATTTCTTGGTTCGGAGAGCATCCGCTGTTTGTTTGAACTGCAGCTTCTCCAGATCATCTATCAGGTCAGCACACTCATAGAAGTCAGAGTCCATGGCCAGGTCCCTGGGAGTATTTCCTGCGGGTATGTGGACAGAGGGAGAAAGAAAAGCAAGCATCAATAACTACTGAACATTCTAAGAACTCTTCTTGTGGTTTTGTTATTGTTGTTAACCTGTCTACCAATCCCCACTACCGCACTGGTACTGGAGTGAAATTGGCTTAGATAAGATTCCAGTGTACTCCAGCGTACTATATAGCAGGTATTGACTGAACACCATTTGTTGTTACCGAGTGGTCAAGTAGTCTCCATCGAGGCTTACAGAATTGACTGATGCACTGTATGACAGCAGCTCACTGGACATGTATTGCTGCACACTACAGTACTCACTCACAAGTCAATCATCCTTGTAGTCCGGGGAAAAATACCTCATTAACACATACAAACCAGAGCCTCACCCACTTGTAGATACACACCCTTACAACAGAAACCTCACAGCTCCATCCACTCGAATGTTCTTGCCACCCAATCAAAGCCGAATGGTAAAAGCCACTCGAAAACCATTTATACCCCACCCACAGCATTACAAAAACTTGGCAAGAACTTCCAAGGCTCCTAGCTTTAATTGTTTGGGCCAGCCGTTACCTAGCTACACAATAACACACACACACACACACAGAGGTCTTCTCACAGGTCTACAAAATGGTGGAAAGTGCATCTTTATATTCAGTAAATAATAGGACAACCTGAACCAGTGCGTGAGCTTCCCCTTAGATGGTCCACAATTAGAATTCCTTTGCGGAGTCTGGACCTGCTCGTTCACTCCCCCGACCCAATAACTACTCTTTCTCTCCCTCTCTATCTCTATATATGTATTTGCAGACGCAGAAAACAAAATGATTAGAGCATTTCTAAGTGGTCTGCACTGTCCAACAACAAGCTACAACTTGGTTAGCAACATCAGCGATAACCAGGGACACTAATGCCAAAGTCAAAAACCAATGAGATGAGCCAAAGTCAAAAGATAAAACGCCGACCATTCACAAAGCATTCTTCAAGTCCAAAGTCATGTACAAGCACAGAACCTCATAATCACTAGACAGCACCATACAATTACCTATATTTATTTATTTATGCAAAACTCATCACTTGATATTAAAAAATAAGCATGTTGATAAGATTAACTACTACACTACTACAAGCATGTTTTCAGCTGGGTCCATGATAAGAGTAACTACTACAAGCATGTTTTCAGCTGGGTCCATGATAAGAGTAACTACTACACTACTACAAGCATGTTTTCAGCTGGGTCCATGATAAGAGTAACTACTACAAGCATGTTTTCAGCTGGGTCCATCAACTTAGAAAAGCACTGAGCATACCATTACAAACAAGGCCACCAAGGACAACAGTCAGCTATAGAAATCAATCACCACTGTATTGAGTTGAGTCCGCCGTGTTGAGCAGTGTCCATCAAAGGCATGTCAATGTGTAGCAACAACATAGCATGTGTAGCAAGCATGTGTTTTGTGTGTGCATGCGTGGTGTATGTGTGTGTGTGTGTGTGTGTGCATGTGAAAGTCTGATATGTACAGTGTGGCTGTGTGTGCATGTACAAACTGTAGTGCTGCTAGCAGGTGGGAATGGTCACTGACAAAAGAACATTCATGTTCAGATTGTCTTTGAAGCTGATTGTGGTAAATAATTGGACGATGGCACTTGAATACGGACAGCTGCATATTCCTACATACTGTAAACTTGCACACAACATTGACGCTTCTAAATAAGTAATGTGTTTATTTTGTATAATACCCCAAAGTGTATGCGGTTTAAAATTAGTGTAGTTTGAAATCATGGCGATTGTTAACTGTGTTGCTCAAAATCTGAAGGTTGACTTTCGAACTTTAATAACACTAAATGGCAATGGTGAAATGTTTCACCAGAGGGCCCTGTCAACTACAATGCTCTGAAGGTTGGCTTATTGTAGCTGACCAAGACCAATAGCGAAATGTTTCACCGGAGGGCCCTGTCAACTACAATGCTCTGAAGGTTGGCTTATTGTAGCAGTCCAAGACCAATGGTGAAATGTTTCAACCGGAGGGCCCTTGTCAACTACAATGCTCTGTAGGTTGGCTTATTGTAGCTGACCAAGACCAATGGTGAAATGTTTCAACCGGAGGGCCCTTGTCAACTACAATGCTCTGTAGGTTGGCTTATTGTAGCTGACCAAGACCAATGGTGAAATGTTTCAACCGGAGGGCCCTGTCAACTACAATGCTCTGTAGGTTGGCTTATTGTAGCTGACCAAGACCAATGGTGAAATGTTTCAACCGGAGGGCCCTGTCAACTACAATGCTCTGTAGGTTGGCTTATTGTAGCTGACCAAGACCACAGGCTCGAAATGTTTTACCATTGCTATTTAAATACTGTGTTTTAACAGTTCAAAAGTCAACCTTTAAATCAAGTGTAGTAACTTATGTTGCCTTACACGACCCACTAATTATATTTATTTACGTAGCAGTAATAACATGTAGTTCTTTGGCTCTGTCAGCTGCTTACATATGCTAAGAAAACAGCCGAGTGAGCAGTACTAACAGCAGTGGAGGCACCATGCGTCAAGCATCCAGACCAGAAGTGAATGCAAGGCAATGGTGCGGCATTGTGAGGCAAGCAATGGTGTGCAATAGAGTCAACAAAACAAAAGCAAAACAAATAATAATATTAAAATCACCTTCTCAATAATCAACTTCAAAATTTATTCACTCGACGTTTCAATTAAATGCTCTAGTCTTCATCAGGAATAATAATAAATAGGTGATTTTTAGCAGATAACATACAGTAGATTTATTTAATATCAGCTTACAATTGGTTATTTGCCATGAAATAAAAAATTGAGCTTTTCATTATCAGATTGCATTGCTCTAGCAATTAGCCTAGCCCTAGCCAAGCTCAAGGGCTAATAAAGCCCTGATCTTATACATTTTGATGTCGTCTTGATGTTGTTCTTCTTGGATTGTGGTAAGGAGAAGTAGTTAAGATTTTATGTTCCTTAAAGACCCTCAACCGGTGTAAAATTGCATAACCTGATGCCCTGGAGCCTTGTTAAGGGTACTCAGATGCAGCTCCCCTTGAAGGTGCAAGCGCACTACACTATAAGTGAAGTTCAGGAAGTTTTTTGCAGGAATTTTCAGAGCATTGATTGATTCAAACGCTGACAAGAACTTCAGATATGTGATTAGATTGCAGTGAATATGCTATCCATCACTATCAAATCTCTTCTTGATTGACTATATACATCAGCTATCCTTCCTACACATGCCAACTCTGTAGCCAGTTCTCTCCTCAGTGTCCAAAAAAGAGTAGCAGTACATGCAAGGAATTGAGAATTACCTTTACCAAGATTGATAATAGCTTCTGCAACATCATAACAAAAACAATATATCCAACCTGTTGATGAATTCAGTAGCTATCTCAGAATTGAGTATCCTCTCCGAGAGCGATTAACCATGCAGCCCATTCTCACTTCCCTGTGCATCCAGTTCTCTTTCCATGATCTTCGAATCTTGATCTTTCTCTTCACTATGACAACTATCTTCAGTTTAAGTAGGCCCGTTGCAGATGACATGTCGGTTTTATTATATTACGAGTGAATGTACAGTGAATAGATAAACAGATACGCTATGCATGACAGATCAAACTTCTCCACTCAATCCCCAGTGGGTGCTCACTTCACTCACCAACAAACGGGTTCTCATCACAGAGAGGTTGGGGAGGAGGTAGGAAAGAAGGATATCCCCCCCACCCCTTAACAGAAATCCCCCCACCTATATCCTACAGATTATTAGTGTGAATAGGTGGAGAAAGAGAATGATTTCAGTACACTATACATTACCCCCCCCCCCCCCCCCCCCCAAAAAGCCCTGGCCCCTGCATTAATCCCTGTACAACATGTGTGAATGTATTAAATAGGAACAATAGAAAGGATTGCAGGGAAGACGAAGGAAATGAGGGAGAAGGGGAGAGAAGAAGGAAATATTGTGGGAGAGGAGGGCGAAGAACCAAGAAGTTTGGAGAAGAGGTGGTGAAGAAACAAAGAAATAAGGGAGTGAGGAGAAGAGAGTTTAGTTGTGTGTGTGTTCGGGGGGAGGGAGGAGTGAAAAACAAAGTGAGAGTTGGAGAGTGGGGTAGGAGGGAAGTGAATAAGCAAGAGTGAGAGGTGAGAGAAATGAGAGTGAGGGTGACTGGAGGAGGAATCACCAAGTAAAAGTGACTGGTGGAGAATTTGAGGATGCTGGTAAGAGTAGTGAGCGAGTGAGAGAGTGAAGAAGGGGTAAAAGTGACTGGTGGAGAATTTGAGGATGCTGGTAAGAGTAGTGAGCGAGTGAGAGAGTGAAGAAGGGGTAAAAGTGACTGGTGGAGAATTTGAGGATGCTGGTAAGAGTAGTGAGTGAGTGAGAGAGTGAAGAAGGGGAGTATAGTGGAGTAGTCAAGAGTCGAGAGATCCACTGTGGGAGAGCACATGTCACAGATGAGAGACGTGAAGAGGCAATTTAGGGAAAGGGAAAAACAACAGAACAATGTTGGTGTGATCACTCCTCCTCCTCCTCTGCTCCTCATTTTTATTTAAATTGTATATATGTTAAGAGTAGTTACAAGGCCAGCTATCCTACCACTATCATCTTTAGCATTGAGGTCTGCCCCGTGTGCCACCAGGAGCCGCACTATGTCCTTCTGGTTCTCTTGGATGATGAACTCCGAGCCATGACTGGTAACTCCAGGTGTCTGGCGAGTGGTTGGGGAAGTTAGGCAAGAGAGGAAGAAAAGACAAAACATACAAACAAAACAAGCGTGATGTAAGATGCTTAAGGTGATAAACAGCTCCACCAAGACACCCCAATTGTGAGCCTGCAACAGCTATTCCACACTGCTAACCACCCAGTTAGATAAGAATTTTACTAACCTGTACACAAACTCCACTGACTGCCATGTGCAATGGAGTTTTGCCTTCGAATCCCACTGCATTGACAGAGGCTGTACAAAAACAACCCCACCCCCACCAAATAATAATAAATTGTTTAAAAAAAAAAGACAGGAGGTATTTACATATATAAATCATGTTAAGAAAAGCAGTAGCTCCAGACGTATATCGTTAAAGTGCCAGTCACATAACTTAGTCTGCAGGGCAAGCAAACCATAGCTAAGCTCAAAGTTTTTTTTGCAGCCTAGGAGCTCAGCAGCTGCAATCATCTCGGGGCTGGGCTAGAGCTAGGTCTGCAATAATGATATTCTATTTTCTGCTTGTGTTGGTTGGCTATTGTGACAATACAATGGAAAATAAACGAAGGTTTTAGGTAACAACAATATGTCAGGTTTAAATTACTCCGTAATATATATTCCTTTTTCCATCTTTTTTTGTTTGTTATTTAAAACATGACCTTTGACTCCTGTTAATTAAATAGCACCGTGTAATGATATTTCAGGAACCAGTACTTGCACAGACATTAGCAATAAAGAATCATTTATGAAATATCACAAGTACTAAAGCCATCCTCCCCACACACAACTGTTGATTGCTTTTGCCTTTAATTTAACACATAATTGTTTGGTGTTGCCTTTTATAGTCAAGATCTTAATGTTATGTCCTCATCAGTCTTGCATACACAGATGAAGTATATAACAAAGCTGAACATCTCCAAACTCCCATTGGTCATTTCCCACACAATAATGAGCACCTCCCTCCTCCCCCAAACAACCGAGACAGACACAACTCGGTGGTAGAGGAAAGCTTTTTAACCGCTAACCTCTATGGGCTAATAGAAGAGAAGCGCACACTGTTTCTCCATGGTGGGCTGCTTCGTGGAGAGGGTAATTTCCTTTGGAATTGGGGATATTAGGGTCAATCCCGCTTTGCAGAAGACTCTCTAGTATCTCGTTGTTCCCAAAGAGGGCAGCCTTGGCAACAGTGTCCGAAAGGTCATCCGCCTTGGAATTGCTGTCTCCATTCATGACTGAAAGTAGTTCAGCTCCTTGCAGTACCCTATTTCCAACGTCGTAGCTGAATTAGGAACTGAGCAAAATGCTCGTTAGCTTGGGTAACATACAGATCTCTAAACTTTTACCATACTTTTTTTTAATGCAAGCAAGCACACCATGTACGCGCAATCACGTATAGCGCGCGCAATAGCCTCAAAGTATATATTTTTTGGACAAAAAACATTAATCATCACAACTACCACCCACACTAGTGTTGTCATCCACCATATCATTATCATCATCACCATCATCTCCTTCATCCCCAGACCGATTCTTGTCTTGTTTGGTGCCAAGCAGCTTGTTGGACAACTTTTTTAGCTTTGCATAGAAGAATCCATCCATGTTGTGAGTGTGGGGATAAACCCTCCTCGTTAACGAGAGGGATGGGTGGAACCTTTTCTCCCTGTAACGAGTGAAACCATTAGATCCGATCTCAACACCAGCAGCAACTACTTTGACGCTCCTCTTCTTGAGAGCGTAATCCACCACACATTCATTCTCCTCCACCAATACGGAGCAAGTGGAGTAGACGAGGTAGCCTCCAGAGGACGAGTTGGCATCCAGACAGTCGATAGCCGACAGGATTAGCTGTTTCTGGAGGTGAGAGCACCTCTGTATATCCTTCTCAGACTTGTTAATCTTCACGGAAGGATCCTTGGCTACCAAACCACTACCACTGCAGGGAGCATCCAACAGCACTCGATCAAACCCAGTCATGACTTTTGTGAACTCGCGTCCATCATAACAGCATACAATAGCATTGCTTATGCCGAGCCTGTATAAATTACCCACTACAGCCTTTATGCGGTCCTTGTTAGTGTCATTAGACACGAGGCACCCAGTGTTCTTCATAAGAGCAGCTATATAGGTGGACTTCCCTCCAGGTGCAGAACACATATCCAAAATTCGCTCATTTCCCTGTGGTGCAAGGGCCATGACAGGAAGCATGGAAGAAGCTCCCTGCAGGATGTAGTGGCCGGCAAGATACTCCGGTGTAGCACCAATGGGTACAGAACTATCATACACAACTAACCCAACCTTGGACCAATCTCCAATGGGATCAAGATTGACACCACGACTAATTAAAGACTGTGCTAGATCCCTCCTCCTAGCCTTGAGAGTGTTAGTGCGGATTGTGATAGGACGACGGACTTCACATGCTTCCAGATACTCCACTAGTTCTCCTGTGGGGAAAAGTTTCATTAGGTTTTCCATGAGGAACTCACAGTAGCCGTAATATACCATCAGATCATGTAGGAGCACGGCGTTGTACTCCTTCCTGGGACGATCCTTCTCACGCAACTTCTTGAAATCACTCAGAATGTGAACCACTTCCTGTATACGCTGATGAATAACCTGCAAGTCTTGAGGCTGCTGCTTAATCTCCTCAAGCGTGGGGAGCTGGGAAGGCTGACTATCATCTTCTTCATGATATCGTTCACTTTTACTGGCCTTAGATAAACTTCTTGAACACGCCTCTATTTTGTGTTCAGTATCCATCTCCTCTCCCCCCTCATCACTGAGATCTGAGAGCACATCGTCAAAATCAGAAGCACTAGACATTTCAAAGTCCTGTAGTTTCCCAACATGCACATCTTCGGGCTCCTCTAGAGAGGAAAAGAAATTACACAAATTTAGTAAATAAATCTGTACATGTACTGGTTCCCTTTTATCCAACTTACCACTACTTCCATCACTCAAAATGCTCTCTTTCTTCTTCACATGAATTTTTACTTGAGTATCAATAAGAGGAATCCCTGAAGAATTTTTACTTTTAGGCAGAGTGACTCCAGATTTTTTGGAAAGTTTCTTATAAACCTCCTCCTTCACTACCTTTTCCAGAGCCAACTTCACATCTCTCTTCCTGGCTCTTTGCTTGATCCTGCCACCCAAACCTACAGATGACTTGGCTTTCTTGATTTTTTTGTCTTCTTTCCGGAGTTTCAGAGGAAGATCTGGATCTCCTTGCTTTTTAGTTTTCTTTCCCGGACCCTTCTTGGGTCTTTCTTGCCAGTTCTGTCTTCCCATTGATGTAACACGTGGATAGTCAGGCGTGTAGACGACAACCTTTACCTGGTCTTCCAGAAAAGTGTCACATCCAAACAATGCGCGTATATTAAAATACGCGCGAGCGGGAACTTTGCAGCAGTTCTTTGTGAATGTCTTCTAATGACCTCCAGTCTCAAACTTCAGCCGAACATACAGACCTGATCGAGTACGAGTGGAACCTGGCTTCCTGCTACGAGGCTGAGTACCTCCTCAACTTAAAACTCCAGGAAGATATCAAAGAGGGAAGGAACAGGGAAGATGTAACCATGTACTGCGATGATTTCGAGGTGGTAGGAGTGTCCAACTGCGGTGTAGAGCAGGTAGGAATGTCCAACTGCGGTGTAGAGCAGGTAGGAGTAGCTGCACAAGTGGCTAATGCCATGGACACTGAGCATTCAAGTACAAAACAGTTTCAAGATCACAAAATTGATATGACACCTTCAATCATCACAGATTCATCACAGTCGGCTGCTGAGGCTATGGATGGAATTAGCATATCTCACTGTGAGGAAGATTATCTATCTAACTCACTGTCTAATTTGTCCCCACGATGCCAGTTTATTAACAATGGAGCATGCTTATTTAGAGGTCATGTCCTCTGTGAAGGACCTTCTAGGAAGAGGCTATGTTTGGAGCAGGAGGACAAGTCATGAATGTTTCTCACCTTCACTCATGCATGCAAGGCTACAGTTATACATATCTACTGCTTATACATGTTAAATATGACTTGTATCAGTTGTCTCTTCTTGTTTGTTGAATCATTTTTATTGTTTATTTCTTATATCACTTTTTGTTGTTGAAAACTGCTTTTAATATTTACTGTGCTGGTGTGCTATATACCAGGTCGAAGGTGAATTGCTTTTAAGTAGAGACTCAGTTAAAATATGGAATGTGGCACACCCACTTGTGAGATATTCAGGTAGCATAAGGGGGGCATAGAAATTTGGAGCAAACACAATTTCCAATCCCAACAGTAGAAAACAGTAATAAAATGGCACGAGATTATGCCCATTGCTCTATATATGTACCTTTGCTTGGTACAAACTCAATCTGCCTATATATATACCAAGCTTGGTTAGATCCAATAAGTGGTTTTTGACATTGACCTTTTGAATCTGCAAATTTATCCAAAGTAATTTTGTTAAAACAGACAAAGAATAAACAGAATGAGCAGAAAATAATACCATGCCACACATCATTTTGTGAAGGGGTTATCTATTGTGTAAAGAGTTCAATATAGGGATGTTGGAATGATCAAAATCGATAAATGAAATGCCAACTTCCACTTCCTTTTAAACAATCACATCACTATGGAACTTTACTGTACATATAGTGCCTGCCAGCATAAACTTCCCCAAATTAAAATGTGAATAACTTTTATATTGTTAGAATTATCATGAAAATAATATTATTTTTGAAACATACATAAAAAACTGCTCCAGAGAGTAATTTTTCAGATCCTGAAAGAAAAAGAAAAAAATTGTCCAATCAAAACTACGTTTTTGACTTGTTACCATGGAAACCAATGATGTCTTCGACCTGCGGGTGCTCTAGTGTTCAGAATAGTCGTTATAGCTACAACTGTTTGTTTGGTCAACTGTTTCTGGTACTCGAGAAAGCTCTTGAAAGCTCTTGAAATGTCAGCTAAGAAGCCTTGGACGACCAAAAAACTGATTGCTACTAGGTTAGCAAATGCTAGATCTAAAAGAGCTCAAGATACCGGGGAGCGATTGCCACATCTCAAGAGCGCGAGCCCTCTAGTGTTACAGCTGCTTCTGTCGCTGCTGTTCCAGAGCTCCAGGATGACCATTCTGTCCATGCTGCACCACTGCATCGCACTGTGGAGAGCGAACCCGAGAGCATTTCAGAGCTCGAAACAGAAACGGAGGAAGATTTTGATGATGAGCAGGCACAATTGATGTTTGATGACTTCATGGTGGCTCTGCCTCACTCGAAAGATGTTCGCTGTTGTTCTTATGGAGAGCTTCAAGAAGAGACAGAAGATGTCAGTAAGGAATGCTGCTCTGGAAGCTGGCTCCATTGTTGGCTGGAATGAGAAGACCGTGAGAAAGCACAGAAATAACTTCTTCACCAACAATGGCGAGCTAAGTTCCACCAGACAGGGGAAGCATGAGAGAACAACAGTCTACCATAATGAAGAGGTTGGCTTGTCATATATAGTATGTTTCGCAGATCAAGCTTTAATATTTTTTATGTTGATAGATGAATCACACAGCTGCTGAGTGGGTCCGGAAGAATGCTTTCTCGCGTGGGAAGCCAAACATGACTGCTCAAGTATTCTGTGCTTGGGTAAATGAGCACTTGTTACCTTCTAGTCACTTGCCACCACTTCCCCAGGAGCGTTTCCTTGCGGACTTCCATGCGCTGGCTCCACCATCTTGGGTTTAGGCCTATCAACCACAAAAAGGGCATATACATTGACGGACATGAGAGGGAGGATGTTGTCAAATATCGAAAGGTATATTTGCATACTATATTCTACATTAATACACAATTAAGCTGATATTACATATACATTATAGGAGTTTCTGAAAGAGATGGAGTTGCTCTACCAGTCACACAAGCCCCCACCTCAATGCAGTGATGAGGTGCCCAGAGTTAGGCAGGAGGAGGAGGAGGACAAGAAGACACTGGTAGTTCTTTACCATGATGAGAGCGCAAACGAAGGTCCGACGTGGATGTGGGGCGAGGAAGATAAGCCAGCCATACTACCAAAGACGAAAGGTAGTGGAATTATGGTAGCAGATTTCGTGGATGAGCACGAAGGTTATCTCAGGCTCACTCCTGAACAGCACGCCATAGCTCAGAGATTCCACTCGAACATCAAGAAAACAGCAAGAGTTTTCTTAGAATATGGTGCTGAGCGACAAGGGTATTGGACAGGTGATCGCTTCATGGGGCAAATGGAAATGGCATGCGACATTGCCAGCTTCAAGTATCCTCCAAGCATGCACACAGTACTGTTCATCCTGGATCAGAGTAGCTGCCACCAAAAATATGGCACAAATGCGAAGAATATCTTAGTTAAGGATGGAGGGCCACGTCGAGTTCGTGACACAATTTGGGGCAATGGACCACAGAGCATGGTCCATCAAGATGGGACTGCAAAGGGCCTCAAGACCATCTTGGCAGAGAGAGGCCTAGTGAACATTGGCCACTTAAAAGCAGATGAGCTGAGAGAAATCTAAGAAAGAAAAGACACAGGTCGAACACTATGTTCACAGTCGGGGCCAGCGATCCATGTTCCTGCCGAAGTTCCATTGCGAGCTGAACCCCATCGAGCGAGTGTGTGGTCAGTCGAAGAGATATTGTCGTGCTTACACGAACTATACATACTCACGACTTAAGGAGATCATGAATCCAGCTCTTGACTCTGTTTGTATTGATCTTATTAGAAAGTACTTCAGAAAGACGAGGGGGTACGAAAGAGCCTATTTGGAAACAGGCAGGAAAGGAGGTGGAAGGAGCTGTTAAATTGTATAAGTCACACCGGCGTATATTTAATGAAAGTGTGTAACTTCTTTCCACTCACTCAACTTAAATTGCATCTAATAACTTAGTAGATATTCACTTAATCAAAATTCTGTCTTGACCATTTTGTGGCATTTTCTTTGCATGTAATAGTAATACCACTTTTACCTTGAACTCTGTGGACAAAAGGTCTATTTGAAGTGGGTTGTGTCAATTTGTTTAATCAGTGCATATCTCATTTAAAAAAAAAGATTATCACCTTGACCATCTTTTTAGGACACTTTGGAGTGTTATTAGTGTGGAGAGTTTGGGAAATCCCCTCCCTATAGCCTTAGAGTGATTTCTAGGTATACCCCGCAAACATTTTGCTATATACTTGTGGTTATCACTATGCAGAAATTTATTGTGTGACCTTGTGTACCAGGGTGTCCCCTATCCACTGACCAAGTTTCAGAGTGTTCCTTCATTCCTATGTGGACTTATGCACCATTATATAAAAAAAGCATTTGGTGCTGATATAATCAATGCATATACCACAGAGCTATTCCTAAACTGCTGTTCCTCTCTCCAAGTTCTGTTTTATTTCGGTCGTGTACTGATCGTAGAACCTTGCAGCCTTCTTGTTGAACCTCATATTCCTGTCGTTGATATAATCCACATCTGCCTCTTCATTCAAAGCCCTCCTCCTACTAAACTTGGAACGTTTCTCAATCCTGGAAGCAACACAGAGAAAGTAAGTGCATGTATGTATATCAAAGAAAGGAGCAACAAGTTTCCAACCCAATAAATCAAACCACCAACACAAGAATCATAACAAAGCAGCAGCTGCAACACAAACCACGCTTTTGGACATACTGTTTCTCTAAGTCATCCACCATTCTGTTGACCGCATGCTCCGAGGGTTTGGACCCATGAATAAGGGTATTTACACCCGGATAAAAGCTCTCTCCCATTTCCTGTTTCATTTTCTTGTAGGTCGTCATATCAGGCTCCATCTGCTTGGTCAGCCTCTCATACTGCCGGTGCTGTGCCTGTGCGAAGTCTGTGGCAATTAAACACAAAAAATAATGTCACACGGATCATTTCATGAGTCTTTATTTTTTGATAGCACATGTATTCAGTTTACCAGAAAACCCTTTATCTGGGTTCTTCTTTTTTAGGATCTTCCTTTCCTTTCTTTCTAACTCCGATGCTGATGTTTCCAGCATTTTTATTCTGTCATAATCCTCCCCATCTTGCTCAGCTTGCTATAACCATTGACAACAAGAGAGGAAGAAAAGAGAGCTCAGTATTCATTTTTTGCTAAATATATTCCTCACCTTTCTAGCTTCTTCTTCAGCAACCTCCCACTCAACCTTCCTCTTTCTAGCTTCCCAGTTTGTAGGACGTTTGTTCCTTTTGTCTTCCTCCACTACTTCAACATGATTCAGCTTACGAGCTTCATTCTAAAACACAAAACCATCTTCACTATGTTCTTCACACAGCAATGGTGTTAAATTGGAAGACAAACTCCTAGACAAATGAACTTCTGTGACAGACCTTTAACCTTCCTGCTTTGGGGATGGGGAAAATAAAGGGTCTGGGGGAATTAGCATGTGATTTGTGCAGCAGGAATTTGCGCATGTAATAAAGAGAGAACTGTTTGCATGCACAGCAATAACTCAAGACCTACTAGCATGCAGATAACAGTTACTTCTGAGAGTTCTCTTCAGGAACAAGGTCAGCTTGCCTTGCTTGTGAAGAAACAGCTTAGTATTCATGTCTCAACATGCTTAGAGTGCAATACTGAATGTACTGGCACAAGTTTATATGCTGGAAACATTTACTCCCTTCTTCCCCCCTGCCCCAAAGATAATGAAGCTAAGGGGTCAGCTACACCATAGCAGGTCTTGGCATGGTGAAAATATCAGTGCAAAGGGTCAAAGGGTCAATAACTACACATTTTTTAACCTTTCTTATTCTTACCTTTCTTAGCCGAAGATCATAAATCCTTCTTAATCTCTCCTTCCTCTTGTCACCTACCGACAAAGATGGCTTCTCTGAATCATTTTGAGAGTCCATTTCCAGAACAGGAACTGCCTGTGCATTACAAGACTCTGTTTGGTTAGCAACCTCTGAACCAGATTCTGCCTGTACATTCTCTTTTAGTTTCTCTTTCTCTTCTGAACAAGAATCTGATTGGGTACAGACTTCTGGACCAGAATTTTCTTGTTCACTCACTTCTAGACTGAAATCTGCTTGAGTGAGAGATTCTGTTTGAATTGGAGAGCCGCTGTCTGGAGGATCTGGACAAGAGCGGCTCTCACTTTCTGAACCACCATATTTTGTGTTGATGTCCAACCGCTGCTCACCAATAGCGTTAGTACCCTTATGTTGTAAGTTCGCTTCATTCATTTTGTCGAGGGGAGTATCTGTGTGTCCCAAGTCATTCTGGAGCTCAGTACAAGTAGAGGAGGATGTCATAACAAATATGCTAGAAGCGCAAGAAACTGGTAATGAAGGTCATGTGTTTATTTATTTTGTGCGAATTGATTGAGGTTAAAGGTCAATGCTGAGGTTGGGGGGGGAGGTGTAACCAAAATGAGTGATACAGAGTTCGAGAAGTTTCTCCAGCAGGTATATTATGACAAAAAAATATCTGTTCTTCTCCACTCATTTGCTCATTTGTTACACATTTATATCTAGAGTATATCCTCTGGTGCATCCCATTCATCTCTGCTCTCAAGTTCTGGCAGTGCTACAGGTAGCTATAGAATCTCGGTCTGTAGTGCTGCATTAGTTATAATATCATTGAGATGATATTCACTAGCACCATGCCATGGTTCTCTGTAAATGATGTTTGTCATGTTGAAGGGACAGCTTGCTGCAGATGCAATAGGGGAATCAGTTGAACAATGTAACAGTATTGTCATAGTAGCATACATTTATGGCATGTAGTCGAGTAGCACTAGGGAAGCATTGGTATGGCATTGTTCTGCTGTTGTCATGGTGAGAATATTGTCATGGTGAGAATGTGGAACAAACATAATTAGTATGAACAGCTGCATTATTTGAATTAGGCATTGGCAGGGATTTTCCCCACCGACAGAGTGAGGAGCTGAATGACCAGGAGCTTGAAGCCATGGGGAGTTTTTGGTTGAAGTCCTCTGGCCAATTACGCCAAAGTTCTGTTCAGGTGACACTGCCTAGCTTGAATGTGAGCGACATGGATGAGTTTGCCAAAGACAGCTTGGACACTCCCACCAGTATGGAAAGAAAAACCACAAAATCAAGGTATATAACTCATATTAATTATATTTCAGGCATAAGTGCCTGCATGTGAGCTTTGGGGAAGCTTTGGGGACAATGGATTCATAAGCTGACAAACTATTATAGAAGCAAGTATTCTTCTTGGCTTCACATCCCTGGCCATTAATTGTGATGGTGCTTACTTAATACCCTAGCCAGGGTCTATTTCATTGCTTGGCTTCACATCCTCTGGCCATTAATTGTGACGGTGCTTACTTAATACCCTAGCCAGGGTCTATTTCATTGCTAAATAATTCTCATGGGGGAGATGGGTGTGGAAATATGTCCGAGAGATCATCAATGCATAATGAAACAAATGGTGAGCACATGTTGTTGTGAGTGAGGTGGGCAGGGTGTAGCTATTAGTTCTTGGGTTCTCCCTTGTCTCTGTCAGAACCCACTGCAAGTGAAAAATGAACTGTCTGCTCTCAAGGCCAAGTAAACCCATTCCTTTCCTCATAGGCAATAGCTACTAAAGGTTTGCCACACAACTGCTTGGTACACTTTTATCTATTTTTCTATATATATATTATATATATATATATAGTAGCTTAGCTTTTTGACATGCTAACTACAAATACGTCTTTGAAATGCCTTCAGCTTCAGCATGACAGGAGAATCCGACTTTGAATAATCTTTCGCATGTGATAATTATTTGTGGCTTCCTGAGACTAGCACTGTTAAATCACTAGCCACACCCTTTACAATGCTTAGGCAGTCAAGAGATATCTAATCCAGAACAGAATCTCAGATGCTTATTTCTCACCGATAATTATAATTTCCCAAATTACTGTAGCAGTGAACACTGGGTCTGTCAAACGGACAGTTTTGGGACTGGCTGTAAAAGATGTCTACATATTGGGAGCTTTGAAGGAATCTGTGTGCATCTTTTTACCCGTTTGCCAATGATCTGCAGTTTGCACACATCTTTTTGTTCCTCTTCTGCTTAGTTTCTCTGCTGCATTCAGCCTGTCCCCACAGCATCTGTTTTGTCCTCTATTGACGGTAGCCAGTTCACTCTCATCAACTGACTATATAGTCAGTTCTCTTTCAGCAAGTTCTTTCTCTTCCACTTACTGTGCAGCCAGTTATTTTTCCTCTACAGACTACACAGCCAGTTCTCTCTCCATTGATTGTGCATTCCTCTCTTTCCTGACTGAGCAGCCAGTTCTCTCTCCTCAACTGACTGAGCAGCCAGTTCTCTCTCCAACTGACTGAGCAACCAGTTCTCTCTCCTCAACTTGGTGAATGTGATGACCCTTTTCCTTTTATTACATAAGCCCACATGGGCCCATCCTTTAGTGTAGTCCATTTGCACTGCTATGTGGAGAAGTGGGTTGGGGAATGCTTCCATGTCCTGAATATTCAGGTGCTTGTAAAACCTTGATGACATGTCTGGATTGTGGCGTTGTCCTCATTTCTGGGGTTCCTCCTTGAGGAGTTCTAGTCACTGTATGCCTAGTTATTGGCAAGTAAGCGAGCCGTCAGTGGAGAGTTGGATGGATGACTAGGTATTGCTGCGTATGATGTATCTATCAACTACCTACTATCTATGTTTTCACCATAATTAACTTGCAAAAAATATGGGGCTTATGTAAACCGTGAACGGTTGTCATAGTGAAGAGAAGGATTGAGAAAATGGCAGCACACTTGAAGCAGGAGGAAAGAATGCTGGCAGGCAAGAATGGCTGTAGACAATGGGAAAGAATGCTGGAGTTTCATTCTGACATAGCTACAAAATGTTCTAGCTGTGGAGGTGAGATACTGCTAAACTGGAAATGATTGTCTGGTGAATCTGGAGGATTTCTAAGTGGCCTCTCACCTCAACCTTGCACCAGTATGGAATCTGTAAGGAATATATAAAATTCTTAGCTTACCACAATCTCAGCAATACATATGATGGTGTACAGATCAGTGTGCTGTTTTAGGCCTTCAGCTATGCAGAGGTAGGACAATGGCTAGAGCAATGTAATCTAACAACACGAGGGTTTCAAACTAAAACTTAAAATTAAAAAATCCCCCCCTCCATCCTAACTTCGCTCGTTGCATTCATTACTAGTCTGTGTCTTCTAGCAGAATTATTTGTACTGGCTGCATTGCATTCACAATAACTGCTGTTGTTGTTGTTGCTGTTGCTGTTGTTGTTGCTGCTGTTGTTGTTATTTTGTATTAATGGTATGTGTTATGCCTTATTTTAGGGGCAATGAAGACACCCTTACAGATCTCCTGTCACAGACAGGTATGTATGAGGCTGACTCAGCATGTGTGTGATGCTTGGACATAGTAGAATATGTACAATGGTCGAGGCATCACTGCAGTGACTGACATGAAAGCCATTGAAAGGATCTATGTCACACTTTGGCCGCATCTTGAAAAGTACCGTATTTTACAGCATATAAGACACACCTTTTGGTCCCCCCCCCCCCCCCCCCAAAAGGCTCAAGAATTGCCCAGCATCTTATACGTGAAGTTATAAAGATGCTGCACTGTTATTGTCGACTGCGTCTGTGTTTAGTCTCCCCGCTGGCTGCTGCAGTGTTGGGGCTGGCTCCACTGTTATTGTCGACTGCGTCTGTGTTTAGTCTCCCTGCTATTATTGCTGGCTGCTGCAGTGTTGGGGCTGGCTCCACTGTTATTGTCGACTGTGTCTGTGTTTAGTCTCCCTGCTATTATTACTGGCTGCTGCAGTGTTGGGGCTGGCTCCACTGTTATTGTCGTCTGTGTTTAGTCTCCCTGCTATTATTGCTGGCTGCTGCAGTTGGGGCTGGCTCCACTGTTATTGTCGTCTGTGTTTGTGTTTAGTCTCCCTGCTATTATTACTGGCTGCTGCAGTTGGGGCTGGCTCCACTGTTATTGTCGTCTGTGTTTAGTCTCCCTGCTATTATTACTGGCTGCTGCAGAGTGCAGTCCTCTTATCCTCAATAATATGACTACAGGAAGAAAAAGATCAAGCTATATTATCAGCTACAAACTGAACTATGGAAAGAGCATGGTAACAGAGCAGCAGAACGAACAGGGAAAAAAATGGAGGCTAAGTACCAAAGACACGGGATGCTTAAATAACTAAATAGTTTCCTCCACTAAATATCCCGAGCTGAAAATGTGGGTGCATCTTACAAGCCCATGTGTCTTGTATGTTAAAATACGGTAGTTGCCGAAAAATTGGTGGCCTCTGTTTGACCCTGGCTATTGTATATCAGCGTATGCACTATGTGTGGTAATGGGAGGGTTTCCTGATTGACTCCTCCATAGACTTGCAGCAACATCGGTTGCTTGCAGTTGTTGCTTGATCATCATATGCTTCCATCTCTGCACTAGTAGCTGCACTCCACTCTGACCAGCATGCTTCTTAGTGACCATCTCAAAAGCAATAACCAACACACTTTGCCAGTATATATATTACATTTGGATATGGCTTTATGAATCTCATTACAGCACTTGTGTAGGATACTGGACACTGTGTGATAGCTCCTTTAACCCTCTCACTGCCACATGTGTGATAGCTCCTTTAACCCTCTCACTGCCACATGTGTGATAGCTCCTTTAACCCTCTCACTGCCACATGTGTGATAGCTCCTTTAACCCTCTCACTGCCACATGTGTGATAGCTCCTTTAACCCTCTCTCTGCCATAAGCCATAAGTCATAAGCACCCGCAGGCAAAATCGAAGACTTTCACTTTGTAACAAATGACTTCAATATTTTGTTGAAAAACATGGAGAGGGTTGTTCTATCAATCTTCAAAGTTTCAATTGAACAACTCTTGAAGGGAACTGTGACGTCAAAGTTCAAGTCGTAGATTTGAAAAGATGGAATTATGCTTCAACCAAGACAGGGCTTTGGAGCTGCTGTTTGACGACGACTTCACCCTCTCAGACAGCAAGGGCAGTGATGAAGAAGATGCTGGGATGCAGGTGTACCTTGCAGATGATGATGTGCACCCTGAGGACATGGCAGATCTCAGGAGAGCTGTTGTTTCTGATGAAGAATACTCTAGTGGTTCAGGAGATCAGTTTGAAGGTAAGTACTCTATAGATGTAGTCAGTAGATATAGATACGTAGCCAGAACAATGGGAGAATTGTTATAGATGACTATAGGATATAAAAATAGAGCAAGGTTGCTAGATGGATCTCCTTGTAGTGCTGACGGACAATCACCTCGACTGACTGGCTGACACAGCTGATTTCCTATGATACAGGGTGCAACCATCTTTCACCAGAAGATTCATTAGTTCATGGGCTACAACTTGGTGTGTAATTGTTCAGCACTATTAGTCAAATATTGAAGTAGCAGGTGAAGAACATATTATAAACATATTCACATGTTGTGGTTTAGTTGCTAGGCAACTAAATTTCTTCACGATATTGGTCAATTCATGGGCAGTTTAGTGATGTATGGTTACTAGGTACATTTCTCAACTACTGGTTTTATACTGAATATAATGTTGTAGTCATCGATATTCTTTATAAAGTTGGCAGCACGAGAGTTGCCATAGAAGAGCATACATGTTCTTCCTTTGTGATACACCTGCAGTACTATTGAATCTAACCAGGTGCAGGCAATTTTGGTGTCTGTGCCAGTCAAGAATGTGTAGAAGTGCTTGTAATATTTAACAACTAGAGTGTTCTCGCCCACTCTGAGTTGTGAGTTGGTGCCTCACTTCTAAGATCTCTTGAGTTGAACTCCAGCCTCATATTTGTAAGCATTGTGGTCATGCTTGATGGTTTGCATATAGTAATACTCTCCTCCGGCCATTGCCACCCTGTGATTGGTCCTCTCTACGTGAAAAGTAAAGTGCACCTCTTGAAACCCACAACAATACTTGCACTGACTATGGTGGATATATCAGGATAGTGGTTGTGTTGATCATCTGCAGCAGACCGTCATCGGCTTGTGCAGGCTCATTCAATACTTGCACTGACTATGGTGGATATATCAGGATAATGGTTGTGTTGATCATCTGCAGCAGACCGTCATCAGGTTGTGCAGGCTCTCAATACTTGCCCTGACTATGGTGGATATATCAGGATAGTGGTTGTGTTGATCATCTGCAGCAGACCGTCATCAGCTTGTGCACGCTCATTCAATACTTGCACTGACTATGGCGGGATAGTGGTTGTGTTGATCATCTGCAGCAGACTGTCATCAGCTTGTGCAGGCTCATTCAATACTTGCACTGACTATGGTGGATATATCAGGATAGTGGTTGTGTTGATCATCTGCAGCAGACCGTCAACAGCTTGTGCAGGCTCATTCAATACTTGCACTGACTATGGTGGATATATCAGGATAGTGGTTGTGTTGATCATCTGCAGCAGACCATCATCAGCTTGTGCAGGCTCATTCAATACTTGCACTGACTATGGTGGATATATCAGGATAGTGGTTGTGTTGATCATCTGCAGCAGACCGTCATCAGCTTGTGCAGGCTCATTCAATACTTGCACTGACTATGGTGGATATATCAGGATAGTGGTTGTGTTGATCATCTGCAGCAGACCGTCATCGGCTTGTGCAGGCTCATTCAATACTTGCACTGACTATGGTGGATATATCAGGATAGTGGTTGTGTTGATTATCTGCAGCAGACCGTCATCAACTTGTGCAGGCTCACAAGTTCCATGTAGGACTTGAAATAGAAATAATGTTAATTGCCTATAAGTGAATGCTGTCGTCAGCAGTGACTTAAGATGGTAGACAGTAGACAGTTTGTGTTCTGGACAAACACTAAATATGTATACAGGTATATAGACGGGGCAAACTTGTTTACTGCACTTCACACTTTTCTGGCGCAGACTAATGAGCATGGTGATGAAGTGGCTAATCTCTGGCTATATTGCACACATAGCTCACACATACAGAGCTATATACACTGCGGAGTGTTGTGTGGAATCCTGAACAAGAATGAGCAATGACTCCGAGGATATGAGTGTGAACTTGCATGTGGCGATGCACACGTTTCATTGTGTGCATGGTTCGTTTCCTAGGGGAAATGTCTCACCTTACATAAACTAAACATGCTCTTGCTTGTTGTTGAATGGGGGGAGGTGGCTCAGCTGCATGTCCTGGATACTAGCCTGAAACATTCACTATTCCCAGAAAGGTGGTGGAAACTCCATGTGATGTACCATGCAGTGGTTATGTAGCTCAGACACTTTAATTAAGTGGTACATCAGAAGCCCTAGACCACAAGAGACTTGTGTTGGATATGGAATGCACATTACAATGCATTGGAATATGCATGCTTGAGCAGAGTTCTTATAATGATAGGCAGTGCTGCTATAATGTGTGTTTGTAGATGCAAGATTGACACATGCAGTCATAGGTGATGTGTTGGTGGTTAGTTTTGAAGGAAGTCTAGAGCAGGCTGTAGACAGTCTTGTGTGTTTTGTTGATAAGAACAACAACAAGTGACAAGTGAACTCCAGAGGTCTTGTATGTATGCTAGTTGTGCATGCTGTATGAGGCCTTCATGCATGCATGCTTGTGCAGGCATGGCATGAGCCTTCGATAGCTCAGTTGGTAGAGCGGTGGACTGTAGTGGTCAGAGATATCCATAGGTCGCTGGTTCAAATCCGGCTCGAAGGACTTTTTCCCCTCTTTTTCCCCATGAACAGGTCCTGAACAGGTCCTGAACAGGTCCTAATGCGAGTTGCTTAAAATGAACTTTTGGACCTAAATGTTTTGTCTTTGCGAACCTTCACAGTGACAGCAAGTGTAGTCTGTTTTCTCTCAGGGGCTTCCCCTAGGCACTCATGTCACCTGCACTCACCTTCACTCACCTTCACTCACCTGCCAATTATGCAGTCAGTGGCATTATTGACAACTACCCTACAAAAGGCATGCTGAAATAACCAACCGAAACTGAATGGAAGAGACTTTAGTTGCAGTGGTGGCAAGATGTTAGGCTTGCTAGCCAGAACCTTACTTGTGTGAAATAGTGACTAGCCCCTCTTAACCTTTTCACTGCGCATACCCGGTACTACCGGGTAGGAAAAAAATGTCGTTGAATTGCGCGTACCCGGT
Organism: Cladorhizidae sp. MBARI D1340-BT2; assembly: GCA_028752905.1. Classification (NCBI taxonomy): domain Eukaryota; kingdom Metazoa; phylum Porifera; class Demospongiae; order Poecilosclerida; family Cladorhizidae; species Cladorhizidae sp. MBARI D1340-BT2. The sequence continues at coordinate 20,115,400 of JAQNBH010000017.1, read as the reverse complement.
AGTACTGGGTATGTGAAAATAATCATTTTTAAAATTCTGCGTGTACTGCACGTGCCATCTATTGTTTTTTCTATGAACTAGAGATGATTTCCACGTGTTTCCCAGCGGTAGGCAGAAAAATGGCGTGAGTGGACCAGACAGCGAGGACAACTTTGATTTGGACGATACAGGTAATTCGTTTGCAACAGTTTACTGTGATAATGCCGACAGTGATTGGGAGTATTCCATGGATGAGACCGATGATTTGCTCGACTTGGGAGGCCCTGCACAGGGCCAAGGTGACAATGCTATGTCTGTAGATTGAAACAACATCAATGTGACCAAAATATATGGCTGCTAAGGGTTACATAACCAGATAAATGTTCAATAGAAAATATGCATGTGAACTTCAAATACCTGCATTCCATGATCCCAGAAGGTTGTGTGGAGTATAAATGACTAATTGTTGGGAAAAACACATGTTACAGTGATTTTTTTTTAATGATTCTGCCGACAAATGTTGATTTTGTCTGTTTTTGAATAAAATGATGAAACTATTGATGTTTTTATTCATTCTATGTATCTTCATCATTATCCAGTGAAAAAAACGGCATCCCATAAGAATTTCTTGGAGAAAAAGTAGTTTTTATCACTGATTTGATGAAAAAATGTAATTCCAATATGGCCGCCATGAGGTCACATTACCACCTAATTATGCAAAATACCAAATTTCATTTTTTTCCCCATAGGCCAACCTCTTGCCCACCCAAACACACAAAAAGGATTTCAAACTAACCTCTTAGTATTTTTTTGGCATTGATTTCAAAATCACCTTGAGGAAAAAAGCCCAGCACAGGGGGGGGGGGGTTGGTTTAATTACCTGCAGCAGTGAAAGGGTTAAGATTGACCAGTGAGATTAGTCTCTAACACATGTGTTGATGAGTGACTAGTGAGGCTAGCCCCTCTTAAGATTGACCAGTGAGACTAATCTCTCATGCATGTGTTGATGAGTGACTAGTGAGGCTAGCCCCTCTTAAGATTGACCAGTGAGACTAATCTCTCATGCATGTGTTGATGAGTGACTAGTGAGGCTAGCCCCTCTTAAGATTGACCAGTGAGACTAATCTCTCATGCATGTGTTGATGAGTGACTAGTGAGGCTAGCCCCTCTTAAGATTGACCAGTGAGACTAATCTCTCATGCATGTGTTGATGAGTGACTAGTGAGGCTAGCCCCTCTTAAGATTGACCAGTGAGACTAATCTCTCATGCATGTGTTGATGAGTGACTAGTGAGGCTAGCCCCTCTTAAGATTGACCAGTGAGACTAATCTCTCATGCATGTGTTGATGAGTGACTAGTGAGGCTAGCCCCTCTTAAGATTGACCAGTGAGACTAATCTCTCATGCATGTGTTGATGAGTGACTAGTGAGGCTAGCCCCTCTTAAGATTGACCAGTGAGACTAATCTCTCATGCATGTGTTGATGAGTGACTAGTGAGGCTAGCCCCTCTTAAGATTGACCAGTGAGACTAATCTCTCATGCATGTGTTGATGAGTGACTAGTGAGGCTAGCCCCTCTTAAGATTGACCAGTGAGACTAATCTCTCATGCATGTGTTGATGAGTGACTAGTGAGGCTAGCCCCTCTTAAGATTGACCAGTGAGACTAATCTCTCATGCATGTGTTGATGAGTGACTAGTGAGGCTAGCCCCTCTTAAGATTGACCAGTGAGACTAATCTCTCATGCATGTGTTGATGAGTGACTAGTGAGGCTAGCCCCTCTTAAGATTGACCAGTGAGACTAATCTCTCATGCATGTGTTGATGAGTGACTAGTGAGGCTAGCCCCTCTTAAGATTGACCAGTGAGACTAATCTCTCATGCATGTGTTGATGAGTGACTAGTGAGGTAGCCCCTCTTAAGATTGACCAGTGAGACTAATCTCTCATGCATGTGTTGATGAGTGACTAGTGAGGCTAGCCCCTCTTAAGATTGACCAGTGAGACTAATCTCTCATGCATGTGTTGATGAGTGACTAGTGAGGCTAGCCCCTCTTAAGATTGACCAGTGAGACTAATCTCTCATGCATGTGTTGATGAGTGACTAGTGACTAGTGAGGCTAAGATTGACCAGTGAGATTAGTCTCTCACACATGTGTTGATGAGTGACTAGCTGTCTAGCCTCCCTAAGGTTAGGCGAGGCTAAAATAAGCTCGTCCTCACTTTGTAAGGTGTGAAGGTTATTTGTGACTCTTCCAATGAGGTTGTGGAAAGCATGTTACTGCTTTCTTTCTGGTGTACAGCATCACAGGATGAGCAGTGTCAGAAGTACTGTAGACTTGACTGTGTAGTGATTATGGAAGACTTTAGTGCAGACATTAGTCTTGGCTGCAGATATTAGTCTTGCTTAAATCAAACATGTTTGATCTGTAAGTGGTTTTTTTCTTCACAACTCCTCATAATTGTCACCTTTCGGACGTAGCATTCGTCCACAGAAACATGGCTACTGTCTCCATACCATTCTTGGCATAGCTGTTTGGTAAAGTGTCTTGCTGACAAGCCTAGATGGGTTGTGCACCACTGAGTGAGTGCACTCAGGTATAATGGTGCACTGTAGACATATGGTGAGTGGCTGTATTGTAGGCTAACACCTGTGAGGGTGTGGAAAAGAAAGGAGTGCTGGGGAGGAAAGGACCTTCAATGAGGTTTGAACCAGTGACATCATGAATTATTTGACCACGATAGTCTTTCAGAAGCCAAGCCACATGGAACCAGGAGTTGCAATATGCTTGCATGAGTTCAGCCATTAATGATAGTCAGTGCTGCTATGATGTATTGGTGCATGTGTGTTTGTAGATGCAAGATTGAATGTTGTCTGCACACATGCAGTCATAGGTAATTTTTAAGTTCATTGCTGTCTTTATTAACATGCTTATGAATATTGATGATGTTGTGAAGATGTGTCCATCAGACGTGGGCAGAGCACACATGTGCTCACTAGAGCACAGTGAAGGCCCATGTGCTAAAGGAGTAGAGATGGAGTTTGTTCAGTGCTTGCATGGCTAGTGGAGTCTTTTGTGAGGGGCAAGTGTGATGTGTTGGTGGTTAGTTTTGAAGGAAGTCTAGAGCAGGGCTTGTACTGTAGACAGTCTTGTGTGTTTTGTTTGAAGAACAACAATAAGTGACAAATGCACTCCAGAGGTCTTGTATGTATGCTAGTTGTGCATGCAGTATGAGGCCTTCATGCATGCATGCTTGTGCAGGTATGGCATGAGCCTTCGATAGCTCAGTTGGTAGAGCGGTGGACTGTAGTGGTCAGAGATATCCATAGGTCGCTGGTTCAAATCCGGCTCGAAGGACTTTTTTTCTTTTTTTCTTATGAACAGGTCCTAATGCGAGTTATTTTGCTGCTTAAAATGAACTTTTGGACCTAAATGTTTTGTCTTTGCGAACCTTCCACAATGACAGCAAGTGTAGTCTGTTTTCTCTTGGCCTCCCCTAGGCACTCATGTCACCTTCACTCACCTACCAATATGGTGCATTCTTCCGGTGACTATTGTGCTTACTGGAGGCTACTTTGATATGTAAGGCTTAGCAAAATGGAAGTGCATCGGAAGCACATCCAGTCCTGAACCAGCTGAATTGGACTCCATGGCATTTGTTGTCTCCAGTTTAGCGTTTCCATGGACAACACACAACACAAGAAGAAGAGAAGGAAGAATTTTTTGTTTTTCTCCTCTTGTGAATTCAGCCATGAAGTAGAGCTGTGATGCAGCACAGAAACAGGATCGAGCTAACTGTAAGGCACTATCTTTAGTGCTTGACGAATTCCACAAGAGAAAATAAGCCAGGGGAATGTTCATTTATTCACACTGTCTACAGTGCAGGTGAGTTTAAATCTAGCCTGCTTATTCCCTACTAGAATTTTATAGCAAGTCAGCGGACTAAAATTGTGAGCTTCAGATATAATGAAGGCAAAGTTCTATTTAATGTGGTACTTATAATCCATTTAACGCCCATGCCATGAATTGTTTTGAACCAATTAAAACCACCTCTCGAGGGACATTTGCTATGATGTACAAAGGGGCACAGTTCAAACTCAGTGTGGATGTGACCAGTGTGCATTCACTCATGTTCTGAGTGTGCAGTGCTGACAGCCCTTTAGATTGTGTGAGTCTTGCTAGCCACACCCTTTACTGGTTCACTCGGAGGTGGGTCCATGGGCTGCTGAAGTTGTCGCATTCTTTGTTGTTCTCCTGACAGGAATGTTTCAGATGCCATCAGTTGGCTGTGTTTATTGTAAGTCAGGTGAGCTTATTTTGTTAGGTGTGGCTCCATCAGCTGATGATCAGTTATCACTCACAATTTACTTTGGAAACTGAATGGCATTAGCTGCAGTGATGGCAAGTTGTTAATCTTGCTAGCCAGACTCTCTTACACATCTGAAAGAGTGTCTAGTGAGACTAGCTTCTCTTACACATCTGAAAGAGTGTCTAGTGAGACTAGCTTCTCTTACACATCTGAAAGAGTGACTAGTGAGACTAGCTTCTCTTACACATCTGAAAGAGTGTCTAGTGAGACTAACTTCTCTTACACATCTGAAAGAGTGTCTAGTGAGACTAGCTTCTCTTACACATCTGAAAGAGTGACTAGTGAGACTAGCTTCTCTTAAATGTCTGAAAGAATGAGACTAGCTTCTCTTAAATGTCTGAAAGAGTGACTAGTGAGACTCTTGCCTGCAAGTGGCAAAGGTGTATTTATGTCGTGCAATAATTAAGTTTGCTATTACCTTCTCCATGTTGCATAGCAACACAATATTTCCATGCAGAGCAGTGTCAAAAGTGCTGCAGACTTAATTGTGTAGTAATTTTAGGAAGCTTTAGTTGCAGGCATTAGTCTTGGCTGCAGATATGAGTCTTGGCTGCAGACATTAGTCTTGGCTGCAGACATTGGTCTTGACTGCAGACATTAGTCTTGGCTGCAGACATTAGTCTTAGCTGCAGACATTAGTCTTGGCTGCAGGCATTGGTCTTGGCTGCAGACATTGGTCTTGGCTGCAGACATTAGTCCTGGCTGCAGACATTAGTCTTGGCTGCAGACATTAGTCTTGGCTGCAGACATTAGTCTTGGCTGCAGACATTAGTCTTGGCTGCAGACATTAGTCTTGGCTGCAGACATTGGTCTTGGCTGCAGACATTAGTCTTGGCTGCAGACATTAGTCTTGGCTGCAGGCATTGGTCTTGGCTGCAGACATTGGTCTTGGCTGCAGACATTAGTCTTGGCTGCAGACATTAGTCTTGGATGCAGACATTAGTCCTGGCTGCAGACATTAGTCTTGGCTGCAGACATTAGTCTTGGCTGCAGACATTAGTCTTGGCTGCAGACATTAGTCTTGGATGCAGACATTAATCTTGGCTGCAGACATTAGTCTTGGCTGCAGACATTAGTCTTGGCTGCAGACATTAGTCTTGGCTGCAGACATTAGTCTTGGCTGCAGGCATTAGACTTGGCTGCAGACATTAGTCTTGGCTGCAGACATTAGTCTTGGCTGCAGACATTAGTCTTGGCTGCAGATCTTAAGGCTTGTCCACAACACGACTGGCCACGCATTGCATGTTGCCAATTTACCTTTGACCCGAACCGCCGCTCTACAAAGATGGTCACACGATGTTCTGACTGGTCCGACGCTGCGTTTCAGATGCTGGATTAGAAAAAAGTTCTAATCCAGCATCTGAAATTCAGCGTCGGACCAATCAATGTCCATCTTTGTTGTGCGCGATTCAAGGGTCAAAGGTCAATTGACTACACGCAATGCAACTCTTGGCCAGTGCCGTATTGTGAACCAGCCTTTAGCCTTGCTGATGTGTTATTGTTCTTCGCACCTCGTTCGCACCTCATCATAATTTTCACCTTGATATGTACGTAGCATTCGTCCAGAAACCTGGCCACTGTCCCCATACCATTCTCCGGCATTGCTGTTTGGTAAAGTGTCTTGCTGACAAGCCTAGATGGGTTGTCCCCCACTGAGTGAGTGCACTCAGGTATAATGGTGCACTGTAGACATCTGGTGAGTGGCTGTATTGTAGCTGAGGGTAGGCTAACACCTGTGAGGGTGTGGAAAAGAAAGGACATGGAGTGCTGGGGAGGAAAGGGAAAAATTCCTTCAACGAGGTTTGAACCAGTGACCTCATGAATTATTTGACCACGATAGTCTATCAGAAGCCAAGCCACATGGAACCAGGAGTTGCAATATGCTTGCATGAGTTCAGCCATTAATGATAGTGCTGCTATGATGTATTGGTGCATGTGTGTTTGTAGATGCAAGATTGAATGTTGTCTGCACACATGCAGTCATAGGTAATTTTTAAGTTCATTGCTGTCTTTATTAACATGTTTATGAATATTGATGAGGTTGTGAAGATGTGTCCGTCAGACATGGGCAGAGCACACATGTGCTCACTAGAGCACAGTGAAGGCCCATGTGGTAAAGGAGAGAGATGAAGTTTGTTCAGTGCACTTGTATGGCTAGTGGAGTCTTTTGTGAGGGGCAAGTGTGATGTGTTGGTGGTTAGTTTTGAAGGTAGTCTAGAGCAGGGCTTGTACTGTAGACAGTCTTGTGTGTTTTGTTGATAAGAACAACAACAAGTGACAAGTGCACTCCAGAGGTCTTGTATGTATGCTAGTTGTGCATGCTGTATGAGGCCTTCATGCATGCATGCTTGTGCAGGCATGGCATGAGCCTTCGATAGCTCAGTTGGTAGAGCGGTGGACTGTAGTGGTCAGAGATATCCATAGGTCGCTGGTTCAAATCCGGCTCGAAGGACTTTTTTTCTTCTTTTTCCCCATGAACCGGTCCTAATGCGAGTTATTCTGCTGCTTAAAATGAACTTTTGAACCTAAATGTTTTGTCTTTGCGAACCTTCCACAGTGACAGCAATTGTAGTCTGTTTTCTCTGGGCTTCCCCTAGGCACTCATGTCACCTTCACTCACGTGCCAATTATGCAGCACAGTGGCATTATTGACAACTACCCTACAAAAGGCATGCTGAAATCACCAACCCAAACCGAAACTGAATGGAAGAGACTTTAGTTGCAGTGGTGGCAAGATGTTAGGCTTGCTAGCCAGACCCTTACTTGTGTGAAATAGTGACTAGTGAGGCTAGTCCCTCTTAACCTTTTCACTGCGCATACCCGGTAGTACCGGGTAGAAAAAAATGTCGTTGAATTGCGCGTACCTGGTAGTACCGGGTATGTGAAAATAATCATTTTTTAAATTCCGCGTGTACTGCACGTGCCATCTATTGTTTTTTCTATGAACTAGAGATGATTTCCACGTGTTTCCCAGCGGTAGGCAGCAAAATGGCGCGAGTGGACCAGACAGCGAGGACAACTTTGATTTGGACGATACAGGTAATTCGTTTGCAACAGTTTACTGTGATAATGCCGACAGTGATTGGGAGTATTCCATGGATGAGACCGATGATTTGCTCGACTTGTCGACTCGACAGGGCCAAGGTGACAATGCTATGTCTGTAGATTGAATGTCTGTAGATTGAAACGACATCAATGTGACCAAAATATATGGCTGCTAAGGGTTACATAACCAGATAAATATTCAATAGAAAATATGCATGTGAACTTCAAATACTTGCATTCCATGATCCCAGAAGGTTGTGTGGAGTATAAATGACTAATTGTTGGGAAAAACACATGTTACAGTGATTTGTTTGTGTGTGTTTTTTACGATTCTGCCGACAAATGTTGATTTTGTCTGTTTTTGAATAAAATGATGAAACTATGTTTTTATTCATTCTATGTATCTTCATCGGAAAAAATGGCATCCCATAAGAATTTCTTGGAGAAAAAGTAGTTTTTATCACTGATTTGATGAAAAAATGTAAATCCAATATGGCCGCCATGAGGTCACATTACCACCTAATTATGCAAAATACCAAATTTCAATTTTCCCCCCATAGGCCAACCTCTTGCCCACCCAAACACACAAAAAGGATTTCAAAATAACCTCTTAGTATTTTTTTGGCATTGATTTCAAAATCACCTTTTTTCCTAAAAAAAAAGCCCAGCACAGGGGGGGGGGGGGGGGGGGGGGGGTTAATTACCTGCAGCAGTGAAAGGGTTAAGATTGACCAGTGAGACTAATCTCTCATGCATGTGTTGATGAGTGACTAGTGAGGCTAGCTCCTCTTAAGATTGACCAGTGAGACTAATCTCTCATGCATGTGTTGATGAGTGACTAGTGAGGCTAGCCCCTCTTAAGATTGACCAGTGAGACTAATCTCTCATGCATGTGTTGATGAGTGACTAGTGAGGCTAGCCCCTCTTAAGATTGACCAGTGAGACTAATCTCTCATGCATGTGTTGATGAGTGACTAGTGAGGCTAGCCCCTCTTAAGATTGACCAGTGAGACTAATCTCTCAGTGCATGTGTTGATGAGTGACTAGTGAGGCTAGCCCCTCTTAAGATTGACCAGTGAGACTAATCTCTCACGCATGTGTTGATGAGTGACTAGCTGTCTAGCCTCCCTAAGGTTAGGCGAGGCTAAAATAAGCTCGTCCTCACTTTGTAAGGTGTGAAGGTTATTTGTGACTCTTCCAATGAGGTTGTGGAAAGCATGTTACTGCTTTCTTTCTGGTGTACAGCATCACAGGATGAGCAGTGTCAGAAGTACTGTAGACTTGACTGTGCAGTGATTATGGAAGATTTTAGTGCAGACATTAGTCTTGGCTGCAGACATTAGTCTTGGCTGCAGACATTAGTCTTGGCTGCAGACATGAGTCTTGGCTGCAGACATTAGTCTTGGCTGCAGATGTTAGTCTTGCTTAAATCAAACATGTTTGATCTGTAAGTGTTTTTGTTTTTCACAACTCCTCATAATTGTCACCTTTCATACGTAGCATTCGTCCACAGAAACCTGGCTACTGTCTCCATACCATTCTTGGCATAGCTGTTTGGTAAAGTGTCTTTCTGAAGCCTAGATGGGTCATGCACCACTGAGTGAGTGCACTCAGGTATAATGGTGCACTGTAGACATCTGGTGAGTGGCTGTATTGTAGGCTAACACCTGTGAGGGTGTGGAAAAGAAAGGACATGGAGTGCTGGGGAGGAAAGGGAAAAAGTCCGTCAACGAGGTTTGAACCAGTGACCTCATGAATTATTTGACCACGATAGTCTATCAGAAGCCAAGCCACATGGAACCAGGAGTTGCAATATGCTTGCATGAGTTCAGCCATTAATGATAGCCAGTGCTGCTATGATGTATTGGTGCATGTGTGTTTGTAGATGCAAGATTGAATGTTGTCTGAACACATGCAGTCATAGGTAATTTTTTAGTTCATTGCTGTCTTTATTAACATGCTTATGAATATTGATGATGTTGTGAAGATGTGTCCATCAGACGTGGGCAGAGCACACATGTGCTCACTAGAGCACAGTGAAGGCCCATGTGCTAAAGGAGTAGAGATGGAGTTTGTTCAGTGCTTGCATGGCTAGTGGAGTCTTTTGTGAGGGGCAAGTGTGATGTGTTGGTGGTTAGTTTTGAAGGAAGTCTAGAGCAGGGCTTGTACTGTAGACAGTCTTGTGTGTTTTGTTGATAAGAACAACAACAAGTGACAAATGCACTCCAGAGGTCTTGTATGTATGCTAGTTGTGCATGCTGTATGAGGCCTTCATGCATGCATGCTTGTGCAGGCATGGCATGAGCCTTCGATAGCTCAGTTGGTAGAGCGGTGGACTGTAGTGGTCAGAGATATCCATAGGTCGCTGGTTCAAATCCGGCTCGAAGGACTTTTTTTCTTTTTTTCTTATGAACAGGTCCTAATGCGAGTTATTTTGCTGCTTAAAATGAACTTTTGAACCTAAATGTTTTGTCTTTGCGAACCTTCCACAATGACAGCAAGTGTAGTCTGTTTTCTCTGGGCCTCCCCTAGGCACGCGTCACCTTCACTCACCTACCAATATGGTGCATTCTTCCGGTGACTGTTGTGCTTACTGGAGGCTACTTTGATACGTACGGCTGTCCACACTTTGCAAAATGGAAGTGCATCGGAAGCACATCCAGTCCTGAACCAGCTGAATTGGACTCCATGGCATTTGTTGTCTCCAGTTTAGCGTTTCCATGGACAACACAAGAAGAAGAGAAGGAAGAAGTTTTTGTTTTTCTCCTCTTGTGAATTCAGCCACGAAGTAGAGCTGTGATGCAGCACAGAAACAGGATCGAGCTAACTGTAAGGCACTATCTTTAGTGCTTGACGAATTCCACAAGAGAAAATAAGCCAGGGGGAATGTTCATTTATTCACACTGTCTACAGTGCAGGTGAGTTTAAATCTAGCCTGCTTATTCCCTACTAGAATTTTATAGCAAGTCAGCGGACTAGTCTCCTCCAAATTGTGAGCTTCAACTATAATGAGGGCAAAGTTCTATTTAAGGAGGTACTTATAATCTATTTAACACCCATGGTGATTGCCATGAATTGTTTTGAACCAATTAAAACCACCTCTCGAGGGATATTTGCTATGATGTACAAAGGGGCACAATTCAAACAGTGTGGATGCGACCAGTGTGCATTCACTCATGTTCTGAGTGTGCAGTGCTGACAGGCCTTTAGATTGTGTGAGTCTCGCTAGCCACACCCTTTACTGGTTCACTCGGCTGAAGTTGTTGCATTCTTTGTTGTTCTCCTGACAGTAATGTTTCAGATGCCATCAGTTGGCTGTGTTTATTGTAAGTCAGGTGAGCTTATTTTGTTTGGTGTGGCTCCATCAGCTGATGATCGGTTATCACTCACAATTTACTTTGGAAACTGAATGGCATTAGCCGCAGTGATGGCAAGTTGTTAATCTTGCTAGCCAGACTCTCTTACACATCTGAAAGAATGACTAGTGAGACTAGCTTCTCTTACACATCTGAGATTAGTCTTGGCTGCAGACATTAGTCTTGGCTGCAGACATTAGTCTTGGCTGCAGACATTGGTCTTGGCTGCAGACATTGGTCTTGGCTGCAGACATTGGTCTTGGCTGCAGACATTAGTCTTGGCTGCAGACATTAGTCTTGGCTGCAGACATTAGTCTTGGCTGCAGACATTAGTCTTGGCTTCAGATCTTAAGGCTTGTCCACAACACGACTCTGGCCACGCATTGCATGTTGCCAATTTACCTTTGACCCGAACCGCCGCTCTACAAAGATGGTCACACGATGTTCTGACTGGTCCGACGCTGCGTTTCAGATGCTGGATTAGAAAAAAGTTCTAATCCAGCATCTGAAATTCAGCGTCGGACCAATCAATGTCCATCTTTGTTGTGCGCGATTCAAGGGTCAAAGGTCAATTGACTGCATGCAATGTAACGCTTGGCCAGTGCCGTATTGTGAACCAGCCTTTAGCCTTGCTGATGTGTTATTGTTCTTCGCACCTCGTTCGCACCTCATCATAATTTTCACCTTGATATGTACGTAGCATTCGTCCAGAAACCTGGCCACTGTCCCCATACCATTCTCCGGCATTGCTGTTTGGTAAAGGGTCTTGCTGACAAGCCTAGATGGGTTGTGCACCACTGAGTGAGTGCACTCAGGTATAATGGTGCACTGTAGACATCTGGTGAGTGGCTGTATTGTAGCTGAGGGTAGGCTGAGGGTGTGGAAAAGAAAGGACATGGAGTGCTGGGGAGGAAAGGGAAAAAGTCCTTCAACGAGGTTTGAACCAGTGACCCCATGAATTATTTGACCACGATAGTCTTTCAGTAGCCAAGCCACATGGAACCAGGAGTTGCAATATGCTTGCATGAGTTCAGCCATTAATGATAGTGCTGCTATGATGTATTGGTGCATGTGTGTTTGTAGATGCAAGATTGAATGTTGTCTGCACACATGCAGTCATAGGTAATTTTTAAGTTCATTGCTGTCTTTATTAACATGTTTATGAATATTGATGAGGTTGTGAAGATGTGTCCGTCAGACATGGGCAGAGCACACATGTGCTCACTAGAGCACATTGAAGGCCCATGTGGTAAAGGAGTAGAGATGGAGTTTGTTCAGTGTACTTGCATGGCTAGTGGAGTCTTTTGTGAGGGGCAAGTGTGATGTGTTGGTGGTTAGTTTTGAAGGAAGTCTAGAGCAGGACTTGTACTATAGACAGTCTTGTGTGTTTTGTTGATAAGAACAACAACAAGTGACAAGTGCACTCCAGAGGTCTTGTATGTATGCTAGTTGTGCATGCTGTATGAGGCCTTCATGCATGCATGCTTGTGCAGGCATGGCATGAGCCTTCGATAGCTCAGTTGGTAGAGCGGTGGACTGTAGTGGTCAGAGATATCCATAGGTCGCTGGTTCAAATCCGGCTCGAAGGACTTTTTTCTTTTTCCCCTCTTTTTCCCCATGAACAGGTCCTAATGCGAGTTATTCTGCTTCTTAAAATGAACTTTTGAACCTAAATGTTTTGTCTTTGCGAACCATACACAGTGAAAGCAAGTGTAGTCTGTTTTCTCTGTGTCACCCCCTAGGCACTCATGGCACCTTCACTCACCTACCAATATGGTGCATTCTTCCGGTGACTATTGTGCTTACTGGAGGCTACTTTGATATGTACGGCTGTCCACACTTAGCAAAATGGAAGTGCATCGGAAGCACATCCAGTCCTGAACCAGCTGAATTGGACTCCATGGCATTTGTTGTCTCCAGTTTAGCATTTCCATGGACAACACAAGAAGAAGAGAAGGAAGAAGTTTTTGTTTTTCTCCTCTTGTGAATTCAGCCACGAAGTAGAGCTGTGATGCAGCACAGAAACAGGATCGAGCTAACTGTAAGCACTATCTTTAGTGCTTGACAAATACCACAAGAGAAAATAAGCCAGGGGGAATGTTCATTTATTCACGCTGTCTACAGTGCAGTTGAGTTTAAATCTAGCTAGCTTATTTCCTACTAGAATTTTATAGCAAGTAGTACGAGCGGACTAGTCTTCTCCAAATTGTGAGCTTCAGATATAACGAGGGCAAAGTTCTATTTAAGGAGGTACTTATAATCTATTTAACGCCCATGGTGATTGCCATGAATTGTTTTGAACCAATTAAAACCACCTCTCGAGGGATATTTGCTATGATGTACAAAGGGGCACAATTCGAACTTAAATTCACTCATGTTCTGAGTGTGCAGTGCTGACAGGCCTTTAGATTGTATGAGTCTTGCTAGCCACACCCTTTACTGGTTCACTCTGAGATGGGTCCATGGACTGCTGAAGTTGTTGCATTCTTTGTTGTTCTCCTGACAGGAATGTTTCAGATGCCATCAGTTGGCTGTGTTTATTGTAAGTCAGGTGAGCTTATTTTGTTTGGTGTGGCTCCATCAGCTGATGATCAGTTATCACTCACAATTTACTTTGGAAACTGAATGGCATTAGCTGAAGTGATGGCAAGTTGTTAATCTTGCTAGCCAGACTCTCTTACACATCTGAAAGAGTGACTAGTGAGACTAACTTCTCTTACACATCTGAAAGAGTGACTAGTGAGACTAGCTTCTCTTAAATGTCTGAAAGAGTGACTAGTGAGACTAGCTTCTCTTACACATCTGAAAGAATGACTAGTGAGACTAGCTTCTCTTAAATGTCTGAAAGAGTGACTAGTGAGACTAGCTTCTCTTACACATCTGAAAGAGTGACTAGTGAGACTAACTTCTCTTACACATCTGAAAGAGTGTCTAGTGAGACTAGCTTCTCTTACACATCTGAAAGAGTGACTAGTGAGACTAGCTTCTCTTACACATCTGAAAGAGTGACTAGTGAGACTAGCTTCTCTTACACATCTTAAAGAGTGACTAGTGAGACTAGCTTCTCTTAAATGTCTGAAAGAGTGAGACTAGCTTCTCTTAAATGTCTGAAAGAGTGACTAGTGAGACTCTTGCCTGCAAGTGGCAAAGGTGTATTTATGTCGTGCAATACATTAAGTTTGCTATTACCTTCTCCATGTTCCATAGCAACACAATATTTCCATGCAGAGCAGTGTCAAAAGTGCTGCAGACTTAATTGTGTAGTAATTTTAGGAAGCTTTAGTTGCAGGCATTAGTCTTGGCTGCAGACATGAGTCTTGGCTGCAGACATTGGTCTTGGCTGCAGACATTAGTCTTGGCTGCAGACATTAGTCTTGGCTGCAGACATTAGTCTTGGCTGCAGACATTAGTCTTGGCTGCAGGCATTGGTCTTGGCTGCAGACATTGGTCTTGGCTGCAGACATTAGTCTTGGCTGCAGACATTAGTCTTGGCTGCAGGCATTGGTCTTGGCTGCAGACATTGGTCTTGGCTGCAGACATTAGTCTTGGCTGCAGACATTAGTCTTGGCTGCAGACACTAGTCTTGACTGCAGACATTAGTCTTGGCTGCAGACACTAGTCTTGGCTGCAGACATTAGTCTTCGCTGCAGACATTAGTCTTGGCTGCAGACATTAATCTTGGCTGCAGACATTAGTCTTGGCTGCAGACATTAGTCTTGGCTGCAGAATTAATCTTGGCTGCAGACATTAGTCTTGGCTGCAGACATTAGTCTTGGCTGCAGGCATTAGACTTGGCTGCAGACATTAGTCTTGGCTGCAGACATTAGTCTTGGCTGCAGACATTAGTCTTGGCTGCAGATGTTAGTCTTGGCTTAGTCTCAAACTTATTCAATCTGAAGGCATTTTCTTTTGACTTCACACCAATATCCGTGGCTTTGCACGTTGCACGTGTCCATCGAAACATGACATTGTCTCCATGGCCTTCTCTAATATGGTGGTGGTAAAGGCCGGGCTTCATGAGTAGCATCCCAGCTAGGCTGACATAGCCAGGCCTCTTACCAGCTGCTGAGATTGGTTCAGGAATCTATTCAGCAGTGCAGTTAAATGGCCCAGCTTATGTGCAGATAGCCTTAACATTTAATTAGTAAACAGTAAAGATTATTTTGTTGCCCTGTTGCTGGAATGGTTAAAGTTTGTGCACTGGCACTGATCTCTCCTGTTCTCCAAGAGAGGCCTTGGGTCTGATTCCAGAGGAGCAAGATAGTCAAATGTCCGAATCAAGGGGGAGGGGGGAGGGGGAGAAGTCATTTTCCTTTGTCCTGTAGGCAACAGATCTGAAATAACTTGCCCAGAGACTATTCCCTTGATCATCGAAATTCTCCAGTCACTTGCAACTCAGCTTCTTGGTGCTCTTAGAAGCTACCTCCACCGCTGAAATTCCCAGTCTCCACTCATTTAATGCTTATTATCTAATGCAGCCAGAACGGATATGGTGTGTTATTGTTTCCAGACTGAGTAGTAATCTGGTAAAGGGTCTAACAATGAGACTTCCTTTTTTAAATGCAGTCGTTTTTATAATGCGGACAGCAACCCCCAAAACCAAAGGCAGCCAAAACTCAGCTTCTCGTGGCTTCCTAAGGTGGTTTCAGCCATATGAGCTCCAAAGAGACTCCCAGCATGCCTTGGGTGGTAAACTGGTAGACCAAATAAACATTGAAAGTATCCCTTGACACTCATCATCAGGTATCTACACGTATCTACATGTATCTACACGTATCTACACGTATCTACACGTATCTACATGTATCTACACGTATCTACATGTATCTACACGTATCTACACGTATCTACACGTATCTACACGTATCTACACGTATCTACACGTATCTACAGTGTATCTATTTATCCCCCTCTTTTCCCCTGCACACCTAACTTGGGTAAGTAAGGAAGTCCATTCATAAAGACTTGAGTACCAGAAGACAACCAATTCTTCAAGTGCACATCTTTCACTCATTGGTTGCTCAACTGCACACACCTAACTTGGGTAAGTAAGGAAGTCCATTCATAAAGACTTGAGTACCAGAAGACAACCAATTCTTCAAGTGCACATCTTTCACTCATTGGTTACTTAACTGGCGTTGGAAGTTGTGGTGTCGATGACTCAGTCAAGCTAGTTCACAAGCTAGTTTGGTTGTTGATGACTCAGTCAAGCTAGTTCACAAGCTGGTTTATGTCCAGAATTGGGTCAAGGTCATTATTCACATGACTTTAGGTATGTTATGCTGTGTACACGAGTCTGAATGAGTGGTCAGTTGATTTATTGAGGAATTATCTTCAATCAATAGCAAGCAAAAGCCAGCAACTGTACAACAATATATGCGTGCGTACTTGAAATAAACATGGTGTAGAATAAGATCTGCTGTGTTGATTAGTTCTGGAGTTCTCCTGGGCAACACTTGCCAAGTTAGATAAAGTGTTTAGTGGGAGTGGTACATCTCTGCTGTTTGGATTGCCACAATGTTGAACTATAAAAGAACAAGAAAAATGAACAAAAAGAACAAGAAAAATGAACAAATGAGTGCGGGACACACAAATGAGTGCGGGACACACAAATGAGTGCGGGACACACAAATGAGTGCGGGACACACAAATGAGTGCGGGACACACAAATGAGTGCGGGACACACAAATGAGTGCGGGACACACAAATGAGTGTGGACGTGGGACACACAAATGAGTGCGGGACGTGGGACACACAAATGAGTGCGGGACGTGGGACACACAAATGAGTGCGGGACGTGGGACACACAAATGAGTGCGGGACGTGGGACACACAAATGAGTGCGGGACTGTGGGACACACAAATGAGTGCGGGACGTGGGACACACAAATGAGTGCGGACGTGGGACACACAAATGAGTGCGGGACAAAAGGGGCCGGAGAGGTGGAGAAAAAGGAGTGGGAATAAAAAAAGGGGGGCGAGAAAGGGGGAAAAAAAGGAAGGAAAAAAAAATCCTTCGAGCCGGATTTGAACCAGCGACCTATGGATATCTCTGACCACTACAGTCCACCGCTCTACCAACTGAGCTATCGAAGGCTCACGATCAGATTATCACAATAAAAGATCTTTATTGATTGCTCTAATGTTAGCCTCCTCCCATTCCCTCCCATTCCCTCCCATTCCCTCCCCTCCCATTCCATCCCATTCCATCCCATTCCATCCCATTCCATCCCATTCCATCCCATTCCATCCCATTCCATCCCATTCCATCCCATTACCTCCCCTCCCATTCCCTCCCCTCCCTTTCCCATTCCCTCCCCTCCCATCCCCCCCCCCCCCCCCCCCCCCACTACAACCCCATCTACACACCACAATCCACAGCAGAGGTGTAGGATCTTTACTTGATGGTCATTATATGTAGATTTTCTAGTGAAAGGCCATGAACATTTAGCACTTGGATTAGAAATGTCCACTAGAAATGTCCACAGAAACAGAAAAAAATGGATCTGAGTTGCTTGAAAAGTTCCAGTTCTTTATAGTATAAAGCAGTATTAGCTGAAGAGCTGTAAAGGTGGCAATATTTCTATCACGTGTGTGGTATCTTGAATGGTAGTTGCTAAAGATCAGGTGATCCTCTGTCTGACCCTGGCTATTGTACATCAACATGCACTCTGTTGAGCACCGGGTTTCCTGCTGGGCTCTTCCCTAGCCTTGTAGCACATTGGTGACCTGCAGCTGCTACTTGATCACATTAAGCCTCCATCTCGCATTCCACTCCCACCAGCATGTGATGTGCCTGGCTTAAAAACATTAATTAAGGCAAACCACAAACTTAATGGGATTACAATGATGTTGACATTGTGTCTAGACTCCAGAGGGGTTATTAAGCTATGCAGCTTCTGAAGTGCCCTAGTTACCTGTGCCTGCCATAGCTTCTGTGATGTTTCCACTACTGAAATGAGTAAGAGTGATTAATTGTATTAGAGTGGGCATGAGAGAGATCATATTTATGGTGAGTGGAACTTGACAGGTCTGGAATTTGTTGGTGTGTGGATGCATATCCATCGGTAAGTTGGTTGGTAGTATACACAAATATGAATATAATACTATGATATAATACTATAACAAAAACTATGACAAAAACATGATATACACAATCATTATACAGTATTGGTGTACATGATTTTAAATGGTAAAGGGTCATCCAAGGTTGTGGGTACAGCCCTGTTTCTTTTTTAACAGGAATATGGTTATTTTTATTTAAACATGTGTATTGGATTGGCATAGCAAGGAAGCAAACATGTGCCCATGTAAACTGCAGTCCGCAGAGGACCTATGACACTTCAAATAGCATGTAAACCTATTAAATTATAATTGGTGTAATGGACAAGGCTCCTCTAAACGTTGGAAGTCTATACATACTTGTTTTTTTTTGTGAGTTGAGGTCAATTTAATATAGCTTATCTATTCTGAAATATACCATTTTTGGCTGTATTTTTATTACCCTGAACTAAACATTAGTAACTGTTCAATTCCTTGCAGTGAAAACATGCAGCTGCATAGTCAGCTTAGCTCGGCTCAAGGCTGCATGCACATGACTGTGGCTATTGTGTTGGCAATCCTTACCTGTTTTAGTTTCTCTGAAATAGATAAATAGATTGCTTTACAGTCTTCTGCCGCTAAAATTGTTATGGGTGGACTTATTCTACTACGGTTGTGGGAGTGAGAGAAAGGAGATGATAGACCTTAAAGACAACCTTAATGTTACTTGGTCCGCCAGTTTACTATCATGCTGAAAGACTCAAGGCATGCTTGAAGTATTTTTTTTTTGCTAAAAATAGCCGAATCCACCCTTTAGGATTCTAAGAAGCCGTCAAAGTGAGTTTTGGCTGAGCTGGTGTGTGTGTGGAGGGGGGGGGGGGGGGGAGATCAGCCATTTTGGAACAGGGGCCAAATCAAATTAATATGGGGACTGCTATATACCCCACTCCAGACGTATTTATCCCGACAATAGTAGGTACCTTTTAACAAAACAACAACTGGTGATTGTTTGGGTGTTTAGGGCTCTCACAATAACTGAAGGAGTCTTCTCTCATTAATTAAATGATTTAATTATAGACAAGATGGCTCCACCTACCTTTGATGTATACGGGTCGTGATCATGCTAGCTGATACATAAGCAAGGTGATTGGTAAAGGATCTGTCTATGCGACGATAATACTGAGCCTGCACTCTAGCTGCTTCCTTGTCACCACTGAGCCGTGGACATCCACACAATGGCTATAGTCAGCTTGCACAGCATGCAGTGCTATGAATGTGGTTTATCATATGATGTTGTTCTTCTTGTTGTTGTTGTTGATGTTGTGTTTTAGCAATGGAGAATGCTTCCCATCAGCCAGGCCCAGACACTCTGGAGGAGAATGCAGACAAGAGCAAGTTTTTTGCTGAGCTAGAAGATGGAAGAGCGACTCCTATTGATTACTCAGAACTGAATAAAGGATTAAATGAATCCAGGAGAATGTCTCTGCTGGACAGTGTTCTCCAGTGAGTTATACTTACAAAAAGAGCATTGACCTTAGAACAAGGTGAAGGTTTAGTAGTAAACTGCAACCATATAGTTAGCGTTCAGGCCTTAGAAAGTGAGCTCTTATAATCTCATCTACTGGTCCTCTAGACACTTTGATAGAGAATAGTTTGACCTGGTTCATTGATTATAATATTACATCATCTATTGTTCCAGCGTTTCAGCCTCTGATGACGAACTGCCATCACAATACAAAGATGATTTTGAGTCGTTGTCCCTGCCTTCTTCAGATACATCCAAGATGGTTACTCCAGTGCAGTCAAAGGTCGATCTCTCACCCAGTGCCGATGGAAGTGCAGCGAGTAGTCAACACGTGCCCCAGGGCTACAAATCATCGCCTCTACATGGCCCAAACATAACCGAGCTTGCAGAATCTATAGAATTTCTGCCCAAAAGTACAAGTGGGACGAGAACTCGACTGGACTCTGTGCTAGATTGCCTAACACCTGATGCTGAAATGCTGCAGCCATCAAAACAATTCCTAGCCAATGAAGACTCCAGAGATATTCCCTTAGCTTCATCAAATTTAGGTTCCCTGAGGTCAACAGCAGTAATGGAAGAGAGGAATAGAACTAAAGAGATAGTTGGTGCTTCCTTGTCCAACTCAGGCAATACTTCCAAAGATGAAGTCACTTCTCGAGTTTCTTTGGGCGATGTCAGTGCCGAAACAGAACTAGGAAGGGACTTTGGGCTCCTTGCGGAGTGTGAACTAGACCAAAAAACAGCCCAGACTAAATGTAAAGCATCTACACGGGCCCGTCAGGAAGGACTGGACCAAGACATCGACATCCTGTCACCACCCACTGAAAGTGTGAACAGGAGCAGAAGCGTCGACAGAAGGAAACCACCCACTGGGAAACCTCTCGGTCCTTGTCATGTTCCTCTCAGTGCAAACACTCTAGAGTTGAGTCTACAGATGGAAAGTTTGTCTCTTGTCCCTGATCAATCATCTGTGGCCGAGTTGAACATAGACTTCGCTGAGCTACAGAGTGCCCTGTCAGCAGCTGGACTTCCTCAGGTTGACCACAATTTGCCGGACTATTGGCCCATCTCTGCCAACAGTGCTCAAGTAGGTGGGAAGTTAGGTGAGAGCAGTGAGCTAGCAAAACCTCTTCCATCTCAGTTCAACTGGGATGGATCCATGCATGACAAGGTGGGCCTGCAGGAGGTGATTCGAGCCATCGCCAGCGAAGAATTGACAAATGCATCTAAGGATCTTCTGAAAGGGAACCTTTTGTCCCCCTCGGCCAGTTGCCGCACGAGCCACTCCTTACCAAAGGCAAATGTAACTGCCGTGTCCAGGAGACAGAGCAACTGCAGCCCGAGGTCATCAAGGAGCATTATGGCAAGAAGGAGTGAGTGCTTGTCAAACAGAAGAGATCTCATTTCACCATCTTCTTCTACGCAAAGTGGACTCCGAAGGAAGCAAGTTTCAACCAGTGCTTATCACTCCAAGACAAAGTCCAAAGGTAATGGAAAACAAAGAAGTCTTCCATTCAGTGATCCAACAAGAAAGCTTGTTTCAAAGCAGACAGCTAGGATCCCTACAACTAGAGGTCTACTGCCGGAGAGCCAGGAAGCAGGGAGACCACTCCCCAGTGGTATTCTTACTCAGCAGGGTGAAGCTGTGGTGATTGAATGTGAGGAGAGTGGTCATGTGACCAAGTATAACAAGATGGTACCTTCTCAGAGCGGGGTGAAGCTCGTGAGCAAGCATAAGAGCAAGCCTATACAGCTGCCACCCACTACCACTAAAGAACTCGGAACCGCAGCGGCAAAGGTACGGTACATAGTGACTGTTGCAAAACAAATACCCCCTTCCTTAATTAATTATTTCCCATTATTATTAATATGGGTACAGATTCGGCTATCCTCTGGCAGAGTGGGACATGATGACTTCCCTCCCTCTGTGGTCGCTCAACCTTTTAGATCTTCTAGCTACTTACCCTACACCAGCCATGCACAAAAGGAAGTAGAACTGTTGGTGGCAGGGGCAATTTTTGGCAAGATTATTTGGCATCCATTCTAGCATTGACATCATGAGTATAGCAGTGGAAGAGATCATATGTACAATGTGTACAGGGAAGAGGTGCACACATGTCTGCATGCAGAGAGAAGAGTTATAGAACATCATATGTACAGTGTGTACAGGGCAGAGGTGCACATGTGTCTGCATGCAGAGAGAAGAGTTATAGAACATCATATGTACAGTGTGTACAGGGCAGAGGTGCACATGTGTCTGCATGTAGAGAGAGAGAGAATCCTGAGGCTACACATGTGGTTTTAGATATTTTTGTGTGTTTTCTCCTTCATGAGCCATCTTGATTTTGCTCTTTTGCAATGAACAGGCACTTAGTATTGTTATGGGATGGAGAACGATTAGGACACCAATCCTTATATAGACAACAACAAAACAAAACAACAACAACAAACAATTAGGAAAGGAAACAAGAAAGACTGTAGCCATGTAGAGCACACCTAGTTAGATGCAAAGCCTGTACCCATGTAGAGCACACCTAGTTAGATGCAAAGCCTGTACCCATGTAGAGCACACCTAGTTAGATGCAAAGCCTGTACCCATGTAGAGCACACCTAGTTAGATGCAAAGCCTGTACCCATATAGAGCACACCTAGTTAGATGCAAAGCCTGTACCCATGTAGAGCACACCTAGTTAGATGCAAAGCCTGTACCCATGTAGAGCACACCTAGTTAGATGCAAAGCCTGTACCCATATAGAGCACACCTAGTTAGCTGCAAAGCCTGTACCCATGTAGAGCACACCTAGTTAGATGCAAAGACTGTACCCATGTAGAGCACACCTAGTTAGATGCAAAGCCTGTACCCATGTAGAGCACACCTAGTTAGATGCAAAGACTGTACCCATGTAGAGCACACCTAGTTAGATGCAAAGCCTGTACCCATATAGAGCACACCTAGTTAGATGCAAAGCCTGTACCCATGTAGAGCACACCTAGTTAGATGCAAAGCCTGTAGCCATGTAGAGCACACCTAGTTAGATGCAAAGCCTGTACCCATGTAGAGCACACCTAGTTAGATGCAAAGCCTGTAGCCATGTAGAGCACACCTGGTTAGATGCAAAGCCTGTACCCATGTAGAGCACACCTAGTTAGATGCAAAGCCTGTACCCATATAGAGCACACCTAGTTAGATGCAAAGCCTGTACCCATATAGAGCACACCTAGTTAGATGCAAAGCCTGTAGCCATGTAGAGCACACCTGGTTAGATGCAAAGCCTGTAGCCATATAGAGCACACCTAGTTAGATGCAAAGCCTGTACCCATGTAGAGCACACCTAGTTAGATGCAAAGCCTGTACCCATGTAGAGCACACCTGGTTAGATGCAAAGCCTGTAGCCACTGCGTGTACAGGTTGTTCTGTTATACTGCACTTGCATGGCTAGTAGGGTGTGTTTCCCGTTACACACCTACGCAAGTGTGCCTTCATTAAGTGTTTGTCATGCATGGGAACATCATTCAAGGAGATTTCCACTCTATCTGTTTCTTCTGCTTCCTTCCTTTCAGGAAACTGATGAGGCTGGTTTGGTGAGTGCATTGGAGCTGGAATTTTTGCATAGAGAAGAGGGGATATGTTTACACCATTTTGAAGAGATTTCCCAGCTCAACCAGAAGCATTCCATCCAGGTTAAATCACAGGAGTAGTCTGATTGATTAATTAACAATTATAAATATTACAATTTATTTTTATGTAGGTGGAAGAACTTGAAATGGCTTTAAAATCTCATAAGCTTGTTTGCAGAAATGACTCGGTTTTTTTAAAAGAGAAAGAAGCTCTCCAGAGAGAAGCTAGAGAGCAAGAAGGATTGATACTGGGCTACCAAAAAGTAAGGCATTTCACCAACAGACATGGCTAGAGTGGGCGTGCGGAGAAGATGAAGCAAAAAGTGGTGTAGATTTCTTATATGAGTTTCCATTGTTTCATGTACTGCCCTAACTTGCCTTGTTTAAACTTTTTTTCATAAATTTTATTCCATAGAATTTTTTCTGGTTGAATATCCATGTAATTGGTAGTTTAGTGCTCACAGAGCTAGAGAAGAGGCTGAGTGTCAAGTCTTCCAGAGCTGTGAGTGGTTGCCATGTACACAAGGTTATATGGGCAGCAGCAGTTGGAGAAGAACTGGTGTGTGATAGTGAGATCAATAGTGATAGGGACAGGCACATTGTAGCGATAACGATGCTCACTTCTTTTGAACCCAATCACTATCTTAATCTCTTGGCATGCCCAGACACTATATCAGCTTACAATGACTGCTTGGGGTCAGGAAGTGATAATAATCCATTGCGAGATTTAATTATTTAAGTAGTTAAATTTGACAACAAACGAAATTTAGTTGACATTGAATAAAGCCAAATTATGGTAGCTTGTCTCCGATAAAACTGTTTCTGTTGATTTGCAGTTTGTTCTAAGAAGAAGCTCATTTTGGTTACATACATAGATAGGTAATTACTAGGGAGTCCCTGAACTCAAGGTGTCAGGAAGAAAATGACTCTCTCTAGTCATCCTTTTAAAGCATATGGATACACACACACACACACATATATATGCATATACACATACGCATGTATAATATTATATGAGTGTGTAGCATAGTTGAGTAATTCTGTATAATTCTAAATACAGCACACTGGTCATCAGATATCAACAACAGCAACAGCAACAGCAACAGCAGGAACTGCAACCAGCAGCATCATATGTACTAGTGGATGTTCATGTGTCTCTACTGCCATGAACCATTGAGTATGTGTATTGTTTGAGACAAGCTCTTGAAAACCAGTCTTTATTTGAGATGTTCCATCGCCAGTGAACGATATCAATTTATAGTGCTCTGTACCAGTTCATGATAGCGATAGCCTGAACGTCTTACTGTCAGTTGAGTTAGTGGCCAAACCACTGAATGGACACACTGCAAGAAGAGACCACAAACAACATGTGTGTGTGTGTGTGTGTGTGTTTTAGTAACAGTTTAATATTGCCCCTCAACATGCAGCAGCTGCCAACTACAAGAAGAACAAACAAAAAATGGAGCAAGAACGTGTTAACACCTTCCACTCCCCCAACTTTCACCGGGTGTTGTGTTCTTGGACAGGCAGTTTGCAGCATCCCTTCACTTAACCATCCGACTACTCACCCAAAGGAAGCCTATTAATCTCAACAGCATGGACTTGTTGCTGTTGAGTTGTAGATTTTCTTTTCCCTACAAGAAGCCCTCTTACATCCGCTAAACACAGGATGGACCTGGCAGGGAGAGCTGCTTGCTATCTAGGACCATACAATGTACATAGCACTTAATGAAGGCAAGTCATAATTCTATGGATCTGGCTGGTTGAATTGCTATCTAGGACCATACAATGTACATAGCACTTAATGAAGGCACAGCATCATTCTATGGATCTGGCTGGTTGAATTGCTATCTAGGACCATACAACTGTACATAGCACTTAATGAAGGCAAGTCATCATTCTATGGATCTGGCTGGTTGAATTGCTATCTAGAACCCTACAACTGTACATAGCACTTAATGAAGGCACCTCATCATTCTATGGATCTGGCTGGTTGAATTGCTATCTAGGACCATACAACTGTACATAGCACTTAATGAAGGCAGTCATCATTCTATGGATCTGGTTGGTTGAATTGCTATCTAGGACCATACAACTGTACATAGCACTTAATGAAGGCATGTCATCATTCTATGGATCTGGCTGGTTGAATTGCTATCTAGGACCATACAACTGTACATAGCACTTAATGAAGGCAAGTCATTATTCTATGGATCTGGCTGGTTGAATTGCTATCTAGGACCCTACAACTGTACATAGCACTTAATGAAGGCAATCATCATTCTATGGATCTGGCTGGTTGAATTGCTATCTAGGACCATACAACTGTACACATAGCACTTAATGAAGGCAGGCATCATTCTATGGATCTGGCTGGTTGAATTGAGAGGGACAAATGACTTTTTCAGCAAATATGCCTGCCTTGAAGATTTTTAGGTGTTTTCGTTTTCAGTGGAGATGTGAAATTTAATAGATATTAAAATGTAGCTGGCGTAAAAGCTCCGCTTATGCCTTGTGGAAAAATAATTTTCTGTGGCCCATAAATTGTTCTACTGAATCCGATGCAACAGTAGAAAGTGACACATATTTGGAGCATACACTCTGTCACGCATGCACCATGCATGCTGTGTAGTAGTTTGGATGATGTGAGCAACTACTTTGCTATGCTGCCCATGAAGTCAGCTAGAATAAGCTTCACTAGACCTGTCAAGGAGGTGGAGTCCATATATTCCAATACATGGTACCCTCTAACAATGGAGGGAATGTTCCAGCAGCAATAGCCATCTTTCTGATCGTAGAGCCTTGAACAGATAGTCTCATACCCACACAGATAAAGTAATTACGGTAATCAGCAAAGATACATGATTACAAATTTGCACTTTTTTCCTCCAATTAGTTGCATAATTAGAATGAGGCGTAAATGGAGCTTTTGCAGTATTTCAATATTTCACGTGCATTGTACAGGACAACAAACAACAAGTTCTGGGGGAGGGTGGATGGGAGTGGCTTACATAAGGAATGACTGATACTATACAGCCTACGGCCATAACCAGGATGTGCTTCTGCTGGAGCATGAAGATGTTTTTGAGGTAGTCCCCAAGTCCCCCAGCTAGCAGCAAAGCAAGGCTGAACACCGTTGTCCCCAGACCCAACCAGTAGAAGAGGTTGAAGAGCATCAACTAAGTGCTGATGTTAAGGCTTCACTAGTTAATGCAAGCAACAGAATGAGGTACTTTCCCCATGCTAGCAACAACGGACCATCAGCTAGACCTTGTTAAAGGAACGAGAAATGTGCATTGCTTGCATCAGGGTTTGTGTCTAGGGGTAGGATCGTTAGAGCTAGGGTTTGTACTTGGGGAGACTAGGGCTAGGACAAGGTGATGGTTAGAGGTAGGGATGTGGTATGAAAGTGGGATTAGGGCTACAGATAGAGCCAGCCCTAGCCCTGGCCCAAGGCACTGCTCCAAAAGCAATAGCTCTGCTGATCCTTTTTTTTGAAGGTGAAACCAAACCATCTCATTCATCTTCAAAGAAGCCCACTTATCTCCACATCATTGACTTGTTGTTGTGGTTGGTAAGATTGTCTTCCACTTCCAAGAAGTCTTTCTCATGACATCAATGAGAGATGACTATCTGCCATCTTCTAGTAGAAATGTAGACAATCTTATTAGCTTAGCTGCTTCTAGTAGAAATGTGGACAATCTTATTAGCTTAGCTGGAATGGCGATCTTTCCCCCCACTTATGATTGAAGTGCTGAAACAAGCTTCACATATACCTAGAAAGTTGCTGTAACATCTACTTATATATGTAATAACATCTGGATAACCAGATGTCCCATAATGCACACCCTATCTGGTGTAGTGGGAAGTACCTGGAACTATGATATCTTATTACAAGAGGATACAAGAGAGGTGCTAATTCTCTCTCCCTTTATGTTGTTCATCAAGAAGATTCTGATGATGAGCAGCAAGTAGAGTGGGATCGAACTCAAGCCAAATATCATCATGGGACTCAGGACGGAGGTCCAGCTAACGCCAATGATGGACGGTAAGGGAGCATCCTTAGGGGAGAGTCTAGGAGGACCAAGGGAGAGGGAGGGACAAGAGGAAAAGTGCAGCCTTCACGTCTGCCCCACGTGAATAATCCCAGCCTGCTTCTCAGTCTCCACATGAATAATCCCAGCCTGCTTCTCAGTCCCCACATGAATAATCCCAGCCTGCTTCTCAGTCCCCACATGAATAATCCCAGCCTGCTTCTCAGTCCCCACATGAATAATCCCAGCCTGCTTCTCAGTCCCCACATGAATAATCCCAGTCTGCTTCTCAGTCCCCACATGAATAATCCCAGCCTGCTTCTCAGTCCCCACATGAATAAATCCCAGCCTGCTTCTCAGTCCCCACATGAATAATCCCAGCCTGCTTCTCAGTCCCCACATGAACAATCCCAGCAGTCCCAACATGAATAATCCCAGCCTGCTTCTCAGTCCCCACATGAATAATCCCAGCCTGCTTCTCAGTCTCCACATGAATAATCCCAGCCTGCTTCTCAGTCCCCACATGAATAATCCCAGCCTGCTTCTCAGTCCCCACATGAACAATCCCAGCCTGCTTCTCAGTCCCCACATGAATAATCCCAGCCTGCTTCTCAGTCCCCACATGAATAATCCCAGCCTGCTTCTCAGTCCCCACATGAATAATCCCAGCCTGCTTCTCAGTCTTCACATGAATAATCCCAGCCTGCTTCTCAGTCCCCACATGAATAATCCCAGCCTGCTTCTCAGTCCCCACATGAATAATCCCAGTCTGCTTCTCAGTCCCCACATGAATAATCCCAGCCTGCTTCTCAGTCCCCACATGAATAAATCCCAGCCTGCTTCTCAGTCCCCACATGAATAATCCCAGCCTGCTTCTCAGTCCCCACATGAACAATCCCAGCAGTCCCAACATGAATAATCCCAGCCTGCTTCTCAGTCCCCACATGAATAATCCCAGCCTGCTTCTCAGTCTCCACATGAATAATCCCAGCCTGCTTCTCAGTCCCCACATGAACAATCCCAGCCTGCTTCTCAGTCCCCACATGAATAATCCCAGCCTGCTTCTCAGTCTTCACATGAATAATCCCAGCCTGCTTCTCAGTCCCCACATGAATAATCCCAGCCTGCTTCTCAGTCCCCACATGAATAATCCCAGCCTGCTTCTCAGTCCCCACATGAATAATCCCAGCCTGCTTCTCAGTCCCCACATGAATAATCCCAGTCTGCTTCTCAGTCCCCACATGAATAATCCCAGCCTGCTTCTCAGTCCCCACATGAATAATCCCAGCCTGCTTCTCAGTCCCCACATGAATAATCCCAGCCTGCTTCTCAGTCCCCACATGAACAATCCCAGCAGTCCCAACATGAATAATCCCAGCCTGCTTCTCAGTCCCCACATGAATAATCCCAGCCTGCTTCTCAGTCTCCACATGAATAATCCCAGCCTGCTTCTCAGTCCCCACATGAATAATCCCAGCCTGCTTCTCAGTCCCCACATGAACAATCCCAGCCTGCTTCTCAGTCCCCACATGAATAATCCCAGCCTGCTTCTCAGTCCCCACATGAATAATCCCAGCCTGCTTCTCAGTCCCCACATGAATAATCCCAGCCTGCTTCTCAGTCCCAACATGAATAATCCCAGCCTGCTTCTCAGTCCCCACATGAATAATCCCAGCCTGCTTCTCAGTCCCCACATGAATAATCCCAGCCTGCTTCTCAGTCCTCACATGAATAATCCCAGCCTGCTTCTCAGTCCCCACATGAACAATCCCAGCCTGCTTCTCTGTCCCCACATGAATAATCCCAGCCTGCTTCTCAGTCCCCACATGAATAATCCCAGCCTGCTTCTCAGTCCTCACATGAATAATCCCAGCCTGCTTCTCAGTCCCCACATGAACAATCCCAGCCTGCTTCTCTGTCCCCACATGAATAATCCCAGCCTGCTTCTCAGTCCCCACATGAATAATCCCAGCCTGCTTCTCAGTCCTCACATGTATAATCCCAGCCTGCTTCTCAGTCCCCACATGAATAATCCCAGCCTGCTTCTCAGTCCCCACATGAATAATCCCAGCCTGCTTCTCAGTCCCCACATGAATAATCCCAGCCTGCTTCTCAGTCCCCACATGAATAATCCCAGCCTGCTTCTCAGTCCCCACATGAATAATCCCAGCCTGCTTCTCAGTCCTCACATGTATAATCCCAGCCTGCTTCTCAGTCCCCACATGAATAATCCCAGCCTGCTTCTCAGTCCCCACATGAATAATCCCAGCCTGCTTCTCAGTCCCCACATGAATAATCCCAGCCTGCTTCTCAGTCCCCACATGAATAATCCCAGCCTGCTTCTCAGTCCCCACATGAATAATCCCAGCCTGCTTCTCAGTCCCCACATGAACAATCCCAGCCTGCTTCTCTGTCCCCACATGAATAATCCCAGCCTGCTTCTCAGTCCCCACATGAATAATCCCAGCCTGCTTCTCAGTCCTCACATGTATAATCCCAGCCTGCTTCTCAGTCCCCACATGAATAATCCCAGCCTGCTTCTCAGTCCCCACATGAATAATCCCAGCCTGCTTCTCAGTCCCCACATGAATAATCCCAGCCTGCTTCTCAGTCCCCACATGAATAATCCCAGCCTGCTTCTCAGTCCCCACATGAATAATCCCAGCCTGCTTCTCAGTCCCCACATGAATAATCCCAGCCTGCTTCTCAGTCCCCACATGAATAATCCCAGCCTGCTTCTCAGTCCCCACATGAATAATCCCAGCCTGCTTCTCAGTCCCCACATGAATAATCCCAGCCTGCTTCTCAGTCCCCACATGAATAATCCCAGCCTGCTTCTCAGTCCTCACATGTATAATCCCAGCCTGCTTCTCAGTCCCCACATGAATAATCCCAGCCTGCTTCTCAGTCCCCACATGAATAATCCCAGCCTGCTTCTCAGTCCTCACATGTATAATCCCAGCCTGCTTCTCAGTCCCCACATGAATAATCCCAGCCTGCTTCTCAGTCCCCACATGAATAATCCCAGCCTGCTTCTCAGTCCCCACATGAATAATCCCAGCCTGCTTCTCAGTCCCCACATGAATAATCCCAGCCTGCTTCTCAGTCCCCACATGAATAATCCCAGCCTGCTTCTCAGTCCCCACATGAATAATCCCAGCCTGCTTCTCAGTCCCCACATGAATAATCCCAGCCTGCTTCTCAGTCCCCACATGAATAATCCCAGCCTGCTTCTCAGTCCCCACATGAATAATCCCAGCCTGCTTCTCAGTCCCCACATGAATAATCCCAGCCTGCTTCTCAGTCCCCACATGAATAATCCCAGCCTGCTTCTCAGTCCTCACATGAATAATCCCAGCCTGCTTCTCAGTCCCCACATGAATAATCCCAGCCTGCTTCTCAGTCCCCACATGAATAATCCCAGCCTGCTTCTCAGTCCCCACATGAATAATCCCAGCCTGCTTCTCAGTCCTCACATGAATAATCCCAGCCTGCTTCTCAGTCCTCACATGAATAATCCCAGCCTGCTTCTCAGTCCCCACATGAATAATCCCAGCCTGCTTCTCAGTCCCCACATGAATAATCCCAGCCTGCTTCTCAGTCCTCACATGAATAATCCCAGCCTGCTTCTCAGTCCCCACATGAATAATCCCAGCCTGCTTCTCAGTCCCCACATGAATAATCCCAGCCTGCTTCTCAGTCTCCACATGAATAATCCCAGCCTGCTTCTCAGTCCTCACATGAATAATCCCAGCCTGCTTCTCAGTCCCCACATGAATAATCCCAGCCTGCTTCTCAGTCCTCACATGAATAATCCCAGCCTGCTTCTCAGTCCCCACATGAATAATCCCAGCCTGCTTCTCAGTCAACCAGAACATTTTCTGCTTTTGAAAATTATTGTATGCAGGTACTGTCGAGTCTGGCATAGAAGCACTGCACACATGCATGTGTATGGTGCATGTATAACCTGCTCATGCATGTGTATGGTGCATGTATAACCTGCTCATGCCTGTGTATGGTGCATGTATAACCTGCTCATGCATGTGTATGGTGCATGTATAACCTGCTCATGCATGTGTATGGTGCATGTATAACCTGCTCATGCATGTGTATGGTGCATGTATAACCTGCTCATGCATGTGTATGGTGCATGTATAACCTGCTCATGCATGTGTATGGTGCATGTATAACCTGCTCATGCATGTGTATGGTGCATGTATAACCTGCTCATGCATGTATGGTGCATGTATAACCTGCTCATGCCTGTGTATGGTGCATGTATAACCTGCTCATGCCTGTGTATGGTGCATGTATAACCTGCTCATGCATGTGTATGGTGCATGTATAACCTGCTCATGCATGTGTATGGTGCATGTATAACCTGCTCATGCATGTGTATGGTGCATGTATAACCTGCTCATGCATGTATGGTGCATGTATAACCTGCTCATGCCTGTGTATGGTGCATGTATAACCTGCTCATGCATGTGTATGGTGCATGTATAACCTGCTCATGCATGTATGGTGCATGTATAACCTGCTCATGCATGTGTATGGTGCATGTATAACCTGCTCATGCCTGTGTATGGTGCATGTATAACCTCCTCATGCCTGTGGCTCATGCCTGTGTATGGTGCATGTATAATCTGCATGCGTGCATGCACTTATAGCTAAGTGATGCTGACTAAGTGATATTGATTTTATATGTGGGAGTTCGAAGACCTACGGCAGCAGCTCCACTAAGACAATATCCTGCAAAGCCACCCCAAAAGGATCATTCACTCCCACCCTAGGAGTAGTTCTAGGCCTAGCAGTAGCCCCAGCAACTGAGAGCAACCATGATAGTCAAGTATCACTCCCATCCTTAGCTAGGAGGAGTTCTGGGCCTATCAATAGCCCAGCAATGGAGCATAACCATGATTGTCAAGCTGTTGGCAATAGATAAATGGACAAATATTTTTTGATGGACTTAAATGCCAAACTTGATAGTATTGACAAGTGTAAAAAATTTAAGCACCAAAGAAAATTTTCAAAAGAAATATAATTTTTTTCCTTGATTACGTGCACTCTATCTCTCAAGTTACTATCAGAGTTTCATCTAGTTCAGGGTGGAATCAGTGGACCCTCAACAGGGAGGGGAAGCAAGGGGCCCCCAATAGGAGGATGAGTGTGCACCCACTTGGAAGCTGAGAACCTGCCACTGTTTTTGAGTGCCATACTTTCCTCAAACCTTTCCTAGCTGAACCCCTGCCCACATTATATAGTCAGCATGCGTTACATTCTGTAGAAGATGCTGAATCCTGCTGTGAAGATGAACCAGCCTGCCATGGATGTTACCACCAGGATCAGGTGGACCTGCAAGGTGGCCAGCATAACACATACACACACACCATAGCCTATGAGCACAACTCTGACATTCCTATAGCTCCATTATACACTGTACTTAGCTCTCTAATGCTATGTTGAGTCACTCACCACCTTGAAGATGATTCCCAGTGCTCTGCCATGGCTTGCCATATCTGACCTGGCATAATCCACTCTTACTCTGTCGTCTGGCTAATACAAGTCGAGTTTCTGAAGTATATGGGATTAGTTTAGAGAACTGAAAATGTATCGAGTAAGTGTGTATATATTTTATCATGAGTTTACTTTCAATTCAAACAAAAATACTTTCAGTCATACGTGTCTGTGTGTGCTTGTGTATGTGACAGTCACTTCAATATATATATATGTCATGAATATGTATGATGGTGATTTTTGATACATGTAGAGCCAGTTCATGTTGTTTTCTAAAGTGATTCAGTTCTGCACCAGTTCTGTGTATTCCATTCGTCTTTGTCTCTTGATGTTGAGAATGGGCCACACTACCTGTCCTACCCACTGCATGGTGGCAGAGACATTGATGATGACAACAACAACACAACAACAACAACAACAACAACACAACAACAACACAACAACAACAAGGTGTGTATAGTTAGATAAACCAGGCTATGTCATGCTCTATACTTACAAGAGAAAGGTTTGTCTCTGGAAGATTATTCATGATCTATAGGGTTATACACCAACCTTTCAATCTTCTGCATGTGCTACTAAATTTAACCTTCTGCGTGTGCCACTAAATTTAATTCTCTGTATGTGCCACTAAATTTAATCTTCTGCTTGTGCCACTAAATTTAACCTTCTACATGTACCACTAAATTTAACCTTCTACATGTACCACTAAATTTAACCTTCTACATGTACCACTAAATTTAACCTTCTACATGTACCACTAAATTTAATTCTCTGTATGTGCCACTAAATTTAATCTTCTACATGTACCACTAAATTGAACCTTCTACATGTACCACTAAATTTAACCGTCTACATGTACCACTAAATTTAACCTTCTACATGTACCACTAAATTTAACCTTCTACATGTGCCACTAAATTTAACCTTCTACATGTGCCACTAAATTTAACCTTCTACATGTGCCACTAAATTTAACCTTCTACATGTACCACTAAATTTAACCTTCTACATGTGCCACTAAATTTAACCTTCTACATGTGCCACTAAATTTAACCTTCTACATGTGCCACTAAATTTAACCTTCTACATGTACCACTAAATTTAACCTTCTACATGTGCCACTAAATTTAACCTTCTACATGTGCCACTAAATTTAACCTTCTACATGTGCCACTAAATTTAACCTTCTACATGTGCCACTAAATTTAACCTTCTACATGTACCACTAAATTTAATCTTCTACATGTACCACTAAATTTAATCTTCTACATGTGCCACTAAATTTAATCTTCTGCTTGTGCCACTTAATCTTCTCTGCATGTGCCACTAAATTTAACCTTCTACATGTACCACTAAATTTAACTTTCTACATGTGCCACTAAATTTAACCTTCTACATGTGCCACTAAATTTAACCTTCTACATGTGCCACTAAATTTAACCTTCTACATGTACCACTAAATTTAACCTTCTACATGTACCACTAAATTTAACCTTCTACATGTGCCACTAAATTTAACCTTCTACATGTGCCACTAAATTTAATCTTCTACATGTACCACTAAATTTAATCTTCTACATGTACCACTAAATTTAACCTTCTACATGTGCCACTAAATTTAACCTTCTACATGTGCCACTAAATTTAACCTTCTACATGTGCCACTAAATTTAATCTTCTACATGTGCCACTAAATTTAACCTTCTACATGTACCACTAAATTTAACCTTCTACATGTGCCACTAAATTTAACCTTCTACATGTACCACTAAATTTAACCTTCTACATGTGCCACTAAATTTAACCTTCTACATGTGCCACTAAATTTAATCTTCTGCTTGTGCCACTTAATCTTCTCTGCATGTGCCACTAAATTTAATCTTCTGCTTGTGCCACTTAATCTTCTCTGCATGTGCCACTAAATTTAATCTTCTGCATGTACCACTAAATTTAACCTTCTACATGTACCACTAAATTTAACCTTCTACATGTACCACTAAATTTAACCTTCTACATGTGCCACTAAATTTAATCTTCTACATGTACCACTAAATTTAACTTTCTACATGTGCCACTAAATTTAACCTTCTACATGTACCACTAAATTTAACCTTCTACATGTACCACTAAATTTAACTTTCTACATGTGCCACTAAATTTAACCGTCTACATGTACCACTAAATTTAACCTTCTACATGTACCACTAAATTTAACCTTCTACATGTGCCACTAAATTTAACCTTCTACATGTGCCACTAAATTTAACCTTCTACATGTACCACTAAATTTAACCATCTACATGTACCACTAAATTTAACCTTCTACATGTGCCACTAAATTTAACCTTCTACATGTACCACTACATTTAATTCTCTGTATGTACCACTAAATTTAACCATCTACATGTGCCACTAAATTTAACCTTCTACATGTACCACTAAATTTAACCTTCTACATGTACCACTAAATTTAACCTTCTACATGTGCCACTAAATTTAACCTTCTACATGTACCACTAAATTTAACCTTCTACATGTGCCACTAAATTTAACCTTCTACATGTGCCACTAAATTTAACCTTCTACATGTACCACTAAATTTAATCTTCTACATGTGCCACTAAATTTAACCTTCTACATGTGCCACTAAATTTAATCTTCTACATGTGCCACTAAATTTAACCTTCTGCATGTGCCACTAAATTTAACCTTCTACATGTACCACTAAATTTAATCTTCTACATGTGCCACTAAATTTAACCTTCTACATGTACCACTAAATTTAACCATCTACATGTACCACTAAATTTAATCTTCTACATGTGCCACTAAATTTAACCTTCTACATGTGCCACTAAATTTAACCTTCTACATGTGCCACTAAATTTAACCTTCTACATGTACCACTAAATTTAACCATCTACATGTACCACTAAATTTAACCTTCTACATGTGCCACTAAATTTAACCTTCTACATGTGCCACTAAATTTAACCTTCTACATGTACCACTAAATTTAATTCTCTGTATGTGCCACTAAATTTAATCTCCTGCGTGTGCCACTTAATCTTCTGCACATGCCACTAAATTTAAAGTCTAGGTATCTAGATTGTTTTGGGTGAAGCTGGTATAGTTATGTACATATATATTATCACAATAGCAAACACAGCTAAGAAATGAAAGTGAAACTAGATCTTGAGCCCATGTATACATATATACATAGTAATCATCAACTGAAACCATCAGTTGATGTAGCAGCATTAACAACTATATACAACTCAGGACTATATATATATATATATGTGTATATATATATATATACCCCCTGTGTAGTTAAAACTAGGCCCAAGAGCTTCAATTATGAGGTAATAATAAGCACTAGTGTAGTTAATGGAATAGGGTGTGTTGCTTACAAATGCTTTGATTGATACTGCCACTCCCACTATGATGAGCATCATAGATGCTGTGTCTGGTAGCACTGTAACGAGCAAGGGATGTGTGCTCTTCAGCTCGTACAATACCCCGATGGCAAGAGTGAGCACACCTCCAGTAGTGTAGAAGAAGTTGAAGAAAGTGGTCTGTACCATTCACAGTTGCAGTGTTAAGGAAATGCACATGCAGTAGTTAAGTGAAGGGTCATGAATTTACTTATAAGGATAAGTGCTTTTTTAATATTGAGAGCTTCATTTATGCATGACAGCTAGCTAAGTATACAGCTTGCAGTGGGTCATGTGATGCTCAGAGACAGTTAGAGAGCTCTCTACACTGGAAGTAGTAGACACTGACACTACCCAAAGGTAGGAGTTCTCCCACACAACACCACTTGTGTGTGTGCCACATGCAAATACCATTGTTCCAAAGGTGTCTCAAATTCTGAGCTTCACTCTTAGTTCTCATCTCAGCATGTATGCATGCCTCTCCAGCATTTAGAGGAGTTGGTAGCATCATTACACACACCAGCTAAGAAACCTTGCCTTTACCTGCTATGACTAGAACTCTGCTATAAAACAACGAAAACATGACTGAGCTTGTTACGAGACAGATGTCGTAGGATACGAGACAAGTAAAAATGTGTCCCATATTTGTGTTGGACATGAACACGTTGACAGCGTAGGTCGTATAGAGGAAGACGGAGGTCACAGCAAACATCCACATGGGGCCCAGGAAGGTAGTGACAACGCTGGGGTCTACCGTCAGGCCATCATTATCTGGGTCGTCGTTCTCTCTGAGTTTTCTACACATGTTGGAGAGAGGGTGGAAATGACAAAAATAGATGGAGTTGCAGTTAGAGGATATGGACAGGAACAAACTTGACTTGAGTCACACCATGTCTTGCAGTTGGAATCTCATACTGAATGGCAACTTCTGAAGTTTGCACTGTCCAACTCACTTTATTGTTATCAGTAACTTTCCAAATCCAGCTATGAAAACCACCCATCCTGCCATCGACACTACCAAGAATGTCAAACGGATCTAGCATTACCAAAGAAAGAAAAGCAGGCGGCTGAATGATGCAGAGCACATGCTGACTTGACTAACTCACTGTGAGCACTTTCTTCTTGATGCAGGTCATGTTCTTGTGGACCATGTTCTTCTCTGCTTATCTTGCAATAGGAATAGCTTCTGCTGGCATTGTGTGCTCTTCTATCACTTGCTTATATACGGAGATTTGGAGTTGCGTGCATGAAGCCCTATCTCTACATCGTTACCCATACAAGTGCGCATAAGTGAGCTGTTCACTGGGTGCCTGGAAACCCTAGAGTCACGCACTTAGTGCTCTTGTTGAAGAATGGCTGAATGCTCAACTTTTGTAGGCTTACATTAGAGCATGGCAATGATAATAGCCACTGTCCACCAGTGCACCTTCTTCTTGTTCTCTCATACAGTTTGTATCGCATACTGGTGCCCTCCAAGCATTTCCAAGGAGAGCTCATTGAGACTCCACCCCACATCAACATGATAAAAAAGATCATTTTTGAGATTCTGTTTTGTGTTTGATATGATTCATGTAATTCTCCACCTTATAGGATCTCTTTCCTCCTCCCCCCTCCCCTAATGGTGTCACTTTTTACCTGTGGATGTGGTGTAGGAAAATGAGCGCTTATATGCAGAGCTTACCAGCCATCGGAGGGACTCTAAGGCCACCAACTTTCATCAGCAGGGATACCAGAGGATGGCCAGGGAGCTGGCGGACACCAAGTATGTCAGTGTGTGTGTGCGTGCATGTGCGCATTAAACTCCCCTTAATCAGTGTTGCATATCCATTACCCCTTAATTTTAATACCATACTCCTTATAATATGTTACATACATACTCTTACCCCTGAAATTAATATCATACCTAATTCATACCTAATACCTATAACCCCGGAATTATAATCCCGGAAATTAAATTAATATCATACCACCCCTGAATGTTACTTGGGCTAGGGCTAGGGCTAGGGCTAGAAATTTGAACCCGCTACATTCCTTTCTCACGCTAGTTAGAAGCTTTCTTACCTCCCATATAATGTGCCATTAAAAACTGGCATTTTTTTTTGTAATCACACCGATTCTAGACCAATTTAGGAATAATTATACGAGTAACTGTTTCAAGTATAGTTATTCCCAAATTGGGCAAAAATTGGGCGAGAATATGTGGGACTGCTTATTGAAAGTATGCCTATTGAAAGTATGACAATAAAGTGAGATCTGCTATCTTTAGTTAGTTCTTAGTGTCATAACTAAGTAGAATGGAGGCACCTTGTGTATTCCCTCCACAGTCAAATTCAACAGACTTCTCAGTCCTTTCACTCAAAGATTATTCAGGAAAGTTTGCCAATAAAGAGCTGACACCACCTATGCCCAGGTCAGTCCCTGTTAGGCGCAAGGCTGGCTAAGGGTGACAGTTGCATTTTAGTGGAAAGTGTTACAAAAACTTGTGTTTGCCACTTTATGGCTCCATAGATTCTGCAACCTTCATGGTATGGACTTGATATATAGCTCAAAAGATAGGTCTCTATGTGTGCTCTCTTTTGATACTAAATATTTTTCATAGGTTTAACTATAGCCAAGTGGAGCTACAAGTGGAGGGAACCTCAAAACCTGAATGCCTGATTTTACTACATAAATATCTTCAGATTGCCAAGTCCTAAAGAGTTGAAATTAGCACCAGTGGCTAGAGGAAGCCCTACTCTATGCAACAACCTTTTTCATTAGGCGCGAAAACGTAAGTATGTGGTCAAGCGCGCGGTTGGAAAATAGAATTTCATTAAAATTCCATAAAATTCATTTTCCAACCACGCGCTTGACCATGTATATACTTACGTTTAGCACCTAATGAAACCACTCGTTGCATAGAGTAGGCCACTGGTGCTAATTTCAACTCTCTAGCATTTGGCAATCTTGAGATATTTATGTGGCAAATTCAGGTTTTGGGGTTCCTCCACTTTAGCTCCAGTAACTTGGCTATAGTTATATCTAAAGACTATGAAAAATATATTAGTATCAAAAGAGAGCACACAGAGAGACCTATCTTTTGAGCTATATATCAAGTCCATATCATGAAGTTTACAGAATCTATGGAGCTATAAAATGGTAACCACAAGTTGTTGTTTTTAATTAAAAAATTCAACTGTCACCCCTTAACAAAATATCCTCCATACTATTGCTAAATTCCATTTCTCTATTGTAGTAAACAGTAACTATGTGTTGCTAGCTAAAAAAAAGAACTGAGCAGGGGCGGATACAGAGGGGGGGGGGGGGGGGGGGGGGCAGGGGTCCAGACCCCCCCCTTTTGGTCCTGAAGATCCTCTCAGACAAACTAAATTGTCTGCTGTACTAGAGCTTAGCCGATCGATATCATAAACAGCTAGACGATTGGCCTAAACGCTAGCAGAGTAACAAAAAAGGATTCAAAACTTTTGTCGCTAGACAAGCTAGCATAATGATATCAACAGACAGCACAATACTTGCAGTTTCTATGTCATGCGGCTACAAAATTAATTTAGGGCTCTATTATAATTTATTATTCAGCCGTACGCGTATAGGACCGTGTGAAGACTGTAGGGGCATGCGGCCTAAAAAACAGCGTACTGACTTTACCTGCTAAGACTTTTAAGAATGGGGTCATCACAGAGAAATAAACGTACCCGAGTGGGTCCTCTCCACCGATTCCTTAAAGAGCCAGCATTGAAGAGAAGTGAGTGTTTAATATTCTAATGGGGCAGGGATCAGTCTGATAGGGCTGTATAGTAACCACCATTTTTAATTCATTTGAAGGACCAGAGGGTGGTTTCACAGCTGCCACCTCAGGACCAAGCATAGACAGTCATGCCATGTTGCTACCCCCAGTTGCACCAATATCCAATGTTGAAGATGTGCCAACACCAGTTGCACCAGAATCCACTTGTGAAGACGTGTCCAATGCTTCATCCAACCCCAGCCGACCACACCAGTATGATGTTGGAAACATCCTAGCTGGAGGCATTGATTCGACGAAGTTATCCAGAAGGGATAGGTTGGGTTACTTGAGAGATCACTCACACCTGGTAAGAAGTACGGAAACTTCTGCCAGCAAACTGTCCAAAAAGGAACTCACAGGAAGATCAAAACACTGACATTCCAACATTCTTGGCTAGACAAATACACATGGTTTGTGTACTCAGAAGTGCTTCATGGAGGGCTCTGCAAATTCTGCGTCCTCTTCCCACCCAAGGATGGGCGCGTATCATCTGGTGTCCTGGTGTCAAAGCCCTTCTGTAATTTGTCAAAGGCAGGATGGTGTATTGGAAAAACATGACAAGTGCAAGTACCACAAAAATTCACTTGAAGTAGCAACAACATTCATGCATGTTACAGATAACGCCAGGAGACCTTCGACAGAAATGTCAATACACTTGAATGCATTGTGAAATGCATATTGTTCTGTGGTAGGCAGAACATTGCTCTAAGGGGCCACAGGGATGACTCCACCAGTGAAGTATCCAACAAAGGTAACTTTCTTGCACTGCTGAATCTCCTGGCACAACATGATGCATCACTGGACCATCATCTGAAAAACATGAGCAGAAATGCAACTGGAACATCGAAGACAGTTCAGAATGAAATCATAACCATCATAGGAGAGCACATACGCAGTGAAATAACACAACCACTACAGCATGAGACAGCTGTCTTCTCAATTATTGCGGACGAAGTCACTGATAAGTATGCAAACCAGGAGGTTCTCACAATCTGCCTGCGATTTGTAGACCCCAGAGCTGAAGATGGCCAACTAGAGGCCTTCCTGAATTTTGTTTACCTGGAACGAGCAACCGGTGAAAAGATAGCTACTGCCATCACGCAGTCACTGAAACAGCATGGCATTGATATCAAGAAGACCCGGGGCCAGGCATATGATGGGGCAAGTGCAATGTCATCTACTAGTGTTGGAGTGCAAGCTAGAATAAAAGCTATTGCCCCACAAGCTCTGCACGTCCACTGCAACAGCCACCTGTTGAATTTAAGCATTGCTAATGCCTGTAAGGTCACTGACATCCGCAACATGATAGATGTCATGAACACCGTCTTCCTCTTCTTCGACATGTCTCCAAAGAGGCAGTGGCTGCTTGAGAGGGTCCTTGATGTTTATGAATGCAGCTCCAAGGTCACAAAACTGAAGGGACTATGTAAGATGCGATGGGTTGAGAGACACACCTGTTACGAGACATTTGATGAGCTATACAGGTACATCGTGATCACATTTGAGGCTATTCTAGAACCTTGCTCCTATGAGGATGTGTACATGAAAGTAGCTGAAGGTGGTGATGATGCTGAAGCTGGTCCTGAAACAGAGGCCTGGAATTGGGATAGGGAGACACGAGTGAAGGCACAGGGAATGCTGGCATGCCTCAAAACATCACGAAAACATCGTGTTGCCAAGAATGCTCTTGAAGTGGTGAAGCCTCTTGCAATAAAGCTGCAGAAGAGGGATCAAGACATCTACCAGGCATACTGCATGATTGATGACATTGTGGGCAGACTAAACCAAATCAGAGTGTCGGTAGATGAAGAGTTCTCTGACTGTTTCAAAGAGGCAGACGAGCTGGCAAAGAGGTTGGACACAGAGATCACGATGCCACGTGTAACAGGGGGCATACAAGCTCACAGAGCAAATGCCACAAGTGTCAGTGCTGAAGAGTACTACCGGAAGAATGTTGCCATCCCCTTCTTAGACCACTTGATACAGCAGATGCATACACGGTTCAGAAAGGAGGACCACGTGGGAAGTTCACTTTTCAGCCTCGTTCCTGAAATCTGACCTCAAGCCTCTGACCATCAAGCTGAAGTACTGGGAATAAGATATGCCAACCCCATCAACGATCCAGGCAGAGCTGAAGGAGTGGGTTGCTCACTGGGAGAAACGTCCTCTCCACAGTCACCCTGTCAGCCTTCTGGGTTGCCTACAACATGCTGATGCCGACCAATTCCCCAATATTGTTCAACTCCTTCACATTGGCTGCACACTCCCAGTTGGGAGCTCCGATGCAGAGAGATCATTCAGTGCTTTCATGAGAATCAAGTCCTACCTCAGAAGCAGGATGTCTCAGGACCGTCTTTCTGACTTAGCCCTCATGCACATTCATCACAGTCTGGATATTGACATCAAACAGATATGCCACAAGTACATCATGGCTCATGAGAGGCGTATGTTTCACTCATGTATACTAAAGCAGTACCTGAACCAGAATCAGTGATTCAGTACTGCTTTGATCAAACACAGTCCACATAATTATGGGGGGGGGTGGGAGGGGGGGTTGGAAAACTTACTTTCTATATAATTCAGTACAGCTTTTAATTCAGTACAGCTTTACGATGTGCCATTGTGCAAGTCTTTATGACCATGTCCTGTTAATGTCAGTATAGACCTGCTGCTATTACAAGTTCATTTCTATGCTTTAATTAAAAATGGACCCCCCCCTTTCAAAAATTCCGCCCATGCTGAGCATGCTTAAATTATTGTTGCTGTTGTAAAATATACAGTAACCAAGTGTTACCAAGGTTCTAAAATACTTGGCGTGCTCAGTGCTAGGTACCACAATACACACTAGCCTAAAGCTACAAAAGGAGTATACACAGCGAAATAGGGCTATACAATGAATTTAAAGAAGTTAAAATGTCACAGGCTACAAAATGAGCACAATTAATGAATCTTCTATCACTACACAACATCATGATAATAAATAAATACAAGGATGAGTAATGAGGAATGTGTTTGAAAGATGGTCCCTAACATAACTCAAAAAGAACTCTTCAGCAGACCTGTACCTTTTATGGTCAATGCTGGCATTATTTTAGTTCTGTTTGGCTTCTGTATTGCACATACCTCAGCTGGTTAGCTATTGCGTGGCAACCCGTCCTCAAGCTATTGGATGTGATGTTTTAGATTCTAGTGTTGGGATGGGTATTTTAGAGGTTCACTGAATGACCAGTGCTCTTTCTAATTCCCTGTAGATTAGATGCTAGAGATTCTGATGTAGCAGGCCATCTTGGTGTGGAGGAGGTTCATATAGAACATGTAGCAGGGCATCTTGGTGTGGAGGAGGTTCATATAGAACATGTAGCAGGCCATCTTGGTGTGGAGGAGGTTCATATAGAACATGTAGCAGGCCATCTTGGTGTGGAGGAGGTTCATATAGAACATGTAGCAGGCCATCTTGGTGTGGAGGGGGTTCATATAGAACATGTAGCAGGCCATCTTGGTGTGGAGGAGGTTCATATAGAACATGTAGCAGGCCATCTTGGTGTGGAGGAGGTTCATATAGAACATGTAGCAGGCCATCTTGGTGTGGAGGGGGTTCATATAGAACATGTAGCAGGCCATCTTGGTGTGGAGGAGGTTCATATAGAACATGTAGCAGGCCATCTTGGTGTGGAGGAGGTTCATATAGAACATGTAGCAGGCCATCTTGGTGTGGAGGAGGTTCATATAGAACATGTAGCAGGCCATCTTGGTGTGGAGGAGGTTCATATAGAACATGTAGCAGGCCATCTTGGTGTGGAGGAGGTTCATATAGAACATGTAGCAGGCCATCTTGGTGTGGAGGAGGTTCATATAGAACATGTAGCAGGCCATCTTGGTGTGGAGGAGGTTCATATAGAACATGTAGCAGGCCATCTTGGTGTGGAGGAGGTTCATATAGAACATGTAGCAGGCCATCTTGGTGTGGAGGGGGTTCATATAGAACATGTAGCAGGCCATCTTGGTGTGGAGGAGGTTCATATAGAACATGTAGCAGGCCATCTTGGTGTGGAGGAGGTTCATATAGAACATGTAGCAGGCCATCTTGGTGTGGAGGAGGTTCATATAGAACATGTAGCAGGCCATCTTGGTGTGGAGGAGGTTCATATAGAACATGTAGCAGGCCATCTTGGTGTGGAGGAGGTTCATATAGAACATGTAGCAGGGCATCTTGGTGTGGAGGAGGTTCATATAGAACATGTAGCAGGCCATCTTGGTGTGGAGGAGGTTCATATAGAACATGTAGCAGGCCATCTTGGTGTGGAGGAGGTTCATATAGAACATGTAGCAGGCCATCTTGGTGTGGAGGAGGTTCATATAGAACATGTAGCAGGCCATCTTGGTGTGGAGGAGGTTCATATAGAACATGTAGCAGGCCATCTTGGTGTGGAGGAGGTTCATATAGAAGATGTAGCAGGCCATCTTGGTGTGGAGGAGGTTCATATAGAACATGTAGCAGGCCATCTTGGTGTGGAGGAGGTTCATATAGAACATGTAGCAGGCCATCTTGGTGTGGAGGAGGTTCATATAGAACATGTAGCAGGCCATCTTGGTGTGGAGGAGGTTCATATAGAACATGTAGCAGGCCATCTTGGTGTGGAGGAGGTTCATATAGAACATGTAGCAGGCCATCTTGGTGTGGAGGGGGTTCATATAGAACATGTAGCAGGCCATCTTGGTGTGGAGGAGGTTCATATAGAACATGTAGCAGGCCATCTTGGTGTGGAGGAGGTTCATATAGAACATGTAGCAGGCCATCTTGGTGTGGAGGAGGTTCATATAGAACATGTAGCAGGCCATCTTGGTGTGGAGGAGGTTCATATAGAACATGTAGCAGGCCATCTTGGTGTGGAGGAGGTTCATATAGAACATGTAGCAGGCCATCTTGGTGTGGAGGGGGTTCATATAGAACATGTAGCAGGCCATCTTGG
The DNA here is from genome assembly GCA_028752905.1 of Cladorhizidae sp. MBARI D1340-BT2. NCBI lineage: Eukaryota > Metazoa > Porifera > Demospongiae > Poecilosclerida > Cladorhizidae > Cladorhizidae sp. MBARI D1340-BT2. The sequence goes on along the minus strand of JAQNBH010000017.1, from coordinate 20,070,726 downwards.
TGTGGAGGGGGTTCATGTAGAACATGTAGCAGGCCATCTTGGTGTGGAGGAGGTTCATATAGAACATGTAGCAGGCCATCTTGGTGTGGAGGAGGTTCATATAGAACATGTAGCAGGCCATCTTGGTGTGGAGGAGGTTCATATAGAACATGTAGCAGGCCATCTTGGTGTGGTGGAGGTTCATATAGAACATGTAGCAGGCCATCTTGGTGTGGAGGAGGTTCATATAGAACATGTAGCAGGGCATCTTGGTGTGGAGGAGGTTCATATAGAACATGTAGCAGGCCATCTTGGTGTGGAGGGGGTTCATATAGAACATGTAGCAGGCCATCTTGGTGTGGAGGAGGTTCATATAGAACATGTAGCAGGCCATCTTGGTGTGGAGGAGGTTCATATAGAACATGTAGCAGGCCATCTTGGTGTGGAGGAGGTTCATATAGAACATGTAGCAGGCCATCTTGGTGTGGAGGAGGTTCATATAGAACATGTAGCAGGCCATCTTGGTGTGGAGGAGGTTCATATAGAACATGTAGCAGGCCATCTTGGTGTGGAGGAGGTTCATATAGAACATGTAGCAGGCCATCTTGGTGTGGAGGAGGTTCATATAGAACATGTAGCAGGCCATCTTGGTGTGGAGGAGGTTCATATAGAACATGTAGCAGGCCATCTTGGTGTGGAGGAGGTTCATATAGAACATGTAGCAGGCCATCTTGGTGTGGAGGAGGTTCATATAGAACATGTAGCAGGCCATCTTGGTGTGGAGGAGGTTCATATAGAACATGTAGCAGGCCATCTTGGTGTGGAAGAGGAGGTTCATATAGAACATGTAGCAGGCCATCTTGGTGTGGAGGAGGTTCATATAGAACATGTAGCAGGCCATCTTGGTGTGGAGGAGGTTCATACAGAACATGTAGCAGGCCATCTTGGTGTGGAGGAGGTTCATACAGAACATGTAGCAGGCCATCTTGGTGTGGAGGAGGTTCATATAGAACATGTAGCAGGCCATCTTGGTGTGGAGGAGGTTCATATAGAACATGTAGCAGGCCATCTTGGTGTGGAAGAGGAGGTTCATATAGAACATGTAGCAGGCCATCTTGGTGTGGAGGAGGTTCATATAGAACATGTAGCAGGCCATCTTGGTGTGGAGGAGGTTCATACAGAACATGTAGCAGGCCATCTTGGTGTGGAGGAGGTTCATACAGAACATGTAGCAGGCCATCTTGGTGTGGAGGAGGTTCATATAGAACATGTAGCAGGCCATCTTGGTGTGGAGGAGGTTCATATAGAACATGTACCGGCCATCTTGGTGTGGAGGAGGTTCATATAGAACATGTAGCAGGCCATCTTGGTGTGGAGGAGGTTCATATAGAACATGTAGCAGGCCATCTTGGTGTGGAGGAGGTTCATATAGAACATGTAGCAGGCCATCTTGGTGTGGAGGAGGTTCATATAGAACATGTAGCAGGCCATCTTGGTGTGGAGGAGGTTCATATAGAATATGTAGCAGGCCATCTTGGTGTGGAGGAGGTTCATATAGAACATGTAGCAGGCCATCTTGGTGTGGAGGAGGTTCATATAGAACATGTAGCAGGCCATCTTGGTGTGGAGGAGGTTCATATAGAACATGTAGCAGGCCATCTTGGTGTGGAGGAGGTTCATATAGAACATGTAGCAGGCCATCTTGGTGTGGAGGAGGTTCATATAGAACATGTAGCAGGCCATCTTGGTGTGGAGGAGGTTCATATAGAACATGTAGCAGGCCATCTTGGTGTGGAGGAGGTTCATATAGAACATGTAGCAGGCCATCTTGGTTTGGAGGAGGTTCATATAGATCTAGCCCTCCCCACACACACACACACTGAAAAAATTTACTTTAAAAATATCATATAACGTAATGTAAAAAAATAAAAAGAAGTCCTCAAAGTGCCTACTCTCGAGGATTCCTGCAGCGTAGACTGCATCCCCCCTCTAGGACTCCTGCAACAAAAGCTGCACCCCCCCTCTTGTGTTCCTGCAACAGAGGCTGCATCCCCCCTCTAGTGTTCCTGCAATAGAGGCTGCACCCCCCCTCTAGTGTTCCTGCAACAGAGGCTGCACCCCCCCTCTAGTGTTCCTGCAACAGAGGCTGCATCCCCCCTCTAGTGTTCCTGCAATAGAGGCTGCACCCCCCCTCTAGTGATCCTGCAACAGAGGCTGCATCCCCCCTCTGGTGTTCCTGCAATAGAGGCTGCACCCCCCCTCTAGTGATCCTGCAACAGAGGCTGCATAGGGTTCCTGCAACAGAGGCTGCACCCCCCCCCTCTAGTGTTCCTGCAATAGAGGCTACATCCCCCCTCTAGTGTTCCTGCAACAGAGGCTGCATCCCCCCTCTGGTGTTCCTGCAACAGAGGCTTCATCCCCCCTCTGGTGTTCCTGCAACAGAGGCTGCATCCCCTTCTAATATTTGAACTGCAATAAAAACAACTGCAGTAGGTAAAAGAAAGATGTCTCATCATTGGATACTCACCTGGCAATTATTATTATTACAAGAACACTAAGAACACAAGAACACTAAGAACACTCGGTTTTATTTAAACCCCGACAACTATATTGGATTAAGAAAGACAAGACTGCACCAATGTTGACATAGATGACCCTTTACCAAATCATTAAAATAAATGGTAAAGGGTCTTCCAGTGCTACATGGGTGCACTCATGTTCCTTCCTTTTTCAACCAGTCAGTTCTTGTTGTTGTTTGTTGTTGTTGTTGTCTTACAGAATCCTGTTGTGGCCAACAACCCGTGAGTGAAGATGAACCGCTCGTATCTGATTTGTGCTTGATTATTGTACACTAAGCAAGTCAGCACATACCACACCATGCCATGTCGTTGATTTGCTAGTAGAGTCAGCCAATGATCAGCCACAGCCTCCACAAGGACTTGGCAAGTGTTGCACAGGAGAACTCCAGAACTAATCCAACACAGCAGATCTTATCCTACGCCATGTTTATACACAGGCATATATTGTTTTATAGCTGCTTGCTTTTGCTTGCTATTGGTTGAAGAAGATAATTCATCAGTAAATGAAGCGATTATGCAGCTGTTCTTTGTGTGACATCATATTTTCAAGAATACCCTATAATATAGCAGGCTGGTTACACCACCAACAATTACCTCTACCCAGACCTTTTTGCTGCAATCGAGAGACAGATTAGTCGTTGCAATTATTATGACGATGAATTATAGACGTGTGAAAATAGTGAATCTTGATAACATCCTCTGCCACCACAAACTGGTGCAGAGATAATGGTAAAAGGTGTGTATATATATATATAAAATAAAGGTGACAGTTTGAGCAAGGACAGCAGAAGTGCTATGGGCGTACATTATCTGGATTGAGGTTATTGGTGAAGTGGTTCACCACTTCAAAGGAAATCTGGTTAGGTTGATTTCTGCAGATCTATTTCTGGAAGAGAGTTCCACTCTAACAACTCTATCAGAGAGTGCATGGAATAACATGTTACACTGGTTTAGCAAGTCCTTGAAGGAGGCTGAAGCCGATCCTCTATTAATTAAAACAACATTAATACAACCAGATATGGTACGTGCTTGTGTGGTATGCAACAAGAAGAAACAAGTTAGATAAAGTGTTTAACAGGGAGACACTAATGGTGGATTCTTTGCTTAGCTCTTGCAGAGTTCTCCTCTGCCAAAATGAAGGAGGCTGTAAAACAACAACAGCAACAACAATTATAAACAAGTACAACTTAAAAAGTTAAAACATACAATTTTTTCCCGGTTCACTTTTCAAAAAAAGAAAGAAGTGTGTACCCATACAATACTACAACCAGTTAGATGACCCTTTACCATTTATATCAATGTTTATATATGGTAAAGGGTCGTTTAACTTGTTGTCTAAATGGGTACAGTTTTCTTTATTTATGATTCAATCCGTTTGTTTTTAAATAAAACATTTTTGTTCTCATCTCTCTGTCTATCATCTATCTCTTCTTTCCCTAGCCTAACTTGCATAGAGAAGGTCCATTCATTTCCCTAGCCTAACTTTCATAGAGAAGTTCCATTCATTTCTCTAGCCTAACTTGCATAGAGAAGGTCCATTCATTTCCCTAGCCTAACTTGCATAGAGAAGGTCCATTCATTTCTCTAGCCTAACTTGCATAGAAAGGGTCCCTAGCCTAACTTACATAGAAAAGGTCCATTCATTTCCCTAGCCTAACTTGCATAGAGAAGGTCCATTCATTTCCCTAGCCTAACAAGGTCCATTCATTTCTCTAGCCTAACTTGCATAGAAAGGGTCCATTCATTTCTCTAGCCTACTTGCATAGAGAAGGTCTATTCTTCATACCTGAAGATTCAGTAATCTGGGTCTCAATTGCAGGAAAGCTATGATCTGTAAAAACGCCAGCCCTGGATTAGGGATTTGCTTCACTCAGACTAGCTCACATGGTATTATAAGCAGAACAAGTGAGGGCTTATTTCTGCTGTTTGGGGTGGAGTTCTCCTGTGCAATCATTACCATAAGTCCTTTGAAGGATAGTCAACCAAACATGACATGTGCTGATACGTGCAGTAGACAACAGGAAACAAGTGTTTAAAAGGACGCTAATGCTGGAGTCCTGGGTTTTAAAGGAGACACTAATGCTGGAGTCCTGGGTTTTAAAGGAGACACTAATGCTGGAGTCCTGGGTTTTAAGGGAGACACTAATGCTGGAGTCCAGGGTTTTAATTAAAGGAGACACTAATGCTGGAGTCCTGTGTTTTAAAGGAGACACTAAATGCTGGAGTCCTGGGTTCTAAGGGAGACACTAATGCTGGAGTCCAGGGTTTTATGGGAGACACTAATGCTGGAGTCCTGGGTTTTAAAGGAGACACTAATGCTGGAGTCCAGGGTTTTAAAGGAGACACTAATCTGGGTTTTAAAGGAGACACTAATGCTGGAGTCCTGGATTTTAAAGGAGACACTAATGCTGGAGTCCTTGGTTTTAAAGGAGACACTAATGCTGGAGTCCTGGGTTTTAAAGGAGACACTAATGCTGGAGTCCTGTGTTTTAAAGGAGATACTAATGCTGGAGTCCTGGGTTTTATGGGAGACACTAATGCTGGAGTCCTGGGTTTTAAAGGAGACACTAATGCTGGAGTCCAGGGTTTTAAAGGAGACACTAATCTGGGTTTTAAAGGAGACACTAATGCTGGAGTCCTGGATTTTAAAGGAGACACTAATGCTGGAGTCCTTGGTTTTAAAGGAGACACTAATGCTGGAGTCCTGGGTTTTAAAGGAGACACTAATGCTGGAGTCCAGGGTTTTAATTAAAGGAGACACTAATGCTGGAGTCCTTGGTTTTAAAGGAGACACTAATACTGGAGTCCTGGGTTTTAAAGGAGAGACTCTAATGCTGGAGTCCTGGGTTTTAATGGAGACACTAATCTGGGTTTTAAAGGAGATGGAGTCCTGGGTTTTATGGGAGACACTAATGCTGAGTCCTGGGTTTTAAAGGACACACTAATGGTTGAGTCCTGGGTTTTAAGGGAGACACTAATGCTGGAGTCCTGGGTTTTAAAGGATACTAATGCTGGAGTCCTGGGTTTTAAAGGAGACACTAATGCTGGAGTCCTGGGTTTTAAAGGAGACACTAATGCTGGAGTCCTGGGTTTTAAAGGAGACACTAATGCTGGAGTCCTGGGTTTTAAAGGAGACACTAATGCTGGAGTCCTGGGTTTTAAAGGAGACACTAATGCTGGAGTCCTGGGTTTTAAAGGAGACACTAATGCTGGAGTCCTGGGTTTTAAAGGAGACACTAATGGTTGAGTCCTGGGTTTTAAAGGAGACACTAATGCGGCAGTAGGAACTCTTTCTGACTCCGTCTTCTGTTATGTTGAAAGGGCCAGAGCTGACACTCCTGTCTTGATGGAGATCTTTGCAAAGATGCAGCAGCAAATGGAGAAGGATCATAGAAGCCAAGAGAAACAGGAGGAACATCGGTGGCTGAGACAGATGAAGTTGGAGGATGAGATCAGGCGACAAGAGCTCAAGAGATGAAGAGAAGAGGAGGGAAAGGAAGAGCTCAGGAACAGGAGTTGATGCAGCACCAGCAGGCCCGAGAAGAGTGAGGGGGCAGCTCCTTCTAATGCAGAGTGATGGAAAAACAACTAATGAACTTGAAGGAGGAGTTTGAATACAACAAGAACGAGCAGTCGATGGGAAAAGGGATTCCGCAGCACACCCCTCTAGAGGAGTCAGACGGTGTTGACACATTCCTCTTGAGGTTCGACAAACACATGAAAAATGTTCAAGGTAGAGCTGAGTATTTGGTACCAAACCTGATACCACTGCTATCGGATAAACTTCGACAGTTCATGCTGACCATCGAGGAGGAGAGCATGCAGGATTTTGCAGTGGTCAGCAGAGAAGGGAAGGGAGTGGTAATGACGAAAGCTTAGCAGGAGCATGACGCAGCCAAGCCATGGATTTTGCCCAAGTTGGACACAGCCAAAGGACTGAGTGAGATGCAACTACTATGGGCACATAGCGAGTCTGTGCCCACTCCGGTCGAAAGCAGTGTTGAGAAGTGGCCTGCCAGGAAGGACTGATCGAGGGCTGGATGCCGGGTGACATAGCCATCGGCACAGGAGCAATGGTGTCAGTGGTCCACAGGAGATGGACCCCCCAATCGATGATCAGAAGGGAGTCGGCTCTTTTGCAGGTCCCAAACCCCAATGTGTTTGCCGACTGCACATGTTACCGTGATGGTTTAGGGGGAGGTAGTGAGGATATGGGTGGCCATGCAGGACTCCCTCAGATACAGTACCATCATGGCGATAGACATGCTTGCAGTGAAGAGGAGGACAGAGGAGCTCATGACCCCTCACCAGGTATTGGCCATTTCGTCCAGAGCCCAGGCAATGAGAGAAAGGAGGAACTCCACCCCCTTGGCAGGTCGCCTTGACTACAAGAGAAGACAGAGGATCGCTTGTTGCAGAGTTTTACTGGCCAGGGATCAGACATGAGGGAGATGTGCAAGGGTTGCCCAGAGTGTGAGAAGATGGTCCTGGACCATAAGCACAAGCGGCCACCAGTGCCCTTGTCAATAGTAAATCATCCTCATTGTCGTGGACATGGTGGGACCCCTGTCATGCTCCGAGGTGGGGTATTGCTAAATCTTGAAGGTGGGACAAAGTACCCTGAGGCGGTCCTGCTGAAATCGACAGACAGAAAGCATGTGGCGGAGAAACTCATGACTCTGTTAGCACGCTGGGGCTAGTGGATTTGACGCTCGGTGTGAGAAGGCCTTGCCATATCTGTTCCACATACAGGTAGGGCCCACACGCAGCAATGGGATTCTCCCAGTTCCAGCTCCTATATGGACGGCAGGTCAGGGGACCTCTGGACATCATACGCAAGGCATTGGAAGGAAAGAGCATGACTCGGGACAGCAGCTTCTCTTCTGTACAGAGTGTACAGGAACAGTTGACGTGGGCCCAGCAAATCACACATCAGTCTGAGATGGATGAAAGTGTCACAAGACTGCCAGGCAAAGGTCATGTGATGAGAGAGATGGTGCTGCTCCTTTCCGAGACAAACAAGTTAAAAGCTAAGTGGCAGGGCCCATACCCCGTCACAGAGAAGATGTCTGAAAAACTTACTGTATCAGGATGGACGAGAGATGGAAGAAAGAAAAGGTTTTCCATGTGAATATGATTATGCTGGCAGTGTGGACAACCCCTGGAGGCTGCAAAGATCAGGAAGTTTGAGTGACCCCGGAACAGAGAGACTTGAGGGTACTGGTTGGGTAACTGGTGGTTAATCCCTGCCTTTTCACAGGGGGCAACTCCCCTCAGCCTTTTCACAGGGGGCAACTCCCCTCTGCCTTCTCACAGGGGGCAACTCCCCTCAGCCTTCTCACAGGAGGCAACTCCTGAGTGTCTTCTCACAGGGAGCAGCTCCCCTCTGCCTTTTCACAGGGGGCAACTCCCCTCAGCCTTCTCACAGGGGGCAACTCCCCTCAGCCTTCTCACAGGGGGCAACTCCTGAGTGTCTTCTCACAGGGAGCAGCTCCCCTCTGCCTTTTCACAGGGGGCAACTCCCCTCAGCCTTCTCACAGGGGGCAACTCCCCTCAGCCTTCTCACAGGGGGCAACTCCCCTCAGCCTTCTCACAGGGGGCAACTCCCCTCAGCCTTCTCACAGGGGGCAACTCCCCTCAGCCTTCTCACGGGGAAACTCCCCTCTGCCTTCTCACAGGGGGCAACTCCCCTCAGCCTTCTCACAGGGGGCAACTCCCCTCAGCCTTCTCACAGGGGGCAACTCCCCTCAGCCTTCTCACAGGGGGCAACTCCCCTCAGCCTTCTCACGGGGAAACTCCCCTCTGCCTTCTCACAGGGGGCAACTCCCCTCAGCCTTCTCACAGGGGGCAACTCCCCTCAGCCTTCTCACAGGGAGCAGCTTCCCTCTACCTTCTCACAGGGGGCAGCTCCCCTCACCCTTCTCACAGGGGGCAACTCCCCTCAGCCTTCTCAGGGAGCAGCTGCCTTCTCACAGGGGCAACTCCCCTCTGCCTTCTCACAGGGGGCAACTCCCCTCTGCCTTCTCACAGGGGGCAACTCCCCTCTGCATTCTCACAGGGAGCAACTCCCCTCAGCCTTCTCACAGGGGGCAACTCCCCTCTGCCTTCTCACAGGGGGAAACTCCCCTCTGCCTTCTCACAGGGAGCAGCTTCCCTCTACCTTCTCACAGGGGGAAACTCCTCTCTCGGACCTAACAAGGAAGGATAGCTCAGTAGAGGTGAACTGGGAAGACACACACCGAACAGCTATCGACAAGTTAAAGTACAGCTTCACCTCGGACATGGTGCTTACCAGACCTGGATCTGGGAAGGCCATTTGTAGTACAGACCGACATGTTGGATATTGGGATTGGGGCAGTCCTCAGTCAAGGAGACGACGATGGATAGGAAAAAATAATGGCATTCTGCTCCAGGAAACTGTTGCCTCTGGAAGGGAAAGTGAAGCTCCATCAAGAAGGCTTGCCTGGCGGTGGTTGAAGGATATGCCACTTGCCTGTGTATTTGGTGGGAGACCTTTTCACAGTACAAACTGACCACCAAACATCTCATCTACTTGTGCCGGGTGGAAGACCAAAGCAGCAGACTCACCCGATGGTCATTGGCCCTGGCACTGTATCAGTTAGTGATGGAGCACTGGCCTGAAGTCAAGAACACCAATGCAGACAGAATGTCGAGACAGGTGTGGTGCGATGAGGCCTGCGTTGATGCTACCACAAGGCTTAGGGGCGAGACAGGCGTGGTGCGATGAGGCCTGCGTTGATGCTACCACAAGGGCTAGGGGGCAAGACTCTAGAAAACCCTTCAAGTGCTCTATTCACTCAAAACAAACACTAATGATGTGTTAATGCATATTTAGCAGCTCAGACTTGACAATAAAGTCGCATTCTTGCACACACAGCGCTGATTGGTTGTCGGGTGAATATCAATACCATATTGGGTCTGTTTGTGGGCTTCTGGGACCCTGTACGGGAGGGGACCTGCTGCCCACAATCTTGAGTCCAGGTTGGAGCTGAACCTTCTCAAGTTTGGCAACCATTAGATGGATCAGTGAGTACAGACAGACCCAGCAGTATAACTTTGCAGAAGTAATAAGATGGCCCTTGAACATTTAGAGTAACCAATTCCTATTGAGCACACTGCAACATGTTGCAATACTAGTAGGTGTGGCTTATTGCGAATCCGTCTTTATATGTTCCTGTTGCTGGAGTGAGGTATCTCTCCACCACTCAAGAGAATCGACAACAACAACAACAAAACAACGAACTATATCAACAACAACACAACTAACTATATCAACAACAACAACACAACTAACTATCAACAACAACAAAACAACTAACTATCAACAACAACAACACAACTAACTATCAACAACAACAACACAACTATCAACAACAACAAAACAACTAACTATATCAACAACAACAAAACAACTAACTATATCAACAACAACAACATAACTAACTATATCAACAACAACACAACTAACTATTATCAACACAACACAACTAACTATCAACAACAACAACACAACTAACTATATCAACAACAACACAACTATCAACAACAACAACACAACTAACTATATCAACAACACAACTATCAACAACAACAAAACAACTAACTATATCAACAACAACACAACTATATCAACAACAACACAACTAACTATCAACAACAACAAAACAACTAACTATATCAACAACAAAACAACTATATCAACAACAAAACGACTATATCAACAACAAAACAACTATCAACCACAAAACAACTATATCAACAACAAAACAACTAAATATATCAACAACACAAAACAACTAACTATAATTATCACAACTAACTATATCAACAACAACAAAACAACTAACTATATCAACAACAACAAAACAACTAACTATATCAACAACAACAACACAACTAACTATATCAACAACAATAAAACAACTAACTATATCAACAACAACAAAACAACTATCAACAACAACAAAAGAACTAACTATCAACAACAACAAAACAACTATATCAACAACAACAAAACAACTAACTATATCAACAACAACAAAACAACTAACTATATCAACAACAACAAAACAACTAACTATATCAACAACAACAAAACAACTAACTATATCAACAACAACAAAAATTGACGGCTAGAAACCCCAAAAAAGTTTTTTGTTTGGAAATAAGAACTACTGTAAAGTTTGTGGTAATAAGTTTGTGGTAATGGGTAACACACGAGTGAGAGGCACTCGGACAGCAGTGGGTGGACACTGCCAAGGCAAGTGTCATGTGATTCAGGAAGATGAGATCAGATCCTGGGAACAAAGAAAACTGTGGAGGAGGAAGATCTAGGAGGCAGTAGAGTTGCACACTCACCACCGAAACCAAAGTTATGATTTCCTCTCCATCTATTAAGAACTGCTGACATGTGACTGCCTTAGGAAGTGACATGATCAGCAAGGTCTACCATGTCTGAAGACCTGAAGAAAGGATCGAGATGGTCCTGAATGTTTGTCTCAAGAGGCAAGCTTGTCTCTAGTGTGTAGCTATCTCTATAGCAACAAGAAGTAGCGGTTAGAAACTTCTCAAGCGCTGACAGACTGCTCTACTATAGCACCACAAACTTTGATGGTTTTGTGCACTGCCTCTAACCCCAACCAGCAAGAATACCGGCGCTTAACTGTGACTAGGTGCTTAATATATCAAATTTATTTATTTTCAATAGATTTTGTTCACTATTGTGCATGCTTGGGGTACGTCCACATTCCTGAGTGCATGGTGTTTGGATGATCTCCCACAAACTCACATCACTGCAAACCTTAATAGGGCAGAAGAGGAGCTTGAAGATGGCATTAATGTTGTGAAGGGCAGCATGCCTGGGAAGATGGCATGCCCACCTATTGATCAATTGTTTGCATCAACGAGAAGTACTCCTTCTCTGGCAGATTTGGCAATGGCTTAATGCAGAGCATGAGCAGACACTTCACTACCCCTAGCTTAGCCTGCCACAATGTCCTTCGCAGGACTCATCCAGTTATTCATCTGTGTACTTGACCATGTATCTGTCTGGTGCCAGCACACTTGTTCAGTGGTACTATTCTACAAGCAACAGTATCACTTGGGTTGACTAGGTGACAGATGTTGAGCAGGTATGGCAGCCCACCACAGCAAAGGGGAACTTTCACAGCCTTCACCATGCATGAGCATCCAAACCTGATGGACCAGCAACTCTTCTTGTTTTCATGGCTGTCATGAGAAGAAAAGATGAATCACTGATGTGATGTCTTTGCTAGTAGACTGTCTGGTTTACTAACAGGATGTTTCTCAATGAGAGTGTTGCATGTAATTGTTGTGTGTTGTGTGTTGCTGGTACGAGGAGTCAAGCCCAATCATCCAGCCCAAGTATTTGGTGAGAAGTGTCTTGAGACACTATGAACTTTTCACACTGGCATTAGATTCTTGAAATCTCCGGCTCACACATCCTTGTCAGGCGTCTCAATCTACCTTGATTTTGGTAGGTGTTTCCAAAGGCATCTTCCCTCCAATAGTGCCTGTGGTTTCCCTTCTCTCCACAAATCCATCCTCCTCTCCATGTTCTCTAGTCCTACTCATGCTGCTAGGCAGTTATAGAGCCATGATCTAGCTGCTGTAGGCAGAAGCTACCTTACTCACATGCCCCAAACCTTAGGCATGAGCAAAGGTCTGGAGTAAGTGAGCAAGCTCCTTCACAAATGAGTTGTCAACAGTGCTACATGGAACAGACAAATGAGTTGCCCAACACTGCTACATGGAACAGACAAATGGGTTGCCAACATTGCTACAAGGAACAGACAAATGAGTTGCCAACACTGCTACAAGGAACAGACAAATGAGTTGCCCAACATTGCTACAAGGAGCAGACAAATGAGTTGCCAACAGTACACAAGGAACAGACAAATGAGTTGCCAACAGTACTACAAGGAACAGGCAAATGAGTTGCCAGCACTGCTACATGGAACAGACAAATAGTTGCCAACAGTGCTACAAGGAACAGACAAATGAGTTGCCCAACACTGCTACATGGAACAGACAAATAGTTGCCAACAGTGCTACAAGGAACAGACAAATGAGTTGCCCAACATTGCTACAAGGAACAGACAAATGAGTTGCCAACACTGCTACAAGGAACAGACAAATGAGTTGCCCAACATTGCTACAAGGAACAGACAAATGAGTTGCCAACACTGCTACAAGGAACGGACAAATGAGTTGCCAACATTGCTACAAGGAACAGACAAATGAGTTGTCAACAGTGCTACAAGGAACAGACAAATGAGTTGCCAACATTGCTACAAGGAACAGGCAAATGAGTTGCCAACATTGCTACAAGGAACAGACAAATGAGTTGTCAACAGTGCTACAAGGAACAGACAAATGAGTTGCCAACAGTGTTTCAGGGAACAGACAAATGAGTTGCCAACACTGCTACAAGGAACAGGTTATGCCTTTAATGGATAACCTCCTCATAACACTAAGTGATGTGGTCAACATCTCGGGATGCAACAAGCAAACCCCATTTGAAGTGTGAGATCCTCGTGGAAATGGTGAGTGCCAACAAGAGTAATTATGTGGTTGTAATGTGGAGACAAGAGTGCCAGTCTCTCCAGAAGTAGTTTAGTATCTGTCAGCAGTGTTTCAACAGGGATATTACACACCTGGCTTGATCCCACTTTGAGTAGGTGCTGTAGATGTTCAACCACTACACTAGCAACACCAACAGTAACTAGTAACTAGCAGATGATATGAAAAAGTGTTTCTGCTGGGACCACACGATCATTTGATATACCACACCCTTAATCTTTGTGGCGAGGGGCAGGTGCTGGGAGATATTGGCCAGCACTTGTCTGGCTGAGGACATTCAAGTCAAACCTTGCCTAAGGCCATGACTAAGCTTTGTTGAAGGGTAGGACAAAGAGCTCAAAAGCTCTCTTTTCTCATCAGACTCCGTACAGACACAAGGAAGTATGATATTGATAGAAATGTCTACAATCACCTTCTCAATAATCAACTTTAAATTGTATTCACTCGATGTTTCGAATAGCTAACATTGAAATACCACATTCACGCTGCTGTGAGTGGACCTTCTGGTTTGTGGGACCTTTGTACACGGAGGTGTTGAATGTTAGTACCAATGTACCTGTAGATTGTCTGCTCTATCTAGTCCAAACATCGAGTGAATACAAGTTGAAGTTGATCATTGAGAAGGTGATTTTAATGTTATTATGTCAACTTGAGAGTTCATTGAAAGTCTTGTATAAAAAAACAAAAAAAAACAAACACAACATGTCAAATGTTCAAACATGACCTGTAATGTGACTAGAGACACTGGACACCGCCACAGATGCCAGACCCACCACCTCAGATTGCTATCCCAGATATCCACCACCCCAGGTATCCACCATCCCAGGCACCCACCATCCCAGGTATCCACCATCCCAAGTATCTGCCATCCCAGGTATCCACCATCCCAAGTATCTACCATCCCAGGTATCCACCATCCCAGGTACCCACCATCCCAGGTATCTGCCATCTGCCATCCCAGGTATCTACCATCCCAGGTATCTACCATCCCAGGTATCCACCATCCCAGGTATCTACTATCACCAGGTATCCACCATCCCAGGTATCCACCATCCCAGGTATCCACCATCCCAGGTATCCACCATCCCAGGTATCCACCATCCCAGGTATCCACCATCCCAGGCACCCACCATCCCAGGTAGCCACCATCCCAGGTATCCACCATCCCAGGTATCCACCATCCCAGGTATCCACCATCCCAGGTATCCACCATCCCAGGTATCCATCATCCCAGGTACCCACCATCCCAGGTATCCACTATGTACTAATTGTATGCATTACAAAGTTTTGCTGGACTACACTACATAAGCCACGAGTGTAAGGTTTTCTCTCCTATTTCCTTAGTATGGAGTGCTAAGCTCCAATTCCTTGCAGAGTGGCTCACCAATGGTTTGACCAGGTTGAGGTTGTGTTCTTGCAGGAGTATAGCTACCTAGCAATGCTCATGACTAGTAATGGTGAGATATCCTTATACCCATGTAGAGCAAACCAGTACGATGACCCTTTACCATTTGAAATATGTATAATTATTTTTTAATGGTAAAGGTCATCTAACTGGTGGTGGTCTAATGGATATTGTCTTGTTTCCTTCTTCTTTGATAAAGTGGCTTGTTTTTCCATGATGTCCCTTTGTTCTTGCTGAAGTAGTAGAGGTGACGTGCAGTGGTACCATAAGCAAGATTCTTTCTATGATCATTTGGATAACTGACGAAGTATGTGTCTCATATAGTAAAATTGTCAGTTGTATTTTGTAGATGTTTGACAAGAAATTGAACATCCTGCAGGCTATGGCAACAGAGTACTCTTGTGGTTAGTTGTCTTGTTGTGAAGGATGAATGAAAGGAATTAAACTTTTGCATTCTTTAAAATATCTTACAAGTAATGGCAGTGAGGAAGAGGTAGCTATGGCAAGTAAAGGTGCTTCGCCTGGCAATGATGGCTTCACTTAAATGCCTATATCTTCGTAAGAAGAGCACTTGACGAGATTTTATGGTGATTCTCTTCCTGACAGAGGGAAGGGAATCTGTGAGGGTGTTGAGGAATTTTGCACTCCAAAAGTTGAAGCAAACCAAATCTTCCTGGAGCTGAGAAGGGTCTTTACAGAGTGGCACAGACTTGAATATTTTTGCATCATCTGGAAGGAGGAATAAGCAACAATGTTGAAGGTATCATTGCCACAGGTGAGGAACCACAAGGCACCATAGGCAATTAGCTCTGCCAAGCTAGGCTAATTAGCTCTACCCAGCTAGCTCTGCCAAGCTAGACATGATTAGCTCTGACAAGCTAGGCTGATTAGCTCTGCCAAGCTAGGCCTACCCAGGCAAGGCTGATTAGCTCTGCCAAGCTATGCTAATTAGCTCTACCCAGCTAGGCTGATTATAGCTCTGCCAAGCTAGACATGATTAGCTCTGCCAAGCTAGACATGATTAGCTCTGCCAAGCTATGCTAATTGGCTCTACCCAGCTAGGCTGATTAGCTCTGCCAAGCTAGACTGATTATGCTGGCTATAATGACTAACTCTAAGCTAGGCGCTCTGCTAGACTATAATATGATTAACTCTGCCAAGCTAGGCTCTCTCTATATGTATATATTAGCTCTGCCAAGCTAGGCTATAATGATTAGCTCTGCCAAGCTAGACTATATATATGATTAGCTCTGCCAAGCTAGACTATATATGAGTTCAAATTAAGCAAGAGAGCCAAGCTAATAATACGTTCATATATATATATATATATAGCCAAGCTTGGCAGAGCTAATAATATGTTTATATATATATATATATATATATATATATATACTCTAAACAAGAGCGAGCGTTATTGATCGCTATGCTAGTAGCAATTGGTAAAGGGTCCCATTACACAAGACTACTTACAACATGTGCAGCTAAACTTAGCCCTCACTTTTTCCTGAGCTTCTGCTGGGAATACAGGTGTTCCCAAACTACGACATGCTGCTACATATTTACCAGTCCTCCCAACAGGCCTGTACATCCTTCACCTTCACAACATCTCCCCCTCCCCTCCCCCCCCAACAACAACAACACTAATTGATTTTCCCCCTTGACACCCCCAGTAGACCACTGAATCATATTAATGGCTGACAGTTCCAACTGCTGATCCATCTCTTCCTGGTTGACCACTCTGAATTCTTTTGTTTTGAGAGAGGAAGTGCTCTTGGATAGATTTCTTTGCTGAAGTTTTGTTCTCTGTTCTAGACACAGCTCAACTTAGCAGAACAATACTTTTGTTTGCCTACCTCAATGTGCTGATGGTTATACCAAACTCTAGCCTACCTCAATGTGCTGATGGTTATACCAAACTCTAGCTTACCTGAATGTGCTGATGGTTATACCAAACTCTAGCCTACCTCAATGTGCTGATGGTTATACCAAACTCTAGCCTACCTCAATGTGCTGATGGTTATACCAAACTCTAGCCTACCTCAATATGCTGATGGTTATACCAAACTCTAGCCTACCTCAATGTGCTGATGGTTATACCAAACTCTAGCCTACCTCAATGTGCTGATGGTTATACCAAACTCTAGCCTACCTCAATGTGCTGATGGTTATACCAAACTCTAGCCTACCTCCATGTGCTGATGGTTATACCAAACTCTAGCCTACCTCAATGTGCTGATAGTTATACCAAACTCTAGCCTACCTCAATGTGCTGATGGTTATACCAAACTCTAGCCTACCTCAATGTGCTGATGGTTATACCAAACTCTAGCCTACCTCAATGTGCTGATGGTTATACCAAACTCTAGCCTACCTCAATGTGCTGATGGTTACACCAAACTCTAGCCTACCTCAATGTGCTGATGGTTACACCAAACTCTAGCCTACCTCAATGTGCTGATGGTTATACCAAACTCTAGCCTACCTCAATGTGCTGATGGTTATACCAAACTCTAGCCTACCTCAATGTGCTGATAGTTATACCAAACTCTAGCCTACCTCAATGTGCTGATGGTTACACCAAACTCTAGCCTACCTCAATGTGCTGATGGTTACACCAAACTCTAGCCTACTTCAATGTGCTGATGGTTACACCAAACTCTAGCCTACCTCAATGTGCTGATGGTTATACCAAACTCTAGCCTACCTCATGTGCTGATGATTATACCAAACTCTAGCCTACCTCAATGTGCTGATGGTTATACCAAACTCTAGCCTACCTCAATGTGCTGATGGTTACACCAAACTCTAGCCTACCTCAATGTGCTGATGGTTATACCAAACTCTAGCCTACCTCAATGTGCTGATGGTTATACCAAACTCTAGCCTACCTCAATGTGCTGATGGTTATACCAAACTCTAGCCTACCTCAATGTGCTGATGGTTATACCAAACTCTAGCCTACCTCAATGTGCTGATGGTTACACCAAACTCTAGCCTACCTCAATGTGCTGATGGTTATACCAAACTCTAGCCTACCTCAATGTGCTGATGGTTATACCAAACTCTAGCCTACCTCAATGTGCTGATGGTTACACCAAACTCTAGCCTACCTCAATGTGCTGATGGTTACACCAAACTCTAGCCTACCTCAATGTGCTGATGGTTATACCAAACTCTAGCCTACCTCAATGTGCTGATGGTTATACCAAACTCTAGCCTACCTCAATGTGCTGATGGTTATACCAAACTCTAGCCTACCTCAATGTGTTGATGGTTATACCAAACTCTAGCCTACCTCATGTGCTGATGGTTATACCAAACTCTAGCCTACCTCAATGTTATGATGGTTATACCAAACTCTAGCCTACCTCAATGTGCTGATGGTTATACCAAACTCTAGCCTACCTCAATGTGCTGATGGTTATACCAAACTCTAGCCTACCTCAATGTGCTGATGGTTATACCAAACTCTAGCCTACCTCAATGTGCTGATGGTTACACCAAACTCTAGCCTACCTGAATGTGCTGATGGTTATACCAAACTCTAGCCTACCTCAATGTGCTGATGGTTATACCAAACTCTAGCCTACCTCAATGTGCTGATGGTTATACCAAACTCTAGCCTACCTCCATGTGCTGATGGTTATACCAAACTCTAGCCTACCTCAATGTGCTGATGGTTATACCAAACTCTAGCCTACCTCAATGTGCTGATGGTTACACCAAACTCTAGCCTACCTCAATGTGCTGATGGTTATACCAAACTCTAGCCTACCTCAATGTGCTGATGGTTATACCAAACTCTAGCCTACCTCAATGTGCTGATGGTTACACCAAACTCTAGCCTACCTCAATGTGCTGATGGTTATACCAAACTCTAGCCTACCTGAATGTGCTGATGGTTATACCAAACTCTAGCCTACCTCAATGTGCTGATGGTTATACCAAACTCTAGCCTACCTCAATGTGCTGATGGTTATACCAAACTCTAGCCTACCTCAATGTGCTGATGGTTATACCAAACTCTAGCCTACCTCAATGTGCTGATGGTTATACCAAACTCTAGCTTACCTGAATGTGCTGATGGTTATACCAAACTCTAGCCTACCTCAATGTGCTGATGGTTATACCAAACTCTAGCTTACTATATTTGCATTTTTTAAAAGACGTTATAGCTGTTAATAATTAAATATTTACAATAAACCCCTCCCCTTCCCCCCTTCCCGCACAAGTTCATAAATATGAAGGTGTAAATCAATATTAAATTAATTTGTCTATTTTAAGAAAGAAGTAATATAATAGGCAAGAAGACTGTTACTGCTCACGTCAGTAGCTTTAATAAGCCCCTCCCTTCCCCCGTCTCTAACCCCCTGTCATTGAATTGTCTGACTGACACTGCCGCACCAGTGCAGCACTGAATGACATGCCTCCACATGCTGAATGACATGCCTCCACATGCTGTAGTGCTGGTTAGATGCCCAGTGGTGGCATGGGATTTCCCCCGAGACAAAGCCTGATTCCACATTATGTAGGGGATTGTGGTCAACACTGGCTATTTACGTCCTAATGTCAATTTCTGCATGATCTTTTCAGCTATTCTATACACCAAAGCATGAGCTCAGTTCTCATTTCAATATGTAATTTCAAACTCCACTGCCTATCTGGTAAAACCATGCAGAGCCTTGGGCTATGAGCCCCAGCCTCTAGGGCGGTATGCGTGGACAGAATTTTCCCCTTTTTCTTTTAATTAAACTCCCAAAATGCCCAAAATGGCATCTTAAACTCTAACATAAATACACCAAGTAAGCATTATAGAATCTACACGGTCTCCCTTCAAAGTGAGACCAACTTTGTGTGAAAACCGAGAGAAAAATGTCGATAAGTCCACAGATTTTTTGAGGATCAGTGAACAGTCCTTGAGCATTAGCTGAGACCTGATGTGTGTAATGGGTTGCTTAAAGTGCTGTCATTTGGCTCTTAAAAAGCTGGTGCAGGATAAAGCCGGCTACATGCAGTGGTAAAGGTGGACTCTGCCAGAGTTGCATTGCAGATTCATCAGTGCAGCTTGCTCTGCAGTTACAATGGCAGCCAGGTGTCTGACACTGCCTCACCAGTGCAGCTTGCTCTGCAGTTACAATGGCAGCCAGGTGTCTGACACTGCCTCACCAGTGCAGCTTGCTCTGCAGTTACAATGGCAGCCAGGTGTCTGACACTGCCTCATCAGTGCAGCTTGCTCTGCAGTTACAATGGCAGCCAGGTGTCTGACACTGCCTCACCAGTGCAGCTTGCTCTGCAGTTACAATGGCAGCCAGGTGTCTGACACTGCCTCACCAGTGCAGCTTGCTCTGCAGTTACAATGGCAGCCAGGTGTCTGACACTGCCTCACCAGTGCAGCTTGCTCTGCAGTTACAATGGCAGCCAGGTGTCTGACACTGCCTCACCAGTGCAGCTTGCTCTGTAGTTACAATGGCAGCCAGGTGTCTGACACTGCCTCACCAGTGCAGCTTGCTCTGCAGTTACAATGGCAGCCAGGTGTCTGACACTGCCTCACCAGTGCAGCTTGCTCTGCAGTTACAATGGCAGCCAGGTGTCTGACACTGCCTCACCAGTGCAGCTTGCTCTGCAGTTACAATGGCAGCCAGGTGTCTGACACTGCCTCACCAGTGCAGCTTGCTCTGCAGTTACAATGGCAGCCAGGTGTCTACACTGCCTCACCAGTGCAGCTTGCTCTGCAGTTACAATGGCAGCCAGGTGTCTGACACTGCTACAGCAGTGAAGTAATGAGTCCTCTCTTCAAAATGGACATTTTTGCTGCTTTGGTCTTCATGATATTTTTCCCTTTAGAAGATGCAATCTTCTTCTGAGTATCATGTGATTCTTTATATGCTGGTTATGCTTCCTCTGATAGTATGAGTGATCTCCAATGTAGCAAGTTTAATATAATTCAATGAGATTGGTGACTTAGTTAGTCATGTCTTCATGTGGTTGGTGAAATGAAGTTGAGAACTGTTCCCAGAGTGGCTGGCTCATTGGAGCACATGTGTTCTCGAGCAAGATGTGGTGTGGTGAATTTGGGAACTGTCCCCGGAATGGCTGGCTCATTGTGGTGAAGTTGGGAACTGTCCCCGGAATGGCTGGCTCATTGGAGCACATGTGTTCTGGACTGCAGAAGAAATTAGGTTAAATTGGGGGGGGGGGCACATAATGTGGGCAAGAGTGGCATACCGTCAGGCCAATTGCATTTCCACTTACTGACACAGCATAATCTTGTGAGCAAAGAGAATGCGGTGTGCTGTAAGTGAACTAACTAAACAAACAGTTGATTTGATTGCAGCCTGCAGACTTGTGCTCAACATTTAATTTTGTGGAGCTGGATGACAACACTGACTCTATTTCCCCAGAGCAGCTGGCTGAACTGAAGAAAAGTTTTGACTCACTCTATGCAGGAGGCAAACAAAAAAAGGTTGAGCACATTTTGGAGTGCGAGTTATTATTAGCCGGAAGGAGGTGAGGGGGATGTTAGCAGTATGCATCAAGTTCTATGTGCATGTGTGGGAACTCTATTGCTTACTTCACCACATTGATAAGGTGATCATTTATGGTGAAGTACAGCAACCATCTGGTAGCTTGCTAACTATGGTGCAACAATCGACAGATTAATCATCATCCCGTGCGCTACGTATGCCTGATCCATCGAGAGCGGACGACAATTTTCACTTTGTGCAAAAAAATTTGCCATACCCACTACACCGCTCATAATATTTATACCAAATTTCACTACGAACCATGATGCTATTTCATATGCTAACTTCACCTTTCTCTGTGTTATGAGAAATAAGTTTGCAATGACTTTCTCTAGTGATCAACTCAAGGATTTGAAATTAATTGTTGCGATATTCTATGTCAGCTGAGAGTTCGTTGAGAATGAATTAACACAGAGAAAGTGGTAGTATCTAAGCTGTTTTATACCAAACAAGAATCCAATCCAATATGAACCTCATGTAGCCAGAATGTCTGTGTCTATGTGGAGGTGTTCCGAAATCAGGTCATTGGTTTGGTGTTGACTTTTTATCTTTCAACAATAGCTTGAATTCTGATGTCTTACTTCCAGACAAACATTTTGCCTTTCTCTTCTCTTGCTCACTTTTGTTGCCACAAAAAATATTGCAGGAAGTATATTGTTATTGTTGTTGTTGTTGTTGTTGTATGTTGCAGGGCTCAGCTAGAGGAGCAGCTGCATCTTCAACTTTCTCAGGAGGCTAGTAAGTCTCCTCATCTTACTCAGTTGGAAGAGATGTTGAAGAAGGAGGCAAGCGAAAAGCAACAACTTCAGCAACAGGTGAGGAAGAGTGTTGTGTTGTTGTTGTTGGTGTTGTTATTTGTAAAAGTATTCACACCTGCTCAAGTTGGAGCCATTGATAATAATAGTCAAGTCCTGGATTTTTGGATCCAAGGTTTCAGCTCAGGCTGTGGGCAAAAACAGACTTTATTCTGAATAACTGGAGAAGTGAAATAATCTGTTCCACCACTTCCTCAATGTAGTGCAACTTTGGGTGTGTCAAGTTGACCACACCTCTGCACTAGAACTGAACGCAAGGCATTGTGTGGCGAGCCTTGCCACGCCTCTGTTCCGTGTCTTCACTTGAGAGTAAAATCATGGCATTGTTGGCTCTAGTCCTCGCCCTGTCTCCACAGTCCATGCCTTGAACCTGCTGATGTCATCGTGGTGATATAGCATTGGTGCTGAGAACTGCATATATACAAGACCTTGGATTAGCAAGAATCTGCCCATGTAGACCACAAACATTTATAGGATCCTTTACCTATTAGTAATGAACCATTACAAGTGACAGATAAAAGACCCTGTAGATATCTGTGGTCTGCAAGGGCAGATTCTTGCAACATTTTCGTCTTTTTTCCATTTGTTATAGTGAAGCAGCCACCTACAGGAAGTTACTCAGTGTAACACCAGAACCAACCAATCATAGATGCTATTATTACTAAAGTAGACACACATCCATCCCTATAGATACATGCATTTTTAAAGTTACCTGGTTTTGCGAAGGTTTGTGCTAACTGTTCTCACAAGAGCAAAGTTCTGAGGAAGCCAACTCTTCACTTTTTGGTAGCAAGAACGTGCAACTGCTTGCTGACTCAGCTCAGCTAGATCCGACATTGCAACAAAAAACCACCACCCATGTTGACGACCCTTTACCAACTTGGCATTTTATTAGATTAGTCACTGGACAATTTGAAGTCTTTGAAGTCTTATGGAGTCTTATATGAAATAATGAAGAATGGATGTGTTGCATGCCAGTTATATTTGGTGTAATTGCTGATAGATAATTGCTGATAGATCTTCAGATATAAATACAAGAACTTTGAAAAATAGATTTCACCATTTTTATCTTTTTTTTTTGTCCTGCCGTTTTTCTACCTTTGCAAAGTTCCAAGGCACACTTGAAGTTGTTTTTTGTGTGCTAAAATCAGCTAAACCATTCAAATCTGTACGGAAGTGTTATCACTTCTCTGTTTCTCACAGATTTCTAACTGCAATGTTGCAAACTGGATCCCTTGCAAAATATGGGCTGGCAGGTTCTGATATGGAAGAGAGATGTTTCTAACAGCACTTGGAAGTAGCGTCCTCTGAAGACGGTAGAGTGAGGTTATTAGCCCGTGCTTTCTAGCTGACAGTTTTCAGAGTACTGGAGGAAAGGTGTGCAGAAGCTGGCCCAAACTTCAGACATCATGTTAAGAGAGGCACTCTTGATACTGTTTATGTGTTCAGTATGCTCTCCATTGTTAGCATATCTCTCTCCTCCAATAAAGGTGTGCTTCTAGTTCTGTCTTGTAGCTGCTGCCCAGGGGAGGCAGCAACTAGTGGGAGCCCATGGATATTTTTACCTCAGCTTGCTACGCCTCTCCTTCCATGTGGAAGACTTGAGTAGCTATGTCCTAGTGGAACTCGAGCGTCCTTCCCTCGCAGCTACTAAAGATGGTGCCTGTGAGTAGCTATGTCCTAGTGGAACTCGAGCGTCCTTCCCTCGCAGCTACTAAAGATGGTGCCTGTGAGTAGCTATGTCCTAGTGGAACTCGAGCGTCCTTCCCTCACAGCTACTAAAGATGGTGCCTGTGAGTAGCTATGTCCTAGTGGAACTCGAGCGTCCTTCCCTCGCAGCTACTAAAGATGGTGCCTGTGAGTAGCTATGTCCTAGTGGAACTCGAGCGTCCTTCCCTCGCAGCTACTAAAGATGGTGCCTGTGAGTAGCTATGTCCTAGTGGAACTCGAGCGTCCTTCCCTCGCAGCTACTAAAGATGGTGCCTGTGAGTAGCTATGTCCTAGTGGAACTCGAGCGTCCTTCCCTCGCAGCTACTAAAGATGGTGCCTGTTCTCACTCCTGTGCAGCCAGTTCTTTTTACTCCCCGACCTTCGACCTCACAGCCATTTTTCTCTTCATTATGATTCGCCGAGTTGTGTGTGAGTGAGTGAGTGTGTGTGTGTGTGTGCGTGCATGGTGTGAGTGTGTGTATGTGTGTGTGGTTTGTAAGTTGCGTGTACTTGTGGTGTAAATGTGTGTTGGTGTGTGATGTATGGAAGTGTTTCTTATTATGTTGCCTAGTAACCGGGCTGCATAAATACCCCTGCCTCTCTCCCCATAATACAACCCAATCCTGACTGCCATAGTTGCCCGAGTAGAGGCTGCATAAATACCCCTGCCTCTCTCCCCATAATACAACCCAATCCTGACTGCCATAGTTGCCCGAGTAGAGGCTGCATAAATACCCCTGCCTCTCTCCCCATAATACAACCCAATCGTGACTGCCATAGTTGCCCGAGTAGAAGCTGCATAAATACCCCTGCCTTTCTCCCCATAATACAACCCAATCATGACTGCCATAGTTGCCCGAGTAGAGGCTGCATAAATACCCCTGCCTTTCTCCCCATAATACAACCCAATCGTGACTGCCATAGTTGCCCGAGTAGAGGCTGCATAAATACCCCTGCCTTTCTCCCCATAATACAACCCAATCGTGACTGCCATAGTTGCCCGAGTAGAGGCTGCATAAATACCCCTGCCTTTCTCCCCATAATACAACCCAATCGTGACTGCCATAGTTGCCGGAGTAGAGGCTGCATAAATACCCCTGCCTTTCTCCCCATAATACAACCCAATCGTGACTGCCATAGTTGCCCAAGTAGAGGCTGCATAAATACCCCTGCCTTTCTCCCCATAATACAACCCAATCCCTGACTGCCATAGTTGCCCGAGTAGAGGCTGCATAAATACCCCTGCCTTTCTCCCCATAATACAACCCAATCCTGACTGCTATAGTTGCCCGAGTAGAGGCTGCATAAATACCCCTGCCTTTCTCCCCATAATACAACCCAATCATGACTGCCATAGTTGCCGGAGTAGAGGCTGCATAAATACCCCTGCCTTTCTCCCCATAATACAACCCAATCGTGACTGCCATAGTTGCCCGAGTAGAGGCTGCATAAATACCCCTGCCTTTCTCCCCATAATACAACCCAATCGTGACTGCCATAGTTGCCCGAGTAGAGGCTGCATAAATACCCCTGCCTTTCTCCCCATAATACAACCCAATCATGACTGCCATAGTTGCCCGAGTAGAGGCTGCATAAATACCCCTGCCTTTCTCCCCATAATACAACCCAATCGTGACTGCCATAGTTGCCCGAGTAGAGGCTGCATAAATACCCCTGCCTTTCTCCCCATAATACAACCCAATCGTGACTGCCATAGTTGCCCGAGTAGAGGCTGCATAAATACCCCTGCCTTTCTCCCCATAATACAACCCAATCGTGACTGCCATAGTTGCCGGAGTAGAGGCTGCATAAATACCCCTGCCTTTCTCCCCATAATACAACCCAATCGTGACTGCCATAGTTGCCCAAGTAGAGGCTGCATAAATACCCCTGCCTTTCTCCCCATAATACAACCCAATCCCTGACTGCCATAGTTGCCCGAGTAGAGGCTGCATAAATACCCCTGCCTTTCTCCCCATAATACAACCCAATCCTGACTGCTATAGTTGCCCGAGTAGAGGCTGCATAAATACCCCTGCCTTTCTCCCCATAATACAACCCAATCGTGACTGCCATAGTTGCCCGAGTAGAGGCTGCATAAATACCCCTGCCTTTCTCCCCATAATACAACCCAATCGTGACTGCCATAGTTGCCCGAGTAGAGGCTGCATAAATACCCCTGCCTTTCTCCCCATAATACAACCCAATCCTGACTGCTATAGTTGCCCGAGTAGAGGCTGCATAAAATACCCCTGCCTTTCTCCCCATAATACAACCCAATCGTGACTGCCATAGTTGCCCGAGTAGAGGCTGCATAAATACCCCTGCCTTTCTCCCCATAATACAACCCAATCCTGACTGCCATAGTTGCCCAAGTAGAGGCTGCATAAATACCCCTGCCTTTCTCCCCATAATCCACCCAATCCTGACTGCTATAGTTGCCCGAGTAGAGGCTGCATAAATACCCCTGCCTTTCTCCCCATAATACAACCCAATCGTGACTGCCATAGTTGCCCGAGTAGAGGCTGCATAAATACCCCTGCCTTTCTCCCCATAATACAACCCAATCCTGACTGCCATAGTTGCCCGAGTAGAGGCTGCATAAATACCCCTGCCTTTCTCCCCATAATACAACCCAATCGTGACTGCCATAGTTGCCCGAGTAGAGGCTGCATAAATACCCCTGCCTTTCTCCCCATAATACAACCCAATCGTGACTGCCATAGTTGCCCGAGTAGAGGCTGCATAAATACCCCTGCCTTTCTCCCCATAATACAACCCAATCCTGACTGCCATAGTTGCCCGAGTAGAGGCTCTGAATTTTCCTCTCCATTACTGGGGTGTGACCTATGCACCAAATATGGTTAAACTGAATCACTGGGTGGAGTCATAAGTGGAGCACATGATCTTGTATTGCAGCTAGCTGCAATGTTGATTTGTGTGTGTGTGTGTGCATGTGTGTGTGTGTGTGTGTGTGTGCATGTGTGTGCTGTACTGTAGTCTTTAAGCTCAAAGTTGTGCATTTGCACAGATGTCTGGGAATAGAAGATCTGAAAGGGAGTGCAGAGTAAGTAAAAAGCTAGTGTCAGACTGAAGAAAAAAGGAGATGGAGTTGACAACGCTACCAGGTCAGCCAGATCACTTCGAGTTGAAGTCAGAGCTTACTCGAGTCCCTTCAGATGAATGCTTAATCATCTAGTGTCTACACACTTCATGGTAGATGGATGCCTAATCTAGTGTTTCATGGTAAATGGATGCCTAATTAGTGTCTACACACTTCATGGTAGATGATGCTTAATCTAGTGTCTACACACTTCATGGTAGATGATGCTTAATCTAGAGTCTACACACTTCTGTGGGTTGTAGCCAAGGGGACCATTTTGGTGCATGTGCTCTATGGAAAAAGATGGAAGTCTTCTATGAATGTCACTCTGTAAAATCTGCGGCTGATCTTGCCATCATAACATGAGAAATTCTTCTAGGTGATAAATTGTATCAGACAATAGATATATACCCAGAATCGAGAAATATGATTGGTCACTTGTATATTCACATGTGGTTGCTATGACTACAGTGTAGACACCTCAACCAATGGGATCTAGAAACTTCCAGACACCTCTTAGTGCCCTAGCTGAGTTTGGGATGGGATCGCTACATCTCAGCGCATTGATGCTTCTAGATAGCACTGTGAGTATCAAGCTATTGTACCTTCTTCTTGGACGATACATAACATTCCCTCAACAAGCTCTCAGTTGAGATAGTGACCTTCTCAATAATCAACTTGAAATTTTGCTCCTCTTCGCCATTTCAGCAGATGCTCCTGTTCCTGATAAAGGCTATTCAGCTGAGATGTTGAGGAGCGAAACTTTAATTGATTTTTGAGAAAGTTTTTAATGGGGATGGGTTTGAAGCTTTCCCCCTCCCTCCCCCCAAAAGTCAAGCCTTATTATAGCAGTGAGAATTTTATTAGTTTCTATTGATTTATAGTCGCTTCCAACTCTACTTCAACCAAGTATTCCGGGAGCTTTGATGCACACTCACAGAGCTTGATCTACGATGACCTCACCATGCCTGCTCGTTAGCCTTGTACTCACAAGTTCATGTCGCTGAAGCCTCTTTGAGAAGCTGCTGTAGTGCCAGGTAGGACCAAGGAGAGTGAAGCTATGCGTCCAACACTGGGAAGAGCTACTGCTAGTGTATGGTTAATTAAAAGGCCACTCTGAACATCAGAATGGCACACACTACCAAGGCAAGTAAGAAATATTATAAAAATTAAGACAATGATTCCTTCCTGTCAGTTGGCTCTGCGTGACTACATCTGGCATGGTAAATGGGAAGTGGTGCCATAGAGTGCCGAGTAAATATCACACCAGCTTACTAGTAATGTATTCAAATACACCCCCATAGTAGTGATGATAAACCATTCAGATCAAGGGCTCTTCATGAGTTCATGAACATTGAAGCACTTCAAATTCTGCCAGCCTGTCAGTTGTGATTGCGTGCGTAAGAGCCTCTAGCCACTCGTACCATTTTCAATTTTTTTGCACTTCGCAATCCGGAGTGGTTTCTGTGGAGGTTGCGGGGATTCAGGTTTTTGAGGTCCCTCCACTTTAGGGTCTAGTAACTTGCCTATAGTTATACTTATAAAACATATTTTAGTATCAAAAGAGAGCACACAGAGAGACCTATCTTTTGAGCTATATATCAAGTCCATACCATGAAGTTTGCAGAATCTACGGAGCTCTAAAGTTGTAACCACAAGTAAAAATAAAAATACAGTCGTCCCCCCTTTAACCTTCGCTGGTATAGGCAGAGGAAACATATTGAGGGATGTGTGCCACAATCCTCAAACTAGCTAGTAAATTGTTTAAAATTAATAATAAAATAATATTTGCGAGACACAAGGACCATAAATGACAGCACAGGGCTCATAAGTTAAAAGCAGCAGAGCAGTTCCTTCTTCTTTCACTGACATTAACAGATTCTTTAGCAATCTGGAATACATATATTTTGTCTGTTAAATCTTTATGAACATGCAGCAGCATCATTATTTAGCCGAGGTTGACTCAGGGTCGGCCGAAGGTGGTTCCTTAATCCTCCATACGTAGGAGAAGTTCTTGTCGCTGTAGATACAGCTGCAGTGAGGAGGATACGAAGCAGTTTATAAACTCCACTCCATATGCTTTTACTAGCTGGAATGTCATTCATAACTCACATAATTATAGTATATACTGATACAAGTGATTGATCAAGTGTTGGAATGTTTTTGATTATATGTTTTCACCACATCTGGAAGCATTTGTGGACGACTAATTCGCTGATCCATGTTTACACCTTCATCATAAATCTTGATGTCATCTGGAAGACTATTTCTAAAATCATGGCAGCACCATCATATGCCTGCTATTCCACTAGCATGCACACTCACTCATGCTGACAGCCATCATATGCCTGCTATTCCACTAGCATGCACACACAATCATGCTGGCAGCCATCATATGCCTGCTATTCCACTAGCATGCACACACACTCATGCTGGCAGCCATCATATGCCTGCTATTCCACTAGCATGCACACACACTCATGCTGGCAGCCATCATATGCCTGCTATTCCACTAGCATGCACACACACTCATGCTGGCAGCCATCATATGCCTGCTATTCCACTAGCATGCACACACACTCATGCTGGCAGCCATCATATGCCTGCTATTCCACTAGCATGTACACTCATGCTGGCAGCCATCATATGCCTGCTATTCCACTAGCATGCACACACACTCGTGCTGGCAGCCATCATATGCCTGCTATTCCACTAGCATGCACACACACTCGTGCTGGCAGCCATCATATGCCTGCTATTCCACTAGCATGCACACACACTCATGCTGACAGCCATCATATGCCTGCTATTCCACTAGCATGCACACACACTCGTGCTGGCAGCCATCATATGCCTGCTATTCCACTAGCATGCACACTCGCCATCATGTGCCTGCTATTCCACTAGCATGCACACTCATGCTGACACTGCCTAATAGGCAATAAAAAATGAACTAAACTACCTTTTATCAGTGTTGTAAGAGCGTTAGAATCAGTCTTGGGAACATGAATTAGCTCCACTGGTGTCTTGTGAATTTTGAAGTTGTTACCAACCCATCTGAAAGTTATGCACAGTTGTTCTTTGTTGCTAACATTTGTAGCATCATCAGCAATCAGAGCATACACTCCCACTTCAGAGAGAATACTTTTCAACACATGAAGCCCCATTTAGGACACAAATTAGCAGAAAGGTACTTCCCATCATTAATTAATGCTTTAAGTTCGGCAAGATCTGAGGAACACATTAGAAGCAGCTGCATTAGATTCCCCTCCGCCTCTTCATGCCCTCAAAGGGCTTGCCCCTGCCTTAGAAGAGATCATCAAAAAACCTCTTTTGCCTTAATTCCTGTTCCTTCCTGTACTGATCCTAAGCGGAGCACTCACAGAAGATTGACCAAGCAATCCAATTTTTAAAACAGCTCACATGCCAATTGTTGCCTCCAACATTGATGAAGGCTGGATGAGCATTCTTATAATTCTCCAGCTCTTATCTTGCCATAACGGCAGTAGCCACCAAAGCCTTTCATAAGTGTGGTACACCAAACTAGCCATGGGTAAGTCATGCACCAACCAGTGCAGAATTGTCGGAATCTTTTGCCGTGAGGAATTCTTGTTTTCTTAATAGAAACTGGGCCTTTAGCTTGTTATAAATCTGATACACCTGACTCACAATACTCAGACAAAGGATTATTTGATGATGCTGACTCAGACATTTCTGCAGATTCCACTTCTAATGAAAGTTGAGAGATTGACTGTCTGATCGGAACTAAATACATTAGCAGAAGTACAGGAGCAGAGTGTCCCTATTGTGTGCAGTGCATATCTGTCTGGCTCTGTTCTCATTCTCTTTGTTGAGGGAACACTCAATAAAGATCTTTGACTCAAATTATTTCTTACTGTAGTAAGCGCGTATGGGCCACTCCATATGTGAATTAGAGTTGATATCAGGGATGTTGTTAATGATCTGTGGGGTTACATATTGTGAGTTTTTACATGTACACTGTAATAATACCTGTAGATTTATATCATAATGCAAATATCTGGGGGGAGGGGGGGCAATGTATGATGCAAAAAATCAAGCCCCCCTGCCCCCCTGGTTCTTCCGCCTATGGCTGGAATGATAGGTAGATCAGCTCCTTAGCCTGAAAGCTTCCCTGGATAAAAATATATTTCAGTATCATCTTGTAAGACATCTTAGAACTTGAGAGTTACTGGGCCCACTCAGCTGCAGTGCTGTGACTGGGTCACCCACCTGTCACATCTTAGAACTTGAGAGTTACTGGGCCCACTCAGCTGCAGTGCTGTGACTGGGTCACCCACCTGTCACATCTTAGAACTTGAGAGTTACTGGGCCCACTCAGCTGCAGTGCTGTGACTGGGTCACCCACCTGTCACATCTTACAACTTGAGAGTTACTGTGCCCACTCAGCTGCAGTGCTGTGAATGGGCCACCAACCTTTCACATCTTATCCCAGGATTGTCTTCTCAAAGTGTGGGGCCAGGTTTGTTCTCGATAGTCCACAGGCTGTCCAAATCCATGGTGGACTCCTAATGTCTGGGAGTTGGCTGGATAAATCCATGGTGGACTCCTAGTGTCTGGGAGTTGGCTGGATAAATCCATGGTGGACTCCTAGTGTCTGGGAGTTGGCTGGATAAATCCATGGTAGACTCCTAGTGTCTGGATAAATCCATGGTAGACTCCTAGTGTCTGGGAGTTGGCTGGATAAATCCATGGTGGACTCCTAGTGTCTGGGAGTTGGCTGTGTAAATCCATGGTAGACTCCTAGTGTCTGGGAGTTGGCTGGATAAATCCATGGTGGACTCCTAGTGTCTGGGAGTTGGCTGGATAAATCCATGGTGGACTCCTAGTGTCTGGGAGTTGGCTGGATAAATCCATGGTGGACTCCTAGTGTCTGGGAGTTGGCTGGATAAATCCATGGTGGACTCCTAGTGTCTGGGAGTTGGCTGGATAAATCCATGGTGGACTCCTAGTGTCTGGGAGTTGGCTGTGTAAATCCATGGTAGACTCCTAGTGTCTGGGAGTTGGCTGGATAAATCCATGGTGGACTCCTAGTGTCTGGGAGTTGGCTGGATAAATCCATGGTGGACTCCTAGTGTCTGGGAGTTGGCTGGATAAATCCATGGTGGACTCCTAGTGTCTGGGAGTTGGCTGGATAAATCCATGGTGGACTCCTAGTGTCTGGGAGTTGGCTGGATAAATCCATGGTGGACTCCTAGTGTCAGGGAGTTGGCTGGATAAATCCATGGTGGACTCCTAGTGTCTGGGAGTTGGCTGGATAAATCCATGGTAGACTCCCATGGTAGACTCCTAGTGTCTGGGAGTTGGCTGTGTAAATCCATGGTGGACTCCTAGTGTCTGGGAGTTGGCTGGATAAATCCGTGGTGGACTCCTAGTGTCTGGGAGTTGGCTGGATAAATCCATGGTGGACTCCTAGTGTCTGGGAGTTGGCTGGATAAATCCATGGTGGACTCCTAGTGTCTGGGAGTTGGCTGGATAAATCCATGGTGGACTCCTAGTGTCTGGGAGTTGGCTGGATAAATCCATGGTGGACTCCTAGTGTCAGGGAGTTGGCTGGATAAATCCATGGTGGACTCCTAGTGTCTGGGAGTTGGCTGGATAAATCCATGGTAGACTCCTAGTGTCTGGGAGTTGGCTGTGTAAATCCATGGTGGACTCCTAGTGTCTGGGAGTTGGCTGGATAAATCCATGGTGGACTCCAGTTGGCTGGATAAATCCATGGTGGACTCCTAGTGTCTGGGAATTGGCTGGAGCCTATTTCAAATTGACGGGTGCCAAAAACATAATAATAATCCTCATATCTCAGAAAAGACTCGGCTGTATCTTCTAAGCATCCTAAACGTCAATTTTAGATTTTATCAGAAACACTTTCTGTGTGCCTTAAATTCTCGCTAAACCAGCAGCCCCCCAAAGTGTTAATAACTGTAAAATCTGTCTTCATGTGTGTAACACTTTACAACTTTCAATTCAGTCAAGCATGAAAATGGGTAAGGATTATAAACACAACAACCACTGTTGTGTGTGCACTATTGAGTCTGGGCTGGGATGAGCGAGCAATTGCTGCACATTGTCACTTGCAAAAGATGTGAGCAGCGAGTTGTTTGCTGAGAACCTTGTTCTTGTGACAATATGGCGCAGACCTTCAACAAAAACGGGTATCTATTGCAATGATGTAATTAACCACTCCTTATTTAGTTTTGAGAAGGTATTTTTAAATGATGGACACCAAAACACACACACTCACACATGCACACACACACATGCACACACGCACACGCTCACATGCACACACACTCACACACACGCACACGCACACACATGAAATGTTACATCTCCGCTAAAATTCTGAGTGGCAGTTTTTATGCATCCTAAATATGGTGCATTGAATCCGTCCTTTATGGAGGGAATAAACTGGCAGACAAAAACACCTGCTAAAAGTTGTGAGATTTATCTTCAAGATCTTTATCTATCTATCTTCCTTGTCCAACACACAACTTGCATACTATAGTTTACAGAGTTTACCAGAAGACTCCAAACTGTCCAATATTGCAGTGACTAATCTGTTTCTTGATTCAGTGAAACACCAAAAATTGGTAAAAGGTTATCAACTGAGTTATCAAGCTTGTGGATATGCAATATAGAGCCGATGAGCTGGTTCGGCATGCTTTCACTCACTGCTTTGGAAAGATCCTCAGTAAAGAGATCGTGATTTAATGGCAGCTGGATTGTCTGCAGCAACGTTTGGCCACTTCAGATAAGTGAGCAGTCAGTGGCTATACAGAGAAACTTGTTCTTCTAAGAATAAAACCATCGAGCTATATGACAGTCTGGCCTAACAACTTTGGAACATGTTCTTACATATGGTTTCTGTGGGTACAGTCAACAATAGCAACAGGATATCATGTGTGCTATATATAGAAACAACTGCAAAAATAAATAAACAGACAAAAAATGTTTTAAATTAAAAACACACAACTACACCAGGCACTTGCCTACCCAGCACATACACCAGGCACATGTCTACCCAGCACATACACCAGGCACCCAGCACATACACCAGGCACCCAGCACATACACCAGGCACGTGCCTACCCAGCACGTGCCTACCCAGCACATACACCAGGCACCCAGCACATACACCAGGCACGTGCCTACCCAGCACATACACCAGGCACCCAGCACATACACCAGGCACATGTCTACCCAGCACATACACCAGGCACGTGTCTACCCAGCACATACACCAGGCACGTGCCTACCCAGCACATACACCAGGCACCCAGCACATACACCAGGCACCCAGCACATACACCAGGCACGTGCCTACCCAGCACATACACCAGGCACCCAGCACATACACCAGGCACGTGCCTACCCAGCACATACACCAGGCACCCAGCACATACACCAGGCACGTGCCTACCCAGCACATACACCAGGCACTACCCAGCACATACACCAGGCACCCAGCACATACACCAGGCACGTGCCTACCCAGCACATACACCAGGCACGTGCCTACCCAGCACATACACCAGGCACCCAGCACATACACCAGGCACGTGCCTACCCAGCACATACACCAGGCACCCAGCACATACACCAGGCACGGGCCTACCCAGCACATACACTAGGCACGTGCCTACCCAGCACATACACCAGGCACCCAGCACATATACCAGGCACGTGCCTACCCAGCGCATACACCAGGCACATGCCTACCCAGCGGATACACCACAAGGTCCACCTGCAGTCTGAAGGTGATGCTAGCAATGTGGACACATCTTGGAATTCAACTAACAAAGTTGATGATTGGATCCAATGCAAAGGCTGCCCTGGTATTAGCCTGGTACTAGCAAGGTTTCATAAACTACAAGATATAAATGAGCAACATCAAAGCTTTACTCTGCTAGCATTCGGCATAATTGAAGACGACCGTAGCTAGCAAAACCTTGATGTGCCTGGGGCGGCTATGTTGTTATGGAGAAACTTGTAGTAAAGTGTTGAACGAATGTACATGGCATTATATTGAACATGCAGAGTGGAAGGCATGCAACTGAACATATTGCTTCCTGTGTAATGGATATTCAATTAGAGAAGCAGCCATCACAGTGATAGTTCACAGTGAAGTGAAGATATGAATAGCCACCAATCATGGCATCTTGATTGCTGCAGTCTAGAGCATTAGGCTAGTTAAACAGAGCCAGCACCTCCTTTATACATAATTATACTCAAGCTGAGTAAACGAGGCAATCAAGATGCATTCATAGAATTGCTGTTGATCACTTGAAGTTTTCAGTGAACCAGATGAAAGGACGAGGAAACGAACAACAAACAAACGGCTGGGGGGGGGGGGGGGGGGACAATTCACTCAAAGGGATTCCTTGTATTCACAAAGTCGTTAGCTAAATCACATGAACAATGAAGGTGTATGATTTAAAATCATGCATGAAGCAGGCACCTAGTTAGCACCCACTCATGTGATAATACAGCACACATCATAACTGACTCATTAACACTGTCTACAAGTATAAAAAATTCTTCTTGTTCCAGAGCAATTAAAATAATCGAGTTAGAATGCCCTTCTCCAAGTAGCCAGTCGTCTTGTGCCTGCTAGCTGTGACCTTTTACACATGTGTTTGGTAAAGGGTTAACTATATTAAATGTTCACCATAAGTGAAGTTCACACTATAGCAGTATTCTTCCAGAACAATTGTAAAATCTATCTCGACCAACTAAAGCATTCTGCAGCCTCGTGGTGATAGCATTCTCCTCCCAGCCATAGCCACATGGTGATGGCAGTCACATGGTGATGGCAGCATTCTCCTACCAGCCACAGTCACATGGTGATGGCAGCATTCTCCTGCCAGCCACAGTCACATGGTGATGGCAGCATTCTCCTGCTAGCCACAGTCACATGGTGATGGCAGCATTCTCCTGCCAGCCACAGTCACATGGTGATGGCAGCATTCTCCTGCCAGCCACAGTCACATGATGATGGCAGCATTCTCCTGCCAGCCATAGCCACATGGTGATGGCAGCATTCTCCTCCCAGCCATAGCCACATGGTGATGGCAGCATTCTCCTCCCAGCCATAGCCACATGGTGATGGCAGCATTCTCCTCCCAGCCACAGTCACATGGTGATGGCAGTCAGCCACAGTCACATGGTGATGGCAGCATTCTCCTGTCAGCCACAGTCACATGATGATGGCAGCATTCTCCTCCCAGCCATAGCCACATGGTGATGGCAGCATTCTCCTCCCAGCCACAGTCACATGGTGATGGCAGCATTCTCCTGTCAGCCACAGTCACATGGTGATGGCAGCATCCTCCTCCCAGCCATAGCCACATGGTGATGGCAGCATTCTCCTCCCAGCCACAGTCACATGGTGATGGCAGCATTCTCCTCCCAGCCACAGTCACATGGTGATGGCAGCATTCTCCTCCCAGCCACAGTCACATGGTGATGGCAGCATTCTCCTGTCAGCCACAGTCACATGGTGATGGCAGCATTCTCCTGTCAGCCATAGCCACATGGTGATGGCAGCATTCTCCTGTCAGCCACAGTCACATGGTGATGGCAGCATTCTCCTGTCAGCCATAGTCACATGGTGATGGCAGTCAGCCACAGTCACATGGTGACGGTAGCATTCTCCTGTCAGCCACAGTCACATGGTGATGGCAGCATTCTCCTGTCAGCCACAGTCACATGATGATGGCAGCATTCTCCTGTCAGCCACAGTCACATGGTGATGGCAGCATTCTCCTCCCAGCCACAGTCACATGGTGATGGCAGCATTCTCCTCCCAGCTTGTGGGGTGCATGTGGTGTGTGAGTGTGTGTATGCATGTGTCGTGTATGTGTGGTGTTTTTGTGCATGTGGTGTATATGGTTGTGTGTGTGTGTGTGTGTGTGCATGTGTGTGGTGTGAGTGATTGTGTATGTGCATATGATGTGTGTTGTGTGTGAGTGAGTGTGTGCATGTGATGTGTAAGTGTGAGTGAGTATGTGTGTGCATGTAGTTAGAGTGTGTGTGTGTGCATGTGATGTGTGTGTGTGTGTGTGTGTGACATGAATCAATGATTGCATAACCCAGTAAGGTTAATAATAATAATGCACAGAGGGTAAGGTTAATAATAATAATGCACAGAGGGTAAGGTTAATAATAATAATGCACAGAGGGCAAGGTTAATAATAATAATGCACAGAGGGCAAGGTTAATAATAATAATGCACAGAGGGTAAGGTTAATAATAATAATGCACAGAGGGCAAGGTTAATAATAATAATGCACAGAGGGCAAGGTTAATAATAATAATGCACAGAGGGCAAGGTTAATAATAATAATGTACAGAGGGCATGGTTAATAATAATAATGCACAGAGGGTAAGGTTAATAATAATAATGCACAGAGGATAAGGTTAATAATAATAATGCACAGAGGGCAAGGTTAATAATAATAATGCACAGAGGGCAAGGTTAATAATAATAATGCACAGAGGGCAAGGTTAATAATAATAATGTACAGAGGGCATGGTTAATAATAATAATGCACAGAGGGTAAGGTTAATAATAATAATGCACAGCGGGTAAGGTTAATAATAATAATGCATAGAGGGTAAGGTTAATAATAATAATGCACAGAGGGCAAGGTTAATAATAATAATGCACAGAGGGTAAGGTTAATAATAATAATGCACAGAGGGTAAGGTTAATAATAATAATGCACAGCGGGTAAGTTTAATAATAATAATGCACAGAGGGTAAGATTAATAATAATAATGCACAGAGGGTAAGGTTAATAATATAATGCAAAGGGTGAATAATAATCTGGAAAATAATCTGGAAAATAATTAGGAAAGGGTTCAAGGGGCATATCTATACTTCGGGCCTGTCCCCACTGCATCCCAATATGTGCATTATGTGCAGGGGTTGGATGCACATTGGTTGTGTCAACCCTGAACTTGAATTAAGAAACTGCATCCTGATGCACATCAGATCCATTCTGCCTCGAGAAGTGGTTTGAATCGAATTGGTTCAAAGTGATTCAGAATATTAAATATAGGTACACATGTATTGAAATAATTAAGTGAGTGTGCATGTAATAGAACTGCAACTTCACTGTGGCTGCAGGTCATAGCTTGGAGGAGACCAGCGCACTAACCAGGCATTACTTCCTTAGCTTGGAGGAGACTAGCGCACTAACCAGGCATTACTTCCTGGAACTATTTATAGAGAGTTGATGTGACTAAGTTATTTCTCGATTATGAAGAAGAAAAATGTCAAGCCTAACCTGTGCTGGAGCTACTTTATAACTAGCATATTCCTCCTGTATATATATTCCTTGAGAGCCCCGTAGAGCATCACATCCATACCCTAGCTTGATCCACTTTCTGCTCTGCAGCACGGGTCTCCTTCAGGTGTGTAGGTCACCCAACCACAAGATGTCCTGCAGCAAAGGTCTCCTTCAGGTGTGTAGGTCACCCAACCACAAGATGTCCTGCAGCACAGGTCTCCTTCAGGTGTGTAGGTCACCCAGCCACAAGATGTCCTGCAGCACAGGTCTCCTTCAGGTGTGTAGGTCACCCAACCCCAAGATGTCCTGCAGCACAGGTCTCCTTCAGGTGTGTAGGTCACCCAAGCCCAAGATGTCCTGCAGTATAAGAGGACATGTACAACTACCCCCTTACTTGTGCACGTGGTGTTTACATAAGTATGGGCAGGACTTGTGCATTCATTCAAATTCAAATTGTTCAGGGCTGGACGCACTTCCAATGCACTTCCAGTTTGGCGTAGCGTGCACATCCTTTAGTAGTGTGTGTGTCCTAACTCTGAGTTGTGTGTGGGTGTACATGCAGGGGTAGTTGGGAGGAAGTTCAGGGAATCCATGTTTATAAAGTGTCTCCCTCTGCTTGCTACTGAACAGGGAACTCACAACATTCAATACCAGTGCTGATAGTGAGATACATGGAAGTCAAATCTGGCATGTGACAGGGCATAGTAATGTCAGCCCCTCTCTCATTGCTTGCACGCTCAATAGTCTCATGGGATGGATATTGAGGCAATGCAATTGATAAATGGTGTTGCTCATAAGAGTAAGTTTTGACCTTGGTGGCGATGACGAAGAAGTGGTGGGCATGCAGTTGCTTGAACTGGATAAGACGGTCGGTGGGGAATGCTGGAGACCTCGACTACGTGAGGGGACACAGCAACAAACTAAGCACATGTCACCAACAAACCACGGCTGTTACTACTGTTGCTTTGGATGGCTCTTCCAGGGAAGATTCTGCCACTTCTTGGGCAGTGCAGCATTAGCCTGTGACTGGACTGTCCCAGGTCAAAAGTGCATCTTTCCGCGGACAAATAGAGCTGCAGCAGTACTGGTTACTTGCAGCTCCTCCCTAGAGCTGCAGCAGTACTGGTTACTTGCAGCCCCATGCTATCTGTGTTATATATATATAAGTGTTATATATATATATATATATAAGAAGCTATCTGTGTTATATATATATATATATATATATATATATAAGATACTATCTGTATATATATAAATATATATATATAAGATACTATCTGTATATATATAAGCTTTGCAGCATTAATAATGCAGCAGAGAGGCACGGGCAATTTTAAGATGGTCAAATCAGGAAGTGGGTGTGATCTGGGTGTGGATTGTACACAAAATTGCTGACATAATATTTCAATACTGCAGAAAGAAGTTATTAAAATTGATGCTGTCTACATTCACCCTTACCTTGTGAACATGTAAGCTATGCTCAATCTTTCCTGTGGCATAGTGGAACAAAGACACAATTTCACTCGATATGGCGCTAAATGATCGTTCACTGGTGCTGTTAGAAGCTGGCGTAAATAGCACTAAATGCACATACACCTCCTTATGGACCACACCCTTAAATTTAATAATATACTGGAAGTGGCCAGACTAAAGCCAGCCTGGCCAGACCATAGGAACCCCTCCCCCCTCCTCTCCCTTTGCGTATAGATTTGTACACGAACAAGTCAGACACAAACCACTTCTGAATTGCATTATTCAGCATGACGCAAACCGTACCTGAAGTTGGCGTAGAATGCAACAAGGCGTGGCAGTTCTGAGGATGACTTTGTAGCTATTATGTCTGACAAATTCCATAAAAACTTGCAATTTTTTCGTAATTGTTTTTGAAGGAGCATAGTCGGGATAATAGTCAGTGAACAAGTTGTATTGCAGACTGCATTGTGTGGCATGAAGTAATGGTATTCCTGAAATCTGGTAAGGCATC
This sequence comes from Cladorhizidae sp. MBARI D1340-BT2, assembly GCA_028752905.1. Taxonomy (NCBI): domain Eukaryota; kingdom Metazoa; phylum Porifera; class Demospongiae; order Poecilosclerida; family Cladorhizidae; species Cladorhizidae sp. MBARI D1340-BT2. The sequence goes on along the minus strand of JAQNBH010000017.1, from coordinate 20,030,665 downwards.
ACCATGGCACTAGTCACAGTATGATGGTCGTATAGTATGCTGTGGGTATTAGGTATGTCACTCCTTTACTAAGGATCACATTGGCCATGTATGGTAAAAGATTGTTAGTGAGTAGGTAAGGGGTCCTAATTTGGACTAGCACCTGATTTGGGAGGTACCAAGAACCAAATATGCATTATTGGTGCACATTTCATTAGATTGTCTTATGTAGACAGCTACGTTAGACAGCTACGTGATCATGCATTTAATCTCACACCATTGTGTGTGTGTGTGTGTGTGTGTGTGTGTGTGTGTGAGGTGACATAATGCCATGAGAATGTGAATACTAGAATCTCGGTGCACACGAGACTCCAAATGAGTTGCCTTGACGAGTTTATTTCTCAATTACAAAAAGTGATAAATGGGTCAACATCAAGAGTGTAGATGATGTGTCTAATTAGTAGCTTGCATGTAGCTCCATTCTCTACAGATGCATTGTGCAAGCAAAGAATTTCAGTTATTGACTGAGAATCCTGTTCTTCTAAGAAAAATCTTCTAATTAAGGAGGTCTGGGCAGATTTAAAAAATAAGGTGTTCTCTCTGTGCATTTTTTAGCAATAACATCTGCTCTATTTGCACTTCTCCTGTGCAGCTGTTGCCAAGTCTTTGAAGGAAGCAATGGTCGTCTACCAAGAGGATGTCTCTAATAGGGGGGGTAACATTACAAAAAGTTTATTGTATAAGATGAAGAATCAAGTTAGTGAAGGGAGACTGGTGCTCACACTACTGGAGTTAGGCTCAGACTTGAGATTGGTGCCCACACTACTGGAGTTGTCGATGCTCAGACTTGAGACTGGTGCTCACACTACTGGAGTTGTAGATGCTCAGACTTGAGACTGGTGCTCACACTACTGGAGTTGTCGATGCTCAGACTTGAGACTGGTGCCCACACTACTGGAGTTGTAGAGGCTCAGACTTGAGACTGGTGCCCACACTACTGGAGTTGTAGAGGCTCAGACTTGAGACTGGTGCTCACACTACTGGAGTTAGGCTCAGACTTGAGACTGGTGCTCACACTACTGGAGTTGTCGATGCTCAGACTTGAGACTGGTGCTCACACTACTGGAGTTGTAGAGGCTCAGACTTGAGACTGGTGCTCACACTACTGGAGTTGTAGAGGCTCAGACTTGAGACTGGTGCTCACACTACTGGAGTTAGGCTCAGACTTGAGACTGGTGCTCACACTACTGGAGTTGTAGAGGCTCAGACTTGAGACTGGTGCTCACACTACTGGAGTTGTAGAGGCTCAGACTTGAGACTGGTGCCCACACTACTGGAGTTAGGCTCGGACTTGAGACTGGTGCCCACACTACTGGAGTTGTAGAGGCTCAGACTTGAGACTGGTGCTCACACTACTGGAGTTGTAGAGGCTCAGACTTGAGACTGGTGCCCACACTACTGGAGTTGTAGAGGCTCAGACTTGAGACTGGTGCTCACACTACTGGAGTTAGGCTCAGACTTGAGACTGGTGCCCACACTACTGGAGTTGTCGATGCTCAGACTTGTGACTGGTGCTCACACTACTGGAGTTGTAGAGGCTCAGACTTGAGACTGGTGCCCACACTACTGGAGTTGTAGAGGCTCAGACTTGAGACTGGTGCTCACACTACTGGAGTTGTAGAGGCTCAGACTTGAGACTGGTGCCCACACTACTGGAGTTGTAGAGGCTCAGACTTGAGACTGGTGCTCACACTACTGGAGTTGTAGAGGCTCAGACTTGAGACTGGTGCCCACACTACTGGAGTTGTAGAGGCTCAGACTTGAGACTGGTGCTCACACTACTGGAGTTGTAGAGGCTCAGACTTGAGACTGGTGCTCACACTACTGGAGTTAGGCTCAGACTTGAGACTGGTGCCCACACTACTGGAGTTGTCGATGCTCAGACTTGTGACTGGTGCTCACACTACTGGAGTTAGGCTCAGACTTGAGACTGGTGCCCACACTACTGGAGTTGTAGAGGCTCAGACTTGAGACTGGTGCTCACACTACTGGAGTTGTAGAGGCTCAGACTTGAGACTGGTGCCCACACTACTGGAGTTGTAGAGGCTCAGACTTGAGACTGGTGCTCACACTACTGGAGTTAGGCTCAGACTTGAGACTGGCGCTCACACTACTGGAGTTGTAGAGGCTCAGACTTGAGACTGGTGCTCACACTACTGGAGTTAGGCTCAGACTTGAGATTGGTGCCCACACTACTGGAGTTGTAGAGGCTCAGACTTGAGACTGGTGCTCACACTACTGGAGTTGTAGATGCTCAGACTTGAGACTGGTGCCCACACTACTGGAGTTGTCGAGGCTCAGACTTGAGACTGGTGCCCACACTACTGGAGTTGTAGAGGCTCAGACTTGAGACTGGTGCTCACACTACTGGAGTTAGGCTCAGACTTGAGACTGGTGCTCACACTACTGGAGTTGTCGAGGCTCAGACTTGAGACTGGTGCCCACACTACTGGAGTTGTAGAGGCTCAGACTTGAGACTGGTGCTCACACTACTGGAGTTAGGCTCAGACTTGAGACTGGTGCTCACACTACTGGAGTTGTCGAGGCTCAGACTTGAGACTGGTGCCCACACTACTGGAGTTAGGCTCAGACTTGAGACTGGTGCCCACACTACTGGAGTTGTAGAGGCTCAGACTTGTGACTGGTGCCCACACTACTGGAGTTGTAGAGGCTCAGACTTGAGACTGGTGCTCACACTACTGGAGTTAGGCTCAGACTTGAGACTGGTGCTCACACTACTGGAGTTGTAGAGGCTCAGACTTGAGACTGGTGCCCACACTACTGGAGTTGTAGAGGCTCAGACTTGAGAATGGTGCTCACACTACTTGAGTTGTAGAGGCTCAGACTTGAGACTGGTGCTCACACTACTGGAGTTAGGCTCAGACTTGAGACTGGTGCCCACACTACTGGAGTTGTAGAGGCTCAGACTTGTGACTGGTGCCCACACTACTGGAGTTGTAGAGGCTCAGACTTGAGACTGGTGCCCACACTACTGGAGTTGTAGAGGCTCAGACTTGAGACTGGTGCTCACACTACTGGAGTTAGGCTCAGACTTGAGACTGGTGCTCACACTACTGGAGTTGTAGAGGCTCAGACTTGAGACTGGTGCCCACACTACTGGAGTTGTAGAGGCTCAGACTTGAGAATGGTGCTCACACTACTTGAGTTGTAGAGGCTCAGACTTGAGACTGGTGCCCACACTACTGGAGTTGTCAATGCTCAGACTTGAGACTGGTGCCCACACTACTGGTGTTGTAGAGGCTCAGACTTGAGAATGGTGCTCACACTACTTGAGTTGTAGAGGCTCAGACTTGAGACTGGTGCTCACACTACTGGAGTTAGGCTCAGACTTGAGACTGGTGCCCACACTACTGGAGTTGTAGAGGCTCAGACTTGTGACTGGTGCCCACACTACTGGAGTTGTAGAGGCTCAGACTTGAGACTGGTGCCCACACTACTGGAGTTGTAGAGGCTCAGACTTGAGACTGGTGCTCACACTACTGGAGTTAGGCTCAGACTTGAGACTGGTGCTCACACTACTGGAGTTGTAGAGGCTCAGACTTGAGACTGGTGCCCACACTACTGGAGTTGTCGAGGCTCAGACTTGAGACTGGTGCCCACACTACTGGAGTTAGGCTCAGACTTGAGACTGGTGCTCACACTACTGGAGTTGTAGAGGCTCAGACTTGAGACTGGTGCCCACACTACTGGAGTTGTAGAGGCTCAGACTTGAGACTGGTGCTCACACTACTGGAGTTGTAGAGGCTCGGACTTGAGACTGGTGCCCACACTACTGGAGTTGTAGAGGCTCAGACTTGAGACTGGTGCCCACACTACTGGAGTTGTAGAGGCTCAGACTTGAGACTGGTGCCCACACTACTGGAGTTGTAGAGGCTCAGACTTGAGACTGGTGCCCACACTACTGGAGTTGTAGAGGCTCAGACTTGAGACTGGTGCCCACACTACTGGAGTTAGGCTCAGACTTGAGACTGGTGCCCACACTACTGGAGTTGTAGAGGCTCAGACTTGAGACTGGTGCTCACACTACTGGAGTTAGGCTCAGACTTGAGACTGGTGCCCACACTACTGGAGTTGTAGAGGCTCAGACTTGAGACTGGTGCTCACACTACTGGAGTTAGGCTCAGACTTGAGACTGGTGCCCACACTACTGGAGTTGTAGAGGCTCAGACTTGAGACTGGTGCTCACACTACTGGAGTTGTAGAGGCTCAGACTTGAGACTGGTGCTCAACTACTGGAGTTGTAGAGGCTCAGACTTGAGAATGGTGCTCACACTACTGGAGTTGTAGAGGCTCAGACTTGAGACTGGTGCCCACACTACTGGAGTTGTAGAGGCTCAGACTTGAGAATGGTGCTCACACTACTGGAGTTGTAGAGGCTCAGACTTGAGACTGGTGCCCACACTACTGGAGTTGTAGAGGCTCAGACTTGAGACTGGTGCTCAACTGATAAAGCTCTTGACAGCATGACTGCTGGACTAGACTTGCTCTCAACACTGCACACTTGCCTGGCTGGTCTACTAGAATATTCAATTAAAACCGTATTGGATTTACTTGTCGAAGAAAAACCATCAATAATATAGAATAAATATCAAGAAAACCCTTTACCATATCAAGTATAATGCCAATATTATATCGCTTTTTTAAATATTTTTTAAGGATGTGATTACCTCATCAAAAGAAACCAGTATCCATTTTTGTTCTGTATCTTTACATACTGTTTGCATTCCACAGCTGCTTATTTGATGAGCTTTCTGTTGGATGCTTCATGTAGGTATTTAGCAAGTAGAAATGAAGCGCAAGGAACTGGAGATCCTGATCTTATAACTTAGCCTAGCCATACACACTACCTGCCATTGGGGGAATGTGGGGAGTAGAGCAACCACACAAATCCAAGAGTGAAGTTGAGGTCACTGCCTCTCTAGCTGAGCTCTATTGGATTTTTGTGGTCAATTGCTCTACTCATTGTATATCCTAACTACTCCACAGCTTCCTAAGGGCACGTTATTAAGCTCTTACAAGTGTGTAAAGGAATAAGGGTCAGGAGGTCAGAGATCTTCTCTATTGGATTTTTGTGGTCAATTGCTCTACTCATTGTATATCCTAACTACTCCACAGCTTCCTAAGGGCACGTTATTAAGCTCTTACAAGTGTGTAAAGGAATAAGGGTCAGGAGGTCAGAGATCTTCTTTCAACCTGTGAAAACTTACAATGGAAAGGTCATGGAAAGGTCATTGAATATGCAATTTTTTTGGTAAAATATTTTGAGGATAGTAACAGAACGGATGTTTAATTCATGAATAATTAATTAATGCAATGGGTAATACCCTTTAATTGATATACAGGAAATGCATGCCAGAAACAAAGATTAGTATTAAACTTTTGTGACAATCTTCCTAGAACATTAATAATGCACTGGATTTGCTAAGTTTACATTCACTTACTTGCAGCCGTGGGATGAGTTTTTACAACCAGGGCCACTCACTGTGTGTAAGTGAGGTTGCAAAGTTTTGAACACCTACTTGCAGCCTGGTGAGTTTTTACAACCAGGGCCACTCACTGTGTGTAAGTGAGGTTGCAAAGTTTTAAACACCTACTTGCAGCCTGGTGAGTTTTTACAACCAGGGCCACTGTTGTGTAAGTGAGGTTGCAAAGTTTTAAACACCTACTTGCAGCCTGGTGAGTTTTTACAACCAGGGCCACTGTTGTGTAAGTGAGGTTGCAAAGTTTTAAACACCTACTTGCAGCCAGGGGATGAGTTTTTACAACCATGGCCACTCACTGTGTGTAAGTGAGGTTGCAAAGTTTTAAACACCTACTTGCAGCCTGGTGAGTTTTTACAACCAGGGCCACTGTTGTGTAAGTGAGTTTGCAAAGTTTTAAACACCTACTTGCAGCCAGGGGATGAGTTTTTACAACCAGGGCCACTCACTGTGTGTAAGTGAGGTTGCAAAGTTTTAAACACCTACTTGCAGCCAGGGGATGAGTTTTTATAACCAGGGCCACTCACTGTGTGTAAGTGAGGTTGCAAAGTTTTAAACACCTACTTGCAGCCAGGGGATGAGTTTTTACAACCAGGGCCACTCACTGTGTGTAAGTGAGGTTGCAAAGTTTTAAACACCTACTTGCAGCCTGGTGAGTTTTTACAACCAGGGCCACACTGTGTGTAAGTGAGTTTGCAAAGTTTTAGTTGAACCATAAACTACCCACAGGTGGAGAAGTTCCACTGTAGATGATTTATTGTCTACATTTTCACAAATCAATTTTTTATATCTGATACCATGTGATAATTGCTACTATAATAAGCGCCTCCACCTATAGCACAAACTGGTAAGAAAACCAGTGCCTGTTAATGAATGAGCGCTTGACAAAGGGGACCACACCCACATGGCTGATACGTTTAAACTCGTGGAGTGCTACAGTGTCTATGAGTTTTATCACACTTCAGAATGATAAATGAAGCAGCTGCAGCTAGATATGGGCTCTCTAACGTCGGCTACGGTGGGCCACACTCTGCCAAGTGTTGTACGAGGGCATCACATTATATACAACTGTCTCGTCACCTTTGTCGGAGAAAGGCTTCGCATCTCCAGGCAAAACGGTGGCAGACATCGTATAAGTGTCGTGAAGGAGCGATATCATCATTGGCCACATGCCAAGAAATTGTTTTCGAGCTTTCGGAGTAGTGACCAGAAACAGAAAAGCTTGTTCATCTCAAACTATTCTTCCAAGTGTCAGCATTATGCATGCAACAACCCATGGCACTGTTATTTGGGACATTATGCATGCAACAACCCATGGCACTGTTGTTGGGAACATTATACATGCAACAACAACCCATGGCACTGTTGTTGGGAACATTATACATGCAACAACAACCCATCACTGTTGTTGGGAGCATTATGCATGCAACAACAACCCATCACTGTTGTTGGGAGCATTATGCATGCAACAACAACCCATCACTGTTGTTGGGTGCATTATGCATGCAACAACAACCCATGGCACTGTTGTTGGGTGCATTATGCATGCAACAACAACCCATGGCACTGTTGTTGGGAGCATTATACATGCAACAACCCATGGCACTGTTGTTGGGAGCATTCTACATGCAACAACCCATGGCACTGTTGTTGGGAGCATTATACATGCAACAACAACCCATGGCACTGTAGTTGGGAACATTATGCATGCAACAACAACCCATGGCACTGTAGTTGGGAACATTATGCATGCAACAACAACCCATGGCACTGTTGTTTGGCACATGTCTAAACCATCTAATGGCCGTAGTCTGAATGTGTTTGTTGATACGCCAAGTACCAAGTAAGGTTATGTAAGCACCAAACAAAGGGACTGTGCACCAACAAAGAGAGCAACGCCTCATAGCTGGAGATCTGCTCGTCAACGTGGATCACTTAACAACCAAATTTTACTGTATTGTCTGCCATTATCACTGGAGTCACTAATGGCATGATGATGAGTCAAAAATGGCATGATGATAATAGATGGCTATCACTGGAGTCAATAATGGCATGATGATTATAGATGGCTATCACTGGAGTCACTAATGGCATGATGATAATAGATGGCTATCACTGGAGTCAATAATGGCATGATGATAATAGATGGCTATCACTGGAGTCACTAATGGCATGATGATAATAGATGACTATCACTGGAGTCACTAATGGCATGATGATAATTGATAATAGATGGCTATCACTGGAGTCACTAATGGCATGATGATAATAGATGACTATCACTGGAGTCACTAATGGCATGATGATGATAGATGGCTATCACTGGAGTCACTAATGGCATGATGATAATAGATATCTAGGCCTTCTTTTACATACAATAAGGGGTTAAAGAGCTTATGCCATGTATCATAGCATTGGGCTGACACACATGCGTGCACACACACACACACACACACGTACACACCCACCCATCACACATACACATACACACACACACAACACACACACACATACACCCACCCATCACACACACACATACACACACCCATCACACACACATACACACACCCATCACACACACACACACACCTATCACACACACGCACAAAAAAATTAATAGACACTACAATCACATAGACAATAGAACCACACCTACTGTCTGTGGGATTCTGCTATCTGTGAGTTCTATTGTTATGCGGCCCTCTGTAGAATCCCACAGACAGTAGAATCCAACAGACAGTAGAATCCCACAGACAGTAGAATCCCATAGACAGTAGACACACAAACAGTAGAGCCCCACAGGCAGTAGAGCCCCACAGACAGTAGACACACAGACAGTAGACACACAGACAGTAGAGCCCCATAGACAGTAGAATCCCACAGGCAGTAGACACACAGACAGTAGAGCCCCACAGACAGTAGAATCCCACAGGCAGTAGACACACAGACAGTAGAGCCCCACAGACAGTAGAATCCCACAGACAGTAGAATCCCACAGACAGTAGAATCACACAGGCAGTTGAACCACTAAGATAATTGATGTGCATGACAGCAATCAAGATATTTTCTGTGTTCTAGTCTAGTAGCTTGCATGTGCATTGGGAGAGCATGCTGAGTGGAGGTCCCACAACAGTCCCACAGCTAGCTGTTGATCTGTTCACTTTGAGTACCAAGTTTTAATGACAGTTGATGAACTGGGTGCCATTGGTTTGATTTGCCTCCATGTGGGTGAATACAAACCTGCCAACTTGTATATGACTTGCTTATCTCTGCAATAAATCCTAGCAGACTTCTCAAGTCTCCCACTTGTTCTGGGAGATCGCCTGAAACTCTCAGATTTGGAACCCAGCTCACGGATGCCCGGAAATAAGAAAATATCTGATTTTTCATTATCATGAGTTGCCTCATGATGGAGTGCAATAAAAAATATTCTGCAAATTATGAATTTTGCATTGTAAGTTTTCTTCCACTGGCTTCATCCGGCGTATGATCCGGCGTATGTGCCAACTTCTGCTGTCCTCAGTGTTTGCAAACAGAACCCTGTTTGACCCTCCTGTGTCACCAATTGGGTCCCTGTCCCATGTCCTCTGTCAACCAATCATAGACCAAGGGTTACCTCATATGAACCATTACAACTACGACCTAGCATATGACTTAAACGTTCTCTGCAACTTGACTTGTCTATGTTTGGTGCTGTGACGGAAGTTTCTCCAGGTAATTTTGATGCAAGATATTTTTTTCACCATGAATCGCTCACTACCTAGCAAGTGGAAGTATGGATCTCAGTAGTTCTTGCCACCACTGTGCTCTGCTGCAATCTGAAAGACTTGATGCTTGCGCGATACTGCGTGTGATTGCTTTGCAGTTCTTGTACTTATTATCATCTCTGTTGTCACCTATGTGACCTAAGTGTGGGATGAAATGTGGCTCACGCTGATTCTTCCCGAGATGAACCTTTCTCCCTGAAATTCAGGCGCAGTCTCCCTGAAGTGAATTTTGCCAACTTTAGAAATCCGTGATAAGTGATAGTTTTGTGGCCAAGTTTGTTGGATATGGTTAGGGTCATCACTGTTACTTGAATCAACACCTCTCTTGAACTATCTTTTCAGTCTTTTCACAGATCAATATCTTGCTGGCCTGAATGGTTTTCTTTGTCAAGGCTGCTAAAATTGCTAACATTTAATAAAGACCTCTCAGTTTTTGCCAAGGCCTATAATCTCTCACAATGGCTGAAGAGTCACTTAGCCCTCTCAATCAAGATATGGATCTGTAAAAAGGTACTTCGAGGGGTGTTCATGCTAGGAATGCGGTAATAGCAGTGACCCTTACCATTCACTGGCAAGGGAAACACCTCTCTGGCATGACAAGTGCTGCCAATGCTGTGTGGTCCCTAGAGAGGATCACTGACTGTGGAGCATGGTTCCTGGAAGATTTACCTTACTATCCCTGGATACTTGGGATTCATCATGTCCTTGTATGTGAGTGACTGACTACCGAGCGTGGATCCCAGAGCACTAGAGACCTGTCCACACTGCACTCAAGGCACACTTGCTCACTTGCTCACAGGTAATACACATTAGTCATGTCAACACAAAATTCAAATTAGGAAATTGCATCTCAGCGCTCGTCAGCTACCACGTGTCTCAAGAGGCGGATACAGAACAATAAATATAGATGTTAAAAATAACTGCACATGTATGTGCACATGAAATAGAACTTTAACCTGAGTGGGTGTGGCTGCAGATGGAGTGAAGGAGACTAGAACGCTAATCCAGTGTTACTTCCTAAAAACTGTCGGGCACAAGCTACCAGATCTATACTGACATCATTGTAGCTATTAATATAGCCAGTGTGTATACCTATCTGTAGCTGTTATATCCAGTGTATGCCTCTCTGTAGCTGTTATATCCAGTGTATGCCTGTTATATTCAGTGTATGCCTCTCTGTAGCTGTTATATCAAGTGTATACTTCTCTGTAGCTGTTATATTCAGTGTATGCCTCTCTGTAGCTGTTATATCCAGTGTATACCTCTCTGTAGCTGTTATATTCAGTGCATACCTCTCTGTAGCTGTTATATTCAGTGTATGCCTCTCTGTAGCTGTTATATCAAGTGTATATTTCTCTGTAGCTGTTATATCCAGTGTATGCCTCTCTGTAGCTGTTATATCCAGTGTATGCCTCTCTGCAGCTGTTATATTCAGTGTATACCTGTTATATTCAGTGTATGCCTCTCTGTAGCTGTTATATCCAGTGCATGCCTCTCTGTAGCTGTTATATCCAGTGTATACTTCTCTGTAGCTGTTATATTCAGTGTATACCTATCTGTAGCTGTTATATTCAGTGTATACCTATCTGTAGCTGTTATATTCAGTGTATGCCTCTCTTTAGCTGTTATATCCAGTGTATACCTCTCTGTAGCTGTTATATCCAGTGCATGCCTCTCTGTAGCTGTTATATTCAGTGTATGCCTCTCTGTAGCTGTTATATTCAGTGCATGCCACTCTGTAGCTGTTATATCCAGTGTATGCCTCTCTGTAGCTGTTATATTCAGTGTATGCCTCTCTGTAGCTGTTATATCCAGTGTATACTTCTCTGTAGCTGTTATATTCAGTGTATACTTCTCTGTAGCTGTTATATTCAGTGTATACTTCTCTTCAGTTGTTAAGCTATATCTCTCTGTAGCTGTCATAGCCAGTGTATAGCTCTCTGTAGCTGTTATATCTAGTAGCGTATACTTTCTTGTAGGGTTTTTGGAGCATCATCCTTCGATGATCCTGCCATTTCCTAGCTCTATCCTCTTTCTGCTCCACACCCGAAGTCTCCTTCAGATTTCTACAGTAGATTGCTAGAAGAGAATTGAAGTGCTAGTGTAGCCATGGCAACCACACTATGCCGAGAGTGCCCTCATCAGGCAGTGCTTTCTGCAGGAATTCTCAGAATGGAGTAGTAAAGGGAAGACCGTGTAGAAACTGTTAATTTTTTTGTTAAAGTGGTAGTTTGTACTGTTTAGATTGCTCAGCATGCTCTCCAATCATTAGCACATTTATCCCCTCTGTTGCATGGCTAGCTTCCTATATATGCCAACTATGTAGCCCTTGCAGCCAATTTTCTTTCCTCTAGATACAAACCTACTGCCATTTTCTTGATCTTTCTCTTCATTATGACAACTCCCTGTTTACATACGCCCGTTTATTTATGGCGGGTCACCCGTTCATTTTGGGGGGGGGGGGGGGGGGGTTGGGGTTGAGGGGGAAGGAGGGGTGAAGTTTTGGGTTTGTGGGTATGGTGAATAAAAATGTATATAGATACGCCATGCACAGCAATACCACTGTATGCCCTGCTGTAGCAATACCACTGTATGCCCTGCTGTAGCAATACCACTGTATGCCATGCTGTAGCAATACCACTGTATGCCCTGCTGTAGCAATACCACTGTATGCCCTGCTGTAGCAATACCACTGTATGCCCTGCTGTAGCAATACCACTGTATGCCCTGCTGTAGCAATACCACTGTATGCCATGCTGTAGCAATACCACTGTATGCCCTGCTGTAGCAATACCACTGTATGCCATGCTGTAGCAATACCACTGTATGCCATGCTGTAGCAATACCACTGTATACCCTGCAATACCACTGTATGCCCTGCTGTAGCAATACCACTGTATGCCATGCTGTAGCAATACCACTGTATGCCATGCTGTAGCAATACCACTGTATACCCTGCAATACCACTGTATGCCCTGCTGTAGCAATACCACTGTATGCCATGCTGTAGCAATACCACTGTATGCCCTGCTGTAGCAATACCACTGTATGCCATGCTGTAGCAATACCACTGTATACCCTGCAATACCACTGTATGCCCTGCTGTAGCAATACCACTGTATGCCATGCTGTAGCAATACCACTGTATGCCCTGCTGTAGCAATACCACCGTATGCCCTGCTGTAGCAATACCACCGTATGCCCTGCTGTAGCAATACCACCGTATGCCCTGCTGTAGCAATACCACCGTATGCCCTGCTGTAGCAATACCACTGTATGCCCTGCTGTAGCAATACCACTGTATGCCCTGCTGTAGCAATGCCACTGCATGCCATGCTGTAGCAATACCACTGTATGCCCTGCAATACCACTGTATGCCCTGCTGTAGCAATACCAAAGGTTTCCATCCACATGTTGTATACTTCACTCATGCTAGGAACATCCCGGGAGACTCCCAGGTATCCGGTGTGCTATGTATTCGGGGATCCACGCTGTGCCACTTACCTGACTTTCTTGTTTTGATAGACTACAATTCCAAGGATCCTGAGCAACTTACTATGGCAGAGTATACAGGGGGGTTGGGAAGCCTCCTGAAGTATACAGGGGAAGCTGGGAAGCTCCTGAGGAATTTACTATGGCAAAGTATACAGGTGTGGCTGGGAAGCTTCCTGAGGAGCTTACTACTGCAGGACAGCTAGGGATAACCCCAAGAAACCTGGACATCCTGAGAATTGTTGTGGTACTCTGCACAATTGAATGTTGATGGGCCAGATACAGACACACACAATATGCCGAGAGCTGGGCTCTCAGGTATGAGTCACACCTCCCCAGGTGTTGACCACCTCCCCCCCCCAAGGGCTAGAGTCAGCCTCACTAGAAAACTGCTCGTGTTATGTGCGCTCAAACCTCCCAAATGTAGTCCGTGGGTAACATCACTATATTGTATAATTTGTGAGTATCGTCAGGAACGTAAAAAACTCACGTGCAGGTCTATCCCTAATCAAAATGGCCGCCAATGCCAAGTGCCGTGTTGTTTTGGTGTGGTGGTTTCCAAGAAGGAGGCGGCACGTTCACACCTGGACCAAGCTCCATTGTTCTGTGGGTGGAGTTTCGTCCATATCTATTAAATGGTGACAAATACCTCAACCACTTTGCTTTATTTGTGTATATTCATAATACGTACTGATGGACAAGAAGAATGGTTTGCACGGGGCTAATGAGCACTTTCTGATTGCTCTGCTGGCTGGCATGAGATTTTGATGACAATGGCTGTATCTTTCGGGCGATGGTGTATGCACCACGACTAATGGTGTCAACTAACTCTCAGTTGACATAGTACAGACACAATGACTTTCTCAATAATCAACTCAAATTTAATCAACTTAAATTTGTTCACTATAGATTCGGCTGGATGCTCTAGCCTTCATCAGGAATATTCCTGATGAAGGTAGAGCATCTAGTCATTATTCCTGATGAAGGCTAGAGCATCCAGCCGAATCTCCTGGTGAAGGCTAGAGCATCCAGCCGAATCTCCTGATCAGGGCTAGAGCATCCAGCCGAATCTCTGGTGAAGGCTAGAGCATCCAGCCGAATCTCCTGGTGAAGGCCAGAGCATCCAGCCGAATCTCCTGGTGAAGGCTAGAGCATCCAGCCAAATCTCCTGGTGAAGGCTAGAGCATCCAGCCGAATCTCCTGATCAGGGCTAGAGCATCCAGCCGAATCTCTGGTGAAGGCTAGAGCATCCAGCCGAATCTCCTGATCAGGGCTAGAGCATCCAGCCGAATCTCTGGTGAAGGCTAGAGCATCCAGCCGAATCTCCTGGTGAAGGCTAGAGCATCCAGCCGAATCTCCTGGTGAAGGCTAGAGCATCCAGCCGAATCTCCTGGTGAAGGCTAGAGCATCCAGCCGAATCTCCTGGTGAAGGCTAGAGCATCCAGCCGAATCTCCTGGTGAAGGCTAGAGCATCCAGCCGAGTCTCCTGGTGAAGGCTAGAGCATCCAGCCAAATCTCCTGGTGAAGGCTAGAGCATCCAGCCGAATCTCCTGGTGAAGGCTAGAGCATCCAGCCGAATCTCCTGGTGAAGGCTAGAGCATCCAGCCAAATCTCCTGGTGAAGGCTAGAGCATCCAGCCAAGTCTCCTGGTGAAGGCTAGAGCATCCAGCCAAATCTCCTGGTGAAGGCTAGAGCATCCAGCCAAATCTCCTGGTGAAGGCTAGAGCATCCAGCCAAATCTCCTGGTGAAGGCTAGAGCATCCAGACAAATCTCCTGGTGAAGGCTAGAGCATCCAGCCGAATCTCCTGGCTAGAGCCTCCAGCCAAATATATAGTGAGTAAATTTAAGTCGATTATCGAGAAAGTCATTGAATGTATAATTGAGAGCATCTAGTGGAATCATCGACTGAGTAATTGATTATCGAGATTGGTCGTCATGATAGTATGAAGGGTTTGGTGGACAGCACTTGATTTCCTCTCTCATCTAATTCCCACGTCCCAATGCTATGCTGTCACCTTACCAAGTGAGAAGAGGACAGCTTTTAGAGGTAGGTAGCTCATTGATAGTCTCTCTCTGTGCTGTGTATAAACCAATCTCAGGTCACCTGCTGAAGAACTTGACACTCCATGACATGAGCTGATGTCATGAGGGAGTGGCTTTGTTGCGTCCTTTTTATTTGGTGTGAGATTTGTTTAGGTAGCATTAGACAGAGCCTGAAGGCATGCGACTCCATACTTCATCAGAACTCCTTCCAACAAACACCTCTCTTGCATGACCACACCCTCTGCTGTTGCCTTCTAAGACATGCGTCGCTCACTGGAGGATACATGGCAGTGAGAGTCGTGGTAACCCTTGAAGCTGCCACCTGCTATCAAAAGATCTCTGCCACTAGGGTAGTAGCAAGACAGCTCGCTTGGCTTGCTACATTATATTAGAGCCAGTTATTTCTCAGCGAGCATGTCTCGGTGCCTGGGCCACAGTGTGGCACAGAGTGGGGCCACTGCCACCTCCCAGTAATACTTCACATGAACCCTGCATGTCTCAGTGCCTGGGCCACTGCCACCTCCCAGTGAATACTACACATGAACCCTGCGGTGCCTGGGCCACTGTGTGGCACAGAGTGGGGCCACTGCCACCTCCCAGTGAATACTACACATGAACCCTGCATGTCTCAGTGCCTGGGCCACTGCCACCTCCCAGTGAATACTACACATGAACCCTGCATGACCTTTCCAATAGCATAAAGGCAGTTTAGAAAGGCATACTTTGTCATGAGCTCACCAGTGTCATCTTTGGTGTTTTTTCAAATTTTTTAATTTTTTTTGCATTTGAGACCAGTTCCTTCTCTATAGACACAACCACATTGTAGCAATTGGCATAGCTGGAGCCTAAAAGTCTGTTTGGGTGGGAATGGACCAAAGGCTCAGGAAAGCATGGATGGCCAAGTGCAGCTGGCACAGGACTAGTGGGAGAACTGTGCCATTCTGGGGCCTTGCCTAAGCCATCCATAGCCAGCCACTATGAAAATGCCCTTGTTGCCTAGAGACAGCACAATGGCTATGATCCCAGATGCCATAACTCTGTGCATGGCAACTGTAGTAGTTGCCAGAGCATTTCTGGGGCTACAATACTTGCAGCAACAATAACTAAGTGAATGGGCTTCTGTTTTGCTCCACTTTGTACCTCAGGTAGACTCCCAATAGAGTCCGCCACAACTGTGGGAAAGGTCCTCCCGGACGCTGCTAACCATTTTGACAATGTGTTGCTCCGAATCTGAAAGTGCCTCAATCTGTTGCTGTTTTAACACTAAGTTGCACGTAAAGGATTTCCCCCCTTAGTTGACCTGTTAGAGAGACCATGCACGCTGTCAATCACAGGAATGCTAACTTACCAATACTGGTGCATGTTGGTGTGTTTGCGTTCTCCACTACCAAGCTGACTAGAGTCTGACCCTGATAAGGAACATTAAGGAGGGTACGAGCTAAGGGATCAGCCATGGGGCTGTCGTGAAGAAAATCCACTGCTTTGATTTACCTCAACCAGCTTCCTGTTAAAAATCCCCTGAGGCTTATCTTGTCCCCAATCTCCTGGTTCCTGCCTTATCTTTGGTTCCTTCCTGCCTTACCAATCCCCTGGTTCCTGCCTTATCTTGTCCCCAATCTCCTGGTTCCTGCCTTATCTTGTCCCCAATCCCCTGGTTCCTGCCTTATCTTGTCCCCAATCCCCTGGTACCTGCCTTATCTTGTCCCCAATCCCCTGGTTCCTGCCTTATCTTGTCCCCAATCCTCTGGTTCCTGCCTTATCTTGTCCCCAATCCCCTGGTTCCTGCCTTATCTTGTCCCCAATCCCCTGGTTCCTGCCTTATCTTGTCCCCAATCCCCTGGTTCCTGCCTTATCTTGTCCCCAATCCCCTGGTTCCTGCCTTATCTTGTCCCCAATCCCTGGTTCCTGCCTTATCTTGTCCCCAATCCCCTCTTATCTTGTCCCCAATCCCCTGGTTCCTGCTTCCTGCCTTATCTTGTCCCCAATCCCCTGGTTCCTGCCTTATCTTGTCCCCAATCCCCTGGTTCCTGCCTTATCTTGTCCCCAATCCCCTGGTTCCTGCCTTATCTTGTTCCCAATCCCCTGGTTCCTGCCTTATCTTGTCCCCAATCCCTGGTTCCTGCCTTATCTTGTCCCCAATCCCCTCTTATCTTGTCCCCAATCCCCTGGTTCCTGCTTCCTGCCTTATCTTGTCCCCAATCCCCTGGTTCCTGCTTCCTGCCTTATCTTGTCCCCAATCCCCTGGTTCCTGCCTTATCTTGTCTCCAATCCCCTGGTTCCTGCCTTATCTTGTCCCCAATCCCTGGTTCCTGCCTTATCTTGTCCCCAATCCCCTGGTTCCTGCCTTATCTTGTCCCCAATCCCCTGGTTCCTGCCTTATCTTGTCCCCAATCCCCTGGTTCCTGCCTTATCTTGTCCCCAATCCCCTGGTTCCTGCCTTATCTTGTCCCCAATCCCCTGGTTCCTGCCTTATCTTGTCCCCAATCCCCTGGTTCCTGCCTTATCTTGTCCTGGTTCCTGCCTTATCTTGTCCCCAATCCCCTGGTTCCTGCCTTATCTTGTCCCCAATCCCCTGGTTCCTGCCTTATCTTGTCCCCAATCCCCTGGTTCCTGCCTTATCTTATCCCCAATCCCCTGGTTCCTGCCTTATCTTGTCCCCAATCCCCTGGTTCCTGCCTTATCTTGTCCCCAATCCCCTGGTTCCTGCCTTATCTTGTCCTGGTTCCTGCCTTATCTTGTCCCCAATCCCCTGGTTCCTGCCTTATCTTGTCCCCAATCCCCTGGTTCCTGCCTTATCTTGTCCCCAATCCCCTGCTTGTTCCTGCCTTATCTTGTCCCCAATCCCCTGGTTCCTGCCTTATCTTGTCCCCAATCCCCTGGTTCCTGCCTTATCTTGTCCCCAATCCCCTGGTTCCTGCCTTATCTTGTCCCCAATCCCCTGGTTCCTGCCTTATCTTGTCCCCAATCCTCTGGTTCCTGCCTTATCTTGTCCCCAATCCCCTGGTTCCTGCCTTATCTTGTCCCCAATCCCCTGGTTCCTGCCTTATCTTGTCCCCAATCCCCTGGTTCCTGCCTTATCTTGTCCCCAATCCCCTGGTTCCTGCCTTATCTTGTCCCCAATCCCCTGGTTGCTGGCAGGCCTGTCATTCTGAACTACATTGTAGATGTAAATGAACATTTCCGAGGCATAGAATTGAGCACCATTGAGTTACAAATGTTATCAGCTTCATTTGTTAGGCATTGGAGTGGTATAAAACTTGGCGAGGTCTTTCCTTCCTGCCTGCATTTCCCTCCTCATTAGCAGTAGGTGGCAGGTTTACTTAGTGGACTGCAAACAGCAGCTGCTAATGGTTCAACTCAGAGCTGTTAAGTGTGTAATTACTTGTGTTCCTGAAGAGAGTAGTAATCAGGTGACTGCAACTCAAAGCACACAACAAATGATAGGCTCTGTTTTTTTGTTTTTTTATATATATCACTTGGTGTCACCAACTTCGTGTTGAGAGGCATCTTTAGCTTAAGAGACCTCAGGAGAAGGTCAGACCTCAGGAGAGAGGACAGCTTACACCTTACAATTCAAAGAGAGAAGCTTCTGCTAGATGAGAGGAGAGACACAGAGAACACATGGCTGTGTAGTATTGGCTGATCTCGCCATGAGCACCAGCAGCACACAGCTCATCCAACTATAATATCTGGGAATATAGCTATTAAAAAGAGCAGTGCAACTCATCCTAGAGAGCTGCATACATGGACACTCATTTACCATTCTCATCAAGCACTCTGCCTTCACAAGAATGCACCAGATATAATTTCAAAGTGGCCTAGGAAATTAATTTGCAGGGTCAAGACCCTCTCACCCTCCTCAACTCTTTGAGCATGTGCATGTCGCACTAAGAGCAGGAGCTGGAGCTGTGAGCTGGAGATGGCACATGTACCTGCGCATGGCTGGGGGTGGCACGTGTGCCTGCGCATGCTTGAATGTGCCAACTATGCAGGGGGAAAAACGCTTTTTTCCCCAAGTAAGAAGATCTGGCTAGTTAGACACTCCTCCTCCTACCTGCATACCAAAGAGCTTTGCCATTCTTTCCCACATGTCACCAAACAACATTTTTGCTTCCCTTCTCCCCCTTCCCTTGGAATTCTTCTCTAAGTGAAACCCTGTAAGAGATTATCTCTGATGTCCTAGTGTTGGAGGACATGGTATATATGGTAGCTCTGATGTCCTAGTGTTGTAGGACATGTTATATATGGTAGCTCTGATGTCCTAGTGTTGTAGGACATGGTATATATGGTAGCTCTGATGTCCTAGTGTTGTAGGACATGTTATATATGGTAGATCTTATGTCCTAGTGTTGTAGGACATGGTATATATGGTAGCTATGATGTCCTAGTGTTGTAGGACATGGTATATATGTAGCTCTGATGTCCTAGTGTTGTAGGACATGGTATATATGGTAGCTCTGATGTCCTAGTGTTGTAGGACATGGCATATTACAGGGGCGTAGCAATGAATTTGGGGTTGGTGAGGTGAAACAACATCTAAACCACACTCAAAACATGCTAACCACACCCATTATTAACCACACCCACCCACATACAAATACACTGTATTAAATTTGAAATAGTGCATACAATTTACAATAAGCAATAAGGCTTAAAATTTTGGAAATTTGACTTCCTACGTTCATTCCTGCCACAAAACTCATTAGCTACAGAGGTTAAATCTAAAGTGTCAGTTAAATCTTTATGGACATTCATAACCATGACAGCATTTAATCGTTCTTGCTTCATAGTGGAGCGTAAGTATGTCTTTATACGTCGCATGGCTGTAAATGAACGTTCACTAGCTGCATTGGTTGCTGGTGCAACCAACAGTAAACGGACAGCTCGGACAATTTGCCGAGTATAAGCTTCTCTCTGCACCTGACATAGCTTTCAGCACGTTGACAAGTGAATACACATTCGAAGGCTCGACCTTGTTATTTAGATGAAATGTCTGGAGCTGTGTCAAAAGTTCATCTTTCACTAAATCGTCTTCATACAACTGAAATAATTGATCGTACTCTTCACACAGTGCATTACCACTTCCACTACCTGAAGCAACACTACCTTGATCTAGATCAAAACACTCTCTGCCTCCACCTTTTAATAGTAACTGCTCTAGGGTCTTATATATCTGATATCCTTCTTGCTCAAATCTGTCGGTGATACAATTGGTTACTGTATCAAGGGCTTCAAAGTATATGGCTCGGTAGTATTCTTCAGGTGTAGCAGATGCAGTTCTACTGTTGTTTTGGGGGTCAAAACGCTGTGGAGTTTTTCGTCTCCTAGGTAACACAGGCTCCTCAACGCCACAATTATCTGCTTCCCTTGTTACACACTTCCAAAATAACTTGTAATTTTCATCAGATCTCATTGACTATAGAAAAAAAAGGATTGTCATAAGGGTCTAAGTACATAATATGAGCTATCATAAACTAACCTTCAATGTAGTTACAGTCATCTTGGCCAGATTTTGTGCTACTCATTCTTGTGTGCTGAATAGTCTTGCTCAAATTATCAGAATGCCTAAGAATGCTTCGAAGTAAGAAAGCTCCATAAAAATAATTAAATGTTTGCATTTGGCTTGCAACACCATTTACACGTGCTCTAACCTCAGAATCAGGTTTACTATCCAAAATTGTTTCCCACAATTTCAAAATGACATTATATTTTGGGTTGATTATAGGGGTGTGGTTAGTGGAAAATATTGGTGAGGCGAGCGCCTCTCCGCCTCACCCCTTGCTACGCCTATGTATTATGGTGGCCTCTAGCACAAGCAAATTCAAAACTTTCCATAGGTCTGCCCTGATCATGCTACAAGTAGACACAGCCACACACACCATCCGCACCCCAATTTTTAACACCGTCATATCCGCCGAAGACAGAATCGTCAAATAGTTTGGTCATCGGACATTTGTGGCTATATAGTGGGCTCTGTTCTGTCTTCTGTAAGGAGGCAGAGAAGTGCAATCACTTGTCTGCAACAAGAATGGCTCTGCAAGAAATTATGGTGGTACAAGTCATATTGGCATGGAGACCGCGCAGAAGATCAGCACACATGTGGGCCAGCACATGCACACTGACCTCACAGAGAGCCAGCACACATGTGGGCCGGCACATGCACACTGACCTCACAGAAGGCCAGCACACATGTGGGCCAGCACATGCACACTGCATATAATAAGGCCCTATTATCACGTGGAGGTGAGGATGAAAATCAAATTACTCTGTAGCTTAGCAACAGCTCTTCCATATAAGCAGCAGAGCAGCTAGATGGCTGAGAGATACAACCTCTAGTTGAACTTGTTAATAATCTATTTCTGTTATAGTTTTGAGACATCATTTTTCTTTTAATGTTTTCATGTAAATTATGATCTGTGGCCAGCTGGCAGGACACCACTCCCACGATGATGATGTAATCTAGTACTTAGCATCTTTACTATTGGTTCAGTCATCTACATAATATGCCCTGGGGCACTGAGTATTTTTTATGTGTGATATTTGATTTACCGCAGTCTGGGAACAATCTGGAATAGTGAATCCCAGGATACTACTCAGTGTTCCTGGACACTACTAGGTGTTCCAGGAAACTATTAAGTGTTCCAGGATACTGCTGAGTGTTCCAGGATAATGAATATTGATTTTCAGCAGATTTAAAAATATATAATCATTATCAAAGTAATTGAAGAGTGTTATTCCATGATGAGCCAGCCAGCTCACTCTATCGGCCTTGCTAGCTGCTGTGTATACGAGGCATGGCCCAGCTCTCATGGGGGACATGGCCCAGCTCTTGTGGCATGGTCAAGCTCTCGTGGGTGGTATGGTCCAGCTCTCATATGGCCCAGCTCTCGTGGCATGGCCCAGCTCTCGTGGCACACTCACATGCCAGCAAGTGGAAGCATGTCTGATGTAGTGCTTGTAAGCTGTTCTCAGCAGTGAGTGACAGAGAGTGGCAAGTGTTTATGCCTCGGCCCTGCATGCCTAGACAAAGTGGATTAGTTGACCTTGCGCAGAGCCTGTGCTGACCCTCGTCAGAGCTGTGGATCTGAGAATTGATTTGGCAGTCTCGTCAGTAGGTGTGAAGGTGGAGGCCATACTCACACCTTCTTGCATTTCAACTCAAGTGAACATGGAATTTGGAATGATAAATACTGTAGCCTCTCGCACACATGACCTAAGAATAGAGTCACGCCAGACCATTATGCCAGCTCACTTCTAATCCATGACTTATATCTTGATTCTTGGCTGCTTCCTGCTCTAACACAATGGCATGAGTTAGTGATCTTTTTTTTTTTGCGTAAGTTTGCACATGCACAGCTTCACATGTGCATGTCTGTGGAGAGCTTCACATGCATGTCTGTGGAGAGCTTCACATGCATGTCTGTGGAGAGCTTCACATGTGCATGTCTGTGGAGAGCTTCACATGTGCATGCCTGTGGAGAGCTTCACATGTGCATGTCTGTGGAGAGCTGCACATGCATGTCTGTGGAGAGCTTCACATGCATGTCTGTGGAGAGCTTCACATGCATGTCTGTGGAGAGCTTTACATGTTGCATGTCTGTGGAGAGCTTCACATGCATGTCTGTGGAGAGCTTCACATGCATGTCTGTGGAGAGCTTTACATGTTGCATGTCTGTGGAGAGCTTCACATGTTGCATGTCTGTGGAGAGCTTCACATGCATGTCTGTGGAGAGCTTCACATGCATGTCTGTGGAGAGCTTCACATGTTGCATGTCTGTGGAGAGCTTCACATGCATGTCTATGGAGAGCTTCACATGCATGTCTGTGGAGAGCTTCACATGCATGTCTGTGGAGAGCTTCACATGTTGCATGTCTGTGGAGAGCTTCACATGCATGTCTGTGGAGAGCTTCACAGCATGTCTGTGAAGAGCTTCACATGTTGCACATCTGTGGAGAGCTTCACGTGCATGTCTGTGGAGATATCTCTTCGACAATGTTTGGGGCCTCAGGATGGAGTGCCACACCTCGAAGGGTCGTAGTCACTAACCACTCCCTCTAGAAGATCACCAGCCAACAAGGAGACAAGGTGAGGTCATGAGCAGTGCCCGAGGAAGGGAAGAGGCTCCTGCATGGTGCCCTGCATTTCAGGAACTCTGGGGGCAGCACAGAACAGGGCGTCTGGCCCACTTGCACAACCCGGAGATTGAAAATGCAATAAGAGGCCAAGGTTGATCCACTGTGCCACTCGCTCACCTTGTCAGGCACATGAAATGTTATCCCCCTGTCTATATCTCTATCTATCTATTGTATACTTGACAAGAATATTTTTCTAATTTAAATATATATAAATGGGGTGAGCAGTGCAAGAAGGTGTGGCTTTTCCTGGGTGACTTTTAGCAACTTAGCACCTCTAAATGTTGTTTCTTCAGCTGCAGCACAGGGAACAAGAGCTGGCCTCCATGAAACACCAGAATAGGAGTCTGCAACTCCTCATGGCTGGGAGCATCAGCAAGCAAGCTCTTCAGCAGCTCACCAAGAGGCACATGGTATGCTAATTAATGCCTCGACGCTGGCTCACAATACGAAAGATTGGCATTGCAACTAACGCAGCATTTTTACAATATAGACATGTCCCTGGGAGGTAGCGATGCAGCACAGGGGCAATTCCCCTTGAATCAATATCTGATCATAGAGCCCAGTTCTTCACACTTGCCAGACATGATATACAACAACATGATCTAATATTAATGTGAGGGAGACTCACACTTATTTGCACATAGTAATCTGGTACCCGGCTCTCACTGGATTGCATGCTAGTGGCAACCAGAGGCGAATGCAAGGTAATAATTAGTGGTTCCTTGTCTGTGGGTGGAGCATATGCTAATTACTGGTTCCGATTTGGGAGTGGAGCATGTGTTAATTAGTGGTTCTCTGGCTTCCGTTTATGTTCATGCAAGACAACAACATCAATAACAACAACAACAACAAACCGGGACTGTACGTCTTTGAATTTAGCAGCCGTCAGAATAACTGTTAAACTATTCGACTCCTCCCAGTCTACTTGACTGGGAGGAGTAAAGAAAGGAATTCTCTAATTATAGGCAATTTTAGCTCCACCCACTTCAAGTATATATGAACTTGGTCACACTGATTCAGCACAAAGTGTGTCGACATTGGCCACCTCTTTGTCAAAACAGGTTATCAAAAGTCGTCAGCTACCCTTTGTCAAGCCGGTTATCAAAACTTGTTTATCAGCTGTCTTTGTCAAAACAGGTTATCAAAACTCATTATCAGCTACCCTTTGTCAAAACAAGTTATCAAAACTTGTTATCAGCTCTCTTTGTCAAAACAGGTTATCATAACTCATTACCAGCTACCCTTTGTCAAGATTAGGTTATCAAAACTAGGTACCTCTGTTATGACAGATTATCAAAACCCATTATCAGCTACCCTTTGTCAAGACAGGTTATCAAAACTTGTTTTGTATCTGGGCCAAGGTGAGCCATGTGATGAGGACACACAGGACCAATAGAGCGACAATTTTCACCTGGCGCCTTGTTCACAAACCCACCACTTCTTCTTAACAGCCCTTAACTGTGCAATATTTGGTGCCAAGGGGCTGGGCTTCAGGCGGTTTGAGAGGATATGAAATAATGTTTAGGTAGATATTGGGTCAGAGGTCACCAAGTGGACAGGTCACCAAGTGGGCTTCTAGTGTAGGGCACTATTTAGGTAGGTATTAGGTTAGCGGCAGGTCACCGAGTGGACAGGTCACCAAGTGAGCAG
Source organism: Cladorhizidae sp. MBARI D1340-BT2 (assembly GCA_028752905.1). Lineage (NCBI taxonomy): Eukaryota > Metazoa > Porifera > Demospongiae > Poecilosclerida > Cladorhizidae > Cladorhizidae sp. MBARI D1340-BT2. Next base: position 20,006,036 of record JAQNBH010000017.1, on the reverse strand, counting down.
GTCACCAAGTGAGCAGGTCACCAAGTGGGCAGTGGGCAGGTCACCAAGTGGGCAGGTCACCAAGTGGGCAGTGGGCAGGTCACCAAGTGGGCAGTGGGCAGGTCACCAAGTGAGCAGGTCACCAAGTGAGCAGGTCACCAAGTGAGCAGGTCACCAAGAGGGCTTCTAGTAGATGGTGCATTATTTTCTAGCAAAAAACTCAATCAATTTTCAACTTCTTGCTGGTAACAATAGCCTTTGTGTGAGCTAAGGTAAGGATATCTCCAGATTACCTCACCAAGACCAAGTCGCTTCCATGAGGTCACCCGCCCTAGATAACCAGATTACCAGCTGAATGAACCTTGTCAGTTTGGAGAGCTGTGGGCTTCCCACACTACTGTCTTCAATAGCAGCTGGGCCATCCAGGACCTTCTGGGCCCTTCATCATCTCATGCAGCACAGCAGCACTAACTTGGAGGAATATCTCCCTACGGGTATAACTAGCAGTTATTTAACTGCAGTGTGCACCCTGTGATCCTGTATCAGTGCAGCAATGTGGGCACAGCCACGGCAGTGTGAGGATCATAGATGACTCGTAGTGCAGTATGTCCATGTGGAAGGAATGCACTTCTATGTGTTCATGTGTGTGTGTGTGTGTGTGTGTGTGTGTGTGTGGCAATTTCACACCATCCTCAGTTTCTGTACCACCACACCAGCTTCAGAGTTGTCTTGGTCTGTGCTGCTACCAGCTCCTGAAATGCAGGTCACCTCACCCTCGTGCAGGGACCTCTTCTCTTCTTCCTCGTGCCCTGCGCAAGACCTTTCCCACCTCCTGGTTGGTTGGTTGTTGGTGGTCTTCTGGAGGCGTGGTGACCCTTTGGGGTGTGGCCATCCATGCTGAGGCCTCAAACGTCATCGAAGAGACATCTCCAAAGTGGCCAGACAAATAAAGCTGGCAATGGTTCCAACAGATCTGATAAGCTAATTTGTCATTCAATTATATCTGTAGAGGCTACGGAATTCATTATATAGGAAGCATTCCAGAACTAAGACATGTTATTTATATGCCACTATTACCTTCTCAATAATCATTGTACTCTCTCGACGTTTCGACTAAATGCTCTAGCCTTCATCAGGAATAATTATTCCTGCTGAAGGCTAGAGCATCTAGTTGAAACGCCGAGATAAATTCCTGATGAAGGCTAGAGCATCTAGTCGAAATGCCGAAATTCCTGATGAAGGCTAGAGCATCTAGTCGAAATGCCGAGAGAAATTCCTGATGAAGGCTAGAGCATACAGTCGAAACGTCGAGATAATACAATTTCAAGTTGATGAGAAGTTTATTGTTATTATGCCAACTGAGAGATCATTGAAAATCAATAATCATGTGATCATAAATATAATAAGTAAATGAACAAATCGACAAAGTACCTGCTCCAGAGACTATCCGTGGCGGTCCAGCGGGGAACTGCACATCTGTACTGGGAAGCACGGGCATCTGACACTTTCCCATTCATAATTTTTCATTAAATTTGTATTGTTTGTCCCTGAATATTGTATTGTATGTATATATAGTATTAAAATTAAACATAGCATAAAATAAAAAAATTATAATAATAATAATTAATAATAATAATAATAATAATAAATAATAATAATAATAATAATAATAATAATAATAATAATAATAATAATAATAATAATAATAATAATAATAATAATAAATAATAATAATAATAATAATAATAATAATAATAATAATAATAATAATTAATAATAATAATAATAATAATAATAATAATAATAATAATAATAATAATAATAATAATAATAATAATAATAATAATAATAATAATAATAATAATAATAAATAATAATAATAATAATAATAATAATAATAATAATAATAATAATAATAATAATAATAATAATAATAATAATAATAATAATAATAATAATAATAATAATAATAATAATAATAATAATAATAATAATAATAATAATAATAATAATAATAATAATAATAATAATAATAATAATAATAATAATAATAAATAAATAAATAAATAAATAAATAAATAAATAAACAAACAAACAAATAAACAAATAAACAAATAAACAAATAAACATATATATATATATATATCACCATCATGGAAGTCCTTGTGGCACTGCCATTGAGGTCCTTGTGGCATATATATATATGTATATATATATATATACTTAGAAGGTAGTTTGCTGATGAAGGCTACAAATAGTGCTCAATGCTGTGTTAAAGCAGAGCTATTGATAGCAAAGTATTGGGATGGCTAGTCCTACTATAGTTTCATGCTAGTAGGACTAGCCATCCCAATACTTTTCTATTATTACTATATATATATATCACTGCCATGGAAGTCCTTGTGGCATATATTAATTCCAAAATAACATAAACTTAAACAAGACATCAAAAAGATTAACAAGTCAGAGGAACTGATCATATGTGCAGATAAATCATCCAACTTCCACAAGCTAAAATGCGACCAATACAGGAAACTCCTGCACGGAAACATCACTAAAACCTACAAGAAGGCCGGTGAAGGTGACGTTGCCGAGATAAACATGAGGCCAAGAGAATCACTGCTAGCCTAGACTTCGATGACAGAGTAGAATGCATGCATATGAGTGAAGCCTTCATCACCCTGAAGGACCACAAGGAAAACTTCCAGAACAACCCTAGCTGTCGACTAATCAACTACAAATCAGATCAGAGATAGGCCTTGTTAGCAAAACCATCCTGGATCGCGTCAACAATGATATCCTGCTGAAAGCGAACCTGCAGCAATGGAAGAACACTTCCTCTGTCATCAAGTGGTTCTCCAACATCCCCCACAAACCAGGCAGACCTTCATCACCTTTGACATAATAGAATTCTATCCCTCAATCAAGAAACAGCTACTTTCAGACGCAGTGGTATTTGCTAAACAATGCACCACCATCACTGATGAGGAAGCTGAAATCATCTAGCACGCACGAAAATCGGTACTGTTCAGCAGCACAACATGGGCAAAGAGAAACACTACCAACTTCTTTGATGTCACCATGGGGAGCTATGATGGAGCGGAGATATTTGAGCTCGTCGACACATTCCTCCTGTTGCATCTCTCGCAGCCAAGCTTGGGAAACACAAAATTGGGCTTTATAGAGATGATGGACTTGCAATACTCCATGACACATCACCAAGGCAATGCGAGAGGATGAAGAAGGAAATATATCTATCTTCCATGCCTTCGACCTCCGCATCATCATCCACATCACCATTCACACCAATACCAAGATCACCAACTTCCTCGATGTGACACTCGACCTCGCCCACGGGTCATACTAACCATACCGAAAGCCTAACAGCCATATCCTATACATCAACAAAAGATCAAACCACCCTCCATCTATAATAAAGAACATCCCCCTATCCATCAATAAGAGAATCAATAGCATTTCCGATAACGAGAGTACCTTCAGAAAGGCAGCACCAGACTACTAGAAAGCTCTCCAAACAGTGGACACGAATATCAAATGAGTTTTCAAACCCCAATGTTCAGCAAAAATAGCACTAAGCCCACCAAAAAGTCAAGAGGCAGGCAGATAATATGGTACAGCCCACCCTTCAGCAAAAATGTAGCCACCAACATCGGCAAATCCTTCCTCAACCTCGTCAAGTTCCACTTCCCCAAGGGCAACGAGCTGCACAAAATATTCAATGCCAACAATGTCAAGGACAGCTACTCCTGCTGCAGAAACATGAACAGCATAATTATGTCCCACAACAAAATAATAAACAAACCCATCAACCTACAACAAGAGCCAAGCAAGTCATGCAGCTGCCGAAATAAGAAAGATTGTCCGCTGGATGGGTACTGCCTTGCAACATCTATAGTTTATAAAGCCTCCGTCTCCACCGACCATGACGAAAAACACTAGATAGGGCTCACGGATACAACTTTCAAGGCACGCTACACAATCCACAAGTTCTTCTTCAACCACGAAAACAAGAGAAACACTACAGAACTCTCCAAATACATATGGAAACTTAAAGACAGCAAAACCCAACACAACATAAAATTGGCCATTATCGACAGAGCAGCATCACATTCCACCATATTGAAACGTTGCAACTTGTGCATTGCTCCACATCATCTATTCCGACAGCCAAACATCATTGAACAAGTGATCAGAATTCCTTTCAAAGTGTAGGCACAAGAACAAGTTTCTCCTCAAGAGCATTTGAATTATCACATTCATCAACACCCATTCATTAACGCCAATCCATGGACTTGCATCACCCCACTTGCCTGCCCCACCTCATATATGCTCACATGCCACCACCTCAGTTGCTCATTGTCCCTGATGATTTCATTAGCATGAAACTATAGTAGGACTAGCCATCCCAATACTTTTCTATTATTACTATTCAATAGCTCTGCTTTAACACAGCATTGAGCACTATTTGTAGCCTTCATCAGCAAACTACCTTCTAAGTATTTATATATATATATAGTAATAATAGAAAAGTATTGGGATGGCTAGTCCTACTAGCATGAAACACTAGCCATCCCAATACTTTTCTATTATTACTATTCAATAGCTCTGCTTTAACACAGCATTGAGCACTATTTGTAGCCTTCATCAGCAAACTACCTTCTAGGTATATATCTATCACTGCCATGGAAGTCCTTGTGGCATATATATATATTTATCACTGCCATGGAAGTCCTTGTGGCACTGCCATTGAAGTCATTGTGGCATATATATATATGTATATATATATATATATATATTTATCACTGCCATGGAAGTCCTTGTGGCATATATATATATATATATATATATATCACTGCCATGGAAGTCCTTGTGGCATATATATATATATATATATCACTGCCATGGAAGTTCTTGTGGCATCTCTCTATGCGCTGCACGACGCCATCTATGCCAGTCACACCAGTCCCAAATCTACACAGTCCTTTCTCACTATAGGCGATGATTGGAGGAGATTAACAACAAGGGAGTCAAAGCTTCAGTCTGTGCATGACATGTCTGAGTCTGGTGGTCATATTGTCTGGATGTGGTACTGAGAAGAACCAGAGGTTTCCCATATCTTCTTCTGCGAGAACATCTCCGTCTACAGCATGGTATACCCGTGATTAAGTGACAATCCTCCTTCCCCTTATTTGAACACTTTGACTCAGTAGAATGCTAAGCTGCTGATTTCAATCATCAAGTATAGGCTAGCTACCTATAATAGTGCTCCTCTAAGGAAGCAGGTTCTGTGTTTCACTGAGGACTATGATGGGAGCAGCCGACCAGCCAGCAACTTCAGATGTGTCAACAGCACACTAAAGACAGAAACCTTCAAAGCACTTCTTGAATTGTCTCTGTCTCACTAACATGGAGCTCACCTGCTAACATGGAGCTCACCCACTAACATGGAGCTCACCTGTTAACATGGAGCTCACCTGCTAACATGGAGCTCACCCACTAACATGGAGCTCACCTGCTAACATGGAGCTCACCCGCTAACATGGAGGTTACCCACTAACATGGAGCTCACCTGCTAACATGGAGCTCACCTGCTAACATGGAGCTCACCCACTAACATGGAGCTCACCTGCTAACATGGAGCTCACCTGCTAACATGGAGCTCACCCACTAACATTGAGCTCACCCACTAACATGGAGCTCACCCACTAACATGGAGCTCACCTGCTAACATGGAGCTCACCTGCTAACATGGAGCTCACCTGCTAACATGGAGCTCACCTGCTAACATGGAGCTCACCCACTAACATGGAGTTAATCTGCTAACATGGACTCACCCTTTAACATGGATCTCACCTGCTAACATCTACCTTAGAGGGGCAGGATCTTACCTTCAATTCAGCACAGCTGCCATATCTGCTCGATTCTATTGCCAACCAACCCATGAGCAGTTGGTGGCTCCTGCTCGTCCGAGCTTGGAAGGAATATTCTTTGCACGATGATTTGTTGAAATCATTTTCCTCAGCTCCAAGTCGTAGGCTTTAAATGGAGTTGTTTTAAATCGACTCCATACTTTGTAGTGTGAATATGCGATACATTATTTAAAGGACTCCAGTGTGGAGAGTGCCACGCCTCTTAGAGGACTCCAGTGTGGAGAGTGCCACACCTTTTAGTTTACCTGAAGCTTGGGCTTGGGGGTCTTGAGAGGGCTCCAGCTACAAGCTCATGGAGCAATAAATGGAAACTGACATGGGATAGCTACTATATTTCTACAGCTGATTTTGGCTTTGTTATACTTGATACCATAATACACTCTTGACGGGCTATGTTGAGACTCTTGTCTTGTGATGACTATTCCAGAGTGTTCTGTGCACAGTGTTGCTGCCTGGAATAAGACGAGCTACCTCCTCAGGTTGCCTGTTGCTGATAGGCTGAAATGGTGTGTGCAGGCTGGTGTTAATTATGGCTAGTTGCATGTTTCTTGTTCTGTGGTGGGTGGAGAGTGGCTTCACTATTACACCTTTAATGGCTTTGTCCTAACCAAATGATGGACATTAGGAAAGGTGTTAAAAAGGAAATGGGCACTTAACACTGAGAAGTCCCTTAACAAGTGTAGGTGTAAATGTATTCAATTTCTTGTTGATACACCAGAGCCCGCTAGCTAGAAGGAAAGGCCACCATTGGACTGTTGTGAGCACAGCCTACAGAGTTTTTATCAAGTCGGTTTGTTTTGCACCAGCAAAGGGAGTGATGGCTAGATAATGCTTGCCACGTCCTGTTCACTGAGTGAAGTTCCTCGCTGGTGAGCTGTGGCTGTATGTGGCTATGTATGTATTCATCGTACCTTCACCTGTGTAAAATACGAGTCGGTCGCCTGCCTTATAAAACAGGAAGTGGTAGCTTGCAAATTGTGGTTACAAATAATTTGCTCCAACCCTGCTGCACAGGCCCAACCCTGCTGCACAGACCAGGGAGGCCCAACCCTGCTGCACAGACCAGGGAGGCCCAACCCTGCTGCACAGGCCAGGGCGGCCCAACCCTGCTGCACAGGCCAGGGCGGCCCAACCCTGCTGCACAGGCCAGGGCGGCCCAACCCTGCTGCACAGGCCAGGGAGGCCCAACCCTGCTGCACAGGCCAGGGAGGCCCAACCCTGCTGCACAGGCCAGGGAGGCCCAACCCTGCTGCACAGACCAGGGAGGCCCAACCCTGATGGGCGGCCCAACCCTGCTGCACAGGCCAGGGAGGCCCAAACCTGATGCACACGTGTGGAGGCCCAGCCCTGATGCACAGGTATGGAGGCCCAGCCCTGATGCAGAGGCCCAGCCCTGATGCAGAGGCCCAGCCCTGATGCAGAGGCCCAGCCCTGATGCACAGGCCAGTGAAGCCCAACCCTGCTGCACAGCCAGAGAGGCCCAACCCTGCTGCACAGGCCAGGGAGGCCCAACCCTGCTGCACAGGCCAGTGAAGCCCAACCCTGCTGCACAGGCCAGGGAGGCCCAACCCTGCTGCACAGGCCAGTGAGGCCCAACCCTGCTGCACAGGCCAGGGAGGCCCAACCCTGCTGCACAGGCCAGTGAGGCCCAACCCTGCTGCACAGGTCAGGGAGGCCCAGCCCTGATGCACACGTGTGGAGGCCCAGCCCTGATGCACAGGTCATGGAGGCCCAGCCCTGATGCACACGTGTGGAGGCCCAGCCCTGATGCACAGGTCATGGAGGCCCAGCCCTGATGCACACGTGTGGAGGCCCAGCCCTGATGCACAGGTCATGGAGGCCCAGCCCTGATGCACAGGTGTGGAGGTCCAGCCCTGATGCACACGTGTGGAGGCCCAACCCTGCTGCACAGGTATGATGGGTGGGTTGAATTGTTAGTAGTGACAGGAAAGGTTGAGTGGAGTCTTGAGAGCGCTGCTGGAGCAATCACATTTATAACACTTCATGGAGTCTTGAGAGCGCTGCTGGAGCATGTCACATTTATAACACCTCATGGAGTCTTGAGGGCGCTGCTGGAGCAATCACATTTATAACACTTCATGGAGTCTTGAGAGCGCTGCTGGAGCAATTACATTTATAACACCTCATGGAGTCTTGAGAGTGCTGCTGGAGCAATCACATTTATAACACCTCATGCAGTCTTGAGAGCGCTGCTGGAGCAATCACATTTATAACACCTCATGGAGTCTTGAGAGTGCTGCTGGAGCACGTCACATTTATAACACCTCATGGAGTCTTGAGAGCGCTGCTGGAGCAATCACATTTATAACACCTCATGGAGTCTTGAGAGTGCTGCTGGAGCAATCACATTTATAACACCTCATGGAGTCTTGAGAGCGCTGCTGGAGCAATTACATTTATAACACCTCGTGCAGTCTTGAGAGCACTGCTGGAGCAATCACATTTATAACACCTCATGGAGTCTTGAGAGCGCTGCTGGAGCACGTCACATTTATAACACCTCATGGAGTCTTGAGAGCGCTGCTGGAGCAATCACATTTATAATACCTCATGGAGTCTTGAGAGCGCTGCTGGAGCATGTCACATTTATAACACCTCATGGAGTCTTGAGAGTGCTGCTGGAACATGTCACATTTATAACACCTCATGGAGTCTTGAGAGCGCTGCTGGAGCAATCAAATTTATAACACCTCATGGAGTCTTGAGAGCGCTGCTGGAGCACGTCACATTTATAACACCTCATGGAGTCTTGAGAGCGCTGCTGGAACAATCACATTTATAACACCTCATGGAGTCTTGAGAGCGCTGCTGGAGCAATCACATTTATAACACCTCATGAAGTCTTGAGAGCGCTG